>CM060932.1:222433602-225224435 GCA_030765085.1 Allium cepa | reverse complement strand
CGACGCACCTATTTTTAACTTATTTTTCAATACTTGAAATAATCTATTTAAATTGAATTTTAACACTTATAAAATCATTACAAATCATTTTAAATCAATATTTATCCTTTTAAAGTATTTAAAAATGAATTTTCACTATTATCATATTATTATATTCACATTATTTTAATATTAAATTTTAAATTTCAATTTCAATTCAATTATAATTCTAACTTCAAATTAAACACATTAAAAACTTAGATTTCAAATCTAATTTCAATTTAAACGTCAATTTAACCTTAATCTCAACTTAAAATTTTCAAAATCGATTTTAATTTCTATTTCACTATTCACCTTAATTTCAATTTCAAATTAACTATCCTTTTTAAATCTGTTTCACTTCAAATTTCAAATTCTCTTTTATTTTAACTTTAATTTCACTTCTAATTGAAAAGAGACTTATTTTTCCAAAATATCTCATTTCTCTAAAATGTGGTCTTATTAATAAAGGTGATTACTTTAATCAAAATGAACATAACCAATATCCATCTTTATCACTATCATAACATCCATTCAATCAATCACATAACATATGATTTCAAATCCAACATTCACTATTTGTACCATAACGAAATACATTATCACAATTCAATTATCTAACAACAATCAAACATCTATATTAACAATCAAATAAACATTCATATGTCATAAGGGTATAAATATGATTGTTTTAACATAACCAAAATAAAAATTCAAAAGCGATGAGAATTTCTCACCTTTACCCAAAACCTTTAATTCCTACCAACATTCATTTAATTCAACGCTTCACTAAACCACCACCTAAACATTCTTCCACCTTTTCCATGTGCTCGGTCATTGCTTCTACCTTTGCTTTGATCTCGACCATGCCTCCCCACCTCCATATTTCTCACGGCCAAGAGCCGTTTTTTTAAGAAGAGAAGAAGAAAAAGTGAATTAAAAAGAGGTTAGAGAGTAACAAGTGGATTAGTGCTTAAACACTCCACTATTTTTAACCCTCCTATCTCTCTTAAAGAGAGTAGCCATTAAAATAGCTTAAAAGAAGAAGAAGAAAATGATTTGAGTGCAAATGAAAGAGGTATGCATGACAATTTATAAGAAAAAGTTTGGAATAAAATATTATTATGTAAAATGACCAAAATGCCTTTTACTTACTTTTTAACAAACCTTACCTTTTTCAACACTTAACATCACATTTCAAATCATTCTTTATGTCACTTTCACTTAAGGAGTAAGAAAAGTAAAGCAATAATTATGTTTGGTTTGATTTGACATGTTTTGTCCTTTTGTGTTTACTTTTGCACTCTTTTGTCAAATCATGTACTTTTTGAATTATTTGTAAACTTTGACTTTTCAAAGTGCATTTGCTAAATCTAATATGTGACATAGTTTGTTAAGTTGTATTTATATGTTAGAAAATGTATCAAGTTGCAATAACTTGTCGACAACTTGTTTCGGTTGAAAACGGCGTTTTTGTCGACAAATTTTACAGTCAAAATTTGACGTTTTTGTTAAGCTATATATTGAAGTAAACCAAACTTTAAAATGAACTTTTTACTTTTTTAAGCAAATTTAAACATATCTCTTTATATTTAAAAATCATATTTAATTAATATCAAAATCTCTATTTTTACAGTGTATGTAAACTGACAAAATGCAACAAATTTTGTTTATTTTTGTAAAATGATTATTAACATATTTTTAAATATATAAATATACTTTTATTATTTTATTAGATGTTTTAAATAAGATTTACCTTTTTAAATAAATATTTAAATCCATTTATTTAAACCTTTATTTATTATTAACAAAACTTAACTTTTGTCGATTTGTTCTAAAATCCAAATTTATACTTTTTAATTTATTAACTATAAGAATAGATGATTTCTTCATCATTATACATTATATTTAACAGTTTTATCTAAGATTTAAATTCCTTTAAATTTAAAACGAACGAAATCTCTTATTTTCGAAGTAGCAAAATTACGGGTCGTTACATTCTCCCCTACTTAAAAGTATTTCGTCCTCGAAATGAAAGTTAGATAACGAAATCTATCTCATACTCATATCCTCAAATAATTTGACTTATTTCTACTGATGATAGAAAATAAGAAGGTCGATATCATAACAACATTAAAATAAATGATGCCAAACATACATATGAAGATTCCCCACATTAACCTGAGTATCTATCACGTACTTACGGTTATATGTACATACAACAAGTCAAACTTCTATCCTACCCATTCTAATGCATACTGCACACTTAAGATAATATATGCAACAATCAAACAAGACTATACATCCAAAAACAACCACACTGATACTATATCAACATAAATGAATACATCCACATAACTCATCCTCTATCCTGAGCATGTACTATACCTGAGGTCTATATATATACATACCAAAATATCAGTCCAACCACTATATCTTAGTGCTTACTATTTCAGATAACTATCCAATTACTAAGTAAACAGACCAAAACATCATACTATATGTAATATTTGATTCGATTTATTATTCGAATCAACAACTTTACTTCCGAACTAGTATCGATCCTCCAATTTTCTAGTGCGGACTTTGATCAGACTTCTTGATCACAAACCCTTGCTTTCCTTGCATAGCTCTTAACTATGATAGAAAACTCATGTACATAGTCATAAACCCTCATCAATGTTCGCCGTCAAGGATCGACTAATAAATCCATTTTTGAATTACGCATATAGCATTTTGAGGCTATTCATTACGCCAATACAAATAAAATCGTAGGTTCTTATTGGAGAATGAATTTCCATACAAATGATCAGGTGAAGGATCTACCTTCCGAAATGGGTACACCTCTAGATGGATGCCCCGAAGAACAACACTAAGGAACCTCTACCAACATAAGACCGGCCTGCCTCTGTAACTAGATAGTACTGAATATGTCATCCCTGGTCGTTACCGACCTTTAACCGAGCGCTTGTTTTCATACACCACATTAATTTACATCCAGAACGCCATAGTGAGAAGAAATATATCTAGAAGGGGATGACCATACCCTACTTGGGAGTGACCCACTTAGCCTTACCGCATCTAATCCTGTTTCGATCATTTCCGGTTTGATGAGGCTTGAGGTTACGATTACCTTTTCACATAGCACATATCACATCTTTGAATGCCACATTACCATTTATGTTAACTACTAATTACCTTCCACAAAAATACAACCCTTGAGCTAGAACGTCTCAAGGAGGGTGTTAAGCTAAGATAAGTTTCCTTCTCCTCCACCACTGATGTACGTTTGTAAAAACCAATGTATGTAATCTTTAGAAATGCAAGTCAGACAAATGCTAGGTTAAAGCGCTCAGCAGATTCAAAGTGATGGAGGTGCACAAAGTCATAGCGGGGATACAGCGATGATATAGCGGGATATAGCGGATAGCTCTAAAATAACATATAAAACTCGTACTTAATATTTTTACAAATATATAAATGGTAATTAAATGAAAAATTATCAATCAATTGAATTATAATTAATAGATAAATGATTTTAAATAAAAAAACATGTGCGAATATACTTTAAATAAACGTAAAACCCTTATGTAACATAATTGAATCTAGTAGAATATTAGAGTATTTTCATTTCTGAAAATATATTAAAAATTAAATTAAATAAATTAGTTTCATAATTTTTATAATGTATAAATGCAGTTTTTTAATTCATTTTATTAAAGAAGATATAGCGGAAATAACAAAATATAGCGGGAATAAAGGGATATAGCGAAAATAGCGGGGATTAAAGCGGAAAGGCTATATTTTGGGGCTATATAAAAAAATTGTAGCGGTAGAAATCCGCTATGAGATATTACGGGGTTATAGCGGGGTAATAGCGGGGCATTAACTACACAGGACAAACGTCCATACAAGTTATCCAGGAACAGGTTAAACCGAAGGCATTCTCTTACTACCACGAGTAGCAAGTAGTCCTTGCAATCCGAAAAATCTCCATCACGAGGAGACCACTACTATAAATAACTATATAAAGGGGGCCAACCAGAGAATGTTCAACAAGCAGTCTTCACACTATGAAGACCCACCGTCTTTAATAATCATCATCTTCAACATATCTTCACGTTCGAGCATATACATTGGTTCGAAGTGGTTTTCGGATAGGAATTACCCAAATCCGACATTGGTTCCTTCGAAATCCAATTATCGATAAAAAGTGAATATGAGTATACAGAATTTATTAAGTCTCTTTTCACTTTAATTCTTTTCGAATGATTTCTGAATCTCTTTCTTCTGACTTAGGATAATTCTAAGTAATTCATTCTTTTGCTTTGGATAATATCTCAAATTTCCTCACTTAACTCTCGATCCAAATTCCTTAACTTTTAGGCGGGTGAAAAACAATGTTATTTAAGACATCGTTTACAATAAACCCTAAATCAATTGAGCAAACATTTTGGAGTAAATAGGAACATAGAAATCATTCATTTTGGAGATTGCTTAACTTTTGGATAATACCAATCTTCTTTTATTTTGGAAAACTTAAAAGAATCTTTTTTATTTAAGAGCATCCGGGCTTTTCTTTCGATCTATTCCATCTCTCGCCCAAGAAAAGAAAACATAGGCTAGGTAAATTCAGAGCACTGGTTGCTCCATCCCTAACCTTAGTTAAACACCTTATTTTATCTTCCCAGATCTCACAGGCGGACAAATGTACAAGTCGTTTCCGCATACTCAGTTTGTTATTACATTCAATATCCTTTAATTATTGTTTAAGTGTTATAAACAATTCATCTTGACCCTTTATTCAAAACTCAAAATTCATCTTTAAACGACTTAACACTCCTTTTAAAAATTCCAGGAAAAACCGTTACACTTAAACTCTTATTCAAAAGTTATACAATTCGCAGCATAAAAGTGCTACGAAAAGTGCTATAAAAGCTTAATTGATTAAATCAACTTTTAAACATTCGATAATTCATATTTTTCAATTCAAATCTCTTTTAAACTATTTAAATAGTTTTATCAAATTTATTTCATATTTTTCCATAATTAAAAACGTTCATTTAAACAAATTTTCTGTTATGGTCACTTAACTACACTGGCGCGATTTTTCTAGAAAATTGATTCGGACTTAATTCAAAATCTACTTATCGAAATTTTAATTTCCTTCCTTCATTTCAAAGATATGGATATAATAGTCCAGAATTTTCTTATCTCGAAGAACTTCGAGCTATATTTCACTCTACACATTATTTTGAACTTTTCGGCGCGAAATTGCAAACTACCGTTGCGCGACGCACCTAGTTTTAACTTATTTTCCAATACTTGAAATAATCTATTCAAATTTAATTTTAACACTTATAAAATTATTACAAATTATTTTAAATCAATATTTCTCCTTTTAAAGTATTTAAAAATGAATTTTCACTATCACCATATTATTATATTCACATTATTTTAATATTAAATTTTAAATTTCAATTTCAATTCAATTTCAATTCTAACTTCAAATTAAACACATTTAAAAATTAGATTTCAAATCTAATTTCAATTTAAACTTCAATTTAACCTTAATATCAACTTCAATTTTTCAAAATCGATTTTAATTTCTATTTCACTATTCATCTTAATTTCAATTTCAAATTAACTATCCTTTTTAAATTCGTTTCACTTCAAATTTCAAATTCTCTTTTATTTTAACTTTAATTTCACTTCTAATTGAAAAGAGACTTAGTTTTTCAAGATATCTCATATCATTAAAATGTGGTCTTATTAATAAAGGTGATTACTTTAATCAAAATGAACATAACCAATGTCCATCTTTACCACTATCATAACATCCATTCAATCAATTACATAACATATGATTTCAAATCCAACATTCACTATTTATACCATAACGAAGTACATTATCACAATTTAATTATCTAACCAACAATCAAACATCCATATTACCAATCAAATAAACATTCGTATGTCACAAGGGTATAAATATGATTGTTTTAACATAACCAAAATAAAAATTCAAAAGCGATGAGAATTTCATAGCTTTACCCAAAACGTTTAACTTCCTACCAACATTCATTTAATTCAACGCTTCACAAAACCACCACCTAAACATTCATCCACCTTTTCCAAGTGCTCGACCATCGCTTCTACCTTTGCTTTGATCTCGACCATGCCTCCTCACCTCCATATTTCTCACCGCCAAGCGCAATTTTTTTAAGAAGCGAAGAAGAAAAAGTGAATTAAGAAGAGGTTAGAGAGTAACAAGTGGATTAGTGCTTAAGCACTCCACTATTTTTAACCTTCCTACCTCTCTTAAAGAGAGAAGCCATTAAAATAGCTGAAAAGAAGAAGAAAATGATTTATGTGAAATGAGAAAGGTATGTATGGCTATTTATAGGAAAAAGTTTGGAATAAAATATTATTATGTAAAATGACCAAAATGCCCTTTAGTTACTTTTTAAGAAACCTTATTTTTTTTCAGCACTTAACATCACATTTCAAATCATGCTTTATGTCACTTTCACTTAAGGAGTAAGAAAAGTAAAATAATAATTATGTTTGGTTTGATTTGACATGTTTTGCCCTTTTATGTTTACTTTTGCACTCTTTTGTCAAATCATGTACTTTTCGAATTATTTGTAAACTTTGACTTTTCAATGTGCATTTGTTAAATCTAACATGTAACATAGTTTGTTAAGTTATATTTATATGTCAGAAAATGTATCAAGTTGCAAGAACATGTCGACAACTTGTTTCGGTTGAAAACGGTGTTTTTGTCGATAAATTTTACAATCAAAATTTGACGTTTTTGTTAAGCTATATATTGAAGTAAACCAAACTTTAAAATAAACTTTTTACTTCTTTAAATACATTTAAACATGTCTCTTTATATTTTAAAATCATATTTAATTAATATACAAATCTCTACTTTTACAGTGTATGTAAAACTGACAAAATGCGACAAATTTTGGTTATTTTTGTAAAATGATTATTAACATATTTTTAAATATATAAATATACTTTTATTATCTTTATTAGATGTTTTAAATAATATTTAAATTTTTAAATAAATATTTAAATCCATTTATTTAAGCCTTTATTTATTATTAACAAAACTTAACTTTTGTCGATTTGTTCTAAAATCCAAATTTATACTTTTTAATTTATTAACTATAAGAATAGATGATTTCTTCATCATTATACATTATATATAACATTTTTATCTAAGATTTAAATTCCTTTAAATTTAAAACGAACGAAATCTCTTATTTTCGAAGTAGCGAAATTACGGGTCGTTACAAAAATAGTATATATATGTATATATTACAGTTTTGTTTAAATAATTTTATATAAATACTATACATATATACATATTTATTTATATATAATCATATGAGTAAAATATTAATATTTCATATTATGCAATAAATTTATTTAAACATATAGAAATTATTTATAAATGTTTGTAAAAAAATATGTTTTTTAAAGCCATAAGAAATACACATACATATATAAACAAATATATTAATAAAAAAATTCATTTTAAATATTTATGTATATATATATAAACATATGCATAATATAATTATATATATATATTAACCAAATACTCAAAAATAATTTGATAAATATAATACACTAGGTCTTGTACATGGCTCAGTAATTTTTTTAAAATATTAATATATATATTTTATTTAAATATCCATATAAAAATCAATAAAATATTAATTAAAAATTAAATTATGTTTTTTTTCAAAATTCAAATCTCCAGCAAAACCTAAATAATATTTTATACTTTGAAATCTTTTTACATAACTTTTTTGTTTATAAATAATTTTAAAATGATTTTTATATTTCTGGTTGCAATTTAGAAGTTAATTTAAAAATAAAAAATGTTCTTATTTTTCGAGAGTTTCTTTAATATTAATATTATTTTATAAAATATAAAATATAATTTCAATAATATATTTAAATTAGTATAATTAATTTATGTAATAGATCGATTTAAATGATATTATAAATGTTACCTGGAGATTTGACCAGGCAACTAGGCGCTCAACATTTGCATACCGTTCGGCATCCCGAGCGTTCGGCACAACATACTTGGTGGGCTTCCTGGGGCGTTCGACACAACTTGTTCGATCGGCATTCAAGTTCGTTCGACATCCAGGGACATTCGGCATCCAAGAACGTTCGACATTCAAGAACGTTTGCACAACTGGTTCGATCAGTATTCAAGTTCGTTAGGCATCCACGGGTGTTTCGCATTCATGCCTCGTTCGGCGTTCGAGATCGTTCGACATCCAGAGGTGCTCGACATTCATCCAATCTCGACCGGCTTTGGTTATCGATCGGCCTGCCCTCTTCACTCATCACATCACTTCGTTCGGCATGAAGATATCGTTCGGTATTTTCCCGTTCGACATCTATGGTTCGGCACACAGAGCTCACTCTTTTTGGGCCGAAGTATTTAGCTATCAGACCCACCTGGGAAGTCCAACACATCTTCGCTATAAATAGAGAGGCAGGGGCACAGTGAAAGGGACCTTTTTTCAAGAACACCGAGGAGATTCTGCCGCATTCACTACTCATTCAAGACTTATCTTTTTTGCTTAGAAATTGTATTTAAGTAATTGGTATACGGATTGTATCTGTAATCGATTATCAAGAAAAGCAATAAAGATCTACCTCAAAGTGGATGTAGGCAATTACGCCGAACCACTATAAATATGGTGTTCGTTTTTTCTGCATTTAATTTTACGTACTGTACTCTGTTTAACATTACTTTCTTCATTAATCTCTTTATACAATCTCTCTTAAGGGTGTTAGTGACCAATTCTGGTGCTAACATTTTTGTGCTTTCACTGAGAACTGACTTCTCCGGGAGATAGGATCTACTTTGTAGTTAATAGATTGAAAAATCCCCGAAGGAGATTCAAATCATTCACAAGACATCTGTTGATTCTACTCAGAGTTACAACCGACAACTCTACCATGGGGAGACCACGAACTAGATTGGCCTCTCACAACGCAAATGTCAATGAAACCGCTAGCGTACAACAGATAGGACCAAGCAACTAACAAGCGATTATTGGCGCAGGAACCTCCACCCAGAACCAAGCGGAGGTCGTTTCCCGAACAGAGTTCAACGACTTGATAAGAGAACTCAGGGAAAGTAGAAGGCAACTTGCTGAGAAGATTCAAGCCAACACTAATCTCATGACTCTACTTTCCCAACAGCAGCATTAGAATGCCGGAAGTAGTCCTACTCCTTATTCTTCCTCTAATAGCTCGACTTCAGCTGATGAACCTCCTAGGCATAGACGTCGCAAAACAGAAGCTGCACAGGAAGGTGCCGCTGATCGATCTGCCAGGGATCAGGCACGTGATGAGACCGGACGCCCTGCTCACCAAGACCCAAATCAAGCTGGCCTTCTGGACGCACGTTTAGCCAACCGCCAGCAGGCGGGACATCAACCCACACAGTCCCATGAAACGGAACCAAACCTTCCATCCTCCATACAAACTCCAGACTTATCAGCCATGGTCATGCAATTAATGAGAGAAAACCAAGGCCTGACCAATGAAGACTGGGGAGTGTCCAGGAGTCATACTCCCTTTATAGACATTATTCTTGTAACAACGCCCAATTTCATGCCATTCAAATCGACAATAATCCACACATGCCAGACTTGAATGATGTGAAATAACAGATTGTAAATAAATTTGGAGCAAATAAAATCAAATATACAGAATCACAGACACAAAACAAACAGAATAACTCGCAGCGGAATATGAAATACATAGTAGTTCATAAAGCTACTACAACAGAGTCTCAAACCAAATACATAATACAGGCTGAAAACAAAAATAGAAATCCCAAATACATAGAAATTCACTAATACATGAGATAAATTAGAACAGCTGAAACAGAAGTAGATAAATATGTAGATAAGCAGAAACTCCAGCAAAGGCCAGCTCCAGAAAGAGAATCCAAAGCTGTGAATACTTAAGCTGACCCGAGCGTAAAGCAAAACACAAAACACTCGAGTCAGGACAATATATACTTATATAATGTAAACCAACTCAAGTGAACTGTAATCAAGATACAAGTAACTTAAAGGATGCCTGGACCGGCCATCCTCTAAGGATCTGTTAAACTATTTACTATATAGTAATATTTCGCTATTATAATAATGTCTACAGTAAAATAAACATACTTTTAAATAGCGTTACGGGCTACCCATATCACCCTTCACACATAATAGTCCCAGCAGTCCATCCAATATCGTGACATCTCCATACCGGGTGACTGTCAGAGGATACCACATGGGCTACGGGAGAAAAACAAACTCATAGTAAAGGCTCGGTATGGTAGGTGACACGACACACAAGGCAATTCCAGGGTAGATATACCAATTACGCACACAGGCTGGTGGTAACGCAGCAGCCACATATGCCCACCCTGAGCAACACTCCAATATCAAGGGGTGCACCCAATCGATCACAACAGTAATAGAATGGTATCGAAGAAGTGTGTTTAGCCAGAGGTGCTACCTTCTTTGGCCCGAGATCGCTCCTGTTTTAGTCACCTTAAGCTAACTCACGGGAGTTAGGTCCACGTAAAGTACCTTAGGAACGTTGTCACCATCCTACTTCATTCTGGAATCTCCACCACGTACACAGTTGTTAAAGTGGTTTTGGTATCGACAGAGAGTATGTCCATATCCGATCCCGGACTCTTTAACAACCAATCGTTATTATAACCCATAGTTATAATTTAAAAATGGTATTTATTTTTCAAAAAATCAAACATCATTTAAAATCCATTTCAAAATATCAAACTTATCATTTCATTTGAAAAACATATTCATTTTTTATTCAATTTAAAAATACCATTTCAATTCACATTTCAAAATAGTTCGATTACAAACAAATTACTTCATTTTAAATCATAATATGAAGTTTCCTTGGCCCCAAAGTTTTCAAAAACATATCGTTTTCAGTTTCAATGGCTGCTCCCGCCCATACTTTTCACCATCCCCTGTCCAATCTCTCTGACCTCCCCATTTCGTCAACTGTTCCCCCTTCTTTTTCTCCTTCGACCTCTAATCCTACCTCTCCAGAATCCTTGCCGCCACCTGTTCCTCCTCCAGCCTTACCCGACCCTTCCACCTTCCCATCTTCGTCTTCCTCAAAATGGTCTTCCCTTTTAAATCAAAACCACGAAACGCTGGTACGTACACACCTGTTGTCATTCCCCTAACCTATGATGGTCCTGTTTTAGTTCCTCCTAGTGATGTGTTGCAAGCTCGAAATGCGGTGTGGAGTGAATGGCTTGTGGGTTTTTTCCTTGACAAGCCGCTGTCCTATTTGACTGTTATCAACCACTTGAAGAAGCTATGGAAGCTCAAAGGGGAAATAACGATCAAGTCTGATGGAACTTTGTTCCTTTTCCATCTCTTCCGTGACGAGGATAGAAGGAAAATTGTTGAAGCAGATCCCATTTTTCTACAGAACAAAATTTTCATCGTTAAAGCTTGGGATCCCCTTGTAGGGAACAGCTGCAGCACTATAAGATCAGTGCCTGTATGGCTAAAATTATCGAATATACCACTTTATGCGTGGTCTCACCTTAGGATTAATTGGCTTGCTTCAAGAATTGGTAGTCTCCTCTGTTTAGACTCCTCCACTGACAAAATGGAAAGAATAGGCTACGCTAAATGTTTAGTGGATGTTACTCCATTACACGATTTAGTTGATGAGTTCCCGGTAAAGCTTATGGATGGATCCACTCACATGGTGCAAGTAAGCTATCTCTGGAAACCTGATATTTGTTCACACTGTAAAGAATTTGGTCACCTGATTAATGTCTGCAAAAAGCAAGTTGAAATTAATGAAAGAATTGAGGTTGAGACAGAAATCAAGACGAAAATACAAGAAGGCGGTAATGCTGGTATGGTGATGGTAAGAAGACTAGTAAAAATAAGCAAATTTGGAAGAAAGTGGTGAATAAAAAATCAAAAGGTGGTGTTGATAACTCAGTGAGGCAGTCAGTGCAAAATAACAAATCTTCTGATAATGAAAGAGGTGATGCTGTCTTATTGCAGCATCAGATGAAGAACAAAAGCATAGTGGACCTGAGTGGTAGTGTTATTCATGTGGAGGAAAGTGAAGTAGGAAGTGATAATGTCTCTGTTTTGATAAGTAATAGTTTTGATGTGTTACATAATGAGGAGAATGGTGGTGTAAGGGGATGTGGCGCAACTAATGATATGCAATCTGTTAATTTGGTAACAAATAATGAAGATCAACCTGTAAAAAGTGTAGGGGTCATTGCGCATTGTGATCAACTTAAGATAGCACCATCTTTAGTTGGATCACTCAGTATTCAATTGGTTGATATTGATACTGATACTGAAATTGTGCACGTTCCTGTGTGTGACACTGAATCTATGCATGAAACTGCTCAGTTGCCTTTAACAGTACAAATGAATATGCAATGTCTACAAAGTGATCTTAACAAACAACAGTTTCTTTCCACATGCCAAACAATCAAATCTTCCTTTTCTTACTTTCATCAGGAGAAGGAATTCAGTGAGACTCTGCAAAAGCAAATTTATGATCTTTTTTTCTCAAATCAACCTCCCTCTTTATCTCATGTCCATCCCACCATCTCATCTCCTCCCCTGCCAACCCACTCCACCACTAGTCAACCCTATGTCTTCCACGACACGATTCCAGGTTGGAAATCCCCCACCTCAGAACAAACTCATATCATTGATCAAGTTTCCATAACTGTTAAAAACAAGAGGCACAAAAAAAACATTACTACCCCTGGTTATACCAGAATTAACTCTCCCATTACGAGGAGCATGACAGAAGGTGATCTCTCTTCATTACATTAATAATGTTACACAATTTTGGAGTATGGAATATTCGTGGATGTCACAACTTCCTCAAGCTTGATCAAGTGAAGCTTTTGATATCAATCATCAACTGTCTATATTCGCTATTCTTGAAACAAAACTAAATCTCCCCATGACTATATCTACATCCAAGCACATTAATCCATCGTGGGCTCTCTCCCACAACCTTCATGAAGCTTGTTATGGGAGAATTTTGGTCCTACATAACCCTTCTCTGCTATCCCTTGACCTACTTCTTGCTACCCCGCAGTTAATGCACTTCCATGCTAAGTATTTCAATTCTCCTACTTCCTTCTACATTACCTTCATCTACGCTTTCAACTCCCCATCCACTAGGCAATCCCTTTTTAACCTATTACCTGCTTTACCGCAAGAATCACACCCTTGGATTATAGCTGGTGATTTTAACTGCTGTATGGCCTTGTCTGAAAAGCATGGTGGCAACCCACTTATGCCTACGGATGTCCTCCCTTTAAATACTTCAATAAACGATTCTTCTCTGTTGCTTGTCTGCAAAAATGGTGCCCGCTACTCTTGGAACAATAGATCTAGGAGTGGTGCTCGTATTTTCTCCAATATTGATCATGCCTTTTCAAACTTCAAAGCCCTTTCCACTTGGCCGAATCTCTCCTCCTTTTTCCCCACCCCATCCTCTCTGACCACTCTCCAATTATCTTGACATCAGGGAAGCAGTCTCATGGAAACAAAAGAAGTTTTAAATTTTACAATGCTTGGGTCCGTGATCCAGAGTATAAAATCATAATTAATAAAGCTTGGTCTGTTAAGTTTGTTGGAAACCCCATGTTTATTTTTTGCAGCAAACTTTGTGCTGTTAAGGAAGAATTAAGAGCGTGGGCAAGAAAGAAGTTTGGTAATGGCAGCCTGCAGTCTTCCTCCCTCATGGTCCAACTTAAAGTTGCTCAGGAGCAGATGATGTCGTTTCCTGACAATGCTGAGATGGCTGAGAAGGAAGAGGCCCTGTTCACTGACCTCAATCTAGATTTGGCTACTGAATGTGACATGAAGAAGCAGCAACTTAGGATCAAATGGGCTGCTGAAGGCGATAGAAATACTAAGTTTTTTCATGCGTCCATAAAGGTTAAACACTCTGTTAATAACATAACTTCCATTTTTGATGAAGAAGGAACCCTTCACACTACACCTGACACTGTTGACAAGGCTTTTCACACGTATTTTTCCTCCCTTCTTGGGAATGGTAATCAATTTGAACCGGAGTTGGATCTGCTTTCTAGCATCCAACTGCCAAAAATTAATCTTGTAGAAGCAGTTCAACTGGTAGCAAAAGTGACAAATGATGAAATTAAGAAGACTCTATTTGTAATGAATAGGACCTCCTCTGGTGGTCCATATGGTTTCAATGTTGTATTCTTTATAGCTAGCTGGGACAGTGTGGGTGCTTTATTTTGCAAAGCTGTGCATAACTTCTTCGATAAGTTCAAGATGCTCAAGACTGCAAACGCTACCAACCTGGTGTTAATCCCTAAGTCCAAGCATGCTACGTCTGTTTCAGCTTACAGGCCTATCTCTTGTTGCAATGTGGTGTATAAGTGTATCTCGAAAATTATTGCAACAAGACTTGTGGCTGTTTTGCAGAGAATTATTTCCAGCAACCAGGTGGCCTTCTTACCAAACAGAAATATTCTTGACAATGTAATGCTAGCCCACGAACTCTTAAAAGGGTATCCCTGTGCTAATGCTACGCCTGCAGCCATGATGAAACTTGACTTAATGAAGGCATATGATACATTACAGTGGAAGTCGGTTGTGAGAATAATGTCTCTCATGGGCTTTCCTAAATTTTTTGTAGCTTGGATATATGAATGCATCTCCACCCCCTCTTCCACTCTCATAATCAATGGATCTAGTAAGGGCACCTTTGTCTCCAAGCAGGGCATTAGGCAGGGGGATCCACTGTCGTCTTACATCTTCATCATGGTGATGGAAGTTTTCACTTGCATGCTGAGACCTTTGTATCAAAATAAGCAAATACATTACCACCCAAAATGCAAGGACCTAGAGATTAGTTCCCTACTATTTGCTGATGATATAATGATCTTCACCAAACCCGATCTGCTTTCCATAGATTCTATTAATGGAGCTCTCCACAATTTCTTCAGAAGCAGGGGCCTAAAACTCAATCTTAATAAGTCAAGTATTATGAACTCTGGCATTTCCAGCTTGCAACAATCTGCTCTCTCTTCCAGTGCTGGTATGCATCCCATGGCGGCTGATATGCAGTACCTTGGGTTGCCTCTTTGTTCTTCAAGAATTTCCTATGCCAAATGCTTGCCTCTATATGAATTTTTTTTGCAATCATGGACTGTTGGGCTAACAGATTCCTGTCACAAGCAGGTAGGTTGATTCTGGTTCAATCAGTAAGTTTCTCCATTATGGTTTATTGGGCAAGAGCTTACATTCTTTCTATTAAGCTGTTGAAATTGATAAGAAGGGCAATGATGAGATTTTTTTGGTTTGGTTCGATACATACAAAGAAAGTGTTCCCATGTTCTTGCACTGCTTTTGAGAAACCAAAAAACAAAGGAGGATTGGGGTTGAATAGCATTGAGATTTGGAATAAGGCTGCGTTCAGTCACTATTTCAATGCCTTGCTTAGCAAAAAGAACACTCTTTAGGTGAGATGGACTCTCAGATATAATGTTGGTGATAGAAACTTTTGGCTAATGGAAGTACCGCAATCTTGCAGTTGGATTTGGAGGAGTTTGTTAAACTTGAGGTCCAGTTTCAAGCCTCTTGTTCAAATACGACTATCTGCTAGTAGTTTGTGTAAGTTTTGGACTGAGCCTTGGATTGATAAAGGCATCATTCTTGAACAGATTCTCTCTTCCCAGCAGAAGTATCAATCAGGCATTGGGATTAATGCTCTTGCAGTACATCATATTGAGAAAAGTAAGCTTATGTTACCGTACTCAAGCAATCAGGTTGTCAGGCTATGTTGGAGCAAATATCATGGAAACACTTTTGCCTGTAAAGAACATGATACTGTACAGTGGAATGGTAAGGCTCATACCATCTCTGCTGTTTTTAATGCTTTGATTGGAGTGGATTTAATGCCGAAATGTAAGTGGAGCAAGGTGATGTGGAGTTCTATATCTTCTAGCAGTGATAATTTAATGTTTTGGAAAGTTTCAAATAAAGCTTTGATGACTAGGGATAAACTCATCAGTTATGGGATGCCAGTCAATCCCATTTGTGAATTATGTCGACAGCATGGTGAGAGTGTACAGCACTTGTTTTTCGACTGTGCATTTGCGTCTGATATTTAGGGCAAATTGGTTGTCTCCTGTCGTTGGGTTTCTGCGTATACTATTGGAACTAACCTCTGGGAATTTATTGACAGTGCAACTAGGTGGAGTGAAGATAACAAGCAACATTTTTTCTTTGTTTTGAAAAAACTGATGACGGTGATTTGGCGGGAAAGAAACAAAAGGTGTTTTGAAGGTACAAGTAGTAGCAAGGAGGTCGTTTGGGCTGTTTTGAAGAATGATATTTTCAAGGGGATGCGTGACAGCCCGCACACTTTTTGTGATGATCACATTGAGCCATGGATTCCACAGTCTCTTCCTTCGTTGTTTTTTTTCTTTTTTCTCCTTTTGTTTGTTTGTTTGTGTTTTTCTTGTGTGGCCGTTGTTGTTTTGCTTCTTTTTTTTTTCTCCTTTTTCGTTCTGTGTTATTTCTTGTGAGCTATTTCTTCCTCTTTGTTTTTAATAAAGCTGGTAGGGGCCCAGTTTAACCCCGCTTAATTTGCAAAATAATAATAATAATAATAATAATAATTAAATTATTAAATTTCCAAAATTTTCAACTTTCAAAGTTCATCCTTTCACTTAATTTTATCAAAACAGTGAAATTTCAACTTTCGCAGTATTTGAAAAATGCTACAGAAAGTTATATTCAAAACAGTTCAATTTAACAAAAGATAGCGTTTAAAATACTGTAATAGAGTTACATTAATTTCAAAGAAAACTTAGTTTAATCCAACAATTATAGCATTTAAAAAATGCTATAATAGCCTTAAATTCAATTTAGCTATTTAGTTCACTTATCAACTACAGCATTAACAATTGTTGTATTATCATTTATATTAGATATAATAGCATTTCAAAAATGCATTTAATTAACTTCAAATTTTCAATATAATTTCAATCAATCATATTTTTCTTCAAATCACTTTTAACTTATAAAGTCACACATTTTTTTACTTTATAAACACCATTTAATTTTCCTTAATTTCATGATATCATGAAGTTAAATTTCCATTTAAAAATTCATATTTAATACTAGTTCACTTATTAAATTGCAATGTTCAATTTTAAATTCATTACATTAAATTTCAACCTAACACTTAATTTCAAATTTTCAAATATAACTTAGTTTTATTTTTATTTACTTAACAAAAAAATTCACTTTTAAGTCAATTCCATAAATTTCCACTTTTAGTTATATTTCAAAATATCAACTTAAATATTTATTCATTTCACATTTCAACTTTATTAAAAATCAATAATATGATATAAAATCACTTTAAATTCATTTAAATTCAAATTATCATAAATTTATCATGATTTCATATTCAATTTAATTTCCAATTATAATTAAATCAAATTTTCCAAAATAACTGACATTCAAAATTTTCTAACTTTTTCATTAATTTATTTCACTTATAATTATTCAGAAAATCAATAATATTTTACAAAAATCATTTATAATTAGATTTAAATCAAAATATTTTAATATTTATATTCCTAAAATAATTTTAATTTTTTTAGAAAGCATACATTAACTACGGGTCTGTATATAATTTTCTATACTAGGAAAAGTGACATGGGTAATATATCATTTCAACCCGTAATTTACAAAGAAAAATCCGGGATTTATCATTTCAAACCCACAGTCCCAAGTAAATGAAATAAATTGAAAATCATTCAGGCATATCATTTCAGCCCATAATGATTTTCCCTTATTCTAAAGTCCGTTCGGATATGTATCATTTCAATCCATAGTGATTCTAATCTAAAGGGACTTGCAGTGTGATAAACTGATAAAAATAACAGAACAGCATAATATAACAGTAACAAATGTAATAACAGGTGTTTAAGCATGGGTGAACATCATATAATCATAATATAGCAGATATAACATGATAATGCATTTTACAGATTCACAAAGGGTCAAATCACTAGTTATATATGTATATATTGTCTGGTGAGAATAACTCACTGGTTTGAGCTGATGACCCACGACAAATTGCACAAATGGGATCTACACAAGCACAAAAGCATGATACAGATTCGAATGGAGGAGCCAAATGTCAAATTCCTTGGATACAAATGAAACAAAAACAATATAACATCGATAAGTTTCAAACCAACGACGATCAAAACTACACTAGAATAAACTGCACAGAATCAAATACAAATGCTTGCACTTGCTTTTAACCTTTACTAGGCTCAGCCATAAGGGAAAATTAATGACAATGGTAAGTGTTTGGGTCTGGTTTGGGTGAGTATGGGTTCGGCCTACATGTTGGAATGATGGTGTAAAGGTGGGTGAAGGCAAGAACACAAAAGCATGCATACACATGGGTTTTAGGCCATGAATTGGGCTTGGCCAAGGCCCTAGGTGCCACGGCCAGAGGTGTGGGGTCCACCATGGTGTGGCCGAGGGTGTTGGAGGTGCTGGAGGTGGTGATGGTGATGTAGGGGGCGGCTAAAGGGGTGGTGAGGTGGTGGATGTGAGGTAGTGCTCGGCTAGGCTAGTATTGGGGTGGTTTTGAAAAGTTTGTGGATATGCGTCACCAAGGGGGTCACGGCATGGGTGGCTGGTGAGGAGGAGGTGGTGGTGGAGGCGGCTAGGAAGCAAGGTAGCATGTCTGAACCTAAATGGAAGAGCAAGTGCAAACAAAAATCAAAAGGAATAAGCAATATAAGTGAAAAAAGAGATAAAAGAAGATATAATTTTTTTACCAATTCCTCAAGCAAGTGATGGCCGAAAAAATTTTCTCAGGAAGGAGGAAAAGATGATACGTGAAATGAAAATGAAATGATCGGCTGAAATGTGGGGAGTTATGCCAAAAGAAATGAAGTGTTGTGAGGAAAATGAAGAGGTGGAATTCAAAAAGGCAATTCAAAAGCCAAAAACCCTTAATATATCCTTATTTTATTTATATAACTTATTATTTCTAGAAATAATAATAATCCCAGATAATATTTCGGAAATTTACCAAAATATAAAAATTTATATAAATACTTATCAATTATATAAAGTTAAATTAAGGAAAATAGCTAAAAATAGTGAACTAGACCAGAAATTTTGAAATTAAATAGAATAAATTTGAGAAAAATTACATGGGCTTGGAAAAATAATTATAACAAAGATAATAACATAAAAATAAAAATTCACTCACAAAAAAAATAAATAAAATTTAATTAAACATAATTTATATGAAGAAAATAGCAGAAAATTAGAAAACAGCCTTTAAAAATAGGAAATAAATACAGTAAATTTTGGAAAAATTCTATTATCATTTTAAAAAAATTTAGAGATGAAATTTCACAAATAAAACAAATTTAAAATAATTTTGAAATGAAATAAAGCCAAATTCAAATTTATAGTCAAAATCTAGGGTTGTTACACTCTCCCCCACTCAAATCTTTTCGTCCTTGAAAAGAACGGAAAGGAAAATAAAGAGAAACAATATAGAAAAGCAAAATAGTACCTGAAACAAATAATTCCGGATTCAAAGCACGAATGCTCTCCTCCGTTTCCCAAGTACAATCTCGATCGTCAGTACTCCACTGTACTTTGACCAGATTCACAGATTTACTTCTGAGCTGCTTCGTATCTCTACCAACTATACGAAGTGGCTTCCTCTCAACAGTCAGGTTAGGCTCAATATCCAAACTATCAAGAGCAGAAGGCTGGACAATAAGAGATGGATCATGAAGATGACGGCGAAGATGCGAGACATGGAATACATCAGGCAATCCAGAAAGCTTCTCGGGCAAATCCAGACGATAAGCCAAAGAACCAACTTTTTCCACAATGCGGAAAGGACCAATGAACCTAGGAGAAAGCTTCCCTCTACGACCAAAGCGAATGACATTCCTCAAGGGAGAAACCTTAAGGAACACCTGATCACCAACAGCAAATTCCAAATTCCGCCTACGCCTATCGGCATACTTCTTATGTCTATCCTGAGCGGCTCTCAACCTCCTCTTAATCTCCTCAACTTTCTCAGAAGCTTCCAAAATCACTTCAGGACCAAGAACCAAACGATTACCGGATTCAATCCAGCAAGATGGAGATCTACAAGGTCGTCCGTATAAAGCGGCAAATGGAGACATTTTGAGACTGGCCTGAATGCAAAGATGGAATGAGATAGATAAAAGATCAAGAATAGACTGAAAACAGAAGATAAGATTATACCTGATAGCTATTATTGTAGGTAAATTCGGCAAGATGGAGATAATCTTCCCAGGATCCTCCATAATCAAGCACACAAGCATGAAGAAGATCCTCAAGAATTTTATTTACTCTTTCCGTTTGACCGTCGGTCTGAGGATGGTAAGCAGTGCTCAGATTCAAACGAGTACCCAAAGATTCCTGAAAAGCCTTCCAGAACTGACTAGTAAAAATAGGGTCACGATCACAAACAATACTGAGAGGAACACCATGGAGACGAATGATCTCTCTCATGTAAATCTTAGTTAAACTAGAAGCAGAACGAGTAGACTTGACCAGAATAAAATGAGCGGACTTGGTCAGTCTATCAACAATAACCCAGATACTCTCACTGCCCTTCTTAGTCCTCGGTAAACCATCGATGAAATCCATGGAAACCTGTTCCCACTTCCAATTAGGAATCTCAAGGGGCTGCAACAAACCAGGGGTCTTCTGGTGATCGGCTTTGACTTGCTGACAAGTCGCACGCCGACTAACAAAGATAGAAATATCCCTCTTCATCCCCTTCCACCAAATAAGCCTCTTCATATCCTGATACATTTTCGACACACCAGGATGAATAGAAAGTCTGGATCGATGATTCTCCTGAAGCAACTCCTGCCTCAACCCATCCACATTCGGGACACAAATCATGCCATTAATCCTCAATATCCCTCTATCATCAATCTGAGCTCCACTACTACCACTACTACCACCAACTCTGCTACAAATGCCCTCCTTCATCAATCTAAGCATCTCATCCTCATCCTGCTTAGCCATAATCCGATCCAGAAGAGGAGAAGAAGAAACAACAAGCTGACACAACAAAGCCTTCTTCCGACTTAGAGCATCGACCGCAACATTAGCTTTACCAGGAGTATAGTTAATGTCGAGGTCTTAAGAAGCCAGAAACTCAAGCCAACGAACTTGCCTCTGATTCAGATCCTTCTGGGAGAAGATATATCTCAAAGACCGATGATCTGTGAAAAGCTCAAACTTGGTTCCAAGAAGATGATGCCTCCAAAGTTTCAAAGCAGAGACAACAGCAAATAACTCTAAATCATGAGCAGCATAATTTGCTCCGTGGGTTTTCAACTGACGGCTGGCATAGGCAATAACCCTACCATCCTGCATGAGAACAGCACCCAAACCCTCACGACTAGCATCAATATAAACTGTAAATCCCTCACTTCCATTCGGAACAGTAAGAACTGGTGCGGAAGTTAGCTTGCTCTTCAACTCACATGCAGACTTACACTGATCACTCCAGAAAAATATGGCATTCTTTCGAGTCAAAGCTGTGAGAGGTGCAGCAATCCGAGCAAAATTCTCAATGAATCTCCGGTAGTAACCGGCAAGGCCCAGAAAACTACGAATATCAGATGGAGTCTTTGGAGTTTCCCAATCCTGGAACAAAACCGGGAGAAAATAAAGACAACAGGAAAAAAATAGAATTATTAAAAATGAAAGAGAAAGAGAAGAAAGAAAGACTTACATTGATCGCAGCAATCTTAACTAGATCAACAGAAACTCCATTACTAGAAACAATATGCCCGAGATAACGGACTTCATCCTTCCAGAAATGGCATTTAGAAAATTTAGCCTTTAACTGATGATTTCTGAGAGTCTCAAGAACATATTTCAAATGCGACTTATACTCATCCTTAGTCTTAGAGAAGACAAGGATATCATCAACAAAGACTAGTACAAATTTATTAAGCACATCACAAAAAACACGATTCATCAAATCAACAAAGAAAGCAGGAGCATTAGTCAAACCAAAAGGCATGACTAACCATTCATAAAATCCATTCTCAGTGCGGAAAGCAGTCTTGGGAATGCTATCTTCAGCAACCCTGAGCTGATGAAAACCTGTGGCAAGATCAAGCTGAGAGAAAATAGTGGCACCATAAAACTGATCAAACATATCATTTATACGAGGCATTGGATATCTATTTTTCATAGTGAGCTTGTTCAGCTCCCTATAATCAACACACATCCGAAGAGAACCATCAGATTTGGTGACAAAAACCACCGCAACTCCCCATTCAGAAAAACTAGGCCTAATCGAACCTTTGGAAGATAAGTCCTCAATTTTCTTTCCCATCTTAACCTTCTCACGGGGTGCCATTCTTCTAGGAGGAAGAACAACAGGTCGAGCACCAGGAATAAGATCAATCCAAAAATCAATTTCCTGCTTAGGAGGTAAAGAAGTGACTTCACCAAATACATCGGGATATAGTCTAACCATAGGAGTAGAATCAAGATCACTGGGCGAAGAATCCAAAGAATAAATAAAGTTTCCAGCAAAATCCTGAGGCATGCAGCATTGAATAATCAAGGCATTCCCATGATCATCAAAGAGATGAATAGACCAGGCTTTACAAGAGATATGAGTATCATGATTCACTAGCCAATCCTGACCAAGAAATAAATCAAAAGCATCGAAGCCCAGAATATAAAAATCACCACTAAATCGATGATCAGAATGGAGAAGTTTCACTTCTCAACAAATCCGATTAAGGTTAGCAGGACCCCCAATAGGATTTGAAACACATAACGGAACAGAAGTATACTTAGGAGAAAGGAGATGCTCGAACTTATCACACGAATCAACAGAAATAAAACTATGTGAAGCACCAGTATCAAACAACACACGAATAAGATGATGAAATAAAGTAAATGAACCCTGGAGTGTACCTTGGTCATCACTAGGAGCAGGAGCAGGTGGAGGAACTGGAGACGAGGGAGAAGTGACAACAAATATACCAGAAGGAGTACCCCTCTGCTGGGTAGGTCAATCCTTCTTAAAATGACCGGGCTGGAGACAGATATGGCAGAGATCACGTCTAGCCGACTGAGCGGGTGGAGGAACAACAACACCAGATAAAGTAGGACAGCTATTAGCATAGTGCCCTCTCTGATCACACCTAAAGCAAGTGATGGAGGAGAGATCAACTGGTTGCCTCTGAGCAGGAGCAGATGATGAAGATCCCAGACCAGAACGCTTCTGCCAATTCTTCTTCTGCTGCTGGAAGTTTGGCTTATGCTTCTTGGAAACTGCAGAGGAAGACTGAGCACTAGAAACAGCAGGACCTTTGGATGTGGGATTCTCATAGCGAATAGCCATATCCATGAGCTGGGTGAAAGAACCATGAACATGAGAAATGAGGCGACTATAATACTCTTGACGAGCACCAGCAATAAATTTCTCATTCTTCTTAAGAGGAGTATCAATAAGGCTAGGACCGAATTTGGAAAGTTCATTTCAACCCGTAATTTACAAAGAAAAATCCGGGTTTTATCATTTCAAACCCGCAGTCCCAAGTAAATGAAATAAATTGAAAATCATTCAGGCCTATCATTTCAGCCCATAACGATTTTTCCTTATTCTAAAGTCCGTTCGGGTATGTATCATTTCAACCCATAGTGATTCTAATCTAAAGGGAACTTGTAGTGTGATAAACTGATAAAAATAACAGAACAACATAATATAAAAGTAAAAAATGTAATAACAGGTGTTTAAGCATGGGTGAACATCATATAATCATAATATAGCAGATATAACATGATAATGCATTTTACAGATTCACAAAGGGTCAAATCACTAGTTATATATGTATATATTGTCTGGTGAGAATAACTCACTGGTTTGAGCTGATGACCCACGACGAATTGCACAAACGAGATCTACACAAGCACAAAAGCACGATACAGATTCGAATGGAGGAGCCGAATGTCAAATTCCTTGGATAAAAATCAAACAAAAACAATATAACATCGATAAGTTTCAAACCAACGACGATCAAAACTACACTAGAATAAACTGCATAGAATCAAATAGAAATGCTTGCACTTGTTTTAACCTTTACTAGGCTCAGCCATAAGGGAAATACATGACAATGGCAAGTGTTTGGGTCTGGTTTGGGTGAGTATGGGTTCGGCCTACATGTTGGAATGATGGTGTAAAGGTGGGTGAAGGCAAGAACACAAAAGCATGCATACACATGGGTTTTAGGCCATGAATTGGGCTCGGCCAAGGCCCTAGGTGCCACGGCCAAAGGTATGGGGTCCACTGTAATGGTGTGGTCGAGGGTGCTGGAGGTGCTGGAGGTGGTGGTGGTGAAGTAGGGGGCGGCTAAAGGGGTGGTGAGGTGGTGGATGTGAGGTAGTGCTCGGCTAGGCTAGTATTGGGGTGGTTTTGAAAAGTTTGTGGATATGCATCACCAAGGGGGGTCACGGCTTGGGTGGCCGGTGAGGAGGAGGTGGTAGTGTGCCATCAGGTGGTGGAGGCGGCTAGGCAGCAAGGTATCATGGCCGAACCTAAATAGAAGAGCAAGTGCAAACAAAAATCATAAGGAATAAGCAATATAAGTGAAAAAAGAGATAAAAGAAGATATATTTTTTTACCAATTCCTCAAGCAAGTGATGGCCGAAAATTTTTTCTCAGGAAGGAGGAAAATAAGATACGTGAAATGAAAATGAAATGATCGGCTGAAATGTGGGGAGTTATGCCAAAAGAAATGAAGAGTTGTGAGGAAAATGAAGAGGTGGAATTCAAAAAGGCAAAAGGCAATTCAAAAGTCAAAAACCCTTCATATATCCTTATTTTAATTATATAACTTTATATTTTTGGAAATAATAATAATCCCAGATAATATTTCGAAAATTTATCAAAATATAAAAATTTATATAAATACTTATCAATTATATAAAGTTAAATTAAGGAAAATAACTAAAAATAGTGAACTAGACCAGAAAATTTGAAATTAAATAGAATAAATTTTAGAAAAATTATATGGGCTTGGAAAAATAATTATAACAAAGATAATAACATAAAAATAAAATTTCACTCACAAAATAAATAAATAAAATTTAATTAAACAAAATTTATATGAAGAAAATAGCAGAAAATTAGAAAACAGCCTTTAAAAATAGGAAATAAATATAGTAAATTTTGGAAAAATTCTATTATCATTTTAAAAATATTTAGAGATGAAATTTCACAAATAAAAAAAATTTAAAATAATTTTGAAATGAAATAAAGTCAAATTCAAATTTATAGTCAAAATATAGGGCTGTTACAATTCTACAAGCAAAATATCCCAAGAAATTCAGTATGCCGACTATCCCAGCCTACGAAGGGAAAACTGACCCAAGGAAATACGTGATGAGGTACGAATGGATGATGGATTCCGTAAGGGAAAATGACGCGACCAAGTGTAGGTGCTTCCCAATCACTTTGTCCGGAATCGCCACTATGTGGTTTACTCGACTTCCTCCTCGATCTATATCCAGCTTCGATGAGTTGGCGATGAAATTTGTTGAACTGTTCAGGATACATGCAACTCATCCAAGGGATGTAATGTCCTTATCAAGCGTAATCCAGGCTCCGTGAGAGTCTTTGAAAGCCTACTTACAGAGCTTCCATGTTGCCGCCACTGAAGTTAGCAACCCTAACGACCACGTAATCTTGATGCGGTGATGCGAGGTGTAGATCTAGACTTGAAGTTTGGAGATTGGTTGGCGTGAAAGCCCCCAACTACATTGGAACGATTCTATTCCAAAGCTCACCAGTTCATACGGAGGGAGGAAGCTCGATGGACGAGACGAGATAAGGTATCAGGACCTGTTCAGGAAACTGTGAAAAGTAACGTCGCCGTGAAATAATCCGGCGATAGTTCGGGAAAAGTTCAAGTTAACGTCCAGAACAAGCCTGGGCAATCTAAAGGATCCGGAAGTGGAAATCCCGGAAAGAGAAAAGAGACAGGGAGATGGAAGTCGAGGATTTCGACCTACAATGAATACACCCCCTGAATACTTCTCTTGAAAACATTTATCTATCTACCTATAACACCTTTGAATACAGAAAACCGTGCCTAAAGAAGTCCATTGAAGAACGGAAACGGACAGGGAAGTACTGTCGCTTCCATGAAACCCACGGGCATAATACTGAGGAGTGTAGACACCTCCATGATGCCATAGAAAGGTTGATCAGGCAGAAAAAGCTGTAGGAGTTTGTTAAGAACCCACCAAAGGGTAGGCAAGGAACGACAGACCCCGGACGTGGGCCGGCTCCACGCCACCCAAAGGAACCTGCCCGGACCGTAGGTAGGTTGATCATAAACACTATAGTCGGAGGACCTTATCCCGCAGACAAGAATTGACAGGAGATGGAACGATATGCTACCTCCCTGAGGCATGCGAATTACGAATGTTGTTCGAATATAGAAGATGGAACCCCTGCAAAACAACAACGCATGATGAAAGACGATATAGTGTTTAAGAGTCGAGATGCAGACAAGGTGTAGGCTCCTTCTATCGATCCGATGGTTATATCTGCAACGATCGGGCTAGCTTACGTAAAAAGAATTTTGATTGATTGTGGAAGTTCTGTCAACATCATCTTCAAGAAGGCTTATGACCAAATGAAGATGGAGACAAAAGATTTGAAACCGTGCAAAGCCCGTATCCACGTCTTTAATGGTGCTGCAACCGACGCAATGGGGTATATTGAGTTACCAGTTGAACTGGGGGAAGGTGAGCGTAGGAGAGTGCGAGTCCTACCGTTCATAGTGATGGATGTTGACTCTCCATACAATGCATTTCTGGGTCGTCCGGCCCTAGCAGAGTTTAGGGCAGCCTTGTCCCCCTGGTGTTTAACGTTGAAATTTCTGACTGACAATGGAGTTGGAGTGGTACACGGCGATCAGGCGACCGGTCGCGCATGTTATGTGGCAGAGCTGAGAGAAGCTCAACGGAGAGAAAAAGGGAAGGTTGCGGACAACACCGTTCGCATCCTAAATACTGATGATTAACAAGTAGTGCCCGAGCCCTGGCTCGGACAACATTCTCGGATCCTTAGAGACATAGATCCGAGAGATGATGATGGGGAACCCAGGGAAACGAATGCAGCATCGGCTGAGCTGACGATCGACATTCCAGTCAGCCGGGATGACCCATCACGAGTTCTTAAGATTGGATCACCACTCGACCCTTCAGCGGCCGAGGATCTTACTGGTTTCCTCCGGGCGAATCTGGACGTTTTCGCTTGGACACACTCTGATATGTGCAGGATTTCACCTGCCATCGCAAGCCATATGTTGAACATAGATCTAAAATACGTTCCTGTGAAGCAAAAAAGGAGAGACATGGACCCAAAGAGGTCCGCTGCTCTCAAAGAGGAGGTGGACAAACTCAAAGCCAATGGGTTCGTCCACGATGCCCTCTACCCTGAATGGGTATCTAACCCTGTGCTGGTGAGAAAAGCGAATAGGAAGTGGAGAACTTGTGTTGATTACTCTGATTTGAATAAAGCATGCCCGAAAGATAGTTTCCCTTTACCTAGAATCGACCAGCTCGTCGACACTACCGCCGACGAATTATTGTCATTTATGGATGCGTATTCGGGATACAATCAGATCCCGATGCACATTCCAGACCAAGAACACACCAGTTTTGTCACAAATGTGGGGCTATATTGCTATGTAGTAATGCCTTTTGGATTGAAAAATGCCGGAGCAACTTATCAGCGTCTGGTGAATTGAATATTTAAAGACCAGATTGGTAGAACGATGAAAGTCTATGTGGATGACATGCTCGTGAAGTCATGACAGTCAAACAACCACATCCGAGACTTAACAGAGATGTTTGATATACTTAGGTATTATGGGATGAAGATCAACCCCTTAAAGTGCTCTTTTGCCGTTGCATCAGGGAAGTTCTTGGGTTTCATTGTGAACGCACGTGGAATTGAAGCTAACCTGGAAAAGATTCAGGCTATTCGGGACATACAAGTGCCCAGAACTGTAAAGCAAGTACATAGCTTGAACGGAAAGGTAGTCGCGCTGAGTCAATTCATATCCAGAGCCACAGATAAGTGCATTCCTTTCTTTGATGTGATAAAGAAGGAAAAGAGGAATTTCGAGTGGACGTCCGACTGTGAGGAAGCATTCCGAGCTCTGGGTAGACATCTAGAAAGCCCTCTGGTGCTATTAAAACCAATTGACCATGAAATGCTGTGTGTATACTTGGCAGTATCCCAGCATGCTATCAGTACGGCTCTGGTTCACGAGGAGGACCGAGTTCAAAAGCCAGTATATTATGTCAATAAACGTTTGACGGGGGCAGAAAGAAATTATCCCAGGATTGAGAAACTAGCTTATTGCTTAGTGATTGCATCACGCAAGCTACGTCCATACTTCCAGGCACACTCGATCAGTGTTTACACCGATCAACCCTTGCGGCAGGTACTCCAACGACTGGAAACTTCTGAAAGGATGTTAAAATGGAATATCGAGTTGAGTCAATTCGATATTACCTACCTGCCGTGAACGGCCATACAGAGTCAAGCGCTGGCAGATTTCATTGCTGAATTCACCATAACAGACGAATCAGACGGCCGCAATGTCATGCCTCTCGTTCGATAGAAGATGTACACCGATGGGGCCTCTAACGACCGTTGTTCGGGGGTTGTCATAGTTCTCGTAACTCCTGAGAACCGATCAGTTTGCTACGCTTTGAAGCTCAAATTCACAGCGACGAATAACGAAGCCGAGTATGAAGCATTGATTGCCAGCTTAAGACTTATCAAAGAACTGGGAGTAAGATCGGTTGAAGTCTTTTGCGACTCGCAACTGGTGGTATACCAAGTACGGGGAGACTACCAAGCAAGGGGGCAGAGACTTGCTCCGTATCTGGCTCGAGTTCAGGAGCTGCTAGCGAATCTTGAGTATTATGATATTTCACATGTCCGACATGAGTAAAACAGAGCCGCCGATTCATTGGAAAAATTTGCATGCACTGGCGATGCGCAACAGATGGGATTGTTTGCCGTTGAAACCTTACATGTTCCAAGCATAAATATGATGGAGGTGGATTTCATGTTAGAAATAGAAATCGGGCGGGAGTTATGGATAACCCCATTCAAGCAGTACTTATTACACGGGGTCGTGCCCGAAAGAAGGAGCGAAAGGCGACAAGTCATTCGTAAGGCTTCACGTTATGTAATGCAAGATGGGGTAATGTATCAGAGGGGTTTCTCGACCCCCTACTCCGGTGCATCGCCCATGATGAGATAAAACGGGTCCTGAAGAAAGTCCATGAAGGTGAATGTGGCGACCATACCGGACAACAGACGTTAGCAAAGAAAATCCTCCTATAGATACTATTGGCCAACTGTGAATCGGGATGCCACAGACTATGTGAGAAGATGTGATAAATGTCAGAAATATGTGAAAATCCCGAGAGCTCCACCAACGGAACTCACACAAATGGTTAGTCCCTGTCCATTTGCAATGTGGGGGATCGACATAGTCGGTTCCTTACCCCTATCCAAAGGTGATGCAAAATACGCGATAGTTGCGGTCGATTACTTTACCAAGTGGGCAGAAGCAGAGCCTTTGGCCACTATCACCACCAAGAAGGTCATTAATTTCGTTGTACGAAATATTATATGCGCTTTGGCCTTCCATGAACCAACGTTACAGACAATGGAACTCAGTTTGAAAGCAAAGAGTTCAAGGAATTTTGCCAAAAATATGGTATTGAGAAAAAGTTTGCAGCAGTTGCTCACCCGAAAGCCAATGGACAAGTGGAAGCCGTAAACAAAATAATCAAATCCATATTGCAAAAATGTTTGGATAAGGCTAGAGGCAAGTGGGTGGATGAGCTTCCAACAACGCTTTGGGCTTATAGAACCACCCACAAGTCCGCGACTGGCCATACTCCATTCGCATTGGCATACGTCATGGAAGCTGTCATACTCGTAGAACTTGAAGTTTCGTCACATCGGGTAACTTATTATGACCATAAATCAAATCAATATCTTTTGCTCGAATCATTGGACCTCATTGATGAAAAACGCGAAGAATCTAATTTAAGAGCGGCCGCGTACAGGCACCGAGTCGCTCGATATTATAATGAGAAAGTCCGACCGAGAATCTTTGGTGTGGGTGATCTCATTTTGAAACGAGTTTTCCCAGTTCCATCACATATAAGCCCCGCATGGGAAGGTCCATACGTCATTGAACGGAAGCTTGGAGAAGGAACTTTCAAGCTAGCGACCGTTAATGGTGCGACACTCCCTTGAGCATGGAACAGCGAGCATTTGCGGCATTATTACACTTAGTTCGTTTCTTTCATACTTTAGTTACATTTATTTCCCGCAAGTTTTTATTCCTAGTTTATGGCATGTAGTGAGACAATTTAGCTTGTTTGCATTAATAAAGGCTTGATGCCATTTTCTCTATGACTTGTCGATGTTTCTGTGTATGATAACGCTGTGATAAATAACTAAGAAATACATTATTCTGCCTGACGTACGAACGCGATCGAGCACTCAAAATCTCCAAGTCCTCGGAGTGCGGACTGGAGTACTCTGAGTCCCTGGAGTGCGGACTAGAGTATAAACGATTCAAAATCTCCAAGTCCCCGGAGTGCGGGCTGGACTACTCTGAGTCCCCGGAGTGCGGACCGGAGTATAAACGACTCAAAATCTCTAAGTTCCCAAAGTGCGGACTGGAGTACTCTGAGTCCTCGGAGTGCAGACCAGAGTATAAACGACTTAAAATTCCAAGTCCCCGGAGTGCGGACTGGAGTACTCTAAGTCTCCAAAATGCAGACCAGAGTATAAACGACTTAAAATCTCCAAGTCCCCGGAGTGCAGACTGGAGTACTCTGAGTCCCCAGAGTGCAGACCAGAGTATAAACGACTTAAAATCTCCAAGTCCTCGGAGTGTGGAGTGGAGTACTCTGAGTCCCCGGAGTGCGGATCGGTCCTCGGAGTGCGGACTGGAGTACTCTGAGTCCCCAAAGTGCGGACCAGAGTATAAACGACTTAAAATCTCCAAGTCCCCGGAGTGCGGACCGGAGTACTCTGAGTCCCCAGAGTGCGGACCAAAGTATAAACGACTTAAAATCTCCAAGTCCTCGGAGTGCGGACTGGAGTACTCTGAGTCCCCGGAGTGCGGACCAAAGTATAAACGACTTAAAATCTCCAAGTCCTCGGAGTGCGAACTGGAGTACTCTGAGTCCCCGGAGTGCAGACCAGACTATAAACAACTTAAAATCTCCAAGTCCCCGGAGTGCAGACTGGAGTACTCTGAGTCCCCGGAGTGCGGACCATAGTATAAACGACTTAAAATCTCCGAGTCCCCGGAGTGCGGACTGGAGTACTCTGAATCCTCGGGGTGCGGACCAGAGTGTAAACGACTTGAAATCTCCAAGACCCCGGAGTGCGGACTGGAGTACTCTAAGTCCCCTGAGTGCAGACTGGGGTATAAACGACTGGAAATATTCGAAGTACCCGGAACGTGGGGGAATGAATGTGCAATGCCAAAAAGTTATCAACTTATTTGAAGATGAATCGAGAAGTTCATGTAACTCGCAGTAGCTCGGTTTTGACCATGGTTATATAGAAAACCAAACAACAATCGTCTTCCGAGAGGCAAAAGAACTAAGTTTTATTCATCAAAAATAAGTTTCTACTACAACTACTCCAAAATTCGGAGTCAAGTGTATTTACATAAACTACGAAAATAAATAAAAATAATTATACCTAAACTAACTCTTGTTGAATGAGAGCGAAGACTACTTCTTCGACCTCTTTGACTTTTTACCAGACGACTCCTCCCCAGTGAAATTACCCTTGATAGCTTTCTTTGACGGGGGAGTGACAACTGAAGAAGTACGAGGAACTTACATAGGTTTGGACCCGCCTGGGAGGATGACCTTCAACGGCTTATTCAAAGGATCGTCCAGGTCCACAGCCTGAGGTTCGACTTTGATCTTGACCGTCTTTTCCTTCTCTTTCTCAAGCTGCTCCTTCATGCTCAGTTTAGATGAGTGTTCAGAGGCGCCTGTAATTTCAATTTCATAACTCCCATCGATGGGAGAGGAAGTCTCAGATTTATCCTCAACAAGCGCTCCGATCACCTGAGCATCTGGACCGGGAGCCTCTCCTGCGTGAGTGGCTTCACTCATTTTTTCCTTTACCTCCTTGGCGACATCGCTCCTCGGAGTGGGCTCAAGATCAGAATGGCCTGCACAAAATCATGAAAAACAAGCATTAGAATACGACAGCTCCTGGTGAAAAACGACGACTTTTGGAATGTTAAAGTGAAGAGTTATCTACCAGGTTCCGGTTGGTTTTCAGCCATCAGAGGGGTCTCACCCTCTGGAATAGGAGACAAAATTTGAATGCCGAGACCAGATCCTCCAGATCATAACCAACATGCTGCTCAAAGGGATCAAGTATCGGCCGATCGGCCGGCTGAGTAGGCACACGAGCTGGAGACTCAATCTCGGATGGACCGGCAATAACCACTTCCCTTTCGTTGAGGGGGAGCCTTTGCAGTAAAGGGCTTTTGCCGCTGACAGGTCTGAAGGCTCGTTTCCTTTAAGAAATTCTTTTATCAAAGCTCCTTCATCAACCTCCTCGGTACCATGTTCGGCCTTCCTGATTTCTATTAAGGTCTCCCACGCCTCGGCTAAAGATTCGAGATAACCCTCGTCCAGAAAAGTTAAGTCTCGGTGCATGAGAACGTGGGCATTGAATTCTGCAATAAGCGGGTCGAACATGCTTTTGACCTCTTCCCTACCTTCTTCCTTAGCCGCCTCAAGACGGGAGTCGATCTCCGCAGATGCTATCTTTTTACCCTCTGCATGGGCTTCATTCTTCAGCGCCTCAACTATAGAAAGCTCATCCTCAAGTTTCGCCTTTAGGAGTCGCGTAGCAACGATCTCATCGCAATACCGTTGCGAATCTTCTTGGGCGACAGTCTTCTCTTCTTGCTCTTTGCGAAGTCGCTCTTCAAGTTCTTTGACTCGAAGGCTGAATGCATCCCTCTATTTTTGCACCGAGTCTTTCTCCAAAGCTAAGGCCCCACAGCGTTGGACTGCCTCATTGATTTCTTTTTTGTGGGTTGATTCCAAACGAGTTACGGCTTCGGCAGTATCTTTGGAACTCTGTTTGGCGACCTCAAGCTGAGATTTGTAAGACATAAGCTCTTCGTCCCGAGCTTTGATAATGTCTTTGTCATGGATAGCCTCAAGCTTCAGGTGATCAATCTCATGCTGGTGCTCTATGGAGACTTCTGACATTTTCTCAGCAAGATGAACGAATGCGTCATGTTGAACATAAACATCGTTGGTGCAGGCGATAGCGCTCTGCTTGTCATGTCCCAGAATAGGATGAATCGCTGGGAGAAATTTCAAGCCATCGAAGCAGATTTTTGGGAATTTAGCCTTGAGCTCGTTCAGTCTCTCTGATGTTGTTGGATCTGTTGCGGGAACATGAGGAGATGGCTTTGAAAGTTCAGTTCTCTTGTGAGTATTCCGGGACTGTCGTGTAGTGGAAGAATCGGAGTGTTGATCGCGAGGGACATCTTATTGCGACCCCTTATGGCCGTGCTTAACTTTGCTTTGCCCCGAGTGAGAAGGGGGATAATGATGGTATTTGGGCTGATAATACGATTTCTTCCGAGATGATGAATCTCGGGAATGATAATCCCTATCACTATCGTCATCCCTATCACGGCGTCTTTCGGAATCTGAGTCCCATCCTGATTGATGAAAAATCGATGAGCCGCGAAGGCGGTCAAGTCCATGTGTGCGCCCCATGACACCGACGTAGAGTTTAAGTAACGACGAGTTAGTAAAAAGTAAGGTAATGATAGAAAGTTCAAGTGCAAAGTAATGTGCGTGTGTTTGTGTGTGTCCTAGTGTTCCCCCCGACAGACCAGCTTCTTTACTAATAGGAGTTTGTTCTCCCTCGCTTTGGGCTTGAGCATTGGAATCGCCTCTTGTGGGCGAGTGAAGCTTAAGGGCCTCGAGATCGTTAAAACCATAGTTGAGCAGATCGTAAGGTTCGACAGGCCTTTTAGAGAACTTTCCAAGTGCTGCAGGGAAGCTTCTTTCTCCGTTGGAATAAGGGAAACTTTAGAAGTTCCGCCCACTTTCTCCTTCCTCGGCTTATAAGTTAGTTTCTTCTTCCTCTTCAAAGGGGAAGACGACGTTTCAATGTCGTGGACTTCAACTATTGGATCCCAAGGTGGACTAACAGTTTTGCCTTCTACTTCGGGCGTTTCGGTTTCCTTAATCTCCCCATCTTCTAGTGTGTCAGGTGCGTTACGCATCGAAGACTCGGCCTGCTTTTTCCCTTTGCCAGCGGTAGGCCTGGATATGGTAACGCCCTGAGAGAGGCTTATCCGGCGACCTTCCGCCAACAGCCCGAACCTTGAAAACGACTCATTTGTAATGAGAGTTCTGATGTCCTGTTCTTCAGCGGGAATGGATCGAATAGCCTCGATGGCTTTAGAGTATCCGGGTCCCTCAGGACGTGGGTTAATGCCTGAAATGATGAAAAAAGTTAGAAAAGGAACAACTTTGACCAAGCATAAGTATCGGTCGAGAGAGAAAACTTACTTCCTTCCACCCATCTCCTCGCGAAACCAGGGGGCAACGCACATAAAACCATTCTTGTTTATACAGGGAAAACTTGCTCCATGCCCCAGTTAAGATTTGACATTTGTTGTGCGGCTCGAGAAACATAAAAGAGGGACTATCCCTCTACTTCTAGATGCAATATATATATCTGATATCGCCCGGGGTTGGAAGCCTGGAAAGAACACTCATGAAGAGGATACATGTGCCGTAGATGAATGCATGACTGTTCGGGTGCAGTTGCGACGGGGTAATGTCGATATACTGCAGCATGTATCGAAGAAACGAGTTGAACGGTGGCATGCTACCAACCCAGCACATGAATTTATTACAAGCTGTGTATCCGACTAGGGACAAGTTTGGACGATCGTTCCCCGATGGAACTAGCACGTCGTCGAAGGGAATTTCGTGGACAGAGCATATCCGACGGAGTGTACTTTCATTAATCTTCGAAGCCTGTGAATCGATTAGGTTGTCCAAGAGAATAGCTACCTCCAAAGCATCGGGAGCTGAGTTATGAGTAGGGAAAGTTGACGGGTTTGAAGTATCTGCGACTTCTTGTCTAGAGGAAGGCCCAGGTCTATCTGAGATCGTAGTAGACCAAGATTTCCTAGGCATCTCTAATAAAGATTGAATCTAGCAGAGCACCTATTTGAACTATACTTGAAAAATAACTGACGTTTGACTTAACAACATAAATATTCCCCCTGTGTGGTGTGTGAACTAGTGTGATAATTCAAATATAAGTGCTGAGAAATTGAAAGTCACAAAGTTGATGGTATAAAGTTGAGCTATGAATTGTTGCCTTCGAAGACCGTCATCGCTGACCGTCTCCGAAAGCCCGCCTTATGATGTTTTCAATTTTAGGCTCGGACATTGGCACTATATGTTAAAGGCAATTATCCGTTTTTGTCGATTTAGGTTCAGGCTTGTGATTATTAAAACCAGGGAGTTGTCAGTCCAGCTTGGTTCGATATGCTAGTTTGCTTAAGTCTTTGTCCTCGTTCTTATCATATGATTAGGCAAGGGGAATAAGTGAATTCGATGAGGGTTATGTTCAAGTTGGAATGATTTCGACAGTTGTTATCAATTCATCATGGGTCAAGGCCGAGCGACACTTGAAACACACGGCCTAAATGTTGTTCGGCCTAAATGTCGTTCGGCCTAAATGTCGTTCGGCCTAAATATCGATTGGCCTTCATTCTGTTCGGCCTTCATATCGATCGGCCTTCATTCTGTTTGGCCTTCATTCTGTTCGGCCTTCATATCGATCGGCCTTCATTCTGTTCGGCCTTCATTCTATTCGGCCTTCATTCTGTTCGGCCTTCATTCTGTTCGGCCTTCATTCTGTTCGGCCTTCATTCTGTTTGGCCTAAATGCAAATGTCGTTCGGCATAAGTATCACTCTTCCAACCCTTCCTGTTCGCCGTTCGGCATGCGGCAAATCATGTCGAACTGTGCTTGTGCCGAGCCGCTTCACTCGGCATTCTTCCCTTAACATCACTTCTCTTCTTTTCCTCCATCTCTTCTGACCGGCATCGCCGAGTCCTTTGGCAAGTCATGCTGAACCATGGCCATGTCGATCCGCACCCTCAGGCCTGATCTCCAATTCCATTCCCATGCACTCTTATAATCGCTCGGCATTTAAATCATGCTGAGCCACAACAATTCATCTTCCACTAATTTCCCACCTTCGAGCACCTCTGCCATCCATTTTTCTCCTCTCCATTCCACCCACCTCGAAATCGCTTAAAATCATACTAGGTTCCAGCCCTAGGACACGTTCGAACCTCAATTCGTCTCCCTCATCCACACGCCTCCTACTTCCTATAATCTACGGAGGATTCACAGGTTCAAGTTTTGTGTTATGCTTCCTAATTTGAGAAAACGATCGAAAGGTTCTTACCGAAGAGAATAGCGAGAGCTTAGGGGTCTGTGAACTTGAGATTGAAAGTTATTCGAGCTTAATTTGGGAAGGAGCTGTAGGAAAGGCTTGTTGGATTCAAGGTAGGAAGGGGAGATCGGAGAGGTGAACGGGATTCAACGGAGATAAGTTACGTGTTCTTGGGAAATAACGGAGGTAAAAAGTAAAAAGAGAAGAAGAAGGAAAATGTCGATCTTTATAGGGGAAGAGAGGAAGCCGAAGGGACCATGACTGGTAAAACCGGTCAAGACGAAATCGTAAGGCATCCAGGGCGCTCGGCTTCGGCTATGATGTTCGACATTTGCATGTCATTCGGCATGCATCGCCTCACCTGGTATTCAAGAGAAAACATTAGTAAGAAGACTAAGCCAAGGGTTGAAGCGAAGCACGGAGGACTCGTGATTCAAAGCGCATCACGTTCGATCACGTGATGCACTTTGGAGGGCAAGTGTTACCTGGAGATTTGACCAGGCAACTAGGCACTCGACATTTGCATACCATTCGGCATCCCAAGCGTTCGGCACAACATACTTGATCGACTTCCGGGGGCGTTCGGCACAACTGGTTCGATCGGCATTCAAGCTCGTTCGGCATCCAGGGACGTTCGACATCCAAGAACGTTTGGCATTCAAGTTTATTCGGCATCCAGGACGTTCGGCATCCAAGAACGTTCGGCATTCAAGAACGTTCGACACAACTGGTTCGATCGACATTCAAGTTTGTTCGGCATCCAGGGGTGTTCGGCATTCATCCAATCTCGACTGGCTTTGGTTATCGATTGGCCTGCAGTCTTCACTCAGCACATAACTTCGTTCGGCATGAAGATATCGTTCGGCATTTTGCCGTTCGGCACACAGAGCTTACTCTTTTTGGGCTGAGGTATTTAGCTACCAGGCCCACCAGAGAAGTCCAACCCATCTTCGTCTATGGTGTTGTAATTGATTATGAAATATATATATCTATTTAAATATTATATAATAATTTAATAAGATAAAAATGGTTTTTTTATTAATTACAGAGCCATACTGACCTAAGACATATTTGATAAAAATAATAATTTATACCTACGTATAACCAAACAATTTTGTGACAATATCAATGCATATTAAAATAATAACCTAACCACCAATTAAAATATATGTATATAACAAAAAATTATGATTGAGCACAAATAATTGTATTATGATCAGAAATATATCATGCTTCCAATGCCTTGAAGTACACCTTGGAATGATGACATCTGCCGCTTGAAACTATTTCCGATTCAATGGAGTGCCAGTCCTTGAACCGTTGACCATAAGTTATTAGATAATAGCTAACTTGATTTGATTTGAACTCTAAATAGATGGAGAGAAAAGTAAAATTTTGGCCAACAGAAACTTGAAATAGAGGCTAAAGATCTCAATCATGTGAGGATATAGATGTTTAAATAGTGGGTGGAAAGGAGAAAAGTATGGATCTCATCTCTTAATCATTCCCTTTTAATCCTAGTTGTAATAACCCGAATTCCAATGGTCTGGATTTTTTGCAAAAATGCTAAAACCAAGCCCACTGAAGCCTGAATTGGGTATTTGGTATCCTACAAATAGGTAAAGTCAAATGTATCAGAGGTCAATAATTTATCTCATAACGGGATTGACTAAAATATAATAGTGAGTAAATACTCACCAATATAATAACACTCTCTAAACAAGTGTCTTAAAGCTGGGAAGTCTCTACCATCTACTTAACCTGTAGGGTGTTGTGAGGAGGGGGTCAGAACTAAAGTTCCGGTGAATGGATAAATTATACACTTTTAAGCTTAATTCTACATATACCGTCTTATTTCCATTTACTGTTATATTAGGTTTATTAGGTTTACAATACTCTCGCCTTTGTTCGTGAACCATGCCCATCTACTCCTAAAACCTAATAACTGATGTATACATATATGTAGCTATATGCCCAATGACCATATTGGTCCTAGGTACCACTCACGGTACCTTATGTATCCTCCTTGATAAGGGCTCCATCGTCTTACTTCTTGGCTATATCTTTACAGGACTGCTTCGTAAGGCCTACAATACAGATACTCTATTGTCTTGCGCCACGAGCGTCCCGTAGCTACATTTATAAAGGACAGCTTCGTAAGGCCTACAATACAGATGCTCCACTACTTACTATGAAAACGTAAATCGTGTCGGCACTAGTCTATGCCAGTGCTCATACATTCATAATGTACCACCCAGTGCGTACATTGAGGACTATGTAATCATTTTGTCTACTATCTCAATCCAGCCAACATGGTCTACCTTGTACGGAATTCAGTTGGAGATTTTCTATATTTGTAAAAGATTGCTTCGTTTGGCCTACAATATAGATATTCTAGTTGGTCTATCTCTTTTCTCGTCGTGGCTATGGCCCCACGCAGCCACCTCTCAACTAAATCGAAAGACCTCTAAAGAGTTAAGTGGTCATGCCCTACTGCAAACAATCTAACATCCAATTGGTGGTGCTCCCCATCCAATGTCTCTATTGAAAGAATCATTGGTCTGTTGGTTTAACTCCAGTCTTTCCCGAAATCGCTCTTGGTCTTGATGCTGGCTGATATCCACATGCGACTGTCCTTAAACTTACCTGCAAGTACTAGACATACGAATACCCTACTCCAAACACCAAGCCCTTCTGACTGCCTACAAAGGTCTGCATCGTTAGGCCTATAAAGAAAATGCAGTCAAGGCATACTCTCTTGATGGAACACCTACGGAACTGCCTCCAGGGGTGTAGCTTCGTTAGGCCTACCCAGAGGGCCATCCTAGAGTATCCTCACGTCTTGTTGAAGTTTCATACTCCCTTGTAGCCCAAAAATACTAAGTTGGACGTGCTTCTCCATTTTTGAAATTCGTGATGAAATGCTTCATTAGGCGATTCATCCTTTAGGCTGCTCCAAACACATCTCATTTCTTTTATTAGAATCCAAGTCTAATCTTTTAATTTGCGTTTAGTTTACTTTTCTTGTTCCGTTGGCTACTTATTTACCCTAATTAGCATATTCTTGCCCTCGTCTCGCTTCTGGCTATTGTGAGACCACCATTGATCTAATAGGGAATGCTATTAGTATTGCCACTTCTGGCTTATTAACTTAATTTAAGTCTTAAGTTTATTAAATAAGCATCTTTTTTTCTTTTTGCTTATTAATTTAATAGAAATATAAAATATGCTTTTACTATTTATCTTTGCTATCATTGCTTATTTATTCTAAGTTCCTAAATAAGCCTTTCTTTTCTTTTACTTAATCATAACTTATGTAATAATTATACTTATAATTGATGCTATTATTTCTTTTAAAATCTATATATAACTACACGTGTTTCTTTTCTGTTCTAGTCTGTCTATCTTCTTTTATTATGATATAGAATTCTTTTTTACTCTCTTTTACTACACAATTAACTTATCATAATACTGTCTTTTCTATATAGTTAGCACGGTAAATGCAGACCTAGGTTTTTTACTGTTCATAGCCTTAATTTCTTATCTAATAATTTATTTGATTCATTTCATACTCTAATTTATTTTCTTTTATTCTAGAAAGTAATTCTATTTTATTTGGTTGGCTGTCAAAGCTATACTAAAATCTATTTCCATAATTTAATACTAAATAATATATAAACAATAATTTGTAACTGCAAGATATTTCTTTTATTATTTTGGGCTAGTGTAAAATACAGCGGTCCCTCTATTTTACACTCATTTCCTTCTTTTTCTTTTTTCTTGCAGTTATGTTTATCGTTATCTTTTAATTATTAAATTATAGAAATGTATTTTAGTTTCTAACCACTTAATCTATTACTCACTCCCCAAGTTAAATTATCAGATAAATTTATTGTTCCTGTTCAGCGTAATTTATTGCACAACTCCGCTTTTCTCATTTTATTCCAATTTTCTTATTTTACATTTACTTCTATAATGTCTAGGATTTTAATCCATAATAGTGAATTCTCTTTCTAACTATATTATTCGTGTAAAAAAAGAATAAAAGGTACCAGTATTAAGGCTAGATTATGACTTTTAAAATAGATGTAAATAACTGTAAATTTCTTTCTTTTAGGCCTACGCCTTTTCTAACTGTCAAGCCTAATTAAATGTAAATAGAATTTACATTGGTTGCATAACTAATAGAATTAATTACCGGAATAAATTATCTAACGGACATTCAATGATAATATATATTATAAACATAAAAGAATATAATTAAATCCACTCACATGTCATCCTTAGCTTCAATCTCTATCTCTTTTAATTTGCTACACTTTTTCCCCCTTTTTAATTTGCTGTAAATTCCCTGATTTGTTTGCGCAATTCTCTAAATTGCTTGTATGTATATCTTTGCTTAATTTTATTTTTTGTTTGGGGAAAGACTAGATTGATAGAGGAGAAAGGAAAAGGGAGAAGAGAAGAGGAGTTTGTTGTAAATGACAGCAGCTGATTCAGAGAAAATAGTGTAGGATATGGTTAAGTTACATTCAATTTATAGGTGTAGCGAACAACTATGAACCATCCGATTACCTTAGAAACAATCCTCATCATCATTTATTGATTTGTTTACGTTAGCTTATAACGTATAATTCTCCAACGCTACTCATTTATTCCTTTGTTATATGATCGTATTAATTCATGTTTCCTTCTAAATAAGATTCTTCCATTAATTATCCAATTAATTAGATCATATATATATATATATGTATGTATGTATGTATGTTCAAAACTAATTAATTCTTATACGTTATAATTTCTTACATATTTGAACACGTCAATTAATACCTCTATTAATTGATTGTATATAAAAGTTTGACTTTTTAATTTATTCTTATTAACTAACCATCATCATAAACTTAATTACTCCATTTGATTTTTGTACGCATTCCAATTCTTTTTCTTCTCTTTTAAACTTGAAAACAAATAATCCTATAACTAGCGTTTTCTTCTTGCTAATTAATTTACATTATTAGCTGTTGTAACAAAGGCATATTCTTTGATTAATTGACACCCTTTTTAAAACGCTCAACTAATTGCCAATTAATTAATTGACATGTTTTTCCATTTTAATCGATATCCAAATTAATTCCTATGTGTCACTCAATCTCACATTTATTAGTTGTACATATTTAAACCGCCAATTCATTACCCAATTAGTTGACATATAGGTTTCCCTCTTTTATGCTTACTTAATGTCTTTAATTAATTTCTTAATTAATTGATTGCATCAATTATAAATTAATATATGTATGTTATCATTTAATTTATTCCCTACATACATTTTCCTTTATTAGAAGATCACTTGATTAGTTAATGTTATAAAAGTGACATATTCTTTGACTAATTGACGCCTCTGTGTCTCTTAATTAATTCCACTTTTGAATGATTGATGCGTCAATTAATCACACACTCAATCCTTGCATAAATCTATAATCACACACTCATTCCTTGCATAAATCTATGTAACCTCTTAATTCTTAAATGCATATATTTGACATTTATATTCTATTTTGCAATTATGTTGATTCAATTGATTTTATTTAATTATATAAAAATGCGGGGTGTTACATTCTACCACCATTTAGGAAATTTCTTCCTCGAAATTTGACAAGGGTAAAATTATGCAATTCCTCGCATCAATCACATCCATTTTGTGTACATCCAATTTTTCGACCACCCGTGCTCTTGTACAAAAGTTTTATTCAATACAAAATATATGTGTGTACATGAATTTCTAAGCGGTGCCTCCTATATGAATGCTTTGCTTCTTTAAAAATTTATTTTTCAAACATAATGCACTCACCCTCAATATACTTGCAATTTCTATATGAACGCAATCTTTTGAAAATTTAAAACACTTTTCATCCAATTTTTCTTTCACTCCTCTTGAATTGGGGTGTAGTTCAACGAATTACATCCAAACCCTACCATACAACTTTAAATGCTCGAATTTTAGAAAATTATTATTTTTTGAATTTGATCTCTTATGTCAAAAAGAAGGTAGAAAATGGAAAAACTTCATATTTCTTCGATTTTCTTTTGTATGCATCATCCTCCGTACTTGGGATTCAGGCTACTGTTCTAAAAAAAAATATTTACTTCCCCAAGCACAGTTTACATATGGAAATATCTCTTTTTAAATTTTTCTGTTGATGTTTCTGTAGCTTTCTTTAAATTTGTTATTTTCCTTTTAGTTACCTTATTCTGAATTTACTCTTTTTTTTATATAAAACAACTAAACACAGCTATTATCTAAGGCAAGAAGGTCTGGGACCATGTCCACTTTGACATAGGAAGGTCCTACTCTAGGAATCCAAGTAATTCATATGCTCCTTCTGCTGCCTATTACTTTACCAACATACGTTGTATTACTCATGACGAATAAGATCTATTCATCTCTTCTATTCCATGCTCAAAATGGAATAACTAAGTCTCGTTTACTGCAATGGATAATGGTTTCAATCTATGCAGTCTCTATCTATAAAGGCAACTAAGCTTGGGAAAATTTTCTCCTTTCTCTTTATTTTTTCCCAAGTAAGGTCTACTTTTCCCACCACATGTTTCTTACTACCTTGGTAATATCACTTCACTATTCTTCCGTGAAGCAACATTTCTACATTTTCACTAGTGTCATATACACCTTATGGGAACTTTTATTATTACTATCAGGAGTAATTACTGCTATAGCCATGTGCTTTTCCCGTTACATCTAGGAAATGATTCTGATCTACTCCATATATAAAAGACTGATTCCGTTTGGTATTATCATTTTACTTCAAAAATTAAAGCTTCTAAATTTTTGAAACGTCAAATCCTAAAATTCTTGCCTTTGAAAGTGTTATTTTGAAGTTTTCTGTTAAATTCAAAGGTATTGGGTTATTTAAAATTTTATCTTAACTTATTTACTTTTCCACCAAACCATCTTTCTCTTTTTCTTCTTGACTTAAAAAATGTCCTCACATGTTTTTAAACTATCATATTTTTTCATAGATTTTCAAATGTACTAAAACTGGAGTAGTAAGAACAATTATTTTATTAAAAATCTCTTAACTTTCCTACTCTTCCAATTACTTCACCATGAAGGAGTTTCTAATTTACTACACTTAATGGTTTTATACCTTAATTTATTGGAATTACTTTCTCTTATGAGAAACCCTTAACGCCAAAACCTTCTATGAATCCTTTAGAGGAGGATTTCATGTTTATGTGAAATTATAAGGAATTTATTTTATATTTTATCGAAATAGGCTATACAAAATATGGTGATTTCCATACCTTGTACATCTCTTTCACGTATTCCTTATAACTTGCACACAACATCTTTATTTATGATTCATAGAAAATTATATCATTATTCATTTCATTCCAATTGATTAAAGTATGTACACTCTATATTCACTTAGATAAGATAAGCATTTTTTTTCAAAGAACTCATTTTCAAAACTGCTTTATAACTAGAAAATATTTTCATATACTTATTTAAATAATAAGTATACATACAAACCCAATTAGAAATTATCTCCAAAATTCATTTGGGTCAAAACACATGTTGCGTAAAACACCGTTACTACAATCCAAATACTAGTTTATGGATTCAATTATAATAAGTATTAATAAATCCCATATGCTATGTTAAAAACATTCCTTTGGGAGTCACCTACTATAACAATAGTGTCATAGTCTATGCTTCCTTTATTTTTACCGAAACATCTATTACAACAATAAATGTTGTAACCTATGTTTTCGATACTTAACACACTCTAGGTTTTTATATTTAAAATCTTTGTTCACCTACAAGGAAACTAGCGAGCTATACACACTCTATAATTCTTCAAAAGAATTTTACTTTTAACAAAATTTACATTATATAAAAACTAATTTAAATTTTATACCATTTTTTTTCAAAAACCCAATATTTACTACCTTAAATATATTAACAATTATATTTTTCAACTTTTCAATTCCAAAAGTTTGATTTTATTGGGATAAACATAAAGTGGATTTTCTTCTTTGTAAAACTTCTTATTTCTTTCAAAATAAAAACACTCTCCCTACTATCCTTAGGGAACTTCTCCATATCCTATAACATATGGATAGCAATCTTCTCTCAAAACATGGCTTATTTATATGTTATAAATCAGTAATTAAAACAGGGCTCAACATACTTAGGTTATCCTAAACCCAACTAGCAAACTATGCACAAATATACTTCTAAAAACTTTCCACATGTTAAAATCTATGGCTGGGGACTATTTGGATTTTAGTGCATAATATATTTATATTTTATTCCAAAATACAAATACGTTCACTCACTATCTACTTAGGAACCCTAAACCTAGGCTCTGATACTAAATGTAACAACCATAATTCCAATGGTTCGATTTTTTCACAAAAATGCTAAAAACCAAGCCTACTGAACCCCGAATTGGGTATTTGGTATCCTGCAAATAGGCAACGACAAATATATCAGAGCTCAATAATTTATCTCACAACAAGATTGACTAAAATATAATAGTAAGTAAATAATCACCAATATAATAACACTCTCTTAACATGTGTCTTACAGCTGGGAAGTCTCTGCCATCTACTTAACCTATAGGGTGTTATGAGGAGGGGTCAGAACTAAAGTTTCGGTGAATGGATAAATTATACACTTCTAAGCTTAATTCTACTTATATCGTTTTATTTCCATTTACTGTTATATTAGGTTTATTAGGTTTATAATACTCCCGCCTCTGTTTGTGATCCATGCCCATCTACTCTATAGTAGATTAAAACCTAATAGTTAATGTATACATATATATAGCTATATGCCCAATGACCATATTGGTCATAGGTACCACCCACGGTACCTTCCGTTTCCACCTTGAAAAGAACTTCATCGTCTTGCTCTATAGCTATATCTTTAAAGGACTGCTTCATAAGGCATACAATATAGGAACTCCATCGTCTTGCTCCACAAGTGTTCCGTAGCTACATCTGTAAAGGACTGCTTCATAAGGCATACAATACAGATGCTCTACTACTTACTATAAAAACGTAAATCGCGTCTGCACTAGTCTATGCTAGTGCTCGGACATCCACAATGTACCACCTAGTGTGTATATTGAGGACTATGTAATCGTTCTATCTACTATCTAAATCCCACCAACAAGGTCTACCTTGTACGGAATTATGTTGGGGATTTTCTATATCTGTAAAAGACTACTTCGTTAGGGCCTACAATATAGATATTCTGGTTAGTCTGTCTCTTTTCTCGTCGTGGCTATGGCCTCACGCATCCACCCCTCAACTAAATCGAAAGACCTCTAAAGAGTTAAGTGGCCGTGCTCTACTGCAAACAATCTAACATCCAATTGGCGGTGCCCCTTCATCCAATGTCTCGATAGTGAAAGAATCATTGTCCTGTTGGTTTAACTCTAGCCATTCCTAAAATCGCTCTTGGTCTTGGTGCTGGCCGATATCGGCATGTGACTATCCCTAAACTTACTTGCAAGTACTGGACATACGAATACCCTACTCCAAACACCAAGCCCTTTTGACTGCCTACGAAGGTCTTCTTCATTAGGCCTACAATGCAAATGGAGTCAAGGCATACTCTCTTGATGGAACACCTACAGAACTACCATCGAGGGTGCAGCTTCGTTAGGCCTGCCCAGAGGGCCATCCTAGAGTATCCTCACGTCCCATTAAAGTCTCGTACTTCCTTGAATCCCAAAAATACTAAGTTGGACGTGCTTCTCCATTTCTTAAATCCATAATGAACTGCTTCGTTAGGCGCTTCATCCTTTGGGCTGCTCCAAATGCATCTCAGTTCTTTTATTATACCTAAGTCTAATCTTTTAATTTGCATTTAGTTTACTTTTCTTACTCTGTTGGCTACTTATTTATCATATCAGCATATTCTTGCCCACGTCTCGCTTCTGGCTATTGCGAGACCACCATTGATCTACTAAGGAATGCTATTGGTATTGCCACTTCTGGCTTATTAACTTAAGTCTTAAGTTTATTAAATAAGCATCTTTTGTTCTATTTTCCTATTAATTTAATAGAAAACTAAATTAAGCTTTTACTATTTATCTTTGCTATCATTTCTTATTTATTCTAAGTTCCCAAATAAGACTTTCTATTTTTTTACTTAATCATAAATTATGTTATAATTATACTTGTAATTATTACTATTATTTCTTTTAAAATCTGTATATAATTACAAGTGTTTCTTTTCTATTCTAGTCTATCTTCTTTTATTATGATATATAATTCTTTTTAATTGTCTTTTACTATATAATTAAATTATCATAATAACTGTCTTTTTATATAGTCTGTGCGGTAAATGCAAACATAGATCCGTTTACTGTTCACAGCCTTAATTTCTTATCTAATAATTTATTTGTTTCATTTCATACTCTACTTTATTTTCTTTTATTCTAGGAAGTAATTCTATTTTATTTGATTGGTTGTGAAAGCTATACTAAAATCTATTTCAATAATTTAATACTAAATAATACTATAAACAACAATTTGTAACTGCAAGATATTTCTTTTATTATTATCGGGTAGTGTAAAATACAGCGGTCCCTCTATTTTACACTTGTTCCCTTTTTCTTTCTTTTTATTGTTGCAGTTACGTTTATGGTTATCTTTTAATTATTAAATTATAGAAATGTATACTAGTTTCTAAACCAACCAATTAATCTATTACTTACTCCCCAAATTAAATTATTAGATAAATTTATTGTTTTCGTTCAGCATAATTTATTGCAGAACTCCACTTTTCTAATTTTATTCCAATTTTTCAATTTTCTTATTTTACATCTACTTCTATAAAGTCTTGTATTTTAATCCTTAACGACGAATCCTCTTTCTAACTATATTATTCGCGTAAAAGGGGAATAAAAGGAACCAGCATTAAGGCTAGATTATGACTTTTAAAATAGATGTAAATAACTATAAATTTCTTACTTTTAGGCCTACGCCTTTTCTAATTGTCAAGCCTACTTAAATATAAATAAAATTTATAGTGTTTCCATAACTAATAGAATTAATTACTAGAATAAATTATCTAACGGAAATTCAAAGATAATAAAAATTATAAACATAAAAGAATATAATTAATTCTACTCACATGTCGTCCTTAGCTTCAATCTCTATTCTTTTTAATTTGCTATGCTTTTCTCCTCTTTTCCTCCATTTTAATTCGCTATAAACTCCATAATTTTTTTACGCAATTCTCTGATTTGTTTGTCTGTATATCCTTGCTTAATTTAATTTTTGTTTGGGTAAAGATTTGATTGATAGAGGAGAAAGGAATTGGGAGATGAGAAGAGGAGTTTACTGTAAATAACTGCTGCTGATTCAAAGAAAATAGTGTGGGTTATGGTTAAGTTACGTTCAATTTATAGGTGTAGTGAACAACGATAAACCATCCGATTAACCCTAAAAACAATCCTCACTATCATTTATTGGTTTTTTTACGTTAGCTTATAACGTATAATTCTCCAATGTTATTCATTTATTCATTTGTTATACGACCCTATTAATTCACGTTTCCTTCTAAATATGATTCTCCTATTAAATATCCAATTAATTAGATCACACACACACACATATCAATATTAATTGATTCTTATACACTATAATTTATTACCTATTTGAACACATCAATTAATACCTCTATTAATTGATTGTATATAAAAGTTATACTTTTTAATTTATGCTTAATAACTTATCTTCATCATAAACTTAATTACTCCGTTTGATTTTTGTACGAATTCTAATTCTTTTTTATATTTTTAACTTGAAAACAAATAATCATATAACTGGCATTTTCTTCTAGCTAATTAATTTACATTATTAGCTATTTTAACAAGGGCATATTCTTTGATTAATTGACAACCTTTTTAAAATGCTCAAGTGATTGCCAATTAATCAATTGACACGTTTTCCCATTTTAATCGATATCCAAATTAATTCCTACGCGTCACTCAATCACACTATTATTAGTTGTATATTTTTAAACCGCCAATTCATTACCCAATTAATTAACATATAAGTTTCCCTTTTTTATTAATTAACTCTTACTTAATATCTTTAATTAATTGATTGTGTCAACTATAAATTAATATATATATATATATATATATGTTATCGTTTAATTTATTTCCCACATACATTTCCCTTTATTAGAAGATCCTTTAATTAATTAATATTATAAAAGTGATATGTTTTCTAACTAATTAACGTCTCTATGTCTCTTAATTAGTTCCCTTTTTAATTGATCGATGCGTCAGTTAATCACACATTCATTGCTTGCATAAATCTATCTAACCTCTTAATTCTTATATGCATATATTTGACATTTATATTCCATTTTGCAATTACGTTAATTCAATTGATTTTATTTAATTATATAAAAATGCAGGGTGTTACACTAGCCATCAAAATCAAGCCTCTTTCCCCATACTTTAATGCCGCCATTGGCTTCAAAACCATCTAAAGCTCAAATGAATTTTTTATTCTAATTCTAATCTATATGCATATCGACATCATATATCAATTAATGTATTTATAACTTTAATAAATACATTTTGTTTCATTTATCAAATCAAAATCAAATTTATAAATAATATTTCATATATATACAATTCAATTTAATCAATTTATGACAAATTAATTAAATCATTTGGTCAAAGGAGAATTCATTGTTTTGATTGTATGATTCGTCACTTGTAAATTTGGTCAACGATTAATATCAAACTATTCAATATTAACCTTCACACGTCACTTAGTAAATATTATGACATTTTGACCAAATTTATCGCTTACTTGGTTTCGTTTAGTTTTTCTTTATTAAGCGTTACCAAGTTGTGACTCTTATTTACACCAATTCACTTCGTAAAAACAATATCACTTTAAACTTATGGAGGCTGGTAATGGTAAAAATTCCAATATCGTTCATATTTAACTCTATATTCCAAACACAAAGTCCTTGGTTCAATAATAATAATTACTATTAACCGAAATGTTATGTCTACAGACTTTAAATTTGAGTGAACTTGAGTTGACAGTGATACTAACCACATATAACTGAGAAGATGAATCCTCTCTCGAATAGTGCTTCACTTCCCATACTTCCACTTGAACCCAACTATAACCACTCGATGAATGTCATGCCATGATTTGACTATAATCAAAGCAAAGCGTTCATACGAAAGATCAATAGTATTTTCAAGTCAATAAAACTATGTAAATCAGCCACATCGATATTTTCTGTTTGACCTCGGTTATATTAACCAATAGAAAACTATAAAGTGAGTCATTTCGTAGTTATCCAATAACTATTAGTATGTAGCCCCTAGGTGCCCCTAACAATCATGAGTAATAAGTACCCAACATTTGGAAAGTATTACATACTCTGTTCATAATGGATACATTGACATCAAGTCTAGATGCATCGTGACTAGGAACATTTGAAATGGTATATTTGTTTTCATTATGATAAATTGCTCACTGTTACTACACTTTATAAATACTATCATAAACATACCACTATTGGATTTTCCATTAAATATACTTGTAATTAATTAATTAATACAATTCATTGTGCCAAGTATATAATAGAAAGAAAACACCTTTTATTTCTAATAAGATTGGTTATCAAGTTAGATATATGTAACAAATAACATAGTTCCCCTAGGGCATACTCTTAACTCTATCAAGAGATATTACAGTTTCTTTTCGGTAGCATTTGTTTAATGGTAGTTGGCATGGGTGCAACTTCAGGTTCGGTGGTGAATTGCTCGAGAGGTGCTATGGGTTCAGCAATAGAGAAGGACCAAACATCAAATGTTGTCCTGTGGTGTTTGTAACACCCCTAATTTTTGTTTAGCATTATTCAGGATATTTAATTGGATTAATTAAATATAATAATGGAAATAGTTGAGAAGAATGATATTTGGTCATTAATAAAATCATGTCTTAGTAAATTAACTAATGATATTATTTTGGAAAACTTAATATAGGAGGATATATGAGAAGGGAAATTTAGGTATATACCTATCTTATATCCTTTAAAGCCTCTTTCCTCATATCATTCTCATTTTTCATAAATAAAAACAATAACAAGAAAAAACTAAAGAGGTCGGCCATAACCTAGGAGGAAGATGCATGAAATCAAGAGGATTTAGGAGAAAAAGTCTAGGGAAGCTAAGCAACATCAAATCTCAATTTCGATAATTAATTAAAAGGTGAATAATACATGAACCATCTTTATTTTTAGTCTTTGAATTCTGCTATGGATAATAGCCAAATGATTTTGATGGTTTTTACCAAGGTATGGTTGTTTAATCACTGTTCGGGTAAAATAATGATTCACCGAAATATTTTGTGAAACTTTTTAAGTGGGTTTTAAGAGTAAAATCTAAGTTTCTAATCCCTAATAGCTTTGATTTTCCGGTATATTGAGTGAAACACTATTTTGGAGATGGATTTTTAATTTCATAATTTTTCAAAATAAATTGAATATTTTATGAATTTCCTAAAGAGGAAATAGCTTAATTTAGGGTTTTAATTATTTAAAATAATTGAATATGGTTTTTGGCCCTAAAATTGTTATACGGTAAAAAGAAGGATATTCTCGAATTTATTTGAATTTTGGATTTTTTCCTAAGTTATTATAATTTATTATGAATTTAATCTACTAGGTAAGCATTTAAATTCATAATTAATTAAGGTTATTAATTAATTAAAGATGATAAATGTTTTTGAACTTGAAAATGGTACGCGACGGTAATTTCTAAATGGCTTTGTTAAAGAGATTGTTTTATCCAATAGAAATAGGACAAGAATTAAGGTTTGGTGAAAAGCAATTAATTTTATTAGTAATAAACTAGTTTTATTGATAATTATGATAATTCCATGCCGCATGTATCCTCTCCATGTCTACAAAAGTGCTGCATCCATGAGTGTCGACGTTGAAGTGAAAGGAAGTATAAGATAATTACTTCGATAGTTATGGAATGTTTCCAAATAGGGCGAAGTCGACGTCACCGACAACTTAGCATCAATGGCATTGGCACTTCATGATTCATCTATAAGTGATGCCGCATCTCTTCTCCAATGTCTCAACTTTGCACTTATATATTTATGCCATAATAAGCGAAGTATGTATATAACTTCTAATGACTTTGCTAGTCTTATTACCGCTATTTATCAGGGTCGGTGACCCTATATGTTTGGTTTTCAGCAGTTAGCAAAGTGTTTATACAATCCTTTTGATAAATCTCAAAGTCGTCTTTAACGTTGACCTTATTTATATGAATGCTTCATGGTAGTATAGCCAAAGCAAGTTACGTATGTTTTTATAATGATGTCGCTTGTATTGATGTCGTCATTCATCAGTATCAGTGACGTTACACTCATTTTTACAAATACTAATCTTTGTTTCTAAAAGGGTGGGTAACCTATATATATCTATGTTGTCGACGTTATCCTCAACATAGAGTGTTAATACTTAAAAGAATTTAAGTGACCTTCGTGTGAGAAATGCGGATTACGGATCTTAAGGCTAGAATTAACACTAGAGGGGGGGTGAATAGTGTTTTAAGGAATTACTAAATCTTTTTGTAAAAATGTTAATTTGAACACAAATGTATGCAATATTCAGACACAGATATGATCACAGAATCAAACACAGATGCAAAAATAATGTAAAAGCAATAAAGGAAAGAACACACCGGATTTTACACTGCTTCGGAGTTACCCTACATCCAGTCCTGCACACGAGTTCAGATTTCCTTTCGAAAGCAATTGTACAATTACACCCTCGATTTCAAGGCCATGAGGTACACCACTCCAGATTCACAATCCTCTGGGTAGAGATACTTGATTTCACGGGCAACACGTTCACCCAATTGATTTCCATGGCTACAATCACACCTTTTCTCGCTAGATTGATTTCACAGGTTACAATCACACCTTTTCTCGCTTTGTTTATTACAAAGAAGCCTATAACTCTGAATAGCACTGAGATCTTGTTGAGATAGTGACAGAGAATCAAACCAGAAATGATCTAGTTAGATTTAATGTTGATTTCGACAGAGTAATGGTAAAAATGTGTATAAAGAAATGTGGAAGAAGAAGAGGAGTGAAATTAGAGAAAATATGAATAAAATTCGTTCAAAGCTATCCTTATTTATAGTAGAACAACAACCATATCCATTCGTGAAAGGATATGACGAATAGACACTTCCTTTGAAATTCAAAATTTTGAAATAAACTGCTACCATGTCGACAAGGGGTACTTGAGGTTGTCGACAAGGGGTACTTGAGGTTGTCGACATGCTTAAGGTATTTTTGGTAATTTGCTTTTCTTTGAAAATAACTTCTATCTTGTATTAAAACTATTTGAAACTTTATAAATATACTTAACTATAGTTAAGATACATAAATAAATATAGGGAATAATATTTTGATATATATAAAATTTTACGATAAATTTATATTTAAATCTAAGTATAAATATTAAAAGTTAAATATATTATTATTAAAAGATAGTTTAAAACCAAGGATAATTTAATTTTGAAAATAATGATTATTTTGAAGCTAAAAGTATTTAAAACCAGGATAGATGTTTTTGATTCTTTTAAAAGGAAGGTTCTGAAATCATTTTGAAAATAGGATATAATTTTGTAAAAACATTTGAATAAAAGTTAGTGGATACAAACAATGTTCCCCTAGATTTTTCGTAGGTTCCATCCTACTAAGGGTTCCGTCCCTTTAACAGGCTCGAAGTGGATTCCATTCCACAAATAAATTGGATTTCAAGACGACAGTGCTTTTCTAGGAGTTTTAACAAAACTCCTAATTAAATTACAATCTTAAAATCTTGAAGTCTTGAACTCTTGATAATCTTGATACTCATGAGTCTTCAATCTTGATATCATGAATCTCTATACTGTACAGTCTTCATTCTTGATACCTGCATGGTTAAAACCTGCACATACATATATATCTAAACTATAATGTTAGTATTTATTTTATAATCTTATTCTAAGGTTATTGTCATCAAAATAATCATCTAAAGGACTAAAAATCTCCCCCTTTTTGATGATGACAACCTTTGTTTATAAAATATTACTTCTATCCTTATAACTCCCCCTTAATCTATGCCTAACTATCCTATTTTATACCTATCCCCCTTCGTCATCAAAAAAACTAACTCCAAACTATATAACTCCCCCTTAAACTAATACTAGAACAAAGTATAGTAAATGGAATGTGAAAGACATTAACATGTATAAATATATTTCAACACACGCATCAAAACCAATCATGTCAGACAAGTCAAACAAATCAATCAAGTCAAACAAGTCAAACAAGTTAATCAAGTCAATCAAGTAAAACAAGTCAATTCAATCAAACAAATCAATCAAAACATACCAAACAAATCAAAAACTAATAATCCTATATTATAAGACAATACTACAAACTCCCCCTAAATAAAATGCACTCGTTATGTATACATGTATGCAATATGTAGTTTGTAAGGAAGTATGAAATGTACGACATATGCAATGTTGCATGAGATGATATGCAAAATAAAGTGCAACTTGTGATGCAAATGATTATGATATTTCATGCATTGTAATTTATGATGTAATATGCAATGTAATGTGATATGAAATTGGATGCACAATGATATGTAATATGAAATAAAATGATAACGAAGTAAAAATAATAATGTGCAGAATGATATGATGATATATACTATGGTAAGAGATATTCAGATTATAAGGTAAACATGAGTGATACGAAATGTCTAATTGACAAGCATATATATGTATGTATGTATGTATGTATGTATGTATGTATGTATGTATACATATGTATATGTATATGTATGTATATATCAAACTATTTATTATAAATCACATCAACCAAACAAAGGTAATATACACCAATTACTAGACTCGGGTTAAGGAAACTAATGAATGAGACTGAAAGAGTAGTAAAGACAAAAGTTTAAAGGTAATAAATGATATTAAAACTATAAATACTCATGAAAGGTATTAATCAAACTCAATATCAAAACCAAATTGCTAAGAAATATGGATTTAAACTGTATATATGATCAAACGTGGTTTTTATAATACTCTAATTTAATTTTTTCTTAACTTGGTTGATTTTTTTAAGAATCCAAACTTCCATGTTTATAAAAAAACTTAACTTACTAATTAAAACCTTTATATCAAATTATTATTGATTAAAATATTTAGAAATATGTTTAAACATCTTTTAAAAAATATCATAATGAAATATTACAAATAACAAAAATTGAAAAACTAATATAAACATGTGTTATGTTAAGGCCTCTTTCATTTAAAATTTTAGTTAATTACTAAAAAATATCTAAACATTAATTTAAAAATATTCTAATATAAGTTAGAAAATAATTTTCAAAAAGAATAGAGAAAAATTCTTAATTTAAATATTATTTTTACATAATTTAAAGTTTCAAGTAGAAAACATATTTTAAAAGACTTTAAAAAAATTAGACTGATATATTGATATATATACTATGGTGTGTCGATATATGAACCAAAATATCAAAACTTATAAAAGAGATAAATTTCTATACCTAACTAAATGCATAAATATATATTCCTAAATGCAACAATAAAGATGAAATAATAGTAAAGCGTACCAATTTTTGCACTCCATCTTTATAACTTTGTTGTTCTTCCATTGTCGTGAACCACACATTTATATCTTTTAGAATTTGATGACGAGATCTATTCTATTGCGACGGGCTTGTTTTTCTGATCATCGTAGCATATTCATTTGCTGAATTAGAAGACCGTATGAGAATGATACAAGTGATTTAGTAGATTGACCAACTTAGCGCTAAAACTTTGAATTTGAATTTTGAATGAATGGACACTTCAACCACTATAAATAGGCCCAACAGTCACCACTTTTCATAAAAGTTTCTCTTCTTCTTCTTCTTCTTCTTCCCGTTTTTCTATTTACTATCAAACTTCTAGAAGGCATATCTCCTTCATTTCTTAACGGAATTGAATGAAACAAGAGGCAAATCGAAAAGGAAGGAAAGGTCTACGATCTAGAAATAGTTTGGTGACAAATTTGGACGGTATTGTGGTGCAACAGACCGATCAGTAGGAGAAATGCAGGAAATCTCGTACATGGTTTTTAGTTTTTGATAGCCAACTTCAAACTGTCATATCTCACTCAATTTTGATCGGAATTCGATGATGCTCCCATCAAAATGACCGTGAGAACAAGAACTATAATCTTAAAAAGGAGTGGGAACAAAATAATCAAATCTATGGATGAAATTTGAAGAATACCATTGACGGTTTTGCTTTCTTTTTCTCTTTATTCACCAAAACTTCATTTGATCATAACTCGGTCATTTCTTGACGGATTCGCACGAAACTAGTGACATTACGAAGTAGATGGAGAGAAGTACTGTATCATATCAAGTTGTAGTTGAGAATCAAAAGCCTTGTAGTGATCTAGTACCCATTTCATTGTCGATTTCCATTATATATCCTCTTGTTCTTCTTGATCGATGAATGATTATCTAGTATCTTTTAACCAACGGTCACTAGACATAACTCTTCTCCTGCAAAACAACATAACCTTTTAAAGAATCGAGTGACTTTTCAAAATAACTAAACATAGTTTTAAACAACAATATCATGATGATTCTGTGACATATTCATATGAAAATAGTGTTAATAATTTTATCAAAGAAATTGCCATTTTAAAAATTTTCAAAATTCAAATTATGAAAACTTTGACAACCTTGCTCCGATACCAAATGTGAGAAATGCAGATTACGGATCTTAAGGCTAGAATTAACACTAGAGGGAGGGGGAATAGTGTTTTAAGGAATTACTAAATCTTTTTGTAAAAGTGTTAATTTGAATACAAATGTATGCAATATTCAGACACAGATACGATCACAAAATCAAACACAGATGCAAAAATAAAGTAAAAGCAATAAGGGAAAGAAAACATCGGATTTTATACTGGTTCGGAGTTACCTTACATCCAGTCCCGCACACGAGTATGGATTTCCTTTCAAAAGCAATTGTACAATTACACCCTCGATTTCATGACTACGAGGTACACCACTCCAGATTCACAATCCTCTGGGTAGAGATACTTGATTTCACGAGCAACAAGTTCACCCAATTGATTTCCAAGGCTACAATCACACCTTTTCTTGCTTGACTGATTTCACAGGCTACAATCACACCTTTTCTCGCTTATTTTATTACAAAGAAGCCCATAACTCTAAATAGCACTGAGATCCTGTTGAGATAGTGATAGAGAATCAAACCAGAAATGATCTAGTTAGATTCAATGTTGATTTTGATAGAGTAATGATAAAAATGTGTATAAAGAAATATGGAAGAAGAAGAGGAGTGAAATTAGAGAAAATATGAATACAAATTCGTTCAAAACTACCCCTATTTATAGTAGAACAACAGCCATGTCCATTCGTGAAAGGATATGACGAATATACACTTCCTTTGAAATTCAAAATTTTGAAATAAACTGCTACCATGTCGACAAGGGGTACTTGAGGTTGTCGACATGCCTAAGATATTTTTGGTAATTTGGTTTTCTTTGAAAATAACTTCTATCTTATATTAAAACTATTTTAAACTTTATAAATATTAACTATAATTAAGATACATAAATAAATATAGAGAATAATATTTTGATATATATAAAATTTTACTATAATTTTATATTTAAATCTAAGTATAAATATTAAAAGTTAAATATATTATTATTAAAAGATAGTTTAAAACCAAGGATAATTTGATTTCGAAAATAAAGATTATTTTGAGGCTAAAAGTATTTAAAACCAGGATAGATGTTTTTGATTCTTTTAAAAGGAAGGTTTTGAAATCATTTTGAAAACAAGATATAATTTTGTAAAAATGTTTGAATAAAAGTTAGTGGATACAAAACAATGTTCCACTAGATTTTTCGTAGGTTCCATCCTACTTAGGGTTCCATCCCTTTAACAGGCTCGAAGTGGATTCCATTCCATGAATAAATTGGATTTTAAGATACCAGTGCTTTTCTAAGAGTTTCAACAAAATTCCTAATTAAATTACAATCTTGAAATGTTGAACTCTTGATAATCTTGATACTCATGAGTCTTCAATCTTGATATCTTGAATCTCTATATTGTACAACCTTCATTCTCGATACATGCATGGTTAAATCCTGTATATACATATATATCTAAACTATAATATTAGTATTTATTTTATAATCTTATTCTAAGGTTGTTGTCATCAAAACCATCATCTCAAGGACTAACACTTCGACCTTGGATAAAGGTCGACAAGGTTGTTACTCAAAGGGTTTCATATGTTATTTTATTAAAGGCGGAGAGCCTTAAGCTCCTTTCTCGATATTGATGTTGACATCGAATAGATTTTTATCAACTAAATTAAAGGCAAGGAGCCTTACATTTTAAGATTCCAACTTTGATCGTTTGGGATACCAATACATTTTAAAATAAATTTGACATTATCATCGAGGATACTAGTGAAGATTATTTTTGTCATGCTATGTGTTATAAGAAACTCGACAGTATCATTAGGGATACCAATGTATTTTCTTAAATGAGTTTGAAACATATCATTCGGGATACCAACATACTTTACTTTGAAATATTATAACTTTAAGGGGAATAACCTAATCAGGGACACCAATAGATGTAGGTTAACATTGGGTAACATGATTTAAGTTGTTTATTGATGGGTTCATAGCCATTATAGGAAAACTATGGGATGTCAGATGGATAATCCACATCATACAGAAGGTGGATAGTCTCTATGAGGTTAATGAAGGGTTCGTAGTCATCCTAGGAAAACTATGAGATGCGTGATGGACAGTCCACATCACTGTAAATTAAATGGAATATATGTGATGGATTGTCCATATCAATTAAACAATGGAACCATATTTGATGGGTAGTCAATATGATAAGGGATGGATAATCCAAGTAATAATTGCATGTGGGACAGATGTACCATATAACTATGAATATGATTAAATGTAAGATGGGTAGTCCACATAATTATAAGTCGAGTAGTAAGATTAAAAAAGACGGATAATCAGTTTAAATTGTGACGGATAGTCATTTGAAATTAAGGTGGGCAATATAATAAATCGAGATGGGTAATCCAGTATATGTTGCATAATTTTAAATACTATTTTTGTTCTAACAATTTTGGTTGCAGTAGCACGGTATATGGTTAATTAGTTTTGGTTAAGATACTAGTGTGGAAAAAACCCATTTTGCTCAATGGCGTGGTTTCACTAGATATCTATTTGGTTTGGGGTGGTTGATTATTATTCATACCAAACTGTTGTTTGACCTGAAGCTTTTGCTTTTCTCCTTAAACTCATGGGTACTTATTTGAGTTGGGTCGGGAGTAAGGGCTTTTATGTTTCAGTTAGACGAATAAGCTTCTTTAGAAGTGTAGGAGGCGATCTATCTATTAGGAGCTTTATCTATTTCTGTCGTGTAATTTGGTTTTGTCTATTTGGATGTAATGGAAAAGTTGTACAATTCCAAATTATATGACTCTGATCAACTAAGAGGGCATCTTCATATATCGCTCTTGGAGTATTTTATATATTTATATTCTCTAAATGGGGAATCGCATATGGGATTATGTAATGAATGTGAAATCATGTTTTGAAATGGAATGTAACAGTTATTTCTGAATTGTGTTTGAAAATTTTTCATATTCATGTACTGCAGATTATTGATATGATTAACATAGCTGTATTTTGTAGTCAAGAATTAGTAACTTGGATGACCATGCATCTGTAGCAATTAGTTTTGGGCCTCAGAATGAGGGATCTTATAACGTTGCGGTATGACATTGTGGTTCGTGGAACAGTCAAGATTTTAGGTTCAGTTGCTTCGTGTTCGACTCTTGGTTTTTGAAGGAAATACTTTGGTCCGGTACTTAGACAAGGAGCGGACAGTGAATTTTTTTGAATGCTTTGAGTTGGGAGTATTGTTGCTTTGGGTTTACGAGGGCTGGCTTCGGGTTTGGCCGTCAAGTGACCCGAGCATAATTTAGACTTTGGGAATTTGTTCTTGTGGTGAAGGCATACAAATTCGGTATGGCATAAGATGGCTTTGGGGTTTGTGTGGCTACTAGTGAAGTGAAGGCATGACGCTTCATCCCGATTAATAGAAGTAGAGGTAAGCCCTAGGGGTAATTATGTAATTTATTACATATATCCAACCCGATAACTAATCTTGTTCAGAATAAAAATTGTTTTTACTTCTAGTATATACTTGACATATGTGATATATTAATTTATTGAATTAATTAAAGTACATTTAATAGAAAATCAAAACATGGTATGTTTCTGATAGTTTTTACAAAGTGTTGTAACCATGAGTAATCTATCACAATGAAAAGAGATACACCATTTTAAATATTCCTAGTTAAGATGTATTAAGACTGGATATTGATACATCCATTGAGATTAAAGTATGTAACACACTCCAAAAGTTGGGCAGCGTATTTCTCATGGTTGCTGGAGGCAACAAGAGGTTACGTACAGATAGTTATTAGATAACAATGGAATAACTCACTTGATAGTTTTACGTTGATTAATATAACTAAGGTCAAATAGGAAATATCGATCGGAAAATTTACACAATCCTCTCTACTTGAAAATACTATTGACCTTTACATGAAAGCTCCATTTTGATTATAGTCAAGTAATGGTACGATCTCCATTAAGTGACTATAGTTGGGTCGAGTCGAAGTATTGGAAGTGAAACACTATTCAAGCGAAAGATTTGTCTCCTCAGTTACATAAGGTTAGTATCACGGTCAACTAATGTCAACTCATAGTCAAAGTCTCTAGCTAGAGTAGTTCGATTGATAATAATTGCTATTATTGAACCAAGGACTTTGAGTTTGGACTATAGAGTTGAATATCTATATTGGAATTTTGACCATTGCCAAATTCCTTAAGTTTAAAGTGATATAGTTTTGACGAAGTGAATTGGTGTAAATAATCGTCACTATCAAGTATTGCTTATAATAAGTAAAATTAGTTTTTCACCAAAAAGATATATAAGAAATAAATTCAACCAAAATGTAACACTACTAGCTAAGGTGACGTGTGAACGTTAATTTTCGAATTATCCAATATTAATCGTTGACTGAATTTACACCTTTGAGTCGCACAACTATAATGATGAATACTCTGAATGAACCACACGATTTAATTAATTTATAAATTATTATAAATTAATTAATATTTATAAAATATTAATTATTCAACTTTATTTTCTTTGTTTGAATATCATTAGCATTTAATAAAGTGCCTATATAAATGTTATAAATGCATGTATTGATATGCGATATCGATAAACTATGTAAACTGGGTTTAAATAGATTAATTGCTAAGTTGTTTAGGGAGTTTTTGAGGCCCACATGCATGATGAAAAAGAAAGAGTTTTTAAATGCGATTTGAAAATCCAAAGGAGCAATTAAAAGAAGGAATTAAATCTCCGTCATTTACTCCTCTTTATGACTCGTTTAAATCTCATTTATGAAATGATTTTTGTTCTTTTCTCTTTATTTCTATTTCATCCGCTAAAAATATAAAGAGGAGGGAAAAGATTTGATTTTATTTAATTAGTGATTAAATAAGGAGGTTTTAAAAGGAAAAATTAAAAGGTTTTAGTGTTTCCTTTAAAACATATTATCTCTATTCAATCCATAATTATTTTTTTCCTGACAAAACATCTTATCTTCTTTCTCTTACTCTCCTCCTCTCCCTTAACAGCCTCTGTGAAAAAATTTCCTTAAAACAAATTCAAATATAAATCGATAAAATTCAAAGTGGTGATTACCTCTAGATCTTTGCAAAATCCAGAGGTTGATTCAATAAAATTGGAATTTTATTCTTCATTAAATGTCCAAATCTTAGACTTTATCTTTAGGTAGTTCTAATTTTATCTAATTACACATTCACCATGTTAATGAAGTTTAAATCCTATACATGCTACGTCCAAGCTCATCAATTTTTCATTATGTTGACCCAAAGTTTAGATCTGATATATATTAATTGATTATATATTCGTTGTGATAATTGTAACGACGCATAATTTCACCGCTTTAATTTGCGAATATTTAATTAATTTTAAATATTTAAACAATATGTTTTATATTTAAAATAAAAATGTGTTAAATAATAAATAATTATGGTGAAATAGTTTTCCAAATTAGTTTGCAAAAATATTTAGCTCGAAGAAAAATGGAAAATGTGACTGGAATTCGTTTTTCTAATTTTTGACTTTCCGTCGGCTAAAAGTTATGAGAGACGTTGTGAATTCTTCAGCTGTAACGACTCAGAATTTTTGTCATTTGAAATTAGTATATTTAATTAATTTTAAATATTCACGAATGAATTTTATAAGCTAAGTGAATTAAATTTTGAATATAAGAATTTAATTGGATAATTAAATCGATAATATAATATTGAAAATTACAGAAATAATTGGAAATTGGGTTTAATGTGATTAAAAATGATTTGTAAAGTTGTATTAAATCATATTGAAGTTAGAATGATGTTATAGAACTTTTAAAATCGAATTAAAAGTTAATTTGTGAAAATTGAATATTTTAATATTTAATTGACGAGTTAAAATAGCCATTTTTCAAACAGTCTCGGATTTCAGCGAAACCAATTTCATCGGATCCGTAATGTTATATTATTGTAAGATTTCAAATTTCATGTCAATCGGATTTACGGTTGGTCCGGGGCAAGCTAAAACGCGTAGAAATCGATTCGAGTGAATTTTGAATTTAAATAGTCGATTCAAAAACTTATCTTCCAAATTTGACCGAATTGGCTCCCGATATATATTCCATTGCATTTGGAATGGGGGTAAAATATTACAAACGCCAGGCGGCACGCTTCGTTTGGAGTTCGGAAAAAAATTCGTGTGAATAGTGCACAGAAATTTTCTATAAAAGGACCTTCATTATTTTATTTTGCAAACAAACCCTAGGGTTACTTCACAGCCGCCACTTGATATAAATGGCCGATAGTTTTCGAATCTTCTCCTCTTAATCTCTCTGAATCCGTGAACAATTAAGAAAAACTTTCAACTACAAACTTCTAAAGCTCGAGGAGAGCTACAAATCCATACGGCTACGATCATTTTAAACGAAGTAAATCGATGGCGATTTGGGTTCAAACACATTCGTTTGTGCACGATTTTCGAGCTAAGGGGACGACCGAGCCTAGCCGCATTCATGCCGAAGGTGGAGCTCATGATGGTGCATGAGATGGAGGTGCTTGATCGTCGTGAAGTCGAGCGTGGAGGTTGCGTTAATTAGGGTTTTAAGTGGCGGCTTGGGTTCTTGCGTACGTGAATGGCACGGGGAAGAAGAAACAAACGCGGACAGCCCTGATCTAGGGTTTGGTATCGTGCGGCCCTGATGGTTTGAGGTTATAAAAATATAAAGAAAATTGTAAATTGTTTATATTATAATTCATGTAAACTTTAAAACACCGTAACTTCTTCATACGAGGTCGAAAAATCACAAAACGAATTGCGTTAGGTTCGTATTGACGAATACTACACGATGGAGCTAGATTGGAGTTGATTGGAGCTAGTGAAATTTTTGGGTAAAATTAAACACGTGTTTAATTTTATTCGAAATAAAACACTGCAACCGCTATTTGAAACAAGGTGAGAACTTCTCACTCAATCGAAATTGTTTCGATTTAAATTTTAAATAGTTAGATTTAAAATTGGTTGATTGTATGTTTGGATGAAAAATTATTATCTATTGCATCGAAATAAACCCTATACAACGTATATAAAGCGGATGTTATTTATTAAAAACATATACCGCGATATTTTACCTCGGTGTGGAATTGGTATTATATATGTACTTGGAGTTGATTTTCCCGCATTATATAGCGGATGAGACCCTATTGCACCGCATAATAGCGGATAATATTTTATAAATCCCATATACCGCGATATTCCGTATTGGAACGGAATTGGTATTGTGCTAACATCTATGGATGCAGGGAAACAGGTTGGACGGATCCAACTGGATTCCTCAACCGTATTGATTTATTTACAGATATTGTGATAAACTCTGTTATTATATGATATATGATGTTTTTGGATGCGTGATTGTTATATTTAGTGCTGTTGCAGCATTGGGCCTATTTTGGAAAAATTAAAAATGTTTAAGTGATGATTTCCAAATTTAAAAGGATTTTAAAGTGATTTTTGAAAGTATACGTTTTATTAAATTTTGGAATTGACTCATTTTAAATAAATAAACGTTATAATTTTAATGTTATAAAATTTATGATTTTTGAGAAAATATAGTTAAAATGTGATTTTTGAAATATGGAGTTATTGAATTTTATAAAATAGTTTAAATTGAGATTTTTGAATTATTATAAACGGTTTATATAAAAGATTTATAAAATATGGAGTGTCGAAACCATAGATTTCAACATTCATTGTTGAAATAGACGCTTTCGAGGAATAAAAGGAAATAGTGGACTATAACACTGTTGTTATAGTAAATGATTTTCGAAAGGAAATGTTTTGTATAGTATTGGGATTTATATATCTATCTTAATTTCGAATCCCTATACTAGTGATTTTGGGTTGTCGTAACGGTGTTTTACGCAACATTCGTTATGACTCAAATGAATGTGTTAAGGAGAACATTTTCATTAAAGAATAAAATATATACTTAATCGTGTTTTAAGTATATTGAATATTTTCTAAGTATTGAAAGTAAATAGATTTGTGAATTACTTATTGTTAAATAAGTATGGAAATGTTTTCCAATATGAAGTGAAATATTTTGGGTTTTTATCTTTTAAAGATAAATTGAAAATGAATAAGTATTTGGAAATGTTTTCCAATGAAGAAATTGAAATGGTTTAGAAAATGTATCTTTTCAAAGATAAATTGAAGTGAATATCTGGCAAGTTATTTAAATTATGGAAGATTTATGAAAAGGGCCTAGTTATTGTTATGGAGCTGGATATTTGTTTGTTGGCCTTGATAGTTAAATAACCGACTATCAATATTTACCTTTAAATGGGTATTTGTGTATTTGCTTGAATTTAAATGCTACACTTATTTTTAAAATAAGCGCTCGTTATTCGGTTTAGCCGGGAGAGGACCTTTGTGTCATAAATCCCATTCCGAATAGTGATATGTCGAAATGATAGCATTTGAAGACCGGTGTTGAAGACTGGATATTTTTGAAAATGGAAGGTTTACCGTCGAATGACTCTGCATCGGCTGATCTCCGATATAGAGGTTTATCACCCTTTGTGATGGGAAGTCCGGTCGTCATTAGTGAATATCCAGATTGCAAGGGCTTCTTTTGGAAGTGCCTTCGGTTCCGTTCGATCCCGGAACGGACTTGTATGGTTGTATGTCTAACGCTACAATTTGAGATGTAAAGTTGGTTTCTATCAAATATATTTCTATTGGTGGCGAAGAATTTATTCTCTTAGCTTAACACCCTTCTCTGAGACGTACGAGCTCAGAGGTTATGTAGTTAATGGTTACTAGTAATACATTCCCAAATTGGTAATGTGGCATACGAAGTGCCGTTGAGCATTTGTTGATCGAAACGTGGCTTTTGTATAAAGCATTGCTTTATGGATGAGACTTCGTCGGACCTCACACCCCGGAAATGGTCAAAACAGGAAAGATGCAGCAAGGTTATTAGGGGATAGCACCCCCTTAGTGTATGTCATTTCCTTCTGGATAAAGGTGGTATTATGGTATGGAGCCCTGATACTTAACCATGTTGTTGCTGCAAACTTATTACTTTGTGGTTGTTGGTGAATCCCGGGATTTAGGTCGGTTGCGACCGGGGGATGGCATATTCGTGTCAGTAGTTACCCAGCTAAGGGTAACCCGACCTTGTGTTGGCAGAGATCCGGTTAGGTTCTCGGGGCATCTTTGCAGAGGCATACCCATGTGGCAATGGAAAGTTCCTTGGCCTGACCATTTGTTGGAAATCCAAAGAAACAATACGAGCTTTGTACGGTTTTCGTTGTATAACCTGCCATGGAATGTGGCGGTAACCTGCTATTGAACATGGTAGCTATAGTAGGCATAAGTGCAGAATGCCTATGCTGGCTAAGATTTATGTCATTACTTTCGAAATGTTTTCCTACACTTTGCACTTATAATAATAATATCAAAGAAAATTTCTCGTATCAAGCATGTTTGACTATCATAAGGAGAAATCTCCTCCGATTCTGCGTTTGCATTGTGTGTGTGCGGGAGGCCTTATGGTAGTCTCATTTTCTAAAAGCATTGCGAATCTAATTTAAAATATTTCTTTGTTTTTAAAAGATAAACTGTTTAAGTTCTCACACCGGTCCCATGACTGACCTGGAGTTTATTGTTTCCTTCCTAAACTCTGGGTAGCCACCAATTTTAACACGGGCAGTCTAGAGTTAGGTTATCAGGTCATTATGGAATTCCGGAGTTGCTATGGAGATCTGGAGGCAAGCTAGATGGCGTGGTGTATCAATTAGTATATAGTATTTCTTTTCCGCTATTTGTTGTTGTAAACTCTGATAATGTAATGTAATGTGATGTAACGTAATAACTGATATAGTTCTTTGTTTTAAAGATGTTTATTTATCTATTATATGTTGTTCCACTGCGATTGTGAGATTCTGATATTGTTATTGTTTCTGTTTTCTTCTTTCTTCTATCTTCTACCTCTTCTTTAACCCTAACGGTACGGTTTTCCGGCCTTCGATTGTTCGGCAGTTGATATAGTGGACGTATTAATGTCGACCTTCGTGAGTCGAAAAATCCTACCCGTTACATTTGGTATCAGAGCTTTTGGTTAAGTGACAACCTTGGCTCTGTTGGGAATTACTCATTAGAGATAGAGTCAGTAGTACTCTAGAATGAGTGTGAGAGTAATAAGAGATATGAGCGTGTATTTGTTAGTGAATATGAAATTGTTTTATATTGTGTTTGCTTATCCGTTGAGCTGTTTGTGAATTCTGGTTGGTAGATGGGACGCCATATTATCGATAGGGGTTTCAAAACTCTTAAATGTGGCAAGTCGACATAGTATCATTTTGAAATTGGGTAAATGAAATAATTTTACCTCGATTATATTTTACATATAAAGGAAATAATTTTCAGAATTATTAAAGTGTATATTAATTGATTTTTGGTTGTTGAAAATGTAAGAATATATATAAGTTAATTAAAAGAATAATTGTATAAGCAAATGAATTATTAAGTATGGAATTGTAATTGATGTGATTTACAATTGTGAAATAATCTTATATATACAATAGTGAAATTATATGAGTAAAAGATTTGTAAATGTGATTTGTAATTTGAAGTAAAATTCCAGAGGAATATTTGGAAATGTTTTGAAAGGGTTTGCTATTTTGAAAATATTAAATTCCTTTTTGAGTTTGAAAATGGTTTTCAAGGGTTTGTAAAAATGTTTTTTTTGAGAGATAAAAGATCTAAACTCTTTTCGGTCGCTGGAAAATAATTCCGATGATGATTGCAACATCATCAGTGTTTTCGGGTTTCCAAAAGAGGGATTACTGCCAAATTGTTTTAAATGGAAGTTGTTTGGAAAATTTGGATTTGGGTCAGTATGGTAAATATATGTTTTAAAATTTAACTAAAGGAAAGTTAAATAGAATTTACTTTAGAATTGGAATCTGAATTGGATTTATAAGTGGAAATTTAAGTTAAGTTAAACAAATGATGTTTGAAATGGAATATAACTTAAGAAATGTGGAACTAAGTTGATTTTGATATCGAAGTAAAATAATAAAGTGAATTAAATGAATGTGAACTTGAGTTATATAAATGAAATTCAACCTTAATGGTTAAATGAATTAGCAATTGAATTAATGAATGAACTGAATGTAAACAAATTGAGTGTAAATAAATTGATATGAAATAATGGATGTAAGTGTTAATTCATTAAAGCTAATTAAAAGTGTAAAACCAAATTGAATGTGAATTTAATAATCAGGTTATGATTTGGTTGTTATTTGATTTTTAGTTGATTGTATATAATTCATTAAGTGTTAATGAAGTTGAATTGATAAAAATGGAAGCTATGACATTTGATTTGAATATGGAAGTGAACTAACTTGAATGTGAATTAGTGAATATAAACTAATTGAATATGAAAATGAATGTTAGTAAAAATATCCAATGATAATGAATCAATTGTGAATAAATTGAAAACCAATTCATTGAATATTAATGAGAAGTGAATGTATATTGATTTGATGATTGGATGTTAGTTGAATGCTAGTTGTATTTGTTGCTTTTGTTGCATTTGCTATATTGGCACATATTGTTATTGCTTCTGGTATATGTTGTATATCGATATTGTTTTCTATATACATGTTTCTCATGGTTTGTTGAGTGTTTAGTAGGTGCGGATTGCGCTTGCTTCGCTTTTGGAGCTCGCTTTCGCGCTATATTAGCCGTATATGCTCGCTAATAATATATAAGGTACATATCTCGGATTACATATCGTACTTTTACACTTTTTTCCCTACGGGATGCCTCATTACTTGATGAGATGCATATTTGTGATATATATTTTGCCATTTTTTTTCGGATCGAACCGCGCAAAGGAGACTATGGCGAATTTTTCTGAAAATTTAAGGTGTTAGAATATTTTGAGAAAATTGGAAAATTTTGAAAACTATAACTTTGATTTTGGGGTGAAAAGTTAAAAGATATAGTTGGTTTTGAAAAGATAACTAAGTATGATTTGAAAACTTAGTAAAGTTTTTATAAGAAGTTTAACTATAGATTTTGGAAAAGTTAAACACTTAAGTGAATTTGAAATCTAATTTGAATGGTTTTGAAAAGTTAATGGATTCTGTAACTTTTTCTTACTTGGTAATTTCGAGGACGAAATTCTTTTAAGGGGAGAAGTTTGTAACGACCCATAATTTCTGTCATTTAAAATTCGTATATTTAATTAATTTTAAATATTCACGAATGAATTTTATAAGCTAAGTGAATTAAATTTTGAATATGAGAATTTAATTGGATAATTAAATCGATAATATAATATTGAAAATTACAGAAATAATTGGAAATTAGGTTTAATGTGATTAAAAATGGTTAGTTGTATTAAATCATATTGGAGTTAGAATGATGTTATAGAACTTTTAAAATTGAATTAAAAGTTAATTTGTGAAAATTGAATATTTTAATATTTAATTGACGAGTTATAATAGCCATTTTTCAAACAGTCTCGGATTTCGTCGAAACTAGTTTCATCGGATCCGTAATGTTATATTGTTGTAAGATTTCAAATTTTGTGTCAATCGGATTTACGGTTTGTCCGGGGCAAGATAAAACGCATAGAAATCGATTCGAGTGAATTTTGAATTTAAATAGTCGATTCAAAAACTTATCTTCCAAATTTGATCGAATTGGCTCCCGATATATATTCCATTACGTTCGGAATGGGGGTAAAACATTATAAATGCCAGGCGGCACGCTTCGTTTGGAGTTCGGAAAAAAATTCGGGTGAATAGTGCACGGAAATTTTCTATAAAAGGACCTTCATTATTTTATTTTGCAAACAAACCCTAGGGTTACTTCAGAGCCGCCACTTGATATTAATGGCCGATAGTTTTCGAATCCTCTCCTCTTAATCTCTCCAAATCCGTGAACAATTAAGAAAAACTTTCAACTACAAACTTTTAGAGCTTGAGGAGAGCTACAAATTCATACGGCTATGATCATTTTAAACGAAGTAAATCGATGGCGATTTGGGTTCAAACACGTGCGTTTGTGCACGATTTTCAAGCTAAAGGGACGACCGAGCCTAGCCGCATTCATGCCAAAGGTGGAGCTCGTGATGGAGGTGCTTGATCGTCATGAAGTCGAGCGTGGAGGTTGCGTTAATTAGGGTTTTAAGTGGCGGCTTGGGTTCTTGCGTACGTGAATGGCACGGGGAAGAAGAAGCAAACACGGATGGCCCTGATCTAGGGTTTGGTATTGTGCGGCCCTGATGGTTTGAGGTTATAAAAACATAAAAGAAAATTGTAAATTGTTTATATTATAATTCGTGTAAACTTTAAAACACTGTAACTTCTTCATACGAGGTCGAAAAATCACGAAACGAATTGCGTTAGGTTCATATTGACGAATACATACGCGATGGAGCTGGATTGGAGTTGATTGGAGCTAGTAAAATTTTTGGGTAAAATTAAATGCGTGTTTAATTTTATTCGAAATAAAACACTACAACCGCTATTTGAAACAAGGTGAGAACTTCTCACTCCATCGAAATTGTTTCGATTTAAATTTTAAATAGTTAGATTAAAATTGCTTGATTGTATGTTTGGATGATAAATTATTATCTATTGCATCGAAATAGACCCTATACGCCGTATATTAAGCGGATGTTATTTATTAAAAACATATACCGCGATATTTCACCTCGATGTGGAATTGGTATTATATATGTATTTGGAGTTGATTTTCCCGCATTATGTAGCGGATGAGACCCTATTGCGCCGCATAATAGCGGATAATATTTTATAAATCCCATATACTGCGATATTCCGTATTGGAACGGAATTGGTATTGTGCTAACATCTGTGGATGCAGGGAAACAGGTTGGAGGGATCCAACTGGATTCCTCAACCGTATTGATTTATTTACAGATATTGTGATATACTCTGTTATCATATGATATATGACGTTTTTGGATGCCGTGATTGTTATATTTAGTGTTGTTGCAGCATTGGGCCTATTTTGGAAAAATAAAAAATGTTTAAGTGATGATTTCCAAATTTAAAAGGATTTTAAAGTGATTTTTGAAAGTATACGTTTTATTAAATTTTGGAATTGGTTCATTTTAAATAAATAAACGTTATAATTTTAATGTTATAAAATTTATGATTTTTCAGAAAATATAGTTAAAATGTGATTTTTGAAATATGGAGTTAATGAATTTTATAAAATAGTTTAAACTGAGATTTTTGAATTATTATAAACGGTTTGTATAAAAGATTTATAAAAATTGATATTTATAAATTAAGAATATTAGAATTATAAAACGAGTTTTTATAAACGTTAAAATGTAGTATAAATGGGTTTTATAAGTAAATAAGATTTACAGATTTATAATTGATGAAGTTATTAAAGATTTAATTTTCTAAATAAGAGGTTTATAAGTGGATTTACTTATAATTTGGATTTGGCAATTAAATAGGATATGATAGAATTTGTAAATAATGTGACTTTTTATAACTTGAAGTTTTATAATATATAAATTCAAAATTGATTGAATTTGATAAGTAAATAGGAAAGCTTATTAAAGGAAATATATTCACGATTTTGGACAGTGGATAATCCTTTAAATTAAATATGTAGAAGTATTGAATTTGGTAAACGATTTATATTCACGTTTTTGGACGGTGAATAATATATTAAAGAAATGTTTTGGGGAAGTGATATTTAAATAGAATTTAAAACAATTTGAAGTGTTTTAAAATGTATAAGTGTCGAAACCATAGATTTCAACATTCATTGTTGAAATAGACGTTTTCGAGGAATAAAAGGAAATGGTGGACTATAACACTGTTTAGTAAATGATTTTCGAATGGAAATGTTTTGTATAGTATTGGGATTTATATATGGGGTTTTTAGGCTAATGGAAAAAATTAGAAGAAAATTTAGTTTCAGAGACAAGAAGTTTGTTTTTTAGGCTGAAGGACACTTTTTAGTGTAAATCACAGAATGATAGTTGTAACTATCATTTTCAGTTTACACTAAAAAGTGTTCTTCAGGCTAAAAAGCAAACTTGTTGTCCCTTAGACTAAATTTTTTTGCAACTTCTTCCTTGTGCCTATTTACCTGTTTATATATCTATCTTAATTTTGAATCCCTATACTAGTGATTTTGGGTTGTCGTAACGGTGTTTTACGCAACATTCGTTTTGACTCAAATGAATGCGTTAAGGAGAACATTTTCCTTAAAGAATAAAATTTATACTTAATCGTCTTTTAAGTATATTGAATATTTTATAAGTATTGAAAATAAATAGATTTGTGAATTACTTATTGTTAAATAAGTATGGAAATGTTTTCCAATATGAAGTGAAATGTTTTGGGTTTTTATCTTTTAAAGATAAATTAAAAATGAATAAGTATTTGGAAATGTTTTCCAATGAAGAAATTGAAATGGTTTAGAGAATGTATATTTTCAAAGATATATTGAAGTGAATATCTATCAAGTTATTTAAATTATGGAAGATTTATGAAAAGGGCCTGGTGATTGCTATGGTGCTGGATATTTGTTTGTTGGCCTTGATAGTTAAATAACCGACTGTCAATATTTTCCTTTAAATGGGTATTTGTGTATTTTCTTGAATTTAAATGCTACACTTATTTTTAAAATAAGCGCTCGTTATTCGGTTTAGTCGGGAGAGGACCTTTGTGTCAAAAATCCCATTCCGAATAGTGATATGTGAAATGGATAGCATTTGAAGACCGGTGTTGAAGACCGGATATTTTTGAAAATGGAAGGATTACCGTCGAATGACTCTGCATCGGCTGATCTCCGATATAGAGGTTTTATCACCCTTTGTGATGGGAAGTCCGGTCGTGATTAGTGAATATCCGGATTACAAGGTCTTCTTTTGGAAGTGCCTTCGGTTCCGTTCGATCCTGGAACGACTTGTATGGTTGTATGTCTGACGCTACAATTTGAGATGTAAAGCTGGTTTCTATCAAATATATTTCTGTTGGTGGCGGAGAATTTATTCTCTTAGCTTAACAGCCTTCTCTGAGACGTACGAGCTCAGAGGTTATGTAGTTGATGGTTACTAGTGATACATTCCTAAATTAGTAATGTGGCATCGGAAGTGCTGTTGAGCATTTGTTGATCAAAGCGTGGCTTTTATATAAAGCATAGCTTTGTGGACGAGACTTCGTCGGACCTCACAACCCGGAAATGGTCAAAACAGGAAAGATGCAGCAAGGTTATTAGGGGATAGCGCCCCCTTAGTGTATGTCATTTCCTTCTGGATAGAGGTGGTATTATGGTATGGAGCCCTGATACTTAACCTATGTTTTTGCTGCAAACTTATTATTTTATGGTTGTTGGTGAATCCCGGGATTTAGGTCGGTTGCGACCGGGGGATGGCATATTCGTGTCAGTAGTTACCCAGCTAAGGGTAACCCGACCTTGTGTTGGCAGAGATCCGGTTAGGTTCTCGGGGCATCTTTGCAGAGGCATACCCATGTGGCAATGGAAAGTTCCTTGGCCTGACCATTTGTTGGAAATCCAAAGAAACAATACGAGGTTTGTACGGTTTTAGTTGTATAACCTGCCATGGAATGTGGCGGTAACCTGCTATTGAACATGGTAGCTATAGTAGGCATAAGTGCGGAATGCCTATGTTGGCTAAGATTTATATCATCACTTTCGAAATATTTTCCTACACTTTGCACTTATAATAGTAATATCAAAGAAAATTTCTCGTATCAAGCATGTTTGACTATCATAAGGAGAAATCTCCTCCGATTCTGCGTTTGCGTTGTGTGTGTGTGCGGGAGTTTATTATAATTTAAGTTCTCACACCAGTCCCATGACTGACCTGGAGTTTATTATTTCCTTCCTAAACTCTGGGTGCCCACCAATTTTAACATGGGCAGTCTAGAGTTAGGTTATCAGGTCATTCTGGAATTCAGGAGTTGCTGTGGAGATCTGGAGGCAAGCCGGATGGCGTGATGTATCAATTAGTATATAGTATTTCTTTTCCACTGTTTGTTGTTGTCAACTCTGATATTGTAATGTAATAACTGATATAGTTTTTTGTTTTAAAGATGTTCATTTATCTGTTATATGTTGTTCCGCTGCGATTGTGAGATTCTTATATTGTTATTGTTTCTGTTTTCTTCTTCTTTCTTCTATCTTCTACCTCTTCTTTAACCCTAACGGTACGGTTTTTCGGCCTTCAATTGTTCGGCAGTTGATACAGTGGACGCATTTATGTCGGCCTTCGTGAGTCGAAAAATCCTACCCGTTACATTAGCTTAATTATTCACATTTGTAAATAAGTTAGTATATGTATATATGTATGTATTAGTGTATGTATATATGTATTCATACCTAAGTATATAAAGTTTAAAATAAAACTATAAATGTCACATCATTAGAAACATTAAGTACAAAGAGTATATAAACATGTTTGCAGGGAAATGTGAAGAGGGAAGAAGGGTGTAGGCATGAGTACATGAGGTGGAGGAGGCTAGGTGAGGTAGCAAGAGGGTAAAGTACAAGAGAATTTAAATAATTCACTTTTTCTCTTGCCTATAAATAGCCATTTACTTCTTTGAAATTTTCCTCCTTTTTATTTTATCATATCTTCTTCATCTCTTATCCTAATTGTGAAATTCTTTTTCTGAAGTTGTAGCAAATTCTAGTGTCCTGTAACTTTTATTTATACCACTTCTTCAAAATTTGAGCTTAGCCATGTCAAAATATCATTTATTTGTAGAGTGTTTTCAGACCTGCATTTTCAAGTTCGAACGTACTTCTTCTTTTGACTATAACTCCCTCAACACAAATCAAAATTGAGTAATTGATTTTTGGAATGGTACAGAAGAGAATTTGCAACAACTTCCTCTTTGATAGCCTCTCCAAATTCCAAGAGTAACATACCCAAAAATCCAAGAGAAGATGACTAAATTTTAGGTCCAATTTTGTGAATTCAACATTATCCAAAGTCCCTACACCTCTCCAAAACAAGTCCTCATCCCACATATACATGTCATGGCCGACCCATACTCTACCACGGCCAAGCCTATTTCCAAGTTTTAAGTCCAAAGATCATGTTTTTCATTGTTCTAAAGTCATTTCCAGTTTTCAAAAGGGTTTTGCAAATTTTCGGTAAGTGAATTTTCGACTTTTGGAAAGATGTTGCCTTTGCATATATGATGGTTATGTGTTATTTATATATGATGTTAATGTTTTGATTATGATATGGTTTGGATGTCTATGTATGTGGTAGCTTGTGTTTTAGCATTGGACTTGAATCAATGGATTAAAATGACGTGTTTGGATTTAAAGTTATGATCTTTGTGATGCATGATGACGATAAAATTTAGCATTCGTAATCTTGGATATGTGATTAAAATGGTTTGGAAGTTAGAACTTCAGATGTTGAAAAGGACTTGAGATCCATTTTGAAAATTAAATCATTTACTAGTTTCGATTTAGTAAATGTTTTGTTTCATTTTATTTTGGTTTCTAACTTTAGTTAAATTTTTAAAACACTTTTAATTATGATTTAAAAGTAAGCAAAAGTGAAAGTTAATGTTTTGGATAGTAACTTAGAATAGTAGTTCTAAATTATTAAATCCATAGCAATAGTCGCTATGGATGCAGTTCGGGGAGTTTGACAATTTTCAAGTTTTATAAATGTTTCTTTAAATGTTTTCGAAAAACCATTTTCAAACTAAATTAGTTAGCATATAAGTTAATTATTACTAAATTATGTATGTTTTGATAAATAATTAATTTATTAATCAAGAATAATTATTAATTAATTAATTTAAGCAATTAATAATTAATTAGTATTAATTAAGTCAGTTTACTACTAATTAGTTAGGACTTAACTAAGGTTATTTAAGGTTTAATTATGATTTAATTTTGATTTATTAAAATTTAATTAGGCTTTAATTTATAATTTAAAAATAATGGTTAATCTGTGTTTAATTATTAATCAATGATTAATTATTTATTTATAAAATAAAGAATTTAATTATTACTAATTAATTTAAGATTTAATTAAAACTTGATTAAGATTTAATTATTTTAATGAAGTTTTAATTATTATTTAAGTTTTAGTTAAGTATTATTTAATTATTAATTGAGATTAATTAATAAGATAATGATTTATTTAAAGATTAACGATTTTAAATAATATTTAATTATTTAATTAATAGATAATCATTATTTAATTATTAATTTAAGGTTTAATTATTATTAAATAAAGGGTTTAATTGTTATTTAATTATTAAATAAAAGTTTTAAAGTTTAAACCTACTTTATTTCTAAAAGACCGGTTTTGTTTTGAAACTAACCTCTCTTTTAAAGAATATTTTATCCAAGGGATTTTCTTTGTTGATTACCCTTAAGTAACCCCAATTGAATGCGAAACCCATTGACATCTGTTTAGCAGAATAAAATACTATTCTGCCAATTAAATTGTATTCGACGCTAATTTAGCAAAATAAATCTCAGTTCTACTATTATATTATTTGGACATTGAATTGCATACTAGTAGATTAGTATTTGATAAGTTACGTTTTCTATATGTGCTTAGTGTTATTTGCTTTTGTATACACATCCCAGTACTTAAGTATGTGATGTTTGAATGGAAATGGTATCCTCTTTGAAGTATTTTGTTAAATTTTTTGGATGAGTTTTAAATGGATAATTGATTATTTAATAAAGCTGGTTTAAAATAAATTAATTTTTTTAATAATAATGTTTTAAAAGTAATTGATTATTTTAATAATAATGATTTAAAATAAATAAATTATTTTAATAATGATGTTTTAAAACTGATAAATCATTTTAATAATGACGTTTCAAAAGATAATTAATTATTTTAATAATAAAATTTGAAAGTTAATCAATCATTTAAACAAGGATGACTAAAGTTAATCTTTTTAAATAGTGTTGTTTTGAAGTAATGAATTGGGATTAAAACTGACTAATTATTTTAAATAAAGTTGTCTAAAATAATTAACCATTAGTTTGAAAGTTAGTTGATCATTTTAAATAATGAAATTGAAGTAATAAATTTTAGTTTAAATTTAATCAATCATTATGATAAAGTTGTCTAATGTTTATACTTTTAATGTGAAACCCAGACACAAATGTGGTTTTAAAAGTAAAGTTCGATTCGGTTATGGAAAAGGAGTTCCGTAAACGATATCGCTTCTATGGAATGGATTTAGTTATATATTTAACATTAAACATCGAGGCATGGACTTGTTTCTATCTCGAAGGTTAAAAATGTTGTCAAGGCAATGCCTAGAGGTAATGCTACCTCAACTTTCTCGCTTCATTTTCAACTAAGGGATATCACCTATTTGGAATCGATGAGAAATAATAAGAATATAAAATTTAATTTCCATGTACGATCATTTTTAACTATCCCCATTAGTTGATTTATTAACTATTAGTTTAGATTTCTTCATAGTGTACCATCACCATAAAAACGATTTGTTGCTCTTTTAAGCATTGTTATCCTTTGTTGGAAATGACTAAACCCAAAGCGCGAGTAGGGGGCAAAGTTATGTGAGGTTGCTTCCATTAGGGTATATTCACATCCACTCTAGATTGGATTCAGTTTGGACATTGAGATGTGAAATACTCGGATTCTCGGTAAGGTTGGTGGGGTCCAGCTTGGAGTTCCCGAAAGATGTCACAGACTATACAACCCTCTCAATATTTCTATAGGTATACTTTCGGTACAGCGGGGCTCACCCTCTTAGTCATTTGTTGGAAAATTTTTCTATTCTTTCCTTTGATTCCAAGTTTATAAATTAACTTATTTCTTAATTACATCGGGAAGTGTTGAGAGTGTAGGATCGATTTCACCCTAGAGGGGGGGTGAATAGGGTTATAGTGTTAATTATAAAAATTAATTGCAGAAGCTAATAAATTAATATTAACACAGATCACAGAATATTACCAGCACAGAAATAAATAGCAGAATAAAATGCAGACAGAACAACACATAATTTACCCAGCTTCGGCAAAACCCTGCCTACGTGCTGCCCCCAAGGTTTCTACTAGAAATTAGAAAGTCCCTCGCTTACACACGTAAACTCGCTATACCCGCTATTGACTATCCTAACTCTACGCTCAAAACCCTGGCCACAACTCAACAACCGAGTTGTGAATTCCCAAACTACACACCGTAGTTTGTCTCCTAGTCACACGACTAGAAAATTAGCAGTTTGAAATTTAGATACAAATTTAAAAACGATTTCAAAATAACTTAAAAAAAAAAGCCCTATAAATATAAACTAAAACCCCTTTTTATATCAAAACCCTATAAATATAAATATAAACAAAGCCGGCCCTTCTTTTCTTTATTGATTGACCCGATACTTCTCTCTGGCTTGAACAAATGGCGGCTTTGCAACTGAATTAGGGCTTGTGAAAAATTTGGGGCTTTCGTTCCTCTTGCTCTGGAAATTTGGGCTTGAAGTCACCGGCTTAAATTCGATCGATCAGTGATGTTTTGCGTGTTGCCTTGATCGATTGATTCCTCGTTCCTTACGCGGCTGCTTCGTTGATCAAATTCTCTCCTTGGATCGGTATTATTTGTTTTTTGCTTTATTGATTTTTGCTTTCTGGAATTCGATGATTTAAATGCCGATGATGATTAGGGTTTTTATAGGAGTCAATTTCCTAAAATCACGTTCGTCTGATTTCTTCAAAATCTCTTGCGTTGCCGTTCGATTATTGTTGGATGTTTGCGATGAATTCTGACTTTTTCAATATCGTATTTTTCTGATGTTCGACCCCCACGGCTTTGAATTGCCGTGCTCATCACGGTGTTGATTTGTGACTTGGTCAATTTTTCATCCTCACTTGAATTGCGTTGATTTGCTTTGACCATGTTGATTTCGTGAGATTTTTTACTGCTGGCTTTCGGTTTTGAATCATTTCGTCTCTGGCCATCTTTTTCTAGTTGGTACTGCATTGCATTCTCAGTGAGCTCCATTTCACTTTGTTGCATTTCTGATCACTGTTGTGTCTTGTTTCACTAGTATCAGTGATGTTGCAACTGGTTTAATGTTTGTTTATATACACTTCATCACTTCAGCATTGTATTGTTTTCACTTCTGGCCTGTTGTAGTTTGATTGTGTGATGTTGTACTTTGGTCTATTGGGCTGCATACATGTTGTAAGTGGTCTGTACTTGTGTACATCTGGTATGCTGCAGCTTGCATCTTTGTTGCATTTGAACTGGCTGTTGTCTTTGTTGTTGGGTTGCTGCACATATGAACTTGCATTCATTCGAGTTCAGTTTGCACTTGTTCATCATGTAGCTTGTTGTCTTCATGTATAGTTGCTGTCTACATTCATGTTTGAGTTTCACTGCCACTTGATATTCTGGTGTATCATTGCACTTTGCACCATCCATACTTCAGTCTGGGTTCACTTGTTCATACCACTGTTTCATGCGTGCTCTACTAGTTGCTGTGTTGATCACTTTCACTGCTGTTGCATGCATTTGTCTTTTGTACTGTACTTTAGTTCATCTGAATATTACTGCAATCTTCATTGAGCTTGTATGCTTCAAGTTGTATTCATTGTCAGTTTAGTCGTGCACTTGGTCTCTTCACTGTGTTGCATTCTTTGATGGTTCATTGGTGCACTGCTTGTTCATGTATGCATTTGAGCTCTTTGAGTTGCAGTGCTTCATCACTTGAACTTGCTTGCAGACTGTCTTGTAATCTGCATCCATGTATACTTGGTGTTGTAGCCTTGAGACTGTTGAAGTTGTGATGACTGCTTCATGCTTGTTTGTTATCTGGTAGCACTTGAGTTTCTTGGCACTGCTGTTAGCGTTGGTGTATGTTATTTGCTGTGCATACTTCATGCTTGCACTGTTCATCTATGTTGTCCAGACATTGTTGAGTTCTTGGCCACTTCTTGTTGATTTTTGAAATTTTACTTGAGTTGAATCCAGTTTCAAAAACTCGGGTTTGACCTTGTGCTTGAGTCGTGATTTTGAATATATTGCACGTGAGTTGAACCCGGCTTTTCATTTGGGTTTGACCTGTGCTCACCTGTCCCTGTAAATCAATCAAGTGTATATATCGGCGTGCACGGCCTTGTGGCATATACAGTAATACACTGTATGTCACAAGTTGTTCGTGTATGATGAATTCAAATATAAATGATGACGAACAACCCAAATAACTGAGGCAAAAATTATTTTCAAAAACTATCTTTTATTTTATATTGTAAAAATATTTCTTTTTCAATTTTACTGCGTTAGTGAATATTTTTGCAGATTGCTCAAATGCTGGATTCAAACTGGAATGAAGTTGAAGATAAATATGAGTGTGAGTGATATGTAGTGAGGTGATGATATGTAAAATAGTGATGTAATTGAATTTGTATTAAAGTTGAATAGTGAATAGTGAGAGCTTGAATTTGTATACTATTCAAAATTGTAATAAATATTTGTTTGAATAAAATATCTGTTTTAATTCAAATTCTCTGTAATTTATTTTATTTAACAAATATCAAATACATTTAAACGAATGTATATATGTTTATTATCATCAAACAAAAATCATATAAACGCATATTCAACAATCTCCCCCTTTTGATGATAACAAACATATATTTAAGATTTTGAATATGTTAAATGTATTTGATCATTGATATATCCTAATTGCTCTCCCTATTTAAATGCTTCCTTTCTACACAAAACTCCCCCTACATATATGCATACAAATAAAAATATGCAAATGAGTCTAGATGCAAATAGAAAATTATTTGTCCTTTGCTTGATTTTATTTGACAAAATCTTAACTTTTCTCTCCCCCTTTTGTTATCAGCAAAAGAATAATAGTGTTAGGGAAAATAGAGATAAAGTAATTGATATTAATCCAACATTAAAACTCAATTGAATATAAATATTAAATTTCAAAAAAAATCAAACAAAAATCATAAATATTTTGTTAGGCGCATATTCCACTTTTAGAATGATAGGAATGATATCATCATCTAAAACTATACAGTTGTGTCTATTTGTGGTATATTTATATCAGGAATTTGAATATCTACTAACCATGCATAACCGTTAGGACTTTTAAATGAGATTAGTAGTATTCCAATTTTATTTTTAAAAAAAATGAATTCAAGTATCTTCTAACCACGCATAACCGTGAGGACTTTTAAATGGGATTAGAATCAACTTGTTTATTTAAAAAAATCAACTTTTGATATGCGTTCCATACATGCATAACCGTGAGGACTTTTAAATGAGCATGGAAGCACATAACAAATTCCAAGTAATTCACACATGCATAACCGTGAGGACTTTTAAATGAGAGTGAATACTTTGGTATTTATTTATTTATTTATTTATTTTATTTTAAAAAAAAATGTGAAAATGAAAAAAAACGAACGAATCCTGTTTAAAATACCACACATCGACAAATTATATAGAATTTTGATGAGTGATGGTCGTTAGAAATATGATAGAAATCGAGATGGTCATGGAATTTTTTACCAACAAAAAAAATTTTATGACTCTTGTTTAATTTGAAAAAATTTACTAATTATACTGTCTCGAGTAATAATATATGATAAATATCAATACTCATCAATTTTTTAATCACTATTTATTTCTTCGATGATTTGTAGGGAGAAAAAAAATGTTAAATATTCAGCAAATTTCTAAAACACCTAGACTGAGTCGTAGTTTACAAAAACTATTTTCTGGTAGGGGTTTTGTAAAGATGTCTGCCAATTGAGAATCGGTTGAAATAAAATTTATGCAGATATTTTCTTTGGAAATATGATCTCTAATAAAATGATGTCTTACATCTATATGTTTTGTTCGCGAGTGATGTACAGGATTATTTGTGAGATCAATTGCGCTTTTGCTATCACACATTAGTGGTACACGTTTAAAATTTAGGCCATAGTCATGCAAAGTTTGTATCATCCATAAGATTTGAGCAGAGCAACCGCTCAAAGCAATATACTCTGCCTTTGCTGTGGATAATGCAATACAATTTTGTTTTCTACTCGACCATGCAACTAATGAATGTCCTAACATAAAACATGCTCCACTAGTACTTTTTCTATCAACCAAATTTCCAGCATAATCAGCATCTGAAAAACCTTTCAATTCAAAATTATCGTTTGATGGATACCAAAGACCAAATCGTGGGGTGTGCAACAAATATCTTATAATTCTTTTAACAGCTTTTAAATGAGATTCTTTTGGGTTAGATTGAAAACGCGCACATAAGCAGACAGAAAACATGATGTCAGGTCTAGAGGCGGTAAGATAAAGGAGTGATCCAATCATACCTCTGTACTGCTTTTGATCAACTCTCTTACCCTTTTCATCCTTGTCAAGTTTAAGTGTTGTACTCATGGGAGTTCTTGCTGGTTTAGCATCTTTCAATCCAAATTTGTTGACAAGTTCCCTAATATATGTTGTTTGAGAAATGAATATGCCTTTATCGCTTTGTTGGATTTGAAATCCTAAAAAGAATTTTAACTCTCCAACCAAGCTCATTTCAAATTTTTCCTACATGACTTTTTCAAATTTCTCATACAATAACTTGTTAGTAGCACCATAAATGATGTCATCAACATATATTTGAACAATCAAAAGATCATCGTTTTCATGCAACAGAAGTAGTGTGGTATCTACACATCCCTTTTTGAACCCATTTTCAAGGAGATAAGAAATAAGACATTCATACCAAGCTCTGGGAGCTTGTTTTAATCCGTATAATGCCTTCTTTAGTTTGTATACATGGTTTGGATATTCATAACTTTCAAAACCTTCTGGTTGTTCAACAAACACATCTTCTTTTAAAATTCCGTTAAGAAAAGCACTCTTAATGTCCATTTGTCTTAGTTTAAATCCTTTGTAACAAGCAAAAGCTAACAATATTCTAATTGATTCTAGTCTAGCTACAGGCGCAAAAGTTTCATCAAAGTCAACTCCTTCAATTTGATTGTATCCTTTAGCAACTAGTCTAGCTTTATTTCTAATTATATTTCCAGATTCATCATATTTATTTTTAAAAATCCATTTTGTTCCTATAACTGGATAATCCTTAGGTCTAGGTGCTAGACTCCAAACATTATTTCGTTCAAACTGATTTAGCTCTTCTTGCATGGCCATGAACCAGTTCTCATCATTAAGGGTTGAATCTATGTTATTTGGTTCTATTTCTGAAATAAATCCACTATATAAGCACAGATCACATAGATTTTTAAAGGATGAACGAGTTTGTATACCTGCTATAGGGTTTCCAATTACCAATTCTGGTGGATGGTCTGTTTTGTATTTCAGCTTTTCTGGATCCAGATTTCTTTGGACTTCTTGAGTTGTGGTAGTTTCTCTAGCATCAGCAGTTTCTTTTGGTTTTTCGAACTCATCTTTTTCTTTCTCCTCTTCAACGTTGCTTTTGGATGTATCCTAATCGTCAATGCCTTCATCAAATTTCACATTGATTGACTCTACGATTGTTTTAGTCTTTTTGTTGTAGACTCTATAAGCTTTGCTTCTCGAAGAGTAACCCATGAAGATGCCATCATCAGCCTTTGCTTCAAATTTTCCTAACTGATCACCTGTATTAAGAATATAGCAAGGACATCCAAACACTTTGAAGTAAGCGATGTTTGGTTTTTTGTTGAACCATAGCTCATAGGGGGTTTTGTTAAGAATCGGTCTAATGATAACTCTATTCATTACATAACATGCTGTATTTACTACTTCTGCCCAGAGATGCAGAGGTAGTTCATATTCATTTAACATAGACCTAGCCAATTCTTGTAAAGTTCGATTCTTTCTCTCAACTACTCCATTTTGTTGTGGAGTACGTGGTGCAGAGAACTCATGTTTGATTCCGTTTTCATCACAGAAAGTTTCAAATTCATAATTTTCAAATTCTCCACCATGATCACTTCTTAACGAAACAATAGAGACTTCTTTTTCATTTTGCACAAATTTTGCGAATCTTGTGAAGTATGAAAAAGTTTCTGATTTTTTAGCCAAGAAATATACCCATGTATATCTTGAGTAATCATCAACTAACACAAAGCAATATTTCTTACCTCCTAAGCTAGCAATGTCATTAGGTCCAAATAGATCCATATGAACTAGTTCAAGAACTCTAGAAGTGCTTACATTGTTTTTGGCATGAAACGATGATTTTTTAAGTTTTCCCAAAGTACATGCTTTACAAATGTTTTCAGTTTCAAACTCATGTGATGGCAACCCTCTTACCAAACTTTTCCCTTTTAATTTGTTTAATAAGTTCATACTAGCATCCCCTAAACGTCTATGCCATAAATTCACTTCTATATCCTTAGCTATCAAACATTTAGAAAGGATGAGATCATCAAAAGATAGAGAATATATATTACCTTTCCTTTTTCCTGAAAATAAGATTTCTTTTGATGATTTGTCAACAATTTTGCACAAGTCAGAATCAAAGATAACATTCATACCTTTATCACATAGCTGGCTGATTGATATCAAATTGTGGTGCAGATTTTCAACATATAGTACGTCATTCAAGGTAAATGTATTGTTACCTACTTTACCTTTACCGACAATTTTACACTTGTCATTGTTCCCCATTGTGACTCTGCCACCTTTGTACTTTTCTAGGCTAAGGAACTTCGATTTATCGCCTGTCATGTGCCTGGAACAGCCAGAATCCAAGTACCATTGCTGTTGTTCCTTAGCCTGCCAGCATACCTACACGAGAAGAGAGTTTAGTGACCTATTTGTTTTATAGGTCCATGATTGTTAGTGGCAAAATATTTAGAATGATAATTTTGTGGATACCTAAAACTATTTATAATTGTTCCCTTCGGCACCCAAATTTGTTTAACTTTGAGAGATTTTATATTTGTGCCTTTTGGAACCGAAATCGGTATAGTTTTCATATGTTTGGGTCTATACCAACAATTATTGTGATTGTGTCCAAATTTTCTACAAATTGTGCACATAGAATTAACTTGATTAATATTGCTTTCAACAATTTTCGAATTATTATATCCAAGTCCTTGTCTAACCATATTAACAGTTTGCTTTCCTAATAGCATATTCAACGATTTTTCACTTTTTGAAAATTTATCTAAGGTTGTTGACAGTTGTTGGACTTGTGTTTTGAGAGATTCATTTTCGTTTAACAACTGTGTGCACTTTTTAATAGAAATTTCTCTCCTAGTATTTTCATTCTCTTTTAAAATCAGAATTTCATTTTCAAGTGATTTTATATTGATTTCCGATTTTTTAATTTCTTCTTCGAATGTTGGACACTTATCACACTTAGGGATTCTACATTGATAGTTCTTAACTAATTGATCAAGTTGTTTATTGCATTCTATCAAAGTATCCTTTTGAGATTCAAGTTTAGCATATTTTTCCCTAAGTCGTTCATAACAGCCATTTACTTCATGGAAATAAATTAGTAATTCAGAATGTGTGAGTTTTGATACCTCGCTTGGCTCGTCGTCATCACTGTCTGTAACTTCACCATGAAGGCACATGTTTGCTTTTTCACTCTCACTCTCGGTGTTATCACTTTCATCTTCGTCAGTTTCATCCCAAGTAGCCGCAAAGCTTTTCTTCTTTAGTTTCTTTCCTTGATTTGATCGTTTTTGAGGACATTGTGGCTTGATATGGCCGGGTTTGTTGCATTTGTAACAAATGATTTTCTGTTCTTCTGGGTTGTCTAGTGCTTTGCCTATTCTGCTTTTCAATTCATGATTTCGACCTGGATTTCCGTATTTGCGATTCCACCTTTTGAATTTCTTTATTAGTAGTGCCAGCTCTGCTGCTCCATCATCATCATCATCATTATCATCATCACTTTCAGTTGTTCCTTTGAGAGCTATTGATTTCTTTCGAGTATCTCCACCTTCACGCTCTTCCTTGAATTTCATTTCTAGCTCATAAGTGGTGAGATTTCCGATGAGTTCTTCGACTTTGAGTTGTTTTAAATCTTTCGATTCTTGAATGGCAGTTACTTTTGCTTCAAAGCTTCGTGGAAGGACTCTGAGGATTTTCCGGACTATTTCCAATTCGGTGTATGTTTTTCCGAGAGCTTTTGATTTGTATACGATATTGGAAAGTCGTCCGTACATCTCTTTGACATTTTCTTCTTTCGCCATTGTAAAGTTCTCGTATTCGCTGCTTAGCATGGCAAGGCGAGATTCTTTGACTTGAGATGTTCCTTCGTGAGTCACTTCTAGTATGTGCCATATTTCCTGCGCAATTAGACAATGTGAGACACGATTAAATTCAAATTGATCTAATGAACAGATAATAGAATTCATAGCTTTGGCATTAGTATTCTGTAATTTATTTTCTAGTTCTTTCCGTTGTTCCTTTGGTTTCTCTATTTCCTGATCATCTACATTTATAGTTGGTATTCTATAACCTGTCTCAACAATATCCCAAGCGTCAATGGTTTTCAAAAAAAATTTCATCCTATTTTTCCAAAAAGCATATTCACCATTGAACATTGGTAGTCTAAATATGGATTGACCTTCTGCAAAAACATTATTAAAAGAAGCCATTTTAAAAATTCAAATTTTTAAAACAAAAACTGATTTTTTCAAAAAAAAAAGAATTTTTAAAACAAATGTTGACTTTTATTCCTAGCTCTGATACCACTTGTAGGATCGATTTCACCCTAGAGGGGGGGTGAATAGGGTGATAGTGTTAATTATAAAAATTAATTGTAGAAGCTAATAAATTAATATTAACACAGATCACAGAATATTACCAGCACAGAAATAAATAGCAGAATAAAATGCAGACAGAACAACACAGAATTTACCCAGCTTCGGCAAAACCCTGCCTACGTGCTGCCCCCAAGGTTTCTACTAGAAATTAGAAAGTCCCTCGCTTACACACATAAACTCGCTATACCCGCTATTGACTATCCTAACTCTACGCTCAAAACCTTGGCCACAACTCAACAACCGAGTTGTGAATTCCCAAACTACACACCGTAGTTTGTCTCCTAGTCACACGACTAGAAAATTAGCAGTTTGAAATTTAGATACAAATTTAAAAACGATTTCAAAATAACTTAAAAAAAAGCCCTATAAATATAAACTAAAACCCCTTTTTATATCAAAACCCTATAAATATAAATATAAACAAAGCCGGCCCTTCTTTTCTTTATTGGTTGACCCGATACTTCTCTCTGGCTTGAACAAATGGCGGCTTTGCAACTGAATTAGGGCTTGTGAAAAATTTGGGACTTTCGTTCCTCTTGCTCTGGAAATTTGGGCTTGAAGTCGCCGGCTTAAATTCGATCGATCAGTGATGTTTTGCGTGTTGCCTTGATCGATTGATTCCTCATTCCTTACGCGGCTGCTTCGTTGATCAAATTCTCTCCTTGAATCGGTATTATTTGTTTTTTGCTTTATTGATTTTTGCTTTCTGGAATTTGATGATTTAAATGCCGATGATGATTAGGGTTTTTATAGGAGTCAATTTCCTAAAATCACGTTCGTCTGATTTCTTCAAAATCTCTTGCGTTGCCGTTCGATTATTGTTGGATGTTTGCGATGAATTCTGACTTTTTCAAAATATCGTATTTTTCTGATGTTCGACCCCCACTGCTTTGAATTGCCGTGCTCATCACGGTGTTGATTTGTGACTTGGTCAATTTTTCATCCTCACTTGAATTGCGTTGATTTGCTTTGACCATGTTGATTTCGTGAGATTTTTTACTGTTGGCTTTTGGCTTTGAATCATTTCGTCTCTGGCCATCTTTTTCTGGTTGGTACTGCATTGCATTCTCAGTGAGCTCCATTTCACTTTGTTGCATTTCTGATCACTGCTGTGTCTTGTTTCACTAGTATCAGTGATGTTGCAACTGGTTTAATGTTTGTTTATATACACTTCATCACTTCAGCATTGTATTGTTTTCACTTCTGGCCTGTTGTAGTTTGATTGTGTGATGTTGTACTTTGGTCTATTGGGCTGCATACATGTTGTAAGTGGTCTGTACTTGTGTACATCTGGTATGCTGCAGCTTGCTTCTTTGTTGCATTTGAACTGGCTGTTGTCTTTGTTGTTGGGTTGCTGCACATATGAACTTGCATTCATTCGAGTTCAGTTTGCACTTGTTCATCATGTAGCTTGTTGTCTTCATGTATAGTTGTTGTCTACATTCATGTTTGAGTTTCACTGCCACTTGATATTCTGGTGTATCATTGCACTTTGCACCATCCATACTTCAGTCTGGGTTCACTTGTTCATACCACTGTTTCATGCGTGCTCTACTAGTTGCTATGTTGATCACTTTCACTGTTGTTGCATGCATTTGTCTTTTGTACTGTACTTTAGTTCATCTGAATATTGCTGCAATCTTCATTGAGCTTGTATGCTTCAAGTTGTATTCATTGTCAGTTTAGTCATGCACTTGGTCTCTTCACTGTGTTGCATTCTTTGATGGTTCATTGGTGCACTGCTTGTTCATGTATGCATTTGAGCTCTTTGAGTTGCAGTGCTTCATCACTTGAACTTGCTTGCAGACTGTCTTGTAATCTGCATCCATGTATACTTGGTGTTGTAGCCTTGAGACTGTTGAAGTTGTGATGACTGCTTCATGCTTGTTTGTTATCTGGTAGCACTTGAGTTTCTTGGCACTGCTGTTAGCTTTGGTGTATGTTATTTGCTGTGCATACTTCATGCTTGCACTGTTCATCTATGTTGTCCAGACATTGTTGAGTTCTTGGCCACTTCTTGTTGATTTTTGAAATTTTACTTGAGTTGAATCCAGTTTCAAAAACTCGGGTTTGACCTTGTGCTTGAGTCGTGATTTTGAATATATTGCACGTGAGTTGAACCCGGCTTTTCATTTGGGTTTGACCTGTGCTCACCTGTCCCTGTAAATCAATCAAGTGTATATATCGGCGTGCACGGCCTTGTGGCATATACAGTAATACACTGTGTATGTCACAAGTTGTTCGTGTATGATGAATTCAAATATAAATGATGACGAACAACCCAAATAACTGAGGCAAAAATTATTTTCAAAAATTATCTTTTATTTTATATTGCAAAAATATTTCTTTTTCAATTTTACTGCGTTAGTGAATATTTTTGCAGATTGCTCAAATGCTGGATTCAAACTGGAATGAAGTTGAAGATAAATATGAGTGTGAGTGATATGTAGTGAGGTGATGATATGTAAAATAGTGATGTAATTGAATTTATATTAAAGTTGTATAGTGAATAGTGAGAGCTTGAATTTGTATACTATTCAAAATTGTAATAAATATTTGTTTGAATAAAATATCTGTTTGAATTCAAATTCTCTGTAATTTATTTTGTTTAACAAATATTTATTTAATCTTTGAAAATAAATAGTATATTATCAAATACATTTAAACGAATGTATATATGTTTATTATCATCAAACAAAAATCATATAAGCGCATATTCAACAGAGAGCACTTCATGATGTTTAATTCTTTACATCCATGGTTGAGATTGGATATTGTTTATTTGCAAACAAATTGGCCACTAACACCCAAGAATAAGTTCGTGTCGAGAAGTAAATGAACAAAACTAAATTAAAACTGAGGAATATAGAAAAATAATAAGCAAATCAAAACAAAAATCAAGAACAACGGGATTTACAGTGGTTTGACATCGATTTCCTACATCCACTTTGAATATTATCTCTATTGATTTACTATAATCTTGATTACAGTAGCACACAACAAGAAGTAAGGGAGTAATGAAAAAGTTGATTACAACGAAAATATTCTCAAAATGACCCTCTAGGCCAGTATTTATAGGTGAAGGCAACCACCAATCTCTTTGAAACTTTCGGCAACATGACCTCCTTACCTATATGGGCCCACCATAGGGGTTGTTAGGCCCAAATCCCAATGAATAGGGATCAGTACTGATCCCTTTATCGGTTGATTTTGGGGTAGCGATCCCTAAGTTAGCTTCTCCATGCTTAGATACGATGGCTTGCCAAATATCATGTTGATTGGATATACGGAGCTCATGCTTTTGCTTAATCTTTGGTTCGAACCCATTTTGAAGTCATTGCAGCCGATTCCTTCTGAGTGAAACATGCCGATCCCTTTTGCAGGCCATGCATACTTGTTCACGCATATTTCTTGAACTCTATTATGTAACATTGATTTATGCTTATTTGCGTAAATCACTTGGACTTCATTATATAGTGTCGATCCCTCCTATTCCTCAAAATTATGTCGATCCATCTGATAACCTATCATGTCAATTCCTCTTATGACTTAAAATGCCGAGCCCTCTTATTCCATTACTCTATGCCAATCCATCCAGCCTATATAACTATGTCGATCCCTCATGCCTTACATAATTATGCCGATCCCTTGAGTACTAACAAGTCATGTCGAACCAGGCATCATCACCTATGCCGATCCCTCTAATACTTCATCTATGTTGACTATCCATCCAAATGACTATGCCGAACCCTAGGGTACAACCTAGCTATGCCGATACCTTTTCTATCTAGGCTAATTTCTATATTTCTAACATCCTGCATCATCTATCTACCAACTCGGTTCAATTCTGGCTTCATATAACCATCCAGACTCTATTTCTGAGTCCTATAGCCATTATTCTATGGTCACCCTTCTTGACAAAAGTCGAATATGTCTAGCGCAATTAGTTCAATATAGTCGGTTTAGGATACCGGGCAACACTCGCCCCCCAAAGTACATCTTATGAGTAACATGACGTGCTTCGAATCAAAACAAGTCCGAGTTACCAGAAATAAGTCTTTCTAGCTTGTCGACTGATTTCTATTCTTTTTTCGAATCGCTTTCCAAGGCATTGAATCCTCCTTTGATTGCTATTATGCTTGGTTGACTTACAATAATATAATCCCGACGTCATATTCCGTCAGTAGATACAAATTCAGTTATGCGGGACTAAAAGTCTTGTATTATCTGATCCAGCCTCGAACTTGAAAGTTTCAGGTTTGGTTACAATTCCCATTGATTTCAAAAAGCTAAACCTTTAACCATTCCTATGCATATTCATATACACGTTTCTGTTACTTGCTCATGGACGTGTTCAAACGTTCACAAGTCGTTTCTAATTTTTATAATATTTTGTATGTTCGCATTTGCAGTCAAACCTTCATGATAACGATCGTCATTCACTTTTACCTCATCTATCATTTCTCCTTTTTCATTTTTCATTCATTTTTCTTTTTATTCTTCTCTTTTTTATAGGGGATCGGCATTCGACATGCCGATCCCTTGCTAAGGCTACGCCAATAGGGATTGACAAGTCCTAATGCTGATCCCTCTTCATTATTGACCTGCTCAACCTCCTGCGACCGGTTCTCTCTCCATACACACATATACACAAACCCTCTTTCTTTTCTTCCTTCACTTTCCTTAATTTATTTTTTACTTGCTTTTGAACAGAAACTCCCTTCCGAACCCACACTCCCCAAGTTTTCGACATCAAATCCAAACACAACCTCAACCAATCTTCAAAAGTCGTTCTTCCTCCTTCTCCAATCCAACAAACCTCAAATGCTTACCTTGAATTTAATTTGATGTTCCACGTTTCCATATAGGTATGGATTTATCATAACTTCTTTATATAGGTATGACTGTAATTGTCACTGAGTGTCGTGGCGAGTTCGAGCGTCTTTTAGGTAGATGGCTTGATGGGTTACATTAGGATATGCGGGAGAGATGAAGAAGAAGGGTTCGGCTAAAGGTCCTTAGTGGGGAAGGAGTTAGGAAGGAAGAAAGGCAGGGTTCGACATACAAAAGGTTTGTTCGTTTAGTCATGATAAAGGAAAATCATGGAAAGGATCGAACATGAAAAGTCTTGAGAGGGGTCAGTATAGGATAGGGATCAGTATTAGGTTGTGATGTTATAGGATAGGGTTCAGAATAGTAGTCTTCAATTGAGGGATTGGTAGGAGGTATCATAAAATAGGGATCGGTATAAAGTGGCATAGAGGAGGGATTGGTGTTCCTTAGTTACAAAGAGGGAACAGTGCTAGGTAGTGGTATTGTGTTTGGTGTAGAGGCTTTAGGCTGAGGATCTGTATGAGGTCTTGGGGAAAGGATAGGCAATGACGTTATGGGATCGACATTTGAAATTAAGGACCAACTAAATCTAATTTATTTTAACACTTAAAGCTAATTTTCCTTTCTGAACTTGAACATAAGATGACAATGAACAAGTTGACATGCATGCTTAAATTGCCGAACTTGAGATTGAACGATCAAACTTCTAGAATTCTCATTATGGACTAAGTAATAAACTGGCTAATGGACTAAGTAATAAACTGTCTAATGAACATATGTAATAGATTTCATAATTCAATCTACCGATGGTCGATCCTAGAGCTTTCGCTGCCGATCAACTTTCTTGCCAATTGAGACGGTCAGCGATGACGGTCTCTCTGGACAAAACTCCAAGTCTTGTCGTTCTATTTTTGTCATTCTAATTTAAAAATATTTATGTCTGTTACACACTGCACTGCACGACACTAGTTCACACTTAACACGGGGGGAATAAGTTATTATTTCTAATCTTAATTATCTACTAAGTATAGCTGATATAGATTCTAGACGCATGAAGCGTTCAATTAACATGTCTTTCGATTCGATGACGAGACACATCGGTTTTGAAACGAAGTCAAGTTCTACAACTATATCAAGAAGGCCTTCTCCAAGCCATCATGTAGAACAACCAGAAGCTTCTAACCCACAAAACGATCTCTTCTCCGACAATCCAATCCTTCCGATGGAAATCATCAGCCCTACTCTTAATGTCATTGAAGGCGCTATTCTTCTTGATAATCCGATGGATTCACAAGCTTCGACGAAGCTGCTCTTCGTTGGTTATGCTCAATCTATAGAATTTTATTTAAGGATGTCTTAGTTCCTACAAGGCAAGATAGGCCTCACTTGTCCCTAAATAGGTATACAACATGCAACAAATTTATGTGCTGGGCCAGATGCATTCCACCTTTTAATGCCTTTGCCTGGGAGATGTTGAGATATCTCAGAATCGCCCTTGAACAACTGCATCCTAATAGTTATGTCTTCATTCACGGGACTTTCTTGCCATTCATGAATATTCTGTTCCATCCTCCCACTCCTGAAGACATCACATTTACTTATAATTTCAAACTACAATCAGGATGTCCTTCTTACGTCTTCCTCGAACCTTCACTGAATTGTCAAGTCTTGACGGGTGCCTAGAACAAGCTTTCACCTTTTAAGCACGAATGGATCTATGTGTAATGGCCTCTTGGATTCGCAAGACGATGGTTAGAAGGACGTAAGTGTTACTTTCACTTTTCTCTCAAGTTTACTGACTCAAGTCATGGCTTTTCCCTTGAATTTATTAAAATTCAGAGTTCTTTTAGGTGTCCATCCACGCCCGAAGGTGCTAATTTCTGGAGAGCTATTACTGCCATTCACATTGCCCCCATTGAGGATCGGGACATAAAAATCCTCGTAACTGATGAACTGCTATTGGAAGATGGCCATAGAATTAGACTTCCCCGAAAGCATGGCAGTTCCAAAGATTGTTCCAGAACGAAAAGAGGAAACAATTAACCTCGTCGTGCCCCCTGCTGAGGGGACTTAGAAAGATACCGAGGAGGGTGAAATTAAAGGTTCTTATTTTGAAAAACCGGGAGATTATGATGCAAGCCTTGGAAAAGCGCCAATGGTGGGATCGTCAAAACTCGGGCAATTGCAAACACCTCCAAAGAGAAAAAAGAGGTTAGCGTATAGGCAACGCAGAAGAAAGACTACATCAAACCTAGAGTTTGTTAATACTCGTCTCGAAGAGGAATTATCTTCTCAGCATTTGCAAAACTCATTAAAAGGATTCCGCAGTCTTCAAATTCTGGATGATATTATGTCCTATGCTTTTCCAGATATAAACATCGAAGGACTTAACCCTCATACGAGAAGCAACAAAGTCATCCAACCTTCTAATAATGGGGAGAACACTCTGATGAGTAAAGTTACTGTTATCGGTCCATTGGGAGGAACACTAGGATACTCACAATCACTTGCACTCCACTATAAACTTGTTATTGATCTCTCATACGACAATGTCTAATATGCTCTTATTTGGTCTTTATAGGTACAATGTCTTAATCATGAGCCTTTGAACATCTTCGAAGCTCTTCTGCCTATCATCGCCCAAGTTGGGACACTGAGTCCACTCGACGTAGAGAAAAGGATGAAGGACAAGACAAATATTATCATTCAAGGGGGTCTTCTTCCTCTTCCAAGTGAAAGTCTTAATCTCACGCATCTAATCAGGGTGAATATTCTAATCTTCCGGTTCAAAGTGGAGAAAAATCTTCTTATCGTGGCCCTCACATTGTGGTGTCTCATGAGCAACACTCTAACTCTTCAAGTTCAAGACAGTCTCGTGAGCACCGATTTGGCGAGCATCTACTCGCCACTTCTGATCCACCCCTGTCAACTACTACTCCTGACTCTTCTACAGTAGAAAATTTGTTTGAATTTAAAGCCACTTTCCCGAAGTTTTGCTTTGACGGTCTCAAATTCTTCCCATCTACCCATGTTATCCCGGGGCATGCCAAGGAAAGATCTTTAGCATATGTGAACGAGGTATTTGTCCAATGTGAATCATTCATTCATTTGGTAGAGAAAGTTTCTGAAGTTTCTATAGAGCGTCAACATGAAATATATCATCTCAAGTTGGAGACTATTCACGACAAAGGTATAATCAAGCACCAGGATGTTGAGTTACTTGAAGTCAAAATCCAACTTGCCGAGGTTGAAAAGAACGCCAAGGAGACGGAAAAGGCAATAAGCCCTCCGGAAACTTCCCAAAAAAAACTCAATGTGGCACTTTAACATAGCAGAACACTTGCCTTGGAAAAGGACTCCTTGCAAAAGGAGAAAATTGCTTTAGCTCGTCGTGTTAAGGAGCTCGAAGAATTGTTAAAGAAGGAGAGGAAGGAGAAGATTAAGGCCCAAGAGGAGTCGTACAAATACTGCAAAGAAGTCGTTGAGGCAAGAAGCTTGAAAACAAAACTCGATGAATAGTTTGCCAAAATTGAAGCTCTTAAAGAAGAGGCTCAGGAAGAAGGCAAAAAAGAGATGCTTGAACAAGCCAATTCCCAGGAGGAAGCCGCCATGGAGTCCGGTGGAAACGAAATTAAGGACTTATTTGATCCGTTGATTATTGAATATAATGCGAAGGTCCTACTCCATCGTGATTTAAGCATTCCTGGCGATGGTTACCTCAAATGACTTGTCAAAGCTTGGGATCATATTTTTAAGATAAATAAAGAAGAGCTGGGTGAAGCCGAGTTCAATGAGGAAGAATTAGTATGAGAAGTGCTTCGAGGAAACGAGCCTTCGGATCTAGCCGCCCCTAAACTTCAATTTTTCAAGTGTTCCACACCTACTAAAGATAGGGAGGATATTGTCGAGTCTTTCGAAACTAATCCTAGAGGTTCCTATCTAACACAAGTAGCTAGACCATCAACTTCTCATGACATGGAGCAGAATCTTGACTATAATCCAGACAAGCCTGGCTTTGAATCTAAAATTCTATCTCCCATCCTTGAAGAAAGCACTGCGATGACTATAGAAAGTCAATCGGATGCTGGTATATAACTAAACTTCTTCGTTTTGAAATTTTTTTGCTCTTCACACATAATGGTCATTAACTAATATCCGTGTTATAATAAACTTTGTAGGTCTTTTGAGCCTCGATCTGACTCCCAAAAACGATGCCACCGCAGAGCAACATGGGAAAATGGCCGAAGACCCGACGTTGCTAAAGTTTTGGGGCTCGATGCCCAAGTCGTTGGTACTCTTGATGAAGACAAAACTGAAGATCACCTCTTAGCTGATGACTCTGATGATGTAATAATTACAGATGCTTTGAAGCATACTGCTAAAACCAGTATGAGGGAGAGGATCGAGGAGGAGGACAAGTCGAAACAAAAGGTTAAAAGCGAGCCCACTGAGGTGGAAATCAATGATCCTAATCTTGTAGCATTGCAAGTAATCCTACCGGGCAGGCCAATTCCTTATGAAATCCCTCCTTCTTCCACAAGCACTTCGGCCAAGGGCGACAAATGATCTCGGAAGAGAAATTTGACCAGCTCCACCCCTAAAAAATCCAAAAGGGAAATAAAGTCGAAGAAGTAGTTGTGACTTCTGTCATTGTGTATAATTTGCATAATTGTTTCTTCCCTAGTCGTAGGTGTATGGGTATGAATCTCGGTTTTTTGGAATAACTTGTATTGGAATTTTAGCACTTGTGGATAAAAGTTTTTTGTTTTGTTTTTGATTAAACATCATGTCAATTGTTATTTTGATAGTTGAATGATTACTTTCCTTTTAGAGTACTTGTCATTCATTGATTGCAAATTCTATCAACAATTCACTATCTTCATCTCAAGGCCTTCTTACGAGCCTTGCCTTAAGTCGTAAAGAACACTAAGCCGAAGCTATAGTGAGCTTTTGTATTTAGATTTTAGTAGTTTGTATTCCTCTTCTAGATTTTAGGTTGGAGTTTATGGAATAGAAAACGGCCGTAATCCACTCATCTATTCATGGAGTTTTGCAGAATAGAGAACAATCGTAATCTACTCATCTATTTATAGAGTTTGCGGAATGGAGAATGATCGTAATCCACTTATCTATTCATTTGTGTTTATACTCTATTTCATACTATGTGGACTTAGAGTTATTTTGCAAGCGGTCAATTCATGATCGATTTATGTGTATACTCCAGTCCACACTCAGGTGACTTAGAGTTATATCCCCTGCATTAGGTTCACACCCGATTTATGTTTATACTCCATTCCGCACTCTAGGGACTTAAAGTTATCTTGTGGGAAGTCAGTTCATACCCGATTTATGTTATACTTATGTCTGCACTCTAGGGACTTAGAGTTGTTTCGCGGGTGGTCAGTTCACATCGATATATGTTTATACTCCAGTCAACGCTCTGGGGTCCAGAGTTAGTCGATGGGTGGTCAATCACTCCCGATTTGATATTTATACTCCATTCCACATACTGGGAACTTAGAGTTATTTCGTGGGTGGTTGGTTCACACTCGATTTATGTTTATACTCCAGCTTGTGCTCTAGGGACTTAGAGCTATTTGGCGAGCGGTCGATTCACTCTTGATTTATGTTCAAGCTCTTTTTGCTCGCCTCGAATTCGTTTCGGTCCCATAGTCCGGGCAAGAACTTTTCAATCTCTAGATTGTCGGCCATAGTTGTTCCTTATTGCGTGTCCCATCCTTTGGATCATTTACAGGAATTGTTAATCGAGCAAATTAATGGAGATCATCTTGTTTGATCCTATCGGGGATTAGTATGATTGATCAATTTCAAACTCCAGGAGCCTGTTCACACACATCGATATCAATCAGTTTCGTTATGTACTTAGCATACAATGCAGTAACAATCATATGAGCAAAGGATTCTTGGACCTTTATTCATTAAATGGAATGGGGAAAAGTAATCTGTCTTATTACATAGTCGGAAAATCAAATGCTAAAGCAAAATTTTGGAAGTAAATAGAACTAAAATGTGAAGGAAATAATCTAAGTGAAATAATGTCGTAAATGATTGCTATTCCACGCTCTCGGAAGTGTAATGCTATTGACAGTCGCTAGCTTGTAAGTTCCTTCTCCAAGCCTTTGTTCAATGTCATACGGTCCTTTCCGAATCAAATTCATGTGCGATAGGCTAGGAAAAACCCATTTCAGGATGAGATCGCAGACTTCAAAGGTTCTTGATCACACTTTAATGTTGTAATATCGAGCAATTCGATGTCGTTGTGCAGCTGCTCTCAAATCGGCTTCCCCGCGCTTCTCATCTATAAAGTCTAATGATTCAAAGAGAAGATCTTTATTCATTCTAGGATCGTACTTAGTCACTCAATGAGAAGGGACTTTGAGTTCTACTAGAATAATGGCTTTGGAACAATAAGCAAGGGTGAATGAAATGAGGCCAGTCGCGGACTTGCGAGTGGTTCTATAAGCCCAAAGTGCCGTAGGAAGTTCATCCATCCGCTTTCCTCTAGCCTTCTTGTAACGACCTGTAATTTCACTAGTTCGAAAATAAGAAATTTTATTCAAAAGGAATTTAAATCTTAAATTAAATATGTTATATATAATAGATAATTAATCATTCTTATAGTTAATAATTAAAAAGTATAAATTTGGACATTAGAACAAGTCGACAAAAGTTAAGTTTTGTTAGCAATAAATAAAAGCTTAAATAAATAGGTTTAAATATTTATTTGAAAAGTTAAATCTTATTTAAAACATCTAATAAAGATAATAAAAGTATATTAAAAAATTTAAAAGGATGTTAATAATCGTTTTACAAAAATAACCAAAATTTGTTGCATTTTGTCAGTTTTACAAACACTGTAAAATTAGAGATTTTAATATTAATTAAATATAATTTTAAAATATAAAGAGACATATTTTAATTTATTTAAAGAAGTAAAAAGTTCATTTTAAAGTTTGGTTTACATCAATATATAGCTTAACAAAAAGGTCAAATTTTGACTGTAAAATTCGTCCAAAAAAACACTATTTTCAACCAAAATAAGTTGTCGACAAGTTGTTGCAACATGAAACATTTTCTAATATATAAATGCAAGTTTACAAACTATTTAAACATTCTACATTTAGCACTAAAGACAAAAAGAGTTTACTTTTGAAAATATTTACATAAATATAAAAGATGTAAAAGTATGTTTTGACAAATTTAAAAATAATTAAAGCTTTTATAAAACAACATTATTACATAGCTTTATTTTCTCTTACACATGATATAACTTATACACCTAGAATTCAAGCAAATGGAAAGTGAAAAGATAAGTAACTAAAGGAATTAATGACATATATGCTCACCATTAATGCAAATCAAATCAATGCAAAAGTCTTCTCTTTAAAATACAAAATTTAAGAAAGAAAAGGATAAGTAATCATTCCTATTTTTACCATCACCATTAATGCATATCATATCTCTCTTTTCACATAAAAGAAAATGTATATTTAAATTCAAAAATGAAGAGGGTATTAATGTCATTTACCATTAAAATCCTCACTTATAAATATAATCACAAACCTCTTCATTTCCACTCCACTTTCATTTCACAAAATTTCTAAAATCCTTCTCTACTTCCTCTATTTCTCTTCTACCTTCAAGCTACCACCTCCACATCACCACCAAAACCGAGCTTAGCTTCCACCTACCCACCTCCAACACACACCTACCCTCGGCTACACACCAAACCTGAGCCAAGACCCCTTCCACACACCAAGGCCGAGCCCCACACCCTCAAACCTGAGCCCAAACTCCTCCTACACGCCTAAACCCATGCACCAAGGCCATACCTCTTCCACACTGAAGGCCGTACACCACTTTTACTCCAAAGGTCACGTGCCTCTAAATAAAAAAGAAGAAGAAGAAAAGGAAAAAAAGGGAAACAAAAGTGGTTCGGAAAGAAAATAAGCTAAGGAGAGAATTCAAGACGTTCGGAAAAAAGCTCATTCGTTCGAAAAGCGCGTAGCCTACGAAATAGTTTGACGAAGTGGATATGAAGGTGAGAAATTCTCATCGCTTTTGAATTGAGATTTTAGTTTTATTAAAACAATCACATTTACACACTTATGACATATGAATGTTTATATTGATTGTTAATATGGATGATTTAATAGTTATTTAATTTGAATTGTGATAAAATATCCCATTATGATATTCATAGTGAATGTTGAATTTGAAATCATATGTTATGTGATTGGTTAAATGGATGTTATGGTAGTGATAAATATGAATATTGGATATGTTCATTTTGATTTAAATAATCACCTTTTTAATAAGACCATATTTTAGTGACATGAAATATTTGGAAAAATAAGTATCTTTTCAATTAAAAGTGATATCAAAGTTAAAATAAAAGATAATTTGAAATTTGAAGTGAAACGGATTTGCGAAGGATAGTTAAAATGAAATTGAAATTGAGATGAATAGTGAAATCGAAATCGATTGTGAAAAATTAAAGTTGAGATAAATGTTGAATTGAAGTTGAAATTTAAATTAGATTTGAAATCTAAGTTTTAAATGTGTTTAATTTGAAGTTAGAATTGGAATTGGAATTTAAAATTTAATATTAAAATAATAGGAATAAAATAATATAATAATATATGATAATAGTGAAGATATATTTTAAATACTTTGAAAAGTGGAAATATTGATTCAAAATGATTTCTAATTATATTTTATAAGTGTTAAAATCCAATTTGAAAAGATTATTTCAAATATTGAAAAATAATTTAAAACTAGGTGCGTTGTGCAACGATAGTTCGTGATGTCGCGTCGAAAAGTTCAAATGAATGTGCAGAGTAAAATATAGCTTGGAGGTCTTTGAGATAAGAAAATTCCGAACTATTATATCCATATCTTCTAAACAAAGAAATAAAATCAAAGTTTCGTTGAGTAGTTTCTGAATTAAGTCCAAATCAATTTTCTACAAAAATCGCGTTAGTGCAGTTAAGTGACCATAATAGGAAATCTGTTTAAATGCATGTTTTTAGTTATGGAAAAATACGCAATAAATTTGATAAATGTATTTAAATGATTTAAAAGAGATTTGGATTGAAAAATATGAGTTATCGAATGTTTAAAATTTGTTTAAATCAACTTATATGGTACTTTCCACAGCACTTTTATGCTGCGAATTCTATAACTTTTGGAATACGAGTTAAAATGTAACGATGTTTTCCAGAATCAATTGTGAGTGTTTTAAAAAGGATAATGAAGCATATTAAAAGATAATTTGGAATATTTATAAGCAATTCCAAAATAAGTTAAAAATCTGATTATGCAGAAACGACTAGTACATTTGTCCCGCTTGTGAGATCTGAGAAGATAAAACAGGGTGTTTAACTACGATTAGGGATGGAGCAACATGTTCCTTGAACTTATCTGGCCTATGTTTTCTTTTCTTAGGTGAGGGGTGGAATAGATCGAAAGGAAAGTCCAGATGCTCTTAAATAAAAAAGATTCTGTTAAGTTTTCCAAAATAAAAGAAGATTAGCATTATCCAGAATTTACGCAATCTCCAGAATAAATGATTTCTATTTACTCAAAATGTTTGCTAAGATTGATTTAGGGTTTATGGTAAACGATGTCTTAAATAACATTGGTTTTGACCCGCATAAAAGTTAAAGAATTTGATTGAAAGTTAAGTAAGGAAATTTGAGATATTTTCCAAAGAAAAAGAATGAATTACTTAGAATTATCCTAAGTCAAAATAAAGATATTTCGAAATCATTCGAAAAGAATTTAAGTGGAAAGAGACTTAATAAATCCTGTATAATCATATTCACTTTTTATCGATAATTGAATTTCGAAGGAACAGGGTCGGATTTGGAAAATTCCTATCCGAAAACCACTTCGAATCAATGTATACGTTCGAACGTGAAGACATGTTGAAGATAATTGAAGGCCGTGGATCTTTATAGCATGAGGACTGCTTGTTGACTTACTCTGGGTAGCTCCCAAGTTATATATAGCAGTGGTCTCCTCGTTGTGGAGATTTTTTGGATTGCAAGGACCACTTGCTACTAGTGGTAATAGGAGAGTGCCTTCAGTTTGTCCTGTTCCTATACAACGTGTATGGACGTATGTCTGACATTGCATTTCTAAATATTACGTACATTGGTTTTTACAAACGTAGATCAGTGGTGGCGGAGACGGCAACTTTTCTTAGCTTAACACCCTCCTTGAGACGTACGAGCTCAAGGGTTGTATTTTTGTGGAAGGAAATTAGTAGTTAAACAGAAATGACAATATGACATTCAAAGATGTGATTTATGCTTTGTGAAAAGGTAATCATTGCATTAAGCCTCATCAAACCGGAAATGACCGAAACAGGATTAGATGCGGCAAGGCTAAGTGGGTCATTCCCAAGTAGGGTATGGTCATCCCCTTCTAGATATATTTCTTCTCGCTATGATGTTCGGGATGTAAATTAATTTAGTGTATGAAAACGAGCGCTCGGATAAAGGTTGGTAACGACCGAGGGATGATATTCGGTACTATCTAGCTACAGAGGTAGGCCGGTCTTGTGTTGGTAGAGGTTCCTTTGTGCTGTTCCTCGAGGCATCCATCTAGAGGTGTACCCATTTCGGAAGGTAGATCCTTAACCTAGTCATTTGTATGGAAATCCATTCTCCAATAAGAACCTACGGTTTTGTTTGTGGAGCCTAGTATGCTGGAATTTAATAATGGTAACAATTTCAGCTAAGACTAATAATTTTATTTGCAAATATTTTCAAAGAGATGTCATTAAGAATAATATCAAATGTTTTGATATAAAAATGTTTTAGTTATCATAAGGTAAAAACCTATCTGTGTTTATGTTTGCGTGTGGTCATATGAGATACTCTTTATTTTCAAAGGATTTATAAAAAGGTTGATATATGACACTGTCATTTATTATTGATTTTTTCTCACACTGGTTTATCAAGCCTGATCCGGGTATGTACAATACGCGGGTCAGATCCGAGTAATTTCAGGTTAATTCGAAGACGGTTGGAGTTTCCATAGGAGAGCTGAAGATATTCATCGATGTATGGACACATTCTATTATCCGCTGTACTTAGTGTATTTTGTTTGATGTTTGTCAGCGGTTGTAAGGATAGATGTTTATAACTGTCCAAGCTGAATTTAGGTTAGACTTTGTTACATGTATTTAAAAGTTTTCTGCTGTAAAAACATTTGTTCAATATTATATGTTATTCTATTCGTGTGAGATTCTATTCTATCTATTTTTTCTTTCTACCGTTAATGATTCGTCTTTTCATGCAATTTGAGTTGGACATGTGTGGTTTATTTTCAATTCAAATGGTACGGAAAAACGGACCACTATATTTGGTACCAGAGCTGAAGGTTAAGCGAGAACCTTGGCTTTGTTATGGGTAAAGTCTCATCAAAGATAGGATTAATAATATCCTAGGATGAGTATCTCATTAGAGATAGGGTTAGTAACACCTTAGAATGAGTTATAAGAGCGTTTTATATATGAGCGCGTATTTGCTAATTTTATAAAAGTGATTTTGTTGGTAAGTGAAATAATTTTACCTAGGTTTGTATTTTATATAAAAAGAAATATTTTTATGTAGTTAAAAATTAAGGATTGGTTGTAATTTTGCTTAGCAAAACTGAAATATGAATATCTTGTAATTAGAATTGCACAATTTGACTATAAGATATTTTATTTAAAAAATCAATTATTTGAGAACTAAAATTTAGAACTTTCATAACCCTAGATATTCAGCCTTAAGAAATGATAAATGGTTTGATAAATATAAAATGGGTAAATTTAAAAGGACTAAGATCACATACTTCGTGAATTAAGTTTCGTAATTTGACTCTAAGGTATTTGATGATAATATGTAGAGAAATAATATTCTTTCAGGAAAGACCAAACCCACCGAGTTTTGCTTCACTTTGTTGGGAGTTCAAGTTCCTAAGTCAAAGAAATTTTTTGGGATCATAAAAATCATCGAAGTTAAGGACTGGTTAAGCAAGTGTGATGAGCTCCAGCATAGCATGGTGAGCTTCATCCATGGATCATTTGGGGAGATGATAAGCAATACCCTAAAATTCGAAGATGCTGTCTACAACAGACTACTGAAGCACCAGCCAAAAAGAAAAGGCATAGGAAGAACAAAGTTTATTGTTCCAAATGCAAACAAAAAGGTCACCGTACAGAAGAATGTGGATTAGGAGTAAAAATCAATAACTTTAAGAAAGCTACCCCAAAGGATTGTTTTTTCTACCATATTATAGGACATATCGCCAGGGACTGTCCAATGCTCAAGGCGGTAGAGCAGCCGAGGCCTTTTTTTACCCATACTTGTCCTCTTACTGCTGCAGAAAAGGGGAAAGGGATAGTGGAAGCATAAGTTAGTTAAGCATATATTAGTAAGCACTATCTAAGTATTTTAACAGTGTGACTTTTGTGAAACTTTTTTAAGTGTACTTTTTAGAAGTCACTTAGTATGAATGTATTTTGGAATCAATATATAAACTATCATTTTTCTGTTTTGTCAATATCCAAATTCTGCTAGAACCCATTAGAAAAGATAAAAAGACTAATCTCATTTAAAAAGAATGAAAAGAAAAAAAATGATAATAACTAAGTAAGAAGCACTTAATAAAATGAGATAAAATAAATAAGCTAAAATAGAATCTTTGAAAGGAAATGATAACTAATTTTGAGTTCTCATATATAAAATTGTAGAAACCAACCAAGGCCGAAAGACTAGCACTTAGACAGAGATTTAGGAAGCCTTAGCTAAATACAGAGACTTGGAAGATTTGGATACGCTGATCACGAGTAATGAGGAGGATATTCAAGTAGGAGAGCCCACGAGGATAGTATCGGGATCATTTGACCATCTAGTTGATAGCTATTCCAGATAATAAGGATATGTTGCCTATAGACGTAGAGATCGATGTAGGAGCAAAGGCACATGATGAGGCAGATGACTGATGATGGATCCTTTGAGTGAGGACGAGGAACCGGAGGAAGAGGAACCTATAGAGGAGCCCATGGAAATACCATCAGAGATCGTGCCACTGATCGAGGAGCCCATAGAAATAGAGACGGAAGTTTCAGGAATTTACGATGTAAGGTTTTACGAGGAAGATGATTCAGAGGATGTTGAGAAGATCATTTGGGAGATGGGTTCCCATTGAGGAGATAGGATCTCCCATTCCAGAGATAGCTGAGGATATTGGTTTGGAGGATATTGTGATGGAATAACATGAGCCGTGGATCCTAAGAGACCAGCAGTGGCAGCCATTAGGTTGGGACATAGCTCCAGAGATAGATGATGAGGAGCCAGTTGAGGAAGAAGAGGAACCAGAAGAAATCGAGTTGGAAGCACCATCAGAGGGTTCATCCGATGAGTAGTGTCACTTTGGGATATTTTAGGGTTGTTGTATTATAGCAGTTATGATTATCTTAAGCACGTAGTACGTGCTAAGATATGGGATTTAGTCCTTTTTGTATGATATTTTGTGTTGACTGATATAGATAGTTGACTTATGACTTTGTATTTACTTCAAGTGTGTAGTACGCACTTAGGTTGGGACTAGGATCAATGATTGTATTTCATGATCAGTATTTAGTAGTAGTATTTCCTTTGACACATATTGTTGACCTTTACAGTTCTATATCTTTGATCATTTCGAGGACGAAATGCTTTTTACGTAGGGGAGAATGTAATAACCCATAATTTCGCTACTTCGGAAATAAGAAACTATATTCAAAAGGAATTCAAATCTTAAATTAAATTTTTTTATATACAATAGATTATTAATCATTCTTATAGTTAATAAATTAAAAGGTATAAATTTGGACTTTAGGACAAATCAACAAAAGTTAAGTTTTGTTAGTAGTAAATAAAGGCTTAATTAAATAGGTTTAAATACTTATTTGAAAATTTAAATCTTATTTAAAACATCTAATAAAGATAATAAAAGTATATTAAAATATTTAAAAGGATGTTAATAATCGTTTTACAAAAATAACCAAAATTTGTCGCATTTTGTCAGTTTTACATACATTGTAAAATTAAAGATTTTGATATTAATTAAATATAATTCTAAAATATAAAGAGACATGTTTAAATCTATTTAAAGAAGTAAAAGGTTCATTTTAAAGTTTGGTTTACATCAATATATAGCTTAACAAAAACGTCAAATTTAGACTGTAAAATTTGTCGACAAAAACACCGTTTTCAACCAAAACAAGTTGTCGACAAGTTGTTGCAACTTGATACATTTTCTAACATATAAATGCAAGTTTACAAACTATTTAAGCATTCTACATTTAGCACTAAAGACAAAAAGAGTTTACTTTTGAATATATTTACATAAATATAAAAAGATGTAAAAGTATGATTTGAGAATAATTAAAGCTTTTATAAAACAACATCATTACATAACTTTCTTTTCTCTTACACATGATATAACTTATACACCTGGAATTCAAGCAAATGGAAAATGAAAAGATAAGTAACTAAAGGAATTAATGACACATATTCTCACCATTAATGCAAAACAAATCAATGCAAAAGTCTTCTCTTTAAAATATAAAATTTAAGAAAGAAAAGGATAAGTAATCATTCCTATTTTTACCATCAACATTAATGCATATCAAATCTCTCTTTTCACATAAAAGAAAATGTATATTTAAATTCAAAAATAAAGAGGGTATTAATATCATTTACCATTAAAATCTTCACTTACAGATATAACCACAAACCTCTTCATTTCCACTCCACTTTCATTTCACAAAATTTTCAAAATCCTTCTCTACTTCCTCCATTCTCTTCCACCTTCAAGCTACCACCTCCACATCACCACACCATCACCTTACACCACCAAAACTGAGTTTTGCTTCAATCTACCCATCTCCTACACCGACCTACCCTCGGCTACACACCAAACCCGAGCCAAGACCACTTCCACACACCAAGGCCGATCCCCACACCCTCAAACTCGAGCCCAAACTCCTCCTATACGCCTAAACCAAAGCACCAAGGTTGTACCCTCTTCCACGCTCAAGGCCGTACACCACTTCTTCTCCAAAGCTCACGCACCTCCAAATAAAAAGAAGAAGAAAAGGAAAATAAAGGAAAACAAAAGTGGTTCGAAAAGAAAATAAGCTTAGGCGAGAATTCACGACGTTTGGAAAAAAGCGCGTTTGTTCGAAAAACACGTAGCCTACAAAAAAGTTTAACAGAGTGGATATGAAGGTGAGTAATTCTCATCGCTTTTGAATTGAGATTTTAGTTATATTAAAACAATCACATTTACACACTTATGATATATGAATGTTTATATTGACTGTTAATGTGGATGATCTAATAGTTAGTTAATTAATTGAATTGTGATAATCTATCTCGTTATGATATTCAGAGTGAATGTTGAATTTGAAGTCATATGTTATGTGATTGGTTAAATGAATGTTATGTTAGTGATAAATATGAATATTGGATATGTTCATTTTGATCTAAATAACCACCTTGTTAATAAGACCATATTTTAGTGATATGAGATATTTTGGAAAAATGAGTCTCTTTTCATTTAGAAGCGAAATTAAGGACAAAATAAAAGAGAATTTGAAATTTGAAGTGAAACGATTTGAAAATGATAGTTAAAATGAAATTGAAATTGAAATCGATTTTAAAAAATTGAAGTTGAGATAAAGGTTGAATTGAAATTGAAATTGAAATTATACTTGAAATCTAAATTTTAAATGTGTTTAATTTTAAGTTAGAATTGAAATTGAATTGAAATTGGAATTTAAAATTTAATGTTAAAATAATATGAATAAAATAATGTTATAATATGGTAATAGTGAAGATATATTTTAAATACTTTGAAAAGTGGAAATATTGATTTAAAATGATTTGTAACTATTTTATAAATGTTAAAATCCAATTTGAATAGATTATTTCAAATATTGAAAAATAAGTTAAAACTAGGTGCGTCGCGCAACGGTAGTTTGCGATTTCGTGTCGAAAAGTTCAAATGAATGCGTAGAGTGAAATATAGCTCAGAATTCTTTGAGATAAGAAAATTCCGGACTATCATATCCATATCTTCTATAAAAAAAATCAAAGTTTCATTGAGTAGATTTTTAATTAAGTCCAAATCAATTTTCTAGAAAAATCGCGCTAGTGCAGTTATGTGACCATAACGGGAAATCTGTTTAAATGGATGTTTTTTATTATGGAAAAATACGAAATAAATTTGATAAATCTATTTAAATGATTTAAAAGAGATTTGGATCAAAAATATGAGTTATCGAATGTTTAAAATTTGTTTAATTCAAATAAGCTTATATGGCACTTTTCGCAACACTTTTATGTTGCGAATTCTATAACTTTTGAAATATGAGTTCAAACGTAACGACGTTTCTCGAAATCAATTGTGAATGTTTTAAAAAGTATAATGAAGCGTATTTAAAAATAATTTGGAATATTTATAAGCAATTCCAAAATGAAGTTGAAAATCTCAGTATGCGGAAACGACTAGTACACGTCTGTGAGATCTGGAAAGATAAAACAAGGTGTTTAACTAAGTTTAGGGATGGAGCAACCAGTGTCGTGAACTTACTTGGCCTATATTTTGTTTTCTTAGGCGAGAGATGGAACCGATCGAAAGGAATGCCCGGATGCTCTTAAATGAAAAAGATTCTGTTAAGTTTCCCCTAATAAAAGAAATTAGTATTATCCAGAATTTAAGCAATCTCCAAAATAAATGATTTCTATTTACTCAAAAATGTTTGCTTAGATTGATTTAGAGTTTATGGTAAACTATTTCTTAAATAACATTGTTTTTGGCCCACATAAAAATTTAAAGAATTTGATTGAAAGTTAAGCAAGGAATTTGAGATATTTTCCAAAGCAAAAGAATGAATTACTTAGAATTATCCTAAGTCAAAATAAAGATATTTCAAAATCATCCGAAAGAATTTAAGTGGAAAGAGACTTAATAAATCCTGTATACTCATATTCACTTTTTATCGATAATTGAATTTCGAAAGAACCACGGTCGGATTTGGGAAATTTCTATCCGAAAACCACTTTGAACCAATGTATACGTTCGAATGTGAAGACATGTTGAAGATAATTGAAGACCGTGGATCTTTATAGCATGAGGACTTCTTGTTGACTTACTCTGGGTAGCTCCAGAGTTATATATAGCAGTGGTCTCCTCGTTGTGGAGATTTTTCGGATTTCAAGGCCTACTCGCTATTAGTGGTAGTAGGAGAGTACCTTCAATTTGTCCTATTCCTGGACAACTTGTATGGACATTTTTCTGACATTGCATTTCTAAAGATTACGTACATTGGCTTTTACAAACGTACATCAATGATGGCGGTGAAGGCAACTTCTATTAGTTTAACACCCTCCTTGAGATGTACGAGCTCAAGGGTTGTATTTTTGTGGAAGACAATTAGTAGTTAAATGGAAATAGCAATGTGGCATTTAAAGATGTGATTTTTGCTTTGTGAAAAAGTAATCGTTGCCTTAAGCCTCATCAAATGGAAAATGACCGAAACAGGATTAGATGTGGCAAGGCTAAGTAGGTCATTCCCAAGTAGGATATGGTCATCCCTTCTAGATATATTTCATTCCGCTATGATGTTCGGGATGTAATTAATGTGGTGTATGGAAACGAGCACTCGGATAAAGGTCGATAACGACAGGAGGATGACATATTCGGTACTATCTATTTACAGAGGTAGGCAAGTCTTGTGTTGGTAGAGGTTCCTTTGTGTTGTTCCTTGGGGCATCCATGGTGTACCCATTTTGGAAGGTAGATCCTTAACCTGGTCATTTGTATGGAAATCTATTCTCCAATAAGAACCTACGATTTTATTTTTAAAGCATAATATGCTGGAATTTAATAATGATAACAATTTCAGCTAAGATTAATAAGTTTATTTGCAAATGTTTTCAAAGAGATGTCATTAAGAATAATATCAAATGTTTTGATATAAAAGTGTTTTAGTTACCATAAGGTAAAAACCTGTCTGTGTTTATGTGTGGGCGTGGTCTTATGAGATACTCTTTATTTTCAAAGGATTTATAAAAAGGCTGATATATGACACTGTCATTTATTATTGAGTTTTTCTCACGCTGGTTTATCAAGCCTGATCCGGGTATTTTCAATACTCGGGTCAGATCCGAGTAGTTCCAGGTTAATTCAAAGATGGTTGGAGTTTTCAGAGGTGAGCTAGAGATATTCATCGACGTATGGACACATTCTATTATCCACTGTACTTAGTGTATTTTGTTTGACTTTTGTCTACAGTTGTAAGGAGAGATGTTTATAACTATCCATACTGAATTCAGGTTAGACTCTAATATATGTATTTAAAAGTTTTCCGCTGTAAAAATATTTGTTCAATATTATATGTTATTCCATTCGTGTGAGATTTTGTTCTATCTATTTTTTTCTACCTTTAATGATCCATCTACTCGTGCAATTTGAGTTGGACATGTGTGGTTTATTGTCGATTCAAAGGGTATGTGAAAATGGGCCATTACACTTCTCCAAATGCTTTTTTAGAATAGGCTTGATAATTTATTTACGTCTTTAACCTATCCATTCGCCTGAAGGTGAGTGACCGCTGCAAACCTCTTTTCAATATGATATCTTCAGCAAAAGTCTTTAAATTCAACACTATCGAATTGAGTCCTATTATCTGTTAGTTCGTGGATGTCTGAAGCAGCATATGATGTTTTGAACAACGAAATTGATTACTTTCTTGGTTGTGATTCTAGCTAACGGTTCCGCCTCGGCCCATTTGGTGAAGTAATCAACCGAAGCAATAGCATACTTTGCATTATCTTCAGCGATTGGTAATGAGCCGATGATGTCAATACCCCCACATAGAGAATGTCCATGGGCTGACGATTTGCGTAATTTCTGTTGACAGAGCTCTTGGGCCTTTTGCATATATTTGGCATTTATCACATCATCTTACATAACCAGTAGCATCCTGTTTTACGGTTGGCCAATAATATCCATAACGAAATATCTTCTTCGCCAGAGTTTGCCCTCCAGTGTGATCACCTCATTCTCCATCGTGCACTACTTTCGAAATGCGCTTTATCTCGTCATGAGCGATGCACCGGAGTAAGGGAACTGAAAAGCCTTTTCTACATAGTTCCATCTTGCGTAATATACCGTGAAACTTTGCGAAGAATCTATCGCTTTTCATTCCTTCTTTCAGGCAAGATTCCATGCAACAAATAATCTTTAAATGGAGTCATCCAAAATTCCCTTTTGGATTCGGCTTCCAGTGCTTGATCAATTTCCATCATATTTATACCTGGGGCATCCAATATCTCGATCGGAACCAAGCCAATCTATTGTGCATTTCCGGCATTAGCAAACTTCCGCAATGAATCAGCCTCCCCATTTTGTTCGCGTGGGATATGTGAAATGTCATAGTATTCAAATTATGAAAATAACTCCTAAACTCAGGTAAGATAAGGGTAAGTCATTATCCCTAAGCTTGATAGTCTCCTCTAACTTGTACACCACCAACTGCAAGTCGCAAAATATTTCAAGAGACTTAACTCCGAGTTCTCTAACAAGTTTACGTCCAACAACCAATGCTTCATATTCAGGCTCATTGTTTGTAGCAGGAAAATCAAGCTTCATAGCGTAATAAATTGACCGGCTTTATGAGGTTACAAGCTCGATCCCAACTCCAGAACAATGATTATTGGATGCTCCATCATTGTACAATTTTCATCTCGCAGTAGGGATTTCGCTACCTTCTGGAAGATCGTCTTGCATGGTAAATTCTGCCATAAAGTCCGCCAATGCTCGACCCTGGATAGCTCTTCGAGGAAGATATGTAATGTCAAATTGGCCGAGCTCAATGTTACATTTCAGCAACCTTCTAGATGTCTCAGGTCGCTTTAGGACCTATTGTAATAGCTAGTCGGTGGTAAATGTTGATCGGATGTGCCTAGAAATATGGACGAAGCTTCCATGGCACGATTAGCAAGCAGTATGCCAATTTCTCTATCTTGGGATAATTATTTTTTTCTCTTTTTAATCACTTACTAACGTAATACACCGGCCTTTGAATCTGGTTCTCCTCGTGAACCAAGGTAGCACTTATAGCGTGTGCTGATACAACCAAATTAATGTACAACTGCTCATGATCTAGGGTTTTGACAAGACAGGGGGTCTCTCTAAATGATTTACAAGAGCTCGAAACGTGACTTTGCAATCCCGCGTCTATTTAAAATTTCTCTTTCCCTTCTTGATCAAATCAAAGAAAGGAATACATTTTTTGGTTGCTCTGGAGATAAATCGACTTAAGGCCGCAACCTTCCCATTCAGATTTTGCACTTGTTTAATGGTTCTCGGTGCTTGGATGCCTCGAATAGCCTGAATCTTTTTAGGATTGGTTTCTATTCCACGTGCATCGACAATAAAGCCCAAGAATTTTCCCGACGCAACACCAATGAACATTTCAAAGGATTGATTTTCATGTTCTAATATCAAAGAATGTTGAACAACTCTGCCAAGTCTCTATTGTGGTCGTTTAATTGTTGTGACATCATGAGCATATCATCCACATAAACTTCCATCATATTTCCATTGTAATATTTAAACCTCCGGTTAACTAAGCGTTGATAGGTTGCTCCAGCATTCTTCAATCCAAACGGCATCACCACATAACAGTACAATCCAACATCCGTAAAAAAGCTCGTGTGTTTCTAATTGGGGACATGCAACAAGATTTGGTTATACCCCGAGTACACATCCATAAAAGACAATAATTAATGTCCTACAGTCGAATCATCTAGTTCATCAATCCTTGGAAGGGGAAAATTACCTTTAGGATACGCCTTGTTCAAATCTGAATAGTCGATGCATGTCTATTTGCCTTCTTATCAGTACGGGATTGGAATCCATTCAGGATAGAGGGCATCATGGATAAACCCGTTGACTTTCAGTTTATCCACCTCCTCTTTACGAGTTATGGATCTCTTCGGATCCATGCCTCGCCTTTTTTGTTTCACCAAAACATACTTCAGATCAATGTTTAATGCATGGCTCACAATGGAAGGCGAGATCACACACATATCAGAATGAATCGAAGCAAATACATCTAGATTCACATGGAAAAATCAGCAAGTTCTGTCATCATTAAGGGGCTAAGTTACGATCCAATCTTCTAGACTCGTGATCGGTCGTCGTGCCTGACCATTATATCAATCATCAACTCACCCGACGCAGCCTTAGTCTCCTTGGGCTCCTCTTCGTCATTCCATGGATCTATATCTCTATAGAATAGGTTGTCATGCCCAAGCCAAGGTTCAAGCACCAATTGTCAATCTTCGGTAACTTGGATGTAGACTGATTTGTCCACACCCTTTACCTTCTCCTTTCGCTGAGCTTCCCTCAACTTAGCTACATAACAGGCATATCCAGTTGCCTGATCGCCATGCTCCTACACCATTATTAGTTGGAAACTTTAAAGATAAACACCATGGGGAAAGAGCTGCTCAAAATTCAACCAGGGCAGGTCGGTCCAGAAAAACATTGTACAGTTAGTCAACATCCAAAACAATGATGGCAGGATCTGCACTCTCTTACGTTCACCTTCCCTAAATTCAACACATAACCAACAACCTCAGTCACCACACCACTGAAACCATGTATGCGTGCTTTAGATGTTTTAAATCTTTATCCTCTATTCTTATCTGGTCATACGCCTTCTTGAAAATTATGTTCACCGAACTACCACAATCAATTAAAATCCTTCTCACCAATGCAGAGCCATTCATGGCAGAAATGACCATCGGGTCAACTGTTGGGGCTTCTACTTTGTCTGCATCCCTAGTTCTGAACACAATATCATCAGTTATCATGCGTTACTGCTTTGTCAGAGTTCCGTCCATTTCTTGCCAACTCCTACCGTAAGGTGCGGTCTTTCAAATATCGTGTTTATCGTTAATCTACCACCGGTCTACGCAAGTCCTCAGCCTTATGCGGAGCTTGTCCCCAATTGGGGTCAGATGTCCCCTGTCCGCCATCCTATAGAGTTCTCACAAACTACTGCAATTACTTTTCCCAAATTACCTTTTCGATAGTATCCTAGAGATGCCTGCACTCATTTGTACTGTGCCCATAACACTCGTGAACCCAACAATACTTTCCAGTCTATTTCTGCCTCTCTGTCGACTCCTTTGGAAGCGGCTTCATATATTGAATAGTATTACAAGTGGATAAATAAATATTCTCCAGGGACGCGTTTAGAGATGTGTAGTTGTCAAACATAGGAATCCTAGGCCTTAGTCTACCAGACTCCCTCTTCTGTTCTCGATTCTTATCTTCATTTCTTTCTGTTGATTCAGCTTGTTTTGAACATTAACCTGAACTTTCTCGAAACTCTCATCGGACTACTTTATTGTAATATTACTTTGTACCGCTTCTCCTCTCGGTCTCAGAATGTTGTTTTTCCTAGAGGACTTGGCTTCCTTCATTCTCAAAAACCGAGCTGCCTTTGAATAAAACGCTCTAATGTGTCAGACGATTTACCAGCTAGCCAATCACCAAATTCAGTTTCCAGATCAATCACTCTTGTCACGCCATATGTATAGCATGGTCATTTGTATTACTGACTTCTGTAGCGACGATATGAAATCTTTTCAAACAGTACTTTAACAATTCCCCCAAAGCCTCGATTACGCTAGAAAGTGACATCATGTCTTTAGGAAGAGTAGCATGGATCCGGAACTTCTCCACAAACTTAGTTGCCAGTTCATCGAACCTTGAAATCGATCGCAAGGGTAGTCTTGTAAACCACATCGTCGCTATTCCAAAGAGGGTTATAGGAAAGCATCTACATTTGGTTGCGTCATTAGGTCTTGTAGGATCCATCAGCCATTTGTACTTCATAATGTGCTGTCTGGGGTCGATTTTTCCCTCACAGGCAGGTATTGAAGGCATGTTGAGCCTTCTTTGATATTCCGCATGCAAAACATTGCCAGTAAATGGGGTATGGCTCCTCGAAATTCCCCAGTCATCAATCGTCAAACCCTTGTTCTTCTTCACCAACTGTCTGACCATTGTTGACAAATCCGGTGTCTGGATGGGTGGTGCCAAGCGGTGTTCGAGCTCCAGCTCACGTGAATTGTCCGGTCGATGTCTATAGGCTGTTTCATGCCTTCTTGATCCACCATCCTCTTGACATGCACCTTGGGAATTCATCTCATCGTCATTTCGATGGGGTACTTGGTCAGAATTTAGTCAAATTCCAAATCCAAGCTTTTGAAAATAGTTCCTACTCGATTTCCTAAGTATAGTGGGGGAATCCCTCCTCTGAGGAGGGATCAGTACCGATCCTTAAGGAGGGATCGACACCAATCCATCTTGGCAGACCATATTGGTCTGCCAAGTGACGCTCCAATGTTTCTGCTTGTTCTCCTTCGACCCTGCGATGCTTATGCATGTGGTATTCATTTGATGAGGCTGAACTCTCTGACTTCGAGTAAGAAGCGGGATCCCTTTTAGCGTTCTCACGCCATTGTTGAACAATCTTGTTCATTAGGCTAGCATTAGTCTGAATTTTCTCATTCAACTGTCTACGGCTTTCCATCAACTCCCTCATCAAGTTATTAAATTCATCTCTAGTTATAGAATTAGAGGGGTTATGAACTTCAGCAGGATCAACATTTAGATTTGCATGTTGGTTGCTCGGAGATCCTTGTTGAATGCTGGCAGTTTCATTCCCATCCATATTTTGAGAAGTAGACCCGGTATACCTCATCATTATCAATCTCCTTGCTTAGATTTTGGTAAATCTGAATAGTATATGCAGGTTTATGAAGATGCGTACGGATCTCCTTTGGAGATTTTTTCAATCCAGTAGCAACAGAGGAGATCCTATCGCGTTGAGAATTTGTTTCTCAGTAAAAGCACCAAAATGTTTGCAACCAATTTGGCTACTAACACTCAAGAATAAGTTCGTATAAAGAAGTAAATGAAGAAAACTAAATTAAAACACAAGAATATAGCAAAATAATAAGCAAATCAAAATAGAAATAAGGAAAAACAGGATTTATAGTGGTTCGACGTCGATTTCCTACATCCACTTTGAATATTCTCTTTATTAATTTATTGTAATCTTGATTATAGTAGCAAATAGAAAGAAGTAAGGGAGTAACAAATGTTGATTACAATGAAAGAGCTATGCAACCAACAGTGTAAAGATCCTCAGAATAACCCCCTAGGCCAGTATTTATAAGGCGAAGGTGACCACCAATCTCTTTGAAATTACGGCTACAGGACCTCCTTACCCATATAGCGTACCATAGGGGTCGCTAGCCCAAATCCCAATGAATAAGGATTGGTACCGATCACTTCATCGGTTGATTCTAGGGTAGCGACCTCTATGGTAGCTTCTTCAAGCTCCGATATGATGGCTTTTCAAATATCAAGTTGATTAGATATATAGAGCTTTTGCTTTTGCTTAACTTTTGGTTTGAACCCATTTTGAAGTAATTGCGGCCGATCTCTTCTAAGAGAAACATGCCGATACCTTTTGCATGCCATGCATACTCGTTCCATTTTGAAGTAATTGCGGCCGATCTCTTCTAAGAGAAACATGCCGATACCTTTTGCATGCCATGCATACTCGTTCACGCATATTTCTTGAATTCTATTATATAACGTCAATCCATGCTTATTTGCGTCAATCCCTTGGACTCATTATATAGTGCCGATCCTTCATATTCCTCAAGGTTATGCCGATCCATCTGATGACCTATCATGCTGATCCCTCTTATGACTTAACATGTCGAGTGCTTTTATTCCATTACTCTATGCCAATCCGTCCTGCCTATATGACTATGTCCTTCCCTCTTGCCTTACATAATTATGCCGATCGCTTGAGTACTAAATACTAGCAAGTCATGTGAATCAGGCATCATCACCTATGTGATCCCTCTAATACATCATCCATGTTGACCTTCCATCCAAATGACTATGCCGAACCCTAGGTTACAACCCAAGTATGCTGATCCCTTGTCTATCCAGGCTAATTTCCATATTTTTAACATCTTGCGTTGTCTATCTACTAACTCCATTCAATTATGGATTCATATAATCATATGGACTCTACTTTCGGGTCCTTTAGCCATGGTTCTGAGGTTATCCTTTTTGACAAAGTCGAATCTGTCTTGCGCAATCAGTCCTATATAACTGGATCAGGAGACCGAGTAACATTGTGATTTTGAAAGGAAACTCGTTCCACAGTTGGCGGCATGGTCCTACATATATTGTAGGAAAATTCCTTTCCTTATTATTAATTCAAATCATTGAATTGTTTTCCTAATTGCACTGGGAAGTGACTTAGGTTCTTCTCGATGTTAACTATTTGTGTTCATTCTTTAAGTTTGGATTTTTACCTTGTCTATGCTCATTATTCTTGTTTAAATTATAGTTCTGATTAGTTTCTCATTTCTTTATCTTTGAATATTGTCTTATGAGGTAGAAAGTCGTTCCACGTTAGCGGCATGGTCTTATAGAATTGTTACATGTTCACTTCATTACTTGAGTTTTCTCATGCTGGTATTACCAGACTGATCCGGGTGTTATTTTATTTTAATGCTCGAGTCAGACCGAGCGTATTTTCTTGATTAGCATCAGATGCTTTGGAGTTCAGAAGACGAGCTGGATGCCCAAGACATATCTACATATTTATTTATTTTTCTACTGTATTGATTGTTGAATGTATCAGCATTTATAAGGATAGACTGGAAAGTGTACTCTGATAATTGTATATAGTAAAGCTCTTTCTTTTCTAAAGACTTGATTTATATATTATTTTTTACTTGTCATGTTTTTTGAGATTCTATTCTTTCTTTTTTTCTTCACCTTAAACAACATGTCTTTCGGACACTTAAATGATCGTTACATGAATACCAAGGATGTATTAAGTATCACCTTTTGGTGTAAGAAAGGTAGTTCGTTATAATAGTATAAATAGATCCTACATTTTCTTCTATTTTTGAATATATGTTCATATGATATATATATATATGTATGTATGTATGTATGTATGTATGTATGTATATATATATAATTCATTTTGCAACAAATTTATATATGCCTAATTTGTTTAATCAAATTTTGTCAGTGCTCTAAATTGTTATTTTATGAAAAGGGCAATTAAACAAACAATTTTGGGGTGGAAAGTAATTTAATTAATTGATGTATGTTGCACCTAGTTATATACACAAATACAAATTAACTATATATGTAAATTATTTGAAATTACTTTGAGATTGAATACATGTTTTACATATTTGTTGTTTTGAATATAATTTTGGATGTTGTTGACATTTGTTTAAAAGATTTATAAATTAAATAAAAAAATTGACTTTTGTGCAAAATATTATAAACCCTTTGGATCCCTCTTAAGTAAAAGTAGATTTTGATTTGTTAATTTAATTTAAAAATTAAATTGATCACAAAGTTTATATATATACATACATATGTTAGTTTAATTTAAAACATAGTCTGTGTTTATTTATGTATGCATATGTATGTATGTGTGTATGTATGTGTGTGTGTGTGTGTGTGTGTGTGTGTGTTTGAGTATTCAAATTGTTTTGAAATAGCATTAAGGATAAGTTAATGAAATGAGATAATGTAAACATTTGATTAGGTATGATAATTTTCTAACATATTATTTGAAAGTAAATTAATGAAACGAGATAACTCCTCCACCTTTTTGTCTCCTTATTAATTGCTTTCTTCAACACAACTGATTGTCCTTATGAATGCATGTAAAAATTTATTTAAGTAAGATAACTTTCTAACTTATTATATATAAGTAAACTACGCACACATATATACATACATTTGATATTATTTCAAAATAAACAATGGACAAAAAGAGGCACATATAAAAGGCAAATATGTTTGTTGCAGTGTAAATCCTAACACTTGTATACATACATATTAATTATGTACACCGCTTATATGTTGCACTTGCACTATACCTACATGAATGTATTTAATATATTGATTATTATACGCTAGAACTCAAATCAAATTTAGAACTCCTTATACATACGAAATTAAATAAAATATTAATTTTATTTAAAAGAAACTTAGAAAAGTTCTAAATGAATTTAGACTTCGTAGGCCCATTAAAGGTCCATTAAAAGATTTTTTTTGAAATTCACCCTTTAATTCCACTTCAGACTGGCATAGTTCCTTTAGAGGTATCAAAGCCTATTAGCCTATGCGGTCTAAACTAGTCATGTTAGGGTAAACTAATTAAACTTGTCCACTTAGTACAATGTCAAGAAAAGCAATGTATAGGATTAAAATTGGGTAATTAAGTATTATATCCTATCTGGTTACTGGCCTGAGCTGAAAGGTTGTAACGACCCAGAATTTTCAATCAAATTAGAATATTTAATTGATTTTAAATATTGAAAAGTTAATTTATAGGTTAAATAACTTGAATTTCAAATATAGCAATTTATTGGACAATTTAATTTTTAAATTTAATAATTGAAATCGTTTGAATAATTGAATCTTGGATTTTTATTTGGGTAAAAATGATTTAAAAGCTTATTTAATTTCTATTAATAAGAATGAAGATAATAAAAGTCTTAAATTGGATTCAAGATTTAACTAATTTTGAAAATAACTCGTTTTAAATTAACATATAAAATTAGCCTTCCGAGGCATTGTCACATATTTCAACAAAACCATTGTCATTAGATCCATAATAGTGAACGATTGGATGCTGACGATTTTCATGGCGATTGGATGCATTGTTTGGTCGTGCAAGTTTGAAACGCTTGTAAATTAGTTTTACAAATTAATATAATAAGTGGGACTGAAAAGTTATCTTCTGCATATAATCAGATTAGGCCTCGAGACTAGTTCCATTGTGTTCGGAATAGGAGTAACACATTAAGAATGCTAGGTGGCATGTCTTGTTTGGAGTTTTAAATTTTCGGACGTTTTATAGCCTGATAATTTAAATTTTAAATTATATATATATAGACACACACACTTTTTGTCACCATACCAAGGCCATGCCATACTTGCTCATACCCCACATTTTTAAAACTTACCCCATTATTTTAGCTTCCCTCCTTTCCCTCCTTACCTTCATTCCAGCAAGAAAAAAAAAATTAAAATCTTCATCTTCAAAAATTAAAATATAAAGTTTTACTCAACGTGAAAATCAAAAGATGATTTCTTTGGGTTCCTTTAGCTTAGATCTACATTTAAATATTCATTTAAGGGGGTGCGTGAGCTCGACCGTGAGCAGGTAGTGGGGACAAGAGCTCAAAGATGAACTAGGGTTGGGTTTAATTGGATTTCGAGTGGGAATTTGGGGATTTGGATGCTAGATTGAAGTTAGCGAGGTTGAAGAGCAGGTCATGGATGAAGACTAGGAGGTGCGATGCTTAGGAGGGATTGAAACCTGTATGGTCGACGAGAAAAATTGGCGAAGTCACGATTGATAGGGGGTCGTCGGGCGAGTCATGATGGTGAGGATTGGGATGCTCTTGCATAGAGCAATGCGACAACGGAGTCGGTTTGTCGTAAGGTCAAGTGCATTGCCATATCAGTGGGAGGGCATGAATGATTTTTCCCTGTGCATGTACAGGGCAGTGTATGTGGTGAGGAAGAAGATGGGTTGAGAGGGTAGTATGGTAATTTTGTTAATTATGTAACTGTTTATTATATTTTAAATTTAATATCGATAATTTAAATTTTGTATAACTCCTTCATAAGAGGTCAGATTCGGACGCCGTTTATTGCATTATTCTCGTATGGATGTTAGCTTCATGATGGAATAGGTTTGGAAGAATTTGGAGACAACTGAAATTTCAACTAAAATCGAACGTCGTTCGATTTTAGTTCAAAAAATGCCTCGATGACGATAGAAAATTTCGGTGAGTTAAAACTCACCTTTTTAGCTAACCTGTAATATTTTTAATTGATAAAAATTATTAATTGAATGTTTGGATGATATAATGTTTTATATTGTTGGTTTGGATATGTTCCTGCCTATTGGAGCGGATGAGACCTTATTGTGTTTCCATGCAAGAGCGGATGACTCTTTGTATACGAATCTCGCCTCGAAGTGGTTGATTTATATTTTATAATTATATAACATTTATGATGCAGGGATAAAAAGGCTGGAGGATCCAACAGGATTCCTCACCAATGTGATTTTATTTACATATATATGAGCTATAATGTAGGGGGACAGGTTGGAGAGATCCAACGGGATTCCTCGCTATTGTTGAATTGTTTAAATAATATGTAACAACCAGGATTTTCAGTCATTTGAATTTTAAAACTTGATTTATTTTAAATATTGAATTTGAAATGTAAATGGATTTTTAATATGAAGTTTACCAATCGAATAAGTGGAATAAGAATTAGATTTCAAATATAGCGATTATCGTAATTCGAATAGTGCAAATAATTATAATTTGGGCTGAATATTAATCAAAATGAATTTTTAGGTGAATATAAGTTCTACTTGAATTAGAAATTAGATAGTAATTTTTTAAACTGGAATTTCAAGTTATTTCTTTAATTTTTGAAATCGTCGATTTAATCGATGCATAAAAATAGCAATCTGAAGCAATGTCTCAGAATTCGATGAAACTGGTTCCACTGGATCCGTAATAGTGTATTATTGAATTTCAATTTTCATTGCATTTGGATTTTCCATTTGGACGTGCAAGCTGAAAACGCACATGATTAATTTAATTAGAAATAGTTGGTTCAAAAGGCTATCTTTCACATACGATCGAATTAGGCGTCAAGACTAGTTCCATTGGGTTTGAAATAAGGGTATAGAATATATAACGCTGGGCAACACGCCTTTATAAGAGTTCAGGATTTCGAGATATGCTAAGCGAGATATGTTGAATATAAAATAATAAAATCAAATCGAATAGCCACCCTATATGTCTCAGCGCCACCCTAGGCATTTGCATGCGCCGCCTCCCCTGGTTTTGTAACCCATGCACTCTCTTAATCCTTAGTTTGACCATATAAAAAAATTCACATGAGAATACACACACACACACACGAAACAAATTTCTTTGCACTTATGTCTAGTTCTTCGATTAGGATGAGTACGGTGGTGTTCGATTGCGATTTAGGAGAAGCAGTGGAGGATGTCGTGAGCTTCTTAAGAGCTAGGGTTGGACATTAAGGGAGTTGGAGGCGATATTGAGGATTGTGAAGTGTGATATGGGGTTCGTACGGTCGAAGTACATCTCGAGGTAAGATTTGGCGATGTGTGGTCGACTTGGGGAAGTTGCGACTTTCCCATGGCCGAGGCGGGAGAGCCTGTAGTCGCAATTTGCACGATGTAGTGGAAGGTGATGTGATGGCGTTCTTTGGATAATTTGGCCGATTTGGAGTGCTTTGATGTTGTTAGTTTTTCAAATGGTGGTCTATGGGTGGAGTTATGGATGGAGAGAGGTGAGGCTATGGTGGAGTTGGTGAGCAGTAGGTTGAGGTGGCTGACTGGTTAAGGGGATATTAGTTTAAAATTATAGTTAAATAATGCAAAAGTTTATAAATCAAATATTTATACATTGTATATCTCATCCGTACGAGGTCCAAAATGAACGAAACAAGTTACGTTGCGCTCGTGGCGTCAAATACAACGCATAGGAATTGGATTGGAGTCGATTACAGATAACTGAAATTTTGGTTAAATCGAATGTCGGTTCGATTTAATCTAAAATGAGCATTTGGCTAATTAAAAATCAAGGTGAGTAAATCTCACTCATTTTGGATAATTGGTTTTACTTTAAACAGTTAAAATTATTTATCGGTTGATTGGATGGATTGATAAATTATTATCAGTTGGATGTCATATTATTTTATGTGTAGTAGTATATGTTGTAGTTGGGTACATTTCTCGTCTATTGGAGCGGATGAGACACTATATGCCCTGCTAGCGGATGACCCTTTTATTACGATACCATGCCTCGAAGTGGGATTTTTATTTTATAATTATATAACATCTATGGTTGCAAGAAGATAGGTTGGAGGGATCCAACTGGATTCCTCAAAAATGCTGATTTTAATTTCATATATGTTGATATATGATATGTGTGAATATCCTGCTTTGGATTATGATATATTTGATTTATTAGATTTTATAGTAGCACTGGCCTTAATTTTAGTATTATAAATACATAGATAATATTTTTGAATTTAAAAAGGAAATTCAAAGGGGGTTTTGGAATTGATAATTTTTATATCAAATTTTGGGATTATTAGAAAAAAAGAATTGATTTGATAAAATAATTAAATTGATTTTGGATATTTATTTAGCTACTTCGTACAATGGTTTCAATAGAGAATTTTAAATTGAGTATTTATTTAAAATAAATGGATTTTCGAATGAGATTCTTAAATTACGGAATGGAAGTCGAAATCGAGGTTTGATACGATTTTGGAATATAGTTTGGATTTTATAATAAATAGTTTTCTAAATGGAATTTTAATTAGAAATCGATTTATAAATGAGCTTTGTTCAATATAAATTTGTTATTAACAGAGAACAACAAGAGATAAGTTTATAAATTTATAAACGATGTTTATAAATAAAGTGAAATGATTATCATTTGATAACTTGGAAATATAAATTCACCCTGTGAATTTAAAGCGAGATACAGAAATCGGTTTAGGAAAAGATAGTGGATCCTATTTTGAAATTTGGAAATAGTTGTGAAATTAGAAATGAAAATCGATTTGGGATAAATCGAGAGAGATATATAAATATAAGAATGGCTATGTTGAATTTTAAAAATAAATTTTTATCGAGAAATTAAATATTGTTTTAAAAAGAGATTTTATTTATTAAACTATGTGGTTTAAAACTATTTTAGTATTGAAATTTTTTAGAAGTGGATTATTCAAATATTTAACATTTACTGAAATGAATTCAAATTTTTATAATAAGCTTTATAAATCGATTAGTTTTATTTAAAAATGAATTGGAAATGAGTTATAGATGTTTGTTTAAAGTGCTTTGATATTTTAATAATTACTTAAACAGGTTTTAAAAATAAATTTTTGTTCTTTAAGAATACTTATCATATATATAGGAGTTTTGAAATGTTTATAAATCCTCTCGAGATTTGTAAACGGCGTTTTTTTAATGGATATGATTTTGAAAAGAGGAATCTTGTAAAGGATTTTGGGAGAAAATGGAATTTTCAAAATGTTGAAATATGGGAACTTTGAAAATGAATCTGAATTCATAAAAGAAGTTATAAATTGTTGGTTGGGTTTATAAAAGAGTATAATTAGTTTTGGAAATTTTAAAACGGAATTTATAAATAATTTGGAAATTTATGAGATAAGTTATGAAATATTTCCTAAGTTTGATATTAAAATGATTTCGGAGAATCAGCTTATAAATATTCACCTAAGTATTGAAAAGAGGGTTGTGGAAAATATTTCAAGTGTGTAATGAGTTATATAGAAATATTTTTCTAAGTGTTATTAATTGAATTCAGATATATTTTTAAGTGTTGAAATGGTTTAAAAATATCCTGTTATGGACAAGTATTTGAAATTGTTTTCAAATGTTGGAATGCTGGAAGAGAGTTGAATATATATCTTTGTAAATATATTTTAAAATGAATGTTTTGAAAGACTCATAAAATTGGTCCTAGTGACTACTTATGTGTGTAATTTGATAGTTTAATAATCGACTATCAAATCTGTCCAATTTCGATACTCGTTTCGAAGAGACAAGATCAGATTTAATTATCCAAAAACCACTTCAATCCGATTTGTGCGTTATGAATTGCGATATCTCGAAGATAATGGAGATGGTGATCTTGAAGGAGATTCGGTTTGTTCAGACCTGGAACAACTTGTATGGACGAATGCTATCATTGCATCGTTGCCTGGAAGGCTGTGTTAGCATTCTAAGAATTAATGCCATTCTTAATATAATACGTAGCCTCAAGCCTCATCAACCGGGAATGACTAAAACATGGGAGATACAACATGGCTATGTGTGTTGCTCCTATTGGGTATGATCATCACTCATCTTGAGTGGACATTTATCATCCCTTTCATTTGCATCCGTTTTGGGGCCTATTAGTGGTGATCATATTCGGTACTATCCAGTATGGGGTAGGCCGGTCTTGTGTTAGAAAGGATCGATAGGTTCAATCTCAGTACATTTTTCCAAAGGTGTGCTATGGTGGTTGGCACCCTAGAAGCCCTGTCATTGTATGGAATCCAATATCCACTGCGATCCTGTACAATTTTAGATGTGCCCAACTATGTTGAAACGTGAGATGCAAGCATTTCAGCTATTTTATAGTTTATTTTCTATAGACACTATTATAATATCAGATGATTTTGATATAAAATGTTTTGGTTATCATATGGTAACAACCCATCGTATTTATGTGTGGCATGGTCTTACGAGATACCTTTGTTTTCAAAAGATTTTGATAATAGTATTAATTCAAATTGAGTGTATTTTCTCACGCTGATTTCCAGACTGACTCGAGTGTTATTTTATTATAATGCTCGGGTCAGACCGAATATTACAAATTCAGGTTAGGAAGCTATGGAGCTCAGGAAACGAGTTGGAGGATTTCAGGCGTATTACACGTACTTGGTTATTACCACTGTGTGTTATGTTGTATAGTCAGTACATGTGAGGACAAGTTATCATAACTGTCCAGATTGCTATGTTGACTACTGTACTCTGATGATTGTATGTATATTATGGTTACAGTTTCTTTGTATGAAGATATGGTACTGTATACTATATTTTGTTCCGTTGTGATTGTGAGATTCTGTATTGTTGTTTCTGTTCTCTTCTTACATCTCTTCTTTTTCTTTACCCCTAGGAATCGGTATTTTCGGCACTTGAATATTCGTCATGCTATGCAGTGAACGTATTGATGTCAATTTTCGAGTGTCGAAAATCTTGGGCCGCTACGTTTGGTATCTGAGCTTAGGTTGAGCGAACACCTAGGCTTTAGTGGAGATTACTCATTAAAGATAGGGTTAGTAGTACCCTAGAATGAGTTTGAGTGTATTATATATATATGCACGTATTTGTCAGTGAATATAAATTGTTTTATATTGTTTTGACTTATCGGTTGAGTGTTTATGAATTCTGGTTGGTACGGTCTGGACAACTGTATTGATAGGGGTTTCTAAACTCTTAAACACTATAAACTGATGTAGTATTGTAGTGAAGTGAGTAAATGAAATAATTTTACCCAAATTACAATTGGATATAAAGGAAATAATTTTCTAAAATTATTATAGTACATTTGGAGTGTTGGTTGATATTATTATAACTAAAACAATATTATAAAATTAACTGGTTTATATAACCAAATTAAATCGGTATAAGAATGATTTATTGAGAGTTATAAATAACAATGGATTCAAACCAGAGTTTGGAGATTTAAATCCTAGAAGGTTTGGAAAATATTTTTCAAAGTGTTGTGAAAATAAAAATAGTATTATTTTTGAAACTATTTTTGGAATAAAAAAATTGTATTAAAAGGATTTTGGAAGCGATAAAGCACTGAACTCACTTCAGTCGCTGGAAAATAATTCTGGTGACGACGACCGCATCATCAGTCATCATTTTCGAGTTTCTAAGTGACAGATTGATACCGTAGTAATTTGATATGGAGATTTTTGTTGAAAAACAAGTGTTGTTTCGGAAATTCCAAAGAGAATTTGTTTTGGATAAAAACCAGGTTTGGTTTAAATAAAAAAAAGTTTTGGACTTATAACCTGGAAGTGTGAATTTCAATATGACATTAAAATTTAATTTATGCAAGTTAAATATATTGAATTTGTAAAAGAAAATTGATGGATTAGAATTTAATTTAAGATGAGTTAAATAAAATTGGATTGGATTTGAACCCATATTGAATTGAATTGAATATAAAATTTGAATTGTAAAATGGATATATAACTATAAGTTATAAATTTTGAAATGGAATCAACTAAAGCAAGGAATTTATGAAAATGTGAAAAAAAAAGTTGTGCAACTTATAGATTGAAAATGTGGAATGGTAAGACCGAAATAAAAATGTTTGACATTTTTTTTGAAGAAAGGGAAATCTAACTTTGAATTATAAAATCAAGTGAACTCAAGCCAACGAAATTGAAGTGATTTTTGAAATAAAAATCATATTTTGAATTATGAAATGAAAATGAACTAATTAGATAAATTAAATAGCTAATTGAATATAGTAATGAGATCCAACTTGGTTAAGTAAAATGAATTGTAGGGTGAAATTGAATGTGGAACTTGAGTTATAAGTGGAATTCGACTTATGTGTAGCAAGTTAGATATATCTTGAAATGTTGTCGAATAAAATAGCAATGTTTTGAAATGGTGGTGATTGAGTTATAAATTAATTCAATTTAATTGTAAATTAAATATGGTCGAGAATATTATTGATAAGAATGAAATTCAACTTAAGTAACTAATTTATGAAATGGTTCATAAATAAATTGGCATAGATTGGATTGTTGTTGAATATAAATTTGAGAAAATAAGATTTTGTGAATATGTTGAATGTGAATTAATAGAAAATTGATAAATTGATTTGGTATCAATTTAAAATAGCAATAAACTGGAATGAATATTTTATTAAATGAAAATCATCGAATTTGCATGGGAAAAAAACTATCATTTGACATAAATGGAAGTAAAAAATATATGCAAATAACTAGTAAGTGAATAAATTGGTTTATAACCAATTTGTAATGGATATGAATATAATGGATGTGAATATGAATTGAATGCCCATAAATTGAATGTAATGGTATATAAATCGATGAAAAGTAACTAAATTAATATTGGAAACTTGTAATCGTTTATAAATACATGCGTAACATGTTTCGTTTATGCAAGCTATGTATTTGCATTAGTAAAATGAATGTAAAGTTATTAAATTTCATAAATTATGAAACTCACATGTTATTTGAGTAAGTACAAGTACATGGAGTTATTTGTCTTGATTTTGGTAGCGCAATTGCATATAAATTAAGTGAACTCTCTTAATAACGCTAAAATAAGGTTCGCTTACGAATTTAGCATGCGAAAAATAAAAATATTGATATATATATATATATATCACATTTTCCAGCCATGAGAGCCGATGTATATCGTTTTATTATATTTGTCATATTGCAAAAGGCTCTTCGTACAAGGGAGACTCTGCCAAAAAATTTTGGGAATTTAGGTGTTAGAAAATTATTGGAAATTTTTGGGAAATTTTTTGATAATCAAAATTTGATTTCGAATTGTAATTGAAGTAAAGGATTTTATTTAGGAATGGAACTAAGAGATTTAGAAAAGTAAAGTAGCACAGTTTAACTAAGCGAGTCTTGAAAAGTTAACGGTTTGGAGCATTTTCCTACCATGGCAAATTTCGGGGGCAAAATTCTTTTAAGGAGGAAATAATGTAACGACCCAGATTTTTAGTCATTTGATTTTGAATATCTAATTTATTTTAAATGTTGAATTTTAAATGTAAATGGATTTTTAATATGAAGTTTATCGATCGAATAAGTGAAATAAGATCTAAATTTCAAATATAGCGATTATCGTAATTCAAATAGTGCAAATAATTGGAATTTGGGCTGAATATAAATCGAAATGAATTTTTAGGTGAATATAAGTTCTGCTTGAAATATAAATTAGATATTAAATTTTTAACACTAGAATTTCAAGTGATTTCGTTAAATTTTGAAATCATCAATTTAATCGATGCGCAAAAATAGCGATCCGCTGCACCGTCTTGGAAAACGACGAAACCAGCTCTGCTAGATCCATAATAGTATATTATTATCGTGTTTCAATTTCTATAGCATTTGGATTTGCCATTTGGTCATGCGAACTAAAAACTTACATGATTTATTTAATTAGAAATAACCGATTCAAAAGGCTATCTTCCACATATGATCGAATTAGACCTCGAGACTAGTTCCATTGGGCGTGGAATAGGGGTATAATGTATATAACGTCAGGCGGCACGCCTCGATAGGAGTTCGGGATTTCGAGATATGCTAAGCGAGATATTTTGAATATAAAATAATAAAAACAAATCAAACAGCCATCCTATATGTTCGGTGCCACCCTAGGCATCTACATGCGCCACCTCCCCTGTTTTAAAACCCACGTGCTCTCTTCCTCCTTCAGTTCGATTATAAAAAAAATCACGTGAGAAAAAAACTATTTATATACGAAACAAATTTCTTTCCACTTATTGTCTAGTTCTTCGATTGGGATGAGTATGGTGGTGTTCGATTGCGATTTGGGCGAAGTAGTAGAGGAAGTCGTGAGCTTCTTATGAGCTAGGGTTGGACATTAAGGGAGTTAGAGGCGATTTCAGGATCATGAATTGTGGTATGGGGTTCGTATGGTTGAAGTACATCACAAGGCAAGATTTGGCGGTGTGCGGTCGACTAGGGTAAGTCACGACTTTCCATGGCCAAGGTGGTAAAGCCTACAGTCACAATTTGCACGGTGGAATGGAAGGTGATGTGATGGTGTTCTTTGGGTAGTTTGGCCAATTTGGAGTGCTTCGATGTTGTTGGTTGTTCGAATGGTGATCTAAGGGTGGAGTTATGGACGGAGAGAGGTGTGGCTATGTGGAGTTGGTGAGCAGCAGGTTGAGCGGGCTGACTGTGCAAGGGGGTATTAGTTTAAAATTTTAGTTAAATAATGCAAAAGTTTATATATCGAATATTTATGCATTGTATATCTCATTCGTACGAGGTCCAAAATGAACGAAAAAAGTTGTGTTGCGCTCATGGCATCAAACACTACGCATAGGAATTGGATTAGAGTCGATCAGAGATAACTGGAATTTTTGGTTAAATTGAACGTCGGTTCGATTTAATCTAAAATGAGCATTTGGCGAATTTAAAATCAAGATCAGTAAATCTCACTCATTTTGGATAATTGGTTTTATTTCAAATATTTAAAAAAAAAATTGTTGGTTTATTGGATGGATTGAGAAAATATTATCGGTTGGATGTCATATTATATATATAGTAGTGTATGTTAGTAGTTGGGTATATTTCCCGCTGATTTGAGCCGATGAGACACTATGCGCCCCGCAAATAGTGGATGACCCTTTTTATTGCAATATCCCACCTAAAAACGGGAATTTTATTTTATGATTATGTAACTTCTGTGGTTGCAGGGAGACATGTTGGAGGGATCCAACTGGATATCTCAAAAATGTTGATTTTAATTTCATATATGTTGATATATGAAGTGTGTGGATATCCTGCTTTGGATTGTGATATGTTTGACTTATTGGATTCTATAGTAGCACTAGCCTTAATTTGGGTATTATAAATATATAGATAATATTTTTGAATTTAAAAAGGAAATTTAAAAGGTATTTTGGAATTGATAATATTTATATTAAAGTTTGGGATTGTTAAAAAAAGAATTGATTTGGATAAAATAAATAAATTAATTTTGGATATTTATTTAGCTATTTCGTACAATGTTTTCAATTGAGAATTTTTAATTAAGGATTTTTTAAAGCAAATGGATTTTTAAATGAGATTCATAAATCATGGAACGGAAGTCGAAATCGAGGTTTGATACGGTTTTGGAATATAGTTTGGATTTTATAAGAAATTGTTTTTGTAAATGGAATTTTAAATAGAAATCGATTTATAAATGAGATTTATTTAATATAAATCTATTATCAACAGAGAACAACCAGAGATGAGTTTATAATTTCATAAACAATGTTTATAAATAAAGTGAAATGATTATCATTTGACAAGTTGGAAATATAAATTCACCGTGTGAATTTAATGTGAGAGACGGAAATCGGTTTAGGAAAAGAAAGTGGATCCTATATTGAAATTTGGAAAAAGTTATGAAATTAGAAATGAAAATCAATTTGGGATAAATCGAGAGAGATTTATAAATATTAGAATGGTTATGTAGAATTTTAAAAATAATTTTTTGGAGAAGTTAAATATTGTTTTAAAAAGAGATTTTATTTATTAAACTATGTGGTTTAAAACTGTTTTAGTATTGAAATATTTCGAAAAGTGGATTATTCAAGTATTTAATATTTATTGAAATGAATTCGAATTTTTATAATAAGCTTTTTAAATCGATTAGTTTTATTTAAAAATGAATTGGAATGAGTTATCGATGTTGTTATCCCACATTTTAGCAAGGCCGTGATACCAAAAGATTAACTGGAAACCAAAGACAGTTCTCCTCAATTACCGGTTATGTACAAGTCAGCTAAGGATGTCGGTAAATTTTATCCAGTCTGGATCGAGCTACAATTGATATAACAAGACAAGCAAAGCCATGAAAGCCAATGTTCCAGATTTCAAGTCAATCCAAGTTCGTATGCTCAAGATATGATCGATGCAAAATTGAACATTGTTGTCGTTCGTATCCATTGGGTTTAATGGACTTCGTATCCATCGATTCACAGGTCTTGTTCGTATCCACGAATCCTATACTGTTCGTATCCACCAAGCATGCCCCACTTCTTATTGGTTCGAGCTCATCCCACTTTGCATCCATCACCACCAGCTAATTCGTATCCATGGGCAATTGTCGCTTCGTGTCGATCATTCCATGTACTTCGTATCGATCCACCCATCCACGTATTTTCTATCGGTCGGCCATTGATTGATACGAAGAGCACATAATGGATCTATACGAATGTCACCTCTTTTCGATTGATACGAGAAGGCTATTGAATCATCGATACGAAATAGGCATCTTAGGATCGATACGAAGAATGTAGTCCATTAGGTCGATACGAACGAGGTGTAAATAATTGAAGGACTCGGTCAATTCGACGTCGACAGTGGAACGATCCTAAAAACAAGTGCCACATCAACTCATAGACACGTGCCCTAATCGATACGAACAAGAGCAATGCGAAGGGGATGGATACGAATTGTACAGACTGCCAGAAACCCTAAATTGCATCGATCATAACTCGCAATCTACATGTCCAAATGCTACCAAATTTTCACAGGATCTTACGTGCGACCTATGGAATGTTCATGCTAAGTTTCGACTCGATTGGATCAAATCTTGATCGATACGAAATTCATTCGTATCGATCACGGATCGAATCGAAATCACATGGGACTGATTGCATGGGCCCACTCACGTGCCAGAAGACGTCTTTCGAGATCCGAGTGAGATATTTGCATCCTACGCCTATAAATAGCGTCCCATGGTCTACAGAAAAGGGGACTTTTGATTCTTCTACATCCAGACTCTGCCGAATTCGTTTTTGCATTTCAAGGCTACTGTTGTACTCAAAATTCACCGCTGTAATCCGCTGTAACCAATTGTAATCAGCAAGAAATCATCAATAAAGTGATCAACTTCAAAGTGGATGTAGGTCGGATTTTCGAACCACTACAATTTCTTTGTTCTTTACTGCTTTCCTACTAATTTTCTGAGTGATCTTCATTTTTTATTCTTTAAATACTTGTCATCTGTAATTTGTGATTGTGAATTGGTGCATTCATCGACAATTGGGTGTTTGTGACCAATTTTGGCGCAAACATTTTGATGCCTTCACTGAGAAGGCCAAACTCAGGGATTCTAAAGCTTGGAGTTCGGATTTGGAAAGCTAGAGGATCAGATCTAGAAGCAATCATGGCCAAGAAATCAACGAGTAGACAAAGAACCAAAAGGATACAGCATGAAGGGAGTCAGGAGGCTTCCTCAGGAGCGAACCAAGCCTCGTCTTCATCACTAGGGATGAGATGGAGACGATGTTGAAAAGACAAGAGGAGATGATCCAGAATTTGTTCGACGGGTTGGGCAGCTTGGAGCACCAAATCAAGGGAATGCAATGACAAGAGATGTTGGAGATAGGGAGTGGGAGCCCGGGGCAACCAGAATTCAAAATGGAGCGAGGCCATCAGGAGCAACACCAGAGCTAGAGGGCATTCCCATGGAGTATGTTGATCCATCCTCAGGTAGGATACCAGATAGAACTATTCGACATGGCATTGTTAAAGAAATGGATGCTCGTCTAGGAGAATAGATTTCGGAATTCCCTCGTGGACTCGAGAGGCAGATCAGAGGCAACGGACAAGGAACACTGCTTGGAAACAACCATAGACTGGCGAAAATGATTAGACGAGCCATGAGAGGCAAACTAGTGAATAGAGATCTGGAAGACGTGAACAGAAGCCCCTTTGCTCCCGTAATTAGACGGTCCAGGAATCTACCAGAATTCAAGCTACCAACACTGGAGACGTACGATGGGAGGACGGATCCTGCAATTCATCTGACACGATACATGAGGAATATGGAGGTGTTGGAGGCATCGGAGGAGGTCATGTCCCGATGCTTCCCATTGTATTTGATAGACATTGCAGCGCTATGGTTCAGGCAACTGGAGAGCGGCTCCATTAGAACATGGACCGATTTAACTAAGAAGTTTATTAGGAAATTCAGAGTTCACATTTCGAGTCCCAAGAATATGACGAGTTTAGAAACACTAAAGCAAAGAACCGGGGAATCTTTGAGGAGCTTTCAAACACGATTCAATGCAGCAGCAACATCGGTGGATCGACCAAATCCATCCATGGTTTTGATGGTAGCTGTATCTGGCATAGCTGATGGCACAGAATTCAAGAATTCATTGACAAGAGATCCCCTTATGGATTTAGGAGAATTTTACCATGAGGCTGAAGGATTTTTACGATTAGAGGATGAAAATGCTGAAAGAGAGGAAGGAGAAGGAGTCGATGTTTATGCAGTCAAGGGCGGAAATCCTCTTAAAAAAGATTCAAGAACTGATAAAGGGAAACAGAAGGCCAAGGATAACGGTGATAGATCAACGCGACCACGAAAGGAACCAAGATTCACCTCTTATACGGAGTTGATTGAGACCTTGGAGCGATTCTACTAAGATACCGGGGGCCAGATTCCTTATCGAAAGCCAATGAGAAAGGACCAGACCAGCATTGAAAGAAGATCCGATAAGTATTGCTTATTCCACGAGCTGAATGGTCATAGCACGAACGATTGCAGGCACTTGAAGGATGCGGTTGAGGGGCATATCCGAAATGGATTGCTATCGTAGTATGTGAGAAGGGAAGCAACAACGGTGGAAAGAGAGCAGCCACCACCTGCATCAACTGGGAACGGCTCACGATCAGGGAATCGACTTGCCATCAACTGATTGAAAAAATGACAAATAAGTGGCAAACTACACACTAACGCGATTAAGTCATTTACATATGTACAGGACCACGAACGATCCTCAGGAATGCTCTGATACCACTACTAATCGCATCGGTGTAGACGTTGGCACTTCGATGCCTCTTTGTTACTTTTATTTTCTATTTATCATGTTTGGATTTGGTTTTGTTGGATATTTTTGTTGAAAGACTCATTTTGAATGTAAATCAACTATTTGTAATTACACAACGGCTAAGCCACTTACACATATACGGGATCGCGAACGGTCCTCGGACATGCTTTGAGATGGCGATAAACCACCACCACAAGCAATTCAGAAACTCACTCAAACATGAAATCAAACGTTAATAATACTAAGTCCCCCCTCCCCCTGCGTGCACATAACTTGCCTCGAACGGTACCCGACCGCGAACAGTCACAAACCGCCTCGAACGGCACCCGACGACGAATGGTCACAACTCTCCTTGAACGGCACCCCGACCGCGAACGGTCACCATTTGCCGTGAATGGCATCCGACCTCGAACGGTCACATACAACCATAAATGACATATGATCTCGAACGACCGTCATTCACAGTCAGGAAAGACTATCAATCTCTTTTAAGGTCCTCAACAGGATATGAACATCCAGATTATATTATTACAAAACGCACCTTCCTACCGCAAGACATGTTTTGGGGCAAGTGTTATCCCGCCTTTTAGCAAGGCCGTGATACCAAAAGATTGACTGAAAACCAAAGACAGTTCTCCTCGATTGCCGATTATGTACATGTCAGCTACAGAGGTCGGTAAATTTTATCCGAGTTTGGATCCGGCTACAATTGATATAACGAGATAAGCAAAGCTAGGAAAGCCAATGTTCTAGATTTTAAGTCAATCCAAGTTCGTATGCTCAAGATATGATCGATGCTAAATTGAACATTGTTCTCGTTCGTATCCATCGAGTTTAGTGCACTTCGTATCCATCGATTCGCAGGCCTTGTTCTTATCCACGAAGCCTACACTATTCGTATCCATCAAGCATGCCCCACTTCGTATCGGTTTGAGCTCATCCCACTTTGCATCCATCACCACCGGCTAATTCATATCCATGGCAATTGCCGCTTCGTGTCGATCATTCCGTGTACTTCGTATCGATCCACCCATCCATGTATTACGTATCGATCGACCATTGACCGATACGAAGAGCACATATGTAACGACCCACCATTTTGGACCATTCAAATCGACAATAAATCCACACACGTTTGACTTGAATAATTCAAAACAGTGGATTGTAATATAATTTGAAGCAAATAAAACCAATCATAGAATCATAGACACAGATAAATCAGAATAACTCGCAGCGGAAATAAAATAACCATGGTGGTTCATGAAGCCACTACAAACTCGATCTCAAACACTGTCTCAAAACAGTTACAAAATACATAGTCTGAAAATCAAATACAGTTTTGAAACAAACACAGTAGAAATCCCAAGTCTATAAGTCTCAAATACATAAGCTGAAAAAGACTGAACTGAAATAGACAAAGTTAGATAGCAGGTAAACTCCAGAAAACTCTAACTTCCAAAAGGTAGATCCAAGCTGTGGTACTCAGGTTGACCCAAGCGTAAGAAAAATAAACACAAACACTCGAGTCAGGACATACATACTTATACAATGTAAACCAACTAAAATGAACTGTAAAATAAACGTGCAAGTAATTTAAAGGATGCTTGGGGCCGCCCATCCTCTAAGAATCCGTTAAACTATTTACTATACAGTAATATACGCTATTATAATAATGTCTAGGAGTAAACTAAACTTACTTTAAAATAGCGTTAAGGGGTTACCCATATAGCCCTTAACACATAATAGTGCCAATAGTCAATACAGCACCGTAATACCTCCTGATCGGGAGGCTACCAGAGGATACTCCATAGGTACAACACAAATCAAACTCGTACAAGGCGCGCTAGGGTAGGTGACACGGCACAACGAGACAATGTCAGAGTAGATATACCAATTACTATCCGGACTGGTGGTGACGCGTAGCAGCCACTACCGCCCACCTCGAGCCACACTCCTAAAATCAAAGTGCACACCAATCAATCACAAGGTAATGGAATGACATACGAAGAAGTGTGTCCGATAAGAGGAGCGACCTCACTGGCTCGGAATCGCTCCTGTTTTAGCCACCTTATGCCAACTCATGAAAGTCGGGTCCATGTACATACCTCAACAGAACGTTGCCACCATCCTACTTCATTCTGGAATCTCCACCGCATACACGGTTGTTAAAGTGGTTTTCAGTATCGACAGAGAGTATGTCCATATCCGATCCAGGTCAACCAACGTTATTATTACCCGTGGTTATAAATTTCAAAAGTGGTTTATATTCCAAATTAAAATAATTCATTTAAACCATTTAAATATGAATTAGGTATTCTTCAAAATTAATTATTCAATTTTTAGAATTTCAGCAATTTCTAAGTTCATTAGTTCTATTTCAACATTTTAAAGCGTTGAAATTTTCAAAACTGCAGCACTTATAAAGTGCTGCGGTAGGTATATTTAGTATATATCAAAACATACTTCAAATTCAGAAACTGCAGCACTTTAGGAGTGTTGTTATAGGTTTATTTAGAAATTTCAGCACCTAGTTCAAATTTTCAGAAACTGCAGCACTTCAGAAGTGCTGTTATAGGTTTACTTAGTAATTTCAAGCCATGGTTCATATTTTAAGAAACTACAGCACTTTAGAATTGTTGTTATAGGTTTACTTAGTAAATCAACACCTGGTTCAAATTTTCAGAAATTATAGCACTTCAGAAATGCTGTTATAGGTATCTTTAGTATATTCCAAGCCATAGTTCAATATACCACAGCATTTCTGTACCGCTATAATTTTTGTTATACCTTTTAAAACAATATATCTTCACCTTTCTCTTTTTTAACCTATCGAACTTATTCCACTTTTCAAAAAAAATTATTTAGATATTACCTAACTTATAAATTTTAATAAAAAAACATTTTATTAATAAATATCTAATTAAAATTAAAATTCATTTGTTAAGTCAATACTTTATAAATTGCTTAATTTTTATTTCAACCAATAACTTAATATTTTATTTAGCATGCCCATCTCCTAAATAAAATAAAATTTTCATTTATTTACTTAACTTGAAATTTCCATAAAAACAAATTCCCAATTTCAAGTTAAGTCATCTTTTTAAAATACACCTTTCCTTTTAATTCCTTATACAATTTTAACTTATAGAAAAATCACAATAAATTCATTTAAATTATCTAAATCCAATTTAAATTAAAATGTCATATTTTTATATTTAAAAATACTTATAAATTTCTGAAAATATATATATTTAACCATGAGTTTGTATAATATTTTCTAACCTAGGTCAAGTGATACAGATATTTATCATTTCAATCCATAATTTAAAAAGAAAAATCCGGGTTCTATCATTTCAAACCCACAATCCCTAGTAAATCAAATACAATAAAAATCACTCGAGCCTATCATTTCATCCCATAATGATTTTTCCTTATTCTAAAGTCCGTTTGGGTATGTATCATTTCAACCCATAGTGATAAGGAAACTTGCAGTGTGAGATACAGAAAATAAAATAACAGTATATCATATAATATTATAACAAGTAATGTAACAGGTATAAAATCAGGTTATACATCATGTAAATAGATCACAAGCATGTATGAACAAAGAATATCAATTATTACATATTCATTTGTCATTGTTTCACAAATATATAAGTGCTGAATGTCTAGCGTGAATAACTCACCATTTTGAAGCTAGAGATCGATTCAAAACAAAAAAATCCACACCCCGCAAAGCACAAAAAGGCACGAAAGGATTTGAGAAGAAGTAACAACCAAATTCAAATCTTGAAATCAAATAAATAAAACAAATATAAATATATGACTTAACACAAAGTAAATCAAAACAATATAAAACATGAATAAATTTGAAACAAATATAGATTCAATCAACAAGTGGGCTCGGCCACATCACCTATAGGCTCAACCATCACGATATTTTTCTCGGCCATGATGTTTAGAGGAAAGCTAGCTTAGTTATTAGGTCACTGGACATGGCTATGGGCTATGGAAGGTGAACAAAGGCAAGTTACAAGGCATGGAAGGCTAGAGGTCAAGCAATTTGAGGAGTTTGGGCTCGGCCCTAGGTCTACATGGCTCAGCCATGGCTAACCTTGGTCAAGTCAGATCTAAATCATGGCTAGAAGATGGAGATAGGTCACGGCCGAAGCAAGGTGGAGATGGTTGGTGTTGTGGCCGAGGCTAATAAAAGGAAAGTGGTGAATATAAAGGCTTGAGATGGATTTTTTTGGTGCTTTTGGTGATGGATCTTCATCTATGGTCACGGCCAAAGGCATGAGGAAGATGATGGTCGGTCATGGAGGAGGCGGAGAGGGGATGAGGTCGGAATTATGGTGGAGGTCGGGCATATGAAGAAGAAAAACAAAGGAAAAAATAAAGGAAAAGAGGAAAAAGAAAGAGGAGAGAAGCCACGAAACTTATAGTATTTTTCTCTGGATATAAATGAATTTGAGATAAGATACTTTTCTTTTCTTTTTTTTACGTGAATTGATAGGGTAGGAGGAGGCTAGTGTTTTGCAATACACGGCTGAAAATTGTGAACGGCTATGGTAGGAAATAAAGAGTGTAGGCAATATAAAGGCAAGAAATAAACAATGTAACGTATGCCTAATTAAAATAAAGTGACGCATGCCTAATTGATTTTCTTCCTAGCTATTAAATAAAAGATATACAAAAGAAACATCCAATAAATAAAAATGAAGTCCATACAAACAAACAAAATAGAAAATAACATAAATAGATGGACATAGGAAAATATAGAATAAAACACAGAAATTAATTGCTTTTAAAACGCTGTATGTTATCACATTTACAAAGTATAAATTAGAATTTAATGAAACGAAAAGCATAACGGATATTAGAATTATATCCAGTTTCAAATAAAAAGATTAGAATTTAAAAAATTTAAAATTTCAAATAAAAGTCAAAGTTTGACCAAAATATAAAGTTTCCAGAAATTGTTTATTTTATTGTATTTGGGAAAATAATTTATAAACAACTCCAAAATTATATTGGAAATTTCAAATTTTCAAATTTTAAATAATTAAACATCAAGGTTTTCGCATAAATTTAAATTTAAAAATATTTACAAAATTTTGGGTTGTTACACTCTCCCCTACTCAAAACTTTTTGTCCTAAAAAAGGAACGAAACAAGGAACAAAGAAAAATAAGATAGCAAAGCAAAAGTACCTGAAACAAACAATTCCGGATTTGAAGCACGTATGCTCTCCTCCATTTCCCAGGTACAATCTCAATCATCCGTACTCCATTGCACTTTTGCCAGGTTGACAGATTTCCTTCTTACCTGCTTCGTACCTCGATCGACGATACGAAGTAGCTTCCTCTCAACAGTCAGATTAGGCTCAATATCCAAACTATCAAAAGCAGAAGGTTGGACAATGAGAAATGGATCATGCAGATACCGACGAAAATGCGAAACATGGAATACATTATGTACTCCAGCAAATTTCTCAAGCAAATCCATACGATAAGCTAAAAAACCGACTCTTTCCACAATGCGAAAAGGACGGATGAACCTAGGAGCACGCTTCCCTCTATGACCAAAACGAACCACATTCCTTAAGGGTGAGACCTTAAGGAAAACCTGATCGCCAACAACAAACTCCAGACTCCTCCTACGACTATTAGCATACTTCTTCTGCCTATCCTGGGCAATCCTCTACTTCCTCTTAATCTCCTTAACCTTCTTCGAAGCTTCCAAGATCATCTCAGGACCAAGAACTAAATGATTACCGGATTCAATCCAGCAAGATGGAGATCTACAAGGTCTTCCGTAAAGAGCAGCAAACAGAGCTATCTCAATACTAGCCTTGATTCAAAGATGGAATGAGATAGATAAAGATTAAGATGAGATCAAAATAGAAGACTGAAAATATACCTGATAACTATTACTATAGGTGAATTCGACAATATGGAGATGATCTTCCCAAGATCCTCCATAATTCAGAACACAAGCACGATGAAAGTCTTCTAGAATCCGATTCACTCTTTTGTCTGACCATCGGTCTGCGGATAGTAAGCATTGCTCAGATTCAGACGAGTACCCAAGGATTTCTGGAAAGCTTTCCAAAACTGACTGGTGATAGGGTCCCAATCACAAACAATGCTGACAGGAATACCATGGAGACGAACAATCTCTCGCATGTAGATCTCAGCCAAACTGGAAGTAGAACGGGCAGATTTGACCGGAATCAAATGGGCTGATTTGGTCAATCTATCCATAATAACCCAGATGCCATCATTACCCCTCAGATTCCTCGGTAAACCATCAATAAAATCCATGGAAACCTGTTCCCATTTCCAATTGGGAATCTCAAAGTGATGCAATAAACCAGGGGTCTTCTGATGATCTGCCTTGACTTGCTGGCAAATCGCACACCTACTAACAAAGATAGAGACATCACGCTTCGTACCCTTCCACCAATACTGCTTCTTCATGTCCTGATACATCTTCGCCACACCAGGATGAATAGAAAGTCTGGATCGATGATGATCCTGAAGTAACTCCTGCCTCAATCCATCCACATTCGGGACACAAATCCGATTATTAATCCCCAAAATACTTCTATCATCGACCTGAGCTCCACTACCATCAGGACTACTACCACCAACCCTGCTACGAACACTCCCCTTCATACGCCTAAGCATCTCATCCTCATCCTGCTTGGTTTTGATATGGTCCAAAAGTGAAGAAGAAGAAGAAACAACAAGCTGACACAACATAGCCTTCTTCCGACTCAAAGCATCAGCCGCGACATTAGCCTTCCCAAAGGTATAGTTAATTTCCAGATCATAAGAAGCAAGAAAGTCAAGCCACCTAACCTGATGCAGATTCAAATTCTTTTGAATGAAGATATATTTCAAAGACTAATGATCAATAAAGAGCTCAAACTTAGGACCTAAAAGATGATGCCTCCAAAGCTTCAAAGCAAAGACAACAGCAAGCAATTCCCGAACATGGGATGCATAATTGGCCTCATGAGTCTTCAACTGGAGACTAGCATAAGTAATCACCTTCCCATCTTGCATCAAAACAGCTCCCAAACCCTCACGACAAGCATCAGTGTATATCGTTAATCCCTTATTTCCATTCGGAACGATAAGCACTGGTGCGGAAGTAAGCTTACCCTTCAACTCATTGGATGCAGCTTTACACTTATCATTCCATATAAACTTAGCATTCTTTCGAGTCAACGCGGTGAGAGGGAAAAAATCCGAGAAAAGTTCTCAATGAATCTCTAATAATAACCGACAAGACCCAGAAAACTGTGAATATCTGTTGGAGTCTTAGGAGTTTCCCAATCCTATAATAGAATGCGGAGAAATAAGGACCACAGAAAAGAAAGGAAAGACTTACATTGATCGCAGCACTTTTAACTGGATCAACAGGAACTCCATTACTAGAAACAATATGTTCAAGGAATCGGACTTCATCTCTCCAGAAATGGCATTTAGAGAATTTAACCTTCAACTAATGATTTCTAAGATTCTCAAGGACAAATCTCAAGTGGAACTTATGCTCTTCCTCAGACTTGGAGAACACAAGAATATCATCAATGAAGACTAGAACAAACTTATTAAGCACCTCATGAAAGACACGATTCACCAAATCAACAAAGAAAGCAGGAGCATTAGTCAAACCAAAAGGCATAACTAACCATTCATAGAACCCATTCTTGGTATGGAAAGTAGTCTTGGGAATACTTTCCTCAGCAACTCTGAGCTGGAGGAAGTCAGCGGCAAGATCAAGCTGAGAGAAAACAGTAGCTCCATAGAGCTGATCAAACATATCATTGATGCGAGGAATAGGATATCTGTTCTTCATAATGAGCTTGTTCAGCTCCCTATAATCAACACACATCCTTAAAGAACCATCGGATTTAGTGACAAAAACCACTGCTGCTCCCCATTCTGAGTAGCTAGGTCTGATCAAACCCTTGGAGAGCAACTCCTCAATTTGCTTCCTCAACTCAACCTTTTCTTGGGGTGCCATTCTTCTAGGAGGAAGAACTACAGGTCGAGCTCCAAGAATAAGATCAATACGGAAATCAATTTCCCACTTAGATGGCAAAGAAGTGACTTCACCAAATACATCGAGATCGAGTTTGACTATAGGAGTCGAATGAATATCGCCAGGAGAAGCATCAAGAGAATAAATAAAGCTGCCCGCAAAATCCTGGGGCAAACTACACTGAATCACCAAAGAATTACCATGATCATACACAAGAAAGACAGTTCGGGAACTACAGGAGATAAAGGCATCATGCCTCTCGAGATAATTACCCCCAAGCAATAGATCAAAGGCATCAAAACCCAACATAGAAATAGCTACTGTAACAGTGCTCAAAATAGAGAAGCTTCACTTGCTTACAAATCCTACTGAGATTCGTAGGATCACCAATAGGATTTGAAACACACAAAGGTACAGAAGCAAACTCGGGCAAAAGACGATTCTCGAATTTATTACAAAGATCCACCAAAATAAAGCTATGGGAATCCCTAGTATCAAATAAAACACGAATAGAAGATTTAAACAAAGTAAAAGTACCATGAAGTGTACCTTAGTTATCACTAGGAGCAGGAGCAAGAATAGGTGCATGTATGGGTGGTGGAGCTGGAGAAGATGCAGAAGTAAGATCGAAAATACCCGATGACTTGCCCTTCCTCTGAGTAGGGCTGTCCTTCTTGAAATGGCCAGGCTGCAGACATATGTGACGGAGATCACGCCTGGTCAACTGAGCCGGAGGAATAGTAGCACCACCCAAAGTGGGATAGCTATTAGCATAGTGTCCCTTCTGATTGCATCTCTAGCAAGTAATGGCAGATAGGTCGATCATCTGCCTCTGAGATAAAGAAGATGATCCCAACCCTGAAGTCTTGTTCTGATTCTTCTTATGGTGAAATTTAGGCTTTCTCTTCTTTGGATTGCTAGAAGAAGACTGAGATGAAGCAAACTAAGCAGCTGGAGGATCCCTCGAGGTAGGATTCTCACATCTAATGGCCATATCCATTAGAGTGGTGAAAGGGCTGTGCACATGTGTGATGAGGTGATCATAGTACTTCGGGCGTGCACCAGTAATAAACTTCTCATTTTTCTTAAGAGGAGTGTCAATCAGATTAAGGCCAAACTTAGAAAGTTCATTGAATTTCCTCTCATATTCGGCAAAAGATATGTCACCCTGTTTCATATCCATGAATTCCCGATACAACTGAGCCTTTCCTGCCTTGGTCATCCATTTCATAGGAAAAGCCTCCCTAAAGCCCGATAAAAGAGCATAAGATAGACTACAAAAGGAGGAAACTGAACCAAATTCAAGACAAACAGAAGATGATACCAAATATATTCCCAAGAAATGTTAGCCTCAGCGGTGTGAGCTGTAAAAATTTCCCACCAATCCAAAACCGTTCCTTTCAATTGCCATGCTGCCAACTGACACTGCTGGGCATTAGTGATCTCAAGACCGAAAAAGATTCTCTCCAAATCCTTTAACCACTGTTGAGCTTCATTAATGCTCTCATATCCTGTGAACTTAGTGCCACCAAGCTCAGTGTATTCCTTACAAAGCTTTATGAAACTGACTGGGGCAACAGGTTCAGGAGCTGGGGCAATACCACGTCCCCTACCTCTTGCGTTCCTATGCTCATCCTGAAAAATAAAGAATGAATTTAGGATAGTTGTAATTGAGAACAAAGACAAGATTAGATAAGATAAGATAAGATTTAACTTGAATGAATGTCCTAAATAAAGGCATTGTTTACACGGGGAATAAGAAAAGAAGGAAGTTAAGAAAAATTTGACTTTAAAATAAGAAAAGTTTTTATTTCAAAACACTCTTTAAAATCCCTTGAAAAATCATTTGAAAAATAATTTTATACTTTAAAATACATTCTCTCACAAAGAAAGGATTCCAAGATTGATGTTGCTCATTCTAGGGTACTTCTACCCTATCACTAATGAGTTTTTGCTCCGCAGGCTAAGGTTTTCCTAAAACCAAAGCTCTGATACCAAATGTAATGACCCACCATTTTGGACCATTCAAATCGACAATAAATCCATACATGTCTGACTTTAATAATTCAAAATAGTGGATTGTAATATAATTTGGAGCAAATAAAACCAATCATAGAATCATAGACATAGATAAATCACAATAACTCGCAATGGATAAAATAATCATAGTATGAAGCCACTACAACACTCGATCTCAAACACGGTCTCAAAATAGTTATAAAATACATAGTCTGAAAATAAAATACAGTGCTAAAACAAATATAGTAGAAATCCCAAGTCTATAAGTCTCAAATACATAAGCTAAAAAAGACTGAACTGAAATAGATAAAACAAGATAAGCAGGTAAACTCCAAAAAACTCTAGCTTCCAGAAGGTAGATCCATGTTGTGGTACTCAGGCTGATCCGAGCGTAAGAAAAATAAACTAAAACACTCGAGTTAGGACATACATACTTATACAATGTAAAGCAACGCAAGTGAATTGTAAAATAAATGTGCAAGTAAGTTAAAGGATGCTTGGGGCCGCCCATCCTCTAAGGATTCGTTAAACTATTTACTATGTAGTAATGTACGCTATCATAATAATGTCTAGGAGTAAAATAAACTTACTTTAAAATAGCGTTAAGGGGTTACCCATATAGCCCTTAACACATAATAGTGCTAATAGTCTATACAGTACCGTAATACCTCCTGATCGGGAGGCTACTAGAGGATACTCCATAGGTACGACACAAATCAAACTCATACAAGGCGCGTTAGGGTAGGTGACACAGCACAACGAGGCAATGCCAAGGTAGATATATCAATCACTATCCGAACTGTGCGTAGCAGCCACTACCTCCCACCTCAAGCCACACTCCAAAATCAAAGGTGCGCACCAATCAATCACAAGGTGATGGAATGGCATACGAAGAAGTGTGTCCGATAAGAGGAGCTACCTCACTGCCCCAGAATCGCTCATGTTTTAGCCACCTTATGCCAACTCATGGGAGTCGGGTCCATGTACATACCTCAACAGAACGTCGCCACCATCCTACTTCATTCTGGAATCTCCACCGCGTACACGGTTGTTAAATTGGCTTTTGGTATCGACAGAGAGTATGTCCATATCCTATCTCGATCTCTTTAACAACCAACGTTATTATTACCCGTGGTTATAAATTTCAAAAGTGGTTTATATTCCAAATCAAAATAATTCATTTAAGCCATTTAAATATGTAGTAGTTATCCTTCCAAAATCAATTATTTAATTTCCAGATCTTCAGCAATTTCTAAGTTCATTAGTTCAATTTCAACATTTCAAAGCATTGAAATTTTCAAAACTGCAGCACTTATAAAGTGCTGCGGTAGGTATATTTAGTATATATCAAAACATAGTTCAAATTCAGAAACTGCAGCACTTTAGAAGTGCTGTTATAGATCAATTTAGAAATTTCAGCGCCTAATTCAAATTTTCAGAAATTGCAGCACTTCAGAAGTGTTGTTATAGGTTTACTTAGTTATTTCAAGCCATATTTCATATCTTCAGAAAATGCAGCACTTCAGAAGTGTTGTTATAGGTTTACTTAGTAATTTCAAAACCTAGTTCAAATTTTCAAAAATTACAGCACTTTAGAAATGATGTTATAGGTATCTTTAGTATATTCCAGGCCATAGCTCATTAAACCACAGCATTTCTGAACTGCTATAATTTCTGTTATACCTTTTAAAACAATATATCTTCACCTTTCTCTTTTTTAACCCATCAAACTTATTCCACTTTTCAAAAAAAATTATTTGGATATTGCCTAACTTACAAAATTTTAATAAAATAACATTTTATTAATAAATATCCAATTTAAATTTTGTTAAGTCAATAATTTATAAATTGCTTAACTTTTATTTCAACCAATAACTTAATAATTTATTTAACATACCCATCACCTAAATAAAATTAAATTCCATTTATTTGATTAACTTAAAATTTCCAAAAAAACAAATTCCCAATTTCATGTTAAGTCATCTTTTCAAAATACACCTTTCCTTTTAATTCCTTATAAATTTTTAACCTATAGAAAAATCACTATAAATTCATTTAAATTATCTAAATCCAATTTAAATTAAAACGCCATATTTTTATATTTAAAAATATTTAAAAATTTTAGAAAATATATATATTTACCCACGGGTTTGTATAAAATTTTCTAACCTAGGTAAAGTGACACAGATATTTATCATTTCAATCGGTAATTTAAAAAGAAAAATCATGGTTCTATCATTTCAAACCCGCAATCCCAGGTAACTCAAATACAATAAAAATCACTCGAGCCTATCATTTCAGCCCACAATGGTTTTTCCTTATTCTAAATTTCGTTCGAGTATGTATCATTTCAACCCATAGTGATATGGAAACTTGTAGTGTGAGATATAGAAAATAAAATAACAGTATATCATATAATATTATAACAAGTGATGTAACAGGTATAAAATCAGGTTATAGATCATATAAACAGATCATCGGCATGTATGAACATTGAATATCAAGTATTACATATGCACTTGTCATCGTTTCACAAATATATAAGTACGGAATGTCTAGCGTGAATAACTCACCTTTTTGAAGCTAGAGATCAGTTCAAAACAAAAAAATCCATACCCCACAAAGCACGAAAAGGCACGACAAGATTTGAGAAGAAGTAAGAACCAAATTCAAATCTTGAAATCAAATAAATAAAACAAATATAAATATATGGTTTAACACAAAGTAAATCAAAACAATATCAAACATGAATAAATTTGAAACAAATATGGATTCAATCAACAAGTGGGCGCGGCCACATCAGCTATAGGCTCAACCATCATCATAGTTTGCTCGGCCATGATGTCTAGAGGCAAGTTAGGCTTGGTTATGAGGTCACTAGGCATGGCTATGGTTTATGGAAGGTGAATAGAGGCAAGTTACAAGGCATGGAAGGCTAGAGGTCAAGCAATTTGAGGAGTTTGGGCTCGACCCTAGGTCTACATAGCTCAGCCATGGCTAGGCTTGGTCAAGTCAGATCTAAATCATAGCTAGGAGATGGAGATAGGTCATGGCCAAAGCAAGGTGGAGATGGTTGGTGTTGTGGAGGAGGCTAATAAAAGGAAAGTGGTGAATTTATAGCTTGAGATGGATTTTTTTGGTGCTTTTGGTGATGGATCTTCATCTGTGGTCACGGCCAAAGGCATGGGGAAGATGATGGTCCGTCATGGAGGAGGTAGAGAGGGGATGAGGTCGGAATTATGGTGAAGGTCGAGCATATGAAGAAGAAAAACAATGGAAAAAATAAAGGAAAAGAGGAAAAAGAAAGAGGAGAGAAGCCATGGAACTTACAGTATTTCTCTCTCGATGCAAATGAATTTGAGATGAGATACTTTTTTTTTACGTGAATTGATAGGGTAGGAGGCGGCTAGGGTTTTGCAATACACAGCTGAAAATTGTGAACGGTTATGGTAGGAAATAAAGAGTGTAGGCAATATAAAGGCAAGAAATAAACAATCTAACGTATGCCCAATTAAAATAAAGTAACGCATGTCTAATTGATTTTTTTCCGAGCTATTAAATAAAAGATATACAAAAGAAACATCTAATAAATAAAAATAAAGTCTATGCAAACAAACAAAATAGAAAATAACATAAATAGATGGGCATAGGAAAATATAGAATAAAACACAGAAATTAATTTCTTTTAAAATGCTGTATGTTATCCAATTTACAAAGTATAAATCAGAATTTAATGAAACAAAAAGGATAACGGATATTAGAATTATATCCAGTTTCAAATAAAAAGATTAGAATTTAAAATTTAAAATTTTCAAATTTCAAATAAAAGTCAAAGTTTGACCAAAATATAAAGTTTCCAGAAATTGTTTATTTTATTGTATTTGGAAAATAATTTATAAACAACTCCGAAATTATATTGGAAAATTTCAAAATTTCAAATTTTAAATAAGTAAACATCAAGGTTTTCAAATAAATTTAAATTTAAAAATATTTACAAAATTTTGGGTTGTTACAACATAACGGATCGATATGAATGTCTCCTCTTTTCGATCGATACGAGATGGCTATTGATTCAACGATACGTAATAAGCATCTTAGGAACGATACGAAGAATGGAGTCAATTAGGTCGATACGAATGAGTCGTAAAAAATGGAAGGACTTGGTCGATTCGGCGTTGGTAGTGGATCGATCCTAATAACAAGTGCCACGTCAACTCATAGACACATGCCATGATCGATACGAACAAGAGCGACGCGAAGGGGATGGATACGAATTGTACATACTGTCGAAAACCCTAAATTGCATCGATCATAATTTGCAATCTACAGGTCCAAATGCTACCAAATTTTCCTAGGAGCTTACGTGCGACCTATGGAATGTTAATGCCAAGTTTCGAATCGATTGGATCAAATCTTGATCGATACGATATTCGTTCGTATCGATCATGGATCAATTCGAAATCACGTGGGATCGATCGCGTGGACCCACTCATATGCCAGAAGAGGTCTCCCGAGATCGAAGCGAGATATTTGCATTCTACGCCTATAAATAGCATCCCAGGGTCTACAGAAACGAGGATTTTTTATTCTTCTACGTCTAGACTCTGCCAAATTCGTTTTTGCACTTCAAGACTACTGTGGTACTCGAAACTCACCACTGTAATCCGTTGTAATCAATGAGAAATCATCAATAAAGTGATCAACTTCAAAGTGGACGTAGGCCGGATTGCTGAACCACTATAAATTTTGTGTTCTTTACTGCTTTCCTTCTAATTATCTGAGTGGTCTTCATTTTTTATTCTCTACATACTTGTCATCTGTAATCAGCAATTGTGAATTGGTGCATTCATTGATAATTGGGTGTTTGTGACCAATTTTGGCGTAAACAGATGTTTATTTGAAGTGTTTTGATATTTTAAATAATTACCTAAACGGGTTTTAAAAATAAATTGTTGTTCTTTAAAAATACTTATATATATATATATATATATATATAGTTTTGAAATGATTGAATTTTTTTATAAATCCTTTCAAGATTTGTAAAAGGGGTTTATTTAACGGAAATGATTTTGATAGGAGGAATCTTCTAAGGGATTTTGGGAGATAATGGAATTTTCAAAATGTTGAAATATGGAAACTTCGAAAATGAATCTGAATTCATAAAAGAAGTTATAATTGTTGGTTGGGTTTATAAAAGAGTATAATCGATTATGGAAATTGTAAAAAGGAATTTATAAATAATTTTGAAAATTTATGAGATAAGTTATGAAATATTTCCTAATTTGATATTAAAATGATTTTGAAGAATCTGCTTATAAATATTCACCTAAATCTTGAATAGAGGGTTTTGGAAAATATTTTAACTGTGTAATGATTTATGTAGAAATATTTTTTTAACTGTTATAAATTGAATTAGGGAATATTTCTAAGTGTTGAAATGGTTTAAAAATATTCTATTATGGATAAGTATTTGAAATTGTTTTAAAATGTTGGAATCCTGGAAGGGAGTTGAATATATATCTTTGTAAAGATATTTTAAAATGAATGTTTTGAAAGACTCATAAAATCAGACCTAGTGACTACTTATGTCTATAATTTGATAGTTAAATAACCGACTATCAAATCTGGCCAATTTCGTTAACCGTTTTGAAGAGATCGAGATCGGATTTAATTATCCGAAAACCACTTCGATCTGATTTGTGGGTTATGAATTATGATATCTCGAAGATAATGGAGATGATGATCCTGAAGGAGATTAGGTTTTTTCAGACCCGGAACAACTTGTGTGGACGAATGTTATCATTGCAACATTGCTTTGAAGGCAGTGTTAGCATTCCAAGAATGAATGTTATTCTTATGGTAATATGTAGCCTAAAGCCTCATCAACCGGGAATGACAAAAACATGGGAGATGCGGCAAGGCTATGTGGGTCGCTCCCATTAGGGTATGATCACCACTCATCTAGAGTAGACATTTATCACCACTTTCATTTGTATGCGTTTCGAGGCCCATTTGTGGTGATCATATTCGGTACTATCTAGTAAGGAGTAGTCCGGTCTTGTGTTGGCAGGGATCGATAGGTTCAATCTCGGTACATTTTTCTAGAGGTGTACTATGGCAGGCGGCACCCTAGTAGCCCTGTCATTGTATGGAATCCAATATCCACTATGAGACTGTATGGTTTTAGATGTACCCAATTATGCTGAAATGTGGGATGCAAGCATTTCAACAATTTCGTAGTTTATTTTCTACCAACTCTATTATAATAACAGTTGATTTTGATATAAAATGTTTTGGTTATCATAAGGTTAAAACCCATCGTATTTATGTGTAGCGTGGTCTTACGAGTTACCTTTGTTTTCAAAGGATTTTGATAACAATATTAATTCAAATTGAGTGTGTTTTATCACGCTGCTTTTCCAGACTGATTCGAGTGTTATTTTTTATAATTCTCTGGTCAGGCCGAGTATTACATATTTAGGTTAGGATGCGATGGTGCTCAGGAGATGAGCCGGAGAATTTCAAGCATATTACACGTACTTGGTTATTTCTGATGTGTGTTATGCTGTTTATTCAGTGCATGTGAGGACAAGTTATTATAACTACCAGATTGTTATTTTGACTGTTGTACTCTGATGATCGTATGTATATTATAGTTATAGATTTTATATAAAGATCTATTATTGTATTTTATATTTTGTTCCGCTGTGATTGTGAGATTCTGTATTATTGTTTCTGTTATTTTCTTTTATCTCTTCTTCTTCTTTACCTCGAGCAATCGGTATTTTCGGCACTTGAATATTCGACATGTTATACAGTGAACGTATTGATGTCGATTTTCGAGTGTCGAAAATCTCGGGTCGCTACGTAATATTTCTTTATATGGATTATTGAAAAATGAACCTTATTGTGGAAACTATGGTTATAACATTTGTTATATGAAAAACAAAAACCCTATAGTTATAGAAAAACTAATATTGACATTGGTTAAGCGGTGGGTGACTATTGGCCTCAAATAAGTATTTCTAAAAATACTTTAACTTTCTATTTCAGTTGGAGTGGTGCTTGAGATAGAAAATGATTTTCAAATCCAAAATTGGGTTTTGAAAATATTTTGTTTTAAGATTATTTAATTATATTAATATTATTTTAAAGTTATTTAATTAAATTGACATTGTTTTAAAGTTATTAATTATAGTAATATTATCTTAAGATTATTTAATTAAATTAATATTGTTTTAAAGTTATTTAATTATAATAATATTATTTTAAGATGATTTAGTTATATTAGTATTGTTTTAAAAATATAGGTTTATATTTAATATCATTTTAAAGAATTTGTCAAAATGTTAAAATGTTAATTATTTCAAAAATAATTATGGGCTGAAATCAATAATAAGGTCTATTAATAAGGTTTTGAAAATAAATTATTATTATTTATAAACATGGTAAAGATTAATTAATGTTATTTCTTAAAAAATATTTTGAAATTATTAATTAATATTTTTAAGATGTCATAAAGTTAATAATTTTTATTTATTTATAATGTTTATTATTATTAATTATTATTATATACAATAGTGTTTTGAAGTAAAAAGACTTTTAATTATTTATAAATGGTTTGAAGACTTAAGGGAAGGTTATTTACATGGAGAAGGAGTTTATAAATGGTTAGATATTGTAACAACCCGTAAATCTTAATAATTTTTATAACGTAGTTAATTGAATTTTTTGGGAAATTTTAAATATTTAAATTTGGAAGTAAAAATTTAATATTTGGAATACGTCTATTTCAACATGGCAAGTAATAAATTTTCAGTTAATAATGTGGAAGTTTATTTTCTTGTGTAATTTTATTTAAATTCAAATCGGTAAAAATTTGATGATAATATAATATTTTCGAAAACTGAATATTAATCTATAGAAAATTTGTAAATCATCTTCTGAGTGAGACATCATAATTCGTTTCTCCAAATTTGGACTTTTATTGCTCCGTTTATCTTATTTTGGACAAATTTGCAGCATTTTCGGTACCGATTATCGATTGTTGATCGGATCTTCGTACCACCGATATCTATAGACCATTTTGATCATCTCATCATGCTAATCTTCGTAGTATATTCTTTTATTCATTTCGATATCCATTAAGTGATGATTTCATCAAAACGATATGTTGTACCAGTTCTGTATTTTGACCTTATTGGTTTGTCTGTCCTTTCATTTTCAACAGTGAAATCGAATAGCCATTGGCCATTAATATTTACATAAATCAATTGGTCTGACTTTTGCAATTCCACCTTTTCACAAAATTTTGCCTTTTCATTTTTTTGATTTTTTTCCACATGCGGTGTGAAATTTACTTTCATTTCAGAGAAAAGAAAAAATTATAACTTGCTCATTTTTCGGCTGGTGCTTCTTTGCCACCTTCTTCTTTTCCTCTCCATCCTTCATTTTTCTTTTGTTGTTTGCATAGCCTCGTCACATCTGCTTTTCTACTCCACGTCGCAACCGAAGCCGCGAGCCCAACCTCGAGCATGATCTCCTCCGCCTGCTCGGCCAAGCACCCTCTATCGACTAACTGCATGCCACAACCAGCGGTTGCCGCCCGAAGCCATCCACCTGAATCCGCCCTCCAACTGAGAACAACCCTGACCAGCCATGGCCGAGTAAACCACGTATGCAGCACTTTCTCTTGATATACAGTTCAAGTATCATATTGCAAAGTGGTTCCAATTTCTGGTGTTTAAGGTAATTATATAATGTGTTATATATAGTGGTATACATATAATATAACCGTTCTAAGTGTTGAAGGAAAAAATATATAATATATTGATTTTAAGATCGACTTTGGTAATCTCATTTCCTTACTAAAGCCTTTTGTTCCACTTCCTCTTATATGTTTATATTTATTCCAAGGCACTACCGTTAAATCCACTTATATGAAACAATTAAATTTTTTTCCAACCGAATCTATTGTACATCTCCAATCTTTGCCTATAACTAGTTGGATTTTCACAATCCGAACCACTTAGATGAGTAGCTTCCATACTCTTGGAAAACACCAAAATGCCATCCTTGAATACTACTACGAACTTATTTAGGACATTTCCAAAAACATGGCTTATCAAATTTACAAAATAGGTTGGAGTGTTGGTTAGCCCAAATGACATAACTAACCACTCAAAGAATACGTCGGGTGTCCTAAATGTTGTCTTATCGATGCTATCGTCAACGAATCTAAGCTGATGAAAACCAGTAGCTAAATCAAGCTAAGAAAATACTAAAGAACCAACCAAGTGATCGAAAAGATCAACTGACCTAGGAAGTGGTAACGGTTCTTCTTAGTGAGCTTGTTTGACTCTCCACAGTCTACGGAAAGTTGAAGAGAACCATCCGCCGTTTGTAGCGAAGACGACTGGTGCTCCCTACTTAGATATGCCCCTTCTAATGAAGCCTTTCTCCAATAGCTCACTAACCTACTTGCTCATATCCTTCCTCTCCCTAGGAGCCATATGTCTCGCAGGCAATGCCGATGGCTTAGCATTGTCATTAAGATAGATCCTAAAGTCGATATCTCTCTTAGGGGTAGTCCCCTAACCTCCTTAAAAATGTCTAGGAAATCTCTAACGACTGGAATCTAGCTCTCCTAGTGATGAATCAAGGGAATAAAGGAAGCTCAACATGACTGATCCCTGTGGATTGCAAGAAACCTCAAGTGTCCTACTCTTGCATGTCTCTAGTCTAATGACTCTCCTGTCGCTGTTTAATATCGCTCCAAAATTAGATACCCAATCCATTCCCAAAATCATCCCATACCATGAAAATCCTAGTACGTAGGCATTATAGTCAAACTGTATGCCTAGTATAAAGTTTTCAAACCCTTACAAATCATGGATAAATGTGTCGATCCTCCTATGGGGTTTGAAACAACTATAGGTTCTACTACTAAAGAGATATCTAAGTGCAACCAATCAATCAAGGAACTAGGAATGAAAGAATGCAATGCTCCGGAGTCAAAAAGAGTCCGAATAGGAAGAATCCGAAATATAAATCAAACCTTTTATAGAGATTTTCCTACCTCAATCCGGTCCACTACTAGAAGGTGCTGCATCCAAAGCCTGTACTTACGCACTATGTACACCTGCTCTTTACCCCGTCCTGTAAGGACAAGCTCTACTAAGGTGACCAGGCTGTCCACTGTTGAAACATCTCTCCTTCATCATTTTATTCTTATAGTCCCTTGCGTAATGGCCAACCAATCCACAGCTATGACATTTCTCGCTTTTCTTGATTCGCTTCTGAGGTCCTCCTTCTTTCCTCTTATCCTTATCCATTTTGTTCTTCTTCTTAGAGCTTTCTGGTTTAGGAACTTCTTTAAGCTCTCCCTTCAGCTGCCAAGATGCACGTTGAACTTTCTATTGGTCCTTTAATCCTAATAGTCTAACATTCCCTCTGTATCCTCCAACCTAGCTCGTGCCTCCTCGAAATCCTCTGTGCCAGAAAGCGTCTTTCCTCCTAGACTAGCAAAGTCCTTGCATAGCTTAGAAAAATTGGCTGTTGTAGGTGGATTAATGGGATCTCCACCTACGGGTGCTGTATTGGGCGCTTGCTCTTGCACTTCTAGTATAGTAGCTCTACGAAACCAGTCATCCATACTATGCAAAGAAAATGAAATTTAGGCTCGAAAGAAACGAGAGAAGGTGGAGCTGGACTTTGAGGAGATTTTATAAAAACTCTCTTTATATTCGAGAAACTAATTATATAATAAAAGTTTCTTTTAGAAAAATACTTCTAGTTTGAAGATATTCTATTTTAAAAAATACGTTACTTTTTGAAAACTACTTTATTTTCAAAGCAAGTTTTTAGCAATCATGTAGCATTAGGCTCTGATACCAAGTGAAACACCCCACACCTCATAGTATATCCAAAAAGGCACACTAAAAGATGTGAGGCGTTGTAGGTATAGCTAAAAACATTACAAAGACTAAGATTTACAAGACAAATAAATAAAACAGTGGAAACATTAAAATAGTAACTCATTAAATTGAAACTTCATATATAAGTCATAAAACCAAATATGTCTTAAAATACCAAATACACATATCTTATGAAAAATACCATCTCAGTCGCAACATCAGAGTACTTAAAATCATAAAATCATCGCTCTCATCAAGTACTAGTACATCCCAAAAATCAAATGAAAAGAAAGCTAAAAAAGAAGAAGAAGATACATGTAAAATCTCCAAGAATATCTCTCCAAGAAAGCTAAAATCTATTGTCCCAGCTTCTGTTGGCCTAAGGGGGAAAAGGAGAAAAATAGAGGAGTGGGTCAGACTAAAAGTTTGGTGAGTGAAAGTAGCTAATAGTATTTTTAAGCAAGGTACAGATAATAGACTTAGCAACAGTTCTAGTATAAAAGGAAACAAAGGAAAAGATAAAGCTAGAATAAAATACTGTTTAACTGTTTGCTTTGCGTAGATAGTTTCAATTGATTGTTTGCACTTTTCTAAAACCGCTTTAATTAGGCTGAAATCTCAATCCTAGTTTAATTAGGCTGAAGTCCTAATTCTAGCCTTTGATTGCCTTCTATCTCTATTGTGCCACTGTGAGTTAGTCTCATTCTGTGGGTCCCATAGCAAAAGGACACATGTTCAGCGCTTTGGAACTCAATAGCGATATATCCCTGCTCCGAGGTCGCACGCTCGACCACCGTCGGTTCGCACTATCTATTGCTCCATTTTTTGACCTCTTATTACCTGCTTCAGCATAAGCGTGTCCAGCCTCACCTGATCTGTTGTGAGGCCATCAGTCCTAACCTGATTGGGTCCTGCTCAGTCTCACCCAAGTATTTTTTGAGACCACTAGTCCTAGTCTTAAAGGGAAATTCTGCCGGATACGGGTCCTAACAAACAAAATCTAGTTGCGCCCCTTAACCAATTTCCCTGATTTGAGCTTCTATCCATTGATCTCTTATTTACCATTACTTCAGTATAAGCGTGTCCCAACCTCACCCAATCTATTGTGAGACCATCTATTCTTAGCTGAAAAGGAATGCGGACGATATGTGTCCTACTTCTATCTTTGCTTATTAACTTAGTGTAAGTCTTTAAAACAAACCCCTTCTGTTATTTCTACTTTGTTTGCTTATTAAGTTAATCTAAGTCTTAAATAAGCCTCTTCTGTTATCTCTGCTATACTTGTGTATTAACTTAATTACAAATTTTAAAACAAGTCTTTTCTGTTATCTCTAATTATAACCTGTGTTTATAATTTTACTTATTAACTTAACCTAAGGTCCAAGTTCAAAAATAAGCTTCTTCTGCTATTTCTTTTGTTTTCTCTTTTTAGTTATAATTACCAGTTATAACTTTGCTTGCAAATGTTTCAAATTTTCCTATTTTAGTCTATCTTCTTTTTATTACAGTCTTTCTTACTTCACATCTAATTTTCTGTAAATTTAGTGTTTAATTCTATTTAACCCATATTAGCGAATTATTCTCTTTTATTTACTTTATTCATGTAAAAAGGAATAAAAAACTAACATTTACAGGCTAAATCCTAAGTATAATAGATGTACATAAAATGTAAATAATAGTAAATAACTGTAAATATTGTAAATAACTGCAAATAACTGAATAAAATAACTGAATAAAATAGACTGAAAAGAACTTTAAAAATTAACTACAAATAACTTATACATAAATTGTCTTAAAATTGCAGAAAAACTACAACTATTGAGAACCCTATTATTTTTAATTACTTAAAAATCTAAAATAATTATTCAAATACACACCTGTAGTCCTTATCTCTTTTCCTTGGTCTTCCCGGATCCACTTCTAGGGTAAAAAAATATTTTAATTAAAAAGATCTCCTTCGAAAAATATTCTTTTTAGGGTCCGGCCTCAGACAACGAATCTGAATGGAGAAAATCTGAATGAGAAAAATAGCTAGGCCCAGGGTCTTATTTATAGTGTCACTTGGGGATCCCAGGCTGTTAGATTTGAGGTTGAATCTGGTGCAACCACGTCATAGGCTCGTTGGGAACCGTCGGATGGAAGCATGGATGCAGAGGATCGAAAATAAATGGAAAACATGTCATCTATTAACCTGGACGAATTCTCGTCAACAAACACAAGTAGGTCGACCGCCAGGTCGACTATCATAAGCTACGGTCGACCTATAGGTCGACCGTGCTAAGGGGGCGGTCGAACCTAGGGTCGACCTGACCTATTACACACACACACACACACACACACACACACACATATATATATATATTTCTCATTGTTTTTTAATTTCTACTTTCTTTCATATTTCCTTTATATTAACTCGGATTCTAACAAACTATATGTGGAAATTGACCAAAATCATCATGGACACAATGGTGCAACTCCAATGCTCAATTCTGATAATTTCGCAAATTTATTTTATTATTTAATTAATTCGTATAACTTAAATTATGGGTTATAACACCGGCTTTTTCTGAAGTGATTATTGTTGTGAAGCACATATTTACATTCTTTGTATATGGTTCATTATCACTTGAGAAAGTGTATGAATCGTCGAATGTGGCAGTACAGGCTCTTCTCTATTTTCTATATAAATCGGTATATGAGTTTTTTGTTTCTCCATATGTGGACAGCTTCTCTGCATATGGCCTAGTCCATTGCAGTTAAAGCATCTAACCACCTTTCCCCTTCCACTTCCTAGATTTTTATTATCATTTCTTCTGAGATTATTCATCTTTTTGTATTTAGAAGTTTTCTGAAATTTCTTGTCATGAAAAATTCCTCATCATCATCGTCTTAAGAAACCAGATCATCTTCCATGGCATTGAAAGCAATGGGTTTCTTCTTTATTTCCTTGCTTCTCTCCTTCTCTGCATTTGTGCTTCAAATGACATTAAATTGCCAATTAACTCTTTAATTTTTAGAGTGCAAATGTCATTAGCCTCTTCAGTTGCAACTTTTGGTTCCATTCAGGATTAAGTGAATTGAGAATTTTCTAACTTGATCCTCTTTAGAAAATTTTTTACCCAATGCAGTTAGTGAATGAACTATATCTTAAAATCTACTATATCTACTATACATATCAGAAATGAACTCATTTGAACTCATTCAAAATAATTTGAATTGATTGGTTAACATAGAAATTTTGGTCTGTTTGACTTTATTTGTGCCCTTATGTGTAACTTGCAGTGTTATCCATATTTTAAATGCAGACTTATAGATAGGTACTATATTAAATTTATTTCTATTCAATGAACAAAACAAAATATTCATGACTTTAGAATTACTTTTTACAACTTCCTTTTGATAGTAGTTCAAATTGAAAAGTCAATCTGGAGCTTAGTGTGCTCATATGGAGCTTAGTGTGCTCATTTTGTGTGATACTCCAAATATCTAAACCAATTGGCTGTATGTATATTTTCATTCTACATGACTAATATGTGTAATAACTGCCATTAATATTATCCTTTGACAAAGAAGTTCCTAAAAAGAGAATTAACAATGCTACAAACAGTACTACTAATTTTTAATCATCAAAGCTTCTCAAAAATCAAAACTAAGAATACTTTGAAAACCAATGCTCTGGTACCAAATGTTAATTTATGGAAGGTGAATCTTAAGGCTGATTTAATATTATAGGAGGGGTGAATAGTTTTTACTGATTTTTGTGAATCTTTATGAATTCTTTAAAGATCATTATTAAACAACGCAAAATCAATAATCACATATGTAAACATAGGCAGATATAAATGCAGTAAAAGTAAAAAAGGAAAGAGCTTTAGAGATCACACTAGGAAGTTTTATACTAGTTTGGAGTTACACTAGCTCCAGTCCTGTATAATTTCTTGAACATATTTTTTTCAAATATCAATGTCAATGCATTCTTCATTTCAAGGCTAGGAGACACACCCTCTAGATTTTTCGAGCTCTAGGTACACTCACTAGATTCAAATGGGACACCGGCTTGCCCACTTTAATTCAACACCAAGCACACCCAACAATATAAGAGTATGATTTGATAGAATTTACGGACTCGGTTTCTTGATCTTGATTACAAATGAACCTATAACCTATTGAATAACACTTTGATCTTGTTTTGAGTGATAGAGAAGACAGAGGTCAGAGAGTAATTGATAGAGAATCAAATAAATAGAGTCTGAATTTGATTCTGATTGAATTTGAGAATATTTTGAGTAGATTTTCTTTTAGAAGTCAAGAGATTAAAAGAAGATAGAAAGAATGAGAATTAGTTACAAAAATTCATTGGAAAATCCTCTTGTTACAGAGAAAGAACGATAATGTCCATTCGCAAAGAGATATGATGAGAAGACACTACTATTCAAATTTGAATTTTGAAAAATTCAGCCTATATGTCGACATACGCATAGGGATATATCGACATACCCTTTGTATGTTTAAGAAACACTTTATGAAAATTGTTTCAAAGATATAAATCTTTGTAAAATATTTTGAAACTTTTTTTAATCATCTAAACATAGTGTATACATATTTTAATCATATCAAAACCTAAGAAAACTTTACAGAATTTTTTTGAAATTTTTTTGAATATATAAAAGTTTTAAATATGAATTTTTTTTAAAATAAAATATATATATATAAAGTATAAGTGAATATGTTTAAAATCAAAGTTATAATAAATGTTATAATATAGTTATAAACATTTAAAAAACATAAAACTAAAAATATAACAAAGTATAATAGATTTAAAAGTATATTTGAAATATAAAATACATAAAAACTTAATTACTCAAAATATAATAATCTTGTAAATAAAATTAAAAGTTAAAAATCATTTGAATGCCATTTTGAAAGATCGTTTTGAAAACAGAGATTCTTTAAAACCGTTTTGAAATTCAGAATGTTTAGGAACCATTGAAAAGAAAATTGAATGGAGAGATCAATGAAGTGCTATCAGGGTTTTAACAATAATCTATGACACTATAACTTATCTGAAATGTCTTGAATCTTTAATACTCACGAGTCTTTAATCTCTAACTCTTGAATTTTTTGTATCAGCCTCTTAAATTTGCTCTTGATACTGTACAATTTTATTAATCAATACCTCTCAATATCCTGCATTGTATATTATATGTAACTTGATAAAAATATTAGTACCTATATTTTATATGATGTCATATAGTTGTTGTCATCAAAACTAATGCCTAAGGTCCTAATAGTATGGCCGTGGCGTAATTAGGGTAGGTGTAAAATTTTAACTTCGTTCATTATTTCAACTCATAGTTTTCTCATCCATCTTTACAGAATATGGTCGCAACTACTTCTATAGTCGGAACTCATACATTTTGGCATATAATATATATATATAGGTAAAAACACAAAACGTTCTCTCAACGTACCCTAATTTATATGATAGACTAACCTTGCACCGATACCAAATGTAACAACCCACACCTTAATGGGCCCGAATTTTGACTAAATTGTAACCCAAGTTCATTAGGATACATATAGTTGGTTTTGGTAATATGTAATAAATATAAGTATACCAGAGAACTATCTATATGAACTCACAGTGGAATGGAAAAAAATAGTAGAACATATGTGATGACCAAGGCTACTACTTTGGAATACATATTATTCCTTTAGTACCTGATTGCCTTGCCAGTGCCGAGCATGAATGAAAAGATTTCACCATCCATTGTCCCCCTCTTGCACTAGTAGTATGTCCCTCTAAATCTATCATATAGGTTGTAATGAGGGGGGGTTGGAACAACGTCCTAATACCCTCTTCATATCTCCATTCATCCATCCATGCTTCTTAGCTAAATTCCTAAGTTAAAATTTTGAGCATACACATCTTAAATCAAGTTTAAACCTTCCTACTTCACTTCGAACATCACTCCTCTCCAAAACAAGTTGCATCATCCCCAAACTAACCTAGGCCGAGACCAATACTAGCCCAAGGTCAATCCCATTTGTCCCCTAAAGCACACAAAAGTTCCATATTTCCAAGGCAAGGTGATGTGCTAGGTTGTATTAGAGTACCAGTGGGAGAATTAGTTTTGTTTCATAACTTTCGGTGAGTAAAGCTTAACTATTTTGATCATTAATGTATGACTCCTAAAATAGTATAATTGTTAGTGATTATGATGCCCGGATACGTAATATTGAGGTTGGGTTGAGTGTATGTGATTGTACTTGAAATGTATGCGTTTAGATTGAATGTTGTTATGCTTAGTTAGTTGGCATATAACTTAAATTGATAGTTAATATATAATAGTTGTTGCAAGTTGGAATCTTGATGTATATGCTATCATTATATGTTTCTTCTGATATAGTTGGGATGTTGGAGATGACATTAGAATGGGTATGTTTTTCATGCCATAAAAGTTAGCGATTCGCTAATTTAAAGCAACCTTTGAAATCCCTTTTTCCGAAGTTTTGAAATTTGTTTTAAAATGGTTTAAATTCCAAAGTTAAATCTGTTTTGCTTCAGGTTTACATTTATGTTTGTGTTTTAAAAGTAATAAGAGTTCAAAAGGGGAAGTTTCAAAAGTTTGAAAAGAAATTTCAAGTTTTGAAATTACGGGTCCGTATAGCGATAGTCGTTATACGTGTAGTTCGCAAAACCAAACTATTTCCAAATTCAAAACTTGTTTCAACCTAGAAACTTTTTAGAATTTTTTTAACTTTGTTAGAAGTTTTAAATTGCAAAAATAGAGTTTTGATGCTAATTTTCTTAGAAAGCAGGTTTTGGAATTATGGTTCCGTATAGTGATAGTCGCTATATGCGCAGTTCGGAAAATCTAACTATATTTCTAATCTAAACTTGTTTTCACATAGAAATATTTTTGGAAATGTTTCCTAACTTTAATTAAGTAATTAGAGAACAACTTTTTAATTATGTATTTATTTAATGATCTTTTAATTGATTAATTAATTAATTAAGATAATTAATACTTAATCGTTTGTTAATAGGGTTTTTAAACTTAAATGCTAATTAATTAAGTTAATTAAAGTTAATTATTATTTAAGGATTAATAAATTATTATTTAGTTATTTATTTAAGATAGTTAATTAATTATTAAAAGGGGTTTTATTTAATTAATCTTTGATTAAAGTTAGTTATGTTTTAATAAGGTTTAATTACCTTAATTAGAGTTTAGTTACTACTTAACAAAGATTTGACTCTCATTTACATGGGTTTTAATTTATTCTAAAATCACTTTGAGTTTAAGTAATCAGCATTGTTTTAAACTGTTTTTTTCCAAGTTTGTTTAAAATTAAGGAATTATGTGTTGCTCACACTTAAGTAACCACATATGATTAGGAAACTAAATGAGATCTACTAGCTGAACAAAACACCATTCTGCTATTACAATTAACTTGGACATTTATTTAAGTTGATTGATTGTTATGTGTTGATCCCTTATATACATGTTGTTATGTGATGCCATGATAGATTGGATAAGTAAAACCAAACTAAAAGCACCATTGTAGTCGCTAAGCCTCCATTTGATTTTGTAAGGATAAATATTTCGTTTTATTTTTGAAATGGTTTAAAAGTAATTGCATTTTGAACAATTGAAAAATGGTTTTCTAAAGATGTTCTTAACTAATGAGAATGGTTTTCCATGTTATAAAAAGAAGTTTTATAAAGAGTTTTATAAAGGAGTATAAAGTGTTTTTAGGCAAATGGATTTGAGTTTTAAGCAAAGAAGATGTCAGAAATAAGGAGATTTATAAGACGGATTTGCTTATTAAAGGAAGTTGATTTGATTAAGGTTATTTAAAAAGTTGTTTAAACAGGAAAGGTTTATAAAGAAGTTTATAAATGATTCTGGGGTACTTAAAAAAGAAATTTTAGAAAATGATTTGGATATTCATAAAGGGTGTTTGTAAAAAGGTTTAGATATTTATAAGGAATTTATAGAAAAAGTTTGGATATTCATAAGGAATTTACAGAAAAAATTTGTATATTTATAAAAGCAATTTATATAAATGATTTCGAAAATTTATAAAAGGGTTTTTATAAACGAATTTTGGAAGTTTGGAAAGTATTTTTAAATGGATTTGGATTTCATGAAAAAGAGTTTTCATGAATGAAATGAATTTGATTAAAAAGAATTTATCCAAAGAAGTATATAAAGAGTTTGAGATCTAGGTTTCTCTAAACTGACCTTTCAAAAATGGTGGTATGAAACATCTTTTCCATACTTAACACTGAGGGAATAGTGTGAAGGGTTGTCATTACTTTCAATTTAAACAGCATTTTTTTTAATTTATTTTAGCATGATTTGGAAGTAAGAAGTTATTCACAAATGTATTGTCTATATACTTATATTTGAGAGATAAGTATATGAATGTTTTAGACAAGCTTTTTGAAAAGATATTTATTAAATAAAGATTTGTTTTTAGGCTTAATGGTTGCTATGGATAAATAAATCTCAAATGGAATTGGTTGTTGTTTGTTAATATGATAGTTAAATAACCGACTATCGAATTTGGACCCAAAATATAACTTTGGAAATATCTAGGAGAAACACGTGAGCTATATAGCACAGTCATCTCTGATGATACTGAATTGTACGTATAAATCTTGTTTCATTCTCCTAGGAGAAATGATAAGGAAATCCATCTACTAATGGTTAGGAGATGATCTCCACTCTTACCTTTGACTATTTATTTCTGAAAGAACAGGGTTAAGTTTATCGAAAACTATTGAATGTTGTTTCGAAAAGACTGGGATCGGATATGTTATCCAAAAACCACTTTGATCCAACTCAAGCGTTTCAAAGTGAAGACATTGATGATGAATGAAATGAAAATGGAGCTCTCAAGCGTTTCGTTCAGTCCCAGAATGAACTTGCAAGAATGAATGTTGGCATTGCATTGCTGCCTAGAGGGCAGTGTTAGCATTCTAAGACGGTCTACTATGAAGAAGAAGGTAAAGACATGACCTCATGAGCCTCACAAACCCAAAAATGGAAAAAATAGGATATGTAGTAGAGCTATGTGGTCAATTACCATTAAGAGCTGACATCCCGTTCTAGATTGTCCGTATTCGAATTATTTTACGTGCAAATACCATGGTAGTATAAGGCCTCGGTGTCAAAAGAAATGAGGTAATCCAGCTCGTCATGTTAAAGGGGCAGTCGGCTCTACATAGTAGGGGTAGAAGAAGTTCTTGTCAGACTTCGGTGCATTTTCTAGGGTGTACCATCGAAAGATAGTCTCTTACCTTACCATAATATGGAATCCAATCTCCAATACGTGCCTTTGCAGTTTTGATTGTAGAGCCTAGTATGCTGGAATTTAATAACAATTTCAGCTATTTTGATTTTTATTTGAAACCATAAACATTATTATAATATCACTAAATTTTTATGTACAATGTTTTGGCTATCATAAGGTAAAAAACTGTCTGTGTTTATGTATGACATGGTCTTACGAGATGCCTTTGATTTAAAGGTTTTTATAAAGTTAAAGATTTATGCTTTACTCACACTAGACCCATGTATGACCCGGAGTTTATTTTCATTTCTTAAACTCTTAGGTGATCACATTTGAATAGTCACCCATGTAGATCAAATTATGCTGCAGATTCATTTGGAGGAGCTTGGAGCAAGTGGCTTCATCAATAGCTAGATATTACTTTATCTTCCGCTATATTATATGTTTAAGGTATCTTATGTAGGGATAGGCTGTTATAATTGTCCGCGGGTAGAATTTGTATTTGTATGACTCTGATGTAACATTTTTGAAATGAATTTGAAATGTATTATGTTGAGTAATATAATTTTTTCTGTTGCATTGTGAGATTTTGTGTTGTTCAGTTTCTTCTCTTCCATCTTTTCTTTCTTTTACCCCTAATGACCTATCTTTTGGACGACTAAATGATCAGCACATGAATACCAAGGATGTATTAAGTGTCATCTTTAGCTGTAAGAAAGAGGAATCGTTACATTTAGTATCAGAGCTTAGGTTGAATGAACACCTAGGCTTGGTGGGGTAAACTCATTATAGATAGGGTCAGTAGTGCCCTAGAATGAGTTTGAGTGTTATATATATATGTGTGTGTGTGTGTGTGTGTGTGTGTGTGTGTATGTATGTATGCATATATGAGTGCGTATTTGTCAATGAATAAAAATGATTTATCTTGTGTTGCCTGACCCATTGAGTGGCTTAAGAATTCAGGTCGATACACTTGATCAACTTTATTGATAGGGATTTCCTGAACACTTGAACAAGTTAAATTGACATAATATTGTTTTAAATTTGGTAAATGAAATAATTTCACCGAGGAATATATTTTCTATATATAAAAAGGATTATTTTCAAAATCAATGTAGTATCTATGAGGAGAGAGGGTTAAGAGTTAATAATATTCAAATTATTAGCATTTAGGGTTTAACAGGTTATACTCGTCTGTTTTTTAGCATTGACTATTGTCATGTTTAATAGTAGATTCTCTTTCCATCATGGGTTGGGTAAATAGAATTTGTAGGAACATTGAATCGAATGACTTGTGAATTAAGTTTAACAATTTGACTATAAAGTGTCCGTTGATATGTAAGGTTAAAAATTGGATTTTAATAAAGGTGTTTATTAAAAGGAAATCTTTAGATAGTTTTATAAGATGATTTTACTAATTCGAACGATTAAATGTGTTTTAAAAATGAGAAAGCTTTTAAGAATGTTAAATCTCGGTGGATTTGATAAATTCCAAATGATTTTGTAAAATAGTAGTAATATTTCTTAAAGATATTTTAAGATATAGATATTTTAAAATAAAGTTTGAGAGTAAATTTTCCTTTGGACAGTTTTGGAATAAGTCTTGATCTATTTTGCGTTGACCAGAATAATATTCTAAGTGACAATCGAATGTTTGCTTAAGCAGATTGGATAGTGCACTTAGTAAATTATCCTCTTTGTCATTGTACAATCGGGACGAGTTCAAATCTGAATGAATCCAAAGCAAGTGGATGATTTTTAAAATACTTTTTGTTTATAAATAGTATTGTTTCAAGAAAAAGTTTAAAGTGTCTCGGAAATGATTAAAAATGGGTAAGAGATGTGTTCAGATGGCAAACACTTCCCTTGAATATTGTCCTTCTTAGTAAGGGTTATATGGTACTATTTGGGAACACCCAGTTCCTTGGCAACATTTTGGAGTTACTCGGGCTATATGTATGTTTTCAGAAGGCTTTTGAAATAAAACCTGGGTATTGTTTTCTTGGATCACTTAAAAGGAAAAAATTTCAAAATAAAACATATTTTGATTAAAAGGGCGGATTGATAAATGAAGTTTTATTTAGGCTAAATTTAATAAGGAGGTTTAATAAACTTTGTTTATTTAAACTATGCCTTTTGATTTTAACACCTAGGATGTGAAGAATTATTTGATATTATTAGGGCCACTAATTGAATTTTTACCCTAGTAGTTTCTAAGAAAAAGTAGAATCTAGGATGGAATTTGGATACTAGCATCCTACTCTTCTTAACTACTTACCAGGCAAATTACGGTAAAGAAGTTGATTTGGTCGATTTAATTTCAAGACATAGGTTGTATGAAGATTATTTCTCCTTATCACATAGTTCTCGGTTTTAGAATCAAGTATATGGCTAGTGGTGTAGTACACCATTTCGAATAAGGATTTATCACTTGATTTTGATGGTGAGCATTGGTGAGGGTTCTTACGTGGGACCAAAAGTTGTCTATCATAGTTTATATCTATGCAAGGAGAACAGAGGTTTCTAATTAACAGGCCTAATCAAAGTCCGCACTAGGAAGTCAGGTGAGCGATACTAGCTCGAAAGTGAATTTATGTGCTCGAGTGAATGATCAAAATAAGATTTTTCATAGGAATGATCTATGTACATCATACATAACGATGAACAGATTAAGTGTTTTTGGGAATTAGAGTTGTGGGATAATTTCAAGGACGAAATTCTTTTAAAGGAGGAAGAGTGCAACAACCTGAAATTTTACCACCTCAATTTGTGAATATTTAATAAATTTAAATATTCAAATAATAGGATTTATAAATAAAAAAATAATATGACTCTATTAAATAATAACAAATGATGGTAAAAATAGATTTGTAACGACCCAGGATTTTGCCACTTTGAAATAGGTTGTTAAATATATTTTATATAATCAATAAATGGATTTTTATTAGCAAATAAACCTATTTTAATTATTTATAATAATGATAAAATATTTTTCAAAATTTGTTTACCAATATAGATAGTTCAAATAAAAATAGAAAATGTGACCGAAGAACATTTTTCGAAAGTTCGACTTTTCGATACCCAAAAGTCATCAGAAAATGTTGTGCACACCTGTGTACATATACACACATATTCACTCATGTCATATGATTAAGTTAAGAGTAAATTAGGATTTGCAAGTAGGATTTAGTTAAGTAAGTAATGGTGTGACATTAATTAATGAAGTATGGTGCAAATAGTGGTGAATAGTGACCTACGACCTAAGGAAGTACAAAACCCATCACCTAAATACACCTAGGATGTATACAAAGCATGGAAGAGGATGGAATTAAGGGAGTAACGTGTATAGTATGGTTGGGGAGGAGTACGGGATTCCATATTTTCATGACATGAATGTATATTATTATATATACAAGGTTAGTTTGGTAATTTCTTGTTTTATGTGCCTAGATATACTTCACCTCCTTCGCATATTTTCTGCTTTACATCCTCCTTCTTCGTTTCCTAATACCCTCTTCATATATCCATTCATCAATCCATGGATTCTTAGCTAAATTCCTATATTAAAATTTTGTGCATATAGTTCTTAAATAAAGTTTAAACCTTCCTACTTCACTTCAAATATCACTCCTCTTCAAAACAAGCTCCATCATTGTAACGACCCATAAATTTTTAATAATTGAAAATGTTAATTTGATTAGAAATTGTGAATAAATATTGGAAGATATAAAAAATTTGCAATTCATTTAATGAAATAATGACAAAAGTGAAGCGCAACAATGTATTTATAGTTAATTATTTACAACTTGAATGGAATTCCAATTAGTTGAAACAACGTAAATGTACACTTGGTAATAAATTTAATATAAGAAAATGAATGTAAATATTGAATTAATTAATGAATATATATAATGAGTGGTAATTGAATAAAAACCAAAACTCTGTAAATAACTATAATATTGGGGTGGAAATAATAAACTTATAAATGTGTGATTAAGAGTTAATGACAACAATTATTATGAGTTACATATATATTTCGTTCATTCAATTGAATTAGAAATCAATTGCAAACAAATCTAAATTAAATGTTACGTTAATGTAAATTAATAATAATTGGGAATAATGTTAATTTTATTCACAATATGATAATTAGTTGAATTAAAAGAATGGAAGTCGGGATTTATTAATTTATTGGAATTTAAAGTGAAATAGTTGGATTTATTGCAAATAAGTGGAATTAAATATTAAAATGTTACATCAATGGAAATTAAGAAGAAATTAGAGAATATTTATGCAATAACTACGACCAATGTAAATTTCATCCATTTGATAATAATAGGTTGAATAATAGAATGAAAATTCAATTAAATGGAATTTTTAAAATAAAATTTGTAATTTCTGGATTATTGAAATTAAAAGACAAGGTAGTAATTATTGAAATAATTAACATTGAATCAACATGAAAATTTGTTTTAAATTGTTATAAATGGCTAAATAAACCAAAAGTGATAAAATTTGTAAACTATAGAATTGAAATGGAAAATTTGATTTGATTAATTAACATTAATTTATTTAATTAACTAGAAAATAGCCATTTTGGCCACTGACTCGGATTTCGATGAAACCAGTTTCATCAGATCCGTAAGAATTATTATAGGATTTCAAGTTTCATAACGATCGGGCTTGTCGTTTGATCGTACGGACTCAAAACGTCCTGAAATCAATTAAATTAAAATCAATTGAAATCAATTTGAAATAAACTGATTTTAACATAACTTCCTCATACGATGGAATTTGGACTTGAAACATGTTCCATCGATTTTTAAATATTCAAAAACATCTATTTTGATATATGGGTTGACCCAATTCCATTTCGGAGTCGAAATGGGCTTTTCAGGCCATATATCGTTCAATTTTCCAAACCAAATCGAGCCCATTTGTTCTATTTTGTTCTGCCTATTTATATCCAGTTATAAACCCTAGCAGCCTTTTTATTTCTTATTTCTGTACGTACAGAAACTTCTGTTGCTCCTCTTCCTCAATGGCTGAAAAACCTAAATGTTCCAATTCAATTCCAATTCAATCCAACAACAAAAATTCAAACTCGTCAAATAATATCAAACTTTATATGGATCTAAACCTCTCGATGAGCGCAAGTCCCATATGCTGTCTGTTTTTCGATTCGGGTCTCTGTCTGTCCAGAAATCACAAATTAATTCTCGGTCGTTCTTTTCATCGCGATCGACTGCAACCGATCGCCGAATTGATTTGTGGGTTTTGTCGAGACCATCGAGTGGAGTTCATCGGTATACTTCGTTTCGCGAATTGACGGTTAGGTCATCGAGAAATTTTCGATTAGGGTTTTGCATGGGTTGGCGGCATGGCGTGTTACGGCAGCCGAAGGGGGCGTCGTTGGCTTGGCCGTGTACGGCGTTGGAAGGCGTGGCCTTCGATGGTGGTCGGCGGTGCTATAGTGGTCGGAGGCAGGAGTAATCGATGGTCAAAATTGACGTAGGCAGCGGCTTCGTGTCATTCTCGTTATGCTGCAGGGTTCATGTGCATAAAAGAAGATGGTGACATGTTAAATTCCATTTATTATTTTATTTGTTTTGTAATTTAAAATTGTTCATCTTCTAACGTGTATAAATTTTACATACGAGGTTCTTTCACACGCGGTTTTTTCCGCTAGGTTCGTATTGGAATTCCGGACATTTTGACGCTGGTTTGGATGAATTCTGGGACTATTCAAATTTTGGGTTTAAATTTAAATTCAATTTAAATTCAAAACGTGAGTGTTTTAACCCACTCACAACTTCTAAATTTTCTTATGTTTGTTAAATTTATTTATGATGTGATTAGAAATTTATGTATGACTGTTTGGCATATTTTGAATCATCATCTCAGTTTATTTGGATTTAATTGGATAAACAGTTATTTAATTTATTTTCGAATATAAACTGCCAGTTGATACCTGTTATTCATTATCTGTTATATATTAATGCTATTGATTGAATTGGATGATGATTGTGATAAATGTTTGATGATTGATATTGGATGAATGGATGTTGTATTTTATATTGTTATAAATTGCAAGTTGTTATGGATTTTATTTCATTCGGGATTGCGGTTTGAAATGATATATAACCGTATTTATGTTTTAAATTACGGATTGAAATGATAAATATTTATATCACTTGACCATATGATAGAAAATTATATACAGACACCGTGGTCTATATACATAAATTATTTTGAAATTGATTTCTATAGTTTTGGAAAGAAATACATATTTTATTTAAATATTATTTTATATATAGTTAAATTCTTGAATTTAAGCTATGTATAAATTTGTTAAAAAATATATGTTTAATAATAGAGTTTAACTTTATTAAAATATAATGTGGGTAAGTATTTAAATTATATTTTAGTATAGAGCGTATAATGATTTAAATAAATTAAGGTTGGGAGATAAATTTGAAATTTATTTGGAATTGAATTTAGTTAAGAATTAAACCCAAATAAGTTGATGTGAAATTTATTAAAATTGAAAATTTAAAGGTATGATTTTATAACTGTATTTTGATTTAGGGGGAAATTAAATGAATATTTCAAGTATAAATAAATTTAAGGAAATATTTAGTTATTTGTAATTTGAGCTTTATTTAAATGATAATGAATTTATTATGTAAAGTATTTCAAAACTAAATAATAGAAAATTGGAATTGTTGAATCGGAATTTCCAAACTTAGTTTTGAATTGTTGAATACTTAAAGTTTGAAATATATTGAATTTGAAATGGTTTATTTTGTGAATCAAATCTGTTTTGAAATCAATAAATTTGGGACAATTTACTTGGAAACTAAATTAAATTAGAATTTACGATTTGGGATTTGATTAAATATAAAATGTATAAATAAGAGTTGTATTGGATTTGAGTTGTGAAAATTAAAGAAGCTATTTATTATATAAAGTATTTTAATATTTGAACCATTTAAGTGAAGGAAGTTATGTTTCAAAGTTATGAATTTCAAAGTATTATGATTTGAAAATGTTATAATTTCAAGTGTTTGGTTTCGAAGTGTTATAACATTAAAGGTGCTATGATTTTAGGAAGGATGTTATATTTGAAATAAAAATGATATTATATTGATTTGGGTTTTATAAAAATGATATCATATTGATTTGGATTTTAAAATGGAAATGATATCGTATTTATATGGGTTTAAAATGGATATTAAATTCTAGTTTTAAAAGTATAATTATTTTGAAATGACCGTGGTGTTATAATAACATTTGGTTGTTACAGAGACCGGGATCGAAAGTTTTCGTACTCTCTGCCAACTCGGAAAACCACTTTAACAACCATGTACGCGGTGGAGATTTCAGAATGAAGTAGGATGGTGGCGGCGTTTCCTTTGAGGTAAATATGTGGACCCGACTCCCGTGAGTTGGCATAACGTGGCTAAAACAGGAGCGATTCTCTGGCCAAGGAGGTAGCCCCTCTTATCGGACACACTCCTTCGATATTATACTTTGACTTTTGGATTGATTCGGTGGCCACTTTTGATTTTGGATTTTGGGGGTGTGACTCAAGGTGGGCGGTAGTAGCTGATACGCGTTACCACCAGTCCGGACGAATAATTGGTATATCTACCCTGGCATTGCCTTGTGTGCCGTGTCACCTACCCTAGCGTGCCTTGTACGAGTTTGATTTGTGTCGTACCTATGGAGTATCCTCTGCTAGCCTCCCGATCAGGAGGTATTACGGTACTGTATAGACTATTGGCACTATTACGTGTTAAGGTGGAAAATGTAAAGCCTTAACGCTATTTAAAAGTAAGTTTATTCTACTATAGACATTATTATAATAACGAAATATTACTACATAGTAAATAGTTTAACGGATCCTTAGGAGATGTGAATCCCGAGCATTTCTTAAGTTACTGCACTCACGTTAGACACTGGATAGGAGATGTCAAATCTCGTAAACATCTCGTCGTTCCACTCATATTATTTGCTGTTGATTTAACTTAAGTAAAATCTTTTAGTTCCGACTCGAGTGTTTTGTCTTTTCAATTCGCTTGGGTCAGTCTGAGCATTTGAGGGTTTGAAGACCTTATTTCTGGAGGACGAAGATAAAGATTTGTATTGCTATTATCTATTATATTATTCCACTGCATCACATTGTTCCACTGTATTGTTATTTATTATTCTCTGGTATGTGAAACTCTGATATGTGTTGTATAAGTATAATCAAATGTTTTGTAAAACAGCTTCATGAACTGTTATTTGATTATTCTATTTTGTCATTCCGCTGCAAGATTCTATTTTGTTTTTTTCTTTCTCTGATTTTTCTTATTTACCCCATAACAATCCGCCCTTCTGTATGGTTTGAGTCTGACGTGTGTGGTTTATCGTCGATTTAAAGCGTATAAAAAGACGGGATGTTACATCTGGTATCAGAGCTTTGGTTTAGCGATAAACCTTAGCTTTGTGGGGTCTGACTCGTTATTAATAGGGTACGAATACCCTATAGTGAATCGTTGAGCGTATATATATGAGAGAGCATATTTGTTAGTGTTATAAAAAGGTTTTGAAATTGTGTTAATTTATTCCGTTTTGAATTTATAAATTCTGGTTGGGGCATAAGACACTATGACATCAATAGGGATTTCTAGACACTTAATAAGACAGACCGACACAATATTTGTTTTGAATATAGGTGAATGAAATAATTTTGCCTATTATATTTTCTATATATAAAATAAATTTTTATAAAGGTTATATTTGGTTGTAATATATTGGTTGTTAGGCAGTGTGATTTATAAATATTAGTAAGGTATGATTTGAAAATAAATTAAATGAAAATTTAGAATTTTAGAACTTAAGTTCCGGGATTTTTGAAAATTGCTTTCAAAGGATTTTGGAATATAATAATATTGTTTATAAGTATTATCTGAGATAAATATTTCAATATAATTTTAAAGAATTATTTTAAAGAAACTTTGAAAAGAAATACGTTCTGTACTCCCCTCTCTGTAGCTGGGAAATAATTTCGATGATGAGTGCACACATCATCGACATTTATTTTTGAGTTTCTAAGTGGGAAGGCCACTGTAGTAGTTTTACTACAGATTTATTTTGATAAACAAATATAATTTTAAATTGTTTTAAATATAATTGGATATATAAGTTGTAAGTATATATATTTATCTATTATTTTAAAATGATTTGAAACTCAACCCGGTATTTAGTTCTTAAGTTTCCGTTAAATAATAGTTTTAATTATTATAGTGAAATGGAATGTAACTAATTAATAATCGGAACCTCTAATTTAAATAAGAGATTAAATGATTGGTTATAAATGAAATAACAAGAAAGTCGAAATATGTAACTTATAGAAAAAGATATAATTATTGAACATTAAATTAATTTAAAAGAAATGAGGAAAACTTGTATAACTTCCAATTACGTTCTTAAAGCATATATATATAACTTACCATATACTAAATGTTCTAATGTTTAATAAGAAAATGTAATAGGATATTATACAAGTAAAAATTTGAAATAATGAAAGTATTCAATGAAATTCTTTAATAAATAAGAATTTGATGTGTAGATGAAATGCTACTAATTAAGTATAATAGAAAGGGAAGTATTATAAATAAATGATGATAAACTGAAGTTAATAAATTGATATGCTAAGAAATTGAATTGAACATAAATACTATAAATAAATGAATGTAAATAAATGAGGTTATGCAATAATGAATGAATGAATGAATGTAATACAATAAAAAGAAACTGACATGACCTGAATAAATGAAAATGAATAATTGTAAGTAATAAATGAAATAAACACTTAATGAGTGAATGGAAATAAAAGTTTGTAAGAAATAAATGTAAATTAAAGGATGAATCATTATATGAATGAAAAGAAGTTTAACCAATAAAGGCTATGAAATGGAATTAACAAGAATGAACTTGATCTATTGTTTGAAATTGTTGTTTGTTTTGGTTTATGAGTTGTTTGGGTAAAAGATACTTTTAATTGCTTAGATGTATGAATAATCTATTGAGTTTATCTAAGACTGTTGAGTAAATGGAATATGTAACAACCCTGAATTTTGGACAATTTAACATTGAAAATATTGAATTAATTTTAAATATTCGAAAGATGGTTAGACTTAAATTTCAAATTTTCAGGATAAATTGGCGATTTAATTTTAAAATTTTATTAATACAAAATACAAGTATAAAATCTAATTGTGAAACACGTTAATATAAATTTATGTTTGATAGTTGAACTGCAAAACGTTTATATGTTTATTAAAGAAAATAATTTACAAAACAAATTGAATTTAAATTGAAAAAAATAATAATATAATAATAATATATATAATATAAAGAGTACATTACCTTACTCTTATCAGCCGAAAACCATTCTTCTTCAAATCATCAAAGAAAAAAAAACATACGAAACAAAATAATGGCGGCCTAAAAAAATCGTTCGTCCCCCTCTTCAACAATTAGGGCTTCTCGAAATAGTGGGTTTCGGCTTCAAATTTTTGCTCGACTCTCCTCTTCGCCGCGGCTACTTCGATTCAAGCTAAGGTGAGTGATTTCAATTGTCACTCACATCTAGTTCAAGCGTAGGTTGGTAGAGTTTAAATTCTATGATTTTCATTCGTATAAAATTGTTGATGTCTGGCTTGTTCAAATTTGAGATTTGCGTTGCCTTGCTCAATCGTTTTATCGTTGCTCTCTCTGGCTGCGTCGTCTTCTACCCAGCTAGCAATTGTGAGTTTTCTCACAATTAATCGTTATTCAAGTTTTTAAATTTGTTTTGAATTGGGTGTTTAGTTGCATGCTATGATTTGGTGTTATTGGCTTCCAGTTGCTCGGTTAATTTGAATTTTAAACTAATAAGAACAGATAAAAAATACTGCATGGTTGTTTGTTGGGTGTTATCTGTTATCATTTGCTCGGTTACTTGAATCTAAACTAATAAGAACAGATGCTATTTGGAATTTATTTTTAAATTGATAAGAACAGATGCTATACCAAAAAAAAACTTTGCTTGTTTGTTGTTGCCGCATGTGATGGATCTTTGAATCTAGATGAGGAAAATTTCGTTTGCATGTGCTTGTTTGAACTTCTGTTCATGTGTGTTGTATATATGTGCCTATAAACCCCCCTCCCCCATGGTTTGATGTTTTGCTGTGTATCATGCTTGCATGCCTATATATGAATGATCCCAGTTATAAAGGTCCGTGAACATCCTATAATCTGAAAATAACAAAATTGACAAGTTTAAAACAATTGTTTGATGAAAATGATGCATGCTAAAATTCTTGGAACCATCATGTGAAGCTTGAATGTTTGTTTAAGTATGGAATTAAAAGTATGTATGTGAATATGTATTTTTGCATATACATGTCACTGTGAGTAAACATACCTGATTTAAAAAGTTTTTTTTTTAAAATCTGTTAAACCCCTGTTGCATGCAGAAACTTAAGCTTAAATAGGCAAAAAAAATGGTTTGCATGTTGTAATTAAATGATTTTGTGTATATTTGTTATGGTTCCCAGGCTCTGGTTTAACTGGCTTGAATTTAGAGCAGTGGTTGCTTGCTGTTGGTTTCCAAATAAATTAACTTGTTTAAATTTGAAATCTGTGATATATTTGATGCTTTGGTTAAGTGGTTATTATGAGAAATGATGAATGAATGTATATCAAGTGTGCATGTCTGTTTAGTGTATGCATGTCTGTTGTATGCATATACTTCTCTGATTTGAAGTACAGGCTTTAACAAATTTACAAAAAATCCAAATCCTTATTTTTCTAATCCTCTTTAGATCCTAGGATTCAAACAAAATGTGTTTGTTAAATCATAATTCAGCTCTTAATAATATCTTTAAAAAGATCAAAAAGTAAATTTTATCTGAAACAAGGATTTGCAGTGAAACTCGAATAAATGCAAAAATTCTAGGCTTCCCTTCTGCTTCTCTGTTTGCAGATATAAAGGTGAGCAAACCACATTTTTAAAATCTCGAATTTGGTTTAAATATTAATCTGCATGTGATGATCTTGGATGGAATATATTTGCAAGTATATATGTGTAATTTATGGATGCATGCCTGTATAGTGAAGATGTTTCTTTCTGTTTTGAATTAACAGTTTAGATTTCAAGTTTCAAATTTAAACTGCTATAAATAAAACTGTTCTGTCTTCATTTTTAAAGTGTATGCTTTGTATGGCTGTACTGTGATGGATATTCTGTGTATACAATAAAGTAAATATATAACTGGGTTTACAGGTATCTGTATACTCGTTTTTTTTAAAAACTAAAACTTTAAATAGAATCCATTACCTCTTGATTTGATCTCAGCTAGGATTTGATATGTAAATGAAACATGTTTGTTTAGTATGGGTTCAAGTTATAAATTATAATCAAGTTAAATTAAAAATCTGTTGTCTCTGTAAACTATAAGAACATTTATTGTTTCAAATAAGTAAAACTTCAAACTTCTTAAAATATTAAATTAGGTTTATAACATGAATGCATATATTGAAATCATGATTTTTAAAACTAAAATCACATTTTTAATTTAGTATGGAGTGAGTATTGCTGGATTGATATGTGTGCGCTCCTGTACACTTATTTTCTCAAACTGTCTTGGGTCACTGTGTTGAACCAGTTTCATTGTCTTGACATCATTGCTTTGAGTTCACTGTCATACTTCCATGTACTCAGTTGAGTTGACTGTTGCATTTGGTTTATTTTGTTACACTCATTTTGTAGTCTGCACTGAGCACTTGAACTTGTATTTGGTTTCCTTTGTCTCAGCCTTGTGTCTGCACCTTGTATGCTGTTGCATTGGTGCATTGGGTTTGTCTCAGCCTTGAACCTTTGTAGTTGTTCCAGTCTTCATGTTCACATATGCCTTCCCATTCACTGTTGCCTGGTTTTGGTCTTGAATGCATTCCTGTAGCTCACTGTTGTACACATGTTGTCTGCATTTCGTATGCTTGCAACCTTGTTTCATACCTCTGGCTTGTTTGTTGTGAAGTTGTGCACTTGCCCGGCCATTACAACTGCACTTGTACTTCTGTTCACCTGTATCATTTATGTATCTTGTAGTTATCTTTGCCATCTTGGTTTCATCATGCAGTCTGCATTGAACTTTGAGTTGTAGTCTCGAGCTCTATCTTCATGTAGCTTGCTAGGTGTAGTTGTTATTGCCAGTTGCCTCTAGTTTTGTTGGTCTTTTCTTGGTCATTGCACTGGTCATTGCTTGTGATGTTTGGTATTGCATCATTTATGTACTTGATAAGTGCACTTCTGATATGCTGCAGCTCTCATCACTGGTGCACTTTGGTCTTTGTGATTTGTACTTGCACACTTGCTCTTGTTGGCATTTCTTTGTGGTCTGCACTACTTGTTGTAGCTGGGCTTGTTGTGCATACATGTTTTTATGCTTGTGACATTCATGTTGATTCCATTGCTGTTGACATGCCTTGTACTTGTAGTTGTATTCACTGTTGTAGTTGGTGGTCTTTCACGATTGTCTTTACTGCTGTTACCATTTTATTCAGTTCATTGCAAATTTATTTACTTGAATAAAGATTAATCCTGACTCGAGTGTTTTTGTGTTTTGCATAAAACGCTCGGGTCAGACCGAGTATTTTTACAGCTTGAAGATTTTCGGGCAGCGAAGTTAGAGAGAGGGGGGTTACCGCATCACTAAAGTTTTTCGGGAAATTTTTCTTGTACTTTAAAAAAATAAATTGTTCCGCTGTATTAAATGCAATTCATTGTATAACTCTGATATTTGTATATAAAAGAAAAGCTCATTTATGTGAAATATATTTATTGCTCTGTGATTCTGTGACTGATTCTGTATAAATGTTATAAACTAAATAACAATCCGTCATTTTGAACGTTTCTAGTTGGTTTAATTACCGATTAGAGGCGGTCAGAGCGGCGGGTCGTTACAAAAGTGGTATCAGAGCTTTGGTTTACACAAAGCTCAGTTTATGATGTTTAATATGAATAGTTACTAGGATCACTTTAAAGAAAAATGTTTTTCAAATTTAGAATAAGTATGAAATTGTTTTCTTTGAAAAATAAAAGGTATTTTGAAAATTCAAATTTTTTCGAAAATTCCCCTCTCTAAATTTAGGTTTGCGATAGTTTCTCATTCGAAAACAATTATCGAATTATTGAGATTTATGAAAAATAAAATATAAGTGAAGTGAATTAATGAATTGGTTTAAATCGAATATTTTGAATATCTCCAAAGTGAAAATTGTGAAATAAAATGACGTGTCAATTTAGTTATAGCCAACGGGATAATTAAACTATAACTTGGGAATTTGATTCTGAATTCTTTTGAAAAATTGATTTCAAATGTTTTGAAGAACGATTTAGTAAATAAATGGATTATAAGTACTTAACTTATAAATGGACTTTTGGTATATAACTGAGTTATATAAATTGAATTGAATTAATAAAGAAGATTTATAAATCGAAGTTTATAAATAGAAATGGAATTTGTAAAGATTGTTTATAAATTCGAAACCAATTGAATTTGATAAATGAAACATAGAAGTTATTAAAGGAGATATATTCGTGATTTTGGACAGCGAATTATCCTTTATGTTAGATATTGTGATAGTAAATGTTGGTTGGGAATTTTGTCCACGATTTTGGACAGTGGATAATCTTTTAAATAAATGTGTAGAAACATTGAATTGAATAAACGAAATATATTCACGATTTTGGATAGTGAATATATTATTGAATAAAACGGATATGTTTTAGGGAAGTGATATTATGAAATGGTTAATGTGGAAATATAAATTTAATGGAACCAAGTTGATGAATGGCTTACTAAAGAACTAGTTGATTATTTTTGAAATAGAAAGCAAATGCAAAGTTCAAATGGGATTTAGATTTCAAATTTGAAGTTGTCAACATGATAATCCATTATAGGTTTAATAAATTAAGTGATGAATTTGAATTTAAACGTGCGGAAAATTAAATTAAGTGAAAAACTTAATATTGAAAAGTTTGAAATTGGTTTAAAACTAATATTATGAAAAGTATGAGGAATTCAAACTATGAATTAAGTTTAAATTGAAAAGGTTAATGGTTTTAAAGATGTTTTAAAATGCATTAAGTATCGAATACATAGATTTCAACATTCATTGTTGAAATAGGCGTTTTCGAGAAATAAGGAAATGGTAGACTATAACACTGTTGTTATAGTAAATGGTTTCCGAAAGGAAATGTTGTTTATAGTATTGGGATTTATATATCTATCTTAAATTTCGAATCCCTATACTAGTGATTTTTGAGTTGTTGTAACAATGTTTTATGCAACATTCGTTTTCACTCAAATAAATGTGTTTAAAAGAACGCCTTCCTTAAAGAATGGAATATATACTTAATCTTGATTCAAGTATATTGAATATTTTCCGTGTTGAAAATAAATGAACTTGTGAATTACTTATTAAATAAGTATGGAAATGTTTTCCAATATGAAATGGAAGGTTTGAAATTTTATCTTTTAAAGATAAATTGAAAAAAATGAATATTTGAAATTTGTTTCAAATGGTTAAGTTGGAAAATTATATATCTTGTAAAGATATTTTTGGGAAATTTGAACGATCAGTTCAACTTGAATATTTTCCAAAAAAAGATTGAATCTTGAGTTAAATTGAGTTTAACTTTGACATCAAAAACAATATAAGTTGAACTTTGAATTTTGGATAGTCGATTTGGATTGTATGTCTAACATGGTGAATTGATGACATAGCAATTGATCTCTATTAAATATATATCTGTTGGTGGTGGAGAATTTATTCTTTTAGCTTAACACCCTTCTCTGAGACGTACGAGCTTAGAGGTTATATATCGATAGACACCAATTATGTGTTGAGAATTGACGATGTAACGTGGAATCCAAATCGAATGTGAAGTCGATAATGAATTGGATTATGAATGTGAATTAGGTTTGAGATAACCTTAAATTTTCAAATCGATTTAGAGGAAAATTTTAAAACGAGATGGAAAATTTAGAAATCCTCTATTTGTTATGATGTGAATTGAGTTTTCGTAATATATATATATATATGTGAATGTAATAATTCAAAAACCATCAGTTTGGAAAGTCATTATTATGAAAAGTCCTATGCAAGTTTACATAGGTATGATATGTACGAAATGTGAAATGAAGTACTATATGTATATGACATATGTTTTCTAAAACTGAGGATATGGAAATGTACCTTCCATTTATTATTTGTGAAGGTGATTGGAACTCGGTGTGAGTGTCCATTGGAAATCGTAGCTACGTAGAATTTCCATTAGTGGAATGTCCATTGGGACTGGAATCCCCCACGATGGATCATCGTGTTGGGATTATGTGAATTGATGCTGGCGTAATTCGTGGGGCGTGATGCCTACAGTTACAAGCGATTCCACTGGGATAGTGGCACAACCGCCGCGTAAACTGCGATCTAGAGGCCGAAGCGTAATTTGAGGGGCGAGATGCCTACGGTCACGAGCGATTCTACTGGGATAGTAGCGTAACCGCCGTGTGAACCGCGATCTATGGCAACAACCATGGCGAAATTCAAGAGAGATGTGAAATCTACAGTTACAAGCGATTCTACTGGGATAGTAGCGTAACCGCCGGGTAAACTGTGATCCATGGGGGCACGTGCTTTCCATATCCATTTTTAAAATTTTTTAAAAAAGTATTTTCACTGGGAGTTGAAACAAGTATATTTAGTACTTGGAGATTTTTAGTCCTGCGCCTGGCCAGCGTATGCCTAATGTCTGTGAGAACGACGATGGACTTGTTAAAATTCGAGTTAGCAAGTATTTTCAAAACTTTGAATAGAAAAATCAATAGTCTGAAATTAGAATTACATAATTCTAACCTAATGAATTAAGGAAGAAGATTTTTAAAATATCTTGAAAGCACACAGCTTTGGAAAAGATATAATATGCAAATATTTAGCATGAAGAATTTCAAGTTTAAAAAATCTGAGTTTTGTAAGTCGAAAATTTTGGTAAAAGACTTTTGCGTCTTGATTGTAGAAATCGATGAATATAGCTAGTGAAATAATATAAAAGAAATGAATCCTATATTTATTTATAAGATTCGAACTTGGTAAAAATTGTATAGGGTATAAATATCGGTGAGATTTAGCAATCGTTTTCCTAACTTATAATTTCAGGACGAAATTCTTTTAAGGGGGAAAGATTGTAACAACCATGAGTTTTGAACAATTTAAAATTGAAAATATTTAATTAATTTTAAATATTCGAAAGATGGTTTGACTTAAATTTCAAATATTCAGGATAAATTGGCGATTTAATTTTAAAATTTTATTAATACAAAATACAAGTATAAAATCTAATTGTGAAACACGTTAATATAAATTTATGTTTGATAGTTGAACTGCAAAACGTTTATATGTTTATTAAAGAAAATAATTTACAAAACAAATTGAATTTAAATTGAAAAAAAATATAATATAATAATAATATATATAATATAAAGAGTACATTACCTTACACTTATCAGCCGAAAACGTGCCTCGATCCACGCCTTTGTTTCAGCCATAACCCACGACCAAAATCACGTCTCCTCCCTTTTATATTTGAAACCCATTCTTCTTCAAATCATCAAAGAAAAAAAAACATACGAAACAAAATAATGGCGGCCTAAAAAAAATCGTTCGTCCCCCTCTTCAACAATTAGGGCTTCTCGAAATAGTGGGTTTCGGCTTCAAATTTTTGCTCGACTCTCCTCTTCGCCGCGGCTACTTCGATTCAAGCTAAGGTGAGTGATTTCAATTGTCACTCACATCTAGTTCAAGCGTAGGTTGGTAGAGTTTAAATTCTATGATTTTCATTCGTATAAAATTGTTGATGTCTGGCTTGTTCAAATTCGAGATTTGCGTTGCCTTGCTCGATCGTTTTATCGTTGCTCTCTCTGGCTGCGTCGTCTTCTACCCAGCTAGCAATTGTGAGTTTTCTCACAATTAATCGTTATTCAAGTTTTTAAATTTTTTTTGAATTGGGTGTTTAGTTGCATGCTATGATTTGGTGTTATTGGCTTCCACTTGCTCGGTTAATTTGAATTTTAAACTAATAAGAATATATAAAAAACACTGCATGGTTGTTTGTTGGGTGTTATCTGTTATCATTTGCTCGGTTACTTGAATCTAAACTGATAAGAACAGATGCTATTTGGAATTTATTTTTAAATTGATAAGAACAGATGCTATACCAAAAAAAACTTTGCTTGTTTGTTGTTTCTGCATGTGATGGATCTTTGAATCTAGATGAGGAAAATTCCGTTTGCATGTGCTTGTTTGAACTTCTGTTCATGTGTGTTGTATATATGTGCCTATAAACCCCCTCCCCCCTATGGTTTGATGTTTTGCTATGTATCATGCTTGCATGCCTATATATGAATGATCCCAGTTATAAAGGTCTGTGAACATCCTATAATCTGAAAATAACAAAATTGACAAGTTTAAAACAATTGTTTGATGAAAATGATGCATGCTAAAATTCTTGGAACCATCATGTGAAGCTTGAATGTTTGTTTAAGTATGGAATTAAAAGTATGTATGTGAATATGTATTTTTGCATATACATGTCACAGTGAGTAAACATACCTGATTTAAAAAGTTTTTTTTAAAATCTGTTAAACCCCTGTTGCATGCAGAAACTTAAGCTTAAATAGGCAAAAAAATGGTTTGCATGTTGTAATTAAATGATTTTGTGTATATTTGTTATGGTTCCAGGCTCTGGTTTAACTGGCTTGAATTTAGAGCAGTGGTTGCTTGCTGTTGGTTTCCAAATAAATTAACTTGTTTAAATTTGAAATATGTGATATATTTGATGCTTTGGTTAAGTGGTTATTATGAGAAATGATGAATGAATGTATATCAAGTGTGCATGTCTGTTTAGTGTATGCATGTCTGTTGTATGCATATACTTCTCTAATTTGAAGTACAGGCTTTAACAAATTTACAAAAAATCCAAATCCTTATTTTTCTAATCCTCTTTAGATCCTAGGATTCAAACAAAATGTGTTTGTTAAATCATAATTCAGCTCTTAATAATATCTTTAAAAAGATCAGAAAGTAAATTTTATCTGAAACAAGGATTTGCAGTGAAACTCGAATAAATGCAAAAATTCTAGGCTTCCCTTCTGCTTCTCTGTTTGCAGATATAAAGGTGAGCAAACCACATTTTTAAAATCTCGAATTTGGTTTAAATATTGATCTGCATGTGATGATCTTGGATGGAATATATTTGCAAGTATATATGTGTAATTTATGGATGCATGCCTGTATAGTGAAGATGTTTCTTTCTGTTTTGAATTAACAGTTTAGATTTCAAGTTTCAAATTTAAACTGCTATAAATAAAACTGTTTTGTCTTCATTTTTAAAGTGTATGCTTTGTATGGCTGTACTGTGATGGATATTCTGTGTATACAATAAAGTAAATATATATCTGGGTTTACAGGTATCTATATACTTGTTTTTTTTAAAAACTAAAACTTTAAATAGAATCCATTACCTCTTGATTTGATCTCAGCTAGGATTTGATATGTAAATGAAACATGTTTGTTTAGTATGGGTTCAAGTTATAAATTATAATCAAGTTAAATTAAAAATCTGTTGTCTCTGTAAACTATAAGAACAGTTATTGTTTCAAATAAGTAAAACTTCAAACTTCTTAAAATATTAAATTAGGGTTATAACTTGAATGCATATATTGAAATCATGATTTTTAAAAATAAAATCACATTTTTAATTTAGTATGGAGTGAGTATTGCTGGATTGATATGTGTGTGCTCCTGTACACTTATTTTCTCAAACTGTCTTGGGTCACTGTGTTGAACCAGTTTCATTGTCTTGACATCATTGCTTTGAGTTCACTGTCATACTTCCATGTACTCAGTTGAGTTGACTGTTGCATTTGGTTTATTTTGTTACACTCATTTTGTAGTCTGCACTGAGCACTTGAACTTGTATTTGGTTTCCTTTGTCTCAGCCTTGTGTCTGCACCTTGTATGCTGTTGCATTGGTGCATTGGGTTTGTCTCAGCCTTGAACCTTTGTAGTTGTTCCAGTCTTCATGTTCACATATGCCTTCCCATTCGCTGTTGCCTAGTTTTGGTCTTGAATGCATTCCTGTAGCTCACTGTTGTACACATGTTGTCTACATTTCGTATGCTTGCAACCTTGTTTCATACCTCTGGCTTGTTTGTTGTGAAGTTGTGCACTTGCCCGGCCATTACAACTGCACTTGTACTTCTGTTCACCTGTATCATTTATGTATCTTGTAGTTATCTTTGCCATCTTGGTTTCGTCATGCAGTCTGCATTGAACTTTGAGTTGTAGTCTCGAGCTCTGTCTTCATGTAGCTTGCTAGGTGTAGTTGTTATTGTCAGTTGCCTCTAGTTTTGTTGGTCTTTTCTTGGTCATTGCACTGGTCATTGCTTGTGAAGTTTGGTATTGCATCATTTATGTACTTGATAAGTGCACTTCTGATATGCTGCAGCTCTCATCACTGGTGCACTTTGGTCTTTGTGATTTGTACTTGCACACTTGCTCTTGTTGGCATTTCTTTGTGGTCTGCACTGCTTGTTGTAGCTGGGCTTGTTGTGCATACATGTTTTTATGCTTGTGACATTCATGTTGATTCCATTGCTGTTGACATGCCTTGTACTTGTAGTTGTATTTACTGTTGTAGTTGGTGGTCTTTCACGATTGTCTTTACTGCTGTTACCATTTTATTCAGTTCATTGCAAATTTATTTACTTGAATAAAGATTAATCCTGACTCGAGTGTTTTTGTGTTTTGCATAAAACGCTCGGGTCAGACCGAGTATTTTTACAGCTTGAAGATTTTCGGGCAGCGAAGTTAGAGAGAGGGGGGTTACCGCATCACTAAAGTTTTTCAGGAAATTTTTCTTGTACTTTAAAAAAATAAATTGTTCCGCTGTATTAAATGCAATTCATTGTATAACTCTGATATTTGTATATAAAAGAAAAGCTCATTTATGTGAAATATATTTATTGCTCTGTGATTCTGTGACTGATTCTGTTTAAATGTTATAAACTAAATAACAATCCGTCATTTTGAACGTTTCTAGTTGGTTTAATTACCGACTAGAGGCGGTCAGAGCGGCGGGTCGTTACAGAATATTTCATAGTTATTTGTCATTTTATGTGATTTAAAGTGTCTTAACCCGAACAAACCAATTGTTTGTCTTGCTTGAATGGTTAATTTGTATATGATGTGTATGTTGTTGGTAGTGAATCACAGTTGTTTATATTGATATGTTTGTTAGTGGTTGAAACAACTTTAAATATTTCATTTTATATAATTATTAACCTCTTTTGGATTATATAAGTGAAATACATGTTATGGAAGCAATTGCTACTGCTTTTGGTTTCATAATTAAGCGTTTGTTTGCACGACGAATAGGTACGTTCTCGGATTACGGTTTTCTAGCGTTATTATATTGTTTTCCCGTGTTGGGATATATTATTTTTCAATATTGTGATATATATTGTTATATTTGATATTATATTTTCTTCCGAGCCTCTCCGTACAAAGGAGACTGCCAAAATTTTCCGTAAATTTTGGAAATAAAAAAAATTTATGAAATGTTTTCCAAACTTTTGTTAACTTTGAAAATAAAAGGATTTAATTGTTTATAAATTTATATATATTTTGTTTAAATTATTTTATTTTGTAAATTCATTGTTTATAAATTTAATATTCTGAATAAGAAATATTTACTATTTAATTTCTTCTTTCCCCTTCTTTTTCCTTTTCGGGGATGAAAAGTTTTGAGTGGGGGCGAGTGTAACGACCCGTAAATTTTCAATAATTAAAAACGTCAATTTAATTAGAAATTATGAATAAATATTGGAAGATATAAAAAAATTCAATTTATTTAACGAAATAATAACTAAAGTGAAACGCAACAATGTATTTATAGTTATTATTTACAACTTGAATGGAATTCCAATTAGTTGAAATAAGGTAAATGTATACTTGGTAATAAATTTAATATAATAAAACGAACGTAAATATTGAATTAATTAATGAATATATATAATAAATGGTAATTTAATAAGAACCAATACTCTGTAAATAACTATAATATTGGGGTGGAAATAATAAACTTATAAATGTGTGATTAAGAGTTAATGACAATAATTATTATGAGTTACATATATATTTAGTTCATTGAATTGGAAATCAGTTGCAAATAAATCTAAATTAAATGTTACGTTAATGTAAATTAAGGTAATAATTGGAAATAATGTTACTTTTATTCATAATTTGATAATTAGTTGAATTAAAAGAATGGGAGTCGGGATTTATTAATTTATTGGAATTTAAAGTTAAATAATTGGATTTATTGCAAATAAGTGAAATTAAATATTAAAATATTTGGTTAATGGAAATTAAGAAGAAATTAGAGAATATTTATGCAATAACTATGAACCAATGTAAATTTCATCCATTTGATAATAATAGGTTGAATAATAGAATGAAAATTCAATTAAATGGAATTTTGAAAATAAAATTTGTAATTTCTGGATTATTGAAATTAAAAGAAAAGGTAGTAATTATTGAAATAATTAACATTGAATCAACATGAAAATTTGTTTTAAATTGTTATAAATGGCTAAATAAACCAAAAGTGATAAAATTTGAAAACTATAGAATTGGAATGGAAAATTTGATTTGATTAATTATTATTAATTTATTTAATTAACTAGAAATAGCCATTTTGGCCACTGACTCTGATTTCTACGAAACCAGCTTCATCAGATCGTAATGGTGAATTATTATAGGATTTCAAGTTTCATAACGATCGGGATTGTCATTTGATTGTACGGACTCGAAACACCCGGAAATCAACTAAATTGAAATCAACTGAAATCAATTTGAAATAAACTGATTTTAACATAACTTCCTCATACGATGGAATTTGGACGTGAAACTTGTTCCATCGATTTCTAAATATTCAAAAACTTCTATTTTGATATATGGGTTGACCCAATTCCGTTCCGGAGTCGAAACGAGCTTTTCGGGCCATATATCGTTCAATTTTCCAAACCAAATCGAGCCCATCTGTTCTATTTTGTTCTGCCTATATATATCCAGTTATAAACCCTAGCAGCCTTTTTATTTCTTATTTCCGTACATATAGAAACTTCTTTTCTCCTCTTCCTCAATGGCTGAAAACCCTAAATGTTCCAATTCAATTCCAATTCAAATCCAACAACAAAAATTCAAACTCCTCAAATAGTATCAAATTTTATATGGATCTAAGCTCTCGATGAGTGCAAGTCGAATATGCTATCTGTTTTTCGATTCAGGCCTCTATCTGTCCAGAAATCATAAATTAATTCTCGGCCGTTCTTTTCATCGCGATCGACTGCAACCGATCGCCGAATTGATTTGTGGGTTTTTTCGAGACCATCGAGTGGAGTTCATCGGTGTGCTTCGTTTCGCGAATTGATGGTTAGATCATCGGGAAAATTTTGATTGGGGTTTTGCATGGGTTCGGCGGCATGGCGTGTTGGGGCAGTCGGAGGGGGCGTCATTGGCTTGGCCGTGTGCGGCTTTGGAAGGCGTGGCCTTCGGTGGTAGTCGGCGACGCTATAGTGGTCGGTGGCAGGAGTAATCGGTGGTCAAAATTGACATAGGCGGCGGCTTCGTGTCATTCTCGTTATGTTGTAGGGTTCGTGCACGTAAAAGAAGATGGTGATGTGTTAAATTCTATTTCATATTTTATTTGTTTTGTAATTTAAAATTATTCATCTTCTAACGTGTATAACTTTTACATACGAGGTCCGTTTCACGCACGGTTTTCTCCGCTTGGTTCGTATTGGAATTCCGGACATTTTGATGCTAGTTTGGATGAATTCTGATACTACTCAAATTTTGGGTTTAAATTGGATTTAGATTCAAAAGATGAGTGTTTTAAACCACTCACAACTTCTAAAATTTATTATGTTTGTTAAATTTATTTATGATGTGAATAGAAATTTATTTATGACCGTTTGGCATATTTTGAATCATTATCTCAGATTATTTGGATTTAATTGGATAAACAGTTATTTAATTTATTTTTGAATATAAACTGCCAGTTGATACCTGTTATTTATTATCTGTTATATATTGATGCTATTGATTGAATTGGATGATGATTGTGATAAATGTTTTATGATTGATATTGGATGAATGGATATTGTCTTTTATATTGTTATAAACTGCAAGTTGTTATGGATTTTATTTCATTCGGGATTGCGGTTTGAGATGGTATATAATCGTATTTATGTTTTAAATTATGGATTGAAATGATAAATATCAGTATCACTTGACCATAGGATAGAAAATTATATACAGACACCGTGGTCTATATATATAAATTATTTTGAAATTGATTTCTATAGTTTTGGAAAGAAATACATATTTTACATAAATATTATTTTATATATAGTTAAATTCTTAAATTTAAGCTATGTATAATTTTTTTTTAAAAATAAGTTTAATAATAGAATTTGACTTTATTAAAATATAATGCGGGTAAGTATTTAAATTATATTTTAATATAGAGTGTATAATGGTTTAAATAAATTAAGTTTGGGAGATAAATTTGAAATTTATTTGGAATTGAATTTAGTTAAGAATTAAACCCAAATAAGTTGATGTGAAATTTATTAAAATTGAAATTTTAAAAGTATGATTTTATAACTTGATTTCGATTTAGGGGGAAATTAAATGAATATTTCAAGTATAAATAAATTTAAGGAAATATTTAGTTATTTGTAATTCGAGCTTTATTTGAATGATAATGGATTTATTATGTAAAGTATTTCAAACTAAATAATAGAAAATAGGAATTGTTGAATCGGAATTTCCAAACTTAGTTTTGAATTGCTGAATACTTAAAGTTTGAAATATATTGAATTTGAAATGGTTTATTTTGTGATTCAAATCTGTTTTGATATCGATAAATTTGGGATAATTTATTTGAAAACTAAATTGAATTGGAATTTATGATTTGGGATTTGGTTAATTATAAAATATAGAAATCCGAGTTGTGTTGGATTTGAGTTGTGAAAATTGAAGAAGCTATTTATTATATAAAGTATTTTAATATTTGAACCATTTAAGTGATGGAAGTTATGTTGCAAAGTTATGAATTTTAAACTATTTTAATTTTGAATGTTATAATTTCAAGCGTTTGGTTTCGAAGTGTTATAACATTGAAGGTGCTATGGTTTTAGGAAGGATGATGTATTTGAAATAAAAATGATATTATATTGATTTTGTGAGAAATGTGGATTACGGATCTTAAGGCTAGAATTAACACTAGAGGGAGGGTGAATAGAGGACACAGATATGATCACAGAATCAAACATAGATGCAGAAATAAAGTAAAAGCAATAAAGGAAAGAAGACACCGGATTTTATACTGGTTCGGAGTTACCCTATATCCAGTCCCACACACAAGTACAGATTTCCTTTCAAAAGCAATTGTTATAGTTACACCCTCGATTTCAAGGCCATGAGGTACACCACTCCAGATTCACAATCCTATAGGTAGAGATATTTGATTTTATGGGCAACAAGTTCACCCAATTATTTCACGGGCTAGAATCACACCTTTTCTCGCTTGATTGATTTCACAGGCTACAATCACACCTTTTCTTTATCAATTAATTACCAAGAAGCCTATCCTCTGAATAGCACTGAGATCTTGTTGAGACAGTGATAGAGAATCAAACCAGAGATGATCTAGTTAGATTCAATGGTGATTTCGACAGAGTAATGGTAAAAATATATATAAAGAAATGTGGAAGAAGAAGAGGAGTGAAATCAGAGAAAATATGAACGTAAATTCGTTTAAAACTGCCCCTATTTATAGTAGAACAAAAGCCATGTCCATTCGTGAAAGGATATAACGAATAGACACTTCTTTTGAAATTCAAATTTTTAAAATCAACTGCCACCTTGTCGACAGGGGTATGTAGGGGTTGTCGACAGGCCTATGGTATTTTTGGTAATTTATTTTTCTTTGAAAATAACTTCTATCTTGTATTAAAACTATTTTAAACTTTATAAATATACTTAACTATAGTTAACATACATGAATAAATATAGAGAATAATATTTTGATATATATATAATATTTTACTATAATTTAAATCTAAGTATAAATATTGAAAATTAAATATATTATTATTAAAATATAGTTTAAAACCAAGGATAATTTGATTTTGAAGATAATGATCATTTTGAGGCTAAAAGTGTTTTAAAACCAGGATAGATGTTTTTGATTCTTTTAAAAGGAAGGTTTTGAAATCATTTTGAAAATAAGACATAATTTTGTAAAAAAAAACATTTGAATAAAAGTTAGTGGATACAAAACAATGTTCCACCAGATTTTCGTAGGTTCCATCGTACTTAGGGTTCCATCCCTTTACTAGGCTAGAAATGGATTCCATTCCACGAATAAATTGGATTTTAAGATGCCAGTGCTTTTCTTGGAGTTTTAACAAAATTCCTAATTAAATTACTTGTATTGAAATCTTGAACTCTTGATAATCTTGATACTCATGAGTCTTCAATCTTGATATCTTGAATCTCTATACTGTACCATCTTCATTTCATGATACCTGCATGGTTAAATCCTACATATACATATATATCTAAACTATAATGTTAGTATTTATATTTTATAATCTTATTCTAAGGTTGTTTTCGTCAAAACCATCTTATCAGGAACTAACAATCTCCCCCTTTTGATGATGACAGCCTTTGTTTATAAAATGTTACTTCTATCCTAATAACTCCCCATTAATCTATGCCTAACTATCCTATTTTATACTTCTCCCCCTTTGTCATCAACAAAAACTAACTCCAAACTATATAACTCCACCTTAATCTAGTACTATATGATATGTGATTATAGTGATACTGTTATCATAAATAATCAACACTTAATTCTAAAACTAAAACATAGTCCTTAATAACTAACTATCCTAACTAAGAATCCATATATGGTAATACTTATAATAGTGATAACATATATAAGAACACAAATGTGAGAAATCAAATGTGAGAAATCAAATATAAGAACACAAATCATTTATTAATTATATATTGTTATATTTACATTTGCGTAGAAAACATAAGTAAGATCATATAATGATAAGAATGAGAGAAAAGAAACTAATGTGTATACATATTATGTTTTGCACACCAATTATCAATTCACACCAAACCAAATCAAATTAAATCAATCCAAGCAATCAATTCAAATCAAACAAAGCAGTCAAATAAAATCAAACATTACGAGGAACTTCCACCCATCCTTCTTCCCCAAATATAGGGTCTGCTTTTATGGCATCCCAATTTTCATTTTCATTGGTGAGAGAGACTGGAGGATGTGCTTCATTATCATCTTTGTGCGGTGAGGAAATCATCCATCGTAATGCGTCGAAATGCTTTTCTTGCTCCTTGATCATCTGCATTTGACTCAACTCTAAGTGTCGCTGATTACGAAGGATGAAAGAGAGAATATTTTTGAAAGAGTTAAGGGTTTCTTCAAGATTCTTGGTCAAACTATGAATTGGATTGGCCATATTTGAGTTTGCGAGAAGAAATATAGACAAAGTAGATAAGAAATTATTTTGAGTGATGAATTCTGGAAGAAATATGTATTTATAGGTGTAGAAATTCGTTTGAAATGAATAGACACAAGGTAGTTATTCAAATTTCAAATTTCAAATGAAAAGTCATTTCTGACCAGTACTTGTCGACATGGTCAAGGGGGTTGTCGATAGGGGTCAGTTAATTTTGATGACTCGTTTTGATTTTGTGAATAATTGTGTATATATATATATTTATATAATATACTAACATTTATTCTGGAGATAAGATTAGCTAGATAACAGAAAAGTAATTCAATTTCATTTCATAATAGAACGATACAATGATTAAACATTAAGAACTACATGAACATTCAAATAAAAACAAACTAAAGCTAATACAACAAGACATGAAAAAGGTAGAACTAGTTAGAGGATGAAGAAGATGAAGATAACCCAAGCTTCTTGCCGACTTTGGAGAAAAACTTGTTCATCTTTGATGACATTTTATCCAATTTCTTATTAACGGATCGTTTAAGTGTCCGTTGATTCTCAATAATGATCTTTTGATTTTTGAGTAAGGTTTTATTGGTTGGATTAGAGGGATAGTCAATACTTTCCAAGGATGTTTCACTTTCTTCTTCTTCTTCTATTTCCATTTCATCCCCTTCTTCTTCCTCTTCCATCTCCTCACGAGCCAAACGCTCTTCCTTTTCGGCAAGAGTTTCATATAGTTGAAAAACATATGGAATTTTCATAAGAGAAATGTTTGAGTGATTAAAAAAATTTCTTGAAACAAATTCTTCTCCTTTGAAATCTAGTCCAAAGTAATTAAAAATTCGAGTGAGATAGATTCCATGATATAAAGTGTTTTCACCCATTTCAAGATTTTTGGGACAAAATTCATCCAAAATAACTTGCGCCCAATTAATATCATAATTTCCAAAAATAGCAAAAAGTTCTTTGCAAACTTTTGAAGTTGGATTGTTAAAACTCCCCGATCTTGGGGTCAAAGTATGTTTTAAAAGAAGATTAACAATTCTAGCTTTTGGTCGAAAGTTTCAACTTATGAAATCAAAGTTATCTCCTTCGAAAATGTGACGAAATGTCACACGATCATTTTCAGCGATATTAAAACTAGAAAGATCCATTCTCGTGCTCTTGCAATTGAGAATGGTACCCAAAAGATCACAATTTAAAATGATTCTAGTGCCTTTGACACTACTCCAAATTTCATCATCATTTCCATTATAAAATCCACGGTTGAGATTTGCATAGAAAATTTTAACAAGATTTGGATAACAAACAAAATCATTTTGTGAAGCATCAATAAGACTAAGAACTTGATTGTTTGCAAAAAGAGAATCAATTTCATAAGAAGAGAAATCTTGAAATAGAGAAAACTTCCCGGGATGGACTTTTTCATAGTTAGCATAGTTTATATATGCTTTTATAGCCTCTGGATCATTGTAAAGTTGCTCTTTTATCTTTCTGGAAATCCTTATTGTGGAAGGGTTGCTTGAAGAAGCCATTAGAGTAGAGAGTAGAGAGCTTGAAATTTTGAAATAAGAGTTTGAATTTGAAAATGAAAGTGAAAAGTTGTGATAAGAGATAGTGAATAAATAGATTCTCAAAGGACATGTTCTCCGATCAAAAGGTGACTTTTCAGAGACTTGAATGAAGTGAAAAGATGGAGGGAAATTCAACATTTGAATTCAAATTTTGAATTTCAAATTTCTGTACCCTTGTCGACAACATGGTAGGGACCTTGTCGATAGGTGTCTCTGAATTTTCATGGTTATTTCTCTTAATTATTTTAAATATATATATATATATATATTATTTTTAATGTCTATATATATATGGAATATTACTAGAATTATAGTATATTCCATAAAATATTATGATACTATTAATAATAGTAAAAAAATAATAAAAATAAAATTTTTTAAAATTCAAACAACACACCAATTCAAAATCAACCAATCAAGCATTCAATTCTAAGCATGCAATTTCAACCAATGTATTGTAAATGTGTACCTTTTTCTGAGTCTGTTTCTCTGAATTCGTCGGAGTCGTGAACAGCCATGAAACACATATTTGAATTATCTGTCTTTTGATCATCATCGCTTGAAGACGAGTCTGAGTCATCTAGAGTAGCGGTGAATGCACGTTTTCGTTTCTTTGCAGAATCATTGTTTATAGGAAGATTTTGCCTATCTCGATGCGGACAGTCTCTTTTGATATGGCATAGTTCGTCACAGTTGAAACGTTTGATATAGTTTGACACTACATTCTGATTTCTAGAGTTCTTATAATTGTTTCTCTTGAGATTATTCATCATCTGTATTTCAGAAATTTTCAAAAATTCTTAGTCATAAGGCTATCTCTTCATCATTATCGCTGTTTGAGTTTGATCCATCGGTCAATGCATTGAATGCCATTGATTTCTTTTTAGATGCTTTGCTTTCTCTTCTCTCAATCATTTGGACTTCAAATGACATTAGATTTCCAATTAATTCTTCAATCTTTAAGGTACTGATGCCATTTTCCTCTTCGATCGCAAGTGTCTTTTGATCCCATTCTGAAGTAAGAGAATTTAAGATTTTTCTGACTTGATCTTCTTTCGAAAATTCCATTCCCAAGGATATTAGAGAATGCATAAAATTCTGAAATATACTATACATATCGGAAATAGACTCATTAGAATTCATTTTAAATAAGTGAAACTGATTTGTGAGCATGGAAATTTTGGTCTGTTTAACTTTGCTTGTTCCTTCGTGAGTAACTTGCAAAGTTTTCCAGATTTCATATGCAGACTTACAAATTGACACACTATTAAAATCATTTCTATCATGTGAACAAAACAAAATATTCATAGCTTTATAGTTGTTTTGTGCAACGGTCGGTTGTGGGTTCAAAATATTCAGTCTGTGTGATATTCCAAGTGTCTAGTCCTATAGATTGTAAATATATTTTCATCCTACATGCCTAATATGCATAGTTACTGCCATTAAAAGTGGTGGTCTGATAGTAGACTAACCTTCTACAAATGAACTAGTGACAGGGACAATAGAACCAGTGTTGGCAGTATTAACAGTACCAGTGTTGGTAGCCATTTTGAAAAAATTTCAAAATTCGGATTATGAAACTTTGAAAACCTTGCTTTGATACCAAATGTGAGAAATGCGGATTACGGATCTTAAGGCTAAAATTAACACTAGAGGGGGGGTGAATAGTGTTTTAAAGAATTACTAAATCTTTTTGAGTTTATGTTAATTTGAACACAAGTGTATGCAATATTCAGACAAAGATACGATCACAGAACATACCGGATTTTATACTAGTTTGGAGTTACCCTACATTCAGTCCCGCACACAAGTACGGATTACCTTTCAAAAGCAACTTTTACAATTACACCCTCGATTTCAAGGCCACAAGGTACACCACTCCAGATTCACAATCCTCTGGGTAGAGATACTTGATTTTACGGGAAACAAGTTCATCCAATTGATTTCACAGGCTATAATCACACCTTTTCTCGCTTGATTGATTTCACAGGCTACAATCACACCTTTTCTCGCTCAATTAATTACAAAGAAGTCTATAACTCTGGATAGCACTGAGATCTTGTCGAGACAGTGATAGAGAATCAAACTAGAGATGATCTAGTTAGATTCAATGGTGATTTCAGCAGAGTAATGGTAAAAAAAATATAAAGAAATATGGAAGAAGAAGAGGAGTGAAATCAGAGAAAATATGAATGTAAATTCATTTAAAACTGCCCCTAATTATAGTAGAACAACATCCATGTCCATTCGTGAACGGATATGACGAATAGACGCTTCTTTTGAAATTTAAATTTTTGAAATCAACTACCACCTTGTCGATAAGGGTATGTAGGGGTTGTCGAAAGGCCTATGGTATTTTTGGTAATTTATTTTTCTTTGAAAATAACTTCTATCTTGTATTAAAACTATTTTAAACTTGAACATACATAGGTAAATATAGAGAATAATATTTTGATATATATATATATATATATTTACTATAATTTAAATCTAAGTATAAATATTGAAAATTAAATATATTATTATTAAAAGATAGTTTAAAACCAAGGATAATTTGATTTTGAAAATAAAGATCATTTTGAGGCTAAAAGTATTTTAAAACCAGGATAGATGTTTTTGATTCTTTTAAAAGAAAGGTTTTGAAATCATTTTGAAACCAAGATATAATTTTGTAAAAAACATTTGAATAAAAGTTAGTGGATACAAAACAATGTTCCACTAGATTTTTCGTAGGTTCCATCCTACTTAGGTTTTCATCCCTTTAACAGGATCGAGTGGATTCCATTCCACAAATAAATTAGATTTTAAGATGCCAGTGCTTTTCTAGGAGTTTAACATAATTCCTAATTAAATTACTTATATTGAAATCTTGATACTCATGAGTCTTCAATGTTGATATCTTGAATCTCTATACTGTACAGTCTTCATTCTTGATACCTGCATGGTTAAATCCTGCATATACATATATTCTAAACTATAATGTTAGTGTTTATATTTTATAATCTTATTCTAAGGTTGTTGTCATCAAAACCATCTTCTCAGGGACTAAAAGATTTGGGTTTTATAAAAATGATATCATATCGATTTGGGTTTTAAAAAGGAAATGATATCATATTTATATGGGTTTGAAATGGATATTAAATTCTGGTTTTAAAAGTATCATTGTTTTGAAATGACCGCGGTGTTATAATAACGTTTGGTTATTAAAGAGACCAGGATCGGAAGTTGTCATACTCTCTGCCAACTCTGAAAACCACTTTAACAACCGTATACGCGGTGGAGATTCCAGAATGAAGTAGGATGGTGGCGGCGTTTCCTTTGAGGTAAATATGTGGACCCGACTCCCGTGAGTTGGCATAAGACGGCTAAAACAGGAATGATTCTCGGGCCAAGGAGGTAGCCCCTCTTATCGGGCACACTCCTTTGACATTATACTCTGACTTTTGGATTGATTCGATGGCCAGTTTTGATTTTTGATTTTGGGGGTGTGGCTCGAGGTGGGCGGTAGTAGCTGCTACGTGTTACCACCAGCCCGGATGCGTAATTGGTATATCTACCCTGGCATTGCCTTGTATGCCGTGTCACCTACCCTAGCGCGCCTTGTACGAGTTTGATTTGTGTCGTGCCTATGGAGTATCCTCTGGTAGCTTCCAGATCAGGAGGTATTACGGTATTGTATAGACTATTGGCACTATTACGTGTTAAGGTGGAAAATGTAAAGCCTTAACGCTATTTAAAAGTAAGTTTATTCTACTATAGACATTATTATAATAGCGAAATATTACTACATAGTAAATAGTTTAACGGATCCTTAGGAGATGTAAATCCCGAGCATCTCTTAAGTTACTACACTCACGTTAGACACTGGATAGGAGATGTCAAATCCCGTAAACATCTCTGATGCCGTTCCACTCATATTATTTACTGTTTATTTAACTTACATAAGATCTTTTAGTTCTGAGTCGAGTGTTTTGTCTTTTCAATTCGCTCGGGTCAGTCTAAGCATTTCAGGGTTTGAAGACCTTATTTCTGGAGGACGAAGACGAAGATTTGTATTACTATTATCTATTATATTATTCCACTGCATCACATTGTTCTGCTGCATTGTTATTTATTATTCTTTGGTATGTGAAACTCTAATATGTGTTGTATAAGTATAATCAAATGTTTTGTAAAACAGCTTCATGAACTGGTATTTGATTATTATATTTTTTCTTTCTGCTGCAAGATTCTATTTTGTTTTTTCTTCTTTCTCTACTTTTTCTTATTTACTCCATAACAATCCGTCCTTCTGTATGGTTTGAGTCTGACGTGTGTGGTTTATCGTCGATTTAAAGCATACAAAAAGGCGGGATGTTACAATCATCCCCAAACTAACCTAGGTCGAACCCAATACTAGCTAAGGCCGTGCCCATTTGTCCCCTTAAAGCACACAAATGCTCCATATTTGTAAGGCAACGTGATGTGCTAGGTTGTATTAGATTTCAGGTAGGAGATTAGTTAAGTTTCATTACTTTCAGTGAGTAAAGCTTAACTATTTTGATCATAAATATATTGATCATACAACTGTATATTTGTTAGTGATTATGATGCTTGGATATGTAATATTGAAGTTGGGTTGAGTGTATGTGATTGTACTTGGAAATGTATGTGTTAAGATTGAATGTTGTTATGCTTAGTTAGTTGCCATATAACTTAAATATGATAGCTAATATATCATAATTGTTGCAAATTGGAATCTTGATGTATATGCTATCATTATATGTTTCTTATGATATAGTTGGGATGTTGGAGATGACATTATAATGGGTATGTTGATCATGCCATCAAAGTTAGCGATTCGCTAATTTAAAGCGACCTTTGAAATCCCTTTTTCCGAAGTTTTAAAATTTGTTTCAAAATGGTTTAAATTCCAAAGTTAAATCTATTTTGCTTCAAGTTTATATGGTTTAAAAATAATAAGAGTTCAAAAGGGAAAGTTTCAAAAGTTAGAAAAGAAATTTCAAGTTTTGAAATTACTGGTCTGTATAGCGAGAGTCGCTATACGTCTAATTTGCAAAAACAAAACTATTTCCAAATTCGAAACTTGTTTCCACCTAGAAACATTTTATAAATTTTTTAACTTTGTTATATGTTTTAAAGTGTGAAAATAGAGTTTTGAAGCAAATTTGATTAGAAATCAAATTTTGAAATTACGGGTCCGTATAGCAATAGTCGCTATATGCACAGTTCGAAAAAGCTAAATATATTTCGAATCTAAACTTGTTTTCACATAGAAATATTTTGGAAATGTTTTCTAACTTTAATTAAGTAATTAAATAATAATTAATTAATTAAAATTAATTAATGGTTATTTAATTTATTAATTAATTAATAAAGGTAATTAGTACTTAATCATTTGTTAATAAGGGTTTTTAAACTTAAATGCTAATCAATTAAGTTAATCATGGTTTGTTACTTAATTAAAGTTAATTTTTATTTAATTATTAATTAAGGATTAATAAATCATTATTTAATTATTTACTTAAGATTATTATTAATTAATTATGATTAAAAGGGGTTTTATTTAATTAATCTTTTATTAAAGTTAATTATGTTTTAATAAGGTTTAATTACTATTAATTAGAGTTTAATTACTATTTAACAAAGATTTGACTCTTATTTACAAGGGTTTTGATTTATTTTAGAATCACTTTGACTTTAAGTAATTAGCTTTGTTTTAAATCGTTTTATTTCCAAATTTGTTTTGAATTAAGGGAAATATTTAGGAGAAACACGTGAGTTATATGGCACAGTCATCTCCGATGATGTTGTACTGTGCGTTTAAATCTTGTTTCATTCTCCTAGGACGAATGATAAGGATATCCGTCAAATAACGGTTAGGAGATGATCTTTGCTTTATCTTTTACTATTTATTTTGTAAATAATGGAGTTGAGTTTACCAAAAACTATCAAACGATGTTTCGAAGAGATAGGGATTGGATATATTATCCAAAAAAACCACTTCGATCCAACTCAAGAGTTTTTTTTTTTGGAAATGGTACTCTATATACAACAAATCATTGTGACAACATATCACATGTCAATAAACGTTCGAATCACGCTAGGCAAGTTTCGAACTTGTGACCTCTCGCACCAAAACCAAATCACTTAACCACTGGGACAATGGTGCTTGTCCAACTCAAGAGTTTTAAAGTGAAGACATCTTGAAGATGAAGGAATTGATGATGGAGATCTCAAGCATTTCATTCAGTCCTAGAACAAACTTGCACGGATGAATGTTGACACTGCATTCTTGTCTGGAGGGCAGTGTTACAATTCAATATGGTCTACTAAGAGGAAGAAGGTAAAGGCGTGACCTCATAAGCCTCACAAATCAGGAAATGACAAAATAGGGTATGCAGCAGAGCTATCTGGTCAGCTACCATTAAGAGCCGACATCTCATTCTAGATAGTCCATATTCAAATTGTTTTTCATGCAAACACCATGTTTGTATAAGGCCTCAGTTTTATAAAGGGATGGGGTAATCCGGCTCGTTATGTTAAAGGGGCATCCGGCTCTGTGTAGCAGGGGTGGAAGAAGTTCTTTTCATACTCCGGTGCATTTTCTAGGGGTGTACCATTGGAAGGTAGTCTCTTACCTTGCCATAGTATGGAATCCAATCACCAATATGTGCCTCTATGGTTTTGATTGTAGAACCTAGTATGCTGGAATTTAATATGGTAACAATTTTAGCTATTTTGATATTTATTTGAAACCTTAGACATTATTACAATATCACTAGATTTTTATGTACAATGTTTTAGTTATCGTAAAGTAAAAACTCGTTCGTCATCTTTGGCTATAAGAAAGTCGAATCGTTACAGCTCGAGACCGCTGTTGGTCATAGCCTATATGCTAGATGCTAAATACTAGTTCAACAACAATAACGACATAACCCACAGACCTCCAACAGCCGAAATCTTATTTAGTCTATCCTAATATAAGTCAAGAAAAATGAACATTGCAGTTACTTAATACCTCTTATCTGAAATGAAGCAGACCTTATTTCTTTAGAGGTACTGGGCCATTTAATACTTTAAATCTAAGGCAAACCCTCGGTATATTTTTCCCTACCTATACGCAATAACATATCCCTTTCCCACGGTTCCTACGGTTAGAGATGTCCAACATTAGCAGCAAGTATACATAACAACTGGTAGCCTCTTGGTGAAGGCAGACTTCTGTTGTCTAAGTCTACTTACCTTGCATCCCAATCCACTAAACCAAACCAATCATCCTAAGCCTAAATATTGGGCTACGTCCTAATTCTATAGTTAAGGCCATATAATTTTCCACTATGAAAATTATTATACTACCTTCCACTATTTAATTCCTATCATATATTCTTATTTACAGTATTCCATAAATGTCAATTGTCTATAATAAATTGCCATTGTTATTCTAATTAGACAATCTCTAATAATATTTATTTTTTCGTTCTAATTCAACATATTATGCTTATTTCATTTTCCTATAAATGTCATATTAAATCATTTAACCTATCCCATCAAACACATTTATGTCCCTATTTAATACATGTAATTTCCTATTAGCTACACTTTATTGTCCTATTAATTTTGGAACTACTATCCATTTTCCATCTACATCTCCTAATCCTATAATTTGTTGTGCTATTTATAGATGGACATCCTAATTATAACTAATGCGAATATCGACGTATATTACGCTATATAAATAAATTTTTGTTTAACCGGTTAGTGCGGTTTTACGTATGTGTGTGTGTTTCAATATATATATATATATATATATATATATATATATATATATATATATCTATGTGTGTGTGTGTTTCCAATAGTTAATTCCTAAACCAAAACATTCCTTTCCACGTTTTAATTTATCAAACTTGTCCTTCCAAAAAGGAATACCGTTATAACATTCCGTAAATTAACCAAAAGTGAGACCTTTGCTTCGCTTGAAATTACAAAGAATTATCTTTTTTTATTGAAATAGACAATGCAAACTATGGGACGAACATCCACACTTTACAAATCTCTTTCATTTTTTAGTATATTCCTTATTATTTCAAACAATACACTTTTTATGAGTTTGTGGAATTATATAATTTACGGAAATTACACGAAAATAGATACAACTAAATTATACCCTGCTCCCAATAAATTAAAATATAGAAATTCACATTCCAAGCAAAATTAGATTAATCTAAATTAATACTAACATTTTAAAACCCAACAATAAATCTGGAATAAACTTGGCAACTTTATCAACATTCAACTTTAATAAATTTAGGGACTGATTTCCAAATTTCCAAATTACGGCGAAAATACCATTCCTATTCTAATTACTTACCTTACAGAATATGTATGCAATATTCATATATGTTCGTTTTAAGCCTATAATCATCATTTATTATATTGGTATAGTAACTAAACAAAATTCAACTATATAAATTTCAATAAATAAATAATATAATTTCCCACTCATCTTCTTAGCTTTTCAAATATCCAAATCTGAATTCATTCCTTTAACTTGACTCCTTTTCATTTCCCTTAAAGAATACAGGAAATTATTGTCAAGGACAAAATTTCACAGCTTTTTAGCCTCAAGGACAGACCTTCAATATTTTATCCTGAAGGACAACTTTCTGTAGGTATCAGTTTTTAGTTATTGATAACAGTTTTTAGGTATCAGTTTGTAGTTATCGGTAGCAGTTTTTAGGTATCAGTTTTTAGCTCGGTATCAGTTTTGTTGTCCTTATGAATAATTTTGGAAAATGTTTGTCCTTGTGAATAAATTTTAGAAGAATGTTTGTCCTTGTGGCAAAAATATTGAGGTCGTGTCCTTGAGGCAAAAAATATAGAAATTTTTGTCTTTTAAATTAATTTCCCCTAAAGAATATGTATAATAATACATATACATGCTATAAGAATTACAAATCTGAGAAGAGATTTGCGGTCAAGAAACATATAGATTTGTAATTATGAAATTTACGTTTTACTTTTGCAACATTGATTCGCTTCTTCTCTGATTTATATACATATATAACTAATAGAAATAGTGGAGAAGGAAAAATGGCAAAGCTCCGCTGATTTATTCAGAAAATATGAGAAGAGAAGTGAGGGGTTATAATTGTATTTATAAACATTCGAATTAATACTATCCGTTAGATTTAAATAATTAAATTTGGGTCATTTCACCTTGGTTCAACCCTAGCCGCCACCTTGACAATTGGTCAACCTCTCCCCTATAGGTGGTGAGAGGGTCGACAATGGCGTTATGCATTTATTATTATTTATTTCATATTTTTCCTTTTTAATTATTTTTGTTTCGAAAACTTTAAACGCTAATAACTTCTTCGTCTGAGCTCCAATTGCAAAACTTCAAATATGAAAACTGTTCAAAAAATCGCCATGAACATAATGGTGTAAGTTTCATTGTCAGATTCTAAAGTTTACTCAAATTCCCTTTTCGAGCCTTAACAATTATTTATTAATTACAATTAATTTTACGAAGTGTTACATTCTCCCCCTTTAAAAGAATTTCATCTCCAAATTCCTCAAGAGTTGAATCATGTAACGTAATGCCCAACCATTCTAAACAACCAAACCAATTAGTATACAATCAATTTTGCAGCCAAAGTTGTTCAGGTGCACGATGTATCATAGCACATATGATATATATTGAATGATTCTAAATCGGCACCTTATGTATGATTTCATTTTAAAAAAAAATTGAAAATATGATACAAACAACTTATATATACTTGTAATTCTACGTGTATGCGAGTATTCTAAAATCAAAAATCATTTTTCATATAAAATTTTCTACAATTCTACGAGTAGGAGTATGGTTCAACCAATTTTGCATCCAACCCTTACCATCCATTACCTAGTATGTAGTTTCTAACATCTGAAAGTTTGAAAATCTAATTTTCCTAAATCTATACTATTATGTCGGAAAAGGAATTTAGATGAAAATTTTCATATTTCCACCCTTCTTTTGGATACCTATTCTATTTTACCGTGGAACCTTCTTTTTGCCTCCAAATTTTTTTCAACTTTTCCAAGCATAATTTTTACACGGAGGTTTATTTTTGGATGTTAAAATAGAATTATTCTAACTGTAAGTTTTTGTTCACTATCAACAAGGCTGGAAATTCCTAAAGTAAAACAACATTTTCCTTCATTATTCTCTAAGTTTTGTATAATGTCACCCTTATCGGACAAGAAAATTGATATTCACTAACACGTCTACCCTCCTAATGCTAAACATGTGGCACCAGGAACCTTTCAACCAAACTAGTACAATAGTTGTGAAAATAAAATTTTCAAAAGCATTTAAACACCAATTTTTTTCAAGAAGCACTTGAAAACCAACTTCTCAAAAGCATTTAAACAAAAAAATTCAAAAGCATTCGAACACAATTTTTTTAAACATTTATTGCTCATCCTTAAAATCAAATCAAGCCACATCTTAACATAATTGGGACTTATCGATGAGTTAATGCATATGATTGACCCTAACATTGTGCAATTCATCTTAGACTTGGGGAACTTTTCCTCTTATTCAAAATGACGACACACATGCCTATTTATAAAAAAAAAAATTCTTTTAAGACATCGGGATAGTGACCAGTGATTTCGCAATAACTTTTTCCTATTCTTTTCTTGCTAAAATATATTTTTCCCAAAATTCTAAAGTCTTTGGAATTAAATCCTTCTAGTTCCTAATTTAATTTCCTAACCTATTTCATAAACTTCCAGGTTTGATTACATTTTATCGCTACTTAAGTATCCTTATGAGATCTCCTGATTTACACTATTTCCTACTATACATATAGTGGTCATAGCTTATCCAGAAAATCAACAATGAGAGAAAATAGGAACATATCTCATATCGAATAATGCACTTTTCCAATATTCGAAGGGATAAAACTAGCGATTACAATCCAAAAGAAACAATTGTTTGAAGCTTCCCTCCAACACCAACTGATGTTGATCATGTTGTGGCCCTAACGCTTCTTACTCTATTAAGATAGATATTTCTAGCTTGTCACTCTACTATAACATACATGCCTTAACTCACCTTCTTAGCTTCTAATATAAGGTCCATCCATTACTTCAATCATTACACTTGATTATGATATAAATTGTTACTCATACACTGTAGTGGCCAAGAAATATAAACTATGCACATTTAAAATAACTCATCAGAAAATTTGTTTAGTGGAATAACTTCCCTACCACATACTTTGCCTTCTTAATCTTAAGTCAACCAACATCTTCTATGTGTGTTCTCCATCTCATACTCTCTTCTCTAATCATATTACTATCTTCTTACAATAAAAATCTCTTGATAATATTCTCATACCTTGATATCTACTTTTTTTATCCTAGATTTTTCATGCGAGTATACCCTAGGACTCGAAAAGGTGTATTTAGATACCATTCCCATTACATTGAGGGTTTTTTTATGGCTATCACACAGGTCTAATAAAAAAATCTTATGTTCCTACGATATTCCTTACAATCAATAGAAATTCCTTGTTTCTATCTTATGAGCATTCATATATATTTTATTCATAGCCTTGACCTATACCATATCTTATCTAGGCGGTCGGTCCTATCTACTCCATATCAAAATTTGGTTTGGTTTTTCACAACTCTTTTAAAAACTTCACAATCATAAAGTAATTATTCCAAAAAAAATATTTTTGAAAATATAAACCTAGAAACCTTTTTAAAAAACTGCTTGATTTCAAAAAGGAGTCATGAAATTTTTTCTCATTCTAACCATCTTTCCATATTCAAAGGCTTCCTACAACAAAGACTTAATTCCTAAAAAGTACTAATTTTAACTCAAAGCATTTATTTATGTTCATAAACTCAATTGCCTTACTAAACTTGTTTTTTTTCAAAAACATCTTCTACCACTTTGAATAATAAGAACTGGACTAAACACAAAAATATTCCATCCTTTTATTTTCATACTACTCATATGGTTTCCGCTTTCAAACTTAGCGGAGATTCTAATATCTTGTGAGGGGGACTTCTAAAAAAGTATGCGCAATTATTACACATATCTATATAAATTATCCAATTTTCCTATACTTAGCCTCTAATTTCCTATATTGTTCCTAACTAGATTATTAATCCTATTTTAATATAAATTCCTAATGCTATTTCTATTCAAATTTCCTAATACTACTGCCACAAAAATTTCTCTTACCTAACTAGCTTCTATTACATAGATTTTTTCCTCTTTTATTATTTTCCTCATTGACTTATTGCAGTGTGTTTGCTCTTGCTTCAGCCATTGAGCTTCCCTTTATTAACATAAAAAGATATATGTATAAATCTATTTTAGCTATTTTTCTCCATATTTCCCTTATAGAAGAATATTCCTCATATCTTCGTTGTCGGGCATTTTTACTCTTCTACTCTCTTTACCCCATTTCAATAAAATGCCATTTCTATTTGTCCATCCCTTAAAGAAAGAAATTTAAAAAAAAACTTCTAAACATGCAAAACAAAGAAAATTTATCGTGCTAAACGTGCGCTTTCTTTTCCATTCATTTCAAAAATGAAAAATCCCTTTATCAAAAATCTTTAAATCAAAACATTTTGACTCAACAAAATTTTAAATCAATAATTTCAAAAATTCCTTGCTTTTCAAAACAATAATTTCCCAATAAATGCTTTGAAAAACCATTAAAAACATTTCAAAAAACTTTCAAAATCTTTTGGTTAAATTTTTCACATAGGATTGGTCTCGAAAATGGACTCTTAGTTGTCCTTTCTTTTAGACTTTCCTTCTTTTCTACTTATTCTTAACCCGTCTTCATAAAAAATACGGCAATTATCTTATGGTAATTAACGCATACCTTCTTACAGGAATTTGCTCAATTCTTTATCAAGTCCGGCTTTTGGATGGTTTCAACATATAGATTCTTACTTCCTATCTACATGGATGAAATGTATGTCTTTGTAACAATCCAGAATTTTGAACAATTTAAATTGAAAATATTTAATTGATTTTAAATATTTGAATGATGGTTTGACTTGAATTTTCAATATAACTTTGAAATTGGCGATTAAATTATAAAAATTTAATCTATTTAAAGTGAATAAAAAAAATTTGAATCTTCAGTTTTGAGTTGATTAAAAATATTTCAAAGGTTTTTAAAATTCATATTGATAATACTGAAGATTATAGATGCTTCAGATTTGAAATTTATAGTGAATTTTTCGGTTTTGAGTTTATATCGTTTAAATTGAATTTAAAAGCCTTCCGAGGCACAGTCTCGGAATTCGACGAAACCAGTTCCATTGAGTCCGGAATATTGAATTATTGCCAGGTTTCAAATTTCGTAGCATTTGGAGTTTATATGTGGACACACGTTGAGTAAACGCATTTAAATTTGAATTAAATTTAATTTGAATTTAAATATACCCATTTGTCAACATCAGCCACCCTACTTTCTTTAAGCAGACCTATTTCCTGAACCATCACATACTCTTGTTCCCCATCTCTCTGTAAAAATCACACAAGTTCAGAAGAAAAAAAAAACAAAACAAACGAACAAATTTTATTTCGTTCAAACTTAAAAACAATGGCCGCTCTCGATTCAATAGCAGGTCGTTCGAATTCATTTGAACGCGAAGAAAAAAAATAAAAAAAAAGAGATCGCTCGAATCGAAAATCATGATGGGGGAGGAGGCTAAATCGCGCTTGCGCTCGTGAGAAGTTGGGCAGCGAGGTGGAGGCAGTGCAGGCTAGGGCTTCGGTGGCGTCGACGTTGTTCGATTGTGGGGGGAAAACTCGAGCGCGGTGCCATGGAAGTTCGGGCGCGTGAGGCGTCACGACGGCTATTGGAGGCTGGAGCGGCGAATCGAAGATTGATCGAGCCGAGGTGAAGGCGGCTACGACTGGGAGGAGCGAGCGAGACAATAGGAGTGGGGGTGACCGCAGCAGGCAATTGGGGTTTCGCGACTCGGCAAGGGGTTCGAGGCGGCGGCGACTCGTGGTATGATGGTGGCTGTCACTCGCGTGCGTGTGGGTGGCCGTGGGTTCGTATGCAGGCAGTGAGGTAGTTTTATTATTTTGAGCATTTTAAATTTAAATGTTCTCAGGTTTTAACTGGGAAAAAAAAATATTGTTTTAAATTTAACACTAAGATAGATAGACAATTTACTTCAATTTAATATATATGTTACAGTGAAGAAAATATCCATTTGTGAAAAGGAAAATGTTTATCATGCCTATTTTAATTTAATTTTATTTAGGTAGGTAGGAAGATTATATGCAGAAAGTATATAAACTTATCTAAATTATTTAGCTACTAAAAAAGGAATTGTAAAGGAAAATTTGGTTTAACTAAATTATTAGTTGATTAATCTATTTAATTTTATATGATAGATTAAGAAAGCATAAATATGTATTTATGGTGACTGATTTGTTTGATAAGCATATTTCATCATTTTAAATGGTAAAAATATTTTATTTAAACGGGAAATCATTTGTTTAAAATTAAACTTTTAAGTTAAATAAAATTTATTAAAAGGGAAATTTGTTCAAAATAAAACCACTAGGAAATTTACACTTATCAAATGAAATTGATTTATTCAATTTGTTTCGAATGTTAATAAATGCATATAAATTGTTTATACAAGGTCTAAATTGATGAAATCAAGCCGGAAATGGAAATGGATTGTAGGATAAATCAAAGGTGAGAACTTCTCACTCAAAAGGGTTTGTTAAATTTTAAATAGTTATATTTAAAATTTGTTGATTGATAGATTGTTGTTTGACTGTGATATTAGATATAGTAGGATATATCTATATATAGCAATATATATATATTAGCATATGTATATATTGCAGTTGATTGATTTCCCGCCTTGTATAGCGGATGAGACCCTATTGTGCCGTCTATTAAGCGGATATATATTTTATAAAATCCCATATACCGTGATATTCCATGTAACGACCCGCTATTTTGGACCATTCAAATTCTACAATAAAACCGTACATGTCCGACTTGAATAATTCAAAATACCGAATTGTTAATAAAAATTTGGCAAAACTTAAAATATACAGTAAATAAATCAATCATAGATCACTTACACAGAGTAATACAATGCAGCGGAATAGATAAAGAATAGTAGTTTATGAAGCTACTATATACATTGGAGATAGAAATAAATACAATTGAATATCTTAGATATAGTGAAGTCTCCAGTATGCGCAGATGACTTCTCTGAACAAATCAACAGGATGACTGAAAGGATAGATAGCTGGATCTTCAAGCAAGGCTCCAACTTCGAAGGTGAGTCTCAAATGCTGTATCACTCAGTCTGACCCGAGCGTAAAGCAAAACACAAAACACTCGAGTCAGGATTAACATTCTTATATCTATAAATCTAACTCAAGTGAAATATCAACTGAAATATAATTAACTCAAAGAATGTTTGGAATAACCATCCTCTAAGGGTCCATGGAACTATCTACAGGGTAGAAATATACACTATAACACCGTGGTTCTTTCATCTTAATTTATACTTCAAAACCAAAACATCATTTTCACTCCAAATATCTCTATATTTCCCAAATAGTGTTTATATATATTAAATAATTTATACAGTAAAGTATTTTCAATTCCCTCAACTTAACAAATCGTTTCAACATTAACCCAACCTTCCCATTCAAATTAAATTCAAATCCCAATTTATCAATCTCAAATTCAAATTTGAAATCACAAAATACCCCCTTTATATTCCAATATATTTCAAACTTTAAGTATTCAACGTTTCAAACTAATTTTTATTCAATTTAGCTTCTAAATAATAAATTCAAATTTAGTTCAACCTAAATTTATATTTTAATTCAGTTTAGTTTCTAAATAACAAATTCAACTATATTTATTTCAAATACAGATCTAAATCTCGAAATCGCCATTTAAATTCCAATATAGCTCAAAGCTTTAATATTTACAAGTTCAATTCAAGTCGATTTAATTAAATAAATCCTTATTTAAATACCATTTTTAATAAACCCAAATGTACCTCCCAATCCTATTTTTTCAATTTATTACGAGAAAGATCTATTTGAAATATAGATTTCCATAGATACTCAACTATATTATATGTATTAAATCAATCTAATTTAAATCAAATATTACGACTAAATCTATATATAAAATTTCCATTTATATAATATCTTAAGAATCAAAATTTATTAAACCGTATATTTCTTTCCAAAATTATAGAAATAATTTCAAAATATTTATATGGACCAACGGTGTCTGTATATATATTTCCTACCATATAGTCAAGTGCTACGGATATTTATCATTTCAATCCGTACACTAAATATATTCGGGTGGATATCATTTCAACCCGAAATCCAAAATTTTAAATTAAATCAAAAATCGCTTGGGTCTATCATTTCAACCCGTAACGAAATTATCCTATTCTAAAGTCCGTTCGGGTATGTATCTTTTCAACCCATAGTGATTTCTATACTAATAGGGAACTTGCAGAGTGATAACAGATATGAAAATAATAATAACAACAAGCATATATCATCAAAATAAATATAAACAATAAGATATGGTATCATATCCCATAAGTGAACAGTTACCGATAAAAGCATATATAACAATTTAAATCTAACAGCAGCATATTTCAATTGTCATTTCAATTGAAATTAAATTTAATAAATAAAAGAACGTTAATCGTGAGTGATTGCTCACCTTTCGAGGCTAGAGATATATGATGATGAAATAAGCTACGAAATCCAAAGCAACGCTGGATGGACAAGATTTGAAGCAGAAAATAGGCACGACGGACAAGGCTGATAATGGGAAATCGATGAGAATGAATCGAATCAATTTTGATATTACAGAAAAAAATATAAATTATTATGATATTAATTCTCCCAAAACCAATTTTCAAATTAAAAATGTATATTTAAAATCTATATATACCTATATGTAATTTAAACATAATTCGTCCAAAAAAAAACCATTGTATTATATTTTATAGTCAATAATTATTATAAAAACAATATAACCACTTATTGTAATATATATTACTTAAAAAAAAAACCCATGAAAGCAACCTATATATGTTCATAATAAAAATGTATATATAGAAATTCCAAATGCATAGCCTATATTCGGTTATATATATATATATATATATATATTACGTAAGTCTGAAACAAACACCTAAACGCATATATATGTCTCGAGATTTATAAACAACAAAATACTTATAATGACACATGCACTCATATACTTATATAGACTGTGAACAATTATACATACCATGCCGTATAAAATCCAACACTAAAAAAAGTAAACTCACACTGAAAACATTTTAGTCAATTATTAAATATATATATTAACTAGCGTATAAAACTAACGTATCCTGTAACTTTATAATATATAAGCTATATCAGATATGAAACTATCATTATATCAGATATATAAATAGTTAAACATTTTATACAAAACTATCATAACTTTATTAAATTAAACATACATTACACACTTACACAAATAGACCGTAAACTGTAAAACTTCACCCATTTTAAAGTGGTAACAATACGCTTGCTAAAAATATAACCCACATAGCTCGTACTTCCCTATAAAACTATATAAATATTTGTAAGCTAACCATTAATATAGTCTAATTCACAATATGCATACCTTTATAACTTTAAATCAAATGTGTATATATATACTTATAACCAGTTATTCACAAAATACATAGCTTTAAACATATCATATATTTAAATACATATACAATCGACTGATAAGATGAGTATGCTTTACGTTTTATATATGTACTAACTTTTTATATAATATTTATATATACACTTATCAAATTTTATAACATGCGAACAAAATTTTATATTATATAGAATCTGAAAACTGCAAACATTTCATACTTGGAACCATACTATATTTATAAGATGTATATATGATATCTTAAATCAAAAAAAAACTTACTTTGCTATAATACATACAATATTACTGCATAGATATACATTACTGACATATATTAAACTATATATTAACTAATATATAACCTTCAAACTTTTAAAATTGAATACCAACGTGACACATAAAGTATAAAACAATCAAGTTATCAAATCTCTATACATAGTATAATATCATACACACTATGAACGAAAAAAAAAAAGAAAAAAAAAAAGAATACTGTTATGAACTCATATATATAATACCATATGATACATAACTAACATGAATTTAAAATCATGTAGGACAGATCACATATTCCAAATACAGACTTATAGAAAATATACAATAACACATATATATTATAAATATATGCTAACCTATTACTCAAAGATAACGTGTGGCATGATTGTTGATGGTGAAGGCTCTGAGGATGGCTGAGCATGCAGGCGATGACAACACGTGTAGAGAGATATGTGCATGAGAGGAGGAGAGAAAAACGCGGAGGGAGAGGGATGAGTTGGATGTGGTGGGTGACGAAGCGATGGGAGGTGGAAGCACGGTAAAAGAAGGGAGAAAATAGGTGGATCTGTAGAAAGAAAAATGGAAGAAGGAGGAGGAAGAAAACTTAAAATGAGGAATGAGATTGGAAGTGACAGCAGTTTGCAATATGAAAGAAACGAAGTCAAACAAGGTTATAAAGGCAAAATAAATAAAGAAAAGAACCGTTGCATACGAAACGTATACAATAAATATGAATTGATTTGAATAGTAATGGTCAAATTCAGCTGAAAAGATTAAAGCGAATAAATACGGAGCATTGGTTATGGTAAAGTAACGCACAAAATTAGGGGAATAACAAAGGAAAGGACTGGTCAAAATAAATGAATGTAAACGTGCAACGAATATAAAAATCTATATAATTGAACCGATGGAAACGAAGGAAGCAAATAAAAGAAAGGGAACGAAGGAAAAAAAATGAGCTGTGTCCCGAGCATAAATAAAGGTGGTAACGTATGAGAGGAATGAGAAAAACAAACGGGCACAATTTGAAATCAATGCAATAAAACGGCCAAAAGCTGATTTTTAGGAAAATTATTAAAGAAATATTCCTTGGGCTGCGCGTTTGAGATCCGAAAAGGCATGGAAATCAAAAAGTTATAATTTAGATTGGAATGAAAACGTACAGGAAATAATAAAGGAAAAAAAATAAATGCGAAATAATCATATAGCATTTATTACGTTTCAAACTTTTGACATGGCATGGGATGGAAACAGCTGTACGCTAATTGAGAAGCTATTAAAGCAATTTATTATTAGTGGCATGTTATACGTTTTTATATTTATTTATTTCCTAGATCTCAATTCATATCTGATTATACTATGCAGATTTATCTTTATTATTAAACGTTCAAAAAGAATAAAACGTATACAAATTTTCTTGATTTTCGAAACAAAATTAACGGCTAAAAGATGATGAAGGGACAAAATATAAGAAAGGGAAAGAGATGAATGCGTACAATTATTTATAAGAAAAGAGAGAGAAAAGAAAAACCCACAATTAAAAATGAATGAATGAACGCTGAAAGTCAGTCAGGAATATAGAAGGTACAATATGAAATAATGGTAATCACAACTACTTTTTTTAATGAAGACCTTAAATCAACCCTTAAAACATATACTTCATATATGTAGTTAAATATAGTATATACTTCTCTTCTTCTTTGGTTCATATGATATATGAAACCCTTAACTATCGTATTTATAGCTGACGACATATGTATAGATATACTAAATATGCACTAAAATAAACTGGAAATGGTGACACAAAAACCCAAAATCAAATATATATATATATATTTAACATGACTAGAAATCAAACTTCAGTAAAACTATATACTAGTATCAAGACTAACATATATATATAGCTATTATAACACATATAAATTAAATAAAACTTGGTACAAAAATACGCTTTACTATATATACACTTCAAATAGACCATCATACATATACAGTGGTTTTCCAAAATAACTATATATGGAACGTACTCAACATACTTAAAATTTACACACCTTGCTGAAAAGCAAAAGGAGACCGTAAATTTATTACCCACGCTATTGATATTTATACCCAATAGAAATGAACTATGCTACCAAATTTACATCAAACTTAACTTATATTATAGTATAAATAATAGTTTATAAAGTTTTTGTACTAGATCTTATAGGTATAACCACAACCAAACTTTAAAATATATGTACACAGCTCGTACTACAAATCATTAATATACATAACATATTTTCTTTTCTTTTTCAAAATTTTATTATTAATAATTTCTCAAAATCCAATTCAATACGTTAAATACCAATTAAAAATTGCTAAAATTTTATGGGTCGTTACACTCTCCCCCACTCAAAACTTTTCGTCCCCGAAAAGGAATAAAGTAGGAGAATAGAAACAACCAGATGAAAAATTTAGACTTTGAAAAACAAATTAAAAAAATTTATTTAAAACCATATACTTTTTCTTTTGTTATTATTTAAATTGATTAATATTTAATAGATTACTCATTTTATCAAATCCATTCAATTAATTATGAGATCAATTATTTATAAAACACTAATTTTTCTCTCTTATTAAACCAGGTAGAATATAAATAAACAATGTTTTAAAGGATATATTCAAAAGAAGGAAAGAAGGAAAGAAGATAGATTCGGAAAAGAGAATATAGTTGAATAAATAAAGCAGGGCAGATAAGGTAGATTCAAAAGAATAGAATCGGGCAAGAATCGTACATTTCAAACCATGAGAGTTTCAATTTCAAATATTAACACAAAATTTCTTTGTTGGAAATACTTTTATAATAAATACCTTTTATATCGAAATAAATCTTTTCTTTCAAAAATATTTTTATAACTCGATGTTTCAACAAGTTTATCCTCGTTCTTGCAGACTCTGGCCATGCGTTGATCAGGTGCAAAGCTAGAATTCTTCAAGTACTTAGTAGACCTGTTTCAACAACCAGTGAAAATACTTGAAAAAAACTTTAAAAACAGATATGGAAAGTACAATCCAAACAAAACAACCAAACCAAAACCTTTGTCCGATCATGGTTCGCAGATACACAATGGTTACGCCTGGGTCCCCCAGGAAACAATCCATATCCGTAAGCTTTCTCAGCCCTGCGAGTTACGCCATGATGACTAGTAGAGTGCAGGATACACAATGGTTACGCCTGGATCCCCCAGGAAACAATCCGTACCCCTAGGCAAGACTCATCCAGGCAATTGCGCTGTGCATTCACGAGAGAAAAAAAACCATGGGTTACGCCACGGTGGGAAACACTCGAGTATTACATCCGGAAAACCGAAAATCAGAGAGAATAATATCGATAGAATGAATCCACGATGTGGCCACAAAGCGGATATCAAGCAGAAGGCACTTTCCATATCTTTACTTCGAAAATATATATCATATAGTACCTTTTCAAATCACTTTCAAATATTGTACTTATATAAAGTCCATATATATAGGATTCCTTTCTCAAATCGAATACTTTCCAAATCAATAGTAGATCAAATCATACTTATATAGATTTCGATTAAATAAAATCTCTTTCCAAATTGAGTACCTTTCAAATCAATAGATTTCAAATCAACCTCATACTTATACAATCCATTTTATATAAGTTCGACCACTCCCAAATCAAGTGCTTAGTAATCTAAGGTTCTAAATTTCAAATTATTTCAATACCAATTCAGTTTCAAAATCATATATGATTTCACCAAATTTTCTTCCAAATTAAATGTCTGAATTTCAAAGTTCCCAAAATAATAGGTGTAGAAAATTATCCCAGTTTCCAAATTAAAATAATTCAAGTCAAACAAATTCATTTCCAAAATCACCATATAAGTACTGGGTTTTTTTTTTCAATTTAATTTTCAAAACCAAATATTTTTCTCAAAATCAATTATATTCAAAATGGTTTCCAAATTTATAATTATCCCTTTAAAACCTTTAAACTATTTACTTCGATTTGAAATATCCAATTTACCTTTTTGAAAACCATTATTTAAAACTAAAATTCTTTCAAAACATTTAAAAACTAAATTCCATATTAATATAATTAAAATAGCCATATTCTCTTACTTAATAAAAGGTTTAACCTCATACAACAAAACTTGCATACTTTATCAAATATTTTATACCTTTCGAAATATCTTGGTTTTTAAACCTTTAAACCTTGATTTGGAAGTGCTCGAACCTTCAAAATAGTCGGTGAAAATCAATTTCAAATCCAAGAGATGGAAATCAATTTTTATAAATAGAGTTATTCTAAGTCAAATCAAAAACTCGAGGACTGAACACCGGTCTTACTTCAAATTGTTTCAAATATATACATATATCTTTCGAAAATATCAAATTATACTTCGGAATTTGAAATCAAAAACGGTTTTACAAAATCACTCGCATAGCGAAGCTATTAAAGTGGCCTCTCCCCCACTCTGAAACTCGAAAATCAATGTCGATGATGCGTGCACTCATCACCGAAATTATTCTCCAGCGACATAAGTGAGTTCTGGACTTCTATTTTCTTGAAAACTTCTTTGAAATTTCTTCAAAATTATTGGAATTCATTTGAATTCATTTGAAATATTTCTTATTCGGAAAAATACTTTTAAATCGTATTATTTATATATAATTTCCAAAATCTTAAAACCAATTTCAAAATACCGGAATTCAATTCTCGAATTTCAAATTTAACACTTCAATTATAAATCATTTTTATATAAATCAATTTCTTATAATTTTTTCAAAATTTCAAATCCTTTCAAAACCCTTTTTATATAGAATAACATTTCTTATTTGCTTTATATATAGGTATATAATCTCTACCGAAAACATTTTCTTTATATATATAGAATAAAATCATAGTTATCAAAATAATAATTTCGGTATAAACAATTTCTAAAATACAAACAAAACCCGATTTTCAAAGGATGATTTAAGGATGGATTTCAAAACAAAGATAGAGATTTAATTTAAAGGAACTCTAATCAATAGAATCCTGATTCGAAGATAGACTCGATCGAAGATGAGATAATTAAGTTACAAAATAGAAGATGGATATACTTCTATAAATCGCGGGCGACCTTTACCTGTCAACCGTGATTCCAAAATTAGATCGGTGTAGAATTCTGAGGCAATTCGACATTCGATCGTCGGAGATATAGAATTCGGCATAACAAGATATATCAGCATCGTAAACCGAGGATACAGGAATCTTCGGTGAGTCAATGCCAATTGAAAAGGAGTTTTCGCCCCCTTTACAAATCATTCAATGGAGTTATGGGATACTCCAGAATCAAACGAATATAAATAGGGAGAGACAGAATGAATTTCGAAACCGAGGGACATTCCAAAACTCAAAGGAAATTGAGTCAAAAAGGAAGAGATTCAACTCGAACGAAAGTGATTCTGTAAATAAATTTACCATATATGCTAAGTTTTGCCTAGAGCCAAAGCTCTGATACCAACTGTAACGACCCGCTATTTTGGACCATTCAAATTCGACAATAAAACCGTACATGTCCGACTTGAATAATTCAAAATACCGAATTGTTAATAAAAATTTGGCAAAACTTAAAATATACAGTAAATAAATCAATCATAGATCACTTACACAGAGTAATACAATGCAGCGGAATAGATAAAGAATAGTAGTTTATGAAGCTACTATATACATTGGAGATAGAAATAAATACAATTGAATATCTTAGATATAGTGAAGTCTCCAGTATGCGCAGATGACTTCTCTGAACAAATCAACAGGATGACTGAAAGGATAGATAGCTGGATCTTCAAGCAAGGCTCCAACTTCGAAGGTGAGTCTCAAATGCTGTATCACTCAGTCTGACCCGAGCGTAAAGCAAAACACAAAACACTCGAGTCAGGATTAACATTCTTATATCTATAAATCTAACTCAAGTGAAATATCAACTGAAATATAATTAACTCAAAGAATGTTTGGAATAACCATCCTCTAAGGGTCCATGGAACTATCTACAGGGTAGAAATATACACTATAACACCGTGGTTCTTTCATCTTAATTTATACTTCAAAACCAAAACATCATTTTCACTCCAAATATCTCTATATTTCCCAAATAGTGTTTATATATATTAAATAATTTATACAGTAAAGTATTTTCAATTCCCTCAACTTAACAAATCGTTTCAACATTAACCCAACCTTCCCATTCAAATTAAATTCAAATCCCAATTTATCAATCTCAAATTCAAATTTGAAATCACAAAATACCCCCTTTATATTCCAATATATTTCAAACTTTAAGTATTCAACGTTTCAAACTAATTTTTATTCAATTTAGCTTCTAAATAATAAATTCAAATTTAGTTCAACCTAAATTTATATTTTAATTCAGTTTAGTTTCTAAATAACAAATTCAACTATATTTATTTCAAATACAGATCTAAATCTCGAAATCGCCATTTAAATTCCAATATAGCTCAAAGCTTTAATATTTACAAGTTCAATTCAAGTCGATTTAATTAAATAAATCCTTATTTAAATACCATTTTTAATAAACCCAAATGTACCTCCCAATCCTATTTTTTCAATTTATTACGAGAAAGATCTATTTGAAATATAGATTTCCATAGATACTCAACTATATTATATGTATTAAATCAATCTAATTTAAATCAAATATTACGACTAAATCTATATATAAAATTTCCATTTATATAATATCTTAAGAATCAAAATTTATTAAACCGTATATTTCTTTCCAAAATTATAGAAATAATTTCAAAATATTTATATGGACCAACGGTGTCTGTATATATATTTCCTACCATATAGTCAAGTGCTACGGATATTTATCATTTCAATCCGTACACTAAATATATTCGGGTGGATATCATTTCAACCCGAAATCCAAAATTTTAAATTAAATCAAAAATCGCTTGGGTCTATCATTTCAACCCGTAACGAAATTATCCTATTCTAAAGTCCGTTCGGGTATGTATCTTTTCAACCCATAGTGATTTCTATACTAATAGGGAACTTGCAGAGTGATAACAGATATGAAAATAATAATAACAACAAGCATATATCATCAAAATAAATATAAACAATAAGATATGGTATCATATCCCATAAGTGAACAGTTACCGATAAAAGCATATATAACAATTTAAATCTAACAGCAGCATATTTCAATTGTCATTTCAATTGAAATTAAATTTAATAAATAAAAGAACGTTAATCGTGAGTGATTGCTCACCTTTCGAGGCTAGAGATATATGATGATGAAATAAGCTACGAAATCCAAAGCAACGCTGGATGGACAAGATTTGAAGCAGAAAATAGGCACGACGGACAAGGCTGATAATGGGAAATCGATGAGAATGAATCGAATCAATTTTGATATTACAGAAAAAAATATAAATTATTATGATATTAATTCTCCCAAAACCAATTTTCAAATTAAAAATGTATATTTAAAATCTATATATACCTATATGTAATTTAAACATAATTCGTCCAAAAAAAAACCATTGTATTATATTTTATAGTCAATAATTATTATAAAAACAATATAACCACTTATTGTAATATATATTACTTAAAAAAAAACCCATGAAAGCAACCTATATATGTTCATAATAAAAATGTATATATAGAAATTCCAAATGCATAGCCTATATTCGGTTATATATATATATATATATATATATATATATTACGTAAGTCTGAAACAAACACCTAAACGCATATATATGTCTCGAGATTTATAAACAACAAAATACTTATAATGACACATGCACTCATATACTTATATAGACTGTGAACAAGTATACATACCATGCCGTATAAAATCCAACACTAAAAAAAGTAAACTCACACTGAAAACATTTTAGTCAATTATTAAATATATATATTAACTAGCATATAAAACTAACGTATCCTGTAACTTTATAATATATAAGCTATATCAGATATGAAACTATCATTATATCAGATATATAAATAGTTAAACATTTTATACAAAACTATCATAACTTTATTAAATTAAACATACATTACACACTTACACAAATAGACCGTAAACTGTAAAACTTCACCCATTTTAAAGTGGTAACAATACGCTTGCTAAAAATATAACCCACATAGCTCGTACTTCCCTATAAAACTATATAAATATTTGTAAGCTAACCATTAATATAGTCTAATTCACAATATGCATACCTTTATAACTTTAAATCAAATGTGTATATATATACTTATAACCAGTTATTCACAAAATACATAGCTTTAAACATATCATATATTTAAATACATATACAATCGACTGATAAGATGAGTATGCTTTACGTTTTATATATGTACTAACTTTTTATATAATATTTATATATACACTTATCAAATTTTATAACATGCGAACAAAATTTTATATTATATAGAATCTGAAAACTGCAAACATTTCATACTTGGAACCATACTATATTTATAAGATGTATATATGATATCTTAAATCAAAAAAAAAAACTTACTTTGCTATAATACATACAATATTACTGCATAGATATACATTACTGACATATATTAAACTATATATTAACTAATATATAACCTTCAAACTTTTAAAATTGAATACCAACGTGACACATAAAGTATAAAACAATCAAGTTATCAAATCTCTATACATAGTATAATATCATACACACTATGAACGAAAAAAAAAAGAAAAAAAAAAAGAATACTGTTATGAACTCATATATATAATACCATATGATACATAACTAACATGAATTTAAAATCATGTAGGACAGATCACATATTCCAAATACAGACTTATAGAAAATATACAATAACACATATATATTATAAATATATGCTAACCTATTACTCAAAGATAACGTGTGGCATGATTGTTGATGGTGAAGGCTCTGAGGATGGCTGAGCATGCAGGCGATGACAACACGTGTAGAGAGATATGTGCATGAGAGGAGGAGAGAAAAACGCGGAGGGAGAGGGATGAGTTGGATGTGGTGGGTGACGAAGCGATGGGAGGTGGAAGCACGGTAAAAGAAGGGAGAAAATAGGTGGATCTGTAGAAAGAAAAATGGAAGAAGGAGGAGGAAGAAAACTTAAAATGAGGAATGAGATTGGAAGTGACAGCAGTTTGCAATATGAAAGAAACGAAGTCAAACAAGGTTATAAAGGCAAAATAAATAAAGAAAAGAACCGTTGCATACGAAACGTATACAATAAATATGAATTGATTTGAATAGTAATGGTCAAATTCAGCTGAAAAGATTAAAGCGAATAAATACGGAGCATTGGTTATGGTAAAGTAACGCACAAAATTAGGGGAATAACAAAGGAAAGGACTGGTCAAAATAAATGAATGTAAACGTGCAACGAATATAAAAATCTATATAATTGAACCGATGGAAACGAAGGAAGCAAATAAAAGAAAGGGAACGAAGGAAAAAAAATGAGCTGTGTCCCGAGCATAAATAAAGGTGGTAACGTATGAGAGGAATGAGAAAAACAAACGGGCACAATTTGAAATCAATGCAATAAAACGGCCAAAAGCTGATTTTTAGGAAAATTATTAAAGAAATATTCCTTGGGCTGCGCGTTTGAGATCCGAAAAGGCATGGAAATCAAAAAGTTATAATTTAGATTGGAATGAAAACGTACAGGAAATAATAAAGGAAAAAAAAATGCGAAATAATCATATAGCATTTATTACGTTTCAAACTTTTGACATGGCATGGGATGGAAACAGCTGTACGCTAATTGAGAAGCTATTAAAGCAATTTATTATTAGTGGCATGTTATACGTTTTTATATTTATTTATTTCCTAGATCTCAATTCATATCTGATTATACTATGCAGATTTATCTTTATTATTAAACGTTCAAAAAGAATAAAACGTATACAAATTTTCTTGATTTTCGAAACAAAATTAACGGCTAAAAGATGATGAAGGGACAAAATATAAGAAAGGGAAAGAGATGAATGCGTACAATTATTTATAAGAAAAGAGAGAGAAAAGAAAAACCCACAATTAAAAATGAATGAATGAACGCTGAAAGTCAGTCAGGAATATAGAAGGTACAATACGAAATAATGGTAATCACAACTACTTTTTTTAATGCAGACCTTAAATCAACCCTTAAAACATATACTTCATATATTTAGTTAAATATAGTATATACTTCTCTTCTTCTTTGGTTCATATGATATATGAAACCCTTAACTATCGTATTTATAGCTGACGACATATGTATAGATATACTAAATATGCACTAAAATAAACTGGAAATGGTGACACAAAAACCCAAAATCAAATATATATATATATTTAACATGACTAGAAATCAAACTTCAGTAAAACTATATACTAGTATCAAGACTAACATATATATATAGCTATTATAACACATATAAATTAAATAAAACTTGGTATAAATACGCTTTACTATATATACACTTCAAATAGACCATCATACATATACAGTGGTTTTCCAAAATAACTATATATGGAACGTACTCAACATACTTAAAATTTACACACCTTGCTGAAAAGCAAAAGGAGACCGTAAATTTATTACCCACGCTATTGATATTTATACCCAATAGAAATGAACTATGCTACCAAATTTACATCAAACTTAACTTATATTATAGTATAAATAATAGTTTATAAAGTTTTTGTACTAGATCTTATAGGTATAACCACAACCAAACTTTAAAATATATGTACACAGCTCGTACTACAAATCATTAATATACATAACATATTTTCTTTTCTTTTTCAAAATTTTATTATTAATAATTTCTCAAAATCCAATTCAATACGTTAAATACCAATTAAAAATTGCTAAAATTTTATGGGTCGTTACATTCCACCTCGAAGTGGAATGGGTATTGTGCTAACATCTGTGGATGCAGGGAAACAGGTTGGAGGGATCCAACTGGATTCCTCACAAATATTTATTTTATTTCAGATATTGTGATATTTGATTGTTTATCATATTGATATATGATGTTTGGATGCATTGATTTGTTATTTGGATGTTGTGGCATCATCGAATCCAATTTTGAAGTTTTAAAGTAACGATTTTGATTTTTAAAGGATTTTTAAAGGATTTTTAAAGTGATTTTTGAAATTATACGTTTTATTAAAATTTGAATCTTTAAAATAAATAAATATTAAAATTTTATTATTATAAAAGTTATGTTTTTGGAAAATAGTGCTTAAGTATGATTTTGGAGTTATATGAGCTTTAAATAACGTTTTGTAAATTATTAAAAGGTTTGGTTTATTTAAATGGGGATTTTTGAATTATTATAAAGGATGTATATAAAAGACTTTTAGAATTGATATTTGTAAATCAAAAATATTGGAAAAATAAAACGAGGCTTTATAAATGTTGAAAATGAAGTATTGAAGGATTTCATAAGTGAATGAAATTCATAGTTGTATAAATGGTGAAATTTTAAAATGAATAGATGCTGTAGAATAAAGGATTTATAAGTAATTAACTTATAAACTGAATTTTGACTTTTAAATAGGATTAATAGTAATTGTTACTAAAGGAGATTTTATAAGTTGAAGTGTTATAAAATATAAACGAAATCTTATAAGTAACAAGATTTCTAATTTGTGAAGTTTTAAAAAGAACGACTTTGTAAATAAATGATATTGTAAGTATTCAACTTATAATATGGACTGTTGGGTTATAATTGAGTTATATAAATCAAATTAGTTAATAAAGGAGATTTATAAATCGAAGTTTTATAAATAGGAATGGAATTTATAAACATTGTTTATAAATTCGTAATAATTTAATTTGATCAATTGAATATAAAAGTTTATTAAAGGAGTTATATTCACGTTTTTGAACAGTGAATATATCGTTAAATAAAATGGATATATCATGGGAAAGGAATGTTTTAAATGGAATTTAAAACGATTTAAAGATGTTTTAAAATGCATTAAGTATCGAAAACATAGATTTCAACATTTATTGTTGAAATAGACGTTTTTCGAGAAATAGAGGGAAATGAATACGTAGATTTCAACATTCATTGTTGAAATAGGCGTTTTCGAGGAAAATAAGGAAATAATGGACTATAACACTGTTGTTATAGTAAATGATTTCCGAAAGGAAATATTTTATATAGTATTGGGATTTATATATCTATTTTAATTTCGAATCCCTATACTAGTGTTTTTGGGTTGTCGTAACGATGTTTTACGCAACATTCGTTTTGACCCAAGTAAATGTGAATAAAAGAACGTTTTTCCTTAAGGAATGAAAAATATACTTAACTATGGTTTAAGTATATTGAATATTTTCAAATTGTTGAAAATAAATAAGATTTATGAAATACTTATTATTAAATAAGTATGGAATTGCTTTTCCAATATGAAACGAGACATTTTTGAGAATTTATCTCCTTGAAGATAAATTGGAATTGAGTAATTAAAACCTATTGAAAACTGTAGATCAGTAGATATTTTGAAATATAAATTCACTATGGAATTTATAAATGGAAAGGGAAAATTGGTTTCAAAATGAACGTTGTTTATTTTTGAAGTGTGGAAAATTAAATATCTTGTAAAGATATTTTGGGAAAATAAATAATTTGGAAAATTATTTGGAATCTGATGATGTGGCGCATCTTTTTTGATAGTTAAATGACCGACTATCAATATTTACCTTTAAATGGGTATTTTTTGTGATTGCTTGAATTGGATGCCACACTTATTTTTAAAATAAGCGCTCACTATTCAGGTTAACTGGGAAAGGACCATGGGGTCGTATAACCCATTCCGAATAGTGATACGTCGTTATGAATTGCATTTGAAGACCGGTGTTGAAGACCGGATATTTGTGAAAACGGATGGATTACCGTCGAGTTACTCTGCATCGGCTGATCTCCGATATAGAGGTTTTATCACCCTTAGTGACGGGTTGTCCGGACGTGATTAGTGAATATCCGGATTGCAAGGGCTTCTTTGTAAGTGCCTTCGGTTCTGTTCGATCCCGGAACAGACTTGTATGGATTGTATGTCTGACATTACAAGTTGAGATATAAAGCTGATTTCTTTCAAATATATTTCTGTTGGTGGCGGAGAATTTATTCTCTTAGCTTAACACCCTTCTCTGAGACGTACGAGCTCAGAGGTTATGTAGTTGAAAGTTATTAGTGATATACTCCCAATTTGGTAGTGTGGCATGCTGAGTGATGCTGTGAAATGATCATTGTGTTGATCATTTGTGATAGGATCATTTGTTTGATCGTTTATCTTTGTGATCATTACTTTGATCATTTGTTGACCCAAAGCAGCTTTTGCATAAAGCGTGGCTTTGTGGACGAGACTTCATTGAGCCTCACACCCCGGAAATGGTCAAAACAGGAAAGATGCGGCAAGGTTATTAGGGGTAGCACCCCTTTAGTGTATGTCATTCCTTCTGGATAGAGGTGGTATCATGGTATGGAGCCCGGATACTTAACCTATGTGGTTACTGCAAATTTATTACTTTGTGGTTGTTGGAAATCGGGGATCCTCGGATATAGATCGGTTACGATCGGGGAATGACATATTCGTGTCAGTAGTTACCCAATTAGGGGTAACCCGGCCTTGTGTTGGCAGAGATCCGGTTAGGTTCTCGGGACGTCATTCTAGAGGCATTTCCATGTGGCAATGGGAAGTTCCTTGGCCTGACCATTTGTTGGAAATCCAAACTCCAATACGATCCTTGTACGGTTTTAGTTGTAGAACCTGCCATTTACTTATGGTGGTCACCACTGTTTAGATGGTAGCTATAGTAGGCATACGATAATGGTCGTATGTTGGCTAAGATTTATATTCTATTTTCGAAATGAATTTTGCCTACACTATGCACTAGTAATAATATCAAATGTTCTTTTTAATGCGTATCAAGCATCTTTGACTATCATATGGAGAAATCTCCTCCGATTCTGCGTTTGCATTGTGTGTGTGTGCGGGAGGCCTTATGGTAGTCTCATTTTCTAAAAAGCATTGCGAATTTATTTAAAAATTATCCTATTCTTTGTTTTAAAGATAAATAACTGTTTTAGTTCTCACACCAGTCACATGACTGACCTGGAGTTTGTTGTTCCCTTCCTAAACTCTGGGTGCCCACCAATTTCCACACGGGCAGTCTAGAGTTTGGTTATCAGGTCATCCTGGATTTAGGAGTGCTATGGAGCTCAGGAGGCGAGCAGGATGGCGTAGTCTATTATTTATTTTATCTATGGTATATAGTATTTTTTTTTCCGCTGTTTGTTTGTTGTAACTCTGATAATGAATGTAATGTGTAAAATATTAAGTTCTTTTGTTTTAATGAACATTCATTTATCTATTATATGTTGTTCCGCTGCGATGGTTAGATTCTGATATTGTTCTTTCTGTTGTTCTATTGTTGTTCTTTTCTTTCTTCTTCTCTCTTTTTCTCTCTCCTTCTACCTCTTTCTTCTTCTTTAACCATAAAGTTTCGGAAGTTTGTTCCTCTTTGGCTGGATTGTTGTGGAATGTTGCCAGCTCAAAGGAGTACGGATTTTCGTGCCTTTACATTTGGTATCAGAGCATATGGTTAAGCGACAACCATGGTTCTGTTGGGTGTTACTCATTAGAGATAGAGTCAGCAGTACTCTAGAATGAGTTTGAGTGTAATAATTGATATGAGCACGTATCTTTTAGTGAATATAAATTGTTTTATATTGTGTTGACTTATCGGTTGATTGTTTATAGATTCTGGTCGGTGCAGTCTAGCTAACTGTATTGATAGGAGTTTCTAAACTCTTAAACAAGATAAACCGACACAGTATTGTTTTAAAAATAGGGTAAATGAAATAATTTTACCCAAAACTATTTTCGTATGTAAAGAAAATGATTTTCTGTGAATTATTATAGTATATGGTTGCTTGGATGTTAGGAATTGATAATATTTATTATTACCATTGAAATTGAAATAGAATTGAAATCAGTGTTATATGAAAATTGAGATAAAGATAAGAAAATGAAATCCATATACAAATGAAATTTGAGAATGTAAATTATAAATGTGATTTATAATTAGAAATAGAATTCCAGGGAAGTTTTTGGAAATGTTTTTGAAAAATTTGGAAATTTTAGAAATTAAATTCCTTTTTGATTTGAAAATGATTTTCAAAGGTTTTTGGAAAATTGTTTTGAAGGAATGAAAAGCTCTAAACTCTTGTCGGTCGCTGGAAAATAATTCCGATGGTGATCGCGACATCATCGGTGTTCATTTTCGGGTTCCCAAAAGAGGAATTGCTGCCAATTGTTTTAAATGAAAGATGTTTGAAAATTTGGGTTTGGTTTTGAAATTCAAAGAATAATTTGAATTGTTTTCAACAATGGTTTTGAAAGGTTAAAAAGACTCTGGAATGCTATATAAAAATATTTATGGAATATTATTAAGTTGAAAATAAATTTGGAGTAATTAAAATGAATTGGAATTGAGTATTGAATTATGGAAATAAATTGTGAATGAATGAATAAAATTACAATTGCAAGAAAATGAAGGTGAATTGAAATTAAATTGTGTTTGTAAATAAATGAACAAATGAAGTAACAAATGAAATGAGATTTGAATCATGTTGAATAAAATCCAAACTTGGAAATAAAATAAAATAAAGTGGATTGAATTCAAGTAAATTAACTTGATAATTTATTAATTTGTGAAATAATTTCAAATGGAATGAATATGAATATGGAATGTAAATAAAATTGAATATAATCAATTGGAAAACTAAGATGAATTGAAATGGTATCAATTTAAATTAATTATAAACTAGAATGAATATGAATTCGTTTTGCTTAGAAATGAATAGAATGAAGAAAATGAATTGTAAACTATTGAATTAAATGGACAATGGCATATGAATTGGTCGTAAGCAACTAAAGATGAATTGAAACTTTAGGAATTGCAAATGAAATTGAAATGCAAAATTGATTGAAAATGAATGAAATTGGATATGTAACTTCAATAGTAAAGCTAAAGATGGTATAAGTAGTATATATTGAAAATTTTGAAATGGAATGTGCAAAATGATTTGAATGTTGGAATTGGATACTACTACTAGCAGGTTATACAGGTGTACTAAAAGAAATGGAATTGAGATTTTGATTTCAAAGATAAAAATTGAATTGCTCGACAAAAAGGTACGTATTTGAATTTCAGTATGAAATTTGGTGATTTTCTTCTCCAGCCGCTTGGCTTTCTCTTTTCTTTTTGATTCTGAGGGGCCATGGTGCCATTTTGTAGTCGTACCGATCGAGCCGCGCAAAGGAGAAGCTGGCGAAATTTTTCGAAAATTTCGGGTGTTAGAAAATTTTTGAGAAAATTTGAAAGTTTAAAATTTGAATTTAAATTTAAATTTTGAAGTAAACAATGTTGTTTGAAACTTGTAAGTGAAGTTGGAAAGCTAGTTGAAATGATAGTGAATCTTTAATAAAAAGATCTAGGTTAGTAAGTTGATAAAACTATTTGAATTGTGAAAAATAGTAGACGAGTTAAGGACCATTCTTCCTAACTTGTAATTTCGGGACGAAATTCTTTTAAGGGGGGAAGATTGTAACGACCCAGAATTTTGAACAATTTAAATTGAAAATATTTAATTGATTTTAAATATTTGAATGATGGTTTGACTTGAATTTTCAATATAACTTTGAAATTGGTGATTAAATTAAAAAAATTTAATCTATTTAAAGTGAATAAAAAAAAATTGAATCTTCAGTTTTGAGTTGATTAAAAATATTTCAAAGGTTTTTAAAATTCATATTGATAATACTGAAGATTATAGATGCTTCAGATTTGAAATTTATAGTGAATTGTTCGGTTTTGAATTTATATCGTTTAAATTGAATTTAAAAATAGCCTTCCGAGGCACAGTCTCGGAATTCGACGAAACCAGTTCCATTAAGTCCGGAATATTGAATTATTGCCGGGTTTCAAATTTCGCAGCATTTGGAGTTTATATGTGGACACACGTTGAGTAAACGCATTTAAATTTGAATTAAATTTAATTTGAATTTAAATATACCCATTTGTCAACATCAGCCACCCTACTTTCTTTAAGCAGACCTATTTCCTGAACCATCACGTACTCTTGTTCCCCATCTCTCTGTAAAAATCACACAAGTTCAGAAGAAGAAAAAAACAAAACAAACGAACAAATTTTATTTCGTTCAAACTTAAAAACAATGGCCGCTCTCGATTCAATAGCAGGTCGTTCGAATTCATTTGAACGCGAAGAAAAAAATAATAATAATAAAAGGAGATCGCTCGAATCGAAAATCATGATAGGGGAGGAGGCTAAATCGCGCTTGCGCTCGCGAGAAGTTGGGCAGCGAGGTGGAGGTAGTGCAGGCTAGGGCTTCGGTGGCGTCGACGTTGTTCGATTGTGGGGGGAAAACTCGAGCGAGGTGCCATGGAAGTTCGGGCGCGTGAGGCGTCACGGCGGCTATTAGAGGCTGGAGCGGCGAATCGAAGATTGATCGAGCCGAGGTGAAGGCGGCTACGACTGGGAGGAGCGAGCGTGACAATAGCAGTGGGGGTGACCGCAGCAGGCAATTGGGGTTCGCGACTCGGCAAGGGGTTCGAGGCGGCGGCGACTCGTGGTATGATGGTGGCTGTCACTCGCGTGCGTGTGGGTGGCCGTGGGTTCCTATGCAGGCAGTGAGGTAGTTTTATTATTTTGAGCATTTTAAATTTAAATGTTCTCAGGTTTTAACTGAGAAAAAAAAATATTGTTTTAAATTTAACAGTAAGATAGATAGACAATTTACTTCAATTTAATATATATGTTACAGTGAAGAAAATATCCATTTGTGAAAAGGAAAATGTTTATCATGCCTATTTTAATTTAATTTAATTTAGGTAGGTAGGAAGATTATATGCAGAAAGTATATAAACTTATCTAAATTATTTAGCTACTAAAAATGGAATTGTAAAGGAAAATTTGGTTTAACTAAATTATTAGTTGATTAATCTATTTAATTTTATATGATAGATTAAGAAAGCATAAATATGTATATATGGTGACTGATTTGTTTGATAAGCATATTTCATCATTTTAAATGGTAAAAATATTTTATTTAAACGGGAAATCATTTGTTTAAAATTAAACTTTTAAGTTAAATAAAATTTATTAAAAGGGAAATTTGTTCAAAATAAAACCACTAGGAAATTTACACTTATCAAATGAAATTGATTTATTCAATTTGTTTCGAATGTTAATAAATGCATATAAATTGTTTATACAAGGTCTAAATTGATGAAATCAAGCCGGAAATGGAAATGGATTGCAGGATAAATCAAAGGTGAGAACTTCTCACTCAAAAGGGTTTGTTAAATTTTAAATAGTTATATTTAAAATATGTTGATTGATGGATTGTTGTTTGATTATGATATTAGATATAGTAGGATATATCTATATATAGCAATATATATATATTAGCATATGTATATATTGCAGTTGATTGATTTCCCGCCTTGTATAGCGGATGAGACCCTATTGCGCCGTCTATTAAGCGGATATATATTTTATAAAATCCCATATACCGCGATATTCCACCTCGAAGTGGAATGGGTATTGTGCTAACATCTGTGGATGCAGGGAAACGGGTTGGAGGGATCCAACTGGATTTCTCACAAATATTTATTTTATTTCAGATATTGTGATATTTGATTGTTTATCATATTAATATATGATATTTGGATGCATTGATTTGTTATTTGGATGTTGTGGCATCATCGAATCCAATTTTGAAGTTTTAAAGTAACGATTTTGATTTTTAAAGGATTTTTAAAGTGATTTTTGAAATTATACGTTTTATTAAAATTTGAATATTTAAAATAAATAAATATTAAAATTTTATTATTATAAAAGTTATGTTTTTGGAAAATAGTGCTTAAGTATGATTTTGGAGTTATATGAGTTTTAATTAACGTTTTGTAAATAATTAAAAGGTTTGGTTTATTTAAATGGGGATTTTTGAATTATTATAAAGGATGTATATAGAAGACTTTTAGAATTGATATTTGTAAATCAAAAATATTGGAAAAATAAAACGAGGCTTTATAAATGTTGAAAATGAAGTATTGAAGGATTTCATAAGTGAATGAAATTCATAGTTGTATAAATGGTGAAATTTTAAAATGAATAGATGCTGTAGAATAAAGGATTTATAAGTAATTAACTTATAAACTGAATTTTGACTTTTAAATAGGATTAATAGAAATTGTTACTAAAGGAGATTTTATAAGTTGAAGTGTTATAAAATATAAACGAAATCTTATAAGTAACAAGATTTCTAATTTGTGAAGTTTTAAAAAGGACGACTTTGTAAATAAATGATATTGTAAGTATTCAACTTATAATATGGACTGTTGGGTTATAATTGAGTTATATAAATCAAATTAGTTAATAAAGGAGATTTATAAATCGAAGTTTTATAAATATGAATGGAATTTATAAACATTGTTTATAAATTCGTAATCAATTGAATTTGATCAATTGAATATAAAAGTTTATTAAAGGAGTTATATTCACGTTTTTGAACAGTGAATATATTGTTAAATAAAATGGATATATCTTGGGAAAGGAATGTTTTAAATGGAATTTAAAACGATTTAAAGATGTTTTAAAATGCATTAAGTATCGAAAACATAGGTTTCAACATTTATTGTTGAAATAGACGTTTTTCGAGAAATAGAGGGAAATGAATACGTAGATTTCAACATTCATTGTTGAAATAGGCGTTTTCGAGGAAAATAAGGAAATAATGGACTATAACACTGTTGTTATAGTAAATGATTTACGAAAGGAAATATTTTATATAGTATTGGGATTTATATATCTATTTTAATTTCGAATCCCTATACTAGTGTTTTTGGGTTGTCGTAACGATGTTTTACGCAACATTCGTTTTGACCCAAGTAAATGTGAATAAAAGAATATTTTTCCTTAAGGAATGAAAAATATACTTAACTATGGTTTAAGTATATTGAATATTTTCAAATTGTTGAAAATAAATAAGATTTATGAAATACTTATTATTAAATAAGTATGGAATTGCTTTTCCAATATGAAACGAGACATTTTTGAGAATTTATCTTCTTGAATATAAATTGGAATTGAGTAATTAAAACCTATTGAAAACTGTAGATCAGTAGATATTTTGAAATATAAATTCACTATGGAATTTATAAATGGAAAGGGAAAATTGGTTTCAAAATAAACGTTGTTTATTTTTGAAGTGTGGAAAATTATATATCTTGTAAAGATATTTTGGGAAAATAAATAATTTGGAAAATTATTTGGAATCTGATGATGTGGTGCATCTTTATTGATAGTTAAATAACCGACTATCAATATTTACCTTTAAATGGGTATTTGCTGTGACTGCTTGAATTGGATGCCACACTTATTTTTAAAATAAGCGCTCACTATTCAGGTTAACTGGGAAAGGACCATGGGGTCGTATAACCCATTCCGAATAGTGATACGTCGTTATGAATTACATTTGAAGACCGGTGTTGAAGACCGGATATTTGTGAAAACGGATGGATTACCGTCGAGTTACTCTGCATCGGCTGATCTCCGATATAGAGGTTTTATCACCCTTAGTGACAGGTTGTCCGGACGTGATTAGTGAATATCCGGATTGCAAGGGCTTCTTTGTAAGTGCCTTCGGTTCTGTTCGATCCCGGAACAGACTTGTATGGATTGTATGTCTGACATTACAAGTTGAGATATAAAGCTGATTTCTTTCAAATATATTTCTGTTGGTGGCGGAGAATTTATTCTCTTAGCTTAACACCCTTCTCTGAGACGTACGAGCTCAGAGGTTATGTAGTTGAAAGTTATTAGTGATATACTCCCAATTTGGTAGTGTGGCATGCTGAGTGATGCTGTGAAATGATCATTGTGTTGATCATTTGTGATAGGATCATTTGTTTGATCGTTTATCTTTGTGATCATTACTTTGATCATTTGTTGACCCAAAGCAGCTTTTGCATAAAGCGTGGCTTTGTGGAAGAGACTTCATTGAGCCTCACACCCCGGAAATGGTCAAAACAGGAAAGATGCGGCAAGGTTATTAGGGGGTAGCACCCCTTTAGTGTATGTCATTCCTTCTGGATAGAGGTGGTATCATGGTATGGAGCCCGGATACTTAACCTATGTGGTTACTGCAAATTTATTACTTTGTGGTTGTTGGAAATCGGGGATCCTCGGATATAGATCGGTTACGATCGGGGAATGACATATTCGTGTCAGTAGTTACCCAGTTAGGGGTAACCCGGCCTTGTGTTGGCAGAGATCCGGTTAGGTTCTCGGGACGTCATTCCAGAGGCATTTCCATGTGGCAATGGGAAGTTCCTTGGCCTGACCATTTGTTGGAAATCCAAACTCCAATACGATCCTTGTACGGTTTTAGTTGTAGAACCTGCCATTTACTTATGGTGGTTACCACTGTTTAGATTGTAGCTATATGTAACGCCCCGCAAATTTTCGACTTTCGAAAATTCGACATCGACACTCACTTTATCGACTGCCGAGAAATCGAAAGCCGGAAACACGGAATGTTATGGGTTTTAAGAAAAAGAATTTAAGAAAAGAGAAGAGAAAAAGATAAGAAGGTAGAAGATAGAGAGAAAAGAGAAAACAGAAGATAGAAAATTTTAAAATAGAACGGAACAGAAGAAATAGAACGGGACAGAAAGGAAACAAAACAACAGAATCACATCAGAATCTCACAATTCGCAGCGGAACAACATATAATAATAAATGAATAATCTTTAAATAAAGAACTATATCAGTTATTACATCACATTATATTTCATTACATCATATCATATCATCAGAGTGTACAACATCATACAACAATCAGTGCAGCGGAAAAAGAAATACTATATAAACTAGTAATACGCCATGCCATCCAGCTTGCCTCCAGCAACTCCTGAATATCCAGAATATCCTGATAAACCTAATTCTTGACTTCCCGTGTGGAAATTGGTGGGCACCCAGAGTTTAGGAAGGAAAACAATAAACTCCAAGTCAGTCATGTGACTGGTGTGAGAACTCAAAACAGTTTATTTATCTTTAAAATCAAAATAGAGGAATATTTTTAATCAATTCGCAATGCTTTTTAAAAATGAGACTACCATAAGACCTCCCACCACACACACAATGCAAACGCAGACTTGGGGAAGATTTCTTCTTATGTTAGTCAAAGATGCTTGATACGCATTTAAAATAACATTTGATATTATTACTAGTGCATAGTGTAGAACAAATCCTTTCGAAAGTAGAATATAAATCTTAGCCAGCATAGGTACCATTATATTATGCCTACTAATAGCTACCATATTAAATGGCAGGTTCTACAACTAATACCGTACAAGTCACGTATTGTTTCTTTGGATTTCCAACAAATGGTCAGGCCAAGGAACTTCCCATTGCCACTGAGAATGCCTCTGGAAAGACACCCCCGAGAACCAAACCGGAACTCTGCCAACACAAGGCCGGGTTACCCCTAACTGGGTAACTACTAACACGAGCACGCCATTCCCCGATCGTAAACGACCTTTTTCACGGGATCCCGATAACCAACAACCACAAAGTAATAAATTCGTAGTAACCACATAGGTTAAATATCTGGGCTCCATACCATGATACCACCTCTATCCAGAAGGAAATGTACATACCCTAAGGGGAGCTACAGCAACCCCTAATAACCTTGCCGCATCTTTCCTGTTTTGACCATTTCCGGGATGTGAGGCTCGACGAAGTCACGTCCACAAAAACATACTTTATACAAAAAGCCATGCTTTGGGTCAACAAATGATCAACACAATGATCACTAAGATAGACGATCAAATAAATGATCCTATCACAATAATCAACACAATGATCATTTCAGCATCACTCAGCATGTCACATTACCAAAATGGGATATATTGCTGATAACTTCAACTATATAACCTTTGAGCTCGTACGTCTCAAAGAAGGGTGTTAAGCAAAGAATAAATTCTCCGCCACCAACAGAAATATATTTGAAAGGAATCGGCTTTATATCTCAACTTGTAATGTCAGGCATACAATCCATACAAGTCTGTTCCGGGATCGAACAGAACCGAAGGCACTTACAAAGAAGTCCTTGCAATCCGGATATTCACAATCCTGATCGGATTCACCATCACATATGGAGAACTCAATACCGGAGCAACTCGGTGCAGAGTCAATCGATAGTTCATCCTATCACTCTTGCAAATACCGGTCTTCAACACCGATCTTCAATGCAATTCACAACGACGTATCACATATTCGGAGTGGGTTATACGACCCCATGGTCCTTTCCCGGTTAACCCGAATAGTGAGCGCTTATTCAAAAATAAGTGTGCATTCAAATTCAATCAATTCACATCCAATACCCATTCAAAGGGAAATATTGATAGTCGGTTATTGAACTATCAATGGATATGCACACATCACCAGATTCCAAATAATTTTCCAAATTATTTATTTTCCAAAATATCTTTATAAGATATATAATTTCAACACTTCAAAAATAAATCAATATTTATTTTCAAACAAATTCCACTTTTCACATATAAATTCCATAATGAATTTATATTTCAAAATATCTATGCATATACAATTTCAACTATCCATTTCAATTTATCTTCAAAAAGATAAATTCTAATTATTTACTTCATATTGGAAAACATTTCCATACTTATTTATTCATAAGTAATTCACAAATCCTTTTATTTTCAACCTTAGAAAATATTCAATATACTTAAATCGAATTAAGTATATATTTCATTCTTTAAGGAAATCATTCACTTTAACATATTTATTTGGGTCAAAACGAATGTTGCGTAAAACATCGTTACGATAACCCAAAATCACTAGTATAGGGATTCGAAATTAAAATAGATATATAAATCCCAATACTATATAAAACATTTCCTTTCGGAAATCATTTACTATAACAACAGTGTTATAGTCCATCATCTCCTTTCATTTCTCGAAACATCTATTTCAACAATAAATGTTGAAATCTATGGTTTCGAATCTCAACACATTTTAAAACATCGTTAGATCGTTTTAATTCTGTTTAAAATATCACATTCTAAAACATTTTCTTTAACATGTTATTCACTATTCAAAAACGTGAATATACCTCTTTAACAAATTCCATCCTTTTATTCATTTTAATTCAAAGGATTATTCACTATTCAAAATGTGAATATAACTCTATTTCTAAGTTATAACAATTAACTTATCAAAATAAGTCGTTTGCGAATTTATAAAACAACGTTTATAAATTCCATTTCTATTTATTTATAAAAACTTCCTTTTTATAAATTCCTTTATTAACCTATTCCAGTTTATAACTAAATTATAAACTAAATGTTCATATAATAAGTTGACTACTTATAAACGATTATTTTACAAAATCGTTCCTTAGAATTTCATAATTATAAATCTTATAACTTATAAGATTCATTTATTTAACCCAATCTATTCTTCAAATAACTTCATAAAATTTATAAATCTACTGTTTATAAATTTCGTTTACAACTTCACCATTTATAATTCTATTGATTTCATTCTTTAATGAAATTCATTTTCAATTCATTCAAACACTTATAAAATCTCATTTTATAATCCCAACGTTTTAATTTACAAATATTCATTTGTAAATCCTTTAATATAAATCAATCTATATTATTCTTTAAAACGTCTTTAATTTCCTTAAAAAAAACTTCACCATTCTGATTTATAAAATAATTAAATTTTATAAATCCTATATTTAACTTTTTATAACAAGTTCAGAATCCCAATTTAAACTCTTTTATAAAGTCATTAATTCCTTATTTTCAAAAATCAGCTTTTAACTATATTTCTTAAAAATCATAATTTTTATAACATTAAAAATTATAACGTTTATTTATTTGAAATGGATCAATTCCAAAGATATTTTATCTTTTCAAAAATCACTTTAAAAACATTTTAAAATCCCAAAATCTGGGTCCAATGATGCTACACATCAAATAGTCAATCACGACCACAACGATATCATATATCGATATGATAATCAATCAAATATCAAAATATCTGAAATAAAATAAATACTGTTGAGGAATCCAGTTGGATCCCTCCAACCTGTTTCCTGCATCCAAAAACATTAGCACAATACCAATTTCGCTCCAGTACGAAATTATCGCGGTACATGTTCTTATTAAATATTATCCGCTTAATAACGGCGTAATAGGGTCTCATCCGCTAAACAAAAAATGCGGGAAATCAACAACTGCAATATATACATATGCCAATATATATATATTGATATTATATATAATACCAATTTCACTGTTTATGAAATATTCGCGGTATATGTTTTTATTAAATAACATCCGCTTACTAACGACGCATAATGTCTATTTTAACAATCAATATATACAATTCATCATTCAAACATGCATTCAAATATTTTAAATCTAACTATTTAAAATAAAATCGAAATCTATTCGATTGAGTGAGAAATTCTCACCTTGGTTTTAATTTCCGTTTTTAGCTTTTATTTCGAATAAAATTAAACGCGCGTTTAATTTTACCCGAAATTCTCACTAACTCCAAACGACTCCAAACCAACTCCATCGCGTAGTGCTCGTCCATACGATTCCAACGCAACTGAGTTTGCATTTTTTCGACCTCGTATGAAAAAGTTATGCATTTTATAAGATCGTACACGATTTATATACTCTAATTACAACATTTATTTAAATTTTTCTAACCAAAACAATCCCAGTCCTTGGATCCCACACATGCAAATCTGGCCGTGCCCCTTCTCCATCTTCCTCTCGTGTTCATCTCCAGGAACAAAACCGAACCAAAGAACCCATTTAGCAAAATTAGGTTTAGACATTACAACCACAATACACAATGAAACTCGATCAAACCACATGCATTTTGAAGCTCCTCTCCTCCTTCATGTTCGCCCCCAACCATGGCAAGCTCGGCCTGCTGCAGAGCATGGGAATGCGTGCGCAACTTGCTGCCTTCCCACTCGATTTCCCATCAATCCGTGAAGCCATTCGCGATCATAACCGTTGGATCTCTAGTTCGTGTTGTGCTCTACAACTTTCTAGTTGAAACTTTCTCGAATCGATGAATGGATTGAGAGATTTTGAGGGAGAAAGTTGATGATTTTCTGGCCATTCAATTGTAGGTGGCGGCTATGCAGTTTGATATTAGGGTTAGGGTTATTTTTTATCAAATTTATGAAGATGGTGGTCTATTTATAAGGAACGAGCGACACTATTCATCCCGGAAATTCCGAACTCCGATTTAGACGCCGTAACCAGCGTACCTAGGGTTTATCCCGCGTTCCGGACACAATGGAACAGTTTTCGGAAGCTAATTCGGAAGTATGTGCGAGTTATGGCTGAAAACGCTCAATTTGAATTAAACCGATTTAAATCGATTTCTAGGCGTTTTAATTTGTACCGGACAAACGGTAAATCCAATTGACTTGAAATTTGAAACCTTACAATAATATCACATTACGGATCCGATGAAACTGGTTTCGTCGAATTCCGAGACTTTTTGAAAAATGGCTATTTTGACTCGCCAAATTTAAATTAAAAATAAATCGATGCGTTTCGAGCTGCCACGATCAAACGATAGCTCCGATTGATACGAAAATTGAAATCCGGTAATAACTAACTATTACGGATCCAATGAAACTGGTTTCGTTCAATTCTGAGACTGTTCAAAAATTGGCTATTTTACAGTCGATTATTAAATATTAAAATATTCAATTTTCACAAATTTACTTTTAATTCGATTTTAAAAGTTCTAAAATATTTCTATAACTCCAGTATGATTAAATAAAATTTTCCAAATTATTTTCAATCATATTTAACTCAATTTTCAATTATTTCCATAATTTAACATATTAAATTATCGATTTAATTATCCAATTAAATCCAATAAATCAAAATAAAATTTATTTGACTTAAAAATTCACTTATAAATATTTAAAATTAATTAAATATTCAAATTTTAATTTATAAAAATTCTGGGTCGTTACAATCTTTCCCCCTTAAAAGAATTTCGTCCTCGAAATTACAAGTAAGAAAAGTTAGAGAATCTATTAATTTTCCACAATTCATAGTTAAACTTCTTACAATACTTTACTAAGTTTTCAAATCATACTTAGTTATCTTTTCAAAAACAAACTATATCATTTAACTTTCAATTCCAAAATCAAAGTTAAAGTTTTCAAAAATTTTCCAAATTTTCTCAAAATTTTTCTAACGCCTTAAATTTTCGGAAAAATTCGCCATAGTCTCCTTTGCGCGGCTCGATCCGAAAAAAAAAAATGACAGTATATATATCACAAATATACATTTCATCAAGTAATGAGGCATCCCGAAGGGAAAAAAGTGTAAAAGTGCGATATTTAATCCGAGATATGTACCTTATATTTTATTAGCAAGCCTATACGGCTAATATAGCGCTAAAGCGAGCTCCAAATGCGAAGCAAACGCGATCCACACCTACTAAACACTCAACAAACAACATGAGAACATGCATATATGCAAATAATCTCAATATACAACATATATCTCCATGTACAACATATAGCAACATATCAACTATATATGTCACATAGCAAATGCAACAATAGCAATATATTCAACCATCAACCAACTAACATCCATATCCAATAAACATTCATTCATATTCTCATTCATATTTAATGAATTGGTTTTCAATTTAAATCACATTTGATTCGTTTACATTGGATTTACTAACATTCATTCTCAATTCAATTAGTTTACATTTACTAATTAAATCTAATTCACATTCAATTCTATTCAAATTTATTTACTTTCTAATTTGAATTCAATTTCATAGCTTTCAATTTCATTAAATCTTAATGAATTACATACAATCAATCAACAATCATATAACAACCAAAGTATATCAATTACAACCAAATTTCTTTTGCTTATATTCATTCAATTTGGTTTAACATCTTCACTTTCCAATTGGTTTTATTTAAATTGATTTTCATTCAATTTTATTCAACTCCCAATAAAATTAGATTTTAATGAATTAACACTTTCATTAATTATTCCTTATCAACTTAAATTACATTCAATTGTTTTAACATTCAATCCATTAACTCAATTCAATTACAAAGTTGAATTCTATTTATATAACTCAAGTTCATATCCATCACTTAACTTAATTAATTTACTTTGATACCCAAAATCAATTCCATTTACATTACTTAAGTTATATTTCATTTAACTTTAAATTTACCATTATTTACAACTCATATTAATAAATATATTCATATAATTTCACTTCTTATATATATAAGTTTATTTCACAATTGTAAATCACCTTAATTATAATTCAATCCTTATAATTCATTTGCTTATACAATTATTCTTTTATTTAGATTATTCAAACAACCTAACAATCAACTTATATACATTAATAATTCTGAAAATTTATTTCTTTTATATATAAAAATATACTGAAGGTAAAATTATTTCATTTACCCAATTTAAAATCAATATTGTGCCGAATTGTTCTATTCAAGTGTTTATAGATCCCTATCAACAACGTTAATTACTCGTATTAACCAGAATCTATATACCACTCAATAAACCAATCATCACAATATAAAACAATTTCATATTCACTAACAAATACGCTCTCATATCTATTATTACACTCAACTCATTCTAGAGTACTGCTGACTCTATCTCTAATGAGTAATACCCAACAGAACCATGGTTGTCGCTTAACCAACAGCTCTGATACCAAATGTAACGCCCCGCAAATTTTCGACTTTCGAAAATTCGACATCGACACTCACTTTATCGACTGCCGAGAAATCGAAAGCCGGAAACACGGAATGTTATGGGTTTTAAGAAAAAGAATTTAAGAAAAGAGAAGAGAAAAAGATAAGAAGGTAGAAGATAGAGAGAAAAGAGAAAACAGAAGATAGAAAATTTTAAAATAGAACGGAACAGAAGAAATAGAACGGGACAGAAAGGAAACAAAACAACAGAATCACATCAGAATCTCACAATTCGCAGCGGAACAACATATAATAATAAATGAATAATCTTTAAATAAAGAACTATATCAGTTATTACATCACATTATATTTCATTACATCATATCATATCATCAGAGTGTACAACATCATACAACAATCAGTGCAGCGGAAAAAGAAATACTATATAAACTAGTAATACGCCATGCCATCCAGCTTGCCTCCAGCAACTCCTGAATATCCAGAATATCCTGATAAACCTAATTCTTGACTGCCCGTGTGGAAATTGGTGGGCACCCAGAGTTTAGGAAGGAAAACAATAAACTCCAAGTCAGTCATGTGACTGGTGTGAGAACTCAAAACAGTTTATTTATCTTTAAAATCAAAATAGAGGAATATTTTTAATCAATTCGCAATGCTTTTTAAAAATGAGACTACCATAAGACCTCCCACCACACACACAATGCAAACGCAGACTTGGGGAAGATTTCTTCTTATGTTAGTCAAAGATGCTTGATACGCATTTAAAATAACATTTGATATTATTACTAGTGCATAGTGTAGAACAAATCCTTTCGAAAGTAGAATATAAATCTTAGCCAGCATAGGTACCATTATATTATGCCTACTAATAGCTACCATATTAAATGGCAGGTTCTACAACTAATACCGTACAAGTCACGTATTGTTTCTTTGGATTTCCAACAAATGGTCAGGCCAAGGAACTTCCCATTGCCACTGAGAATGCCTCTGGAAAGACACCCCCGAGAACCAAACCGGAACTCTGCCAACACAAGGCCGGGTTACCCCTAACTGGGTAACTACTGACACGAGCACGCCATTCCCCGATCGTAAACGACCTTTTTAACGGGATCCCGATAACCAACAACCACAAAGTAATAAATTCGTAGTAACCACATAGGTTAAATATCTGGGCTCCATACCATGATACCACCTCTATCCAGAAGGAAATGTACATACCCTAAGGGGAGCTACAGCAACCCCTAATAACCTTGCCGCATCTTTCCTGTTTTGACCATTTCCGGGATGTGAGGCTCGACGAAGTCACGTCCACAAAAACATACTTTATACAAAAAGCCATGCTTTGGGTCAACAAATGATCAACACAATGATCACTAAGATAGACGATCAAATAAATGATCCTATCACAATAATCAACACAATGATCATTTCAGCATCACTCAGCATGTCACATTACCAAAATGGGATATATTGCTGATAACTTCAACTATATAACCTTTGAGCTCGTACGTCTCAAAGAAGGGTGTTAAGCAAAGAATAAATTCTCCGCCACCAACAGAAATATATTTGAAAGGAATCGGCTTTATATCTCAACTTGTAATGTCAGGCATACAATCCATACAAGTCTGTTCCGGGATCGAACAGAACCGAAGGCACTTACAAAGAAGTCCTTGCAATCCGGATATTCACAATCCTGATCGGATTCACCATCACATATGGAGAACTCAATACCGGAGCAACTCGGTGCAGAGTCAATCGATAGTTCATCCTATCACTCTTGCAAATACCGGTCTTCAACACCGATCTTCAATGCAATTCACAACGACGTATCACATATTCGGAGTGGGTTATACGACCCCATGGTCCTTTCCCGGTTAACCCGAATAGTGAGCGCTTATTCAAAAATAAGTGTGCATTCAAATTCAATCAATTCACATCCAATACCCATTCAAAGGGAAATATTGATAGTCGGTCATTGAACTATCAATGGATATGCACACATCACCAGATTCCAAATAATTTTCCAAATTATTTATTTTCCAAAATATCTTTATAAGATATATAATTTCAACACTTCAAAAATAAATCAATATTTATTTTCAAACAAATTCCACTTTTCACATATAAATTCCATAATGAATTTATATTTCAAAATATCTATGCATATACAATTTCAACTATCCATTTCAATTTATCTTCAAAAAGATAAATTCTAATTATTTACTTCATATTGGAAAACATTTCCATACTTATTTATTCATAAGTAATTCACAAATCCTTTTATTTTCAACCTTAGAAAATATTCAATATACTTAAATCGAATTAAGTATATATTTCATTCTTTAAGGAAATCATTCACTTTAACATATTTATTTGGGTCAAAACGAATGTTGCGTAAAACATCGTTACGATAACCCAAAATCACTAGTATAGGGATTCGAAATTAAAATAGATATATAAATCCCAATACTATATAAAACATTTCCTTTCGGAAATCATTTACTATAACAACAGTGTTATAGTCCATCATCTCCTTTCATTTCTCGAAACATCTATTTCAACAATAAATGTTGAAATCTATGGTTTCGAATTTCAACACATTTTAAAACATCGTTAGATCGTTTTAATTCTGTTTAAAATATCACATTCTAAAACATTTTCTTTAACATGTTATTCACTATTCAAAAACGTGAATATACCTCTTTAACAAATTCCATCCTTTTATTCATTTTAATTCAAAGGATTATTCACTATTCAAAATGTGAATATAACTCTATTTCTAAGTTATAACAATTAACTTATCAAAATAAGTCGTTTGCGAATTTATAAAACAACGTTTATAAATTCCATTTCTATTTATTTATAAAAACTTCCTTTTTATAAATTCCTTTATTAACCTATTCCAGTTTATAACTAAATTATAAACTAAATGTTCATATAATAAGTTGACTACTTATAAACGATTATTTTACAAAATCGTTCCTTAGAATTTCATAATTATAAATCTTATAACTTATAAGATTCATTTATTTAACCCAATCTATTCTTCAAATAACTTCATAAAATTTATAAATCTACTGTTTATAAATTTCGTTTACAACTTCACCATTTATAATTCTATTGATTTCATTCTTTAATGAAATTCATTTTCAATTCATTCAAACACTTATAAAATCTCATTTTATAATCCCAACGTTTTAATTTACAAATATTCATTTGTAAATCCTTTAATATAAATCAATCTATATTATTCTTTAAAACGTCTTTAATTTCCTTAAAAAAAACTTCACCATTCTGATTTATAAAATAATTAAATTTTATAAATCCTATATTTAACTTTTTATAACAAGTTCAGAATCCCAATTTAAACTCTTTTATAAAGTCATTAATTCCTTATTTTCAAAAATCAGCTTTTAACTATATTTCTTAAAAATCATAATTTTTATAACATTAAAAATTATAACGTTTATTTATTTGAAATGGATCAATTCCAAAGATATTTTATCTTTTCAAAAATCACTTTAAAAACATTTTAAAATCCCAAAATCTGTGTCCAATGATGCTACACATCAAATAGTCAATCACGACCACAACGATATCATATATCGATATGATAATCAATCAAATATCAAAATATCTGAAATAAAATAAATACTGTTGAGGAATCCAGTTGGATCCCTCCAACCTGTTTCCTGCATCCAAAAACATTAGCACAATACCAATTTCGCTCCAGTACGAAATTATCGCGGTACATGTTCTTATTAAATATTATCCGCTTAATAACGGCGTAATAGGGTCTCATCCGCTAAACAAAAAATGCGGGAAATTAACAACTGCAATATATACATATGCCAATATATATATATTGATATTATATATAATACCAATTTCACTGTTTATGAAATATTCGCGGTATATGTTTTTATTAAATAACATCCGCTTACTAACGGCGCATAATGTCTATTTTAACAATCAATATATACAATTCATCATTCAAACATGCATTCAAATATTTTAAATCTAACTATTTAAAATAAAATCGAAATCTATTCGATTGAGTGAGAAATTCTCACCTTGGTTTTAATTTCCGTTTTTAGCTTTTATTTCGAATAAAATTAAACGCGCGTTTAATTTTACCCGAAATTCTCACTAACTCCAAACGACTCCAAACCAACTCCATCGCGTAGTGCTCGTCCATACGATTCCAACGCAACTGAGTTTGCATTTTTTCGACCTCGTATGAAAAAGTTATGCATTTTATAAGATCGTACACGATTTATATACTCTAATTACAACATTTATTTAAATTTTTCTAACCAAAACAATCCCAGCCCTTGGATCCCACACATGCAAATCTGGCCGTGCCCCTTCTCCATCTTCCTCTCGTGTTCATCTCCAGGAACAAAACCGAACCAAAGAACCCATTTAGCAAAATTAGGTTTAGACATTACAACCACAATACACAATGAAACTCGATCAAACCACATGCATTTTGAAGCTCCTCTCCTCCTTCATGTTCGCCCCCAACCATGGCAAGCTCGGCCTGCTGCAGAGCATGGGAATGCGTGCGCAACTTGCTGCCTTCCCACTCGATTTCCCATCAATCCGTGAAGCCATTCGCGATCATAACCGTTGGATCTCTAGTTCGTGTTGTGCTCTACAACTTTCTAGTTGAAACTTTCTCGAATCGATGAATGGATTGAGAGATTTTGAGGGAGAAAGTTGATGATTTTCTGGCCATTCAATTGTAGGTGGCGGCTATGCAGTTTGATATTAGGGTTAGGGTTATTTTTTATCAAATTTATGAAGATGGTGGTCTATTTATAAGGAACGAGCGACACTATTCATCCCGAAAATTCCGAACTCCGATTTAGACGCCGTAACCAGCGTACCTAGGGTTTATCCCGCGTTCCGGACACAATGGAACAGGTTTCGGAAGCTAATTCGGAAGTATGTGCGAGTTATGGCTGAAAACGCTCAATTTGAATTAAACCGATTTAAATCGATTTCTAGGCGTTTTAATTTGTACCGGACAAACGGTAAATCCAATTGACTTGAAATTTGAAACCTTACAATAATATCACATTACGGATCCGATGAAACTGGTTTCGTCGAATTCCGAGACTTTTTGAAAAATGGCTATTTTGACTCGCCAAATTTAAATTAAAAATAAATCGATGCGTTTCGAGCTGCCACGATCAAACGATAGCTCCGATTGATACGAAAATTGAAATCCGGTAATAACTAACTATTATGGATCCAATGAAACTGGTTTCGTTCAATTCTGAGACTGTTCAAAAATTGGCTATTTTACAGTCGATTATTAAATATTAAAATATTCAATTTTCACAAATTTACTTTTAATTCGATTTTAAAAGTTCTAAAATATTTCTATAACTCCAGTATGATTAAATAAAATTTTCCAAATTATTTTCAATCATATTTAACTCAATTTTCAATTATTTCCATAATTTAACATATTAAATTATCGATTTAATTATCCAATTAAATCCAATAAATCAAAATAAAATTTATTTGACTTAAAAATTCACTTATAAATATTTAAAATTAATTAAATATTCAAATTTTAATTTATAAAAATTCTGGGTCGTTACACTATAGTAGACATACGATAATGGTCGTATGTTGGCTAAGATTTATATTCTATTTTCGAAATGAATTTTGCCTACACTATGCACTAGTAACAATATCAAATGTTCTTCTTAATGCGTATCAAGCATCTTTGACTATCATAAGGAGAAATCTCCTCTGATTCTACGTTTGCATTGTGTGTGTGTGTGCGGGAGGCCTTATGGTAGTCTCATTTTCTAAAAAGCATTGCGAATTTATTTAAAAATTATCCTATTCTTTGTTTTAAAGATAAATAACTGTTTTAGTTCTCACACCAGTCACATGACTGACCTGGAGTTTATTGTTCCCTTCCTAAACACTGGGTGCCCACCAATTTCCACACGGGCAGTCTAGAGTTTGGTTATCAGGTCATCCTGGATTTAGGAGTGCTATGGAGCTCAGGAGGCGAACAGGATGGCGTAGTCTATTATTTATTTTATCTATGGTATATAGTATTTTTTTCCGCTGTTTGTTTGTTGTAAACTCTGATAATGAATGTAATGTGATGTAATGTGTGAAATATTCAGTTCTTTTGTTTTAATGAATATTCATTTATCTATTATATGTTGTTCCGCTGCGATGGTTAGATTCTGATATTGTTCTTTCTGTTGTTCTGTTGTTGTTCTTTTCTTTCTTCTTCTCTCTTTTTCTCTCTCATTCTACCTCCTTCTTCTTTAACCATAAAGTTTCGGAAGTTTGTTCCTCTTTGGATGGATTGTTGTGGAATGTTGCCAGCTCAAAGGAGTACGGATTTTCGGGCCTTTACAATCTTCAATCGTAAATCCATCAAAATCCACGGTCATAAGGCAGCCTAAGCCCAATAAAATGTCAATTACCATCCATTTTGCAGGGTCGTTCTATATATTGTACTCATGCTCTTCTTGGTCAATGCCTTGCGTTATGGCTTGTACTTAATGGGGCAATCGGGGTAGGTGTATAATTTAACTCCATTCAGTATTCCAACTCATAATTACCCCACCCATCTTTTCAGAATATGGTCGTAACTATTTCTGTAGTCGGAACTCACAGAGTTGGGTATAATATATATATATATATATATATATATATATATATATATTACAGATAAAAAACAAATACGTTTTCTCAGCATATCCTAATTTTTATGATCGAATAGCCTTGCTTTAATACCAAATTTAATAACTTGTACCTTAATGGGCCTGAATTTCAACTGAATTGAAACCAAAGTCCATTAGGATACGGAACATTGATTTAGTAACGTGTAATAAACATAAGTATATCAAAGAACTATCTATATAAACTCATGATGGAATAAAAAAATATAATAGAACATATGTTTGGCCAATGCTACTGTCTTAAAATATATACTATTCCTTTAGTATCTAATTTCCTTGCTAGCGCCGGGCATGAACGAACAGACTTCCCCATCCACCATTCTCACCTTGCACTATATCCCTCTAAATCAATCCTATAGGTTTATGCCGATTGATTTCCGTTTAAGTATTATGTCTATTATCTACGGCTAATTTGTTCAATCCTATGTACACGTACGATTTTCCTAACCTCCTTCGAGGTATGACTATATACATGCCTATACACATATATGTCTAAACGTTATACCACCCAAAAACCGTGGCCATTTAATACTTCTTGAATAGGGAGGAGGCGGACCCAACGGCCATTTAATACTTCAACCCCAAAGAAGACCCTCCATAACATAATCGTTAGTCAATTGGTAACCTACAGAGACTGATGACCCCTAGATTAACTTCATAATATAATTACCATATTACTAACGCATCTCCGATAAACAACTAACAAATTAAACTTTGAGGTTTGTGCATATCCCAGATTCTACACTAGTATGAAGTGAAATTTGTGAAGGCAAAACCAGAGTATGTACTACCGACTACTCAGAACGACTGGTGGTCATAGCCTATATGTTAGCCCTACTACTAATATCAGTTCAACAACAATGCTGGCATATATGGCCGGCTTCTTACAGTTGAAATTCCGTTTGGACTAACCTAATATAAGTCAACGAAAATACACATTCTAGTTACCTAATATCTCTTTTTAGAACTGAAGCGGACCTTGTTTCCTTAGAAGTACTAGGCCATTTAATGCTTCAAATTTGAGGCGAACCCTTGTATATTTTTTCTTACCTATACCCGACCAAATATTCTTTTGCCACGGATCCTACAAGGTTGCAGATGTCTCACATTAGTATTAAGCATACAAAACTGCTGGTAGCCTCTAAGTGAAGGGTAGACTTCTGTTATGTAAATCTGCTGACCTTGCATCCTAACCCACTAAACCAAACTAATCATCCTAAGCCTAAATATTGGGCTAGGATAACTAATTCACGCTCGTTTTAAACGTATAATTCAGGCTATATAATTTTCCACTATGAAAATTGTACTACTTTTCAGTATTTAGTTTCATATCTTATACACTTATTTACAATATTCCATAAATGTCAATTATTTGCAATAAATTGTCATTATTATTCTAATTAGACAATCTCTAATAACATTTATTTATTCATTCTAATTCAACCTATTATGCCTATTTCATTTCTCTATAAATGCTATATTAAATCTTTTAACCAGTCTCATCATACAAATGTATGTCCCTATTTAATTCATGTAAGTCCCTATTAACTACACATTTATTACCTTATTAATTGTGGAGCTACTATCTCTTTTCCATCTACACCTCCTAATCCTATAATTTTCTATGTTATTTATAACTCGATGTCTTATTTACAACCAATATGAATATCAACATATATAATGCTATATAAATATATTTTTATTTTAACAGGTAAGCGTGGTTAACATGTATGTGTGTGTGTATTCTTATTTCCAATAATTAGTTCCTAAACTTGAATATTCCTTTCCATGTTTTAATTTGTCAAAGTTGTCCTTCCAAAAAGGATTACCATTATGACTTTTCATAATTAACCAAAAGCGAGACCTTTGCTTCATATGAAATTACAAAGAATTAACTCTTTACTTTTATGGAAATAGACAGTGCGAACTACAGGGAAGTACATCCGTACTTTATACATCTCTTTCGTTGTTTTAATATATTCCTTATTATTTCAATAGGCACACATTTTATGTATTTGTGTATTTAGATATTTTATGAAAATTACATGAAAATAGACACAACCAAATTATACGCTCCTCCCAATAAATTAAAACATGAAATTCACAGTCCAAGTAAAATTAGGGTAAATCTAAACTAATACTAATATTTTATAACCCAGCTATAAATCTGGAATAAATTTTACAACTTTATCGACATTCTAGTTTAACAAATCTAGGGATTGATTTTCAAATTTTCAAATTATGGTGAAAATACCATTTCTATTCCAATTACATATCTTTCAGAATATGTATGTGATATTCATATATGTTCGTTTTAAGCTTACAATTCATCAGAGCTTAATAGGCATAGTATTTAAATAAAATTCAACTACATAAATTTCAGTATTATAAATAAATCAAATAATTTCCCACTCACCTTTCTATCTATCCAAATCTCTCAATCCAAATTCATCGCTTTTCATTTCCAATCCAAAAAGATATGTATAACAAGAGATATACATACTATTAGAATTATATACCCGAGAAGAGATTTGGGATTAAGGAAAATATAGATTTATAATTATAAAATTTACCTTTTCCTTCCGCAATGTTGATTTTCTTCTTCTATTCTTCTCTTTTATTTTCCACCATTCTCTGATTTATATACATATAATATAATATTTTATAATTAATAGAAATAGTGGAGAGGAGAAAATGGCAGAGCTTCGCCATTTTAATCGGTAAAAATGAGAAGAGAAGTGAGGAGATAGGCCAGTATTTATAGACTTTTGAATCAATCATATCTGTTAGATTTAAATAATTAAATCTGGACCGTGCCGCCAAGGTTCAACCCTAGCCACCACCTTGACGATTGGTCGACTGCTCCCCTATTTGTAGTCGATCGTTAGCAGTCGACCGACTTGTGAGGGGTCGATCGATGGGTTTTTGCACTTATTATTATCTATTTAATAATTTTTCTTTCTAATTATTTTTGTCCCAAAAACTTCAAAAGCTAATAACTTCTTCAATTGAGCTCCGATTACAGAACTTCAAGTACGAAAGTTGCTCAGAAAATCACCATGAAAACAGTGTTGCATTTTTTGTGGCTAATTTCGATGGAATATAGGAGGTTTACAAATTCATGCTCAAGCACTTATCACTTCTTAGGTAGTAATTGCTATCTTATTAGGGTCAGTTATCATAACTTTTCGGAATCCACAAACTATTCCTACCAACGGGCAGAGTTCTTTGAATATGTTCTTGAATTTAATTGAGACTTGAGTAAAACTCAGATTAGAGAAGAATATGGGCCTTGGGTTCCCTTTATTAGAACCATGTTCTTCAAATTTCATTTTTGTGCCTTAATAATTACTTATTAATTATTATTAATTTTACAGGGTGTTACAGATATTACTAATGATTTAAATACATTAAAAATATATATATATATACAAGTAAAAAATTCTTAAGAAAAGTATTTATAGTAGATTATAGTTACGAATGTGTTCGTAATAATGAGTATTGAAACAAATAAAATATATATTTGTCCATAAATGTTCCCAATCAACATTTAACAGGAATGGAACATCATATGTCCATTGAGACTGGTGTATGTAATTCTCTTCATATGATAAACGATGAATTACTCATAACTGTTGGGGACAGCACGGGGTTACATACGTGTAGTAATTTGGAACAGTCACCGTACAACTCACCGAGAGTCTTTCAGGTTAAAGTAAAATAGAAAATCTCAAGTGGAGATGTGCAATAGTCTTTTGACTTGAGAAATACTATGAATCTTAAGTGTATAAACTATATTTAATTTTGGTTAATCACACAACAATGAAGGTTGTGTTAAGGCTATAGTTGGGTATAAGTTGAACCATTTCAAGTGAAATGCTATTCATGAGAGGATTCGTCTCCTTCGAATAAAAGGATAGCATTATCGTGATTGCTAGTGAACATGATATCAAAGTATTTGGAAAAAGCAAATTGGTTAATTGGTAATTGTTATTAGACTAAACCATGGGCATTAACGCTAGACTTCATAGTAATTAAATACATATATTATTGTAGTTTTGGTTTTCAGATATATAAATGATATAGTGTCGACGAAGAGAAAACATGCATAATATATCGTTGCTTAAAGGTGTCATCTTAAAAGATAATAATTTTATTTTACCTTGATAATGTATAAGCGAAAAAAATCATGTCCACTACCACGCTTTAACAAAGTCAATACATGATTTAATATTTAAATTGTTTAAAATTATTAGGGACTAAGTTCACACTTGGGTGTCACACAACCGCAACTCTTAGGTTTTGACAAAAAATAATTTATTAAAATAATTTATAAAAAGTATGAATTATTATTATGTATAAATTGATATATTAATTAATTTATTATACTTTAATTAACATTAGAGGTCATAAATTAATAAAAAAATTAATCGTTCTGTATTTATTTAATTATTATTTAGGCCAACATAATAATATAAATATAATAAATAGTATATATACAATATTTTAGTAGTCAAAAATTTTGAATTTATTTTAAATTATGATAGACCACGATATATGTGGGTATGAACTAAAATTAGTTAAGTGAGATGTGATCTCTCTTATAACATGTTATACCATGAATAGTATATCTGGATAAGTTATATTACATAGCCCATTAGGGTTGTAAATATACATAGATGCCTCATTCAACAAATAGTGAATTCTATTATCACTCTCGAAAATAAATAATATCTTAATGGTGGACTTTGCAAATCCACCATATAGTTAGAGAAATGTTCACTTTGAGGTGAAGTTGATGGTTCAAGGCATGCTCCACCGGTAGGATTTTTGAGTAATTTTCAAATCATTTAACAAAAAATGATTTAGAAAATTAGTTTAAAATAAGTTTTTGAAACTTTTTTCCTTCTAAATTTTTTTTAACATTTGCTTTCTCCTTTACATGCACACTACAGTGCAACAGCACGTTACTCATTGATGGTTGGAGGTAACGGCACATAGGTCATTAAGGTTAATAATTAGTGTATATGGGATCAGTAGTGGCAAAGCGCATTACAAGAAGAGGACGATGACGGTAATGTCTCACTAGGATTTCGTACAGGCTAAACACCATTCAACTTTAGATGAATGAGAGTCAACATGGAAGGGGGTGTTGGACTCATCTAGTCATGCTACAGCATTTGGCAGTGGTATTACTAGCAATGACGGTCGGAGGTAGGATGCACAGGTGATGGTGGACAGTGATTGTCACACTATGGCTGTGATTTAATTAGGGTTTTGAGAAGAAAGTTAAAATTTATAATAACTCCTTGTTATTTTTATTATATATGATCTAAAACTTGTAACTATTACATTTCTTACATACGAACTCCATTTCAAACTCAACTTTCGTCATAGAGTTTGTAATTAAATTTTAAATATATTGACATTACATAATAATAACTTATACACTTATATGTGATACTGTAAATCAAAGGCTGTAAAATTAATGTTATCATTAAATATAAACATATCAACGCCATTAATTAAAATTAATTTACCAAGACATTATTTCATTTGATTCGAATATGCGATGTTCGAATTAAAATGAATTATAATCATTTAATAATCATTTAAATTCATAATATTAATTTTGTGAAATATTAAATTTAAATTTATGTTATTTGAATTTATATTAAAATTATTTTATTAACTATTATCGTTATATTATTCATTATATATACGTGTATATATGTATGTATGTATTGTTATTATATACAAAAGTGATTTTATTATTAAATTTACCATTGGAAATATTATTTAATTTGATAAGAAATCATCTGGTTAATTTTTTAGACAAATATAATATTATAAATCAAATTAATATTGTTAATATAATAAAATTTTGCCTTTTACCCCATTGTCGGATGCATCTAGTCCCACATGATTGCCAATCATCCTTGCTAAGGATCTTGACCACTATATTCCCAACAACAATTGTAAGTCTTAAGTCTCATAGACATCATCCTTCCTCCACCCACTGTTCGCCAATTTTACCTGCCTTTTGGCCACCAGGCAGCAACATAGCAAAAGGCCACCTAACCACCCATGGGTTCCGTTCGTACCCCTCCCTTGGTGTCGAAGACTCCTTGTCGACCAACATCCATGTCTACTCTATTTTTTCATGACTATGAAGACTTCTGACAAAAAATCCTGGTCGCCCCTGTAAAAAGAGACGGCTACCCATATAGTGGCTCTAACAAAAGCAAAATAATAGCATTATCCATCTTATAAAAGCGTCACTGCATATCAACCACTCTTTGTACTTCATTTTCCATCTAATAAAGACGTTACTGTACATGAACAACTCCCTGAGCAATGTTGCGCCTCACCTGATACAAGCAGACAAAAATACAGCTCACCGACTAGCTCGCATCTGAACCATCCTCTCCACATGGTCCAAGCTGGCAGCATTTGAACCAATGATTGCGACAACAGTTCCACGGAAACTTTGCATCCATGGTATTAGTTTATGCCCTTCAAAACATGATCTCTATTGCTATAAATAGAGGTTCTCACACACTTGTACAATGATCGATTTTTTCTAATATCAAGAGATATATTTTCTAGTAAAAAGGTATCATAATAACCATAAATCGTTTCTTGTCGCCAATAAACTCCGAGTAATAAGAATATCAACCATAGTTGACGTAGATCTTTGCCAAGATCAAACCACTCTACGTCTTTTCTTCTGTTAATTACATCAGTCGCGCTACTTATTATTCTCCTAGCCACTTCTCATTTTACATATTAAACTATGATCTTAATAAGTAATGTTTGCTAAAATTCATCTCTAATCATCATTTCGCGTTTGGCTAGAAATATAATCGACGGTTCCACAATATGATTAAGGATAAAGGTTACTAAAATTTTGCAGAATAATTATGCAAGAAAGGAATAATTTAAATTAGTTTTAAATCATTCAACTTCAATATTTTGAGAAAATTACATTCAAAGTTTTATGAAATTTGAAGATAGTAGGATTTTTAAATAGTATCTACTTCCTAATTATGTAAAATTTTAAAATTCTATTTTGAAAATAAAAAAATAAAATAAACTATTAAACGTGAATTGTTTTTTAGTAAGAAAAATAATGCTTATGAAGATTGAATATTAAATAAATAAAACATTAAATTTATCATGTAATAGAATCATAAAAGATATATATTTGAAAAATAGGGAGTTAAATAAATAAAATGTCAAATATATATTTGTAAAACAAAATTTTGAAGAATGTATACTTAAAAAGAAATATCTTGTGGTACTAAGATTATAAAATAAATAAACTGAAAATATATGAACAAATATTGTTCATATATTAATCAAAATGCATTTTAATCAATTTATCAAGAGCTGAACTCATAAGCTCACAAAAAGTAAAAGTATGTTTTCTGAAAATCGGGAATAAACTTGTAGCGTCATCTACAATATAAAAGTATTTTGTTAAGAACGAGATTTGAAGTTGTGACCTTATATATAATTCAAATTTACATCAAAGATGATACAGCTATTAATAAACATATTCAATAAGATAATATTTGTATAAAGTTTTTTAGTGCAATCTTCGAAACTGAAAAATAGGTATAGTCCGTTTTCAAGAACTAACGCCGGTATCGTTTGTAGATTTTATTTACAATATATTGTCTTATATTTTAGACTAATAAAAACGTAGTTATAAATACTGAAAGCTCATTGTGGTATTCTTAAGTATGTAATACAGAGGACAGGCTACTGTCATGACCATTAAAAATCTTCTCAAATAGAAAGTACGATTCTGATATTTGTCCAATATTAAGCGTAGAGATCATAGACAAATTCCATGCATCCAGTATTGCAATAACTGATAATGACTTTAGTTGCCATGGTTGGGCCAATACAGTTAATGCGAACCAAGCCAGTTAGGACATTTTTTCCTTGTATACACACTACACTACAATGTAGTCACTAGTACATAGGACAGAAGCAATAACGATTGCCTCTCTGTACTCTATAACCAGTTAGTTGAGTGTTAAAGTTGGCATTCATTGCTCTCCCCTAAAACAATCCTGTATGCTGTCAATACGCGTAGAAAAGAATTATCCATCGTTACCGTAAAGAAGCCAGCATATAGAAAACAACACTTGAGAAAGAAAAAAACGACAGAGATGAATCTATCCAACCAACCTCAATAAATTGTAAGCAGTAGAAATGTAAAGAACGTCAAATATGATTAGCTTTAGCCATGTGCAGTCTAGTTGCATTTGCTTGTAATAACTGACGAAGTGTTGTATATCTACAACCACCTGCATTTAATACGGAGTCTATATAATGATGCTAGTTAATCGACCAATGACATAACAGAAGGTTTAAGATAAGTAGAAAATGGGGAAAGTTTCGGTGATGATCGTGGTGGCATTAGCGTTTATAGCGGTGATAGGAGATGGTAGGAGGTTGGAGAAGGATAACTTTCTAGGTGGGGGAGGAGGATTAGGAGGAGGTGGTGGGTTTGGAGGAGGAGGAGGGTTGGGTCACGGGGGTGGCATAGGAGGAGGATTTGGTAAGGGAGGTGGGTTAGGAGGTGGAGGCGGTCTTGGGGGAGGAGGTGGACTAGGAGGAGGTCATGGTTTTGGTGGAGGGATAGGAGGAGGACATGGAATTGGAGGTGGAATAGGAGGTGGACATGGCATTGGAGGTGGAGCAGGTGGAGGATTAGGAGGCGGTGGGGGTCTTGGAGGAGGTGGTGGAGCTGGTGGAGGAGGAGGTCTAGGAGGAGGGAGTGGAGCAGGAGGAGGCGCAGGTGGAGGCATTGGAGGAGGTGGTGGATCTGGTGGAGGATTAGGAGGAGGACATGGCATTGGTGGTGGTGCAGGTGGCGGAGCAGGTGGAGGAGGCGGTGCCGGAGGAGGTGCAGGAGGCGGTGGAGGACATGGCATTGGTGGTGGTGTAGGAGGTGGCGCAGGAGGGGGCATTGGTGGAGGAGGTGGTGTCGGAGGAGGTGCAGGGGGTGGTGGAGGTTTGGGTGGAGGACATGGGATTGGCGGAGGTGTCGGAGGTGGTGCAGGCGGTGGCGTAGGGGGAGGAGGTGGAGCAGGAGGAGGATTTGGTGGAGGAGCAGGAGGAGGTGCAGGCGGAGGAGCCGGCGGCGGTTTTGGGGGAGGAGCAGGTGGAGGAGGAGGATTTGGAGGGGGTGGTGGTGGAGGATTTGGTGGTGGTGGTGGTGGTGGTTTGGGTGGTGGAGCCGGAGGAAGGGATTGAAAATGTTGTTAATCCGTATGTTTGCGCGTTGAAGCATCAGATATTATGTTGAGATTTATTATGTTGTGTATTTCAGTATTCCATATATATAGGTATATAGATAATATATAGATAATATTTCATAATTATAAAATTATGCACCTTCTGCACTGTTTGAGCTTCAGGTTGATAATGATGATTGAGAACCGTGTATTATTTTACTTCAATTTAAATAAGTTTCCGCTTCACTTTTTGAATGCTAAACAGATGGGGTTATTTGTGTAATAATATATATGATGAAAAGTGAAATGGCGTTTTCAGCATATTTGAGTTGCAAAGTAGTTGGCAGTCGCTGTTAAATTAGTCTTCCATTTTGACATTTGGGCACTAATATAAATTTCATTGTTATCAACTACGCAAATATATAGAAATGGCAAAAAAAAATTAAAATAATTTGAATAACTATCGTAAAATGGGCCAAATAGTTAAACAAACTAATTTAAAAAAGTTCATTTTTTCTAATTTATATTGCTATTACTTGCAAAACATAATCGTTAAAGTATGGAATAAATTTTGACATACGCATTGTAAAACAATAATATATCGTTCGGTGATGATAAGTCGAAATCTTAAGTAATGCTTATGGGTTTTAATAGTTTCATACTAGTATTATATATTTTTATTTATGCGTCAAATGTATTCGAGGAAAACTTATGTTAGTCACCTAGCAAGACTAACTTGATATCATAACTGCTAACCTGAGCTTTGCTCGTTTAATGCTAATGAGCTCTTAGGTTCATACTTAGGTGGGTTGGTCCATTATTGGAATGATACATCAAAAAGTCGATCCTAATGAAACATCTAGGCATCTAAACATACTGTCATTCATCCACTCAACAAGATGAATGTTACATAGTAGTTTAAAGCATTTAAATGATCCTTGCATACTTGTTCATACTAAAGTAAATTTCATCCAGAAGAAGCAATTAACCGTGGATGATTTAGTCATGCATCATGTATGACGGTTGCCCACCTTTGTCTATAATCAAGCCCTGCCATTGTTTATGGGGCAAGCAAATAAGAGAGTTCCAAATGCATGCTAAGTAAAAGATCAAATTATCCTCTAATATGTCATAGTATGATGAATATAATATTGAGAAGAGCATCCAGCTTAAGAAGTTGCATTGCAGTTTCATCTATCATGAGTAAACGCACAAAAAATTGCTGTGTCAAGGTTGAAGGAGCAGCGGCATGCAAGGAAATGAGAGGTTGATATGCAAATGCAAAAGAGAAGAGCAGCAGCATGCAAAGAGAGGAGCAGCACACGGCATCAAACCAATATATGTTGAAAAATGGACTGTTGCAGTGAACGTGAGAGGACTGTTGCATGAAACTGACGGAGATATTTGAGAACCATTGCTATGAAGTTCACGTGTTGGTACGACAAGCTAAGATGGAAAAAATAACATGCATTTTTCTTTAAGAAGCAGTAGTTTTCTTCTTATCTATGACAAGCTAAGATGCATGTTCTTTTAACGCTGATGCATTGCCCATCCTTTAAACCAATCGCAAAGACATACTTTTGAGATCATTTACAAGTTATTGTTAGCACAAAGTTTGACATAATGTACAGGCTGAAAAGCCTTATTGGTATGCATCATTTACACTTTTTTCTTTTTCCTCCTTTTTTCTTTTTTCACGGTATTAGTATGCTTTCTAACTTACATTCTCTTTGTCTTTTATTTTATTTTTTTGATAACACAAACTATTTTTTGTTCAATATATTATTAGTTTATTTTTATTTGAAATTAATGGAAATTACAATAAATATCTATTTTTTGAATATTACATAAACCCAACTGTCGGTTTTTTGTTTTTTTGTGTGGTTGTACGTACTAGTTTAAAATAGTTCCTTTTTTTAATTTATATTGATATTACTTGCAAAATATAATAAAGTATGGAATAAATTTTGACACACATTGTAAAACCTTTTTTTTTTCATATTCTTAATCCAGATGACAATTCGGATGCCCAAAAAACATCGCAATACAATTTTTCTGATTTATCACTTTTTAAATTTAAACTAAAATGAACGAAATATGGTATACCATAAATTTAGCTGGACACAAAGAACGAAATTATTATCCATCTTTGTTTTTAACTATAAAAACTGAAAGCAAAAAGAAAATAAGAATCATCAATTCTTACCGAGTTTATGTTTTATTTATAGCAGTCCAGAAGTAGACATTAACCAGAAGATCGAACAAATTATGCCTCAGAGGGATGAAAAGGGTATTTAGAATATTTCACATATAAGCAAATAAATTAATGTGAAAATTAAAATAAGAAAAGTAAAGGACACTACTGCCCAAATTCGAACTAATGTTCATTAATGTTCCGAGATTACTACTGTAATTAAATACTCGATCGTTTACAACATCTGCAAAGTTATGAATTCCGCTGGAATGAATATATAACCTTACGCCTCGATTTAGTATTAAGATTTAAAGTGTCCGAAAACGAAAAGTTTAATTTATGTGAAATAAGCAAATCTTTAATACAGAGAAGTAACGGTATATTAAGTTGTTAACTGCTACAACAACACAAGCACAACAAAACATAATCACTTATATCTCAAAAAGTTCAGATGCCACTGAAAATTCTAAGAGAACAGCAAAAACAAGTAAGGTTGCTCAACTAGCCACAATAGATGTCTAAAATTCACTTATATTACAAGAAGTTCATATGCCAATAAAATATCTAAGAGAACACTAAAAACCAAGTAATGTTATTCAGCCAGCCATCAGACAGTATATGTATACAACTTAAGCTCGAGTGCATGGATGAAAAATATTAGATTTCTGTCTTTGCTTTATGAATGCAAACTTGCTTGACAATGAAGATACAATACATCAGTAAACCAACAAATTTACCAAACTAGGAAAATTCATAGCATATGTATATGTGCTAACAACATTCATAGCGGCTAGTAAAAGTTTTTTTTTTAACCTAGAAGAATCCGGCGGACAGGTAAACCCTTAAGAAACGTATAGTAAAGTCGTCCACTGATCCAAGTATCCTTTGTTAAATTTATATAGAATAGGAAAGCATAGGGTAAGAATCGAATATGGGTCTTTTTACTAGAACCCAAGCGTTGTTTTCACTGCGTCGCACTCATGGAGGTAGCGGCTGGTAAAAGTTAACACAAATAGGTCTTTACCAATCGATACTCCAGTAAGCTCTACATATATCTCCTCTTATTTCAAAATAATCAAGTTTAACAAAACAACCGAAGGAATTCGACATCTTTAAGGGTCCGGAATTCTTCTTTGAATAAAAAAATTGTGGCGACCATATCCTACCATAGTGTCCAGTTTAATCTAAATACAAACACTTATATATAACTTATAAATTAGATAACTCATTTACTAAACATGTAGCATAATACCACAAAAACCAATTAATATGGGATATTAAGTAGCAGATGACAAACATATTGACTGATAAGAGTATTGCAATAGTTTATATTTTCTTTTACAATATGAGTGGTATATTTATTAAAATAAAGCAATTGTATATTTGTATGTGTTACCAACGTTCATAGTTGGATAAGGTGCATTGAGGAATATTAAGGTGAAATTAAAAAATAAAAATTTACTTCTTTTAATTTACACAATATCTTATTTTATGTTTATGTGAATAAAATGTATTTGTATTAAATCAAATTTAATATTTATTAATAAAAGAGTTTGTATAATATTTTAATTTATTTAAAATATTTATTTGTTTGTTAATATTTAATAATTTTAGCTCATGAGCTAGCAATAAGCTTTAATAAAAAATAATCAAATATTCTCTGCATAAAGATTGATCTTCATAAAGCTTATGACTGCATAAATAGAGACTTTGTGATTCACATGGTTAAATGTATGAGTTTTAGCTTACAAATTTACCCAGCTAATTAAGTTATGCATCACTACCCAATATTTTCTGTATTGCTTAATAGAAGTTGCTATTTTGCTAGTTCAAGAGGCTTGAGACAAGGACGCCTACTCTTTCCATATGTTTATTTTGCATTGCTATGGAACTCTTGGGTATACTGTTTTACATAGCTTATCAGAATATACAATCCCATTTATAACATTGATCCTATTATCTACTCACATATTATTTGTGACTCACATATGATCTCTCATTATCACTCACATGTTAGAATTAGAATTATCCATCGTTACCATAAAGAAGCCAGCATACAGAAAAGCAACAGTTGAGAAAGAAAAAAACGACAGGGCCAAATCTCTCCAACCAACCTCAATAAATTGTAAGCAGTAGAAATGTAAAGAACGTCAAATATGATTAGCTTTAGCCATGTGCAGTGACTCCAATTGCATTTGCTTGTAATAGCTGACGAAGTGTTGTATATCTACAACCACCTGCATTTAATAGGAAGCTTATATAATGATGCTGATTATTCGACCAATAACATAACAGAAGTTTTAAGATAAGTAGAAAATGGGGAAAGTTTCGATGATGATGGTCGTGGCATTAGCGTTTATAGTGGTGATAGGAGATGGTAGGAGGTTGGAAAAGGATAACTTTCTAGGTGGGGGAGGAGGATTAGGAGGAGGAGGTGGGTTTGGAGAAGGAGGAGGGTTGGGTCATGAGGGTGGTATAGGAGGAGGATTTGGTAAGGGAGGTGGGTTTGGTGCTGGAGGTGGTCTTGGTGGAGGAGGTGGCCTAGGAGGAGGTCATGGTTTTGGTGGAGGGATAGGAGGAGGACATGGAATTGGAGGTGGAGCAGGTGGTGGAGGAGGTCTAGGAGGAGGAGGTGGAGCAGGTGGAGGCACCGGCGGAGGTGGTGGTGCAGGCGGTGGAGAAGGCGGGGGAATTGGTGGAGGAGGTGGTGCCGGAGGAGGTGCAGGAGGTGGTGGAGGTTTAGGCGGAGGAAACGGCATTGGTGGTGGTGTAGGAGGGGGTGCAGGAGGTGGAGAAGGAGGGGGCATTGGTGGAGGAGGTGGTACCGGAGGAGGTGCAGGAGGTGGTGGAGGTTTAGGCGGAGGACACGGCATTGGTGGTGGTGTAGGAGGTGGTGCAGGAGGTGGAGAAGGAGGGGGCATTGGTGGAGGAGGTGGTGGAGGTTTGGGTGGAGGAAATGGAAGTGGTGGTGGTGTTGGAGGTGGTGCAGGCGGTGGCATAGGAGGAGGAGGTGGCATTGGAGAAGGAGGAGGTGCAGGTGGTGGAGCAGGAGGAGGATTCGGTGGAGGCGCTGGAGGAGGTGCAGGTGGTGGAGAAGGAGGAGGCTTCGGAGGTGGCGCAGGAGGAGGCGCAGGAGGAGGTGCTGGTGGTGGTTTTGGAGGAGGGGCAGGTGGAGGAGGTGGATTTGGTGGTGGAGCCGGAGGGGGGGATTAAAACTGTTATTAATCTATATATGTTTGCTCGCTGAAGCATCAGATACTAAGTTGAGATTGATTATCGTGTGTATTTCGTATAGGTATATAATAATATGACTATTGATATTTCATGATCATAGATTCATGCAGCTTCTGGACTGTTTGCGCTCCAGGATGATACAATATTTCTTTGAAACCGCTCCTGGTTGATTCAATATTTCCTGGTGTTTTAAAAATGAAATAATCATGCGTATTAATTCGTAGTACAACCTCAAAACTGTAGAAAACCTCTAAACCAAACACTTGAAAATGGGGAATTAACTTAAAAGACAAAAAGTTGTATATTTTTTGCCTCAAGTGCAGGACCTCAGTATTTTTATCACAAGAACAAACATTCTTCTAAAAATTATTAATGAGAACAAATATTTTTCAAAATTATTCATAAGGACAACAAAACTACTACCGAGCTAAAAACCGATAACTAAAAACTGTCACTGATACCTAAAAACTGCTATTAATAACTAAAAACGGATACCTATAGAAAGTTGTCCTTAAGGATAAAATATTGAAGGTCGGTCCTTGAGGCTAGAAGGCTGTGAAATTTTGTGTTTGACAATAATTTCCTGAATTATTTTAATTGATATTTGTTATCAAATGTTGATAAATAATTATTTGAAAAGTCAATATGTAAATTATAATAAGTTAATATTTGAAATAATTTTAGATTTAAACCAACAAATAAACAACAATGATCAGCGCGGTGATCTGTTGAAACACTGCAACTTTTGATTTTGCATCAATATAGTTCGGCTCTAGGTTCGATCTTTGAAATTATGAAATTTCAGGCAGAAAGGTGGTCATACGTGTAATAATAAATATGAAAAGTGAAGTGCAGCATGTTTTGGTTGCAAAGTTATTGATAGTCACTGTCATACGTCTTCCATTTTGACATTTCTGCACCATTATATATTTCATCCTTATCAACTAAGCAAATATGCGGTTTCACTCACCTGATCCATTTTTCATGATCCATGGATCAAATAAATCTCCGCCATTGATCTTCTGCTTTTAATTTTATCAAAAATTAAAAAAGCAGCAAATGAATTTGCGGATTTCAACGGGTTTATGCGACCTTTGGGAAATTGAGACTAAATGAATATTTGCCAGCAAATATACATACAATTGATTAAGGGGTTTTTAGGCCCGAGGAAAAATTTAAAAAAAAAAATTAGTCTCAGAAACGGAAAATTTATTTTTTAGGTTGAAGGACAGTTTTTAGTGTAATTCACAGAATGATAGTTGTAACTATCATTTTCAGTTTACACTAAAAAGTGTCCTTCAAACTAAGAAGCAAACTTATTGTCCCTAAAACTAAATTTTTTTGCAACTTCTTCCTTATGCCTAATTACCTGATTAATAAAATGGTCGAAATAATTTAATCACCGTAATCCATAGTTTTGAAGACCGAAACATATCAATGCAATAAAAGATCAAAAATTCTAGTGGTTCAACCAACATAACCGTGAGAGCCAAGACAATTCTTATTTTTTGTATTTTTTGTTTAAATTTAAAATTATTTCAGCTGATGTAAAATTTTAACGAATTATAATTAATATATTGAGTTTAAAAGCAATTATTTTTGAATTCGGTGTTTAATATTAATTTAACCTTTTTTTATAACAAGTTTCGTAGCGTAAATATGTAATGTTTCTAAAAAATTAAGATAAAATAAATTCGGTTAAATAATGGTTCATAATATGTACACCAGCAATGTACCGTATAATTACAAATTGACAAGGAAATACAGTAATTTGATGACTAAGATTATGAATTTACTCTTAAATTAATTGTGTGAATAAATAAAAAGTAAAACGAAGTTTTTTTTTTCAAATTTGAAGAACTGTGAAGTTCAAAAAGATTGGTTTAAAGGTTTTTCAAAGTTTTGAAGTTAGACTGTTTGATTATGCACGCACAATGTTATTCAACTTTTAAAATCATTACGTTAAAAGGTCGAAGTTTTTTTTTTTTTTTGAAAACCCAGAAGAACCCGGCGGACCGGTAAATTCCTGAGGAGGGTATATTAAAGCCGTCCACTTATCCATCTAAGGTCGAAGCTTAACCGTGATGATCCGCGGTTGAATCGGGCCTTTAAACAAGTGCTGTCGTCATTTGTCTTTTTTTTTTCCTTAAACTTGTATGGCTATTACTTGCGGAACATTAACAGTAATCCATTAATGACTCCCCCAAAAGGTAAAACACTGGATAAGGAACGTGGTGAAAAATTGCTTGCACGAGTTCGAATCTGGAGGGCTTTCTGGTTTTTTTTTTTAAATATGGAATAAAAGCCATTTTAAAAATATTTTGGGTCACAATGACAATCCTGACGCACAAAAACATTACACTACAAATTTTCTTGTTCATAGCATTTTAAATTGAAACTAACGTTATCTTTTCAAAATTCATTCTTTTTAACGAGTGTCACGGCACGCGCTTCGCGCGTGAATTATTTTCTCAAAAAGATAATTTTTTATTTTCAAGTAATATTAATATTTGTATATTTGTAAAGAAGTATTCTGAATGTATAAAAATAGTTTAATTTTAGATCCTATATTTAGAAGCGTTTTGAATTTGTAAATATTTAATTGATAGATCCTACTTTTAAGGCGTTTGAATTTGTAAAAGAAGTTTAATATTATATACTATTTTTAAGTGATTTAGATTTGACAATATAAGAAGGGGCGTTTTTGGTAGTTCACGTTGATACCAAAAAAGTGTGACACCAAAGCTATTACAACTATTATTAACGAGTGTAATGGCACGCGCTTCGCACGTGAATTATTTTTCTTATAAATTATATATGTTTAAATCAGTCAAAAAAATAATTTTTTATTTTCAGGTGATATTTTGTAAAGAAGTATTTTGAATCTGTAAAGAAGGTTTAATGTTAGATCATATTTTTAGAATCGTTTTGAATTTTAAAGCTTGTTTAGTTATTAGATCCTACTTTTATGTACATTGGAATTTGTAAAAGAAATTTAGTATTAGATCATTAGATAATATATAGAGGGAAGTTTTTGGTAGTTCACGTTGATACCAAAAAAATGTGACACCAAAGCTATTACAACTATTATATTAATAAAGATAGTCATACCAGTAACCACATCAACTAATTCGTATAAATGGCTAGGGCCCAACTGAGCGCACTTCTAGACCCACCCTCGTGATGAAGCTATAACAAGGTGACAACGTAGACCAAAACAAAGTATGAAACGACATTCCTTTCATGAGCTTCACGACACCACCGACGTCGATGTTTTTATACAATTTTATATATTTAACGCACTCAAAAAAAAAAATTAGCACAAATATTTAGTTTGTTCGAACTACGTTTCAATATCTAATTTTTTTTGTCAGTCTAAATTTGTATTTCTATTATTAATTAATAAAGAATGAAATTATAAAGCAAGTTTATATAATAAATCTTATTTTTAAGTGATATTAAAGTTTGACAATATTTGTAGATTAACATTTTGAATTTGTAAAAAAAATTACTTGTTGGATCATATTTTTCAGTAATTAATGTGGTAATATTTGTAGATGAACTTTTTGAATTTGTAAAGAAAGTTTATTTGTTAGATCATATTTGTAGGTTATATTAAGATTTAGTAATATTTGCAAAGGAACGTTTTTGATAATTCACGCTGACACCATAAAAAATGTGACACCAATGTACTGCAGCTATTATTAAAGATATTCTAAGTGTATTGCTAAGACCATCCAAGTTTATGGTCAAGGCTACCACAGTCGGCGGTTACCCACCGACCACTATGGTAAAACGAATTTGGTCGGTAGTAGCCCTTAGCAAAAAATATATCATGTCCCCTTAGTAACACACTATTTTATCATATGGAATTAATATATGTTTGGGGTGCCTTCACACTCAAATTCTTGGCACGTTGTCGTTCGCGTCATGTTGGATGCGTAAAAGGTGGAGTCTACAAAATGACATGTTTGAACCAATCGTAGAAAAACTAACCGTTGACATCAGACGCATCTGACGTCAATAGTTAATTTTAAACATTCATTTTTTACCTCCCTGTTTTATGACATTCTCTCTTCTTCCTCCTTCCCGACATCAACCCCGGCCTCACCTTGCAAAAGACAATAGTATTCTGAGATAATTTTCGATATACTCAACTCATTCTCATTTCTGTTTAATTTGCATATTTTTTTAATTTTGTTTGAGTTTTTTTGTTTTACAGAATGACCGAAGCTGCTCAGAAAAAATACCATCGAATTCCAAAGCATTGATCCAAACAAACTGCAGTATAGTTCCTTCGTTGCGCCGTTGATGCATATGGAGCTTTTGGAACCAACAAAAGAGGCATATATAAGAAATTTGCATCTGCATTTAATGTGGCTTTTGCGACTATTTCGAATGAGATAAATATAATGGACGATCAACTTAGTTACAAATACGATGGACTAAAAAAGCGATGGTCTGTATGACATAGTTTATATAACAAAACTGATGCAAGATGGGATTCAATGAGGCGAACGATTAGCGGAAGTGAGCAATTATAGACCGATCGTATGAAGGTAGATTTGATCTATTTTCTTTTGTTTACGAGTTAGTGTTAAATTTGATATCTTTTCTTTTGCTTTTCAGAGCTTGGGCTCCTCAATTATAAAGCATAGGAAACACCTAATTGCCCTTATGGAGTTACTGCATCAAAATTTTCAATGTGCTATTGCAACGAGAGAAGATGCATTCATAAATGGTGTCATAGAAGATCTAGTGCATTCTTTTCCTCTAGAACAAAACACCAACACACTGTTCGATCAACATGAGAAATTGATGGATTTTATACTCCACTTGAAGACATCAACACACAACTGTCACAACAGCCTACAGCAGCACGTGATTGAGGTTCATCTTTCGAAACTTATGGTAAGTGAAGGCGAACGGAGGATTACGAGAAGTTAAAAGAAATCATTGATATGATACATCAAAGAAATTTGGAGAAAACTCGTTTTGAAACATATAGCCCCTCCTAATATGCTACTTCCACTCCTAATCCTACTCCATCCTCATATACTACTCCTCCTAATCCTGTCTAGGTGGACAAACCGTTTGCGACCTTCAAGGATGTCATTCATCATGTGATGCAATTTGGAGAAATTCATTTGTCTAAAGTTGTATCACTACGCAAGATTCAAAAGAAAATGGAAGATTTTTCTGATTTGGAAGATAACGAATCCCGAAATAGGCCTCTGTTGGAGATAGAACGTTCGTAGCAAATGATCAGATATCGATAGTTTATGATGGGACGTCCACCGGCCTACCCCTTGCCTCTCCGTCTACCTATTAACCACCTACCTACGACGTGACTTGTAACGACACAGAATTTCTGTCATTTGAAATTTGTATATTTATTTTATTTTAAATATTCACAAGTAAATTTTATAAGTCGAATAACTTATATTTCGAATATCTGGATTTAATTGGATAATTAAACTATTAAGTTAATATTTGAAATTGCAGAAATAATTGATAATTGGATTTAATGTGAATAAAAATGTTTTATAAAGTTGAAATAAATTCTAGTTGAATTTCAATGATGTTAGTAAACTTTTACAATCGAATTAAAAGTTAATTTGTAGAAATCGAATAATTTAATATTTAATTAACGTGTAAAAATAGTCATTTTTTCAAAAAGTATCGGATTTCGACGAAACTAGTTTCATTGGATCCGTAATGTTAAATTATTGTATGATTTCAAATTTTGTGTCAATCGGATTTACGATTTGTCCGAGGCAAGCTAAAACGCGTAAAAATCGGTTTATGTGAAATTTTAAATTTAAATAGTCGATTCGAAACCTATCTTTCAAATACGATCGAATCGGCTCTCGATATATATTCCATTACATTCGGAATATGGTAAAACATTATAAACGCTAGGCGGTAAGCTTCGATCGGAGTTTGAAATTTTTTCGGGTGAATAGTGTCACGAAATTTTCTATGAAAGGACCTCACTTTTTCCTTTTTGCACAAACCCTAGGGTTAGAAACCCTAGCGCCACTTCCCTTTTCAATGGCCAGAAATTTGGAATTTTCTTTCCTTAATCTCTCTCAATCTATAAATCTATTCGAGAAACTTCCAACACGAGAATTGTAGTGCTTCTCGTGACATTTCCATCCATACGGTGATGATCGTGTGAAGTCGATCGATGTGGCGGCAATTCGTGCTCAAAGTTACTGCAGTTGCATGCGTTTATCGAGGAAGATAACCAGCCGAGCTTCGAGCCGTTCGAGGTGAGGGTGGAGTCGATTGCGGGCTTCGAGTTGGTGGTGTTGGATCATCGTGAAGTCGAGTATAAGGGTCGTGAAAATTCACAGAAGATGGCGGCCAAATTGGGTTTCACATACGTGAGTTTTCACGTTAGGGAAGAAAGGCAATGCGTGGCTCAGATCTGAAGGAGCAGGAATCAACGGCCTGGATTGATTAGGTTTAAAAATATAAAAATAAAATTGTAAATATTAATATATTAAATTCGTTTAAACTTTAAAACATCATATCTTCTTCATACAAGGTCCGTTTCGCATGAAATGAATTGCATTTGGTTCGTTTTGACAAGCACTACATTATGGAGCTGGATTGAGATTTATTTAAGCTAGTGAAAATTTTGGTTGAAATTAAACGCTTGTTTAATTTTAATCGGAATAAATCGCTAACGCGGCGACTACAAGCAATGTGAGTACAACTCACTCTTTCTGACTCACTAATATTTTTATATAAGTGAGAATAAATAGTATTTATGATGATTGATGATTGTTTGGATGATATATGCTATATTGATTAGTATTTAGATATATACCTGCCTAGTGGAGCAGATGACCCTATACTTCCCGTGTATGAGTGGATGACCCTTTGTACGCGCGTCTGCCTTGAAGCAGACATTGTATATGTATTCTAATATGTATATTGGTTGCAGGTGACAGGTTGGAGGGATCCAACAGGATTCCTCACCTGTATTGATTTATTTACAGATATTGTGATATATGCAGTTATCATATGATATATGATGTTTGGATGTTGTGATTGATGTATTTGGTGTTGTTACAGCATTGAGCCTATTTTTGGAATAATAAAAATAACAAAGTGATGATGTCCAAATTTAAAAGGATTTTCAAGTGGTTTTGAAAGTATACGTTTTATTGAATTTTGGAATTGATTTATTTTAAATAAATAAATGTTATAATTTTTATGTTATAAAAATTATGATATTTGAGAAATATAATTGAAGTGTGATTTTTGAAATATGGAGTTAATGATTTTTTTTAAATAGTTTAAATTGAGACTTTTGAATTATTATAAATGGTTTTATAATATAAGATTTATAAAATTGAATTTTTATAAATCGAAATAATGGAATTATAAAGGAGTTTTGTAAGTGTTAAAAAGAATTTATAGTGGATTTTATAAGTGAATAAGATTTATGAATTTGTGAAGTTATAAAAGAACAAATTTTGTAAATAAATGAATTATAAGTATTTAACTTATAATTTGGATTTTTGGTATATAATGGAGTTATATATAGAATTGGTTAATAAAAGAATTTTGTGTATTGGAGTTTTTATAAAATTTAAATTGGATTTATAAACATTGTTTTATAAATCCGAAATCAATTGAATTTGATAAATTAAATATCGAAGTTTATTAAAGGAGATATATTTGCGATTTTAGACAGCGAATTATCCTTTTAATTAAATGTTGTAATAATAAAGAGTTTGGTTGGGAATTATATCCACGATTTTGGACAGTGGATAATCCTTTAATTAAAGGTGTAAAAGTATTGAATTTGGATAAGAGAATTATATTCACGATTTTGGACAGTGAATAATATATTGAGTAAAATGGATATTCTTGGAAATGACATTTTTAATGGAATAAAACAGTTTAAAGATGTTTTAAATGTGTTAAGGATCGAAACCATAGATTTCAACATTCATTGTTGAAATAGGCATTTTCGAGAAATAAGTAAATGATGGACTATAACACTGTTGTTATAGTAAATGATTTTCGAAAGAAAATGTTTTTGTATAGTATTGAGATTTATATATCTATCTTATTGTTGAATCCCTATACTATTGATTCTGGGGTGTCGTAACAATGTTTTACGCAACATTCGTTTTAACCCAAATAAATATGTTTAAGTGAACATTTTCCTATATACTTAATCGTGATTTAAGTATATTGAATATTTTCTAAGTGTTGAAAATAAATTGATTTGTGAATTATTTATTATTAAATAAGTATGTGGAAATGTTTTCCAATATAGGAGTTGAAATGGTTTTGATGATATATCTTTTTAAAGATAATTTGAGGTGAATATTTGGTAAATGGTTTAATTAATAAAAGATTAATTAAAAGGGCCCAGTGATTGTTATGGTGCTGAATATTTGTTTGTTTGATTTGATAGTTAAATATCCGACTATCAGATTGGCCAAATTTTAGTTCCTCAACTTGATGTGGGAACTATTTAGTCGTACACTTAGTACATAGCCTTCTGTGTAGGCTTGATTATCATTTGTGTTGAGGATGTTGATTCGTATAGTGTGGAGTATTACTCCAATCTATCGAGCTTCCTTCTTGGCCCGAAGGATAGCAAGTTGAAAGTTGAAGACGTGATAAGTCTATGAGACTTAGTTTCTATGTGAGGTTGAGAAACGCTTTTGCGTTGTTGGTGCGAAGAGACCGGGATCAGATTTATCTGAAAACCACTTCGGACCAACGTATTTGCGACGATTGTGCGGGTTTCTTGTAATGATATTGTTATTCCACAGTTTCATAGTGGGGGACTGCTTGTTGATCATTTAGGGTTAAAATCCCAATATACATCCAGTAGCAGTGGTCTCTTTATTATGAAATATCCAATGCGAGGACTATTTGCTACTAATCCTAGGGATTTTTCGACAGGATGTGGTAGGAAAGTACCTTCGTTTTGTCCTATTCCTGGACAACTTGTATGGATATTTGTCTGACATTGAATTTTTAAAGATTACGTACATTGGTTTTTACAAACGTACATCAGTGGTGGCGGAGAAGGCAACTTCTTTTAGCTTAACACTCTCCTTGAGACGTATGAGCTTAAGGGTTGTATTTTTGTGGAAGGCAATTAGTAGTCAATGGAAATGGCCGTGTGGCATTCTAAGTGATGTGATATGTGATTGTGAAAGGTAATCGTTACCTCTAGCCTCATCAACCGGAAATGACCAAAACGGGGTTAGATGCAGCAAGGTTAAGTGGGTCATTCCCAAGCAGGATATGATCATCCTCTTCTAGATATATCTTTACACGTTATAACGTCGTGTATCTGATTATTGTGGTTTGTATGCTAGAGGGCCCTCGGTAAAGGTCGGTAACGACTGGAGGATGACATATTCGGTATCATCTAGTTATAGAGGTGGGTCGGTCTTGTGTTGGTAGAGAAACTCTGTGATGGTTTCTCGGTACATTCTTCTAGAGATTTATTGCCGGAAGGTAGTCCCTTCACCTGGTAATTTGTATGGAAATCCAAACTCCACTACGTGTTTGCCATTTTGATTGTATTACCCAATTGGACTATATGTTGGAATTTAATCAATGTAACAATTTCGGCTATGATTAATATTATTTGTATATAGTAGACACTACTATAATATAACATGAGTTTGATATGAAATGTTCTAGTTATCATAAGGTAAAAACATGTCCATATTTATGTGTGGACTTGTCTTACGAGATACTTTTTTTTGAAAACTAAGGAAAAGTTTGGTAATTTAATAAATTCAGTTGAGTGTGTTTCTCACGCTGGTTTACCAAATTGATCCGGGCGTTCTTCCCTTTCAATGCTCGGGTCAAACCGAGTATATCTATAGGTTATGCTTTGGTGCTTTTAGAGCTTCAGCATGAGAGCTGGAGATCTTCATTTTCGTACATCCGTATTTGCTTGATTATCCGCTGCTTTGTTTGTTGCTGTATATTATCGGCAATTGTGAGGACATGTAATTATAACCGTTCAAGCTGATAACTATTGATTGATTGTTGAACTCTAATTGATGTGCATATATATACAGTTTCTGTTTTGTAAAGATCATTGATATGATATTATATATTTTCCGCTGCGATGTGAGATTCTGTATTGTTCTGTTTGGTTCTATATTCTCTCTTTCTTCTCTTCTCTTCTCTTCTCTTCTTCTCTCTTCTTTTCTTTCTCTTGACTTTCCGTCAGTTTGTACGTTTTGGGTCGGACATGTGTTGTTTATTGTCGATTTAAAAGGTACGGATTTGCGGGTCATCACAGTTGGTATCAGAGCTTAGATTTTGTATATTCCTAAGCTTTGATGTGTACTCGGTATAGATAGGGACAATAGCACCCTAGATTAAGTTTGAGTGTTTATATATATGAGCGCGTATTTGTTAGTGAATATTAAATGTTTTATATTGTGTTTGCTTATCCGTTGAGATGTTTGTGAATTCTGGTCGGTATGTGGGATGCCATATTATCGATAGGGATTTCCAAACACTTAAACGAGGCAAGTCGATATAGTATTATTTTAAATTGGGTAAATGAAATAACTTTACCTCGATTATATTTTACATATAAAGGAATAATTTTTCACAAATTATTAAAGTATATGTAAACTGATTGTTTGGTTGTTTGAAAATGTAAAAACATATATAAGTTAATAAAAGATGTTTGAATAATCTAAATAGAAACAACAATTGTAAAAGAATGAATTATATAAGCTAATGAATTATAAATACGGAATTATAATTAATATGATTTACAATTGTGAATTAATCTTATGTATAAGAGATGAAACTATATGAATATATTTATAAATATGTGTTATAAATGAAAATGGATTTAAACTAAGAATTTGAAAATTGGAATCCCGTTTATTTTGGAAGTTATTTTTCAAAGTTAAAGAGGTTACATTATTATAAATATAAAATAAGTTAAATTATATAAGTAAATGATTTGTAAATGTGATTTATAAATAGAAGGAAATTTTTGGAAGAATATAAAGCACTGAATTCACTAATGTACTAGGAAATAATAAGGGTGATGACTGCAGCATCATCAATATCATTTTTGAGTTTCCATGTGATGGATTTGCTACCAATAGTAAAATGAAAATTGAGATTTTGTTGTGATAAAAAAAATTGAATTTAAAATCCAAGTTGAAATGGATAAATATAAGCAAAATAAGTTTTGGATTTATAATATGAAATAAAATTTTAGCTTTGGTAAAGTTGAAATAAAATGTGAGTTAGCATAATAAATATATGATTTGAAATTTAACTAAAGGAAAGTTAAATAAATTGGATTTTAACTGGATTAGATAAATTTTTGAAATGAAATTAAACTTAAGTGATAAATGATTATATAATATGAATTTGAAGGTTTAAATAATAATAAGTTGTATAACTTATAAAATGAGAAAAGGTAAGTAAAACCAACTGTTAAAGTGGTTAAACAATTTTGTTAAGCAAAACAATTTCTGAATTTGAATAGTGATATGAACTTGACTTAAGTAAAAGTTCAATAAAATGACTTTAGATTTGAATCTGAATTGGATTTATAAGTTGAAATATGAGTTAAGTCAAATAGAATGAAATGTTGTGAAGAAATATAACTTAAGTAAATGTAAATGAAGTTGATTTTGGTATCGAAGTAAATTAATAAAGTTGAGTGACGAATGTGAACTTGAGTTATATAAATGAAATTCAGCTTTAGGGGTAAAACGCGATTATATTGAATACTGGAATCCAATCTAAATTGAATATGAAACCAATTGAGTGTTAAACCAAATTGAATGTAAAGTAAAGTAAACTAATTTGGTAATGTTGGATATGCATTGATTGTTAGATGGATGCTAGTTGATTGAATAAAAAATTCATATGAAATTGAATTAATAAAATTGAAAGCTAAATAATTGAATTCAAATTGGAAGTTAAGTGAAATTAAATAGAATTTAATTTAATTTGAATTTGAAGTGAACTAATTTGAGTATGAATTAGTAAATGTAAACTAATTGAATATGAATGAATGAATGTTAGTAAATCCAATGTTAATGAATCAAATATGATTAAATTGAAAACCAATTCAATGAATATTAATGAGAAGTGAACGTGTATTGATTTGGTTATGGATTGATTGGATAGTTATGGTTTGCTGGATGATAGTTGTTTGATGGTTGGATTTGTTGCCTTTTGTTGCATTTGCTATATTGACATATATAGTTGTTGGTATATGTTGTATATTGATATTACTTTTATATATACATGTTTCTCATTTGTTTGTTGAGTATTTAGTAGGTGCGTATGGCGCTTGCTTCGCTTTTGGAGCTCGCTTTCACGCTATATTAGCCGTATATGCTTGCTAATAATATATAATGCACATATCTCGGATTACATATCGTACTTTTACACTTTTTTCCCTTCGGGATGCCTCATCCTCGACGACGAGATATATATTTGTGATATATATATATATATATGTTGTGATCCTACTACGATCGAACCGCGCAAAGGAGACACTGGCGATTTTTTTTGAAAATTTGAAGTTTTAGAAAAAAATTGAGAATTTCGGAAATTTTTTTTGTAACTAAAATTATGATTTTATTGAAAGTTAAATGATATTAGTTGGTTTTGAAAAGAATAACTATGAATGGATTTGAAAAATTAGAAAAGTTTTTGTAAGAAGTTTAACTAATGGATTTTTGCTTTTCTTTGTCTATTTCTCACATTCTGCTATCTCGTTCACTCTCTAATTCACTTTATTCGTAATTTATATTAAACAGTAATAATAAATAGTTCAATAATAAACAAAAAATACATGAACAAATGAACTACCATAAACACAAGTAGTACATTACCATACATTGATACAGAAGTAGTACATAACCGTATGTAGTCACACAACTGGTGCTAACAAAACGCTTGTTTACCCATAATTCTTTGTTGCATGCACAAGTGAAAGCTAGCACCATAAAAGTCCAACCTTGCTCTCTTCGAAAATCCAATGCCTGCATAAGTGAAATTACAATATATAGTCAAACAATTATGTTAATTCGTAAGGCTTCAAATCTAATATCAAACAACTACAACATTGTACAAGTATATCATATTATTATTTATAAAATTTAGTTAACTTAAACTTAGTAAATTTTATAAAACTTCTTTAATTTTAACAAAACTTAGTTAATTTTTATTAACTTGGTTAACTTAGTTAATTTATTATTATTATTATTATTATTATTATTATTATTATTATTAGAACTTGGTTAACTTAATTATATTATTATTATAAGCTTAGTTAATTTTTAAAATAAACATAGTTAATTCAACATCATTATTATTTATAAAACTGTTAAATTAGTTATATTATTACTATTTATAAAATTTAGTTAACCTAAACTTAGTTAATTCTATAGAACTTGTTAATTTTAACAAAACTTAGTTAATTTTTATTAACTCAATTAAATAGGTTAATTTTTTTTTTATTAAAACTTAGTTAACTTAATTGTATTACTATTATTAATATTATAAACTTAGTTAATTTTTATAAACTTGGTTAATTCTTCATCATCGTCATTATTATTACTTAAAACTTTTTTTAATTAGTTGTTATTATTATTTATAAAATTTAATTATCTTAAACTTAGTTAATTTTATAAAACTTATTTAATTTTAACAAAACTTAGTTAATAACTTGGTTAACTTAGTTAATTTATTATTATTATTATTATTATTATTATAAACTTAGTTAATTCGTTATCATCGTCTTTATTTATAAAACTTTGTTAAACTATTTATATCATTACTCTTTATAAAATTTAGTTAACTTAAACTTAGATAATTTTATAAAACTTGTTTAATTTTAATAATTAATTTTTGTTAACTTAGTTAACTTAATTGGCTTATTATTACCACTATTATTACTAAAACTCAGTTAACTTAATTATATTATTATTATTGATTAACTTACTGGAATGATCAAATTGTTTCCACTAGTTGTGCATGTTAGGTTCCTTAATTTACATGCACAACTAAGTTAATAATTATTAATTAATCCCAGCAAGTAAACCATTAACCAAGCTAAGTTAAGGATATGAATGTGCACTTATTACCTGGAAAAGCTTTATAGGTCTCTTTGGAAAATTTTCCATTAACCCCAACCACCTCAACCAAAGACTTGACAACTTCAAAATGATCAACGACTCTTCCATAATATACAAAGACATGAAACATAGATGTTAAGCCTAATATTCCTAATAGTTTTCAAATCGGCAATTGTTGACCATTTTGTTTGTCCAAGTTAAGGCCTTTTAGTTGCACATGCATAAAACATTTCCAAATATCCTCTGTACCCTAGTAGCTACTTTACTTATTTTCACTACAATTTCTTGTACAAAAAAAATAATTTCAGAATCTATCAACTGCTTACTTCAAAAATATAAGATGGTAGGTACAAAAGTTGAAGAAAATACCTAGCTACTTTACTTATTTTCACTACAATTTCTTGTACCAAAAAGAAAAAGAATTTCAGAATCTATTAACTGCTCAGTTCAAAAATATAAGATGGTAGGTACAAAAGTTGAAGAAAATACCTAGCTGGTTGAATATTGAAGCCAAAATATCTTGCTATCCTGTCATGAGAAAATCCAGTTTAGTAAGTTTTGTCAAATAGAAATATACAAAATATTAAATGAATTTTGATATAATTGATATACAGAAGAATGAGATTAGATTACTTTTAGTTTGGCAAGCACCGTTGACAACCCATGTGTTAGCTTGAATTGAAGCTTGCACTGAAAATAAAAATGCATAGATTCAGTCAGGTAAGAAAGTCCATGACAGAGACTTCTTTGGTGATTATATTCTACATTACCCTTAGGGTTTAGAAATTGGATAACAGAATCGTCTTGGAAGATGTTGACCTCTTCAATAGCAGGGATGCTGTTTACCCCTATTCTTTTCAAAGTGCTTTGAAGCTTTTTATCATCAGTGGTGTTGGATTTGTGAATTGCCTTCTTCTTTCTAGACAATCAAATGAATAAGAATAAACAAAATTAAACAATGTACATAAAAAATGGTCCCTCCAATTTTTTAATTAGGTTAAAATTTCAAAATAGGTGCACTAGATTAGCATATGAAATCGGTGAAGCAGATTTAATAAAATGATAACTGATAAGTTCATTTTTTATATTGGGAATCCACCTTACTTGTGAATTTATGTTCCAATTTTAGCGATCTTTTAGTTGATACAATTTGAATAGAAAAAAAACAGTCAAAATATTGCATTATTTTCTCAATCAATCCACATACAAGTTTACAGTCAAATGATATCTTTGGTTGTAAACAAAATCATTCACCACACAAAACATTTTCCACATCGTAGTGAACAACATTTGTTCAAGACCCGTACTTTTCAGCACAAGGTGGAGCGCTAAGCACAGTTGGAGGGTGTCCTCAAACTTCACACCATGTGTATTGTAATTAAACGGCAATTAAATAATCAAAAAGACCAAGTAATCCAGAATTTCTGATATTAATTACTCAAGTATGTAATGATCTATGTTTTGAGACAATCATTACAATAAATAAAGAACAATGATGTAAAAAGTCCAAAATGCAGTGCATCTATGAACCGCTATAATACACAAAACCCATACAACAGCTATATCACTTAACAATATCGAATAAGAATATTACAAGACGACATTGGTACAAACATCACCACTCTAAAAATGTCAACATCCATAAAAATCATAAATTTAGACGTCAAGCTTAATACTTGACATGTCAGTAAAGTTTAGAACATCAAGATTAATGGTTCCCATGTCCAAGACAGATCCACAACAGTGTTTACAAATTGAATCTTCTCTTTGAATTTTGAAGTAGTCACCTTTTTTTATCACAGGTGTAAAGTGGATAATATGGGTAATTAACGATCTATAATGATTGTTTGTAATGACAAGAATTTACTATATTACAATTGAGTTTACTATATCATGCCAAAGTTTTAATTACTCAATGTTCTTCTGAATATACATGCACTATATCACAATGGACATTTTATTGAAAGAGATTCCGATTAATGATACTTAAGAGTTGAAGACGTCATTACAATCCCTTTGCAAATATGAATGTATTAATGGAACAAGCCATACTTGAAGTGCAAACTTGTTAACAAAGAAATTGCATTGAAGAAATCAAAAATGTAACCGCTATTTGGATAAACAAAAAAGAATTACCATTTGAGAACTTCGAAAAGAACATTCTCACTGGCAGCTTTAGCTAGCTTATGTATGCACTAGTGCTTCAACCTGTTTTAATTATGTATTAGTAAACCTTTATCATAATAAAAAGTAATTATTATATATGCTCCTTAAATTAAAGACAGACTTAGAAATCACATATTTTAGTAATATAAATATCCATAATTACTGAACTTTTTGGCCCCAAATCACTGAATTAATCACTTCTATGAAACTCTAGCACTCAATTACCACAATCCTGCATCTTAACTTCGTTTGCATTACAGATTCTTAAACCACGTTTACCAAAAGGCTCATAGAGACATACTAATTGATCCCTAAACCTAATCAAATGAACAAAAATTGATGTTACATCCATTTGATAGGACACGTAAACGTTCTTAGAACTTTATCCTAACATGTTGAAATTGGAAACCATAAAGAACCAAAATCTTTGGAAACCCAATTCAAAACATTTAGGTGTTATAGGAATCTAATTCAACTAATATATTAATTATGGTACAAAATTCACATTGAGAGAGAATTACGTTAATTATACAGACTAAGCAAAATTCAAAATATTAATTTCAGTGGATAAACATGTACTACATACAGTCTATATTTTTCCTACAAGCCCTTGCAATTCCAAGGTATACGACTATTGCTATACGACTATTTAAGAATATATTTTTTCCTTTTTTTGTTTTATTTTCAAAGAAACATGTTTGTACTTAGGCATATCCAATTAGAGAATTTATGGAAAACATCAATACATATGAAATTTATAAAATTCTAAAATAAAATAAATGACAACATGAATACCTTCATGACGAAGATTGATTATGCCTTTAAGAATGTAGATCTCTATGATAAATCAATAACTCAATACCTTCATACATGAAATGTTAATTGGTTATCAAACATATTAATTACATTTGCCTAATTTAGACACAAATAATAATCACATTTACCTTAATTGCAACATCATTTCTTACACAACAATCACTGATCTTATGAGCAGACAATGGAAAAACAAACAAGAATGACATTTCCATGTACTCGAAAACAATTCTCATAATCAAACAAAATACTTAAAATACTCAAGTATGCCCTCATAGTCCTCCCTAACATAACTAACATCTTCAACATCCGTATAGGTTACATCGCAATCTTCTACGACATTGAAAGCTTCTTCTCTATAATCATTAAAATGTAATAGCCAACTTCATGATCAAGTAAACAATATTTCTATCAACTCAAAATAACCAAGGCAATATTTCAAGTTAATGTTCTAGTATGCTTTCTGACTATGGCAAGACCTAAATTATTAGGTATATTATCACTATTATTATCAACCTACATGTCATTTATATCTTTGCTAGCATCACCTTATATTGTATTTTTCTGTAATTTTTTTATATTTGCAAAGATTAAACTTGTAGTTATTTTAATGTCTTGATTTGTCAAACATCAGCCAATATGGTGCATAAGTGCATAGTCCATAGTTAGTTTGGATCTATTTTTAATTTTAAAGTAAGTACTGAAACTAACAGTACAAGTTTATGCAAAGATTATACAACGCGAATTTATGCGTGGTTGAAAAACTAGCTATACTATTCACGCTGTCAAAATTAGCCATCAAAATTCATGCCTCCATATAATACTGAAGTAGCTTATTTCAGAAACCTACCCACTATATAATATAATCGTTAAAGAATAAAAACCTACCTTCTACATGACTAACTATACTAATACTATTCATGCTGTCATATAATAGTTCATAGTTAGTTTACTTTGGATCCAATGCATGCTGTTAAAATGAAAGTTGTATAATCTTGGTAATATAATAGGAGTGCTTGAAAAACTACCTCCTACATAAATCTCAATCATAGGCAAACTTGGATGTTGCTTTCCCTTGAGAAAACTTGCAGTACTCAAGCATGGACCACATGGTCTATGTCCCCACTAGCATTTGATACAAAATATTTTCTATGTACTAGTATAGTTATTTACAAGTGATTTACTTGCATCCAGTTCATTTGTTATAATTATAATTTCGATGTTATTACTATTTCAAACATATATTAAATCTATACAATTTCTATATTTACAACTGATTAACGATTGTCATGTTCTGTATACATGGTATATCTACACCTAGATACACATTGTGATTCTTATTTTGACTAACCTATACCTTAAAATATTTAGTTGAAATCTCGTTAGAATATTGAATGCAAGTGCATAATTAAAAGAAGAATACTCATGTGCAACAAAATATTAATAATACATTTACTTTTAGAAGTATAAATAAAAATGTAGTCAAAATAATGCATTGAAACAAGGGTTTGAAATATTGATTGAAATAGAATTGGTGCAAGCATTTGCTATTATTATTGCAACATGGGTTTGAAATATTGATTGAAATGGAATTGGTGCATGCCTTATATCTTTGGGATTTTATAAAACTATTTCTACAAAAGTCACTAAAATAATGCATTATAAAATCTGACATCACTGCCTATTTGCAATTCAGCACCATTAAAACTTGTCATATGTTCAAAGTTTATAAAACTTGAAACCTTAATGCACACAAGACTGCACATACCAAACCAGTATTTTGAATTTTGGACATACTCAAAACTTATTCACAAATAAATATATTCTTTTATGAACCCTCATGCACACAAAGCTATGCATATTGAAGTCCAATAAGTTCAAAGTTTTTTTTACCTTTTTCAAGATATCCAAAAAGCCTTTAAAACCAACATTCAGCATTGATTACTATGAAACTGTTATGCGTGTATAACATATTAAGAGCTTTAATTCTAGCGATGCCTTATTTGAAAATAGAAATACTCAAAATCCATATGTATTCAAAACCTAATATACAATCCTAGCAACACCAAGCCATGATAGAGAAATCATTTACTCAATACTCTTATGAAAACAAAATCTTAATGCTTCAGAAACCATATATCTAACCCAATGAATCGAAAATTAGGAAATCATCCACAACTTTTAAACACATCCCTATTTATACAAAAGGTTTCATATTTTTTCAAAAACTTGGCTTTCAAAACTGTTACACTTGGTTTTTAGCAAAACAGTCAAAAGCTTGATACATTTACATTTGTACAAATACACCATATACATTAAGAGCCATATATAAAACTATATTCTTTAAAAATAAAATTCTAGCACAAGTATATATATGAAGGTGTACATGTTAAGAATCAAAGCATGTATATATATGTATACATATTAGGTTCGATGAAGTGGAGGAGTTCGCCAAAACTTGTGAACAAATTGATGCGAACAAACTGATAAATATTAAAATTTATATATGTGTATGAAGTTGTACATGTTAAGAATCGAAGTATGCGAAAAAACTGATAAATATTCAAAGCAATAATCCTCTTTACATTGATTGCCTAAATTTGTAGATTCGGGCCTTGTGAACAAAGTAGAGGGGAGCAGATTCGACGAAGTGGAGGAGATCCATATTGACGAAGTGAATGGGAGCTAATGACGAGGAGTTGATGATGAAGTGCAGTAATGGTTCGAGCGAGAGGACGGTTGAATTGAGCGAGAGGGAATTTTGGTGAAAGAGGGAAAAATGAAATGGTGGAGAGAAAAAGGAGGCAGTGGAGGGAAACATGAGAAAAAACGTGACAAGGGTTTAAGAAGCGGAAACCCTAAAATTAAAGCGGAAAAAAAAATTGCAGCACATACACTAAAAACGCTACCGACAATTGCAACTAAAGGTAGATTTCCTTATAGTGAATTTATTTAGTTTATTTTGAATTTATATATAAGTATACATATGTATCATATACATAAGTGTATGTGTTTGTATGTGTAACATGATATTCTGTGCAAGGTATAACATACCCGTATATAGATGTTGGGATTTACATTGCAAACGGACATGTTAGCATTTCTTATATGTATTGTATGTTGTCCAAATATGTGTATACATTTATACTTATTACATATAAAAACCCAAGTGTGAACATACATATATGTATATATGTATGTATGTGCGTACGTAACCGTGCGAACGGAGAGTGGGCAGAACGGGAAGGAGGTCCACATACGGAGTCGCACACTTGAGCAGTGCGGGAGACTGGAGAATGGGTTGAGCCCTTGGGACCATCAAAATCACAGACGAAGTCTTTCTTCTTTTTTCTTGTAAAGGAGGGAGCCTTGGTATGTTATCAAAAATGGAAGGAAGAGGTGCGTAGCGAATTCGATTGGCGAAGAGAGGCGGCAATCTATAGTAGTTGAGGAGGGAAGCAATGGTAAATCGTCACGTCAAGGACGATTTCTTTGTTGGCGACCAGTATATTAATTAGGGAAACCATGCCAGTGATAGAAAAAGGCAACCGGAGGTAGCATAGTTGCATACTTGGGGAGGTATACTTAGCTTCAAATAGCAGGCTACTCACGGTATCACCTAACGGACTACTAGATGTTATGTTCACTCCAGCTTCAGTAAATGGAAGTCCCGAATTAACATATTGGCATTTTTTGAGGCATTGGTTTGTTTATTTTGAATATAAAATATTAATTACGTACGTACGTATGTAAGTTATGAGAAATATTATAGATATATCTGTACGTAAAATATTGTAGTGTTAAATATTAAATAAACTTACATATATGTGTGCGTGTAAGATATAAGTTTAATTTAATTTTTTTATTAATAATGTTTTTAAATATGTGTGTGTATATACATACATACATATATATACATATATTAAAGTAATATAATTTCATATATATAACAATATGTATATATAAGTATAAATATAATATTTAATGTAAATTTGAGTTAGAATAGTTTATATATAAATAAAAAAAATCATAAAACTTAAAAATTATATTTTTATACCAGATCGAATACAAAGCAGATCCAAATTTAATTATAATTTTATTATAGTAATATATATATATATATATATATATATTATGAATTAGTTAGTCAAACAACCATAAATAAATGATAACAAATATTTAGAATTTTCAAATTTCAGAAAATTAGTAATGATATTTATAGCTTATGAAAAAATTTCAAATTTTTCTAGGGGAAAATTTTATTTTTTTATTAATTAAATACTTTCAACTGAATTAAAAATGATTTTTTAAAAAATAAAAAATGGTTTAAAAATCTGATTTTTTGAACGAGAGCTTCTATGATGATAATTTAATTTTAGAAATGTTAAAATTGAATTTTTGAAACAATTTATTTTATAACAATTTGTTAATTCGTATACTGATTAAGTAATAATAGAAATATTAAATAATCCAAAAAAAATTATTTTCGATCATTAGAAATCATAATTAATCTAAACATACAATTGAAAAATATTATTTTAGTTATTTATGTGATATAGTTATGTAGTTTAATACAAAATTGAATTGAATTTCTTTTTAATGGCGTCTCCTCCCTGCGTTCGTGAATTAGCTCCGCTCGTGAATTTCTTTTAGCTCCTTTCGCTTCCCTCCTCCTCCCTGCCGTCCCCTCCCTACCGTCCCCTCCATGCCTGCTTCGCTTCGCCTTCCCCTCCTCCCCAATCCATCTTCCTCGTCGCCTTCTTCCACCAGATCTGGTCGATCTTTTAGGCTCTTGCCTCCTGCCCTGTCTCTCCCAGTGCCTCTCATCCTTTCTGACGTTGACTTTCCTCCCCTGCCTGCTCTTCCTTCTACCCATACTGATGATGCTTTCTCTAGCCCGCGGTCTGTGGCTTCGGTTCCCTTGCCTGGTGATGTTTGTCAAACTGAATTTGGTGGTATTCCGGCGCATGTGTCTGAGTATGATGGCGCTCGTGTTGACGGGGTGAAGTGTGGATTGTCTGGCCGTGAATATCTTGTTGGTGCATCTGTTTGTTCGAGCATTGCTCAATGCTCCCCAGGTGTTCGCCTAAATGCAGCTGAGAATTTTTCTTCCATTCTCATTGATTAGATTTCTGTTGATTCTTCCCCGGCTGCCACTACCGATAAACCCTTTGTAGTGGAGCCTCCCGGTCCTGCAGCTCCTTTGAAATCTTGGTCTTCGCTATTTACTTCATTGCCCCGTAATGCGGGAGATTACAATTCGATTGAATTTGCAATTGTAGAGGAAAATGGAGTGATGATCCCTCCTCCTAATTTTATGCAAGCCAGTTTGGATTATTGGTCAGATTACTTGGTTGGATTCTTTCTAGACACTTCTCATCGCCTGCACGACGCTGCCTCGGTTTGTCCTAGGGCTTGGCGGCTCCGAGGTGATCTTTGTGGTAGGCTGGTTGACTCCATGTATTTCCTTTTGTTCTCCTCCATCGACGATCGCTGTCGTGTTCTTGAGGCTAAGCCTTCCTTTTTTGGTGGGCAACCTTTTATTATTACTCCTTGGTCTCCGACAGTTGCCTGTGCTCGTGAGCAAGTCCTCTCTATCCCCATTTGGGTTTACTTCTCCCATATTCCCTGTGCTCTACAATCTCTACTTGGTTTGAATTGGCTATCTTGTAATGTAGGTAAATTGAAATGTTTTGATTCTAATACGGTTGCGCGTGAAAAATTGATGTTCGTCAAGGCTATGATTGAGATTTCCCCTTCTAAGCCCCTCCCTTCCTCTATTCCTGTTCAGCTTGCTATTGGGCACGTAGTGGAAGTCCGTGTTCGCTATGGTTGGGTTTCTGATATTTGTTCCTCCTGTCACTCCTTTGGCCACCTAGCTATCGCCTGCACGCATTCTGTTGTTACCACGGCTGCTCCTAAGATCCCTCTTCCTCGGCCTCTGCTCAGGAAATGGGTTCCTAAGGTTTCTTCTCAGGTTGCTCCTCCTCCTACGGCTCCTTTGTCTGTCCCTAATCCGCCTCCATGTTCTGTTGCTCGGCCTGCTTCCCCTTCTTCTTCTGTGGCTCCAAATGATGTTTCTGTGGTTCCTATTGCTGATCCGGTTCTTATTCCGCCTCGTTTGCCAGTTGTTTGGGACGAGTCCGAGAGATGTTGGGTTGATCACATTTTTGATATGAGATCGAACCCCTTGGATGACTCCTATTTTCGATTTGTTTCGGATGATCATTTGGACCTTCATTGCCTGTATTATAGGCCTTCTGGCGACTCCTTAGTTCTCGATTTGGATGGTCCATGTGCGACATTGAATTCTGACTTGTTTGCTGATACTACTTGGGATTGTTCTTTCATTTACTCATCTGATGCTGTGGTTTATGATCCCTGTCTTGCTATGCTTTTCCGCCCCTTTGCTGGACTTTTTGGAAATGTCCTTTTGGTTCTTCCTATGTGATAATGGATGTTGGTACTTCTGCCTCTCTAGAGGAGACGTAGTCTAGGTGTTTTTTTGTAGCTATGGCATGTTTGTCACACTCCAGTGCTCTATTTTCCTATCCATAACATTTGGGTATTTTGCCTAACTCCTGTATCTAAAGTTTTTATTACGTTCGTAATAAAAAGTGGACGGTCCACTATAAAACTGGCTGGCCTTGCCAAAAAAATCATATAAACAAATTAATTAACATATTAATACATGTATGTATTAATTAATAAAATATTAATTAAAATATAATGATTTTGGCCGTGTGTATCAAATCCTTAGTGAAAATTTTATTTTTTTATTTTTTATTTGTAAACACGCACATAACAAATCAATATGTGACAATATCAATACCTATAGGAATCTTACCCAACTAATAATATAATAATTAATATATATATATATATATATATGTATGAACGTATGTATGTATGAATAGTATACATTTATACAGAGGTTATGTACCAAATATATATAACACTAAACACTTACCAAAGTCCACCTTTTAACGATGAGTTCTCCTTTTTTGAAACCTTCTCGATTCTACAGATCGCTAGTCCTTGAACCATAGACCTTTTTGCTACCAAACAGCTATTAAATTGAATTGATTCGATTTGTATCTAGTTGAAGCATTAAAAAGTTAAAATCGATGAGATAGGAGGCATCAAAAAATCCTTCTAAGGTTAGGGTTCCTTTTATAATGGTTGAATGGAGAGAAAAGATGATCACATCACATAGCTTTTCTCACTAAATCTCTACCATCCATCACAAACCCATTTTATCCTATTTTGGCCACCCCCTATATCTAGTGTTTGCTAACAAAAGTTTGCCTCCTACTTCATGGGATAATAGCCCATGTAAGCCTAAGTAAATATATTCAATTAAATCCAATTTAATTCCTTATCGATATCTCACATCGATCGATATATTTATAATTATTGTAACTATACACAACAATGTTTATTCCTCAAATCATATTCAAATTTTATATTTAATATTTCATGAATATTAATTAATTTAGTTAATTTAAAACAATTATAACTAATTAAATTATTTGGTCTAAAGAGAATTCATTATTTTGGTCGTGTGATTCATGATTGTAAATTCAACCAGCGATTAACATCGAACTATTCGAATGTTAAGATTCACACGTTACTTAGCGAGTGATGTGATATTTGACAAAATTTATTGGTTACTTAGTTTCCATAAAATCCAATTTCACATTATTAAGCGTCAATCCGTTGTGCCATTTATTTTACACCAATTCTCTTTGTAACAACTCGGGATTTTGGTCATCTAATTTTGAATATTTAATCAATTTTAAATATTAAAATATTGGTTTAAAAGCTTAACAACTCGAATTAGATCATATGATTGTTTAAAAATCTACGAATTGTGAGTAATTATTTGAATAATGATTTAAATATTTGGATTTTAGAATGAATATTAATTCTATGGATTAAATGGACTTGTTCAACTCCTTTTAAATTATAATAATAACACTGAACTCAACTTGTAAAGTTAATTACTGTAATAAGTGATTCAGATAAATAATCAGAAAATATACTTTTATTGTTACGATCTGATTCTTGTTGACATATTTTTAATTTAATTTATTTGATTTTTCCATAATTTTTTAATTGGAAAAATTGTCGTTTGACAATATTCCGGCTAACGGCAGTGTTTTTGTGATTTTACAGAATTCAATAACCAGTGTGTCTTTTTATTATTTTGGGGTCACGTTGCTGTTCTGAGCGCGACCGTATTTTTGTTTTGTCGTTTGGAGTCCCTACGCAAACGGAAGTTTGTGCGACGAGATGCCGAAAAATTTAAATTAAATATAACCAAACTCAAAATATTTCGTACCATTAGCACATTTCTTTGTCTTCCCGTACTCATTCATTTATTCATATTCTGGGAGAGAAAAAAAGCATGCTTCATCTTTTAAAAATCAAAACCAATGTAAATAAAATTCTGAAAATTGCAAAACATAGATCTTTGCATTGCTGAAGCCTATATCTACAGGCGAACGTGATTTGGAGGGGTTGTGGCATCTCTGTGCAATGCTCGACGGTGTACAGTGAAGTTTTGGTGGAAGTTTGAACTAGGGTTAAGGTTTTTGGGTGGCAGGGACTTCGTTTGCGAAGGGGAGGATGTAGCGGTCTTTGTCTTAGCGAGGTGCACCCGATGGTCGAAATTGGAAGGGTGTGGTTTATCTATACAGGGCCACGACCGTCGTGCTACTATAGAGGCGGAGCGACATCATGTTTTTCTCAGGTGGTCTAGGTTGGCTTTCGATAGGTCGGGGAGGTGTGGTTTTCAATAAGGAAGATGGTGGCGGTGTCATTGGTTAGCAGAATATATCCACGTTCTGCTATTATATTAATTTGGACATTTATTTAAGTGTCAATTGATTGTTAATTATGGATTTGTTTACATATATGCTTGATTATGTAAATACCGACAATTTGACTTGAGAAGTTTGGAAGGTAATGGTAGCTTGTTAGGTACCATTGGGATTTCTGAGCTTTTCTAGATTCGAAAACTTTAGATTCAATTAAACTCTAATTTTATAAGTTGGAAGAAAAATGTTTTAGTTATTACTACACACACAAGGAGCCTTATTAAATATTAATTATAAATGTTTATTTTTGTAAGTTAATTACTATATTACCTATAGTGTTTTAAAATAAATTATTTATTTAATGTTTTTGAAGAAAATAATTATTTTATTATTAGTAAAAAACTAGATAATTATTTCATTAAATATATCGTTAAAGATAATTAATTTTATTTAAAAGGGTTTGAAGTTATTTTATTTTATTTACCTATTGGAGATGTTTAAAGGTTTGAGAGTTTATTTATTATATTATTAAAATGTTTTTAGTTATATTTCTTTATATTATTTAAAAATGATTAAAGCTAAGTTTATAATATTTTAACATTATTATAAAATAATTAAATGGTTATAAAAGGACTTCTTTTATAAAAGAATTTATGTAAAGGAGTTTATAAACTTGAGAAGGGAATTGAAATTGGAAAAGAGTTGGATTTTGAAAGATTGTGAAAAGAGGCTTTTAATGGTTAGTAGTTAAAAAATAAATTTTATAAATGGGTTAGGAGATTATAAAAGAGTACTTTTATAAATAAAAGTTGGGAATTTATATGGAATTCTATAAATAAATTGTGGGAATTTATTAAGAAGATATTTTTAAAATAAAAAAAAGAGTTAAGGAAAGGGTGGGTATTTTGGGATATTCACACCTTTGTTTAAAGGATACTTATGTGTTATCATTTTAAATATGATATTGAAATAAGTAAATCATCGTAAATGATCGGTTAAGATAATTATACCATTTTGTAAGTATACGGGAAAGGTTCTTTAAGTTCAAAAAGTATGATTTGAAAATATACTTATACCATTAAGATAAGTACATGGTTATATTTTCTAAGTATCGAAAATATTTCGTTTTGTGAATATATTTATTTTGTTGAAGTAAGTATATGGAAGTGATTTCCAAGTATTTGAAAAGTCATTTTAAATTTATGAATATGAGGATCAGTGGGTTCCATGGGAAATGAAATCTATGATTTGAATGTTTGTTATTCAATGGTTAAATAATGATTATCGAATTTGGATCGAAAGTAACATTGGAAATATCTAGGAGAAACACGCGAGTTATACGGTACAGTCATCTCTGATGATGTTATACTGTGCGTATAAATCTCATTTCGTTCTTCTAGGCCAATGATAAGGAAATTCGTCCACTAACAGTTAGGAGGTGATCTCTGATCTTATTTTTGACTGTTTATTTCCTAAAGAACTAGGGTTGAGTTTACCGAAAATTATCGATATTGTTTCAGAGAGACCGGAATCGGACATGTTATTCGAAAACCACTTCAATCCAACGAATGCGTTTTCGAACTGAAGGCATCATGAAGAGCATGAAATCGAAGATAGAGATGTGAAGTGCAAGGGCTAATCACTACTAATCCTGAGGGTGATTCCAAAATGGATGCAATAGGAATAGTGCCTTTAGTTTTGTTCAGTCCCAGAACAAATTTGTATAGATGAATGTTATCAGCACATTGTCATTGGAGGTCAATGAACATTCTAAGTGAATGTTCTTGAAAGATGACCGTAGCCTCAAGCCTCATCAACCGAAAATGACTAAAACATGGAAGATGTAGCAGGGACAAGTGGGTCGCTCCCTAGTAGGGTATGATCATCCCTATCTAGAGTCGTTATTATCTCTCCTTTGTATGATCGGGATCCATTAACGGAGGGGTGATCATATTCGGTACTATCCAACAAGGGGTAGTCTGGTCCTGTGTTGGCAGGGGATCCAGGCGAGGTCCTCGGTGTTATTTTATCTGGAGATTCACTGTGACGAGCGGTGCCCCATTAGCCCAGTCATTATATGGAATCCATTCTCCAGTAAGTGCCCACGGACTTGATTGTATACCTATTATGTTGGAATTTAATAATGCAACAATTTCGAATATGATTAATAAGTAATTGATCTAGACACTATTATAATATTATAGGATTTCATATGAAATGTTTTGGTTATCGTAAGTAAAAACCGATCTGTATTTATGTGCGGCGTGTTCTTACGAGATACCTTTGTTTTCAAAGATTTTTATGACTTTAAAATTTAGTTGGGTGCGTTTCTCACCCTGGTTTTCCAAACTGAGTCGTGTGTTATTTTATTATAATGCTCGGGTCAGACCGAGCATATTTACAGATTTCTTTGGATGCATTGGAGCTCAGAAGACGACTTGGAGGCTTCATATCATATTCTCGTATATGTTTATTTCTACTATTTTGTTGATGAAATTATCAGCAATTATGAGGACATGTTGTTATAACTGTCTAGGCTGATAATTGTGAATGTGTTGTACTCTGATGGACGTATGAATATAACCATTTCTCTTTTGTAAAAAAATCATTGATATTATATTATATATATGTTGTTCTGCTGCGATTGTGAGATTCTGTGTTGGTTTAGTTCCTTTTCTCTTCTTCTTTCTTCTTTATTTCCTAGATCTATCCGTCATTCTATTCGATTTGGGTTGGACATGTATGGTTTATTGTCAGCTTGAATGGTATAGAGAAGCGGGTCATTACATTCTTCATCAAAACCATACCACTTTGGACTTATGGAATTTGGTAATGGTCAGAATTCCAATATCATCCATATTCACTCTATAGTCTAAACACAAAGTCCTTAGTTCAATAATAACAATTATTATTGATCAAAATACTCTAGTCGGATAATTTGACTTTGAGTTGACTTGAGTTGACCATGGTACTAATCCCATATAACTGAGAGACGAACCCACTATTGAATAGTGCTTCACTTTCAATACTTCTACCCAACGCAACTATAGTCACTTGATGGAACATCATCCCATGACTATGATCAAAGCGGAGCTTTCACATTAAAGATCCACAGTATTCTCAAGTCGAGAGAACGGTGTAAATCAGTCATATCGATATTTACTATTTGACCTTAGTTATATTAACCAAAAGAAAACTATCAAGTAAATCATTCAAAGTTATCCAATAACCATTAGTACGTAACCTTTAGGTGCCCCCGACAACCATGAGTAATACACTGCCTAAATTTGAAGAGCATTACGTACTATAGTCTCAATGGATACATCGATATCTAGTCTCCATGCATCTTGACTAGGAATATTTAAAATGGTATATTTATTTTCATTCTAATAAATTACTTACGGTTACAACACTTTGTAACCACTATCACAAAATGTACTATTTATGGATTTTCTATTAAATGTACTTTTAATTAAATTAACTAATTAATATAACACATTATATTAAGTATATAGCAGAAAGAAAACATCTTTTATTTCGAACAAGATTAGTAATCGAGTTAGATATATGTAATAAATTACATAATTGCCCTTATGGCATACCCTTAACTCTATCAACTATCACATGCATGGAGTTGAAAGTTCTTAAAGCTCTAAATTATGGACTTGTTTATGTAAGATGCCAGAATGCAGAGCAGTAATCTCAATCAAACACCTCCCATATGAAACATGCTCCAACCAAAAGTATGCCCTAACCCTAAAAGCACCTCTAACACCATACACAAATTTACTATTCCTCATCTTGTTTAGGATCTACAAAGCAAGCTGATCAAACAAGTACACTTCGCTCGAGATCATATGCATCGACTCCAATCTTGACTCGCCTCTCCTCTTTCGGAATGGGACGAACCCTATAGTCATGATGAGCCTGTCACAGTAGTAGAGCTCAATGCTTAAATCCTCCTACTTGAAGTCGATTTTGGAATTAGGGTTAGAGAGGTCGGCTAAAAAGGTGAGGTTGCCGTTGTAGAAGGTGGAGTTGTCGAGGAGTAGAGGGAGTTGAGGGTGGCGCCAGAGATGTCGAATGAGGGGATTCTACGTTTAATAAGAAGGAAGGTGAGGAGGGTGAAGTGGGCGGAGAGGATGGATAGGAGGGTTAGGATGACGTAGAAGATGGCGCCACACCATTTGATTGGGTTGGTCCTCTGGTGATGCTGAAGAAGACCTAGAAACGGTGGGTTGGAATTGGAATTTTATATAGGGATTTTGGGTGTTTTTCTTAGAAGCGACAAGGATTATATTTTAAACGGGAAGAATGAGACGCTGGAATAGACAAAGAGTGGTCACATTGAAAATCTGGGGTTAGTGACAAAAGTTTTGGGTGGAGTCAAAAGTTTACGGTTCGAACCAAAAATTGGAGTTTAAAATTTGGGTTTGGACCCAAAAAATAAAAACTTGTATATGTTAAAGAAGCGAGTTGCAAAAGAATTTCATTACATATGAAAGCAATATTTTATAAAAAACTATTAAATATTAATTATTGAAATTAATTATTCAACAGTAATTATTAACTGTATAATATTAATTATTGAATATATTTATTACAACATTTTAGAAAATATAGTTGTTAAATATTTATTAGCAAGATCGCTCAAAAAAAGTTGTTGTCAAATTTACAACTTTCGGAAAATATTTTAGAGTGGAGCCAAAATTTTCATTACTTAGAGCTAAATAAACTTATACATGTCAAAAAGATAGTTACAAAAAAACTTATATTTTGAAATTCTTTAAAAAAAATTGAATTTTACGAAAATTCAAAAATTTATAATTATTTAATTTTATTTTTTAGTTTAGAATTTCAGCAAAGCTACAAAATTTTATTTTTAAATTTTATGAGTGTTTTAAGTTTTATAAATATTTTTAAATTTACTTTAAAAAATTTAAATTTAAATTTTTGAATTTTGTGAAAATTTTAAAATTTTATTTTAAAACTTTATGAATATTTTTAAATTTTATGAAATATTAAATATTAAATATAATTATAAATTAAATTATTGAATATTAAAATGAAATAATAAATAATATATATTACTTCTTAATTATTAAGATCACTTATAAATCATCAAATATTGAAAATTAATTATTACGCAGTAAAAATTAAATATTAGTTTGAAATTTTATTTACTAATTATTAATTACAATTATTAATGATTAAACCTTCAATATTTATTATTAATCATTAATTATTAATCATCAGTCTTAATTATTAATAGTTAATTTTCAATTATTTAGTAGTAGTTATTGATTCTCAAATATTAACTATTACTTCTTATTGGTCGGTTATTATTATTTTTTAGTCCTTCTTATTTATCAGTTATCAATTTATTTTAGAATTCTAATAAATCCGTCAACAAATTCGTAATACACTAAATTCACTAAGACAAATTTTAGATTAAAAAGTTGTTTTAGTTGTTTTAGCATGTTGCCATAGTACTGTGCAACTTCTAATACATCTGTCAACAAATTCGCAATACACTAAATTCACTAAGACAAGTTTCAAATTTGGGGACATTTTACAAGTCAAGTAATTGATCTGATAATAATTTTTGGTTTAAAGAAAGTCCTAAAAAGGCCTTACCATGGCTTTGAAATGGACTTAGAAGATAGCCAGAAATTACTGTCCTCTGATACCGTTCTTAACTCATGAATGATATTTTCAGTTCACTACATATTCCTTATATTCTTAAACACATGACAACATACATACAGAACAAAAGTAATTCAACACACAACTAAATTAGCCTGCGATTCAGGCTATATTTAAAATATTAATACAAATTTAAAACTTAAAAATAAAAAACTTACAAAAGATAGCACAAGTGGAAGTAGCAGGTTCTTCCTTATTTTACACACTTCATATTATATACTTTTATAATGGCAGAAAGTTTTTAAGTAGAGCAGAGAATGGGAAAATGAAGTCTCCCTTCTTTGACCGAATCCTCTCTTTATTTATAGGCTGCGATGTACATGAGAATGGAATTCAAACCAGTTAACTTTGGACTCCAAAATTTTAAAGTCCATAGCTTAGATGTCCACTTTATTAAAGTGGGAGACATCATCTTGTCCTTTTTAATATTAAGCGGGTTAGGTATTTTGTCCTTTTTTTAAAAGAGCTATATCTTCTACAGCTGACAGTCTTATCAACATTTGCTAGATCATTAAACAATTATTAATCTAGAATCATTTTGCCTTTGTCTTTTCCCATATTGTGGGCCTTCTTTTCCAACTTGCTGAATATTTTTGCAAAATCTTCATCATTTAGATCTGAGAATTGATCTTCCTTAGCTATGACATTAGCTTTTGATGAAGCTATTGATGTATCTGAATTTGCATCTTCCTTACCAATATTTTTTATTAAATCTTTCTTTATTTCTACAATATAGGCATAAAGAATATCTTCTTTAGTGACCATACCATTTTGCATTTTCAATTTTTTGGTAATATGTTGGAATGGGCTTGGAGCTTCCTTATGCTGAATTATAGATTCCTATTCTCGACAAAATTCTATCTTTTTCTCTATTTATGATATCATTTCTGGGCCAAATATCCGACCTGTGCTATTGTAAATTCTGGTTAATTTATCCCAGAATTTTGTAAAGAAACATCTGTGTAAACAAGGAATTTCTTTGTTGGTATATCCAATTTCTGGTTTCCATTTTAAAATCCAAGGAATGGAAAACTCAATGAAGAAATACTGCGGGCCTGCTCCTGATATCATTTGATATTATTCAAGATTACTAAATCTTGGTGAAACATCAACCCAATCTGAATATAATTCTTTTAATTTTCTTGGAAGAATATCAAGTGGTGGTCCATATTTTGTCCACCAGTCCATAAACCAATTTGGTATTGGTCATTTATAAACTTCCCCGCAAATTTTTATAAACCATGAATATTTTCGTTTATTATCTTCATAGAGAAGTACTTTATGTAATGCTTCTACATAATCCCAGTAGTTATACCTAATAGGGATTTTCTTATCAGGTAAAAACATTTCTTTCTCTTTAAGAGTAGATAACGCCCATTCTTCAGGCATTATTGGCCTTTTAACCATTATTTTACTTAAACTATAAACATTTGGTCTCCTGCATTGAAATGGGTTATTTCACAAGTCTCAGAGGCTTTTATTATTGCCTCGTAATATGCCCTTTGTTTATGTGCCGTAATAGTAAATGATGAAGTATCAAGGTACCTTTGTAGTAGGTTCCAGGGATCATTCTCCCTTTTCTCATCAAATTCTAGGAGAAGTATGATATCTCTATGTGGTTTTTCAGCATAAGTAGTTATACTTTCTTCAGCTTCTTCATTTCCGGTTATGCAGGAATATAATGACAAACTAGATTAGCTATTAGCCCCTTGTCTCTTTTTAAATTCTAAAAATTCCTTGAACAAAGGATAATTGGAATTATTATTCCCTGAAGTGGCTGTTAAATTTCAGCAAATAGTTTTTTATTGCCACGTTGGGCAAGGAGGATATTTCCTCTGCCCTTTCCTCTGTAGGAGGAGTTATCCCTTCCTCTGGGGATCATTATCCTGCAAAAATTCACGAGTTAAAAAATTAGGAAGATTATTTTCTTCACCTTTTTTATAAAGGATTTCAAAATCAAAAGGTGCTAGATGAGCTTGCCGTCTGGCAAACATCTGCTTTGATATATCATGTTTAAAATCTTTATTAAATTATATTTAGCTGATTTACGGTCAGTTTTTATAATAAATTTTTGATTATATAAATCATCTTTAAATTTTAAAACACATTTAACTATAGGAAGAATTTCCTTTGCTATGGTTGCATAGTTCTTTTGACTATTAGTCCATTTACCCAAGTGAAACTTAACAAGATATTCTTGTTTTATTTGTGGACATATTTGTTTTAAAATTCCACCAAATCCTATATCTGACGCATCTGTTTCAATTATCTCCCAATTTGGATTTGAAAGCATTAAACGAGGCAAAATTTTGACCTTTTCTTATATTATTTTAACAGCTTTAGTATGTTGTTCTGTCCATGGGCTTATATTCTTTTTTAATCTATCACATAGGATAGCAGCATCTGTGGCTAAATTAATATAATAAGAGGACATATAATTTAAGCTACCCAAAAACCTTTGTAACTGTGTTTTATCGGTTATTATGTCAAAAAAATTTGAAGCAAATTCTATACTTCTATTTATAGGAATTATTTTTCCCTTTTCAATATTATGGCCTAAAAATCTCACATTTATTTGAAATAAAGACATTTTTGCTCTTGATATTACTAAGCCATTCTGAATAATGATTTTTCTAAAAATATATAAGTGTTTAAAATGTGTTTCAATATCTTTAGAAAATACTATAATATCATCAATATAAACTATAATAAATTCACAATATGGAATAAAAATGTCATTCATCATTTTGTGAAATTCTAAGGGCGCATTTTTCAAACCAAAAGGCATTATGTCCATTCATAATGTCCAATGGGGACATTAAAAGCAATTTTGCATTGGTTAGTTTATGAAATTTGGATCTACCAATAGCCATATTTTAAATCAAACTTAGAAAATATGATGGAATCATATAGCCTATCTAATAAATACTTTTTATTAGGAACTGGATGCCTATTTAGAATCCTATTAAGAGGTTTGTAATTTATTACTAATCTAGCTAGCCCTCTTTCTTGTTCACTATGTTTATTTACATAAAATGCAGTACATGACATGGGTGATTGAGAAGGTTTTATTAAACCTTTTTGTAACAATGATTCAATTTCTTTTTTTGCATAATATTTAGAATTCATTTGACAAGGTCTTACTTTAGTAGGGATTTTCTTTTCATCAAAATTCTCTTCATTTGGAAGATTAACAATATGTTTCTTTCTATCCCAAAAAGCACTTGGATGTTCATTACAAATTTCCATAGAAAATTTGTTATAGATCATTTTAATTTTTTCTTGTAATTTTGTATTCTGGAGTTTTTCTTCTGTATTAAGAGAAATGACTTCTTGTTTTACAAAAATTAAACGATGGGTCTTTTGTGTCAAAAGGTATTTTATTTCATGTAAAACCTTTGTAAAGGGTTTCGTCATAAATTCAAAAGTAATAGGCTTATTTTCATATGTATCTGTTATTCCATTTTTATCAATACTTGTTATAAGATAAACCATATCTATAAATGGTGTTCTAAGTATGACTTGATTAGTAATATTTTTTACTAGTAAAAACCTTGTAGGAATACAAGTTTTTTTTACATATATAAGCATGTGGTAATTTGAACTTAATATCAAGTTTTTCTCTACATGCATGACTCAATAAATTAGTAGTTTTATGAAAATACTTAGTTGGAATTATATTTTCTTGAATTACATTCATATCTGCACCACCATCTACAAGTGCTGTTAATTCCATTTTAAAATGATTATCAATTAAAAGAATTATTTTGATAATTCATTTTTGAGATATCATAATATCTAATTTTGAGAGAAATTTTTCTTGTTTTGGAAATTTTAGTTGAGAACAATTTATTTGATTATGTTCAGCATTGTCTATTCGATCCAAAAAAGTGGAGAATGGATAGTTTGTTTTGGCTGTTCTACAAAAGAGAGTCTATAATCAAGATTTCTATTTTCATTTTTCATGATTTGAATCTCCTTTTTAAGGTGTTGGATTTCATCATTAAGATCTTCCATAGTAATAGGATATTCAATTATTTGTCGTTCTTTTAAAAGTTTATGAACTTCATTCATAGAATACAGATTTTAGAACTACCAATATTTTAAAATGTCTCTATTAGTGCTATATTATTTATGCTTGTTTTTGGAATATCTTCCATTTGATCTATCATTTTTTATCTTAATTTCGAGTCTTTAACTAATTTTCAAAATTCTATAATATTATTATTAGGTAGTACATTTATATTTAAATCTTAAAATTGTGAGAGAATTTATAAAATTCATCATTTTCATCTTCATTGCCTATTATTGAGCTCAGACAAGGTTGTCCCCGCCTATAAGGTTCACAACATTCATCAGATTCTAATGATTCTTCATCAAGAACTTTAAGTTTTTCAGAAGTAACTAATCGTCTGAATCATTTTCGAATTTTATTTTCGAATCATTTTCCTAACTAGAATTTGATAGAAGTTTTGATAATGTTTCCTTTAACTCGTTATCGGCTTGTAAATTATTAGTTTTCTTTTTTAATTTATATCTATTAGCATAATGTCCAACTTTTCCACATTAATAATAGTGGATAATTTTATTTTTATTTTTGTTTAATCTTTCGTTTTGTTTGAGTTTTTTGCTCTATCTTTTTATGAGAATAAAATTTCTTCTTTTTACGAAAAGATACCTTAAATTTATTATCTTTTCTATGAGGTTTTTTAATGTTGAAACATCCATTCCAAACTGACTACAAAATTGTCCTAATTGATTTCTTTCAGTCAAATTTTGGTGTTTTATTTGTTGATTTAATTTTATTTCATTGCATAGTGATAAGCCTTCTTGGATACATGTTCCAATAATCTTACCATAAGTACAACTTCCGTAAGGAATATTTATTTTACCCTTTCGTAGAGACTTTCTTACCCTTTCTGCAAATAAGGAGGGGAGTCCATTAATAAATTTTGATTTCCAGTGAGAGCTATTATTCAATGGTAATTCCATTACCCTTTTTTAAAATGTAACTCTGTACCATCTAAAATCGATTAATGTTTTACATCTTAAATTTTGTAGAAGTGTATGAACACTTTCATTATTATCTGAAACTCTTCCAGTAAAATGTTCTAGAATGGTAACTATTAGAGTATATACAACATTTTGGACCATTTGTCCATCTTCTTGTTTTACCATGTTGTAAATTTCATTTTTATGAGATGTAGGAAGATAATTGTCCCACCAACCTTTAAGCTGGCCAGTAAAGCCAGCGACTATCATTCTTGCAACAGTAACATCATTATTACCATTATTTTTGCAGACCATACTATACATTAGCATACGATGAGCTACATTAAATATTTGTTTTTCACCGAATGTGTCAATACTCCATTCATTTACACTTTTCCCATTGTAGCTGTTATTGATAATAAAATCTGGTTCTTCAAGTAAGTATCCATAGGAGAAGGTCTCCTATAGTAAAACAATTTTTGAGAAGGCTTATATGCATATTTTTCAAGTTTATTTATCTCATCTTAGACTGTTTGGTTACTATTATTTTGCTGAGAAGATTCTTCTTCAAGAGTGTTTAATCTAAGAATATCCATCCCTTCTTTTAGGAATTTCTCTATTTCGTATTAGGACCTTAATTTAAAAACCTTTTCTAATTCTGATTCTGATTTTAACTTAAAACCTTTAATTTCAGGGGGAGGTTGAAGACCTGAAGTTGCAATTACTTTGCTTACTTCTTCAATTGTAATTGAACTAGCAAATTTTATATTATTAATAGCAGAAAATATTTTTTCTATTTTGTTATGTAATGAAGTAATTTGTTCACCAATAATAGCTAAACAAAGATATGCATAATTTCTTTGTTCGAAAATTTGTTTTCTTTGTCTTACAGTAGTTTGTAATGTATCATTTTCAAATATTTTAGTAAATGCATTAAAACTTAAATACTTACCATTTTTCCTATTTGAAAAGATTGTTGAGGATATACCGCCTTTAGTAGATTTCCATTTGACAGTTTATAATCTCTTTCTATTATGGAAATATATTGTTCAACATAATTTGCTGTAAACCAAGAAATAAAGGGAAACATTATATTCCTTTTAGATGTGAATTTATAGAATTCATCTTGAAAATAATTATATTCTTCAAAAATTTCAAAAAACCATTTTCTTAATGGTTCCCGTTTTGGAAGTTTAAACTCATTAATTCTCGTCTGGCCTGAGAGCCAGGGCTAAAATCTATTTTAGTCATATAATCCATTAAATAGGAAAAATTCATCTCTAAGTCGGTTATACCCACTTCATTGTTTTAAATACCTTTCAAAATATTATTTCTATTCACATATAATTTTTCAATAGTGTTATCTTTTAAAGATCCATCATCAGACGATTGTCTTTCGGTTTCTCTGATTTAAGATGTGGACACTCTTGATGGAGATTCAACAGTATAATCAAAAGGTGAAATATGAGAGTGAAAAGATTTTGTTTTTGATAAATATGTTCTATTAGAACTAAGTCTAGAAAGACTATTATCCATTTGTATTTGAATAGTTCCTTTTGGGGTTTGCATAATATTAATAATATTATTACTTGTTATTGGTTATGAAGGAACAGCTCTTTCTATTTTCCAATTTTCAAGAAGAGGAACTTCCTCCTATTTTATTGACCTTCTTGTAGTTGTATTAGATTGACCAAAATTTATCTCTATTAAAATGGTTTTGTTTAAAGGTTTATCAACCAATTTACATTGGGGGTTTAGAGTATATAAAGGTTTATAGTAAATTCTATAGCAAATACACATTACTTTAGATTCTAGAATATAATTATGTCCATGGGTCTTAACATTTAAAGTAATAGCTTCTAGAATATTAACGCTAGATAAAGAGAGTTATAAATTATGACAAACATTAAAATAACTGGACCATTGCTAGGCTTGACTGTATTAGTCCCATTAATGATTTTTTCCAATCTAAATTCTGCCATCTCTTAAAGCAGCTATAAAACTTTCTAGCAGACCTTCAAGGGTTAAAGGTTTAAATGCAATTTGTATTAAACCTATGCGAATAAATTTGTGCATTTGCCTATAAGGCTGTAAATCTTTTTCACTTAATAGTTTAATTATCATTTCGTCATTATCAAGTGAAATTTTCTTCTATAGTTTTAACTACTTGTTTTAAACCGAGTTTTTCAAAATTACCTAATTGGTATATTACCTTAGGTTCAATTTTAAGAATTTTCCATTTATTTAATAAGTCTAAATTTTGGGAATTTCATATTCTTGTTTAATACTATTTTTAACAGCATCTCTTTTCCTAATCATATTTATTTTATTGAGTATATTGTTGAATGTCTATTAATAATTTGTTATAGTTAAGTATTAATTGTCAAAAATAAATATTAACTATAATTTAGTAATTATTAATAATTAACTATAATAAATTATTAAATATAAAATATAATTATTAACTACTTATTAGTTACCAAATATTAGCCTTAATTATTATTAATTTATAGTTACTTAACATAAAGTATTTAAAATAATTATTAGTTATTAAAAAAAATTCTAACTTGTTAATTATTAATTATCAATCATTGCTTATTACTTCTTAATTATAGTTGAGTATTAATTATTAAATATACTTATTTTGTATATATTATTAATAATTAATAGTAATTGTTAATCATCAATTATTGAATATACTGTTAAATAGTAAATTAATCATTACTTAATTTTTAATTATTAAATATTAAAATATAAAGAATTATTAAATATTAATTGATAAAATTGTAAATTAATTAAATATTAAATGTTAAAAATTGATTATTAAAAATTTAATTATTAATTATTTAATAGTAACTATTAATTGTATTTATTAATAATTAATTGTAATTAATAATTATTAACTATAATTTACTAGTTACTAATAATTAACTATAACAAATTATTAAATATAAACAATAATTATTGATTACTGATAATAATTAGTAATTATAAATTATTTATTGATAATCATTAGTTGTAATAAATTATAAGTAATGACATACATAAGCTATCATTTATAATTATTAAATATAAATTAATTTATACAAATTATTAGGTAAATAATTAACTAAAATATCCAAGTAGAAACCTTTGTGTTCACTCAAATTATTGTTTGCAGTTAACAACGTTTACTTGAAAGTGGTTATACAATCACGTAAATCTTACAAGTAAGAAAATAGTTATAAATAAATATTTACAACGGTAAAAAATAATTCGTTATTATAGATCTCTATTACAACTGGCTAAACAAATAGTTGTTAAAAATACGTTTATTACAAATGGCAGGAAAACTTAGTTGTTAAAAATATGTTTAACTCGGTTTTCATTAAAACTACATTTATTACAACTATCAGAAAAAGCCATTTGTTAGAACCTTTTGTTACAAATTTACAACTATCAATAAATACCGGTTGTTAAAAAACCTTTATTACAACCATTGTCTAGCGGCAGTTGTAATAACTAGTTGTAATATGGTCATTTTCTTGTAGAGCTCTTTTAGAATGTCCTTTCATATGTCCTTTCATACATAAGAACGGATTCCCATTTCGCGAACCATTCTCATTTCATTCGTCCCTATTTCAAATGTCTCTTTCGTGCGCCCTTCAATGCCGTTCAAGAGAGCATCCGTACCATTTTCCCTTATATTAAGTCTCCTAATGCATACCTATTAAGTGGAATCTAATGAAAATTTCCTTCCATTAAATTTCTAATTTTAGACTGAGAACACATAAAAGATATATAGCCAAGATATTACTATGTTATGTAAATTATAAGAAATTTTGCATTCGTCTTATTGCTTACCAATAATATGAATTCATCATCATCATCATTAATTCACTAAGATTATATTCCTGCTACCATTTCATGCATGCTCTACTGACTATTGTGGTGCTCAACTAGTTTCTGATGTATAAGCTGAATATCATATAAGCACACATATAATGGGGAAAGAAAAATCTAAAATGATATATATAAAAAGCTTGAGTGTATACATTTGATTTAGTTATGAGCGCGCGTGACGTTATCTAATATGAACCCCAATATTCATTAAAGATAATTACTTCAGTGCTTAATTGAATGCCAGAAGTTAAAGCATGATCAACGGAGATAGAGAACCAAAATTGCTTGCTTACGAGTTGCAATGTCACATTTAATAAGAGTGCAAAAGTTTGTTTGTTGTTTGTGTATTCATTTAAGGTTCAGTAATTTAATTTATAGTTCTATATCTTTATTAATAGTTGTAATAGCTTTAGTGTCATCATTTTTTCGTATCAACGTGAACTACCAAAAAAGCAAATCTATGTATTATAAAATCTTAATCACTTAAACATAGGATCTAATATTTAATAATAGTTATAATAGCTTTGATGCCATATTTTTTTGGTATCAACGTGAACTGCCAAAAAGCCCCTCGATATATTATCAAATCTTGACCAGTTAAACATATGATCTAATATTAAACTTCCTTTACAAATTCAAACGCCCTAAAAGTAGGATCTAACAATTAAACATGCTTTATAAATTCAAAACGCTTATAAAAGTCTTTAATTATAGTTGTAATAACTTTGGTGTCATACTTTTTTCGTATCAACGTGAACTATCAAAAAAGTTCATCTATGTATTATCAAATCTGAATCACTTAAACATAAAATCTAATATTAAACTTTTTTTTACAAATTCAAACGCCCTAAAAGTTGGATCTAACAATTAAACATGCTTTATAAATTCAAAACGCTTCTAAGAATATGATCAAAATTAAATTCCTTTACAAACTCAAAATGTCGCTTTAAAAATATACAAATCTTAATATCATTTAAAATTAAAATAATCATTTTTTTGACTTATTTAAACATATATAATTTATAAGGAAAATAATTCATGCGGAGTGCATGCAGTAATACTCATACTATAAAAATGTAATGGAAAGGTATTTCATACCTTGTACACTAATCTAGTTTCTATAGACCACTCTCTCTCTCTCTCTCTCAAATACATATGGTTCTCTGTTCTCAACTGACCGAGTTCGATGAATATTAACTATAACCAACTAAGGTAGTTCTTGCTAAACTTATAGTATCGTGGAATAAAAGCCTATGATATTTACAGTTGTTACAGTGCAACCAAATATTTACCGCTACAACACATACAAAACATCAGATTTTTAACATTTATTTAAGTTCAACAAATTGATATTACCTTCAAATACGAAAGAGGACTTTGAAACAAACAAGCACTATAAGAAACAACAGGAATTCTGACAGTTGAAAACCGTCGAAAATAGTTGAAAGCAGGCAGAAATAACCATCGAAATATTGGTAGTCAAAGAGCTATTCTTCGACGACATTTTTGACGGCTCCATCATATTACTTTCGATGATCAACAATCCCACCGACGGCTTTTAATGACCCATCGAATATACGTGAAAGGTCATGGCTATACCAGTTTGTGTCGCTAACTGTCAACAGCCGTTGATATGTTGCTACCAGTAAAACGTCGGAAATTTGGAGTGTTTTTTTATTATAGCGGTCATTCAACTCCAAACAACACATATATAACAATATATTTCGCCGCTCAATTTTACACATATAAATCATCTATATCAAAGCCCAATTACATATATCACATCAATAATAAAAAATTCAATACATACAGTAATCAACCACAAACATTCAAAAATATATTCAAACATCTAACAATATGCAATAAACCAATCACAACCAATCTTAAATCAGTCAACATGTCAAAATACAACCAACACCACCTCAAATCAAACTCACACATCCAACATCTCAAAATGTACCATACATACCAAATCACATCAATCTCACTCATCTCATAGTATATGTAACCCTCAAACTACCTAGTAACAAAGTAAAACTACCTCACCCACCTCAAAGTGCATATATGTACAATGTATCAATACAAACCCAAAAAAAATCATACTTATCAATCCTGATCATCGCCTCAGGATCCCTCTGAGAAGGAAATGTGTCATGCTGCTGCATATATGCAGCAATGCGCTCACTCAACAACTGGATCATCTCCACAGACCGACGCCTATCTTCGTTCTCCAGCTCAGCAATCCTAGCTCTCAACTCTACAATCTTCGCGTTGTCTTGGGCTTTTTTAAAGCGGCTTTGCCTGCATCTAGCCTGTAACACTGTTTAACAAGGTGTATGAATTACATATAGTGTCATTAATAAAATCAATGTGTTATACGTTATTCATAAATACGTTATACATAAACATTACCTCTTGTTTTCAAAAACCATAATGTCTATTCCGCGTTAGCGGCTCCATGGTAGAATCAAAGATTTAGTCCTCCTCGTCAATGGTCAGCTATTTCCATCCTGTTTCATCACGCAGTTTTTCTCATTCTTGCATGAATTTATCATGCGATTCCAAATAGAATTACGATTAAAATTCATATTACATAATTTAATCATTTATAACTTATTATTTAAAGTGATTATTAATAACTTATAACTTAAAATATGCTTATCATGACCTCTTGTGATTTCGTGTCATGCCATGTGTATGTTATTGTGCTATTTTCGTTGACATGCTCGATGACGTGAGTACGAGTAAACACGTCTACATTAGAGATGGGACGACCACACACTCTTTCTTGTAATAATTATTATGTATTATATATATAATTGTCATTGTACAATGTAATAATAAGTATTTATAATTGCAAATAATAAATTTACCAGCTCTTGAAGGTAATACTGGAATAACTTCGAACCCCGATGGTGTGTGACAGAATTTTGATTTCTATTTACAATTTTCCTCTCCGACTCTGCCTATAAATGTAAAATGAACATTATGTTTCATACTTTTAAACTAATGCAATTATAATACTAATTCTACTAAATTTTTAAAAATATACGAGACTAGTAAATTTACCTTCGGTTCTGGAGTTTTCCAGTAACCAACCCAAGCTTGCCATATGCTTCCACTCATCTGGTTGGGATTTCCCCCCGTTTTATGCTCGACAATATATCGCGGTAGTTTTTCCACATTTTTTTATACAGTAATTTCTGCAAAGAGCAAGGTCGGATTTCTATAAGTCAATCGGCCCTTGCACATTGAAAAAAAATAAGTTATAGATCTATACTTAGTCAATAAATTGTACATGGTTATATATAAAATGAAATACATATTTACACTTACAATGAAATCCTGCCATATACACTCTAAAATGTGGAGTGGGATATTACCCTACCTAGGCCAGCACGCAGTCATTCTGCTCTTATAAGCAGCCTTGGAAACATCGAGAACAACATCAAAGGGCTCCAGTTGAAAGCCCATGTATTAATTATGACATGGACCTTTAATAAATCATGAATAATATATCATACATAAAATATTTATGATGTTGCAAAAAATTTGATATTTACCTACTCGCTTTACTCACTAATGCAACTATGGGACATTATACCTATGATGGGCTACCTCCATCGCCTTCTGTGTTGGTCCCTCTCTGACTAGAAGAGGGGGAACCTGATGAATGAGACGATCTCCGACCTTGAAACATAATTCATGTCATAGACATATCATTTTATTATGGAGTAACATATCATTTAATTATGGAAAAATATTGCATTATGTGAAAATATGACATTAATAATCACAAAAATTACCTTTTACCAAAATGTATATTAATAATCGGTCTTTGTCATTTTCTGATTCAAACTCAGTCTCATACTCTATATCGTTTTTCTCTGTAGTCTCAAATGCTTCTACTAAAATAATTGATTCATCGTTTAGAGGCATAAAATCAATATGATCGTTGGTTATTATTAGTTTGTTATTTCGCTAAAGATCTATCTGATAAGCTTGTTCGTTTGAAATATTCTTTCCATCACATCTAAATCTTGCATTTTTTTTAAAAACTTCTTACCAATCCACTTTATCTCTTTTTAGAGAAGATTACAAAGCATAATAAACTTGTAGTTCTTATTTAGCTAGTACAAAAAGATCATACTTATGGTAATGCGAGTTATATTTTATTTTAATAAGATTATAATCTTTGTGCATGTTTATTCTAAATTTGGAACATTGCAAAACCAATTGCATCTAAATAGAAAACTCTCTCCACATGTCGTATAAAATATATCAATTCCAAAACCTACATTAAAACCATTTATATGATCATCTAGACCATCACTACCTTTAAAAAATACATCATATTGTTAGTTAATTTTTCGACACCATATTCTTTGGTGTTGAATCTAAATCCACCGACGAAGAATATTAGATATGACTTGACACTTCTTTTTGGTACCAATATAAGATATTTCAAACCTTCGTCGACTACACAGTTTCTTGGATCATAAATGTAGTTTGAAAACCAATCGACGAATTCTTTACTAAGAGCGTCGCATGGATGTTGTGATTCGTAAATATTGCAAAAATTATACATTGAACATTTTTCAAGTATGATTCAAATGAATATAAATTTAAAAATTCACATATCGAGAATTATTAAGTAACAATATCTAACAAATGGTGGAACTTTAGCACAATTAAGAAGTAATATGATTTTGATACATGGTAATCTATGTCAACTAACTATGTTTCTGTGCATTTTCATGGAGATCGACCATGTTATATAAAAATAGATAACATCACTTAAGAAGAATCATGTTCAATGTTATCATCATTATGTAGAACACTTTCAAATGGTAAGTTCACATGGTCACTGAAATAATGATAGAAAAATATAAAGCTTCTTCTTTGATATATGATTTGCAAATCGAACCTTCAACTCGTGCTTTTTATTTAACTTTTTTCTTTAGATGCTTTAAGTACCTAATAAAAAATTAGTTCAAATTAAATTTTAATTATGTGATTAAATTAATATGTAAAATACTCAATATTATTACCACTTAAATGGATACATCCATCTATTTTGCACAGGACCTGGAAGATGTGCTTCGGATGAAAGATGAACATGTAAATGCTCCATTAAATTAAAGATATTTGGAAGAAATATTTTTTCCTGTTTGCGGAGCAGTATAGGGATATCTACTTAAGGTTTATGTAGACATTCAGTTTTTAACGTAGTCGAACAAAGCTCTTTATGGAATAAACTAAGTTCTGTTATAACCGTCCAAACTTTTATGGGTAACTGTTCTTTGAAAACGACGGGTGACAAATTTTCTATCATTACGTGGCAATCATGACTTTTCGTCCCACTCAGTTTATTGTTTTAAAGTCGATACATATATGAAGATTAGAAGAAAACCCATTGGAAAACCTTATGCTTCCACCCATTTTAGCATAAATTTTACTTAATAATTGTCTAACTCATAGCATGCTTTGGTTTTTTTAGTGTCATTTGGTTTGATATGAAACTCGGGATGCTTACATAATTTTTCTACATCACGGCTTGATTTCAAGTCTTTATTAGTCTTCCCCTTAACATTCAAAATGTATTAAACACATCATCAAACATGTTTTTCTCATTGTGTATCATGTCAATATTATGATGAGGTAAGCGATCTTTCCAATAAGGTAACTTCTAAAATATACTTTATTTGCACCAATTATTAATCATATTTACCTAAAATTTCAATTTGTCCTCCCGTTTCATATATCTTTGGATATTCTTTTACAAGATCGTATATTTCTACGCTTGACCAAATCGTTGTTAATTGTCTGCTCTTTGCTCCATTAGCCATGAACTTTTTTTATCTCTTCTAAAAGTATGGTCAACATGGAGAAAACAACAATGACAATCAAACCATGAAATTTTCTTCCCATGCGGTAAAGCAAACGCTGATGTTTACTCCAACCTGAAAGTATTGATAAGCAGGAAAATCACTTGTAACGACCCAGCCTTCCTGTCATTTGAAATTTGTATATTTAATTGATTTTAAATATTAACAAGTAAAATTTATAGGCCGAATAAATTTTATTTCGAATATAGTGATTTAATTGGATAATTAAATCGATAATTTAATATTTGAAATTATAGAATTAATTGGAAATTGGGTTTAATTTGATTAAAATTGATTTGTAAAGTTGTATTAAATAATATTGGAGTTAGAATGATGTTATAGAACTTTTAAAATTGAATTAAAAGTTAATTTGCAGAAATTGAATATTTTAATATTTAATTGACGAGTAAAAATAGCCATTTTTCAAACAGTCTCGGATTTCGACAAAACCAGTTTCATCGGATCCGTAATGTTAAATTATTATATGGTTTAAAATTTCGTATCAATCGGATTTACGGTTTGTCCGAGGCAAGCTAAAACGCGTAGAAATCGATTCGAGTGAATTTTAAATTTAAAATAGTCGATTCAAAAACTTATCTTCCAAATATGATCGAATTGGCCTTCGATATATATTGCATTGAGTTCGAAATGGGGGTAAAACATTATAAACGCCAGGCGGCACGCTTCATTTGGAGTTCCGGAAAATTTCGGATGAATAGTGTTTGAGAATTTTCTGTAAAAGCACCCCTATTTTCACAATTTGCAACCAAAACCCTGGCTAGGGTTACAGCCGCCACTTGATATTAATGGCCAAAATTTTCCAATCTTCTCCCTCATTTTTCATCAAATCCACGCATTATTTCAACAAACGTTCAACTGCAAAGTTGTAGATCATCGCAGGAGCTTCGGATCCATATGGAGTTAATCGAGAATAGTGCTACCAATCAACGGAAATTTGCATCCAAAGACGCGCGTCTCATTCACGTTTTACGAAGCAATGGGGAGGCCGGGTCCAAGCGGTCGGTCGGCATTGGTAGAGGAGGCGATGGCGCACTTGCAACGTCGTCAGATCATGGTAGAGGTGGACGAAGGTGGTCGCAAAATTTGATGAAGAGGGCGGCAAGATGGGTTATTTCGTACGCGTTAGGCCTGGGGGAAGAAGCAAATATCACGCGGCCGTGATCTTCAATCTAGAACGAGCGGTCAGATTTAAATCTAGGGTTTATAAAATAAAAAGAAATTGTGAATTAATTTTATTATAAATCGTATAAACTTTGAATGCTATATCTTGGTCATACGAGGTTGAAAATGGACGAAACAACTTGTGTTGGGTTCTTATTGACGAATACTACGCGATGGAGCTGGATTGGAGTTGATTGGAGCTAGTGAAAATTTTGGGTAAAATTAAACGCATGTTTAATTTTATTCGAAATAAAACACTACGACTGTTATTTGAAACAAGGTGAGAACTTCTCACTCAATCGAAATTGTTTCAATTTAAATTTCAAATAGTTAGATTTAAAATTGCTTGATTGTGTGATTGAATGATAAATTATTATCTATTGTATTGAAATAGACCCTACGCGCCGTATATTAAGCGGATGTTATTTATTAAACACATATACCGCGATATTCAATCTTGAAGTGGAATTGGTATTATATATGTACTTGGAGTTGATTTCCCGCATTATATAGCGGATGAGACCCTATTGCGCTGCATAATAGCGGATAATATTTTATATGAACCCATGTACCGCGATATTCCGTATTGGAACGGGATTGGTATTGTGCTAACATCTGTGGATGCAGGGAAACAGGTTGGAGGGATCCAACTGGATTCCTCAACGGTATGGATTTATTTTACAGATATTCGCGATATATTCTGTTATCATATTGATATATAATGTTTGGATGCCGTGATTGTTATATTTAGTGTTGTTGCAGCATTGGGCCTATTTTTGGAGTTTTAAAAATGTTAAAATAACGATTTTGAATTCAAAAGGATTTTCAAGTGATTTTTGAAAGTATACGTTTTATTAAATTTTGGAATTGATTCATTTTAATTAAATAAACGTTATAATTTTAATGTTATAAAATTTATGATTTTTGAGAAATATAGTTAAAATGTGATTTTTGAAACATGGAGTTAATGAATTTTATAAAATAATTTAAATTAGGATTTTTAAATTATTATAAATGGTTTATATAAAAGATTTATAAAATTGATATTTTATAAATAAAAAAAATATTGGAATTATAAAATGAGTTTTTATAAGTGTCAAAATGAAGTATAAATGGATTTCATAAGTGAATGAAATTTATAGATTTATAAATTGTGAAGTTATAAAGTGAATAGATTTTGTAAAATAAAAGTTTTATAAGTGACTTATAAATTGGAGTTTTGGCATTTAAATGAGATTTAAATAGAATTTGTTAATTAAGGGATTCTATAAGTTGAAGTTTTTATAAAATATATAAATGTGAATTTATAAACATTGATTTATAAATTCAAAATTGATTGAATTTGATAAGTAAATATGAAAGCTTATTAAAGGAAATATATCCACGATTTTGGACAGTGAATAATCCTTTAAATTAAAATATGTCGAAGTGTTGAAATTGACAAACGAAGTATATTCACGATTTTGGATAGTGAATAATATATTAAAGAAATGTTTTAGGAAGTGAACTTTCATATTGAAATTAAAACGATTTAAAGATGTTTTAAAATGTATTAACTATCGAAACCATAGATTTCAACATTCATTATTGAAATAGCCGTTTTCGAGAAATAAGGAAATGGTAGACTATAACACTGTTGTTATAGTAAATGATTTCGAAAGGAAATGTTTTTGTATAGTATTGGGATTTATATATCTATCTAAATTTCGAATCCATATACTAGTGATTTTGAGTTGTCGTAACGATGTTTTACGCAACCTTCGTTTTGACTCAAATAAATGTGTTTAAGAGTCTGTTTTCCTTAAAGAATGAGATATATACTTAATTGTGATTTAAGTATATTGAATATTTTCTAAGTATTGAAAATAAATAGATTTATGAATTACTTATTGTTAAATAAGTATGGGAAGGTTTTCCAATATGAAGTGAAATGTTTTGAGATTATATCTTTTAAAGATAAATTGAAAGTGAAAATTTGAAGTCGATTTGAAATCGTATATCAATGGATATTTGGAAATTTAAATTCACATGGAATTTATCAAGGAAAGGGGAATTTGTTTAATAATAAACATTGATTTATTTTTGAAGTGTGGGAAATTATTTGGAATCTGGTGATGTTGTGCATATCTATTGATAGTTAAATAACCGACTATCAATATTTACCTTTAAATGGGTATATGTTGTGATTTGCTTGAATTTGAATGCTACACTTATTTTTAAAAATAAGCACTCGTTATTCGGTTTAGCCGGGAGAGGACCTTTGGGTCATTAATCCCATTCCGAATAGTGATATGTCGAAATGGATAACATTTTTCCGAATAGTGATATGTCGAAATGGATAATATTTGAAGACCGGTGTTGAAGACCGGATATTTTTGAAAACGGAAGGATTACCGTCGAATGTCTCTGCATCGGTTGATCTCCGATATAGAGATTTTATCACCCTTTGTGATGGGAAATCCAGTCATGATTAGTGAATATCCGGATTACAAGGGCTTCTTTTGGAAGTGCCTTCGGTTCCGTTCGATCTCGGAATGCACTTGTATGGATGTGTGTCTGACGTTACAATTTGAGATGTAAAGCTGGTTTCTATCAAATATATTTATGTTGGTGGCGGAGAATTTATTCTCTTAGCTTAACACCCTTCTCTGAGACGTACGAGCTCAGAGGTTATGTAGTTGATGGTTACTAGTGATATATTCCCAAATTGGTAATGTGGCATACGAAGTGCTGTTGAGCATTTGTTGATCAAAGCGTGGCTTTTGTATAAAGCTACGAGACTTTGTCGGACCTCACACCCCGAAAATGGTCAAAACAGGAAAGATGCGGCAAGGTTATTAGGGGATAGCGTCCCCTTAGTGTATGTCATTCCTTCTTGATAGAGGTGGTATCATGATATGGAGCCTAGATACTTAACATATGTTGCTGCTGCAATTTTATTATTTTGTGGTTGTTGGTGAATCCCGGGATATAGATCGGTTACGATCGGGGGATGGCATGTTCGTGTCAGTAGTTACCCAGCTAGGGGTAACCCGGCATTGTGTTGCAGAGATCCGGTTAGGTTCTCGGGGCGTCCTTCTAGAGGCGTTTCCATGTGGCAATGGGAAGTTCCTTGGCCTGACCATTTGTTGGAAATCCAAAGAAACAATACGAACCCTTTACGATTGCAAATTGTATAACCTGCCTCCTCAGGAGGTAGCTATAGCAGGCATAATATAATGGTACCTATGCTGGCTAAGATTTATATTCTACATTCGAAATGGTTTTCCACATTTTGCACTTATAGTAATAATATCAAAGAAATTCTCTGCGTAGTAAGCATCTTTGACTATCATAAGGAGAAATCTCCTCCAAGTTCTGCGTTTGCATTGTGTGTGTGGCGGGAGGCCTTATGGTAGTTACATTTTCTAAAAGCATTGCGAATTGACTTTAAAAATATTTCTTTGTTTGTTTTAAAGAATAATCATTTTAAGTTCTCTCTATTTTAAAAATATTTCTTTGTTGGTTTTTTTTTGAAAGAGATAAACTGTTTTAAGTTCACATACTAGTCCCATGACTGACCTGGAGTTTATTGTTTCCTTCCTAAACTATGGGTGCCCGTCATTTTCCACACGGCAGTCTAGAGTCAGGTTATCATGTCATTCTGGAATTCAGGAGTTGCTGTGGAGATCAGGAGCAAGCTGGATGGCGTGGCGTATCAAATTAATATATAGTATTTCTTTTCCGCTGTTTGTTGTTGTTACACTCTGATAATGTAATGATAACGTGATGTAATGTAATAACTGATATAGTTCTTTGTTTTAAAGATATTCATTTATATATTATATGTTGTTCCGCTGCGATTGTGAGATTCTGATATTGTTTCTATTGCTTTTTCTTTCTTTCTTCTTCTATCTTCTACCTCTTCTTTAACCCTAACGGTTCGTTTTCTGGCATTCGATTGCTCGGCAGTTGATATAGTGGACGTATTAATGTCGACCTTCGTGGTCAAAAATCACAACCTTTACATCACTAATAGTCCATAACAAAGAAGCGAGCATAAGAAAATTCTTTTTTGAAATATTGTATGTTTCAACTTCTTCATGCTACAGTGTATTTAACTCTTTTATCAATGGTCGTAAATAAACATTAATTCCTTTTGTCCATCATCAAGGCCAGGGACGACAATAGTGAGAAAAATATATGGAGTTTTCATACACATTCACGGAGGTAAATTATAAGGTGTAGCGATAATAAGCCAAGATGAATATTTAGAACCAAAATTGAGTGAATGGTGAAAATCCTTCCATACACAAACCAAGTCTAATATTACGGCTCTTTACTGCAAAAGCGGAATAAGTCTTATCAAAATGTTTCCATGTTTTTCCATCGGCTGGGTGTATTAATTTACCTTCTTACCATGTTCTCACACTGTGCCATCTTATACGTTGCAGAAATGCATATGTATAACCTTTGAAATTTAGGATTAATGGGTAAGTAATGCATTTTCTTATATGTAACTTCATTTTTCTTATTTTTTCTTGGTTTGTATCTTTCCTCGTTATATATTTTACACTTCCTAAGATTGATGTTCTCTTTCCAAAACAACATTCAGCCATTTAAACATTTATCTATCTTTTGGTATGGCAAATCGAAACCTGACACAAATTTTTTCACTTCCTAATGATTTTCGCACATTAAATTATCGGGTGACATATGTCATTTTGCCGCTTTTACAACAGTTGTAAATTCGTCTTCTGTGAAGTTGAATTAAATTTCATAGCAAGGTATTCTGCAGTTACTAATAATTGGATGCCATTTTTACAGCCATCCAAAGGAATTTCTTAGCAGCATCCAATAAATCATAGATCTTTCTTTTTTCTAGTATTTGAATTCTTCTTCGACATTTACATCATCATCATCAATTTCAACCATATGGAATATTGATCGTGTGGCATCTTCAATCATATCTTCTATGAGATTCATCGTAACATTTTCATTACCCACCTCCTCCTTATACACTACAAGATTAGGTGCAGTAAGTTCTCCGTGATGATCCCATAAAAATATTCTGGCATAAAATTATTTTGACACAAACGTACTATAACCATATCTGGTTTCAAATGCTTTAAATATTTGCAGTTACTACACGGGAAATGAATTTCTTCATCGTTACCTTTATTACTTAAAGAGAATTCAATAAATAACACCATTATAAAATGTTCAATTATTGAGCCTCTCATTCCCTTTCATTGATACATCCAGCTTCTCTAATCTAAAAATAATTGACCATTTTTTCCTATTTCAAAAATTACGATGGAAATTCAAAAAATTATTGATCATTTTTTGGATTCACATTTTATTTTTCAATTCATTTATATGTTTTAATTTTTTATTAATAAATAATATTTTATCGTTGTCCACTAATTTGTTTATATTTTAATGTTTTACTGATTATATAATATGTCATTCTTTTATTTTTTTTACAAAATCTTATATATTTTCAATTTTAACTAATTAAGAATATAATATTATATTTTCACTTTATTATTTTTTACTTTTGATGGTCGATCATCTTCTTCTCATTACAAACACAATAATAATTATATTTTGTAAATAATTTCATTATTAACGATTCAGTAAAATTTCGGCAGCACTTCTCTTTTGTTTCCTATATCCTATACAAATGCATGTACATAACGAAAAAAAAGTACTGTCGAAATTTTGTGAACCATTTAAGATGAAATGATTTACAAAATTTAACTACTGCATTGTGTTTGTAACTTATCCAATGCAGAGGCAATCTAACAAATACTATATCAGATAAATACTGATGTTTGTTTTGTAATAAAAACGAATATCTATATAACGATCAAATACAATACTTGTCGTATAGGGTCCAAAACTTTCAAAGGGATTTAAAAAAATAAAGTACATTATACACTAATTTATTTATATTAGCATCAACACTAATTCATTATTTGAATTAATAACAATTTAAAAGTAATTAATTATTTTTTCAACATTTAGCTAACACTAATTTGAATTTATTACACGATAATAAAAAACTAACATTATACACTAATTTGTTTATATTACCACACATCACATACATGTAAACTAGATTTAAATATAATTAAGGATATGAACAAATAAAGGATTATGTAAACAAATTATTTTCGTCGACTTTTTAACTAACACATACACTAATTAACACTGAATTATATTGCACTAATAAACACATACGTACACTAATCAACTGAAATTAGCCCTAATTGTGCATTAATTATCAGATTTAAACGCTAATAACCATAATTAACATATCGCAATCAATCAATATTCAATTATAAAGAGGAGTGCACTCTTTAAACCGAGGACCATTCCTTCATCAAAAATATATTCAATTATTAACAATCAATGTGCTATTATCAACAAATTAACAATAATTTTACCATAATTCAGATTAATTTGCTCAGGGAAGAATATATCTGATTTTTGATGAATTGAAGGTGTAGATGGTTGGAGAATGCAAATTGATGAAGATTCTGATGGATGTTGAGAGGGGGCGGCGGTTGACAATGGAGCTTGATTGAATTTAGTGAGAATTTGGTGTTTTTGGGGAGGAAATAATGAATTAGGATGGGGATAAAACTATAATCGAGACATTCCATTGGTTTTCGATGGTTGTCGACAACTTCGATTAACAACGATTTTTAACGATTTCTAATGGTAACTTTAACTATATAATTAAAATTTCAATCTTTTTAAATTAATTTTATGTAATTTAGTTTATTAGAAAACTTTAATTCATTGTAAAAAATATAAAAAGTTTACATTAACGCGCTTTTGTGTCCAACTATTAAAAAGGTTATTTTAATTTGTTATGCAATAATTTTTTAACAATTTGATAATTAATTGTGACTTTTAAATGTATTTAACATAATAAATTCATACAAAATAAAATATTTGGTAAAAAATAAATTTGCTGAATCTTATGTTCATCTATGGAATTATGGACATACTGTCGAAATACGAAAGGAAAATAAATAGGTTTAAAGAATCAATCTCCATTTTTCAAATTTATAGTCGTTTGTCGACATTCAGACTTATACCTTTCGTTCGAAGGTTAGACGATCTTCAAACAAGACAAAATTCAAACGATATATACTACATAATGTATTTATCCAATCAATAAGGTTGGATTTGAGAAAAAACATATTAAAAAAATTTAAACTTCTAGTGTTTTTTCCTTCTTTTTTCGGTTCTAGTCATATGGATTGGATAAATACATTATAAAGTATATACGATCTGAATTTTGTCTTGTTTGAAGATCTTATGGCCTTCAAACGAAAGGTTTTTAATCCAAATGTAGACGAACGAAGTATATGTGATCTGAATTTTGTCTCGTTTGAAGATTGTATGGCTTTCAAACAAAAGATTTTTAATTCAAATGTAGATGAACGATTATAAATTTGAAAACTAGAACCGGCATGCTAAATTTATTTATTTATCATATTTTGAAAGTAGGTCCAAAATACTCTAGATCGACATAAGATTCAAAAAATTGTTTTTCTTTCAAATATTTTCTTTTATATGAATTTATAATGTTAAATACATTTAAAAATTCATAAGTAGTTACACAATGGTTAAAAATACATTTAAATTCATAAAACAGTTATGCATCATAAATTTCACTGAAGTTATATAATGGACGAGCTGAAAGTTGTATAGATTGATCTTTTGAGTTCGATTTTCAATTAAGCTAAATATCGAATTTCACAACAAAAAATTATTGACAATACTAATTTTATTAACCATACCATCTTAAATTTAAAAATAGAATAGACATCATCTTTAATTTTTAGAAATTAAATTAGTATTTTTTAAAAAAATTCAAATTTATATAGTTAATAAGTTAAAATAATGTGATAAATTAAATTAATTAAGATACATAATCATCGAAAGCCGTCGAAAATGAAATGACAGAGCCATCAGCGGCCTTTGGAACAGTCCATTACTATTTAGCTCATTTATACTAGTGTAGTAATGTAACACACTCCGCTAACAACCAATTAAAAAGATATAGAAGACACGTATGTTTCTTTTATAGCACACCTTCACTTCACTTGACATGAACAATGATATATCCACAGCAAATTAGTTAGTTATTTACCTAAGCATGTGTTAATCCAAAAAATGGATAAACACCCATAAATCAGATGAAAGCACCAAACCTATAAAAAGTAAAGGAAAAGGTAAAAAAGTAAAAGGAAATATAAGAATTTTTATAGTGGTTCGACGTAATCTCTGACCTACATCTAGTTTGATCTCTCTCTGGATTACAACTATTTATCTCAGATCTGACAATAATCAAATGGGTTTCAGATTTACAATAGAGTTTCTAGGTTGTTGTGTGTTACTAGTACTAAGATTTGCTGATCTAAGTCTTAGAACAATAAATAGTTGTTTCGTAGGCGACTTTAATAGAGGAGAGGTTAGAGTGAAGAAAGAGCAGAGTCTCCACGGTCATAGAATTTCGATCATGTTTTAGTTGCTCTATGATTTGTATTTATAGGAAAGCAGGCATGATGGATCAAAAGCCCGCTTGAAGTGAAGTTCATATATAAGCCTGAAGTAGTGTGAAAAATTGCAAGATCCCACGAGTTATAGTTATAATCCAATATTGAGTTATCCCTTATAATTTGGACCGAGTTATCCCTTTAAGGATATACTCGTTCTTTTCTTTTGGATCGTGCTTTTTGCTTCATTTTAGGGTGCCCCTTGTGTTCTTGTAGATCGATGGCTTATTTTGATGATCGTTCCTTCATAACTTAGTTTGTTCTGTAGTTCATAGGAGCTAACTCTTCAATTCTTGAAATAAGTCATCCAGAACACTATGAAATAACTTTGGCATGCATGAAAGGGGCAGATGATCACTTATACAAAGTTGGAGGGGCTGACTATGTAGCAGGATAACTTAGTACCAACCTATGGTGATAACTCGATACCGAGTTATGGACTTGGCATATTTTTGGCTGGAATCTTCACGAGCTATTTTCTTAGTTTATTTGAGCGTGCCTTCTGGATTTCAAGTTGTTTCATCCTCATTTGAATCTTCTAGGTCCAATTGAAATCTGCTTTGCTAAAAAGTGGGTTAACACTTTCCCTCCCAAAGAACGCCCTTCAAATGTAAGGTGTATTTTGCTCAAGAAAAAATTCCGACAATCGGTCTTCGATAGTTGAGCTCTCTGGCAATTCGTTGATCTTAATCTTGGTGAATCGTCCGGTTCCTTTGGATTCTCTTGCAAATCACAGGCCGTTTCAAACCTCATGTAGCCTTAAATTCTAGTCTCTGACTAAGTGTGGTTCGTACATCACAATTATTCCGATTTTGTTTGAGGTTATTATATCACATATCGAAAAATGTCCCATGTTCGTTCGAGATTTATCAATTTTATTCTAATTATAAGGCATTCAAATCCTTAAATATGTTTCCATTCTAAGGTTCGATCTCTTGGATCATTTTACGTCCAAGTTAGCATGCAATCTCTCTGGATCATTTGTAATTTAATCTAGGCTCGATCTTTTCTAATCGTTTAATGTTTAAGTTAAGGGGATGATCTCTCCAGATTGTTTTTCGCACATCATAAGGTTTTGATCTCTCCGGATCGTTGCCGAGTCTGTTTGCTCTTCGACAAAGGAACCTAACAACCGAGCAAGCCCATCCACTCACTCTCCGGTTAGGGGACTTACTTATCATACAAGCCCATCCACTCGCTCTTTTGCAAGGGGCCTGCACTCCACCCTCTAGTCCCGACTATCCAACAAGGGAACTTGCATCCGCAACTCTGGTCTCGTCTCTTTGGATGGTACTTAAAGCGATTAATATCAATCATCATATTCAATGTGGATTTTTCAAAAAGTCAAATATTCAAATCAAAGAAAATAAAAATAAATCCTAATTATTCATCCCAGACATTTGAGTCAGAGCGTGTCTAGGGACCAATCTAGGTCCCGTACGCGTGTAAGCGGTCCGAGGTCATTATCGCCCTAAATTTTCATCTTAGGCATCCGACTCAGAGCATGCCTAGGAATCATTCAAGATCCCACACACATGTAAGAGGTTTGAGCTTATATTACATAATTTACTTAAAGTCAAGGTAAAGGAATTGAACCTGACTCCAATCCATCTCGCTCATGGGGTTGTCATCTAATGGAAGTCTCTGATCCATTACTTCATTCTACCCCCGTTTCCATGGTGAGCTTTTGGTTCCAGCTCCTGCTATCATGAATTCGTAGTTCGATTTTCCATTCTGGCTCCGGCATCGTCCATTCCAGGCATCAAAGCTCGTCCTAGATCCACATCAATCATGCTCTCGAGTAATAGGGGGCATTGTTTCTGTTCACTTTGCTCTATCTCCAAATGCTCCTATATTGGTTTTTGGTCTCTTGTTCTAAGTTCTAGTTGCTTTGCCTGTTTATTATTGAACCATCCTTCTGAAAAAACCCTTCAACATTTACTATTGTCAATCCATTATTCCGTCTTGCATTTCTTTCATCATTTTCTTTGTCTTTTCTCTGGTCACGTAGATGGAATATGAGATTTGAGGACACCTCCTAGTTGCCCTCAAACTTAGGTTGACTTCTTTCAACCTTAGATCTAGTATTAGGTCTCTTCATCTTCTCCAAATCTCAGATTCAAGCTTCAAGCCTGCGAACCTAGATTTTGTTCTCAGTGAAAGCACCAAAATGTTAAGCTATAAAATGGATCAACACCCAAAAATCAAATATAAGCAGCAGTTCTATCAAAAGTAAAGGAAAACGCAGAAAAAGCAAAAGGAGATATAAGAATTTTTATAGTGGTTTGGTGTAATCTCCGGCCTACGTTCATTTCAATCTTTTTATTAGTTGCTCTCTCATTGGATTGCAACTACTTATCCCAGATCTGACCATGATCAAGTGGATTTCAGATTTACAATAGAGTTTCTAGGTTGTTTGTGAGTCACTAATACTAATAGTTTGTCGATCTTAAGTACTAGAACAACCAATAATTGTTTTCTAGGTGATTTTAATAGAGGAGTGGTTAGAGGTGAAGAAACAGCAAAGCCTCCACGGTTAGAGAATTCAGATTATGTTTTAGTTACTCTATGATTTGTATTTATAGGAGAAGTAAGTATGATGGATCAAAAGCCTGCTTGTAGTAAAGCTAGATATCGGCCAGAAGTAGTGTGAAAAAGTGTAGGGTCCCACGAGTTATCCCTTAGGGGACACTCGTTCTTTTCTTTTGGATCATGCTTCTTGCTTCATTTTGGAGTACCCCTTGTGTTTTCGTAGATCGATGACTGGTTTTGATGATCATTTATTCATATCTTGGTTTGTCTGTAGTTTACAGGAGCTAACTCTTTAATTCTTAAGATAAATCATCCATAACTCTATGAAATTACTTAGACATGCATGGAAGAGGTAGATGATCACTTGTACAAAGTTGGAGGGGCTGATTATGGAGCAAACTCGATACTGACCTATGGTGATAACTTAGTACCGAGTTATGGAGTCGGCATATTTTTGGATGGACTCTTCCCAAGCTATTTCCTTAGTTCATTTGAGCATGCCTTTCAGATTTCAAATTATTTCATCCTTGTTTGAATCTTTTGGATCTATTTAAAATCTATATTGCTAAAAAGCAAGTCAATAGCATGCGAGTTCGTATGTATCTATCAATGAACTCCATTGATTTGGAGATAAGACAATATATTCCACTTTTTTTCTCTCTTGTTTCCAAATAATAAAGTACAAAAAACCTTAAGAGTTCAGATATTTTCAGGGATTAAGATTTTTTGTTCAAATAACAAATTTTGCAAACCACATTAACTATTGTGTCAGATTTGATCTAAAGAATCAGATGGAATACACCTGTCGGTGTAACAAAAAGTAACAGTACAAAACTTATAAATTGAAATACTTTACAAATTTACTAAACATGTCGCATAACGGGGCTTAATTATAATGCGAAAAGATGCAGTCATTTAAAATGGCAACACACATTAGCAATATTTTTAGGAAGTAGCACAAGAAGTGTGTGTGTCTAGCAAGTGTAGCCAATCCTTTCATATATGTATATCTATGTAAATGTATATATGTGTATGTATATGTGTGCACGCATGCGTGTGTGCGTGCGTATTTATATACATACATACATACATACATGTATATGTATTGTTGGTAAGATTTTTCATCTTACAACACTCAAACCGATGATGAGGTAATTATCGTAGAAATAACTCAATGATTTTGAATTAGCAAAATTAAGTGATATTAAATTTGTTGTTAAGTAGTAGTTGTGTCGCTGGATTCTTACAGAATTAAGTAGTTGCACTTTAAGTGTTTGTTAAAATGTCAAATCTCACTAATATTTAATTATAATATAAATAAAGTAAGATTCGGTACCGCAAACTAGACAGGTAAACAAAAAAATGTAGGAAATAGCAAAGAACACAAGGAATTTATGTGGTTTGGACGTTGAGGAATCCTACGTCCATGGAAGAAAGTTCTCTTTCTTCCTTTATATTTTCTGGTATATATTTAAATGGCAGAGCGCACAATAATTTCTTCATTTTGAACCTTAAAAGCATCGAAAAAATGGGAAAGGCCTCCTTCTGCTCCAATACCTTTTCTATTTATAGTGCAGAGATGTACGCGGTTCGCTACAATTCTTTTCTTGCTGTTATGCTTCAGCCTTTGGATCCTGCCAGATAACATCTATCTGCATCATCTATTTGATATACTCGGATTGCTGACGTGTCTTTGGCTGGAAGTTTGAGATGAAGGTAGAAAATTCTGAAATCGAAGCGTTAATATGTAAAATTGGAGCGGGAATATTTGAAATCGTGGCGGGAGACTTCAAATTTGAATTGGCTTTGCATATGGATCCTTGTGGGGGGATCTATTTGCACCACTTCTTTCTTTCAAAAGTGAGTTGTCTTATCCTATCATTTTGTTTTTTGAATGAAGTAATGAGCCATGCCTTTGTTCTGCTTTGAGCGCCATTGGGATTAATGATGTTGGTTCTTGCTATCTGAAGCGCTTTATTTGTAATATACTGTGCTGAGGCGGTTGTAGTTGGACTATCTTCTCCAATTTGATGTGTTGATTTTGAACATTTATGCTGGGATTAGTTGGGTTGTGTTGCCTAGTTTGAGCTGCAGTGCTAGTTTAACGTTACCTTCCTCCTGCTCTGGCTTGTTCTGGCATGCTCTTGGCATAAGGGTATGCAAGCTACTATGATCGGACACCTACTTCTTTGCTTTTCTCTAACTAGCGTGGACCTACAATAGAGAAAAGTTTGGTTAATCTGGTGTGCATCCCTTGGAAAGCTTTTCGTTTCTTATGGTACTGCTCAAGGAGTCTTCCATAACTCCATGGTAGATCTGTACTTGAAATAATTAGCAATATGAAGTTCTTAAGATTAGTAATTGGACCTAACGGGTCCTTTGGCTGTAAAATTGTTTTCCTCTGTTGCTATTCTCTTTTTACTCCCGTGTTTGTTACATTTTGAGGGCAACCCATACTTCACTTCATTCTGATGACAGCGGGTTACGTTGGCACAGACCGAGTATTACCTCGGCCTGAGTGGGCGTAGTATTTCACCTTTGCCCTTTAGCTATAGTTTTTTTAGTTGGAACAAAGATTGCGGCTGCATGCTAGCTCTCATGTTCACTGGTCGTTCTTACGGCTTTGTGCTTTATTTGGTTTGGTTTTAGCATAGCTTGAAAAATATGGGTGTAACATGTGTGTGTGTGTGTATATTATATATAAGGTAAGGATTGACTCCCCCAACTTTTGCTACACATCAAATCCTCCTGATTTCAACCATATATTCCGTTTTAAATAATATAGTTTCTCTCTCTTGTCACTTACTTTAGAAGGGATAGACTATATTATTTAATACGAAACGTACTCGCTTGCCTATATATATATATATATATATATATATATATACACACACACACACACACACACACACACCCACACGTACGTACGTGTATGTTGTTGTTGTGGATTTCTGATGAAGTAGCATAGCATGGTAAAATCAAATATGTAGAGATCGTTTCAAGGCATGTCGATGACGCTTTCTTTAATATGTTATTTGCCCTTATCAATCATTTGAATGAACAAGTGGATGCTGTGAGTTAAAGCAAATCTCTTTCAAGATACAGTGGAGCCAAATGACGTTGCGTAGCTTGCTAAACGACGCTTCCTTTCTTTTCAATTCAAATGTCTCGCCATTTTTAAACAGTCGCATCTCCACCATTTTCATCCATTCAAATTCGAATTATGGGTTTGTTAACGGGTCTAGATTTGGTTTGTTTTAAACAAAATAATTATGTCCAAAAAGGTAATTTGGATCCAAACCCAAAACCGATCCATTTTGCACTACAATGCACACAACAAAAATTGTTTAATATGTTATGATATAAAGACTATGCATTGTTATTCAGAAATTTAGCATATACAATCAAAGTTTTAGCACATTAAAAAATGTAGAGGGTAGACTCATGTATATTCTTATTTAAAATTATAGGGCATTTTTCAAAAATTTCGTACGTCAGCATTGAGTATAAGGATAATAGGGAAAGTTAAGAGAATTGATTAACGACGTTATGAATTTAATAAAACACCGGAGCGGTCTGTATCTTAGATAAAACCGTTACATAAATGTACAGCAATCAATTATCATTTGATTGCATCCTCTGCTTTATCTTATGTTTTCATTAAAACCATTCGTCCCACGCCTTTCTAACTATTCAAAGTGAGCAAGTTTAGCATGTGAGAAATATTTTACGTACAAAACAACTTGCATTTATCTTCCTACTTTTCAATGACATATAAATCACTTTTGCATCATAATTCCCTTGAGAATATATTCCTACAAACATGTAATATTATTCTAACAATTTAAGTATCCAACTTGTTTATCATGTTTTTGTTAAATATCAAGCACATTATACATTCAATCAACTTATATAAATAATGGTGAAAATAATCGTAGAGAAACAGCGCGTAATTGAATGCTAAAAGTTAAATCGACTGAGATACAGGACGCATTTGTCTATTATGAGCTGTTAATTTCACATTTAACATAATACATATCATTGTTTCTATATACGCACGCATTGTCTTGATTACGAATAACTTTTGTTAAGTGTTGCAATCATAGCTTCAGTAAATAATTTTAGACTTGCATTACTCTGTTTTCTTCATCGTACGGAAATCGTGCGTTAATAAAAATGGCAGAAAACCCTAGCCCTCGCTTCCCTACCCAGCCGCCACCTTCCCCTCCTCTTGCATCACCGTCACATCCGTCCAATTCTACTCATAAAAATAGCATCGACGACGAGGGTTTCACCCCCGCAATATCCGAGAGAGCTGCAATGAACTTTAGACGATAATAGAATACAAACCAACACCCTGCTCGACCGGAGAAAAGCACGGCTGAAACCAGTAATGACCAAACAGAAAGCACGTGTAACCAAAACCCATCAATTAGACCATGGAAAAGGTCATAGTCGGCGAAAAAATCCCAATTGGTACACCATTGCAATTCTACACACCACACCACTGGACTTCAGCCAGAGAATGCGCAAAGCGACAAACTTTGTTATAGAATCGTCTAAAAAGCACTTGGATAACCGGATTGTATGGAAACTTGTTAGAGACTTTCAAACAAGGACAATGATTTCTAGGTAATCATATTCGACAAAAAAACCCTACTTCTGTAATATAAGATTAGCCATGATGAAAAGATGATCCTAGGACTAAACTTTGACAAATGAATTTTTGAAAAAAAAAAACCGGACTTCTAATTGGAAGGAGGATACAAGCAGAACTGTTTTTGTGATAGGTGATCCAATAAAACTGGATCACTTCACAAAAGGTATGACAAAAATGTCTTCTGCTGGAGTGTTGATTGAGATTAACAATGATTTGAACTTCCCTACTGAAATAGGCATTGTAAAGGAAAATAATGAAATGTTAGTACAACCACTAGAATACAAATGGAAGCCGAATGTCTGTCAAAACTACAATTGCTTTAGACATAATGCTATGCATCTCAAAATGTTTGGATGCCCAAAACAAGAGCAACACGTAAAAGTGATACTAGTAGCATGAATACAATTTTGTTCATGCTTCTTTTGAACTACGAACAAAACACTTCTTTTTATTTAAGAAATACAGTGTGCGTTTACACGATAAAGTATACAAGTGTTCCATACTATCCGTAATTTAGGTGGTAGTTAATCGGTCGAAGACCTGCCTGATTTTGAGTTAGAACGAAAAAGTTATTGCAGTCTGAAAAAAAAAATAGCAGATTCTGCACTAGGCGGAGTTCACTATGCAGATGTGGTAGCCTGTTATTTTCTAAATACAAACTGTCAGTCCCCTTGGAGAATTACGGTGTGCGTTCACACGATGGAATATCCGAGTGTTCCATACTGTCCGTAATTTAGGTGGAAGTTATTGGTCGAAGTCTCGCCTGATTCCGAGTTAGAATGAAGGAGTTATTACAGTCTGAACAAAAAAAATAACGGCTTCTGCACTAGGCGGAGTTCAATATGCAGATGTGTAGCTTGTTATTTTTCAAGTACAACTGTCAGTCCTCTTGGAGAACTATATTGTACGTTCACACGATGAAGTATCCGAGTGTTTCATACTGTCCGTAATTTATGTGGAAGTTCATCCGTCGAAGTCTCACCTGATTCCGAGTTAGAACGAACGAGTTATTGCAGTCCGAACAAAAAAAACGGCTTCTGTACTAGGCAGAGTTCAAATATAGAGATGTGGTGGTCTGTTATTTTTTAAGTACAACTGTCAGTCCCCTGGAGAACTACAGTGTGAGTTCACACGATGAAGTATCCGAGTGTTGCATACTGTCCGTAATTTAGGTTGGAGTTGATCGGTCGAAGTTTCACCTGATTCCGATTTAGAACGAAGAAGTTATTGCAGTCTGAATAAAAAAATTGCGGCTTCTACACTAGGTGAATTCAAATATGGAGATGCAATAGCCTGTTATTTTTTAAGTACAACTGTCAGTCTTCATGAAAAATTATAATACATGTTAAAAATTCTTATTTTTCAAGTTCATAATAAGATTTAATGTTTTTACTAATTGGATAAATGAGTTATCCATTTATAACTCTTTTAAAAATGGATCAACACAACACATAACCCATTTTATAATATTTATAAATGGATTGACCCAACCCATTTATAAATATGATAAATGGATTGGATTAATGGGTTGGGTCAAATTTTGACAGATCTATTCGAAAGACAAACATCAAATGTGCCACAAGATATATTGAACGTAATACACTCATTAATAATAGTATAGAAATGGGAATCGGTGATACCTAGGTTAATGCATAAAATAATAACTCCAAAGTCGCATGTCCAAAAAGTAGCGAGTCAGTACAAAATAGTGCAAACTAGACACAAACAGAAAAGAGATCACAACTAACCGAAAAAAATATTAGTACAGCCTGAGAAAATAGTAATGGTTTAGTTTACATTCCACAGATAAAAACAAGTAATTATAGCAATATAAAGGAATTGAAGACAAACATCAGCATGAACGAAGAGGTACAGGAAATGCAAACTACAGAAGAACCACTGTAGGAAACAACTACCTTAGATATTGCATATAAAAAGCACAAAGAGAACCCAAACCCATAAAAGTGCAAGCATCCAACAAGACTATCCACTGTGAAAACAGAATAGAAAACAGCAGACAGACCAAAATGTGTTTTGAGTTTAAAGCAAAACCACGCACCAGCATGATGGATAACCCTAATTGAAATGGAAATATGACCCAGGGACAATTATGCAATTTATAACATATATTTGACTCAATGACCAATCTTGTTTAAAATTAAAGGTATTTTCTTTCTATTTTATATATGCTTGATATAATATGTTACATTAATTAATTAATTAATTTAACTAAAAGTAAATTTAATAGAAAATCAATAAATATGTTTTTTGATAGTGGTTACAATGTGTTATAAGCATGAATGATTCATTATACAAAACATGTATACCATTTTAAATATTCTCACTCATGATGCATCGAGAATGGATATCGATACAACCTAGACTAAAATACTTAATGCTCTTCAAATGTTGGGCAGTTTACTATTCATGACTATTGGGGACACCAATGAATTACGTACTAATAGTTATTGGATAATAATTGAATGACTTACTCGATAGTTTCTGTTGGTTAGTATAACTGAGGTTAAACAGAAAATATCGATGTGACAAAATTACACAGTTCTCTTGACTTGAGGATCTTGTTGACCTTCGATGCGAAAGGTCCGCTTTGATTATAGTTGAATCGTGACATGATGTCCATCGAATGACTATAGTTGGGTCAGGTGAAAATATTGGAAGTGAAACATTATTCAAGAGATGATTCATGTTCTGTCATACGAGATTAGTATTGTGGTTAATTGAAATCAACTCAAAGTCAAATTATCTGGCATGAGCATTTCAGTAAATAATAATTGTTATTATTGTACCATAGACTTTGTGTTTGGAAATAGAGTTGAATACAAATGATATTAGAATTTTCAACATTACTAAATTTCATAAGTCTAGAATGATATAGTTTTGACGAAAAGAATTGGTGTAAATTATTGTCACTAATGGATAATGCTTATAATAAATAAAATTGGATTTTAGCAAAAGATGTGTAAGCAATAAATTCAGCCAAAATGTCACATCATAGTTAAGATGACGTGTGAACGTTAATATTTGAATTTTTCAATATTAATCACTATCTGAATTTATATATGAGTCACATAACCGAAATGATGAAGATTCTGAACGAACCACGTGATTTAATTAATTTTAATAGTTGAAAATTAATTAATATTTATGAAATATTAATTATTAAATTTTTTGAAATTTATTTGAATACCATTAGTTCTAGTAAAGTGCGTATATAAAAGTTATAGATGTGTGTATTGATTTACGATATCGGACGAATGTATAAATTTGATTTAAATAGAATAAATACTAAAAAAGGCTTTAAATAAATTAAATTTATTAATATTTTTAAAATATTAATTGCTAAAAATATCTAATTTGTTTAATTTCCTTTAGTATTTAATAAGTACACATATAACAGTTATAAGCGCGCATATTGCTATACGATATCGATAGAAAATTTGAATTGGATTTAAATGGGAATAATGCTAATTAGTTTTTGGAATGCTTGGAGCCTAAATAGTACATGTAATAGCTGGCTTTACTTTGAGGAATAAGAGGGATCTTTTGTTTTGAATGAGAAGGAATATTGCCAAAAAGGAGAGTAACCAGCATATATTAAATGCCATATTTATTTCCTCCATTAATAAATTTTTCTCTATTGTCATTTGCCTCTTTTATTCTCATCTTCTCCGTTAAAAATTTCAACATTTCCATGGGGATTAGTCTTCAAAATTTCAAAACAAAAGAGAAAAAGATGGTTGTCTCTATATTATTGTAGATCTGGAGATCGATTTGAAGAATCCAGAAATTCTTCTTTATTCAAGGTGTATTCTTTAGGCTTAATCGTAAGGCAATTCTATATACTTATATATCTTTTAATTTTGTTTATATCCCTTTGATTCACTATCTCTCCCTTCTGTTCATATATGTGAATTTGGATTTGGATTTGAATGTCTTAAATCCTCTGCTTGAATCAACTGTATATCCTTAACATGAAAAAAAAACCCTTGCTATGTTCGCTGATATTTTATTAACAAAAATAATAGTTTCTTTCTGTGTTCTGTAATTTTATTTATCCTCTTTGTTTAACCTAGATCACGATCCTTTTAATTTCATTTTCTTTGTTCTGCATATTGATTCATCCATGTATAACCTAGATCTAGACCTTCTTATCACGAATCTATATATGCATATGTCGTCTGATTTTATCATTGTTGATAATAATAAAAAATTAAATTGGATTTTGGAATACACTTTGTTAATAAGTCGGTCTTTATATTAGAAGATTTTGACTTGAATGTTTACACATAAATTGCTATGTAAGTAATACTTTAAAACAATTGCATTAGTTGATATATGTTGTCAATACAATATGATGACTTAATTGTGTTATGTTTTAAATCATTCTAAATCATGCTTTGCTAATTGAAACAAAAGGGAAAGATTAAATTAATGATTTATTCCTAGTTTTTCAATTATATCTAGTGTAGTACTAAATCTTTGTTTAAAAGGAAACATTCTATTGCACAAACTACCCATACATTATTTTACTTTGTTTCAAATTTTGCTTTGGTTGTACATGTACATGAATTTATATATATTTACATAATATCATTTATGTGTATGTAGTTGCAATTAACTCAAAGTTTTCCAAAGCGGTTTTGTATAAGGTATAATAATAAACTTTTAAACTGCTTTAATTTGACTCTGTATTCTTTGATTTGCAGCATGTAATGTAAATAAAGTCTATTTCAATTTAAACTGCTATGCTAAATATTCAATGTGTACATATATATATATATATATATATACACACACACACACATATACATTTATGCATGTAAACATGTATACATATACATACACACACACGCACATACATACATACATATATATATATATATATATATATATATATATATATATTAAAAAAAATTCATGTTTTAGACGACAAAGGCATATATAGAGGGAAATTGTGTCTGCTGCGGTGTAAATCTCAACACCTAAACAACATTCACATTAACTATTGTTAACCCAAATAATGGATAGACACCCAGAAATTAGATGAAAGCACCTGTTAAGATTAAATAAATAGAAAAACAGTAAAATGAGACATAATTTTTATAGTGGTTCGACGTAATCTCCGATCTACGTCCACTTGAATCTTTTATTTTTTGTTCTCCTTTTGGATTACAACTAGTTTTCTTAAATTTAACCACAATCTAGTGGATCTCGAATTTACAATAGAGTTTCTAGGTTGTTTTTGAGTCACTAATACTAAGAATTTGCCGATCTTAGTTCTAAAATAGCAAATAGTTGTTTCCTAGGTGACTTTAATAGAGGAGAGATCAGAGGTGAAGAAGTAGCAGAACCTTTGTCGTTAGAGAATCTAGATGCTATTTCGGCTGCTCTATGGTTTGTATTTATAGGGGAATTGGGCATCATAGAGTCAAAGGCCCAATAGCAATCACTACTAGAAAAACAGTAAATTCCAACGCCCCTATTCCAACGGCCGCCAACGGCATTTCTAACGGCTTCCAACGGCCCGTTAATTTTTTACGTAGCCGTCTGAAGCCGTTAGAAACCGTTTGAAATGAGCCGTTTGCGGCCGTTGGAAGCCGTTGGAAAATTCCCTGCATATTTCCAGAGAACCGAGCTTCAGCTCATTCTTTCTTCCCCAAAACGAAATTTCCCCCAATTCCCCCATTCCACCACCTCCTAGCCTGCTACCGCCGCCCTAAACACCATCCCAACCACCTCTGACGTCATCTGGAAGCTGCTTCATCGCATCTCCATCCTTCTACCTCTTCAAACCGGTAATTTTACTAAACCTAATATTTAGGTTTTTTTGATTTAGGTTTTAATTTTAACTTTGATTGATACCTACTTATTAGTGTATGCAGATTACATCATGTTATCCCCTAATTGCAACTATTATCCCATAATGAACAATTTATTACCAATTAAAAATTTTGTAATTTAGGATATTGCAATAGTTCATGTTGATTTGATTATTGAACGTATATGTATGATAGAGTTTATTGCATTTGGAAGTCGTTAGATCGGATATTGCATTTGTGCGAACACGAGTTTTGTATTTGTGCGAACATGCGAATTGATGTAGTGTATAAATGAATTTGTAAAAAATGAATTTTGTGTACAAATTTAGCGTATAAAATGAATTTAGTACTTATGTAATAAAACGGTAAAATATAAACCAATATTAACTAAATGAATTATATATTCGAATTTAATATAAACAAATATTTAAATCCTTAGATATTATTCGGCCCCGTCTGACAAGTGTTGTATATGATCGTTTTAGGGATATTCGTTTTTTCCACAAAACGGACAACTCTATTCATCTGATACATCATTTGTCGGATTTGTCCGAGTATTGGACAAGTTACAAACACTATAAAGTAATTATATTCCGTCAATCATATCACTTTAAACGGTTCACAAAAGTTCGACGGCATTTCCTTTACGTTCCTTGTGTACACGCATTTGTGTACGATACAAGGAACACGGGGGAAATGCTGCCGAAATTTTGTGAATCGTTTAAAATGATATGATTTACGGAATATAATTACTATTGTGTTTGTAATGGGAAGTAGGATGACCGACCATCAAAGAAAGACACATAAGTGGCAACGAAACAATAGTTGCTTATTTAAAATTTTCAGTTTGTGAAATAAGCAGTTTGCGGCCGTTGAAAAATTTCGTGCAAAATATAAAATGAATGATTTATAACATTTTTACTCTATCATAGGTTTTCTAGTAGGGAAACATGGTCAATTACTTTAATGATCGGAGGTGGATGTATCAAAGAAGGGAAACTAGTGGCGCAATAAGCGAACATTTTCTAAAAGGGGTAGAAGTGTTCATCGAATTTGCTATAAGTAATATTGCAAACGATGAAGAAATTCGTTGTTCGTGTAGTAGATGCAAATTGTTGAACTATTTAGAACCGAATATGGCTAAGGTTCATTTGCGCCAATTCGGTTTCGTACCCAATTATTTGCTGTGGGATCGTCATGGAGAAATTGTAGCCCATAATAATCAAGAACAGTCGGTGGAGGTCATCGGCGAAGAAGGTAGTACGAATCTCATAGAACATATGGTCGAAGATGCAGCACGATCAATGTTCCCTACCGTTGTAATTGATAACGATGATGTTAACGTCGAAGAGGAACCAAATGTTGGAGCGAAAAATATATGATTTATTGGATCATGCTAAAAAACCCCTTTGGAATGGATGTTTAAGCGGCTCTCAATTATCGGTAACTGCAGAATACATTGCAATGAAATCAAAATACAACCTTACAGAATATATGTTTCTCACGATTGTCGTCCCCGGTTCTGATGATCCGACACAGGGCATTGATGTTTACTTACAACCGTTAATCGAAGAGTTGAAAATATTATGGTATGAAGGAGTTGAAACATACGACACATCAAAAAAGAAAATTTTTCGGATGTTCGCTTCTTTGTTATGGACTATTAGCGATTTTCCTGCATATGCAATGCTTTCGGGTTGGAGTACGGCCAGTCGTTTTGCTTGTCCTTATTGCATGGAAGAAACACGAGCATTTTCTTTGCTAAATGGAAAGAAAATTTCATGGTTTGATTGTCATCGATGTTTTCTTCATATTAATCACCCTTTTAGAAGAGACAAAAAAAACTTCATAGCTAATAGACATGAGACTCTACGACCACCAACGGTTTGGTCAAGCGAGGATATATATGAACTTGTAAAAGATTATCCAAAGATACACGAGACCGGACAACAAGAAGAAATTCAAGGTAAATCGATGTTTCATAATTGGTGCAAACAAAGTATATTCTGGGAATTGCCTTATTGAAAAAAATCTATTAATCCGTCATAACATTGACGTGATGCATAACGAAAAAACGTATTTGATAATGTGTTTTATACAGTTTTGAATGTGAAGGGCAAGAGTAAGGACGATTTGAAATCTTGACGTGATATAGAGCAAATATGCAATCGTCCTGAGCTTCATATGACTCCCGACAATAAAAAAACCCAAAGCATGCTATGAATTAGACAGCAATCAAGTTAAAGTACTGTTACAATGGGTGGAAGGATTACGATTTCCCGATGGAATTTCCTCTAATCTTCGTAGATGTGTCGACTATAAAAATGGGAGACCGAGTGGAATGAAAAGCCATGATTGTCATGTAATGATGGAAAATTTGTTACCCATCGCTTTCAAAGAATTGTTACCGGTAAAAGTTTGGACGGTAATAACAGAACTTAGTTTATTTTACAAGGAGCTTTGTTCAACTACGTTAAAAGTTGACCGTCTACTTAAACTTGAAGAAGAAATTCCTATACTGCTCTGCAAACTGGAGAAAATATTTCCTCCGGGTTTCTTTAATGTAATGGAGCATTTACCTGTTCATCTTCCATATGAAGCACGTCTTCGAGGTCCTGTGCAATATGGATGGATGTATCCATTCGAAAGGTATGTTACTATATTGAGTATGTAAATGTTGATTTAAGTATAAATATAGTAGTTAATACTTAACCCAAATATTTTTTATTAGGTACTTAAATCATTTGAAGAAAAAAGTGAGACAAAAAGCTCGAGTTGAAGGTTCTATTTGCAAATCATATATCGAAGAAGATGCTTCTTTCTTTTTCTCTCATTATTTTAAAGACCATGTGAACTTATCATTTGTAAGTGTTCCGCGTAATGACGATCAGGCCGTTGAACAAGCTTCTTCTTCTGAATCAGTATTATCTATTTTTAAACAATATGGCCGACATGTTGGCAAAAGTGAGGAAGTATGGCTAGATGATAAAGAATACCATGTAGCACACACATATATTCTTCTTAATTGTCCTGAAGTTGCACCATTTGTTAGGTAATTAGCACATTCCAAGTTTTGTTAAATTTAATACTACACGTGTGAATAAATAATAATGTAATATATCATGTTTGTGTTTGCAGTATTTATGAATCACAAAATCCAGGTGGCGATTTAAGCAAAGATTTCAGTACTTGGTTTTCGAAATACGTTTCTGATCCCACAAATAATGTGCTCGATAAAGGACTGAAACATTTGGCGTTTGGACCGAAAAGAAAAGTTAATACGTATCCAATATATTTTGTTAATGGATATAAATTCAACACCAAAGAATACGGTGCTGAAAAATTAACAAACAATACTGGTGTATTTGTTAAAGGCAGTGATGACCCTAATAATCATATAAATGATTTTTATGGCATGTTAACTCAGATATTGCAGTTGACATATTTTACAAGACCCGTGGAGAATGTTTATTTGTTTAGATGCAACTGGTTCAGCAATGTTCCAGGTTCTGGTATTAACGTTCATCCAAAATATAATCTTATAGAAATTAAACATACCTCGCGTTATCAAAAGTACGACCCATTTATACTAGCCAAACAAGCCCTACAAGCTTATTATGCCCCTTATCCATCTCTAAAAAGGGATAAAGCAGATTGGTCTGCGGTTTTTAAAACCAAAGCAAGATTTACGTTTGATGGATAAAATATTACAGACGAACAAGCCTATCAACCAGATCTGGAGGAAAAGGCTGAAATAGCAATTACAGACGATCAAACCGACTTTGGACCTTTAAATGATGAGGCAAATGTATTAGTCGAAGCATTTGAGAGTGTAGAGGAAAACGACATAGAGCACGAAACCGAGTCTGAATCAGAAAACGATGAGGACGACTGAGTAATATCCGGTAATTTTTAAAAGTATTCACATTACATTGATCTCTGACTAATAATGCATTTATCTAATTTATACAATTTTAATGACAATAAGTGTATACTCACACACTCAACACGTACACAACATGACACATTTGTAGCATATTGTATTACATTTTTTAATGGCTCATCATATCATGATTATTATAATGTGTATATGTATGTATATATGGCAGGTATATATATTATGTCCGGTTCCGGTTCTGGTTCTGGGTCTCGGCGACGTGGCTCTTCACGTCACGTTGGAGAGAGTAGTGGTGAGCCACCAGCTCGGCCACTTGTTTACTTACAGCCTAAGGCTGATGAGACGTAAGTATCATAATTAGCGAGCATAGCATTTTAATTTTTTAATTGTACATGATATATCTACAATTATCTAAAGTTCAATTTTATATTTAACGCAGTGGATTTGAGTTGGAGCCATCCAAAGTGGTTCTGAGCATTTCGAAGCAGGCGTACATGGCTAGGATGACCGATTGCTGGCCCAAGTGGGGCAAGATCCCTGGCGACGTGAGAGAGACGATTTGGCAAGATTTTCTGGTAAGTTTATACCACTTTACAAGATGATTAATTAAATACAAATAAATAATTAGTAATATTTTCTCATTGTACAGGGCGCCGTAGATTTGCAAGAGCCCGACATCAATTAAGTTCAGCGACACTGGAAGTCCAGGATCGCGAAGAACTATAGAGAGACTATGTCGGAGATTAAAAAAGTAGGAAAGAAGCCCAAGTGGATGAGCGCGACTGTATGGGAGAAATGGGTTGATTGGTGGAACTCTGAGGAGTTCAAGGTAAATCTACAATAAATCTCAGCATTTTTTTACCGTTTAATAAATAATTAATCATTGTAAATTTGAAGGAGGAGTCAGCTGGGAACTCGGCCAATAGGAGCAGGAATCCTGTATCACACCGTGAAGGCTCCAAATCTTTCCAGCATCACCGCGAAGATTTGGTAAATTTATCTATTATCACATTTGTATATCGATCAGTTCAGTAATTAGTTATGTACAGTTAAATTATCCAAATTATCAATTGCAGGAACGAGCTCGTGGAGGCTCTGTTGGCTTAGTGGACGTGTTTGCTCACACCCACGCGTCTAGGCAAGTAGATGAGGCTGACAATATCATATATCAGTGGGGTGAGCAAGATAGGACGACCGAGGCATATGTATGCATTTTTTAATTTTTAATACTTACACCGATAAGTTTATTAATTTCTAGCTACGCAAAATAATTACATGCTACTATTTTTCAACTGAAATTGTTTTTTTTCATTATAGTCGAGGTTGCAGGAGGCGCAGGCTTATGCGCTTGAGCAGTCTGGTCGTGATGCGCTGACACAGGATGTAACATCCCCCCTTTTCGCACACTTTAAACCGACACACGTGCCAATTCAAAGCATACGCAAGGGCGGATTGTTATGGGGTAAATAAGAAAAACAGAGAAGAAATAAAGCAAAATAGAATCTCACAGCGGAAGGATAAGATATAATAATCAATATACAGTTCATGATAACTGTTTACAAAATATTTATTTTACTTATATAATGAATATCAGAGTTACACATACCAATACAATCAATGCAGCGGAAATTTAGAGTGTGGTGCAATACTATAAATAATATAATACGGATTCTTCGTCTTCGTCTTCGTCCTCCAAAGCTAAAATCTTCGATCCTGAAATGCTCGGACTGACCCGAGCGAATTTGAAAAGACAAAAACACTCGAGTCAGACTAAAAGATCTTATGTGAGTTAAATTAACAGAAATAAATATGAGTACAGTAACTCAAGAGATGTTCGGGATTTACATCTCCTAAGGATCCGTTAAACTATTTACTATGTAGTATATTGCGCTATTATAATAGTGTCTATTTATAAAATAAACTTACTTTTTAATAGCGTTAAGGGGTTACCCATATAGCCCTTAACACAAATAATGCCAATAGTCTATACAGTACCGTAATACCTCCTGATCGGGAAGCTACCAGAGGATACTCCATAGGTACGACACAAATAGAAACTCGTAGTAAAGGCTCGGTATGGTAGGTGACACGGCACAACTAGGCAATGCCAGGGTAGATATACCAATTGCTATCCAGGCTGGTGGAAACGCGTAGCCGTAGTTACCGCCCACCTCGGACTAACTCCCCAAAATCAAAATATAGAAGTGGCCACTGAATCAATCCAAAATCAAAGTATAATATCGAAGAGGAGGGTCCGATCAAAGGAATGACCTCATTGGCCTGAGAATCGCTCCTGTTTTAGCCACCTTATGCCAACTCACGGGAGTCGGGTCCACGTATTTACCTTACAGGAAACGTCACCACCACCTACTTCATTCTGGAATCTCCACCGCGTACACGGTTAGTCAAAGTGGTTTTCGGTATCGACAGAGAGTATGTCCATATCCGATTCCGGTCTCTTTGCCAACCCATCGTTATTATAACACCGCGGTCATTTAAAAATAGGTTATACTTTAAAAATCAGAATAAACATTCCATTTCATAACCATGAATACGATATCATTTCAAAACCCAAAACCATATTTTATCACTTATCCCAAATATAATTCTTTTCCAAAATCATAATGCTTTAACTTCATAACGTCTGAAAATCAAATATTTTCAAATCATAATATTTTGAAAATCATAATTTAAAACCATAACTTCTATAAAAAAAACTTGAATGGTTTGGACATTCAACGGTATATGAATTAAATGGTTTAACTTAAATGTTACTTTGTAAAGAAAATAGTTCTCATGGCTTTACAAATACATTTCTTTATTAAAGTATAAACCAAAATTTATATTATCTCTCTCAAGTTCCAAAACCACTTCAATTTATTTATATATACGTATATCCATTTTGAGTAACAATATTTCAAACTAAAATTGGATTTTATTCTTTCAACAGATCAATTGTTCTATTAATTAGTCTTGAATATTCACATAAAATCCATAAATAATAAGACTTCAATTTCTAGTAATAAAATATATATATTTTCCCAATTCAAATTATACTAGAATATTCATTTCAATTTATTTTGGGAAAAATCCAATTATAAATATCATATCTTAAAATTTCCAAACTTAACATTTAAACATATGATATAAATTATTAAACTCCATTTTCTTAATTTTCTTCCATTTTTAAATAAAGATTTTTATACACCTTTTAATTTCAAAATTTTCAACTTCATATGTATATACATGGAAGAATAATATTTATACAATATAAAATTTAAGATTATTAGAAACCGTATTCCATCCAAACCATAGAAATCACATTAAAATAGTTATATATAGACCGCGGTGCCTGTATAAAATTTTCTATCCTATGGTCAAGTGATACGGATATTTATCATTTCAATCCGCAATTTAAAAAAATATAAAATTTTGCGGTTATATATCATTTCAAACCACAATCCCGAATGAAATGAAATATGCATGATAATTTGCAATTTAATGATATACAATAAACATCCATTCATCAACATCATCCATCATCCAAATCGCAATCATCAATCAATATCAATCAATAACAATATTATTTTTGGTACTACATAACAGGTAATACTGGCAATTTTATTCAAATTAAATTTAACAGCTATTAATCTACAGTCTATATTCAGTAATAAATTATATAACTGTTAACTAGCAGTTCATATACAAACAAATAAATTTTAACTGTAAATTTATACGCAATAAATTAATTAAATTAACAGTTAAATTTTATAAATGCAATTCAACAGATATGAATAAAATAAACATGCCAAATACTCATAAATAAATTTCTATTCATTTCTAAAATTAATTTAACAAACATAAAAGCTTCTAGTAGTTGTGAGTGGGTTAAAACACTCACCTTTTGAATTTAAATCGAATTTAAATCCGATTTAAACCCAAAAATTCGACGGTCTCAGAATTTGTCCAAACCAGCGTCAATGGATCTGGAATTAAATTACGATCCTAACAAAAGAAATTTCGCGTGAATCGGAGAACGTATGAAAAAAATATTCATTTTAAACGATTTGAAAACAAAAATAAAAATAAAATAAAATAAAATAAAACAAAACCCACTTAACTTCAATGGCCACGTCAGCTAAAAGCTACAGCACATTGTCGAATTTTTTTTGGTCAAACGAATATCCAAAACAGAAAACAAATTGTACCAGCAGATTACGTGTCTCGAGAACTTTATCATAAATTTTCTGGAATTTTTATGGAGAGTTTGAATTTTATTAGAAAATTTGAATTGCAGATAGATTAGGTTTTGTAACCATTGAGGAAAAGAAAGAGATGAAGAAAAATGAACGTACAGCCAATTGACATTAGAAAGGAGGCTAGGGTTTATCACAGCATATTTATAGATAGATCACAATAGGATAGGTGTGCACGAATTTTAACGTGCAAACAGAAGTGGTCCCAAAAGGATATTAATTATACACGTTACGGATTAAATTATTTCTTTCCCAACATTTACATTGCATTTTAAGAGTATCCACACATGTATAATTAGATGCTTCATTTAAATTTCCATATATATATATTCACAATTCCATAAATTTCCAAATACGTAGATAAATTTCCAATTTCAACTAAATTCTAAATTACTGTAATAATTACAGATTAAATTTCTATCCATTCTCAATAGATTACGTTTACATACTAAATCCACATTTCTATGTATATTTGAATTCCATATTATACATATTTTATTTATCTTAATTACTTCCAACTTAAATTTCAATCAATATAAAACGTTTTATTCAGTTTCCAAAAATTTCAATCATGCATTAAATCCAAATGAATAAATAACTTAATTCCCATTTAAGCATTTTTCATTTGATTTGCAATCAACCTTTTATGATCAATTAAATCCCGATATATTAATTAAACGTTATTTCCATCATTCTTTATCCTATGAAGAAATTTAAGTTATTCACACCTATTACTAAATTTCATATTAATGCACACAAATTTACATTTATTGCAATGGTTACCAAATATTTCCCTGCAATAATTCATTCCCCTATACATACTTACAATTTCACTTAAACTTTACTATACCCATTTATTTTCTCAACATTAAAACCAACGTTACCTCAATTCCACTAATGTACACTTATTCTATTATCACTTACTAACCATTCAAATTTTTATTAACAAATAGGCAGGTAATTCCTATGTTACAAATTTTTAATTCATCCTAATCCCTTACTATTGACATACATTTGCATTACTTACATATCATTTACAATGTTACCCAAAATCTCTATCCATTGTAATTAATACCTTAAATAAGTTTCAATTTATATTCAAGTGAATACATTACCCTTTTTCGTTATGTCATTCATTTTTCACAAGAAACGCTTTATCGTTTCGACAACATTTTATTTCTAATTACCTACATTGATTTGTGTACGTCTCTACTATTTAAAGCATTACCATTCTCACCTTCATCTAAATCTTCATTTATGAATATTTAAAATAAATTTCACTTATTTCCTATTTATACACCTATAAATTCCAATTCCAATAAATAGATAAATCTCCGTTTGCACTACTTAAATCAAAAATAAGCGATTATCCTATCTATACATTTTAAGTGGATGGATCAAATGTTGTATTCAAAAATCTACTTCTTAATATTCTTAGATTTAAACTCAACTCTCTATTAACAGATGTTTAAACTTCTTTTATTACCCTTAACTTATTATTATACATTAAACTTAAATATACTGACAAAGCTTGTTTTTGGTACTCTTTTCATTTCCATAAATAAAATTAGCAGTGGATTCATACCTTATTATGTAATTATCTTTAATTACACCTAACTAAATATTTACATAATCTTTTATTTGCAATAAATCAACTATTTTATATTAATTAAATTTAATCTTTCTGGTTTACTTATTCATAGTATGTAATTCAGTTACTCACCCTAACCTATTTATTTGAAATCCAATCCAGATTATTTTTACTAAGTTCCAATTTCCAAAGGTTACTGCAATTAATCCAATTAATTGCAATAAATTCTAATAAATTTGATTTTATTGGATTACAACTCAAAATAAATCAATTATTACTCAACTACCTAATTAACATTTCTTTTATATTCCAATACATAAATATTTCCCAAAATTTCATCTTTTATTTGCATAACTTACCGTATCTAAATTTTATTGGAAATTTTGTTAACTTTACGCATAAATAAAGTTAGAACCTCAATTAATTCATTCCATTTGGTTTCATTCTTTATATCACATAAATCATCATATTATGAATGGAAATTTATCTAGGTTACATCTTATTTATTCACTTACCAATATTCCACACTAACTGCAATAATTTAGTGCATTAATTGAAATTGATCAAAATAAAACTTAACAAACTAATAGAATAAATAACGTACAAAAATTTATTGTCATTAATCTATTTCATAAGTCTACACTCAAATACTCACTTAAAATAAGTTTTACGTTTCCATTAATTCGCGTTCGCACACCCGTTACTATATTAAAAATTACTAAAGTAACGTTTTTCTTAATAACAACATTAAAATTTCTCAATATTTAAATGAACTTTATTTCCAATACATGCTACCTAATTGCATTTACTTATGATCTTATCCAAACATTCATTTATATTTTATTTCCATCAATTAGTTAATATTTACATCCATTTATTAACAATTTACTTCCATTATACAATTGCAATTTATTATAGTTATTATTACATTAAATACTATTTCAATTTTATTCTTTTAGTATTAATTAAACAATCATATTTAAATTAAGATATTATAATGTTTTTCACTATTTATTTACACTCCATTAAAACCCAACAGTCGTCTCAATCATTTTTGAATTTGCATTAAATTGGTTGTCCAGCAACTGCCATTTGTATTACTGTCTTAATTCTTATACAGTTACCGTTTTACCAATTTACTAATACATAGGTAATTTAAATTTTTGTCTTTAATTCTTTATTTTATATTTTATTCAAGTGCAACAAATTACACTATTTCTTTATTGATATTTCACCTAACCTTCCAACAATTAAGTTAAATAACCGTTTCTACAATTCATTATTAATTATAAATTTAATTCTCCTTTATTTATGCAACTTACACAAGGGTATAAATCTTCCATTATCTCAATCATTAGATTTCTATTAAATTTAACAATAATTAAGATTTTTAATTACCGTTGCTATAAATTTTCATTTAGCGTTCATCTAGTATTAATTTACCTCCTTTATATATATATATTTCCCTTTTCTACAAAATTTATCAAAATCCTTTTTAATTAAAAATTTAATTGTCGAAATTTACGGGTCGTTACACTCTCCCCCACTCAAAACTTTTCGTCCCCGAAAAGGAAAAGAAGGGAAAAGAAGAATTTCGAAATCAATATTTTAAATTTACAAAATTAGTTAATTTAGCTAAAATATACAAATTTATATAAAGTGAAATATTTAAGTGGTTTCAACCATTAAACAACCAAACAAAACAACAACCATCAACCTTACAAACAGCATACCTACACAAGACAAAGCAACCATTTAATTCATCAAACAAATAGTTATTCGGGTTCAGAACTTGAAATTTGTATGGAATGAAAATAACTATTAAGTGCATCCTTTACTCAACAGTCTTAGACGGAACAAAGATAGACTATTTATTCATATAAAACTTCAAATTCCTTACCCAACAACCATAAATCAAACAATACAATTCAAACCAACAACCAAATTAACTTATTATACATTTAATTCATGCTTTAGTTGTTTGATTTTTTTTTTTTTCATTTATGGAGGGATTTCTTCATTTCCTACAAATTTCATTTTCCATTTATTACAAAATTCATTATATTGGTATCCTATTTTATTTACTTAAGTTTATATCATCTATTTATAATCTTACCTTTACTTATACAGTAGAATTTCCAATTTAACTTAAGTTTATACAATTTAATTCTCATTTTATCACAGCAAATTCATTGATTACTTTCATTACCTTACTCTTCACTTGTAAGAATTTCCCTTACATTTTCTTACTAACTTTGCACTTTTCTTATATGGTAAGTTATATATGTTTTAAGAATGTAAGTGGAAATTTATACAAGTTTCTTCTCAATTCCTTTAATTAATTAATGGTTCATCAAATATATATTCGTTTTATAAATTAAAATTTTAACTTACCTTTAATTTCATTCATTTATTAAATGTTGACGTTTCTATTATATTTAATAGTAGTAACAATTTAATTTCCCACTTCCACTTATATTAAACTAGTAGCATTTAAATCACACTTAAGTTTATAACCCTACACATCAATCTTTATTTGTTAAAGAATTTCATTTTATTTACTTAAGTTTAAAATCACCTACTAATAATACTTATCTTAAATTATGGAAAAATTCAAATTATAACTTAAGTTTATACCATTATATTCTTATTTATAATAGCAATTCATTGAATCCTTCATTATTTCCCAAAATTCCTACTTGTAAAATATTCAATTCCAATCTCTCATTTAACATTTCAACTTTTTATATTTGGTAAGTTATATATATGTTAAAGAAAAATGCAATTGAACTTATACAAGTTTATCTAAATTCTTTTAATTCATTCATTGTTCAATAAATCTTTACCTCTCTTATAAGTTAAAATTTTAACTTCCTTTATAACTTAGCATTAATTCTCTAAATTAGAGGTTTCACTTCATTAATTACTTACCTTTTATTTCACTAAAATAATTTAAACCATTAATTAATGGAAATTTAAGAATTAAATACCGGGTCAAATTTCAAATTATCTTAAAAATAATGATAAATAATTTCTTACAACTTTTATATCTCAATTATATTTGTAAAAATTAAAATTTTAGATATTTTCAAAATAAATCTGCAGTAGAATTTACTACAGTGGTCTTTCCCCTTCGAAACTTGAAAATGAAAGTCGATGATGCGGCCGCCATCACCGAAATTATTTTCCAGCGACAGAGAGGAAAGTACAAAATTTATTTTCTCCAAAATCTTCTTTAAAACAATTCTTCTGAATTAAAATGAAATATTTATAGAAGAAAATACTTATAAACCAAAGCATTATATTTCATAAATCCTTTGAAAGCAAAATTTTAAAATCCCGGACTTAGGTTCTAAAATCTCCAATTTGATTTATTCTAATTTCAACTTAGCTTCAATTATTATAAATATTTTTATTTCCTAACACCCAATCTATATCAATCAAATATATACATAATATCATTTAAAACTTTATTTTATATATAGAAAATATAATAGGCAAAATTATTTCATTCACCTATGTTAAAACAGGTATTATGTCGGTCTGTCCTATTAAGTGTTTAGAAATCCCTATTGATGACATAGCGTCCCATGCATCAACCAGAATTTATAAATACAAAGCGGAACAGGTCAACACAATATCAAAATCCTTTTATAACACTAACAAATACGCTCTCTCATATATATATACACTCAGCGACTCCCATAGGATATTTCTATCCTATTAACAAAGAGTCAAACCCCACAGAGCCAAAGTTTATCGCTAAACCAAAGCTCTGATACCAACTGTAACATCCCCCCTTTTCGCACACTTTAAACCGACACACGTGCCAATTCAAAGCATACGCAAGGGCGGATTGTTATGGGGTAAATAAGAAAAACAGAGAAGAAATAAAGCAAAATAGAATCTCACAGCGGAAGGATAAGATATAATAATCAATATGCAGTTCATGATAACTGTTTACAAAATATTTATTTTACTTATATAATGAATATCAGAGTTACACATACCAATACAATCAATGCAGCGGAAATTTAGAGTGTGGTGCAATACTATAAATAATATAATACGGATTCTTCGTCTTCGTCTTCGTCCTCCAAAGCTAAAATCTTCGATCCTGAAATGCTCGGACTGACCCGAGCAAATTTGAAAAGACAAAAACACTCGAGTCAGACTAAAAGATCTTATGTGAGTTAAATTAACAGAAATAAATATGAGTACAGTAACTCAAGAGATGTTCGGGATTTACATCTCTTAAGGATCCGTTAAGCTATTTACTATGTAGTATATTGCGCTATTATAATAGTGTTTATTTATAAAATAAACTTACTTTTTAATAGCGTTAAGGGGTTACCCATATAGCCCTTAACACAAATAATGCCAATAGTCTATACAGTACCGTAATACCTCCTGATCGGGAAGCTACCAGAGGATACTCCATAGGTACGACACAAATAGAAACTCGTAGTAAAGGCTCGGTATGGTAGGTAACACGGCACAACTAGACAATGCCAGGGTAGATATACCAATTGCTATCCAGGCTGGTGGAAACGCGTAGCCGTAGTTACCGCCCACCTCGGACTAACTCCCCAAAATCAAAATATAGAAGTGGCCACTGAATCAATCCAAAATCAAAGTATAATATCGAAGAGGAGGGTCCGATCAGAGGAATGACCTCATTGGCCTGAGAATCCCTCCTGTTTTAGCCACCTTATGCCAACTCACGGGAGTCGGGTCCACGTATTTACCTTACAGGAAACGTCACCACCACCTACTTCATTCTGGAATCTCCACCGCGTACACGGTTAGTCAAAGTGGTTTTCGGTATCGACAGAGAGTATGTCCATATTCGATCCCGGTCTCTTTGCCAACCCATCGTTATTATAACACCGCGGTCATTTAAAAATAGGTTATACTTTAAAAATCAGAATAAACATTCCATTTCATAACCATGAATACGATATCATTTCAAAACCCAAAACCATATTTTATCACTTATCCCAAATATAATTCTTTTCCAAAATCATAATGCTTTAACTTCATAACGTCTGAAAATCAAATATTTTCAAATCATAATATTTTGAAAATCATAATTTAAAACCATAACTTCTATAAAAAAACTTGAATGGTTTGGACATTCAACGGTATATGAATTAAATGGTTTAACTTAAATGTTACTTTGTAAAGAAAATAGTTCTCATGGCTTTACAAATACATTTCTTTAGTAAAGTCTAAACCAAAATTTATATTATCTCTCTCAAGTTCCAAAACCACTTCAATTTATTTATATATACGTATATCCATTTTGAGTAACAATATTTCAAACTAAAATTGGATTTTATTCTTTCAACAGATCAATTGTTCTATTAATTAGTCTTGAATATTCACATAAAATCCATAAATAATAAGACTTCAATTTCTAGTAATAAAATATATATATTTTCCCAATTCAAATTATACTAGAATATTCATTCCAATTTATTTTGGGAAAAATCCAATTATAAATATCATATCTTAAAATTTCCAAACTTAACATTTAAACATATGATATAAATTATTAAACTCCATTTTCTTAATTTTCTTCCATTTTTAAATAAAGATTTTTATACACCTTTTAATTTCAAAATTTTCAACTTCATATGTATATATATGGAAGAATAATATTTATACAATATAAAATTTAAGATTATTAGAAACCGTATTCCATCCAAACCATAGAAATCACATTAAAATAGTTATATATAGACCGCGGTGCCTGTATAAAATTTTCTATCCTATGGTCAAGTGATACGGATATTTATCATTTCAATCCGCAATTTAAAAAAATATAAAATTTTGCGGTTATATATCATTTCAAACCACAATCCCGAATGAAATGAAATATGCATGATAATTTGCAATTTAATGATATACAATAAACATCCATTCATCAACATCATCCATCATCCAAATCGCAATCATCAATCAATATCAATCAATAACAATATTATTTTTGGTACTACATAACAGGTAATACTGGCAATTTTATTCAAATTAAATTTAACAGCTATTAATCTACCGTCTATATTCAGTAATAAATTATATAACTGTTAACTAGCAGTTCATATACAAACAAATAAATTTTAATTGTAAATTTACACGCAATAAATTAATTAAATTAACAGTTAAATTTTATAAATGCAATTCAACAGATATGAATAAAATAAACATGCCAAATACTCATAAATAAATTTCTATTCATTTTTAAAATTAATTTAACAAACATAAAAGCTTCTAGTAGTTGTGAGTGGGTTAAAACACTCACCTTTTGAATTTAAATCGAATTTAAATCCGATTTAAACCCAAAAATTCGACGGTCTCAGAATTTGTCCAAACCAGTATCAATGGATCTGGAATTAAATTACGATCCTAACAAAAGAAATTTCGCGTGAATCGGAGAACGTATGAAAAAAATATTCATTTTAAACGATTTGAAAACAAAAATAAAAATAAAATAAAATAAAATAAAACAAAACCCACTTAACTTCAATGGCCACGTCAGCTAAAAGCTACAGCACATCGTCGAATTTTTTCTGGTCAAACGAATATCCAAAACAGAAAATGAATTGTACCAGCAGATTACGTGTCTCGAGAACTTTATCATAAATTTTCTGGAATTTTTGTGGAGAGTTTGAATTTTATTAGAAAATTTGAATTGTAGATAGATTAGGTTTTGTAACCATTGAGGAAAAGAAAGAGATGAAGAAAAATGAACGTACAGCCAATTGACAATAGAAAGGAGGCTAGAGTTTATCACAGCATATTTATAGATAGATCGCAACAGGATAGGTGTGCACGAATTTTAACGTGCAAAAAGAAGTGGTCCCAAAAGGATATTAATTATACACGTTACGGATTAAATTATTTCTTTCTCAACATTTACATTGCATTTTAAGCGTATTCACACATGTATAATTAGATGCTTCATTTAAATTTCCATATATATACATTCACAATTCCATAAATTTTCAAAAACGTAGATAAATTTCCAATTTCAACTAAATTCTAAATTACTGTAATAATTACAGATTAAATTTCTATCCATTCTCAATAGATTACGTTTACATACTAAAATCCACATTTCTATGTATATTTGAATTCCATATTATACATATTTTATTTATCTTAATTACTTCCAACTTAAATTTCAATCAACATAAAACGTTTTATTCAGTTTCCAAAAATTTCAATCATGCTTTAAATCCAAATGAATAAATAACTTAATTCCCATTTAAGCATTTTTCATTTGATTTGCAATCAACCTTTTATGATCAATTAAATCCCGATATATTAATTAAACGTTATTTCCATCATTCTTTATCCTATGAAGAAATTTAAGTTATTCACACCTATTACTAAATTTCATATTAATGCACACAAATTTACATTCATTTCAATGGTTACCAAATATTTCCCTGCAATAATTCTTTCCCCTATACATACTTACAAAGTCACTTAAACTTTACTATACCCATTTATTTTCTCAACATTAAAACCAACGTTACCTCAATTCCACTAATGTACACTTATTCTATTATCACTTACTAACCATTCAAATTTTTATTAACAAATAGGCAGGTAATTCCTATGTTACAAATTTTTAATTCATCCTAATCCCTTACTATTGACATACATTTGCATTACTTACATATCATTTACAATGTTAACCAAAGTCTCTATCCATTGTAATTAATACCTTAAATAAGTTTCAATTTATATTCAAGTGAATACATTACCCTTTTTGGTTATGTCATCCATTTTTCACAAGAAACGTTTTATCGTTTCGACAACATTTTATTTCTAATTACCTACATTGATTTGTGTACGTCTCTACTATTTAAAGCATTACCATTCTCACCTTCATCTAAATCTTCATTTATGAATATTTAAAATAAATTTCACTTATTTCCTATTTATACACCTATAAATTCCAATTCCAATAAATAGATAAATCTCCGTTTGCACTACTTAAATCAAAAATAAGCGATTATCCTATCTATACATTTTAAGTGGATGGATCAAATGTTGTATTCAAAAATCTACTTCTTAATATTCTTAGATTTAAACTCAACTCTATATTAACAGATGTTTAAACTTCTTTTATTACCATTAACTTATTATTATACATTAAACTTAAATATACTGACAAAGCTTGTTTTTGGTACTCTTTTCATTTCCATAAATAAAATTAGCAGTGGATTCATACCTTATTATGTAATTATCTTTAATTCCACCTAACTAAATATTTACATAATCTTTTATTTGCAATAAATCAACTATTTTATATTAATTAAATTTAATCTTCCTGGTTTACTTATTCATAGTATGTAATTCAGTTACTCACCCTAACCTTTGAAATCCAATCCAGATTATTTTTACTAAGTTCCAATTTCCAAAGGTTACTGCAATTAATCCAATTAATTGCAATATATTCTAATAAATTTGATTTTATTGGATTACAACTCAAAATAAATCAATTATTACTCAACTACCTAATTAACATTTCTTTTATATTCCAATACATAAATATTTCCCAAAATTTCATCTTTTATTTGCATAACTTACCGTATCTAAATTTTATTGGAAATTTTGTTAACTTTACGCATAAGTAAAGTTAGAACCTCAATTAATTCATTCCATTTGGTTTCATTCTTTATATCACATAAATCATCATATTATGAATGGAAATTTATCTAGGTTACATCTTATTTATTCACTTACCAATATTCCACACTAACTGCAATAATTTAGTGCATTAATTGAAATTGATCAAAATAAAACTTAACAAACTAATAGAATAAATAACGTACAAAAATTTATTGTCATCAATCTATTTCATAAGTCTACACTCAAATACTCACTTAAAATAAGTTTTACGTTTCCATTAATTCGCGTTCGCACACCCGTTACTATATTAAAAATTACTAAAGTAACGTTTTTCTTAATAACAACATTAAAATTTCTCAATATTTAAATGAACTTTATTTCCAATACATGCTACCTAATTGCATTTACTTATGATCTTATCCAAACATTCATTTATATTTTATTTCCATCAATTAGTTAATATTTACATCCATTTATTAACAATTTACTTCCATTATACAATTGCAATTTATTATAGTTATTATTACATTAAATACTATTTCAATTTTATTTTTTTAGTATTAATTAAACAATCATATTTAAATTAAGATATTATAATGTTTTTCACTATTTATTTACACTCCATTAAAACCCAACAGTCGTCACAATCACTTTTGAATTTGCATTAAATTGGTTGTCCAGCAACTACCATTTGTATTACTATCTTAATTCTTATACAGTTACGTTTTACCAATTTACTAATACATAGGTAATTTAAATTTTTGTCTTTAATTCTTTATTTTATATTTTATTCAAGTGCAACAAATTACACTATTCCTTTATTGATATTTCACCTAACCTTTCAACAATTAAGTTAAATAACCGTTTCTACAATTCATTATTAATTATAAATTTAATTCTCCTTTATTTATGCAACTTACACAAGGGTATAAATCTTCCATTATCTCAATCATTAGATTTCTATTAAATTTAACAATAATTAAGATTTTTAATTACCGTTGCTATAAATTTTCATTTAGCGTTCATCTAGTATTAATTTACCTCCTTTATATATATATTTCCCTTTTCTATAAAATTTAAATTTCAAAATCCTTTTTAATTAAAAATTTAATTGTCGTAATTTACGGGTCGTTACACAGGAGGAGCAGGATAATATTTTTACCGCTGTTATGGATCCGGCGCAACGGAGTAGACGTTTTGGCTTCGGGAACCTAACGGTAATTAATCCTTTTACATATGTACAAAAAATCAGCGTTTAGATATATAATGTTATAATATTGTATATGCTGAGACAACCCTTTTGCTATTAATTTTATTTGCAGGCTCGACAAGCTCAAAAAGACCGAGACAAAGAAGAAATCAAGGAGCTTAGAGCTATTTTGAGCAGCTACGGGAGGAGAATCATCTACGAGCCATCCAGGTGGAGCAGTTGGATCAAAAGCTTGCGCGGTATTTGCAGAATCATGGTACCCTTCCTTCGTCGTCTGGTGCTTCTCGAGGTGACGAGTATCCTTGAGGAGGTATGTTTTTGAGTATTTGTGTTTGAACAATGTATATATTGACTTGGAGATGTTTTGATGTTGATGGTGATGTTGTATATATTGGAACGGAGTGGGTGAGAAGTATTTTGATGGTATGATCATGGTTTGGTGACATTTGTTGATGGTATGTACGTTGATGGTATATTTTGTGATGTTTGATCGGTTTGGTTTGTTTATATTGGTGTTTTATTGATTTATGTGCGTTGTTTGTATTGATATATATATATATATATATATATGTGGAATTGATTGGAAATGGAATGGAAATTGAATGGATTGGAAATGGTGTGGTGGAAGGTAAATAGGTTTGCTGTTGTACAGCAAAGTAAACTCAGTATTTCCAACGGCTTCCAACGGTATATTGGCCATTTTATTGTATCGGTTTCTAACGGTTTCCAACGGCTATAAGCCGTTAGCGGCCGTTGGAAATACCGTTGGAAATTGTCCGTTGGTTCCGTTGGAAAGCGTTGGAAGTCGTGGGATATATTCCAACGGCTATTCCAACGGCTTCTAACGGCCGCCAACGGCTAAAAGCCGTATTATCTTGTAGTGAATGAAGTCTAGGAGATAGTTCGAAGTCACACCAGGAGAGCCAAGCTAATCTGAGTTAAAATGATAACTTGGGGTCGACCTAAGCCCTATAGGCCGGACCTGAATTATAACCCTTGGTGAAATTTGCACCACACCATTTGCAAGTTGTTTCCATCTTCTAGTTGAGTCGTTCGAACTACTTTTCCATTGCCTTCGAGTTGGTTCTTACAATCTCTTTGATATCCGCTTTCCATTGTTTCATTCCAGTCAATCCTTAGAATAATTCATGAAACCTTTAGAGAATCACTTGATCACAAATCAATGTAGTAGCATGAATAACACGTGAAGTTAAAGGAGTGAATATGGAAGCATCCATAAGTTGAAACCTATGGTCTTCTTAGGGCCGAGTTAAGGTGCATGGCCCAATCATGGTGAAAATTTTCCAAGTCCTTCTTTTGCCTGTTTTAATTGCTCTTTCCAAGTTTCAAGTCATTCTGATTTCGTTTCAATCTTCTAAGTCCAGTTAAAGCTTCTTTGGTGATAACTCGGTACCGAGTGTGGATTTAGCATATTTTTGGCTAAAATTTTCCGAAGCTATTTCCTTAGTTCATTTGAGTGTGCCTTTCAGATTTCAAATCATTTTGTCCTCGTTTGAATCTTATGAGTCCAATTGATATCTTCCTTGCTAAAAAGCGGGTGAACAACTATGTACACTTTTCATATGTTGCACTTACGCTATACATGTGGGTGCATTTGATATGCTTATCATAATTTACAATTAATTAAAATTAAATTAAACTAATTTTTAAGCAATTATAATAATTTGAAGAAAATGTTAAAAGATAAATTTAAAAAATTTCTAAATGGATCTAGACTACATACGTTGTAACGACCCAGAATTTTGAATGACTTAATTTGAAAATATTTAATTAATTTTAAATATTTGGATGATGGTTTGAATTGAATTTCAAATTATCAGAATGAATTTGGCGATTAAATTATAAAATTTAATCTATTGAAAGTTGAATAAAAATTTGAATCTTCAATTTTAAGCCGATTAAAAATATTTCAAAGGGTTGTAAAATTCATACTGATAATATTGAAGATTATAAAAGCTTCAGAATTTAATTTGGAAGTGAATTGTTCAGTTTTGAAATTAAATCGTTTGAATCGATATTAAAAATAGCCGTCCGAGGCACAGTCTCGGAATTCGACGAAACCAGTTCCATTGAGTCCGTAAAATTGAATTATTCTCGGATTTCAAATTTCGTATTTTTCTGAGTTGTTATGTGAGCACAAGGTGAGTAAACGCATTTAAATTGACTCGAATTCAATTCAAATTTAAAATTTAAAATTAAGTCAACAAATATCACGTTCTTCCTAAACTCACGCCAGAAATCACGCAGAAGATCCCGTAGAGAGATCGTGTTGAACGTGCCTTGATCAATATTAAATCCTCCTCTCCCTCTCCAGTTTTTAAAAATCAAAGAAAATGAAAAGAAGTAAACAATGTCGCGTGAACCATTCGTTTCCCCCCAAATCAAATTCACGAAATAAAAAAAAAATGGCCGAAGCCTGTAAGGGAATGGAGCCGCATTCGCCCCCCTCTCTTCAAAATCGAATCGCGGCAATTGGGAGGCGCGCGCATAATTGGGGGAAGTCGCGATTCAACGGCGCCGGCGCTCGGCAATAAGTGGCATCGTGATTTGGTGCTTGCGCGATGGAAGCAGGGTCGCGACTGATGGCGGCGAGGCTAGGGATTCATGGCCGCGAATTCACGGGGCCAAGGCGACGCGAAGATGGATTCTCGAGCAACTAGGGCTTCGCGGCGATATTGGGTTGCAGGCACTCGAAAACTTGGAGGCGCGCGGCGAGCTCGACGTTTGGCGATGGTCGATGGGAGTTTCGATTACCAGAGAGGTAATGTTTTTAGCTTATTTAAATTTAGATTTTAGATAGAATTTTAAAATTCAGAAGTTTGTAAAAATAAAATATGCAGATATGTTTAGAAAACAAGTAAATATTGATTTAAATTTAATACTGCAGATTTTTATAAATTTACAGAATTTTTTTTTATTACAGATAATGAAATAAAAAAAATGAACACGGATTTATTTTTAAAGTAAGAAATAAGATTTACAGATTTGAGAAGTAAATTTAAATAAGTCAGTGAGGATTTACAAATTGGTTCAAATTAACTTATTTAATTTTTAGTGGTTAAAAATAATTTTTATTTAAAGAGAATTTAATTTAAAATTTAAATTTTTAGTTAAACAAATTTATTAAAAGAAATTTATATAAGGATATTAATTTAAAGTAAAATGATTAGTTAAGTTGTTATAAAATAAATAGTTTACGATAATAAATTTATTTTATCTATTATAGTTACTAAAAAGAAATTTTTTAGTTAAAATTGAATTTATAATTGATTAAATTATTTAAAGAAAGTTTGGTTTTAAATTTAATTTTCAGTAAAATAATTAGTTAAATTTATAATTAGTTTAAAACAAAATCATTAGTTAATTTAAATATCAAATAGAAGTTTGTTTAAAATTTAAGGTGTTATTTTAAAAATTAAAAACTATGGGTTAATTAAAGTATTTTTATTCACTAAAAATATTCCTAAAAAAAAAGGGAATTGATAAATAAAATTGATTAAGTTATTGAAAGAGAATTTGGAAATATTGATTTTATTTACTAAGATATTTTGGAAATATAATAAAGGATTACAGTCTGCTTATTTTTAAATTTAGATTTAAATAATTAGTTAATTAAATCTATTGAACGATAATTGGTGATTTGAATTTTTCGAATATTAATATATTATAAAGATAATTTTATTTAATGAAACTTAATTGAATTTTTACAAGAGGTTATTTTATTTAATTTAGTTTCTGAAAGTAAATTTTTAGTTAAATATTTTATTAAAGAAAAATTTGATAGTTGATTTAATTAATAAAAAGGGAATTTAGCTCAATTGGAATGGAGGAAAATAAAATATAATCTATTAAAGGAAAATTAGGTTAAAATAAATTTATTTAAGAGGAGATTGGTTTAAATAAAACTATTGATTAATTAAAACAATCTAATGAAAATTTATTATTCGATTTGTTCGAATATTAATAAATTGTGTAAATATTTATACAAGGTATAAATCAAGAAAATCGATTCAAGATGGGAAATGGATTTCTAATAAAAGCAAAGGTGAGAACTTCTCACTCAAAAGGAATTTTATTGTTTATTTAAATTTTAAATAGTTAGATTTAAAATTTGCTTGACTGTGTTGATTGAATGCTTGAATGATGATTGTTATATATATATATATATATATATATATATATATATATATATTGGATGTGAATAGACACTATGCGCCATTAGTAAGCGGAGGTTATTTATTACACACATATACCGCGATATTCCACCTCGAAGTGGAATTGGTATTATATTATATATATAGCAATATATATATATTGGCATATGTATATATTGCAGTTGATTGATTTCCCGCATATTTTTTTAGCGGATGAGACCCTATTGCGCCGTTAGTAAGCAGATAATATTTATAAAATCCCATATACCGCGATATTCCACCTCGAAGTGGAATGGTATTGTGCTAATGTCTGTGGATGCAGGGAAACAGGTTGGAGGGATCCAACTGGATTCCTCACAAATATTTATTTGATTTCATATATTGTGATATTTGATTGTTATCATGGATGATATATGATGTTTGAAAGTCGTGATTGACTATTGATGTGTTGCATCATCGAATCCAATTTTTGAAGTTAAAACAACGATTTTAATTTCTAAAGTGATTTTTGGAAATATACGTTTATAAAATATTTTTTTGGAATTGATTCATCTTAAATAAATAAACGTTATAATTTTAATATTATGAAAATTATGATTTTTGAGAAATACAATTAAAAGTTGATTTTTGAAAATATGGGATTAGTGATTTTATAAAATAGTTTGAACTGGGATTTCTGAATTTATTATAAGAAGTTTAAAAATAGGATTTATAAAATTTTTATTTTACAAATCAGAATGATGAAATTTTAAAAGAGTTTAAAGATGTTTAAAGTAATAATATAAATTGATTTATATTAAAAGATTTATAAATTGATATTTATAAATTTAGAATATTTTGAATTATAAAACGAGCTTTTATAAGTGATAGAATGATTTGTAAATGAATTTCACAAATGAATGAAATTTATAGAATTTATGAAATTTGATTATTTTATAAATCAAAATGGTGAAATTATAAATGAGTTTAAAGACGTTTTAAAATAGTAATACAAATTGTTTTATATTAAAAAGATTTATAAATTGATATTTATAAATTAAAAATATTGGAATTATAAAACGAGCTTTTATAAGAGTTAGAATGAATTGTGAATGAATTTCACAAATGAATGAAATTTATGGTATTATAACGATAAAGTTATAAATAGGAATTTTATAAATAATAGGTTTATAAAATTTGTAAATGAAAACAAAATAAAATTCATAAAGTTATTAAAGGAATGGATTTGAATAAATAAATGAATCTTATAAGTTATAAGATTTATAAAATTTATGAAGTTTAAAGAAACGATTTTATAAACAAATGAATTATAAGTATTTGACTTATAATATGAATTTTTAATATATCATTGTGATATGAATTGAGATAGGTTAATAAAGGAAATTTACAAAAGAAAGCTGTTATAAAATAAATAGATATGGAATTTATAAACATTGTTTTATAAATCCGCAACGACTTATTTTGATAAGGAATTGTTGTAATTTGTTAATGAAGTTATATTCATGTTTTAGACAGTGAATAATCCTTTAAAATAAAATGAATAGAAATAATGAAATTTATTAACAAGGTATATTCACGTTTTTGAATAGTGAATAATATGTTAAAGAAAATGTTTTGGATGTGATGTTTTGAATAGAATTAAAACGATCTAAAGATGTTTTAAAATATATTAACTATCGAAACCATAGATTTCAACATTCATTGTTGAAATAGACGTTTTCGAGAAATAGAAGGAAATAATAGATTAAAACACTGTTGTTATAATAGATGATTTTCCGAAAGGAAATGTTTTGTGTAGTATTGGGATTTATATATCTATTTTAAATTTCAAATCCCTATACTAGTGATTTTGGGTTGTCGTAACGATGTTTTACGCAACATTCGTTTTGGCCCAAATAAATATGTTAAAGAGAATGATTTCCTTAAAGAATGAAATATATACTTAATTTCGATTAAAGTATATAGAATATTTTCTAAACGTAGAAAATAAAAAGACTTGTGAACTACTTATAAATAAATAAGTATGGGAATGTTTTTCCAATATTAAGTGAATATTTTGAATTTATCTTTTTGAAGATAAATTGAAAATGAATAATTGAAAACAAATGGAAATCGTATATTCATAAGTATTTTGGAATGTAAATTCAATATAGAATTTATAAATGAAATTTGGAAAATGAGTTTAAAAATAAATATTGATTTATTTTTGAAGAATGGAGAATGTATATCTTATAAATATATTTTTGGAAAATAAATAATTTGGAAAATTATTTGGAATCTGGTGATGTTGGCATATCTATTGATAGTTCAATAACCGACTATCAATATTTACCTTTAAATAGGTATTTGTTGTGATTTGTTTGAATTTGAATGCCACACTTTTTTTTTTAAATAAGCGCTCACTATTCGGGTTAACCGGGAAAGGACCTTGGGGTCGTATAACCCATTCCGAATACGTGATACGTCGTTATGAATTGCATTCGAAGATCGATGTTGAAGACCGGATATTTTCGAAAACGAAAGGGTTTCTTGTTGATTGTCTCTGCACTGGCTGATCCCCGGTATTGAGATCTCCGTATGTGATGGGAAATCCGAACGTGATTAGAGATTATTCGGATTGCAAGGACTTCTTTGTAAGTGCTTTCGGTTCTGTTCGAGCCCGGAACAGACTTGTATGGATTGTATGTCTGACATTACAAATTGAGATATAAAGCCGATTTCTTTCAAATATATTTCTGTTGGTGGCGGAGAATTTATTCTCTTAGCTTAACACCCTTCTCTGAGACGTACGAGCTCAGAGGTTATATAGTTGAAGGTTATCAGCAATATATTCCCAATTTGGTAATGTGACATGCTGAGTGTTGCTGTGAAATGATCATTGTGTTGATTATTTGTGATAGGATCATTTGTTTGATCGTCTATCCTGATGATCATTTCTATGATCATTTGTTGACCCAAAGCATGGCTTTTGTATAAAGTATGTTTTTGTGGACGTGACTTCGTCGAGCCTCACACCCAGGAATGGTCAAAACAGGAAAGAAGCAGCAAGGTTATGAGGAGTAGCGCCCTTTAGGATGTGTGAATTTCCTTCTGGAAAAGGGTGGTATCATGGTATGGAGCCCAGATACTTACTCATGTTGAAAACACTTTATGATTGTGTGAATTGATTGCGAGCGCTCGGTAAAAGGTCCCAAAGGACCGGGGGATGGCATATTCGGTCAGTTGTTACCCAGTTAGGGGTAACCCGGCCTTGTGTTGGTAGAGATCCGGTTTGGTTCTCGGGGATGTCCATCTAGAGGCATTCTCATGTGGCAATGGGAAGTTCCTTGGCCTGATCATTCGTTGGAAATCCAAAGAAACAATACGAGACTTGTACGGTTTTAGTTGTAGAACCTGCCATTTAAAATGGTAGCTATAGTAAGCATAATATAATGGTACCTATGCTGGCTAAGATTTATATTCTACTTTCGAAATATCTTCTACACTATGCACTAGTAATAATATCAAAATTAATTAGTTTTTGAATTCGTATCAAGCATCTTTGACTAACATAAGAAGAAATCTTCCCCAAGTCTGCGTTTGCATTGTGTGTGTGGCGGGAGGTCTTATGGTAGTCTCATTTTTAAAAGCATTGCGAATCTATTTTTAAATTATTCCTCTATTTTTGATTTCAAAGATAAATAAACTGTTTTAGTTCTCGCACCAGTCGCATGACTGACTCGGAGTTTATTGTTTTCCTTCCTAAACTCTGGGTGCCCACTAATTTTCACACGGGCAGTCAAGAGTTAAGGTTTATCAGGATATTCTAGAGTTGCTGGAGGCAAGCTGGATGGCATGGCGTATTACTAGTATATAGTACTTTCTTTTCCGCTGCATTGGTTGATGTTGTACACTCTGATGATATGATGTAATGTAATGTAATAACTGATATAGTTCTTTGTTTAAAGATTATACATTTATCTATTATATGTTGTTCCGCTGCGAATTGTGAGATTCTGATGTTGTTCTGTTATTTCCTGTTCCGTTCTATGTTCTATTTTTTCTTTCCCCTCCATTTTCTATTTTCTCTAATTTCTATTTTCTTTTCTCTCTATTTCCTCTCTTCTACCCCTTTCTTTTTCTTTCCTTCTTTTCTTCTTTCTTAAAACCCATAACATTTCGTGTTTCCGGCCTTCGATTTCTCGGCAGTCGATAAAGTGAGTATCGATGTTGAATTTTCGAAAGTCGAAAATTTTCGGGACGTTACATTTGGTATCAGACCTTATGGTTAAGCGACAACCATGGTTCTGTTGGGTATTACTCATTAGAGATAGAGTCAGCAGTACTCTAGAATGAGTTTGAGTGTAATAATAGATATGAGTGCGTATTTGTTAGTGAATATAAAATTGTTTTTGAATCGGGTGAATAAGATAATTTTGCCCAAAACTATTTTGTATAGAAAAGAAATGATTTTCTGTGAATTATTATAGTATGTGGTTGCATGATTGTTAGGAAGTGATAATATAGAATTATTATCATTATTATATGAAATTAAATAAGATAAAATGGATTAAATTCAAGTAAACTAACTTGATAAATTATTAATTCATGGGCTAATGAATTGGTTAAATTAAAGTTTAGTCGTAAGCTAAATTTGAAGATAAATTTGAATTTGTATATAAATTCAAGTGAGTAAAAGAAATAAATTGAAGTTTCCTTTGTTAGTAATTAAGTAAATTCGAGATGAAATTTGAAATGAATTAGTGAATGAAACTAATTTAAAGTAGTAATATGAATTACTAAATGAAAGTAATCGATAGAATTCAATATTTAGAATTGTGAATTGAATTCAAATAGAATTGAATGAAATGAATATGTAACTTCAATAGTGAAGTAAAAAAAATGTATAAGAAACATATGTTGAAAATTTTGTAATAGAAATTGGCAAAATGGTTTGAATGTTGGAATTGGATATTTTGGATGCTACTGTTAGTAGGATATACAGGTATATAAAGGAGTTGAGATTTTGATTTCAAAGATAAAATTGAATTGCTCGACAAAAAGGTACGTATTTGAATTTCAGTATGAAATTTGATGATTTTCTTCTCCAGTCACTTGGCTTTCTCTTTTCTTTTTGATTCTGAGGGGCCGTGGTGCCATTTTGTAGTCGTACCGAGCTAGCCGCGCAAAGGAGACGCTGGCGAAATTTTTCGAAAATTTAGGGTGTTAGAAAATTTTTGAGAAAATTTTGAAAGTTTGAAATTTGAATTTGAATTTGAATTTAAATTGTTGGAAGAACAAGGTTGTTTAGAACCTATAATTGAAGTTGGAAAGCTAGTTGAAATGATAGTGAATCTCTAGTAAAAAGATTTAGGTTAGTAAGTTGATAAAACTATTTGAATTGTGAAAAAAAAAGATAGACGGGATAAGGGCATTCTTCTTAACTTGTAATTTCGGGACGAAATTCTTTTAAGGAGGGAAGATTGTAACGACCCAGAATTTTGAATAATTTAATTTGAAAATATTTAATTAATTTTAAATATTTGGATGATGGTTTGAATTGAATTTCAAATTATCAGAATGAATTTGGCGATTAAATTATAAAATTTAATCTATTGAAAGTTGAATAAAAATTTGAATCTTCAATTTTAAGCCGATTAAAAATATTTCAAAGGGTTGTAAAATTCATATTGATAATATTGAAGATTATAAAAGCTTCAGAATTTAATTTGGAAGTGAATTGTTCAGTTTTGAAATTAAATCGTTTGAATCGATATTAAAAATAGCCGTCCGAGGCACAGTCTCGGAATTCGACGAAACCAGTTCCATTGAGTCCGTAATATTGAATTATTCTCGGATTTCAAATTTCGTATTTTTCTGAGTTGTTATGTGAGCACAAGGGGAGTAAACGCATTTAAATTGACTCGAATTCAATTCAAATTTAAAATTTAAAATTAAGTCAACAAACATCACGTTCTTCCTAAACTCACGCCAAAAATCACGCAGAAGATCCCGTAGAGAGATCGTGTTGAACGTGCCTTGATCAATATTAAATCCTCCTCTCCCTCTCCAGTTTTTAAAAATCAAAGAAAATGAAAAGAAGTAAACAATGTCGCGTGAACCATTCGTTTCCCCCCAAATCAAATTCACGAAATAAAAATAAAATAAAAATGGCCGAAGCCTGTAAGGGAATGGAGCCGCATTCGCCCCCCTCTCTTCAAAATCGAATCGCGGCAATTGGGAGGCGCGCGCATAATTGGGGGAAGTCGCGATTCAACGGCGGCGGCGCTCGGCAATAAGTGGCATCGTGATTTGGTGCTTGCGCGATGGAAGCAGGGTCGCGACTGATGGCGGCGAGGCTAGGGATTCATGGCCGCGAATTCACGGGGCCAAGGCGACGCGAAGATGGATTCTCGAGCAACTAGGGCTTCGCGGCGATATTGGGTTGCAGGCACTCGAAAACTTAGAGGCGCGCGGCGAGCTCGACGTTTGGCGATGGTCGATGGGAGTTTCGATTACCAGAGAGGTAATGTTTTTAGCTTATTTAAATTTAGATTTTAGATAGAATTTTAAAATTCAAAAGTTTGTAAAAATAAAATATGCAGATATGTTTAGAAAACAAGTAAATATTGATTTAAATTTAATACTGCAGATTTTTATAAATTTACAGAAATTTTTTTTATTACAGATAATGAAAAAAAAAAATGAACACGGATTTATTTTTAAAGTAAGAAATAAGATTTACAGATTTGAGAAGTAAATTTAAATAAGTCAGTGAGGATTTACAAATTGGTTTAAATTAACTTATTTAATTTTTAGTGGTTAAAAATAATTTTTATTTAAAGAGAATTTAATTTAAAATTTAAATTTTTAGTTAAACAAATTTATTAAAAGAAATTTATATAAGGATATTAATTTAAAGTAAAATGATTAGTTAAGTTGTTATAAAATAAATAGTTTACGATAATAAATTTATTTTATCTATTATAGTTACTAAAAAGAAAATTTTTAGTTAAAAATGAATTTATAATTGATTAAATTATTTAAAGAAAGTTTGGTTTTAAATTTAATTTTCAGTAAAATAATTAGTTAAATTTATAATTAGTTTAAAACAAAATCATTAGTTAATTTAAATATCAAATAGAAGTTTGTTTAAAATTTAAGGTGTTATTTTAAAAATTAAAAACTATGGGTTGATTAAAGTATTTTTATTCACTAAAAGATATTCCTAAAAAAAAAGGGAATTGATAAATAAAATTGATTAAGTTATTGAAAGAGAATTTGGAAATATTGATTTTATTTACTAAGATATTTTGGAAATATAATAAAGGATTACAGTCTGCTTATTTTTAAATTTAGATTTAAATAATTAGTTAATTAAATCTATTGAACGATAATTGGTGATTTGAATTTTTCGAATATTAATATATTATAAAGATAATTTTATTTAATGAAACTTAATTGAATTTTTACAAGAGGTTATTTTATTTAATTTAGTTTCTGAAAGTAAATTTTTAGTTAAATATTTTATTAAAGAAAAATTTGATAGTTGATTTAATTAATAAAAAGGGAATTTAGTTCAATTGGAATGAAGGTAAATAAAATATAATCTATTAAAGGAAAATTAGGTTAAAATAAATTTATTTAAGAAGAGATTGGTTTAAATAAAACTATTGATTAATTAAAACAATCTAATCAAAATTTATTATTCGATTTGTTCGAATATTAATAAATTGTGTAAATATTTATACAAGGTATAAATCAAGAAAATCGATTCAAGATGGGAAATGGATTGCTAATAAAAGCAAAGGTGAGAACTTCTCACTCAAAAGGAATTTTATTGTTTATTTAAATTTTAAATAGTTAGATTTAAAATTTGCTTGACTGTGTTGATTGAATGCTTGAATGATGATTGTTATATATATATATATATATATATATATATATATATATATATATATATATATATATATATATTGGATGTGAATAGACACTATGCGCCGTTAGTAAGCGGAGGTTATTTATTACACACATATACCGCGATATTCCACCTCGAAGTGGAATTGGTATTATATTATATATATAGCAATATATATATTGGCATATGTATATATTGCAGTTGATTGATTTCCCGCATATTTTTTTAGCGGATGAGACCCTATTGCGCCGTTAGTAAGCGGATAATATTTATAAAATCCCATATACCGCGATATTCCACCTCGAAGTGGAATGGTATTGTGCTAATGTCTGTGGATGCAGGGAAACAGGTTGGAGGGATCCAACTGGATTCCTCACAAATATTTATTTGATTTCATATATTGTGATATTTGATTGTTATCATGGATGATATATGATGTTTGAAAGTCGTGATTGACTATTGATGTGTTGCATCATCGAATCCAATTTTTGAAGTTAAAACAACGATTTTAATTTCTAAAGTGATTTTTGGAAATATACGTTTATAAAATATTTTTTTGGAATTGATTCATCTTAAATAAATAAACGTTATAATTTTAATATTATGAAAATTATGATTTTTGAGAAATACAGTTAAAAGTTGATTTTTGAAAATATGGGATTAGTGATTTTATAAAATAGTTTGAACTGGGATTTCTGAATTTATTATAAGAAGTTTAAAAATAGGATTTATAAAATTTTTATTTTATAAATCAGAATGATGAAATTTTAAAAGAGTTTAAAGATGTTTAAAGTAATAATATAAATTGATTTATATTAAAAGGTTTATAAATTGATATTTATAAATTTAGAATATTTTGAATTATAAAACGAGCTTTTATAAGTGATAGAATGATTTGTAAATGAATTTCACAAATGAATGAAATTTATAGAATTTATGAAATTTGATTATTTTATAAATCAAAATGGTGAAATTATAAATGAGTTTAAAGACGTTTTAAAATAGTAATACAAATTGTTTTATATTAAAAAGATTTATAAATTGATATTTATAAATTAAAAATATTGGAATTATAAAACGAGCTTTTATAAGAGTTAGAATGAATTGTGAATGAATTTCACAAATGAATGAAATTTATGGGATTATAACGATAAAGTTATAAATAGGAATTTTATAAATAATAGGTTTATAAAATTTGTAAATGAAAACAAAATAAAATTCATAAAGTTATTAAAGGAATGGATTTGAATAAATAAATGAATCTTATAAGTTATAAGATTTATAAAATTTATGAAGTTTAAAGAAACGATTTTATAAACAAATGAATTATAAGTATTTGACTTATAATATGAATTTTTAATATATCATTGTGATATGAATTGAGATAGGTTAATAAAGGAAATTTATAAAAGAAAGCTGTTATAAAATAAATAGATATGGAATTTATAAACATTGTTTTATAAATCCGCAATGACTTATTTTGATAAGGAATTGTTGTAATTTGTTAATGAAGTTATATTCATGTTTTAGACAGTGAATAATCCTTTAAAATAAAATGAATAGAAATAATGAAATTTATTAACAAGGTATATTCACGTTTTTGAATAGTGAATAATATGTTAAAGAAAATGTTTTGGATGTGATGTTTTGAATAGAATTAAAACGATCTAAAGATGTTTTAAAATATATTAACTATCGAAACCATAGATTTCAACATTCATTGTTGAAATAGACGTTTTCGAGAAATAGAAAGAAATAATAGATTATAACACTGTTGTTATAATAGATGATTTTCCGAAAGGAAATGTTTTGTGTAGTATTGGGATTTATATATCTATTTTAAATTTCGAATCCCTATACTAGTGATTTTGGGTTGTCGTAACGATGTTTTACGCAACATTCGTTTTGGCCCAAATAAATATGTTAAAGAGAATGATTTCCTTAAAGAATGGAATATATACTTAATTTCGATTAAAGTATATAGAATATTTTCTAAACGTAGAAAATAAAAAGACTTGTGAACTACTTATAAATAAATAAGTATGGGAATGTTTTTCCAATATTAAGTGAATATTTTGAATTTATCTTTTTGAAGATAAATTGAAAATGAATAATTGAAAACAAATGGAAATCGTATATTCATAAGTATTTTGGAATGTAAATTCAATATAGAATTTATAAATGAAATTTGGAAAATGAGTTTAAAAATAAATATTGATTTATTTTTGAAGAATGGAGAATGTATATCTTATAAATATATTTTTGGAAAATAAATAATTTGGAAAATTATTTGGAATCTGGTGATGTTGGCATATCTATTGATAGTTCAATAACCGACTATCAATATTTACCTTTAAATAGGTATTTGTTGTGATTTGTTTGAATTTGAATGCCACACTTATTTTTTTTAAATAAGCGCTCACTATTCGGGTTAACCGGGAAAGGACCTTGGGGTCGTATAACCCATTCCGAATACGTGATACGTCGTTATGAATTGCATTCGAAGATCGGTGTTGAAGACCGGATATTTTCGAAAACGAAAGGGTTTCTTGTTGATTATCTCTGCACTGGCTGATCCCCGGTATTGAGATCTCCATATGTGATGGGAAATCCGAACGTGATTAGAGATTATTCGGATTGCAAGGACTTCTTTGTAAGTGCTTTCGGTTCTGTTCGAGCCCGGAACAGACTTGTATGGATTGTATGTCTGACATTACAAATTGAGATATAAAGCCGATTTCTTTCAAATATATTTCTGTTGGTGGCAGAGAATTTATTCTCTTAGCTTAACACCCTTCTCTGAGACGTACGAGCTCAGAGGTTATATAGTTGAAGGTTATTAGCAATATATTCCCAATTTGGTAATGTGACATGCTGAGTGTTGTTGTGAAATGATCATTGTGTTGATTATTTGTGATAGGATCGTTTGTTTGATCGTCTATCCTGATGATCATTTCTATGATCATTTGTTGACCCAAAGCATGGCTTTTGTATAAAGTATGTTTTTGTGGACGTGACTTCGTCGAGCCTCACACCCCGGAATGGTCAAAACAGGAAAGAAGCAGCAAGGTTATGAGGGGTAGCGTCCTTTAGGATGTGTGAATTTCCTTCTGGAAAAGGGTGGTATCATGGTATGGAGCCCAGATACTTACTCATGTTGAAAACACTTTATGATTGTGTGAATTGATTGCGAGCGCTCGGTAAAAGGTCCCAAAGGACCGGGGGATGGCATATTCGGTCAGTTGTTACCCAGTTAGGGGTAACCCGGCCTTGTGTTGGTAGAGATCCGGTTTGGTTCTCGGGGATGTCCATCCAGAGGCATTCTCATGTGGCAATGGGAAGTTCCTTGGCCTGATCATTCGTTGTAAATCCAAAGAAACAATACGAGACTTGTACGGTTTTAGTTGTAGAACCTGCCATTTAAAATGGTAGCTATAGTAAGCATAATATAATGGTACCTATGCTGGCTAAGATTTATATTCTACTTTCGAAATATCTTCTACACTATGCACTAGTAATAATATCAAAATTAATTAGTTTTTAAATTCGTATCAAGCATCTTTGACTAACATAAGAAGAAATCTTCCCCAAGTCTGCATTTGCATTGTGTGTGTGGCGGGAGGTCTTATGGTAGTCTCATTTTTAAAAGCATTGCGAATCTATTTTTAAATTATTCCTCTATTTTTGATTTCAAAGATAAATAAACTGTTTTAGTTCTCGCACCAGTCACATGACTGACTCGGAGTTTATTGTTTTCCTTCCTAAACTCTGGGTGCCCACTAATTTTCACACGGGCAGTCAAGAGTTAAGGTTTATCAGGATATTCTGGAGTTGCTGGAGGCAAGCTGGATGGCATGGCGTATTACTAGTATATAGTACTTTCTTTTCCGCTGCATTGGTTGATGTTGTACACTCTGATGATATGATGTAATGTAATGTAATAACTGATATAGTTCTTTGTTTAAAGATTATTCATTTATCTATTATATGTTGTTCCGCTGCGAATTGTGAGATTCTGATGTTGTTCTGTTATTTCCTGTTCCGTTCTATGTTCTATTTTTTCTTTCCCCTCCATTTTCTATTTTCTCTAATTTCTATTTTCTTTTCTCTCTATTTCCTCTCTTCTACCTCTTTCTTTTTTCTTTTCTTCTTTCTTAAAAATCCATAAGGATTCGTGTTTTCGTTCACCTTGAGTTAATCAATGGAGATTAGTGTCTATTCAAGGAGTATGGATTTACGGTTCTTTACATACGTCCAACAAAGATCCAATATGATTTTTTTTGAAATTTACTCATTTCTTCTAGTATGGGCTGACTTGGCCTCATCAACAGTATCAAAACCCAGTAGTCTACGCGGTCTAAATTAGTCATGCTAGTGCTAACTAATTAAGCTTGCCCACTTCGTATGATATTTAAAAAGGTAATGTTTATGACTGAAATTGGGTAACGAAGTATCTCGTCCTACCTGGTTACCGGCCTGGCCTAAAAGGTGAAGTGAGCCCAATGGTTGCCTCTAATAGGAAAACGACCCAATTTGAATTAGGCCTTAGGCTAATTTTCAAAATTGTTTTAAAAATCAAATAAAAGATTTTAAATTTAAAAGTTAAGTCTGAAAAAACATGTTTATTTTAAAAGTTGCAATACAACATAAGTTTTCAAAGTGTTTGAAAAGATAATGATACTTTCAAAATGTTTGAAAACATTTAAATACTAATTCCAAAATTTAAAATTTATTAATAAGATTAATAACCTGAATTAATTAGATAGATTAATTAGTTAATACTAATATACATGTACCATATATATTGATTAATGTTGCATTATTTTAAAGTTTTTGAGATAACACAAGTACGCATGTATGCATATAATATAAATTTTTGAAATTAACATAATTTAATTAATTTTTTAATTAAATAAATTAATTAAAGGTTAATTAATTAAATTAATTAAAAAACACATATATAAGATATACGTGTTACACTATAAATGTTATAGTATGTATGTGTGTGTGTATGATATATACATATATATATACATATATATATATATATATGCATGTATGTATATATGCATGCATGCATGCATGCATGTATGTATATCTAGGTATTACTATAAAGGATGTAGTAGACATGTCCAATGTAAAAGTTGTATTGGACTATTAATATAAAATTAATTAAAATACTAATTAATTAAAATTAATTAAATAAGATGTAATTAATATAATAGTATAAATAAGACTGTTATATAAGCAATATGAAATATAAAAGTTATATAATAATAAAACTTATATGATATGAATGTATAAACTAAAAATGGAACATTAAAAAAATTCTAAATAGACTTAAGGAATAAAAACATACGTATATGTACATATACTATGATTTCAGATGTGTCCGATACTTGAATCATGAGGGTATTTCATAAGAAAAATATTATTACATAAGTCGATATCACTCAATATAATTTATTGAAGATTATGAATCTTTAATTATTATTTATATATTAACAGATTATTTGCATACTCTTTTGTTGTTAAGCTTTCCTTAAGGTAGGGATGTAATGTGTATTACTATTAATACATTGAATAAATAAGGTAAGATAACTATACGTATTTTTCGAGTTTTCCTTAAGGTGTGGCATTATACTTAAGCCGTCGCGAAATGATAGGTCCAAGCATATAATCCCACTTTACTTATTGATCTTTCATCAAGGTAAAGGCGGGGTTACGACAAGAAACCATAGGTTAGGAGTTGTATATGACACAACCGATAAAGAGTTATCCATCGGATGCGATCCTATGATTTGTTGAACTTTTCCCAAGGTCAGAATCCTAAGACATACGAGTCACAAACCCATCAGTGGAGTCGAAAGACTTTTATGTTTCGCTTAGGGTTTGGTGAAACATAAAAGAATAGTTGAAGCCTAATTATGGAAATGAAATGATAGCATTTAATCTTTATAATATTGTAAGAATATATGTTATATATTGTTATAATAATCTATATTGATAAATTTATGCATTTAATAGGATTGATAGAATGTTTATCAATTAAGATATACAAATGAATTGAACTAAACATTGACAACAGAAATATAGCATATACTTACTATTAAACACTTCTTACACGTAAATGTTTTCTATACCCATAAATTGCCTAATTTTATAACTGTTTAATATGCTCGTAATTTGATACTTGCGTGTTTTTTTGGTCAAGACCATGTATTGGATTTTATGAGTTCCAAAATAAAAAAACAACACAAGAATATAGATATTTGATCTATAAACTATCACATATAAGTGTTATATGGTGAATGGTCATAGTTTATAATGTATGATACTTCGATGAAATTAATTCATTCAAAGCAAATAAATAAACCATACTATAAGATCGAGTATTCAATTTGATTGATTACAATAAGGATCATGTTGTGTTAAATGTAACACAAGGTCAAAACTATAATATATACCTAAGAAGTCGAACGTTGAAATATAAGTTTAATCAGTTTACGTCAGGTGCATCATATTTGACATCCTTAAAGGTTAAAGATGATCAAATGCATTTTTGTAAAGAGTTCGTTATAATGTTGTACTAAGGGTATTCTTTTGAACAGTTCAACCATTTAATAATAATGAATGTATAAGAGTAAATGTGATTTAAGGTATAGTTAGGATGAAGCGGGTGAATAGTCACCTCTACTTCATAACGTAGCAACGGAATCAAGAATTGTAATAATAATGATTGCTACATAACATTGGAATAAGAAATATGATTTCTATTCTGAAAATATATTTAGTATAGAAAATTGTTTTCTATGAGATTTATTTCTTTGAGTTCAAGATATTTGATCAAAACTCTCCACTATAAACTAGTTACAGTATATGAAATAAATGTTCTATATTAAGTGGCCGATGGACCTCCACATTCGGTATGTTGTTATAGTAATGGCCAAAAGAGTGGGAGCAAGCCATATAACACTTATTGAGTGCATCAAGTTATGAAATTATTTTCATAAAACATACCGCACATTATTTATGGAATAAAAATATGATGTGGTATTTGTTTTCACAACAAAAGTGATGCATTGAAAATACTGAAATATTAAAAATTATTTATAATTATTTTAGGATTATAGAATAAGCTGTATTTTTGAGAAATAATTTTTTATATATGATTATTAATCATACGATGCTGGTAGTTCTATCTCAAACAATTAAGGCTATGCATCCATTTAGTAGGAGCATCATAGGAGTTGATGAACTCTACGGATTAGTACAAGTAGACGTATAAAATTATAAGTCTATTAATATCAGAACTGTTCCATGTACTTTATCATATTCACCGATGAATTATCATAGATATAGACATGTGTATTTGATATGCATGTATAAGTCTATAATAAGCTTATAGAATATAAAACTGAAGTAAATAATATAACATGCGACAGAAATGATTCGATTTGATCGAACATGTAAGTATATTGGAAGGAGTTCCATATGTACCTAATATGAATAAAGATTCAGTCTCAAAGATCACTCTTCCTTATAATACATAATGATGTATTGATAAGTGGTAATCGAACTTTGTTAGACAAAACACGATTAATGATGAGCGAACTTGAGTTAAATTCATTCTATAAGGTGTGTACGTAAGAGTAGTACACAAGGTTAAAATTAATATCATCCAAAGAATAGTTTACAAAACCGTACAAGATAAAAGTTTTATAAGAAACTCAATATATCGTAGGCTAAGGAGTTGGTAGGTTGTGCATGCTGAAAGATTGCACGTAATAATTGTTTATGGGAGATCTTATTTGAATCTCCCCAAAAGGAGTTTGGGAAGGAATGTCATTGAATGACCTATTTATGTTTTGAACATAATTTTTGTAAACTAAAACCAAATCAGTTTTATATATAAGGAAATTCATAAAAAACAATTATGAATACCTATTTATTACAACGAGTGTAATATCCCGGAATTTTGGACAATATAAATTTAATAATATGTGTTTAAAATTAAAATTGATTTGATAATTTCTGTAAATAAATTTGAATTGATTTAATAATCTAATTGAATAAATATTTAATTGATAGATTTTATCTTTAATAAGTTAATAAACTGTTTTCTATTTATAATATGTATATGTAATTATATATATATATATTAAATAGATAAGTTTGATTTTAAATTTTATTAGTGTAGCATATTTTCTAATTTTAATATTTTGAAATTGGGAAATTGTGATTTGTTTTTGATTTAAGCTTTTCAAAAAACTATTTAATAAAATAACTAAATGATTTTAAATATATAAAATAAATGTTTTATTTGTTTAAAACACATTTTGACTTAGGTTTGAATATTAATTTGGATTAAAATAAGGTTATAAAATGTTTGTTTTATTTTTTTTAAAATAGTGATTAATAATTATGATTTGTAAATTAAATATGAGAATTTAAAATACAATTTATAAATGAATCATGTATTCATTTAAATAACAAATGAGTTATAACCTCTTTTATAAATTTATTTTAAAATGATTAAAAATATTTTTATCAAATGATTAATTTGTATATTGTTTTTATTTATAATAATACTTTGTTTTATTCTTTAAAAAAATTATTTATATACATAACTAAGTATTAGAAACTAATTAATTAAGTTTAAACTTTCTTTAACACTTAATTAAAATAACAAATCACTTAAATGACATGTGTAAGTATATTAAGGCCATAGGTTAACATGTGTTGAGTAATTAAATAGGAAAGTTAACAAGTGTTAACATTTAAGCCATGTGTCATGATTAATTTTATTTTTCCTTTGTTTTTAAAAATAAATCATAAATAAGATATATACATTCTTGCAATCTTTCATATTTTTCCTTTCATCATTTTCATTCCTAAACCAAGAAACGTTCAGCTGAAAACAATCCTCAAATTCAAAAACCATAAGTTCATCTTCAATCAAATTCCCTGTAAACCAATTTGCATTCTCCAAATCTGCAAACTTCATCTCTTCAAACCTGCAAAATCATCCCTGAAACTCATTTTCAAAAAGCAAGCGAAATCTGAAATGATTTCCTGCATTTTTTTTCTTTTGAAAGCCATGTAAAATCAATACATAGCAAATCTGCATTCCATTTCAAGCAACATCTACATTTCATTCAAAAATCCGAGTAATTAGAATCTGGAAACAATGCAAACAAACCTGCATGCATTTCTTTCTTCAATCTACAACCTGGGAAACTTGCCTCTGCATACACCTATCTTTCGCAAGCAAGCATTTAAGTTTAAGGTTGATAAGGCAGCAATTTAAGCAAGCTAACAACATTCAAACAACTCGAGTCTTAAAGCTGTTTTCAAACAAGTTTGCAAAGGGTTCAGAGCTTTTCAAAACTGTGCTCTGTCTAAAATCAGGTGAGTAACTCATTTTTAAAATTAATTTAATAGGTAAAAGTTATTTCCATGCTTTTTAAATTAGAAATGAATATATATATATATATATATGAATTTGCTGTGAAAATATATACATGTGAATATATTTATGTGTACAGAAAATTAACTGCTGCATTTCTGTTATTCAATTCCCAAACTCCTGTTTGATTCTTAAATTCTTTTTCTTTTGACTTGTTTGCTGTTATGGTTTAAATTTTTGAATGAAAGCTTGTTTATTATAAGATAAGGTAAGGTTTAAATTTTTTTTATATGAATTAAATAAAATTCTTTTTTTCTTCTGACAGTAAATATAACAGAATGACAATTTGGAAATTCAAACTACATGAATTTATGATTCGGGTTTGTATAGCAAAACATCATGCAAAATTATGTTTTTTTAAAAGTAAAATTACAGATTTTAATATCAAAACCAAAGAGCAGTTTATATTTTACTGTATTCTACTATTGGGGTTAACAAAGATGATCCTTATGTTCGTTTGCGTTAAATTTGCTCCTGGAGAAGGTGGAGCTATCAGAGATAATGGGAAAATTCTTAGCTTAGGTTGAAATTTGTTTTTGATGTTGTGATTTGGATTTTAAGTTTTGAACCCTAGTTTCTTTGTGGCTGGAAAATTAGATCATTCCGGCTAGTATACTTGTTCGAATTGCTTAGGGTTTTGGGAAATAGAGGTTGACGGATTGACGAAATCGTCGCCGGAGTTTCGAAGGTGATGGTGGCTGGAGTCGCGTCAACGAGGAGTTGACAGGTTGGAGTTGTTTGGGTACTGTTTTGTTCCAGCTTTGTAATTTTGGGTCGTGATCTTGAATTCGAGCAAATGGTGTTTGGGTTGAAGTTGGATTGTTGGAGTTGATGAGTGACGACCGTGGGGAGGTCTTGTAATTGGCCAGCGATGGCCGGAGGTGCTGTGCATGTACAAAGAGGGGTGGTGATTGCAGGTGTATTGTTGAATTAGGTTATAGTTTTGGTGCCTCGCATGTGTCTTGGGGGATTTGGGCTGTAGCTCGCAGCATATAGGTTACTGACTCGAAGAAAATACAGGGTAGGCTCGAGTAAAAACTTTGTTTCAGGTTTTCAATATAAACAGGAACCTGATCTGTTTCTGTTTTTAAAATTTTTGAAGTAAAAGTTTAAATGCAAACTAAAATCTGAACTAAGTTTTAAACCTGAAATTTTAATATGAATTCAACAGTTAAATCTTGGTTTTGAAATAATTTGAGTTTTTAAATTTGGGTTTTAAATAAAACAGAAACCTGTTTTCTGTTTTAAAATTTAAAAATAAAGTTTAAAATGCCAATCTGAAAATTTAAACAAAGTTTGAAATCTGAAACTGAATATGGATTCAAAGTAGTTTGAATCTGAGATTTAAAATAATTTTAAATTTTAAAATTTAGAAACTGGTTTTAAAAAACCTTTAAGTGTATTTGGTTTTGAATTTTAAACTGGAAGTTTAAATTGAAAAATATAAAGTAAGTTTGAATCTGAGTTTTAAAACCTGGAATTGGGTTTGAACTTCAGTTTTTAAAATAAAATAAAGTTTAAATTTAAATTGTTTAATTACTTTATATGGTTAAATGATTTGAATTTAAGATGGAGTTTAAAATGTAAGTATACTTTAAAGATTTAAGTTAAATATATAATGAGTTTAAAAGATGTATTTCAATTTTGAAATTTAAAAGTAATTTTTAAATTGATTTGAATTAAAATTGATTGGGATTTAAATTCTTTTAAACTTATTTTATAAAGTGTATGTTTCTTTTAACATACGAAATAAAGGTTTTGAATTTTTTTTTAAATCTTGTTTGAGTTAAAATTTGTATTCATTTTAAAATCTTAAATTTTAAAATGAAGTTTAAATAGAATTCAAAGTAAATTTGAAACAAATTTGTTTTAAATGCTTAATTAAGAAAGGAATGTTTATCTTAAAGATAAATAAAATTTTAATAATTAAGAATTTTTAAATTAATTAATTAAAGACTTAAGATTAATTAATTAAGGTTAATTAATCTATAATTAAGGATTGTTAATTAAATTTTAATTAATGATTAAGATTTATTAATCAAGTGATTAAGAATTAATTAAGATGCAGTTAACACTTAATTAATTTAATAATTAGGAATTAATTTGTAATTAAATATTAATTAATTTGTAATTAATATGATTAATCTGAGTTAATTTCTTAATTAAGTAATTAAGAAATGTTAATGAAGGTTATTAACTTAAGATTATTTAACAATTAATTAATGTGATTAATTCTGATAATTAATTAGATTAATTAATCAATAATAATCATTTGTGAAATTGTTTAAGTTTAATTACTTTATAGAAGTAATTAATGAATTAATTACTTAATGTAATTAATTGTGTTAATGTGATTAGTTTATATTAATTAATTAAGTTTAATTAATTTAAACACTTGAGGATTGATAAATAATTACTTTATGTAACTAATGGAATTGTAATTACTTAGGAAGTAATTAACTGAGAATTACTGGATGTAATTGAAGATGTTTATTTATGGAAGTAATTTAGATTAAATTACTTGAAATTAATCAAGGGATTAATTGAGATAATTAATTAAGAGTAATTAATTTATGGAATGAGTAATTAAGGGAACTTAATTACTGAATTTTTATTAATCAAGGGTGATTAATATATATGTGGTTTAATTGCAGATTAATTACTTAATGTAATTAATTTTAATAGAGAGATTAATTAAGATGTAATTAGAAATCATTAATTAATTAATGATGTAATTTAGAATTGATTAATTAAGGAATAATAAATAAATGAAGCAATTAATTAATAAATGATCAATGTAATTAACTTTAGTTAATTAACTGGTTAGGTAATTAAAAGTTAATTATTGCAAAGAGTTAAGTATATTTAACTGGTGTAATTAATTTAGAGACTAATTACTCATTGTAATTAGAAATATTATTAATCAGTAATGATTAATTGAAATGAATATTGAGATGATGATTATTTAATTGATTTGTAATCAATTAAAGGTTAAGTTAAGCAGGATTATAATGATGAAGTAATTAATTTAATTCATTTTAAACTAATTAGAGATTAAGTAATTAATTTAATTAATTTTAAATTAATTATAGATGGTGTGATCATTAGATCATTGCTTATATTTGATGATTGACATTGGTTGCCTTAATGGTTTGTAATCTCAGACACGAGATGAGTATTGTATGTGATATGGATGCATTGGTTGCATTGTGATGATGATATGGATTATCTGTTTATGATATGAATTATCTATTGACGATAATGTTGATTATCCATTGTTATGTTGTGAATTATCTATCTATGTGTATATAGATAATGAATTAAATTGTTTTAAACTCTAAAATAACTTGGCCTTAAAAGACACGTTTTGGATTTTGATGAGACCGAGATCGGGTTTCCATATTTGGATATCCGAAATCCACATCGATCCAAATTAATGTTAGGTTGTGAATCTGAAGTGAAGATGAAGATTCAAAGTGCAAGGGTTATCGTCGTTAACTCTGAGGGTGATTCCAAAGTGAGTGTAACGAGATAATGCCTTCGGTTTCGTTCGAACCCGAAACGAACTTGTATGGATTGAATGATTTCAGAACATCGTCAGGTGGACGATGAGCATTCTAAGTGATATGTCCTATAAAGGTAATCGTAGCCTCAAGCCTCGTCAACCGGTAATGGCTAAAACAAGGGAGGTGCAGCAAGGCTAAGTGGGTCATGCCCAAGTAGGACGAGATTTATCCCTGTCCAGATGTCCATTTATTTCAGCTTAGTGGTGCGGTTTCTGATCACAACTACATGGTGGTCTTGTTCGGAACTGTTCAGTAAGGAATGGTTCCGGCTTTGTGTTGCAGGGGAGCGGGTGTACTCCTTGGTACGGTGATCTAGGCCACGTACTGTGATGGGCGATACCCAGTAGCCCTGCCATTGATGGAGTCCAAAATCCAATAAGTGCCAACGGTTTTGATTGTATTACCCACTTTTGTGGCTAGTAGCTAGAATTTAATCATGTAACAATTTCGGCTATTTCATATTTACTTGAAAACCCTAGACCTATTATAATATTACTGGATTTCCTATCAAATGATTAGGTTACCGTAAGGTAAAAACTTTTCCATGTTTATGTGTGGAAAGTCTTACGTGATACTTTTTTTTCAATGGATTTTTAAAAGTTAAGCAACTTTAACCTGTTACTCACACCAGACCCATGTCTGACCCGGGGTTTATTTCTATATTTCTTAAACTCTTGGGTACTCAAATTTTTACGAGTAGCCAAGGGATTTAGGTTAGCTTTGACGAATTGTGGAGGATTAATGGAGCAGGAGGCTTCTGCGTGTAGTTATATAGTTTTCCGCTGTGTTGGTATCTCTGAGTGTTTCTATATTGTGTTTGAGTTGCAATAACTAGACATGTGTTTATAATTGTCTAGTATGTGTTGAATTGTTTGTGTAACTCTGATAATTGTTGTACTATGTAATACTTATGTTATTAATATAATTTATTCGTTCCGCTGTTGAGATTCTGCTGTTGTTTCTTCTTTCTTTTCTCTTTTCTATCCCTTTCTTTCTTAAGGATGATACGACTTTTTATGGAGAAAAAGTTGGATCGTCTCATTTGGTATCAGAGCGAGGTTGAGCGAATACCTAGTCTTTGGAGTGGTGTCTATCTTGAGAGAGCGTATTTGTATTTTTAATATATATATATATTTTTATATTTCTACCTACCTGATTGGGTTACCCGTTCAGGTTTTCCAATATAAGTTATAATGGTAGATAAGGTAGTGGTGTGTGTAACACAACTACCATCAGTTGGAATTTGAATGTATGAGGTTGGAAGTGTATTTGTCGAGACTGTAGACCTAATACCGTCTCGAGTGAGTTTTGCTTGGTGTAAGGACTTCATCGATCTCTGAAGGAAACCTGTTAAGGTTCGGAGTTCATCTTTGAAGTTGGTTGAGTAGAGTTTGCATCTGTCGGTTGGGCAGAAGCAAGTGAGTGATGGTATCTTGATACCTTAGGAAGTAGTAGCTGCATGATGAGTTGCAGTGACTATGGATGTTTCCGAGGATGTTTTTTTGGAACAAGAATAAGGAAATGAGTCTGATTCGGCGATGCGGCTGAGTCCAGCAGAATGTTCTGTTTGCTTTGAGGCCCGAGTTTCTTGGAGAGCTTTGGATTAGGAATTCTTTGGCATTGGTGTTGGCAGTGCAGCTTGGAGTGTTCTGTGATTGCAGGAAGTCCTCTGACTAAGTAGTTTTTCTGAAGTGGAATTCAGAAGCAGCAGAGTGGACCCGTTTCTTCGGTAAATTGGCTAGGCCGGCATAAGCTGTTCTGTTTGGTTGAGCGAGAGCAGTTTCTTTGGAATTTAGGCTGAGTTGATCGCAAAAGTGACTTGCGAAGATTGAGTGTTCTCTTGAGTTGTTGGAGATTTTCCAGATATCTTCAGGGAAGTCAGAGCTTTGTCCACATCTGAAGATCGAGTTTCCTTATCGACTAGTATTCTAGGATTGGTACCAGTGGTTCAGTTAGTAGAAGGATGATTCCTAGAGATAGAGTTTGGTGGAGCAACTCAGGTTTCGAAGGAATTTCTGAGTTTTCTTTATGGATATGTGGAACCATATTTCTGTGCTGTGTTGTCCAGTTTGTGCTCGTGCTCTTCATCAGCATTTTCTTCTACTTCGAATCAGAGTTGTGCAGCGGAAGCAGTTGGGGGTGCATCTGTTTTTTTTTTCGGGATAAGGAGAAGTTTGTTCTGTCTTCTGTTGTTTGAGGAATAGAGTTTGTGTTCCTGGTTTTGGATTGATCTAAGGGAGATCGTTGTGTTGGATTGGATTGGTCCAGTTTGTTTCTAAAGGCATCAACAAAGGTTGAGCTGATCAGGAAGGATGTTGGTAGCCCAGGATCGTCCGAAGAGTTTTTATGGATAAGAGACGGAGGAATTTGGATTCCGGAGTCGGAGATTTGGTATTGGATAAGTTTTTCTCTGATTCAAGGAGTTATAAGTTTTGGGAAGCCTGTAAAGCTAGCTCCGAGGTGTTTTGGGTTTATTCTGTGTTTTGGTAAGATAAATGTTGGGTTTTTAAGAGTTGAATTGCCAGTTTGGATGACTGGGATTAGAGTGTTTCACGTATCTCCGAGGGAGTACGTGTTTGATATTTCTGGTTGTAGAACCAGTAGTTCAGGAGGATTTGGTTGTTGAGCCAGACTCGTTTGTAGTCTGATATCTTGTTTAGAGTTGTAGATATAGATGAATAAGAGCACTGTAGCTTAGTAGTATTGATTTTTTGAATTCTATAGAGCGAGTATCTCGATATTTATACCAAGGAAACTCGTGGAAGTTCTATTCAAAAAATTTCTAGATAGTTAAATTTATTTTGATTGTGTGAATTGATTGCTTTGGTTGTTGGCATATGATTAACATATGCTGCATTTTAAAATTAAATCTTTATTGAGATTATTAAATTACCTTTGCTTTAAATTTCAGGGACGAAATTCTTTTAAGGGGGAAGGATTGTAATATCCCAAAATTTTGGACAATATAAATTTAATAATCTGTTTTTAAAATTTAAATTGATTTGATAATTTCTGTAAATAAATTTGAATTGATTTAATAATCTAATTGAATAAATATTTAATTAATAGAATTTATCTTTAATAAGTTAATAAACTGTTTTCTATTTATAATATGTATATGTAATTATATATATATATATATATATATATATTAAATAGATAAGTTTGATTTTAAATTTTATTAGTGTAGCATATTTTCTAATTTTAATATTTTGAAATTGGGAAATTGTGATTTGTTTTTGATTTAAGCTTTTCAAAAAACTATTTAATAAAATAACTAAATGATTTTAAATATATAAAATAAATGTTTTATTTGTTTAAAACACATTTTGACTTAGGTTTGAATATTAATTTGGATTAAAATAAGGTTATAAAATGTTTGTTTTATTTTTTTTAAAATAGTGATTAATAATTATGATTTGTAAATTAAATATGAGAATTTAAAATACAATTTATAAATGAATCATGTATTCATTTAAATAACAAATGAGTTATAACCTCTTTTATAAATTTATTTTAAAATGATTAAAAATATTTTTATCAAATGATTAATTTGTATATTGTTTTTATTTATAATAATACTTTGTTTTATTCTTTAAAAAAATTATTTATATACATAACTAAGTATTAGAAACTAATTAATTAAGTTTAAACTTTCTTTAACACTTAATTAAAATAACAAATCACTTAAATGACATGTGTAAGTATATTAAGGCCATAGGTTAACATGTGTTGAGTAATTAAATAGGAAAGTTAACAAGTGTTAACATTTAAGCCATGTGTCATGATTAATTTTATTTTTCCTTTGTTTAAAAAAAAATCATAAATAAGATATATACATTCTTGTAATCTTTTATATTTTTCCTTTCTTCATTTTCATTCCTAAACCAAGAAACGTTCAGCTGAAAACAATCCTCAAAATCAAAAACCATAAGTTCATCTTCAATCAAATTCCCTGTAAACCAATTTGCATTCCTCAAATATGCAAACTTCATCTCTTCAAACCTGCAAAATCATCCCTGAAACTCATTTTCAAAAAGCAAGCAAAATTTGAAATGATTTCCTGAATTTTTTTTCTTCTGAAAGCCATGCAAAATCAATACATAGCAAATCTACATTCCATTTCAAGCAAGCATCTGCATTTCATTCAAAAATCTAAGTAATTAGAATCTGGAAACAATGCAAACAAACCTGCATGCATTTCTTTCTTCAATCTGCAACCTGGGAAACTTGCCTCTGCATACAACTATCTTTCAGCAAGCAAGCATTTAAGTTTAAGGTTGATAAAGCAGCAATTTAAGCAAGTTAACAACATTCAAACAACTCGAGTCTTAAAGCTGTTTTCAAACAAGTTTGCAAAGGGTTCAGAGCTTTTCAAAACTGTGCTCTGTCTAAAATCAGGTGAGTAACTCATTTTAAAATTAATTTAATAGGTAAAAGTTATTTCCATGCTTTTTAAATTAGAAATGAATATATATATGAATTTGCTATGAAAATATATACATGTGAATATATTTATGTATACAGAAAATTAACTGCTGCATTTCTGTTATTCAATTCCCAAACTCCTGTTTGATTCTAAAATTCTTTTCTTTTGACTTGTTTGCTGTTATGGTTTAAATTTTTGAATGAAAGCTTGTTTATTATAAGATAAGGTAAGGTTTAAATTTTTTTTATATGAATTAAATAAAATTCTTTTTTTCTTCTGACAGTAAATATAACAGAATGACAATTTGGAAATTCAAACTACATGAATTTATGATTCGGGTTTGTATAGCAAAACATCATGCAAAATTATGTTTTTTTAAAAGTAAAATTACAAATTTTAATATCAAAACCAAAGGGCAGTTTATATTTTACTGTATGCTACTATTGGGGTTAACAAAGATGATCCTTATGTTCGTTTGCGTTAAATTTGCTCCTGGAGAAGGTGGAGCTATCCGAGATAATGGGAAAATTCTTAGATTTGGTTGAAATTTGTTTTTGATGTTGTGATTTGGATTTTAAGTTTTGAACCCTAGTTTCTTTGTGGCTGGAAAATTTGATCATTCCGGCTAGTATACTAGTTCGAATTGCTTAGGGTTTTGGGAAATAGAGGTTGACGGATTGACGAAGTCGTCGCTGGAGTTTCGAAGGTGATGGTGACCGGAGTCGCGTCAACGAGGCGTTGATAGGTTGGAGTTGCTTGGGTACTGTTTTGTTCCAGGTTTGTAATTTTGGGTCGTGATCTTGAATTCGAACAAATGGTGTTTGGGTTGAAGTTTGGATTGTCGGAGTTGATGAGTGACGACCGTTGGGAGGTCTTGTAATTGGCCAGCGATGGCCGGAGGTGCTGTGCATGTGCACAAAGGGGTGGAGATTGCAGGTGTATTGTTGAATTGGGTTACAGTTTTGGTGCCTCGCATGTGTCTTGGAGGTTTTGGGTTGTAGCTCGAAGCATATAGGTTACTGACTCGAAGAAAATACAAGGTAGGCTCACGTAAAAACTTTGTTTCAGGTTTTCAATATAAACGGAACCTGATTTTTTTCTGTTTTTAAATTTTTTAAAGTAAAAGTTTAAATGCAAACTAAAATCTGAACTAAGTTTTAAACCTGAAATTTTAATATGAATTCAACAGTTAAATCTTGGTTTTGAAATAATTTGAGTTTTTAAATTTGGGTTTTAAATAAAACAGAAACCTGTTTTCTGTTTTAAAATTTAAAAATAAAGTTTAAAATGCCAATCTGAAAATTTAAACAAAGTTTGAAATCTGAAACTGAATATGGATTCAAAGTAGTTTGAATCTGAGATTTAAAATAATTTTAAGTTTTAAAATTTAGAAACTGGTTTTAAAAAACCTTTAAGTGTATTTGGTTTTGAATTTTAAACTGGAAGTTTAAAATGAAAAATATAAAGTAAGTTTGAATCTGAGATTTAAAATCTAGAATTGGGCTTGAACTTCAGTTTTTAAAATAAAATAAAGTTTAAATTAAATTGTTTAATTACTTTATATGGTTAAATGATTTGAATTTAAGATGGAGTTTAAAATGTAAGTGAACTTTAAAGATTTAAGTTAAATCTAGAATGAGTTTAAAAGAAGTATTTCAATTTTGAAATTTAAAAGTAATCTTTAAATTGATTTGAATTAAAATTGATTGGGATTTAAATTCTTTTAAACTTATTTTATAAAGTGTATGTTTCTTTTAACATATGAAATAAAGGTTTTGTATTGTTTTTTTTAAATCTTGTTTGAGTTAAAATTTGTATTCATTTTAAAGTCTTAAATTTTAAAATGAAGTTTAAGTAGAATTTAAAGTAAATTTAAAACAAATTTGTTTTAAATGCTTAATTAAGAAAGGAATGTTTATCTTAAAGATAAATAAAATTTTAATAATTAAGAATTTTTAAATTAATTAATTAAAGACTTAAGATTAATTAATTATGGTTAATTAATCTATAATTAAGGATTGTTAATTAAATTTTAATTAATGATTAAGATTTATTAATCAAGTGATTAAGAATTAATTAAGATGCAGTTAACACTTAATTAATTTAATAATTAGGAATTAATTTGTAATTAAATATTAATTAATTTGTAATTAATATGATTAATCTGAGTTAATTTCTTAATTAAGTAATTAAGAAATGTTAATGAAGGTTATTAACTTAAGATTATTTAACAATTAATTAATGTGATTAATTCTGATAATTAATTAGATTAATTAATCAATAATAATCATTTGTGAAATTGTTTAAGTTTAATTACTTTATAGAAGTAATTAATGAATTAATTACTTAATGTAATTAATTGTGTTAATGTGATTAGTTTATATTAATTAATTAAGTTTAATTAATTTAAACACTTGAGGATTGATAAATAATTACTTTATGTAACTAATGGAATTGTAATTACTTAGGAAGTAATTAACTGAGAATTACTGGATGTAATTGAAGATGTTTATTTATGGAAGTAATTTAGATTAAATTACTTGAAATTAATCAAGGGATTAATTGAGATAATTAATTAAGAGTAATTAATTTATGGAATGAGTAATTAAGGGAAGTTAATTACTGAATTGTTATTAATCAAGGGTGATTAATATATATGTGGTTTAATTGCAGATTAATTACTTAATGTAATTAATTTTAATAGAGAGATTATTTAAGATGTAATTAGAAGTCATTAATTAATTAATGATGTAATTTAGAATTGATTAATTAAGGAATAATAAATAAATGAAGCAATTAATTAATAAATGATTAATGTAATTAACTTTAGTTAATTAATTGGTTAGGTAATTAAAAGTCAATTATTGCAAAGAGTTAAGTATATTTAACTGGTGTAATTAATTTAGAGACTAATTACTCACTGGAATTAGAAATATTATTAATCAGTTATGATTAATTGAAATGAATATTGAGATGATGATTATTTAATTGATTTGTAATCAATTAATGGTTAAGTTAAGCAGGACTATAATGATGAAGTAATTAATTTAATTCATTTTAAATTAATTAGAGATTAAGTAATTAATTTAATTTATTTTAAATTAATTATAGATGGTGTGACATTAGATCATTGCTTATGTTTGATGATTGACACTGGTTGCCTTAATGGTTTGTAATCTCAGCCATGAAATGAGTATTGTATGTGATATGGATGCATTGGTTGCATTGTGATGATGATATGGATTATCTGTTTATGATATGAATTATCTGTTGATGATAATGTTGATTATCCGTTGTTATGTTGTGAATTATCTATCGGTGTGTATATAGATAATGAATTGAATTGTTTTAAACTCTAAAACAACTTGGCCTTAAAAGACACGTTTTGGATTTCGATGAGACCGGGATCGGGTTTCCATATTTGGATATCCGAAAACCACATCGATCCAAATTAACGTTAGGTCGTGAATCTGAAGTGAAGATGAAGATTCAGAGTGCAAGGGTTATCGTCGTTAACTCTGAGGGTGATTCCAAAATGACTGTAACGAGATAATGCCTTCGGTTTCGTTCGAACCCGAAACGAACTTGTATGCATTGAATGCTTTCAGAACATCGTCAGGTCGACGATGAGCATTCTAAGTGATATGTCCTATAAAGGTAATCGTAGCCTCAAGCCTCATCAACCGGGAATGGCTAAAACAGGGGAGGTGCAGTAAGGCTAAGTGGGTCATGCCCAAGTAGGACGAGATTTACCCCTGTCTAGATGTCCCTTTATTTCGGCTTAGTGGTGCGGTTGCTGATCACAACTGCCGGGTGGTCTTGTTCGGAACTGTTCAGTAAGGAATGGTTCCGGCTTTGTGTTGCAGGGGAGCGGGCGTACTCCTTGGTACGGTGATGTAGGCCACGTACTGTGATGGGCGGTACCCTAGTAGCCCTGCCATTGATGGAATCCAGAATTCAATAAGTGCCAACGGTTTTGATTGTATTACCCACTTTTGTGGCTAGTAGCTGGAATTTAATCATGTAACAATTTCGGCTATTTCATATTTACTTGAAAACCTTAGACCTATTATAATATCACTGGATTTCCTATCAAATGATTTGGTTAGCGTAAGGTAAATTTTTTTCATGTTTATGTGTGGAAAGTCTTATGTGATACTTTTTCTTTTCAAAGGATTTTTAAAAGTTAAGCAACTTTAACCTGTTACTCACACCAGAACCATGTCTGACCCGGAGTTTATTTCTATTTTTCTTAAACTCTTGGGTACTCAAATTTTTACGAGTAGCCAAGGGATTCAGGTTAGCTTTGACGAATTTTGGAGGCGCAATGGAGCAGGAGGCTTCTGCGTGTAGTTATATAGTTTTCCGCTGTGTTGGTATCTCTGAGCGTTTCTATATTGTGTTTGAGTTGTAATAACTAGACAGGTGTTTTATAACTGTCTAATATGTGTTGAATTGTCTGTGTAACTCTGATAATTGTTGTACTATGTAATACATGTTATTAATATAATTTATTCGTTCCGCTGTTGTGATTCTGTTGTTGTTTCTTCTTTCTCTTCTTCCTTTTCTCTTTTCTATCCCTTTCTTTCTTAAGGATGATACGACTTTTTATGGAGAAAAAGTCGGGTCGTCTCAACGAGAAACAGCCGTTGTTTCAAAATAGCAACTTCATAACGAAGAAATTTCTTTGAGAAATTATTGGTAGTGAAATAAATTTGGATACAATCTAAAGATGAAGTTGATTATAAGGGATGAAATGATATTAACCAAACCTGAATGAACATAACACATCAACATATCTCATAAATATTCTTGTGCATTGAAAAGAGACTATGGGTTTCTTATCAATATTGAGAATTGATAATCCTCAGTTGTCAAATTAAACTATTAAGAATATTAACTCTATGATATCGTATGATCTAAAATCCAAAAAGGATTACAAGTGGGCCATCAAAATACTATTTTAATAGTCATACCCGAAGGAATGTGATCCATCGACAATAATTGTATCTTTAAGAGCAAGACCAAACCAGTTGGAATTTAATGAGCAACATTGATAAGAATATTTTATAAATTTCAATTGTTGAAACTAGTGTAATAGATTCGTTATTCAACATTGTTAATTCAAATTGACTCATAAAATTATTGCTTAGTATGACTTTGTATTTTGGTATATATGCGTTGAACTAGAAAATTCTAAATAATGATTTAGAGTAAATTGTTTACACATAATAAATAAGTGTCTCAAAGTTAGTGGAGCGATATTGTGTTTGTGAGTTTTCGGATATGATCCGAGAATGGATACGAAAGTGTCATTTAGAAAAGCATCAAAATTGAACAACTGTTTTGTTAAAAATATCAAATTGGTTTGATAATCAATCAAAATGCAGAGGAAGCATGTGCTCATAAGACAAAGTGTTCGAAGGTACATTGATATTTCTAAACTATAAGTAAACAATACGTTGTTGAATTTTAACAATATCTTAGGTTAAAATCAGCCTTAGTTGTTTCAATGCTCAACGTAGATTAGTAAATGATGTCTTTTATAGTAAGTATAAAGATATTGGGAATGTTCCAAATGATTTACAAAGACACCATATTAAAATATTTAATACAGAACATGTAAGATGGATTTTTTATGCAATGGAGAAAGGAATTATCATACATGTTATGTTGTCTGCGATATCATGATTTCTTTATGTATTTGATACTTGAAGAAAAAATTAAATTCAAATTGTTGTCACTAAAAGGTTGTTTGATGTGTTCTGTGTATTTATGAAGTATTGAAGATTTGTTTACAGAAACAACGAATTCCTTATGAAGAAGTGTTCAGACTCAGACTTTCTTAAGTGATATTGAGAATAATATATTAATAATAAATTCGAGTTAATAATCTTTAAGTTGGAAATGTTCCAAATAAAGACTACGACTGGTTCAATGAAAAATGTTAAGTACATCCCTTGAATAATGTCGTAGTAAATGCAATGTTTATAAATGTAAATGCAAAAATTTATAACTGAGTTGAGCGTGATTCCAAATGTTGAGGATCCCATAACATTGTTATAGGATAATAATATCACGATATAGTTTATAAAAGAATTTAGAGTTCACTGGAAGTCAAGAGGCATAATTTGAATTGTTCCATATGATAATAGTAGTTTATCAACATTGGAGAGAATTGATTGACATAGTAGATAATTGAAACATAATAGCATTCCAATTAACCGAGGGATTGACCTAATTGATTATTTTAGGAAAAAATTGGAAATGTTGGAATAGAATCCACAATTGAACCTAAGTGCAAGTAAGAGATTGATATAGTTAAGGGTATGTTTTCTTTCTGTTATATACTTGACATAATATGTTATATTAATTAATTATTTAATTTAATTAAAAGTATATCTAATAGAAAATCCATAAATGGTATCTTTTGTGATATTAATTACAATCTGTTGTAACTATGAGTGATTTACCATAATAAAAATAAATATATCATATTAAATATTTGTTGTCAAGATGTTCCGAGACTGGATATCGTTTTATCCATTGAGACTATAGTACGTACTTGAGTTATACCATATTAATCGCCGACCGAAATTAAACCTATGAGTCACACAACCGAAATGATGAAGATTCTGAATAAATCATATGATTTAATAGATTTTTTAATGGTTGAAAATCAATTAATATTTATGAATTATTAACTATTAAATTTTATTTAATTAAATTGAATACCGTTAGTATTTAGTAAAGTGCATATATAAAAGTTATAATGTGTGTATCGATGTACGATAGCGGTAGAATGTCTAATTTTATTTTAAATAGAACAAATACTAAAAGAGGCTTTGAATTAATTAATATTTGTGAAATATTAATTGCTAAAAAAAATTCTTATTTGATTTTTTTGAATTCCATTAGCGTTTAATAAAGTGCGCATATAACAGATATGAGCTCATATCAGTATATGATATCGATAGAAAATTTAAATTGGATTTAAATGTGAATAATATTAATTGATTTTTGAAACATTTTAGAGTCCAAATAGCCCATGTAACAGCTGTCCTTACTTGAGAAATCATAGAGGTCTTTATTTTGAATGAGAAGAAAATTTTACTAAAATGAGAGGAATCAGCATATATTGAATGCCACGTTTATTTCCTCCTTTAATAAATATTTTTCTCTGTCATATACCTATTTTATTCTCGTTTTATCTTCTAAAAAATTCAAAATTTCCACAGGTATTGGTCTCTAAAAATTTCAATATAAAATTCAAACAATACAAAAGAGAAAAAGGTGGTTGTCTCTAAATTATTGCAGATTTAGAGATCGATTTGAAGAATTTAGGAATTTTTCTTCATTCAAGTTATATTCTCTAAGCTTCATCATAAGTTAATTCTATATATTTGCATATCTTTTAATTTTGTTTACATCCCCTTGGTTCTTTATCTCTCCTTATGTTCATATATACGAATTTGGATTTGGATTTGAATGTCTCAAATCCTCTGCTTTAATCAATTGTATATTCTTATCATGAAAAATATATTTCTTGTTCATCGCTATTTTTTTTATGAATAATAATAATAATTTCTTATCTGTATGTTTATTTATCCTGTCTGTTTAACCTAGATCCAGAACCTATTAATTTCATTTTCTCTATTTTGTATGTTGATTCGTCTATGCATAATTTAGATTTCGATTTAATCCTTCTTATCACAAATCCTTATATGCTTATGCATCCAATTTTATTATTTTTAATAATAATAATAAACCAAATTGAATTTCGGAATACTATTGTTAATAAATCGGTTTTCATATTAGAAGATTTAGACTTGAATCTTTACACGTAAATTGCTATGTAAGTAATACTTTGAAATAATTACATTAATTAATACTTGTTGTCAACATAATTTGATGACTTAATTGTGTTATGTTTTAAATCATTCTAAAATATACTTTGCTAAATAAAACAATAGGGAAAGATTAAATTAGATTTATTCCTAGTTTTTCAATCGTATCCAGTCTAGTACTAAATCTTTGTTTAAAAAGAAACATTCTGTTTTGCAACCTGTATATTATTTTACTTTGTTTCAAATTTTGTTTGTTTGTATGTGTATATGAATTTATATATTTACATAATATCATTTATGTATGTGCGTGAATTTGCATTTAACTCAAAGCTTTCAAAACAGGTTTTGTATAAGATATAATGGTAAACTTTTAAACTACTTTAATTAAACTTTGTATTCTTTGATTTACTGCATTTAATATAAAAAAAATCTATTTCAATTTGAACTGCCATGCAAAATGTTTATTATGTATCTACATACACATTTATACATGTAAACATACGTATATAAACGTACAAACATACATATATAAATTAAAAAAATTCATGTTTTGAACGACAAAAACATAAATAGAGGAGGAATGTGTTCAGTATAGTGTAAATCTCAACACCTAAGTAACGTTCACATTAGCTATATACATTTTTCATATGTTGCACTTACACTATTCACATAGATGCGTACTTATCACAATATACAATTAATTAAATTAAATTGAACTAATTTTTAAATAATTATAATAATATGAAGAAAATTTAAAAAAGTTCTAAATGAATTTAGACTAAAAGGCCCAACAAAGATTCAATACGAGTTTTTTTTGAAATTCACTCGTTTCTTTCGCTGTCGGCTGGTCCGGTCCCGTCAAATCCTACATGGCAGAACATAGTAAATCACTTGAAACAAAAGTTAGAAAATGAAATGAGCTAAGACAAATGTGCGTGCTCCTCACGTTGAATCAGGGGTAACCAAAATCATCTTAATTAGTGAATTTTCTAGTCTGTAACGTATGAGTCTAAGTTTACTTTTTAAGCAATTCGATGTTTCACGAGTTATTAAGCAAAGTCGAGTAGCTTTAGTAGGTTTATTAGAAAATAAATTAACAGAAAGTAAAATTAAAGAGGTTCCCCTTGTCTTAAATAAGGATTGGGATTACGTGTATAATAATGAGCAACATGAAAAGGGAAGAATCATCGTAATGTCGGACAAAAGCAATGGATGCTTCAGTTTTACACAAATGTGAACAATACGTACCATTTCTAATGAATAATAAGCTTGGCATGGCCTTCATTTGTACTATAGTATATACTTATAACCGGATAGAAAAAAGAAAAGAACTTATAGAATACATCAAGCAATCAAAGCGCCTTGGGTAATACCAGGATATTTCAATGCTAATATATACTTCCAAGATAGAATTACCAATGTATTCGTAGTTCTAATGCTAATGCTGATTTTAGTGATTATATTGTGGTAGCAAATCTTTTTGAACAACAAGGAACATGAAACTATTACATATTGAGATGTGGATTGGATATGCCAATACATAACAAAATATATAGATTATTTATCCATATGGAATGCTATGATAAATTTCCAATTTTTTCTGTCCACTTTGCAAATCACTCAACTAGTGACCACATCCCCATTGTATTTAATTTTCAACTCAAGGGCAATGCATGAACAACAAATATGTTAGATATAATTATTCGTGGCACTACAAATCAGGATATAAAGAGCTGACTGAAACCGAATATAATAACGCATGCATTGGAAATCTTTTATTCTAGCTAATAACAAAACTTAAAAGTGTAAAAATTTGTATTAAAGAATGAAATATGGGAAATTAGTCAATCCAGAGTTATATTGATGCATTGAGGAAGAAATAGATAAAGCATACACCCAACTTGTCAATAATCCAAATGGTGAGAAGGAAACTATGATGTATAGACTAAAAGTGGACCAACTCTCAGAACTCTACATTCTCAAGCAACTAAGAGCATGTTGATATCAAATATGAAGTGGATAATAAAGGTGGATAAAGAAACATAGTTATTTCATTCAAGTTTTCATATCCTAGATCAAATCAAACTAGTAAGGTAATGCAGGCTCACAAGGCAACTGGGTTAGTATAAATGAAAAATTAAACAGGGAAGCCATACACCATTTCTCAAATTTATTCAATTCAAATACTATAAATCATAATTTCTCACATGTCATATGTAAAGGATATTCTTATAGAAAATGTTATAGAGGAAATAGACAAGCCATTTGAACTGGAAGAAGCAGAACAACAGTTTTCCAGGTAGACAGCAATAGTTTTCCAGGTCCAGGTAGGCTCGATCAACTCAAATTTTATAAAATGCATTGGGAACGGAACAAAAGTGAGGTATCGGTTAAATAATAGTAAAGCGGAAGAAATTCTAGCTCTCACATTAATTCTAACATTTCTCTCACCTCTCCTTAACTTTCTCTATATATTTATTAAAATTTTATTTAAAGATCTAACACAATTCATTAGTTTTGAATTGTTTATAAGATTTTATTAATTTTACATTATTGTTTTACATTCAAAAATCTACACTTTCTGCTTTCTACAATTATTTTCAAAGTCCTCAATTTTTATATACAATTTACATTTATGTCTATATATTTAAATTAATTAAATAAGTTGGTTATAAATTATTTTAAAAAAATTAATTAACCATTATTTATTAATCTGTCTAATAAATAATATAGATAACCATGCTAATAGAACATCATGCTCATTGTAACAAAACAGTATAAATATGGATCACATAAAAAAACAATACGAGCAACTTTAATGTATAATTATTTATTTTAATAAATTATTAGTTAAATGATTGAAGTTTAAAGACCACAAATCATCACAATAATTATAAAATTTTCACTCCTACTCATTAATTCTTTTCGTTTTTTTCAATCCGTATAAATTATCATTTTATAGTTATCCAAAAGATTATGTTAATTTTTTCAATGATTTTATATTCATATATACCGGGATTTTATAATTTCTACAGTCATTTACAAAGTTTTCATTAATTATCTTTTCTTATTCTATATTCAAATCTATGTATTTAAATTAACCAAAACTATAAATCTATACTATTTAAATAAATTCAAGTAATTAATACTCATTAAATTCTTTATGATTTATAAACAAAACGACAATTTTAATTTATATACCGCATTAGTAATAACACATGGTAAATATTTCTTTCGAATATAAAAATATCCGAATCACTTAACAAAAATTATAGGCACAACAATAATAAAACGTTTAATTTATGGTTGATATATTGAACATTGCATAACAAAATTTTATTTTAACAACATTTAAAGTATGAGTACCATGTTTTTACAAAATTAGCGTGTACAATGCATGGGATACAGTCTCTACTTTATTATTATTATTATTATCCACAATTTTAGTAAATTTAAAAAAAGTTTTTCCGTTAATATCTCATGTCCCATTTAAAATTCTTATCAATATAGATTTGCAATTTGATATCTAAAACTCATCATCATGCACATGTGCGAACGCGCATGCGCATTAAAACACACAGGATCTTGAATTTACTCAATATTATTTCAAAAAGGAACATATTACATCTATGTTTTTCTTTGCAATTTATCGTATACATAAACACCAAAAATTATTTCATATGTATAGGTATATCAGTCGTATTTAACGTATAATTTCAAAATATAAATTACACTTATTTTAAAATTACATAAAATATTTTAAAATATAAAATTTTGGAAACAACAATAGTGTGTGTATATACACACACACATTTTTTAAATGTATAAATCAATAAAATAATATGTTTAACATATAATTTTCTTAAACTTTAGAAATATTGTCGTAAAACTAATTTGAAATAAAATTTATCATTCTACATAGTTAGAATATGAAAATAATGAATATATGATTATTTTTAACTATTCGAAAATAATTTTTGAATATATTTTACTATGAAAACATAACATTTTAACATGCTTAAATCAAAAAATATATGTTTAACATTAGCATATTACATTGTACGTCGACTATTTAACTATGTATATTTGAAAATTTCATTTACAACCCCCGTGTGCAACGCACGGGTTACACACTAGTTTCAAGTAATGTTAGGAATACAATAGTCTAGAAAAATCGTAAAAGAAATAAATCATGTATTTGCTTATTCCCAAAAAATGCGGACCCACAAACTCTATCAGATTTTAAACCAATCTCTTCTTGTAACATAATTTGAAAAACTTTTGCAAGTCTCTTATGCAATAGGTGAAGAAAATCCTAAACATCTAATATAGTAATATTACGCTTGGTGGAATTACTTCAGAGAGTTCTTTATTTGCATATGAAATTGTAAGGGGGTTCAATAAAAGACCTCAAGTAATTTATGTATGCATGCATAAAGCTTATCACAAAATTAGTAGGAAATGTTGGAATTCCTTAACAAATTAAATGAATGAAATATACAAAGTCTCACGTCGCCAAATTATTGAAGCTATATTGGTTTATATATGGCTTTCTCATGCGGAGGTTGGGGGCCTGAGATCCCAAATTTATGCTTCGTTGTGAAGAGGGAGATCATACATCTCCACCACACATGCGCAAGCGCCGCCGCCGTCCGTCCGACCGACCGAACCAGGCCGGGCTCGGGTTTGGGTCTAATATGATTCTCGTGTTTTTACTGCAACTGGACCAGGCTTTTTTAACAGTTGTAGGCTATACAAACGGACGCGAGTGTTCATACGCGGATTGCTAAGGAGGTGCGACTTCTGAAGCGGACGCGGGTTGAATAGGCGCGAACACAGACGGGTGCGACCCGACTGAAGCAGACGCGGGTTTTGGCCTGAAGAGGTGCGACCGTTTGTACAAATGCGGCCCATTATGGCATTTTTCTGAACGGATGCGACCCGTTTGCAAGCGCAGTTTAATTTTGGTGAACAGATACGGTTTTTGGTGAACGGATGCGGCCAGCAGAAACGGGCGCGACCGTTTGAACAAACGGGTGCAGACGCGACCGTTCGAAGGGATACGAATCAACTATAAATAAAGAGGAAAACTGATCACTTTCCTCACTCATTTCCGATTCGAATCTTCTCTCTTCTAACTGCTGTTCTTATACATTCAAATCACAGAGTGATATACTCATTACAATCTCGAGCAGAATATGTCTGTTGTATCTTGGGAGAATTTTGAAATAAAATTCTTAAGGAAATCGTTACGATGAGCCTCAGACATAATCCGGTTAGAATTCTAGTCTGATTGTATATTTATATACATTATTCTATATTCTATCCGTTATTCTGGTTATACTATTTATTCAAAATAGTATAACGCTGTTGTTGTAATTTATTGACAACATTCATATTGTTATAATAATTACTACAGAATTCCAGTGTAGTGGAAATCTAATTTATAAACTTGTGCGACGAGTTTATTACAGCGTGCTATCGGTTTTAGTACACTAGCAACTAACATCTTAAGAATTTTACCATTTTCTTACAAAAACAGAGATGACAACAGTAGAATTTTCAAAGAATACTACTCACAACAGGCCTGAACCGTTCAAGGGAAATGGTGATGATTTCTTGACATGGCAGAATCAGTTGTTGTTTTATCTCACCACACTCGGTCTGCAAAAGTATCTCGAGGAGGAGGAACCAATTCCTGCACTAGGCAAGGAAGCAGAGGTGAATATGTGAAAGCATTTCGATTTTTTATGCAGAAACTATATTCTGAATTGTCTCGACAAGGTGCTATACAAAGTATATCAGCCTTTAAAGACATCAAAAGAATTCTGGAATGCACTTACCAGAAGTATATGACGCAGAATATCAGTCTTAAGAAATTCATTGTAGACAAATTCATGGATTACAAGATGGTTGACTCCAAACCGGTGACCGCTCAACTGCATGAATTGCAAATCATCATTCATGAACTCGAAGCGGAAGGTCACATGGTTGGAGAATCGTTTTTAGTTGAAGCCATCACGGGAAAACTGCCGCCGTCATGGAGAGATTACCGCAACTATCTAAAGCATAAGAAAGAAATCTCTTTACAGGATCTCATAGTTCGATTAAAAATTGAGGCAGACAACCGTGCAGTTACAAAACCAAGCGAGGAGGCATTTGTGACTGAAGGGTCAAAGACCAAAAACAAAAAGAAGAATTTTCAAAAAAAAGGAAAGCTCAAGACAACAAACCAAAAGACAACAAACGAACCAAAAAGTTTAATGGCGAATGTTGGGTTTGTGGAAAAGTTGGACATGCCGCTAGAGGTTGTAGACTCAAGAAGGAACGCGATAAAGAGGCAAATATAGTGGATAACATGGAAGTAGACGAGTCCAACTTCTCGGCGGTGGTACTTGAATGCAATCTGGTTCAGAATTCTAACCAATGGTGGGTAGATACAGGCGCTACTCGTCATGTTTGTTCTGACAAATCCATGTTTTCTACATATCAGAAATTCGATCACGAAGAAAAACTCTACATGGGTAATTCTGCAGTTTCCATGATCGAAGGCAGTGGCACAGTAATCCTCAAGTTTACTTTTGGAAAAACTGTTAAGTTGAATAACGTGCTCCACGTTCCACACATACGCAAGAATCTCATCTCTGGTGCAGTCCTATCAAAGAAGGGATTCAAGATGGTGTTCGAGTCAAACAAGATGGTTCTGTCCAAGGCTGGAATGTATATAGGAAGGGGATATTTATGTGATGGGCTATTTAAGGCAAATGTAGCCGTTGTCGGCAACAAAAATATGTATTCTGATTGTGCTATTAATAAATTTGAAGTTTCTTATTTGCTTGAGCACGAAATTTTACTATGGCATGATAGATTGGGACACATAAATTTCCGCAAAATGAAAATATTATCAAACTTGGGATTAATTCCAGAATTCCAAGTAGATAAGAACTACAAATGTGAGACATGTGTAGAAGCAAAAATGGTCAAACAACCATTTAAATCTGTTGACAGAAGCACCGAACCATTAGGTTTGGTACATATAGATTTATGTGATTTTAAATCACTACCTACAAGAGGTGGGAAAAAGTATTTCATTACTTTTATTGACGATTATACGCGATATTGCTATGTATATCTTTTAAATAGTAAAGATGAAGCAATAACAGCGTTTATAAAATACAAGGCTGAGGTAGAAAATCAGTTAAATAAAAAGATCAAGATACTAAGATCTGATCGAGGTGGAGAATATGAATCACCATTTGAAAAGTTCTATGTCGAAAATGGTATAATTCATCAAACAACAGCTCCATATTCACCACAACAATAGCCGAGAGGAAGAATAGAACGTTAAAAGACATGATTACTGCCATGCTTTTAACTTTTGGTCTACCGACGAACTTGTGGGGGGAAGCCTTAAATATGTCTAATCACAATTTAAAAAAAGTTCCTCACAATAAAACGCGAACAATTCCATACGAGATATGGAAAGGACACAAACCAAGCTTTAAATACCTCAAAGTGTGGGGGTGCTTGGCAAAAGTTCCAGTTCCGCCTCCCAAGAGAGTCAAACTTGGACCAAAAACAGTAGATTGTTATTATCTTGGGCCAGCTCAAAATAGTAGTGCCTATAGATTCTTGGTATTTAAGTCTGATATAACTGATATTCATGTAAATACAATCATGGAATTAAGAGATGCCTCATTCTTTGAAGATGTGTTTCCGCACAAAAGGAGTGAAGGAAATAAGGTCCCAAAAAGGACAAGGGAAGAATCAAACGTTTCGCAAGAAGATGAACTCATCATAAAATTGAGGATGCTGAACCAAGAAGAAGCGTAAGGGCTAGAACTTCCAAAACATTTGGTTCAGACTTTTTTACATATGTATTAGAGCACGAACCTCAAATGTACAAGGAAGCAATGTCATCTTCTGAGTCCTCATGTTGGAAGGAAGCAATCCAAAGTGAGATTGATTCAATTCTAAGTAATAAAACTTGGGAAATTGTTGATAATCATTAAATGAGTTGATAAGTAATCAATGAGGAATAATTACATAGAGAAGTAATTAAGTTAAGTAAATTACCGGAGATAATTAAATTAAGTATGGTATTTTAGGTTAATTACTTTGTGTAAATAATAATGATGATAATTACTTTGTGAAAGTGATTAAAAATTAAATTACTTAGTGTAATTAATTTAAGCATTGATTGATTAAATCATTTGAAAATGATTAAGTAATGTAATTAATTAAGAGTAATTAATTACTAATTAGATTAATCAAGGATGATTAATAAATATAATTAATTATTAAATGTAATTAATTTAGAAGTAATTAAGGAAGTACTTAAGGATAATTGATTACTAAATGTAATTAATAAAGTATGATTTAATAATTTTGGCTTAATTAAGGTTAATTATTTAATGTAATTAATTTAAATAAGTAATTAATTTAAATTTAATTAAGGATCATTAATTAATATGATTAATGGTGTAATAAAGGATTAATTAATTAAGATTAATAAATCAATGATAAGTGATTAAGGAAGTAATTAATTAATGTAATTAATTAAGGACTAATGTAATTAATTATATTTAATTATTTAATGAAGTAATTAAAGGTTAATTACTGATTTTGGTTAAGGATAATTAATTTGTAAAATTAATTAAAGATAATTACTTGAATGTAATTAATGGATAATTAATCAAGGGTGATTAATTAAGGTGATTAATTTGAGGATAATGATTTAATTGATTGATAATCAATTAATGGTAAGTAAGCAAGATTTAAAGTGAGGAAGTAATTAATTTAATTCATTTTAAATTAATTAAAGGTAAGTAATTAATTTAATTCACTTTAAATTAATTAGAGATAGAAGTAATTAATTTAATTCATTTTAAATTAATTATGGATGGTGTGATTATGGATCCTTGCTTATGAATGGATGATTTGGTTTGACTTGAATGGTTTGAATCTCAAACATGAGATAAATGGTGTTGTGTGTTATGGATGCATTGGTTGCATTGTGGTGATGATATAAGTATCTATTGATGATGATAATATTGATTATCTATTATGATGATGTGAATTATCTATCTGTGTGTATATGGATAATTAGATTGAATTGTTTTAAAACTTAAAACAACTTGGACCTAAAAGACATGCTTTGGATTTCGATGAGACCGGGATCGGGTTTCCATATTTGGATATCCGAAAACCACATCGATTCCAATTAAACGTTAGGTCGTTAATCCAAGTGGAGCGAGTGAAGACTCGAGATGTAAGGGCTATACGTCAGTATAACTCTGTGGGTAATTCCGTAATGAGTTTGACGGAATAATGCTTATAGATTCGAGATGGTGAATAAGAGTGCAAGGGCTATGGTCATTGACTCTGAGAGTGATTCCAATAATGAGTGTAACGAGATAGTGCCTTCGGTTTCGTTCGAACCCGGAACGAACTTGTATGGATTGAATGCTTTCAGAACATCGTCAGGTGGACGATGAGCATTCTAAGTGATGTGTCCTATAAAGGTAATCGTAGCCTCAAGCCTCATCAACCGGGAATGGCTAAAACAGGGGAGGTGTAACAAGGCTCCGTGGGTAGCTCCCACTGGAGAGCAAGATTGATCCCTGTCTAGAGGTCCCTTTATATTCGGCTGTGTGGGCGGTTGGTTCGCAACAACTGCCGGGGTTGTCTTGTTCGGAACTATTCAGTAAGGAATGGGTCCGGCCTTGTGTTGCAGGGGAGTGGGAGTACTCCTCGGTTCGGTGATCTAGGCTACGTACTGTGACGGGTGGTACCCCAATATCCCTGCCATTGTATGGAATCCACAATCCAATAAGTGCCAACGGTTTTGATTGTATTACCCACTTTTGTGGCTAGTAGCTGGAATTTAATAGATGTAGCAATTTCGGCTATTTCATATTTATTTGAAAACCCTAGACACTATTATAATATCATCGGATTTCCTATCAAATGTTTTGGTTAGCGTAAGGTAAAAACTTTTCCATGTTTATGCGTGGGAAGTCTTACGTGATACCTTTTCTTTCCAAAGGTTTTTCAAAAGTTAAGCAACTTTAACCTGTTACTCACACCAGACCCATGTCTGAACCGGAGTTTATTTTTGTTTCCATAAACTCTTGGGTACTCAAATTTTTGCGAGTAGCCAAGGGATTCAGGTTAGGATTCAGGTTAGCTTTGACGAATATTGGAGGAGCAATGGAGCAGGAGGCTTCTGCGTTAGATATATAGTATTCCGATGTGTGTTGTCTCTGGATTGTATTATGTTGTAAATACTGGACAGGTGTTTATAACTGTCTAGTATGTGTTGTATTATCTGTACTCTGATATGTTTGTAAACTATGTAATATTTTATGTTATTAATATAATTTATTCGTTCCGCTATTTAGATTCTGATGTGTTGTTTCTTCTTCTTCTCTTTCTTTCTCTTTTCTATCCCTCTCTTTCTTATTAGCGATGCGACTTCCTGGAGTTTAGAAGTTGGGTCGTTACAGTGGTATCAGAGCATTAGGTTGAGTGAATACCTAGGCTCTGTAGTGGTGTCTATCTTGAGAGAGCGTATTTGTAGTTTTGATATATATATATATATATATATATATGTTTATTATTTCTACCTATCTGTTGGGTTACCTGTTCAGGTTTTCCAACATAAGTTATAAAGGTAGATAAGGTAGTGGTGTGTGTAACATGCTTACTACCATTGGTTGGTGTTTGAATATTTGAGATTGGAAGTGTATTTGTCGAGACTGTAGACCTAATACCGTCTCGAGTGAGTTGTGCAGAGTGTAGAGATTTAATCGATCTCTGAAGGAAACCTGTTAAGGTTCAGAGTTCATCTTTGAAGATGGATGAGTTGAGTTTGGATCTGTCGATTTGGCAGAAGTATGTGATGGTATTTTGATACCTCAGGAAGTAGTAGCTGCGTGATGAGATGCAGTAAATATGGATATTTCCGAAGATGTTTTCTTTGGAACAAGATTTAGGAAGTGTGTCTACTTCGGTGTTGTGACTGAGTTCAGCAGGATGTGGTGGTTGGCTTTGAGGGCCGAGTTTCTCGAAGAACTTCAGATAAGGAAGTTTTGGCATTGGTGTCAGCAGTGCAACTCGGAGTGTCTTTGTTGGCAGAAGTTGGCTGGCTGAGTAGTATCTGAAGGTGGAGTTCAGAAGCAGCAGAGTGGACCCAATACTTTATTGGATTGGCTAATTAAGAGTAAGCTGTTCTGTTTGGTAAAGAGAGAACAGTTTTGTTTGGGAATTGGTCTATATTGATCGCAATAGTGATTTGCGATAGTTTGAGTGTTTTTTTGAGGTATTGAAGAATTTTTGGTTGTCTTCTGAGAAGTCGGAGGTTTGTCCACTTCTGAAGATTGAGTTTTCTTATCAACCGGATTCCAGGAGTGCTACCGGTGGATCAACTAGTAGAAGGAGGGTTTCTCGAGATAGGTTTGGTGAGGTAGCTCAGGATTGGTAGAACTTCTGAGTTTTCTTGAATATGTTCAGCCATATTTCTGGGAAGTGATGTCCAGTTTGTGCTCATATTCTTCATCAGCAGTGTCTTCTGTGCCGGATCAGAGTTGTGCAGCGGAAGCAGTTTGAGAGTATTTCTGTTTTGTCTTTTCTGGATAGAAGAAGTAAGTTTGTTCTTCTGACGTTTGAAGAGTAGAGTTGGTGATCTTAGTCTTGGTTGATCTTGAGAAGATTGTTGTGTTGGGTTGCATTTGGTCTAGATTGTTTCTAGAGGAATCAGCAAGAGTCGAGCTGATCAGTTTGGATTTAGGCAGCCCGAGATCGTCATAAGAGTTTTAGAGATAAGAGACGAAGGAATTTGGATTCCGGAGTCGGAGTTTTGTTTTGGATCTCTTTTGTGTTTTGGTTGGATTGGTGTTTGGTTTTCAAGAGTTGAATTGCCAGTTTGGATACTTGGATTTATGAGTTTCACATATCTCTGAGGGAGTACGTGTATGAGTTATTTCTGGTTGTGGGACCGGCTGTTCAGGAATGTTTTGTTGTTAAGTCAGACTCGTTACTAGTCTGATATCTTGTCTAGTTCAATAGATCTAGGTGAGTAGAAGCTCTGTAGCTTCGTAGTTTAGATTGTTTGTATTCTGTAGGGTGAGTATCCCGATATATATATTTGGGGAAAACTCGAGAAATTTTATCCAGAATCTTATCTGGATAACTAAAATTGTTTGATTAAATAAATTGGTTGCTATGGTTGTTAGCAGATGATTGATATATGCTTGTGTTTAAATTTAAAATCTTAAATGAGATTATTAAATTACCTTTGCTTTTAAATTTCGGGGACGAAATTCTTTTAAGGGGGAAGGAATGTGATATCCCGGAAATTTTAGCAATATCAATTTAATAATCTATATTTAAAATTAAATTGATTTAATAAAATTTTAATAAAATTTACTTGATTTGATAATCCAATTAAATAAATGTGTAATTTATGAATTTTATCTTTTAAAAGCTAATATTTGTTTTCCTATTTATAATGTATGTGTGTGTATATATATATATATATATATATTGTGAATGGATAAGTTTGATTTGAAATTAAATAAACAAATAAAATCTTATTTTTAATATTCTAATATTCATTTGATATTTTGAAGATTATTATTTTATTTAATAAATAACTAATTGGTTTAAAATACTTAAAGAAATTGTTTTAAATTGTATAATTGTATTTTAAATATAGTTTAAATTTTAATAAGATAAATAAAAGTTTATTTTATTTGTTTTAAATATAGCTTAATAATTATAATTTGGAATTATATGAAAATTTAAGATACTCTTTATATGTTAAACATTAATTTTTTTAATTAATATAAATAAGACAAGTAATTTATGATTTCTTTTATAAATGATTTAAAATTGATAAATGAGTTATTTTCAAATAAAAAATGTATAAATATAAATATAGATAAGATTTTTAAAAGACAATGTTATTATTTTAAAATTAAAATAGGTTGATAAATTAATTTTAAGTGGAATTTTAATGTATAAATAACATTTGAATTTGATTTAATTTTGAAATTCAAATTAATAAATATATATGAATCTTGTAAATAAGTTTTCACTTTTATGTAAATTGTTTTACTTCATTAAAAAAGAAATACATATCCATTCATTTATGAAACTACTTTATGTGTTTAATAAATAAAGAAGATTTCAATTACCTTTAAAATAAATGAAAACAAATAAATTAAATATACTTAAGACACATGTTATCAAACTAAGTTGTGTTTATGACAAGTGTAAATGAATTAAAAAGCTAGTGTAACAAGTGTCTTTTATTTTTATTTTTCTTTTATATTTTTAATAAATCATTTTTATCTTATATAAGCATGTTTCTTCACACTCATTTTTTTCTAATGCTCATTTTTTTCTTCAAAAGTTAAGAAAAATTTCTCAGCTAAACAAATCTGTAACTATATTCCTCAAAACAAAATCATATTCAAAATCTGATTTCCTTTTTCAATACTCAAATTCCTCTTTAATTCAACCTGTAATTCATTTTTTTTTTCAAACATGCAAACTGTAAAATCATTTCCAAATGCAAAAGCATTTGCCTGCATATCTTTCTTCTTCAAATCTGTTCTTCTTCAAAAATCAAACCAGTAAACCTTCCTTAATCAAGCCTGCACCTGAAATCCTTTCAAAAGCAAATGAATGCCCGCAACCTGCAATTTCATTTAATAGAAAAATGAAAAAAAAAATCAACTTTCTGGAAATCAAAAGCATGTTTGCCTGCATCCTTTAAACCAGAGGTCTGCATGCAAATTTAAATGCAAAACAACTCAAGTTTTATCAAAATTTCTAAGAAGTTGAAGCATCCAAAGTTGAAGTTTCTTTTTAGCAAAGAGGGAACACTGGTTTTTAAATTCAAAACAAAAGCTCTGTTTCATCTTCAATTCCAGGTGAGTAACTCCTTTTGAAATTTAAATATAAATTGTTGCTTAAATAGGTATGTTTATGTATGTTATTTGGATTGCATGTTGATTTGTTTGCCTGTGCATATGATTTTAAATGTATTGCTGAATATATGCATATAAATGTTTGAATGTATGTGACTGTGCTTCCTCTGATTCTAGTTCCAGGTCCTGTTTTTTTTTTAAAAAAAATTCCTCTGCTCTAGTTAAATACTTTGTTAAGATCCTGAAATAAATATGTTAAAGATACCATAGTTTAGTTTAAACTTATTAAGTAAAAACACAAAATTGGTAATTTACTCTGTAAAAGTTGAAACATCAGAGTATGATTAGTAAACTTGGAAACTCAAACATTATAAATTTTAAATTCAGTATTGTAAACTGAAAGCTTAAACAAAACTAAAATCATATTGTTTAGTTAGGAATTGGAATTGCAGTACTCTTTTGAACAGAAATTGAGTTTTAAGAAAACTCTGGCGATCGAGTTGATTTGAGTGTTTGGGATTCTTGGTGATGGTAGAGCAGTGATCAGGGGATGTGGCAAAAATGTCGGGAAGATGAATAGGGCTTGGTGGAGGCGATGGGAGGTTGGCGAAGTTTGTAAACCTAATTTTAACTGGTCTGGTAAATTTTGATCATCTCGAAGTCAAGAAACGATCGAGTGCAACAATTCTTGGAGTAATGGGGGCTTGAGTGTTGAAGAAGAGGTGGATGGAGTTCTAACACCTCCGGTGACCAGAAGAGCAAGAATGAGGAAAGTTTTCGGTAAGGTTGACTGTTGTTTCCTGATTTTGTTGGTGGTGTTCAAATTTTGATTTCGAGATGCTAGTGGGGTTTTAATGGTTGTGATGGGTTTTGGGGTTGAACGTCGACTTGTTCGATGTGTTGGTGGAGGCCGGAGATGGCCAGAGCCATCGTGCATATGCACAGTGGGGTGGTGTATCTGGTGGAAGTTTTTGGGTTGCTGTGTTTTGTTTTACTCGGTTTATACTCGAGTTAACTCGAGCTTTTGCTCGAAGTTATCTAGTTTGCGACTCGAAGTATAATAGTGGGAGACTCGGGTGATCTTTCTTCTGTAGTTACAGGTTTTAGAAAACCTGTATATTTCAATTCAAAATTATATTAAAAGTCTGAATGCAGGTTTAGACAGAATTCAAATCTAAATTTAATGTATGAATTCAAAAAGAGGTTTGAATTCCAGGTTTGAATTCCAGGTTTGAAAATTTAATTTAAACCTTTTAAATTAAAATGTTTTAAACATCTATCAAAGGGTTTAAATATCTGAAATTTAAAATAAAGCATTGAATTAAAATAGAAGATTTAAAAACAAGTTTAAATCTGGAAATATGATTCAGATTTGAATCATGTTTTTGAAAATAAAAGTAGTTTTTAAAATTTTGAAATATTTAAAAAGCTTTAAATTGTTGAAACATATTCTAAATATAATTTGAATCTTAAAATTTAATATGGGTGTAAATTTCTTTTATAAGAAAATCTTTATCATAAGTTTTTAAAGGGTTTTAAAATGTTTTTAAACTATGTTTAAGTTAGTTTGATTTCTTTTTAAATTTTAAATGATATTTGAAAACAATTTAAAGTTAAATTGTTTTAAATTACTTTATTAATGATAAAGTAAACATGAATAAGAATGTTTATTTTTAAAATAAATTTAAGTTTTTATAATCTTTGTTTCATTAAAATTAGTAAGATAATTTAAATAATTTAATTAATTAATTTGTTTAATTAATTAAGGATTTGAAATAAATTAATTAAGGTTAATTAAATTTGTAATTAAAATTAATTAATTCAAGTTAATTACTTAGAAAAGGTAATTAAAGAATTGATGATGAGTTAATGAAGGTCATTAACTTGTGATTATTTATTTATTAATTAATGTAATTAATTTTGATAATTAATTGGATTAGTTAATTTAGATAATCAGTTATGAAATTTAATTAAGTATGAATTACTTTATGGAAATAATTAAAGACATTAATTACTAATTGTAATTAATTTATTGATTGGATTAGTTTAAATTAATTAATTAAGTTTAATTAATTTAGGATAATCATTAAATGAGTTGATAAGTAATCAATGAGGAATAATTACATAGAGAAGTAATTAAGTTAAGTAAATTACCGGAGATAATTAAATTAAGTATGGTATTTTAGGTTAATTACTTTGTGTAAATAATAATGATGATAATTACTTTGTGAAAGTGATTAAAAATTAAATTACTTAGTGTAATTAATTTAAGCATTGATTGATTAAATCATTTGAAAATGATTAAGTAATGTAATTAATTAAGAGTAATTAATTACTAATTAGATTAATCAAGGATGATTAATAAATATAATTAATTATTAAATGTAATTAATTTAGAAGTAATTAAGGAAGTACTTAAGGATAATTGATTACTAAATGTAATTAATAAAGTATGATTTAATAATTTTGGCTTAATTAAGGTTAATTATTTAATGTAATTAATTTAAATAAGTAATTGATTTAAATTTAATTAAGGATCATTAATTAATATGATTAATGGTGTAATAAAGGATTAATTAATTAAGATTAATAAATCAATGATAAGTGATTAAGGAAGTAATTAATTAATGTAATTAATTAAGGACTAATGTAATTAATTATATTTAATTATTTAATGAAGTAATTAAAGGTTAATTACTGATTTTGGTTAAGGATAATTAATTTGTAAAATTAATTAAAGATAATTACTTGAATGTAATTAATGGATAATTAATCAAGGGTGATTAATTAAGGTGATTAATTTGAGGATAATGATTTAATTGATTGATAATCAATTAATGGTAAGTAAGCAAGATTTAAAGTGAGGAAGTAATTAATTTAATTCATTTTAAATTAATTAAAGGTAAGTAATTAATTTAATTCACTTTAAATTAATTAGAGATAGAAGTAATTAATTTAATTCATTTTAAATTAATTATGGATGGTGTGATTATGGATCCTTGCTTATGAATGGATGATTTGGTTTGACTTGAATGGTTTGAATCTCAAACATGAGATAAATGGTGTTGTGTGTTATGGATGCATTGGTTGCATTGTGGTGATGATATAAGTATCTATTGATGATGATAATATTGATTATCTATTATGATGATGTGAATTATCTATCTGTGTGTATATGGATAATTAGATTGAATTGTTTTAAAACTTAAAACAACTTGGACCTAAAAGACATGCTTTGGATTTCGATGAGACCGGGATCGGGTTTCCATATTTGGATATCCGAAAACCACATCGATTCCAATTAAACGTTAGGTCGTTAATCCAAGTGGAGCGAGTGAAGACTCGAGATGTAAGGGCTATACGTCAGTATAACTCTGTGGGTAATTCCGTAATGAGTTTGACGGAATAATGCTTATAGATTCGAGATGGTGAATAAGAGTGCAAGGGCTATGGTCATTGACTCTGAGAGTGATTCCAATAATGAGTGTAACGAGATAGTGCCTTCGGTTTCGTTCGAACCCGGAACGAACTTGTATGGATTGAATGCTTTCAGAACATCGTCAGGTGGACGATGAGCATTCTAAGTGATGTGTCCTATAAAGGTAATCGTAGCCTCAAGCCTCATCAACCGGGAATGGCTAAAACAGGGGAGGTGTAACAAGGCTCCGTGGGTAGCTCCCACTGGAGAGCAAGATTGATCCCTGTCTAGAGGTCCCTTTATATTCGGCTGTGTGGGCGGTTGGTTCGCAACAACTGCCGGGGTTGTCTTGTTCGGAACTATTCAGTAAGGAATGGGTCCGGCCTTGTGTTGCAGGGGAGTGGGAGTACTCCTCGGTTCGGTGATCTAGGCTACGTACTGTGACGGGTGGTACCCCAGTATCCCTGCCATTGTATGGAATCCACAATCCAATAAGTGCCAACGGTTTTGATTGTATTACCCACTTTTGTGGCTAGTAGCTGGAATTTAATAGATGTAGCAATTTCGGCTATTTCATATTTATTTGAAAACCCTAGACACTATTATAATATCATCGGATTTCCTATCAAATGTTTTGGTTAGCGTAAGGTAAAAACTTTTCCATGTTTATGCGTGGGAAGTCTTACGTGATACCTTTTCTTTCCAAAGGTTTTTCAAAAGTTAAGCAACTTTAACCTGTTACTCACACCAGACCCATGTCTGAACCGGAGTTTATTTTTGTTTCCATAAACTCTTGGGTACTCAAATTTTTGCGAGTAGCCAAGGGATTCAGGTTAGGATTCAGGTTAGCTTTGACGAATATTGGAGGAGCAATGGAGCAGGAGGCTTCTGCGTTAGATATATAGTATTCCGATGTGTGTTGTCTCTGGATTGTATTATGTTGTAAATACTGGACATGTGTTTATAACTGTCTAGTATGTGTTGTATTATCTGTACTCTGATATGTTTGTAAACTATGTAATATTTTATGTTATTAATATAATTTATTCGTTCCGCTATTTAGATTCTGATGTGTTGTTTCTTCTTCTTCTCTTTCTTTCTCTTTTCTATCCCTCTCTTTCTTATTAGCGATGCGACTTCCTGGAGTTTGGAAGTTGGGTCGTTACAGTGGTATCAGAGCATTAGGTTGAGTGAATACATAGGCTCTGTAGTGGTGTCTATCTTGAGAGAGCGTATTTGTAGTTTTGATATATATATATATATATATATATATATATATATGTTTATTATTTCTACCTATCTGTTGGGTTACCTGTTCAGGTTTTCCAACATAAGTTATAAAGGTAGATAAGGTAGTGGTGTGTGTAACATGCTTACTACCATTGGTTGGTGTTTGAATATTTGAGATTGGAAGTGTATTTGTCGAGACTGTAGACCTAATACCGTCTCGAGTGAGTTGTGCAGAGTGTAGAGATTTAATCGATCTCTGAAGGAAACCTGTTAAGGTTCAGAGTTCATCTTTGAAGATGGATGAGTTGAGTTTGGATCTGTCGATTTGGCAGAAGTATGTGATGGTATTTTGATACCTCAGGAAGTAGTAGCTGCGTGATGAGATGCAGTAAATATGGATATTTCCGAAGATGTTTTCTTTGGAACAAGATTTAGGAAGTGTGTCTACTTCGGTGTTGTGACTGAGTTCAGCAGGATGTGGTGGTTGGCTTTGAGGGCCGAGTTTCTCGAAGAACTTCAGATAAGGAAGTTTTGGCATTGGTGTCAGCAGTGCAACTCGGAGTGTCTTTGTTGGCAGAAGTTGGCTGGCTGAGTAGTATCTGAAGGTGGAGTTCAGAAGCAGCAGAGTGGACCCAATACTTTATTGGATTGGCTAATTAAGAGTAAGCTGTTCTGTTTGGTAAAGAGAGAACAGTTTTGTTTGGGAATTGGTCTATATTGATCGCAATAGTGATTTGCGATAGTTTGAGTGTTTTTTTGAGGTATTGAAGAATTTTTGGTTGTCTTCTGAGAAGTCGGAGGTTTGTCCACTTCTGAAGATTGAGTTTTCTTATCAACCGGATTCCAGGAGTGCTACCGGTGGATCAACTAGTAGAAGGAGGGTTTCTCGAGATAGGTTTGGTGAGGTAGCTCAGGATTGGTAGAACTTCTGAGTTTTCTTGAATATGTTCAGCCATATTTCTGGGAAGTGATGTCCAGTTTGTGCTCATATTCTTCATCAGCAGTGTCTTCTGTGCCGGATCAGAGTTGTGCAGCGGAAGCAGTTTGAGAGTATTTCTGTTTTGTCTTTTCTGGATAGAAGAAGTAAGTTTGTTCTTCTGACGTTTGAAGAGTAGAGTTGGTGATCTTAGTCTTGGTTGATCTTGAGAAGATTGTTGTGTTGGGTTGCATTTGGTCTAGATTGTTTCTAGAGGAATCAGCAAGAGTCGAGCTGATCAGTTTGGATTTAGGCAGCCCGAGATCGTCATAAGAGTTTTAGAGATAAGAGACGAAGGAATTTGGATTCCGGAGTCGGAGTTTTGTTTTGGATCTCTTTTGTGTTTTGGTTGGATTGGTGTTTGGTTTTCAAGAGTTGAATTGCCAGTTTGGATAATTGGATTTATGAGTTTCACATATCTCTGAGGGAGTACGTGTATGAGTTATTTCTGGTTGTGGGACCGGCTGTTCAGGAATGTTTTGTTGTTAAGTCAGACTCGTTACTAGTCTGATATCTTGTCTAGTTCAATAGATCTAGGTGAGTAGAAGCTCTGTAGCTTCGTAGTTTAGATTGTTTGTATTCTGTAGGGTGAGTATCCCGATATATATATTTGGGGAAAACTCGAGAAATTTTATCCAGAATCTTATCTGGATAACTAAAATTGTTTGATTAAATAAATTGGTTGCTATGGTTGTTAGCAGATGATTGATATATGCTTGTGTTTAAATTTAAAATCTTAAATGAGATTATTAAATTACCTTTGCTTTTAAATTTCGGGGACGAAATTCTTTTAAGGGGGAAGGAATGTGATATCCCGGAAATTTTAGCAATATCAATTTAATAATCTATATTTAAAATTAAATTGATTTAATAAAATTTTAATAAAATTTACTTGATTTGATAATCCAATTAAATAAATGTGTAATTTATGAATTTTATCTTTTAAAAGCTAATATTTGTTTTCCTATTTATAATGTATGTGTGTGTATATATATATATATATATATATATTGTGAATGGATAAGTTTGATTTGAAATTAAATAAACAAATAAAATCTTATTTTTAATATTCTAATATTCATTTGATATTTTGAAGATTATTATTTTATTTAATAAATAACTAATTGGTTTAAAATACTTAAAGAAATTGTTTTAAATTGTATAATTGTATTTTAAATATAGTTTAAATTTTAATAAGATAAATAAAAGTTTATTTTATTTGTTTTAAATATAGCTTAATAATTATAATTTGGAATTATATGAAAATTTAAGATACTCTTTATATGTTAAACATTAATTTTTTTAATTAATATAAATAAGACAAGTAATTTATGATTTCTTTTATAAATGATTTAAAATTGATAAATGAGTTATTTTCAAATAAAAAATGTATAAATATAAATATAGATAAGATTTTTAAAAGACAATGTTATTATTTTAAAATTAAAATAGGTTGATAAATTAATTTTAAGTGGAATTTTAATGTATAAATAACATTTGAATTTGATTTAATTTTGAAATTCAAATTAATAAATATATATGAATCTTGTAAATAAGTTTTCACTTTTATGTAAATTGTTTTACTTCATTAAAAAAGAAATACATATCCATTCATTTATGAAACTACTTTATGTGTTTAATAAATAAAGAAGATTTCAATTACCTTTAAAATAAATGAAAACAAATAAATTAAATATACTTAAGACACATGTTATCAAACTAAGTTGTGTTTATGACAAGTGTAAATGAATTAAAAAGCTAGTGTAACAAGTGTCTTTTATTTTTATTTTTCTTTTATATTTTTAATAAATCATTTTTATCTTATATAAGCATGTTTCTTCACACTCATTTTTTTCTAATGCTCATTTTTTTCTTCAAAAGTTAAGAAAAATTTCTCAGCTAAACAAATCTGTAACTATATTCCTCAAAACAAAATCATATTCAAAATCTGATTTCCTTTTTCAATACTCAAATTCCTCTTTAATTCAACCTGTAATTCATTTTTTTTTTCAAACATGCAAACTGTAAAATCATTTCCAAATGCAAAAGCATTTGCCTGCATATCTTTCTTCTTCAAATCTGTTCTTCTTCAAAAATCAAACCAGTAAACCTTCCTTAATCAAGCCTGCACCTGAAATCCTTTCAAAAGCAAATGAATGCCCGCAACCTGCAATTTCATTTAATAGAAAAATGAAAAAAAAATCAACTTTCTGGAAATCAAAAGCATGTTTGCCTGCATCCTTTAAACCAGAGGTCTGCATGCAAATTTAAATGCAAAACAACTCAAGTTTTATCAAAATTTCTAAGAAGTTGAAGCATCCAAAGTTGAAGTTTCTTTTTAGCAAAGAGGGAACACTGGTTTTTAAATTCAAAACAAAAGCTCTGTTTCATCTTCAATTCCAGGTGAGTAACTCCTTTTGAAATTTAAATATAAATTGTTGCTTAAATAGGTATGTTTATGTATGTTATTTGGATTGCATGTTGATTTGTTTGCCTGTGCATATGATTTTAAATGTATTGCTGAATATATGCATATAAATGTTTGAATGTATGTGACTGTGCTTCCTCTGATTCTAGTTCCAGGTCCTGTTTTTTTTTTAAAAAAATTCCTCTGCTCTAGTTAAATACTTTGTTAAGATCCTGAAATAAATATGTTAAAGATACCATAGTTTAGTTTAAACTTATTAAGTAAAAACACAAAATTGGTAATTTACTCTGTAAAAGTTGAAGCATCAGAGTATGATTAGTAAACTTGGAAACTCAAACATTATAAATTTTAAATTCAGTATTGTAAACTGAAAGCTTAAACAAAATAATGATTTTTAAAACTAAAATCATATTGTTTAGTTAGGAATTGGAATTGCAGTACTCTTTTGAACAGAAATTGAGTTTTAAGCAAACTCTGGTGATCGAGTTGATTTGAGTGTTTGGGATTCTTGGTGATGGTAGAGCAGTGATCAGGGGATGTGGCAAAAATGTCAGGAAGATGAATAGGGCTTGGTGCGATGGGAGGTTGGCGAAGTTTGTAAACCTAATTTTAACCGGTTTGGTAAATTTTGATCATCTCGAAGTCAAGAAACGATCGAGTGCAACAATTCTTGGAGTAATGGGGTCTTGAGTGTCGAAGAAGAGGTGGACAGAGTTCTAACACCTCCGGTGACCCGAAGAGCAAGGGTTTTGTAAAGGTTGACTGTTGTTTCCTGATTTTGTTCGTGGTGTTCGAATTTTGATTTCAAGATGCTAGTGGGGTTTTAATGGTTGTGATGGGTTTTGGAGTTGAACGTCGACTTGTTCGATGTGTTGGTGGAGGCCGGAGATGGCCAGAGCCACCGTGCATATGCACAGTGGGGTGGTGTATCTGGTGGAAGTTTTGGGGTTGCTGTGTTTTGTTTTACTCGGGTTGTACTCGAGTTAACTCGAGCTTTTGCTCGAAGTTATCTAGTTTGCGACTCGAAGTATAATAGTAGGAGACTCGGGTGTTCTTTCTTCTGTAGTTACAGGTTTTAGAAAACCTATATATTTCAATTCAAAATTGTTTTAAAAGTCTGAATGCAGGTTTAGACAGAATTCAAATCTAAATTTAATGTATGAATTCAAAAAGAGGTTTGAATTCCAGGTTTGAAAATTTAATTTAAACCTTTTAAATTAAAATGTTTTAAACATCTATCAAAGGGTTTAAATATCTGAAATTTAAAATAAAGCATTGAATTAAAATAGAAGATTTAAAAACAAGTTTAAATCTGGAAATATGATTCAGATTTGAATCATGTTTTTGAAAATAAAAGTAGTTTTTAAAATTTTAACATGTTTAAAAAGCTTTAAATTGTTGAAACATATTCTAAATATGAATCTTAAAATTTAGTATGGGTGTAAATTTCTTTTATAAGAAAATCTTTAGCATAAGTTTTTAAAGGGTTTTAAAATGTTTTTAAACTTTGTTTAAGTTAGTTTGATTTCTTTTTAAATTTTAAATGTAATTTGAAAACAATTTAAAGTTAAATTGTTTTAAATTACTTTATTAATGATAAAGTAATCATGAATAAGAAATGTTTATTTTTAAAATAAATTTAAGTTTTAATAATCTTTGTTTCATCAAAATTAGTAAGATAATTTAAATAATTTAATTAATTAATTAATTTAATTAATTAAAGATTTGAAATAAATTAATTAAGGTTAATTAAATTTGTAATTAAAATTAATTAATTCAAGTTAATTACTTAGAAAAGGTAATTAAAGAATTGATGATGAGTTAATGAAGGTTATTAACTTGTGATTATTTATTTATTAATTAATGTAATTAATTTTGATAATTAATTGGATTAGTTAATTTAGATAATCAATTATGAAATTTAATTAAGTATAAATTACTTTATGGAAATAATTAAAGACATTAATTACTAATTGTAATTAATTTATTAATTGGATTAGTTTAAATTAATTAATTAAGTTTAATTAATTTAGGATAATCATTAAATGAGTTGATAAGTAATCAATGAGGAATAATTACATAGAGAAGTAATTAAGTTAAGTAAATTACCGGAGTTAATTAAATTAAGGATGGTATTTTAGGTTAATTACTTTGTGTAAATAATAATGATGATAATTACTTTGTGAAAGTGATTAAAAATTAAATTACTTAGTATAATTAATTTAAGCATTGATTGATTAAATCATTTGAAAATGATTAAGTAATGTAATTAATTAAGAGTAATTAATTACTAATTAGATTAATCAAGGATGATTAATAAATATAATTAATTATTAAATGTAATTAATTTAGAAGTAATTAAGGAAGTACTTAAGGATAATTGATTACTAAATGTAATTAATCAAGTATGATTTAATAATTTTGGCTTAATTAAGGTTAATTATTTAATGTAATTAATTTAAATAAGTAATTAATTTAAATTTAATTAAGGATCATTAATTAATATGATTAATGATGTAATTAAGGATTAATTAATTAAGATTAATTAATCAATGATAAGTGATTAAGGAAGTAATTAATTAATGTAATTAATTAAGGACTAATGTAATTAATTATAATTAATTACTTAATGAAGTAATTAAAGGTTAATTACTGATTTTGGTTAAGGACAATTAATTTGTAAAATTAATTAAAGATAATTACTTGAATGTAATTAAAGGATAATTAATCAAGGGTGATTAATTAAGGTGATTAATTTGAGGATAATGATTTAATTGATTGATAATCAATTAATGGTTAAGTAAGCAAGATTTAAAGTGAGGAAGTAATTAATTCAATTCATTTTAAAGTAATTAAAGGTAAGTAATTAATTTAATTCACTTTAAATTAATTAGAGATAGAAGTAATTAATTTAATTCATTTTAAATTAATTATGGATGGTGTGATTATGGATCCTTGCTTATGAATGGATGATTTGGTTTGACTTGAATGGTTTTGAATCTCAGACATGAGATAAATGGTGTTGTGTGTTATGGATGCATTGGTTGCATTGTGGTGATGATATAAGTATCTATTGATGATGATAATATTGATTATCTATTATGATGATGTGAATTATCTATCTGTGTGTATATGGATAATTAGATTGAATTGTTTTAAAACTTAAAACAACTTGGACCTAAAAGACACGCTTTGGATTTCGATGAGACCGGGATCGGGTTTCCATATTTGGATATCCGAAAACCACATCGATTCCAATTAAACGTTAGGTCGTTAATCCAAGTGGAGCGAGTGAAGACTCGAGATGTAAGGGCTATACGTCAGTATAACTCTGTGGGTGATTCCGTAATGAGTTTGACGGAATAGTGCTTATAGATTCGAGATGGTGAATCAGAGTGCAAGGGCTATGGTCGTTGACTCTGAGGGTGATTCCAATAATGAGTGCAACGAGATAGTGCCTTCGGTTTCGTTCGAATCCGGAACGAACTTGTATGGATTGAATGCTTTCAGAACATCGTCAGGTGGACGATGAGCATTCTAAGTGATGTGTCCTATAAACGTAATCGTAACCTCAAGCCTCATCAACCGAGAATGGCTAAAATAGGGGAGGTGCAGCAAGGCTTCGTGGGTAGCTCCCGCTGGAGAGCAAGATTGATCCCTGTCTAGAGGTCCCTTTATATTCGGCCGTGTGGGCGGTTGGTTCACGACAACTGCCGGGGTTGTCTTGTTCGAAACTATTCACTAAGGAATGGGTCCGGCCTTGTGTTGCAGGGGAGTGGGAGTACTCCTCGGTACGGTAATCTAGGCCACGTACTGTGACGGGCGGTACCCCAGTAGCCTTGCCATTGTATGGAATCCACAATCCAATAAGTGCCAACGGTTTTGATTGTATTACCCACTTTTGTGGCTAGTAGCTAGAATTTAATAGATGTAGCAATTTCGGCTATTTCATATTTATTTGAAAACCCTAGACACTATTATAATATCATCGGATTTCCTATCAAATGTTTTGGTTAGCATAAGGTAAAAACTTTTCCATGTTTATGTGTGGGAAGTCTTACGTGATACCTTTTCTTTCCAAAGGTTTTTCAAAAGTTAAGCAACTTTAACCTGTTACTCACACCAGACCCATGTATGACCCGGAGTTTATTTTTATTTCCATAAACTCTTGGGTACTCAAATATTTACGGGTAGCCAAGGGATTTAGGTTAGGATTCAGGTTAGCTTTGACGAATATTGGGGGAGCAATGGAGCAGGAGGCTTCTGCGTTAGATATATAGTATTCCGATGTGTGTTCTGTGTTGTCTCTGGATTGTATTATGTTGTAAATACTGGACAGGTGTTTATAACTGTCTAGTATGTGTTGTATTATCTGTACTCTGATAGTGTTTGTAAACTATGTAATATTTTATGTTATTATTCGTTCCGCTATTTAGATTCTGATGTGTTGTTTCTTCTTCTTCTCTTTCTTTCTCTTTTCTATCCCTCTCTTTCTTATTAGCGATGCGGCTTCCTGGAGTTTGGAAGTTGGGTCATTACACAACTCCTCCTCTATATTGCAAATCCACTTCGAGCTATCACTCAATTGCATGGCTTCTTCAAGGTCAAATGGCTCATCATGAGTCGCATGTATGGCATAGTCAAATTGATCATCAAGGTCTAGATTTGCATTATCAATCTCCATACCTCTCATATGGCCTAATAGTCCTACGAACGACCCGAGTAGGTATAATACAGCCTAAATTCATTTCAGCTCCACTTTGAATTGGACTTCCTCTAGCTTCACAAACATCATAATCACTACTAAAAGGAACATGTTAACAATTCTGTGATATCTTCTCAATGGCTGAAATGTAGGAACCTCTTCCATCTCCTTAAGCCTATCAAAAACAACTGATGTGTTGAGTAAATCTTCCTTAGACTTGAACGTTGCAGACTCATCAAAAGTAACATGTCTGTATTGCACAATCTTTCTATTAATCGGGTTTGAAACAATATACCCTTTAACTCCGTCCGTGTATCCCATAAATATGTCCTTGTATATTCTTGCCTCCAACTTATCATCATATGTATGGTGCATATACATAGGACAACCAAAAATACGAAAATAACCAAGATACTTAGCTTTTCCCCACCACTTATCCTCCTAAATCTTCCCATCTGTGGTTGGGCATGGATTTTGATTTATAATATGCTTTGCAGTCGACAAACCTTCAGCCCAAAACCTTTTAGATAATCCCACCTGCAATCTCAAGCAACGGGCTTTCTCAAGTAGTGTCTAATTCATCATCTTAGAAACCCTACCGAGTCATGGATTACTAAGTGCATTGAAATGCCTTTGAATATCATGTTGCGTACAAAAATCAAGCAACTCCTTAAAGACAATTTTTTTGGTATTATCAGACTTAAGCACTTTCAACTTTCATCCAGACTGGTTCTCAATTAGCACTTTCCAAGCTTTAAATTTCTCAAAACTTCCTAATTTGGCCTTCATCCCATACAACCAAACATTTTGAGAAAAGTCACCAATGAAGGAAATAAAATATGTAACAATTCGTATTCTACGTATCAGAGGATCATAGAATATTAGTATTATTTTTATATGAGTTTGTATGATTTTATGATTTTGGAAAATGACTACCAAAGCCATTTTCCATTCTTAGAATTTTTAGTGGATGATTTTGACCCTAAAAATCTTATATGGACTATAACTTTTGATTGAGCCAAACAATGGTCTAGAACCACTTCCACTGGATCGGGATGATGGTTTCTCTTTCCGTAGAGTGGTCATAGTAAGGAAAAAGACTCACGAGTTGTGGCTGTTTAAAATTTTACTTGATTTTGGACATATTAATGGGCAATTAGTGAGTTAATAGTTAGGCCCAAAGTTCATTTTGGGATTAGCATGGGGTTGGGGCTGATAGGACTTTTCTCCATCATTTCACACTTCCCAAAACTAAAGAGAATACCCACGTTAACATTTTCTGGTAAAATATTACCATAAACCCTATTTAATTAGCCAAAACGTGTCATTATTGGAAAATTAGCCAGATTAGCACCTTCGACTAGAGATATGCTATTGGAGATCATATTGGTGCTGCTATTCCTTCTTGGATTTATTGGACCTTTGGAATATCTTCGGAATGCTTATGATTAAGGTGAGTGGTTTTAAGTCTCTACATTTGGATTTAGGCTTCATTTTGATATGTATAGATGTATGCTTGTTAGAATATATTATGTATGATGATTTCTTCAGCGTGTAACAAACAACACCCTAGTGGGCCTAAGTTTTCGCTAAATCTAAAACCCAAGTCAACCAACGTACGGATCATTGGTTTGGGATCCTGTAAATAAATAAACAAATGCATATCAGAGCACCATCGATATAATTCACATAAGAATATCAAAGTTTAATAAATCATATAGTTACTGAACAAGACTGACACTTCTAGTATCTAGTGTAATTGTCAGTGCGGATCATGCATATGAAAACCTATCCTTCCAACATTCCTACCTTGCACCGGTACCAATCCCTCTAAAGCTATCATGTGTGCTGTAATGAGGAGGATGGTCAGCACAACGTTCTGGTGACTAATAAGTTAAACATTTTACACAAAACACTAGTTTATGCTGATTTCCTTCCATCACATTATGTCCTTTTATTTTACTTAGTCGTCTCAACCTATATACACGTATGATACGCCCTACTACTCGAAGTAGACCTTAACTACATACGTATATTTAACATATATAGTATAACATTCCCCTTTGGACCTAGATACTATCTCTGCTAGTATCCCTTGCACAACACTCTGTCAGGATCCATCATCAATACAATATCACGTCTCGTCGTCGTGTATACCAAGGATCTCACGCATTGCCTAATAACGGAATCATATAGTTTAGCCATATTCTATTCTGCCTTGGGGATTTTCTGCTACTCAGCTTCCTATTATGGACTTAACTCCATAGACTATAGGTGACTCTACTTCTCGGACTATATTGACTCGGCTCCACGGACTTAAGAAGACTCAGCTTCTTGGATTATTAAGGACTCAAATCTATGGACTACCCCATTCCATTTGAAAGACCTCTCTTAAGAGTTATTTAACCTTGCCCCTAACAAACAAACTATCAGATAACTATAGCGGTGTGCGACCTAACACGACCTACAGTAGTAGGAGGTGTAGCACGTTAGGTGTAACCCTCATCTTTCCCGTTGACTGCTCATGACTGGTGATGTTCTCGACTTATGTACAACTCCTACTCCTAATATGGCACCAACACAATGACATAGCGCCGATCCTTGCTCACCATCCCATTTAGATTGCCTAATGCAATCAAGGCAAAACCCCTCCTAAAGGACTGAAGCAAACCCTACCGAGGAATCCCTTTGTCTATACGCATCGTATATAATTCAATGGGTCCTACAATTGGATATATCCCACATCAGTATAATGCATACACAACTATTGGTACCCCCTTTTGGTAGGCAGACTTCTGTTATGCAATGCTATTGACCTGGCACTCCAACCAATTCTAATGACTATGTCATTCTTATCCATTTAAGTTATTTACTAACTGCAATAATTCACATCCATCGAAAGCGCATACTTGAGGCTACGTATATATGTGTGTGTCTATATATATATATTCACTCATACTTGTTCGATTATTACGCTTCCAATGTTCAACTACTAATAACATTTCTTACTTTTTCCTACATTTAATTCTTACCCAATGTAATGTCATTTACCATTTTCTTTTAAAAGATCTAAATATCTTTTCCATTTACTCCAATTTCTTTTTATTGAACTTTTCTTTCTGTCCCTTTTTAACATTTATTACCCTCTCGGTTTTAGTGAACTTTCCATACACATTTTATTTTAAATTATCATTTGCCTACTTTTTTAATCTTTATTACTTGACTTCTATCTCGCTTATATTTTATATATTAACTCTTCTCTTAGACCTTTATTATTATTATGATTATCATATTTACCATTCTTTACTTTATCCCTATGGATTTCTATAGTTTAATGCATTGGAATTACATCTCTTGCAACACCCCTAATTTTTAATAACATTATTCAAGAGATTTAATTAGATAAATTAAATAGAATAATGTATATATTAAGTGATAAGAGGATTGAGGTTTGAAAATAAAACTAAGGGAAATGTTTAATTAATTCAATGGGCTTAAGAATGGTTTGTAAGCTAAATAAATTACATAAGGGCATATTGGGAATTAGCTGCACTTTACCCTTATATAACTATGGCTGCACCCTCCATTCACGTTCATTTTCTTATTTTCACAAAATTTAAAAACGTAAGAAAAGAAGAGGAGCCTACCATTGTTAAGGAAGAGAAATTCAAATCAAGCCAAGGAATTAAAGAAGGGGAATAAACCTTAATCTCAATCCAATCTCCTTATCTTAATCAAAATAAATAATAATTTATACCATCAATATTTTGTTTTATGATCATATGTTTTTGGATTTAAGATTGAATTCATTTTTTTGATGATTTGGATGATGATATGCTTGGATCATAGTTTGTTAGATTTGAATAAGATTGTTTAAATATGATTTTCCATGGTTTTAAGGGTAAAATCGATTGAAATTGATGTTTAAATGCCATGGATTTTTTTTTTACATTATGTAAAACATGATTTTGGAGTTGGATTTTAATTTTGATAATTTTTCAAGCTATGGAAAGATTATTATGAATTTTCAAAAGAAAATATGATCAAATTGGATTAAAAATCTATTTTGATTAATTCAGGAAGAATTTAGGTCTGAAATTTTGATATGTTGATAACATGATGAAATTGAATATTTGTAATTTTTGGGGTTTTTCTTGAGTGATTTGCTATGAAAATTAAATTATTTTCGGAGAAGGACTTATTTGCATTATTGATTTTGCTTAATGGAAGGGCTTATTTGCTAAATTAACCTTGGTTTAGATCTAAAATTAAGAGGTGGTTATTTTGGTAAAGAATTTGAAAAGTTGAGGCAACCAACCGCATGTTTACACATGGGAAGGTTAGTTGAAAAGTGTTTTCTTTAATTGGCATTAAATTAGAATTACCCAGAAAAGTGGGTTCCGCCTCAATTAGAAGTACCTTTCGACCTGTAGCTTCCGCGTTTAATCAAGTTAAAACCCCACAAAGTCGAAACCAATAAACAAAGTATCACTTAGATGGTACGTAGTGTATTGGAGGAAGGCGAAAGGCATGTCGAAAGCATAGCTTTCGATGGGGTCGAAACCTTAGTTTTACTTTCAAATGTAAAAGCACCTGCCTAGTTTTATTAAAGCTTTCAAAGGAGTCAAAAATATGCTTTCGAAATAGGTTTTCTAATAGCTTTCGAAGGGGTTTCCATTTAATGTTTTAAAAGTATAGGATTTCGAAATGCTTCCTCTATTTATAAAATGATGCTTTCGAAAGTAGTGGTTTCGACTTAGTTGAAACCCAACCGTTGTTATTTTGCCTTTCGAGTGTGCTGAAGCCATCAATGCTTTCGAAGGGTTATCCTTGTTTTAAACTTATGCTAGCCACTTCCTAAATGCTTTCAAAAGGGGGTTAATGGTTTCAAAGGCAATGGCTTCGAAAGGTGTTTCGAAACCAATCTTCAAGGTTTTTCCCAAATGATTTATGCTTGTTGGCATCAAGTTTTCCCCAATACTTTTATATGTTAAAGAATAGTTTCGAAAGAGATACTTTCGTTTATATTCACTTTGACCCAACTGATATTTTAAATATAAACCCAATGGTTTTGAAAGGGGTACTCTCAATGGTCTCGAAAGGGATACTTCCAAAGGTTTTGAAAGGGGTACTTTCAAAGGTTTCAAAAGGGCACTTTCAATGGTTTTGAAGCTACGCTTCTAAGAGTTAATAAGCAATACTTTATTACATATGATTTTTTTTGAAAGAGAGGTTTTAAAGTGTTTTAAAGGTAAGGGCCTAATGTTTTGAAAAGAGATTTATATACTTTCGGAGGAGGTTATCCAGTGAGGTTGAAAGAAATTTTTTGAAGGTTTTGAAAGCCTTAGTTTTTCAAAACAAATAACCCAATCTCACATTTAAAAGAAAACCATGGCATAAATAAAGTGTTGTGAAATGAAGTTTTGAAGAAGTTTTCCTTGATCAATGGGTTAAAGGGATTAACCAAGTTTTATATAAAAAATGAATTCATGGATATTAAACCCACAAGAATGGTAATGTTATGTTATTATGTTTGCTTCTTCAAATATATATATATATATATTCACATTGTAATGAACCCATAATGGTAATTTGAGGAAGAGCAGAATAACCAGCTAGGTTGACCCAGCAGTGAATATAAATTAAATTAATTAAATATATTGCTAGGGAGCCAATAGGTTCACAGTAAGCCCATGAAAACTATGTATAGGAAAAGATATTGGCAGAGGCCAATAGATTCATAGTAAGCCCATGAAAACTATGTATAAATAAATGAAGATATCAGGAAGATAGGTTCTTAGTTAGCTCATGAAAACTTTGATTTGATATTGGCAGGGGCCAATAAGTTTGTAGTTAGCCTATGAAAACTATATCCAGATTCAGATATTGGCAGAAGTCAATAGGTTCCTAGTCAACTGATGGAAACTACGGTAAGAGGAAAGATATTGGAGTTACCAATAAGTTCAGGAAGAATCCATGAAACAGTAAAGATATTGGCAGGGCCAATATATTCTTAGTGATCATTTGAAAACTATGTAACTGGACAGGAAGTCCTTAACCATTAGACAATTTATTAGTAAGCCCATGAAAACTAATAGATTAATAGTGACCTTGGAAACTAGGAATGAGATAGTTCGTCAGAATGAATGGGGTTAGGAAATACAGATTTGATTTACTTGTTTGCATATCATCATATTATTTTGAATTATTTTAACCATTGTGTAAGCAGGAGCACAATATATGGTTTTATAAAGGTTTAGGATACTAGTGAGAGGAAAACCCATTCTGCTAAGTGGCGTGGTCTCACTAGATATCTAAATGGTTTGAGATGGTATATAATTATTTATACCAGACTTTATGTCTGACTCAAAGTTTATGTTTTCCCCTTAAACTCTCGGGTACTCAATTGATTTTGAGTAGTTTAAGAGTTTAGGTTTCTAGGTACCTCTTAGACAAATAAGCTTCCGAAGACGTATATGAGGCATGATGGCTATTTAGAGTTCTCCTTTATTTTGATTCCGCTATGTTGTTTTTGTAAACGAAAAGTTGTTAAATTGCCAATATATACTCTGATCCAATGAGGCATCTTCATATATCGCTATTGGTGTATGTTGTTGTAACAACCCGGAATTTTTGACTGCATATTTTAATAAATATTTAATCTAATTTAAATTAAATACAAGTTTCTCAAATTATAAACTGATGAGATCTTAATTATTTACCAGCATATATGTGTTTGTAAAAGAAAGTTTTGATTTGAAAATTTAAAATAGAATGCTTCAAAACCATTTAAAACAGAATCTCTCTTACTCAATAAAAAATCAAAGACTCTATATTTTTATTCCTTGATAATATACATATGAATACAATTGTAGTTTTTAAAATGATAAGTTTAAAAATAAACAAACATAGTAATATTAAACATAAACATGGAAGTATAAAACAATTGGATGGTTATAACATAAACATACAAAACAAGTATAAAAACATAATTATAAATTATAAAATATAACTAAAGAGATAAATGTACAAATATAAGTTATAACTTGAAATATATAAATATAAGTATATAAACATAAGAACACTATAATATTAATATAAGTTATAACTAGGAATATAAAATTTGCAAATGCAATATTATGATACAAATGCTTGGAAAAAAATCTAAAGTACAAATAGATTGCAATCAATAAAGTCAAAACATTAACCTGTGAAGCCGATTTATACAATACATAAATTTTAACAAAGATCGTATGAACAAGTATACAAATTACATGTAAAATATCTTTGTGCAAAATCTGTATACACATATGTACAACAATCAAGTGTCTTTGTCCAGAGAGAAAAAAAAATATAAACTAAAAGTAAAACTTATGTGCTGCTGGAAATTTATATGCATAAGAAACAAAGTTTCACTTCAATATAAATGGAACAGATCTTTGTCTTGTACAAAAAAGTTAACAGGAATCAGTAAACATTAATTACGTGTTATCATAAATGAAAGCACATACATTAAATTAGCCCAACTTTTAGTTCAAGCTAAGTACTACAGCCGAAATATCTATATCACTTCATACTGCAGAACATAATACTTAGCCAATAAAAAGAAGAAGAAGAGAGCATGGTATTACAAATAAAGGCTGCCTAGATACAACCCATATTATTCTGTACTTCTATATATATCTATCATACTTTTAAGTTCGTTCATAAAAACTTAACTAAACCTAAAAGCAACCTTGAGATAAGAGAAAGAAACAAACAGCTCTACTTTGCAAACTTAAATTTAATTCAAAACAGAAAAAAAAACAAAAGCTTTAGGAAATTTCACCTGCAGTGTCTTCTTCAACACATCGCTTTCTGTTCAAAGTTTTGACTTGTGAGTAAACCTATTACTTTGATTTATCTATGAAATTTTGGGTTTGTTGTATAGTTTGAATAAGAATTTGTATGCTCCAGTGCACTGCAAGTATTTTAGAAACAGTTTTCTATATCTTTTGATTACAGATAATAACAGTAGGGAATTTGTAATATTTCTTTTTGTAAATACTGTATACCTAGGAATTTAAGTTGAATATATTTGTTTAAAACCGAAAATCATGACTTGGAGCTAAGTTTTGAAGGTGGCAGTGAAGTTCAAACTCTGTATATTCAAAGTTTACAGTGGAAAAATTAATATGTGTAAACTCAAAGATTTTAATTTGTTAATTCTAACTCATATATTAAGTAAACACACAAAATTAGGATTTTTAAAATGAAGATGATGATTTTTAGTTCAATATTTATGGTGCAGTTTGAATATGAACAAAAGTTGCACTTTTGTTGATTATGGTAGATTCAATTAATTTTAATCGTTGAAATTTCATATGAAGCAAGTTTGAAGATGTAGTAACATAGGAAGAATGTTAAATATTTTTTTTTATGCAAGAATTTGGGAAATGGAGCAAATATAGGGTTTAAGATTGCGTTTTACTGTGCACTGTTAAAATCGTGATTTCGGCAACTTGGATGGATCGAGTATCTCGAGATTATGGGTGAAGGTAGAGGAGTGTGTGGTTGAGCTATGACCGGATACCCAACGTTTCCGGTGATCGCCGTTGATGGGACGAACGATTTTTTTTCGGTGTGTTCGTATGGTTGTTCGAGCATCAGGTCATATTTTGATTCGATAATTTTCGAAGGGTTTTGAGTTTCAATTTTGGTAGTCGAGACGTTTTGGGGTTTGCTGGTGGTAGCGCAAGTCGCCGGAGGCGAGGCGATCCACCGTGCATGTGCACGTTGGTGATCAGTGCCAATGGAATTTTTGGTCGTCGCGTGTGCGTTTTGCTCGAGTCTCTTGGAAGGTCGCTATGAGTTTTTCCTTGGGTTGCGCGTGGGTATTTTTGTTTCTGGAGTTTAAAAATTTATAACTAAACAAAAATATAAAATGAGAATAAGAAGAAGGGGAATGGGAAAGGGAGACACAGGAAAACACACAGGAAAAAGTCGAGACTGTCTCGAGTAGGGAAGGGTGCTGGCTCGGGTTTATTTCCAATTGAACGTGCATAATTTTGTTTTAGTATTTTTTATAACTAAGTAACTAAGCAATTAGTTAGTTAGGTTAATATTTGTTTTAAAGGTTTAATAAGTTAAGTGATGTAAAGATAGTTGATTAGTATAAAGTAATTAGAATGTAAATTAATTTATATTTGAAATTAAATTGATAACTTTAATTAATTTTGTAATCAAAATAAATCATGTGTTAAATTAATTTAAAACTTAAGAACGTTAGCTAATTACTTAAAAGTTAATTAATGGTAATTAACTTAAGTGATTAATTAGGGATTATAATTAATTTAATTGATAAAAATTGATTAATTAAAGTAATTAAATAATTAATTCATTTTTAATAAGTAAGTTATTAATTAACAATTAGAAATAAATTAATTAACTGAGTAATTAAGTAACAATTGATGGATAAAAATAATTAATTAAAGATTAGATGATTAATAAATTGATAATTAATGATTAACTAAGTAATTAATTGATCATTAACAAGTAAATAAATCAGTGATTAATTAAACAGAATGAAGTAGTTTATTCTTAAGCAATAAATTAAGTTAAGTAAACCAAACTGTTTTGGTAGGCATTGATAATTCTGTTTGATTGACTTTGATGATATTCTGTGATATGTTGTAATATATTCTGGATATATCTATGATAACTGTGTATGGTTTATCTGTGATATCTGTTATGTGAATTCTTAATATTAAATTAAACTGTTAAGTTAAATAGATAACTTGGCCCTTAAAATGGCGTTTGGATTCCGATGAGACCGGGATCGGAAGAATCAATTTTGATTCTCCGAAAACCACATCGATCCAAATTAAACGATAGGTCGTGACTTATCATTTGGTGGTCGAGATGGTGTTTCAGAATGCAAGGGTTATCGTCGTTAACTCTGAGGGTGATTCCAAAATGAGTGCAACGAGATAGTGCCTTCGGTTTCGTTCGAACCCGGAACGAACTTGTATGGATTGAATGCTTTCAGCACATCGTCAGGTGGACGATGAGCATTCTAAGAATAATGTTCAATAAAGGTAATCGCAGCCTCAAGCCTCATCAACCGGGAATGGCTAAAACAGGGGAGATGCAGCAAGGTTAGGTCATGCCCAAGCAGGACAAGATATTCCCCTGTCTAGATGTCCCTTTTATTTCGGCTGTGTGAGCAGTTGTTGGCCACAACTGCGGGGTTATCTTGTTCGGGACTGTTCAGTAAGGAATGGTTCCAGCCTTGTGTTGTAGGGGGTCGGGAGTGATCCTCGGTACGGTGATCTAGGCCCCGTACTGTGACGGGCGGTACCCCAGTAGCCCTGCCATTGTTGGAAACCCATTTTCCCTACGAGACTCTACGGTTTTGATTTGTATTACCCACTTTCGTGGCTAGTAGCTGGAATTTAATAGATGTAACAATTTCGGCTATTTTCTATTTACTTGAAAACCCTAGACACTATTATAATATCACTGAAGTTCCTATAAAATGTTTTAGTTAGCGTAAGGTAAAAACTTACCCATATTTATTTGTGGGGAGTCTTACGTGGTACCTTTATTTCAAATGATTTTCAAAGTTAAGCAATTTTAACCTGTTTTCTCATACCGGTCCCAATTCTGACCCACAGTTTATATAGAGTTTTTTATAAACTCTTGGGTACTCAAATTTTTATGAGTAGCCAAGTGATAGGTATTTGGGAGTGTTGATTTTCTGGAGAAGCTTATGGGGAAGAAGACCAGACGTATGTACCTATATATGTAGTTCCGTTGTGTAGCTAGTGTGTGTTGTGTTTTTGATGTATGTATGGACACATATGTATATGACAGTCCTGTTATATGATAGTGTATGACTCTGATGTATGAAAAACTATGTAATAGTTATGTAATGTATTATATTTTGTTCCATTCCACTGTGAGATTCTGATGTTTTTATTCTTTCTATTTCTATCCCTTTCTTTCTTAATGATGATACGTCTTTATGGGAGTTAGAAAGTCGGGTCGTCACAGTTGGTATCAGAGCGCTAGGTCGAGCGAATACCTAGGCTCTTGTGTTATAATTATCTTGAGAGTGCATATTTGTATTTTCATATAATTATATATGTCTATCTAATTTGTTGAGTTACCTGTTCAGGTGACTGACATGAGTTCTGGAAGAAGAGGTAGAGTTAGGGCCAGTACTTCAACAGATGATGGACGGAGTCAAAATGCTAGTGAGGCTGTCAATCCAGTACCACCTCAAGTTAGTTTTGCAGCTTTATGCAAAGATTTCAAAAATCTCGGAGGCCAACCATTCAAAGGTTCGGAGTCAATAATTGAAGTTCAAGCCTGGCTACGCTCTTGTGAGTGCATTTTCAAGAGCATGAAATTGTCTGATAAGCGTAAGAGGCATATGGCATCGTGGCAATTGCAGGGTGGTGCAGCAACATGGTGGGATTCAACAATTGCAAATATTTCTGAGGATGACATTTCATGGGACAGATTTAAGGAGTTGTTTGAAGAGAGGTTTATGCCAACGGCATGGAGAACCCAATTGTATCAGGATTTTCTATATTTGAAGCAGGGTAGCATGTCTATTTCGGAGTATGAAACCAGATTCGACAAGCTCTCTTGTTATGGACCAGGACTCATCGATACTTCTCTTAAAAAGAATGAGAAATTTGCGCAAGGATTGAGGCCTGAATTCCATGGAAAATTGACAGTGCTTCTGAAGGGATCTTTTGTTGATTTGATTGATATGGCATTGAGATATGAAAGTTTGATGAGTAAGAAACCGGTGGCTCCAGTGGCAGCTTCAGGTGGGAATTTCACTAATTCGAATAAGCGAAAGTTCGATCCTAAATGGAGAAAGCCAAATAAGAAGAAACCTGGAAATAACAACGGACCTCGCAAGTGCTACATTTGTCAATAGGAAGGACATTTGGCAAATAAGTGTCCTAGAAAAGGATTCCAGCAGCAGCAACAGCAACCGCATCAGAGTGGCCCAAGATCAGCTATGGTACATAAATCATTGTGCTTTAATTGTCATCAACCAGGACACATGATCAAGAATTGTCCACTTCTGCAAAGGGTACCTCAGAATAAAGTTTTTGCTTTGGAAGCCGGACCATCTTCTTCTTCGATGGGCAAAGGACTATTAGAAGGTACTTTACTTTTAGATGGAAAATATATTAAAGTTTTGTTTGATTCGGGTGCTTCCTTGAGTTTTATTTCTCTGGGCTCTGTTGAAAAGTTCTCTCTTACCCCTAGTTCTGTAGACAGTCCTATCTTAGTATCAAATCCTATAGGAGGGGTGACCAAATTAGACACTATCTGTAAGGACTTGAAGATCTCTTATCTATCTCACAGTTTTTCTTGTGACCCGTATGTGTTGAATTTTAAAGGATTTGATCTTATTTTGGGAATGGATTGGCTGGATAAGTATAAAGCCGTTTTGAATTGTGATGAAAGAACAGTTTCGTTGGAAACTGATCTGGGTAGAATTGCCAGAGTGTCGTGTGATAATTCTGGAATTCACTTGAGCAGTCTTTTGCATGGAATTGAGACTTCTGAAGAGAGTGTTGAAGATATCGATGTGATTCAAGATTTTCCTGATGTATTTGAAGAAGTTAAGTGTTTGCCACCACATCGAGAAATAGAGTTCCGTATTGATTTGATTCCGGGAGCTGTGCCAGTGATTCAGCCCAGTAGGAGAATGGCTCCTAGGGAACGAGAAGAGTTGGTTAAGCAGACGCAAGATCATTTTAGAGAAAGGGTTGATTTGACCCAGTTTTTCTTGTTGGGGTTCGGCGGTAGTATTTTTGACCAAATCAGATGGGTCACTGAGGTTCTGTGTGGATTATAGAGAATTGAACAAAGTGACTATCCGTAATAAATATCCTCTTCCTCGCATCGATGATCTTTTTGTCCAGTTGCATGGTGCTTCTATCTTTTCTCAACTAGATCTAGCTTCAGGTTTCTACTAGTTGAGGGTAGCTGAAGACAGTATTCCCTTGACTGCATTTAGGGGACCAAATTGTTTCTATGAGTGGTTGGTTATGCCGTTCGGATTAACCAACGCTCCTGCCTACTTCGTTGACCTCATGAACCGAGTCTTTAGGGATGTGTTGAATAAGTTCGTGCTGGTATTCATTGATGATATCTTGGTCTATTCCAAATCTGAAGAAGAGCACAGGGAACATTTAAGGATTGTATTGGAGACTCTGAGAAAGCATGTGCTGAAGGCGAAGTTTTAAAAGTGTCATTTCTGGAAATCGGAGGTTAAATTTTTAGGGCACATTGTTTCTGGTGAAGGCATTTCTGTAGACCCAACGAAAGTTGAAACTATTCTAGAATGGAAACAGCCAGAGACAATGATGGAAGTTCGCAGTTTTTTAGGATTGGCTGGCTACTACAGGAAATTTATCAGGGATTATTCCAAGATTTCTTCACATCTGACTAAGCTGACCAGGAAAGGAGCAAAATTCAAATGGACACCTCAGTGTGAAGAAGCTTTTCAGGAATTAAAGATAAGGTTAACTAGTGCACCAGTACTTTCTATTCCGGATGGGAAGAGCAAATTCGAGGTTTACACTGATGCTTGTATAGTGGGTTTGGGAGCAGTTCTGATGCAGAACGGGAGGGTTATCGCGTATGCTAGTCGTCAGTTGAAGCCTCATGAGAAAAACTACGCTACGCACGATCTTGAATTGCTAGCCATTGTTTTTGCTTTGAAAATCTGGAGACATTATCTTTTGGGAGAGAAATTCGAATTGTTCACGGATCACAAACCGTTGAAATATCTATTCTCTCAAAAAGATCTAAATCTGAGACAGCAGCGGCGGGTTGAATTTCTTGCATCCTATGATTTGGATATTCTGTACACCCCGGGGAAAGCGAATGTCGTAGCTGATGCTCTCAGTAGGAACGCGGTTCTATCTCTTCTGGAAGTGGTTCCATCTCCTATTGAAAGGATTTCAACCAAGCAAGAATCTGATAAGATGTTGAGGAGGATCATCAAAAGAGTCAGGAAGGGTCAGTGTCACAGTTTTGAAATCGATGGCCAAGGAACACTAAGGATTAACGGGAGAATCTGTGTTCCGAATGATAAGAAGTTGAGGCAGGAAGTGTTGTTTGAAAGTCACCGCTCCAAATTGAATATTCATCCGGGAATCTCGAAGATGTACAAGGACATGGGGAGAGCTTTCTGGTGGCCGAATACGAAGAAGGATGTTGCTAGATTTGTGAACAGTTGTGCCATCTGCCAACAAGTTAAAGGTGATCAACAGAAATCTGCCGGATTATTGCAGCCTTTGGAAATTCCGAATTGGACATGGGAAATGATCTCGATGGATTTTATTGATGGTTTGCCTAGAACCAGGAGAGGAAATGATGGTATATGGGTTATTGTAGATCGTTTAACTAAGAGTGTCCATTTTATACCAGTTAAGGCAACCCGTACTGCAGTTTCTCGGGTGGAAATTTTCTTGAAGGAGATAGTTAGATTGCATGGTGTCCCAGTCAGCATAGTAAGTGATCATGATCCTATTTTCACTAGCAAAGTTTGGGAAGCTCTGCAATCAGCAATGGGAACAAATTTGAGATTGAGTGCAGCCTATCATCCTCAAACGGACGGACAGACGGAGAGGCTTAATCGTATTCTTGAGGATATGCTACGGGCTTGTATTTTAGATTTTGGACGATCTTGGGAGGACCATCTACATCTAGTGGAATTCTCTTATAATAACAGTTATCAAGCAAGTATTAAGATGGCTCCTTATGAAGCTTTATACGGAAGACCGTGTAGATCCCCATCTTGTTGGATTGAATCGAAGGATCGTCTTGTGCTCGGACCCGATCTTATTCGAGAAGCTTCTGCGTAGGTTGAGCTTATCAAGAAAAGGATGAAAGCTGCTCAAGATCGTCAGAAGAAATATGCTGATATAAGACGAAGGCCATTGGAATTTGAGATCGGAGACTTAGTTTTTGTTAAAGTTTCCCCAATTAAAGGTGCTATAAGATTCGGAAAAACGGGAAAACTTGCTCTGAGATACATTGGACCATTTCGAGTGTTGGAAAGAATTGGAGCTGTAGCCTACAGGATTGAATTGCCAGAGCGGATGTCTGGATTCCTCATGTGTTTCATGCATCGCATTTTAGGAAATTTGTTCATGATCCATCACTGGTTGTAGAACCAGTAATTCAAGAAGATTTGGAAGTAGAACCCAGTTTAACTGTGGTCAGAAATCCAGTTCGAATTGTGGATCAAGACGAGAAGCAACTCAGGAACAAAGTGGTGAAACTCGTCAAGGTGCAATGGAGTGAGGATCCCAGAGATTGTACCTGGGAAACACTCGATTGTTTTAAGAATGCTTATCCGGATTTATGTTCGAAGAACTAGTGATGTTTGTTAGAGTAGACTGTTTGATTGTGTTATTGTATGAATGATATGTATGTTTGGATTGTTAATATCAAAGCTTTTGAATTAACTATTGTTTTAAATTTCGGGGACGAAATTCTTTTAAGGGGGAAGGAATGTAACAACCCGGAATTTTTGACTCCATATTTTAATAAATATTTAATCTAATTTAAATTAAATACAAGTTTCTCAAATTATAAACTGATGAGATCTTAATTATTTACCAGCATATATGTGTTTGTAAAAGAAAATTTTGATTTGAAAATTTAAAATAGAATGCTTCAAAACCATTTAAAACAGAATCTCTCTTACTCAATAAAAAATCAAAGACTCTATATTTTTATTCCTTGATAATATACATATGAATAATATTGTAGTTTTTAAAATGATAAGTTTAAAAATAAACAAACATAGTAATATTAAACATAAACATGGAAGTATAAAACAATATGGATGGTTATAACATAAACATAAAAAACAAGTATAAAAACATAATTATAAATTATAAAATATAACTAAAGAGATAAATGTACAAATATAAGTTATAACTTGAAATATATAAATACAAGTATATAAACATAAGAACACTATAATATTAATATAAGTTATAACTAGGAATATAAAATTTGAAAATGCAATATTATGATACAAATGCTTGGAAAAAAAATCTAAAGTACAAATAGATTGCAATCAATAAAGTCAAAACATTAACCTATGAAGCCGATTTATACAATACAGAAATTTTAAAAAAGATCGTATGAACAAGTATACAAATTACATGTGAAATATCTTTGTGCAAAATCTGTATACACATATGTACAACAATCAAGTGTCTTTGTCCAGAGAGAAAAAAAATATAAACTAAAAATAAAACTTATGTGCTGCTGGAAATTTATATGCATAAGAAACAAAGTTTCACATCAATATAAATGGAACAGATCTTTGTCTTGTACAAAAAAATTAACAGGAATCAGTAAACATTAATTACATGTTATCATAAATGAAAGCACATACATTAAATTAGGCCAACTTCTTGTTCAAGCAAAGTACTACAACCGAAATATCTATATCACTTCATACTGCAGAACATAATACTTAGCCAATAAAAAAAGAAGAAGAGAGCATGGTATTACAAATAAAGGCTGCCTAGATACAACCCATACTATTCTGTACTTCTATATATATCTATCATACTTTTAAGTTCATTCACAAAAACTTAACTAAACCTAAAAGCAACCCTGAGATAAGAGAAAGAAACAAACAGCTCTACTTTGCAAACTTAAATTTAATTCAAAACAGAAAAAAAAAACAAAAGCTTTAGGAAATTTCACCTGAATTGTCTTCTTCAACACATCCCTTTCTGTTCAAAGTTTTGACTTGTGAGTAAACCTATTACTTTGATTTATCTATGAAATTTTTGGTTTTTTGTATAGTTTGAATAAGAATTTGTATGCTCCAGTGCACTGCAAGTATTTTAGAAACAGTTTTCTATATCTTTTGATTACAGATAATAACAGTAGGGAATTTGTAATATTTCTTTTTGTAAATACTGTATACATAGGAATTTAAGTTGAATATATTTGTTTAAAACCGAAAATCATGACTTGGAGCTAAGTTTTGAAGGTGGCAGTGAAGTTCAAACTTTGTATATTCAAAGTTTACAGTGGAAAAATTAATATGTGTAAACTCAAAGATTTTAATTTTTTAATTCGAACTCATATATTAAGTAAACACACAAAATTAGGATTTTTAAAATGAAGATGATGATTTTTAGTTCAATATTTATGGTGCAGTTTAAATATGAACAAAAGTTGCACTTTTTTCGATTAAGGTAGATTCAATTAATTTTAATCGTTGAAATTTCATATGAAGCAAGTTTGAAGATGTAGTAACATAGGAATAATGTTAAATATTTTTTTATGTAAGAATTTGGGAAATGGAGCAAATATAGGGTTTAAGATTGCGTTTTACTATGCACTGTTAAAATCGTGATTTCGGCAACTTGGATGGATCGAATATCTCGAGATTATGGGTGAAGGTAGAGGAATATGTGGTTGAGCTATGGACGGAGATCCAACGTTTCCGGTGATCGCCGTTGATGGGTCGAACGATTTTTTTTTTGTTGCGTTCGTTTGGTTGTTCGAGCATCAGGTCATATTTTGATTAGATAATTTTCGAAGGGTTTTGCGTTTCAATTTTGGTATTCGAGACATTTTGGGGTTTGCTGGTGGTAGCGCAAATCGCCGGAGGCGGGGCTCACCACCGTGCACGTGCACGGTGGTGATCAGTGCCAGTGGAATTTTTGGTCGTCGCGTGTGTGTTTTGCTCGAGTCTCTTGGAAGGTCGCTTCGAGTTTTTCCTTGGGTTGCGCGTGGGTATTTTGTTTCTGCAGTTTAAAAATTTATAACTGAACAAAAATATAAAATGAGAAGAAGAAGAAAGGGAATGGGAAAGGGAGACGCAGGGAAACGCACGGGAAAAACTCGAGACTGTCTCGAGTTGGGAAGGGTGCTGGCTCGGGTCTATTTCCAATTGAACGTGCATAATTTTGTTTTAGTATTTTTTGTAACTAAGTAACTAAGCAATTAGTTAGTTAGGTTAATATTTGTTTTAAATGTTTAATAAGGTAAGTGATGTAAAGATAGTTGATTAATATAAAGTAATTAGAATGTAAATTAATTCATATTTGAAATTAAATTGATAACTTTAAATTAATTTTGTAATTAAAAATAAATCATGTGTTAAATCAATTTAAAACTTAAGAAGTTTAGCTAATTACTTAAAAGTTAATTAATGGTAATTAACTTAAGTGATTAATTAGGGATTATAATTAATTTAATTGATAAAAATTGATTAATTAAAGTAATTAAATAATTAATTCATTTTTAATAAGTAAGTTATTAATTAACAATTAAAAATAAATTAATTAACTGAGTAATTAAGTAACAATTGATGGATAAAAGTTAATTAATTAAAGATTAGATGATTAATAAATTGATAATTGATGATTAACTAAGTAATTAATTGATCATTAATAAGTACATAAATCAGTGATTAATTAAACAGAATGAAGTAGTTTATTCTTAAGCAATAAATTAAGTTAAGCAAACCAAACTGTTTTGGTATGCATTGATAATTCTGTTTGATTAACTTTGATGATATTCTGTGATATGTTGTAATATATTCTGGATATATCTATGATAACTGTGTATGATTTATCTGTGATATCTCTTATGTGAATTCTTAATATTAAATTAAACTGTTAGGTTAAATAGACAACTTGGCCCTTAAAATGGCGTTTGGATTCTGATGAGACCGGGATCGGAAGAATCAATTTTGATTCTCCGAAAACCACATCGATCCAAATTAAACGATAGGTCGTGACTTATCATTTGGTGGTCGAGATGGTGTTTCAGAATGCAAGGGTTATCGTCGTTAACTCTAAGGGTGATTCCAAAATGAGTGTAACGAGATAATGCCTTCGGTTTCGTTCGAACCCGGAACGAACTTGTATGGATTGAATGCTTTCAGCACATCGTCAGGCGGACGATGAGCATTCTAAGAATAATGTTCAATAAAGGTAATCGCAGCCTCAAGGCTCATCAACCGGGAATGACTAAAGCAGGGGAGATGCAACAAGGTTAGGTGGGTCATGCCAAAGCAGGATAAGATATTCCCCTGTCTAGATGTCCCTTTTATTTTGGCTGTGTGAGCAGTTGTTGGCCACAACTGCGGGGTTATCTTGTTCAGGACTGTTCAGTAAGGAATGGTTCCGGCCTTGTGTTGTAGGGGGTCGGGAGTGATCCTCGGTACGGTGATCTAGGCCCCGTACTGTGACGGGCGGTACCCTAGTAGCCCTGCCATTGTTGGAAACCCATTTTCCCTACGAGACTCTACGGTTTTGATTTGTATTACCCACTTTCGTGGCTAGTAGCTGGAATTTAATAGATGTAACAGTTTCGGCTATTTTCTATTTACTTGAAAACCCTAGACACTATTATAATATCACTGAAGTTCCTATAAAATGTTTTGGTTAGCGTAAGGTAAAAACTTACCCGTATTTATTTGTGGGGAGTCTTACGTGATACCTTTATTTCAAATGATTTTCAAAGTTAAGCAATTTTAACCTGTTTACTCATACCAGACCCATGTCTGACCCGCAGTTTATATTTTGTTTTTCATAAACTCTTGGTTACTCAAATTTTTATGAGTAGCCAAGTGATAGGTATTTGGGAGTGTTGATTTTCTGGAGAAGCTTTTGAGGAAGAAGACCAGACATATGTAGCTATATATGTAGTTCCGCTGTGTAGTTAGTGTGTGTTGTGTTTTGGATGTATGTATGGACACATATGTATATGACGGTCCTGTTATATGATAGTGTACGACTCTGATGTATGTATAACTATGTAATAGTTATGTAATGTATTATATTTTGTTCCATTCCGCTGTGAGATTCTGATGTTGTTATTCTTTCTTTCTATTCTTTCTATTTCTATCCCTTTCTTTCTTAATGATGATACGTCTTTCTGGGAGTTAGAAAGGCGGGTCGTCACAGTTGTAGTTAGTATATTTTCTCTAAACGTGGTTCTCATATTGGGATTATGTAATGAATTTGAAATGTTTTGGAATGGAATGCAGAACTTGTTTGATGTTTTAAATTTTTTCCATATTCATGTATTTCTGTTATATCAATGTACCTAACATTACTGTATTTGGTCGTCGAGGATTAATAACTATGGATGACTGCAGCATCCATAGTCGTTATTTTTGGTCCTCTAAGTAGGGGATGTTACATCTATCCCAAAAGAAAAGTTTAATACAATAACCTTAGGGAAATGGATAACATGCATTGATTTTTCAGATTTGAACAAGCCGTATCCAAAAGACAATTTTCACTTTTCGAGGATCGAGCAGCTGGTGGATTCAACGACAGGACATGAATTGTTATCTTTCATGGTGCATACTCGAGATATAACCAAACCCCGATGCATATTCCCAATCAGGAGCACACCAGTTTCATTACTGATGTTGAATTGTACTGTTATGTAGTAACGGATTAAAGAATGCAAGAGCTACTTATCAGTGCTTAGTCAATAAGATGTTTAAAGATCAGATTGGAAAAATGATGGAAGTGTATGTGGATGATATGCTCATGAAGTCATGAAGATTAAACAACCATATTAGAGACTTGGTAGAAATGTTCGACATCCTCCGACATTACAAGATGAAAATTAATCCTTTGAAGTGTTCTTTTGGGGTTGCATCCGAAAAATTCCTGGGTTTTGTTGTTAATGCCCATGGAATAAAAGCTAATCCTATGAATTTTCAGGCTATCTGCGATATCCAAGCACTAAGGACAATTAAAAAATTACAAAGTTTGAATGGGAAAGTTGTTGCCCTAAGTTGATATATTTCCAGAGCTATCGACAAACGCATTCCCTTCTTTGACTTGATTAGGAAAGGGAAAAGAACTTCGAATGGATACATGATTGTAAAGATGCATTTCAAGCTTTGGTAAATCATTTAGAGAGACCCTCCATCCTAACAAAGCCGATGGATTATGTAAATTTGTACATTTATTTGGCCATAACGGCACAGGCTAAAACAAGATCGGATCCAAAGGCCGGTACATTACGTCAGCAAATGATTGACGGGAGCTGAAAGGAACTATTCGAAAATAGAGAAACTGGCATACTGCTTGCTAATTGCATTAGAAGGCTTCGTGCATACTTCTAGGCACACTCGATAAATGTTTACAGCAGCCGACCGTTACAACAGGTCCTACAGCGACCTGAGACGTCTGAAAGGTTACTCAAGTGGAATATCGAGCTCAGCCAATTCGATATTACTTATCTCACACGGAGGGCTATTCAGGTTCAGGCACTAGAAGATTTTGTAACAGAGTTTACTGCACAGGATGATTCTCCAGAAGGCAGCGAAATCCCCATCATATGGAGGAAATTGTATACTGATAGAGCGTCTAATGATCATTGTTCTAGAGCTTGAATTGTGTTTGTAACTCCTGAAGATCAGTCAGTCTTTTATGCTTTAAAGCTTGATTTTTCAACGAGAAACAACGAAGCTAAGTATGATGCTCTCACTGCTGGACTTAAACTTGCTAGAGACTTGGAATAAAATCTCTTGAAATCTTTTATGATTCGCAGTTGGTAGTTTACCAAGTTAGGGGAGGTTATCAAGCTAAGGGACAACAACTTGCCCCATACCTTATCCAAGTTTAAGAGTAGGTGGCAGAATTTGAGTACTATGACATTTTGCTGATTCCATGGGATTGAAACAGAGAGGCTGATTCATTGGAAAAGTTTGCTAGCACCGACGATGCACAACAAATGGGTTTGGTTTCGATCGAAGTATTAAATGTCCCAAGTATAAACACGATGGAAATCGACCGGACATTAGAAGCAGAGCCTGAGAGATAAATAGCGATGACTTCGATCAAAGACTATTCACTACATGGAGTCCTACCAGATCAAAGAAATTAAAAGCGACAAGCCCTTCGTAAAGCTTCACAATATGTCATGCAAGAAGGGATTATGTACATAAAAGGTTTTTCAAGTCCCCTACCCCCGTGTGTCGCTCATGAAAAGATAATATGTGTCCGAAAAGAAGTTCATGAAGGGTAATGTGGCGATCAAAATGGGGGCAAAATTCTGGCAAAGAAAATACTTTGTTACAGGTACTACTGGCCAGTTGTCAATCAGACGCCACTGACTATGTAATACGACGCGATAGGTGCCAGATAATTGCAATAATTCCCAAAGCCTCGTCAATGGAAATCAGGCAAATGGTCAGCCCATGGCCGTTTGACGTGTGAGGTATAGACGTTGTTAGTTCTTTACCGATCTCTAAAGGTGGCGCAAAATATGCTATCGTCGCAGTTGATCACTTAACCAAATGGGCCGAAGCAGAACCATTAGCCATGATCATAACCAAGAAAGTAATCAACTTCATTATCCGAAACATCATAAGTCATTTCGATCTTCCATGAACTATAGCAATAGATAATAGTACTCAATTCGAAGTGTTGAATTTAAAAACTTCTGTCGGAGATATCGTATTGAAAAGAGATTTGCGACGATCTCTCACCCTCAGGCATATGGACAGGTTGAAGCTGTAAATAAAATTATAAAGTCCATTCTAAAGAAGCATTTAGAGAAGGCTAGGGGAGGTAAGTTGATGCACTCCCTACAGCACTGTGGGCTTATAGGACCGCTGCAAGTCCGCGACTGGTCATACTCCATTCGCCCTTGCTTATGGTTCTGAAGCCGTTATTCTTGTTTAGCTCGAAGTTTCTTCTCACCGGGTGACTTACTACGATCCCAAAAAAAATAAAGTTCACCTCTTCGAATCTCTTGATTTTATAGATGAGAAGCACCGAGAAGCCGATCGGAGGGCAGCTACACATTGACATTGAGTCGTCTGATATTACAACATTAAAGTCCAGCCTAGAACCTTTGAAATTAGCGATATCGTGTTGAAATGGTTTTTCCTACCCCATCACACATGAATCCAATCTGGGAGCACCAAATGCCATTGAACGTCGGCTTGGATAGGGAACTATCAAGCTAGTAACTATTGATGGCATCTCATTTCCAAAGGCGTGGAATAACAAGCATCTACGATGCTATTTCACTTAGTTCATTTCTTTTTCATTTCAATTGTATTTACTTTCAAATTTTGCTTTTGCATTTATTTCCCAGATGTGTAATAAGACAGTTTGTGTTATTCCTTATCATTTAACGAATAAAATTTCAGACTTCCTTTATATTTATGTTTAGCATTATGTATTAGTTACACGACGAAATTGATTGATGTCAATATGTAGGACCAGGCTCGTAGAATTTGAAATTAATAAATTACGCAAGTTTCGATTGGAACTAACCTAGATGAGCTTGGTCCAATTGTTCATTTGATAACCCTATTCATAATCCAACGGACGTGATACATAATGAGGAATGAATGTGGCTCGACTATCTGATGATCGAATAAATCCTGCTAAACCATGGAACTAAAATAAAATAAGCGCGACCGTGACACAACCGATTGCTCGCTAAATCAAACCCCAAGTCCCTGGGGGTGCAAATCAATCAATTAAGGAGAGTATGATCCAATTGCTCTCCAAAATAACTCTGAGTCCCTAGAGTGCGGACCAGATTCTAAATTCAAATCGGGTGTGAATCAACCACCCTTAAAATAAGTCTAAGCGCACAGAGTGCAAAACAGAGTATAAACGTAAATCGGGTGTAAATCAACCACCAGCGAAATAACTCTAAGTCCCCAGAGTGCAAACTGTAGTATATACATAGATTAGGTGCGATTCGATCACCCGTCAACTAACTCTTATCCCCAGGGTGCGGATATAAGCCTAAACAGATATATGAGTGAGGTTCGACCATTCACTATTCCATGAATTCCAGCTTGAAACCGAAAGGAGGAGTATAAACTCGCTAAGGATGGAGTTCGACCATCCAACGTATAACCTTGCTAACCTAAGACTGGGGGGAAGGAGTATAGTTACTAAAAAATTACTGAATTCGATGGCGTAATAATAAGGCTCGAGCCTAGAATTTGAAATGACTCAAGGCTATGACCATATGGAGGCCTTGGGACAGAGCTAGTGGATGATTACTAGAATTAGTGAATAACGAATTACAAGTACATTAAATGGAAAGTAAAAGTTCAACTACTTTAATAGCAATTCACTCGAAAGCTCAACAGGAAACAAAAGCTTTTATTCACATGATAGGTTTCAAGATTGTGGTACAAGTTATTTCAATAAACAGGGATTCATACCCGTACAACCACAAATAATAAAAGAAATGACAAACAAAAATCTATGAAAATTATGTAGACACTAAGCCTAAGTGATGGCTATTTCTTCGACCACCTTTGCTTTTTTGGTTTTTCAGGAGTAGTCCACTTGATCGCGTGATGTTTCTCTTTCTATATCCTTTGCCACCTTTTGCAGGTGAGCTTATAGAGGTAGGAGGGAGTTTACTAGGAATCAACCCGCCATGTGGAATAACTTGTAGTGGCACAAGGTATGGATCGTCGATGTCCACCTCGACAAGCTCGGCCCTAGCCTTTTTCTTCATCAACTCCCCCTTCTCGATACACTCTTTCAAGCTAATTCGTCAATGCGTTCGGAAGCACCATCAATCATGACATCGTCTGATTCATGTACTGGATGCGGATCTTCAACCTTATCATCATCAAGAGCTCCGATGACTTGAGGATCGGGCCCTAATACGTCAGTGGCCGCTGGAATCTCTACTAGTTTCCCTTGTTGCTCCATATCAGTATCACTTTTAGGAGTTTGACCAGGACCTGGAAGACCTACAAAATTTGTTAAAACAGCGAGATAAGCCTTAAACCATTGGGCAAGAAGAACAAAACCTATCATAAATTAGAGAGCAAAGTGGAAAACCCATATTCGACTGGCTCTCGGTGGCAGCTGAATTGTCCCCTTCCAAAATAGGGAAAACACTTTGAATTGATAACTGGGCTCCGACCGCTTGGGAAGAAGAGAGACCCTTAGGATCGACCTCCGAGGATCTAACAATATGTCCCCCTTTGTCAGAAGGCGTAGAAACGCCATAGTATCAAAGTCCCACGTCAGCAAGATCTTGGGGATTGTTTCCGCGGAGGATTTACCACACTAAATTTTCTTCATCAAACTCAACTCTGCCCAGATTCCTCTTTTCATCTCAATGATTTTCTCTAGTAAGCGATTTGAGATAACCTTCGCCAAGAAAACTCAAGAGGCGGTGAATGAGGACTTTGGCGTTGTATTAGATGATCAATGGATCAAACAAGTCCTTGATTTCATTTCAGTTGGATTCGTCAGCATTTTCTACTTAGGTTTCTATTTGTTCCATCATCTCCCAATGGCCTTCCTCTCGTTCCTTCTCTTAGTGCTTCTATTTTGGAAAATTGCTCATCAAGTTTAATTTTCAGGCTCTTGGCTTCCACAGCCTCTTCGTTGTACCATTGCGGTTCTTTGTGGACCTTGATATTCTCTTCCCTTTCATTCTTCAAAAACTTCTTGAGTTCCTCGATACGCGAGCCAAGACGTCTTTTTTCTTTTTGTAAGGAATCTTTTTCTTGAGCGAGTGCGCCACTGCAATTGAGGGCAACAACGAGTTTTTTCTTATGGGAAGCTTCTAAATGGCTCACTGCCTCTGACGTTTCCTTAGCACTTTTCTTCGCCTCGGCAAGTCTTGTTGTTAATTCCGACAGTTCATCATCTTGGTGTTTTATTATGTCTTTATCATGTATCCCCTCTAGCTTGAGATGATCAATTTCATATTGTCGCTCGATTGACGCTTCAGAGATTTTTTGCTGCCAAGTGTTGAAACGATTCATGCTGCATTAACACATCATTGACACATGCGAGAGAACTTGCTTTGGCATACCTTAGGATCATATGTACCGTGGGAAGGAATTTAAGCCCATCGAAATAGATTTTTGGAAAAGTGGCCTTAAGCTCGGTCAATTTCTTCACTACAGAAGTGTCAGAAGCAGTGACTGGCGAGGATGGATCGAAAGCAGCAATTGATGCTCGATCTACGGTTACTAGACTGCTTAGAGCTTGAAGAGCCAGAGGGTTTCACATGTGATGCGGAATTTGAGGGCCGCGAAAGGGTGGCTGGTCTCTGCTATATATAGGAAAATTAGGCCGATCTTCCTGGCGAGATGTCTGAGACTGAGCCATGCGCTTGGAAGAGGAGGATTCCCTTGAATAATAGCCTTTTCCCATCCTTCGTCCTTTTCCTTTCGCCTGCTAGACTCTTAATTGCGGCTAGATTGATAATACGCCGAAGAACTTCTTAAGCGATCGAAGTCTGGGGACCGAGTCATTGCACCTATAAAGACCAAATAAGAACATGCAAGTAACCATTATGCAAAGGATTAATGAAGTGCGTGTAGTGAAGTGCACGTGGTCGTGAGTGTCCTAGTGTTCACCCCAGACAGACTGGTGGCTATAGCCTTGCTTATGAGTGTTCTCTCTCCTTTATCACTAGGATGAATGACTTCACTGGTCCTAGAAAAATAATTAAGCCCTTTGATATTAATATTTGGAAATTCGCAGGTCATAATATCATCATGAATTTGGAGATTTGAAAATACTTTCGAAAAACTTTCCAAATGTTGGGAAGATGATTCTTCTTAATAGAAGTAACGACGAATTATGGATCTGCAGTAGTTTTTCTTCTACGAAGTTTTTACGCCAGCTTCTTCTTTCTCTCGGTGGGTGTTTGAGATTATGCGCTTTGTGGAGGTTCGGCCATAGGCGCCTTGCCTAGGCCCTCATCAGTGTCGCTAGGTTTATTAGCCTGGGAATCCCTAATCTTACCTTCTTTAATGTCATCCCAAGTCCTCTCAGTTGGGGGCACAATAGGATTAATGACATACCTTTCTTTCTCTGCGACATTTCATGGTAATGCTGCACTTTCGAGGAGTCCAATGCTGTGACCTTCTTCCAACAGCCTGAATAAAGATAGTAACTCATCGGTAACAAGATGTTTGATGTCCCTGTCTTTGGTAGGAGTAGCGCGAATAACGGCGACTTCTCTTGAAAACCTAAGCCTTCAGGGCATGGGAAGACAAGTGTAGGAATCGCAAATGTTAATAGATTCAGAAATATGATGTGGATTAAAAGGCTTAAGAATAAAATAAAAGTAACACTTAGGTCCTTCCAACCATCACCTTGTGAATTCGGATGGACATGGAACACAGAACCACTCATGCTTGAATAGAAAGAGTTTACTCCGTACACCTGTTAGGACTTGGCAGATAGGCGAGAGTTCAAGAAAAATGTAGGAAGGACTTCCTGATCGCCATTTAAAGTTGTAAATGAATGTTATGTCCTCGGGAGTTGGCGGACGAAATGGAACGCTCATGAACAACAGAAAGGTTTCATGTAGGAAGGCATAGCTGTTCAAATGGAGTTGAGTGGGAGCTATTCCAAGGTTTCTCAGCATCTCTTAAATAAACGAATTAAAGGGCGGTATGCATCCAGCCCAGAACATAAATTTGTTACATGCCATGTACCCCTCCGGGGTCAAGTGAGGCCTATCACTTATTAAGGAAACAAAATGTCTACAAACGGAATATCATGTATGTAACACAGCCTGTAAAGGGTTGCCTCACCAACATGGGAGGCTTGAGAATCTATTGGATTATCTAGAAGAATTGTGCCATCTACTGAATTGAGAGCAGGACTTATAACCTCCATCGGGAGGACTAGAGCATCTAAAAAAGGTTAACCAATGGTTAGAAACTTCCATCTGCTATGCTTAATTACTGGGAGAACGCCTGCCAAATATAGTTGCAGAGCTCGATTTTTCTTCGGGATCGGTGTGTTGCATGGCCAGTTCGAAAGACATAGCAGCTAAACGCTCTGAGCATCCGAAGTCCAAATTAGCTATACTCAGTAGATAATTGAGGTTAGAAAAGTTTATCTGTTCCCTCCCCTCCCCTCGCATGTTAAGTGTAAGATAGTGTAATGCAGTGAAGTGTATATCAGAAATGAATAGCTTAGAATCAGAAAAACGAAGTAAATGACGAGACTTTGGATTCTACCCAAAGTGAACGTCACCGTTGATCGTCTCAACTGGTGGAGAGATTGATCGGTTGTAAAAGCTTTAGGATCGACTATCAATATACCAAAGTATGAAGTTCGTCGCTCAAGTCCATTTGTAAGTTTTCAGCGCATGTTCAAAGTTATAAGGATTTGATTGTTCAATCTCGAGTTCGGTAGTCAATATGCAAGTTTTAGTGTTCATCGTCATCATATGTTTGAGTTCGTTAGGGTGAATTAGTAGTAACTGTTCAAAAAAGTAAGGTTAGACTAGTTTATAGGTTCAAAGAACCTCTACAAGTCCTTATGCCAATCCTTGTATAACAACCCAATATACCGATCCGTATATACCGAGACCAACATACCGATCCCTATCCCAAAACCTCTCTGCCGATCCCTCTCTTCACCCCAATCCTACCTATCCCTTTATTCCACTATTCTTAACCTTTCTTTCACCAAAATTCCATGTGGATCCCTCGCGAATGCTCGATACGTCGCACATAGGAACCATCATTGCTCTTAAGGTTGATAGCGATCATAATCAAAGGAGGGATTGGCATAACCACGTCTTGCAATGAATCCTAAATGAACCCTCTTTTTTCCCATCCTTCTTCCTTGTCCATACTTATTCTGCCGAACCCTATCCACTAGTGATTCATCTCCTCTAGGCCTCTTCGATCGTTGTGTCATCATGGGCTCGAATACCATCATAGTCGCTAGCAACATGGAATCTAGTACCTCATCACATAATTGAAAGTTAGTTTGAAAACTTACCTATGTGAATGTTTAAGTTAAAATAGGGCTGAGCGTTTGGGGATGTTCGAATTGGAAGGGAAGAAGAGATGAGTTTATGGGACAAATTGAATCGTGGATGAATTTAAGGCTCGAGGTTGGAAAATTCAGTTTCATGGATTGAGAACGAGGGTTCGGTGTAAAGATAGATGTTAGGAAAATAAATTAAGTGAGCTAGAAAGGTAAAATGATGGTTTATAAAAGGGGAGGGGGGTTCCACACACAAAGCGAGGGAAGTTGGTTCAAAATAATAATAATAATAAATAAAATAAGGAGAAAGAGTGATCGGCATAGAAAGGACTGATCCCTATGAGCAAAAAAGGGAAAAAAGGGAAGAGAGAGGGATCGACTAAACATAGGCCGATCCGTACAAATGCTTCTAAGAAAATGAATGATGAATGAAGGAAAAAAAGATTATAAGGGTTCGACTATAAACATGTACATATAAAATGAAGAGAAGTTGGCGATGACCCGTGAACTTGTGAGCATGTTCGGGAGCCAGCAACAAGAACGTGTATATGAACATGCACGTGTGTGACCGACAGGTTCAAGTTTTTTAAATCGACAAAAATTAGGATCAAACCCGAAGCCTTCAAGTCAAGTCTAGAACTAACAACCAAAAATTATTAGTCTAGTGAAACCAAACTTGTGAATTTTAATTGATGGAGTATAGCCTTGGATTTATACTATTGGAAATCGACCAAGCGTCATGACGATCGGCAAGAAAAATAACACCTTGGAGAAATAGTTCAGCGGATGTATAGCAGCAATTCTGAAAGCTGGATGGATTTCTTGTTGATGACTCTAACTTCCTTCGGTTCAAAGCTCGTCATGTTAATCACAAGATGTGCTTTAGGGGAAAAGTGTTACTCGACATTCTAGCCCAGCTATATCGCACTAATTTCATGAGTTAGATTCGACTGCCATTAGGGACGATGATTCCAGAATGATGATTGTGGGGGCCGAAAGTCAAGTACATATGGTTATATGAAGTTAGAATTAAACGAAATTGATAGATATGCGACGTAGAATGCTAAAGGTATGGAATATGGCTCCTTGGATGGAAGGGATCAGTATAGGTTAGCTCATGAAAGAGGGAACGACATGCTTAGTAAAGAGGGATCGACATTCTTCACTGAAGAGGGGTCGACATTCATCAAGGTTCGAGCGCATTCTTGCATACGATGATCAATATTATGAGATCTCCAAGTGAAATCACTATAAAATTTGGATAGCAAGATATATGGACCCTAGGAAACCTACCTTAGGGATCGCATATCAAAATGACAGATTGGGAGGGATAGTCATACACCCCTATAGAGGGTTTGGCAGCAAGCAGTGCACAAGTAATATCAAATCAAAGATCGAGCAACAATTTGAGTTCCAGTAGTCCAAATGACATGAAAATTAGAGGCTAAACATATTTTAGCATGGAGAAGCCACTGTAGGAGTCGCTGCCCAAATATTTACCAATGAAGGGATCAGTACTGATCCCTCCTCATTCGGAATTGGGCCTAGCGATCCCTCTAGCGGACCCGTGTGTGTTAGAAGGTCCTTTAGCAGAAATTTCAGAGAGGTTGGTCTTTTTCACCTATAAATACTAGACTGATGGGTCACTTTGAGGATCTCTACACTGCTTATTACTCTAGACTATATTGTAATCAAGTTTTTGCTGTTTCCTACTACTATATCAGACTTCTAAGTGATTAATAAAGGATAATCTTCAAAGTGGACATAGGCATACAACGCAAAACCACTATAAATCTCCGTATCTCTAATTACTTCTTTTTATCTGTTATTAGATTAATCAATTCCTTTGTTTAATTTAATTTTTCTTCACTACTTCTCTACACCTGTTCTTGGGTGCTTGTGACCAATTTAGTTGCAAACATTTTGGTCCTTTCACTAAGAACATTGATTCTCAGCGTGCTAGGATCCCTTTGTTGCTACTGGATTAATAAATCCCCTAAAGGACGTCTATAGTTATCTTTAAGAAGTTTTTAATACTACTTGGATTTGTAGAAATCTAAGCAAGGCTACTAATAATGGTTAGACACACTATATCTACTTCTTAGAACATGGAAGGAAATGAGAATGCTAGCATTCAACAAGGAGACCCAAGAAATCAACCAACAAATGTAAATGCCGATCTGGCTGAAGTTTAGAATCCCACTGATTCCATTACAATAGCCGAATTTCATAATTTAACGAGAGAGTCGATGGAGAGCCATCGACAACTAAATCAAAAAATTCAGATTAATATTAACTTGATGAACCAAATCAATTGGCGGAAGCAGGGGAAAGCTAGGAGGGATCCCACTCCTTACTCGACATCGGAGAGTTCTAGCTCATGAAACGAGTATCACAGGCGTAGGCGTCACAAAATAGATGAATATCGCGTAGAAACTTCAAGGCATCAACTTGCAGACCATCGTGGTATGTCAGGATCGATCGATGCAGACCCCTCCATCGGGATTAATACCAATCCCTCTACCAAAAGAGAGAATTCATCCATGCCTTATGGCAATCAAACTGGAGCTGCTACGATTGATTTGGATGCTAGAGTTCAATTGAACCTTGACTAAGCTCTTCCCTAAAATGACGATGAAGTTAATTTACAAGATATACAACGGGAAGATGGTGAACCAAGAAGGCGTGAAATGTCCCGTAGACATCGCTTGGACCATTCGCGTGAGGTGAAGCATGACCAATGCTTGGCACCAACCACCAAAAGTTGGAATTATCAGCAATGGTCAGACAGTCAATGAGAGAGAGCTAGGGTTTGACTAATGACGACTGGGGAATTTCAAGAAGACATACCTGATTAATTGATAATGTTTTACATGTGGAATATTCGAGCAGATTCAACATGCTATCAATGTCTGCCTATGAGGGAAAAACCGACCCCAAGTAGCATATCACGATATACGAGTGGTTGATGGATTCCACACGAGTGGATGATGCGACCAAGTGTAGATGCTTTCCCATAACTCTCTTTGGAATAGCGACGGAGTGGTTCGCAAGGCTACCCATGCAATCAATTTCTAGATTTGATGATTTGACAATCAAGTTTGTGGAATAGTTTCGGATGCATGCAACTCATCGCAAAGATGTGATATACCTATCTAGCGTGATTCAGGCTCCAGGACAGGCATTGAAGATTATTTGGAGATATTTTATATAGCTGTTATGGGGGTTAGTAATCCGAATGACCATGCGAAACCCATGGCCCCGACGAGAGAGATTGATCTAGAGTCTGAGTTTAGCGATTGGTTAGGCGATAAGCCGCCTGCAACATTGGACTGCTTGTATGCAAAGACGAGTCAGTATTTGGGAAAGGAGGAAGCTAGGTTCTCCAGGAAAAAGTATGTTGTGGGACCAAGTGAAGAAGGAGTACATAGTAACATTGCAATAAAACAGTCTAGTGACAGTCCTAGAAAAGTCCAAGTGAATGTCCATATAAACCAAATCAGGAAAAGAGAGGCGGAAATAGTAACCGAGAATGAAAAAGGGATTCTGGATGTGGGAAGCCTAGGATTCCGATTTATAATACTTACATGCCACTAAATACATCCTTGGAGAATATCTATCTGTCTACTTGCAACACCATGCAGTATAGGAAGCTGTCTACAAAAGAATCAACAAAGCTGCAGAAGCAGAAGGAAAATATTGTCGGTTTCACGAGTGTTATGGGCACAATACAAATGAATGCAGACATCTCCGATATGTTATAGAAAAACAAATTCGGGAAAGGAAACTACAATAGTTTGTGAAAACCCACATGATGGCGGGCAGGAGACATCTGACATAGATCACCCTTAATCAAGACATGCACACCCTTAGAAACCTTCAAACTATCTTTCTCTATAGCCACCTTGCATCCAATGGTTGAAAAATGCCCCAAATAGATCGAAGACTTCCGAAGACCTAGAACATAATGGATGCCTGTCAAAGTGTGAAGCACTTCGTCAAATATATGAATACGTATAGTTCCCTCTCCTATTGCTCTACAAAATACATCATTTCCCATAAGAATTACACTTCCATCCTTTCTAGAAAAAAAGATGAAGTAATCCCTACTTGGGGTCATGTGGAACGAAGCCCCTAAATCAAGCACCCAATGGTCTGATACTTCCGATGTTGCTGCAGTCAACAAATTATCAGATGATTCTCCACTTTAATTGATGAAGATCAAACCTCAGTCTTCATCTTCAAGTCTAGACAATCTCTTTTCCAATGTCCTAGTTTCTTACAATGGTGCTACCATTAATCTCTTGACTTTCCTCTTGAACCGTTTTCGAGTTTACTAGACTTGGAATGCCCATTGGGATTCCAATTCTTCTTCTTCTCTCTTCCTCTCTCAACGATTAGACCCTAACTTTTACTTCCTCCTCCACCTTCACTCATATCCTTTATATAATCCCTCAAGTCTTCAGATAGAAGGCCCGACTTCACATCTTCAGTCATCGAAGTGTCTCTCCCATATATCAAATTGTTAGCGAAACCTACATAACGCCCTGAAAGGGAATACAAAAGAACCATCGCCTTCTGCTATTCGTCCACCTTCAAATCCACAGTCTACATCTTTATCAAAAGATCGTTGAAAAAACTGAGATGTGCCTTTATTGAAGTACCTTATCTAATCTTCATGGTGAAAAATGCCTTCAGCAAAATCATATGGTTAGTGAGTGATTTCTTTATGTACAAATTCTCTAGCTTGGTCCAAATTCCTCTAACGGTGGCTTCATCGCTAATCTCAGAGATATCATTCTCTCCTATGGTCAACTGTAGAGTAGTAAAAGTTCATTCTTCCATCTCCCACTTCTTCGCGGCTGAAGTAATAGCGGGTAATTTCTTAGTGTCAAACATAACCTGATGAACCATATTCCTCTGTAGAACAACCTTTATCGTCTATTATCACTTCTTAAAGTCATTATCCCTATTCCACTTCTCTATTGCCTACTAGTTCCTGAGGCAACATAAGAACTTTCTTCTCCTGGTTTGCTTTCATCTTATGCCATACAACCTAACACATTCCTTCAACAACCAAATACTCTAATACCAAACCATTGAGAAAATTTTAATTGACACACCAAATGCAGTAGAAATAATAGGATTGTGTTGATGGTGTGGTAAAATAAACATAAAACTAATATCTTAAATAATCAGTTATGGATCACAGATGCACAAATAGAAAAGAAAATTACACATAAGATTTATAGTGATTCCACTATCACAGGATAGTGTATATCCACTTGGGGATAGAAGATTTTATTGCTTTATGTGTAGAAAGTTATAAGACTAATAATGGAGGCAAAAAAGAAAAATATAAAGAAACACAATTTGAGAGGATTATCCAGTCCCTATCTTTATACATAGATTATTAATTGGGTTGAATCAATTGATTTTTGATATTAGATCAATGCCACATCAATTCTATTATTCATATGAGAAACATTTACTTATTTGATTTTTTCCGTTTCCTCCAATATGCATGCGCCTAATAAAATGCCTTGTTTAATCGACTGATTAGGGAATTAGTTAGCTACTTCCATCTCCTAATAAAATTATCCTGCCTATGTATATAATTCATTACCTTCTTTAATGCAATAAAAGAGGCAATATATTTGAGTCGTAACTCCATATGGCTCAATTTTTTTCCTAAATCTACTTTAATATGGAAATATCGTATCACCGAATTAATAGTTAAGAATGGTGTTCCAATATTTTGAATATTGTATGTACACTTAAAATGGAAATTTGGTATATTATATCAAAATTAGATAAATCAACACCAAAAACAAAATAAATAGCGGAATACAACTATAAATCTGGAATGCAAACCTTGCATGTAACATCCCCCACTTCTAGACTAAAAATAGACATCGATGATGTTTTAGTCGTCACAAGAATCATTTTCAGACAAAGTGAATTTGGTATTGTTGCACAACATTAAGTAAACAAAGCAGTTAAATAAATTTCCATTACAAAAATTTGTTTTATATGATTCATTACATCATCATTAATCCTTTTTGTTACCATATTGCGGTAAATACAATAAAAAAATAAGATTAATGTCATGTCTGACGAATGGAGATGCCAATAATAACATAACCAGTTATAATTCCTGGTTTTACATAACGGAATTTTCAAGTAACTATTTTTGCTCAATAAGCCTCCTACTTCGACTTCAGAATCATTATTCATCCTTCCAAAAGATACATATCTAAGCAATAAACTCAGCCTACTCGAATGAGTACATATGAGTGTATATGGAATAATAAAATCACTATTTAGATATAAAGCCTGGTGAGAGTAAAATCTTTATCCTAAGCATCCTGTGTGAGACTACGACGCTGTAGCATGGAATGGGTTTTCTCCTCACTTTCTCATCATAATAATTACATCATAAGGTATAAACATCATTACATCAAAAGAAACCATGTGTATTACATTTAATCCATAAGTGTACCTTACACTTTTCATCAAATTATGAACCATGTCATATTAATTCTTTCAATTTAAATTAAGTATTCACTATACATGATAGATAGTCATGGACCAAGTCATCCAATCATCCATCATCCATTCAAATATCACCAAATCGCTTCTTTTAGGTGTTCATCTTTAAGTTATCGTTAACTTACTTTAGTGATTACCTTCCGAGGCCCGTCTAATACTGATTATCTATTCTTGAATATCTCATCTGATGAAATAGCCACTCATTCCACAATGGGAGCCACCCTGACTCTTCTAAGAGGTTTGAATGTAAACATCATGAATACATTCCAGCCAGCATCATTGCTGAGGATCAATAGCTCCTCTTAGTCCCTGAAACATTGTCGTTCAGATTGATGATTCACTTATTTATCGATAACACTAGCCTGATGTTTTAGTATGCTGCCATAACTCCATTTAAAGTTTTTATTAATGTTCTTTGGTTCAACATTATCGTGGCAGCATGCCATACTATTAGTACCTTAGGTATTGGTTTTGGTGATAACAACTATAGAACATTATATAAAATATAGATACTGATGATTTATCAAGATATATATAGTATATAGTGCAGGATATTAGACGTGTATTGATTGAGAAGACTATATAATATGAGGAGTAGATTTAAGATGTTAATATAAAGTTTCAAGGGTTCAAGAATTAAGACTCAAGATTATTGAAGAGTTCAAGATTTCAAAATATTCTGGATAAGTTATGTAGTCATAGAATTTATGTTAAATCCTTAATAACACTTTCTTGATCTCTCTCGCATTCTCTAAAAAATTTTTAATTTTTTTTCAAATACTCTGGTTTTAAAATAGTCTTTTCAAAATATTTTCCAAAATAATTTTCAATCTCTTACTTATAAAGATATCATTTTAGTATTTTTAAGTTTATATATATATATATATATATATATATATATATATTGAATTTTTGTTTATATTTTAATAAGTTATAATTATATTGATTTATATATTATTGAATATTCTTTTTAAATCTTTCAAAATTATTTTACTAAGTTTTACTAAGTTATATTTTGATTAAAATAAATGTAAACTATACTTAAATGATTCCATAAAGTACCAAATTATTTTACAAAGCAACGGATTTTCAAAATAATATTAAAGTGTTTTTTAAAATATAAAGGAATACGTCGACATATCCTATCCATGTATGTCGACATAGTGACTGTAAAATTCAAAATTCAAATTTGAATAGATGCGTCTTTTCTTCGAATCTCTTCACGAATGGACATGACTATTTTTCCTTATATATGATAGACTTCCAACGAATTTTTATTTAATACTTTCTTATTCTTCTCTCCACTCTTCACTCTCTTGATTTCTAAATCAATTATTACCAATACTCTGCCGAAAATCAACCAGAATCAAATTCAATTAGTACGAATTTGATTATCCTTCATCTACTCTTTGATTTGTCTCGTCTCTCTCAAGATCAAAGTTGCTATTCAAGAGTTATAGGATCAATTTTAATCAAGATCAAAGATATGAGTCTGTAAACTCAATCAAATCATATTCTTATACTTAATGGTGTTCTTGGTATCTTTGAAATTCAAGTAGGTGTGATTGTTGCCTGTAAAATCAATCGGATGTGCTTAGTAGCCCGTAAATCTAGTGGATGTGCTTGTAAGTCAAAAATCAAGTGACTTTACCTAAAGGCGGGATTCTGGAAGGTGTGCCTCGTAGCCTTGAAACCGAGATTGTATTTTGCACTTGCTATTTAAAAAGAAATCCATACAAGGAATTTTGCAAGACTAGACGTAGGGTAGCTCCGAACCAGTATAAAATCCTGGAGTGATCTTTCCTTTTTACTTTACTACATCTACTTTTATCCATACTTTGATTTTATAATTGTTCCTGTGATTGTTAATTATATCATTCCAAGTAAAATCTTAAAGAATTTAAAAGATCTTCGTGTATTCCATTAATCACAATTCACCCCCTCTACTATTAATTTGGCCTTAAGTTCCCTATTCCACAGACTCACATTTGGTATCAGAGCATTGGTTTTCACAGTATTCATAATATGATTTTTTTCTAAAATTTCAATGGCAATTATCTGATTTTTTTTAATGGAAATTTTTGATAATATTTTTAACACTATTTTCGAAAAGATAGTTTGCAAAATCATAATAATTTTGTTTCATGAATTTGCACCTATTCATTATAAAAAATCAAGCGATCTTTTCAAAAGGTATGAATTGCAGGAACAGATGTGTTATATGGCTTTTGATGAACAGATACCTGATGATAAAATTCTACAGATCAAAAAGAAAAAATGGATATTGGATGGTGGATGTTAAAGACACATGACTGGAAATTCAGAGATTTTGAAGCTATAGTTTACAAAGATGGTAGATCGGTAAGTTTTGGAGACAACTTTGAGGGATATGTGTTTGGCATCGACAATGTCGGTAATTCTGAAACTCTTAGGTATTTAAAGCACAATTTGTTGAGTGTTAGTCAGTTGTGTGAAAAGGGATTCAAAACTAAATTCGTAAAGGATAAATCTCATATTGAAGATAACGATTCAAACATTATCTTTGAAGGCATTAGGAAACGAAACATCTATATATTAAGTATGAAAATCTCAAATGAAAACTTACGTCTTTTAGCTGAATTGTAACGACCTGATATTTTCAACCATTCGCATCCAAGCATGCCGGAGTTGAATTGCTTAAAATACCAGATTGTAAGTTTATATTTGGCAAAACTCAGCGTATACAGCAAATAAATAATCACAGAATCACTAACACAGAGTAATATAACAATAGTACAGCGGAAACAAAAGAATAGTAGTTCATGAAGCTACTATATATATAACAGAGTTAAATAAGTTACAACAGAAGTCTCGAATACAATAATCAAATACAAGAATCAGAATACATCACTAGAATCAACTGAATATCTGAAAGATGGATAGATAGCTGGATCTCTAAGCGAAGCTCCAACCCCAAAGGTGAGTCTTGAATACTGGTACACTCGGTCTGACCCGAGCGTAAAGCAAAACACAAAACACTCGAGTCAGGATTAACATTCTTATATTAATAAATCCAACTCAAGTGGAATAACAGCTGAAATACAAGTAACTCAAAGGATGTTTGGGATAACCATCCTCTAAGGATCCGTTAGACATTTATATGTATCCTAAGTAGATAATGCCTATCAGTAATAAAGTATCAAAATAGTGTTAAGGCGTTACCATTATTCCCCTTAACACATTTTATATAAGCGTTATAGTCTATAAAACACTGTAAACTCCACCGTAAACTAGTGGGCTATCAGGGAGTACTCCATAGGTATAACACAAAACAATTTGTAGTGGTCGCGTATAGGGATACAAGTATGACAAGGCACATCATGCAATACCCAAGGTAGTGAAACTACCGTTTGCCTGATCTGGACTGGTGAGAACGCATCGCCGCAACGATCACAACACCACGAAACAACACTCCCAATTCAAGGGTGCACACCAATCAAAAAGAAGTAATGAGTAGTTTACGAAGAAGTGTGTTCGCTCGAGGTGGATAACCCCATTTGGCCCGGCACGACTCCTGTTTTAGTCATTTCCAATTCGACACAAGTGTCAAGGTCATCCATTATCGTTCTCTTTCTTCAGTCATCACATACATCATTCCAACCACTTCATTCTGGATCACACTCCGCGTATGGTTATTAAAGTGGTTTTCGGTTTAGACAGAGAGTATGTCCATAACCGATCCTGGTTTCTTTAATAACTTTCGTAATTATTACATCGATTGGTCGTTTAATAAATTTCAAAAACCATATCAATTTCAATCTCACCTAAAATTTGAAATCCAACATTTCATTCGTCTTTCTATATCAATTTTTATAATTTACGTTTCAAAACTTCCAAATTAACCATTTCAAAACTCTACAATTCAACTTCAATTTTTATTTAAAACAATTCAAATATTGATTTAAATTCATATATAGGTTTCATTAATTTAATTTAACATTCAAAGCAATTTAAATTCATTGATGGATTCATTAAGTAATCATTTATATAAAGTAAATTTATCATTTCAAATAATTCCAATTGAATTTTCAATTCATTAAATCAATCACTTAAGTTTACCTACATTATATCATAACTTATGAATTGAATTAAATTTTTCAAATTAATTTCTTTAAATTACAAGTCTCATATTAATTTCTATCATTCATATTTTATTTCTTATTAAAGAAATTCAATTTCACTTATTTACTTATTTAATTAAAACAAATTTTAAACTTAATTATTATCGAAACTAAATTTCACTTATTAAAGAATTTAATTTCACTTATTAAAGAATTCAATTTTATTTAATTATTAAATAATTTCAAAACTTGATTTTTTAATTTACTCAAATTTAAACAACATTACTTCATCAAACACTTTGTTAATGGTAATACTTTGGAAATCAAAATTTAGATATCATAATGCTTGGAATCATAACACTTCCCACTAAATTGTTTAAATACAAATAATAGTATATATAATAAAATAATTTATAGTTTAAAATAGTTTACATAAAAATATTTAAAATTTAAAATAGTTAATATTAAAAATAATTTATATTGAAATAGTTTACAAGAAATAAATTTATAAAGTAACATATATAAATAGTTTTAAATATAATTTAAAATACCTTATATAATAAAATAGCTTTCTCAAATTTCATACATCGATTCAAATCAACTCAATTTCCAAAATTCAAATTTAATCAAATCACAAATCATCAATTTTAATTTATTTTAGTTTCTCGATAAACCATTTCAAATTATATCGATTTCAAATATAGATTTCTTTAACCACAAAATAAACCATTTCAATTTCAATACCTTTAATGCTTTAAATATTCAAACATTTCCAAACAAGAATTGATAATTCCATGTATATGTATATGTGTGTGTGTGTGTGTATCAAATACACTATACAGCTTAAAATCAAGAATTTTACTATATATAAAATAATCGTTTATATAATATTAAAAGTCAATATTTATATAAAACCATATTTTTTCCAAAACCATAGAAATCATTTTCAAAATATTTATATATATAGACCAACGGTGTTTGTATATAATTTTCTATCCCATGGTCAAGTGATACATATATTTATCATTTCAATCCATAATTTAAACATGTGTATGAGTATATATATATCATTTCAACCCATAATCCCAAATTCAATGTCAATGAAAATCGCTTGGGTTTATCATTTCAACCCATAACGATTTTCTTCTATTCTACAGATCGTTCGGGTATGTACCATTTCAACCCATAGTGATTCTATACTAACAGGAAACTTGTAGAGTGATAACAGATTAGAAAGTAATATAACAGCATATATCATCAATATAAATAACAGATAATGGTGTCGGATGTCACAGGTGAATTAATACAGGTAATAACATATATATAACAGTGTAAATAACCAACGACGGCATATTTCAACTTTCGTTTCAATTGAAATCAAATTTAACAAAGAAAAGAACATTAATCTGAGTGATTACTCACCTTTTACGGCTAGAGAGACAGACAATGAGGCTGAGTTATGAAATATAGGCACGAGTCTCAAACAAGGCAAGATTGAACGCGAATTAGACGATCAAAGCTGATAACAGGGACCGATGAAATAAATCAGAATCTACTTGATATAGACTGAAACAAAAATATATATACTATCTTATATATTTTTTCCTTAAGCCAATATTAAATTAAAAACACAAAATAAAATCTTTATGTACATATATACACATATTTTCAAAAAAAAATCAACTTGAACATATGATTCAACTTAATACTTAATTTAAACAAATATAAAACAAATTCTCCATATAATTTGAAAGCCAGACACATGTAACTGATGCAAATGAACAGATCTATAACACATAAATTCATATATATAGAACAAACAGATTTATAGTTTATATTTATATATACAACAAACAACCTACTTTATTATAAATTGTATGCTATATCATAGATCAAATATAATTTTATATAAACATATATATACTGTGTGCCCACGAATAGGCCACAAAATTTGTAACTAAAAATATGTCACAATACACAACACTTTTATATATATACAGTAACTAAGTTATATAACTAGTATATACATAAATAGTATCACTAAAGTAAAACCTATAATAATATTTTAAACATAAATATGTATATATATCTCGAGTATGAATCCTCTAAGATAAGGATATATATAACCAGCTTATTATATGACTTGCGCAACTATATAAAACAACAGATATAAGTAAACTTCTTAAACAATCAGGTTACAACATAATATAAGTATACTTTATATAACAATAAATATTTGTAAAATAATCATATTAACAATATAAACTTCTGTCAAAATTTTATATATATAACTAATGCAGATCATATAAATAACAACAAATATTTTTAGTTAATATGGCACATACTTCTCCTCTCTTACCATTCATGTGATATACGAAATCCTCAAACTATCTTATATATAATATTATTATAAAATAAATATATACATATACTAATTTAAACCCAAATCCCAGTATACTCATACATATAAACCAGAATATATATAAAGAATCTACCTCATAATTTATATATCAAACCCAAGCTAGCTGAAGGTGAAAAAAATGCACGGCAAGAAGTGACTCAGGCTCGGAAAAATGAGTTGGTTGCTCGGCGATGGGCTGGCCGTCGAAGTGGGGCGCAGCCTGGTTGCTGGCTAGGGAAGAAGGAAGGTGGCTATTCGAACTAGGATGTATGTTGGTGGTAAAGGCAGGCCGAGGTCTGGGTGCGAGAGGAGAGGGTGGGAACAGTGGAATGGATGGAGGCGAAGTGGGGTCCGCGTGCTGGTGAAGGCACTGACATGCATTTTGGTGAGGAGCGGTGGGTGAACGACAAAGGTTGGTGAAGAAGAACGGACACGAGGGTGGCGAGGCTTGCGCAGGCTGCGGTGCGGGTGGTGAGAGGTCGGAGAGGTAGGAGATGTGGCATGGGCATGCGGGTTTGTTCACGTGGTGGTCGGGGTGGACTTGGGTACCGTGTGGCTGCCATTTGCAAGGCGGTGGAGGTGGAGTGGTGTGCAGCGTGGTTGGCTATGTGGTTCGACGGAGGGTGGTGGTGCGTGTTTTGAGATGATGAGGGGCGGGAGGCGAGAGCGATGATGAAGTGCAGGCGAAAGTGGGTTAGTGAGATGGGTGGAGGAGAAGAGGAAAATTACTAAGGCCGTGAAAATGAAATAGAAAAGTAAAAGAAGATGAAGGAATAACTACAGACTTCAAATTACATTTCCAATTAACAGACAAAATTAATAAATGAAACATAGGGAATCCAAGACGCAATTTGAATGGCACCAATATTCGAGCATGCAAAAAGGATAATAACCATTGGTTTTCCAAGAGGTGAGTAAATGAATGGTCACAGAATTCAAAAAGGCAAATTGTGGAACCGATACAGAAATTGTTTCGTAGATTTTCGCTGTTTCCCGAACTTCGAAACCCACAAATGATTATACTATAAAGATCAGCACGACGAGACGATCAAAATGGTATACAGATCAGAGGTAGGATTGAATTATAAAAAAATATGGATTTTCTAATAGGGGAAAATGCAGCAAAAACGTAGAAAAATAAGATCGACGGAGCTAAAGAAGTCCGAATTTTGAAAAATGAAAAATAACGTCTTGCTCAGAAGATGATTTAAATTTTTTCCATATAAAAAGATTTAGGTTTCGAAAACATTTTATTTTCATCAATTCTTAACTAATTAAATTGATATAAAATTACCCACGGAAATAAACTTTCATATTTTCAGATGAAAATTTGCAGTTTGCTATGTTATATTAGACGTATTCCAAATATTAAATTTTTATTTCAAAATTTTATCGTTTACAATTTCTCAAAATTTTAATTAAATATATTAATAAAACAAATAAAATTTATCGAAAATTTACGGGTAGTTACACTCTCCCCCACTCAAAACTTTTCGTCCCCGAAAAGAAAGGAGATAGGAGAATAGAACAACTAGAAGAAAATATATCGAAAAACAAAATGAAACAATTAATTTAGAACCATATCAATTTTGATTTAAACAGTTTAATATTCAATAATTGGTTTAAATTCAAGGTATTTTCATTTAGTTGATTTAATTTCAATTTATTAGTATTTGGTACAAAAGATTTCTTTCAAACAAAATTTTATTTAATTTATCTGATTTACTATTCAATCGACTTATTATTCCATATATCTCTATTAACATTTTTATTATTAAAATCTAAGTGTATACATAACCACTCAAATTTTTATTTATAAAATCCTTTAGCATCTTTTTACATTGTAAATTATTCAATTACATTTTCAACTTCTGAATGATTTAGGTAAGTTAATATTAGAATGTAATTGGGTATTATACAAGTAAAATTTTCTAATTCAATTATTTCAACTTTAAATATTTATTCAAAAATTTTGACTTCATTTTATAATTGAAAATATCTTTTAATCATAAATTTAAGAATTAATTTCCAATTTCACTTCAAACAATTTAGAAATAAATAAATTCATATATATACATATACGCAATATATATCAAACCAATTTGTTTTTATCATATATCAATATATTTTATAAATCAAGTCATATTTTAGCAATCTAGATCGATTTATTTTCCAAAGCAAAACTGTTGTAAAGCAACAGAATAGTCTCTTCACTTCGAAACTCGAAAATGAATGTCAATGATGTGGCTGCCATCACTGAAATTGTTTTACAGCGACAGTAGAGAAGGGCACAAATTTAACATCTTAAAATTCTTTGAAACCATTCTTATTTGAAAATACTTTAAATAATATGTCCTTTAAACTTTTAAAGCCCAAGTTTGAAATCACCGGAAATTAAATTCTCAAATTCTAAATTTTAAATTCGTTTAAATACCAAATCTAATATAAACCATGTTTATAATTTCATTTATTTATGATGTTGGCAAAATCAATGGTTTACTAAACAATAAATGAAAATCAAATAATATCATTTTGTTAACCAATTCATTTAGCAATTATATTTCAGAAAAATTTATACTTATATATAATATAATCATACAAAATTATTTTATTTACCAAATTTGAAAACAATATTGTGTCAGTTTGCTCTGCTCATGTGTTTTTGGAAATCCTATCGATAGCGTTGATCAGACGAATCGATCGAAAACCCAAATCAACATCAACAACTCAAACAACACAATATATATATATATATATATAACATTTTTAATATTAATTCATAAATACACTTCCTCGCTCGACGATACGAGAATGGATGTCAAAGCAAGGATGGAGATTCAAATTCGATGGACTCAAATCAAAGAGAATTTTGATTCGAAGATAGGTTCAAAACAAAGATAAGATGATTAAATAAGAAAATAGGATGATGGATAAGTTTATTAAATTGCGAGCAACCTTAACCGGGTCGACCGTGTCTTCAAGAATAAGATCGATGTAGAATTCCGAGGTAAATCGACATCAGATCTGAAGGAATAGAATTTAGGCATAGTAGGAGATAGATAGCATCGTAAACCGACGATACAGAAATCTCCGATAAATCAATGCCTGTTGTAAAGAAGTTTCACCCCTTTACAAATTATTTGAAGATTGGCGAAACTGCCGAGTTATTATAGAGATCATTCGAAGTGGAGTTATGGGATACTCCATAATTCAGAAGAGTACGAATAATGAGGGACAAGAATGAATTTCGAAACCGAGAGAACATCCCAAAATTCAAAGGAAATTCAAATCAAAGAGGAAAGAATTCAAGCTCGAACGAAAGTGATTCCATAACTAAAATTACTATATATGCTAAGTTTTGCCTAGAGCCAAAGCTCTGATACCAAATGTAATGACCTAATATTTTCAACCATTCGCATCCAAGCATGTCGGAATTGAATTACTCAAAATACCAGATTGTAAGATTATATTTGGCAAAACTCAACATATACAGTAAATAAATAATCACAGAACCACAGACACAGAGTAATATAACAATAGTGCAGCGGAAACAAAAGAATAGTAGTTCATGAAGCTACTATATATATATAACAGAGTTAAATAAGTTACAACAGAAGTATCGAATACAATAGTCAAATATAAGAATCAGAATACATCACTAGAATCAACTGAACATCTGAAAGCTGGATAGATAGCTGGATCTCCAAGCGAAGCTCCAACCCCAAAGGTGAGTCTCGAATACTGGTACACTCGGTCAGACCCAAGCATAAAGCAAAACACAAAACACTCGAGTCAGGATTAACATTCTTACATTAATAATCCAACTCAAGTGGAATAACAGCTGAAATACAAGTAACTCAAAGGATGTTTGGGATAACCATCCTCTAAGGATCCGTTAGACATTTATACGTATCCTAAGTAGATAATGCCTATTAGTAATATAAAGTATCAAAATAGCGTTAAGTTATTACCATTATTTTCCATAACACATTTTATATAAGCGTTATAGTCTATACAGCACTGTAAACTCCACCGTAAACTAGTGGGCTATTAGGGAGTACACCATTGGTATAACACAAAACATTTCGTAGTGGTCGCGCATAGGGATACAAGTATGACAAGGCACTTCAGGCAATACCCAAGGTAGTGAAACTACCATTTGCCTGATCCGGACTGGTGAGAACGCATCGCCGCAACGATCACAACACCGTGAAACAACACTCCCAATTCAAGGGTGCGCACCAATCAAAAGCAAGTAATGAGTAGTTTATGAAGAAGTGTATTCGCTCGAGGTGGCTAACCCCATTTGGCCCGGCACGACTCCTGTTTTAGTCATTTCCAATTCGACACAAGTGTTAAGGTCATCCATTATCGTTCTCTTTCTTCAGCATCATGTACATCATTCCAACCACTTCATTCTGGATCACACTCCGCGTATAGTTATTAAAGTGTTTTCAGTTTAGACAGAGAGTTTATCCATAACCGATCCCAGTTTCTTTAATAACTTTAGTAATTATTACACCGATTGGTCGTTCAATAAATTTCAAAAACCTTATCAATTTCAATCTCACCTAAAAGTTGAAAGCCAACATTTCATTCGTCTTTCTATATCAATTTTTATAATTTAAGCTTCAAAACTTCCAAGTTAACCATTTCAGAACTCTATAATTCAACTTCAATTTTTATTTAAAACAATTCAAATATTGATTCAAATTCATATATAGGTTTCATTAATTTAATTTAACATTCAAAGCAATTAAATTCATTGATGGATTCATTAAGTAATCATTTATATTAAGTAAATTTATCATTTCAAATAATTCCAATTGAATTTTCAATTCATTAAATCAATCACTTAAGTTTACCTACATTATATCAAAACTTATGAATTGAATTAAATTAAATTCATCAAATTAATTTCTTTAAACTACAAGTCTCATATTAATTTCTATCATTCACATTTTATTTCTTATTAAAGAAATTCAATTTCACTTATTTAATTATTTAATTTAAACAAATTTTAAACTTATCGAAACAAAATTTCACTTATTAAAGAATTTAATTTCACTTATCATAGAATTCAATTTTATTTAATTATTAAATAATTTCAAAACTTGATTTTATAATTTATTTATATTTAAACAACATTATTTCATCAAACACTTTGTTAATCGTAATACTTTGGAAATCAAAATTTAGAAATCATAATGCTTGGAATCATAACACTTCCCACTAAATTGTTTAAATATAAATAATAGTATATATAATAAAATAATTTATAATTTAAAATAGTTTGTTTGAAAATAGTTATAATTTAAAATAGTTTATATTAAAAATAATTTATATTGAAATAGTTTATAAGAAATAAATTTATAAAGTAACATATATAAATAGTTTTAAATATAATTTAAAATACCTTATATAATAAATTAGCTTTCTCAAATTTCATACATCAATTCAAATCAACTCAATTTTCAAAATTCAAATTTAATCAAATCTCAAATCATCAATTTTAATTTATTTCAGTTTCTCGATAAACCAATTCAAATTATATCGATTTCAAATACAGATTTTTTAACTACAAAATAAACCATTTCAATTTCAATACTTTCAAAGCTTTAAATATTCGAACATTTCCAAACAAGAATTGATAATTCCATATATATATATATATCAAATTCACTATATAGCTTAAAATCAAGAATTTTACTATTTATAAAATAATCATTTATATAATATTAAAAATCAATATTTATATTAAACCATATTTTTTTTTCCAAAACCATAGGAATCATTTTGAAAAATATTTATATATATAGACCAACGGTGTCTGTATATAATTTTCTATCTTATGATCAAGTGATACGGATATTTATCATTTCAATCCAAAAATTAAATATATATATGGGTGTATATATATCATTTCAACCCGTAATCCCAAATTCAATGTCAATGAAAATAGCTTGGGTTTGTCATTTCAACCCATAACGATTTTCTTCTATTCTACAGATCCTTCGGGTATGTACCATTTCAACCCATACTGATTCTATACTAACAAGGAACTTGCAGAGTGATAACAGATATGATAATAATTTAACAGGCATATATCATCGATATAAATAAAAGATAATGGTGTCAGATGTCACAGGTGAACTGATACAGGTAATAGCATATATATAACAGTGTAAATAACTAACAACAATATTTCAATTGTCGTTTCAATTGAAATCAAATTTAGTAAATAAAAGAACATTAATCTGAATGATTACTCACCTTTTGAGGCTAGAGAGACATACAATGAAGTTGAGTTATGAAATCCAGGCACGAATCTCAAACAAGGTAAGATTGAATGCGAATTGGACGAACAAAGCTGATAACAGGGACCGATGAAATAAATCAGAATCTACTTGATATAGAGTGAAACAAAAATATATATACTATGTTATATATTATTTCCTTAAACCACTATTAAATTAAAAACACAAAATAAAATCTTTATATACATATATACACATATTTTCAAAAAAAAATCAACTTGAACATATGATTCAACTTAATACTTAATTTAAAAGAATATAAAACAAATTCTCCATATAATTTAAAAGCCACAGACACATATAACTGATGCAAATGAACAAACCTATAGCACATAAATTTACATATATAAAACAAACAAATCTATAGTTTATATTTATATATACAACAAGCAACCTACTTTATTATAAATGTATACTATATCATAGATCAAATATAAATTTATATAAACATATATACTGTGTGCCCACGAATAGGCCATAAAATTTGTAACTAAAAATATGTCACAATACACAACACCTTTATATATATATAGTAACTAGGTTATATAACTAGTATATACATAAATAGTATCACTAAAGTAAAACCTATAATAATACTTTAAACATAAATGTATATATAGCTTGAGTATGAATCCTCTAAGATAAAGATATATATATATATATATATATATATACATATATATAACCAGCCTATTATATGACTTGCGCAACTATATAAAACAACAAATATAAGTATACTTCTTAAACAATCAGGTTACAACAGAATATAAGTATACTTTTCATAATAATATATATTTGTAAAATAAGCATATTAATAATATAAACTTCTGTCAAATTTTTATATATATAACTAATGAAGATCATATAAATAACAACAAATATTTTTAGTTAATATATGGCACATACTTCTCTTCTCTTACCATTCATGTGATATACGAAATCCTCAAACTATCTTATATATAAAACTATTATAAAATAAATATATACATATACTAATTTAAACCCAAATCCCAGTATACTCATTCATATAAACCAGAATATATATAAAGAATCTACCTCGTAATTTATATATCAAACCCAAGCTAGCTGAAGGAGGAAAAAAATGCACGGCAAGAAGTGACTCAGGCTCGGAAAAATGAGTCGGTTGCTCGACGATGGGCTGGCCGTCGAAGTGGGGCGCAGCCTGGTTGCTGGCTAGGGAAGGAGGAGGGTGGCTGTTCGAACTAGGATGTCGGTCGGTGGTAAAGGCTGGCCGAGGTCTGGGTGTGAGAGGAGAGGGTGGGCACAGTGGAATGGGCGGAGGCGAAGTGGGGTTCGTATGCTGGCGAAGGCACTGACGTGCGTTTTGGTGAGGAGCGGTGGGTGAACGGCAAAGGGTTGTGAAGAAGAATGTGGAAATGAGGGTGGCGAGGCTTGCGCGGGCTGTGGTGCGGGCGATGAGAAGCCGGAAAGGGAGGAGATGTGGCGTGGGCATGTGGGTTTGTTCACGTGGTGGTCGGGATGGACTTGGGTACGGTGCGGCTGCCATTTGCAAGGCGGTGGAGGTGGAGTGGTGTGCTGCGTGGTCGGCTACGTTGTTCGGCGGAGGGTTGGGGTGCGGGTCTTGAGATGATGCGGGGCGGGAGGCGAGAGCGGTGATGAAAAGCAGGCGAAAGTAGGTTAGTGAGATGGGTGGAGGAGAAGAGGAAAATTACCGAGGCCGTGAAAATGAAATAGAAAAGTAAAAGAAGATAAAGGAATAGCTACAGACTTCAAATTACATTTTCAATTCACAGACAAAATTAATAAATGAAACATAGAGAATCCAAGAGGCAATTTGAATGGCACCAATATCCGAGCATGCAAAAAGGCTAATAAGCATTGTGTAACGACCCAATAAATTTGATGATATTAAACGAATTAAATTAATATAATTTCTAATCTAATTTTGGAAAAATGTAGGAGTTGGATATAGTAACTGAGATTAAAGATTAACAAATTGAAATGTTTATATAGAAATAGGTAGAACAACGAAAATTTGTGTTTGTGGTTATAAGTCATAATTAGTTGATTAAAATAATATTTATGGAATAATAACTGAATTTAAGTGCAACCATATTTATGGAAGTAAATTTGTATTTGGTGAATGTTAACATTGAATAAAGTTATTTAGAATAGAAAGGTTTTTAGATAATATATTTTCTATAAAATTTGGAATTGAATGTATGTTAACAATTTAATAGTTACATGGAAATAGATTTGAATAATGTGAATTTGCACACTTTGTGTAAGATAAATATAAGGAAGCAATATAAGTGTTGAATTTGCAATTATTAATAAAAATATTACCTAGAATGAGATTTATTAGTGGAAGATTTTCATTAGATTGTAAAATGGGTAGTAACTAATTAAAAGTGACCGTTGAATAAATCAATGCAATAGGTGTTGATAAGTAAATTTAATGAATGTTGTCAATAATAAATGGACTTAAAATAGTAATAAAATTGTTTTACCTATGTAATTGTACGTATTGAGAAGCTATAACTAAATTTGAAGTTTGGTAGTAAATAGAAATTAAGAAGACTAAGGCAACTGGTAAAGAAATGAATGGAATCCATAATAATAAGGAGTAAATTATGCATATATTTGAGCAATTGTCATAATTACCAAATTTTACCATTCATATAATTTATTTAATTAAAGCTTATAGCCACATTGTTGTTAATAATGTTGTTAGGGAATATGAATACAAAAGGATAACAAATGTAGGTTAACCATTTATTTTATTCTGTTAAGAATGGAAATAAATTGAAATAAAGCTAATTTAATTTTTTTGGTTGTTAATGGGTATAGCTAAATAAGGAGAAGTTATAGGAAATAAAACACGCACTAATGAGATGCAGCATAATCCAAATGTTATTTATACCCATATGTTATCCCGCTTTTTGGCAAAGCCGTGATACCAAAAGATTGGTCGAAAACGAAAGACAGTTCGTCTCAGAGATTGGTTATACTTCACTTTGCTATGGATATCGATGAATTTTGTCCAAGTCCGGATCAGGCCACAATTGATAAGACACAACAAGAAAGATCATAGAAGTCGGTATTTCAAATTTCAAGTCAATCCGAGGTCGTATGCTCAAGTTATGATGGATTCAAGTTAAGGAGGATGGACATTGCTTAGTTCGAACCCCTCCCCCTTCACTTGTTCGAAACCATCGAGTTCGAACCCATCCAAACAAGCTCCGTGTTCGAACCGATAAGCACTGCCACGCCACACTCGAACCCATCAGTTTCGAGTCCATCATGTTCGAATCCATAAGAAGAAGCGACGTTCGAATCCATCATGATGTCCTCTCTTCGAATCCCTCCAGGTTATAGAGTTCGTATCCATGGAGTTGCCGTTACTTCGAATCCATGGGATATGCCCTTGCTTCGACTCCATCAAGCAACCCCCCAGATGGCCTTGCCTTGAATCAATCCATGACCTCACCCTCGAATCCATGAACTAAACCTTTGCTTCGACTCCATTACATTCGAAACCATCACCTTCGAATCCATTCAAGCCCACCAGCTTCGAATCCAAGCCGCTTCGAATCGATCTTGTTCGAATCGATCGAGTTCGAACCCACGAGTACACCTTGGTTCGAAACGGTCGCATTCGAACCCAGGGACATTCACTTGTTCGTACCCACCAAGTCAGCCAACTTGGATGACGTGTCGCCCCACGATACGAACGAGGCGAAATCCATGGGTGCGAAGCGGTCAACTCGGAGACAAAACAGGATCGATTCGAGGAGCATGCGCCACGTCACTACAGAATCACGTGTGTCCATGGATTCGAAGTCATGGATTCGAAGACGATGGGTTCGAACTCCACAGCCAACCGAGAAACACCATTTCGAACCGATCATACCTCCTCAACCACACATCCAAATGCAACCAAATTTTCACAGTAGCTTCCATACAAGGTAGAGATTGTTCCTGCCAAGTTTCAGCTCGATTGGACCATTTCTTGATGGGTTCGAAATGACTTCGAATCGATGTCAGATCGAGATGAAACTTGGTGGGGTCGGTCGCGTGGGCCCACTCACGTGCCAGAAGAGGTCTCCCGAAGTTTCAGCAAGATCTGGGCCTCCAACGCCTATAAATAACACCCTGAAGCCTTCAGAAAAGGGATCTTCATCTTCCGAGAACTTCTGCCATTGAACGCTGAGACTCTGCCGGATTAAAGTCTATTGATCAGAATCACTGTTGTATTCAGATTTCAAAGCTATTATCTACTGTAATCCATTGTAATCGATTGAATCGAGCAAAGCAATAAAGAGAAATCCTTCAAAGTGGACGTAGGCATGAACGCCGAACCACTATAAATCCTGTGTTTGTGATTGTTGCTTGTGAATCACTGTGATTTGTTACTTAGAGCTGAATTCTATATTGATTGTTGCTGAGTTCTGTGTTGATTATTATCGAGTTGAGTACGTAAACGGGTGCTTTCGTGATATTGGGTGTTTGTGACCAATTTTGGCGCAAACATTTTGGTGCTTTCACTGAGAGCTGAACTCAGGAGTTCTACCAGTTGATAATTGATTCAGAGAAAGTTTGAAAGTTTAGATTTGAGAAATTATGACGAGACAATCGAGTAGAAGGCCAAGGCCAGAGAGGAGTGAACAGCAGGGGAGTCAGGAGGCTTCCTCAGGAGCGAATCAACCATCGATCTACATCACTAGGGACGAGATGGAGACGATGATGAAGAAACAGGAGGAGCTGATCCAGAGTTTGTTTCAACAGATAGGACAGCTTGGAGCACAGAATAGAGAAGCCAATGGAGTCCAGAACGAAGCAGGACCATCCGGCGTCGCACCCGGATTAGGGGGCACACCCATGGAGAATGTTGGTCCAATTTCGGAGGGAGAAAGAGGAGTATCTGCGCAACCTGGAGACAGCAGAGGAATGAACGCTCAGTCAAGGGGGCAGATTTCAGAGTTCCCTCGTGAACTCGGGGGGCAGGATGAAAGTAACGAACGAAGGTTACATCTTGGAGACACCGACAAGTTGGCAGAGATGGTTAGGCGAGCAATGAGAGGCGGTTTGGTGAACAAAGACCTAGAGGATGTTAATAGGAGTCCTTTCACTCCGGCAATCAGACGAGCTAGAAACCCACCGGATTTCAAATTACCATCGCTGGATATGTATGACGGGAGAACGGACCCCACGGTCCATCTGACAAAATATATGAGGCATATGGAAGTGCTGGGGGCATCAGAGGAGGTCATGGCCCGGTGCTTTCCACTGTATTTGGCGGATATTGCGGCATTATGGTTCAGGCAATTGGATAGCGGATCCATCGGAACATGGAACGATTTAACTGAGAGGTTTATGAGGCAATTCAGGGTTCACATTACAAGACCTAAGAATGTGATGACACTGGCAACTTTGAAACAGAAGGCTGGAGAAACATTGAGAAGTTTCCTGACACGGTTCAATGCGGCGGCAGCTTCGGTGGATAGACCGGATCCATCCATGGTTATGATGGCGGATGTGTCCGGAATAGCAGACGGAACGGAGTTCAAAAATTCATTAACTAAGGATCCACCCGTAGATCTGGGAGAATTCTACCACGAGGCGGAAAAGTTTTTACGATTAGAGGATGCGAATGCAGAAAGAGAAGAAGGAGATGGGATAGAAGTTTACGCACTCAAAGACGAAAAGCCCCCTAGAAGGGACTTGGACAAGGATAAAGGTAAAAGAAGGATTGAGAATGACAGAGACAGATCAAAGCGGCAACGGAGGGAGCCGCGATTCACCACCTACACTGAGCTAAACGAGAGCCTGGAACGAATTTATCAGGATACCAAAGAGCAGATTCCGTATCGAAGGCCGATGCGAAGGGACCCTACCTCTGACGAAAGGAAATCAGATAAGTTCTGTGTATTCTATGAATTAAACGGTCATAACACTAACGATTGTAGGCACCTGAAGGACGAGGTGGAAGGGCATATCAGGAACGGTATGCTCCTTCAATATGTAAGGAGGCGAGCTCCTGTGGCGGAACCAGAACGACCACCGTCCACATCAGCTAGGGGCGATCCTGAATCAAGGCACCGTTTGGTTATCAATTGAGTAAGATAACGATGAACAAGTTGTAAGCTTCCACTAACGCAATCAAATCATTTACACATGTGCGAGATCGCGAACGATCTCCAGGCATGCTCTGGATGATCATTGACCGTTTCGTAGTGGGAACTTACACTTTGACATCCATGCTTTGCTTTCATGTCATTTCAATTTCAACATTTAGACTCTGTTTGTTTGGACATTGTTTTTGAAACTCATCCGTGTAATAGATATTTGATTCTGATAACTCTGGAATGGCTAAGCTACTTACACATGTACGGGGTCGCGAACGATCCTTAGGCATGCTCTGAGATGGCGATGAACCGCCCTGACAAACGATCCAGGATCTCACCCGAACGTGACCCTGACATCGATAACATCAAGCCCTCCCGGGCACACAATTCGCCTCGAACGGCACTCGACTTCGAACAGTCACAACTCACCACACCTCAAATGGCTTGATCGCGAACGGTCGTCACTTGAGGTCCAACACCCAACCGCGAACGGTCACAAATCCGCCTCGAACGGCACACGATCGCGAACGATCACTCTCTGCCTTGAACGGCACCGACCGCGAACAGTCATGGTTTAGTAATTAGAAAATCCGACCTCGAACGGTCACCATTCGCCTTGAACGGCACTTGGTCGCGAACGATCATCAATTGCCGCGAACGGCATCGACCGCGAACGGTCCCATTCAATCCTTTGCCATAAATAGCATCGACCGCGAACGGTCCTATTCTCATCATTTGCCGCGAACGGCATCGACCGCGAATGGTCCTATCCCATCCTATGCCGCGAACGGCACGGACCGCGAACGGTCCCAATTCACCTCAAACAGCATATGATCCCGAACGATCGATGCATGGATTTATACGCTCGACCGCGCACGGTCGCACTTCACCTCGAATGACTCGATCACGAACGATCGTCATTTGAAGTTAAGCGCTCGACCATGAACGACCGCGCTTCATCCCAAATGGCTTGATCCCGAACGATCGTCATTTGAGGCCGTATGAAACTGTCAAATTCTTTACAGGTCGATGACAGGATAAGAACATCCAACTCAAAGCATTACAAAACACACCTTCCTACCGCAAGGCATGTTTTGGGGGGCAAAATGTTATCCCGCTTTTTGGCAAAGCCGTGATACCAAAAGATTGGTCGAAAACGAAAGACAGTTCGTCTCAGAGATTGGTTAAACTTCACTTTGCTATGGATATCGATGAATTTTGTCCAAGTCCGGATCAGGCCACAATTGATAAGACACAACAAGAAAGATCATAGAAGTCGGTATTTCAAATTTCAAGTCAATCCGAGGTCGTATGCTCAAGTTATGATGGATTCAAGTTAAGGAGGATGGACATTGCTTAGTTCGAACCCCTCCCCCTTCACTTGTTCGAAACCATCGAGTTCGAACCCATCCAAACAAGCTCCGTGTTCGAACCGATAAGCACTGCCACGCCACACTCGAACTCATCAGTTTCGAGTCCATCATGTTCGAATCCATAAGAAGAAGCGACGTTCGAATCCATCATGATGTCCTCTCTTCGAATCCCTCCAGGTTATAGAGTTCGTATCCATGGAGTTGCCGTTACTTCGAATCCATGGGATATGCCCTTGCTTCGACTCCATCAAGCAACCCCCCAGATGGCCTTGCCTCGAATCAATCCATGACCTCACCCTCGAATCCATGAACTAAACCTTTGCTTCGACTCCATTACATTCGAAACCATCACCTTCGAATCCATTCAAGCCCACCAGCTTCGAATCCAAGCCGCTTCGAATCGATCTTGTTCGAATCGATCGAGTTCGAACCCACGAGTACACCTTGGTTCGAAACGGTCGCATTCGAACCCAGGGACATTCACTTGTTCGTACCCACCAAGTCAGCCAACTTGGATGACGTGTCGCCCCACGATACGAACAAGGCGAAATCCATGGGTGCGAAGCGGTCAACTCGGAGACAAAACAGGATCGATTCGAGGAGAACGCGCCACGTCACTGCAGAATCACGTGTGTCCATGGATTCGAAGTCATGGTTTCGAAGACGATGGGTTCGAACTCCACAGCCAACCGAGAAACACCATTTCGAACCGATCATATCTCCTCAACCACACATCCAAATGCAACCAAATTTTCATAGTAGCTTCCATACAAGGTAGAGATTGTTCCTGCCAAGTTTCAGCTCGATTGGACCATTTCTTGATGGGTTCGAAATGACTTCGAATCAATGTCAGATCGAGATGAAACTTGGTGGGGTCGGTCGCGTGGGCCTACTCACGTGCCAGAAGAGGTCTCCCGAAGTTTCAGCAAGATCTGGGCCTCCAACGCCTATAAATAGCACCCTGAAGCCTTCAGAAAAGGGATCTTCATCTTCCGAGAACTTCTGCCATTGAACGCTGAGACTCTGCCGGATTAAAGTCTATTGATCAGAATCACTGTTGTATTCAGATTTCAAAGCTATTATCTACTGTAATCCATTGTAATCGATTGAATCGAGCAAAGCAATAAAGAGAAATCCTTCAAAGTGGACGTAGGCATGAACGCCGAACCACTATAAATCCTGTGTTTGTGATTGTTGCTTGTGAATTACTGTGATTTGTTACTTAGAGCTGAATTCTATATTGATTGTTGCTGAGTTCTGTGTTGATTATTATCGAGTTGAGTACGTAAACGGGTGCTTTCGTGATATTGGGTGTTTGTGACCAATTTTGGCGCAAACACCATAAAAAGGCTATTTACTGAATAGAATGATTGTATCAATAAACGAATTTATTTAGGGTCCAACTTATAATTTATAACCTTTAAATGTAGACATAATTTCAATTAACTGATTTAATAGTGCAGTTAGCGTAGTTTTATTTGGTAGTTGAAATAGAAAATTCTATTAGGTGAAGTTAAGGCTAATTCTATTTAAAATTTGACCTATTGTTGATATAGATTTTAGGAAGCAGGATCTATAAATTTAATTGAGTATTAGATTCAATAATTGCATTTATTGCATAAATAAAGGGAATTTAACGTTAAATGGTACGTTATTGAATAAAAAGGGAATTTGCGGATATTAAAGTGAAAACATAGACATGTTAAAGGGCATCTTTGTTTTGGATTTAAGTTGAGAGTATAAAAGTATAAGATTAAATAATTGGGTTTTGAGAATAAAATTTATAATTTCTAGATAATAAGGAAGTGCAGAAATGAACACTGCAATTTATATCTTGTCAACTTTTAATTCGCATCTAATCTTGTTTAATCATTGAAATTGATTTTGAATTTTATAGGCGATAAAACTTAGTCAATATTTGAAGTTAAATAAAAATTTGGATTTTTATGATTTATTTCAATTTAATTAATGAATATAAAAATAGTCATTTTTGCCACTGACTCGGATTTCGACGAAACCAGTTTCATCGGATCCGTAACGGTGAATTATAATAATGTTTCAAGTTTCGTAGCAATCGGACTTATCGTTTGATCGTACAGACTCGAAACGCCTTGAAATTTATGCATTGAAATCAATTGAATTTGGAAAATATTGATTTCAGCGTAACTTCTTCATATGATCAAATTTGGACGTGAAACATTTTCCATCGCGTTCGGAATATTTTAAAATACCTAATTGGATATATGGGTTTAATAAATTTCGCTCCGGGGTCAGAACGGGCTTTTTGGGCCAACTACCGTTTAGCACGTTCGTTATCCGTACCCACCTAGCCTTCTTCTATCTGTCTATATATATGCGATCATAAACCCTAGCCTCCCTTTTATTATCATTTTGCTGTACGTTCATCTTCTTCAAGCTTCTCTTCTTCTTCAATGGGGGCTAACCTAGATCCAGTCAGTTCAAAAACAAAGTGAAATTTTAAAGTCCTCCTAAAAATCTCGAAAAAATATATATCATAGTTCTCGATGCACGTAATCTCATGGTGAAATTCGTTTTTCAATTGGAGTTATCGTTCACCCAGAATAAATTCAAACAGTTCGTGGCCATTCATCAGCGCCGTAACAAAGTACGTCGGATCGTCAAACGATTTCTGGGTTTTGACGAGGGAACGTAGGGGAGTGCATCTATGTGGTTTTTGCATCAAATCAGTGGTTAGATTGGGAGATTAATTCGATTAGGGTTTATGCATGGATGGCGGCCGATGGCGTTTAGGGACGCGCGGCTTCAGGGGGAGGCGCGGCCTGGGGTGCCTAGCACGATGGTGGTGGTCGCGAGCTCTCTGGTGGCCGGAGTTGTGAGCTTTAGGCGGTCAAAGGGTTGCTGGGTGCGTGCGTTACTCCTCTAGTCAGATGCGTGAGTTACTGTGAAGGGGAAGATAATGCAGTGACGTGGCAAGTTACTTTTCAAATGTGTGTCATTTTGTTTATGTTTAATTTTGAATTCAATCACCATTTTTCGCCATAACTTTCTCATACGAAGTCGGATTCACACGAAATTTCTTTTATTAGGATCGTAATTAAATTCCGGACTTGATGACGCTGGTTTGGACGAATTCTGAGACGGGCGAATTTTTGAGTTTAAATTGAATTTAATTTCGATTTAAATTCAAAAGGTGAGTGTTTTAACCCACTCACAACTACTAGAAGCTTTTATGTTTGTTAAATTAATTTTAGAAATGAATAGAAATTTATTTTATGAGTATTTGGCATGTTTATTTCACTCATATTGTTGAATTACATTTATTAAATTTAACTGTTAATTTAATTTATTTATTGCATATTAATTGATAGTTAGAATTTATTTGTTTGCCTATAAACTGCTAGTTAACAGTTATATAGATTATTACTGAATATAAACTATTAGATTAATAGTTGTTAAATTTAATCTGAATAAAATTGTCAGTTATTACCTGTTATATATTATCAAATATAAATTGTTATTGATTGATATTGCTTGATGATTGAGATTGGATGATGGGTGATGTTGATGGATGTTTATTGTATATCATTAAATTGCAAATTATCATGCATATTTCATTTCATTCGGGATTGTGGTTTGAAATGATATATAACCGCAAAATTTTATATCTTTTAAATTGCGGATTGAAATGATAAATATCCGTATCACTTGACCATAGGATAGAAAATTATATACAGGCACCGCGGTATATATATAACTATTTAAATGTGATTTCTATGGTTTGGATGGAATACGGTTTATAATAATCTTAAATTTTATATTGTATAAATATTTTTCTTCCATATATATATACATATGAAGTTGAAAATTTTGAAATTAAAAGGTGTATAAAAATCTTTATTAAAAATGGAAGAAAATGAAGAAAATGGAGTTTAATAATTTATATCATATGTTTAAATGTTAAGTTTGGAAATTTTAAGATATGATATTTATAATTGGATTTTCCCAAAATAAATTGAAATGAATATTCTAGTATAATTTGAATTGGGAAAAATATATATTTTTATTTACTAGAAATTGAAGTCTTATTATTTATGGATTTTATACGAATATTCAAGACTAATTAATAGAACAATTGATTTGTTGAAAGAATAAAATCCAACTTTAGTTTGAAATATTGATACTCAAAATGGATATACGTATATATAAATAAATTGAAGTGGTTTTGGAACTTGAGAGAGATAATATAAATTTTGGTTTAGACCTTAATAAAGAAATGTATTTGTAAAGCCATGAGAACTAGTTTCGTTACAAAGTAACATTTAAGTTAAACCATTTAATTCATATACCGTTGAATATCCAAACCATTCAAGTTTTAAAAGTTATGCTTTTAAATTATGAATTTCGAAATATTATGCTTTGAAAGGATATTTGGCTTTCAGACGTTATAAATTTTAAAGCATTTGGATTTTTGAAAAGGTTTATATTTGGGATAAAGGATATCATATTGTTTTGGGTTTTAAAATGATATCGTATTCATAATTTTAAAATGGAAATGTTTATTCTGGTTTTAAAGTATGAGCTATTTTTAAATGACCGCGGTGTTATAATAACGATGGGTTGGCAAAGAGACCGGGATCGGATATGGACATACTCTCTGTCGATACCGAAAACCACTTTGACTAACCGTGTACGCGGTGGAGATTCCAGAATGAAGTAGGTGGTGGCGACGTTTCCTGTAAGGTAAATACGTGGACCCGACTCCCGTGACTTGGCATAAGGTGGCTAAAACAGGAGCGATTCTCAGGCCAATGAGGTCATTCCTCTGATCGGACCCTCCTCTTCGATACTATACTTTGATTTTGGATTGATTCAGTGGCCACTTCTATATTTTGATTTTGGGGAGTTAGTCCGAGGTGGGCGGTAACTGCGGCTACGCGTTTCCACCAGCCTGGATAGCAATTGGTATATCTACCCTGGCATTGACTAGTTGTGCCGTGTCACCTACCATACCGAGCCTTTACTACGCGTTTCTATTTGTGTCGTACCTATGGAGTATCCTCTGGTAGCCTCCCGATCAGGAGGTATTACGGTACTGCATAGACTATTGGCATTTTACGTGTTAAGGTGGAAAATGTAAAGCCTTAACGCTATTTAAAAGTAAGTTTATTTTATAAATAGACACTACTATAATAGCGCAATATACTACATAGTAAATAGTTTAACGGATCCTTAGGAGATGTAAATCCCGAGCATCTCTTGAGTTACTGTACTCATATTTATTTCTGTTAATTTAACTCACATAAGATCTTTTAGTTCTGACTCGAGTGTTTTTGTCTTTTCAAATTCGCTCGGGTCAGTCCGAGCGTTTCAGGATCGAAGACTTTAGCTTTGAAGGACGAAGACGAAGGAGTCGTATTATTATTATCTATAGTATTGCACCACACTCATACTGTTCCGCTGCATTGATTGTATTGGTATGTGTAACTCTGATGTTTATTGTATAAAGCAAATCAAGTGTTTGTAAACTGTTTTGAACTGTATATTTATTATTATATTTTATCCTTCCGCTGTGAGATTCTGTTTTTTTTATTTCTTCTCTGTTTTTCTTATTTACCCCATAACAATCCGCCCTTGCGTATGCTTTGAATTGGCACGTGTGTCGGTTTAAAGTGTACGAAAAGGCGGGATGTTACGGTTGGTATCAGAGCTTTGGTTTAGCGATAAACTTGGCTTTGTGGGGTTTGACTCTTTGTTAATAGGGTAGTAATACCCTATGGGAGTCGCTGAGTGTATATATATGAGAGAGCGTACTTGTTAGTGTTAATAAAAGATTTTGATATTGTGTTAATCTGTCCCGTTTTGTATTTATAAATTCTGGTTGATGCATGGGACGCTATGTCATCAATAGGGATTTCTAAACACTTAATAGGACAGACCGACATAATATTTGTTTTTATATAGGTGAATGAAATAATTTTGCCTATTATATTTTCTATATATAAAAATATTTTTATAAGGATATATATTTGGTTGCTATAGATTGGGTGTTAGGTAATAAAAATATTTATATTAAATTAAAGCTAAGTTGAAATTTTAATAAATCAAATTTGAGATTTTAGAATTTAAGTCCGGGATTTTTGAAAATCTTCTTTCAAAGGATTTATGAAATATAATGATTTGGTTTATAAGTAATTTCTTATATAAATATTTAGTATAATTCGGAAGAATTGTTTTAAAAGAAGATTTTGGAGAAAATAGATTTTGTACTTTCCTCTCTGTCGCTGGAAAATAATTTCGACGATGGCGGCCGCATCATCGACTTTCATTTTCGAGTTTCGAAGGGTAAAGGCCACTGTAGTAAAATTGTACTGCAGATCTATTTTGAAATTATCTAAAAATTTTAATTGTTTTAAATATAATTGAGATATAAAGGTTGTAGGAAACTAATTATCTATTATTTCAAAATAAATTGAAATTTGACCCGGAATTTAATTCTAAAATTTTCCATTAATTAATTGTTAAATTTAGTGAAATAAAAAGTAAGAAATAAATGGATTGAAACCTCTAATTTTAGGTAAGAGAATTAATGCTAAGTATAAAGGAAGTTAAAATTTTAACTTATAAGTAATGGTAAAGATTTAATGAACAATCAATGAATTAGAAGAATTGAGATAAAACTTGTATAAGTTCAATTGCATTTTTCTTTAACATAAATAACTTACCAAATATAAAAAGTTGAAATGTTAAATAAGGGATTGAAATTGAATATTATACAAGTAAATTTTTGGAAATAATGAAGTACTCAATAAATTACTGTTATAAATAAGAATTTAATGGTATAAACTTAAGTTATAATTGAAATTCTACTAAAAATAAAGTTAAGTATTATTAATAGGTGATATGAACTTAAGTATATAAAGTGAAATTCTAAACAAAAATTGATTGTAGGATTATTAACTTAAGTATGTTTTAATTTCCACTATTCTAATATAATGGAAAGTAGAATTTTTTTTTTAATTTAAATGACTGCAATCCATAGTTAATGAACAAGTAAAATCTTTCACTTATAGGAATGCAGGTTATAAGGGTTAATAATTTAAGTGTAATTAAAAAGGGTTACTGTAATTAAATATAATAGAAAGTGGGTAATTAAATTGTTACTACTATTAAATATAATAGAAACTTCAACATTAAATAAATGAATGAAATTAAAGGTAAGTTGAAATTGTAATTTATAAAACAAATATATATTAATTTAAGGAATTGAGAAGAAACTTGTAAATTTTCACTTACATTCTTAAAACATACATAACTTACCATATAATAAAAGTTGCAATGTTAGTAAGAAAATGTAAGGGGAAATCTTACAAGTGAAGCTTGAGGTAATAAAGGTATTCAATAAATTTGTTGTTATTAATGAGAATTAATTGTATAAACTTAAGTTAAATTGGAAATTTTACTATATAAGTAAAGGTAAGTAGTATAAATAGATGATATAAACTTTAGTCAATAAATTGGAATGCAAATATAATGAATTTTGTAATAAATGGAAAACGAAAATTGTAAGAAATAAAGAAATCCCTCCATAAATGAAAGAAAGAAAATCAAACCACTGAAGCATGAAATAAATGTATAATAAGTTGATTTGGTTGTTGGTTTAAATTGTATTGTTTGATTTATGATTTTGGGGTAAGGAACTTGAAGTTGTTGGATGAATAAATAATCTATCTTTGTTCCATCTAAGACTGTTGAGTAAAGGATGCACTTGATAGTTAGTTTCATTTCATACAAATTTCAAGTTTTGAACCCAAACAACTATTTGTTAGATGGATTAAATGGTTGCTTTGCTTTGTGTATGTATGATGGTTGTAAGGTTGATGGTTGTTGTATTGATTGGTTGATTAATGGTTGAAATCACCTAAGCATTTCACTTTAATATAAATATTTAACCTCTTAGATTATATAAGTGAATGCAGGTGATGGAAGCAACTGCTACTGCTTTTGGTTCCATAATAATAAGCGTATTGCCCGACAAATAGGTACGTTTCCGGATTACGTTTTAGCGCTATTTTATATAATTTTTCCCGTGTTGGGATAATATTTTGATAATATATGTAATATATTTGTATATTTTGATATTATATTTTTCTTCCGAGCCTCTCCGTACAAAGGAGACTCTGCCAAAATTTTCCGTAAATTTTGGACTTAGAATTTTGTTGAAGATAGTTACCCAACTTTAATTATTTAAGTATAAAAGAATATAATGATTTTAAACAGGTATATTTTATTTAAGAAAATTAATCTAGTAAAATATTGTTTATAAGTTAATATTTGGAATAAGATGTACTATTTTATTCTTCCTGCTCCCTTCTTTTTCCTTTTCGGGGACGAAAAGTTTTGAGTGGGGGAGATTGTAACGACCCAATAAATTTGATGATATTAAACGAATTAAATTAATATAATTTCTAATCTAATTTAGAAAAAATGTAGGAGTTGGATATAGTAACTGAGATTAAAGATTAACAAATTGAAATGTTTATATAGAAATAGGTAGAACAACGAAAATTTGTGTTTGTGGTTATAAGTCATAATTAGTTGATTAAAATAATATTTATGGAATAATAACTGAATTTAAGTGCAACCATATTTATGGAAGTAAATTTGTATTTGGTGAATGTTAACATTGAATAAAGTTATTTAGAATAGAAAGGTTTTTAGATAATATATTTTCTATAAAATTTAGAATTGAATGTATGTTAACAATTTAATAGTTACATGGAAATAGATTTGAATAATGTGAATTTGCACACTTTGTGTAAGATAAATATAAGGAAGAAATATAAGTGTTGAATTTGCAATTATTAATAAAAATATTACCTAGAATGAGATTTATTAGTGGAAGATTTACATTAGATTGTAAAATGGGTAGTAACTAATTAAAAGTGACCGTTGAATAAATCAATGCAATAGGTGTTGATAAGTAAGTTTAATGAATGTTGTCAATAATAAATGGACTTAAAATAGTAATAAAATTGTTTTACCTATGTAATTGTACGTATTGAGAAGCTATAACTAAATTTGAAGTTTGGTAGTAAATAGAAATTAAGAAGACTAAGGCAACTGGTAAAGAAATGAATGGAATCCATAATAATAAGGAGTAAATTATGCATATATTTGAGCAATTGTCATAATTACCTAATTTTACCATTCATATAATTTATTTAATTAAAGTTCATAGCCACATTGTTGTTAATAATGTTGTTAGGGAATATGAATACAAAAGGATAACAAATGTAGGTTAACCATTTATTTTATTCTGTTAAGAATGGAAATAAATTGAAATAAAGCTAATGTAACGAACCTGAATTCTAATTTATTTTAAATTGATAATTTAATTCATTTTTGATTTAAAATTATGAAGTTAAATGATAAATTGATTCGAGTTTTTCCAAATTCAAATAAAAATATGTTATTTATCAAAATAAAGATAGTTTCTTTTATAAATTGTTTTAATTAAATAATGAGTTGTATTTAAAAAATATTAATAGTATAATATTTATACAAATGGATTTTTATAGATAGAAATGGTTATTTCAGATTTATTTATGTATATATATATATATGTATGTATTTTTTTAAAGAAAGCTAGGATTTGTGAATTTAAAATGAAATAAATTACAAACAAATGTATGCATACAAACATAATTAAAATAGGAAATTATTTGTAATACAAAGTAAACTAAACAAAATAACAAAACAAAACAAAAGATAAAAACAAAAGAAAAAGTAACAAATCAAATACAAGAGCTGGTAAATTAAATCAAGCAAGTTATGTTATATAAAATAGAAATTTTTTTAAGTTATTAAAAGCAAAGTAAAAGAAAAGAAAATACAAGATACATTCAAGTATTCAAACAAAAGAAATAACATACAAAGAAGAAACCACATATTTATAAAATTATGTAAAATATAAAACAAAAGAAAGTAGGCAAGTAGAAAAAATTATATATATATAGCCTGTAAGAAGTAATAAAAACAAGATACATATGAGTGTACCTGCTAAAGAGAAGAAAAATAAAATAATATAAGTATGAAAGCTTATAAACCAGAGCATGTAAAGAGAGTGCTTGCAAAGGAAAACAGTACAAAGAAAACCTATGTATGAAATATTACAAAGCAATAATATACATCAAGTTCAAAAGCAACCTGGCAAAAAGTATGTACAAATCAATAAAGTAAAAATATGATAAAGTGAAACAATATGCAGGCAAGCATGGGAACAAGTGTACATAGTATAAACAAAGTACTTAAGAAAATAAATAAAACAAAGCACATAGTTACATGCTTATAAAAAGTAAAGGCAAACAAGTACATACAACTTCTTTTACCATACCTATTGTACAAACCAGAGGTATCAGCTTGTACCCAAGAAAAAATAAAATAAAAATATTAACTTGTACAAAGTGATGTCCCCGGGTAACTCATTTCTTTCCTATATATCAATCCATCTATTTCTATTTCATCCATCAAGCTATGAAAATCTGAAGCATAGGTGCATTAATTCAGAGCAAGCTTGAATCAAAGGCAGCAATTTGAAGCCTGAATAATTCAAAGTTTCTCAACATCAAGCCCTGAATCTTAACAGCAGTTAGCAAGCTCTAGTCAAAAATACAGATTTAAACAAATGCAAAGATAAGCAGATCATCTCAAATTAAGCTCAGGTTCAACTGCAAGTGAATTAAAGATTTCAAATAAATCATTCTCAGGCTTGTCCTCTGTCTTCATCCCCTGTGAGCAAACTAACCAACTTGAAATTATGTTATACCTTATTTCTGTGAAATGGAATGGTGAAAATTGCTTGCATGGTTGAATTCTGTTGAATATAGTAGAATAATTTGTATATGTACCTGTACATGTCTGGGTATATCCATATACAGGCTATTTGATATTAACAGGCAAGAACACTTAAGAAAAAAAATCATTTTTCATTTGATCTATGCCTTATGAGAACTTAAAATTTAAATAAGTTATGTTTGTTAAACGATAGAATAAAGTTTAAAATTTATTTAAGTTTAAAGTAAATGGAATTTGCTCTGGAAAAACCATAAAGACAGTTCATGTCTAAAATAAGTGAAATTTTAAATTTCTTAAAATATCAATTCAAGTTTATAACCGGAATTCTCATCTGAAATCATGAATTTTAAAACTAAAATTACAAATTTTAGTAATGGGTTGAGTTGGCATCGCTGTGTTGATCATTTTGGGAAGATGGGGTTGCCTCGGGCAACACACTTGATCGGAGAAGGCGAAAATTGGTGGGGAGGAGCTAACATGATCGATGATCGCGGGAAAAATGCAAAGAATTTTTTTATGCATCATGGATGGAGATTCGATTAGATGTAGGGTTTAAGCTCTGTGTATATTTGGTTGAAGTCGTGTGGAAATTTCTTCGTCGTCGCTCTGTTTCAGGCGATCGCACCTCGGGGAAGAGTCGCGTGGGGCGGTGACGAAGTTGTACTCGCGGTTGCAAGGCGTAAGATGGTCGGCGTTGGTAGGTGGAAGCAATTTCCTGTGAGGTGTTTGAGTCGCTGTTCGATCAGAAGGGGTATTTTTGAATTTGATTTTTTCATGTCGAACTAGGGGTTAATTTCGAGCGTGTGGTCGGTTTGTGGTTTGTGGAGAGTAGCGTGGGTTGCCGGAGGGTCGGCGAGCCACCGTGCACGTGCACGGTGGCGTGGCTGTGTCAGCATCTTCAGGGGTGGGTTCGACTCGAGTTGGCACCCGAGTATGATGGTTTTTGTCTCGGGTATTTTGCGTGAGTTTCTCATGCTGGGGGTTTCGTTACTTAACAAAAAAAAAAAAAAGAAGAGGAGAAGAAGAAGAGTTACAGGGAAAGTCTCGGGTATCTACCCGAGCAGATTCTAGTGTGGCTCGAAGCAAAAAGCAGGGGAGGCTTGGGTAAAAATGTTTCCAGGTTTTAACCGAACCTGCTCCTGTTTGAAATTTTAAGATTTTAAAATTTTAAAACAAGTTTTAAACTGATATTCAAATCAGAGTTCAAATACAAATTCAAGCCTAGTTTGAATCTCGGTTAAAAGTAAAATAAAGTTTTAGATTTTGAATCGTTTAACAACCTTAAATGTTTAAATAGTTTTGAATCGTAAATAAGTTTTAAGTGTTAAAATATGCTTTTAAATAGATAAATTAAAAAGGGGTTTTGAAAATTAGTTTAAAACTTTATTTATGATAAATTGGAATTTATTCTAAGTATCAGAAAATTAAAATGAAATTTAGAAAGTAATTGGGAAAATAAAGTTTTAATGATTTCTAATCCATTAATTATTGAGTTAATTAGGATGAATAATTTACAATTTGTATTAAATTAATCAATTTTAAATTGTTAAATGTAATTCCTTAATGAAAGTAATTAAGGATTAATCACTCATTGTAATTAATTTTGGATACTTTAATTTATTAAAGTTAACAAATTTAGGTTAAGAAAATCATTAGATTAAATTGGTAATTAATTATTTCTTGTTATGAGATAATTACTTTATGATAAGTAATTAAAAGTTTAATTTCTTAAGATAATTAATCAAGGGGTTAATTTATTATGTAATCGGTTCAGAGGTTAATTTAATTAATTAAAGCAATTGATAAATTAATTTATTATATCAAATGATTTGTAACTTATTTATCAGGATTGGGAAATAGATTCTTAAGTAATGAATTTAATTGAAAATAAATAGAATTGATTAGGATTAAACGATAAATTAATCCTGATTATAAATGACTATTGAATACTTGACCTTGCTTATGAATGTTTATATTGTATGAAATGCCTTGAATTGATTGCCCTAACTGATCTGTGACATTTTGTTCTGTGGATTGAACCGAGTATTTTATTCATTTATTGATGATACATCTGCATATTATCTGTGATATATATATATATATATATATATCTGTGAATCTGTGTATGAAAGATAAGCGTTATAATTTATATCGCTTATCGAATATATTGTTATATTTGATCTGGGATGATTAAATGATATTGCACTATTGTGTAAAACCCCTGGACCACACCATACACACACAATTATGGATTTCACGAGGAAATCGATTAAGTCACAGATTTTTGAAATAGTTTAAAATTTGAATTTTTAAATTCAAATGTTTTGGAATTGGAATTGGAATAGAAGTGAAAAGCTTTTGAAATGGAATTTCAAAGATGGAAATTTATTTTGAATAACTGGATTAAGTGTTGGAATTTAAGTACTTTAATTTAAATTTGAATTCAATATTCAAATTGAATTCTGTAATTTGAAACTAGGGATTAACGATATTATACTAGTTATATATGAGTTAAACCATTTTTAAAGTATTATTTTTGGGAATTTGAATTTAACCCAAGGATTTCAACTCGTATAAATGAATCAGATTTCCAAAATGAAAACTGTTGTTTTCAAATGATAAACACCTTTAGATAAGAACCGAGATTCCAGTTAATTAGGGGAATTTCAAGATTGAATAGGGAAATGATTTTCCTAAGTTATAAATGATTCTTTTTGAAAGCTATGAATTAAATATGTTTATTCTTAACAGATTTAAATTGATGATTTGTTTAAATCACATTGAAATGAAATTGTTTTGAAGGCTATAAAGTTAAATCTTTGATTTAAAGATTTAACGAGTTAATCAAATCGAAATGAAAATTGATTTGGAAAATCTGTGAATGAATCTTTTGTTTAAAAGATTAAAATGTGAAAATTGTTTAAACCGTTAAAGGTTGTGAAAATGAATCTTTTTGTTTTAAAGATTGAAATGGTAAATTGTTAAACCCTTTGAAAGAAAAACTTTGGATTTTTAAGTTGTGACTTAACTGAAATCCCAATATCCATATGTTTTTGAACTATTTCGCTCACTATTCGGTTTAGCCGGGAAAGGACCTTTGTGTCGTATAACCCATTCCGAATATGTGATACGTCGTTATGAATAGCATTGAAGATCGGTGTTGAAGACCCGGTATTTGCGAGAGCGATAGGATGACCTGTTGATTGACTCTGCACCGAGTTGCTCCGGTATAGAGTTCTCCATATGTGATGGTGAATCCGATCAGGATTGTGGATATCCGGATTGCAAGGACTTCTTTGTAAGTGCCTTCGGTTCTGTTCGAGCCCGGAACAGACTTGTATGGATTGTATGTCTGACACTACAAGTTGAGATATAAAGCAGATTTCTTTCAAATATATTTCTGTTGGTGGCGGAGAATTTATTCTTTTAGCTTAACACCCTTCTCTGAGACGTACGAGCTCAGAGGTTATGTAGTTGAATGTTATCAGCGATATATTCCCAATTTGGTAATGTGACATGCTGAGTGTTGCTGTGAAATGATCATTGTGTTGATTATTTGTGATAGGATCATTTGTGTGATCGTCTATCCTGGTGATCATTTCTATGATCATTTGTTGACCCAAAGCATGGCTTTTGTATAAAGTATGGTTTTGTGGACGAGACTTCGTCGAGCCTCACACCCCGGAAATGGTCAAAACAGGAAAGATGTGGCAAGGTTATGAGGGGTAGCTCCCTTTAGGGTATGTGCATTTCCTTCTGGATAGAGGTGGTATCATGGTATGGAGCCTAGATATTTAACCTATGTGGTTACCGCGAATTTATTACTTTGTGGTTGTTGGTTATCGGGATCCCGTGAGAAAGGTCGTTTACGATCGGGGAATGTCGTGCTCGTGTCAGTAGTTACCCAGTTAGGGGTAACCCGGCCTTGTGTTGGCAGAGTTCCGGTTTGGTTCTCGGGGATGTCCTTCCAGAGGCATTCTCATGTGGCAATGGGAAGTTCCTTGGCCTGACCATTTGTTGGAAATCCAAAGAAACAATACGAGACTTGTACGGTTTTAGTTGTATAACCTGCTATGGAAGGTGGCGGTAATCTGCTATTGAACATAGTTAGCTATGGTAGGCATAGTTCGAAATGTCTATGTTGGCTAAGATTTATATCTTTATTTCGAAATAATTTTCTACACTATGCACTAGTAATAATATCAAATGCTTCTTTTTAATGCGTATCAAGCATCTTTGACTATCATAAGGAGAAATCTCCTCCGATTCTGCGTTTGCTTGTGTGTGTGTGTGGGAGGCCTTATGGTAGTCTCATTTTTAAAAGCATTGCGAATTGAATTTAAAAATATCTCTCTATTTTGATTTTAAAGTTAAATAAACTGTTTTGAGTTCTCACACCAGTCACATGACTGACTCGGAGTTTATTGTTTTCTTTCCTAAACTCTGGGTGCTCAAAATTTTTCTACACGAGCAGTCTAGAGTTGGGTTTTTCAGATAGTCAGATGTAGTAGATTATCTGGAGTTAGTTCAGTCTTTGGACCGCACCAGTCTTGCTGAGCTTGGTGCATCGTTATAGGGGGTTCGAGCTATTGCTGGATTGATTCTTGGAAATGGAGTTGCAGTTTTTGGAGTTCTCTTTTGAAGATTATCTCAGAGTTATTTGTTCCGTATGCTAGACGTTATCTATTTTTCTTTTCCGCTGCTATTTATTGTATCATATCTCTGATGTATATTGATATCTATTGGATCATCTGTTGTATCAGATATTATATCAAAGCTGTATATCAATGTATTATTCTTTTATTCCGCTGTGTTGTTTACTTAATGATTGTTATAAGCTCCGGCGAATCGGATTTGAACGGTCGAATCTATGGCATTCGAATACGATATGAAGTATGGATGTCGATTTTCGAGCGGGCAAAATCCGTCTCGTTACATTTGGTATCAGAGCTAAGGGTTGAACTTTAGCTCAGGAGTGTAACACATTAAGTAGCTCATTAGAGATAGGGTGAAGTATCCCTAGAATGAGTAATCCCTAAGATATCTGTTTGAATGCTTCAGTAAATTATCTTACTATTCACTGATAGTAAGTATGAGTGCAAGAAGAGAATGAGATAGGGGACAGGGAAATACGACTATAAATAGTCAATACCCTACAACAATGGAAATAACTTTCTTATCAATTTCTTTGATTCGATTCTAAATTCTTTTGATTTCTTCATACCAGCTACAAAAAGAAGTTTCGGTGTGATGGTGGCCTTACGAATCGTTGTTGGAAATTCTTACTTCGTATCTTCATCGATTTCTTATCGGTTTTTGATTTTAAACCTTAATGAATATGAATTGAAAATTTTGAATAAATTGGAAATTTAAATCGAGTTAAATTGATTAATGAAATATGAAGCTAAATTTGAATTATATCGATACCACGATTTTGTTTAAAACCAAATTTTGAAATTCTGTTTTAATTTCTTGGGTTGGTCGAAGTCCGAAGTGGGACAAATTGGTATATATTTAGAGATATTCCGACTTGAATTTGGAATTCATATCTTAAGTCGAGGAATTATAGGAGATCAAATCTGTCTATCTTTGTTATTTTCGTGCCTGCAAATTTCGAGGACGAAATTCTTTTAAGGGGGGAAGTCTGTAACGAACCCGAATTCTAATTTATTTTAAATTGATAATTTAATTCATTTTTGATTTAAAATTGTGAAGTTAAATGATAAATTGATTCGAGTTTTTCCAAATTCAAATAAAAATATGTTATTTATCAAAATAAAGATAGTTTCTTTCATAAATTGTTTTAATTAAATAATGAGTTGTATTTAAAAAATATTAATAGTATAATATTTATACAAATGGATTTTTATAGATAGAAATGGTTATTTCAGATATATATATATATATATATGTATGTATGTATTTTTTTAAAGAAAGCTAGGATTTGTGAATTTAAAATGAAATAAATTACAAACAAATGTATGCATACAAACATAATTAAAATAGGAAATTATTTGTAATACAAAGTAAACTAAACAAAATAACAAAACAAAACAAAAGATAAAAACAAAAGAAAAAGTAACAAATCAAATACAAGAGCTGGTAAATTAAATCAAGCAAGTTATGTTATATAAAATAGAAATTTATTTAAGTTGTTAAAAGCAAAGTAAAAGAAAAGAAAATACAAGATACATTCAAGTATTCAAACAAAAGAAATAACATACAAAGAAGAAACCACATATTTATAAAATTATGTAAAATATAAAACAAAAGAAAGTAGGCAAGTAGAAAAAATTATATATATATATAGCCTGTAAGAAGTAATAAAAACAAGATACATATGAGTGTACCTGCTAAAGAGAAGAAAAATAAAATAATATAAGTATGAAAGCTTATAAACCAGAGCATGTAAAGAGAGTGCTTGCAAAGGAAAACAGTACAAAGAAAACCTATGTATGAAATATTACAAAGCAATAATATACATCAAGTTTAAAAGCAACCTGGCAAAAAGTATGTACAAATCAATAAAGTAAAAATATGATAAAGTGAAACAATATGCAGGCAAGCATGGGAACAAGTGTACATAGTATAAACAAAGTACTTAAGAAAATAAATAAAACAAAGCACATAGTTACATGCTTATAAAAAGTAAAGGCAAACAAGTACATACAACATCTTTTACCATACCTATTGTACAAACCAGAGGTATCAGCTTGTACCCAAGAAAAAATAAAATAAAAATATTAACTTGTACAAAGTGATGTCCCCGGGTAACTCATTTCTTTCCTATATATCAATCCATCTATTTCTATTTCATCCATCAAGCTATGAAAATCTGAAGCATAGGTGCATTAATTCAGAGCAAGCTTGAATCAAAGGCAGCAATTTGAAGCCTGAATAATTCAAAGTTTCTCAACATCAAGCCCTGAATCTTAACAGCAGTTAGCAAGCTCTAGTCAAAAATACAGATTTAAACAAATGCAAAGATAAGCAGATCATCTCAAATTAAGCTCAGGTTCAACTGCAAGTGAATTAAAGATTTCAAATAAATCATTCTCAGGCTTGTCCTCTGTCTTCATCCCCTGTGAGCAAACTAACCAACTTGAAATTATGTTATACCTTATTTCTGTGAAATGGAATGGTGAAAATTGCTTGCATGGTTGAATTCTGTAGAATATAGTAGAATAATTTGTATATGTACCTGTACATGTCTGGGTATATCCATATACAGGCTATTTGATATTAACAGGCAAGAACACTTAAGAAAAAAATCATTTTTCATTTGATCTATGCCTTATGAGAACTTAAAATTTAAATAAGTTATGTTTGTTAAACGATAGAATAAAGTTTAAAATTTATTTAAGTTTAAAGTAAATGGAATTTGCTCTGGAAAAACCATAAAGACAGTTCATGTCTAAAATAAGTGAAATTTTAAATTTCTTAAAATATCAATTCAAGTTTATAACCGGAATTCTCATCTGAAATCATGAATTTTAAAACTAAAATTACAAATTTTAGTAATGGGTTGAGTTGGCATTGCTGTGTTGATCATTTTGGGAAGATGGGGTTGCCTCGGGCAACACACTTGATCGGAGAAGGCGAAAATTGGTGGGGAGGAGCTAACATGATCGATGATCGCGGGAAAATTGCAAAGAATTTTTTTTATGCATCATGGATGGAGATTCGATTAGATGTAGGGTTTAAGCTCTGTGTATATTTGGTTGAAGTCGTGTGGAAATTTCTTCGTCGTCGCTCTGTTTCAGGCGATCGCACCTCGGGGAAGAGTCGCGTGGGGCGGTGACGAAGTTGTACTCGCGGTTGCAAGGCGTAAGATGGTCGGCGTTGGTAGGTGGAAGCAATTTCCTGTGAGGTGTTTGAGTCGCTGTTCGATCAGAAGGGGTATTTTTGAATTTGATTTTTTCATGTCGAACTAGGGGTTAATTTCGAGCGTGTGGTCGGTTTGTGGTTTGTGGAGAGTAGCGTGGGTTGCCGGAGGGTCGGCGAGCCACCGTGCATGTGCACGGTGGCGTGGCTGTGTCAGCATCTTCAGGGGTGGGTTCGACTCGAGTTGGCACCCGAGTATGATGGTTTTTGTCTCGGGTATTTTGCGTGAGTTTCTCATGCTGGGGGTTTCGTTACTTAACAAAAAAAAAAAAAGAAGAGGAGAAGAAGAAGAGTTACAGGGAAAGTCTCGGGTATCTACCCGAGCAGATTCTAGTGTGGCTCGAAGCAAAAAGCAGGGGAGGCTTGGGTAAAAATGTTTCCAGGTTTTAACCGAACCTGCTCCTGTTTGAAATTTTAAGATTTTAAAATTTTAAAACAAGTTTTAAACTGATATTCAAATCAGAGTTCAAATACAAATTCAAGCCTAGTTTGAATCTCGGTTAAAAGTAAAATAAAGTTTTAGATTTTGAATCGTTTAACAACCTTAAATGTTTAAATAGTTTTGAATCGTAAATAAGTTTTAAGTGTTAAAATATGCTTTTAAATAGATAAATTAAAAAGGGGTTTTGAAAATTAGTTTAAAACTTTATTTATGATAAATTGGAATTTATTCTAAGTATCAGAAAATTAAAATGAAATTTAGAAAGTAATTGGGAAAATAAAGTTTTAATGATTTCTAATCCATTAATTATTGAGTTAATTAGGATGAATAATTTACAATTTGTATTAAATTAATCAATTTTAAATTGTTAAATGTAATTCCTTAATGAAAGTAATTAAGGATTAATCACTCATTGTAATTAATTTTGGATACTTTAATTTATTAAAGTTAACAAATTTAGGTTAAGAAAATCATTAGATTAAATTGGTAATTAATTATTTCTTGTTATGAGATAATTACTTTATGATAAGTAATTAAAAGTTTAATTTCTTAAGATAATTAATCAAGGGGTTAATTTATTATGTAATCGGTTCAGAGGTTAATTTAATTAATTAAAGCAATTGATAAATTAATTTATTATATCAAATGATTTGTAACTTATTTATCAGGATTGGGAAATAGATTCTTAAGTAATGAATTTAATTGAAAATAAATAGAATTGATTAGGATTAAACGATAAATTAATCCTGATTATAAATGACTATTGAATACTTGACCTTGCTTATGAATGTTTATATTGTATGAAATGCCTTGAATTGATTGCCCTAACTGATCTGTGACATTTTGTTCTGTGGATTGAACCGAGTATTTTATTCATTTATTGATGATACATCTGCATATTATCTGTGATATATATATATATATATATATATATATCTGTGAATCTGTGTATGAAAGATAAGCGTTATAATTTATATCGCTTATCGAATATATTGTTATATTTGATCTGGGATGATTAAATGATATTGCACTATTGTGTAAAACCCCTGGACCACACCATACACACACAATTATGGATTTCACGAGGAAATCGATTAAGTCACAGATTTTTGAAATAGTTTAAAATTTGAATTTTTAAATTCAAATGTTTTGGAATTGGAATTGGAATAGAAGTGAAAAGCTTTTGAAATGGAATTTCAAAGATGGAAATTTATTTTGAATAACTGGATTAAGTGTTGGAATTTAAGTACTTTAATTTAAATTTGAATTCAATATTCAAATTGAATTCTGTAATTTGAAACTAGGGATTAACGATATTATACTAGTTATATATGAGTTAAACCATTTTTAAAGTATTATTTTTGGGAATTTGAATTTAACCCAAGGATTTCAACTCGTATAAATGAATCAGATTTCCAAAATGAAAACTGTTGTTTTCAAATGATAAACACCTTTAGATAAGAATCGAGATTCCATTTAATTAGGGGAATTTCAAGATTGAATAGGGAAATGATTTTCCTAAGTTATAAATGATTCTTTTTGAAAGCTATGAATTAAATATGTTTATTCTTAACAGATTTAAATTGATGATTTGTTTAAATCAAATTGAAATGAAATTGTTTTGAAGGCTATAAAGTTAAATCTTTGATTTAAAGATTTAACGAGTTAATCAAATCGAAATGAAAATTGATTTGGAAAATCTGTGAATGAATCTTTTGTTTAAAAGATTAAAATGTGAAAATTGTTTAAACCGTTAAAGGTTGTGAAGATGAATCTTTTTGTTTTAAAGATTGAAATGGTAAATTGTTAAACCCTTTGAAAGAAAAACTTTGGATTTTTAAGTTGTGACTTAATTGAAATCCCAATATCCATATGTTTTTGAACTATTTCGCTCACTATTCGGTTTAGCTGGGAAAGGACCTTTGTGTAGTATAACCCATTCCGAATATGTGATACGTCGTTATGATAGCATTGAAGATCGGTGTTGAAGACCCGGTATTTGCGAGAGCGATAGGATGACCTGTCGATTGACTCTGCACCGAGTTGCTCCGGTATAGAGTTCTCCATATGTGATGGTGAATCCGATCAGGATTGTGGATATCCGGATTGCAAGGACTTCTTTGTAAGTGCCTTCGGTTCTGTTCGAGCCCGGAACAGACTTGTATGGATTGTATGTCTGACACTACAAGTTGAGATATAAAGCAGATTTCTTTCAAATATATTTCTGTTGGTGGCGGAGAATTTATTCTTTTAGCTTAACACCCTTCTCTGAGACGTACGAGCTCAGAGGTTATGTAGTTGAATGTTATCAGCGATATATTCCCAATTTGGTAATGTGACATGCTGAGTGTTGCTGTGAAATGATCATTGTGTTGATTATTTGTGATAGGATCATTTGTGTGATCGTCTATCCTGGTGATCATTTCTATGATCATTTGTTGACCCAAAGCATGGCTTTTGTATAAAGTATGTTTTTGTGGACGAGACTTCGTCGAGCCTCACACCCCGGAAATGGTCAAAACAGGAAAGATGCGGCAAGGTTATGAGGGGTAGCTCCCTTTAGGGTATGTGCATTTCCTTCTGGATAGAGGTGGTATCATGGTATGGAGCCCAGATATTTAACCTATGTGGTTACCGTGAATTTATTACTTTGTGGTTGTTGGTTATCGGGATCCCGTGAGAAAGGTCGTTTACGATCGGGGAATGGCGTGCTCGTGTCAGTAGTTACCCAGTTAGGGGTAACCCGGCCTTGTGTTGGCAGAGTTCCGGTTTGGTTCTCGGGGATGTCCTTCCAGAGGCATTCTCATGTGGCAATGGAAAGTTCCTTGGCCTGACCATTTGTTGGAAATCTAAAGAAACAATACGAGACTTATACGGTTTTAGTTGTATAACCTGCTATGGAAGGTGGCGGTAACCTGCTATTGAACATAGTTAGCTATGGTAGGCATAGTTCGAAATGTCTATGTTGGCTAAGATTTATATCTTTATTTTCGAAATAATTTTCTACACTATGCACTAGTAATAATATCAAATGCTTCTTTTTAATGCGTATCAAGCATCTTTGACTATCATAAGGAGAAATCTCCTCCGATTCTGCGTTTGCATGTGTGTGTGTGCGGGAGGCCTTATGGTAGTCTCATTTTTAAAAGCATTGCGAATTGAATTTAAAAATATCTCTCTATTTTGATTTTAAAGTTAAATAAACTGTTTTGAGTTCTCACACCAGTCACATGACTGACTCGGAGTTTATTGTTTTCTTTCCTAAACTCTGGGTGCTCAAAATTTTTCTACACGAGCAGTCTAGAGTTGGGTTTTTCAGATAGTCAGATGTAGTAGATTATCTGGAGTTAGTTCAGTCTTTGGACCGCACAAGTCTTGCTGAGCTTGGTGCATCGTTATAGGGGGTTCGAGCTATTGCTGGATTGATTCTTGGAAATGGAGTTGCAGTTTTTGGAGTTGTCTTTTGAAGATTATCTCAGAGTTATTTGTTCCGTATGCTAGACGTTATCTATTTTTCTTTTCCGCTGCTATTTATTGTATCATATCTCTGATGTATATCGATATCTATTGGATCATCTGTTGTATCAGATATTATATCAAAGCTGTATATCAATGTATTATTCTTTTATTCCGCTGTGTTGTTTACTTAATGATTGTTATAAGCTCCGGCGAATCGGATTTGAACGGTCGAATCTATGGCATTCGAATACGATATGAAGTATGGATGTCGATTTTCGAGCGGGCAAAATCCGTCTCGATACAGCTAATTTAATTTTTTTGGTTGTTAATGGGTATAGCTAAATAAGGAGAAGTTATAGGAAATAAAACACGCACTAATGAGATGCAGCATAATCCAAATGTTATTTATACCCATAAAAGGCTATTTACTGAATAGAAAGATTGTATCAATAAACGAATTTATTTAGGGTCCAACTTATAATTTATAACCTTTAAATGTAGACATAATTTCAATTAACTGATTTAATAGTGCAGTTAGCGTAGTTTTATTTGGTAGTTGAAATAGAAAATTCTATTAGGTGAAGTTAAGGCTAATTCTGTTTAAAATTTGACCTATTGTTGATATAGATTTTAGGAAGCAGGATCTATAAATTTAATTGAGTATTAGATTCAATAATTGCATTTATTGCATAAATAAAGGGAATTTAACGTTAAATGGTACGTTATTGAATAAAAAGGGAATTTGCGGATATTAAAGTGGAAACATAGACATGTTAAAGGGCATCTTTGTTTTGGATTTAAGTTGAGAGTATAAAAGTATAAGATTAAATAATTGGGTTTTGAGAATAAAATTTATAATTTCTAGATAATAAGGAAGTGCAGAAATGAACACTGCAATTTATATCTTGTCAACTTTTAATTCGCATCTAATCTTGTTTAATCATTGAAATTGATTTTGAATTTTATAGGCGATAAAACTTAGTCAATATTTGAAGTTAAATAAAAATTTGGATTTTTATGATTTATTTCAATTTAATTAATGAATATAAAAATAGTCATTTTTGCCACTGACTCGGATTTCGATGAAACCAGTTTCATCGGATCCGTAACGGTGAATTATAATAATGCTTCAAGTTTCGTAGCAATCGGACTTATCGTTTGATCGTACAGACTCGAAACGCCTTGAAATTTATGCATTGAAATCAATTGAATTTGGAAAATATTGATTTCAGCATAACTTCTTCATATGATCAAATTTGGACGTGAATCTTTTTCCATCGCGTTCGGAATATTTTTAAATACCTATTTGGATATATGGGTTTAATAAATTTCGTTCCGGGGTCAGAACGGGCTTTTTGGGCCAACTACCGTTTAGCACGTTCGTTATCCGTACCCACCTAGCCTTCTTCTATCTGTCTATATATATGCGATCATAAACCCTAGCCTCCCTTTTATTATCATTTTGCTGTACGTTCATCTTCTTCAAGCTTCTCTTCTTCTTCAATGGGGGCTAACCCTAGATCCAGTCAGTTCAAAAACAAAGTGAAATTTTAAATTCCTCTTAAAAATCTCGAAAAAATATATATCATAGTTCTCGATGCATGTAATCTCATGGTGAAATTCGTTTTTCAATTGGAGTTATCGTTCACCCAGAATAAATTCAAACAGTTCGTGGCCATTCATCAGCGCCGTAACAAAGTTCGTCGGATCGTCAAACGATTTCTGGGTTTTGAGTAGGGAATGTAGGGGAGTGCATCTATGTGGTTTTTGCATCAAATCAGTGGTTATATTGGGAGATTAATTCGATTAGGGTTTATGCATGGATGGCGGCCGGTGGCGTTTAGGGACGCGCGACTTCAGGGGGAGGCGCGACCTGGGGTGCCTAGCACGATGGTGGTGGTCGCGAGCTCTCTGGTGGCCGGAGTTGTGAGCTTTAGGCGGTCAAAGGGTTGCTGGGTGAGTGCGTTACTCCTCTGGTCAGATGCGTGAGTTACTGTGAAGGGGAAGATAATGCAGTGACGTGGCAAGTTACTTTTCAAATGTGTGTCATTTTGTTTATGTTTAATTTTGAATTCAATCACCATTTTTCGCCATAACTTTCTCATACGAAGTCGGATTCACACGAAATTTCTTTTATTAGGATCGTAATTAAATTCCGGACTTGATGACGCTGGTTTGGACGAATTCTGAGACGGACGAATTTTTGAGTTTAAATTGAATTTAATTTCGATTTAAATTCAAAAGGTGAGTGTTTTAACCCACTCACAACTACTAGAAGCTTTTATGTTTGTTAAATTAATTTTAGAAATGAATAGAAATTTATTTTATGAGTATTTGGCATGTTTATTTCACTCATATTGTTGAATTGCATTTATTAAATTTAACTGTTAATTTAATTTATTTATTGCATATTAATTGATAGTTAGAATTTATTTGTTTGCCTATAAACTGCTAGTTAACAGTTATATAGATTATTACTGAATATAAACTATTAGATTAATAGTTGTTAAATTTAATCTGAATAAAATTGTCAGTTATTACCTGTTATATATTATCAAATATAAATTGTTATTGATTGATATTGCTTGATGATTGAGATTGGATGATGGGTGATGTTGATGGATGTTTATTGTATATCATTAAATTGCAAATTATCATGCATATTTCATTTCATTCGGGATTGTGGTTTGAAATGATATATAACCGCAAAATTTTATATCTTTTAAATTGCGGATTGAAATGATAAATATCCGTATCACTTGACCATAGGATAGAAAATTATATACAGGCACCGCGGTATATATATAACTATTTAAATGTGATTTCTATGGTTTGGATGGAATACGGTTTATAATAATCTTAAATTTTATATTGTATAAATATTTTTCTTCCATATATATATACATATGAAGTTGAAAATTTTGAAATTAAAAGGTGTATAAAAATCTTTATTAAAAATGGAAGAAAATGAAGAAAATGGAGTTTAATAATTTATATCATATGTTCAAATGTTAAGTTTGGAAATTTTAAGATATGATATTTATAATTGGATTTTCCCAAAATAAATTGAAATGAATATTCTAGTATAATTTGAATTGGGAAAAATATATATTTTTATTTACTAGAAATTGAAGTCTTATTATTTATGGATTTTATACGAATATTCAAGACTAATTAATAGAACAATTGATTTGTTGAAAGAATAAAATCCAACTTTAGTTTGAAATATTGATACTCAAAATGGATATACGTATATATAAATAAATTGAAGTGGTTTTGGAACTTGAGAGAGATAATATAAATTTTGGTTTAGACTTTAATAAAGAAATGTATTTGTAAAGCCATGAGAACTATTTTCTTTACAAAGTAACATTTAAGTTAAACCATTTAATTCATATACCGTTGAATATCCAAACCATTCAAGTTTTAAAAGTTATGCTTTTAAATTATGAATTTCGAAATATTATGCTTTGAAAGGATATTTGGCTTTCAGACGTTATAAATTTTAAAGCATTTGGATTTTTGAAAAGGTTTATATTTGGGATAAAGGATATCATATTGTTTTGGGTTTTAAAATGATATCGTATTCATAATTTTAAAATGGAAATGTTTATTCTGGTTTTAAAGTATGAGCTATTTTTAAATGACCGCGGTGTTATAATAATGATGGGTTGGCAAAGAGACCGGGATCGGATATGGACATACTCTCTGTCGATACCGAAAACCACTTTGACTAACCGTGTACGCGGTGGAGATTCCAGAAGGAAGTAGGTGGTGGCGACGTTTCCTGTAAGGTAAATACGTGGACCCGACTCCCGTGACTTGGCATAAGGTGGCTAAAACAGGAGCGATTCTCAGGCCAATGAGGTCATTCCTCTGATCGGACCCTCCTCTTCGATATTATACTTTGATTTTGGATTGATTCAGTGGCCACTTCTATATTTTGATTTTGGGGAGTTAATCCGAGGTGGGCGGTAACTGCGGCTACGCGTTTCCACCAGCCTGGATAGCAATTGGTATATCTACCCTGGCATTGCCTAGTTGTGCCGTGTCACCTACCATATCGAGCCTTTACTACGAGTTTCTATTTGTGTCGTACCTATGGAGTATCCTCTGGTAGCCTCCCGATCAGGAGGTATTACGGTACTGTATAGACTATTGGCATTTTACGTGTTAAGGTGGAAAATGTAAAGCCTTAACGCTATTTAAAAGTTAGTTTATTTTATAAATAGACACTACTATAATAGCGCAATATACTACATAGTAAATAGTTTAACGGATCCTTAGGAGATGTAAATCCCGAGCATCTCTTGAGTTACTGTACTCATATTTATTTCTGTTAATTTAACTCACATAAGGTCTTTTAGTTCTGACTCGAGTGTTTTTGTCTTTTCAAATTCGCTCGGGTCAGTCCGAGCGTTTCAGGATCGAAGACTTTAGCTTTGAAGGACGAAGACGAAGGAGTCGTATTATTATTATCTATAGTATTGCACCACACTCATACTGTTCCGCTGCATTGATTGTATTGGTATGTGTAACTCTGATGTTTATTGTATAAAGCAAATCAAGTGTTTGTAAACTGTTTTGAACTGTATATTTATTATTATATTTTATCCTTCCGCTGTGAGATTCTGTTTTGTTTTTATTTCTTCTCTGTTTTTCTTATTTACCCCATAACAATCCGCCCTTGCGTATGCTTTGAATTGGCACGTGTGTCGGTTTAAAGTGTGCGAAAAGGCGGGATGTTACACATTGGTTTTCCAATAGGTGAGTAAATGAATGATCACGGAATTCAAAATGGCAAATTGTGGAACCGATGCGGAAATCGTTCCGTGGATTTTCGCTGTTTCCCGAACTTTGAAACCCACAAACGATTATACTATAAAGATCAGCACGTCGAGACGATCAAAATGGTATACAGATATCAGAGGTACGATTGAATATAAAAAAAATTTGAATTTTCTACTAGGGGAAACTGCAGCAAAAATGTAGAAAAATAAGATCGACGGAGCTAAAGAAGTCTGAATTTGGAAAAATGAAAAATGACGTCTTGCTTAGAAGAATATTTACAATTTTTCCATATAAAAGATTTAGGTTTCGAAAACATTTTATTTTCATCAATTCTTAACTGATTAAATTGAAATAAAATTACCCACGAAAATAAACTTTCATATTTTCAAATGAAAATTTGCAGTTTTGCTATGTTAAATTAGACGTATTCCAAATATTAAATTTTTATTTCAAAATTTTATCATTTACAATTTCTCAAAATTTCAATTAAATATATTATTAAAACAAACAAAATTTATCGAAAATTTACGGGTCATTACATATGAAAATCTCTAATGATAACTTACATCTTTTAGCTGAATCAAGTGACCCTTGGATTTGGCATAAAAGATTCAGTTATTTGAATTTCAAAGTAATATATGAAATTGCTAAAAATGATCCAGTTAGAGGTGTTCCAAAATGAATTTTAAAGTTAATAATTTATGTGATTCTTGTCAATCAGAAAAACATAGAAAAAATTCTTTTAAATCAAAAGATATGATTTCTACCTCTCAACCCCTTGAAGTTCTTTACTTAGATCTTTTTGATCCCGCATGAATACAATCTATAAATTACAGTATATGTCTATTTGTAACCGTAGATGGTCATTCTAGGTTTATCTAGAAGATTTTCTTAAAACTAAAATGCGATGCTTTTGAAAATTTTAAAATCTTTGTTAAATGAATTCAAAATCAAATGACTAGTAAAATTAAACTATTTGGAGTTATCACGGTGGATAATTCGAAAATGAAAATTTTGAGAATTCTGTATAAGAAAGATATAACTTATAATTTTTCATTTCCAAGAATACCAAAACAAAATGGAGAAGTAGAACGTAAAAATAGGATGATTCAAGAGTGCACTAGAACTATGCTAAATGATAGTAATTTACCTAAATTTTTTGGGACGAAGTAGTTGGTACCGCATGTTTTATATTAAATAGAAGTTTAATAAGAGAATTAAACAAGAAAACACTAAAAGAATTATTCTATAATAAAAAGCCAAAAGTATCATACTTTAGAATTTTTGGTAGTAAATGTTTAAGTTTAAATACTAAAGATAATTTGGATAAAGTTGATGCTAAATTAGTTAAGGAATCTTTATTAGATATACAAATAGAAGTAAAGCTTATAGAGTCTTCAATACTAGAACTAATACTATTGAGGAGACATTACATGTCTCGTTTGATGAAAATTTTAAAGTTTATAATCCAAAAATTAATGAAGAAGAAAACATTGATAACCCAAACGAAATTAGTGATATGAGATTACGAAAATGAAAATAATAACAATAATTTAGAAAATTCATATCCAAATAAACGAAGAAGATACCATATAGAAAATATACTTGGAAATATTGAACCTATTGTTATAACTAGAAGTCAACTAAATAAAATAGGCAACATTGCTTTTGTTTCAACTATTGAACCTTAAAATCAAAAGGAAGCATCAGTTGATGATTCGTGGATTCTTGCTATGCAAGAGGAATCGAATCAATTTACAAGAAATGATGTATGAGAATTAGTCCCAAGGTCCAAGGATAAATCCATAATAGGAACTAAATGGGTATATGGAATCAAAATGAATGAACAAGGAGAGTTGTGAGAAATAAAGCTCAATTATTTGCATAAGGTTATCGTCAAGAAGGAATATATTTTGATGAAACCTTTGCACTCGTAGCAAGATTAGAAGCTATACGAATTTTACTCACTTTCGCTAATCATAATAATTTTAAGATAAATCAAACGGATGTTAAAAGTGCATTTTTAAATGATTTTATTAAAGATGTATATGTAGAACAAACCCCACTTTCTGAAGATGAAAATCGACCTAATCATGTTTATAAATTAAAGAAGGTATTTTATGGTCTAAAATAGGCTCCAAGAGCTTGGCATGACATGCTTAAATCCTGTCTATTACAATCAAATTTTTAAATAGCCAAAGTAAATAGTACGTTTTTTTATTAAAAGAGATAAATATGATATTCAGATAATACAAATATATGTTGATGTTATCATTTTTGGATGAACAAACGATAATCTAAATAAAGATTTTTCAGAAATAATGGCTAAGGAATTTGAAATGAGTCATCTATGAGAACTAAATTATTTTCTAGGATTACATATAAAATAACTATGTAATGGAATTTTTACCAATCAAGAAAAATATGCTAAAGATTTAGTTAAGAAATTTGATATGTCAAATACCAGTGATAAACCAACTCCCATGGAAACTAATGAAAAATTAAACAAAGAAGAAAATTCAAAAGATATAGATCAAAAAGTATATAGAGGAATGATTGGATCACTACCCTATATAACTGCTAGTAAACCTGATATAATGCATATTGTTTGTCACTATGCAAGATATCAATCTCAACCTAAAGAAACTCATTTAAAATCTGTAAATTGAATTTTGAGATATGTAAATAACATATTAGACGATGTACTCTTTTACCCAAATGAAGACTCCTTTGATTTAATTTCATATAGTGATGCTGACTATGATGGTTGCAAATCAGACCAAAAAGGTACAAGTGGAAGTTGTCACTTTTTTGGGACACTCTCTGGTTTCCTCGTTTAATAAGAAGCAAAACTCTATATCTCTATCTATGATAGAAGCAGAATATATTTCATCAGCGTTAGCCTGTTTACAGGTTATCTATATGCAATAAACATTAAAATATTTTGGTTTAAATTTTACTAAATCACCAATATACCATGATAATACAAATGCGATCAATCTATCTAAAAATCCAACTCATCATGATAGAACCAAAAATATTGATATAAGACACTATTTTCTAAGAGATAACATAAATGAAGAAATAATATCACTTGAATTTATAAACATTGAAAATCAAATATCTGATATATTAACAAAACCATTGAATCAAACTTCATTTACTAAGTTAAGAAGAGAGTTAGGAATTTGTTCTCTATCGGCAATATAAAAATGATGAAGTATAAATTACAAAATATAAAGAAAAACAAAATGATCAAAATAGTACTATGTATGTCAACATATCCAAACCTTATATGTCGACATATAATGGTAGTTTCTGATTTCTAAATTTCCCTATAAAATTCAAATGGGCGATTATATAATAACCAAAATTTGAATTTCCTCTTCACTACTCTGTATTCTTTGTGTTTTGAACTTTTGCAAATAAACCATGCCTCCCTCAAATCCCAAACATTCTAGAGAAGTGAATTCATCATTTTCCTTCCCTTCTCCTTCCCAAGGCCCCTTCCAAAACACTATATGGACAAGGTCACTAAAATGGAGCATGAAATGAAGAATTTTGCAAATGCCTACTGAAATTCAAGTGGTGCAACTTCATACGACTAAAGAACAAGAGTAGCAAAGCAAAATTATTCGCAATGTGCAAAATTATCTATTGGGTAATCCTACGAATCCAACTGTCCTTAAGGATTTTGCAAATTTGGCTATTCATAACACTGTTTAATACAACGACGACGAGGAGGAGGATAATGAAGAAGAAAAAGAAGAAGAAGAACACATAGAGGAAGATGGCGATGTTCGATGCATTGGAGAAGTATGTTTCGATCAAGATGGAAATCTTGTCGAATAAAAAGAGAACTTTTGCCTTCATTATCCCCATTGTCCCATTCATTAGAAATTCACATTAGGTAATATTTGATTTGTTTTGATTTCTTTGAATGTGTGGTATGTATATTTGATTTGATTTGACAAATTTACTTTGAAATTATATGCATAGTTTATGATTTGACTAATTTATATTATGATATTGAATGCATATATAGTTTGGTATGGTTACTATTAATGATTTGTGATATCACTTATCATTTCTTATATATCATTCTTATCATTATTTTCATAAGCATCTTATTTAGGGGAGTTATAGTTTTTAGTTGATGACAAAGGAAGAGAAATATATAAAATCTGGGGATAGACTAAGGGGGAGATTTGTAACTCAGGGGAGGTTATAAAATATTTTATATATAGAGTTGTCATCATTATAAAAGGGAGATTATTAGTACCTTAGGTATTGGTTTTGATGATAACAACTATCAGACATCATATAATATATAGATACTAATATTTTATCGGGATATATATAGTATGCAGTATAGGATATTGGACAGTTATTGATTAAGAAGATTGTACAGTATCAAGAGTAGATTCAAAATGCTGATATAAAGTTTCAAGAGTTCAAGAATGAAGACTCATGAGTATTGAAGAGTTCAAGGTATTACAGATAAGTTATAGTGTCATAGAATTTATGTTAAAACCTCGATAACACTTTCCTGATCTCTCTTGCATTCTCTAAATTTTGATTTAAATTATTTTTCAAATATTCTGGTTTTAAAATAATCTTTTCAAAATATTTTCCAAAATGATTTTCAATCTCTTACTTATAAAGATATCAATTTAGTGTTTTTAAGTTTATATATATATATATATATATATTGAATTTTTTTATACTTTAATAAATTATAATTATATTTGTTTTTATATATATATATTATTGAATATTCTTATTAAATTTTTTCAAAATTATTTTATGAAGTTTTATTAAGTTATGTTTTAATTAAAATCTGTATAAACTGTATTTAAATGATTCTACAAAGCATCAAATTATTACTAAGCAATGGATTTTTAGAATAATATTTTATAGTGTTTTTCAAAATATAAAGGGTATGTCGACATATCCAATCCATGAATTTCGACATAATGACCATAAAATTCAAAACTCACATTTGAATGGAAGTATCTTTTTGTCTCTCTTCGCAAATGGACATGACTGTTGTTTTCTTATATATATATATATCAGGCTTCCAAACAAATTTTTATTAACTACTTTCTTATTCTTCTCTTCTCTTTCACCCTCTTGAATTATAAATCAATTTTTACCAAAACTTTCCCAAAATTCAACTAGAATCAAATTCAATTATTACTAATTTGGTTCTCTTTAATCTACTCTCCAATTCCTTTCATCTCACTTAAGATCAAAGTGCTGTTCAAAAATTATAGGATAAATTGTAATACAGATCAATGATCTGAGTCTGTAAACTCTATCAAATCATACTCTTATACTTTGTGGTGTGCTTGATATGCGTGAAATCCAATTAGGTGTGATTGTAGCCTATAAAATCAATTTTGTTTTCTTAGTAGCCTGTAAATCCATTCAGTGTGCTTGTTGCCTAGAAATCAAGTGACTCCACCCAAAGGTCGAGATTCTGGAGGGTGCGCCTCATAACCCTTAAATCGAGATTGTATTTGCAATTACCAGTCAAAAAGAAATCCATACAAGGAATTGTGCAGGGCTAGATGTACGGTAACTTCGAACCAATATAAAATCTTGGCATATTCTTTCCTATAGACTTTTACTGCATTTTCTTTTATCTTTGCTTTGATTCTGTGATTGTTTTGGTAATTGTTAATTACATCATTCCAAGTAAAATCTTAAAGAATTTTAAAATTATTCATATAATCCATTAAACACTATTCACCTCCCTCTATTATTAATTTAGCCTTAAGATCCCTGTTCCGTTGACTTACACATATACCATTGGACTTTGGACTTAATAGCTAAGGCACCCTATCATTTATTAGCTTCTCTAAGGTTTCTTCCATTTCGAAAACAAGTTAACGCAATTTTAACTTATAAAAACCTTCCATATTTCATACCTATAAAATGGTCAATTGACACTTGAAAACCGTCTTCCAAAGTGCATTCACTTTACTTAAGAAAATTATAGCATCCCAAGCTATTACGAATAGAATATAGTTGCTGCATATTGGCTATCCAATAGCCATCGCAGGTTAAGCCAAGCTATTGCATATTAGCTATCCCATGGCCACTTCATGATGATTTCCCTACCATTGCTAGTTGACTGTCAACAGGCCATCACATGTTGATAGTTTATTCAGCTATCCTAATCCATCACACATTTAGCCCTAAATAGTTATCGCACGTTGACACGTCTCCTAGCCGTCGTAGGTTGATAGCTCCAATAGCCACTGTTAGTTCTTGAGATGATGGTTTTGATGACAACAACTTTAGGACTTGTTATAAAATATAAATACTAATATTCTTGTCTAGATATATATGTATATGCAGGGTATATATATGTAGGTATTGAGAATGAAAACTATACAGTATAGAGATTCAAGACTGACGAATTCAAGATTGAAGAAATCAAAACTGAAGACTCATGAGTATCAAGAGTTCAAGATATCAAGAGTTTAAGATATCAAGATAAGTAATAGAGTCTAGGTTTATGTTAAAATTTCATAATAGCACTTAATCTTTATTCGGTATTTAATTATGGAACACCTTCTCGCTTTAATAGTGGGATGGAACCAACGACGATCTCTAGTGGATAGAATCCACGAAATTTTCAAAATGACTTATTTTTAGATTATTTCAAAACTATCTTTTTAAAAGTCATCTCTATCAATTTAAATGTTTTAGCCTTAATTCAAAAACTATTCTAGTCATTTTTAAATATTTTAATCTCAAAATCATCTCTTATTTTTAAACTATCTCTTGATATTAATATTTTAGCTTTAAATCTCAAAAATGTGTTTTAAAGAAGTCTACACTTAGATTTTAATATTTCTTTTATATTATAGATTATATATTTTAAGATTACTGTCTAAAACTCTTTTATAAGTTTAAACTATATTCAAAATGGTTTATAATGTTTAGAAATTGATTTGACAAGCTTTAGAATAGAAATCATTTTAAAGAAAAATCAATTTTCAAAAATAACATAGGCATGTCGACATCCCTATACCCCCTATGTTGACATGTAGCCATAGATATTAAAATTTAAATTTACAAAAGAAGTTTCTATTCGTCATAACCTTTCACGAATGGACATGACCATTATTCTCTTATATATACCTGTAGTTTTCAATGAATTTTCACTTAAGATTTCTTTGTTTTCTCTCCTCTTTCTCTTCCATTCTTATTTCCAAACATTCTTAACAAAACTCTACCAAAATCCTAAGTGAATCAAACTCGATCATCTCTAGTTTGATTCTCTGCCACTCTCTCTCAAAGATCTTAGTGCCATTCAGAGTTATGGGATCATTTGTAATCAAAGATTAAAGTGTATCAAGTCTCTCTCTGTCAAAATGTGATTGGAAGAAGTGTGATTATGGCCCGTATATCAATTGAGTGTGATTGTAGCCCGTAAATCAATTAAGTGATTTTGTTGCCTAGTTAAATCGAGAGAGTTTGCCCTAAAATCGAAAACAGGAGGGTGTATCTCGTGGCCATGAAATCGAGGTTGTAATACCATGCGATAACCCAAATTATTAAGATGAGTTTTTGATTAAAATGTGTTATATTTAAATAAGTGTTCATGGAAAAAAAGAAGAAAACTGAAATATGTGTTTAAGATAAAAATAGTATAATATGTGCTTGCAAGAAATTAATAGTACATAGTGTTTAGAAAAAATGTACAATAGGTATTAGCTGTACAAGTTAGACTACGCATGATATTTGCATGGCACGTGAACAGTGAGAGGAAAAAATGAAAATTGCATGAGTAGCCTAATGGCAAAAATAACAGGAACAAAAAATAAAAAGTTCTTTCTTTAGATAAAAAGAAGAGGCTATAGCCATAGACATAAAATAAATAAAACCCAAAGTAATTAATAGGAAGGAGGACTACCAAAAATAGAAAGTGAAGGAATGGGTTAATAGAAGGTATAGATGAGTGTAGTCTGGGTAGAATTGACATTTCCTAGCTCAGAAACCCTAATATGCACTTATATAAATCATTGAAGGTAGGTCCTAAGCAGACTATTGCATTTTACACTATAAAATAAAAATATATAGAAGCTGCAGTGTGGAGTAACTGGTGGTTTTAAGGAAAGCAAGAGGTCGGGCTGAAGGAGAAAAGAAGAATAGGATCAAGTGAGGAAGAATATTGGTGAGTATCATCTCACTAAATATACAACATTAATACCTAGTGAAGGTAACCTTTTATATTTGGTGGATGGGTAGATTCTATATTTTTTAGATACTTAGTATGAACGACTGATGATGTACGATTCTGTGTTGGATGCTTTGATATGAAAGTTTGATAGTTTAAATGTATGATTATAAATCATATGTATTTTTTTAAGATACAGATCAAATAGTTTATCTGATTAAAACACTTATCATGTTTATGAACTGAAGTATGTGGACACTTTAACCTGTTAGATAGGAAACTAAGGTAATTATTATTAATAGATCATATAATGACATTTATTAAAACCTGGTTATGGAATATTGCCATAAAGTATGGTCTAAAAAAAGTAAGGAAAATTGAAGGCAGCAGAAATGTGAAGGATTTTCTTATGTCTTAGCTCTAAATAATATGCAAGCGGTGCAATGATTTGATCATGTGTTGAGCTACTTTGCACTGTAAATTCCCAAAACTAAAGTTATGACACAATTAGTCTAAAAAAAAAATAGGATCTACTCAAAGAGATTAGTAAAGGGAATTGGGGTTTAGGATGTATCTCATAAACAATCACGGCCATATGTTTGTAGCAATAAAACTATAAAGAAAATAATAATTAAGATCCGATTAATAATAAGAATCAGGTAACATAAACACCTAGAAATCAAGGTATATATATGCTATATGTTAGTTTATGATTAAGGGATGTTCTTCTGCTATGAATGGATGATTTTATTAATAATAAATTGATTGAAATACTTATGAAAATTGGAAGAACGAATGTTTGGCTATCTTGTGATGTATGTAATGATTAGTTTATTAATAGGAAATGACATATAGGACTTTAACCTATTGAAAAAATGGTGCACATGAAAGTATTTGTAATTAAATTTTGAAATCTTAGTAATAAACTAAGGACATGGGTCACCTTTTCATCAAGCAAGATGATTAAGGGCATTGGGATGCTGCATTGATCAACTTAGCATCAGGAAGGATATGAGTTTGTACATGGCATGTTTACGCCCAAAGATCTTAGTGTGTTGGGTTAACAGAGGTGAAGTCCCAGGCAATGTGCACATAGAGTTCAAGTGGTAGAGCCTTGACCTAATAATTGGTAAATTCATGGCTGCATTGTTTTTGGTAGGCTAGGGAGATGAGTTAGTATCATGGGTGAGATGTTTTGGTTGGTTGATATGATAATTTTGAGATGATAGTTTGGCTGTTGGGATATATTTATGTTTGCATTTTTAGTAAAAATGGTTCTGCATTTTATATAGTTGAATGTCAATAGCTAACCTTTGTAAAACTAGTATGCAAAAGTTCGTGCAAGCTAAATATGCTTTAACACTTGAAATTGTTTTTAAGTACGACTGTAAATCATATGAAAAGCAATTACAATGTCAAATGCACCAACTAGTCAAGAAATCATCACGTATTTGAAAATGAATTTTTAATGGGCAGTTACATCTAATCTTTATGTCAAATATTAGGTGAATACCCATACCAGACCCTTAAGTCTGACCTATTTGATTGTTTGCGTCATTTGGGTGTCTCATGTATGCGGGGCAGCTCGGGGATTGCATACAGGAAAATGAAGGAACTAAATGTTAACATGCAGTGAAGAAAATGCAGAAGGAGGAGCTCTTAAATATAGTTAGTTATAATATGAATCAAAGCTCTTAAATATGAGCCATCATCTACTTATGCCTAAAATTTAATAGAGCCTAAAAGTGCATTGTTGGTTGGAATTGGTGAAAACTGATGTAGTAAAGTCGCAATTGTCAGTAGTGAATGAGTGCAAAATGATGTAAGAACTAAATGTATTATGTTTGCAGCTGAAATGAACTAAATATTTGAGGAGTTATTTTATGGCAAAGTCTTTTTGAAATGAGTAAGTTTAATGTGAATTTTATATTTACTTTGGGTTATCAATTTCACTAAATTTATGCATAGTGAGTAAAACTATTTATGTATGGTTTGCCTTTGCTAAGTGTTGCGGTTATAAGTCGAGAAAAATTGATACAAAATGGTTTCTAAAAATTAGCATACTAGCTTCTATCATATATATATATATATATATATATATATATATTTACTTACCAGTTTTCAATTCAAACAAGCAAATAAATATGTGCAAGACAATGTGAAGTAGAAGGCTGTTATCCTGTAGTACATGAAGAAAGGTAGTGGAATTCCATGTGTCCTTTAGTAAAGGTAATGTTACATATTTATATGAATTGAGCTAAAAACTTTAGAAAGATAGCAAAAAATATATTTTATGCAATGGAAAGTACAAGTGCTATCATGTGAGTTATTTTTATGGTTTGGCTTGAATAAATAAATTATACCGATTTGTTTACTATATCTTTACTTTTATTAAAGATATATATAAGCTTGGAAACATAGCTTTTTTTGCTGCGTTTGTAGATTAGTTTATTTTAACTTATCAAATAACTTCTGCTTAAGTAAATTCCGCAAATGCTAGCAAAAGAGATCTATATATTCATCACATATATGGATTAAATATTAGTTTTATATACTGATATTTTTATATAAATCAGAGTTCGATCCTGGAATTAAAAGAAAAAAAATTGAAAGCAAGTAACCGTGGATACATTTTAGTGTATGCTAATAGCTTTTTTTATTTTTGGGTGAAAATTTTTGGGGTCACTTTAGTTGGTATCAGAGCTGTGTTACCATGAAACACAGCTAAATAATTAGGTTATAAGGCTTGTTTTATAATGACATATTGATTTTCCTTGCGGAAACACCAGTTAGCTATACCTTTTTACTTACATTAAGAAGTATGATAATATGTAAGGTATTGAACTAATATAACCTAAAATATTGACAGATATCAATGGTAGGAAGAGGGCATAGTCAGGACGCAGGAGGGTCAAATGAGCCTCAAATGATGAATGTGTAAGACTTCATGAGGGCTCTCTGGGATGGAGTAGGATCCAGACAAGAAAATTCACATGAGGAATTGTCCAAACTATTGAAAACTTATACTAATCTTGGTGGAAAGAGTTTTGAGGGAACTGAAGGGGTCAATGGAGTTCAAACATGGTTAAGAAGTTTACAAAGAATTTTTACTGATATGCAAGTTGTTAACCCAGTTTCCTCTACGAGTTAAAGTTTACGACTTAAGGCCTTCACGGGTTAAGGAATCTACGAGATAGGATTTACGACTTAAGGCCTTCACGGGTTAAGGAATCTACGAGATAGGATTTACGACTTAAGGCCTTCACGGGTTAAGGAATCTACGAGATAAGGTCTACGACTTAAGGCCTTCACAACCTAAGAACATTACGGCCTGACGACCTAAGGTTGGCATAATCTTACTAGTTAAGGATGACACGACTTAAGGAAGTTTACGACTTAAGTCATTACGACCTAAATGACCCAAGGGAGTAACGGTCCAACAACTTAAAGGAACTATGACTTAACGACTCGAGGGACGAGGAGTCAAGACGACTACGCCTAAGTCGTGACCGACTTACGACCTTTACTAGGTCGTTCACGACCTAAGGCCACAGAGGCAAATTCAATACTGCATCATGACTCGTTAACTCCAGTTAAGCCACAAGCCGAGGATCAGTTTGGGTCGGTCACGACCTACGACATATGGTAAGTCGTACACGACTTAAGACTATGGTAAGTCGTACACAAGAATCAGTTCAATGCCGCATCACTTATGAGAGGACAGGTTAACTCATTTGCGACTTAGGACTTGTGATATATCTAGGGTTCAGCAAGGATGCCTTTAATAAGTCTGGACCCAGCATTTAAGTGACAACTGACCCATGACTTAGTTTAAGTCGTCCACGACTCAACTTAGGTCGGTTACGACTTAGGGCTTGGTAATGTTTCCTGCCTATAATTGCCTATAAATACGACCCTAGCTCCAACTAGAAGAGGACCTTTTTTGGGCTGATTTCCTTCAAACACCGTTACTCTGCTGCATTACAAACTAATCCAATCCAACACTTGAAGCTCTCAAGATATTAAGAACGCTACAAACAACTTCAAGAAGAGATCACATACATCCAACATGGATTCGAAAACTCTCATCTTCATCGAAGTTTAAGCTACTTGTTCTAAGTCTCTTGTAATTCAAAGTGTATTGTATTTGGGAAGAATTGTATCAGCTTGTAACAAGATTATTAATAAAAGTACTTAAAGTGGACGTAGGCTATACCCTAAAGTCGAACCACTATAAAATTGTTGTTGTTTACCGCTTTTCTACTATTATCCGCTTGTAATCTGTTCCCGAGTCGTCGGGTGGTGCTTTCACAACTACAACTCATACACCGGGGTGTTAGCGTTCAAATTTTAGCGTTAACATTTTTGGTGCTTTCACTGAGAACTGAACTCAGGGAAGTTATCATCATTGCTTCACAGAGGTTTGTAGAGAGAATTTCCCTGAAAACCAGAAGTCTATCCGAGATAATGGCTCCTGGAAGGAAGAGTAGATCTGTCAGATCTGGGAATATTCAAGAGGGAACCTCCGCTTCCCCTGTACCTAATCAACCCATTCCGACTGCTGGGGTTACGAAAGCAGAGTTGGATGCTGTAATATTAGGACTGAACCAGCAGATAAACGCCCAGAATGCACAATTAGAAGCTCAGAGTGCCCAAAATGCTCTAATTCTGAATAAGTTGAATGATTTGCTCGGGGCAAATAATCAACCGGCTGGTAATGGAAGGAATTATGCTGGCAACATTCATGATGCTAATGAGAGGAATGCTCCAGAAAGGGCTGCCAGTCCCTTTGAGCAAACGCTTCCTGAGGTTGGTGGATCTGGAACTCGACATGATGAGGAGTATCTTTCTGGAATGGTCCGGCAAATCATGAGAGAAAGTATGCAAAGGGTTGAAGATGAGAAAGAATGGGGTTTCGCCCCAAGTAAAACTCCATTTACTGAGAAAATCTTAAAGGCGGAGTTTCCAAGGAAGTTTGTCCCTCCAACTATCCCAGCTTACAAAGGGACAAGTGATCCGAATGAATTCTTGTATAAATATGATTGGCACATGACAGGTGCCAGGGCCTCAGACGAGATAAAGTGTCGATATTTCCCCGTATACCTTGAAGGTGTGGCTCTACTGTGGTTCACCAAGTTGCCAGTCCGATCTATTGATCAGTTTTCAGACTTGGCCCGAAAGTTCAAGGAACAGTTTAGACTATATGCTTCAAAGGCCAAAGACATCATGTCATTGTCAAGTATAGAACAGAATCCTGGTGAATCTATCAGATCTTTCTTGAACCGCTTTAATATAGCGCTGGCAGAGGTGGACAATGCTGAACCGCGAATGATATTGACTTATCTGATGAGGGCTATTGATAAGTCGAGCGAATTTGGGAAATGGTTAAACATGAAGGAGCCAACCTCCCTCGAAAAATTCTATAAAAAGGCAGATGAATTCATACGCCTGGAAAGCCGTCCTGTACCGGTGAAGGCGGTGTCGGAGAAAGCTGAAGATAACACTGTTGCTCCACGCAAGAATGAATCTGTAGGGCAAAAAAGGGAAAATAGCAATGGGAAGAAACAGAGTAATCCGAAGAAGCCCCGATCCTTCAAACCATCAGAGTATACTCCTTTATCAGACACGCCGGAGCATATCTACCTTGCCATTAAAGATTCTGTTGACCTCCCTAAACCTATCCCTTTGAGGACCCGAAAAAAGGCTATACAAAGTGGGAAGTTCTGCCGCTTCCATAATCAACCCGGTCATGAGACCGATGAATGCCGCCAGCTGAAAAATCTGATTGAAGAATTGCTAAGAGAAAACAAGATGCAGCAATTCGTGAAAAAGAATAGCAACAATCCTGCATCGTCAAGTCAGGGGCAACAGGCTCCTGTTCATCAGCCTAGGATAGGTGACAAAGCTACGGTGCATGAATCTGGAAGGCCCATCATCAATGTCGTTACAGGAGGACCTCACCCAGCTGGCAAGAGCTGGGGTGAGATGGAGAGATATGCCAGGGCTTTGAAATATGTTCCAGCCGAAGAAGACGTCTTTGTTTTAGAAGACACTACGCCCCTGAAACAACAGAAAACTTTCAGTGATGATATTATTTTCAGAGCCAGAGATTCCTCAGGTGTCGAAGCTCCTACCCTAGATCCCTTGGTCATCTCAGCTGGTATCGGACCGGCCATTGTCAGAAGAGTTCTCATTGACTGCGGAGCATCATGTAATATCCTCTTCAAAAAGACATTCGACCAAATGAAAATCCCTATGGTCGATGTACAAGCCTCATCGCAGAAGATCGCTGGCTTCACCGGGGAGCCAAAGCAACCAATAGGAACCATCGATCTGCTTGTAGAATTTGGGGAAGGAGAAAGGAAAGTAGTCCGCAAGCAAACATTTGTGATTGTCGATGAATTTTCTGCTTATAATGCTTTCCTTGGCCGTCCAACGCTCGCAGCGTTCAAAGCTATCCTAGCCCCGTGGTGCCTCACTATTAAATTCCCTACAGACAATGGAGTAGGAGTTATAAAAGGGGATCAAACTGCTGCGCGAGAGTGCTATTTGACAGAATTGCGAGAGTCAAGAAAAAGGGAAATGGGAAAGGATGCGGCCACCCCGGTTCGCATCAAAGAGCCAGCCTTGTAGCAATTACGGGGCGGACCCTGCACTGGCGAGCATAGCGGGGCACGGAAAGAGATGGATCCCAGAAAAGCCAGTGCAGAGGAGAATAGAGTGGTGCCGGTTGAAACGACGGTACCGGTACCTGTTGACCCGAAGGACCCAAATAAGGTGTTGAATGTGGGATCACAACTTAATGTATCAATTCAGAATATCTTGATATCTTTCCTGAAAGAAAATCTGGATGTCTTCGCTTGGACTCATGCTGATATGTGTGGAATATCTCCAGAAGTTGCAGTACACGCTCTGAATATCGACCCAAAGTTTACACCAGTGAAACAGAAAAGAAGAACCCAAGGTCCAGAAAGGTCAGCAGCATTAAAAGAGGAAATTGATCGACTCATGGAAAATAACTTCATCAAAGAATCTACATATCCGAATTGGGTTTCAAATCCTGTGTTGGTTAAGAAAGCTAATGGAAAATGGAGAGTGTGCATCGATTTTTTTTCAGATCTGAACAAGGCCTGCCCCAAAGATTGCTTTCCTTTACCCAGGATCGATCAACTGGTAGATGGAACAGCGGGACATGAATTGTTATCTTTCATGGATGCCTACTCCGGATATAACCAGATCATGATGCATGAACCGGATCAGGAGGACACAAGCTTTATCACCGATGTTGGTCTTTATTGCTACAGAGTTATGCCCTTCGGATTGAAGAATGCAGGGGCAACCTACCAAAGACTTGTTAATGCTATGTTCAAACCGCAATTGGGCAAGACTATGGAAGTCTACGTCGACGACATGTTAGTAAAGTCTAAGAAAGCAGCAGATCACATTGAACACTTGGCAGAAATGTTCGCAGTCCTCCGGAAATACAGAATGAAGCTTAACCCTCTGAAATGCACGTTTGGGGTCGAGTCCGGAATGTTCTTAGGGTTTATCGTCAGCGCTAGGGGCATTGAGGCTAGCCCAGCTCAAATTACCGCCTTGAAAGAAGTCAAAGCTCCTAGAACAAAGAAGGAATTGCAAAGTCTCAATGGAAAAGTTGCCGCCTTAAGTCGGTTCATTTCCAAGGCCACAGATAAATGCATCCCATTCTTTGACGCCCTAAAGAAAGGAAAGAAGAACTTCGTTTGGACTCCCGAATGCCAAAAAGCCTTTGATGAATTGATTCGCCATATGGAGACACCTCCAATACTTTCTAGGCCTGGCGATGGCGAGGATCTTCTTATATACTTGGCAGTATCATCTCATGCTTTAAGTGCAGCGCTGATACGGGAAGACAAAGGGATTCAACATCCAGTTTACTATATCAGCAAAAGACTCACTGGGGCAGAGATGAATTACTCTAAGTTGGAAAAACTCGCCTATTGCTTATTAATTGCGTCTAGGAAATTGAGGCAATATTTTCAAGCTCATCCTATCAGAGTCCTCACTAATCAACCTTTAAAGCAAGTCCTGTTTCGCCCTGAAACTTCGGGTCGTCTTCTAAAGTGGAATATTGAACTCAGTCAGTACGACATCACCTATCATCCCCGGAAAGCAATCAATGGACAAGCTTTAGCTGATTTCATTGCAGAATTTACAGATAAGGGTAATAGTGAGGAAGAAACGTTCAACAATTCCCCTATCCAATGGAAGTTATATGTCGATGGTGCAAGAAATGATTACTGTTCTGGAGCCGGAGTTGTACTTGAGACTCCTGAAGGTCGGTCATTATGCTACGCACTAAGATTGGAATTTCCTTCAACAAACAATGAAGCCGAATATGAAGCTCTTATCGCAGGACTGAAAATCGCTAAAGAACTAAACATACGAGCATTACAGATCTTTAGCGATTCTCAGCTTATTGTATGCCAAGTCAAGAAGGAATTTCAAACGAAAGGGGGAAACCTGCCCGCTTAGTTGTCAAAGGCTTGGGAACTTCTGTGTGAACTCGATCACTATTCAATAAGCCATATTCCTCGGGAAGAGAATATGAAGGCAGATTCCCTCGCAAAGTATTCAAGTTCTGGTGAAGCTCAACTATTGGGATTGGTCCCCGTAGAAGTCCTTTCAGCACCAAGTATAGACGAGATGGATATTGACTGGATTATGAATGTATCTCAAGAACAAGAGTCATGGATGACTCCAATACTGGACTACCTACTCAGAGGTTCTCTGCCAGAAAATTCGATAGAGAGACGGAAGCTACTAAGGAAAGCCTCTCGCTATGTAATTCAGGATGGCCGATTATACAGACGGGGATACTCAATGCCATTGCTTCGATGTGTATCCAGGGAAGAGTCCAAAACGATCCTAGCTGAGGTACATGGAGGAGAATGTGGTGATCATTCAGGTGGTCAAACATTAGCAAAGAAAATTCTCCGATACGGATATTTTTGGCCAGAAATTAATCATGATGCTGCAAGCTATTCCAGAAAGTGCGACAAATGCCAAAGATTTGCCAAAATTCCTAGAGCACCTTCAACTGAACTCACACAAATGGTCAGTCCATGGCCATTTGCAATTTGGGGAATGGATCTCATTGGGCCGCTACCGACTGCTAAATCAGGGATTAAATATGCTATTGTTGCAGTTGATTATTTTACTAAATGGGCTGAAGCTGAACCGTTGGCTACTATCACCTCTAAAAAGATGATAAGTTTCGTGACCAAGAATATCATCTGCAGGTATGGAGTGCCTCAGAAAATAATCACAGACAATGGTACTCAGTTTGAAAGCGAGGAATTCCAAGATTTTTGCAGGCGATTCAAAATCCAGAAAAGCTTTTCAGCAGTTGCTCATCCACAGGCCAACGGGCAAGTGGAAGCAGTAAACAAGATCATCAAATCAACCATCAAAAAGCAACTTGAAAGAGCAAAAGGTGGTTGGGTCGATAAGCTACCACTTGCACTATGGGCATACAGAACCACTCACAAAACTGCGACTGGGCACACTCCTTTCTCATTAGCATACGGGTCGGAAGCAATGATCCCGGTAGAAACAGAGGTTCCTTCACACAGAAGGATCCATTTCAATCAAGCAGAAAATGAAAGGCTACAGCTTGAAGCGCTAGATTTCCTTGATGAAAAAAGAGATGAGGCTAATCTCAGAATTGCAGCTCATCAGCAAAGAATAGCCAGACATTTTAATTCCCAAGTTCGCCAACGCAGCTTTGAGATTGGAGACCTAGTCCTGAAGAGAATCATGACAGCGACAGGTGTGTTTGGGCCAAATTGGGAAGGACCGTATGTAATAGGTCAGAAGCTTCTTGACGGCACATTCAAACTCACCACTGTTGATGGAGATCAAATTCCAAGGGCATGGAACAGCAACCATTTGCGTCCATACTTTACTTGAAAATTTTGTTGAAATATTGTAAAAAGAATTATGAATGTATGATTCTTGTAATTGAAAGCAATTGTAAAACTGATGCAAGTAAATAATGAAAGAATATAAAGTGGATGTAGGCTCAATTTCCTGGCCGAACCACTATAAATCTTGTGTTCCTTATTATTATTACATGTTTGCTTTATTTTCGATATGAAAAGTACATAGAATGTGTTGCTGAAATGTCGATTTAAATTTTTGCAGACAGTGGAAGTGAAACTTGCACATAAAAGGACCAAGTGATTCTCGCCAAATTTCAAGTCACAAAAGCCCCGAATTCAAATCCTAGATAGAAAGTACTTCAATTGAACAGCCTATGATTTCGATAGAAACGGGCCTTTGCTAATAAGTTGAGATCGTTTGAACAAACAAACATCCAATTAAGAAGCTGATGCTCGTTCTCACGAACTGGCCTGGCAATGAAGTACATTTCCTTGGATTAAACGAGTCACTTGTAAAAAAAAAAAAAAAGAGGATCACTGAAAAAGCATAAGCAAGTGGACAAAGGAACAACCAAGGCCATCATCGGCAGCACAAATCCTCTTCGGAGGCACAACTCTTCGGAGGATAAAGACCTCTAATGGGTCATACGCCACAAAAAAGAAAGTTCTCTACTCAACAAAAAAGATTGGAGGAGTCATGACCCTCCAACCATGAGAGAGTAACTTCCAGGCGATGAAAACCCTTTTTGAGGCACATTTCACCAGGAGTTGAAGTGTAACAACCGCTCTTCGGAATTTCACTTCACTAGAGTTGAAATGTAAACAAAATAAAAGCCCTCTTCGGAGGCCCATTTCACCAGGAGTTGAAGTGTAACAACCGCTCTTCGGAATTTCACTTCACCAGAGTTGAAATGTAAACAAAAATAAAAGCCCTCTTCAGAGGCCCATTTCACCAGGAGATGAAGTGTAACAACCGCTCTTCGGAATTTCACTTCACCAAAGTTGAAATGCAGAGACAAAATAAAAGACCTTCCTGAGAGCCCATGTTTCACCAGGATTGAAATAAAACTTCCAAGTGTTGAAACGTGAAAAGGCTTTCTTCGAAGGCACAACTCTTTGGAGGTACACGTTTCACCGAGATTGAAATAAAACTTCCAAGTGTTGAAACGTGAAGAATCCCTCCTTAGAGGTACAACCCCCTCCCAGGGACACAGTTCAAAGGAAAGATCTCTTCAAGGGCGCAATCAAGAAGAAAGACCTCTTCGGAAGCCCACGTTTCACCAAGATTGAAATAAAATTTCCAAGTGTTGAAACGTGAAAAGGCTTTCTTCAAAGGCACAACTCTTTGGAGGTACACGTTTCACCGAGATTGAAATAAAACTTCCAAGTGTTGAAACGTGAAAAATCCCTCCTCAGAGGTACAACTTTGTATATATATATAAAAAAAAAGAAGAAGAAGTTAAAGCGCCCTTCAGAGGTCCGCTTTACCACATAGAAGAATTCACTTGGTAAAATATGCACATAAGTAAAAAAAAAAAAGTGATTTCTTCGAACGACAAAGCGTAGAAACTTATACGAAGGGAGTTGTACTCTACAAAAATTTTCTTTAAAGAGAATAAAATAATTGTTCTTTAGCAAATAAGAGTGCAAGTCCCCTCGAAGTATAAGATATTGCAGCAAGCTTAAGGTATGGGGGCAACATGGTATAATAGTATAGCCGCATCAGTAAAAGTAATACTCAAACAACATACCATAAGCCCGCAGCAATATCATATAAACTTGTGCAAAAATGAATAATAAATGCATTCAAACAGAAATCTGTACAAACAAAGGATCATTTTATTCAATCGAAATGCAGGTACAGGTTTCAAAATAAAGAAAAGCGGGGGCCGGTACCCGCACAATTCTCGACCAGTACATACAAAAGGCAAAAAGCTAAAATGTTCACTTCTTTTTACTACCTTTGGACCCTTTTCCCGGCCGAATGATTAGCTTTTCAGGCCGGTCAGTTGGCACAAGGGAAGAAGGAGGGGTAGGTGCAGTTGGTCCAACTTCTGGCTCCCCTTCAGTAACAGTGATTATCTTCCCCCTCCTCTTTGACGTTCCGTGCTTTTTCCTCCTCTTTGAGGAAGACTCACTTCCCGGAGTGGCAAGTTTAGACAAAGTTATGTCATCAGAAGGGGTCCGCTCCGGGGATATCTCACCTCCCACAAGTCCCTCGTCTCTATGCTCCTGCGAAGCGATGGGATCGTCTAAACCATGGAGAGCTTCTATTTGTTCCTCTTGCGACCCGGGCTGAGAAGCAGAATGAGGAGCCACCTGGAGAGACGGAGGAGGGATAACCGGAGGAGGAGAAATCTGAGCGGTGCTTGATACTTTCTCTGTAGAAGAAAAGAGGTTAAAGTCAGTAAAGAGAGGAGATGAAGGCTCATCAAGGTTGAGAAAATAGTCAAGGAGCTCATTAAACCCATGTGAAGTAAATGAGCAATCCACTTGAGCGAAATTTACAGTGGAATTACCTGCAGAAGTTGTCTTTATTACATCAATTTCATAGTCCGGGGCTTCAGCACTCTCTTGCGATTCATCTGTAACTTGAGTAATTTTGGCCCCGGTATCAGTTTGAGCAGGGATCGGTACATAAGAGCTAGAGCCAATAATGCCAGCATCGACCGAAGTTGAAGGAGGGACAGGAACAGTCAAATTTGTTTCTTTTTCTTGATGCTCTTCCCCCACTATTTCAACCCGCGATCTGGCGAGTTGCTCTTTCCCTCTGGCAAGGGCTACACGAGCCTCAAAGTCTAAGTAGTGCACCTCCAACTCCTCTTCAGTGTACCCGGCCCCTTTAAACATATCTAGTGCGGCCTCCCACACTTCGGCCAGGGTAATCTCATACTTGGGGCCCAGGAATGCAAGACTGCCACGCCCTAATATACATTGCAAGTAGAAATCAAATAGTGTCGAGCCAATATCAGCTTTGGTAGCTTCATGGGCCTCTTCAGCGGTAATTCTGCCCGCAACAGCCTCATCCCGCTCTCTCTCGACTTTGGATAACTGGGCTTTCAATTTTTCAATCTCTGCAGCCTGAAGGCCAGTTTGTCCTCGCAACTGAGTAATGTCAGTACGGTTGCCCTCTATAATCTGCTCCAACTCATCAGCCTTGGCCTCAGCATCCCTTTGTGCGGCATGAGCATCCCGCACCTGTTGAAGAAGCACACTTTCCCTTTGAGAATAAGAAGTGGAAGAAGTAGCAAGCTCCTCTTTAAGTTTCCCAACTTCTGCCTCAAGTTTCTCATTATAATCGGCGATACTCCTCATTTCTGCATCATGCTGTTTAAGGATCTTTTGCCATTCAGTTTTGTCGTTCTCCATGGTAAGCATAGCTTCAAGATTGGCCCTATTCACCCTTTGGAGCTCATCAACGAGTTTCTGCCAAGATGACATCCTCTCAATATCGGTTCTGACCGCATCAAGGTTCCGTAGCATAGCATTTTTATCTATGGGAACCAGATCGAGGTCAAACCGAACTCCTTTTAAACACCAATTAGGAAATCGGCGTTGAAGAGTGGCTGGACCTGGTCCAACTTGGTAAGATGGCCTATTAATGATTGCTTGGATATCAGTAGGGGAAGGGGCAGGAGATTGAGAAGAAGTAGGAGCAGTAATCTTCTCTGAAGGCACAGGCATTGGCTTCTCAATAACTTTGGCTCGTTTGCTCGAGTCATCAGTTGTGTGACTCTTCCCTCTATCATCATGAGATTTGCGTTTAAGGGAGTCACTCTCTTTGTAGGAGGAAACATGTCGACTATCTGGTCTTCCAAAGCGTTCTTCATAATCACGTCTTTCCCGAGCCTTCCGGGCTGCCCTTTCTTCATCAGTCTCTCTATGAATAGGGGGATAGGATTGATAGCCATACTGGCTGCGTTTCCCATATCGCTTAAAGTCATCATAGTACGAGCTGCCTCGCCTCATTGGTAAACCTAAAATTTAAAAAGAAGAAATAAAACTTGAGAATCCTTCAAACGTTTAAAAAAAGAAAAGAGAGAGCATAAAAGTGCCAGGAATTCTAGGTGTGTGTGATGTGCAAACTACGCGCTTCAGTCTACGAACCACTCTTTAATGGGGGAGTAGTTGTGGGTGTAATAGATAGCGTCAACTCTTGAGTCGACGGCAACTGTTGCAAAGTAGAAGTAGCTTCAACTACTGAAGAAGAAATCCCGGCAGTGATAGGATCTTCTTTAAAGATCTCTTGTGAAGTAGAAAAAAGGTCGCTCAGCCCTTCGAAAGTATCGTCCCTACTTTGCTTGACAGGACTGGATTTCTCAGCTTTTTCACCAGATTCTTGTGAATGATGGGAAGATCCCTGAGGCTCTTCTTCCTCGATAACCGGGGCAAGTTTGTCAGACGGCCCTGCAGCATCAACAGAAGTGGAACACTTCACTAGCGAAGTCTTAGGAGCAGGTCCTTTAAGTATGGATGTGCTAGTAGAAACTGAGGCATCCAACACTCTAGCTGGGGAGTCTGGAATTTCATGAGGACGCGTAGAACGAGAAGTATGCAAAAGTCCGTACTGATGCAGAAACTCATCTTTCAACAGAAATTGAATATCTCTCTCCTCAACCGGTACGGCCTTAAGCCTCTCGAAAGTCGACTTGTGACTGGGATTCCTAGAGGGAGGAGGCAGCGCTGAAAATAAAAGAAGCAGAGTTAACACTTAGCAGGTCAGTCTCACAAAGGCCAGATAACAAACGAAGCAAGGATGGGTGGTCTTACTTCCTTCCCTCCACAGAGCATAAAACCCCGGGGGGCAACGAACGAAGAAGAACTGGGTTAGAAACCCGTGAGCAGTGTCGGGAAGGCCAACAATTAATTTGCGGTTTCGGGCGCTTCTCACAACAGTAATAGAAGGATGATCTTTAGTCCGGCTAAAGGAGCATAAGTAACAAATTTCATCAAAGCTCGGAAGTCGATCAAGTGTTCTCCTAAATAGCACACACAACCCCATTAGAATGGCGTAGCCATTGGGGTGTAGTTGGGATGGAGCAATAGCCAATTGATGAAGAAGTTGTTGGAAAAAGTCATTGAAAGGAGGAACGCCCCCACTTAGGCACATATGCCGGTTAACTGTCACAAAGCCAGAAGGTGCTATGTCAGCAGTGTTACTTCTCTCAGGAAGAATGTCATCTGATTCAGCAATGCCAAACTGAGCACACAGCTGGCGAAAAACTTTATATGATAGTGTAGTAGGAACTCTTTCGGGAGGATTAACTAGTGGAGCTGGAAGAACAGTTGCCTCTCCCGTCTGAACTGTTGCATCTTCTTCCTGAGAAGTCATTCTACACAAGCAACTGGATATTCAAATATGAAGGTGCACGTTTCCTAAAAGTGTGAAGTGTCGTGAAAAACTGATAAAAATAGCAAGTAAATATAACTGGAATTAAACTGGTCGACGATTGATCGACTACGGTAATTTCAGAACTTGTTAATTTGAAATTCAAGCATAATATTAGTGCAGGCTGGTCAGTTTCAATTGACTATTTCAGTGTTGCTTTAATATTCTACTTGAAATCGATAGCACTTCGTTCACACAATTTACTTAAGTTAATTATCTGTTATTAACTAATCCGTCATTTGATGTGGGCGGTTGATGGCAGTATATTCGTCCCAATTTTCTGTAAATATCATATTAAACAGATTGTTAACCCACAAGTTAAAGTAATCTGTAAAAGAATGCAGCAAAGTTCAACAGATCAAAATCCATGCAACAATTCAAGGTCTAAGCAGAGTTTAAAAATGCAAGTGCTGAGTCGTAGATGACTCAAGAGTAAAGTCGTAAACGACTCAAGTGATAACTCGACAACAACTTAAGTGCTAACTCGTCTACGAGTTAAGAATTTCTCTTCGGTTTAAGTTAAGTCGTTGGTTCTCTGGTTGACTCGTCCACGACCTAAAGAATTATGAGGAGAAACAGGATAGGTCGCTTCACTTTTGAGTCGTTAAGGCTTTGAGTCGGAAGTCCTTTGAATCGTGAGTCATAAAAGGAAGACAAGGCTTCAAGTCAGAAAGATACAAATTCTTCTAAGTCTTAACTCAGTTACAACCTAAAAACCTTATCTCCACTCCTAAACCCATAGACCGTCTCACCCCTAAACCGATGAACCCACTAACTATTATCTCGTCTTCTCCAAACCCCTAACAGCCTGATAAAAATAAAATATAAATAGATTGAAACCCATTATCCTCTCCTCGCGAATTATCCAAAACCTAATCGAACTACCTCGAGCTCACCAGCAATCGATCGTGGCAACAATTGTGATGAAGCGTGGTATAAGGAACTGGATTAAATTCGCAAGTTAATAGCTATCGCGGAATCAAATGAACTGCGGATCTACTTACGCGATGCGATGATGAGGATTGTAGGGACTGAATCAACGGTAAGATTGATGAACTGGTTGAATTTGTTTCCGAAAGCTCGAGGACGTGTTAATGGCAGAAATAGCTCAGAGGTAGGTAATGGGAAGAAGGAAATAGGAGGAACGACCCAAGCATTTTATACCTCAGGGAAGTGGGACTCGAATCAGCACACCAGGGTTATGATGAGTCGAAGCACACGACTTACGACTTAAGGCGTGTGCTTCGAGGGGCAAGTGTTAACCCAGTTTCCTCTACGAGTTAAAGTTTACGACTTAAGGCCTTCACGGGTTAAGGAATCTACGAGATAGGATTTACGACTTAAGGCCTTCACGGGTTAAGGAATCTACGAGATAGGATTTACGACTTAAGGCCTTCACGGGTTAAGGAATCTACGAGATAAGGTCTACGACTTAAGGCCTTCACAACCTAAGAACATTACGGCCTGACGACCTAAGGTTGGCATAATCTTACTAGTTAAGGATGACACGACTTAAGGAAGTTTACGACTTAAGTCATTACGACCTAAATGACCCAAGGGAGTAACGGTCCAACAACTTAAAGGAACTATGACTTAACGACTCGAGGGACGAGGAGTCAAGATGACTACGCCTAAGTCGTGACCGACTTACGACCTTTACTAGGTCGTTCACGACCTAAGGCCACAGAGGCAAATTCAATACTGCATCATGACTCGTTAACTCCAGTTAAGCCACAAGCCGAGGATCAGTTTGGGTCGGTCACGACCTACGACATATGGTAAGTCGTACACGACTTAAGACTATGGTAAGTCGTACACAAGAATCAGTTCAATGCCGCATCACTTATGAGAGGACAGGTTAACTCATTTGCGACTTAGGACTTGTGATATATCTAGGGTTCAGCAAGGATGCCTTTAAGAAGTCTGGACCCAGCATTTAAGTGACAACTGACCCACGACTTAGTTTAATTCGTCCACGACTCAACTTAGGTCGGTTACGACTTAGGACTTGGTAATGTTTCCTGCCTAGAATTGCCTATAAATACGACCCTAGCTCCAACTAGAAGAGGACCTTTTTTGGGCTGATTTCCTTCAAACACTGTTACTCTGCTGCATTACAAACTAATCCAATCCAACACTTGAAGCTCTCAAGATATTAAGAACGCTACAAACAACTTCAAGAAGAGATCACATACATCCAACATGGATTCGAAAACTCTCATCTTCATCGAAGTTTAAGCTACTTGTTCTAAGTCTCTTGTAATTCAAAGTGTATTGTATTTGGGAAGAATTGTATCAGCTTGTAACAAGATTATTAATAAAAGTACTTAAAGTGGACGTAGGCTATACCCTAAAGCCGAACCACTATAAAATTGTTGTTGTTTACCGCTTTTCTACTATTATCCGCTTGTAATCTGTTCCCGAGTCGTCGGGTGGTGCTTTCACAACTACAACTCATACACCGGGGTGTTAGCGTTCAAATTTTAGCGTTAACACAAGTCGAGGATCTAAGAAAAAGGAAAATAACCTAAAGGCAGTTAAAAGGAGTTGCTCTTGACTGGTGGGAAGTCATCATTATAGGAAGACCCGAGAATGACATTACTTGGGATCAATTTAAGGAAATGTTAGAGGCCATATTTGTACCTGCTTCAGCCAAGGCTTCACTTTTGGAAGAATTCGTAAGGTTGAGACCGGGACCATTGAATGTAACTGAGTATATACAAAAGTTTGAAAGCTTTCAAAATATGGAACTATGTTAATAAGAGATGAAGCATCAAAGAATTCCAGATATATACGGGGGTTGGATGCAAATTTGAGTAGAGCTATATCGCCGTACCGAGATAAAACTTTTGATCAAGTGCTGGATTTTACCCTGACATTTGAACAACATGATATTGCAGGAGAGAAATTCAAGAACACGAGGAACAATAGGAATATAAAAGAAAAAATAGAGCTCACCCTTATGACAAAAAAAGAAATGAAGCAGGAGTCAAAAAGGTGAATAAGCTGTAGCTACTGAGAGGAAGAAGAAAATTATAACATATAATTGTGGAAAAGAGGGGCATATAAAGTCTAGATGCCAAGCTAAAAAGGTAGCCTCATTCAAGTGCTATAACTGCGGAAAAGAAGGCCACATCAAGAGGAATTGCCCTGAATTTAAGATGCTTGCAAAAGTAGGAGCTTTAGAGGGGAAAGGAAAATCTATTAGTGGAGCAGTTGCTGAAGAACCTAGTCAAGTGGAAGGTATTCTCTTTATTAAATTTTTGCCCATAGCTGTAGTGTATGGTACTGGTGCAACACATTCTCTGATATCCCAGGGCATAGTGCAAAAACTAGAACTCACATGTATTTTAGTAGATAGGCCTTTGTTTGTTAAAAGTCCTTTAGGGAGTTCTTGTGTGCTAGGGATGAAATGTTTGCAAATAAAAGTGTCTATTGGTGGGCATATATTTATTTCAGATCTATATGTCTTGAATTATTCTGGAATAGGAGTAGGTATTGATTGGTTGAAGAAATTTAGAGCTATTATAAATTTAGAAAATTCCACTATTTCTTTCAAAACCACAGGTAGTAAAAGAGTCACAGTGTTTTGTGTGATTCAAAAGAAGGATACTTTGGAGGAGTTTAAACACTTAAGAAACTGAATCAAAATTGGAAAATATACATGTAATAAATCAGTATATTGATTTATTTGAAGAAGTTAGTGGGATACCTGATAATAGGCCTGTAGAATTTCAAATAAAATTGATACTGGGTGCAAGTCCTATTGTGAAGAAGCCAACTAGAATGGGGCCAAAAGAGTTGATTGAGTTAAAGAAACAACTCTAAGAATTGGAAAAAAGGGATTTATAAGACCTAGTAGCTCATGTTGGGGATCACTAGTGGTGTTCGTTAAAAAGCAGGATGTGACTTTAAGAATGTGCATAGATTACAGGGAGCTCAATAAGGACACAATAAAAAATACCCACTGCCTAGAATTGATGACCTATTTGATCAATTAAATGGACCTAAAGTGTTTTCTAGACTAGATCTTGCCTTTGGATTTAATCAAATGAAGGTAAAGGAAGCAAGTGTGAAATATACAGCCTTTAAGACAAGATATGGGTTGCATGAATTTCTTGTTATGCCCTTTGGGTTAACAAATACACAATCATATTTTATAGACTTAATGCATAAGATACTTCGAGATTATTTGGATAAATTTGTCTTGATTTTTGTTGATGACATTTTAATTTATTCAAGGACAGAGAAAGATCATGAGAAGCATTTGCATTTAATGTTAAGTAGACTGAGAAAACATACTTTAAAGGAAATTTTTTATAAATGCACTTTCTGGAAGCAAGAAATAAAATTTTTAGGCCATATAATCTCAAAAAATGGAATTTCAGTAGATCCTAATAAAGTGATAGCAGTGCAAGCATGGAAAGGGCCTAAAACTGTGACCGAAGTTAGATCATTTTTGGTGATGTGTAACATTCTTGTTTTTAAATCAAATCTAAATTGGTAATTAATTGAAATTTTGAAATTAAATTGTGAATTAATTTGGTATTTTCCAAATTTAAATAGATATTTGTTTGTTTATTAATATAAATGTATATGAATATGATTTTAAATAGAATTTTGGTTTTAAGATTTAAAATAAAGAAATAAATATATTAAAAATAAAATTTCATTTATTAACTTATTATTTCCAAGGAGCTAATGCATATGAATATAAATATAAAGATATAAAACATATATATAAAAAAAGGTTTAAAATACTTTCTTTTAAAAATCATAGAAGAATAAATATGGTTTGTAAATTTATAAAACTAAAATATAATACATTGTTAATATAAGAAACATGGGTTTAAACATTTGTAATTTAAGAAACTATATTACATAAATTTAATTAGTTAATAAAAACATTAATATATAAATAAATTAATGGAAAGGGTCTAAAAAGGAATTGATAAATTTAAATAAGGATTAAAAACTTTAAATGTAATTTATAAATATATATGTTAAAACATTAAAAAAAATATGATTCACAAATTTTAAAACAAGAAGAGTTAAATATAAAAGATTAAATAAAATAAAAGTAAAGGATTTAAACATAAAAATTCATGCTTATAACAATTATAAGGAAATAATTAAAGATTTAAAACATTTGTAAGTCATGCAATAAGAAAATTTACAAGTGTAAATTCATTTAATTCATAAATGAACAAGTGGCACTCATCTTTTAATTTGAATTAGATAAAACATTTTGAATTTGAGATGAAAACCAGGCTTTATACTTTTTTTCACAACTTCTCCAACCTAAAATCGACAAATCAAGATAAAAGCTTCAAAAAAATTCAAGATCAACTCAAAATTCATCCTTCCAGATCAACTCAAATAAATTCAGGCTAAAAAAAAAATTCAAGATCAACTCAAAATTCATCCTTCCAGATCAACTCAAATAAATTCAGGCTAAGTTTCAAAACAGAGAGGATGAATTAAAAAAGCTACAGATTTAAAAAAAAAAAGAAATCTGATCCTCTAAGCTAAAACTAACAAACTTCGAAAAGAAAAATCAACAAACATTCAACCTAAGAATTGTTCTAGGTTCCAAAAGCAAAGGAACTGATCAAGTTCAAGATCAAAATAAACCTGTAAAAGCAAATACAAGATTCAAACCAAAAACAGAAATCTGGAAGCAAATAACTGAATCAAAGACTGCAAATAAAGTTCAAAGTAAGTGAATCTAGAAATCAACATTAAAAGCTTCAGATCCAAGTTCTACTCAGATCAAAAATGCAAATTCAATAAGCCAAAGACCGAATTCAAATTCCAAGTTTTAAATTCAAGTCTCCGTTCTCTGCTTCCACATTTCTTGGTGAGCAAACTTATCTTTGAACCAATATTTCTTGATATCCGTGATGATGATGATAGCTTGATAGTTATGATCAATGCTTGAATGTTGTTGTGGAAAATATTTGTACATATTTACTTGTGATACATATATACTGCATGTTTGGAAAAACAGGCAAAAGCTTGCCTCTGAGCACACATAACAGGTTTTTTTAAATCTGTTTGAAAATTTAATACTACCCAAAGGAATCAATATTGGGTTTTGATTTCTAAACAAAATTTGTTTGTGCTTGTCAGAATCAAATTTCAAAAATAATTTCAAGTAATCATATTAAGCAATTATTTTTAAAAATAGAAATCACAATGAAAATCATGGATAGGTCCAAATTCGATCGTCATAAATTTAAGTTTGAATTTTATAATCATATTCGAATTGGTCAGTGATGAATTTAGATGAAGGATTCAAAATTTTTAAGTAAGTAACCTATGTGAATTTACGAGATGAACTAATTATGCATTTTCGACGATCCTCGATGATCGGAGTAATGATAAATCACATTATCGAGGAGGGTGCATGTTTAGAGGTCAAGAATCATCTGAAAAATGTTCAATGATTTTATACTCCATCGTGATGATCGTTCAAAGTCAAATTAAGGTTCAACGGCCTGTTTTGATCAATGTCGAAATCGATGTATTTGTGTGCTCATTGTTGAATTGGAAGCAATCGAACTAGAAGGGAAAGCTTCATGGGTCATCGGCGATGATGTGGTCGGAGTTTCACAGCCTCCGGTAAACTGTCGCGGCGATTCGAAGTATTTTTCTGACGGTTTGCTTTGTTCCAGTTTTGGCCAACATGTTCGAATTCGATGTCGAGGATGTTTTCGAGAATCTGTTTGTTTTGGTTGGTCAATGGTGATATTTTCGACTTGTCGAAGGGAAAGTGGTCGACCGAAGAGTGTCGGAGCTCCGGTGCATGTGCACCGTGCACTTGTGTGCCTGGGTGGTTTTGATGTTTGGAAGAGGAAGTTGCCTTGGGAGTGTCTCGGGTAGAGGGGTAGATGGCTCAGGATAGTTTCCAGTTGGTTTGAGTGAGTGTGATAACAGCATTAACAATTAAAATTTTACAAAGTTTAAACAGAGAAAAATAAATAAAAATAGGTAACTCGAAGGGGGACTCGGGGGATTGGTTTCCTTACTCGGGTGAAGACCCGAAGTGGCTTTGGGGTTGTTGTTAAAACAGTTTCAGTTTTAAACAAATTTTTCTAAATTTAAAATTAAAACAAATTTTAAACACTTTCTTGATAATCCTTTTGATTTTGGGATTTGTAATGTTTTAAAGGAATTATTCCAAAATAATTTAGTTTTTAAAATCTTTTTATATCCATTTATAACCTTATTTTAAAACTTATTTCAAATAAATTAGATCCTTGTAAATTTGTAAGTACATAAGTAAAATAAAATGTTTCCAAATTATTAATTTGATTTACTTAAAAATCTTGAGTTAGTTAATGTATTAATGATGAATTATTTTCTATTAGTCATTAACAAGATTTTTAAAGATAATTAAAATAATTATTTAAGATAAAAGACCTTAAGGGATTAATTATTGAAGGTAATTAAAAGGTCTTAAAAAGGTTGATTACTTTAATTAAAGATTAACTAATTTATAATAAGTAATTTAAGGGTGATTAATTACTTAAAATAATTACTTAATAAAAGTAATTAAGGATAATTAATTAATTAATTATTAGAGGTTAATTAATCAAGTGATTAAGCAATAATTAATTAAGGACAATTAGTTATGTGATTAATTAATTAAAGTAATTACTTTGAGGATAATTAATTAATCAAGGATTAGTTAATTAATGAAAGTGATTAAGGATAATCACTTATTGTAATTAATTAAATGATAATTAAGGATTAATTAATTATTTTAATCAATTAAGAATAATTCATTTAATGGTAATTACTTAAGGGTTAATTGATTTATTAATTAAGGTTGATTAAATAATATTTAGGGTTAATTAATTTATTATTAAAGGTTAATTAATAAATGATTAAAAATTAATTAAAATGGTTTGTAACTAATTAATATTAATTAACCAGGAATAGTAGTTTATTCATAAATAATTAATCTGATTTAAATTAATCAGATAATTAGTTGATCCTACTTATGAATGTTTGAATCGTATTGAATGTTGAATTGTTTGATATCCCTGTTATGTGATGCTTTGTTATATTAAGTGTTTTGATTTGAGTTGTGATTAGTTTATCTGTAATGAATGTAATTTATTTATCTGTAATAAATTTATATTATCTGTGAATCTGTGAATGATGATAAGCGTTATGGATTATACTGCTTATCGATATTGATGTGTTTGAATATGTGATAATTGATGTTGTTACACTATTGCGCAAACCCCCTGGACTACACCATACACACACAAATATGGATTGCACAGGGAAATTGTTTAAGTCACAGATTTTTGAAAATGGTTTTAAAATTAAATTTTGAATCCAAATGGTTTTGGAAATGGAATTGGGTCAAATGTGAAAAGTTTTTGAAAATGAGTTTTGTAGATATAAGTTATTTTGAATAACTTGATATAGTTTGGAATTTTAATAATTTGGTTGGAATTCGAATTCAATATTTGAAATTGAATTCTATAATTATAAATTATGGTTTAAAAAGGTTATATAAGTTATAATATGTTTATATGATTTTTAAACCATTTTAAAAGTATTGTTTTCGAAAATTTAAAATTAACCCTACATTTAAGGGCTTTAACCCGTGCAAATGAAATCGGATTTTTCCAGAACGAAAACTATTTGTTTTCAAATATAATAGATTTCATATGGAGAAAGGATTTTCAATTTGTATTGAAAGATTTCAAGTCTGATATAGAATTGAAATTGTTTTGAAAGCTATGAATAAATCTTTGTAAAAAAATGGTTGAACTAAGATCTGAACTTGAAGTGGATTTGTAACGACCTGGAATTTTGGGTTGCTAGATTTAAACATTAATTCATTTTAAATGTTGAATATGTGTTATAATTTGGATTTTGAAATAAAAGAATTTGGTTAAATTAATAAAATTGGTTAAAACTTTATATACGGTAATTTAATTGAAATTTGAATAATAATAACTTAATATTGGAATTGGGACAATTGGTAATTTTGAGTATAAATAGATATAAAATTAGATTCTAAAATTTATTTTAAGTCTATTTGGGTTTGAATTTTAATATTGGACCGTTGGATGGAATTAATAGTCGATAGATTAAATTTGGAATTTTATATTAATTTAATAATGGAATTTAATAATATAATAATGCAAATATTCAGATTTTGTTTTAAAACGAATTAGAACGATTTCTAATGTGAATATAGATTTTATACGAGTTATAACAGAGTTAATAAAGTTTTAAAAAATGAAATTTTAGATGATTTCGACGATTGTAAAAATCGCTCGATTTAATCGACGAGTTAAATTAGCCTTCCAGGGCACAGTCTCGAAATTCGACGAAACTAGTTCCATTGGATCAGTAATAGTTAGATATTATTGGATTTTAATTTTCGTAGCAATCAGAATTGTCGTTTGACCTCGGCAGCTTAAAACGCATAGGAAATACTTTAATCGATTTAATTTAAAATTGATCGTTTATTTCCGTAACTCGCGTATATGATCGAATTAGCTTCCGAAACACGTTCCATTGTGTTCGGAACGTGGGTAAAACTTTAGAAACGCCTGTCGGTACGTGTTGTTTGGAGTTCGTTTGTATAAGCTTGTTAACTGGAAAGTATATTAATAAAATATTGGAATAAAACGTATATGTATTCATTTTAAGGGCCGAAACCCTATTTATTTTGCTCGGTCGCCGTTTTCCTTTTCTATGGCCAAAAGTCGCTCATCTTCTTCCTCTTTTCTCTTGAAATCCACGCATTAATTCACAAATATTCCAACATGAAAATTGTAGAGAGTGAGAAGATCTTCAGATCCAACGGTTGATCTCGTTTGAAGCTGTCGTTTGGAGGTGCAATTCGGCATCGTTTGCCGTGAGTTCGAGTGCGACTTTCTGTGCATGGGAAAAGCCGAGCTTGGCCACAACTTAGGCATTGGTAGAGGGAGCAATGGTCTTCGTTGCGGTGGAGGCCGATCGTGGCCTTGGTGATCGAGGATGGTGCGACGTTCAACCCTAATTCGCGATTATGGGTTCTTGTTCGATTTTCGGTTTCCTATAGAGAGTGTTCAAGAGGAAGATGAAGTGAGCGGCCCTGTTATTTTAGTAATAAAAAAAGAATTTTTTTAAATTTGAAATTGAACACATATCTATTACATACGTTGTTAGATTTCGATGAAATTGGCGATGCCGGAATCGCAGAGACGCATGCTACGCAGTGGACAGTTCTGGAATTGTTCCAAGCAAGTAAAATTTAGTTTAAACTGAACGCCGTTCGATTTAATTTAAATTTGAACGCTCGCCGAAAACCCAAGGTAAGTTTAACTCACTCACATCTGGAATACTGGTTAATTTAAATAGTCAATATCTAAATGATTGCTTGATTGGTTGAATATGATAATTATTATCTAATTGAATCGATATATATTGTTGTGCTAATATCTGTGGATGCAGGGAAAACAGGTTATAGGGATCCAACTGGATCCCTCACAAATAGAATTTAATTTATATTCTGTGATATATCTTATTTATTATTTTGTGATAATTTGTTTAGATCTTGTTATGCTGCATTTTATTTATATGTTGTGATGAATTAAATTGAAATTTAAATTGTGTAGTGCTGTGATTGGGTGAATACAACCTGAAAATTTTAAATACAAATAGATGAAATGGGTTTAAAGGATATAAAAGAAATTCCTAAGTAAAGAATTTAAAAGGAATTAAATTCAAGAAATTTGTTGATAATTTGAAAAGTTGAAAATGTGATCTATAAAGGAAATGTGAATTGTTTAAAAGAATAGCGAGATTTATTTTTAAAGAATGGGAAGTGTGCTTTCTCCTGGAAATTTTATTTTGTTTTTAAGAAAGCTTTCAAATTATAAATTTGCAGTTAAATATGTTTAGAAAGAAATATTATTTTTAAAATGTTTTTAAGTGAAGCAAATATTTGATTAAGTAATTATGGTATTTAATTATTTTTACGAAGGTAAAGTTGTATTAAGTTTTCAAAAGAAAATTTTAATATGAATATTTGATTTAATAACCTTATTTTAAAAAGTTAAATTTTATTTAAAAAAAATACTTAGGAAACCCCTATATATTTCCTTGAGTATTATTTCCAATTAAATAATTTCTAAAGCTTATTTTAAATATTTTAAACGTATGTTTGAAAATGATTTCCAGGAAATAGCAATGTGTTTAAAATAAAAAGAGCTATTTTTCAAGTATGGAAAGGAAAGATACGGGATGAATGCAAAATTGATTTGGATAAACATATGGGATTTACAAAAAGAATTCTTTTAATCATCCTAAATGGAGGTGTATTTCCTTGAAAAGCCAAGAACACTTTTAAACTGATTTTGTAAAGTTAGAAGCTTTGAAGTTATATTAAAGAATGGTTTTAAGAAAATTATTTATGTCGTAAGAATTTTAAAGGTGAACATATACCAATGTAGTTATAGTAGTAATTGTTTTAAAAGGGTAATTAGAATTATGTTTTAAAGAATATTATTATTATTTACACATTTTAAAATGGTTTTGTTTCAAAGGTTAATCAATCAAAGTATTATTTAGAAATTGTATAGAGTTTCATAACTTTATTTAAAATTTAGTATGACTTAACTATATTTTAAAGATAGTAGTTTATATTTTATTAAGTAGTTTTACTTGAGATATTTTTAATATATATATATATATATATATATATATTAAATCAAGTACGCAAGAAGTTTTAATATAAATGTTTAATGTATTTTCAAGAATAAAGAATTTAAATTATTTTAAACCTTAAACATTGGTACTTGGATGTTTTCAAGGGAAGTAATAATTTGGGAAATTTATTCCATGGAAAGAGTTAGGTTTGAAAACTGTTTCAAAAGAGGTTTGAAAACGAACATATATCTTGTAAAGATATTTTTGAGGGAAATAAATAATTGGGCAATTATTTATTGTGTGATGGATGTTTGTGAATGTTCATTGATAGTTAAATCACCGACTATCAATATTGGACAAATGCGTTGATCGTTTCAAAGAGACCGAAATCGAGATTTATTTCTTGAAAACCACTTCGATCCGGTTTGTACGTTTCATGGAAAAACGTGTTCGGAGTCGAAGATGGAGCAGTGAAGTGCAAGGGCTAGTCGCTACTAATCCTGAGGATATTTCCAAAATGGATGTAGTAGGAGTAGTACCTTTGGTTCCGTTCGAACCCGGGACGGACTTGTATGGACGAATGCTTTCGGAACATCGTCAGGTGGGCGACGAGCATTCTAAGTGAAATGTTCTAAAAGGTAACGCTTAGCCTCAAGCCTCATCAACCCGAAATGACTGAAAATCAGGGGATATGCAGCAAGGCTTGGTGGCCAGCACCCATTTCCGGGTAAGGTCATTCCTGTCTAGATGTCCCTTTTATTTCGACGTAGTGGTGCGGTTGCTGATCCCAACCGTGGGGTGATCTTACTCTGGACTATCCAGTAAGGGGTAGTCCGGACCTTGTGTTGCAGGGGATCGGGCGTGGTCCTCGGTACACAGATCTAGACCAGGTGCTGTGACAGGTGGTACCTTAGTGCCTAGTCATTGATGGAAATCCATTCTCCCTACGAGCCCTTTTACGAGTTTTGTTTGCATTACCCACTCTGTGGCTAGTAGTTGGAATTTAATCATGTAACAATTTCGGCTATTTTATAAGTATTTGTATATAGACCCTATTATAATATTAGAGGATTTCTATAAAAAGTGTTTTAGCTATCGTAAGGTAAAAACCCGACATGTTTATTTGTGGCGTGGTCTTTCGCGATGCTTTTGTTTTCAAAAGGATTTTTGAAACTTTAATAATCAATTTGGGTGCATTATTATTAGCTGGTATTCCAGACTGACTCGGGTGTTATTTCATTATAATGCTCGGGTCAGATCGAGTATTATATGTTCAGGACAGGATGCTATGGAGCAGGAGAGGAGCTGGAATCCGAGACGTATTATCCGTACTTATATATATATATATATATCTGCTATTGTGATTGTGTGGAATTGTCTGACTGGTAAATTTGTTTGTATGAGATACTCTGATGATATGATGTATAAAACAGATATAGTTTCATTTTGTGTAAAGTTCTATTATGTACTATTAAATTTTATTCCGTTGCGATTGTGAGATTATGATATTGTTTAGTTCCTTCTTTCTTCTACCTCTTCTTCCTTAACCCTAATGGTTAGTATTTCTGTTCCACTTGAGTTAATTGATGTAGAATAGTGTTGACTTAAGGGGTACAGATTTGCGGGCTAATACAGGATTTTGAATGGTGTATCTTCTATATAAAACATTTGAAATGGGAATTATTTTGAAAGTTATGAATGAATCTTTGGAAAGGGTTTTGAAAGCTATAAATTGAATCTATGACTTAATGGATTGGATGAGTAAATCCAATTTGAAAGGGAAATTGTTTAAATATGGTGAATCAATCCTTATGAAAGATTGGTGAACTTTGTGAAATAAATCTTTTTGTTTAAAATATTTGAAAATGATAATTTTCCTTAAACCATTTGAAAAGAAAAGTTTTGGGTAATAAGTTGTGACTTAACTAAAATCCCATTATCCATATGCTTTTGAAAATATTGCGCTCATTATTCAGTTTAGCTGGGAGAGGACCTTGTGTCATATAACCTATTCCGAATAATGATACGGCGTTATGGATTTCAATTGAAGACCGGTGGTGAAGACCGGATATTTTCGAAAGCGAAAGGATAACTCGTCAAATGTCTCTACATCGACTGGTCCCTGATATAGAGATTTGATCACCCTGGAAGTCCGGACGTGATTAGGATTTATCCAGAATTGCAAGGGCTTCTTTGTGAAGTGCCTTCGGTTCTGTTCGAACCGGGATCAGACTTGTATGGATGTGTGTCTGACATTGCACTTTGAGATGTAAAACTGGTCTCTATCAAGTACATTTCTGTTTGGTGGCGGAGAATTTATTCTCTTAGCTTAACACCCTTCTCTGAGACGTACGAGCTCAAAGGTTATGTAGTTGATGGTTACTAGTGATATATTCCCAATTTGGTAATGTGGCATACGAAGTGCTGCCGATCATTTGTTGATCAAAGCATGGCTTTGTGAAAAAGTGTAGCTTTGTGGATGACACTGCATCAGACGTCACACCCTGGAAATGGTCAAAAGAGGAAAGATGCGGCTAGGTTATGAGGGTCGCGCCCTTTAAGGTATGTCATTCCTTCTGGAAAAAGGTGGTATCATGGTATGGAGCCTAAATATTTAACTTGTGTGGATGTTTCAAATTCATTACTTTGTGATTCGTTGCTTTGAGATTGAGGGCCCTCGGATAATGATCGCAAAAGGCCAAGGGGCGGCATACTCGTGTAGTAGTTACCTAGTTACAGAGGTAATCCGGCCTTGTGTTAGCAGAGAGCCGGTTAAGTTCTCGGGGCGTCCCTCCTGAGGCATACCCATGTGGCAATGGGAAGTTCCTTGGCATGACCATTTGTTAGAAATCCAATTACCAATATGCGCCTTGTACGGTTTTAGTTGTAGAACCTGCCATTTAATATGGTAGCTATAGTAGGCATACTATAATGGTACGTATGCTAGCTAAGATCAATATTATACTTGCAAATGTTTTTTGCACTATGCACTAATAATAATATCAAAATGGTTTTTGCGTAGTAATCATGTTTGACTATCATAAGGAGAAATCTCCTCCAACTATGTGCTTGCATTGTGTGTATGCGGGGAGGTCTTATGGTAGTTTCATTTTCTAAAAAACATTGCGGATTTCAATTCTAAATTCCCTTGTTATTTTTTTTAAAATAAATTGTTTTCGTTTGCTCATACCAGTCCCATGACTGACCTGGAGTTTATTGTTCCCATCCTAAACTCTAGGTGCCCACAATTTTCCACACGGGCAGTCTAAAGTTGGGTTTTTTAGATAATCATATAATAGGTATAGATTCGATAGCCTTCGAAATCTTTGGATTTTGGCTATTGCTTTGTGCTTCTCTTCCACATTCGAGACCGACCTTGCTTAATACAACTTTATGGTGATTCGAGCTTATTGATTGGAGTCTTTGGATTTTCGGGATCGCATTTGCTACAAGTTCTATTTATTAGGGTTTCAAGCTAGCATTGTATTGGAGATGGAGTTGCAGATATTGGAATTCTCACTTGGTGGATCAAGTTTAAGATATTTATTCCGCTGTAGCATTGTATTTACGCTCTAATATATGTTAGGCAATGTTGTATCATATTCAAATATTGTATTCACTGTTGTATATCATGACATTATCTTTTTCTTCTGCTGTGTTTTTATACTTAATGTGTTATAAGCTCCGGCGTACCAGATTCGACGTTTGAATCTGCGACATTCGAGTACAAGTGAAGTACGGGTGTCGATTTTCGAAGGTCGAGTCAGGGTCGTTTCAGGATGGATAGCTGTTATAAAAGATTTATAAAGGATTTTGCAAGGATTGTATCCCCACTGACTAAGTTGACAAGAAAAGAACAACCATTTATATGGACTGAAAAGTGTGAGAATGCTTTTGAGCAATTGAAGAAAACTCTTATAGAAGCTCCTATATTAAAAGTGCCTGAGAGGAACGAGGGGCTTATTGTGTATACTGATGCAAGTGGATTAGGTCTTGGGGCTATGCTAATGCAACATGATAAGGTAATAGCTTATGCCTCAAGACAGATTAAGCCAATTGAAACAAAATATGCAACACATGATCCAGAACTTGCTGCTGTAGTGTATGCACTAAAATTATGGAGACGTTATTTACTTGGGGAAAATTTGAAACCATTAATCTTTGAAATACTTGTTTTGACAAAAAGATTTAGATATGAGGCATCATAGGAGGGTAGAATTCCTAGCTGCCTATGATTTAGACATTTTACATACACTAGTAAAGCAAATAGGGTAGTTGATGCTTTATGTAGGCAGCATGCTAAGTTAGCAATGTTGATGATGAAAGAATTTAAAGCCCTATCAGTACTTGTAGGGGTGGAAATTGCTAACCTAGTTAGGGGGCCAATGAAAACAAATAATGACATGATAGAATATGGTAAACTCAGTTTTATCACTATTAGGTCAGTTTTAGTAGATAAGGTGGGAGCTTCACAAGACCAAGATCAGTTTTTGAAAGAGAAAAGAAAACTTTTGTTATGTGGAACAAATATTGAAAATTTCAAAATTGATGAAAATGGTTATTTAAGGAATAAGTGAAGGCTCTATGTACGTGATGATAGAGAGCTTAAAAGAGAAATTATGGATGTTTATCATAGAACTACATATACAATATATTCTGGTGGGACAAAAATGTATCTTGACTTAAAGAGGAATTTTTGGTGGAGAGGTATGAAAGGGGCAGTAAGAAAATATGCTGCTCAATGTTCAACATGCCAACAGGTGAAAGACGATTATCAACGGCCCCCTAGAATGTTGCAACCTTTAGAAGTGCCAAAGTGGAAATGGGAAAGTATACCAATGAATTTCATTGATGGTTTGCCAAGAACTAAAATGGGGAATGATAGTATTTGGGTAGTGGTGGATTGATTAACAAAAACAACACAATTTATATCTATAAGATCTGATAGGAATGCTAGTAAATTGGCTCAAATGTTTGTAAAAGAAGTTGTTAGATTGCATGGAGTAACAAAGACTATTATAAGTGATAGGTATACTTTATTTACACCAAAGTTTTGGAGCAGTTTTCAAGAAGCAATGGGGACTGAATTATGTTTAAGCATAGCCATCCACAAACTAATGGACAAATTGAGATTGTAAACAAAATTTTAGAGGATTTATCAAGAGCATGTGTGTAAGACTTTGAGGGAAGTTTGGAAGACCACATTTACTTAGCTGAATTTTCCTACAATAATAGCTATCAGTCAAGTATAGGCATGACACCCTTTGAAGCCTTATATGGTACGCCTTGTTTGTCACCTGCAGGCTGGATGGATGCCGAGGATAGAGGATTACTTGGACTTGAACAAGTAAAAGAGACCATAGAAAGAATAGCATTGGTAAGAAAAAGAATGAGTGCAGCTCAAGATAGGAAAAAAGCATATGCAGATAAAGGAAGAAAAGCAGTGGAATATAAGGTGGGGGACATTGTATTTATAAAAGTATCTCCAATGAGGAAGATTTTGAGGTTTGGTAAGGAAGGAAAATTATCTCCAAAGTATGTTGGACCATATGAAGTTATTGAAAGAAAAGGGAGATTGGCATATAGATTGAAGTTTCCTGAAGAATATAGTGAAATACATGATGTATTTCATGTTTCACAATTGAGAAGATGGGTGCATGATAAAGAACTATATTGGAATCTCCAACGCAAGTGAAAATTAGATCTGATTTGGTTTATATGAAGGAGCCTATTGGGATAGTCTCTAGAGTGGAAAAGATACTAAGAAATAAAATTATAAAATTAGTAAAACTGCAATGGAGTCTTGATCCTAATGATTGCACATAGGAAGTGGAAGACATAGCTAAATCTAAATATCCAAAAATGTTTTTTCTTTAATTTTTTTGTAAGGACCTAATATATGAGGGTTCCTAATATGGTGATGATTGAATGCACAACACGCATTTGCTTTGATAGAAATAGATATTAAATATGTACATATACATATACATATACATATACATATACATATACATATACATATACATATACATATATATATATCATATGACCGTTTTTGATAAAATATGGTGTAGTATTGATTGATATCTAAATGAACATAATACATTATGATATGTATGAATGCGATAATTATAGGACTCAATTCCTTAAAGGAGGGTTGTATGTGATAATTCAAATTATTATGATGAGTTTTTGATTAAAATGTGTTATATTTAAAAAAGTGTTCATGGAAAAAAAGAGAACTGAAATATGTTTCTAAGATAAAAATTGTATAATATGTGCTTGTAAGAAATGAATAGTACATAGTGTTTGGAAAAAATATATAATAGGTATTAGCTGTACAAGTTAGACTACACATGATATTTGCATGGCACGTGAACAGTGAGAGGGAAAATGAAAATTGCATGAGTAGCCTAATGGTAAAAATAACAGAAAAAAATAAAAAAGCTCTTTCTCTAAAAAATAAAGAGGTTGTAACCATGGACATAAAATAAATAAAACCCAAAGAAATTAATTAGAAGGGGACCACCAAAAATCGAAAGGTGAAGGAATGGGTTAAGCAGAAGGTATAAGTTAGTGTAGTCTGGGTAGAATTGGCATTTCTTAGCTCAGAAACCCTAATATGCACCTATATAAATCATTAAAGGTAGGTCCTAGGCAGGCTATTGCATTTTATACTATAAAATAAAATTATAAAGAAGTTGCAATGCGGAGTAACCGGAGGTTTTAAGGAAAGCAAGAGGTCAGGCTGTAGGAGTAAAGAAGAATATGATCAAGTGAGGGAAGAATATTGGTGAGTATCATCTCATTTAATATATGGCATTAAGACCTAGTGAAGGCAGCCTTTTATATTTGGTGAATGGGCAAATTCTATTTTTTTTAGATAATTAGTATGCATAACTGATGATGTATGGTTCTATGTTGTATGCTTTGATATGCAAATTTTATAGTTTAAATGTACGATTACAAATCATATGTTACTTTTTTATGATACAGATCAAAAAGGTTATGTGATTAAAACCCTTATCATGTTTATGAACTGAAGTATATGGAGCCTTTAACCTGTTAGATAGGAAACTGAAGTAATTATTATTAATAGATCATATAATGTCGTTCATTAAAATTTGGTTATGGAATATTGCTATAAAGTATGGTCTAAAAAAATTAAGGAAAATTGAAGGCAGCAAAAATGTGAAGGTTTTGCTTATGTCTGAGCTCTAAATAACGTGCAAGTGGTGCACTGATTTGATCATTTACTGAGCTACTTTGCACTGTAAATTCCCCAAACTAAGGTTATGACACAATTAGTCTCAAACAAAAATGGGATCTACTTGAAGAGATTAGTAAAGGGAATTGGGGTTTAGGATGTACCTCATAAACATTCATGGACATATGTTTGTAGTAATAGAATTATAAAGAAAATAAATAATAAAAATCTGATTAGTGATAAGAATCAGGTAACATGAACACCTGAAAATCTAGGCATATATATATGTTGGCTGTTAGTTTATGATTAAGGGTTGTTCTTCTGCTATGAATGGATGATTTTATAAGTAATAAACTGATTGAAAATTTTATGAAAATTGGAATAATAAATGTTTAGCTATCTTGTGATGTATGTATTGATTAGTTTATCAATAGGAGATGACATATAGGGCTTTAACCTATTGAAAAAAAATGGAGAACAGGAAAGTATGTGCAATTGAGTTTTGAAATCTTAGTAATAACCTAAGGACATAGGTTACCTTGTCATCAAGCATGATAATTAAGGCCATTGGGATGTTGCATTGATCAACTTAACATCAAGAAGGATGTGAGTTTGTACATGGCATGTTTATGCCCAAAGATCTTAGTGTGCTGGGTTAACAGAGATGAAATCCCAGGCAATGTGCACAGAGTTCAAATGGTAGAGCATTGACCTAATAATCGGTAATTCATGGTTGTAGTGCTTTTGGTAGGCCAGGGAGATGAGTTAGTGTCATGGGTGAGATGTTTTGGTTGGTTGATATGATATTTATGAGATGATAGTTTGGCCCTTGGGATATATTTATGTTTGCATTTTTAGTAAAAATGGTTCTGCATTTATATAGTTGAATGACAAAAGCAAACCTCTGTAAAACTAGTATGTAGAAGTTCATGCAAGTTAAATATGCTTTAACACTGGAAATTGTTTTTAAGCATGACTGTAAATCTGAAGTATAAAAGCAATTGCAATGTGAATGCACCAACTAGTCAAGAAACCACCACATGTATTTGAAAATGAATTTTTAATAGGCAGTTACATCTAATCTTTATGTCAAATATTAAGTGAATACTCATATCAGACCCTTAAGTCTGACCTATTTGATTGCTTGCATCATTTGGGAGTCTCATGTATGTGGGGCAGGTCGGGGATTGCATACAGGAAAATGAAGGAATTAAATGTTAACATGCAGTGAAGAAAATGCAGAAGGAGGATTTCTCTAATATAATTAGTTATAATATGAGTCAAATCTCTTAAATATGAACCATCATATACTTATGCCTAAAGTGTAATAGAGCCTAAAAGTGCATTGTTGATTAGAAGTGGTGAAAATTGATGTATTAAAGTTGCAGTTGTCTATAGTGAATGAGTGCAAAATGATGTAAGAACAAAATGTTTTATGTTTGCGGCTGAAATAAACTAAATATTTAAGGAGTTATTTTATGGAAAATTCTTTCTGAAATGAGTAAATTTAATGTGAATTCTATATTTACTTTAGGTTATCAATTTCACTAAATTTATACATAGTGAGCAAAACTATATATGTATGGACTACCTTTGCTAAGTGTTGCAGTGTTATGTCAAGAAAAATTGATACAAAATTGTTTCTAAAAATTAACATACTAGCTTCTAACATACATACATACATACATACATAAATACATACATACATACATACATATATATATGCTTACCAGTTTTGAATTCATAACAATCAAATAAATATGTCCAAGAGAATGTAAACTAGAAGGCTGTTATCCTAAAGTGCATGAAGAAGAAAGTAGTGGAATTCCACGTATCCTTTAGTAAAGGCAATGTTATATATTTATATGCAAAAAATATATTTTATCCAACGGAAAATACAAGTGCCGTCATGTGAGTTATTTTTATGGTTTGGCTTGAATAAGTAAATTACACTGATTTGTTTACTATATCTTTACTTTTATTATATATATATATATGTGTGTGTGTGTGTGTGTGTGTGTGTATTAATATAAATATACGCTTGGAAACATAACTGTTTTTGCTGTGTTTGTAGATTAGTTTATTTTAACTAATCAAAAAACTTTTGCTTAGGTAAATTCCGCAAATGCTAGCAAAAGAGATCTATATATCATCACATATATGAATTAAATATTAGTTTTATATACTGATATTTTTATATAAGTTAGAGTTCGATCTTGGAATTAAAAGAAAAAAATTGAAAGCAAGTGGCACCGGATACATTTTAATGTATGTCAATATGCTTGCTTTATTTTTGGGTGAATTTTTTTTAGGGTCACTTCATATCGACATTATATTTGAAAAAAAAATCTGCACAAGAAATTTGTGTTGGATTAGATGTAGGGTAACTCCGAACCATTATAAAATTCCAATGTTTTCTTTCCTTTACTGCTTTTATTTACTATTTGTTTCTGTGTCTAGTTCTGTGATTTTCTTTGTGGTTGTGAGTTGCATCTGTTTGGGTTTAATTTGAAAAGATTTTAAAAAGATTCATAAAATTAATTAAACACTATTCACCCACCCTCTAATGTTAATTCTTCCTTAAGATCCGTAATCCTCATTTCCAACATTGGTATCAGAGCATTGGTTTCCAAAGTTATCATAATCTGAATTTTGAAAAAGTTTAAAATAGAAGTTTTTGAGATTATGTTAACACAAGTTCAAAACTATCCAAATCATCATTGTCTAATATATTTGCATATTGTTATTATAGAAAATCGAGTTATCTACCGAACTTTGTGTGTTGTGTAGGAACAGATGTTTTATATGGCTTTTGAAGAATCGACACTCAATGGACAAATGGTGCAAATCAAGGAAAATAAATGGATACTTGATAGTGCATGTTCAAGACACATTACTGGTAATCTGGAGATACTGAATGACATAATTTATGAAGACGGTGGAATGGTCAACTTTAGGGACAATTTAAAAGGATACGTGATTGGCATTAGCAATATCGGTAACTCTAAAACTCCTACTAATTCTGATGTTCTGTTAGTTAGGAATCTAAAACACAACGTACTTAGCATAAGTCAAATATGTGACAAGGGCTACAAAATTAAATTTGAAAAGGATAAGTATGATATTGAAGATAATAAATTAAATATTATCTTTGAAGGAATTAGGAAGAAAAATATTTAAATTCTCAATATGAAAATCTCAAATGATAACCTATGTTTTTTGGCTATTACAAGTGACCCTTAGATTTGGCATAAAAGATTTGGGTATTTAAATTTCAAACTCTTATCTAGACTTTCAAAACTTGATTTAGTAAGATGTCTTCCTAAAATGGATTTGAAGTAAATAGTATATGTGATGCTTGTCAATTAGGAAAACTTAGGAAGAGTTTATTTAAATTGAAAGATATGATTTCAACTTCGAAACCTTTTGAGTTACTTCATTTAGATCTGTTTGGTCCATCTCAAATTCGGTCAATAAATCACAGTAAATATGTTTTATAATTGTAGATGATTATTCTAGATTTAAATGGACAATTTTTCTGAAACATAAAAGTAAGGCTTTTGATTTATTTCAAACTTTTGCAAAAAGAATTCAAAATCAACTTTCTTTAAAAATCAAAACTATTTATAGTGATCGCGGTGGAGAATTTGAAAATGAAAATTTTGAGAATTTCTATAATAAAAAAGGAATAACTCATGAATTTTCTTTTCCAAGAATTCCACAAAAAAAATGGTAGAGCGTAAAAATAGGACGATTCAAGAGTGTGCAAGAACTATGCTTTCAGATAGTAAATTACCAAGAAATTTTTGGGTTGAAGCAGTCGCTACAGCTTGTTACATTTTAAATAGGATTTTAATTAAACCTCTAACCAATAAAACACCATATGAACTTCTATTCAATAAAAAACCAAAGGTATCTTATTTTAAAGTTTTTGGAAGTAAATGCTTTATTCTAAATACAAAGGACAGTTTGGATAAATTTGATCCTAAATCCGACAAAGAAATCTTTATCGGATATTCTAATAGATGTAAGCATATAGGGTTTTCAATTTAAAAACTAACACCATTGAAGAAACAATGCATGTACCTTTTGATGAAAATTTCAAACATTTCGTTCAAATAAATGATGAAGATGATTTTATTACTTTAAAAGATGAATCAAATGAAACAAATTGTGAACTGTTCATCCTAATAAAAGGATCAAGCTTTTCAAAGATCATCCCACAGAAAATATACTAGAAAATATTGAATCTGTTGTTAGAAATAGAAATCAACTAAATAAGATAAGTAATTTAGCTTTTATACCAACTATTGAACTCCAAAATCCAAAGGAAGCATATCTCATGATTCATGGATTCCTGCTATGCAAGAAGAACCGAATCAATTCACCAGAAATGATGTATAGGAACTTGTTCCTAGACCCGAGGGAATAACTATAATAGGGACAAAATGGGTTTATAAAATTAAATGAATGAACAAGGTAAGATTGATAGAAATAAAGCTTAATTAGTCGTGCAAGGTTCTTATCAGGAAGGAATAGACTTTGATGAAATCTTTGCAGCATAGCAAGATTAGAAGCCATTAGAATTCTACTTGCTTTTGCAAACCACAACGATTTCAAATTATTTCAAATGGACGTCAAAAGTGCCTTTTGAATGGTTTTGTTAAAGAGGATGTTTATGTTATACAACCTCCACTTTTTGAAGAATTTTTTTTTTCAAATCTTGTTTACAAATTAAAGAAACTTTATATGGTCTGAAACAAGCTCCTAGAGCCTGGTATGACAGACTAAGATCTTACCTATTACAATCAAATTTTGAAATTGGTAGAGTAGATAATACAACTAAGAAACAAAAATGATATCCAATTAGTATAGATTTATGTAGATTATATCATTTTTGGATCAACAAGCAATGAAATGAACAAAGAGTTTGACAAAAGAGTTTGAGATGAGTCATACGGGTGTACTTACTTTCTTTTTAGGATTGCAAATAAAACGATTAGATAGTGGTATTTTCATTAGTCCAGAAAAGTATGCTAGAGATCTAGTTAGTAAGTTTGGTATGACCCCTACGAGAGGAAAACCTACTCCTATGGCAACCAATGTGGCCTTGAATAAAGAAGACATGTCAAAAGATGTTGATCAAAAACTATACACTAAACAGACTTTAGACTATGGCCTATTTTACCCTAAAATTGATTCATTTGATTTAATCTCATATTGTGATGCTGACTATGTTGGTTGTAAATCAGATCGAAAAAGTACAAGTGGAACTTATCACTTTTTAGGACATTCTCTAGTTTTCTAGTTTAGTAAAAAGCAAAATACTGTCTCACTATCAACAACTGAAGCAGAATATATCTTTGCTGCTTTGACTTATTCTCTAGTAATCTATATGCAACAGATCCTAAAGGATTTTGGATTAAATATTTCAAAATCACCTATTTATTGTGACAATACAAGTGCAATAAATTTATCCAAAAATCCTACTCATCGTGCCCGAACGACACATATTGATATCAGACATCATTTTTTCAGAGATAATACAAGTAAAGATATTATTTCTATTGAATTTATCCACACTGAGAATCAAGTAGCTGATATTCTGACAAAACTCTTGAATCAATCAACCTTTACTAAATTAAGAAGAAAACTCGGTATTTGTTCTATAACTTAGATATAGAATATAGATATAGAAAATATATAATTAAATAAATAGAGATAAACAAAATTGTCAAAATTTTCAAAGGGATGTCGACATGCCCCTACCCCTCATGTCGACATACAACAGTCAAATTTGAAATTTTGATTTTCCCTCTAAAATCAGTTTGGTGGTTATATAACCATAATATTTTGAATTCATCTGTCTTCTTACTTCATTTTCTCTATAAAAACTTCTGAAAATACAAATTAATGGCCTCCTCTTCTAAATCAAACCAAAATGCAACCATTTCCTTCCCTTCTCCTAATTCTGGTCCATTCCAACGTACTATATTTCCTCGAGTAATGAAGATCGAGGAAATAATGAAGGATTCTCTGCAAATGCTGACTGAATTACAAGTCATGCAAATAAGGATGGCAAAGGAACATGTGAAACTAGGAAAGATTCTTAGAAATTTGCAAAAATTCTAATGGATAATCATGCAGACCCTGTTGTGATTGAAGATGATTCCTCTAATATATGTATTCATAATCCAGTAGAGGACGATGAAGAAGAAGAAGAGGAAGAAGCGCAAATGGACGAGGACGTATTATTGTTTGCATTGGAGAAGTCTGTTTTGACAAAAATGGTAATTTGGTCAAACAACATGGAAACTTTTGTCTCCATTATCCTAGTTGTTCGATTCACAAGTCAGTAATTGTCAAGGACTCTCGTTAGATTGTTATTATATTAATGTTTTTATATTTTGTGTATTCTATATATTTGTGTCTATGTTTTATATATATGTGTAATGTAACATCATATGTAATAAAGTTAGATTTATGTTTCACATATTAAACTTCGCTATTAGCATTTAGTTCCATACTATTAGTTTAAGGAGGGGTTAAGTAGTTTAGGCTTAGTTTTTATTGATGACAAAGGGGAAGAATTATAAAATAGGATAATTAGGCTGTTATTTAGACTTAGATTAAGGAGGATTCAGTAAATTAAGGGGGAATTGTTGGAATAAGGGGGAGTCGGCATAGAATCAGAGTTTGGTAGAGTATATTTTATAAACATGGTTGTCATCATCAAAAGTGGGGAGATTGTTAGTTTCTGAGATAATGTTTTTGATGACAACAATCTTAGGAGTTATTATAAAATATAAATACTAATATTCTTGTCTAGATATATATGTATATGTAGGGTGTATATATATATGCTGGTACTGAGAATGAAAACTGTACAGTATAGAGATTCAAGATTGACGAATTCAAGATTGAAGAAATCAAAATTGAAGACTCATGAGTATCAAGAGTTCAAGATATCATTATTATCAAGATATCAAGATAAGTAATAGAGTCTAGATTTATGTTAAAACTTCATAATAGCACTTAAATCTTTAGTCGAATTTTAGTTGTGGAATGGAATCCACCTTCTCGCTTTAATAGCGGGATGGAGCCCACGACCATCTCTAGTGGAATGTAATCCACGATATTTTCAAAATGACTTATTTTTAGATTTTTTTTCAAAACTATCTTTTTAAAAGTCATCTCGATCAATTTAAATATTTTAGCCTTAATTCAAAAACTATTTTTGCATCTTTAAATATTTTAATCTCAAATTCATCTCTTGTTTTTAAACTAACTCTTGGTTTTAATATTTTAGCTTTAAATCCCAAAAATATATTTTAAATAAGTCTATAATTAGTTTTTAATATTACTTTTATATTATAGATTATATATTTTAAGATTACCGTCTAAAACTCTTTTATAAGTTTAAACTATATTCAAAATGATTTATAAAGTTTAGAAATTGTTTTGACAAGTTTTAGAATAGAAATCATTTCGATGAAAAATCAATTTTCAAAAATAACATAGGCATGTCGACAACCCTATACCCCCATGTCGACATGGTAGCCGTAGATTTTAAAATTCAAATTTTCAAAAATTGTGTACACTCGTCATAACCTTTCACGAATGGACATGACTGTTATTCTCCTATATATACCAATAGTTTTCAAATAATTTTCACTTAGGATTTCTTTGTTTTCTCTCCTCTTTCTCTTCCATTTTTATTTTCAGACATTCTTGACGAAACTCTACCAAAATCCTACATGAATCAAACTCGATCCTCTCTAGTTTGATTCTCTTTCACTCTCTCTTAAAGATCTCATAGCTATTCCGAGTTATAAGATCATTTGTAACCAAAGATCAAAAGATCGAGGTGTACAGAGTCTCTCTCTATCAAAGTATGATTGGAAACGGTGTGATTATGACCCATAAATCAATTGGGTGTAATTGTAGCCCGTAAATCAATTAGATGATCTTGTAACCTGGTTAAATCAAGAGAGTTTGCCATGGACTCAGAGACAGAATGGTGTATCTCGTAGCCTTGAAATCGAGGTTGTAATATCGACATTATGTTTGAAAAGAAATATGCACAAGAAATTATAAGGTACTGGTTCTGATGTGTTCTTTCCTTTACTACTTTTATTTACTATTTGCATCTGTTTCTGGTCCTGTGATTGTCTCTGTGTTTGTTAATTGCATTTGTTTGGGTTTAATTTGAAAAGATTTCAAAAAGATTCATAAACTAACTGAATAATATTCATCCCCCCTCTAGGGTTAATTCTGCCTTAAGATTCGTAATTCGCACTTCCAACAGCTATTGAATGTTGAGCTTCAAGGACCTGTTACAAGTTGACTTCCCTAAGCCATTGCAAGTTGATTTTCATACAAGTTTCATTAGTTGGTTGCTATTGTGAGTTAAGCTCTAAGAGCTATCTTTCGTTGGCCTCTTATAGCTGTCACAAGGGGACATCCTATTTTCTATAGCAAGTTGGATACCCATGGGTTATCTTTGGTTGATATGGCATTTCCGCAAATAGTTTGAAAACCATTTTATCACCTTACTAAGTAATTACTTTGTACCAAATCTCATTTGGTTTCGAATTCTCATTGGTCAACATATCTCTTTTCAATTTCCTTTTCAGAACTTGTTAATTACAACTTAATTAATTAATCAATTAATTCTTCTCTTTTCCTAATAATTAATATAAAATCAAAAATAAATGGAAAAAATCCCAAAAATTCACCAAAATCCAATTTATTATATTTTAGCTCATTTCCAAATTACTAGTCTTGCTATTTTTCTTATTTTTAATAATCAATTTTACCAAAATTAACCATTTTATCAACTTAGATAATTCATATTAATTCTAAAAAAATTCCACAAATTATGAAATAAGAACTCATCATTGTTTTATCATTATAAATATTAAATTTTTGAAGCATATAAATATGATTGACTCATATTTTACCCTAAATGATGAACATTTTCCTTTCATCTAAATTTCAAACGACATTCCAAAAAAATGGTACTCACTTTGATGAACAAATCCTTGTTTTAATCTCTTTTCTTCTTAAAGATGAAAGCTTTAAATTTTCTAGCTTTGATTTTCTCTTCTCCTTACTTCAAAATGGTAGTCGATGCGTTTAGTTTTAGGGATTTGTTTTGTAATAAAATAGTATGGAAAGAGGAAATAGGGCTAAAGAAAATAGGTTAATGATTTTGGCTTGAGCTATTATCCCTTCTAGCCTAATCTCACCAATACATCTTCCCTAACACAAATTCTTCTCATTCTAAAACTTAATTTATCCATCTTCATTTATAAAGCTAATTTTAATTTCTCTAATTAACCGGGTGCATTCAGTTAACTTTTTAAAGTGTTCCACACTTAATTAATCAAATCTTCATTATGCAATCCTTTCAATTAAATAATTATATTTACTCTTTTTATGATTTCCACTTATTATTAATCTAATTTAATATTCCATACGATCCTTCTAAATATGGGATGTTACAGTCTCCCCTTCCTTATAAAGGTTTAATTTCCAAATTTTCGATAAAGAAAAACCAAATTTACACCAATACCCTAAAAGTGTAAAGTCATCATCATATATATACACATAAGTACAAAACATTACACTAGTACTAATGTAGACCATCAATCATCAAATATAACGCATTAGTGCAGCTACTAACACATAATTTATATGATATCATGAATACACTACTACCTTACAAGTATATACAATAAACAAAACAAAGCACCCTACCATAAGTATGAGTGCCTAAAACTACTCAGGATAGATATTCCTAATCAATCCCCTTCCTCACAGATACAATCTTTTTTGTCATCATTCCATTGAACGTGAACAAGTCTGATAACTTGGTTCCTTAACTCCTTCGTATTAAGACCTATTATCCCCTTTGGTCGCCTCATATATGTCAAATCTGACTCCATGGATAAGTCCTCTACCGTCTTTGGTTCCACTACCAAACTTGGGTCATGTTCACATTTTCTCAAACGTGGTACATGAAAAACATTATGAACACCCTCTAAACTACTTGGCAATTCGACTCGATAGGCTAGTTTACCAATCCACTCTATCATTGGAAATGGTTATACGTATCTAGATGACAATTTCCCTGCCATCCCACAGTGTAGAACTCATCGCATTAGAGAAACATTCACAAATAAATGATTGCCTACCATGAACTCAAGCTCTTTCCTCCGCTTGTCGACATAACTCTTCTGCTTTGATTGTGCTGCCACCATTCTGGTGCGAATCAATTCTACTCTCTTTGTAGCATTTCTTACCAAATTGGACCCCAACACAAAGTATCCCCTATATCTAGCCAAAAAACTGGCAACTTACATGGTTTACCATTGAGCGCCTCAAAGGTTGTCATCCCGATACTCAACTGATAGCTATTATCATAAAAAAACTATACTAGACATAAATGATATTATCATGATCCTTAGAAATCCAAAATACAAGCCTTCAACAAATCCTTAAGTACTCGGTTCACCCTTTCGGTCTGACCATTAATCCATGGGTGGTAAGTCGTATTCAGGCTCACCCTGTACCTAATGCAATCTGCAAACTTCTCTAAAACTCATTAATAAACAATCCGTCTGTATCACTCACTATACTAATCGAAATCCCATGAAGTCTCACCACATTCTTCATATATAGCTTCGCTAAGCTAGCTAACATCCTTGTCGACTTCACGGGAATAAAGTGGCCACTCTTAGTCAATCTATGGATTATTACCCAAATGCTAGCATTTCCTGTCCTCTCCCTAGGCAATCCATCAAGAAAATCCACGGACACCGAATCCCATGCACAAGTTGTTACATCCAATGGTTGAAGTAAACCACTCGGCTTCTGATGCTTGGCTTTTACTTACTAACAAGTGAGGCACTTTTCACGCATTCTTTTATACCTCTGTTTATCCCGTCCTAAAAGAAGACTCTCTTCATGTCATGAAACATTCTTCGTGCCCTCAGGATGAATAGTAAACTTAAACCGACGACTTTCTTCAAAGACTAATTTTCAAAGGCCTCCTAAATCTAGAGCACATTGACTTCCTTTCTTTCTAAGCTATGGATAATTTATTATGCATTTTGAAAGGAAGAAATGGATAATTTGGGTTAAAAATAATTATGCTAATTATATAAAGTATTTTGGGTTCGAAATTTATATATGTTAGAAAACATATCAAAAGTGAATTAAGATGATTTTTAGGAATTTTCCCAAGTGATTTACTATGGAAATTAAATTATTTCAGATTAGGGACTTAAATTGTATTAATTATCTTGTATAGGGGAAGAACTTATTAGTTAAACAAATCCAAATGTAATTTGAGGAATTTGGCAGCCTTTTAGAAAAGGATTTTGGTATGGCATTTGGCAACGAACCATATTTTGACAAATAAGGCAAGTAAGTTAGTTTTAAAGGCTAAAAATTAGTTTTGCTTGGATTTAATACTTCGCCACTTCCATATACTAGCTTTCGACGCCATACCTCCACTGAAGAACCCATTTGAAACCAAGGTACATGGTATCAAGTAACTGATACATAGTGCATTGGAGAAAGGCGGAAGATATAGTGTTGAAAGTTGCTTTCAAAGGGGTAGAAGATAGCCTTATTAATTTTAAAGTTACTTTCTGTTTATAAAGGATGCTTTTGAAGGGGTTGAATTAGCTTTCAAAACAATCAAACTTGCCTTTGTTTTAGAAAAGGGCTTTCGAAAGGGTTGTCGCCTTTCTGTTTTAAGATAAGATATTGATTGAGCTGTCGCATATTAAGTTTTGATAAGGAGCTTTCGAGAGGATTGTTGCTTCTGAACCTAGTCGAAACCTAGTTGCTATCTGCATACCTTTCTATTTGTTTAAAGGCCGCTTTGCTTTATAATCGTATAATAATGAGTTCAAAAGCGAAGCTTTTGTTTTATTAGTATTAAAGCCACTTCCTAATGCTTTCGAAAGGGTCCCCATAGCCATTTATATTAAAGGTTTCGAAGGGAGTGGTTTTGAAAGGTCATTTCGAAGCTATCCTTTTCCAATTATTTTACTTAAACATCATTACTTTCGAAAGGGAGGTTTCGACGCCATCTATTTCCCCAAATTCTTTTACTCGGAGATTAAAGTTTTCGAAAGGGTTAATTTCGCATATGTTCACTTTGACTCAAAATTTATACTTAAGGTTAAACCCATTGATTTTGAAAGAGATACTTTCATATGGTTGCGAAGCCATACCTCTATTAATTCTACTTGAACTAAGTGGTTTTTAGAGATAAGCTTTAATGCTTTGAAGGGAACGTTTTAATGGTTTCGAAAGAAAGGTTTTGACGCTTTCGAAAGGAACGTTATGAGTATTTCGAAAGGCATATGTTTAAGTGTTTTGAAAAAAAAGTTTGCATACTTTTGAAGGGTATAATTAAATGTGTTCAAAAGATATGGACTAAGATTTCGAAAGCTTTAGTTTTCAAACAAGAAACCCAATCTCAATTTTTAAAGATAAACCCATGACAATATGAAAGAGATTTTGAAATGGCATTTAACATTGGTGTTTTGAAAAATGTTTCCTTACTAAAGATAATAGGTTAAAGGTATTAAGCATGTTTTCATTGAGAATGATCACAGGGAAATTTAACCATAAATGTTTATATTATTATTTTGTGATCAGTTATCATGTGTGCTTCTTCTGTAAACATATTCAATTTATTTTGACTCATAACTGCATTTTGGGGAGTTAAAGGAAAAGTAACCAGCTAAGTTGATCAAACAGTGAATATATATTGAGTAAATTCCTATATGTGTAGAAGTGCATCAAGGAGGTAAGGTAGACCAAAATATAAGATGCCCTAAGACTGATCAAAGAATTATTGGTTTAGACAGGTTCTTAGTAAATCCATGAAAACTATGTTTGGAAATAGTTATTGGCAGGGGCCAATAGGTTCTTAGTAATACCATGAAAACTATATCCGGATTAAGTTATTGATGGATATCAATAGGTTCGTAGTGCTCCTATAGAAACTATGACATAAGAGAAGTAATTGGAGAATCCAATAGGTTCACAATAAGCCCATGAAAACTATGATTGGAGAAAGTTATTGGTAAATACCAATAGGTTCTCAGTGAACCCATGAAAACTATAAAACCGGGTAGATAGTTCGTAAGCTTTGAACATGTTATTAGTCGGCCTTTGAAAACTAATAGGTTAATAGTGACCCTAGAAACTATAACCGAGACAGATAGTCAAACGAATGGGGATGAGAAATCTAGAATATATTGCATGTTTGCGTATCATCATAATACATTTTATTATGTTATGTCTTAACCATAGTGGATGCAGGTGCACAATATGCAGTTATTACAAATTTAGTTAAGATACTAGTGAGGGGGAAACCATTCCACTAAACGGCGTGGTCTCATTGGATATCTATATGGCTCGAGATGGTAGGTTATTATTCACACCGGACTTTTTGTCTGACTTGAAGTTTATGTTTTCTCCTTAAACTCTCAGGTGCTCAATTAATCTTGATTAGTTTGAGAGTTATGGTTTTCAAGTTCTCTTTTAGACGAATAAGCTTTCGGTAACATGTAGAAGGAAGGCTAGCTATTAGAAGTTCTTTTCTATTTGATTCCACTTTTTTTGGTTGTAATGGAAAAATTGTCTAGTTGCCTATGTTTAAATTCTAATCATCCAAGGGGGTATCTTCATATGTTGCTCTTTGCGTGTTTTGTAATAATTATATTTCTCCAAACGTGGTTTACGAATTGGGATTTTGTAATAAAGAAACATGATTTGAAGTTGAATGAGAATTTGTTTTATGATTTTAAATTTTTTCATCTTATGTGTTTCTATTGTACCAATGTATCTAACATTACCGCATTTGGTCACCGAGAATTGATAGCCACGGATGACTATAAAATCCATAGCCGTTAGTTGAGCCTCTAAGTCGGGAATGTTACAAGTTGGTATCAAAGCATAGGTTTATGTAAAACTAAAAGGAAATTTAAACCTAATTTTTTTTCAAAATATAATCTAATGAATCAGAAATAAGATCGGGCTTTGGATTAATGTTATGATAATGTACTTGTATTTGCTATATATATATATATATATATGTATAAGTACGTACTCCCCTCTCTCTTTGACCGTTCTTTTGTATCTTACTAAGGCTCGTTTGCAGATTTACGAGAAAGGAAGATATGGAGGCAGGAAAAGAAAGAGGAAATCTAAGTGGAGGAAGTACCACAACCAATGGAAATGTTCGACCCAGTACCAGGAGGAGTCCGGGTCGACAGGCAAATGCCAATCCACATGCAAATGCCAATGTATGTGTTGGAATTCTGCCAGTAGATATGGGGATGATGTATTAGTTTTTCATCAATCTGATGCAAACTGAAGCACTGCAGGAGTAGCTGGGGGTAATGCTGCAAATATTCGAGGAGCTAATCCCATGGCTCCAGTTGGCAATTACTATGCTATGCTGAGTAGGGATTATACCAGTCTTGATGGGAAGCTGATTTTGGGAATAAATGATGCAATTGAAGTAGAGAATATGCTTTTGCATTGTGAAAGGATCTTTGCTAACTTGGGATTAAACAATGAGCAAAAGAGGAGGCATGCCTCTAGACAGTTGTGGGGAGTATCACTTCATTAGCAAAAGAGGAGGCATGCCTTCTTATTTGAAGTTTCCAAGTCAGCATTGCTGATAAAGTTCGTGGACTTAGTGCAAGGTGAGATGTCGGTGATAGAGTATGCTACGAGGTTTGATGAGCTGTCCATATACGGATATGCTACCATTGACACAATCATCAAAAGAAACAAGAAGTTTATTCAAGGGTTAAGACCCGAGATTGGTGGGGCGACAATGCCACATCTCCGTGATCCAAGTATTGTTGTAGTGGAGACGACAATTTGGAATGAAGTGATGCTTTCCACTTATGGGAAGGAGAATAGGTTGGAACCCAGGGTTTTCAAGGCAAGAAGAGGAAATTCATTAAGAAGAAAGGAACCCAGAAGGGAGAAGCTTCCAAGAAGGTGAAGGCTAATCTAGTTTGCTTTAAGTGTGATAAGAAGGGATATTATGCTCAAGATTGTCTAACTGGAAAAGGGAAGAAGACTGGAGATAAGAAAGAAGTGAAGTGCTTTAACTGCGACTGGATTGGGCATTGTAAGAATCAATGTCCAGAAACGGTCAGAGCAGACAAGGGAAAAGTCTTCGCTATAGGATCATTGTCAGCTAGACCGACTGCTACTGAGAAAGGAAACACTGTGATGGAAGGTACGCTTTTGATTCATAGTATATCAATTAAGGTACTGTTTAATACAGATGCATCACATTCATTTATATCTCAATGGTTGGTAGACAAGTTATATCTAGAACCCTCATACCTTGTTTTTTCCTTAAGGGTTGCGAATCCGATAGGAGGGTATGCAACTCTGGAAATAAGATGTGATCAGCTAGAACTTGATTTGTTAGGAGATAAGTTTGCATGTTGTTTTTATGTCTTTGATTTCGTAGGTTTCGGAATCATTTTGGGTATGGATTGGTTCGATAAATATGATGCTAGGATATTTTGCCAAGATAGGGAAATATTGCAAAGGCACCCTAATAGTCATAACCAAATTATATTTTCAGTGGAGAATTCAGATCGGAGCGCCTGTGCTTGTTGAGTGCTATGGAACTAGAAAAAGAGTTGAATTGGGTTTTGGTAGTAAGAGAGTTTGAAGATGTTTCTGAGCTGGTCATTAGACAACCATAGAAGCGAACCATTGAATTTTAGATAAATCTTATACCAGGAGTAGAACCTGCGGCCGCGGTGTTCGTAAGGAAACTGAATGGGTCGTTAAGGATATGTATTGACCAATGTAAGTTGAACGAGAAGGCAATCAAGAATAAGCAATAATTAAATTTCAATTTTAAAACATTTTAACTTATAAAAATCATATTTTACACTCAAAAATATTCATTTAAATACCCTTTAACTTATGATTTTTTATAAAGTAAATTTTACAAATAAATATCAAATTATTAATAATTCACTTATTAATTTCAATATACAAATTTTCCCAAATAATCATTTACTTTACACTTAAATTTAATTTCCATTTTATTTTCTTGACTTAACTTTTATTTTTAAACCACATTTCACATTTCCAAGTCAAATTATATTTCAAATTACACTTTTAAGCTTTCATTTATTTAACCATTTAAATTCATAGAAAATCAATAACACTTTATTAATTCAATTTAAATCAAATTATCATATTTTTATTTACATAACTAAACTCCATTTTAAACAAAATCTTAAATTTCAAAACTTATTTATATTTCAAATTTCAACTTAACCGTTCAGTTATTTCACTTATTTAACTTGTAGAAAAATCATTAATACTTTATAAAAATCATTTTAAACTAAATTTAAATCAAAATATTACTTTTTTAAAATACTTAAAAAAAATTAAAAAAATATATATAATAACCAGGGTCTGTATAATATTTTCTAACCTAGGTCAAGTGATACGGATAATATACCATTTCAATCCGTGATTTACAAAGAAAAATCCGGGTTCTATCATTTCAAACCCGCAATCCCAAGTAAATAAAAATAAATAAAAATCGCTCAGGCCTATCATATCAGCCCATAACAATTTTTTCCTATTCTAAAGTCCATTCGGGTATGTATCATCTCAACCCATAGTGATTCTATTCTACAGAGAACTTGCAGTGTGAGAACAGAATAAAATAAACAGTACAACAACATATGGCAGTATCAGATGATATGACAATTTTATAAAAAAGGTTAACATCATATGATTAATATCACAGGCAGGTATAACATGATACAATATTTCTACACATTCACTTGTTGTCAATTAACCATTTGTATAAGTATAAATGTCATGAGTGAATACTCACCTTTTTACGCTGGAGTTTGCTAATCAAACAACACAAATGAATTCCAGGAAGCACGATAGCAGACACAGCACATTAATTGATTGAGTGGAGTGGAGAGAGCCAAGATAATTATCTTGTAAACAACCCAAAACAAGACAATATACATATGAATATTCAATACAAAACAACATTGAAATAAACCGAAATTAAAAAGCAACAAAGACAAGATAAATTGACCATGCTACAACCATTCAAAAGCTCGACCAAGGGATTCATTTTCTCAGACATGATGTGTGTTAAGCTCAGGTATGGCATGATGTAGGCATGGCAATATGGGTATGAAGGTGGGTAAGAGTGATACACATGAAGAATGCATAGGAATAAAGCAAAATAGTGTAGTTTGATGCATTTTTGGTTCGGCTATGACCACATATATGCTCGGCCATGCTCCATAAGTGTTAGTTCAGATCTGGACATATCTAAAGTTGAAGGCTAGAGGTGATGTAGATCAGGTGATGGTGGCTAAGGAGGTGGCCGAAGTAAGATATGGAGGGAGCGTGGAGATATGTGGCTCGGCTTGCATGTTTTGTGGAGTTTTGTGCAAATGTGTGAAGCTAGCAACAAATGGATGGTATCGGCTTGGATTTTGGTCAGAGGAGGGGATGATGGCTGCTGTAGATGGAGGAGGTGATGGAGGAGAAGGCGATGAGGCTAGTGGCCAAGCAAAGCAAGAAGAAACAAAGGCACAAAATCAATGAAGAGAAGAGAAAAGAGATAAGGGAAGAAGCCATTAACACTTTTTTTTCAGAAATGAAATTGTTGCCGTGAGTTTTGATGTGAGAAAGAAGTGATTTCAAGTGAAAATGAAGAGGAGAAAGTCACGGCTATCAAAAAATGCACCGCCAAAAGGTGAAGTGAAAAGCCAAAAGACAAATGAAAAGGTAAGGTAAATGAAAAGTCATAAGGCAAATGAAAGGTCCTTTTGTCTTGCATCACTAATTTCTTTTAAATCAAAATAAACAAATAAAATTTATGAAAATAAAAGTAAAAGTCTGAACAAAATAAAGTGAAAAAGAATATAAATAAACATTTTAAGGAAAAATAGAAAATAAATAGGAAAATAGTTATTAAATTGAAACTAGACTTGAAAAATTGAAAACAATATAAAATAAGCATTAGAAAATTATAACAACACTTTAAAAATGTTTTAAAAATAAAATAAATACATAACATGTCATGTTACATAAATTAGAACATGATATGACAAACATAATATTATTTATATAAATCAAAATAAACAATTTTGTTAAATAAAACAATTTACACAATATTGCAAAAAGCATAACTTTCACAATATAAATCAGATTTCAACGAAACAAAATGCAGTATTGTTAAAATTTAATTTATTTTCATAATAAAATTCAAAAATTTAAATTTTAAATTTAAAAGTCAAAGTTTGACCATATTGACCAAAATTCACATTTTTGGAAAATATTCTATTTATTCATGTTTGGAATTATAATTCACATAAAAATCAAAATATATATTTAAAATAACAAAATATATTCAGTTTAATAAATAAAATAAAGTTTTTAAATCAGAAATTCAATTTAAAATAATTAAAATATACAATTAAAATAATCACAAAATACAGGGTTATTACACTCTCCCCCACTCAAATCTTTTCGTCCTCGAAAAGAATGAACAAGAAAAATAAGGAAAAGCAAGATAGAAAAAGCAAATAGTACCTGAAAAACAATTCCGGATTTGAAGCACGAATGCTCTTTTCCGTCTTCCAGGTACAATCTCGATCATCAGTACACCACTGTACTTTGACCAGATTAACAGATTTCCTTCTTAGCCGCATCGTACCTCTGTCGACAATACGAAGTGGCTTACTCTCCACAGTTAGATTAGGCTCAATATCCAAACTATCAAGAGTAGAAGGCTGAACAAAAAGAGATAAGTCATGAAGATACCAGCGAAGATGTGAGATGTGGAATACATCATGCACTCCAGAAAGCTTCTTAGGAAAATCCAAACGATAAGCCAAAGAGACAACTCTTTCCACAATGCGGAAAGGGCCCTCGAAGAGGAAGAAGGTAGGAATAGCTAGAAGGGAAAATAGGTTGAAAGACAAGAATGAACCATATTTGTAAAACTATATAAATTTCAATTAAAATTTTTATAACATTTTATAATATGATAAATAGTCGTTTGATTCAAATTTGTTAGTTTCGAAGTAAACAATATTTAAAACATTTTAAATTATTTAGAAAAGTAAAATAAATGATCAAAATATCCTTTATATAGTACTTTATAAATATATTTTTATAACTCGATGTCTGAACAAGTTGACTCTCGTTCCTGCAGACTCTGGCCATACGTTGATCAGGCGCAAAGCTAGAATTCTCCAGGTACTTAGTAGACTTGTTTCAACACCCAGTGAAAATATTGAAAAACCTTTAAAACAGATATGGAAAGTACAATCCAAACAAAACAACCAAACCAAAACATTGTCTAACTAAGGATCGTAGATACACAATGGTTACGCCTGCATCCCCCAAGAAACATCCGTATCCGTAAGCTATCTCAGCCCTGCGAATTACGCCATGATGACTAGTAGACTACAGATACACAATGTTTATGCCTGGATCCTCCAGGAAACATCCGTATCTTTAAGCTATCTCATCCAGCGGATTTTGCTACTAAATACGGCCTGCATATATAGTAGATACGCAATGGTTATGCCAGGAAACATCCGTACCCTCAAGCCATCTCAACCAGGCGAATTACGGTATGTAGTCGCGCTCATAAGACTATGGAGATCACCATGGAATTCGATGGACACTCGAGTATCATATCCAGAAAACCCAAATCAGAAATAATAATATCGATAGAATGAATCCACGGTGTGGCCATAAAGCGAATATCAAGTAGAAGGCACTTTTCATATCTTTACTTCGAAAATATGTATCATATAGTACCTTTCAAATCACTTTCAATTATCATACTTATACAAAGTCCATCATATATAAGATTTTATTTTCAAATCGAATACTTTCCAAATCAATATTATATCAAATCACACTTATATAGACTTCGATTATATAAGATTTAAATTTTCAAATTGAGCATCTTTCCAAAACAATAGTTTCAAATCAACTTCATACTTATATAAATCAATTTTACATAAGTTCGATAACTCCCAAAACGAGTATTTAATAAAACAATGTTCTTAATTTTAATTCCTTTTAATAAAGTTTCAGTTTCAAAATCATGTATGATTCGCCAAATCATTTCTTCCAAATTACATATATTCAGTTTCAATGTTTCTCAAGACAATAGGTTCAGAAAATAATCCTGGTTTCCAAATAGAAAAAATTTAGGTCAGACAAATTCATTTCCGAACCATCATATAAGTATTGGGTTTTTCTATCAAATCTATTTTCAAAACCAAATATTTTTCTCAAAATCAATTATACCAAATGATTTCCAAGTTTAATCCCATTAAAACCTTTAAACTATTTATTTCCATATATGGAAGATCCAATTTACCTTTTGAAAATTACATAGCTTTAAAAGTTTAAACCATGATTTGGAAGTGTTCGAACATTCAAAATAGTCGGAGAAACCAAATTTTCCAATCCAAGAATTGGAAATCAGCAACAAATCAGTAAATCAATTCCAATAGATAAGGATATACCAAAAAAATCTGAAACTCGATGACTGAATACAGGCTTACTTTAAATCATTTCAAATATATATACATACATCTATCTTTCGAATATCAAACCATACTTCGAAATCTGAAATCAAAATCGGTTTCACAAAATCACTCGCATAGCAAAACTACTAAAGTCGCCTCTTCCCCGTTCTGAAAATCGAAAATCAATGTCGATGAGGCATGCACTCATCACCGAAATTATTTTCTAGCGACACGAGTGAGTTCTGGACTTCTATTTTCCTGAAACTTCTTTGAAATCTCTTCGAAATCATTGGAATTTATTCGAATACATTTGAAATATTTCTTATTCAAAAATATCTTTAAATCATATTATTATTATATAGTTTCCAAAATCTTAAAACCCATTTCAAAACATCGGAGTTCGATTCCTCGAAATTCAAATTCAAAACCCTTTAGTTATAAATCATTTTTATATAAATTAAATTCATTAAAAATTTCAAATTTTCAAATCCTTTCAAAGCTTCAAATTTCATTTAAAAGGTATATAATCCTGATCGAAAACATTTCATTTTTACATAAAATGTGGTCATCCTTATCAAAATAATAATTTCGATGTATGCATAATTTCAAAATACAACCAAATACAAATTTCCAAGGGATGATTCATAGATGGATTTCAAACAAACATACATTCAGATTTCGAGGAAATTCAATCAAATAGAATTCTGGTTCGAAGATAAGCTCGATCGAAGATAAGACAATTTAATTACCAAATAGAAGATGGACAAGCCTTTATAAATCACGGGCGACCTTAACTGGTCCTCCATGACTTCAGGAATATAATCGATGTGGAAATATAAGGCAAATCGACATTCAATCGCCAGAGATAGAATCTAGGTAGAGCGGGAGATAGATAGCATCGAAATCCGAGGATACAGAATCTCTGGTGAATCATTGCCAATTGTAAAGGAGTTTCACCCCTTTATAAATCATTTGCAGAATCACCGACGTTTATAGAGGTCATCCAAAGTGGAGTTACGGAATGCTCCAAAATCAAAAGGATACAAATAGGGAAGACAAGACTGGATTTCAGAACAGGTAGGTGCGTTCCAAACTTCAAGGAATCCTAATCGATAAGAATCCTAACCAGGAGATTACTAACAAGGTGGATATAGAAGGGATGAAGTTTAGAAAATTTTTATTTCAAAATAAGAAAATTTTTATACCAATATAATCTTTGAAAATCCTTTAAAATCATTTGGAAATCATTTTATACTCTCACAAAGAAATGATTTTGAGATTGATTTCACTCATTCTAGGGTATTTCTACCCTATCTCTAAGGAGTTTTTGCTACGCAGGCTATGGTTTGCCTAAAACCAAAGCTCTGATACCAACTATAACAGCCTGACATTTTAAGTCATTCGCATCCACACATGTCGGACTTGAATTGCTCAAAATACCGCATTGTAATAAAATTTGGAGCAATTAAAATCATCATAGAATCCAGACACAGAAATATCAGAATAACTCGCAGCGGAATATAAAATACCATAGTAGTTCATGAAGATACTATAACAAAGTCCCAAAACAAAATACATAATATCAGTTTGAAAACAAACACAATAGTAATCCCGAATACATTTCGGTTCAGTAATACAAGAGCTGAAATAGACGAACCGAAACAGAAATAGATGAATAACTAGATAAACAGAATCTCCAGCGATTCCTAGCTCCAGAAAGAGAAATCCAAAGCTGTGAATACCCAGGTTGACCCGATCATAAAGTAAATACAAAACACTTGAGTTAGGACATACATACTTATGTAATGTTAACCAACTCAAGTGAACCGTAGTAGTAATGCACAACAACTTAAAGAATGCTTGGGATCGCCCATCCTCTAAGGATTAGTTAAACCATCCATTAAACAGTAATAAACGCTATCATAAAAATTTCTATATTAAAGTAAACTATGCAAATAACAGTGCTAATGTGGCTAGGGTAGCGTGGAGCTACAACAATCGCTTACCTATAGTCACACTCTCAATTTGAAGGTGTACATCCAAAAATCACAAGACATATAGAGAAGTGTACCCGTGGTTAAAATTTCAAAAAGGTCTATAATTTCGAATTAAAGTCATTTATTTAAACCATAAAACGGTGGAGTCATAATACCTTCAAATTAAATATTAAATTTCCAAAATTTTAAGCTTTTTATAGTTCATTTATTCACTTAAATACATTAAATAGTGAAATTTCAGCTTTCCACTGCACTTAGAAAATGCTGCGGTAGAACACAATTCAATTCAACAAAGATAGCATTTAAAACTGCTATAATAGTTCAGTTGTATTCAAAAATCTCACTTCAGCCAACTACAGCACTTACAAAGTGCTACAGTAGCTCTTTTATCAATTTCAGATATTAATTTTTATTCTGCAACTACAGCACTTACCAAGTGCTATAGTAGCTCTTAGTTAATTTTAGCCTTTTAGTTCACTTGCATCAACCACAACACTTACAAAGTGCTGTCGTATCCTTTACAACAGATTTTAAGTTAACTTCAGAAAACAATAGCATTTCTGAAGTGCTGTAAATTTAATTTTCGAATTTTCAATACAATTTCAGCAACAATTAAATTTCAATTTTAAATCATTTTAACTTATAAAAATCATATTTTTACACTCAAAAATATTCATTTAAATACCCTTTAACTTATGATTTTTTTATAAAGTAAATTTTACAAATAAATATCAAATTATTAATAATTCACTTATTAATTTCAGTATACAAATTTTCGCAAATTTTCATTTACTTTACACTTAAATTTAATTTACCATTTCATAAATCAAATTAAATTTCCATTTTATTTTCTTAACCTAACTTTTATTTTTAAACCACATTTAACATTTCCAAGTCAAGTTATATATCAATTTACACTTTTATGCATTCATTTATTTAACCATTTTAATCCATAGAAAATCAATAACACTTTATTAAGTCAATTTAAATCAAATTATCATATTTTTATTTCTTAACTAAACTCCATTTTAAGCAAAATCTCAAATTTCAAAATTTATTTATATTTCAAATTTCAACTTAATCATTCAGTTATTTCACTTATTTAACTTGTTGAAAAATCGATAATACTTTATAAAAATCATTTTAAATTAAATTTAAATCAAAATATCATAATATTAAAATTTTAAAATACTTAAAAAAGAATTCAGAAAAATATATAGAATAATCACGGGTCTGTATAATATTTTCTAACCTAGGTCAAGTTATACGGATAATATATCATTTCAATCCGTAATTTACAAAGAAAAATCCAGGTTCTATCATTTCAAACCTGCAATCCCATGTAAATAAAAATAAATAAAAATTGCTCAAGCCTATCGTTTCAGCCCATAACGATTTTTTCCTATTCTAAAGTCCATTTGGGTATGTATCATTTCAACCCTTAGTGATTCCATTCTACAGGGAACTTGCAGTGTGAGAACAGAATAAAATAAATAGTATAGCAACATATGGCAGTATCAGATGATATGACAGGTTTATAAACAAGGTCAACATCATATGATTCATATAACAGGCAGGAAGAACATGATATAATATTTCTACACATTCACTTGTTGTCAATTCATCATTTATATAAGTATGAATGTCATGAGTGAATACTCACATTTTTATGCTGGAGTTTGCAAATCAAACAACACAAATGAATTCCAGAAAGCACGATAGCACAACACAGCATAGCTATTGATTGAGTGGAATGGAGAGAGCCAAGATAATTATCTTGTAAACAACCCAAAATAAGAGAATATACACATGAATATTCAATACAAAACAACATTGAAATAAACTGAAATTAAAAAGCAACAAAGACAAGATAACTTGACCTTGCTACAACAATTCAAAAGCTCGACTAATGGATTCATTTGCTCAGCCATGATGTGTGTTAAGCTCAGGTATGGCATGAGGTAGGCACGACAATATGGGTACGAAGGTGGGTAAGAGTGATACACATGTAGAATGCATAGGAATAAAGCAAAATAGTGAAGTTTGGAGCATTTTTGGTTCGGCTATGACCATATATAGGCTCAGCCATGCTTCATAAGTGTCAGGTAAGATCTGGAGATATCTGAAGTTGAAGGTCAGAGGTGGTGTAGATCAGGTGGTGGTGGCTAAGGAGGTGGCCGAAGCAAGATATGGAGGGTAGGGTGGAGATATGTGGCTCGGCTTGCATGTTTTGTGGAGTTTTGTGCAAATTTGTGAAGCTAGCAACAAATGGATGGTCTCGGCTTGGATTTTGGTCAGAGCAGGGGCTGATGGCTGCTGTAGATGGAGGAGGTGATGGAGGAGAAGGTGGTGAGGCTAGTGGCTAAACAAAGCAAGAAGAAACAAAGGCACAAAATCAATGAAGAGAAGAGAAAATAGATAAGGGAAGAAGCCATTAACACTTTTTTTCAGAAATGAAATTGTTGCCGTGAGTTTTGATGTGAGAAAGAAGTGATTTCACGTGAAAATGAATAGGAGGAAGTCACGACTATCAGAAAAAAATGCACCGCCGAAAGGGGAAGTGAAAAGCCAAAAGACAAATGAAAAGATATGGTAAATGAAAAGTCATAAGGCAAATGAAAGGTCCTTTTGTCTTGTATCACTAATTTCTTTTAAATCAAAATAAACAAATAAAATTTCAGAAAATAAAAGTAAAAGGCTGAACAAAATAAAGTGAAAGGGAATATAAATAAATATTTTAAGGAAAAATAGAAAATAAATTGGAAAATAGTTATTAAATTGAAACAAGAATTTAAAAATTGAAAACAATATAAAATAAGCATTAGAAAATTATAACAACACTTTAAAAATGTTTTAAAAATAAAATAAATACATAACATGTCATGTACACAAATTAGAACATGATATGACAAACAAAATATTATTTATATAAATTAAAATAAACAATTTTGTTAAATAAAACTATTTACACACAATATTGTAAAAAGCATAACTTTCGCAATATAAATCGAAATTCAACGAAAAGGAAAGCAGTATTCTTAAAATTTAATTTATTTTCATAATAATAGATAAATTTCAAAAATTCAAAAATTTAAATTTTAAAATAAAAAGTCAAAGTTTGACCATATTGACCAAAATTCACATTTTTGGAAAATATTCTGTTTATTCATGTTTGGAATTATAATTCACATAAAAATAAAAATATTTATATTTAAAATAACAAAATATATCCATTTTAATAAATAAAATAAATTTTTTAAATCAGAAATTCAATTTAAAATAATTTAAATGTACAATTGAAATAATCATAAGATACAGGGTTGTTACATCGACGCAATTAAAAACTGGAATAGACCAGAGACAGTGATTGAGATTAGAAGTTTTTTTGGACTCGCTGGCTATTACTAAAGATTCGTTAAGGATTTCTTATGGATAACGGCACCTTTGACTAAGCTGACTAGGAAGGACGTGAATTTATTTGGTCTGAAAAATGTGAGGAAGCATTCCTTAAGTTAAAGCATTTATTAACCAACGTGCCTATGTTAGTAGTTCCAAATGGAAACTAAGGATTAGTAGTCTATGTGGATGCATGTAGAACCGGATTAAGTGCCTTGATGATGCATAAAGGTAAAGTTAGCATATGCTTCACGACAGCTTGGATCGCATGAAGTGAAATATCCTACTCATGATTTTGAGTTAGCAGCGGTGATTTTCACTTTGAAAGTATGGAGACATTATCTTTTAGGGGAAAGATTTGAATTATATACAGATCATAAGTTCTTAAGGTATTCATCCTCTCAGAAGGGGTTGAATATGAGACATCAGAGATGGCTAGACATTTTAACGACTTATGATTTTGATATAGAGTATACACCTGGAAAAGAAAATAAAGTAGCGAATGCTCTTAGCAGAAAACATTAGAATATGGCGTAAGATATGTTAACAAAATGAAGGGATCTAGAGGCTTTGACTACTTGTAATGTGGAGATCGACTGCTAGTTCTAGTCAAAGCGTTGCCATGGTATCTTGCTTGGAAGTTTGACCAGTATTGATCAAAAGGATTGCTTCTAAGCAGAAAGAAGACCCATTGTTAGCTTAAAAGATTGGAGGGCTTGAGCTTGCGTTACAGATTGATGATCTAAAGGATTTTAATCTTGACCAGAGGGGATGGTTGAGAAAGAAGGGATAGTTGTGTGCTCTAAATGTTGAGGAATTAAGAAAAGAAGTTCTTGGGGAATATCATCAATCTAAATTCATGATTCATCCTAGGGGAACCAAGATGTATCAAGACATAAAGAGGAGTTTCTACTGGGAAGGTGTGACAGCCCGCAAATCCATACCCCTTGAATCAACACTATTCTACCTCTATTAACGCAAGTGGCACAGAAATACGAACCATTAGGGTTAAAGAAGAAGAGATAGAAGAAGAAGAAACTAAAACAATATCAGAATCTCATAGTCGCAGCGGAATAAAATATAATAGTAAATATAGAACTTTACACAAAAAGAAAACTATCATTGTTTTATACATCATATTATCAGAGTATCTCATACATCAACAATCACAAATCAGACCTACCATACAAACACAGCAGCAAAGAAATATATAGGTACATATAATACGTCTCGGACTCCAGCTCCTCTCCTGCTCCATAGCATCCTGACCTGAACATATAATACTCGGTCTGACCCGAGCATTATAATGAAATAACACCCGAGTCAGTCTGGAATACCAGCTGATAATAATGCATCCAAATTGATTATTAAAGTTTCAAAAATCCTTTGAAAACAAAAGCATCTCGTAAGACCACGCCACAAATAAACATGTCGGGTTTTTACCTTACGATAGCTAAAACACTTTTTATAGAAATCCTCTGGTATTATAATAGTGTCTATTTACAAATACTTATAAAATAGCCGAAATTGTTACATTCATTAAATTCCAGCTACTAGCCACCGAAGTGGGTAATACAAACAAAACTCGTACAAGGCTCGTAGGGAAAATGGATTTCCAACAATGACTAGGCACTGGGGTACCACCTGTCACAGTACGGGGCCTAGATCACCGTACCGAGGATTACTCCCTTCATCCCCTGCAACACAAGGCCGAAACCATTCCTTACTGAACAGTCCCGAACAAGATAAACCCCGTGGTTGGCGCGACCAACCACCCACTAAGCCGAAATATATATAAGGGACATCTAGACAGGGGAAATATCTTATCCTGCTTGGGCATGACCCACCTAACCTTGCTGCATATCCTTTGATTTTCAGTCATTCCCGGTTGATGAGGCTTGAGGCTAAGCGTTACCTTTAGAACATTTTCACTTAGAATGCCCATCGTCCACCTGACAATGTTTCGCAAGCATTCGTCCATACAAGTCCGTCCCGGGTTCGAACGGAACCGAAGGCACCATTCCCACTACATCCATTTTGGAAATATCCTCAGGATTAGTAGCGACTAGCCCTTGCACTTCACTGCTCCATCTTCGACTCCGAACACGTTTTCCGCACGAAACGTACAAATCAGATCGAAGTGGTTTTCGAGAAATAAATCTCGATCCCGGTCTCTTCGAAACGATCAACGCATTTGTCCAATATTGATAGTCGGTGATTTAACTATCAATTTATATTCATAAACATCCATAAATATCCATCACGCCAGAAATAATTCCCATATTGTTTATTTACCCAAATATCTTTACAAGATATATTTCCAAAGTTTCAAAACTCATTTGAAAACAATTCCCCAAAATTCTTCCTTTAGAAGGTAAATCCTTTGCCATATATTTCCATTGGAAATAACCAAGTTAAACATTTTAGATTTAAAATAATTAAAACATTTTATTCTAAGATATACTCTAAAATAGGAAAATTTACTCCTAATTATTTACTCAAAATATAATTTCAAAATATTTAAAGTAAAACTACTTTATAAGATATAACTTGATTTAAAATAAGGTTTTAGTTAAACTATATTTTTAAAATAGAATTGTAAAAAGATTAATACTTATTTCAATATACTTAGGTCAAAACTAGCTTTTTAAAACAAATCCATTAGTAAAAGAATAACTTCTTTACTATAACTAATTTTTAAATAGTTACTTTAAAAATAATAATTTCCAACATTCTTTAAACCAGTTTCAAATTTCAAAACTTTCTCTTTATAAAATCAGTTTAAACTCGAACTTGGTTTTTCCCAAGGAATCTCATTCCCACTTAAACATCACAGAAATCCTTCTCACGATTTCTGTCGATTTATTTCAATTTAGATTTATGGTTAAATAACATAAATTCACTTTCACATTTATCAACAGATAACATTTCTCTTTGTTTAACATTCCAGATTTTACAAATTTTCAATTTCCATTCTAAATAGATTTCAAATTTTAATTCTTTAAAATTCATTAATTTACAATATCTTTTATTTCTCAAAAATTCAGTTTATCCATTTATAATTAAATTATGGATTTATAATTTATTCAGCAATATTCCAATACAATTTTATTTCAGTTTCCATCCAACAGATTCTAATTTTTATATTCTTCTAAATTTCTTATTTATGAATTTCTTAATTTCTTTTGAAACCCAATTTAAGTTCTTTATAATTAAACTCCAAATTCCTTTATAATTAACATTCTGGTTTTGAAGTTTATACCACAATATGACAATACCAGTTAATTCCAAAATTATCAATCACAACATATGAACAGGCATCAATATCAATTATCAAAATCATTACTACATTGCGAGGAATCCAGTTGGATCTCTCCAACCTGTTTCCCTGCATCCACAAATATTAGCACAACACTATAGAACAATTCAATTTGAAAATAATTAACATATTCAGCTAAACATCCAAACAAACAGTCAATATTAGCTGCCTAACTTTACTAGTATCCAGATGTGAGTAAGATTAACTCACCTTGAGTTTCGGCGAGCGTTCGAAATTCAAATTAAACCGAACGACATTCGATTTAACCCAAATTTCTACTTGCCCGGAATGATTTCCGAACTGCACCACTGCGTAGTCCGTATCTCTGCGATTCCAACGCTTCCAGATTCGCCTCAATCTGATATCGTACGCAATAGTTATGAATTTTTGAAGTTTGTATATAAAATTTTAAACAATTTCCCTTATTAAATTTTATTATTTTACCAAAAATAACATCCAGGCTGCTCATCACGCAACATACCCGCTCTCCTCCTTCCCGCTTTAGCACGCGAGCACGGCTCCAGTAATATCAAACCCAAAAATCACGATTTAGGGTTTCAAACCACCCCATTCTCGGTCGACGAAACCACGATCAAACATCATCACCGCGTGCGCCCCACCTCGCTTCCCTCTCGGCCAAAACACGGATGAACTCGGCTGCATCAAACTCAAGGGAAACACGAACGAACGGCGGCGAACTCGACCCATTTTCTGGCTCCATATGGTGATGACGCTCAAGATCCACCGTTGGATCTGAAGTACTCGACGCGAGCTACGATTTTCCAGTTGGGAAGTTTGCGAAATGACGCATGGATTTGGCGAATTCGAGGGGAGAAGTATGGTGATTACCGGCCATTGACGAAAACAATAGCGGCGGCTTACGTTGTGAAGCTAGGGTTTAATAAATATTGAATATATAATGGTTTTAATATTGTTTAATTAATAAAATTCTCGATTTTAACAGATTATGCAAACGACCTCCAAACTACGCGTTCCGACAGGCGATTCTACGGTTTTTCCGCGTTCCAGACACAATGGAACAGGTTTCGTAAACTAATTTGATCGTATGCGTGAGTTACGGAATTAAACGATCAATTCTAATTTAAATCGGTTAAAACGATTTCGATGCGTTTTAAGCTGCCAGAGTCAAACGACAACTCCGGTTGCTATGAAAATTGAAATCCGATAATAACTAACTGTTACGGATCTAATGGAACTGGTTTCGTCGAATTCCAAGACTGTGCCCCGGAAGGCTATTTTAACTCGTCTATTAAATAGGGCGATTATCCAAATTGTCGAAAACGCTTAAAATTCTACTTTTAAAATTTTTATTAACTTTACAATAAATCATATAACATTTATAAACACATTAACAATCATTTTGACTCATTTCGAATCAAAATCCGATTAATTGCATTTTTATATTATTAAATCCTATTATTAATTTAATATAAAATCCCAAATTCAATCTATTAACTTTTAATTTCTTCCAATGGTCCAATATTAAAACTCAAACCCAATTAGACCTAGATTAAATTTTAGAATCTAATTTTATCTACATTTACACTCGAAATTACCAATTACCCCAATTCTAATATTGAATTAGTATTATTCAGTTACCAATCAAATTCCCGATTTAATATTTAATTATTGTTCTCAATTATTTGAAATTGAATAGAATTACTATAACTAAAAATTATAGCTTAGTTTATTTCAAGATTCAATTTATAATCCCTATTCAACATTTAAAATGAATTAAATGTTCAAATTCAATGGCTTAAAAATACGGGATGTTACATTCCTCCCCCCTTATAAAAATTTCGTCCTCGAAATTTGCTAAGATAGAAAATACTCTCCAACCCATTTGCTTACCCAATTAGCTTAGTTAAAAGCTATATTTACTCTCCCAAAATCCTTTAGCTTAATCCCAAACTCATTCGCTTTACTTATTCTAAAGCTTTAATTTTAACTTGTAACTTTCAAAGTTAATTACAAATTTTCAAAATTCCCAAAAATTTTCTAACTCCCAAAATTTCCGGAAAATTTTGGCAGAGTCTCCCCTCCACGGAGGAGCTTTCGCGATATTGCGATACACGCAAATATATATACATCGACCCACACGGTCGGAAATCAAAATATATCACAATATATATATCATTTCCTAATTATATTTGCGTAGGCGTACCTTTTTAGCAAATTTTAATAGCGAGCGGCTAATATTACGCTTGTACGCGCCCCAACTCTCTCGAATGCCTTTTATACCTGTACTATACTCAACAAACTCATCAGTTTTCAAAGGTATGAGCATTTTAATCAACATTTCCAATCTAAATGTAAGCCAACATATCTATTTCATAATCCAAACAATAATTTGCATGGTTTCATATGTAAACCATATTTTATAGCATGCATAAAGTTTCCTTTCCAATTCCGAATTCCATTTTATTTCACACAAAAGATTTACAAACAAGCTTTGCCATTCCAATTCATTATTACTACCACCGATTCATATTCACTTCAATATTATGAATATATGCTTTCAATTCATTTACCTTTCTTTTTAATTAACCTGCATGTACATACAAACCCACTAAATAGATTCCAATCCATTTTCCATTATTCAAATGTAAATTTCATTTACTTCTTTTAATTCATTCACTTACATTTATACTCAAATCCATTTATTAAGATTTTAGCCCATTCTACTTTCATCCAAACCAACTTTATTTTATTTCACTTGAAAGATTTACATTCAAGTTCACTATATACCATTCATATTTATTGCAATCAATTCATTTCTATTTCAATATGATTAACATATGCCTTACTTGCATTTCCTTACTTTAACTTACATTCCCAATTTGATTTAAAATCAAATTTCATTTTAAACTTGAAACATTTGCATTTCTTTTTATGATCCATTTCCATTCATATGCAAACATCACCTATCAAAATGTCAATTCATCCCAATTGATTCAAAATCAATTCCATTTGCTATTTTAAACCAATTCACTTGCATTCATTTACAAACTCTTTGAATTAAATTCCAGTTCACTTAAGCTTATAACCATTTAAATTTAATTTCAGTTTTGATTTTTATTAATTTTATTCAATTCTGCATAGTTCACAATCCAAGCATTCTTATTCCATTTGGAGTTATTCACAACCCAATATTCTTATTTTCTTGCACATTTTTAAATCAAATCCTTATTCTCACCTTTCAAATTTATTATTCATCCTAAGTTTATCTTTATTATTTTATTATTCTTATTATTATTACTATTATTATTTAATATTATGTTAATCTAAACTCAATCAATTTTTATTATCTAACAAATTTCATTCCAAGATTACTTAATAAAGCTCATTCCCAACCATTTTGTTTTCCTTTCAATTTGCTTAAGTTCTTTCACAATATCTCCATTATCTTCTTATATCAATTTTATTTTATTTTCATTTGATTAACATCCAATTCAATTTCAATCCACTTACAATTTTTAATACAATTTGTTTATTTATTCAATCCATTTTTAGATTTATTTTATTGGCAAGAAACCACTTTTATAATATTTCACTCATCGGAATTCATTTACAATTCAACTATAACCATTTTAATCTAATTTCATTTTTCATTCACACTTTCAATCTTTATTACCAAAATTTAAATCCCATTCCACAACTGGATTTTTATTTACCTTCCAAATTTTGACCAATTATCAAAATTCTATTCATTTCAATACAAATTCCATTAATTTGTAATTTAATTCAGTCAATAACCTAATCCATATTAGGTTTTAATCAACTTCCTCAATCCACTCTGAAATATTTATAATATTACCATTTCCAATTATTTCATTTAGCTAATTTAAATTTCTACCTTTCCTTTCACTCTGTTAATAAAATCCAAATTTCTTTCAATATTATTTATTACACAACTTGAAATTTAATTCCAATTTCATTATCAAACAATTTTCCCTTTTCCCCATACATAAGTCCAAGACTTATTGGCTAACTTAAGAACACCCACAATTTTGTTCTCACTTTGCTTCATTAGACTTTACATTTCATTAATGGTTAAGTTTAGAATTTTCCATATACAAGTTCAAAACTTGTTTACTAATTTAAGTTCATTCATTTCCTTTATATCTCACTTTACCTTATATCAATTCACATTTCATTTGAGTTTAGTTTGGGCTCATCATACCATTCCACTATTTCCCATTGTGATTATAATTTCATTTCTATTTATATAAGTTCACCAACTTATTTCTTTTAAAGCTCATTTGCTCACTTCAATCCATCTACATCATATAATCACAATTTAAAAATTTATATATATGTGTATCACTGAATTCTTAAGGATACAAATTTCTTTCATTTAACTTCTTACACAATATTAAATCCTCAATCTCAAATTATAAGTATACAACTTAATAACTTATGGGTACAATCCATTTCACAATGACCCACAATCTCAAAGTCAACTACATCTTAATTTAATTCAAATCAACTTTATTTAAGTCTAATTCATTTTACTTATCCAAGTTAAATTCAAATCTTCTACTCACTTCAACATATTTTATTCACTTTCAATTACTCAAATTAAATTTTAACTCCAAGACTAAAATTTTCATTTCTTACTTCTTATTAATATTCATTTCACTTAATAAGTTCAATAGTTAGTTCATTTCAACTTTACACATTATTTAATTAGAATTTTTTTTCCACAATTCATTTTACCCGGTTTTTATTTCCAAAATCATTTTAAAATATATCAAATATATACCTATTTGATATATCAATCAAATCACCAGATTTTCCAAAACAATTTGTTTATACCAAAACAAATTTTCCATTTTTGGAATGTCCAAAACAACTGTTATACCCAACTAGTCCAAACAATACCATAACCAAATACTAGGGAAGCAATCCATCACCTTAGAAACTCGAAAATGAATTCTAATGATGTGGCCAGCATCATCAGGATTATTTTCCAGCGGCTGAAGTGAGTTCAGTGCTTCTTTACTTTCCCAAATTCATTTTTGAACAGTTTCCATTCAAAAATGCCTCCCAAAACAACATTCCATTATTGCCTTCAAACACCTTCAAATCTCAACAAACATTTCAAACTTTTTCAGGATTTTAAATTTCCAAACTTTTATTTTAATTTTATTTAAAATCCTTTCCAAAACTTCTGGGATTTAAATCTTGGTTTAATTTAAGTTTATTTATCCTCTTTTGTATAATTTATACTCACAGAATTTATTTCGTTATAACCATTTCAAATCTTAGATCAAATTTTAGATTCTTATTTGATTATAGTATCCACATCCAAACAATCAAACATATATAATATTTCAAAAAATTATTTCTCTTATATCAAAATATAATTTTGGGTAAAATTATTTCATTTACCTACCTTTGGAAACAATACTATGTCGGTTTATCTTGTTTAAGAGTTTAGAAACCCCTATCGATACGGTTGTACTTCCCGCACCGACCAGAATTCATAAACACTCAACCGATAAGTTAACATAGTATAAAAACAATTTTATATTCACTAACAAGTACGCTCTCATATCTACTAATACGCTCAACTCATTATAGAGTACTATTGACTCTGTTTAATGAGTAATTACCCCCACCAAAGCCTAGGTTGTCGCCAACCTAAGCTCTGATACCAAGTGTGACAGCCCGCAAATCCGTACCCCTTGAATCAACACTATTCTACCTCTATTAACGCAAGTGGCACAGAAATACGAACCATTAGGGTTAAAGAAGAAGAGATAGAAGAAGAAGAAACTAAAAAAATATCAGAACCTCACAATCGCAGCGGAATAAAATATAATAGTAAATATAGAACTTTACACAAAAAGAAATCTATCACTGTTTTATACATCATATCATCAGAGTATCTCATACATCAACAATCACAAATCAGACCTACCATACAAACACAGCAGCGGAGAAATATATAGGTACATATAATACGTCTCGGACTCCAGCTCCTCTCCTGCTCCATAGCATCCTGACCTGAACATATAATACTCGGTCTGACCCGAGCATTATAATGAAATAACACCCGAGTCAGTCTGGAATACCAGTTGATAATAATGCATCCAAATTGATTATTAAAGTTTCAAAAATCCTTTGAAAACAAAAGCATCTCGTAAGACCACGCTACAAATAAACATGTCGGGTTTTTACCTTACGATAGCTAAAACACTTTTTATAGAAATCCTCTGATATTATAATAGTGTCTATTTACAAATACTTATAAAATAGCCGAAATTGTTACATTCATTAAATTCCAGCTACTAGCCACCGAAGCGGGTAATACAAACAAAACTCGTACAAGGCTCGTAGGGAAAATGGATTTCCAACAATGACTAGGCACTGGGGTACCACCTGTCACAGTACGGGGCCTAGATCACCGTACCGAGGATTACTCCCTTCATCCCCTACAACACAAGGCCGGAACCATTCCTTACTGAACAGTCCCGAACAAGATAAACCCCGTGGTTGGCGCGACCAACCACCCACTAAGCCGAAATATATAAGGGACATCTAGACAGGGGAAATATCTTGTCCTTCTTGGGCATGACCCACCTAACCTTGCTGCATATCCCCTGATTTTCAGTCATTCCCGGTTGATGAGGCTTGAGGCTAAGCGTTACCTTTAGAACATTTTCACTTAGAATGCCCATCGTCTACCTGACGATGTTTCGCAAGCATTCGTCCATACAAGTCCGTCCCGGGTTCGAACGGAACCGAAGGCACAATTCCTACTACATCCATTTTGGAAATATCCTCAGGATTAGTAGCGACTAGCCCTTACACTTCACTGCTCCATCTTCGACTCCGAACACGTTTTCCGCATGAAACGTACAAATCGGATCGAAGTGGTTTTCGAGAAATAAATCTCGATCCCGGTCTCTTTGAAACGATCAACGCATTTGTCCAATATTGATAGTCGGTGATTTAACTATCAATTTATATTCATAAACATCCATAAATATCCATCACCCCATAAATAATTCCCATATTGTTTATTTACACAAATATCTTTACGAGATATATTTCCAAAGTTTCAAAACTCATTTGAAAACAATTCCCCAAAATTCTTCCTTTAGAAGGTAAATCCTTTGCCATATATTTCCATTGGAAATAACCAAGTTAAACATTTTAGATTTAAAATAATTAAAACATTTTATTCTAAGATATACTCTAAAATAGGTAAATTTACTCCTAATTATTCACTCAAAATATAATTTCAAAATATTTAAAGTAAAACTACTTTATAAGATATAACTTGATTTAAAATAAGGTTTTAGTTAAACTATATTTTTAAAATAGAATTGTAAAAAGATGAATACTAATTTCAATATACTTAGGTCAAAACTAGCTTTTTAAAACAAATCCATTTGTAAAAGAATAACTTCTTTACTATAACTAATTTTTAAATAGTTACTTTAAAAATAATAATTTCCAACATTCTTTAAACCAGTTTCAAATTTCAAAACTTTCTCTTTATAAAATCAGTTTAAACTCGAACTTGGTTTTTCCCAAGGAATCTCATTCCCACTTAAACATTACAGAAATCCTTCTCACGATATCTGTCGATTTATTTCAATTTAGATTTATGGTTAAATAACATAAATTCACTTTCACATTTATCAACAGATAACATTTCTCTTTGTTTATCATTCCAGATTTTACAAATTTTCAATTTCCATTCTAAATAGATTTCAAATTTTAATTCTTTAAAATTCATTAATTTACAATATCTTTTATTTCTCAAAAATTCAATTTATCCATTTATAATTAAATTATGGATTTATAATTTATTCAGCAATATTCCAATACAATTTTATTTCAGTTTCCATCCAACAGATTCTAATTTTTATATTCTTCTAAATTCCTTATTTATGAATTTCTTAATTTCTTTGAAACCCAATTTAAGTTCTTTATAATTAAACTCCAAATTCCTTTATAATTAACATTCTGGTTTTGAAGTTTATACCACAATATCACAATACCAGTTGATTCCAAAATTATCAATCACAACATATGAACAGGCATCAATATCAATTATCAAAATCATTACTACATTGCGAGGAATCCAGTTGGATCCCTCCAACCTGTTTCCCTGCATCCACAAATATTAGCACAACACTATAGAACGATTCAATTTGAAAATAATTAACATATTCAGCTAAACATCCAAACAAACAGTCAATATTAGCTGCCTAACTTTACTAGTATCCAGATGTGAGTAAGAATAACTCACCTTGAGTTTCGACGAGCGTTCGAAATTCAAATTAAACCGAACGACGTTCGATTTAACCCAAATTTCTACTTGCCTGGAATGATTTCCGAACTGCACCACTGCGTAGTCCGTATCTCTGCGATTCCAACGCTTCCAGATTCGCCTCAATCTGATATCGTACGCAATAGTTATGAATTTTTGAAGTTTGTATATAAAATTTTAAACAATTTCCCTTATTAAATTTTATTATTTTACCAAAAATAACATCCAGGCCGCTCATCACGCAACATACCCGCTCTCCTCCTTCCCGCTTTAGCACGCGAGCACGGCTCCAGTAACATCAAACCCAAAAATCGTGATTTAGGGTTTCAAACCACCTCCTTCTCGGTCGACGAAACCACGATCGAACATCATCACCGCGTGCGCCCCACCTCGCTTCCCTCTCGGCCAAAACACGGATGAACTCGGCTACAACAAACTCAAGGGAAACGCGAACGAACGGCGGCGAACTCGACAAATTTTCTGGCTCCATATGGTGATGACGCTCAAGATCCACCGTTGGATCTGAAGTACTCGACGCGAGCTACGATTTTCCAGTTGGGAAGTTTGCGAAATGACGCATGGATTTGGCGAATTCGAGGGGAGAAGTTTGGTGATTACCGGCCATTGACGAAAACAATAGTGGCGGCTTACGTTGTGAAGCTAGGGTTTAATAAATATTGAATATATAATGGTTTTAATATTGTTTAATTAATAAAATTCTCGATTTTAACAGATTATGCAAACGACCTCCAAACTACGCGTTCCAACAGGCGATTCTAGGGTTTTTCCACGTTCCGGACACAATGGAACATGTTTCGTAAACTAATTTGATCGTATGCGCGAGTTACGGAATTAAACGATCAATTCTAATTTAAACCGGTTAAAACGATTTCGATGCGTTTTAAGCTGCCGGAGTCAAACGACAACTCCGATTGCTACGAAAATTGAAATCCGATAATAACTAATTGTTACGGATCCATGGAACTGGTTTCGTCGAATTCCGAGACCGTGCCCCGGAAGGCTATTTTAACTCGTCTATTAAATAGGGCGATTATCCAAATTGTCGAAAATGCTTAAAATTTTACTTTTAAAATTTTTATTGACTTTACAGTAAATCATATAACATTTATAAACACATTAACAATCATTTTGGCTCATTTCGAATCAAAATCCGATTAATTGTATTTTTATATTATTAAATCCTATTATTAAATTAATATAAAATCCCAAATTCAATCTATTAACTTTTAATTTCTTCCAATGGTCCAATATTAAAACTCAAACCCAATTAGACCTAGATTAAATTTTAGAATCTAATTTTATCTCCATTTACACTCGAAATTACCAATTACCCCAATTCTAATATTGAATTAGTATTATTCAGTTACCAATCAAATTCCCGATTCAATATTTAATTATTGTTCTCAGTTATTTGAAATTGAATAGAATTACTATAACTAAAAATTATAGCTTAGTTTATTTCAAGATTCAATTTATAATCCATATTCAACATTTAAAACGAATTAAATGTTCAAATGCAATGGCTTAAAAATACGGGATGTTACATAAGGTATGAAGAAGGATGTTGGCTTGTAGGTAAGACAGTGTGTGAACTGTCAACAATTGAAGGTCGAACATCAGAAGCTGAGTGGATTGCTTCAACCTTTGGAGATATCAGTTTGGAAATGGGATTTGATATCCATGGATTTTATAGATGGGTTGCTAAGGTCGAATCGAGGAAATGAAAGTATATGGGTCATAGTGGACATGTTGACCATGATTGCCCATTTTATTCCAGTTAAGTTAACCAGGATGGGACCTGTTTTAGCTAAATTGTATATGGAGAACATAGTTAGACTGTATGGAATTCCTAGTAGTATAGTGAGTGATAGAGATACTTTGTTTACTGGTGAATACTAGAAGAGTCTACAGGATTTATTAGGTACTAAGCTTAAGATGAGTATTGCATATCACCCTCAGAAAGATAGGCAAATAGAAAGAGTCAATAAGGTATACGAGGATTTGTTAAGAGCTTGTGCGCTAGACTTTGGTGGATCTTGGAAAGATCACCTATACTTAGTTGAGTTTTCCTACAATAACAATTATCAGACTAGTATAGGAATGACACCTTTCGAAGCTTTGCATGAAAGACTATCAAATCACTAGCATATTGATTGGAAACTAGAGACAAATTAGTCTTAGCACCAGACCTGGTAAGAGAGGCAATAGAGAAAATTGAGTTGATCCAAGGAAGGATGAGGAAAGCTCAGTTTAGCCAAAAAAGTTACGCAGATAAGAGGTGTAAGGATTAAAAATTCTCAATTGTAGATAAAGTTTTCATTAAGGTATCACCAATGAAGGGTGTGGTATGGTTGTAAAAGTTAGAGAAACAGACACCAAGATATGTTGGACCGTTCCTAGTAATAGAGAGGATCGAAAAGCTCGCATCCAGAATAGAGTTAACGAGTAGTTTGGAAGGTGTCCATAATGTATTTCATGTGTATTATCTTCGTAAGTGTGTGCATGATCCAGAGACTACTATTCCTCCGACTGCATTGGAATACGTAATAGTAAAGTCGGATCTGAATTTTGTTAGGCAACCAGTCGTGTTTCGCGAGAGATGAGAAGAGCTTAAGAAACAAGACAGTCAAGTTGGTAAAAGTTCAGTGGACTGATAACGACAAGGACTGTACTTGGAAGACAAAAAAGGGGATTAGAGATACTTACCCTGATTTTCTTTAAGGGTATGTTATATATTTGCTTTATATAGACTATTTTCTAGTCAGGTAGACTTATATGGTAGTTTGAAGATGTTACAGATGATTATTATGATTAGTATTTAGTCCTTACCGAATTTCAAGGACGAAATTCTTTAAGGAGGGGAGCCTGTAACACCCTAATTTTAAATAAAAAATTTTACGAGATTTAATTAGATAAATTAAATAGAATAATGTAGAGAGTAAGATGCTAAAGGTATTGAGATTTGAAAACTAAATAAAGGTTTTACCTTAACTAAATGAAATCAAAGGAATGGGTTTATAGAATGGTTTAATAAGTTAACTACTCAAGTGGGTAAGGAAAGGCTGTCATGGGAAATAGCCGTATACCATAACCTCATAACCCCTAAGCCCTTACCTCATTCTCATTCACGTTTTCCACAGAATAAAAACATAAGCAAAGGAGCTTCATGTTTGGCCATAACCGTAGAAAAAAACGGGAATCAAAATCCACTAGAAGCTAAGGATTCAAGCAAGGAATAATTAAGCAAGATCAAATCTCAAGTTACTTATCCAAGCAAGGTGAATAATAATTAAAATCATCTCATATATATTTTTATGAACATCTTAATTTCGGATTTGAATTTTAAAATCGTTTGGATGATTTGAATAATGATATGCGTTGATTATATGCCATGTTTGTTTAAACAAGTATGTTTATAAAAGGTTTGATTCGATTTTAAGGTTAAAAATTGTGTAAAATGGGTTTTGGATGCCGTGAGGATCTAATATGTTATGTAAAACATTATTTTGGAGAAGAGTTTAAATTCTTATGGTAATCCAAGCTATGGATAATTTATTATGAATTTTGAATGAAAGAAATAGATAATTTGGGTTTAAAATTAATTACGGTAATTATATAAAGTATTTTGGGTCCAAAATTTATAAATGTCAGGAAACATATTAAAAGTGAAATTAGATGGTTTTTGGGAATTTTTCCTAAGTGATTTACTATGCAAATTAAATTATTTAAGATAAGGGACTTAGAATGTTTTAATTGTTCTGCAAAGGAGAAGGGCTTATTAGTAAAACAAATCCAAACGTAATTTGAGGAATTCGACAGCTATTTAGAAAATGATTTTGGTAAAGGATTTGGCAACCAACCATATTTTGGCAAATAAGGCAAGTAGGTGAAAAGAAATTACCTTTAGAGGCTAAAAATTAGTTTTTCTAGGATTTACTTCTTCGCCACTTCATATACTAGCTTTCAACACCATACCTCCACTGAAGAACCCATTCGAAACCAATGTATATGGTATCAAATAATTAATACGTAGTACATTGGAGAAAGGTGGAAGGTATAGTGTCGAAACTTTGCTTTCGAAGGGGTAGAAGTTACTCTTATTAAATTTAAAGTTACTTCTATTTATAAAGGATGTTTTCGAAGGGGTTGTATTAGCTTTCGAAACAATCAAACTTGCATTTGTTTTAGAAATGAGCTTTCGAAAGAGTTGCCGCCTTTCTGTTTTAAAATAAGCTTTCGATTAAGTTGCAGCACATTAAGTTTTGAAAAAGGAGCTTTCGAAATGGTAGTTGCTTCTTAACCTAGTCGAAACCTAGCTGTCGTCTTTATACCTTTCGAAATGGTAAAATGCCACTTTGCTTTTATAATCATATAACATTGAGTTCGAGAGGGAAGCTTTTGTTTTATTAATATTGATGCCGCTTCCTAATGATTTCGAAAAGACCCTGTAATCACTTATATTAAAGGTTCCAAACAAAATGGTTTTGAAAGGTCGTTTCAAAGCTATCATTTTCCAATTATTTTACTTAAACATCATTTTTCAAAAGGTAGGTTTCGAAGTCATCTATTTCTCCAAATTCTTTTACTTAGAGATTAAATTTTTCAAAAGGGTTACTTTCGCTTATGTTCACTTTGACTCGGAAGTTATACTTAAGGTTAAACCCAATGATTTGAAGGAGATACTTTCATATGGTTTCAAAGCTATGCTTCTATAAATTCTACTTGAACTAAGTAGTTTTGAGAGATAAGCTTTAATACTTTTGGAAGGAATGTTATAATGGTTTCGAAAGAAAGGTTTTGATGCTTTCGAAAGGGATGTTTTGAGTGTTTCGAAAGGCATATGTTTAAGTGTTTTGAAAAAAAAGTTTGCATACTTTCGAAGGGTATAATTGAATGTGTTCAAAAGATATGGACTAAGGTTTCGAAAGCTTTAGTTTTCAGACAAGAAACGTAATCTCAATTTTTAAAGATAAACCCACAGCAATATGAAAGAGATTTAGAAATGGTATTTAAATCTCGTGTTTTGAAAAAGCTTTCCTTGCTAAAGATAATAGGTTAAAGGTATTAACCATGTTTCATTTGAGAAATGATTACAAGGAAATTTAACCATAAATGTTTATATTATTATGTTGTGATCGGTTATTATGTATGCTTCTTCTGTAAACATATTCATTTTATATTGACCCATAACTACATTTTGAGATGTTAAGGGCAGAGTAACCAGCTAGGTTAATGCAGTAGTGAATATATATTAAGTTAAATATATATTATGTTAACTCCTGTGCGAGTAGAAGTGCAACCAGGAGGTAAGGTAGACAAAAATATAGGATGCCCTAAGACTGATCAAAGAATTATTGATTTAGACATGTTCTTAGTAAGCCCACGAAAACTATATATGGAAATAGTTATTGGCAGGAGCCAATGGGTTCTTAGTGATCCCATGAAAACTATATCCCGATTAAGTTATTGTAGGAGATCAATAAGTTCATAGTGCTCCCATGAAAACTATGACATGAGAGAAGTTATTGGAGAACCCAATAGGTTCATAGTAAGCCCATAAAAACTATGATTGGAGAAAGTTATTGGTAGGTACCAGTAGGTTCTTAGTGAACCCATGAAAACTATAAAACCGGGTAGACAGTTCGTATCCTTTGATTGGGTTATTTGTCAGACCATGAACACTAATAGGTTAATGGTAACCCTAAAAACTATAACGAAGACAGATAGTCAAATGAATGAGGATGAGAAATCCAGAATATATTGCATATTTGCATACCATCATGATACATTTTATTATGTTGTGCCTTAACTATTGTGGATGTAGATGCATAGTATATGGTTACTATAACTTTGGTTAAGGTATTAGTGAGGGGAATACCTGTTCCACTATGCTGCATGGTCTCACTGGATATCAATATGGTTTGAGATGGTAGGTTATTATACATACCATACTTTTTGTCCGAATCGAAGTTTATGTTTTCCCCTTAAACTCTTAGGTGCTCAATTAATTTTGACTAGTATTAGAGTTAAAGTTATTAGTTTCTCCTTTAGACAAATAAGGTTATGGAGACATGCAAGTAATAAGCTTGCTATTAGAAGTTCTTTTATATGAAGTTCTTTTATGTTTGATTCCGCTGTGTTTTGGTTATAACGGCAAAGTTATTTAATTGTCTATGTTTAGACTCTAATCATCTAAGGGGGCATCTGGACGTCTTCATATGTCACTCTTGGCATATTTTGTAATAACTATATTTCTGCGAATGTGGTTTACGAATTGGGATTATGTAATGAATTTGAAACATGAGTTGAAGTTGAATGAGAATCTGTTTTATGATTTAGAACTTTTTTCATATTCATGTGTTTCTATTATATCAATGTAAATATCATTACCGCATTTGGTCACCGAGAAAATAACTACGGATGACTTCAACATCTGTGGCAGGTAGTTTTGGGCCTTCAAAGTAGGGATGTTGCATGCCTTGATCCCTACTTAATATAGCATTCTGCCTATAATGTACCTCGCAAGAGGAAAACGTCTCTAACGTATTTCATTCTTCCGTCATGGCTTACAATTCACTCTTTTACTTCTTACTCATAGCATCAGCAACCATGTCCTCCTTTCCAGCGTATATTCTATACTGAAGTCATATGCCGCTAAGAATTCTAGCCATCTCTGCTACCTCATATTCAACTTCTTATGAGAGAATAAATACTTAAGAAATTTATGGTCCGTATATAACTCAAACCACTCTCCCAACAATTATTGTCTCCAAATCTTTAGCGCAGACACTACTACTGCCAACTCTAAGTCTTGAGGCAGATATCTAACCTCATGCGACCGCAATTTCCTGATACATAGGCTATCACTCGCCCGCTTTGCATCAGCACTACTCCTACACCTTTTCCACATGCATCTATCTACACTAATAGATCTTAGTTCCCTTTAGGAATGATCAAGACAGGAGCATTTTTCAATAACTTCTTCCTAAAATAACCTTTCATACTCGTCGATCCATGCAAACTTCTCATTCTTTTGCTTCTACGTAATGAATCTATGGTAATAGTCAGCCAATCCCAAGAAAATTCTCATCTCTGCGATCGTCTTTGGTGCCTACCAAACATTTATAGTCTCTATCTTCGATGGATCCAATGTCAATCCATTCTCTGAAACAACATGCCCAAGAAACTTAACTTCTTGTTACAAAAATGACATTTCAAAAACTTTGTTTTCAAGCTTGTGTTGTCTCAACTTCTCTAATACCAATCTAAGGTGGACTTCATATACTTTCATCTTTAGAATACACCAAGATATCATCAATGAAGACAAACACAAACCTAACCAACTGATCGTGAAAGATCTAGTTCGTAAGATTAACAAAGAACATAGTCAATGGTAACTATCTTTTGCCACCCTCAATTTATGGAACCCCGTCGTCAAATCTAGCTGCAAAAACACTCGAGCTCTACTCAACTGATCAAATAGGTCATGTATTCTGGGCAATAGATAATAATTCTTCACTGTTAACTCATTCAGTTTTAGATAATTAATGCACATCCGTAAAGATCCAACCGGTTACTTTACGAATATCGCAGATGCTGCCCATGGTGAATGACTCGGATTAACGAAACTTTTGTCTTCAGGTTCCATCATCCGTTCCTTCAATTCCTCCCTCTCCTTGAGCAAAAATCTACTATATGGCCTACTAACAAGCTTTCCTAAACATCAAGTCTATTTGAAACTCGATTTCCCTCCTTGGTGATAATCCCGTAACAAATTTGAAAATGTTTTCAAACTCCCTAACCTCCCATACTCTGCTGATCTCATCATCTTCTTCCATGGCGCATATAAAAAAATCTGACTTATCCTTCAGAACGTCCAAATCATAATTCTTTCTCCACCTCTATGATTTCATAAGGCGATGATCCTACTTGCACAATAGAACCCAGCATCATTATGCCCTAGCCAATCCATACACTGTCCGCCAAAATCGACATAGGTTAGGTGCTATTGATGGATTTTTTTACCATATATCCTATGAAATCAAACACATATGGATCACAAATGAACAATTGTCCACACAAACCAAACTCAAGGTCAGTGCACCTTAATTCGAGAGTGGCATACCCACTAATCAAATTGACCATACATATGGAGTAATCAAATAGGTAGTATTTAGTTTTAGGCAAACAAATAAATCATTTGAGATGAAAGAGTGAGTAGAACCAGTATCAAATAAAACTCTAACTAATATACTAGAAATCAAAATCAAACCTATAAGCACACCTTTTCAATTCCCATCAGCTATCGGTCTAGATAAAGATCCTTTCAAAGCATAAACCTTTGCCTACTTTGCTTTTGGAAAATCCCTCTTCTTATGGCAAGTTCTATTAAAGATGAAGTGCTTTGCCCTGTCCTTGTTCTCCGGCTTGGTACATTTGGTGGAATGGTGTCCCTTTTGTCTGTAGTTAAAACAAGTAACATCTTCCACATTTGGCTTTTGAGCTCCTCCTCCAGAAGTCTTTCCTCCTTTCTGTTTTTTTTCCATTTTGATAAATATTGATTCTCTTTTTCTGCCCACCCTTATGCTTAACATCAGCCTTTCTCTTTTCCTAAAATAAGTGATCATACTTTCTCTCCATTTCCCACACCATCTCGAACAGAGCAATATATAATCCATCACCATGTGATTCAACCCCCATCAGACCCTCCATGAACTTCTCATTCTTCTTCAATGGATCACTGATATGCTCCATTCCATACTTCAAAAAAACATTAAGGAACTTTATATACTCTACCAAAGTCATTTCCCCTAGTTTCAGGTCCAAAATTCCCTATATAACGCATTCTTCTAATATTGAGGGATAAACCGAGCCTCGAATTGCTCCTTAAACTGATCCCAGGCTATATCCTCCTCAGAGACCTCAGCAATTACGGCCCATCGCCAATGCATCTACCTGAAGCTCATAAGAAGCCAACCTCCTCTTAGAGTATTACCATACCCCAAGTCTCTAAAGATACATTCACGCACCTTCAACCAATTCAACACTTTAAAGCGGATTCCTTCCCTATAAATACTTTTCCTCCATGGTTTTTATAATTCCATGACGTCTTATAAAAGTCCACTCCTCTTGGTACTACCGATCTCGGCTCAACAACTTCAACTAGCTGTTGCCTTGTCATCTCCATCATAAATCGGCGGAACAAAGCATTCATATGCATTCCTCCATCGGTTGGGGCACGTATTTGAGTACCGGCTTTAATACGAACTTCTGGGGCTAACTTCCAATATTGGCCATTATTTTATGTACTATCAGTTCCCTTACTTAGATTCACTATAGTACTTCCTATAGTCAAATGTCGGTTACATAGGTCCATTCTTACCTTCCGCATAATCAGGGGTTCGTAAGAAACGGAAACAGAGAGTGCGAGAGCAATTGTAGACGGGTAGATATATTCTTATATATATCTATATCAAAATATAACTACATCGAATATATAGCGTATACACTCCCAAAGGTGTTCATTTTATACTATTGACTTTCTACTTACCTCTGTTTTACTTAGGTGTACCCCTAACCTAAGCTCTAATTCCGTGTTGTAACATCCCCCACTTCGAGACACGAAAATAGAGGTCGATGATGTTGTAATCATCATCAGAATCATTTTCAAGCAACAATGTGAGTTCAATGTTATTGCACAACATTTAAAAAAAATAACGACTAAATAAATTTCAATTACGCCAATTTGTTTTACGTGATTCATTACATCGTCATTAACCTTTTTGTTTCCCATGCAGGGTTAAATACAAGAAGAAATTAAGAGTAGTGCCATGTCTGACATATAACGATGTCAACATGACACATAACCAGTTATAAGTCCTGGTGTTGCAAGGTGGAATTTTCAAAATAACTATCATTTTCTAGTAAGCCTTCTGCTTCTCTTCCGGATCTTTATCCGTCCTTCCAAAAAATACTCGTCTAAATCCATAAATTCAGCCTAATCGAATCAGTACCCATGAGTTTATGGGAAGTAATTAAAACACCGGTCAGACATAACTTATGGTATGAGTAAAATCTTTACCTAAGAATCCATAGAGATCATGCCATTGTAGCATAGAACGGGTTCTCTCTCACTTTCTCATTATAATAATTACACCATAGGGTTTCAACAACATTACATCAAAAGAAACCATGCGCATTACATTCAGTCAACAAGTTTCCTTACATATTTCATCCAATTATGAACCATGTCCTAATGATTCTTCGAATTTAAATTAAGTATTCCTTATGCTTAATATACGGTCATGAACCAAGTCATCTAATCATCCATCATCCATTCAAATATCACCAAAGCTCCTATTTAGGAATTCATTTTTAATTTATCAGTAACTTACTTTATTGAATACCTCCGTAGCCATGTCTATCACTAATTTATCTTCACTTGAACAACATACCTTATAAAATGGCCACTCATTTCTTCCAAGGAGCCACCCTAACTCTTCTAATAGGTTGAATGTAAGCACCCTGAGGATGTTCTAGCAAACAACCTTACTGAGCATCACTAGCCTCCTTTAGTCCCTAAATCACTATCGTTCATGTTACCGATTCTTCTATTTATTTATAATACAACCCTGATGTTTTGGCATCCTTCCATAACCCACCTTAGAGTTTTTAAAAATATTCCTTAGGTTGAACCTTATCGTGGCACCCTACCAGATACCATTGGACATTAGACTGAATATTCAAGGCATCCTACCATCCAAAACTCTATGAGTTGATATATCTTTATGATCATAATTCAACCTTCTTATTTCATTAATAAGTTGTGTATCCTACACATAATTTAGTTAACACATATTTTTTCTTTGATTAAGTGATACCTTACCATTTATTAACTTCTCTAAGCTTTCTTTCATTTTAGAAATAAGTTAGCACAATTTTAACTTATAAAATCCTTTTATTATTTCGTCCCTATGAAATAGTCAATTATCACTTGGAAACTATCTTCACAAGTGCACTCATTTTACTTAGAAAATCATAGCTTCCCAAGCTATCTCAAATAAAACTTAACTATCACATATTGTCTATCCCATAGCCATCGCAAGTCAAGTCTATCAATCACATTTTGTCTAGGTCATACCCATCGCATGTTGATTTTCCTGGGCCATCGCTAGTTGGCTCTCGACTGATCATCGTGTATTGACAGTTTATTTTAGCTCTTACAAGTAGTACCTCTATAGGCTACCGAAAATTAATAACTTCCCATGCTATTGCACATTGAACCCTAAATGGCTGTCACACATTGACGCTTCTTCTAGCTATCATAGGCTGATAGCTCCACTAGCTATCGCATGTTGAGCGTCAAGTAACTATCACAAGATAACTTCCCAAAGCCACCGCAAGTTGACTATCATATAGCTATTGCAGGTTGGTAGCTATCGTGAGTTGAGCTCTAAGAGCTATCAGACATTGCCTTCCGATAAATGTCGCAAGTTAGCATAGGTTGACTACCCATGGTGGTTATCACAGGTTGATATGGCATTTTCGTAAATAGTTTGAAAACTATTTATAAAAACTTACTAAGTAATTACTTATACTAAATCTCATTCAATATCGAATTCTCATTGGTTAATATATCTCTTTTCACTTTTCTTTTCAAAACTTATTAATTACAATTTCATATTTAATTAGTTAATTATCTTTAGTCAATTGATTCTTCACGTAACCAAATAATTCATATAAAATTAAAAATTAATTGGAATATTCCAAAAGTTCACTAAAAATCCAATTTATCATATTTCACCTCATATAAAATTTTAGGTCAAAATTATTATTTTTAATAATTAATTTTCTTGAAATTAACCATTTTCTTAACTTAGAAAATTCATAAAAATTCCAAATAAATTATATAAATCATGAAACTAAAAATCCATTATTGTTTTATCATTATAATGTCATATTAAATTTTTGAAGCATACAAACTTGATTAAATCATGTCCTACCCTAAAACATGAATATTTTCCTTTCACTTAAATTTCAAATCACATTCTAACTAATGATTAATCATTCAAACACATTTATCATCATCAAAATTATTCATTTCAAATCAAATACGAACCCAAACAAGTTAGGGGTTTTTGGGAAATTTTACTCGCTCTAATTAATAAAACCTTGTTTTAATCTCTTTAATTCTTAAAGTTGAAAGCTTGAATTCTTCTTGGTCTGATTTTCTCTTCTCTTCGCTTCAAAATGGTGGTCGGCCTTATATAGTTTTTGAGATCTTGTAAATGAAAATAGTGTGGAATGAGGGAATAGGGTTAGGGAAAATAGGTTAGTAATTTCAGTGTAGGCTAATACCAGTTCTAGCCTGGTCTCACCAATACATCTCCCATAACACAAATTCTTCTCATTCTAACTTAATTTATTCATCGTCATTAACAAGGCCAATTTTAATTGTTTAAATAACCACAGTTCAATTAACTTTCTAAAGTGCCCCATGCTTAATTAATCATCCCTCGGACAATCCTTGCAATTAAATTATTATATTTACTCTTTTTATAATTTCCTCTTATTATTGATTTAATTTAATTTCTCATATTATGGACAATCCAAAATTTGGAGGGTTATACCCTCCCCCCCCCCCCCCCTCCGCATTCTAAAAATTTCATCCTCGAAATTTAAACGAGGGAAACAAAATTTACACTAACGCCCTTGGTCCGCTCAATTAACTTTATAAAGTGTCTCACGCTTAACTAATCAAATCTCCCCCAGGCAATTCGTGCAATCAAATTATCTTATTTATTTCTTTAATATTATCTACTTATTATTAATTTAATTTAGTTTCTCGTATTATTTATCCTTTAAAATATGAGATGTTATAGTATCTCCTCCTCATAGAAGTTTCATCCTTGAAATTTTGGTAAGGAAAAATAAATTTACGCTAACTCCCTAAAAGTGCAATGTCAACATCGTATAAGTACACATAAGTACTAAAGATTACACTAGTTCCCTACTAATGTAAACCATTAATCATCAAATAAAAAGCTTTAGTGTATCTATTAATACATAATCATACATATCATGAATCCACTAGTACCCTACTGGTACATACAATAAACAAACAAAGCAACATGTTGTATGCGTGAGTGTCTAAAACAACTTGGGATAGATATTCCTAATCCTATACCCTACCTCCAAGGTACAATCTTCTTTGTCATCACTCCACTAGATGCAGAAAAGTCCGATAACTTTGTTCCTTCACTCCTTCTTACCACAACCCATTATCCCCTTCGGTCCTATCACATATGTCTAATCTGACTCCAAGGATAAGTCATCTATCGTCGTCGATTCCACTGCCCAATTTGGGTTAAGCAAACATTTTCTTGGTAATCCAACTCGATAAGCAATTTTACCAATCCGTTGAATCATTAGAAATGGTCCTATATATCTAGGCCCCAATTTCCCCGCTTGCACAAAGTGCATAATTACTCGCATAGGATAAACCTTCTAGGATACATGATTGCCTACCATGAACTCAAGATCTTTTCTCGGCTTGTTAGCATAACTTTTCTGTGTAAATTGCACCGACTCCATTCTGGCACGAATCAGTCTACTTTCTCCATATAATCTGTTACCAAATCCGTCCTCAACACAAGTCTATCCCTTATGTCCAACCAACAAACTGGTGGCTTACACGGTCTACTATACATCACCTCAAATGGTGTCATCCCGATACTCAACCGGTACTTATTATTTTAGGCAAACTCTTATGCAAATGATCTTCCCAAGATCCTACGAATTGCAAAACACATGCCCTTAGCAAATCCTCTAGTACACGATTCTCTCTTTTGGTCTGACCATCAGTTCGTGGGTGGTAATCCGTTCCTAGGTTCAACTTCATACCTAATGCACTATGCATATTTCTTTTGAACTCATTGGTAAACAATGGATCCCTACATCTACAAACTTCTCTCGAACTCAACTTCATACCCGATGTACACCGTAAGAGGTGGCTAACACTCTATTCTGATGCTTCTTACTCAAACCATTGGTAACCTAGTTCCCCTTTACAAATGTATATTCTATACCAAAGTCATATGCCACCAAGAATTCCAGCCACCTCTTCTACCTCATATTCAACCCCTTCACAAGGGTTTTGTGGTCCGTATACAACTTGAACCGCATTCTAATAAGTAGTATTTCCAAACATTCAGTGAAAACACCACCGTTGCCAACTCTAACTCATGAATCAGATATCTAACCTCGTACGGCCTCAATGCACTCAATGCACAAGCTATAACTCACCATCTTTGTGTCATCGCTACTCCTAGGACTGTTCCAAAGGTTTTTGCGTATGATACTAGATCCTGATTCCCTTCAGGCACGATCAAGACATAAGCATTCGTTAATAACTTCTTCGACTCCTGAAGTAAGCCTTAACATTCATTCCTTTATACGAACTTCTGGTTCTTCCTGGTTTACTTAATCAAGGGTTTGGCAATACACGAGAAATTCTTTATGAATATGCGGTAATAGCCAGCCAATCCCAAGAAACTTCTCATCTCAATGACCGTCTCTAATCATTTCCAACCATTAATAGTTTCTACCTTTGATGGATCCACTACTAATCCATTCTCTGAATAAATATGCCTAAGTAACGTAAATTATTGTTTTCATAAGTAGCATTTTGAATAATTCGCCTTCAGCTCTTGTTGTTTTAACATCTTCAGTACCAATCTTAGATGGACTACATGGTCCTCTTATCCTTAGAATACACCAAAATATCAATAATGACGACCAATAAAGGTCCATCCAACTAGTCATGAAAGATTCGATTCTTATTATTAACAAAGAATGCAGGGGCTTTGGTCAATTCCAATGGAATAACTAACCAGTTATATAAACTGTTCCTTGTTCGAAACTCGGTCAATGGAATACAATCTTAGCTACCTTTAGTTGATGGAAAGTCGCCACCAAATTCTACCATGAGAACACTCGAGCTCCACTCAACCAATCGAACAAGTTCTGTATCCTAGTCAATGGATAATGATTCTTCACTGTTAGCTAACCTAACTTTCGATAATCAATACATATCCATATGGATCCACCTAACTTTACTGCGAATACCGCAGACACTCCCCATGGTGAACTACATGGCACATTGAAATTTTTATCATCAAGTTTCACTAGCTACTTCTTTAATTCCTCCATCTCCTTAGGCGAATTCTACTAGATGGTTTACTAATAGGCTATTTACTTGGTATCAAGTTTATTTGGAATTCAATTTCCCTCCTTGATCGTAATTTCATTATGGGTTTGAAAACATCTGCAAATTCCCTAACTACTTATAATTTGTTAATCTCATCATCATTTCCATAGCACATAGTAAAAAATTCGACTCCTCTTTCATGACATCTAAAGTCGTTGTTATTCTTCCCCGACCTCTAGGATTTTGTAAGGTGATGATCCTATCCATAAAGTAGACTTTAGCACCATTACGCACCAACCAATTTATACCCAAAACTAACCATACCCCTACGAATTCAAACACATATAGATTGAAAACAAATAATTAATGTCCATGCAAATTAAACTCAAGGTCAGTGCACCTAAACACGAGAGTGGAGTACCCACCGATTGTATTAACCACATGTAAGGACATTATCAAATAGGTAGTATCTAGTTTTAACCAAACTACCAAATCGTTTGAGATGAAAGAGTTAGTAGTACCGGTATCAAATAAAACTTTAACCAATGCACTGGAAATCAAAATCATACTTCCAAGCACACCTTTTCCTTTCTCATCAATAGTCGGACCAAACGAAGGTCTTTCTAAAGCATAAACCTTTGCCTTCTTTACTTTCGAAAAATCCCTCTTTTTATAGCTAGGTATATTACAGATGAAACAATTTGATATATCATTGCTCTTCGGCTAGGCATACTTTGTAGAATATTTTCCCTTCCGTCCACAGTTAAAACAAGTAACATTTTCCACATTTGGCCTTTGAGCTCCTCCTTTGGAAGTCTTTCCTACCTTTTGATTCTTTTTTCCCTTTTCATATAGATTGAGTCACTTCTTCTACCAACCCTCGTGCCTAAAATTAGCCTTTCTTTCCTCTTGAAATGAATGATCATACCTTCTTTCAATTTCTGCCACCATCCCAAATGGGACAATGGATGGGCCACCACCTTGTGATTCAGTCCCTTCGTTAGACCCTTTATAAACTTCTCATTCTTCTTCAATGGTGTATTAATATGCTCCCTACCATACTTCAACAAAGCATTAATGTACTGGGTATACTTTGCCAAATCTTCTTCCCTTGTTTTAGGTCCAAAACTTCCCTTCACAATTCATTTGTCTAAGATCCGAGGATATATCGAGCCTCGAATCACTCCTTAAACTGTTCCCATGTTATCTCTTCCTCTAGGACCCTAGCAGCAGCCTACCACTAGTCCAATGCATCCTCCAAAAGCTGGTAAGATGCTAACCTCCTCTTTTGAGCATTATCATACCCCAACTCTTCGAAGATACATTCACACACCTTCAACCAATTAAGTACTTCTAGAACAGTTTCCTTCCTCATAAATACTTATCCTCCATAGTTCTTATAATCTTATGTCATCTTAGAAAAGTCCACTCCTTTAGCTACTACCGGTCTTGGCTCAATAACATTTAGCTGGCTGTTTCCTCATCATCTCCGCCTTAAATTAGGGAAAAGGCATTCATATCCATTCCTCCTTCAGTCGGGGATGGCACTTCATAATCAGCTTTAGTATGAACTTCCAGGACTGCCTTTTATCCTTGGCCATTAGTTTGTATATTGTCAAGTACCCTACTAGGATTCACTCTTGTACTTCCTATGGTCAAACATCGGTTACGTAGGTCCATTCTCTTCATTAGCAAGGGTTGTAAGAAATGAAAACAAAGAGAGTGAGAGTAATTGTAGAGGGATAAACATATTCTTCTATATATTTATATCAAAATACAAATACATCATATATATAGCATATACTCTCCCTAAGGTATTCTTTTTCTACTAATTAGCTTTTATTTAGACCTGTTTTACTTAGGTGCTCCCTTAACCTAAGCTCTCTTACCACGTTGTAACATCCTCCACTCCAAGACTCGAAAATAGATACTTATGATGTTGTAGTTATCACCAAAATTATTTTCAAACGATAGATTGAGTTCAATATTATTATTGCACAACATTACGTAAACAAAGTAGCTCAATAAATTTTTATTACACAAATTTGTTTAAATGATTCGTTGCATCATCATTAACCCTTTTCGTTCCTACAAGGATAAATACAATAAGAAAAACAAAAGTAGTTTCATGATTGACATATGAAGATGTCAATACAACACATAACCAGTTTCTGGTTTTCGACAGTTGAATTTCGAAACAACTTTTGTTTGCCAGGTAAGCATCATGCTTCTTTAGAATCTTTTTTCGTCTTTCTAAAAGATATCTGTCTAATCCAAAAGCTCTGCCTACTCAATTGAGCACCTTGAATTTATGGAAAATAACAAAAAAACAGTTTAGATATAAAGTCTACTTTGAGTAAAATATTTGTCCTAAGCATCTATAGTGGGACCATGCCATACTAGCATGGAATGGGTTTTCCCCTCACTTTCTCATCATAATAATTACGTCGTAGGATGTAAACAACATTACTGTAAAGACTCATTTCTTCGAACTTCAGGATTCGACATTAATACATCGTTGGTATTCACATGCCGTAAATCCAAGTGCTGGAGAGGCGGTTCTTTAAAGATAAGAAAGAAAAAAGACGTAACATAATTTTTCTCTAATGGAATAACATATATAATTTCAATACAAAATCTTTATGTGGAAAATTTAAAATATGTTTATCAAAGTCTAACCTAGATTCAGCTTGGACAATTATAATTCATGTCCTTACTTTTGCTGAAAAATCACATAATGCAGCAGAAAATATAATACGTCCGTATGTTGATGAAGATCTCCAGCTCTCCTCCGGGAACTTCAAGCGTCTTTAGCTAATCCTAAAACTACTCGGATCTGACCCGAGTATAAAAATATCCTGATCAGTCTGGAAAATAAGCGTAAAAAAAAGGAATCTTAAATATGGTTTTATAGATTAGAAATTGGTGACAAAAACCTTTTGAAAAAAAAGAGTATCCCATAAGACCATGCCGCTCATAAATACGGGCTGTATAATACCCTATGATAACTAAAACATTTTTATCAAATTATTTGATATTATTTTTAATGACATTCTTAGAAAACACTTTTCAAGTAAATATATTCAAATAGCCGAAATTGTTACCATTATTTAATTCCAGCATACTAGGCTCTACAATCAAAATGACAGCCACGTAAATGGATTTCCAACAAATGACCGGGCACTTTCCGGTAGTACGTCTATAGAGGAATGTATCGAGATCATACTAATGATGCTCTAACAACGCAAGACGAACCTATCTCGAACTAGATAGTACTGAATATGTCCTCACCCCAGTCGTTACCAACCCATATGAGCGTGATCTAGCATACGCCATATAATTTAAATCTGAACGTTATAGCAGACAGAAATATATCTAGAAGGGGATGATCATACCCCTAATGGTTGCGAACCACATAGCCTTTCCGTATCTACCCTATTTTAGTCACCTCCGGGTGCGAGGCCAGAGGTAGCGATTACCTTTCATAGAACATCAACTTTTCACTTTGAATGTCGCATTGCCATTTCATAATCACACAACTAATGTCTATAAACGTACAACTCCTGAGCTCATACATCTCAGGAAAGGGTATTAAGTTAAGAGAAGTTTCCTTCTCCACCACCAAACAGATGATACGTTTATAGAGATCAAATAATCTGATTTTAAATTGTAATGTCATACATTCATCCATACAATATGTCCAAGGAACATGACAAACTAAACGCACTTCTCCCACAACATCCTATCGAAAATTTCCCTTAGGATTAGTGGCGATCAATCCTTGCAAATCGAAGGTTTTCATAACTCGGCGGTACCTTACCCTATTTTGGGTAAGGTACCACTGAGTTCTTACTCTTTTCTTACTCTTAGAGTGGCAGAAGACTATGGTCTATTCCATATCATACAAATTGGAAAATAATCTAATCAACATAATCAAAATTTTCTATTAGTTTAAATGCTAAAATACATCTGTTGCTCTGATCTTTCAAACTACTCTACTCTTTTGTTTCTTAAGATGTATTTGCACAATTTAATAGAAGCTTTTCCTCACTATTGCCATCATAATATACGACATGGTAAATTTCACCGAGGGTTTAGCGGGAATTAGCCCTAAATCACGAAGGTATTTTCCTTCAATGATCTTTGCCTTCAACATGTTTTACTTCGAAACTTAAATTGGTTCGAAGTGGTTTTCAGATAAGAATCACCCAAATCCGATACCGGTCTCTTCGAAGTCCAATCATCGATAAAAATGTGAGTATGTATATACAGGATTTGTTATGCCTCTTTTCATTTTAACTTTTTACCGATTAATCAATACCCTTTTAACTTTGGAAATCTTCAAGTCATTTACTTAGGAAAATTTAATTCCTAATCTAGTAAAAATTTCCTTTTTCTGAAACATGTCTTAACTGGGTCAAAAACAATGGTATTTAAGACATCATTTATTGTAAACCAAAACAAGTTATAATGAGTAAAAGATAAGACTAATCATACCCCGATTAACTTCCTTATTCAACTCGTACTATTTGTGTAATAACGGTGAAATCACCTTTTAAATTCTCGTGCATAGTACAAATTCCCTCCTCGGAACTTAAAATAGAGTTTCGCCAGAATATTCCTTATACTATAAAAACTTGTTTAACTTTTTTTTTTTGCGAATCTTAAATATGATCTTTTCATTTAGAGAATCTGCACTTTCCTTTTGATCTGTTCCACCCTTCGCTTAGAAAGAGAAAAGGAGGCCAGGTAAGTTCAGGGCACTGGTTGCTCCATTCTTAAGCTTAGTTATACACCTTGTTTTACCTTTCTAGTTCTCACAGATGGGACAAATGTACTAGTCATTTTTGCATACTTGGTTTATTTTATATTCCATACCTTTTAAGGAAAAATTCCCATTATTTTGAAGTGTTACTCTCTTAACCATTTATTTAAATTCTTATTTAAACTGCTATATAAAAGTGCTGTGAATAGTGTTTTAAAAGCTTATTTGATTAAAAACAACTTTTCTATCATTTGGGTATTCAAATTTAAAATTCAAATCTCTTTTAAAATATTATAATAGATTTATCAAATTTATTTCATATTTTTAAAAATTTACAAATATTCGTTTTAAATAATTTTATACTTCGGTCATTTAACTCCAAAAGCGTGATTTTCCTGAAAATTTGATTTGGTCGTATCTTAAAAGCTACATGATGAAATCTTGGTTTTTGTTTTCCATTTGAAAACTATGGTTATAAGGATTCGAAAAATTCTTGTTTCGAAGAATTCCCCCTCTGTTTCTATCCTGCATATTCATTTATCTTTTCTGGCACGAAATCGCGAACTGTCGTTAGCGACGCGCCTTATTTTGAATTGTTTTTCACTATTTTCCAAAACTTCTTCAAATTGCGTTTCATTTTTCATTAAACATTTATAAACCATTTTAAATTAGTACTTTAGTAATTTATTCATTAAAAAATTCATTTTCACTTTATTTCCAAAATATTCAATATCTCATTATTTTAATATTCAAACTTCCATTCTATAAAACTTTTTAACCATATGAAACCATATGCTATTTACTTTTTCAAAATGAAATCCTTTTCTATATTCAACCTAAAAAACAAATTAACCATCCTTTGTATACCATATAGAATTTAAAAGAAGTGTAGTTTCAAATCAGTTACGGATTAACTATGACTAATAAAGTAGTTATAACCAACTTTTAACCAATTTTTAACTATGATGTTGATAAAATCAATATTAACGACCATACATTTATCCATACAACCAAATTCATTTGAGCATCCATATTACAACTAAATGATGTCAATTTATCGTATGGGTATGAACATGAATATCATAGCATAACAAAAATAAGATTTTAAAAGATAAGAACTCACTTTCGTTTGATATGTTTAACTATATATATTACTTCTTACTTCATAAGTAACCATCAAACATCATTAGTTAACCAACCAAACATCATAACTACTTTTAATATTCATGCTAACCATTTTATAATTAATTTCAAATTATAAGAAGTATGTATTAAATCGAGTTCTCACTGTTAACCAAATCGTTTTTCTTCCTACCAATATTTATTATAACAGCATTTCATTATCATTTTCAATTTCAACCCAATATCACTAAAACCATCCTTTCTTTCTCTTAAACTACATGCCTATGACCTCCTTCCCCTTCTTTACTCATGGCCACCTTCCTCTTTGCCTGATCTTGGTTGTAGCCATCCTCCACCTTCCCCAAGGTTCAGCCTCCTCCTACAACATCCATTCCTCCGTCATTCTTCAACTTTTTAGGTGTTAAACTATGTTTTAATGATATTTTAAGGTATTTGGCAAAGTTTAGTGGAGTTTGGAGTTGGTTTGATATGTTTCTAAGTTAGTATGGAAACAAGAGAGAAGAAGAAGCCATTAAAGCTCTAAGGAAGAAGAAGAAAGCTAAGAAAAGAATGAATGGAAGTGTGAAGAAATGAAAGCATAAGGATCCATATTTATAGCCTTAGAAGCTTTAACCTTTAAGGAATGTAATTTGACAAACATACCCTTCTTAACCTTTAAGTGTAACATACCTTTCTAGCACATACCTTTTTCACATAACATCATTTCTTTATGTCATCTTTACTTAATACTTAAGAGATGTATTTGGATAGAAAAGTGGATTGAAGTGAAGATTTGTTTTGATTTTGATGTGATTTGATTTGACATTTTCTTTTTATTTTTGTATAAATAGCTTACTTACTTACTATCTCTAATTAATTACATATTTATTCAAATTAATATTATTAGCATTAAATACATTCCTATTTGTTAAATCTATGTATATGTACAAATGTACGCAACAACATTGCAACAACTTTCATTTGATGGAAAGTTGAAAAATCCGAAAAACGATCGTCGGCCACTTTTTCATTTTTTAATAAAACTATTTATTTATGTAAACAAAATTTAAAAAATGTTTCTTATCATCTTTAATTAATTTAAACAAGATTATTTAGGTTATAAAATCCATATTAATAATATTAAAATCCTATTGTAAAAATACAACATCGATTTGTCAAAGTGGGACGAAATTTTGTCAATCTTTATAAAACAAGTGTATATATAGTTATAAAACTTTTCTTAACCAATTATCATTATACCACAATTTAAAAAGAGTTATTTATCTTTTAAAACAGTTGTTGAATGTATATTTTATTTTATCGCAAACCGACTTTTGTCACTTTTTGATAAAAATCCAAACTTCTTGATTTTGTAATCAAATTCTAAAAAGAAGTTTATTATTCTTGTTTATCACATGAAATATGATTATTTAAATTTGAAAATTCTATATCTGAATGTTTAAAATAAATTAAATATTCCATTTTCAAAGGGGTAAAATTACATGTCAATACATCTCCCCTCTTTAAAAAAAATTCGACCTCGAAATTTAACCGAATCTAAAACCCAAAAGAGTTTGCTTAAAGCATTTATCTTTAATCTTAATTCTGTAGGATATACATAGCATCTGTACAAAATATCTTATTCGATTATTCAAATACACAACTTTTCTTTTGAACTAGTATTGATTCCCCGATCCTCTAGTGCAGACTCTGACCAGGCTCAGAAACTTTTATTTTCCTTGCATAACTCTCAACTGTGATAGAAAACTCAAGTACCCAACCACAAACCCTCGTCAATGCCCATCGTAAGGAATCGAGTGATAAAACATTTTTCGGACCGGTGTAAACACCTCAAAGTTCCATACTCCAATCTTAGATCAAATTTGTGTGATAAAATGATCCACGTATAACTTACATATTTATTCCTATTGGTTTTTCTTAACTATACATAAATCTTTGTATTCACATCCTTTATTATTTACATTCATTTTTTCCTTTGTATAATTCCTTTGGTACTAATAACACTTAGGAACCTTCCCTAAAATTTTACTTAAATTATAAACACCTACAAATACAACTTTAATTTAATCAACCCTCTAAAATTTTCACTTCGTAACCATTCACTTCATACTAAATCCATTTTTTTGAATTGTCTCATACAACATTACATATGTGTATAAATAGTTCATAAATTAGATCAATATTTTTATAATGAACCTTTACATCCTAAGAGTATATATACAAATCCTAAATTTTCAAATTGGATTTACTTAAATTGGGATGTTTAACAAATTTAAAACTTGTTATAATTTACTATCATCTCAAATTCATAAGTTATGTGACTTATTCCTTATACTTTTATAAAACACTTAGCTTCCATTACCATATAAAATTTTAGAAATGTCGCCTATCCAAAATCGCTGAAACATCCATTTTATCCTATAAGTTGTGATCCAAAATTATCTTTGGTTTAAACACTTTTATAAAGATGCTTCTTTATGTAACATCCCGCAAATCCGTACCCCTTGAGTCAACACTACTCTACATCAATCAACTCAAGTTGAACAAAAATAGGAACCATTAGGGTTAAAGAAGAAGAGGTAGGAGAAGAAAACAGGAAACAACAACAGAAACTTACCATCGCAGCGGAATAAAATATAATAGATAATAAATGATCTTTACACAAAAACAAATATATCTGTTTATCCATTACATCATCAGAGTACATCAATCACATAAAACACAATTGGGCAGTAACCATAACCTATCCTCATACACCTGAGTACACGGCTAATCAACACAGCGGAATATATATAAAAACAAGTATGGAAGTACGTATCGCCATCCAGCTCATCTCCTGAGCTCCACAGCCTTCTTTCCTGTATTCTATAATACTCGGTCTGACCCGAGCATTACAGTTAAATAACACCCAAGTCGTTCTGGAATACCAACGTGAGAAATCACACTCAATTTGATTATTAAAGTTTCAAAAATTCTTTTGAAAACATAAGCATCTCGTAAGATCACGCCACAAATAAACATGTCGAGTTTTTACCTTACGATAGCTAAAATATTTTTATTAAAATCCTCTAATATTATAATAGGGTCTATATACAAATACTTATTAAAATAGCCGAAATTGTTACATGATTAAATTCTAGCTACTAGCCACTGAGTGGGTAATACAAACAAAATTCGTACAACGCTCGCAGGGAGAATGGATTTCCAACTAATGACTAGGCACTGGGGTACCACCTGTCACGGTACGTGGCCTAGATCACGGTACCTCCCGACCCCCTGCAACACAAGAACGGGACTACCCCTTACTGGATAATCCCGAGTAAGATCACCCCATGGTTGGGATCAGCAACCGCACCACTAAGCCGAATAAAAAGGCACATCTAGACAGGGATGACCGTACCCTGAATGGGTGCTACCCACCTAGCCTTGCTGCATAACCCTTGATTTTCTGTCATCCCCGGTTGATGAAGCTTGAGGCTAAGCGTTAACTTTTTAAAACATATCCCTTAGAATGCTCATCGTCCACCCGACGACGTTTTGAAAGCATTCATCCATACAAGTCCGTCCCGGGTTCGAACGGAACCGAAGGCACTACTCCTACTACATCCATTTTGGAAATATCCTAAGGATTAGTAGCGAATAGCCCTTGCACTTCACTGCTCCATCTTCGACTCTGAACTCGTCTTCCTCACGAAAACGTTCAAACCGGATCGAAGTGGTTTCAAGAATTTAATCTCGATCCCGGTCTCTTCGAAACGATCAGTGCATTGGCCAATATTGATGATCGGTTATTTAACTATCAATTAACACTCACAACAACCATCAACCATAAATAATATCACTAAATTATTTATAAACCTCAAAATATCTTTGCAAGATATATTTCCATTTTCAACCCTTTGAAAACAATTTCAAACTACCTTCCTTTTTCAGAATAAATTTCCCAAATATTTCTATTTCCACTGAAATCACCAAGCACAAAACTTAAAATTTTTAAAATAAATTTAAAAACTCTTTGTTGTAAAAATATGATTTAACATTTAAATTTAGGAAAAACTACTTTAATACCTTATTAAAAATAATACTTTAGAAACTATTAAAATAAGGTTACTTTATAAAATATAAACCTAGATTTTCTCCTTTTTAAAACAAAATACTAAGTCACCTTTAAATAATTACTACGATAATAGATTTGAAAAATACTTACTTTGGAATTTAAAAATTCAAAAATAATAAATTTTCTAAAACATGCTTTTTAAAGCAACATTAAAACTTTTACCTTATATTTAAAAATTTACTTTGAACACGTACTTGGCTATCCAGGGAAATATAATTCTCTTCACATTCTTTAAAAACAAATCACTATTTATTTTAAACAAAATTTCTCATTCCCTTAAAGTTCCAACTTCAACCACTTAAATCAATTTTAAAATTGATTTCCAATTTATTTCATTTTGAAATAAATTTCTTGGCTTTCTCATTTATTTCAAAATCCATTAATTATAGACTTTATTATTATTTTTCGTTTGATTTTAAATCTTTTAACTGAAACATACCAAATTTAGATTTTCCAAATTTCCACTTATTTCTTAATAAATTAAATCTTAAATTTATAACAAATGCTTTATTCCTTTAAATAATAACTCCGAAGTTTAAAATTTATTATTTTCCTCTTTATTCAAAATCCACTCTTCATATACAGAATTTATTTATTAAAATTTTAAAACCATTATTATTCCTATCCAGTTCATTCTTAATTTATTTAAATTTTCTATAATTATTTCACTTACAAATTCTCTTCCCTTTTATTTTCCTCTCAAAAGTCCAATTCTATATATTTTAATAACCTAGTGTACCGAAATATATTCAAGCAATCTATAGCATTTAACATTCCAATTATCAATAATATTCATCACAGAATACCGTATATTCATAACATAGAATATTGAAAAATATAGATAATTTGAGGAATCCAGTTGGATCCGTCCAACCTGTTTTCCTACATCCACAGACGTTAGCACAGTATAAAATACCAATTCCACTTCGAGGTGGAATATCGCGGTATATGGGATTTATATAATATCATCCGCTATTGTGCGGCGTATAGGGTCTCCTCCGCTATATAATGCGGGAAATCAACCATTCCAAGATGTATTATATACTATAGTATAGCACATCCAAAACAATTCAACCATTCAACCAAATATTTAAATTTAACCATTTAAATTTAAATTAAACCAGATGAGTGAGATTAACTCAGCTTTGATTTAGTTTGTAATCCATTCCCATTCTTGCTTGGTTCTCGATTTTGACCTTGTAAAACGTTTATACGGTCTATTAAAATTCAAAGTAAATCGAATTATCAATTTCTATTTAATAATTTGGTTAACTAAAAATCGAGCCCTTAATTTTCCCTTTTTAATAAATTATTTGAACTAATTCAATAATCACTTAGCATAAATAATTAAATTAAATAATACTTTAGTTTTAAAATAATTTCTCTTTAACCATTTCTAAAATAATTAAACAAGTAAATTAAACAAAATTATCCCTCTTATGAAAATATATAATCTGTTTTTTTTCTGAAATTTGGATATGTATATATATACTTATTTATATTATAACTCTCTGTGAAAAATTTCCTTTATGTAAATATCAAAATAGAAATTTACTTTACTGTAAACACTTTCTTACTTAATCTACATATTATTAATATGAAAATAACTTGTAGAATATATATATCTACCTGGACTCGAACTAATCCTTCCCTGTTCCCTTCAACGCCGGCTGTCGTTGCTGCCATCTCTCAAACCCTCGATCACCGAAGCCTCCAGCTCTCGTTCACCTCCAGTTTGCCGCCCGCGACACTCCCCTTCGTTGCGTGGTCCAACTTCGAATCGAACTCATCGATTTACCTCGTTTGCCTTGCTGTGCCCTCAACACCGCTACTAGCCCCAACGTTGGGCCCTTCGCCACGCAATCGTCGACTGCCTCATCAATACCCAGTTCGTCCGCAGCCAAAGATTCGAACGCGGCTTCGTCCTCCCTTGGTTATAGATCTGAGCAAGAGGAGAATTCGATTCCTCTCAAGCATCGGCACTTTTTTATTTATTAAAGGAACGAGATCGATTTGAAAACGAAAGGGGGCTCGGTCATGAAGGAGAGAAAAGAAAGGAAAGTGTGTTGCGTGAGTTTGTACCGAGGAAAGAAAGCCGTGTGATATAGAAGAAGGAGAGGAGGCAAGACGTGATGTTGAGCAGAAAATGGCGTGCAGAAGGAGACCAAAATCTCTGGAAACAAAAGTCGATGAGCAGAAAAAATTTTGATGGTGAAAGAATTACGGCTGAAGGTGATTAGTATATACATAAATTATATTTAAATTTTAAGTTTAAATTGTCTCGAAATGATAGCTAAATATCTAGATCTTATAGAGAAGATAGCTTTTGGACCAGTTATTATATTGAATTTTCTATATAAATTTTAGCGCGTTAACTTACCGTGCGCTCACACAACAACTCCAAATGCTACGAAAATTGAAATCCGATAATAATGCAATATTACGGATCCAATGGAATTGGTTTCATCGAATTCCAAGACTGTGCCTCAAAAGGCTATTTCTAAACGTCAATCTAAACGATAAAATTTCAAAACCGAACAAATCACCTTTAAATTAAATCTTAACACTTTTACTATCCTCAGTACTATCGATATAAATTTTACAAACCCTTATTTTATTTTTAACAGGCTTAAAACTCCAGATTCAACATTTGACCCAATTTCCAGTGATTAAATCCAATAATTAATTTCCAAATAATGGTGATATTTGAAATTTAAGTTACAAACTAACTTTTAAATATTAAATCAATTAAATATCCCAATTAAATTGTCCAAAATTCCGGGTCGTCACATTCCTCCTTCTTAAAAGAATTTCGTCCCCGAAATTACTAGTTAGGAAGAATGATCCAATACCCATTACTATTTTCCAAAGCCAAACCGTTTTATCAACTTGCCATAATACATCTTTTTATAAAGACCCACTATTACTTCAACCAACTTTCCAAAACCGTCCATAGTTTCCAAATAACTTTACTTATTCAACCATTCAGATTTAAATTTAATCTATCAGAACTTTCTCAAAAATTTTCTAACTCTCTAAATTTTGAAAAATTTCGCCAACGTCTCCCTTGCGCGGCTAGCTCGGTACAACTACAAAATGCCTCTACGGGCCCCCAAATTCCAAAAGAAAACAAAAAGCCAAGTGGCTAGATCAAAAGCCCAATCAAATTTCATATCAAATTTAAACACATACCTTTTTGTCGAGCAATTCAAATTTATCATCTGAAATCAAAACCAATTTTCCTTTCCCTTTATAATACCTGCATATCCTATTTAGCAATAATATCCAATCATAGCATTCAAAAACATTTTATTAAATCTTCACTCCAATGCTTATTCAATATATCTTCCCAACACCCATATTACTTAAGAATCTTGCCATTTCTTCTTAAGTTCAGTATAAGTATTTTATACGCTTCTTATATTTATTTTCACTTTATCACTTTAGTTTATATCCATTTCTATTCAAATTGATTCTCCCATTTCCATATGAATTCAATTTATTTTCAACTCTGAATATTGAATTTTATCTTCCATTTATAACTGATTCATAGAGTTAATTTAAATTAGTTTCATTCACTAATTTACTTCAATTTCCCATTTGAAATCGTTTTGTCGCTAACAAAAATTTTCCCAAAAAATTTTCAAAAATTTTCCAACTCCCAAAATTTTTGGAAAATTTTGGCAGAGTCTCCTTTGTACGGAGGAGCTTGTGCAATTTGACAAAAGATATAAATATGTATACTTCGACCCATCCGTCCGGAAAAACAAAAATAGTTCATATTTCCTATTTTAATTGCGTAAGCGTACCTTATTTAGCATTTTTAAGCAAGCAGCTTATTTATTTAGCATTTTGCGCAATTAAATCCAGCCCAAGGACTTTCCTGAACCTGCACTTGCTCAGCTAAAACATGTAAGTGTCATATATATATGAAGTTTAACAACATTTCACCTATTTGCAATAGTTAAACACATGAATTCTAAAACCAATGCACACTAAACACTTCCCGTAAGCAATTTATAGTTTTAATACTAATTCAACTGTTTTCAATTAATTCATATACCATTTTCATTCAATTTGAATGGTTTACAATCCACTTGCTTACGTTCAATTCATTTTTAATTTTTAACAAACCCATATTATTCCAATTGATTTCAAAATCAATTCTATTCACCTCTGTTAATACATTTACTTCCGTTTAAGACAAAATGACAAATTTTCTATGCAAATTTGATGATATCCGTGTGAATAAATAATTACTTAAGCTTATAATCCTTTTAAATTGATTCCAACTCAATTTATATTAATTCTATTCCATTCTGCATTACTCACAACCCATACGCTTGCATTTTCATTCCATATCCGTCTTTGTTTGTCCAAAAACCATTTTATTTAGCTCGAAAACAATCCTGGCTAATTCATTCAATAACCATTTCTCAACTTATTCAAACCACACTTCTATTTGAGTTCAGCTTTCATTCAACACTTACTTAAGTTAGTAACCCAAGTTCATTTCCATTTAACCAACCTCCATTTCTTTTCTTTTTTCGCAGCAAGTTCTATTTCCATCTGTCATTTGATTCTTACTTAATCAAATTCTGTCCATTTATTTATTCAATACAATTAGTTTATTCTCTCAATCCATTATGAATTTTAATTTCCATACTCAATTCATCCGAAATTATTTTATTAATAACCAGGACATTTCCAATTTATTTCTACTTATTTGGATTTTAATTGCAATACAAACTATTACCACTTTAATCCAATTTCCTTTTATTTGGCAACAGTTTCAATTATATTTAATTTGTTAACACTTCAAGTCGAATTTTAATTAATAACTCAAGTCTGATTCTACCATTCACTTTTAATTTACCATCCAATTTTATTAACTCACAATTCAATTTCATTCTTAATTGATTTAATTAATTGTAAGGCCATTTTCAATTATATTTACTTCACTAACGATTCAAGTCGAATTTGATTTATAACTCGAATTTTATTTCCAACCTTCATTATTATATCACAATTCAGCTTCTATGTAACTACATTGGGTTCTATTTACATATTTCATTAACTAATTTATTATCTAATTAGTTCTTTCCCTATTTATAATTCAATACTTGATTTTTAATCTCAAAGATCACTTCATTAAATTTTCTTAAGTTCAATTTATTTTATAATTCAAGATCGGATTTTTTTTAATTTTCCGAATCATCAAACAATATTTATTTTGGGTTTTCTATTCCACTTTCTAGTTTTATAAGTTACAACTTATTATTTTACACATTTCCATTCATTCTAGGCTTGAATATATTCATCTCTATTTTTAACTCAAGATTTACGCTTATTTATAATCCAAGCATATTTTTATTCCATGGACTTCAATTCTTTTATAAGTTATTCTAATTCAATTCTGTTCTATTTTAACTCAGATTAATTTAATTCAATTCGATTTAATTTTCTCTCTCAATCCAAGTTAATTTCATTTTTAACTTTTCACTTTAAATTTAAATTCCAACATTCAAAGCTTATGTTTCCTTCCTGATTTAAAAATCATCTCGAAATCACACTTCCTAAAAAAATTTAAACCAATCCTGCTTTTTATTCCCAACAAATTTCCTTTGAAATTTCAAAAACAAACTGGTTTTCATGAACAAATCAATTTGGCAGCAATCCGTCACTTAGAAACTCGAAAATGAACATTGATGATGCTGCAGTCATCACCGACGTTATTTTCCAGCGACTGAAGTGAATTCAATGCTCTATCCCTTCCCAAAATTTATTTGAAACAATTTCCTTCCAAAAATACTTCTAAAATAGTAATGCTATTATTTATCTTCAAAACACTTCGAAAAACACTTTCAAAATCTCCGGGGTTTTAAAATTTCAAATTCTGGCTTAAATCAAATTTTATCTATAATTCATTTGTATATTTTAAGCTTATACAAATTCCCATTTTATTATTTCAATCTATAAATCACGTTTATAATTCATCTTTACAAATTTCACTTTATAATTGAATTTATTTCCTTAACCTTTGGTTATATTTTCAATTTCTAGTTAAATTGTTACACAACAATGATAATAAGTTAATATTATCATCTCTAACATCCAAGCAACCATATATTAGCTAAAATAGTTTAAATAAACTTTTCTTTTATATCAAAATATATTTTTAGGTAAAATTATTTCATTCACCCACCTTTAAAACAATACCGTGTCAATTGTTCTATTCAAGTGTTTAGAAACCCCTTCGATACAGTTGTCTAGACTGTGTCGACGAAGGTTCATATGCCACTCAATAAATCAATCAACACAATATAAAATCATTTTTATATTCACTAACAAATACGTGCTCATATCTATGAATACACTCAACTCATTCTAGAGTATTCGGACTCTATTTTCAATGAGTAATTCCCACCAGAGCCAAGGTTATCACCAGCCTTCGCTCTGATACCAACTGTAACAGCCCGCAAATCTATACCCCTTGAGTCAACACTATTCTACATCAATCAACTCAAGTTGAACAGAAATACGAACCAATAGGGTTAAAGAAGAAGAGGTAGGAGAAGAAAAAACAGGAAACAACAACAGAATCTTACCATCGCAGTGGAATAAAATATATTAGATAATAAATGATCTTTACACAAAAACAAATATATCTGTTTATTCATTACATCATCATAGTACATCAATCACAAAAAACACAATTGGGCAGTAATCATAACCTGCCCTCATACAACTGAGCACATAGCTAATCAACACAGCGGAATATATATAAAACAAGTACGGAAGTACGTTTCGCCATCCAGCTAGTCTCTTGAGCTCCACAGCCTTCTTTTCTGTATTCTATAATACTCGGTCTAACCCGAGCATTACAGTTAAATAACACCCGAGTCAGTCTGGAATACCAGCTTGAGAAATCACACTCAATTTGATTATTAAAGTTTCAAAAATTCTTTTGAAAACAAAAGCATCTTGTAAGACCACGCCACAAATAAACATGTCGGGTTTTTACTTTACGATAGCTAAAATATTTTTATTCAAATCCTCTGATATTATAATAGGGTCTATATACAAATGCTTATTAAAATAGCCAAAATTGTTACATGATTAAATTCCAGCTACTAGCCACATAGTGGGTAATACAAACAAAACTCGTACAAGGCTCGTAGGGAGAATGGATTTCCAACTAATGACTAGGCATTGGGGTACCAGCTGTCACGGTACATGGCCTAAATCACAGTACCGAGGATCACACCCGACCCTTTGTAACACAAGACCGGGACTACCCCTTACTGGATAATCCCGAGTAAGATCACCCCACGGTTGGGATAAGCAACCGCACCACTAAGCCGAGTAAAAATGCACGTCTAGACAGGGATGACCTTACCCTGAATGGGTGCTACCCACCTAGCCTTGCTTCATAACCCCTGATTTTCAGTCATTCCCGGTTGATGAAGCTCGAGGCTAAGCGTTACCTTTTTAGAACATATCCCTTAGAATGCTCATCGTCCACCCGACAACGTTCTGAAAGCATTCATCCATACAAGTCCGTCCTGGGTTCGAACGGAACTGAAGGCACTACTCCTACTACATCCATTTTGGAAATATCCTCAGGATTAGTAGCGACTAGCCCTTGCACTTCATCGCTCCATCTTCGACTCCAAACTCGTCTTCCTCACGAAAACGTTCAAACCGGATCAAAGTGGTTTTCGAGAATTTAATCCCGATCCCGGTCACTTCGAAACGATCAACGCATTGGCCAATATGGATAGTCGGTTATTTAACTATCAATTAACACTCACAACAACCATCAACTATAAATAATTTCACTAAATTATTTACTAACCTCAAAATATCTTTGCAAGATATTTCCATTTTCAACCCTTTGAAAACAGTTTCAAACTACCTTCCTTTTTCAGAATAAATTTCACAAATATTTCTATTTCCACTGAAATCACCAAGCACAAAACTTAAGATTTTTAAAATAAATTTAAAAACTCTTTATTTTAAAAATATGCTTTAACATTTAAATTTAGGAAAAACTACTTTAATACCTTATTAAAGATAATACTTTAGAAATAATAAAAATAAGGTTACTTTATAAAATATAAACCTAGATTTTCTCCTTTTTAAAACAAAATACTAAGTCACCTTTAAATAATTACTATGATAATAGATTTGAAAAATACTTACTTTAGAATTTAGACATTCAGAAATAATAAATTTTCTAAAACATGCTTTTTAAAGCAACATTAAATTTTTTACCTTATATTTAAAAATTTACTTTGAACAAGTACTTGGCTATCCAGGGAAATATACTTCTCTTCATATTCTTTAAAAATAAATCACTATTTATTTTAAACAAAATTTCTCATTCCTTTAAAGTTCCAACTTCAACCACTTAAATCAATTTTCAAATTGATTTCCAATTTACTTCATTTTGAAATAAATTTCTTTACTTTCTCATTTATTTCAAAATCCATTAATTATAGACTTTATTATTATTTTTCGTTTGATTTTAAATCTTTTAACTGAAACATACCAAATTTTAGATTTTCCAAATTTCCACTTATTTCTTAATAAATTAAATCTTAAATTTATAATAAATGCTTTATTCTTTTAAATAATAACTCCAAAGTTTAAAATTTATTATTTTCCTGTTTATTTGAAATCCACTCTTCATATACGGAATTTATTTATCAAAATTTTAAAACCATTATTATTCCTATCCAGTTCATTCTTAATTTATTTAAATTTTTTATAATTATTTCACTTACAAATTCTCTTCCTTTTTATTTTCCTTTCAAAAGTCCAATTCTATATATTTTAATAACCTAGTGTATCGAAATATATTCAAGCAATCTATAGCATTTAACATTCCAATTATCAATAATATTCATCACAGAATACCGTATATTCATAACAGAGAATATTAAAAAATATAAATAATTTTGAGGAATCCAGTTGGATCCCTCCAACCTGTTTCCCTGCATCCATAGACATTAGCACAATATAAAATACCAATTCCACTTCGAGGTGGAATATCGCGGTATACGGGATTTATATAATATCATCCGCTATTATGCGGCGCATAAAGTCTCATCCGCTATATAATGCGGGAAATCAATCATTCCAAGATGTATTATATACTATAGTATAGCACATCCAAAACAATTCAACCATTCAACCAAATATTTAAATTTAACCATTTAAATTTAAATTAAACCAGATGAGTGAGATTAACCGAGCTTCGATTTAGTTTGCAATCCATTCCCATTCTTGCTTGGCTATCGATTTTGACCTTATATAAACGTTTATACGATTTATTAAAATTCAAAGTAAATCGAATTATCAATTTCTATTTAATAATTTGATTAACTAAAAATCGATCCCTTAATTTTCCCTTTTTAATAAATTATTTGAACTAATTGAATAATCACTTACCATAAATAATTAAATTAACAAATACTTTAGTTTTAAAATAATTTCTCTTTAACCATTTCTAAAATAATTAAACAAGTAAATTAAACAAAATTATCCCTCTTTTGAAAATATATAGTCTGTTTTTATCTGAAATCTGCATATGTATATATATACTTATTTATATTATAACTCTCTGTGAAAATTTTCCTTTCTGTAAATATCAAAATAAAAATTTACTTTATTGTAAACACTTTCTTCCTTAATCTACATATTATTAATATGAAATTAACTTGTAGAATATATATATCTACCTGCATTCGAACTAATCCTTCCCTGTTCCCTTTAACGCCAGTTGTCGTTGCTGCCATCTCTCGAACCCTCGATCACTGAAGCCTCCAGCTCTCGTTCACCTCCAGTTCGCCACCCGCGACACTCCCCTTCGTTGCGAGGTCCAACTTCGAATCGACCTCATCGCTCTACCTCGTTTGCCTTGCTATGCCCTCAACATTGCTACAAGCCCCAACGTTGGGCCCTTCGCCACACAATCGTCGACTGCCTCGTCGATACCCAGTTCGTCCGCGCCCAAAGATTCGAACGCGGCTTCGTCCTCCCTTGGTTATAGATCTAAATAGGAGGAGAATTCGATTCCTCTCAAGTATCAGCACTTCTTTTCTTCTTTTTTTATTAAAGGAACAAGATCGATTTGAAAACGAAAGGGGGCTCGGCCATGAAGGAGAGAAAAGAATGGAAAGAGTGTTGTGTGAGTTTGTACTAAGGAAAGAAAGTCGCGTGATATAGAAGAAGGAGAGGAGGCAAGACGTGATGTTGAGCAGAAAATGGCATGCAGAAGGAGACCAAAATCTCTGAAAACAAAAGTCGATGAGCAGAAAAAGTTTGATGGTGAAAGAATTATGGCTGAAGGTGATTAGTATATATATATAAATTATATTTAAATTTTAAGTTTAAATCGTCTCGAAATGATAGCTAAAAATCTCGACCTCCTATCGAGGCGTGCGGCTAAGCACAACAACTCCAAATGCTACGAAAATTGAAATCCGATAATAATGCAATATTACGGATCCAATGGAACTGGTTTCATCGAATTATGAGACTGTGCCTTGGAAGGCTATTTTTAAACGTCAATCTAAATGATAAAATTTCAAAACTGAACAAATCACCTTTAAATTAAATTTTAACACTTTTACTATCCTCAGTACTATCGATATAAATTATACAAACCCTTATTTTATTTTTGACTCCAGATTCAACATTTGACCCAATTTCCAATGATTAAATCCAATAATTAAATTTCCAAATAATGGTGATATTTGAAATTTAAGTTACAAACCAACTTTTAAATATTAAAATCAATTAAATATCCCAATTAAATTGTCCAAAATTCCAAGTCGTCACACTTTGTTACCAATCAATTTATTAATTAATGATTCATACTATCTCTTAGTCTTAAGAAAATTATGTGGATCGAGTAACTCCAAAATGATACCAAGGAACTGGTTACTACAAATAGTATCATATATCCCTTAATTAGATGGGTAATACTTAAGAGAAGTGTTTACCATTCGAACACATTTCCTGTCCATTTTTTTGTTACTTTCGAGCCACTCGAACTAGTTATCCTAAGATACTTCTTTTCAAATCCATTATTTGAAATAGTACTATATGTAATTTTTAACAAGTTATTTACTATTACTTTTTTTGTTTATAAAAACTCCATTTATAAATCGATTTCTTAAAATCATCATAACTTCTTTTTAATCGTATTAAACTTTCAAAATTCTTTTCCAAATATCAGGATTTAAGTTCTCAAAATTCATATAAAATAACTTCCTAGTTTACTTTTACAAAATCATTTTATTTGCAAAACATGCTCATAAATTTGTTTATCTTAAATTTCTTAACCTTAAAGTAGTCTTATTATCAAACACCTTATAGTCAAATCATGAAACTTAATTTACAAGGTATTTGTACCTAAACTTTTAAATCAAACAATCAATTAGCTAGTGATAATAACTGAATATTGTCATACCTTAACAACCAAAAGCTCAATAAATAAATATATCATTTTGAAATATATTTTATATCCAAAATATAATCCTAGGCAAAATTATTTCATTTACAAAAAAAATTAAAAAAAAAATCATTTTATAACATTAACAACTACACGCTCATATGCATAATACTCTCAACTCATTCTAGGGTGTCACTTACCCTATCTCTAATGAGTTACTCATCCTACAGTATTACTAACCCTATCTTTGATGAGTCTTTACCCCTATCGGGCTCAGATGTTTGTTCAACCTAAGCTCTGATACCATGCTGTGATGACCCAACTTTTCGACCCATGGAAATAGACATTAATACATCCATGGTATTCATGTGCTACAAATCCATGTGCTAGAGAGGTGGTTCTTTAAAGATAAGAAAGAAAAATAGACAGAACAAAATCATGCTCTTATGGAATACATATATTATTTCAATATAAAACCTTTACAATAGAAAATTATAAAATACATATATCAAAGTCCAACCAAGATTCATCTTGGACAGTTATAATACCTGCCCTTACACTTGTTGAAAAACAAACAACACATGATGTAGCGGAAAATAGAATACGTTCATACGTTTATGAAGGTCTCCAGCTCTCCTCTGAGAACTCCAAGCATCTTCAGCTAATCCTAAAACTCCTTGGATTTGACTCGAGTATAAATATACCCATATTAGTTTTGCAAACCAGCGTGAGAAACACGAATCTTAAATGATAGTGTCATAGATCAGGAATTAGTGACAAAGACCTTTTGAAAAGAAAGAGTATTTCATAAACCATGCCGCACATAAAGATGGTCAGGTTTTTACCTTATGATAACTAAAACATTTTAACCAATCATTTGATATTATTTTTAATGACATTCTTGGAAAACACTTTTCAAGTAAATATATTCAAAAAGCCAAAATTATAACCATTATTAAATTCCAACATACTAGGCTCTACAATCAAAATGGCAAGCACGTATTATAGAATGGATTTTCAACAAATAACTAGGTAGGGGACTACCTTTCAATGGTACATCTCTAGAGGAATGTACCGAGGCCCAACTTATGGTCCTCTGCCAACACAAGACAGGCCTACCACTAATTAAATAGTAGCGAATATGTCATCACCCCTGTCGTTACCAACCTATCCATGCGCACTCTAGCATACACCACATAATTTAAAACCGAACGTTCTAGATGGTAGAAATGTATCTAGAAGATGATGAACATACCCTAAACGTTGCGAACTACATAGCCTTGCTGCATCTACATAGTTTAGTCATTTTCGGGCGTGAGACCTGACCTAGTGATTACCTTTGATAGAACATCAACTTTTCACTTTGAATGCCACATTGTCATTTCATAATCACACAATTGATTTTGAAAAACGTATAACTCTTGAGCTCATACGTCTCAGGAAAGGTTGTTAAGCAAAGAAGTTTCATTCTTCACAACTAAACAAATGATACATTTATAGAGATCAATCAACGTGATTTTAAAATGCAATGTTAGACATTCGTCCATACAAGTTGTCTAGGAAGAAGGCAAATCGAAGGAAATTATCCTACCATATCCTATCGGTATTACCCTTAGGATTAGTAGCGATTAGTCCTTGCAAATGGAAGATTTTCATAACAGAGCACTACTACTACCATAATATATGATATGGTAAATTTCACCGAGGGTCTGGTGGCAAATAGCTCTACATCTTGAAGATCTTCATCATCAATGATCTTTATCTTCAACATGTTTTACTTCGAAAACGTAAATTGGTTCGAAGTGGTTTTCGGATAGGAATCACCCAAATCCAATCGCGGTCTCTTCACATCCAATCATCGATTAAAAATGTAAATATGTGTATACATGATTTGTTATGCCTTTTTTCATTTTAACTTTTTACTGGTTAGTCAAGACCCCTTTACTTTAGGAATCTTCAAGTCATTTACATAAAAATATTAATTCCTAATATAATAAAAATTTCCTCTTTTTGAAACATGTCTTAACTGGGTCAAAAACAATGTTATTTAAGACATCGTTTATTATAAACTCAAGCCAGTTATATTGAGTAAAATATTAGACTAATCATGCCTAGATTAATTTCCTTATTCAACTCGTACTATTCGTGGAATAACGGTGAAATCACCTTTAAAATTCATGCGGATAGTACAAATTCCCTCCTTGGAATTTGATGCAGAGTTTGGCCAGAATATTCCTTCTACCATAAAAACTTGCTTAACTCTTTTTATTTTCTTTTTTGCAAATCTTAAATATGATCTTTTCATTTAGAGCATCCAGGCTTTCCTTTTGTTCTGTTCTACCCCTTGCCTTGATAGAGAAAACAGGAATGTAGTAAGTTTAGGGACTGGTTGCTCCAAACCCAACCTTAGCTACACACCTTGTTTTACACTTCTAGATCTCATTGGCGAGACAAATGTACTAATCGTTTCTGCATAATCAGTTTATTATTGCATTCCATACTTTTTAAGGAAAAAATTCTATTCATTATTTAAGTGTTATAAACAATTTCTCTTAACCATTTATTTAAACTCTTATTTAAACTATTGTAGAAAAGTGCCGCGGATAGTGTTTTAAAAGCTTATTTAATTAAAAATAACTTTACTATCATTTGGAAATACATATTTAAACTCAAATATCCTTTATGACATTTTAACAGATTTATCAAATTTATTTAATATTTTTAAACATTTAAAAATATTTATTTAAATAATTTTATACTTTGGTCACTTAACTGCGCGTTTTTCTTGAAAATTTGATTTAGTCATATCTTAAAATCTACAATTTGAAATCTTGGTTTTTTTTCCATTTGAAAGCTATGGTTACAAAGATTTGTAAAATTCTTGTTTTGAAGAATTTTGGCTCTGTTTCTATCCTGCATATTCATTTATGTTTTCTAGCACGAAATCACAAACTGCCATTACACGACGCACCTTATTTTTACTTGTTTTATCCAAAACTTCTTCAAACTGCATTTTATTATTTATGAAACATTTATAAACCCTTTTAAATTAATACTTTACTAATTTATTTATTTAAAACACATTTTCACTTTATTTCCAAAATATTGCATATTTCATTATTTTAATATTCAAACTTCCATTCCTTAAAACTTATTAACTATACGAACCATATGCTATTTATTTTTTCAAAATAAATTATTTTTCTATAGTTAATCTAAAAAAAGACTTAAGTATCCTTGTATACCATATAAGATTTAAAAAAAGTGTGGTTTCAATCAACTACGGATTAACTATGACTAATAAAGTAGTCATACACAACTTTTAACTGTGATGTTGATAAAATCAATATTAATAGCCATACATTCATTCGGTCATGTTTTAATTTTTGTTTTGTTTTAACTATGATATCAATAAAGTACCATAAGGATATCTTTTTTTTGTTTTAGATATTATCTTCGTTTTTGTTTGTTTTAGTTTTTAGATCTTTAAGTTCATTCGATCATGGATTCCTTTTAGTCTCTTTTCTATTCCTTATTTTAATCTTTCATATTAGCTTAACTTTTGCATCATTATTCTACTTTTTTATGCATATATATATATATGTATATATAAATTTCACTTATATATATATATATTTGGGTATCATTCTAACTATTTTCTTTTGTCGCGTTTCAGATACAGTTCTTGGGCTAGATTTGGTGTTAGTTTCTTATTGTAGATACACAGGATTGCGGCTTGCAGATTGCTGTATGCAGGGAGGGGCTCTTCTCAGTACATCTTCATCTTCATTATGGAGTTCTATTTTCTAAAGGATTTTCTATTCAGTTATGCGCTACTTCCAACTTTACCGAGTCTTCAGAGTGGCGTTTCTAGTCCAGATCATTCGTAGTTCCGTTTCAGATCATTTGCTTTTCCATGCCTTCAGAATCAACAGCATGGAGTTGCCCTTTTAGATAGATCTGGCTTCCATTTTCACTGGTTATTTCATAGTTTTTCTGGTACTTCTAACACCTTAATATCAGGCAGTGGCTATGCCGGAGCTCGGTATTAGGATGTAATGGGCGGTCGCCTTGCCGAAGCTCATTTTAGTGGTACTTGAGTTTTTCCTTTGATTTTGTATTTTGATTAGCTATCTGCCAGGCATGTTGGCGGCATCTTATCTTGTGATATATATATATATATATATATATATATATATAATCATGTGAGCACTCCTCTATTTTAGAGGATCACACATTTCTCTCAAAAAATAGCCGTACGTTCATCTATACAACCAAATTCATTCATGCATCCATTTTACAACTAAATGGTATCAATTTATCATAAGGGTATGAACATGATATCATAACACAAAAAATGATTTTAAAAGATAGGAGCTCGCATTCGTTTGACATGTTTAACTAGATGTATTACTTGTTACTTCTTAAGTAACCATTAAACATCATTAGTTAGCCAACCAAACATCATAACTACTTTTAATATTCATCTAACCATTTTATAATTAATTTAAAATTATAAGAAGTATGTATTTAAGTTGAGTCTCACTATTAACCAAATCGTTCTACTTCCTACCAACATTCATTATAACAACACATCGTTATCATTTTCAACTTCAACCAAACATCACTAAAACCATCCTTTCTTCCTCTTAAACTACATGCCTATGACCTCCTTCCCCTTCATTTCTCATGACCACCTTCCTCCTTGCTAGATCTCGGCCATAGTCATCCTCCACCTTCCCCTAGGTTCGGCCTTCTTCTACTCCATCCATTTCTCCATCATTCTTCAACTTTTTATGTGCCAAACCATATTTTAATGGTATTCTAAGGTCTTTGGCAAAGTTAGATGGAGTTTGGAGTTGGAATGATATGTTTTAAGAAAGTTATAAGGAGATAAGAGAGAAGAAGAAGCCATTAAAAACCTAAGAACGAAGAAGAAAGCTAAGAAAAGAATGAATGGAAATGTAAAGAAACGAAAGCATAAATGTCCGTATTTATATCCTTAGAAGCTTTAGTCTTTTAGGAATGTAATTAGATAAAAATACCCTTTCTTAAGCTTTAAGTGAAACATACTTTTTCAACAGGTACCATCTTCACATCACATCATTTCTTTATGCAGCTTTACTTAATACCTAAGGGATGTATTTGGATGGAAAAGTGGATTAAAGTGAAGATTTGTTTTGATTTTGATGTGATTTGATTTGACATTTGCTTTTTGACTTTTGTATAAATATCTTACTTACTTACTTTCTTCAATTAATTATATACTTATTTTATTTAATCTTATTATTGTTAAATACATTTCTATTTGTTAAATGTGTATATATGTACAAATGTGTGTAGCATGTTGCAACAATTTTCGTTTGATGAAAAGTTGAAAAATCCGAAAAACGTCGTCGGTCACATTTTTAGTTTTTAATCAAACTATTTATTTATGTAAACAAAATTTAAACATATGTTTCTTTTCACCTTTAATTAATTAAAATAATATTATATTGGTTATAAAGCCATATTAATAATATTAATATCCAATTGTAAAAATACGATATCGAGTTGTTAAGGTGTGACAAAAAATTTAAATTTTAATAGAACAAATACATATATAGTTATAAAACTTTTATCGACCAATTATTAACAATTTAAAAAGAGTTATTTATCTTTTAAAACAGTCATTGATGTATATCCTTTTTATCGCAAACTGATTTTTGTCACTTTTTGACGAAAATCCAAACTTCTTGATTTTGTAATCAAATTGGAAAAATAATTTGTCATTCTTACATAAAACATGATTATTTAAAATTAAAAATGCTATATTTGAATATTCAAAATAAATTAAATATTTCATTTTCAATATGGTAAAATTACGGGTTGTTATAATTCCATCGACTATCACGGCTCGAATTTCAGCGTTCGAAAATCGACACTCGTACTTCACTTGTACTCGAATGCCGCATATTCAACGTTGAAATCCGATTCGTGCAGGAGCTTATAACACATTAAGTATAACAACACAATGGAAGAAAATAATATATCATTATATACAACAGATACAACATCTGATACAAATAAATATCAGCACTATCAGAGACAATATACACAGCAGAAAAGATAACATCAACAACAAAAGCTTCAAAGAGATTCAACGCCCGAACTACAGCTCCATCTCTAATGCTCCAAAACCAAATAGCTCATCCAAAAGCTTCGAAGACTCCAATCCAATAGCATTTATATCCAAACCACAAGCTCGAACCACCATCATGTTGAACTAAGCAAGATCAGTCCAAGTGCAACAAATGCGATTGCCAAATCCAAGGACTCCAAACAGATTCAAAGACCAAAGACTTCGAAGGCTATCGAATCTACACTTACTATTTGATTTTCTGAAAATCCCAACTCTAGACTGCCTGCGTGGAAAATTGTGGGCACCTAGAGTTTAGGAAGGGAACAACAAACTCCGAGTCAGTCATGAGACAGGTATGAGCAAACAAAAATAGTTTTCTTTTAAAACAAAACAAATAAAGAATTTTAAAAAGAAATCCGTAATGCCTTTTGGAAAATGAAACTACAATAAGGCCTCCCACCACACACACAATGCAAACGCGCTATTGGTGGAGATTTCTCCTTATGATAGTCAAACATTATTGATATGAAAAATCCTATTGATATTATTATTAGTGCATAGTGCAGAAAACCTTTGCAAGTATAATATTAATCTTAGCCAGCATACGTACCATTATAGTATGCCTACTATAGCTACCATGTTAAATGGTAGGTTCTACAACTAAGATCGTACAAGGCGCATATTGGAGTTTGGGTTTTCAACAAATGGTCAGGCTAAGGAACTTCCTATTGCCACATAGGTACGCCTCTGGAGGGATGCCCCGAGAATTTACCCAGCTCTCTGCCAACACAAGGCCGGTTACCCCTGCCCGAAAGTAACACCTATAAGTATGCCATCCCCGATCGTTTGCAACATTTATCCGAGAGCTCTCAACCACAAAGTAATAAATTTGCAGTGACCACAAGAGTTAAGTATCTTGGCTCCATACCTGATACCACCCTTTTCCAGAAGAAATGGACATACCTTAGGGGCGCGACCCCTAATAACCCTGCTATATTATTCCTGTTTCGACCATTACCGGGTTGTAAGGTCCTGATGCAGTCTCATCAACAAAGCTACGTTTTACACAAAAACCATGCTTCGATCAGCAAATGATCGGCAGCACTTCGTACGCCACATTACCAAATCGGGAATGCATCACTAGTAACCATCAACTACATAACCTCTAAGCTCGTACGTCTCAGAGAAGGGTGTTAAGCAAAGAGAATAGATTCTCCGCCACCAAACAGAAATTTATTTGACAGAAGCCAGCTTTACATCTCAAAGTGTAATGTCATACACACATCCATATAAGTTTGTTTCGGGTTCGAACAGAACCGAAGGCACTTACAAAGAATCCCTTGGAATCCGGATAATCCCTAACCACGTCCAGACTCCCCATCAGAAAGAGTGATCAAATCTCTATACCGAGGACCAGTCGGTTTAGAGACATTCAATGGGTTATCCTTTTTCTTTCGAAAATATCTGGTCTTCACCACAAGTCTTCAAATGCTATCCATATCGTCGTATCATTATTCAGAATGGGTTGTATCACACAAGGTCCTCTCCTGGCTAAACCGAATAATGAGCGCAATATTTAAAAACATATGGATATTGGGACCTCAGTTAAGTCACAACTTAAAACCCAAAACTTTTCTTTTCAAATGGTTTAAAGAAATTACCATTTTCAAATCTTAAACAAAAAGATTCACTTCACAAAGTTCACCAATTTTCCACAAAGATTCATTCACGGCTTTCAAAACAATTTCCCTATCGAATCTTTTATAGAAATATACACTTTTAAGATCCCTTTTCAATTCGAAAACAAAGTTGACCAATCTTTAATTAAGATTCATTCATAGCCTTTCAAAACAATTTCCCTTTCAAGTTGGCTTAACTCATCCAATCATTAAATCAAAAACTAATTCATAGCTTTCAAAACCATTTTCAAAGATTAATTCATAACTTGGAAAACCATTTTCATTTTGAACTTGAAATCCTTTCAACACAAATTGAAAGCTATTATTATTTGAAAACAAATACTTTTCGTATCAGAAAAAAATCGATCAAACATACACAAGTTATATCTTTTAAAGTATAAACTTGGGTTAATTTTAAATTCCCAAAATAATACTTTAAAAGATGGTTTTAAAATCCATATATATTATATAACTTGTATAAACCTTTCAAACCAAATTTCCAAAACAATTTCAAATAATATTTTCAATTTCAAACTTCTTTTCAAAAGATTTTCATATTCAACCCAATTCCATTTCCAAAACCATTTGGATTAAAAATTCAACTTTAAAACTATTTCATTAAATTCAAATATCTGTGACTTAACCAATTTTCTCGTGCAATCCATATTTATGTGTGTATGGTGTACTACAGGGGTTTTACACAATAGTGCAACATCATCAATAATCACAATCCAAGCACAACAATATCAATAAGCGGTCTAATCTTCTAATGCTTATCTTCATTCACAGATTCACAAATAAACAATATAAATTTATCATAAATAAATAAATTACATTCATCACAGATAAATAAATTACATTTATCATCGCTCAAATCAAAACAGAGCATCACATATCAAGGATATCAAAACAATTCAATATTCAATAGAATCCAAACATCCATAAGTAAGATCAATTAATTATTTGAATAATTTAAATCAGATCAATTACTTATGAATAAATACTAATCCTGGTTAATTAACATTAATTAATTACAAACCATTTTAATTAATTAACCTTTAATCATTTATTAATTAACCTTTAATAATAAATTAATTAACCTTTAATTAATTAATTATCCCTAATTAATCACATTAATTAATTATCATTCCTTAATCACATTCATTAATTAATTATTCCTTAATTAATTACCTTAATTAATTAATTCATAGTTATAAATTAATTAACCTTTTAATTAATAATTAATAGTAAATTAATTAACCTTTTAATTAGTAATTAATTAATCTTTAAATAAATCATTCTTTAATGATTAAGTAATTAAAAATCCTTAATTAATTAGTTATCATTAACAATATAAATTAACTTAACTTTTAAGTTAACAAATTTAAAAATGTTTGATTAGCTCCTTAATTACATTGTCAAGTTTTATTTAAAATAAACTCTTTTAAAAATATAAGTTTAAAACATCTTTAAACTTAACTAATTTTAAAATATTTTATTTCAAAACCTTTAACTACACATTCCTACTTAACAAATAATCATCATTTTAAAAGAATAAATTAAAAATAAATTTAACTTAAATTGTTAAAGTTTTAAAACTAGAAATCATAACACCCGAGACTCATTCGTGTGCTCTCCGAGATGAATACAAGTTTACTTCGAGTCTTCACCAAAACTAATCCGTACCTTTCTTTTTAAAACTTAATTTTTTTTTAAGTTTTTTTATACCCGGTACCATTCAAAATACTCGAACCAGTACTCGAGCCATCCACCCTTTCCCCCGATCACTGCTTCGAGTTAAAACCCTTTTTCCCCAACTCTTTTCCATTGACACAAACTACTGGCTGTGCACATGCACTAGATTTCTGGCCACCTCTGATCCAAACTCCGGCCATCGATGAGTCAGCGACAACCTCCCCGCGCCTCACGACCACCTAGATGTTCGTAACGATGGCGAACTTGAGTTTATGTTATTCGACTCAAAAATGGAACAAACTCGATCACCAAAGACCCCTCGAATTCGCGACGCTGATCAGCAGAACCTTTGCAACTCTGGCCACACCCTCTCCAGCCATCCACACAGCCTTTCCTCCAGGTCTGATGCATTTTGATGCCCTAGAGACGATGCATCAACGACTATTCTGACCTTGACCAAAAACTAAGGTTAAACCCTACTCCGACCAAATCCTGCCACCACGATAGATGTTCACCCCACCTGACATTTTTGCCGAGATCCCCTAGTCTTTCTCCACCTCCAGGCAGAACCTCGGCCACCCCGAAGTGTCACGATAGCCAAAAAAGTCTTAAACTTATTTTTTGATCAACTAGAAATTTCCCAGTCAATAAGTCATTAAAAATTATAATTTTACTTTCAAAAATCATTAATTTTGATAACATTTCAGATGGTATGCCTGAAACTAGAATTCATGATATTTGAATTTTAACATATTTTGAATATTGCCTATAATTTTAAATTTCCAGAAAAGAATTTAATTCATTTTTCTTGAATTCATTTTTAAAACTAAAATATATTTAAACAAACAAATTTTGTTTGAATCCTATGATCTAATATGGATCAAAGAAGGAGGACTTGAAATTTTTGACAGGTTTGGAGCCTGTAACCTGGAACAGAGACACATAGACCTGTTCTTTAGACATTCACAGCCAAATCATGCATATATTCAAAGATTTATACATATGCAAATAAATTTTAACTTTACTTCAGGCATGAATTCAAACAACATTCAAAAAAACTAAATTCTCACAAGGGTTTACTCACAAGCATCAACACAGAAATAAATCAAAGGTTGAAAGGTTTGCTCACCTGTGAGTAAAGGCAGAGAACAGAGAGGGAGCAAAAGCCTGGAACTCGATATTTTAAGTTGAATCTGGTCTTGATTTTGGATCTGAACTTTTGAGGTTGAATTGTTTAGCTTGATCAGGTTTATAGTTTGATTTGGATTGAAGATGCTTCAGGCCTGCAGGCTGAAGTTTTTTGTTATGAATCTGATCTCGGGTTTGAGATTGAACAGAGATTGGTCCTTTGCTCTGTATAACGACCCAGAATTTTCGATCCCGAAAATTCCAGATAGTTAGAAGAAGAAGAAACAGAAAACACAACCTAATTACCCTTTTAAGTAATTATCCTTAATTACAAATAGTAATTAAGCTTTAAGTTTTATATTATTAATTAATTATTCTTAATTAATCTCAACTTAACCGATTAAGAATAACTTGTATTTATATTAAATACTTCCTCAAATCATTCACTTTATTATAACCAATTAAAATCAATTTGAAATATGATTTTACTTTTAGACAAAACAATTCAACACTTAAATATAATATACTTAAAATTTTTGAAAATCCTTTTCAACCATATTAAATTAAATTAAACAATTATTTAACTTTCAAATCCCATTTTTATATACTTTAAACTTATTCATTTATAATTTCTTAGATATAACTTTCCTTGAAATTTTTTATTTGAAAACTAATTGAACTTCTAAATCTTAATCCAAATTGAAAATATATTGAGTTAACATTCAAAATCAATTTAATTAACTACTCTAAAGGCAACTATCCTTTATATTTGAATTTCCAAACATATTAAACTAAAGTACCATTAAAATTTGATTTCCATTGTTTGGGGAAAACCATCGTTAATAACTTTAAACTTGTGTTCTTCTTACATAACTTTGCTATAAAATTATGCAGACCTGTTTTCCTGTACAAAAAATTTCTTTACTAGAAACCAGATTATCACCACAGCAAACTCGAGTCGACCAACCCTAAAACCCGAGTCAACCCCTTTCAAAACTCTTGCTTGCCTCGAGTAACCCTCATTCCACATCAGCTTTGAGACCCCAAATGACACGCTATTAGAAGAAAAAAACTAGAGTCAACCCCCTTATTCACTCGAGACAAACTCGAGCCTTCATCCTCCAGACACGACGTGCACACGGTGCACCTGAACCAACGTCGCCGACCTTTGGCAATGGTTGCGACCATTCCCGATGATCATTCGAACCCCCACGACCCCAAGCGAGAACCCAAATCGATCGAAAATCAAGCGAATCGAAAACAAGGTATCTCCACCAAACTGGAAAACCACCATAGCCACAAATCCTCGTCTTCCCAACGCCTCCGACCACGAGACCACTGGCTCACTTCACCCAAGCTACATCACACCTTCCAACAGCCATTCCCACCATCGCGATCCTCTCCGATCAAGTCGCGATGTCAAAATCTTCGCCGAAACCATGACGACAAAACCTAGAACAAAACCCTATTTAAAGAATTCCCCATCGCCATAGTAAACTAAAAATATTAAGACCATTTTTGCCGACATCGACCTTCAGCAGACTTGCTTCGCCCCAGAATTCGCTATTCCAAAATCCTTCGATCAACAGAAAACACTTGAAGCCCATTTTCTGTTCAACATGGCATAAACCGTGATTTAAAAGTCTAAAAATCTTGATTAAGAATTTAAAAATCCAAATCTTCGATGACAAAATAGATAATACACCTGAAGCAACCCAATATTATGATCGAGATTTTGATATGGTTAAAAATATTATTGTTTTTATCCTTTTTTTTTGAAATCTGCTTCAGAATTAACTTTGAAATATTTTTTAAAATTTTCACCATGCCGTAATAAACACAATTTGTTTATACTTCTATGTTTAAATGAATCTGTGACGACCCAGGATTTCTAGAAATTTAAATTGGAATAGTTAATTGATTTTAAAATATTTAAAAGTTAATTTTAACTTGAATTCAAGATATCAATATTTACTTGATAATTAAATCATTGAATTGTATGGTTTAAATATTGAATTTAATAATTGAAATTGGGTGAATTGTTGAATCTGAGGTTTTAAGCCTGTTTAAAATAATTTGAAGGCTTATAAAATCTATAATGATGATACTGAAGATAATAGAGTGGTTGAAATTTAATTTAAAGGTAATTTGTTCAATTTTAATAATATGTCGTTTAAATTGAATTTAAAAATAGCCTTCTAAGGCACAGTCTTGGAATTCGACGAAACTAGTTCCATTGGATCCGTAATAGTTAGTTATTATCGGATTTCAATTTTCGTAGTAATCGGAGTTGTCGTTTGACCCTGGCAGCTCAAAACGCTTAGAACTATTTTAATCGATTTAATTGAAATTTGATCGTTTTCCTGTGTAACTCGCGCATGCGATCAAATTGGCTCCGAGATATGTTCCATCATGTTCAGAACGGGGTAAACCTTGTAATCACCTGACGGCATTGTTAAAAGGAGTTTGGAATTTTAAATGGCAATTAATGTGATGTTTTGAAAGTTTTACAATATAATAAAATTCAAAGTCAAGGGTCAAAGATATTTTCATTTAACTCGTACTCGAGAAGCCTCTCAACCATCTATGTCTAATTCCCTGTCTTCCTCTCTAAGGGATCAAACGCGAAAATGAAAAAAAAGGCCGATACTTCAGTTAAATTGCCTCTTCACGTATGATAAAAGAAAAGTAATAAGGACCAACCCCTCTTCATCTTCGTCCTCCTCATACTAGAGCCGTTCGAAAAGTAGGGTTTTCCCAAATTATAAATCGTAGTCGATCGGTTGATTCAACAGCTTCTAGAGTTTGCAATTTCGTATTCGTGGTTAGGGTTGGTAGACGGGGAAAGGCGTTGCGACAGTTGCGGTTGTAGTTCACATGGAGGCTGGGGTGTCGAATCGAAGGAAGATGGAATGGAGATCGATATCGCGAGTTCGGGTGGGGCAAGTCTTAGCATCGCGAGCTCGATTTGCGTGAAGAGGAAGCCTCTTTGGGGTTTCCGCAGCATGTGGCGGCCGATGGGGAAGGTGTTGGGTGCCTTGCTTGAGCTCGATTCTAATGGCAGGTCGCAACTTTTCTCGATAGGAGGAGGAGTCACGTGAGGCGACACAGTTCTTGTGCGCGCTGCAATGATGGTGCCGTTCGAATTGTTGAGGGAAGAGGGTCGCGTGAAGCAGTTGGGTGTCGTGCTTGGTAGCTGGAGGAGGCAGTGAGGTATAGCTTGATAATTTTATTCATCTCTGCATTTAGTCAGAAGAAAACAAATTTTATAAATCCATTTGTAGTAAATTATATGTAAAGGCAATTTATATATATATTTACGAATACGATTTTCGAATATGAGAGAAGTTATAAAAAATTAAATTTTGAAATCTATAAATTATTTTTATAAATGTGTATGTAGTTTCAAAGGGAAAAGTTTTAGTTTAAATTTAAATCATTAAAATTTATTTATTCAAATTGATCGAATATTAATAAAATCCTTTAATATTTATACAAGGTCAATAATCGTGGAATCAAAATCGAGGATGAAATGGATTGCAAATAAAAGCAAAGGTGAGTAAATCTCACTCAGCTGAGTTGTTATTAAATTTTAATAGTCAAATTTAATGATTGTTTGAATGTTTGAATTGATTTGATGTGTGTTGAGAATTGATGATTTGGTGACTTTGGTTTATTGGATGGTTCTCGAGTTAATGGTTGCTTAACTCGAAGTATTGGGACAATAATTAAGAAAATGTTTCCGTTTAAAAGTTACTAAAAGCTTAATGATTTGTGATACACTAAATTAGAAGGGTAAGTAAAATGGATAATTAATTAATTCAATTACTTAATGATTTGGGTTATTTAATTCAGTAATTAAAGGTTTGAATAAATAATAAATTAAGTTGTAAGTTAATTAACTAAGTATAAATAATTCAAAATAATCATTTGATGGTGTGATAAATAATTACTTAATGTAATTAATAAAATATAGTTACTTCGTGAAATTTATCAAGAGATTAATTAAGATAATTAATTAAGGAGTAACTGATTTATTAATGAAGTAAATAAAGGGGATAGTTAATTACATATTGAGATTAATCGAGAATGATAATTATTGGGATTGAATTAAAGTAAAATATAATTGGAAATCATTAATTTATATAATAAATGAAGTAATTAAAGATTTGATTAATTGAGATTAATTAATACATAATAAGTGACTGATGAGAAGTCAATTAATATAAGTAAGTAAGAGTTATCGTAATTGATTATAGTTAATTAATTTATGAAGAAATTAAAGATTACTCATTTATTTGGTAGGAATAATTAATATCGTGAACGATATTAAAGATAATTACTTGAATGAAATTGGAAATTAATTACTCCAGGGTGATTAATTAAGATGAATAAGAAAGGGTTGATTAATTAATTGATTTGAGAATTAATCAATGAAGGAATCTAAGTGATTGAGGTTTGGAATTCAATTAGAATCAATTGAATCGATTTGTATGTGATTAAGCTTTGTTTCTGAATGATTGAATGGTATCAGATGATTTGAAGGAGTTGATAACTCTGATATGAAATGTTTAGTATTTCTTTGGATAAATTTGGAATAAAATGACATGAGTTTGAAAGAGACCCGGGGTCGGGTATAGAAGAAATACCCGAAACCACTTCGAATGTTTGTAGATTGATATATAAATTCTATATGCTGGATCGAAGTGATTTGGATGTATTGACTATTTAAAAATCTAAGTCTTTGTTATTTAGAAATTTAATGTGGACTGAGTGTTGTCTATAATAATTTATGGCTTGTGAGTTGATATATGTTACCCGGATTTATAAAAGTTGATTTCTTTGGTATTCCATGTTAGTTGGGTTTACTCACGTTGGTTTCCAGCCTGACCCGGGTGTTTCTTTGGTGTAATGCTCAGGTCAGACCGAGTATTACAGATTTTCAGGTAGGTACGTTCTGGAGCTCAGGAGACGAGCTGGATGGCAATATCGTATAGAGTATATTCGCTGTATTTATATTATTGTTAATCTGAGTCATGATAATTGCACATATTCAGTGACTGTATATTATGTGAAACTCTGATGTATATAAAATGTAACCGTCAGTTATAATATTCTTTTATAAACTGTTATTATTTATTATATTTTATCCGCTGCGAATGTGAGATGTTTGGTGTTTCTGTTCATCTTCTTCTATCTCTTTCTTCTTTTTCATAACAATCTGGAATTTTTGGCTTCGAAAATTTCGGGTCGTTACATTTGGTATCAGAGCTGAAAGGTTAAGCGAGAACCTTGGCTCTGATGGGGATTACTCATTAAATAGAGACTAAAGTACTCTGGAATGAGTTGAGTGTATATATATGAGCGCGTACTTGTTATTTGCTTATATAAAGATTTTAAATGATTTTATATAAAATATATATTTTTGGATATATAAAGCAATATTTCATTCTAATAAATATTAAGGTGATGGGTTGTTAAATTATTAGAACTAAAATTTAGAAGTAATATAATACAACCAAATCGAAATTTAATTAATTGAAAATGAAATTCTAAAATTAGGATTCAGGAATTAAATTATTTAAAAAGCTTTAAATAAATGTAAGTTTGAAATGGGATTCAAACTGAAATTTAATCTTGAAATTATAGAAATAAGAATTATATAAAAAGGAAATGGGACTTGTTGCAAACAATGGATTGTTTGAAATTTGATTTGAATTTAAACCAAAGGTGGTTTACAATTTTAAAACATGGCCGGGAGGGCCAAGAAATAAATATGTATGGATATACATGATATCAAAGGTAATTTGAAATAAACTCTAAGAGGTTGAGTTTTGATTTTTCCCTGAATTGTGATGTAAAAACCCAAGTAGTATAAGTTTTGAGCTTATAAGAGGGAAAGAATTTTGAAGTTTGAAGCGGGAATTCAAATTGAGTAAGGTTGATTGGATTAAGTAAATTGAAATTTAACTTTGGGAAGTTAAATAAGTGTAGAAAAAGCAACCAGAATTGGAAATTTCAAGATGAAATTGGAATTTAACTTAGGAAGTTAAATGGTTGATTTGAATTGGAAATTTGTGTGACCTCAAAATAGGTTTGAGATTTAAAAATTGAAAATGGATGGATGTTTTAGAATAAATTGGATGTTATCATCCTATTGTTGATAAAAATCTTTAAATTGAGAATGGTATTGTATAAATAAAATAAATTTGAATAATTGAGTTTGTAAATTAAAATTGTTTAAGAACTGCCTTCAAAATGGAAGATTAAATTGAATAATAAATTAAATTTTGAAAACAAATAAAATTGTATTGAGCTCTTATTTGAGTCTGAAAAATATAAGTAGTGATAAATTGAAATGAAGAATTGGACTCAGAAATTTAAGATTGTTTAAAAACTTTAAATAAAAGTTAATTTGGTTTAAAAAGTTAAATCAACCTTTGAGAATTTAACTCGAATTTATATAATTCGAGGTAGTTTAAATTCAAGATTGGATTGAATTAGTTCAAAATTGAATTTTGTTTGAAGTAATTGGATTGGTGATTGAAGATGTATAAGTTTAAAATTTAAATGGGAAATTGGATTGGAGTAAATTGAAGTGATTTAGATTCTGAAATTAAATTTATAATAATTCAAATTGATTGGGATAATGGGAAATTATAATTAAAATTAAATAGGATTAAAATCAACTAGAATTTGATTTAAATTTGGGAAGGAATCAAGATTGATTCAACTTGAATTGGAAATTAATCAAGTCCAATGAAATTTAGAGTTATTTGAATTGGAATTGGATCAATTTAAAGGGAGATTTAAATTGAATGTTGGGGAAGTGAACAGTTGGCTCTTGGCTATTTTCAATACAAATTGTTTTGATATAAACTTATTTTTCTAAGCTATTAAATATATACAACCTTTCTTTCTTAAAGCCAAATTATTTTATATACTTGTTTTACGATTATTTTTGAAGCTATTTAACCATTTTTCAACTATTTTCAACTAATTACTATTTTTCAACTATGTTACAAATTAATTACTATTTTACAACTATTTTACAATTATCTAAAATTTCTGAAACTATTCAACTATTTTCAACTATTCTACGATTAGTTAACTATTTTCTAACTATTTTACAAAACTAGTAATTATTTTCCAACTATTTATTTGTTTTTAAATTTTTTCAAGCTATTTTCTAAATAAACTGGTCGGAGTTCAAACTGTTATGGATTTAATATCCAACTGAGATAGGAATTGAAGCGATGATCCAAATGGGGATTAATGTAAAGGTGGATAAGTGAATGTAAAAGAAATTGATAGAAAAGTGTAATCAAATTGGAATATTTGATTTTGAATAAACAAGGTTATATATCTTTGATTTATTTAAGATGAAACCCCTTTGTTGAATCTATTGTTGGAAGAAAAAGGATTTTGGAAGTGTTTGAAGTATAAAAGGAATTTTATACAAGTTTATAGTGGTCCAAAGTTTTAAAATTTATATATATCGGTATATATATAAGGATCTTATGAGGATTTTACAAAAGATTTTGGAAACCTATGGATTTGGAAAGGCTTTTGATTTTGGGTAAAATCAATATTGGAATTTGGAAAGCCTATTTTGAGAATTATCGATTTTGGGATAATCGATTTTGTATAAAGGAGCTTTGTATGATATCATACTAGGTGTATGATTTGAAGATATTATATGTGTATAGTATAAAATGTTTTGATGATGGCTCTGGGGAAAAAGGCGCTTCCTTGAAATGAACTTCTCAACAGTGCCACCGGGTGGTGCTGCCTTGAGCCCCAAGGGGGGGGTTTCTAAAGTTGATCCTGTGAGGAGTCCGGATAAAACTAGTTCCTGAGGATTATTGGGTAGCGTAAGTCGATGACGTTGATGCCTACAGAGGCATTTGGGTTATGCTGTGACGACAGTGTAACTCGATGTCACTGCGATCTACTGTGGGGACCAAAACAAAAATCGTGTGGAGGATGAGTGTCAACGGTCTACACTTGATTTTGCCGGGAAGGCAATGCAACATCGGTAGACTGCGATCTATGGTCAAGTGGAGTGGAGAAGTTTCATTTTTGGCAGCGAAATTCGATGGCGCCGATGCCTACAGTTATATGGGTTTTTGGTGTGATAGCTACGTAACCCCAGTTGTAGCTGCGATCTGTCATAGGTTCCATGGTGTAATCGAGGGGCGCGGAGGCCTACAGTTATCTGTGGATTTTGTCGGGACGACAACGTAACCATCGGGTTAACTGCGACCATGGATGGGGGTGATGATTTCCAGAGCATCCTCAGCAAAGATATTTCCTCTATTTTCAAAACCTGATTCCTATATTTTCAATAAAATTGTTTTTCAAATGTTTTCACTGGGTATTGAAAACGGGTTTACCAAGTACTTATAGATTTTCAGTCCTACGCCTGATCAATGTATGGCTGAATTTCTGTGAGAACAAGGATGGACTGGTTGAGACATTGAGTTATAAAAGGTATTTTTATACAGAGTTATTTTAATATTATTATGTGACTTTAAAAGCTTTTCTGAAATTTTAAATAAAAGAGTTGGAATTTTGTGAAATAAAAAGGAAATCCAAACTAGAATTTTAACGAAGTGATTTTGTAATTAAAATCGAGTATTGATTTAAAAATTGAAAGTAAGCTAATTGGCTAAATAATTATTTAATAAGTATATTAATAAAATTTAACTCAGTAAAATAAACTGGATCGTAAATTAATAATGGAATTTGGAAATGAATTAGAATTGTAAATAGAATTCGAGTTAGATTTGGTAATGAATTAAATAAGAGGAGGTGTTGCAAAAAAAAGTAAAATAGAGTTGGATTGAAAAATGTGATGGTTTGAATTACAAATAAAATTCAAGGGTGATTTGAATAATGTTTAACGAAATTTGCAAGAAAATTGGATATAAGACAAGTGATTATATAATAGCAATGTTTTGAGTTGCAAAACAAAACCCAAGTGAATAGAAATAAATTGAGAGTGACCCTGTATTAATAAATTAAATTTGATAACGAATTAAGTAAGCAAATTAAAAATTTAAACGGGTTAATTGAGTTAAATGATAAATGGATAAAGTCTGATTTAATAAAGAAAAACTAAATCAAAGCTGTGATTGGAATTGCATTATCAGACTGAACTTAAATTTGGTGGTATATTAATTTGAAGTATAAATAAGTTCAGTATGTGGTTGGATATTATTTTGATAAATTGAGGGGATGAATTAAAATTAAAATTTAAATGGACGGGCTTACTGAATTTATTGGAAATTGATTAAATGAGAATCAAATAAAACTAAACTTAATTTTGATGCTGGAATAAATTAAAGTAAATTAACTCAAGTTTAAAATTATGAAAGCTTGGCTTCGAATAAGAGTGAAAGCCTAGTAAATAAAAGCTTGGATTGAATTAATTTGGGAATGGTTAGAAGTATACCAGAATGGAATGTGTCGAGCTAAATAAATGGTTGGTTAATAAATCAGAAATGAAATTAAATTCAGAATGAGTTGAAATTAATTTGAAATAGTTATAAACTAAAATAGATACTTTATTAACCGAATATCGTCGAGATTGCATAACAATAATTGTTGTTTGACGTAAACAAAATAATTAAAATTCTATGAGTCGACGGAGATTAAATTAAATTGATTTTGAAATCATTTGAAGTAAATATGAACTTGTTTGGATTATAAATCAATGGAATGTCTGAAATTGAGTTGTGAACCATTAAAACTTAAATGAAATGACGTATGAATTGGTTGGAAGTAATTGGAATTAGCTTTAAATTATATAAATCGCTTATGTTAGGCGTTTGGTGTTTGTTGCTTTCGTAATGCTTGTTGTTTATGTACTTCTTGTGTTTAGCTATAGAAAGTAACTGTTAGGTTAATAAAATTTCTATATATGGCACTTACGTATTTAAATTGAGTAAGTACAGGTACAGGGAAGCCGTTTGGCTAGATTTGGGGTATGCTAATTGCAAAATAAATAAGCTGCTTGCTTAAATGCTAAATAAGGTACGCCTACGCAATAAAAATAGAAAATATGAACTGTTTTTGCTTTTTTCGATCGGGTGGGTCGATGTATATCTATTTATATCTCTTGTCAAATTGCAAAAGCTCCTCCGTACAAAGGAGACTCTGCCAAAAAATTTCGAAAATTTTGGGAGTTAGAAATTTTTTGAAAAAAAAAAATTTGGTTGACGACAAGACGATTTCAAATTGGGAATTATAGTAAATTAGTAAATGAAACTAATATGAATCTGATATACATGAAAGATTAAAATTAAACATTCAAAATTTAAAGTAAATTGAATTCGCATAAAACGGGGAAACTAATTTGCGTAGAAGTATATGTGAAAACTTCTGTAAGAAAAGTGTAAATGATTTGAAAGGTTATAATTATATATTGTTGCTAAATAAGATATGCAGGTATTAAAAAGGGGAAACGAAAATTGGATTTGATTCCAAAGGATAAATGTGAATTGCCCGATAAAAGGTATGTATTTAATTTCTGTATAAGATTGGATTGGGTTTTTGATGTAGCCACTTGGCTTTCTGTTTTCTTTTGGAATTTGGGAGCCCGTAGAGGCCTTTTGTAGTAGTACCGAGCCAGCCGTGCAAAGGAGACGCTGGCAAAAATTTTCGGAAATTTAGAGAGTTAGAAAAATTTTGAGAAAATTTTGATAATTCAAAAATTTGGTTTTAAACTGAAATTTAGATGATTGAGCAAAAAGGGGTATTGGTTGAAACTATGGAAGGTTTGGGAAGTTGGATAAGGTAATAGTGGGGCTTTAATAAAAGATATTAGTAGGATGTTGAATTTGAGTTTTAGAAAAAAAATAACAATAAGAATAAATAAACGGGTATTGGACCATTATTCCTGACTAGTAATTTCGGGGGACGAAATTCTTTTAAGGGGGAGGAATGTGACGACCCAGGATTTCTAGCAATTTAAATTGGAATAGTTAATTGATTTTAAAATATTTAAAAGTTAATTTTAACTTGAATTCAAGATATCAATATTTACTTGATAATTAAATCATTGAATTGTATGGTTTAAATATTGAATTTAAAAATTGAAATTGGGTGAATTGTTGAATCTGAGGTTTTAAGCCTGTTTAAAATAATTTGAAGGCTTATAAAATCTATAATGATGATACTGAAGATAATAGAGTGGTTGAAATTTAATTTAAAGGTAATTTGTTAAATTTTAATAATATATCGTTTAAATTGAATTTAAAAATAGCCTTCCGAGGCACAGTCTCGGAATTCGACGAAACCAGTTCCATTGGATCCGTAATATTTAGTTATTATCGGATTTCAATTTTCGTAGTAATCAGAGTTGTCGTTTGACCCTGGCAGCTCAAAACGCTTAGAACTATTTTAATCGATTTAATTGAAATTTGATCGTTTTCCTGTGTAACTCACGCATGCGATCAAATTGGCCTCCGAGATACGTTCCATCGTGTTCAGAACGCGGGTAAACATTGTAATCACCTGACGGCATTGTTAAAAGGAATTTGGAATTTTAAATGGCAATTAATGTGATTTTTTGAAAGTTTTACAATATAATAAAATTCAAAGTCAAGGGTCAAAGATATTTTCATTTAACTCGTGCTCGAGAAGCCTCTCAACCATCTATATCTAATTCCCCATCTTCCTCTCTAAGGGATCAAACGCGAAAATGAAATTAAAAAAATGGGCGATACTTTAGTTAAATTGCCTCTTCACGTATGATAAAAGAAAAGTAATAAGGACCAACCCCTCTTCATCTTCATCCTCCTCATACTAGAGCCGTTCGAAAAGTAGGGTTTTCCCAAATTATAAATCGAAGTCGATCGGTTGATTCAACAGCTTCTAGAGTTTGCAATTTCGTATTCGTGGTTAGGGTTGGTAGAAGGGGAAAGGCGTTGCGACAGTTGCGGTTGTAGTTCACATGGAGGCTGGGGTGTCGAATCGAAGGAAGATGGAATGGAGATCGATATCGCGAGTTTGGGTGGGGAAAGTCTTAGCATCGCGAGCTCGATTCACGTGAAGAGGAAGCCTCTTTGGGGTTTCCGCGGCATGTGGCGGTCGATGGGCGAGGTGTTGGGTGCCTTTCTTGAGCTCGACTCTAATGGAAGGTCGCAACTTTTCTCGATAGGAGGAGGAGTCACGTGAGGAGACACAGTTCTTGTGAGCGCTGCAATGATGGTGCCGTTCGAATTGTTGAGGGAAGTTGGTCGCGTGAAGCAGTTGGGTGTCGTGCTTGGTAGCTGGAGGAGGCAGTGAGGTATAGCTTGATAATTTTATTCATCTCTGCATTTAGTCAGAAGAAAACAAATTTTATAAATCCATTTGTAGTAAATTATATGTAAAGGCAATTTATATATATATTTATGAATATGATTTTCGAATATGAGAGAAGTTATAAAAAATTAAATTTTGAAATCTATAAATTATTTTTATAAATGTGTATGTAGTTTCAAAGGGAAAAGTTCTAGTTTAAATTTAAATCATTAAAATTTATTTATTCAAATTGATCGAATGTTAATAAAATCCTTTAATATTTATACAAGGTCAATAATCGTGGAATCAAAATGGAGGATGAAATGGATTGCAAATAAAAGCAAAGGTGAGTAAATCTCACTCAGCTGAGTTGTTATTAAATTTTAATAGTCAAATTTAATGATTGTTTGAATGTTTGAATTGATTTGATGTGTGCTGAGAATTGATGATTTGGTGACTTTGGTTTATTGGATGGTTCTCGAGTTAATGGTTGCTTAACTCGAAGTATTGGGAATTTTATGTTGTTTTAAACTTAAAACAATAAATAAGAAAATGTTTCCGTTTAAAAGTTACTAAAAGCTTAATGATTTGTGATACATTAAATTAGAAGGGTAAGTAAAATGGATAATTAATTAATTCAATTACTTAATGATTTGGGTTATTTAATTCAGTAATTAAAGGTTTGAATAAATAATAAATTAAGTTGTAAGTTAATTAACTAAGTACAAATAATTCAAAATAATCATTTGATGGTGTGATAAATAATTACTTAATGTTATTAATAAAATATAGTTACTTCGTGAAATTTATCAAGAGATTAATTAAGATAATTAATTAAGGAGTAACTGATTTATTAATGAAGTAAATAAAGGGGATAGTTAATTACATATTGAGATTAATCGAGAATGATAATTATTGGGATTGAATTAAAGTAAAATATAATTGGAAATCATTAATTTATATAATTAATAAAGTAGTTAAAGATTTGATTAATTGAGATTAATTAATACATAATAAGTGACTGATGAGAAGTCAATTAATATAAGTAAGTGAGAGTTATCGTAATTGATTATAGTTAATTAATATATGAAGAAATTAAAGATTACTCATTTATTTGGTAGGAATAATTAATATCGTGAAATGATATTAAAGATAATTACTTGAATGAAATTGGAAATTAATTACTCCAGGGTGATTAATTAAGATGAATAAGAAAGGGTTGATTAATTAATTGATTTGAGAATTAATTAATGAAGGAATCTAAGTGATTGAGGTTTGGTATTCAATTAGAATCAATTGAATCGATTTGTATGTGATTAAGCTTTGTTTCTGAATGATTGAATGGTATCAGATGATTTGAAGGAGTTGATAACTCTGATATGAAATGTTGAGTATTTCTTTGGATAAACTTGGAATAAATTGACATGAGTTTGAAAGAGACCCGGGGTCGGGTATAGAAGAAATACCCGAAACCACTTCGAATGTTTGTAGATTGATATATAAATTCTATATGCTAGATTGAAGTGATTTGGAGGTATTGGACTATTTAAAAATCTAAGTCTTTGTTATTTAGAAATTTAATGTGGACTAAGTGTTGTCTATAATAATTTATGGCTTGTGAGTTGATATATGTTACCCGGGTTTATAAAAGTTGATTTCTTTGGTATTCCATGTTAGTTGGGTTTACTCACGCTGGTTTCCAGCCTGACCCGGGTGTTGCTTTGGTGTAATGCTCGGGTCAGACCGAGTATTACAGATTTTCAGGTAAGTACGTTCTGGAGCTCAAGAGGCGAGCTGGATGGCAATATCGTATAGAGTATATTCGCTGTATTTATATTATTGTTAATCTGAGTCATGATAATTGTAAATATTCAGTGACTGTATATTATGTGAAACTCTGATGTATATAAAATGTAACCGTCAGTTATAATATTCTTTTATAAACTGTTATTATTTATTATATTTTATCCGCTGTGAATGTGAGTTGTTTGGTGTTTCTGTTCTTCTTCTTCTACCTCTTTCTTCTTTTTCATAACAATCTGGAATTTTCGGCCTCGAAAATTTCGGGTCGTTACAGAATCAGAGAAGAGATATTTGAATTTAAATCAGGTTTTGAAACCTGGATAACCAGAACAGAGCCAATGTTCAATATACACACAAGCACATCCATATATCTAGAGATATATTTACAGTTCATGTCTAAAAATCATGCAAACAGTTTTCACGCTTAATTTTCAGATTTTTATTGCATGCATCAGATTTTAACAGATTCAAATTTTAAAAATAAAACTGTTTACTCACCGTTTGATATGCCTGGGTGACCATGTTGTTTGCTCTGCTATTTATTTGAGTTGCTCTGATTTTCTTAATTTTGTGAGATGAAAGTGATATTTATCTTTGTTTTACTTAGCTTGCTCTCGAATGAATGAAGAAAAAGAAGACAGGAGTGGATGTATAAATAAGAAAAGGGGTAGGATGCATTCTTCAGTAAGCTTTTTTCACTCTTATATTTTTGTTTATTTTAGGTCAGAGGTTGCTTGAACTGATTTGATTTCTCCTTCTAGCTCAAGCTTGGCCTGATTTAAGCTTTGTATTCTTGAAATGACATATTGTATGCTATAATTTAATGCTTGTCTCGCTATGTGTTTACAAGAATTGTTGTATGAATTATATATGTATGTTATTGTTATTATATACTTATATGTTTGCCTTTCCACTATTTAATTATACACTTTTGCTTTGCCATGTTTACCTTTTTATTTGATATATTTAGATATACATGCTTAACATACACGTATAGATATTTTTTTCATAAGTATTGTTATTATAACATTTATACACACTCACAAGTTTTGAAATCTTATTATTGCTAAGTTATACATTCATTATTTGTAAATTTATATACTTATACTTGTATATTTTCGAACATCATAAAGTTTGTATCTATTTGTACTTTTATTTGTATGTTTATGGATTTTTCATCTTAATTTAGATAGTGGAACTTATATATATATATATATATATATATATATATATATATATATATATGTATATGTATATATATCCTTTACTTTTCTTTCTATAAGTTTTATTATATTGAAAGATTTATGGGCCAATGTTTGTTTTAATTCTTAAGCCATTTATGTATCCATTATTTTAACTATTAGAAATTTATTTATTGGACTAAACTAATATCCCAATAATTGTATCGGTTAATCATTCGATATTAGATGACCCAAAAATCTTGGTCGTCGCATTCCTCCCCCTTTAGATCTTTTCGTCCTCGAAAAGGAACGAAGAAAGAATTTTAATTAAATGCTTATTTTAGTTAAATTATTCTTTAAACATTTTTAACTTTTTTTATTTTTAAAATTTTAAAGCCCCTTTAGAAAATTACGTAATATTACCAAACCAGCTTTATATAAAAATACTTTTTATAATTCGATGTCTCAACAAGTCTATCCTTATTTTCACAGAAATTCAAACATACGTTGATCAGGCGTAGGACTGAAAATGTGTAAGTACTTGGTAAACCCGTTTTCAACACCCAATGAAATTTTTTTGGAAAATTATTTTATTGAAAATATAGAAAATAATTTTGAAAATAGAGAAAATATCTTTGGTGAGAATGCTCTGGAAATCATCACCCCCATCCATGGTCGTAGTTACATCCTGGGTTACGTTGCCATCATAGCCAAAGTCCATGTAACTGTAGGCATTCCGCGCCCCTTGATACGCCATGGAACCCACAACAGATCGCAGTTACAATCCAGGGTTACGTTGCCATCACAACAAAAGTCCATGTAACTGTAGGCATCAGCGCCCTCGATTTTTGTTGTCAAAATGAAACTTCTCCACTCCCACATAGGTTGCAGTCTACCGATGTAAAATCAAATGTAGACCGTTGGCTCTCAGCGACACACACGACTTTCGGTATGTTACCATAGGTCGCAGTCTACCGATATAAAATCAAACGTAGACTGTTGGCACTCAACGACACACACGACTTTCGCTATGGTCTGCAGTAGATCGCGGTGACATCGAGTTACACTATCGTCATAGCATAACCCAAATGTCTCTGTAGGCATCAGCGCCCTCGACTTTCGCTACACACTACTCATAATCCTTAGGAAATAGTTTTATCCGGACTCCTCACAGGATCAACTTTAGAACCCCCCTTAGGGTTTAAGGTAGTACCACCCTGTGGCACTCCTGAGAAGTTCATTTCAAGGGAGCGCCTTTTTCCCTAGAGCCATTATCAAAACACTTTATACTATACACATATAGTATCTTCCAAATCATACACCTAGTATGAATCTTATATAAATCTCCTTTTCTCAAAATCGATTGTCCCAAAAATCGATAATTCTCAAACTAGGCTTTCCAAATTCCAATATTGATTTTACCCAAAAATCATAAGCCTTTCCAAATCCAAAGGTTCCCAAAACCTTTTTCCAAAATCCTCATAAGATCCTTAATATATATATATATATATGTATGTATGTATGTATGTATGTATAATTTTTTTTAAAAACTTTGGATCATTTCAAACTTGTATAGAACTCCTTTTATACTTCAAACACTTTCAAAATCCTTTTCTTCCCGCAATAGATTCAACAAGGGGAGATTTATGTTATATAACAAAGATATATAACTTTGTTCATTCAAAATCAAATATTCAAATTTGATTACTCTTTTTAATATCAATTTCAATCAAATCTGTACGATGTACACTCATCATCCGTACACTATACCAATCTGATCGCTCACTCGATCACAAAATTTCACTTCCGAACTAGTATCGTCCACTCGACTTCCTAGTGCGGACTCAAATCTGGCTTCTTGATCAGAAACCGTCATTCTCCTTGCATAGCCACAAGTATGATAGAGAATATCCAGAACCAATCAATAATCCATATCTAGGTTCATCGTCGAAAATCGAGTGAAAAATTCCCAACTCGGATCGATATAACTATCTCGAAATTCTGTGCTCGAATCTGGATCAAATCACTATGCGAATAGAATAATATACGTACATCCTACGTATTTAACTTCATTGATTATTAGCCAAATAAATTTCCTTTCTATTCATCCTCACTTTGATTTTATTCACTTATTCACATTTGCCTTAATCCCCATTTGGATTATCACTTCAATTCTTATCTCAAATGGAAATTTAATCATAAACAGTTCAAACTCTGTCCAGTTTGAATTTAGAGAATAGCTTGAAAAATTAAAATAGATAAGTGTTGAAAAATAATTATTAGTTTGTAAAATAGCTATAAAATAGTTAAGAAATTGTAAAATAGTTGGAAAACGTTAAATAGTTATAATAATTGTAAAAAATTGCAAAATAGTTGTAAAATGGTAATTAATTTGTAAAATAGTCAAAAAAAAGTAATTGGTTTATAAAACAGTTGTAAAATAGTTAAATAGTTCCAAAAGTAGTTGTAAAACAAGTATAAGATAGTTCGGGTTTCAAAAAGAAAGTTGCATAGTAAACAGATAAGAAAATAGATTTAAAACTGTTTATATTAAAATATTTTATTTGGAAAAATAGTTCAGAGCCTAACTGTTCAATTCCTAATCTTCATTTCCTATTAATTCAATTTAAATTTCCACTCTCATTTAAATTGACTCAACTCCAATTTAAATAACTTCAATTTCCATTGAAATTGATTTAACCCCAATTCAAGTTGAATTTACCTCAGTTTCTATCCAAAATCAAATCAAATTTCATTTGAATTTGAAACTATTCAACTTTAACCACAATTTCAATTGATTCAAGTAAATTTCAAATTGAACCAATTTCAATTCAGATCAATATAAATTTTGAATTAACCCCAATTCACATTTGAATTTGAACTAACTCAATTCAAATTTCAACTTTAAGTTAACTCGAATTATATAAATTAGAGTTAAATTTCCGAATGTTAATTTAACCCCTTAAATCAAATTAACTTTTATTTATTTATTTTTAATTTTTTAAATAAACCATCCAAATCGTTAAATAATTTAATTCTGAGTTCAATTTTCAAAATTCCATTGTAAATTATCTTTTACTTAACCTTATTCAAAGTTCAAATAAGAGTTTAAAAACAATTTTATCTTAAAAATTTAATTTATTACTCGATTTTATCTTCCGGTTTTGAAATCAGTTCTTAAACAAATTTTAATTTACAAATTCAATTGTTCTTTAATAAAATTATTAACCATATTCCCTTTCTACCATAGAAATCCTTATATCAAATTTAAGTTTAATTTTCCTTTCACCTCAATTATGGATATATTACCACGCTACATTTCTCATTCATTTAAACAAAACCAATTCACAATTTAAAGATTTTTAATAACAATAGGATGATATCATCCAACTTATTTTAAAACATCCATCCATTTTCAATTTCCAGATCTCAAACCCATTTTGAGATCACACAAACTCCCCATTCAAATCTACCATTTAACTTTCCAAGTTAAATCCCAGTTTTATCTTAAAATTTCGAATTCAGGTTACTTGTTAACCTATTTAACTTTCCCAAAGTCAAAGTCCATGTACTTAATGTAACGACTCGGAATTTTCGATCCCGAAAATTCCAGATAGTTAGTGAAAGAAGAAAGAGAAAGAAGAAGAAAACAGCAACAAGTCACAGAAACCTCACATTCGCAGCGGATCAAATATAATATCAAATAAAATATCAGTTATATAAAGAATACCATATCTGTTAATTTACATTTAAATACATCAAAATTACACATATACATAAACACTGGACAAACAATCATGGTCCAGATACTAAAATATCACAGTGGTAACTCTCTATACGTCCCAGCCATTCAGCTCGCCTCCTGAGCTCCAGAACGTCCTTACCTGAAAATCTATAATACTCGGTCTGACCCGAGCATTACATCAAAGTAACACCCGGGTCAGGCTGGAAACCAGCGTGAGTAAACTCATATAACATGAAATACCAATGCATAGAACTTATTTAAGTCCCAGGTAACTTATATCAATTTACAACTTCACAAGTCGTCATAGACATCACTTATTTCACACATCAATTTCTAAGTATCAAACTTAGATTAAATGGTCCAATTTACTTAAATCATTCCAAACCAGCTTATTGATTTCACGTATCAATCTATAAAGGATCGAAGTGGTTTTGGGTATTAACTAATACCCGACTCCGGTCTCTTTGGATCCAATGTCATTCTATCTTAAATTATTCTAGTGAAATACAATTCAACTTCAAATACCTAATGTCAAAGTAACTCATCATCAATAGATAACCATATCATCATAGTCTAAATCAAACATATCATATCACATAGCAACATGAACTACTTATTAGAGATAACAATTAATCAAAGGGCTTCCAATATCATTCTATTATCCCTTAATAAATTTCTCACATTAATTTACCCTTAACCAAATACAGTAATTAATCTTTAATTACTTCGTTAATTAATTATTAAACATAATTATTAATCACCCTTGATTAATAACATCCCGAATTTAACTACCTTTAATTACTTCATTGAATAAATTAATCCCTAATTTATTCTCGAATTAATCCTTGGATTAATTTCATCCAATAATCAACAACCCTTACTTACTTTGTTTCAAAAATTAATTATCCTTAACTAATTATCTCAATTAATCCCTTGATTAATTACATAGGAATTTAATCCCAATTACTTTCATCATCAACATCTTTAATTACATCCAGTAATTACCATTAATTACTTCCCTAAGTAATTACACTTCCTTCAATTACACTAAGTAATTATTCATTAGTCATCAAGTGTTAAAATTAAGCTTAATTAATTCATCTAAACTAATCACATTAAACCAATTAAGTAATTAATTCTTAATTACTTTTATTAAGTAACTAAACTTAAAAATTTCTCAATTGATTATTATTTATTAATTAATCTCTAATTATTTATTAAAATTAATCACATAAACTAATTGTTAAATAATCTTAAGTTAATGACCTTCATTAACCATCCTTAATTACAATTTAATTAATATTTAATTACCAACTAATTAATCTCTAATTATTTAATTAATAGTTATTAAATTGATATTGCTTAAAAATTCCGGGATTTTCCCTAATTATAGGTTAATTAACCTTAATTCCAGATCTAAACTGAAGTCTTAAAACTTTTACTTACATTTTCATCTTCATTTTTAAAATTCAAATTATTTAACTATTTCTAAATTGGTTAAAACAAATTAAATTTAAAAACTTAATTTATTTTAAAACTAAAATTCAAATCAAATTCTAGATTTTAAAATCTCAGATTCAAACTTATTTTCAAGCTTATATTTTACAATTTAAACTTCCAGTTAAAATTTAAAACCAATATTCCTTTATATATATATATTTTTTTAAAGTTGTTAAAACTAAATTTAAAATTCAAAATTTAAATTATTTCAACATAACAAAATTCAAACTATCGAATTTAGATTCCACTTAGGTTTATACTTAGTTCAAATTCATTTAAACTTTCCTTTTTAAACATTAAAACAGAACAGGTTCTGTTCTTATAAAACCTGCAATAACAAGCATACCCGAGCCTAACCCTTCATTAACTTCGGGTTTCAAACCAAACTTCCCCGAGCTACCTTTCCCATAACTTCGAGTTTCCCTTTTCTTCTACCTATTTCTTTTTTTTTAAACTTAAGCATTGGTTATCTGTCAACCCATCCAATCCCACGCGAATGCTTACTCGAGCCAGAACAGGGAAACCACGGAACTTAGTTCGAGACATCCCTTCTTCCCAACCACCAAAGTTCCATATGCACAGAGGCACATGCGTGCATATGTACAGTTCATCGGAGCAACTCCGATCAACGCGACAATCTCCGACACATCATCTACAACTACCTCAACTCCATCAACTTCCACGATCATCGATTTGAACCAAGAGCAAAAATTTAGCTACTCGACCTGTCTCTGAACAAAATAGTTCATCAGAAACTCCCTTCGACCCCTCGCCTCAAGTCACCGGAGATCTCACAACCCGGTCCTTAGCTCCGCCACCTCATCACGCTTCGATTTCCCTAAAATTCGAAACACTCGATCCACCAGAGAAAACGTAGTGGATCATTTACTGGCCACCATCAAATCTAGGGCTAAGAACAAAATTTGGCCACCGCTACCACCAAACACTTAGATCACCGTCCTGACATTTTTGCTAACCTCTTCGATAGCTCCACTACCACCAGTATGAATTTCGACCAAGCCGAGACACCAAAACACCAGAGGCAACCCAAAACTCCTGAATTGATCAAACGCAATCTGCTTCCCGAACCTTCTTCTAAAAATTGAGATTCCAGTTTTAAAAATCATGATTTTTGATACATTTCCAGATTATATGCTTGGACCAGTGAATTAATGTGTCTGAATTTTAACATAGGTAAATTTTGCACAGTTCTACTAAGTTTGCAGATCAAATTCAAATAAATTTAACTTAAATCAAATTTTTAAATCTTTAATCTAGGATAAACAAACAACTTTTGTTAATGGACTAAGTCCTAACAGAAAATGGATCCAGAGTATATGGATTTTGATCATAACTTAAACTTGAATACTGATAACAGGGATACATAATACAACTGTAATTCACACATATATATCCAAACAATTTATTTATATATCACACAAAACATACTGCTTCCAGAGAAAGAGCATGCAACCAGTCTTTAGGCTACTTAGTTTTTTTTTAATTAGAAAAATTGTTACTCACCTGCATATGCCACAACAGAGGAGCAAATTTGGTTTTCCAGGTTAACAGTGTCCATATTTGTTTGATCTTCTCTGTTTAAGTTGAGTTGATTTTGCTGGAAAAAGTTGAATGCATGCTTCAAATTGATGTTGAACTGCTGTTGACATGCAGAGTAAATCTTCATTCCATTTGAATTTGCAGCAGAATGAATTGCAGGTTTTAACTAAATTCAAATTTTATTTTGCTTCAGATTTGCATTTGTTTGCTTGATCTTTACTTGATTACTGACTTAATTTTCCAGGTTGAAAATTTGTTTAGTTTCGAATCCCCTCTTTTTTTTTTAAAAAGAATGAAGAAGAAAAAAGAGCAGCCTGCCTCTTTTCCTTAATACATTTTTTATACAAAATTAAATTGGTAAGTATGCCACTTGTAAGTGTACACTTTCCCTTTGCTTACAAATGTACAAACCTATTATTAATATAACAAGTGTATTTGTTGCATGTTATAAGGATTTTCCAAATGTTAAATACAATAATTTATGTTTAATCCTTATTTAAAAATCACTTACCTTTATTTTAGTTATATAACATGTTTATTCTTATTTATACATCTACAAGCTATTTTAATTTATAAATAAAATCTAATATAAAACAAATTATATTCATAAATAAAATCATATATGATGTAACTTAAATTCAAAATATATATATAAACAAACACAAATTCAACCTATAAATAATTATTTTAAATTTTATTTATACCTATATATATATCTATATATATATATATATATATATATATATATATAAACAACACATAATTATTATTGTTTGAAATAACAATCTTGCCAATTTAAAATTAATTAAATTAAGAGATTATCAAATAAATACTTATCCAAATATTTTATACTTAAATTTTTATTACATTTCCAAATTCACTTACACATCCAGGTCTTTTATTATCAGCATTTTATCTGTTCAATTGATTAAAATAGTTAATTACCCATTTCCAGATGTCCAAAACCCGGTTTATCACACTTAATCCAGCCAACCTTACCCAAGTTGAATTCCCATTTCAAAGTTTAAACTTCACACTAATAATCTTATAAGTTCAATTTATCACCTTGGGTATCACATCTCATTCCAAATTTAAAACTCAACATTTAGAGTTTATTTCAAACCATATTTGATATTATGTATATCCACATATTCATATTACTTTCTTTTACATACCAAGTTATACTTAAATTTTAAACCACCTTTGGTTTTTAATTCAGAATAAATTTCTTTAAATTTTCAAACAACTCTTATTTGGAATAGGACCCTTTTATTCAAATACATTAAATAATATTATTTATTATTTTCATATCACTTTGAAACCATTTTCAAATTCTGGACCTAGATTTTAAAATTTCACAATTTAAAAACAACTTCAATTTACAAGTCATACTTATCTAAACATTTCATTTTGCTTGCTCATTAATACACATCTTATTATTAAACGCAACAATCATTTATGATAATAACCAAGATTATCATATCTGGAAACCAATTCATTATTATCTTATTATGAAACTTTTCCCCAAATTCAAAATTTAATTTCAGTTTGAATCCATTTCAAACTTACCTTTATTTAATTTCAATTTGGTTGTATTTCTATTACCTCTTAATTTAATTCCAATAATTTAACAACCAATTACCTTAACCTTTATTAGTAAGAAATATTGCTTTATATATATATATATATATATATATATATATATATATATATATCTCAAAATATATTCTTATATAAAATCATTTAAAATCTTTATATCAGAAAATAACATGTACACTCTCATATATACTCATTCTAGGGTATTATTGATCCTATCCTTAGTGAGTACACCCACCAGAGCCAAGGTTCTCGCTTAACCTGGATCTGATACCAACTGTAACAACCCGGAATTTTCGATCCCGAAAATTCCAGATAGTTAGAAGAAGAAGAAAGTGATAGAAGAAGAAGAAACAGAAAACAAAACACAAATTCTCACATTTGCAGCGGACCAAAATATAATATCAAATAATAACAGTTTACAAAAGAATTCTATATCTGTCAGTTACATTTTAATACATCAGACTTACACACATACTCAAACACTAGACATATACAAATCAACATATCTCAGATAAACAGAAATATATCACAGCGGAAACACTCCATACGTTCCTGCCATCCAGCTCGGCCCCTGAACTCTAGAACATCCTTACCTAAAATCTATAATACTCAGTCTGACCCGAGCATTACATCAAAGTAACACCCGGTTCAGGCTGGAAACCAGCGTGAGTAAACCCATATAATTTAAAATACTAAATTCAAATCATAAAAGAAAACCCCTGGGTAACTCGTACTTTACTATGAGTTCATTATCAGTTATAGCCAACACTTATATTCACAAATCAATTCTTAAGTATCTTCACTTAGTTATAAATGGTCCAGTCATTTAAATCATTCCATTTCGGCCTATTGATAGCACATATCAATCTATAAAGAATCATTGTAGGTTTCAAATTCGAAGTGGTTCGGGTATTTACTAATACCCGACCCCGGTCACTTCGAATCCAATACCATTTATCCCAAGTTATTCGTGTGAAACTCAGTTCAATCTTTAAATACAAGGTGTCGCTTTTTAAACAACAATTCATCATCGACAGATAACCACACAATCACTATTCAAGATAAACATATCATGTCACAAACACCTCATATCAGTAATATCACCCCACTCATTCATAAGAAAGATTAATTGGATCCCATTTCTGATTAAATCAGATTTATTTCTTTAATCACTTTTAAAAAATTTCTTACTTAACAATAATTAATTACAAACCGTTAATTGTGTTTTTAAATTAATAACAACAAGTGATTAATCCTTAATCACTTCCATTTAATTACTTCCCTAAGTAATTTTTTATTTATTACTTCCATATCTAATTCCCTTTTCTTAATTACACATAGTAATTATACATTAATTACTTCACTAAGTAATTTCTCAATTAATTAACAGTGATTATTTTTAATTAAATTGACTAATTAATTAATCTAAAATTAATTACATTAATTAATTAACCAATTAATTAATCACTTAACCTCTTAATTAATTATTTCTTAATTACATTCATTCCCACTAATTACCATTTTAAGTAATTATCCTTAATTACAAATAATAATTAAGCTTTAAGTTTTATCTTATTAATTATTTATTCTTAATTAATCTCAACTTAACCGATTAAGAATAACTTGTATTTATATTAAATACTTCCTCAAATCATTCACTTTATTATAACCAATTAAAATCAATTTGAAATATGATTTTACTTTTAGAAAAAATAATTCAACACTTAAATATAATATACTTAAAAACTTTGAAAATCCTTTTCAACCATATTAAATTAAATTAAACAATTATTTAACTTTTAAATCCCATTTTTATATACTTTAAACTTATTCATTTATAATTTCTTAGATATAACTTTACTTGAACATTTTTATTTCAAAACTAATTTGAACTTCTAAATCTTAATCCAAATTGAAAATATATTGAGTTAACATTCAAAATCAATTTAATTAACTACTCTAAAGGCAACCATCCTTTATATTTGAATTTCGAAATATATTAAACTATAGTACAATTAAAATTTGATTTCCATTGTTTGGGGAAAATTGGCTAACAACTTTAAACTTGAGTTCTTCTTACATAACTTTGCTATAAAATTATGCAGACCTATTTTCCTTTACCAAAAAATTTCTTTACTAGAAACCAGATTATCACCACAGCAAACTTTACACTTGTTAATTCAAGCAATATTATGTCTAAGTCCTTTAGTTTACTTAATTTTTAAAATTTAGTTTTGAATCCTTATGTTAATTTATTTACAAATCATATGTTTATAAACATCTTATTTACATATGTATTATATTTTAAACACTTTAAATTTTCATGTTTACTATTAAATAAAACTTTATATTATATTTTCTATTTATATTCCCTTTTATACTATTTATATATGTTTACAACTTTAAAGAATATAATTTAATAATTAATTAAACACCTATATTTTTAAACCCTTACTTTATTTTAAATTTATAAAACATGTTTATTTATTTTGTTTTCTTACATTTTATATATTCTCAACTTTATAAGAAAATGAGTTTAAAATCTAATTATGCTAAACAAAAAATCATGCATACATATTTTAAAAATAAAGAGTTTAATTTTCAAATAACTTTTGAAAATTTACTATATTAGATTCAAATAAAATTTTCAAAATACATATATTTATATTTATTATAATTAGAAAACAAGTTTCTATAAATTTCAAAATATAAAGTTTTAAATCCTTTTAGCTTTATATTTACAAAACATTCCTTTTTAGATTAACTTATATTTTATATTTATGCATTTTCTATTATTTAATCTTATATAACCTTTTTAAGGAAAATGTTTTAAAACTTAATTTCTATAATAAATCCAATTTATTTATAAATATGTACATTTTGAATTTTCCAAAATCAAAATTTTATTTACAATTTAACTTTCAATCTATATATATTCATAAATATGTTTATTCAAAAAAATTCAAATTAATCCACAATCAAATTTATAATTAATATATTATTCAATTTTTTTTTCTAAATTTCTAATTAGAAATTCTATTTAAATTAAAAATCATTTATATACATATATAAGTAAATAACACATATCTTTATTTATTTTGGAAAAAATGAATTTAATTCATAATTTTAACCCAAAATTTATATTAATTATTAATTCAAATTTGACTCAAAAACCAAGAATGTTACAGATTCCCCCTTAAGAAAATTTCGTCTCCAAAATTTGCTAGATAAGGATACAACAGATAAAAAGATGTTTTACCAGATTAAACTGAATATTTATCTGAATTTGGCCTACCAAATCAGAATATCATAAATAATTACGAGAACGAACTCATTCAACATTTCACTAAATACTCGGTTCATCATATCTGTGAAATATGTAGGGACTTTGGTTAGTCCGAAAGATAACTAACCATTCATATAATATATCGAGACCCAAACAATAGATAAATGGATTTAATCTTCCATAATTCTCAAATACTTGGTATGGATTCCAAACTCAGGTCGGAATATTCCAAAGTTTACACCAGCTTGTCCTTCTTTTGACTTTGATCTTCACATGAAATGGCAATAAAAATAAACTTTGGTTTTGACCGAAATTGTTTTATTGACACAATCAAATTTTACTTCACATTTTAGTCAATCAATTTATTTCAAATAAAATTTCCATTTATTAAAGTTAAAACGGAAAGCTGATAGAGAAACTGATGATCAGAACACGAAATAGGAACTTATCTACATGACTCGCAAGGCCATCATCATACCAGAGCTTCTTCTTCTAGCTGCCGCAAAGATATCAAAGAATTGAAATTAGATGATGATCAAAAGAGATTGATAGAAAAAGTTGTTTCTGTTGTTATAGGGTATTGACCTTTTGTAGTGCTACTTTCCTGTCCCCTATCTCGTCCTCTTCTTGCACTCATACTCACTATTAGTTGATTGTAAGAGAATTTACTGAGGCACATGGACGGATATCTTAGGGATATACTCATTCTAGGGTATTCTTCATCCTATCTCTAATGAGCTACTTAATGTGTTATACTCCAAAAGCTAAAGTTTTTACTCAACCTTCAGCTCTGATACCAAAATATCACGGCCTGAATTTCAGCGTTCGAAAATCGACACTCGTACTTCACTTGTACTCGCATGCCACGGATTCAACCGTTGAAATGCGATTCGTGCCAGAGCTTATAACACATTAAGTATAACAACACAATGGAAGAAAAGAATATATCATTATATACAACAGATACAACATCAGATACAAATGAATATCAGCACTATCAGAGACAATATACACAGCGGAAAAGATAACACCAACAACAAAAGCTTCAAAGAGATTCAACGCCCAAACTATAGCTCCATCTCTAATGCTCCAAACCAAATAGCTTATCCAAAAGCTTCGAAGACTCCAATCCAAAAGCAGTTATATCCAAACCACAAGCTCGAACCACCATCACGTTGAACTATGCAAAGTCAGTCCAAGTGCAGCAAATGCGATTTCCAAATCCAAGGACTCTAAACGGCTTCAATGACCAAAGACTTCGAAGGCTATCGAATCTACACTTACTATTTGATTTTGTGAAAATCCCAACTTTAGACTGCCCGTGTGGAAAAAGGGGGGCACCTAGAGTTTAGAAAGGGAACAATAAGCTCTGGGTTAGTCATGGGACTAGTATGAGCAAACAAAAATAGTTTTCTTTTAAAACAAAACAAACAAAGAATTTTAAAAAGAAATCCGTAATGCTTTTTGTAAAATGAAACTACCGTAAGGCCTCCCACCACACACATAATGCAAACGCACAATCGGAGGAGATTTCTCCTTATGATAGTCAAACATGCTTGATATGCAAAATCCTTTGATATTATTATTAGTGCATAGTGTAGAAAACCTTTGCAAGTATAATATTCATCTTACCCAGCATACGTACCATTATAGTATACCTACTATGGCTACCATGTTAAATGGCAGGTTTTACAACTAAAACCGTACAAGGCGCGTATTAGAGATTAGGTTTCCAATAAATGGTCAGGCTAAGGAACTTCCTATTGTCACATGGGTACGCCTCTCTAGGGATGCCCCGAGAACTTACCTAGCTCTCTACCAACACAAGGCTGGGTTACCCCTGCCTGGAAGTTACACCTACAAGTATGCCATCCCTGGTCGTTTGCAACCTTTATTCGAGAGCTCTCAACCATAAAGAAACCACAAAGTAATAAATTTGCAGTGACCACATGAGTTAAGTATCTGGGCTACATACCATGATACCACCCCTTTCCAGAAGACATGGACATACCCTAGGGGCGCGACCCCTAAATAACCTTGCTACATTCCTCCTGTTTCGACCATTACCGGGTTGTGAGGTCCTGATGCGGTCTCGCCCGCGCTTTACACAAAAGCCATGCTTCAATCAACAAATGATCGACAGCACTTCGTATGCCACATTACCAAATTGAGAATGTATCACTATTAACCATCAACTACATAACCTCTAAGCTCGTACGTCTTAGAGAAGGGTGTTAAGCTAAGAGAATAATTCTCCGCCACCAAACAGAAATGTATTTGATAGAAACCTGCTTTACATCTCAAAGTGTAATTTCAGACACACATCCATACAAGTCTGTTTCAGGTACGAACATAACCGAAGGCACTTCCAAAGAAGCCCTTACAATCCGGATAATCCTTAATCACGTCCAGGCTCCCCATCACAAAGGGTGATCCAATCTCTATATCGGGGACCAGTCGGTGCAGAGACATTCGAGGGTTATCCTTTCGCTTTCAAAAATATCCGGTCCTCACCGCCGGTCTTCAAATGTTACCCATGTCGTCATATCATTATATGGAATGGGTTATATGACACAAAGTCCTCTCCTGGCTAAACTGAATAATGAGCGCAATATTTATAAACATATGGATATTGGGATCTCGGTTAAGTCACAACTTAAAACCCAAAACTTTTCTTTGCAAATGGTTTAAACAAATTACCATTTTCAAATCTTTAAACAAAAATATTCACTTCACAGAGTTCACCAATTTTCCCCAAAGATCCATTCACTACTTCCAAAACAATTTCCCTTTCGAATCTTTTATAGAAAAGATACACTTTTAAGACCCCTTTTCAATTTGAAAACAAAGTTCACCAATCTTTAATAAAGATTGATTCATAGCCTTCAAAACAATTTCCCTTTCAAATTGGATTAACTCATCCAATCTTTAGATCAAAAACTCGATTCATAGCTTTCAAAACCATTTCCAAAGATTCATTCATAACTTGGAAAACCATTTTCATTTCAAACTTGAAATCCTTTCAATACAAATTGAAAGCTATTATTATTTGAAAACAAATACTTCTCATTTTAAAAAAAATCCGATCAAATATACACAAGTTATATCCTTTAAAGTATAAACTTGGTTAATTTTAAATTCCCGAAATAATACTTTAAAATACTTTAAAAGATGGTTTTAAAATCCACATATATATTACATAACTTGTATAAACCTTTCAAACTAAATTTCCGGGACAATTTCAAATAATAATTTCAATTTCAAACTTCCTTTCAGAAGCTTTTCATATTCAATCCAATTCCATTTCCAAAGCCATTTGGATTCGAAATTCAACTTTAAAACCATTTCATTAAATTCAAATATCCATGACTTAGCGAATTTCCTCGTCAATCCATATTTGTGTGTGTATTGTGCAGTCCAGGGTTTTTACAGAATAGTGCAACATCATCAATAATCACAATCCAAGCACAGCAATATTGATAAGCGGTATAATCTTATAACGCTTATCTTCATATACAGATTCACAGATAAACAATATAAATTTATAACAGATAAATAAATTACATTCATCACAGATAAATAAATTACATTTATCACAGTTCAAATCAAAACAGAGCATCACATATCAGGGATATCAAAACAATTCAATATTCAATAGAATCTAAACATCCATAAGTAAGATCAATTAATTATCTGATTAATTTAAATCAAATCAATTACTTATTAATAGATACTAATCGTGGTTAATCAACATTAATTAATTACAAACCATTTTAATTAATTAACCTTTAATCATTCATTAATTAACCTTTAATAACAAATTAATTAACATTTAATTAATTAATTATCCTTAACTAATCACACTAATTAATTAGCCCTTAATTAATTATCATTCCTTAATCACCTTCGTTAATTAATTATTCCTTAATTAATTACCTTAATTAATTAATTAATCCTTAATTATAAATTAATTAACCTTTTAATTAATAATTAATTATAAATTAATTAACCTTTTAATTAATAATTAATTAATCTTTAAATAAATCATTCTTTAATTATTAACTAATTAGAAATCCTTAATTAATTAATTATCATTAACAATATAAATTAACTTAACTTTTAAGTTAACAAATTTAAAAACATTTGATTAGCTACTTAATTACATTGTTAAGTTTTATTTAAAATAAACTCTTTTAAAAATATAAGTTTAAAACATCTTTAAACTTAACTAATTTTAAAATATTTTATTTCAACACCTTTAACTACATATTCCTACTTAAGAAATAATCATCATTTTAAAAGAATAAATTTAGAAATAAATTTAACTTAAATTGTTAAAGTTTTAAAACTAGAAATCATAACACCTGAGACTCACTCGAGTGCTCCCCGAGACGAATACAAGTTTACTTCGAGTCTTCACCAAAACAAAACCCGTACCTTTCTTTTTAATACTTAAATTTTGTTTAAGTTCTTTTACACCCGGTGCCATTCAAAATACTTGAACCAGTACTCGAGCCATCCACCCTTCCCCCGGACCTCTGCTTCGAGTTAAAACCCTTCTCCCCCAACTCTTTTCCACTGATACAAACTACAGGCTACGCACGTGCACCAGAGTTCTAACCACCTCTGATCCAAACACCTGCGATCAATGAGTCAGCGATGACCTCCCTGCGCCTCACGACCACCCAGATGTTCGAAACGACGGCGAACTTGAGTTTAAGTTATTCGACTCAAAACTGGAACAAACTCGATCACCAAAGATCCCCTCGAACCCACGATGCCGTTCACCAAAACCTTTGCAACTCTGGCCACACCCTCTCCAGCCATCCACACGGCCTTTCCCCCAGGTCTGATGCATTCCGATGCCCTAGAGACGATGCATCAACCACTATTCTGACCTTGACCAAAACTAGGGTTAAACCCTACTCTGACCAGTTCCTGCCGCCACGATAGATGTTCACCACACCTCACATTTTTGCCGAGATCCCCTAGTCTTTCTCCACCTCAAAGCAGATCCCCGACCACCACGAAGTGTCATGATCGCCAGAAAAGTCTTAAACTCATTTTTTGATCAACTTGAAATTTCCCAGTCAATAAGTCATTAAAAATTCTTATTTTACTTCCAAAAATCATTAATTTTGATAACATTTCAGATGGTATACCTGAAACTAGAATTCATGATATTTGAATTTTAACATATTTTGAATTTCGCCTATAATTTTAAATTTCCAGAAAAGACTTTAATTCATTTTTCTTGAATTCATTTTTAAAACTTAAAATATATTTAAACAAACAACTTTTTTTTGAATCCTAAGATCTATTATGGATCAGAGAAGGAGGACTTAAAATTTTTGACAGGTTTGGAGCCTGTAACCTGGAACAGAGATGCATATATCTGTTCTTTACACATGCATAGCCAAATCATGCATATATTTAAAGATTTATACACATTCAAATAAATTTTAACTTTACTTCTGGCATGAATTCAAACAACATTCAAAAAATTCAGATCTCACAAGGGTTTACTCACAAGCATCAACATAAAAATAAATCAAAGGTTGAAAGGTTTGCTCATCTGTGAGTAAAGGTAGAGAACAGAGATGGAGAAAAAGCCGGGAACTTGATGATTTTAAGTTGAATATGGTCTTGATTTTGGATCTGAACTTTTTGGGGTTGAATTGTTTAGCTTGACCAGGTTTATAGTTTGATTTAGATTGAAGATGCTTCAGGCCTGCAGGCTAAAGTTGTTTGTTTTGAATCTGATGTCAGGTTTGAGATTGAACATAGATTGTTGCTTTGCTTTAGAACTTGTTTAAGTGATCTGATGCTTGGTTTCACTTTAATGAAGATTGTTTGAGTTGAGCTTTGAATTATTACTCGATCAAGTTGAAAATTTGAAAGCTTTTGAAACGGAGGATGCTTTCAGGTTTGGATGAAACTTTCCTTAAATTGAAGATTGAAATTTTGATTTTTTGAACTATACTTTGTTTACAGTTTTGAGTTTTAAAAAGATTCTGATTTTTTGAGTTTTGTTTCAGGTCTGAGAAAAATAACCAGGTTTCTTTCTTATTCCTTCCTTTAAAATTTTTAAGTTAAAAGAATTTTTTTCCTTGCCACTTGTATTACCTATGGTAACATTTGTTAAAGTCATATCATTAAAACTTTACACTTGTTAATTCAAGCAATATTATGTCTAAGTCCTTTGGTTTAATTAATTTTTAAAATTTAGTTTTGAACCATTATGTTGATTTATTTATAAATCAAGTTTTTATAAACATCTTATTTACATATGTATTGTATTTTAAACGCTTTAGATTTTCATGTTTAATATTAAATATAACTTTATATTATATTTTCTGTTTATATTCCCTTTTATACTATTTATATATATATCTACAACTTTACAGAATATAATTTAGTAGTTAATTAAAAAATTATATTTTAAACCCTTACTTTATTTTAAATTTATAAAACATGTTTACTTATTTTGTTTTCTTACATTTTATATATTCTCAACTTTATAAGAAAATGAGTTTGAAATCTAATTATACTAAACAAATAATCATACATACATATTTTAAAAATATAGAGTTTAATTTTCAAATAACTTTTGAAAAATTACTATATTAGATTCAAATAAAATTTTCAAAATACATATATTTATATTTATTATAATTAGAAAACAAGTTTCTATAAATTTCAAAATATAAATTTTTAAATCCTTTTAGCTTTATATTTACAAAACATTCCTTTTTATATTAACTTATGTTTTATATTTATGCATTTTCTATTATTTAATCTTATATAACCTTTTTAAGGAAAATCTTTTCAAAACTTAATTTCTATAATACATCCAATATATTTATAAATATTTACAATTTGAATTTCCAAATCAAAATTTTATTTACAATTTAACTTTCAATCTACATATATTCATAGATATATTTATTCAAAAAAATTCAAATTAATCCACAATCAAATTTATAATTAATATATTATTCAAAATATTTTTTCTAAATTTCCAATTAGAAATTCTATTTAAATTAAAAATCCATTTATATACATATATAAATAAACAACACATACCTTTATTTATTTTGAAAAAACTGAATTTAGTTTACGATTTTAACCCAAAATTTATATTAATTATTAATTCAAATTTGACTCAAAAACCGAGAATGTTACATCAACCATGTGCATTACATTCAATCCATAAGTGCACCCTAAATTTTTCATCCAATCATAAATCATATCATATTAATCCTTTTAATTTAAAATAAGTAAACTCAATATTCAATTACAGTGATGAACCAAGTCATCCAATCTTCCATCATCCATTCAAATATCACCAAATCTCTTGTTTTATGTGTTCATCTTTAAGTTATCATTAAATTATTTTAGTGATTATCTTCCAAAGCATGTCTATCACTAGTTTACCTTTTCTTGAACAACGTCAGTTGGTGAATAGCTACTCATTCCATCATGGGTGCTACCCTGACTAGATTCACCTAGACTTTCCTAAAAGATTAAACGTAAGCTCCCTGATACATTTCAAAAGCGTCCATCATGAGCGTCAATAGGCCTTCTTAGTCCCTGGACCATTATCGTTCACGGTGCCAATTCATTTATTTATAACACCGCCCTATTGTTTTGGAACCCTACCATGGCACCTTGTCATAACCCCTCTTAGAGTTTTTAAAAATGTTATGAGGTTGAACCCTATCATGGCACCCTGTCATATAAAAGTCGATAGTAGACTTAATAGCTAGGGCAGCCTGCCATCCAAAAACTCTATGAGTTGGTACATCTTTGCGATCGTGATTCAACCCTCTTCTTTCATTAGTTAGTTGTGTACCCTATTCTTTAGATAAAACATCTTTTATCTTTGATTAAATGATACCCTGTCATTGATTAGCTTCTTTAAGCTTTCTTCCATTTCAAAAATAAATTAACACAATTTTAACTTATAAAATCCTTCCATTATTTCATCCCTATGAAATAGTCAATTAACACTTGGAAATCGTCTTTACAAGTGTGCTCATTTTACTTAGAAAACCATAGCTTCCCAAGTTATCCCAAAATGAACTTAGCTACTGCATATTGTCATCCAATAGCCATCACAAGTCAAGCCTAGCTATCGCATATTGGCTATCCCATAGCCATCACGAGTCGACCCTCAACTAACCATAACATGTTGATAGTTTATTTTAGCTATTGCAAGTGGAGCCTCTATAGGTTATACCAAATTGATAACTTCCCAAGCTATCGCGTGTTGAGCCTCAAATGGCTATCGTAGATCGACACTTTTCCTAGCCATTATAGGTTGATAGCTCCACAAGCTATAGCAAGCTGAGCTTCAAGTAGAAGTCGCAAGTTGACTTACCTAAGCTATTACAAGTTGATTTTCATACACTATTACAAGTTGGTAGCTATTATCAGTTGAGCTCTAGGAGTTATTACTTGCTGGATTCTAATAGCTATTGCAAGTTGACATCCTACTAGCTATCGCAGGTTGAGTACCCAGGGTTATCGCAGGTTGATGTGGCATTTTCGCAAATTATTTGAAAACTATTTTGTTACCTTACTAAGTAATTACTTTACGCCAAATCTCACTTGGTGTCGAATCCTCATTGGTGAATATGTCTCTTTTCAATTTCCTTTTCAAAACTAGTTAGTTGCAACTTTAATTGATTAACTAAATTAATTTAATTAATTAATTCTTCACTTTACCAAATAATTCATATAAAATCGAAAATCAACGGGAGAAATACCAAAAAATCCAATTTGTTATATTTTACCTCATATCATAATTTCAAGTCAAAATTGTTAATTTCATTATTTTTAATAATTAATTTCTTCGAAGTTAACCATTTTATCAACGTAGAAAATATATAGCAATTCCAAATAAATTCTATAAATCAGGAAATTAAAACTCATTATTCTTTTATCATTACAAACATCATATTAAATTTTTGAAGCATATAAATGTAATAAATCATGTTTTACCTTAAAAATTGAACATTTTCCTTTCATTTAAATGTCAAATCACATTCCAACCAATATTTAGTCAATCAAACACATATATCGTCATCAAAATCATTCATTTCAAATTAAATCTAAACCTTAACTGGTTAAGAAGGCTTTTAGGGAAAATTTTACTCATCTTGATCAAGGAAACCTTGTTGTAATCTCTTTTCATCTTAACGCTAAAAGCTTGAATTCTTCTAGCTTTGAATTTCTATTCTCCTTACTTCAAAATGGTGGTCGTCCTTGCATTGTTTTAGGAACTTTTTTGTAAATGAAAATAGTGTGGAATGAGGGAATCGGACTAAGAAAAATAGGGTAGTGATTTTGGCTTAGTCTAATATCCCTTCAAGCCTAGTTTCACCAACACATCTTCCCTAATACAAATTCTTCGCATTCTAAAACTTAATTTATTCATCTTTACTAACAAGGCCAACTTCAATTGTCCTAATTACCCTTGGTGTATTCAATTACTTTTTTAAAGTGTCACACACTTAATTAATCAAATCTCTCTCATGCAATTCTTGCAATTAAATGATTATATTTACTCCTTTTATAATTTTCTCTTCATATTTATATAATTTAATTTTCAATATTATGGATCCTCCAAAATATTGAGTGTTAGTGTGAAATCAAGGAGAGGAGTCCTTATTTCCCATATTTTTTGAAAGTAATTATTCGGCAATATTGTGGTAAATTATCAAGGATAAGCTGCAAATCCGATTGAATGCAAACTACAATTTGGATGGTAATTTTTCATAAAATTTCACAAATAATTGCAAGAACAAATCATACTGCAAATTAATTGAGATAGTAATTACTATGCTAATTTAGCATATATGGGTGGAGAGAAATTCAAGAATATTCAAATATATAGAAACTACATATTACATTCATTTAGAATTATTGTTACAGGATTGTAGGCAATTGATAAGACTTGCAAAAATTAAGTAAAAGAGACTAAGGGAGAAGAACATATCATTACTAATTTTGAATTCAGTGTTTAGTAATACAGTAGTAGCAGTGAAATATTGAAAGAAAACATCACTAAGCTGTGACTAATCTCCTAATAGTCCTCGAACTACCAGCATTAGAGGTGGAATAATTTCATAAGTACCAGGTCTGTCTCATAATGGATTGAATCAAGTAGAAACGTTGGAGGAAGACAATAAATTAGGAATGGCGTCCATTAAAGATATGATAGAAGGATAAATAATGTAAAGTGATAAATAATACTTCATTTATTATTTTTCTACTCAAGTAATGTGTTGAACGATCGACAATAAAGTTAAGAAGAGTGTTTTTGGTCGTTGTTCAATTTTTATATGCGTAAGGCTATAAGGGAACGTGCTATGATTTTTGAGTAGGAGAAATGTATTATACCCTTACCACTGTTTGTTCCCTTATATGTTATATTATGTGAAATATGAGTTAAATCCGCATGCCACTTCATTTTCAATTTTCCCAAAAACGCATGTGTTGCCATGTGTCTCGGTAGTTTAATTATTGTGACGACCTGGGATTTTAGCAATATTATTTTAATAAGCATTTAATCTAATTAAATAGAATACAATTATCATTTTAAAAATGAATAATATTTTTAGCATTTACCATTTATCTATATATGTGTGTGTAATATGGAAGGAAACTAAGATTTAAAAATTCAAAATAAAGTCTTTCAAAAATATTTTTAAAATCTATTTTATTCACACTAAATAAAAAAACTCTACTTTATTAACATTTGATATAATATATATATATATATATATATATATATGTATGTATGTATATAAATGTAACCTGGATAATAATGCTTAAATTAAATTCAATCTTATCAATATTAAATAAATATAAAAAATTATATGAATGTAAATTAAGTATTTGATGGTTTAAGCTTAAAATAGAAATAGAAATAAAAACAAGGATTTATGTTAGAAATAGAAATAGATATATAAGGCAACTTCTATGGAATTATGAAAACATAAAGTAAATACATAAGGAAATTCTAGAATATATATACTATGGAATACATGTGTGAATGCAAGGCAAGAAGATAAAAAAAATATCTACATACAAAAATCAGTAGGATGTGGCTATAAACTTGTAAGGAAACATTTGCATTAAATGCTATCATTTCAAGCACAAAAAAAAGTCATTTTGCAACCTGTAAAAAAATCATTTCAGTTCTAAAAATGAAAATCTTGCCTAGTCAAAGAAATATCTCTGAGCAAAGAAATAAGCTTATACGAGTGAACACCTACCCTGTTAAACCATTTTCTCTTTATATATACATCTATTCTTGTTCCTGTTCGTTCACAACATAGCAAACCATAAAGAAATAAAAAAATAAGCATCATCATCTTATAAACTCAAATACAAATCAGCTGAACAAACAGGAAGATTAAAGGAAGATCAAACTGCAGCTTTTCAACACAGTATTGGTTCTCTGTTCAAACTCTTTTTATCAAGAGAGTAAACACATTTTTTTAAAGACTTAAGTATAATTTAACTGTGCAGGTGATTTATGAATAATATTGTGTTGCATGCGCATTATTTTTGAATATAGCTCTGTGTATGTATATGAGTTGTTCTGTGAAAATTGAACATGCATGTTCTTCCTGTTTTTAGTTACTGGATTGAATATTTAATCAAAATTCAAAATACTTTCATCCAACCATTGTTAGGCTTAGATTTTAAAACAAAAAAGTTGTTTAAACCTAAATTAAGATTTTAAAATTTGTTTTAAACATATTGGTGAAGTATCACCACTGGGAAACTTGTTTTACAGAGCAAAATTCAAATTTATGCTAAATTCGAGTGTTATGAATTGTTAATTCAATTATATCACTTGAATAAACATTCAAAAATAGGATTTTTAAAACATAAATGGTAATTTTAGTTAAGTATATTAAGAGCAGTTTATAGATGAACTGGAAATGGATTTTAATCAATTTTTGGTGATCGAACAAATATTGGATGTTGAATTTTCGATCAAAGCTAGCTTGGTGATTAATGGTATCAGGAAAATTGTTAAATAATTTTTCTATTGCAAGAGATGATGGAACAAGGCGAAATTAGGGTTTAATGCTCGAGATTGGACGTGGTCGAAAACGAGATGTTTGCGTCTCCTCTGGTCGATCGAGCTGCTCGAAATTGAGGGGAAGTGTAGTATAGGGGATTGATGTAGTGAGGCCGGAGTTGTATCGCCACCATTGGTCGGCGTGAGTGAGGCGAAGCATTTTGATAGGTGAGATCGAGTTCGAGTTTTCGAACTGAAGACTCGATCTCGATTTATAGCTTATGGAGTCGAATCAAGCTTTGGTTTCGTATATAGCGTTAGTTTGTGACCCGCCGGAGGTAGCGTAGTTCGCTAGAGTAGCAGTGAGACGTTGTGCACATGTACGGCACTGGAATGGTGTCAGGAGGTTTTGGTTGTGAGCCACGAGTAGGTTCTCGAGAAAATGAAGAGCTTGCTTCGGGTTGGAACCCGAGTGCTTGAGCGTGCTTACCTGTTCTTGTAGTTTAAACTTAAACTTTAACTTAAACTTGAAAAAAAAGAAATATATGAGGAAGGAAGGAAGACTCGGGGAAATGGGGAGGAAACTCAAGTTTTGACTCGAGTGGACCTGGGGATTTACTCGGGTTAGGTTTTCAAAGGCTAAGTATAATGAAATTTGAAGTAATATCATCTCAAACAAATTTTAAGTATTGAACACTTAATTAATGTTTGACAATTTTAAGTTATGAATTTATTATAAGTTTTAATTATTTATGTGAAAACTTACGAATGTTTTTAAATCCAATTAATACTTTAATTAAGCAGTTAATTTTAAGATAAGTGTTTGAACTTTAATTAACATTAAAGTTTTTAAGTTAGTAATAATTTGATTTCAAAGATATTAAGGAAGATTGTAAAATATTAAGTAAGAAGATAATTAAGAACATTAATTTATTGATAATGGTAATTAACTAAGTGAATTGAGATTTATAAATTTGTTATTAAAGATTGATTAACAAATGATTAAGTGTTAATTAGAAATTAAGGATTTTAAATTAACTACTTAAAGTTAATTAATATATGATTAATAGTTAACTAATTAAGTAAGTTAATTAAGAATTAAGAATTGATTAATTAAGTAATTATTGATAAATAAATGGGTAATTAAGTTTTATAAATTAATAATTAAGGTTATTAATTAATAATTAAGGAGTGATGAATTAAGTGACTAAGGTTTAATAAATTGACTAAGAAGTAATTAATTAATTAAATGGTATGAAATGGAATAATTAATTAAGTAATGATTAATTAAGCAGGATTAAGTGATTTATTCTCAAGTAATTGATTTAAAATTGAATATATTACAATAAGGATTAAAGATGCTTGCTTATGGATGATAATAAGTAGAATATCTGAATTTATGATATATATTTGGTGATATTCTGTGATACTATGTGATATGCCTTGATATAACTGTGATGACTGTGTATGATTTATCTGTGATAAATGCTATGTGAATTCAAAGTGTTGAATTAAATTGTTTAAACTATTAAACAACTTGACCTTTAAAATGGCGTTTGGATTTCGATGAGACTGGGATCGGGTGTCAGTTATGATCATCTGAAAACCACATCGATCCAAAGTAAACGATAGGTCGTGGCATCTCAAGTGAAGATCGAGATGGAGTTTCAGAGTGCATGGGTTATCGTCGTTAACTCTAAGTGTGATTCCAAAATGAGTGTAACGAGATAATGCCTTCGGTTTCGTTCGAACCCGAAACGAACTTGTATGGATCGAATGCTTTCAGAACATCATCGTGTGGACGATAAGCATTCTAAGATATGTGTTCTCTAAAGGTAATCATAACCTCAAGCCCCATCAACCGAGAATGGCTAAAACAGGGAAGGTGTAGCAAGATTAGGTGGGTAGCACCCAAGAAGGACGAGATATACCCCTGTTTAGATGTCCCTTTATTTCGGCTGTGTGGGCAGTTGTTGGCCACAACTGGAGGGTTATCTTGTTCGAGACTGTCCAGTAAGGGATGGTTCCTGCCTTGTGTTGTAGGGGGTCAGGAGTGATCCTCGGTACGATGATCTAGGCCCCGTACTATGATGGACGATGCCCCAGTAGCCCTGTCATTGATGGAAACTCATTATCCAATAAGCGCCCTCGGATTTGATTGTATACCTATGTATGCTGGAATTTAATAAATGTAACAATTTTGGCTATTTTCTATTTACTTGAAAACCCTAAACACTATTATAATATCACTGGATTTCCTGTCAAATGTTTTGGTTAGCATAAGGTAAAAACTTACCCGTGTTTATGTGTGGGAAGTCTTACGCGATACCTTTATTTTCAAATGGTTTTCAATGTTAAGCAACTTTAACCCGTTTACTCACACCAGACCCATGTCTGACCCAGAGTTTATTCTGTTTTCTTAAACTCTTGGGTACTCAATTTTTTATGAGTAGCCAAGTGATGGGTCTTGGATTGTTGAAGTCTGGAGGAGCTTGGAGCAGGAGTCCAGGCTTATCTATCTATAGAGTTCCGCCGTGTTAATTAATGTATGTTGTATTTTGGGATGTATGTAATGGATGATGTATATGACTGTCTTATTTAAATGATGTTGTGTAACTCTGATATATGTAAAACTATGTAATAGTTATGTGATGTATTATATTTTGTTCCGTTTCCGTTATGAGATTCTGATGTTGTTATTCTATTTTTCTATCTTTCCTATTTCTATCTATTTCTTTTCTTATTGATGATACGTCTTTCTGTGGATTAAAAGGCGGGTCGTGTAACGACCCGATATTTTCAACCATTCGCATCCGCACATGTCGGACTTGAATTGCTCAAAATACCGCGTTGTAAATAAAATTTGGCAAATCTCAGAATATACAGTAAATACATAATCAAAGATCACAGATACAGAGTATTTAATAATGCAGCGGAATTTAAAAGAAATAGTAGTTCATGAAGCTACTATATAAAAATAAGATACATCAGTGTTAAACATGATACAACAAAAAGTAACAAGATACATCAGGTACAAATCAGATTACATCACTGAAATCACTGGATACAGAAAGCAAAATGGATAGCTGGATCTTCAAGGAAAGCTCCAACTCCGAAGGTGAATCTTGAATGCTAACTCACTCAATCTGACTCGAGCGTAAAGAAAAAACACAAAACACTCGAGTCAGGACATAAATACTTATGAACTATAAATCAACTCAAATGAACAGTAACAAAAATGCATCAGTAATTTAAAGGATGCTTGGGATCGCCCATCCTTTAAGGATCCGTTAAACTATTTACTATGTAGTAATATTGCGCTATTATAATAATGTCTACAGTAAAATAAACATACTTTTAAATAGCGTTCCGGGCTACTCATATCACCCTTCACACATAATAGTCCCAGTAGTCCATCCAATATCATGCCATCTCCACTCCGGATGACTATCAGAGGATACCACACGGGCAACGGGTGAAGTCCATCCAATATCATGCCATCTCCACTCCGGATGACTGTCAGAGGATACCACACGGGCTACGGGTGAAAAACAAACTCGTAGTAAAGGCTCGGTATGGTAGGTGACACGGCACACAAGGCAATGCCAGGGTAGATATACCAATTACGCACACGGGCTGGTGGTAACGCAGCAGCCACATACGCCCACCTCGGAACACACTCCCATATCAAAATCGGAGGATGGCCATCAAATCAATCACCAGTAAGAGTATAGTATCGAAGGAATGTGTCCGATAGGAGGAATGACCTCACTTGGCCCGAGATCGCTCCTGTTTTAGCCACCTTATGCCAACTCACGGGAGTTGGGTCCACGTAATATACCTCAAGAACGTCGCCACCATCCTACTTCATTCTGGAATCTCCACCGCGTACACGGTTGTTAAAGTGGTTTTCGGAGTTGGCAGAGAGTATGACAACTTCCGATCCCGGTCTCTTTAACAACCAAATGTTATTATAACGCCGTGGTCATTTCAAAATAGTTTATACTTTAAAAAGATCAAATAATTTCATTTCAAACTATATTTCTTTCAAAATAGTTTATACTTCGAAACCAAAACCATTTTTATTTCAAAACTATTTATTCAATCAAAATAGTTTATACTTCAAAACCAAAAACATTTCAAACATATATTCATTTCAAAATCATAGTATTTTCAAAGTATAACTCTTTCGAAACCAAAAATACTTGAAACAATTACACTTTGAAAATCATAACATTTCAAAATCATACATTTGAAATCATCGGATATTCATTTAATTCTTTACATTTTACAATTCATTCAATTAATCCCAAATTTTCAATTTCCAACTTAATTCAATTCAAACCATCAGTTTCAATTAAATTTCCCAATAACCATTTCAAATCATATCATTTTCAAATATAGATTTGATCCACAAATTAAACTATTCAATTTTTAATAAATTTCAAAGCTTTAATATCCCGCATTTCAAAACTAAATTTTATAATTTCATATATCTCAAATCTAGTTTCATTATTACTTAGTTTTGAAATATTCATTTCATAAATCCAATACTATTTAAATAAACTCAATTTACAATTAAACTAAATATCCTTTCATACCAATATAAACTTCAAATATTCATTTATCAAAAGTACATATCATTCTAATTCATATTCTTTATCAAAATAAAGATCAAATCATTTCCAAACCTTATTATCAAATCATTATTTGAATTCAAATTCAAATACTCAAATTTAAATATCATTTTTAAATCAAATAAGTCATTCATTTGTTATTTCAAGTATCAATACAAAATACATTAAAAATTCCATTCGAAATTCATTTATCTCATTACATTTCATTCCATTTAACACATAACCAAGTAAACCTTACTTAAATTCAAATTCAAATTTAAATTCCTTAAAAATTCAAATTTAAATATTAAAATATATTCAAAACTTCTTAAATTTCACAATTAATCAATTTCCAAAATTTAAATCATTTAACACTTTAAAATATAACTCAAACAGTGTTAAAATTATAACATTTCAAACATTGTCAAGTTATAGCAACGACAGCATTTATAAAGTGCTATCGTAGCTTATAGCTTCCAAAAATGGTTTAGTTCAAGAATAACGGTGTTTATAAAATGTCGTAATAGATATTTAGTTATTTCAAACATTGTTAGATTCAAAACAATAGCATTTAAAAATGGTGTCAAAAGACTACAACATTTTGAAAATGCTATGAATTCCAGATTTCATTTTTTTCTTTTCAAAAAAATAATAAAACTCCAAATTTTATTATAACTCAAAAATCATATTTCTAGACTTCAAAATTTCACATTTAAAATCATTTTAACATATGATTTAACACAACAAAATTTTTAGATCAAATATTCAATTTAAAACTCCATTCATTTATTAAGTCAAAATTCACTGTTTATTAACATATAAATTAAATAAAACTTAAAATTTTACTTCAAATATAATTTTAAAACTTTAAATTTAATTTCCATTATTTATTTACATTTTAAAATAAAATTTAAAGTCTAAAATCTCAATTATTTCACATTTACGTACTCAAATTCACAATTTCAAGACTTAATATCTAATTTTCTTAAAACCATAAAATATATATTTTTAAATCAAAATTTCATACTTTTAAAAATACATATTTTAATAAATATCATTTAAAAATATACCACGGGGTCTGTATATAATTTTCTAACCTAGGTCAAGTGATACGGATATATATCATTTCAATCCGCAGTTTACAAAGAAAACCCGGGTTCTATCATTTCAAACCCGCAATCCCAAGTCAAATAAAATACAATAAAAATCGCTCAGGCCTATCATTTCATCCCATAAAGATTTTTCCTAATCTAAAGTCCATTTGGGTATGTATCATTTCAACCCATAGTGATTCTATTCTAACAGGGAACTTGCAGTGTGAATATATGCATAAACAATATAAACAATGTCAGTGTCACAATATAATGTCATATATCACATGTCAGGTGATAATTAACAGTTTTAATATGGTAATAACATGGCATAGCATATCATATGATCATCATTAACTTGCATAACATTTTATATTACTAAACACTTGTCATCAATTCACTATTTCATAAGTATAAATGTCAGAGTGAGAAAGACTCACCTTTTATGAAGTTAGAGACAAACAACACACACAAGAGCGATTCCAAAGGCACGACAAGCACGATTTGATTTGAATTGATGGAGACCCTTATAAGCAACACAAAATATAACATACATAAGCACAAACATAGATATCGACATACAAATGTAATCAACAACTTTAGTTTGCAGAACAGTTGCAAAACAAGAGAGATGACCAAACCTTAGAAGCAAAAGACTTGCACACGACAACATAAGCTTGTCACATGATCAAATGGACTTGCTCTCATCATACTAGGCTCGGCCTAGATGCCAACATGGCTTAGGTTTGGGTCAATATGGGTTCATATGGCTCGGTCTAACTTGGATATGAAGGAGTGGAAGTTGTGACATGAGAAATACAAAAGTCAAGGCAATTAAGTGGATTTTTTGGTGCAACTATAGGTTCGGCCTACCATGGCTTGGGCTTGGTCAAGCAAGGGGATGGTCAGGTGGTGGATGGAGTGGCGGCCAGAGGTGGTGGAGGGACTGGTGGTGGCGGCCATGGAGGTGGTTTAGTTTAAAAATGAAGGCTATGGCCTTAAGGGTTTGGCTAGGCTAGTTTGGTGGAACTTTTGTGCAAATTTTGTGGTGCAACATCAACGGATGATCATGGCTACTGTCTTGGTCAGAGGAGAGGCTTATGAGCTGCTGGAGATGATGGTGGAGAGGATGGTAGTGGGGGTGGTAGAGGCTAGGCCTAGCAAAACACAAGAAGTATCAATGCAAAAATCAATAGGAAAATCATAAAAACAAGAAGAAAGATGATAGAATTTACCAAATTTTTGTAAAACAAATGGCCATGAGTTTTTTTCTCAAGAAAGATGATAAAATTTTCGTGAGAAAGAGTGAGTAATGTGGCTGAAAGATGGAGTAGGGTACGGCCAAAGCATTGATGAATGGAATTTGGAAAGTGAAAGGTCGGAATGCAAAAGGACTAAGCACACAAAAGATCTCAAACTCTACATATATTCATTATTTCTTTTTAAATTTTTATATAACTGAAAAACATATATAAATTCAGTTAAAATACGAAAATATAGTAAATAAACAAAAATATTTAAATTAACTATTAATTATTAATTATATATAGTTCAATTAAATAAAACAGCAAAATTTGCAACTAGTCTTGAAAATATGAAAAATAAGTGCAATGCACTTGGGAAAATTTTTATGTACTTAAAAATATTTATAAATAAAGATAAGAACACAAAATAAAAAGTAAATCACAAAAATAAATAAATAAATTTTAATTTAAATATAGTTTAGATGAAGAAAATAGCAGAAAAAGGAAAACAGCCTTTTAAAAATAGGAAATCATCATAGTAAATTTTAGAAAAATTCTATTATCATTTCAAAAATATTTAAAAGCAAAAATATACATAATATAACATATTAAAACATATTAAAATAAAATATGACAAAGAAAAATAAAATTTATACAATTTAAAATAACAAAATTGCAAAATAAACAATTTATACTCAAAATTGAAATGTACATATCTTTTGCAGTTTAACTCCGTTTTCCACGAAACAAAAAGCAATGTTCAAGTTATTAAATCTATTTTCATAATAAAAGATAAATTTAAAATTTCAAACTTTTAAATTTTTAAGTTAAAAGTCAAAGTTTGACTATTTTGACCAAAATCAACATTTTTTGGAAATATTCAATTTATGCATGTTTGAAATTCTAATCCACATCAAAATCAACATTTATATTTCAATTAACAAAATATATTAATTTTAATAAATAAAATAAAGTTTTTAAATTAGGAATTTAAATTAAAATAACTAAAATATACAATTACAATAATCAGAAAATACAGGGTTGTTACACTCTCCCCCACTCAAAACTTTTCGTCCCCGAAAAGGAATGAGGTACGGGAAAGCACAGAAAAAGATTGAATGAAATAGTATTAAGACAAGATGACAAAAAGATTAAAATTATACCTGATAACTGTTGCTATAGGTAAGTTTAACAATGTGGAGATGATCTTTCCAAGATCTTCCAGAATCAAGAACACAAGCATGAAAAGAATCTTTTAGGATCTGATTCACCCTTCCCGTTTGACCGACGGTCTGTGGATGGCAAGTGGTGCTTAGATTCAAAGATGAGTGCCAAAGATTATTAAAGATTTTAGAAAGATTTCTAAACAGACTGGTATATGCAATAGCCTCCCATTCTGTAGCAAGATAAGGGAAATTAGGACAACCAAAAGATAGTTTGAAAAACAAAATAAAATAATAAATTTAAAACCATAAAATTTCAACTTAAACTGAAAATTAATTTTACATAAGTCAAATAAATCTTAAGCATCTCTAATTTCATTATCTTATCATCCAATTATCTTAAATTAACAAATCCCTAAAATCATGTATTTGAAAAATCTTTTATTATACTCAAAATGTACCAAATAAAATTTAATTCTTCTTCACTACTAATTAAAATTAAATTTATTTCTCTCAATATATTTTATCACCTATGTTAAATATACTCACACTCATTGCAACTGCCTTAAATTTATTCTTAGTTCCTTTATCATCATTTTATATTGTAAATTATTCCATTACACTTTTTCTTTATTTACCTCTGTTAATCCTTTTATAACTAAAATTTAAGTATATAACATTTATAATAACCACTAAAATTTTATTTATAAAATCTTTTTTTTATATTGTATATTATCCAATTACATATTCAACTTTTGAAAATTAAGGTAAGTTATATTGGAATGAAATTGTGTATTATACAAATAAAACTTTCTAATTAAATTATTTCAAGCTTGAATATTAATCCGAATCTTGAAATTATACTTAGAAATTATCTTTGAAGAAAAAATTTAGGAATTAAATTTCCGATAAATTCCGAACTATTTAGAGATAAATAAATGCTCATATACTATATATATATATATATCCCTTCAAATTTAAATCATATATCAGCATATGTTATAATCCATTCTTATTTTAGAAATTAAAATCAATTAAATTTTCACAAAACAAAACTGTAGCAAGACTACAGAATGGTCTCTTCACTTCGAAACTCGAAAATGAATGTCAATGATGCTGCAGTCATCACCGAAATTATTTTCCAGTGACAAAGAGAAGAGCACTAAATTTAAATTTAAAATTCTTTGGAAACAAATTTCTATTCGAAAATACTTTAAATAATATATCCCTTAAAACTTTAAACACAAAGTTTGAAATCCATCGGAAATTAAATTCTCAAATTCTTGTTTAAATTCATTCTAAATTTCCAATTAAATTTATAATCATGTTTTATAGTTCAATTATTTATATGTGAAATAAGAGAAATATATATATATATATAAAATCAAATATTATTTCTCAACAACCAATTCAATGAAATCTAGAAAAAAATATTTATAATATAGTTACAAAATTTATTTCATTACTAAATTTGAAAAAAACAACATATTGTGTCAGTTTGTTCTGTTCAAGTGTTTTGGAAATCTTATCGATAGCGTTGATCAGACGAATCAATCAGAAACACAAATCAACATCAACAACTCAAACAACACAATATAAAACAAACATTAAATACAGATTTACAAGTACAATTCAAAATGTTTTGAAGATAAGTTAGAAACAAAGATGAGATGATTAAATAACAGAATAGCGACATGGATAAGCTTATATAAATCGTGGGCAACCTTAACCGGGTCAACCGTGACTTAAAGAATAAGATCGATGTGGATTTCTTGGGTAAATCAACATTCGATCTCAAGATGTAGAGTTCGAAATTATAAGAGATACTAGCATCTAAACCGATGATGTAGAATCTCTGGTGAATCGATGTTGTTGTAAAGGAGTTTTCCCCCTTTACAAATAAATTTGAGGTTGGCGAGACCGCCGATTCATTATGAAGATCTTTTGAAGTTGAGTTATGGGATACTCCAGAAACAAAAGAAGATATATAGTGAGGGACACGAATGGATTTTGAAACCACAGGGAATGTTCCAAAATTCAAAGGAATCGAGTCAAAAAGGAAGAGGTTTAAACTCGAATGAAAGTGATTCTGTAAATACATTTACCCTATATACTGAGTTTTGCCTAGAGCTACCAAAGCTCTGATACCAACTGTAATGACCCGATATTTTCAACCATTCGCATCCGCACATGTCGGACTTGAATTGCTCAAAATACCGCGCTGTAAATAAAATTTGGCAAATCTCAGAATATACAGTAAATACATAATCAAAGATCACAGACACAGAGTATTTAATAATGCAACGGAATTTAAAAGAAATAGTAGTTCATGAAGCTACTATATAAAAATAAGATACATCAGTGTTAAACATGATACAACAAAAAGTAACAAGTACATCAGGTACAAATCAGAATACATCACCGAAATCACTGGATACAGAAAGCAAAATGGATAGCTGGATCTTCAAGGAAAGCTCCAACTCCGAAGGTGAATCTTGAATGCTAACTCACTAAATCTGAATCGAGCGTAAAGCAAAAACACAAAACACTCGAGTCAGGACATAAATACTTATGAACTATAAATTAACTCAAATGAACAGTAACAAAAATGCATCAGTAACTTAAAGGATGCTTGGGATCGCCCATCCTTTAAGGATCCGTTAAACTATTTACTATGTAGTAACATTGCGCTATTATAATAATGTCTACAGTAAAATAAACATACTTTTAAATAGCATTCCGGGCTACCCATATCACCCTTCACACATAATAGTCCCAGTAGTCCATCCAATATCATGCCATCTCCACTCCGGATGACTATCAGAGGATACCACACGGGCAACGGGTGAAGTCCGTCCAATATCATGCCATCTCCACTCCGGATGACTGTCAGAGGATACCACACGGGCTACGGGTGAAAAACAAACTCGTAGTAAAGGCTCGGTATGGTAGGTGACACGGCACACAAGGCAATGCCAGGGTAGATATACCAATTACGCACACGGGCTGGTGGTAACGCAGCAGCCACATACGCCCACCTCGGAACACACTCCCATATCAAAATCGGAGGATGGCCATCTAATCAATCACCAGTAAGAGTATAGTATCGAAGGAATGTGTCCGATAGGAGGAATGACCTCACTTGGCCCGAGATCGCTCCTGTTTTAGCCACCTTATGCCAACTCACGGGAGTTGGGTCCACGTAATATACCTCAAGAACGTCGCCACCATCCTACTTCATTCTGGAATCTCCACCGCGTACACGGTTGTTAAAGTGGTTTTCGGAGTTGGCAGAGAGTATGACAACTTCCGATCCCGGTCTCTTTAACAACCAAACGTTATTATAACGCCGTGGTCATTTCAAAATAGTTTATACTTTAAAAAGATCAAATAATTTCATTTCAAACTATATTTCTTTCAAAATAGTTTATACTTCGAAACCAAAACCATTTTTATTTCAAAACTATTTATTCAATCAAAATAGTTTATACTTCAAAACCAAAAACATTTCAAACATATATTCATTTCAAAATCATAGTATTTTCAAAGTATAACTCTTTCGAAACCAAAAATACTTGAAACAATTACACTTTGAAAATCATAACATTTCAAAATCATACATTTGAAATCATCGGATATTCATTTAATTCTTTACATTTTACAATTCATTCAATTAATCCCAAATTTTCAATTTCCAACTTAATTCAATTCAAACCATCAGTTTCAATTAAATTTCCCAATAACCATTTCAAATCATATCATTTTCAAATATAGATTTGATCCACAAATTAAACTATTCAATTTTTAATAAATTTCAAAGCTTTAATATCCCGCATTTCAAAACTAAATTTTATAATTTCATATATCTCAAATCTAGTTTCATTATTACTTAGTTTTGAAATATTCATTTCATAAATCCAATACTATTTAAATAAACTCAATTTACAATTAAACTAAATATCCTTTCATACCAATATAAACTTCAAATATTCATTTATCAAAAGTACATATCATTCTAATTCATATTCTTTATCAAAATAAAGATCAAATCATTTCCAAACCTTATTATCAAATCATTATTTGAATTCAAATTCAAATACTCATATTTAAATATTATTTTTAAATCAAATAAGTCATTTATTTGTTATTTCAAGTATCAATACAAAATACATTAAAAATTCCATTCGAAATTCATTTATCTCATTACATTTCATTCCATTTAACACATAACCAAGTAAACCTTACTTAAATTCAAATTCAAATTTAAATTCCTTAAAAATTCAAATTTAAATATTAAAATATATTCAAAATTTCTTAAATTTCACAATTAATCAATTTCCAAAATTTAAATCATTTAACACTTTAAAATATAACTCAAACAGTGTTAAAACTATAACATTTCAAACATTGTCAAATTATAGCAACGACGGCATTTATAAAGTGCTATCGTAGCTTATAGCTTCCAAAAATGGTTTAGTTCAAGAATAACGGCTTTTATAAAATGTCGTAATAGATATTTAGTTATTTCAAACATTGTTAGATTCAAAACAATAGCATTTAAAAATGCTGTCAAAAGACTACAACATTTTGAAAATGCTATGAATTCTAGATTTCATTTTTTTTGCTTTTCAAAAAAATAATAAAACTCCAAATTTTATTATAACTCAAAAATCATATTTCTAGACTTCAAAATTTCACATTTAAAATCATTTTAACATATGATTTAACACAACAAAATTTTTAGATCAAATATTCAATTTAAAACTCCATTCATTTATTAAGTCAAAATTCACTGTTTATTAACATATGAATTAAATAAAACTTAAAATTTTACTTCGAATATAATTTTAAAACTTTAAATTTAATTTCCATTATTTATTTACATTTTAAAATAAAATGTAAAGTCTAAAATCTCAATTATTTCACATTTACGTACCCAAATTCACAATTTCAAGACTTAATATTTAATTTTCTTAAAACCATAAAATATATATTTTTAAATCAAAATTTCATACTTTTAAAAATACATATTATAATAAATATCATTTAAAAATATACCACGGGGTCTGTATATAATTTTCTAACCTAGGTCAAGTGATACGGATATATATCATTTCAATCCGCACTTTACAAAGAAAACCCGGGTTCTATCATTTCAAACTCGCAATCCCAAGTCAAATAAAATACAATAAAAATCGCTCAGGCCTATCATTTCAGCCCATAACGATTTTTCCTAATCTAAAGTCCGTTTGGGTATGTATCATTTCAACCCATAGTGATTCTATTCTAACAGGGAACTTGCAGTGTGAATATATGCATAAACAATATAAACAATGTCAGTGTCACAATATAATGTCATATATCACATGTCAGGTGATAATTAACAGTTTTAATATGGTAATAACATGGCATAGCATATCATATGATCATCATTAACTTGCATAACATTTTATATTACTAAACACTTGTCATCAATTCACTATTTCATAAGTATAAATGTCAGAGTGAGAAAGACTCACCTTTTACGAAGCTAGAGACAAACAACACACACAAGAGCGATTCCAAAGGCACGACAAGCACGATTTGATTTGAATTGATGGAGACCCTTGTAAACAACGCAAAATATAACATACATAAGCACAAACATAGATATCGACATACAAATGTAATCAACAACTTTAGTTTGCAGAACAGTTGCAAAACAAGAGAGATGACCAAACCTTAGAAGCAAAAGACTTGCACACGACAACATAAGCTTGTCACATGATCAAATGGGCTTGCTCTCATCATACTAGGCTCAGCCTAGATGCCAACATGGCTCTGGTTTGGGTCAATATGGGTTCATATGGCTCGGCCTAACTTGGATATGAAGGAGTGGAAGTTGTGACATGAGAAATACAAAAGTCAAGGCAATTAAGTGGATTTTTTGGTGCAACTATAGGTTCGGCCTACCATGGCTTGGGTTTGGTCATGCAAGGGGATGGTCAGGTGGTGGATGGAGTGGCGGCCAGAGGTGGTGGAGGGACTGGTGGTGGCGGCCATGGAGGTGGTTTAGGTTAAAAATGAAGGCTATGGCCTTAAGGGTTTGGCTAGGCTAGTTTGGTGGAACTTTTGTGCAAATTTTGTGGTGCAACATCAACGGATGGTCATGGCTACTGTCTTGATCAGAGGAGAGGCTTATGAGCTGCTGGAGATGATGGTGGAGAGGATGGTAGTGGTGGTGATAGAGGCTAGGCCTAGCAAAACACAAGAAGGATCAATGCAAAAATCAATAGGAAAATCATAAAAACAAGAAGAAAGATGATAGAATTTACCAAATTTTTGTAAAACAAATGGCCATGAGTTTTTTTCTCAAGAAAGATGATAAAATTTTCGTGAGAAAGAGTGAGGAATGTGGCTGAAAGATGGAGTAGGGTACGGCCAAAGCATTGATGAATGGAGTTTGGAAAGTGAAAGGTCGGAATGCAAAAGGACTAAGCATACAAAAGATCTCAAACTCTTCATATATTCATTATTTCTTTTTAAATTTTTATATAACTGAAAAACATATATAAATTCAGTTAAAATATGAAAATGTAGTAAATAAACAAAAATAAATAAATTAATTATTAATTATATATAGTTTAATTAAATAAAACAGCAAAATTTGCAACTAGTCTTGAAAATATGAAAAATAAGTGCAATGCACTTGGGAAAATTTTTATGTACTTAAAAATATTTATAAACAAAGATAAGAACACAAAATAAAAAGAAAATCACAAAAATAAATAAATAAATTTTAATTTAAATATAATTTAGATGAAGAAAATAGCAGAAAAAGGAAAACATCCTTTTAAAAGTAGGAAACCATCATAGTAAATTTTAGAAAAATTCTATTATCATTTCAAAAATATTTAAAAGTCAAAATATACATAATATAACATATTAAAACATATTAAAATAAAATATGAAAAAGAAAAATAAAATTTATACAATTTGAAATAACAAAATTGCAAAATAAACAATTTATACTCAAAATTGAAATGTGCATATCTTTTGCAGTTTAACTCCGTTTTCCACGAAACAAAAAGAAATGTTCAAGTTATTAAATCTATTTTCATAATAAAAGATAAAATTTCAAATTTCAAACTTTTAAATTTTTAAGTTAAAAGTCAGAGTTTGACTATTTTGACCAAAATCAACATTTTCTGGAAATATTCAATTTATGCATGTTTGAAATTCTAATCCACATCAAAATCAACATTTATATTTCAATTAACAAAATATATTAATTTTAATAAATAAAATAAAGTTTTTAAATTAGGAATTTAAATTAAAATAATTAAAATATACAATTACAATAATCAGAAAATACAGGGTTGTTACAGGTCGTCACAGTTATCCTGTACTTTTTCATAATGCGGTTATTTCTTAAAAGAAAGACCAATTGCCTCATTAATTTTTTTATAGATTTCTTTCCAGTATACATTTTAAAAGAAATACCAACTTAACATTTATAATTTTCTAATTCTTCCACTTCCGTTTCATTTTCTTATAATATTGTCAGTTTCCCTTTTCTTCATTCATATGCTTCTTACATTTAAAAAAATCTAATCCTAACCAAAATCAAATTAAAAATTCTTTTCAAGCAATTTTAGTTAATATTTTTAATTTTTTATACTAATAAGAATTTGATCGACTTTGTTAATAGTTTTTCATTTCATATCCAGAATTATTTATGATTTAATTCATATTTTGCAACGATTGTTTTCCTACCAATTGCTTTCAATGTAATTGTTATTCTAGAAAATTAACCTGAAGACATCCAAACAAAACTTAGTTGATTGGTTTGATCGATTTTGATTAAAATGTTAGATTTTTTGTTATTTGACTTTTTATTTAATTTTACGTTCAATTTCCAATATTTGTCCTAATTTCTAATTTCTAGTTTGAGGTTAAATTTTCAATTTGAAAGGTTATGAATATAGTTCTCTTCGTTTGTCTTATAGGAAGTTACAAGTCCATAAATATGTTTATATCATAGAATCTCCTATATATTCGTAAAATCTGCTACATGTAAAGTCGAAAACTTTACTTATTCCTAAGTTTTGTATAATTATTGAGTTTCATTTGACTTTTTTTATTTGGTATGATTTCACATTTTGTTTAATTCACTTATTTTGTAGAGGATAATTGGTTCATTGCTACATAGATATCAACCTCAATTTTGTAACACCCATCCTTTTCTAATTTTAAGCTATATAATTATATAAGAAAATAAATTTATGAATAGAATTATATATGAAGTTAAAGATTATTAAGATAATAACTTTGGTTAATTCTATTTAAACACGCAAATTTGCTAAGTGACCCCTGTTGGGAAATTTCTACAAGAAGAAGGAGAAGTAACTGCTAATTTGCAAATGAAGATTGAGAGGTAAATATTTTGTAAAGGAGGAAATAACCTTTATTTTTTTTCTTTCAACTTTTCCTTTTTTTGCTTGCATACACTTACATTTTCTTGCTTACTTTCTTACAAAAGATGAGAGAAAACACTCTTATTTATAACGCAGTACATTCTAGACTTTTCTTCAGTCCTTTTGACAAATCGTTTTTCTAGAATTATCCAAATTACATATTAAATAAGTCTAGATTTTTCTCTAGGCTGAATTTTGGCCTCTTCAATTCTTTCCATTAATACCAAAATTAATATTACCTAGAATAATTTTTTTTCCAAAATGATTAAGTTAAATCAAAATCAAGCTTATTTCCAACATCTTCCCTTTAACTTGATTTTGTAACGCCAAACAAAATTTCCAATCTTTGTATTTTATGTGTTTAGGTAGAATAAGGATATTACCCAATCTTTTCATATTGTATTGATGTTCTTCCCTAATGTCAAGATCTTCGATGTAATTTCACAAATAGTTAGGGTGCTCAATTCATTTTGTCCTCCTTTATTACTATAGAATACTCCAAAAAGTACACGTTCTAACTTCCATATTGGTCTAGTGTCATAAATTTTGAATGAGTCATATATGTTACCTTTCCAATCTTTCTTAATTTTTCTCTTACAATCTTTGACTCATTCAATTTCTTTGCATGTTTCCCAAATTTGACCTTCACATGAGATTCCAAAACATGTTGACTAGAAAATAAAATTGTTTGAAATAGAGATGCTATAATCTTTGCTCACCATTTTGTTGTCATGGTAACGAAATTCACCCCTTAGTACTTCGAATCCCTCTTTGGTCATTTCCATGTTTACTTCTTTAGCATTCTCCATTTCCATTTCTTCAACATTTCTCCATATTTTAAATCTCCTCCAAACTCTAAAATTTCTTCTCCATGATTCACATTTTCTTTATATTCTTCTCTTTTTCTTTCATACTCTTCATCATTGGCATCATCTTTGCTTACTCTATTTCCTTCAACTCCTTCTTTTCCATCTTTTACTGTTTTTTTTCTTCTTCCAATTTATCCTTCTTTTCAACTTCTTCTTCCACCTTTTTATTTTTTAATACCTTGATAGCCTCTTTTATCACTTCATTGGATTTTGAAAATTCTTCACTTGCAATCCTTATGACTTTCTCTTCAGTTATCTTTGATGACTCTTCTTCAATATTCTCCTCCATGTCAGTATTTTTTTCTCTTCCTCTTCCATTACAGTATGCTCTCTTATTTCGTTGTTTTCCTTATTGTTCTTCTTATCAGCTAAGACATCTTCTTCAATATATTCTATTTCATTATCCGCCGTGAGTTTGATTTGGAGAGGTTGATCTAATGGCTCTTCTTCGAATTTTCAATTTAATTTTTCATTATAGACTTGAAGCATTTCCATGAGTTAACCAATGTTCATGTTTTTTTACATCTTCAGATTCTTTAATTATTATAATTATGTTGTCAAATTTTGTAACGCCCCGGAAATTTTCGACTTTCGAAAATTCAACATCGATACTCACTTTATCGACTGCCGAGAAATCGAAGGCCAAAAACCCGAAATGTTATGGTTTAAGAAAAAGAAAAAGTAGAAGAAGAGAGAAAAAGATACAAAAATAGAGAAAAGAAAATAGAAAATAGAACGGAACAGAACACAACAGAACAACATCAGAATCTCACAATTCGCAGCGGAACAACATATAATAGATAAATGAATAATCTTTAAACAAAGAACTATATCAGTTATTACATTACATCACATTTCATTACATCATCATCAAAGTGTACAACATCAAACAACAACAAACAATGCAGCGGAAAAAGAGATACTATATACTAGTAATACGCCATGCCATCCAGCTTGCATCCAGCAACTCCAGAATATCCAGAATATCCTGATAAACCTTAACTCTTGACTGTCCGTGTGGAAATTGGTGGGCACCCAGAGTTTAGGAAGGAAAACAATAAACTCCGAGTCAGTCATGTGACTGGTGTGAGAACTCAAAATAGTTTATTTATCTTTAAAATCAAAATAGAGGAATATTTTTAAAGTCAATTCGCAATGCTTTTAAAAATGAGACAACCATAAGGCCTCCCGCACACACACACAATGCAAACGCAGAATCGGAGGAGATTTCTCCTTATGATAGTCAAAGATGCTTGATACGCATTTAAAAGAACATTTTCTATTATTACTAGTGCATATTGTAGAGGAAAAAAAAATTCATTTCGAAAGTAGAATATAAATCTTAGCCAACATACGACCATTATCGTATGCCTACTATAGCTAACTATGTTCAATAGCAGGTTACCGCCACATTCCATAGCAGGTTATACAACTAAAACCGTACAAGTCTCGTATTGTTTCTTTGGATTTCCAACGAATGATCAGGCCAAGGAACTTCTCATTGCCACATGAGAATGCCTCTGGATGGACATCCCCGAGAACCAAACCGGATCTCTACCAACACAAGGTCGGGTTACCCCTAACTGAGTAACAACTGACCAAATATGCCATCCCCCGGTCCTTTGGGACCTTTCAACCGCGCGCTCGCAATCAATTCACACAATTATAAAGTGTTTTCAACATGAGTAAGTATCTGGGCTCCATACCATGATACCACCCTTTTCCAGAAGGAAATGCACATATCCTAAAGGGCGCTACCCCTCATAACCTTGCCGCATCTTTCCTGTTTTGACCATTCACGGGGTGTGAGGCTCGACGAAGTCACGTCCACAAAAACATACTTTATACAAAAGCCATGCTTTGGGTCAACAAATGATCATAGAAATGATCACCAGGATAGACGATCAAACAAATGATCCTATCACAAATAATCAACACAATGATCATTTTCAGCAACACTCAGCATGTCACATTACCAAATTAGGAATATATCGCTGATAACGTTCAACTACATAACCTCTGAGCTCGTACGTCTCAGAGAAGGGTGTTAAGCTAAAAGAATAAATTCTCCGCCACCAACAGAAATATATTTGAAAGAAATCTGCTTTATATCTCAATTTGTAATGTCAGACATACAATCCATACAAGTCTGTTCCGGGCTCGAACAAAACCAAAGGCACTTACAAAGAAGTCCTTGCAATCCGGATATTCACAATCCTGATCGGATTTCCCATCACTTAGGGAGTCTCTATACCGTTGCAACTCAGTGCAGAGACAATCGATAGGTCATCCTATCGCTCTCGCAAATACCGGGTCTTCAACACCGATCTTCAAATGCAATTCATAACGACGTATCACATATTCGGAATGGGTTATACGACCCCATGGTCCTTTCCCGGTTAACCCGAATAGTGAGCGCTTATTCAAAAATAAGTGTGGCATTCAAATTCAAACAAATCACATCAATTACCCATTCAAAGGGAAATATTGATAGTCGGTTATTGAACTATCAATTGATATGCACACATCACCAGATTCCAAATAATTTTCCAAATTATTTATTTTCCAAAATATCTTTACAAGATATATTATTTTCAATACTTCAAAAATAAATCAATATTTATTTTTAAACAAATTCTTCTTTTCATTTATAAATTCCATAATGAATTTATATTTCAAAATATTCATGCATATACGATTTCAATTATTCATTTCAATTTATCTTCAAAAAGATAAATTCTCAATATTCACTTCATATTAGAAAACATTTCCATACTTATTTATTAATAAGTAATTCACAAAGTTATTTATTTTCAACATTTAGAAAACATTCAATATACTTAAATCGAGATTAAGTATATATTTCATTCTTTAAGGAAATCATTCTCATAAACATATTTATTTGGGCCAAAACGAATGTTGCGTAAAACATCGTTACAACAACCCAAAATCACTAGTATAGGGATTCGAAATTTAAATAGATATATAAATCCCAATACTATACAAAACATTTCCTTTCGGAAATCATTTATTATAACAACAGTGTTATAGTCCACTATTTCCTTTTATTTCTCGAAAACGTCTATTTTAACAATGAATGTTGAAATCTATGGTTTCGAATCTCAACACATTTTAAAACATCGTTAGATAGTTTTAATTCAATTTAAAATATCACATTCTAAACATTTTCTTTAACATATTATTCACTATTCAAAAACGTGAATATACTACTTAACAAATTTCATCCTTTTATACATTTCATTTCAAAGGATTATTCATAGTCAAAAATGTGAATATAACTCCATTAATAGGTTTCAACAATTTACTTATCAAAATAAGTCGTTTGCGAATTTATAAAACAACGTTTATAAATTCTATTTCTATTTGTTTTATAACTACTTCCTTTATAAATTTCCTTTAGTAACCTATTTGATTTATAACTCAATTATAAATCGAAAGTTCACATTATAAGTTAAATGCTTATAAAACGATTATTTACGAAATCGTACTTTTAAACTTCCCCAAATTATAAACTAAAGGTTCATATTATAATTTTACTTATAATTTATTTGTTTGAAAAATCGTTCCTTTGAACTTCATAATTATAAACCTTATAACTTATAAGATTCGATTATTTATCCAAAACCATTCTTTTAATAACTTTATAAATTTTACAAACCTACTGCTTATAAAATTCCATTTATAACTTCACCGTTTATAATTTTATGAATTTCATTAATTTATGAAATTTATTCACAATTCATTCTAACACTTATAAAAACTCGTTTTATAATGTCAATATTTCAATTTATAAATATCCATTTCTAAATCTCTTAATATAAATCAATTTATATTATTCTTTAAAACGTCTTTAATCTCCTTTATTAATCTATTCTTTTTGATTCATAAAATATTAAATTTTATAAACCCTAAATTTAAACTTTTCACAATAAATTCTAAAATCCCAAATTTTAAACTATTTTATAAAACCATTAACCTCATATTTTCAAAAATAAATCTTTAATCGTATTTCTCAAAAATCATAATTTTTATAACATTAAAATTATAACGTTTATTTATTTAAAATGGATCAATTCCAAAAATATTTTATATTTTCAAAAATCACTTTAACAATCATTTTAAAATTCCAAAATTTGGTCCAATGATGCTACACACCAAATAGTCAATCACGACTACAACGATATCATATATCGGTATGATAATCCATCAAATATCAAAATATCTGAAATCAAATAAATACTGTTGAGGAATCCAGTTGGATCCCTCCAACCTGTTTTCCTGCATCCACAAACATTAGCACAATACCAATTTCGCTCCAGTATGAAATTATCGCGGTATATGGGATTTAAAATATTATCCGCTTAATAGACGGTGCAATAGGGTCTCATCCGCTAAACAAAAAATGCGGGAAATCAATAACTCCAATATATACATATGCCAATATATATATATATATATATATATATTGCTATTATATATAATACCAATTTCACTGTTTATGAAATATTCGCGGTATATGTTTTTAATAAATAACATCCGCTTACTAACGGCGTATAATGTCTATTTTAACAATCAATAGATAACAATCATCATTCAAACATGCATTCAAATATTTTAAATCTAACTATTTAAAATAAAATCGAAACTGATTCGATTGAGTGAGAAGTTCTCACCTTGATTTTATTTTCGTTTTAGCGATTTATTTCGAATAAAATTAAACGGACGTTTAATTTTACACGAAATTTTCACTAACTCCAAACGACTCCAATCCAATTCCATCGCATAGTGCTCGTCCATACGATTCCAACGCAACTGGTTTCGCGCGTTTTCGACCTCGTATGAAAAAGTTATAGCCTTTTAAACATTACACAATTTTTATATAAAATAAATTTACATCTTATTTTAATTTTTACTAACAACATTTCTGGCCGTTGATTTCTCCACCCTGAATCCTGGCCGCGTGATGCTGCTTCCTTCCATTCTTCAGTAACACACGCATCCTCCTCTACAGATCGAACACGAGACCAAAACCCATAGCTCCAATTAGGGTTTAAATTTTTGCAAACTAACCGAACACTTAGAACTCGATCCAAGTTTACCACGTCGAAGCTCGACCCAACCACCATGCTCGGCTCAAGGCTTTGAAGCTCGGCCACCTGATGTGCTTGGAAATGCGTGCACAAGCTACAGCCATCGGCCCCCCATAGCTCCCCCTCTGGTTGACGATTTGACAAAGTAACCGTATGGATTGGAAGTACTCAAGACCATCTACAATTCTCGTGTTGAAGCTTCGTTGAATCGATGAATGGATTGGGAGTAATTGAGAGAGGAAGGATCGAACGTTTCTGGCCTTTGAAATCTGGGGTGGCGGCTAGGGTTAGGGTTTTAGATTTATTTTTTTTTTTCTATTTTGTGAAGGGTAGGGGCTATTTATAAGGAAATGAACGAACACTATTCATCCGGAAATTCCGAACTCCGATTCACGCGCCGTAACCAGCGTTTCTAGGGTTTACCCCGCGTTCCGGACACAATGGAACAGGTTTCGGAAGCTAATTCGAACATCTGTGCGAGTTATGGCAACAAACGTTCAATTTAAATTAAACCGATTTAAATCGATTTCTAGGCGTTTTAATTCGTACCGGACAAACGGTAAATCCAATTGACTTGAAATTTGAAACCTTACAATAATATCACATTATGGATCCGATGAAATTGGTTTCGTCGAAATCCGAGACTTTTTGAAAAATGGCTATTTTAACTCGCCAAATTAAAATTAAAAATAAATCGATGCGTTTCGAGCTGCCACGATCAAACGATAACTCCGATTGACACGAAAATTGAAATCTTACAATAATATCACATTACGGATCCGATGAAACTGGTTTCGTCGAAATCCGAGACTGTTCAAAAATTGGCTATTTTCACTAGTCGATTTAAATATTAAAATATTCAATTTTCACAAATAAACTTTTAATTCGATTTTAAAAGTTCTAAAATATCATTCTAACTCCAATATGATAAAATAAAATTTTACAAATCATTTTCAATCATATTTAACTCAATTTTCAATTATTTCTGTATTTTAACATATTAAATTATCGATTTAATTATCCAATTAAATCCAATTATTCGAATTAAAATTTATTTGACTTATAAATTCCACTTATTAATATTTAAAATTAATTAAATATTCAAATTTTAATAAATTAAAATTCTGGGTCGTTACAATCTTCCCCCCTTAAAAGAATTTCGTCCTCGAAATTATCAAGTAAGAAAAGTTACAGAATCTATTAACTTTCCCAAAATTCATAGTTAAACTTCTTACAATAACTTACTAAGTTTTCAAATCATACTTAGTTATCTTTTCAGAAACAACTACTATTGTTTAACTTTCAATTCAAAATCAAGGTTATAGTTTTCAAATTTTCCAATTTTCTCAAATTTTTCTAACGCCTTAAATTTCCAGAAAAATTCGCCATAGTCTCCTTTGCGCGGCTCGATCCGGAAAAAAAATGACAGTATATATATCACAAATATACATCTCATCAAGTAATGAGGCATCCCGAAGGGAAAAAGTGTAAAAGTACGGTATGTAATCCGAGATATGTACCTTATATTTTATTAGCAAGCATATACGGCTAATATAGCGCGAAAGCGAGCTCCAAATGCAAAGCAAACGCGATCCGCACCTACTAAACACTCAACAAACAACATGAGAATCATGCATATAGATAATAGTATCGATATACATCATATAGCAACATAATAACTATATATGCCAACCTAGCAATTGAAACAAACAACAAATGCAAACGTCAACCAACTATCATCCATAACCAATAAATATTCATTCATATTCTCATTTATATTCAATGAATTGGGTTTTCAATTTAATCACATTTGATTCATTAACAGTGGATGTTTTTACTAACATTCATTTTCAATTAGTTCATATTCACTAATTCATATTCAAGTTGGTTCACTTCCAAATCAAATTCAATTCTATTTAAGATTCACTTAACTTCCAATTGAATTTTAATTACTTTAGCTTTCAATCTCATTAACACTTAATGAATTATATACAATCAACTAACAATCATATAACAACCAATGTATATTAATCACAACCAAATTCCTTTGCTCATATTCATCTTGGTTTAATTAAATTGATTTTCATTCAATTATTCAACTTCCAATAACATCAAATTTTAATGAATTAACACCTTTTTCATTATTTCATATCAACTCAATTTACATTCAATTGATTTACATTCAATTCATTAATTCAATTCAATTTCAAAGTTGAATTTCCATTTATATAACTTAAGTTCACATTTATCAATCAATTCAGCTTCCAAATTCTAAAGTAAATTTTTATTTAACTTTAAATTCATTTTTATTTCAACTCATATTTATAAATATATTCATATAGTTTCACTTCTTATATATATAAGTTTATTTCACAATTGTAAATCACATTAATTATAATTCCATTCTTATAATTCTTTTGCTTATACAATTATTCCTTTATTTAGATTATTTAAAATAACTAAACAATCACTTATATACACTATAATAATTCTGAAAAAAAATTATTCCTTTATATATAAAAATATAATCAAGGTAAAATTATTTCATTTACCCAATTGAAAATCAATATTGTGCCGAATTGTTCTATTCAAGCGTTTAGAAACCCCTTCGGCATAGTTGTCGAGACCACGCTGACGAAGGTTCATATGCCACTCAATAAAACAATCATCACAATATAAAACAATTTTATATTCACTAACAAATACACACTCATATCTATTATTACACACAAACTCATTCTAGAGTGCTACTGACTCTATCTCTAATGAGTAATACCCAACAGAACCATGGTTGTCGCTTAACCATAAGCTCCGATACCAGATGTAACGCCCCGGAAATTTTCGACTTTCGAAAATTCAACATCGATACTCACTTTATCGACTGCCGAGAAATCGAAGGCCAAAAACCCGAAATGTTATGGTTTAAGAAAAAGAAAAGGTAGAAGAAGAGAGAAAAAGATAGAAAAATAGAGAAAAGAAAATAGAAAATAGAACGGAACAGAACACAACAGAAGAACATCAGAATCTCACAATTCGCAGCGGAACAACATATAATAGATAAATGAATAATCTTTAAACAAAGAACTATATCAGTTATTACATTACATCACATTTCATTACATCATCATCAGAGTGTACAACATCAAACAACAACAAACAATGCAGCGGAAAAAGAGATACTATACACTAGTAATACGCCATGCCATCCAGCTTGCATCCAGCAACTCCAGAATATCCAGAATATCCTGATAAACCTTAACTCTTGACTGCCCGTGTGGAAATTGGTGGGCACCCAGAGTTTAGGAAGGAAAACAATAAACTCCGAGTCAGTCATGTGACTGGTGTGAGAACTCAAAACAGTTTATTTATCTTTAAAATCAAAATAGAGGAATATTTTTAAAGTCAATTCGCAATGCTTTTAAAAATGAGACTACCATAAGGCCTCCCGCACACACACACAATGCAAACGCAGAATCGGAGGAGATTTCTCCTTATGATAGTCAAAGATGCTTGATACGCATTTAAAAGAACATTTTCTATTATTACTAGTACATAGTGTAGAGAAAAAAAAATTCATTTCGAAAGTAGAATATAAATCTTAGCCAACATACGACCATTATCGTATGCCTACTATAGCTAACTATGTTCAATAGCAGGTTACCGCCACATTCCATAGCAGGTTATACAACTAAAACCGTACAAGTCTTGTATTGTTTCTTTGGATTTCCAACGAATGATCAGGCCAAGGAACTTCCCATTGCCACATGAGAATGCCTCTGGATGGACATCCCCGAGAACTAAACCGGATCTCTACCAACACAAGGCTGGGTTACCCCTAACTGAGTAACAACTGACCGAATATGCCATCCCCCGGTCCTTTGGGACCTTTCAACCGAGCGCTCGCAATCAATTCACACAATCATAAAGTGTTTTCAACATGAGTAAGTATTTGGGCTCCATACCATGATACCACCCTTTTCCAAAAGGAAATACACATATCCTAAAGGGCGCTACCCCTCATAACCTTGCCGCATCTTTCCTGTTTTGACCATTCACGGGGTGTGAGGCTCGACGAAGTCACGTCCACAAAAACATACTTTATACAAAAGCCATGCTTTGGGTCAACAAATGATCATAGAAATGATCACCAGGATAGACGATCAAACAAATGATCCTATCACAAATAATCAACACAATGATCATTTTCAGCAACACTCAGCATGTCACATTACCAAATTGGGAATATATCGCTAATAACGTTCAACTACATAACCTCTGAGCTCGTACGTCTCGGAGAAGGGTGTTAAGCTAAAAGAATAAATTCTCCGCCACCAACAGAAATATATTTGAAAGAAATCTGCTTTATATCTCAATTTGTAATGTCAGACATACAATCCATACAAGTCTGTTCCGGGCTCGAACAAAACCGAAGGCACTTACAAAGAAGTCCTTGCAATCCGGATATTCACAATCCTGACCGGATTTCCCATCACTTAGGGAGTCTCTATACCGTTGCAACTCAGTGCAGAGACAATCGACAGGTCATCCTATCGCTCTCGCAAATACCGGGTCTTCAACACCAATCTTCAAATGCAATTCATAACGACGTATCACATATTCGGAATGGGTTATACGACCTCATGGTCCTTTCCCGGTTAACCCGAATAGTGAGCGCTTATTCAAAAATAAGTGTGGCATTCAAGTTCAAACAAATCACATCAATTACCCATTCAAAGGGAAATATTGATAGTCGGTTATTGAACTATCAATTGATATGCACACATCACCAGATTCCAAATAATTTTCCAAATTATTTATTTTCCAAAATATCTTTACAAGATTATTATTTTCAATACTTCAAAAATAAATCAATATTTATTTTTAAACAAATTCTTCTTTTCATTTATAAATTCCATAATGAATTTATATTTCAAAATATTCATGCATATACGATTTCAATTATTCATTTCAATTTATCTTCAAAAAGATAAATTCTCAATATTCACTTCATATTGGAAAACATTTCCATACTTATTTATTAATAAGTAATTCACAAAGTTATTTATTTTCAACATTTAGAAAACATTCAATATACTTAAATCGAGATTAAGTATATATTTCATTCTTTAAGGAAATCATTCTCATAAACATATTTATTTGGGCCAAAACGAATGTTGCGTAAAACATCGTTACAACAACCCAAAATCACTAGTATAGGGATTCGAAATTTAAATAGATATATAAATCCCAATACTATACAAAACATTTCCTTTCGGAAATCATTTACTATAACAACAGTGTTATAGTCCACTATTTCCTTTTATTTCTCGAAAACGTCTATTTCAACAATGAATGTTGAAATCTATGGTTTCGAATCTCAACACATTTTAAAACATCGTTAGATAGTTTTAATTCAATTTAAAATATCACATTCTAAACATTTTCTTTAACATATTATTCACTATTCAAAAACGTGAATATACTACTTAACAAATTTCATCCTTTTATACATTTCATTTCAAAGGATTATTCACAGTCAAAAATGTGAATATAACTCCATTAATAGGTTTCAACAATTTACTTATCAAAATAAGTCGTTTGCGAATTTATAAAACAACGTTTATAAATTCTATTTCTATTTGTTTTATAACTACTTCCTTTATAAATTTCCTTTAGTAACCTATTTGATCTATAACTCAATTATAAATCGAAAGTTCACATTATAAATTAAATGCTTATAAAACGATTATTTACGAAATCGTTCTTTTAAACTTCCCCAAATTATAAACTAAAGGTTCATATTATAATTTTACTTATAATTTATTTGTTTGAAAAATCGTTCCTTTGAACTTCATAATTATAAACCTTATAACTTATAAGATTCGATTATTTATCCAAAACCATTCTTTTAATAACTTTATAAATTTTACAAACCTACTGCTTATAAAATTCCATTTATAACTTCACCGTTTATAATTTTATGAATTTCATACATTTATGAAATTTATTCACAATTCATTCTAACACTTATAAAAACTCGTTTTATAATGTCAATATTTCAATTTATAAATATCCATTTCTAAATCTCTTAATATAAATCAATTTATATTATTCTTTAAAACGTCTTTAATCTCCTTTATTAATCTATTCTTTTTGATTCATAAAATATTAAATTTTATAAACCCTAAATTTAAACTTTTCACAATAAATTCTAAAATCCCAAATTTTAAACTATTTTATAAAACCATTAACCTCATATTTTCAAAAATAAATCTTTAATCGTATTTCTCAAAAATCATAATTTTTATAACATTAAAATTATAACGTTTATTTATTTAAAATGGATCAATTCCAAAAATATTTTATATTTTCAAAAATCACTTTAACAATCATTTTAAAATTCCAAAATTTGGTCCAATGATGCTACACACCAAATAGTCAATCACGACTACAACGATATCATATATCGATATGATAATCCATCAAATATCAAAATATCTGAAATCAAATAAATACTGTTGAGGAATCCAGTTGGATCCCTCCAACCAGTTTTCCCGCATCCACAAACATTAGCACAATACCAATTTCGCTCCAGTACGAAATTATCGCGGTATATGGGATTTAAAATATTATCCGCTTAATAGACGGCGCAATAGGGTCTCATCCGCTAAACAAAAAATGCGGGAAATCAATAACTCCAATATATACATATGCCAATATATATATTGCTATTATATATAATACCAATTTCACTGTTTATGAAATATTCGCGGTATATGTTTTTAATAAATAACATCCGCTTACTAACGGCGTATAATGTCTATTTTAACAATCAATAGATAACAATCATCATTCAAACATGCATTCAAATATTTTAAATCTAACTATTTAAAATAAAATCAAAACTGATTCGATTGAGTGAGAAGTTCTCACCTTGATTTTATTTTCGTTTTAGCGATTTATTTCGAATAAAATTAAACGGACGTTTAATTTTACACGAAATTTTCACTAACTCCAAACGACTCCAATCCAATTCCATCGTATAGTGCTCATCCATACGATTCCAACGCAACTGGTTTCGCGCGTTTTTGACCTCGTATGAAAAAGTTATAGCCTTTTAAACATTACACAATTTTTATATAAAATAAATTTACATCTAATTTTAATTTTTACTAACAACATTTCTGGCCGTTGATTTCTCCACCCTGAATCCTGGCCGCGTGATGCTGCTTCCTTCCATTCTTCAGTAACACACGCATCCTCCTCTACAGATCGAACACGAGACCAAAACCCATAGCTCCAATTAGGGTTTAAATTTTTGCAAACTAACCGAACACTTAGAACTCGATCCAAGTTTACCACGTCGAAGCTCGACCCAACCACAATGCTCGGCCTCAAGGCTTTGAAGCTCGGCCACCTGATGTGCTTGGAAATGCATGCGCAAGCTACAGCCATCGGCCCCCCATAGCTCCCCCTCTGGTTGACGATTTGACAAAGTAACCGTATGGATTGAAAGTACTCAAGACCATCTACAATTCTCGTGTTGAAGCTTCGTTGAATCGATGAATGGATTGGGAGTAATTGAGAGAGGAAGGATCGAACGTTTCTGGCCTTTGAAATCTCGGGTGGCGGCTAGGGTTAGGGTTTTAGATTTATTTATTTATTTATTTATTTTGTGAAGGGTAGGGGCTATTTATAAGGAAATGAACGAACACTATTCATCCGGAAATTCCGAACTCCGATTCACGCGCCGTAACCAGCGTTTCTAGGGTTTACCCCGCGTTCCGGACATAATGGAACAGGTTTCGGAAGATAATTCGAACATCTGTGCGAGTTATGGCAACAAACGTTCAATTTAAATTAAATCGATTTAAATCGATTTCTAGGCGTTTTAATTCGTACCGGACAAACGGTAAATCCAATTGACTTGAAATTTGAAACCTTACAATAATATCACATTACGGATCCGATGAAACTGGTTTCGTCGAAATCCGAGACTTTTGAAAAATGGCTATTTTAACTCGCCAAATTAAAATTAAAAATAAATCGATGCGTTTCGAGCTGCCACGATCAAACGATAACTCCGATTGATACGAAAATTGAAATCTTACAATAATATCACATTACGGATCCGATGAAACTGGTTTCGTCAAAATCCGAGACTGTTCAAAAATTGGCTATTTTCACTAGTCGATTTAACTATTAAAATATTCAATTTTCACAAATAAACTTTTAATTCGATTTTAAAAGTTCTAAAATATCATTCTAACTCCAATATGATAAAATAAAATTTTACAAATCATTTTCAATCATATTTAACTCAATTTTCAATTATTTCTGTATTTTAACATATTAAATTATCGATTTAATTATCCAATTAAATCCAATTATTCGAATTAAAATTTATTTGACTTATAAATTCCACTTATTAATATTTAAAATTAATTAAATATTCAAATTTTAATAAATTAAAATTCTGGGTCGTTACAAATTTGAAATCCAAAGATCGTAAAAAATTCAAATCTTCTAGAAGTATCCATTTTTTCTCCATATCTTTTCAATTAATTAACAATTAACAAAATCCATGAAAAATTATCATCAATTTTTTTGGATGATTTCATTAATAGAAATTCAAAATTATCTCGCATAGGTTGTAATTAAATTTTCTTTATTCTATCAACTCTCATAATGCATTCCCAAAAATCTTCCATGCTTCCTTTGTGACGAGAGGGATTTTTCACGCTCGAAAATCGACATCCATACTTCAAATCGTATTCGAATGCCGTAGATTCGACCGTTCAAATCCGATTCGTCGGAGCTTATAACAACATTAAGTAAACAACACAGCGGAATAAAAAGAAATAATACATTGATATGCAACACAGATAAAATATCTAATACAACAAAGTGATGCAATGAATATCAATATACATCAGAGATATGATACAAGAAATAACAGCGGAAAAGGAAAATAGATAACATCTAGCAGCGTAACAATGTAACTCTAAGATAGTCTTCAAAAGAGAACTCCAGCAGCAGCAGCTCATTTCAACATCACGATACGCAAAGACAAGCAAGTCTCGTCCACATCCAAAGACTGAACTAGCTCTAGATAATTCACTGAACCTAACTATCTGAAAAACCCAACTCTAGACTGCTCGTGTAGAAAAATTTTGAGCACCCAGAGTTTAGGAAAGAAACAATAAACTCTAGATCAGTCATGGGACTGGTGTGAGCAACAAAAACAGTTTATCTTTAAAAACAAACAAAGAAATATTTTAAAATAGATTCGCAATGCTTTTTAGAAATGAGACTACCATAAGGCCTCCCCCGCACACACACAATGCAAACGCAGAATCGGAGGAGATTTCTCCTTATGATAGTCAAAGATGCATGATATGCATTAAAAAGAAACATTTGATATTATTACTAGTGCATAGTGTAGAAAAAATCATTTCGAAAGTAAAGATATAAATCTTAGCCAGCATAGGCATTTCGCACTTATGCCTACTATAGCTACAATGTTCAATAGCAGGTTACCGCCACATTCCATGGCAGGTTATGCAACTAAAATCGTACAAGGCTCGTATTGGATGAATGGATTTTCCAACAAATAGTCAGGCTAAGGAACTTCCCATTACCACATGGAAACGCCTCTGGAAGGACGCCCCGAAAACCAAACCGGATCTCTACCAAACAAGGCCGGTTACCCCCCTTCCCGGGGAATATACAAAACCTCAGATATGCCACCCCCGGTCCTTTGGGACCTTTATACGAGGCGCCTCTAAACCAACAACCACAAAGAACTACATATAGTGTGTCCACATGAGTAAGTATCAGGGCTCCATACCATGACACTGCCCTTTACCAGAAGGAATGGTCATACCCTAGGGAAGCTACCCCTGAAACCTTGCCGCCCAATTCCTGTTTCGACCATTACCGGTTTGTGAGGCTCGATGAAGTCTCGTCCACAAAGCCACACTTTTTACAAAAGCCACACTTTGATCAACAAATGATCAGCAGCCCTCAACATGCCACATTACCAAGTTGGGAACATATCGCTGATAACCTTCAACCACATAACCTCCAAGGGTGTTAAGCTAAGTGAATAAATTCTCCTCCACCAACGGAAATGTATTTGAAAGAAATATGCTTTATATCTCAAAATGTAATGTCAGACATACAATCTATACAAGTCAGTTCTGGATTTAGAACAGAACCGAAGGCACTTCCAAAGAAGTCCTTGTAATCCGGGTATTCACAATTCCGATCGGATTTCCCATCACTTAGGGAATCTCTATACCGGCGCGACTCGGTGCAGAGACAATCGATAGGTCATCCTATCGTTCTTGCAAATACCTGGTCTTCATCGCCGGTCTTCAAATGCTATTCATAACGATGTATCACATATTCGAATGGGTTATACGACACAAAGGTCCTTTCCCGGCTAACCCGAAGAGTGAGCGCAACATTTAAAACATATGGATATGGGATTTCAATTAAGTCACAACTTAAAAATCCAAAGATTTTCTTTCAAATGGTTTAAACAAATTACCATTTCAAATCTTTTAAACAAAAGATTCATTTCACAAAATTTACCCAGTTTCACAAAGATCCATTTACAGGTTTCAAAACAATTTCCATTTCAATTGGATTAATCCATTTAAATCTTTAAATCAAAGATTTAACTTATAGCTTTCAAATCGTTCCCAAATATTCACTTTCAAAATTCATTTCCAAATATTCATCAATAACTTGGTAAACTATTTCAGTTTAAACTTGAAATTAATTTGAAATTCATTTCTCCTATGAAAGCTTTTTATCATTTAGAAACAACAGTCTTATTCGAAAAAAACCGATTTCATTTATACAAGTTACCATCTTTGGGTTAATTCAAAATCCCAAAAATAATACTTTAAAAATGGTTTAACTCATATATAACTAGTATAATATCGTTAATCCCTAGTTTTCAAATTATAGAATTCAATTTCAAATCTTGAATCTAAGTATAAATCAAATTATTTAAATTTCCAAAACTTAATCAAGTAGTTTTAAAAATAAATTTTATCTTGAAATTCCATTCCAAAAGCTTTTCACATTTATTCGGATTCCATTCCCAAAACATTTGAATTTAAAAATTCAAATTTAAAAACTATTTCAAAAATCGTTGACTTAATCGATTTCCTCGTGAAATCCATATTTATGTGTGTAGAAGTGTGGTCCAGAGGTTCAACATAATAGTGCAACATCATCAATCAGCACAGATATAATTATATCAATATCGATAAGCGGTATAACCCGTAACGCTTAACTTCATTCATAGATTCCTAGATAAAGTAAATTTATTAATCACAAAGATTCATCATTACAATTCGATGTGGGTTTCGGATAACCAAATGGAATCCGACTCCCTGTCGCATCGAATTTTAAATGCCGTTTACGGGCAAAAAGGTTTCCACATACATATAGAAACAAATCACCGATCACTGTTTATCCAAAGCAATCACAGTATCATAATAGCAATATCAATCCAGTACAGAATATCTGATGATAGTCAATCATCTTCGATTAAGGTGGTCGTGATTAAAGTGAATTGACTATAAAATTAACTTTATTAATTATTTTAGATCAATGTTTTTAAAATTTCACTTAATTATAAATTTATCAAATTTTAAATTAACTTTACTAATTATTTATTCTTAAATTAACTATCTTAATTTTTTAATTCTTAATCGTTAATTAACTAAATCTTAATTTCTTTCATAAATTAAGCATCTCTCAATTAATTAACTAAATTAATTGCCTTAATTATAAATTAATTAGCTTTAAATTAAAAATTAATTGATCTTCAGTTAATTAGAAATTATTAACAATATAAATTAACTTAACTTTTAAGTTAACAAATTAAAACATTTAATTAACTCCTTAATTACTTAATTAAGTTTTATTTAAAATAAACCCTTTTCAAATATAAGTTTAAAACATTTTAATTAAACTTAAGTAATCTAAGAAATATTTTTATTTCAAAACCCTTAACTACTCATTTGTACTTAACAAACAATCATTATTTTAAGAAGAATAAGTTTAGAAATTCAATTGACTTAAATTGTTCAAATTTAAAAAAAAAAAACTAGAAATCAAAAACCCGAGACCTACCCAGGTATCACTCGAGTGTTACTCGAGTTTTCCTCCATCCTCCCCCGAGTCATCTCTCTTCCTCTCGCGTGCACTTCTCTCTTCTCCTTCTTTTTTTTCTGTTAAGTTTTTAAAATTTCAATATCAGGTGAGTTACTTCCCAGGAAAACGTACGCAATAACTCGAGCCAGTTCAACACACGCGAGTCCTCCTTCAAGTCGCCACGAACCAAATTTTCCAGATACCCAACATTGCCGTGCACGTGCACAGTCATCTCTAGCCATCAGAGATCGTGGCGGCCACCTTCGACAACCAATCATACTCACTCGAACACGAATCATCACCCAGATCGCACGTACAACCCACGAATCAAAATCGAGTTGAAAACTTCGACCCAACAGAAATGCCATGGCCAGAACTCCACTATCCCAATGCCTCCGACCAACGAGAAGCCTCGCCATCCTTCCCAAAACTTCGTCACACCTTCTAGCTTGCGTCCCTAACCAAGCAAACCACTCTGATTCTCCATAGTTGCCGCAACAACCTCGACACTCCGATGATCTAAAACCATTACAAAACCCTACTTTGATCACCGCAATCACCACACCCATCATAAAAATTCGTGAGTATTTTTCCCATAACCTATGATCACACTAGCATCTCCATGCCAAAATTAGATCTTCAAGAATTAGCCGATCATCAGAGAATGATCAAAATCTATTTTCCAGAAAATTCCCAAATACTCTCCCATTTCAACACTAAAAATTATAATGTTTGTTTTAAAAATCATAACTTTCAACACGTATTCAAGTTGAAATCTTAAAACAGTGAATTAAGATGATCGATTCTTCCATGTTTAAGGTATCTATACTGTATTTCTAGATTTCCAGAAAATTATTTCAACTGACCTTACAAAAATATAATTTTTTCTTAATTCTTTGTTTAGACAAACATAAATTGTTTGAAAATTATAACTCTATGGAGATTTCAATAAGAACATAGTAGTTTTGATCAAAGATTTTTGTTCTGCAACCTCAAAACAGAGATGTATAGATATAAAATACATACACAGATCCACCCATTCACATATATCTATATACATTCCCAGATATTCATAAGCAACAAATTCAGAAACTTAAGTTTAAATAAGGTGATGTTACTCACCTTAGAAAAATGCAGAAAGATTATATTTTGAGAACAGGAAGGCTTGAAAAAAAACTGGGATTTGAAAACTTGCATCTATATTTGATTTTTGAAACTTTGCCTTGTTTGAAACTTTAGAAACTGGAATGCTAAGATAGGAACATGATGATTCAACTTGATTCCAGGCTTGTAGTTTGAAGATGGATCTGGTTACAGCTTATAGAAAATTGTTTACAGGGTTTTGGTTTTGAGGGAAGATGATTACAGGTTTGCATTTGTCTTATGAACGAAAGTGAAAAGGAAACTTGATATAAAGAAAACAAGTGCAGAGGTTAAGTTGTATTTGTACAAGCATTTATTTCTATGCCATACTTATCCCCTTTATTACCATTCGTATGTACTTATACCTGTACAAATAAATGATGATATCTTTTCCTTATGTCCTTCAGCCTTGCATATCTACATGCTTACCACACCATTTATTTACTTTATTTTGTACCTCTAGTATGTATTTTATTTTATTGTTTTGACTTATTCCTTGCATATACATATGGTTATAGTACATATATTTCCATCCTGCAAATACATGCATACTATATAATTCTAGACTCACTTAAGTTCTCATTTAAAAGTTGTTATATTTATTTTTATTATATTAGCTTGTATATTTAGCTCTATTCTTACATGACTACTTATTTTTATTTCTATTTATTTTTAAAACCATTTATTTAAGATTTTATTTCAAATCCAATATATACATATATATTCACATATATACAAATTTTCAAATTCATATGACTTAATATATTTTCTATTTGAATCGGGGAAACTCGCTGCCATTTATAATCAGTTTTACAATTTCAATTCAAAAATTCATTTAAATTATTAATTTAAATTCATAAAAATCCGGGGTCGTTACATCCTTACTAGTTTATGCATCAACTATCTTCTCGAATATGGCGTCATCCAAGCCTTGATGAATGATAACTAGGGCTTGTAAATCCTTCTTCTTCAAACTCTTCAAATTATCCCTTTTAGTTTAGGTAAAGTGGTGACATCGACGGATTCTTCATACCTATTTTTTATGACATCCCATACACCTTCTGATTCAAGCACCGCCTTCATGCAAAGTCTCTAATTATCATAGTACCCTTTTTTAAGCAAGGGAACTTTTATGAAACTCAATCCACTTGTCATCTTCATTGCTATCAGCCTGGCTCTAATAACACCCTTGAAAATTTTAGAAGGATCTTCAAGCTCTGATACCACTGTTGGAAAATTTCTATAAGAAGAAGGAGAAGTAACTGCTAATTCGCAAATGGAGACTGAGAGATGAATATTTTGTAAAAGGGGAAATAAACTTTATTTTTTTTCTTTCATCTTTGCTTTTTTTTGCTTACATACACTTACATTTGCTTGCTTGCTTACAAAAGATTAGAGAAAACATTCTTATTTATAGTATAGTACATTCTCTAAACTTTTCTTCAGTCCTCTTGACAAATATATTTTCCAAAATTCTTCAAATTATATATTAGATAAATTTAGATTTATCTCCAGGCTAAATTTTAGCCTCTTTAATTTTTTCCATTAATACCAAAATTAATCTTACCCAGAATAATTTGTTTTCCAAAATGATTAAGTTAAACCAAAATCAAGTTTATTTCCAACAACCCCTCTCCTCTACTCAAAAAACCGAAAAAAAACCACTATACCCATATTTTTGCTAAATGTACCCATCTTATTGTTAAATTTTCTTTTTACACCCTTACAAAATAAAAATGATCCGTAAAAAGTCACCGCATGAAAAATCGCCCAACCTACGAGAATTTTTTAATCCATGCATCGCTTGTATGCTTATTTTACATATTATGCATTTCTACTACATGATTTTCCATTCAATTTTCTATAAACCGCACATTTTCAAACTAATAAAAATCAAAATACATAAATTTCAACTTTTTAATTCTTTTGAGTCCACTAGATTCGTACCATTGTCACAATCCAATGATTCAAGCATAATATTTGAAACTTTCCTAAAATTATATTATTAGGGTTTATTGGATAAGAGGAAAAGAAGAAGAAAATTAGAATGAGTGGCAAAAGGATGGGGTGAATGACAAAAGTGCAATTTTGTAAAAAAAAATTAAATTTTATCGGGCTACGCAATAGCTCTACAGGTTTAAATAAAATTAACCATAAACTTTTGTATAGTATCTTGAAGAAAAATGTAACACTTAGATCTAGCTATGTAACGACCCAGAATTTTTAATAATTTAAATTTGAATATTTAATTAATTTTAAATATTTATAAGTGAATCTATAAGTCAAATAAATTTTTATTTGATTTATTAGATTTAATTAGATAATTAAATCGATAATTTAATACGTTAAATTATAGAAATAATTGAAAATGAGGTTAAATATGATTGAAATTAATTTGTAAAATTTTATTTTATCATATGGGAGTTAGAACGATATTTTAGAACTTTTAAAATCGAATTAAGAGTTAATTTGTGAAAATTGAATATTTTAATATTTAATAATCGACTGTAAAATAGTCAATTTTTGAACAGTCTCAGAATTGAACGAAACCAGTTTCATTGGATCCGTAATAGTTAGTTATTACCGGATTTCAATTTTCGTGTCAATCGGAGTTATCGTTTGATCGTGGCAGCTCGAAACGCATCGAATCGTTTTTAATTTAAAATTTGGCGAGTCAAAATAGCCATTTTTCAAAAAGTCTCGGATTTCGACAAAACTAGTTTCATCGGATCCGTAATGTGATATTATTGTAAGGTTTCAAATTTCAAGTCGTTTGGATTTACCGTTTGTCCGGTACGAATTAAAACGCCTAGAAATCGAGTTAAATCGGTTTAATTTAAATTGAGCGTTTTCAGCCATAACTCGCACATACTTCCGAATTAGCTTCCGAAACCTGTTCCATTGTGTCCGGAACGCGGGATAAACCCTAGGTACGCTGGTTACGGCGTCTAAATCGGAGTTCGGAATTCCCGGGATGAATAGTGTTTACGCTTGCTTTTCCTATAAATACAACCTCACTCTAAAAAATAAAAAAAATAACAAAACCCTAACCCTAATACTTGCTAGCCGCCACTTTATGATGAATGGCCAGAAATTTCCCAAATTCAACCCTCAATCTCTCCCAATCTACAAAGAATTAGAAGAGGTGTTCAACACGAAGATTGAAGAGCATGGAGAGAGCTTTAATTTCATACGGTGATGATCGAGTTTGGAGTTGCGTAGGGGAAGCTAGATGGGGCCGACTGTCATGACTCACGCACGCGTTTCGAAGCACATGTGCAGGCCGAGCTTGCCATGGTTGGGGGCGAAAATGAAGGAGGAGAGGAGCTTCAAAATGCATGTGGTTTGATGAAGTATCGTTGAGAAATGGAGGAGCAATATTAAACCCTAATGTCTTGGATATGGGTTCTTTGTGTCGGCCAAAACCTGTAGGGTGAACGTGAGGGAGAAGAAGGGCAGGGACGGTCCAGATGTGTTTGGGGTTGTGATGGATGGCCTTGATTAAGTTGAGTTTGATAATAAAGATTTATGTTGTAATTAATTATAGTATAAATCGTGCAAACTTGTAAAAATCATAACTTTTTCATACGAGGTCGAAAAAATGCAAACTCAGTTGCGTTGGAATCGTATGGACGAGCACTACGCGATGGAGTTGGTTTGGAGTCGTTTGGAGTTAGTGAGAATTTCGGGTAAAATTAAACGCGCGTTTAATTTTATTCGAAATAAAAGCTAAAACGGAAATTAAAACCAAGGTGAGAACTTCTCACTCAATCGAATAGGTTTCGATTTTATTTTAAATAGTTAGATTTAAAATATTTGAATGCATGTTTGAATGATGACTGTAAATTATTGATTGTTAAAATAGACATTATACGCCGTTAGTAAGCGGATGTTATTTAATAAAAACATATACCGCGAAAATTTCATAAACAGTGAAATTGGTATTATATATAATATCAATATATATATATTGGCATAGGTATATATTGCAGTTGTTGATTTCCCGCATTTTTTGTTTAGCGGATGAGACCCTATTACGCCGTTATTAAGCGGATAATATTTAATAAGAACATGTACCGCGATAATTTCGTACTGGAGCGAAATTGGTATTGTGCTAATGTTTTTGGATGCAGGAAACAGGTTGGAGGGATCCAACTGGATTCCTCAACAGTATTTATTTTATTTCAGATATTTTGATATTTGATGGATTATCATATCGATATATGATATCGTTGTTAGTCGTGATTGACTATTTGGTGTGTAGCATCATTGGACCCAGATTTTGGGATTTTAAAATGGTTTTAAAGTGATTTTTGAAAATATACTATATTTTTGGAATTGATCCATTATAAATAAATAAACGTTATAATTTTTAAAGTTATAAAATTATGGTTTTTGTGAAATATAGTTAAAAGCTGGTTTTTGAGAAATATGAACCAATGATTTTATAAAATAGTTTAAACTGGATTTTTGAGTTTATTATTAAAAGTTTGAATATAAGATTTATAAAATTTGATTATTTTATAAATCAAGAGAACGGTGAAATTTTAAAGGAATTTAAAGACGTTTAAAAGAATAATATAAATTAATTTATATTAAGAGATTTATAAATGGATATTTATAAATTGAATTATGGACATTATAAAACGAGTTTTTATAAGTGTTTGAATGTAGTGAAAATGAATTTCCTAAATGAATGAAATTTATGAAATTATAAACTGTGAAGTTACAAATGAAATTTTATAAGCAATAGGTTTATAAAATTTATAAAGTTATCGAAAGAATGAATTTTGGATAAATAAACAATCTTATAAGTTAAGATTAATAATTTGGGAAGTTAAATGAACGATTTTGTAAAATAATCGTTTTATAAGTAATTAACTTATAATATGAACTTGTAGTTTATAATTGAGTTATAAGCTGGAATAGGTTAATAAAGGAATTTATAAAAAGGAAGTTTTTATGAATAAATAGAAACGGAATTTATAAACGTTGTTTTATAAATCCGCAAATGACTTATTTTGATAAGTTAATTGTTATAACTTAGAGATAGAGTTATATTCACATTTTGAACAGTGAATAATCCTTTAAGTTAAAGTGAATAGAAATGATGAAATTTGTTAAGGTAGTATATTCACGTTTTTGAATAGTGAATAATACGTTAAAGAAATTGTTTTAGATATGATGTTTTAAATAGAATTAAAACGATCTAACGATGGTTTAAAATGTGTTGAGATTCGAAACCATAGATTTCAACATTTATTGTTGAAATAGACGTTTTCGAGAAATAAAAGGAAATGTGGACTATAACACTGTTGTTATAGTAAATGATTTCCGAAAGGGAATGTTTTGTATAGTATTGGGATTTATATATCTATTTTAATTTCGAATCCCTATACTAGTGATTTTGGGTTGTCGTAACGATGTTTTACATAACATTCGTTTTGGCCCAAATAAATATGTATAAGTGAATGATTTCCTTAAAGAATGAAATATATACTTAATTCGATTTAAGTATATTGAATATTTTCTAAGTGTTGAAAATAAAAGAGATTTGTGAATTACTTATGAATAAATAAGTATGGAAATATTTTCCAATATGAAGTGAATATTTAGAATTTATCTTTTTGAAGATAAATTGGAAATGAATAATTGAAATCATATATGCATGAATATTTTGAAATATAAATTCATTATGGAATTTATATGTGAAAGTGGAATTTGTGTGAAAATAAATATTGATTTATTTTTGAAGTGTTGAAATTATATATCTTGTAAAGATATTTTGGAAAATAAATAATTTGGAAAATTATTTGGAATCTGGTGATGTGTGCATATCCAGTGATAGTTCAATAACCGACTATCAGTATTTCCCTTTGAATGGGTAATTGATGTGATTTGTTTGAATGTGAATGCTACACTTATTTTTAAATAAGCGCTCACTATTCGGGTTAACCAGGAAAGGACCATGGGGTCGTATAACCCACTCCGAATATGTGATACGTCGTTGTGAATCGCATTTGAAGATCGGTGTTGAAGACCGGTATTTGCGAGAGTGATAGGATGAACTATCGATTGACTCTGCACCGAGTTGCTCCGGTATAGAGTTCTCCATATGTGATGGTGAATCCGATCAGGATTGTGAATATCCGGATTGCAAGGACTTCTTTGTAAGTGCCTTCGGTTTTGTTCGATCCCGGAACAGACTTGTATGGATTGTATGTCTGACATTACAAGTTGAGATATAAAGCCGATTTCTTTCAAATATATTTCTGTTGGTGGCGGAGAATTTATTCTTTGCTTAACACCCTTCTCTGAGACGTACGAGCTCAGAGGTTATATAGTTGAAGTTATCAGCGATATATTCCCAGTTTGGTAATGTGACATGCTGAGTGATGCTGAAATGATCATTGTGTTGATTATTTGTGATAGGATCATTTATTTGATCGTCTATCTTAGTGATCATTGTGTTGATCATTTGTTGACCCAAAGCATGGCTTTTGTATAAAGTATGTTTTTGTGGACGTGACTTCGTCGAGCCTCACATCCCGGAAATGGTCAAAACAGGAAAGATGCGGCAAGGTTATGAGGGGTAGCGCCCTTTAGGATATGTGCATTTCCTTCTGGAAAAGGGTGGTATCATGGTATGGAGCCCAGATACTTACTCATGTTGAAAACACTTTATGATTGTGTGAATTGATTACGAGCGCTCGGTGAAAAGGTCCCAAAGGACCGGGGGATGGCATATTCGGTCAGTTGTTACTCAGTTAGGAGTAACCCGGCCTTGTGTTGGTAGAGATCCGGTTTGGTTCTCGGGGATGTCCATCCAAAGGCATTCTCATGTGGCAATGGGAAGTTCCTTGGCCTGATCATTCGTTGGAAATCCAATTCCCAATACGAAACTTGTACGGTTTTAGTTGTAGAACCTGCCATCTAATATGGTAGCTATTAGTAGGCATAATATAATGGTACCTATGCTGGCTAAGATTTATATTCTACTTTCGAAATGAATTTCTTCTACACTATGCACTAATAATAATATCAAATGTTATTTTAAATGCGTATCAAGCATCTTTGACTATCATAAGGAGAAATCTCCTCCGATTCTGCGTTTGCATTGTGTGTGTGTGCGGGAGGCCTTATGGTAGTCTCATTTTTAAAAGCATTGCGAATTAAATTTAAAAATATTCCTCTATTTTGATTTTAAAGATAAATAAACTGTTTTGAGTTCTCACACCAGTCACATGACTGACTTGGAGTTTATTGTTTTCCTTCCTAAACTCTGGGTGCCCACCAATTTCCACATGGGCAGTTAAGAGTTAGGTTTATCAGGATATTCTGGATATTCTGGAGTTGCTGGAGGCAAGCTGGATGGCATGGCGTATTACTAGTTTATATAGTATTTCTTTTTCCGCTGCACTGTTTGTTTTTGTTGTTGTACACTCTGATGATGTGATGTAATGTAATGTGATGTAATGTAATAACTGATATAGTTCTTTGTTTAAAGATTATTCATTTATTATTATATGTTGTTCCGCTGCGAATTGTGAGATTCTGATGTTGTTCTGTTGTTTTCTGTTCTATTCTCTTTTCTTCTGTTTTTCTCCTTTTTCTCTATTCTCTTTTTCTTCTGTCCCGTTCTATTTTTAAAATGCTTCTATCTTCTATTTTCAAATTCTCTATTTTCTTTTCTTTCTCTGTTTTCTAAAAATTGTCTATCTTCTTTCCTCTCTATTTTCTATCTTCTCTTCTCTCTTCTTTCTTTCTTTTTCTTAAATTCTTTTTAAAACCCATAACATCTCGTGTTTTCGGCCTTCGATTTCTCGGCAGTCGACAAAGTGAGTGTCGATGTCGGATTTTCGGGCAACGAAAATCCGTGTACGTTACAAGCTATAGTAGACAACTTTAAATTTTTTTTAGAAGTTTGATTCCATATAAATGTTTTATAAACATTTTTAATTTAAATGTTCTGTAATGTGTTACACCGCCTAAACTTATTAATAATTCTAAATATTAAAGATACTATTAATGCCTGTAGAAAAATAATGATATCGTTAATGTCTGAACATTCTATATATCTACTATGTTATATAATTATATAAAACTATAGACTGTTTGTATTCTTATTTCCATGTAAAATAATCATGCATTCATTATTTCATTATTTACGTATATCAAGACATTTATCATGGGTACTATTACCAACATTCCAGTTTGTGATATGAGGGGTTCATTCTTTTTAAATAATTTATTCTATGATAAGACATAGTAATCAAACTAGCCTCTTCATAAAATTGCAATCATATTGACTTAATAGCCCTCTTTTTAGTTACCCTCATTTCCCCTTAACCGCCGTTGACCTTTGATGTAACACCCCTAATTTTAAATAGCATTATTCATAATATTAAATTAGATAAATAAATTACAATAATGTAGAGACTAGAGAAATAAGAGAATTGAGATTTGAAAACTAATTAGGTCTGTGCCTTAACTAAATGGATTTATAAAATGTTTTATGAGTAGATACCTAAGAGATTAAGGCAAGGGTATATGGGAATAGCCGTGTACCATAACCCATAAACCTGTACCTCATTCTCATTCATACTTTCATAAAAACAAAAACATAAGCAAAGGAGAATCAAGGCCAGCCATAACCCAAGGGGAAGAAAAGCTTAAAATCAATTAGAAGCAAAGATTTAAGCTAAGATGATTAAAACAAGAGAAAATCTCAAGCTCCTTATCCAATCAAGGTGAATAATAATCTAAACCATCTCATATATGTCTTTTTAAATATTTTAATTTGGGGTTTAAGGTTTAAAACCATTTATATGGATGAATAATGATATGATTTGAGTATATGCCATGTTTTGATTTGAACAAGGATAGTTGTATAATGATATATCTCGATTTTGAAGTTAAAATCGTGTGAATTGATTTCGAATGCCATGATGGTTGAATGTGTTATGTAAATCATTATTTTAGAGGTGGGTTTAAATTTTCATAATATTCCAAGCTATAGATAATTAACTATGAATTTTAAAGGGAAGAAATAGAAAATTTTGGGTTTAAATTATTTAAGGCAATTATCTAATGATTTGAGTCTAAAATTTACATATGTTAGAAAATATATTAAAAGTGAATTATGGTGAGTTTTGGGAATTTTTTCTATGTGTTTTAATATGGCTGTTAAATTATTTAAGTTGAAGGACTTAAATGTTTAAATGACTTGTTGAAGGGAATGGCTTATTTGTTAAAATAATTTCAATTATAAATTAATGAATTCGGAAGCCTTTTCAGAAAAGGATTTTGATAAAGAATTAGGCAATTAATCATATTTTGACAAATTAGGCAAGTTAGGTAGAAAGGAATTTTTTTTTGAAAGGAAATAAAACCATTTTTATTTTGATTTACACTTCGCCACTTCCCTGTGCTAGCTTTTGTCACCATACTTCTGCAAATGAATCCATTCGAATCCAGTATATAGTATTAAGCCATTGATACGTAGCGGATTAGAGAAAGCGGAAGGGATTGTGCCGAAGGCATGCTTTCGAAGGGATTGAAGTCATTCTTATAAGCTTTCCAATACATTACTTGCCTTTGTTTTTAAATTTTCTTTCGAAGGGGGTTGAAGCTTTCGAATCAATCAATTTACCTTCGTTCGAAGAGCCGCTTACTTTGTTTTTGAAGAAGCTTTCGGATAAGTTGCCATATTTTGAACCTATTCGATACCTAGCAGCCGCCTTCATACCTATCGAATTGGTACAAGGCCGCTTTCCTTTATAGCCGTATAAAAATGAGTTCGAAAGAAAGTTTTATTAATATTGAAACCACCTTCCCAATGCTTTCGAAACATTTCCTTTAGCAGCTTTTATTAATGGTTTTGAAAGGTTAGTTTCGTAGCTATATTTTTCCCCAATTCTTTTATTTGAGATCAATAGTTTCGAAAGGATTACTTTTGCTGTTGTATTCTTTGATCTTGAATTCATATTTAATATTAAACCCAATGATTTTGAAAGAGATACTTTCAAATTATTTTGATGCTATGCTTCCATTAATTTTTTTAAAACTAAGTGCCTACGAAAGATAAGCATTAATGCTTCCGAAGGGTTTATCTTTAATGACTTCAAAAGGAGGGTTTCAATGCTTTAGAAAGGAATGTATTGAGTGTTTTGAAAGGTATATCTTTAAGAGTTTGGAAAGGAAGGTTTGAATACATTCGAAAGGTTTGTTTTTAACTGTTTTGAAAGAGAAGGCCCAAGGTTTCGAAATCCTTAGTTTTCAATCAAGAAATCCCATCTCATTTTTTAAAGATAAATCCATAGCAATACGAAAGAGTTTTGAAATGGCATTTAACTTTGGAGTTTTTGAAGAAGCCTTCCTTGTAAAAGATAGTGGGTTAATGGTATAAACCTTGTTTCATTTGAAAAATGATTACAAGGAAATTAAACTACATATGTTTATATTATTATGTTATGATCAGTTATCATGTATGCTTCTTCTGTAAACATGTTCACTTTATAATTAACCCATAACTGCATTTTAGGGTGTTAAGGGCATAATAACCAGCTAGGTTGACCCAATAGTGAATATGCATTGAATAACTTCTATATGAGTAGTACTGCATCTAGGAGGTCAGGTAGACTAGATGCTTAGATATTGATTAACGGATTATCGGTTTAGACAGGTTCTTAGTAAGCCCATGAAAACTATGTATGGAAATAGTTATTGGCCGAGGACAATAGGTTCTTAGTGATCCTATGAAAACTGTGTTTGTCATAAGTTATTGAAAGAGATCAATAGGTTCACAATGATCCTATAAAAACTATTATACGAGAGAAGTTATTGAAGAATCCAATAAGTTCATAGTACGCCCCTGAAAACCATGATTGGAGAAAGTTGTTAGTAAATACCAATAGGTTCATAGAGATCCCATGAAAACTATGACCGGATGATTAGTACGAATCAATAGGTTCATAGTGATCTCATGAAAACAATGAAGGCGTATAGGAATTCCATAAAAATTAATAGGTTATTAGTCAGCCATAAAAACTAATAGGTTAATAGTAACCTTAGAAACTATAATTTGAGATAGATAGTCAAGTTAACGGGGATGGGTAGTCCAGAGCATATTGCATGTTTTCATATCATCATATCACCTTTCATTATGTTATGTCTTAACCATTGTCGATGCAGATGGAGAGTATGTGTTATTATAAGTTGGGTTAAGATGCTAGTGAGGCGAAAACCTGTTCCGCTAAGCGACGTAGTCCCATAAGATATCTATATGGTTCGAGATGGTAGATTATTATTCATACTGGACTTTTTGTCTGACTCTAAGTTTATGTTTTCTCCTTAAACTCTCGGCTGCTCTGTCGATTTTGAGTAGTTTGAGAATTAAAGTTTTCAGGTTCTCTTTATGCGAATAAGCTTCTGGAGACATGCAGAAACAAGCTAGCTAGTAGGAGTTCTTTCTGCTTGATTCCGCAGTGTTTTGGATGTAATGGAAAAATTATTTAATCGCCTATTTTTATACTCTAATCAACCAAAGAGGCATCTTTGTATGTCGCTCTTGGCATATTCTATGATAATTATATTTCTTTGAACGTGGTATAAGAATAGGGATTACGTAATGAATTTCGAATGTTATTTGGAGTGGAATGAGAAATTTATTTTATGATTTTTAAATTTTATTTCAAATCCATATGATTCTGTTATATCAATGTATCTAACATTACTGCATTTGGTCATCAAGAATTAATAACTATGGATGACTGAAGCATATGTAGCCATTAGTTTTGGGCCTCCTAATGGGGAATGTAACATTTGATCCAAAATCATTAATCAAATAATAAAAAATTCAAACTCGGCTCCAAATAGATTTGCAATTGAGGAAGAGACAAGGTTGAATTTTACTCAATAAAACATTTAACACTGTAATTTTAAGTCATAACTTTTACAACACTTTAGAAAACGCACGATAAATTATGCTAAGAAACTACGTTTTCTATCAGCTTCTCAACGTAGTTTGGATTTGGTCGTAATGATCGGGTTAAATTTTTTGTTCTCAACATTATTATTTATTTTAAAGGAAGGAGAAGAAGAGAGTAAATGAAAGTGTTATGGGTTTTGATATTACAAGTAAGGGCAAAAGAGGTATAAATATACGTTTTAGTAATAGGATGTGTACCACTAATAGCAATTTAATTTTGTATGGAATGCTCATAAAATTTGTCTCCTCAACTTCAAAATCGGAGTGCCAATAACAATACCCTTTTATCGTCTTCTAATTCATTCACTCTCATTTTATTTTCTTATAAGATTGTCCTTTCCCTTTTTTAGTTTCATATGTAAAAATAGTTGTATTCCCAATCTAAATCAAATAAAAAATTCTTTCCAAATAATTTAAGTTTGTCCCTCTAATTTTTTAAACTAACTAGATATTGATTGAATTCACTAGTAGTCTTCCACTTCGTATTTATATTGAATTATTTACCATTTTATTAATACTATGCAGCGATTGTTTTCCTACTTCTTGCTTTTAATGTAATATTTTTTATGGAAGAATAATTTGAAGATTACCTCCAAAAAACTTAGACTACTGGTTTGATTGAGCTTGATTAAAAGGTTAAGCCTTTTTTATTATTTCTTTTTTCAGTTAATTTGATGTTGAATTTGCATATTTTATTATAATTGCTAATTCTAGCTTCTAATCTAAGGTTGAATTTGCAATTTGTAAGATTACGAATATAGTTCTCTTAATTTGTCTTGCAGAAAATTACTGATTTTATAAATATGTGGATAACATAGTATCTCATATTGATTAATAAATCAATTGCATATAATGTTGAAAACTTTATTTTATTTTTAGGTTCTGTATAATAATTAACTTCCATTTGATTTTTTTGTTTAATACTTTGCATTTTGTTTAATTATTTATTACGTAAGGAATATTTGGTTTATTGCAACATAGATATCAACTCCAGTTTTACATGATCTATTAAAGACAATGTTCTTCCTTTTCCAATTCAGACCCATATAATTATATAAGAAAATTTTTGGCAAAAAATAATATATTTGAGGTAAATGAATACCAAAATAATAAAATTTTGTATAGTCTTTTGAATAAAATCTTGCTACAATATGCAACTTTAAAATTTTGTCATAAATTTAATTCTAAATAAGAGACGACCCAACTTCCTATCTCCAGAAAGTCACATCGCTAATTAAGAAAGAAAGGGATAGAAGAAGAAAAGAAAGAGAAAGAAGAAACACAACAACATCAGATAATTCACAGCAGAACGAATGAAATATAATATATCACATAAAATAATACATAGTATCATATTACATCAGAGTATACAACTTATACAACACATATTAGACAGTTATAAACATCTGTCTAACAATACAACTCAAGTACACAAGATACAGATACAATACAAACATAGCGGAACCATAATATACCTACATGTGGAAGCCTCCTGCTCCATATCTCCTCCAGAATTCGTCAAGCTAACCTGAATCACTTGACTACTCATACATAATATGAGTACCCAAGAGTTTAATAAAATAGAAAATAAACACTCGGGTCAGATAGAGGTCTGGTGTGAGTAAACGGTTAAAATTTGTTTAATTCCGGAAAAACCTTTGAAAAGAAAAGGTATCACGTAAGACTTCCCACACATAAACATGGAAAAGTTTTTACCTTACGCTAACCAAAAAATTTGATAGGAATCCAGTGATAATATAATAGCATCTAGGGTTTTCAAGTAAATAAGAAATAGTCGAACTTGTTACATCTATTAAATTCCAGCTACTAGCCACAAAAGTGGGTAATACAATCAAAACCGTAGGGTCTTGTAGGAAGAATGGGTTTCCATCAATGGCAGGGCTACTGGGGTACCGCCCGTCATAGTACGTGGCCTTGATCAACGTACCAAGAAGCCACCCTAACTCCCCTGCAACACAAGGCCGGGACCACTCCTTACTGAACAGTCTCGAACAAGACAACCCTGCAGTTGGCGTACGATTCCAACTGCCCACACAGCCAAATAAAAAGGGACTTCTAGACAGGGGAAAATCTTGTCCTGAAATGGGCGCTACCCACCTAGCCTTGCTGCACCTCCCATGTTTTAGCCATTCCCAGTTGATGAGGCTTGAGTCTACGATTACCTTTTGTAGACCACATATATCTTAGAATGCTCATCGTCCACCTGACGATGTTCTGAAAGCATTCAATCCATACAAGTCCGTTCCGGGTTCGAACGAAACCGAAGGCACTATCTCGTTGCACTCATTTTGGAATCACCCTCAGAGTCAACGACCATAGCCCTTGCACTCTAAATTACCATCTCGACCCTATAAGTACTATTCCGTCAAACTCATCACGGAATCACCCCCAGAGTTATACTGATATATAGTTCTTACACCTCGAGTCTTCACTTGCTACTCTTGGATTTACGACCTAACGTTTAATTGGAATCGATGTGGTTTTCGAATCCCAAATATGGAAACCCGATCCCGGTCTCACCGAACCCAAACATCATTTTAATGTCCAAGTTGTACTTAAGCGTTTAAACAGTTAACTTATATTCTGGATGATATAACAGATAGATGAATCACATTATCACAACAGATAATTCATATCAAATATTCATCTCACAAAGCAGCATATCACATATAATAGAGATATCCAAATCATCCAATATCAACCAATCACTCAATATCAATCATCCAATATCAATCAATCATCAATCATCCATAAACAGAATTGATTAACTCTAAATCAATTGGATTACCTAAATCCTTCTTCATTTATTTACTCAAATAAATAAATTAATCATCTCTTAATGATCTTCCTTAATTAATCTCCCTTGATTAATTATATTTTAGTTACATTCAAGTAATTAGCCTAAACCATATACGGTAATTAACTTTTAATTACTACCATTAATTACAATAATTAATGATCCTTCAATTATTAATTAATTAACTATAATTGATTGCACTAATCCTCAATTAATTACAATTAATTAATCACACTTTAATTAATTACTTTTATTAATCAATCTTGATTAATATCATTAATTATATAAACTAATAATCCTTATTAATTAATAATTTCTTTAATTAATCAAATAATTAACTTGTAATTAATCATCTCATTAATCATAAACAGTAATTAACAATTTGTAATTACTTATCTTAATTAATTATCTTCTTAATTAATTATATTAACCCTTGATTAATTAATCTTAAATTACTTCATCAATTAAATTAATAAATAATCCTTAATTAATTACTTTATTAATTAATTACATTTAATTAATTACCCTTAGTAATTAATCTTAAATTAATCACATTCATTAATTAATTAATCACATTAATTAATTAAATAAAATAATTAAGTAATTAACACTTAATTACTTACATATGTAATTATCTTCTAATTACTTCCATTAACCAATCTTGATTTTTCCTTAATTAATTACTCAACGAGTAATTAATTCCATCATTAAATAAATCTTAAATTCATTAATTAATTACTCCATAATTAATTAACCTCAACAATTATATTAATCAATTCCTAGATTAATAACATTATGTGATTACCCATTAATCACTCCAACTTTAATTACTCCCATGAGTAACCTTTACTAATTACTTCCATAAGTAATTATTCCTTACTTAATTACATTCAATAATTAACCATTGATTACTTCACTAAGTAATTACACTTAATTAACCATAATTAAGTGATTATTTATATTAAATAAACAATTAACTAATTATTTAAAATTAATTAAATAATTAATTAACATCTTGTATTTCAAAATCTTTAATTAATTAAGAAAAACATTTTAATTAATCTTTACTATAAATCACATTAAGTATTTTTTAGTTCATATCAATAATAATTTAACATAATTTATCTTCATAAATTAATTATTAGAATTAAACTAAATCAAATTTCAATAACTTAAAACAAATTATTCAATTTGGTTTATAAAATTATAACTTAAACTCATTTGAAATTAAAGCATTTAAGAAACAAATTTGAAATTCTAAAACACTTAAATTTTCTAATTTGAACTTATTTATTTTCAAAATAATTCAAAAACTTTAGTCTTTAAAACATTACTTACAATTTACTTTAAAAACTTTGATTTAATATCTAAATTCAAACATTTCCCTTTTAAATTAACATTCAAAATTAAATGAAGTTAATTACTTCAAAAAGAATTCATTTTTAAACAAATTTGAATAAATTCATTTAACACCCTTTTTCTAAGTTTAACTTTATTACAAAACATCAAACATTTAACTTATAAACTTATTTTCTTTTATAACTTGTTTATAAATTAATGCTTGATCCATACTTGTTCAACTTAAGTTAAAATTTATAACTTATCAGTAATTCAAACTCAAGTTACTATGTAACTTTATTTCGTTACAGAACCTAACTAAAAACACCCCCCTAAACAAAACTCGAGTCAAGGCACAGGAACAACTCGTGCCTTCCCTAAAGCAGAACCAAGCCCCACTGCTTCGAGCCGAAACCACGAAAACACGAGAGCAAACACGAGACGATCTTCATCTTCCCAAACGAAAATTTCCAGTGCACATATCCCACTGTCGCCGGCCACTATAGTTCGTCGCGATCGACGTCGGCGGTCACCTGAACGCGTGCGAACACCATTCCAAACCCAGATCGAAGAATATGCATGCGAATCAAAATTTCGATCCTTAGCACGAAGCTGCAGCACCAACTCATCCCAAAACCCCTCCACGGCCAACGCCACGATGCCGTACAACCCTCGCCGTCCTGACCATCAATTCGCCACGCTTCGCCGAACAATTCTCACCCCTTGCGACACAGTCCGGTCCTCTATACACGATGCAAAAGCTTCTACGGCCATGCGGAAAACACAATCCCACTAAAACCCTAGTTGACCCAAACCCCATCAATTCAACCATTGGAAAAATTAAATTGTATTTTTACCCTCATCCTCATCGTGAAAACAAACTTCACCCAAGATTACAAATCAAATTATTGTGTAGATCGACGGCAATTCACCCAAATGCCGAAACCTTTCAACATCAAATCCCAAATTGAATTTCAATCTAAAAATTATGAATTGCATGTCAAAATTCGTGATTTTCAATCACGAATCCATCCCTATAATTCAAATTTGAAATTAAGCAAGTCGATTTTTGTGAAAAATTGAGCATTCACTGTTATTTTACAAATTTGAAATGAAAACTCATTAAAATTCCTGGAAATGATTTTTTTCGTGGTTATGTTACATGATTCTAATCAATTCTTGTTTGCAAACTACATATTAACAATGAATAAAAATGAGATATTGAATTTAAAGAGGGAAAAGATCAAAATCTGTTTAAACTACAGAACTTACATTTCAATGTACATGCATTCAGAACAAACATACATCTATGCAAGCTAATATTCATAATCCAAGCCAATATTTCATTGCATGCATCATCAACCAACTATAGATTAATTAATCTGTTTTTAAAACAATTTACTCACCAGATCATAATATGTAGAGCAGTTTTTAAATGTCCAGGCTTTAAATCTTTAATCTGGAAAGTAATTTTTGATTTGCAGATGAAACCTTTTCATGCCTCAATTTGATTGCTTAAACTTGCCGTTGAAACTGTTCTTGATCTTCATTTGAATTTCTGATTTACTTTTGCAGATTTTAATTGATGGTTGCAGCTCTGAAGTTTGAAGTTGCGGATTAAAGTTGATTTGTATTTGCAGATTTTAATTTCAGATTTACTTTTGATTTTTGAATTTAATTTTCAGGTTTTTGAAGAGTAACTCTGGTTGCCATTAAATTGAGTTAAGAGATGAAGATAAAGAATCTAAGATGAAGATAGAAGGTTTGGAAAATGAAAAAGAAAACAAATTTTCTCTTATGTGTTTAAATGTATTATGTTATGATTAAATAAAAATTTAAAGAAAATACATTCTAAAATAAAGACACTTTTTCAAAAACTTACAAATGTCATTCATTATGCTTAATAGCTTAACAAGGGTTATTAAGAGGTGTTTATATGGTTACACATGTTTTTTTTAACATTTTTAGTTAATTTTTTTATTTTATTTAAAAGATAATATAACTTACTTATTTAATTTACTTAATAAATAAATACTTATGTATGCATATGTAAATATAAGTTTAATCCTTAAAGAAAATTTTATAAAACTAGTTATAATACTAATATATCTCTATACATATATTTTTAAAATCCAAAACATATATATATACACACTTTATATTTTATAACCATTTAAAATTTAAACATTTTAAAAGAGAACAAAACAAAACTTTGTTTAAACTATCATATTTAAAAACAATCATCTTATAATTTGAAAACAATTAAATTAACCTTAAATTAACTTTTGAAAATATAAATTAAAACAAAGCTTTAATTTACAATTCATACATATATAAATTACCAAAGATTAAATTAAATTTCAAAACAACATCAAATTATAACATATACATACATATATATTACAATTTGAAAATTCATTTTTTAACTTAAAACAAAAGGTATTTCTATTCACAATATATATCAAATATATATATTATAAATAGAATAAAAATTTCATTAGCTTTGAAAAATAAATCTTATCAAATTTTATATTGTTAAAAAGATATTGGTCAAAATTACCAGATTGAAAATTTATTAACCTTTAAAAGATTAAATTTACCAATTTAAATTAAATTATAAAGAAAAATTACCAAACCAATTGAATTATTAATACAGATTATTAAATTGTTATTGCCTAAAATTTCGGGTCGTTACAATCCTCCATCCTTAAAAGAATTTCGTCCCTGAAATTTAAAAGCAAAGGTAATTTAATAACCCAGCAAAGATTTTAATTTCAATCAGCAAAGCATACCTATCAATCAGTTACTAACAACCATAGCAATCGAACAAACAAACAAACCTAATAAATTATCCTGACTCAAATCAGAATAAATCCTACTAACACTATCTTGAGTTTTCGAAGTTTAAATCACCGAGAGACTCGCTCTACAGAAGCTAACAACTACACCACCAAAATCCAGAGCTTCTCTCATCTCTAGATCCATCAATCTGAACAGAACACCAGACTATACTCAAGTCTAGCACAACTTCCGAATCCAACTGAACTGTAGATTCCACAACCAACAACGAATCATACACGTACTCCCTCTGAGATATGTGAAATACAATGAATTCCAGCTACCCAAACTGGCAATTCAATTTTATCCTATCAGAACATAGATAGGAAATCTCAAATGCCTCCGAACTAGTCATCGAATCGTACTCAATTACTACTCTCTTAACCAAAGAAATCTTAACAACAATGAAGTCTCCAACTTCGAATTTCAAACTCCTTATCTCATATTTGTATAACTCAACAGACAATCCTGGGCTGCCAATCTTCTTCCTGATCAGCTCAACTTATGCCGATGCTTCCAGAAACAACTAGACCAAAACAAACCAGCCTCAGGATCCTATTCAACCGAAAAGTCTTCTAAAATCCGTCGAAATCCAGAACCCAAGCTCTACTTCCCAAGCAATAGCAAACTGAACTCGCTTCCTTCCTTGTACAGCTGCTACCTTGCTTCCGCTGCACAACTCTGATTCTGAAATAGATGAGAATACTGTTGATGAACACGAGTACAAACTTATCCAATATATCCGGAAAACTTTGTTCATCAAACCCATAAAATCTGAGTGACTCATCTGACTCAGTCACACAACCTTATAGCAGAATCCAACTCAAAAACTAGACCTGACCAATCCAAATTCCAAAAATATTTCTAAGCTGCTACACCAACTCTACTACTAGGCTAACTACCAAAATCATTTTTAGAACCAAAACAATATGGAACTCAATTCCAGATGCAGGCAAACTTCTGATTACTTCAGTGGCTCCTACTACTACATGAGAACCCTCAGTCTCAAACAAAAGATTGCCCAAGAAAAATTCCCAACTAATCGCAAGTCACTTTTGCGATCCAACCTAATTCGGATTCCAAAGAAACCGTCCTCTCTTTACCAATTAGAACAGCCTTAAGCTTTTCCAAATGTAACGACCCTAGATTTTAATTTAATTTAAATTGATAATTAAATGAATTTCTGAATGAAATTGTAAGGGAAATTGATTATAAATGGAAGCGAGTTTCCCCGAGTTCAAGTATATTCTATATAAATCATTTAAATTTTTAAATATTATATATATATGTATATATGTGAATATATATGTGTATATGTATATTTGGATATATATGAGTCAATTTGAAATTATAAAATTGAATGTATATATATATATATATATATATATATATATATTTTGATTTGAATTTAAATCTTAGATGCATGATTTAATAAATATTTGGGTTATAAAATAAATTAAGAAAAATATATATATAGTAACTCATAAATAAATTTTAACAACATGTTAAAACAGAAGTTATTCATACTATAAAGTAAAATAAAACACAAACATAAACAAAACAAAATATCTTTTAAAATATAAACTATTGAAATAAATATATAGAAAGATACAAAACAATTTGTATGTAAGATAAAATAAAAACTCAAAATAAAAAAATAGAAGTTCACTTATTTTGTAAAGTAATAATAATTTTAAGTTATGAATTAAAATAAGAACATTGATATATAAAACAAAAACAATAAGTGTAAAACAAAACTAAAAAGAATAAGTGCACAAGTATCAGATTAGAGCATACTTACAAAGCAAATGAAAGAAGTATAAAAACAACAACAATGCATGTAAATAAAATAACAAACATATCATAACAGCCGAAGATAAAAAGTAAGAATATAATGTAAACTGCAAAGTAGAGACAGGCAAGTAAAAATAATAATAATAATAATAATAATAACAAACAAACAAACAAACAAAGTAAAAATAACAAAACAAGAGATAATACATATACATATATATATATATAAGCAAGTAAAATATGCAAAGAAAACAAAAGAAAAAGTATTGCTAAATAACAAACAAAGTATTCAAAACAAATAAATAAGCAAAGTGTGAAACCAGAACAATTAACAAACTGTACAAGGTTATAAAACAAATATAAATAAAGTAAGTAAGGCTGAAATAAAAAAAATACAAAGCTATGAACAAGGACAGGTAGGTAGGGGATGAAGTAAGGCAAAAAGCAATATATATACAAGTATGTTAAAGCAAGATATCAGAGAGTTATCTTCAGCCATGCTTATTAAACAAAGAAAAAAAAAGAAAAAAAATCTGAAGGCAGTATAAAAATCAAAACAGTTTGGCAAATAGAAAAATACTGTAAAGCTTCAGTTACAACTAAAACCAGAATCAAGGCCTGGATGTAAGATTCATGGGCATCAAAACAAAAGTAGGATCACAGAAGCAAAACATGATTTAAACAAGATCAATACTGCAGGTTCAAAGCACAGAGTTGCCCTCTGTTCTTCAAGTTAAAGTGAGTAAACTCCTACCTCAAACATACTCTATTTTGTTGTTTATTGATGCTGTGAGTAACATCACTCTTCTAAAACTTAAGTCTCTGAACTTGTTGCTTGTAAATATTTAAAAATATGTATATATGTGAATGGGGGGAGGGAATCTGAGTATGCCTGTAACACTTTGATACCTCTGTTTCTATTTCCTGTTAAAAATCCATATTTGCAAATAAATCTTTCTCTCTTAATCTAATAACTATTAGAATGTAAAATACAAACAAAGATTGTTTGTTTGTTCAGAAATTAAGCTTTAAAATTTTATTTCAGATAAAACAATTTGTAAATAATCCTGTACATCAAAACATCTGAGCAAATCTTTATACAAGTCAAAATGCAAACCTCTCATTTCATGAATTCAGGTATGTAAATTTAATTCTCATACAAAAATATGATTTTTAAAGCAAATCTCATGATTTTTAGATCAAGGGATTAAGTGCAGTTTATTTTTGTTTGAAATTCGGGTTTGAATCAAATGCTGTTGATCGGAGGATGATCGGTGGTCGAAGCTTTGTGGGGAGGTAGAGGAGCCTACGGGGCATCGGAGAAAAATAGGAGAGGGTCGGCAGTTGCACGTGGCAGCGGCGGTGGCGAGGTTTAGTTTCTAAACCTAGTTTTACCAAGGCTATGAAAATGGATTCGTTCGACGTCCACAATGCATCGAGTGGCACGCGACTTTGGGAGGTGGTAAAGAAGAGGTTGGCGAAGGCGTGGCCGGTGGTGGAGGTTGTCTGGTGGTCGGTGGAGGAAGCGGTGGCCGTTGACAGGTTTGTGGGGTGCGGTGTTGAAAATTTTCCAGGTTTCCTATTTACTTCTTTTTCGTTCGATTTTGATTTCTGGCCGATAGTGATGGGTTGATGATCGAGGTGTGTTGCCGCGATGATGGCTGATGTGATGGAGGGCTCGTCGATCGCCAGAGGAGCGTCGTGGGGTGGTGCAGGTACACACGTGTTTGCGTGTATCAGTGATTATGTTTGGGTGGTTATAGTTGGGAAGGGAAGATAACTCGAAGGAAGTATCGAGTAATATTAGTTTTGGCTCGAGTCTTAACTCGAGTGCATTCAGTTGTGCGCCGGGTCAGATAAACACTTAAACAAAATTTAAAAAAAAAAAATACTCACACGGGTTGGTTTGGGGAAAGACTCGAAGCAGGGCTCGGGTAGAACGTGGATTTCCTCGGGTTTGACTCGGGTAGGTATAAAAACAGTTTTTGAAATTTTAAAACAAAATGCAAGTTTTAAACATTTTTAACTCATTCTTTTAAATACTTGTTTTATTTAAGTATGGGATTGGTTTAAGGTTTAAAAGTAAATTATTTCAATTTAATTAAGTTTTACTTTAAGATTTAAGTTAAAGGATTAATTAATTAAAGATTTAATATATGTGATTGAATAAATTAATGAGATTAATTTATTAAGATAAGTAAATTAAGGATAATTAATTAATGAGATTAATTTATTAAGATAAGTAAATTGAGGATAATTTAATAAATTAAAGGTTGATAATTAAAGGTTAATTGATTTATTATAAATGGATAATTAATATTATGTAATCATTTTAGAAAGAAATTAAGGATAATTTCATTTTAATTGTAATTAGAGTTTGAATAAATTTATGAGTAAGTGATAAATAATCGTAATTAACTACTTAAATTAATTAATGCATAATTAATAGTTAACTAGTTAAGGAATTTAATTAAGAATTTATAATTGGGTAACTAAGTAGTTAATGGTAAATAAATGGGTAGTTAAGTTATTGATTAATAATTAAAGTTATTAATTAATGACTAAAGTGTTTGATAAATAAATTTATATCAAATGATTTGTAATTAATAAATCAGGATTGGATAATTAAATTCATAAGAGATAAATTGAATTGATTAGGATTAAACGATTAATTAATCCTGCTTATGAATGATTGTATTGAATGAGTTGCCTTGAATTGATTGTCATATATGATCTATGATACTTTGTGATATATACTGAATTATGTATGACCTGTAATGTAGTTTATTTATCTGGGATAAATGTAATTCATTATCTGTAATTTATATATCTGTGATCTGTGAAATAAGGATAAGCGTTATAGTTTATATCGCCTATCAAATTATATTTCTATATTTTGAACTGTGATGATTGAATGATGTGGCACTATTGAGTTAAACCCCTGGACCACACTCATACACACACAATTATGGATTTCATGAGGAAATCGATTAAGTCACAGATTTTTGAAATAGTTTAAATTGAATATTTGAATTCAAATGTTTTGGAAATGGAATCGGAATAAATGTGAAAAGCTTTTGGAATGGAATTTCAAAATAGAATTTATTATTTTTAAATTACTTGATTAAGTTTTTGGAATTTAAATAAGTTGGTTTAAATTTAAATTCAATACTTGAAATTGAATTCAGTAATTTGAAATTAGGGATTAAAGATATTATACTAGTCACTATGAGTTAAACCATTTTTAAAGTATTATTTTTGGGAATTTGAATTTAACTCAAGAATTTCAACTCGTATAAATGAATCAGATTTCCAAAATGAAAACTGTTGTTTTCAAATGATAAACACTTTTGGATAAGAACTAAGATTCCAGTTAATTAGGGGAATTTCAAGATTGAATAGAGAAATGATTTTCCTAAGTTATGAATGAATTCTTTTTGAAAGTTATGAATTAAATCTGTTTATTTTTAACAGATTTAAATTGATGATTTGTTTAAATCAAATTGAAATGAAATTGTTTTGAAGGCTATAAGTTAAATCTTTGATTTAAAGATTTAACGAGTTAAATCAAATTGAAATGCAAATTGATTTGGAAAATATGTGAATGAATCTTTTGTTTAAAAGATTTAAATGTGAAAATAGTTTAAACCGTTAAAGGTTGTGAAAATGAATCTTTTTGTTTAAAGATTGAAAATGGTAATTTGTTAAACCATTTGAAAGAAAGTTTGAATTATTAAGTTGTGACTTAATTTAAATTCCAATATCCATATGTTTTTGAACTATTTCGCTCACTATTCGGTTTAATCGGGAAAGGACCTTTGTGTCGTAGAACCCATTACGAATATGTGATACGTCGTTATGGATAGCATTTGAAGACCGGTGATGAAGACCGGGTATTTGCGAAAGCGATAGGATGACCTATCGATTGTTTCTGCACCGAGTCGCGCCGGTATAGAAACTCCCTAAGTGATGGGAAAATCCGATCGGGATTGTGAATATCCGGGTTGCAAGGACTTCTTTGTAAGTGCCTTCGGTTTTGTTCGATCCCGGAACAGACTTGTATGGATTGTGTGTCTGACATTACAAGTTGAGAATGTAAAGCCGATTTCTTTCAAATATATTTCTGTGGTGGCGGAGAATTTATTCTTTTAGCTTAACACCCTTCTCTGAGACGTACGAGCTCAGAGGTTATATAGTTGAAGTTATCAGCAATATATTCCCAATTTGGTAATGTGATATGCTGAGTGATGCTGAAATGAGCATTGTGTTGATTATTGTGATAGGATCATTTATTTGATCGTCTATCTTAGTGATCATTGTGTTGATCATTTGTTGACCCAAAGCATGGCTTTTGTATAAAGTATGTTTTTGTGGACGTGACTTCGTCGAGCCTCACACCCCGGAAATGGTCAAAACAGGAAAGAAGCGGCAAGGTTATGAGGGGTAGCACCCTTTAGGGTATGTACATTTCCTTCTGGATAGAGGTGGTATCATGGTATGGAGCCCAGATATTTAACCTATGTGGTTACTACGAATTTATTACTTTGTGGTTGTTGTTTTTCGGGATCCCGTGAGAAAGGTCGTTTACGATCGGGGAATGGCGTGCTCGTGTCAGTAGTTACCCAGTTAGGGGTAACCCGGCCTTGTGTTGGCAGAGTTCCGGTTTGGTTCTCGGGAATGTCCTTCCAGAGGCATTCTCATGTGGCAATGGGAAGTTCCTTAGCCTGACCATTTGTTGGAAATCCAAAGAAACAATACGAGACTTGTACGGTTTTAGTTGTATAACCTGCTATGGAATGTGGCGGTAACCTGCTATTGAACATAGTTAGCTATAGTAGGCATACGATAATGGTCGTATGTTGGCTAAGATTTATATTCTACTTTCGAAATGAATTTCTTCTACACTATGCACTAGTAATAATATCAAATGTTTCTTTTTAATGCGTATCAAGCATCTTTGACTATCATAAGGAGAAATCTCCTCCGATTCTGCGTTTGCATTGTGTGTGTGTGCGGGAGGCCTTATGGTAGTCTCATTTTTCAAAAGCATTGCGAATTGACTTTGAAAATCTTTCTTTGATTGTTTTTAATTGATAAACTGTTTTGTTGCTCACACCAGTCCCACGACTGATCCGGAGTTTATCGTTCTTTCCTAAACTCTGGGTGCTCATTATATTTCTACACGAGCAGTCTAGAGTTGGGTTTTACAGATAGTTAGATATAGTGGATTATCTGGAGATTAGTTCAGTCTTTGGATCGCACCAGTCTTGCTTAGCTTGATGCATCGTTATTGGGAGTTCGAGCTATTGCTGGATTGATTCTTGGAAATGGAGTTACAGTTCCGATTTGGAGTTCTTCGCTGAAGACTATCTTAGAGTTATTTGTTCCGCTGTTAAATGTTATCTATTTTCTCTCCACTGTTATTTTATTGTATCATATCTCTGATGTATATTGATATCTATTGGATCATCTGTTGTATCAGATATTGTATCAAAGCTGTATATCAATGTATTATTCTTTTATTCCGCTGTGTTATTTACTTAATGATTGTTATAAGCTCCGGCGAATCGGATTTGAACGGTCGAATCTATGACATTCGAGTACGATTTGAAGTATGGATGTCGATTTTCGAGCGGGCAAAATCCGAGCCGTCACAATTTGGTATCAGAGCTAAGGGTTGAAACTTTAGCTCAGGAGTATAACGCATTAAGTAGCTCATTAGAGATAGGGTGAAGTAAATCCTAGAATGAGTAATCCTTAAGATATCCGTTTGAATGCCTCAGTAAATTCTCTTACTATTCACTGATAGTGAGTATGAGTGCAAGAAGAGAACGAGATAGAGGACAGGGGAATGCGGCTATAATTAGTCAAAACTCTGTAACAACGGTGGAAATAACTTTCTCTATCAATTTTCTTCGATTCGTTTCTAAATTCTTTTGATTTCTTCGTACCAGCTCTAGAAGAAGAAGTTTCGGTGCGGTGATGCTCTATGAATCGTTGTGGGAAATCTTTTCTTCGTATCTTCATTGATTTCTTATCAGTTTCTGATTTAAACTTGAATGAATTAGAAATTGGAAATTTTAAATAAATTGTAAATTTTAATTGAATTAAATTGATTAATAGAATATGAAGGATAATTAGAATTGTATCGATAAAATGATTTTGTTTAAAACCAAAATTGAAATTCTATCGCAATTTCTTGTATCTATTGTTGATATTCTGATTTGAAAAGATACTTCTCTATCTTTGAGTCTATCTCTGTGTTGTTTTCGTGCCTGCGAATTTCGAGGACGAAATTCTTTTAAGTGGGGAAGTTTGTAACGACCCTAGATTTTAATTTAATTTAAATTGATAATTAAATGAATTTCTGAATGAAATTGTAAGGGAAATTGATTATAAATGGAAGCGAGTTTCCCCGAGTTCAAGTATATTCTATATAAATCATTTAAATTTTTAAATATTATATATATATATATATATATGTATATATGTGAATATATATATGTATATGTATATTTGGATATATATGAGTCAATTTGAAATTATAAAATTGAATGTATATATATATATATATATTGATTTGAATTTAAATCTTAGATGCATGATTTAATAAATATTTGGGTTATAAAATAAATTAAGAAAAATATATATATAGTAACTCATAAATAAATTTTAACAACATGTTAAAACAGAAGTTATTCATACTATAAAGTAAAATAAAACACAAACATAAACAAAACAAAATATCTTTTAAAATATAAACTATTGAAATAAATATATAGAAAGATACAAAACAATTTGTATGTAAGATAAAATAAAAACTCAAAATAAAAAAATAGAAGTTCACTTATTTTGTAAAGTAATAATAATTTTAAGTTATGAATTAAAATAAGAACATTGATATATAAAACAAAAACAATAAGTGTAAAACAAAACTAAAAAGAATAAGTGCACAAGTATCAGATTAGAGCATACTTACAAAGCAAATGAAAGAAGTATAAAAACAACAACAATGCATGTAAATAAAATAACAAACATATCATAACAGCCGAAGATAAAAAGTAAGAATATAATGTAAACTGCAAAGTAGAGACAGGCAAGTAAAAATAATAATAATAATAATAATAATAACAAACAAACAAACAAACAAACAAAGTAAAAATAACAAAACAAGAGATAATACATATACATATATATATATATTTAAGCAAGTAAAATATGCAAAGAAAACAAAAGAAAAAGTATTGCTAAATAACAAACAAAGTATTCAAAACAAATAAATAAGCAAAGTGTGAAACCAGAACAATTAACAAACTGTACAAGGTTATAAAACAAATATAAATAAAGTAAGTAAGGCTGAAATAAAAAAAATACAAAGCTATGAACAAGGACAGGTAGGTAGGGGATGAAGTAAGGCAAAAAGCAATATATATACAAGTATGTTAAAGCAAGATATCAGAGAGTTATCTTCAGCCATGCTTATTAAACAAAGAAAAAAAAAAGAAAAAAAATCTGAAGGCAGTATAAAAATCAAAACAGTTTGGCAAATAGAAAAATACTGTAAATCTTCAGTTACAACTAAAACCAGAATCAAGGCCTGGATGTAAGATTCATGGGCATCAAAACAAAAGTAGGATCACAGAAGCAAAACATGATTTAAACAAGATCAATACTGCAGGTTCAAAGCACAGAGTTGCCCTCTGTTCTTCAAGTTAAAGTGAGTAAACTCCTACCTAAAACATACTCTATTTTGTTGTTTATTGATGCTGTGAGTAACATCACTCTTCTAAAACTTAAGTCTCTGAACTTGTTGCTTGTAAATATTTAAAAATATGTATATATGTGAATGGGGGGAGGGAATCTGAGTATGCCTGTAACACTTTGATACCTCTGTTTCTATTTCCTGTTAAAAATCCATATTTGCAAATAAATCTTTCTCTCTTAATCTAATAACTATTAGAATGTAAAATACAAACAAAGATTGTTTGTTTGTTCAGAAATTAAGCTTTAAAATTTTATGTCAGATAAAACAATTTGTAAATAATCCTGTACATCAAAACATCTGAGCAAATCTTTATACAAGTCAAAATGCAAACCTCTCATTTCATGAATTCAGGTATGTAAATTTAATTCTCATACAAAAATATGATTTTTAAAGCAAATCTCATGATTTTTAGATCAAGGGATTAAGTGCAGTTTATTTTTGTTTGAAATTCGGGTTTGAATCAAATGCTGTTGATCGGAGGATGATCGGTGGTCGAAGCTTTGTGGGGAGGTAGAGGAGCCTACGGGGCATCGGAGAAAAATAGGAGAGGGTCGGCAGTTGCACGTGGCAGCGGCAGTGGCGAGGTTTAGTTTCTAAACCTAGTTTTACCAAGGCTATGAAAATGGATTCGTTCGACGTCCACAATGCATCGAGTGGCACGCGACTTTGGGAGGTGGTAAAGAAGTGGTTGGCGAAGGCGTGGCCGGTGGTGGAGGTTGTCTGGTGGTCGGTGGAGGAAGCGGTGGCCGTTGACAAGTTTGTGGGGTGCGGTGTTGAAAATGTTTCCAGGTTTCCTATTTACTTCTTTTTCGTTCGATTTTGATTTCTGGCCGATAGTGATGGGTTGATGATCGAGGTGTGTTGCCGCGATGATGGCTGATGTGATGGAGGGCTCGTCGATCGCCAGAGGAGCGTCGTGGGGTGGTGCAGGTACACACGTGTTTGCGTGTATCAGTGATTATGTTTGGGTGGTTATAGTTGGGAAGGGAAGATAACTCGAAGGAAGTATCGAGTAATATTAGTTTTGGCTCGAGTCTTAACTCGAGTGCATTCAGTTGTGCGCCGGGTCAGATAAACACTTAAACAAAATTTAAAAAAAAAAAATACTCACACGGGTTGGTTTGGGGAAAGACTCGAAGCAGGGCTCGGGTAGAACGTGGATTTCCTCGGGTTTGACTCGGGTAGGTATAAAAACAGTTTTTGAAATTTTAAAACAAAATGCAAGTTTTAAACATTTTTAACTCATTCTTTTAAATACTTGTTTTATTTAAGTATGGGATTGGTTTAAGGTTTAAAAGTAAATTATTTCAATTTAATTAAGTTTTACTTTAAGATTTAAGTTAAAGGATTAATTAATTAAAGATTTAATTTATGTGATTGAATAAATTAATGAGATTAATTTATTAAGATAAGTAAATTAAGGATAATTAATTAATGAGATTAATTTATTAAGATAAGTAAATTGAGGATAATTTAATAAATTAAAGGTTGATAATTAAAGGTTAATTGATTTATTATAAATGGATAATTAATATTATGTAATCATTTTAGAAAGAAATTAAGGATAATTTCATTTTAATTGTAATTAGAGTTTGAATAAATTTATGAGTAAGTGATAAATAATCGTAATTAACTACTTAAATTAATTAATGCATAATTAATAGTTAACTAGTTAAGGAATTTAATTAAGAATTTATAATTGGGTAACTAAGTAGTTAATGGTAAATAAATGGGTAGTTAAGTTATTGATTAATAATTAAAGTTATTAATTAATGACTAAAGTGTTTGATAAATAAATTTATATCAAATGATTTGTAATTAATAAATCAGGATTGGATAATTAAATTCATAAGAGATAAATTGAATTGATTAGGATTAAACGATTAATTAATCCTGCTTATGAATGATTGTATTGAATGAGTTGCCTTGAATTGATTGTCATATATGATCTATGATACTTTGTGATATATACTGAATTATGTATGACCTGTAATGTAGTTTATTTATCTGGGATAAATGTAATTCATTATCTGTAATTTATATATCTGTGATCTGTGAAATAAGGATAAGCGTTATAGTTTATATCGCCTATCAAATTATATTTCTATATTTTGAACTGTGATGATTGAATGATGTGGCACTATTGAGTTAAACCCCTGGACCACACTCATACACACACAATTATGGATTTCACGAGGAAATCGATTAAGTCACAGATTTTTGAAATAGTTTAAATTGAATATTTGAATTCAAATGTTTTGGAAATGGAATCGGAATAAATGTGAAAAGCTTTTGGAATGGAATTTCAAAATAGAATTTATTATTTTTAAATTACTTGATTAAGTTTTTGGAATTTAAATAAGTTGGTTTAAATTTAAATTCAATACTTGAAATTGAATTCAGTAATTTGAAATTAGGGATTAAAGATATTATACTAGTCACTATGAGTTAAACCATTTTTAAAGTATTATTTTTGGGAATTTGAATTTAACTCAAGAATTTCAACTCGTATAAATGAATCAGATTTCCAAAATGAAAACTATTGTTTTCAAATGATAAACACTTTTGGATAAGAACTAAGATTACAGTTAATTAGGGGAATTTCAAGATTGAATAGAGAAATGATTTTCCTAAGTTATGAATGAATTCTTTTTGAAAGTTATGAATTAAATCTGTTTATTTTTAACAGATTTAAATTGATGATTTGTTTAAATCAAATTGAAATGAAATTGTTTTGAAGGCTATAAGTTAAATCTTTGATTTAAAGATTTAACGAGTTAAATCAAATTGAAATGCAAATTGATTTGGAAAATATGTGAATGAATCTTTTGTTTAAAAGATTTAAATGTGAAAATAGTTTAAACCGTTAAAGGTTGTGAAAATGAATCTTTTTGTTTAAAGATTGAAAATGGTAATTTGTTAAACCATTTGAAAGAAAGTTTGAATTATTAAGTTGTGACTTAATTTAAATTCCAATATCCATATGTTTTTGACCTATTTCGCTCACTATTCGGTTTAATCGGGAAAGGACCTTTGTGTCGTAGAACCCATTCCGAATATGTGATACGTCGTTATGGATAGCATTTGAAGACCGGTGATGAAGACCGGGTATTTGCGAAAGCGATAGGATGACCTATCGATTGTTTCTGCACCGAGTCGCGCCGGTATAGAAACTCCCTAAGTGATGGGAAAATCCGATTGGGATTGTGAATATCCGGGTTGCAAGGACTTCTTTGTAAGTGCCTTCGGTTTTGTTCGATCCTGGAACAGACTTGTATGGATTGTGTGTCTGACATTACAAGTTGAGAATGTAAAGCCGATTTCTTTCAAATATATTTCTGTGGTGGCGGAGAATTTATTCTTTTAGTTTAACACCCTTCTCTGAGACGTACGAGCTCAGAGGTTATATAGTTGAAGTTATCAGCAATATATTCCCAATTTGGTAATGTGATATGCTGAGTGATGCTGAAATGAGCATTGTGTTGATTATTGTGATAGGATCATTTATTTGATCGTCTATCTTAGTGATCATTGTGTTGATCATTTGTTGACCCAAAGCATGGCTTTTGTATAAAGTATGTTTTTGTGGACGTGACTTTGTCGAGCCTCACACCCCGGAAATGGTCAAAACAGGAAAGAAGCAGCAAGGTTGTGAGGGGTAGCACCCTTTAGGGTATGTACATTTCCTTCTGGATAGAGGTGGTATCATGGTATGGAGCCCAGATATTTAACCTATGTGGTTACTACGAATTTATTACTTTGTGGTTGTTGGTTTTCGGGATCCCGTGAGAAAGGTCGTTTACGATCGGGGAATGGCGTGCTCGTGTCAGTAGTTACCCAGTTAGGGGTAACCCGGCCTTGTGTTGGCAGAGTTCCGGTTTGGTTCTCGGGAATGTCCTTCCAGAGGCATTCTCATGTGGCAATGGGAAGTTCCTTGGCCTGACCATTTGTTGGAAATCCAAAGTAACAATACGAGACTTGTACGGTTTTAGTTGTATAACCTGCTATGGAATGTGGCGGTAACCTGCTATTGAACATAGTTAGCTATAGTAGGCATACGATAATGGTCGTATGTTGGCTAAGATTTATATTCTACTTTCGAAATGAATTTCTTCTACACTATGCACTAGTAATAATATCAAATGTTTCTTTTTAATGCGTATCAAGCATCTTTGACTATCATAAGGAGAAATCTCCTCCGATTCTGCGTTTGCATTGTGTGTGTGTGCGGGAGGCCTTATGGTAGTCTCATTTTTCAAAAGCATTGCGAATTGACTTTGAAAATCTTTCTTTGATTGTTTTTAATAGATAAACTGTTTTGTTGCTCACACCAGTCCCACGACTGATCCGGAGTTTATCGTTCTTTCCTAAACTCTGGGTGCTCATTATATTTCTACACGAGCAGTCTAGAGTTGGGTTTTACAGATAGTTAGATATAGTGGATTATCTGGAGATTAGTTCAGTCTTTGGATCGCACCAGTCTTGCTTAGCTTGATGCATCGTTATTGGGAGTTCGAGCTATTGCTGGATTGATTCTTGGAAATGGAGTTACAGTTCCGATTTGGAGTTCTTCGCTGAAGACTATCTTAGAGTTATTTGTTCCGCTGTTAAATGTTATCTATTTTCTCTCCGCTGTTATTTTATTGTATCATATCTCTGATGTATATTGATATCTATTGGATCATCTGTTGTATCAGATATTGTATCAAAGCTGTATATCAATGTATTATTCTTTTATTCCGCTGTGTTGTTTACTTAATGATTGTTATAAGCTCCGGCGAATCGGATTTGAACGGTCGAATCTATGACATTCGAGTACGATTTGAAGTATGGATGTCGATTTTCGAGCGAGCAAAATCCGAGCCGTCACACCAAACAAGGTTAACCTTCAAGAAAACTTCCACCAACTGCCCGGACTGTTGATAGAAGAACCACCAAGATTCCCGAACCTATCGGAGAAACGAGCCACACTGCTACTTCCAAACTCTACCTCAATGATACTACAAAGCTAAAAGACCTTCTCGTCAGCACACTGAACACTACGAACTGAACTGCTACCACATCTAACCAAAGACTTCTAAACCAAAAGCTTCTCGAAAACCAAAACGATCAACAAACCACACAACGGACCTTCGAGATGGCGGACAACCTCTCAAGAAATTTAGGCTCCAAACCAAGCATCAACAACTCGCTCTCCTAAAGGAATGACAGATGAGACCATGCCAAAGCGAAACGACTTATAGACCTTAGTCTCATATTCCAGAACAGCCAACCTCCTTGCAAAAGATCCAGACAACATCTACACAGATGAGTCTTCCCTACGGCAGGTAAAGACTGCTCCTCAACCACTTCTAAAACTGCTCCAAGAGAAAACATCTTCGGAAAATATCCAAGGATACTGCATCTCATCACGCAGTTATCAAGATACCACCACTTACTTCTGCACTTTCGATAGATCCAAACTTACACTTCAAAGATAAACTCCGAATCTTTTAAAAAGATTTCCTTCGGATATCAGAGGAATCCTTAATCCAAACTACAAATCCTACTCGAGACAGTATCAAGTCTACAGTCTCGACAAATACTTCCAACCTCAAGCATATGGACCTCTTCCATCAGTGGTAGTCGTGTTATACACACACCACTACTCCATCTACCTCTAAAACTTATGTTGGAAAATCCAAACAGATAACCCAACAGATCAGGCATATATATATATATATATATATATATATATATATAGTTATATATAAAAATACAAGTACGCTCTCTCAAGAAAGACACCACTCCAGAGCCTAGATATTCACTCAACCTAATGCTCAAATACCAAAAGAGACGACCCGACTTCCTATCTCCAGAAAGTCGCATCGCTAATTAAGAAAGAATGGGATAGAAGAAGAAAAGAAAGAGAAAGAAGAAACACAACAACATCAGATAACTCACAGCGGAACGAATGAAATATAATATATCACATAAAATAATACATAGTATCATATTACATCAGAGTATACAACTTATACAACACATATTAGACAATTATAAATATCTGTCGAACAATACAACTCAATTACACAAGATACAGATACAATACAAACATAACGGAACGAAAATATATCTACACGTGGAAGCCTCCTGCTCCATATCTCCTCCAGAATTCGTCAAGCTAACCTGCATCACTTGACTACTCATACATAATATGAGTACCCAAGAGTTTAATAAAACAGAAAATAAACACTTGGGTCAGACAGGGGTCTGGTGTGAGTAAACGGTTAAAATTTGTTTAACTTTGGAAAAACCTTTGAAAGGAAAAGGTATCACGTAAGACTTCCCACACATAAACATGGAAAAGTTTTTACCTTACGCTAACCAAAACATTTGATAGGAATCCAGTGATATTATAATAGCGTCTATGGTTTTCAAGTAAATAAGAAATAGCCGAACTTGTTGCATCTATTAAATTCTATCTACTAGCCACAAAAGTGGGCAATACAATCAAAACCGTAGGGTCTCGTAGGAAGAATGGGTTTCCATCAATGGCAGGGCTACTGGGGTACCGCCCGTCACAGTACGTGGCCTAGATCAACGTACCGAGAAGCCACCCTAACTCCCCTGCAACATAAGGCCGGGACCACTCCTTACTGAACAGTCCCGAATAAGACAACCCCGCAGTTGGCGCGCGATTCCAACTGCCCGCACAGCCGAATAAAAAGGGACTTCTACACAGGGGAAAATCTTATCCTGAAATAGGCGCTACCCACCTAACCTTGCTGCACCTCCCATGTTTTAGCCATTCCCGGTCGATGAGGCTTGAGGCTACGATTATCTTTTGTAGAACACATCTATCTTAGAATGCTCATCGTCCATTTCACGATGTTCTGAAAGCATTCAATCCATACAAGTCCGTTTCGGGTTCGAACGAAACCGAAGGCACTATCTCGTTGCACTCATTTTGGAATCACCCTCAGAGTCGACGGCCATAGCCCTTCCACTCTAAATTACCATCTCGAACCTATAAGTACTATTCCATCAAACTCATCACGGAATCACTCCCAGAGTTATACCGACGTATAGTTCTTACACCTCGAGTCTTCACTTGCTCCACTTGGATTTACGACCTAATGTTTAATTGGAATCGATGTGATTTTCGGATCCCAAATATGGAAACCCGATCCCGGTCTCACCGAAATCAAACGTCATTTTAATGTCCAAGTTGTACTTAAGGGTTTAAACAGTTAACTTATATTCTGGATGATATAACAGATAGATGAATCACATTATCACAACAGATAATTCATATCAAATATTCATCTCACAAAGCAGCATATCACATATATCAGAGATATCCAAATCATCCAATATCAACCAATCACTCAATATCAACCATCCAATATCAATCAATCATCAATCATCCATAAACAGAATTGATTAACTCTAAATCAATTGGATTACCAAAATCCTTCTTCATTTATTTACTCAAATAAATAAATTAATCATCTCTTAATGGTCTTCCTTAATTAATTTCCCTTGATTAATTATATTTTAGTTACATTCAAGTAATTAGCCTTAACCATATACAGTAATTAACTTTTAATTACTACTATTAACTACAATAATTAATGATCCTTCAATTATTAATTAATTAACTGTAATTGATTGCATTAATCCTCAATTAATTACAATTAATTAATCACGCTTTAATTAATAACTTTTATTAATCAATCTTGATTAATATCATTAATTATATGAACTAATGATCCTTATTAATTAATAATTTCTTTAATTAATTAAATAATTAACTTGTAATTAATCATCTCATTAATCATAAACGGTAATTAACAATTTGTAATTACTTATCTTAATTAATTATCTTCTTAATTAATTATATTAACCCTTGATTAATTAATCTTAAACTACTTCATCAATTAAATTAATAAATAATCCTTAATTAATTGCTTTATTCATTAATTACATTTTAACTAATTACCCGTAGTAATTAATCTTAAATTAATCACATTCATTAATTAATCACATTAATTAATTAATTAAAATAATTAAGTAATTAACTCTTAATTACTTACATATGTAATTATCTTCTAATTACTTCCATTAATCAATCTTGATTTTTCCTTAATTAATTACTTAACGAGTAATTAATTCCATCATTAAATATATCTTAAATTCATTAATTAATTACTCCATAATTAATTAACCTCAACAATTATATTAATCAATTCCTAGATTAATAACATCATGTGATTACCCATTAATCACTCCAACTTTAATTACTCCCATGAGTAACCTCTACTAATTACTTCCACAAATAATTATTCCTTACTTAATTACATTCAATAATTAACCATTATTAACTTCACTAAGTAATTACACTTAATTAATCATAATTAAGTGATTATTTAATATTAAATAAACAATTAACTAATTATTTAAAATTAATTAAACAATTAATTAACATCTTGTATTTCAAAATCTTTAATTAATTAAGAAAAACATTTTAATTAATCTTTACTATAAATCACATTAAGTATTCTTTAGTTCATATCAATAATAATTTAACATAATTTATCTTCATAAATTAATTATTTGAATTAAACTAAATCAAATTTCAATAACTTAAAACAAATTATTTGATTTGGTTTATAAAATTATAACTTAAACTCATTTGAAATTAAAGCATTTAAGAAACAAATTTGAAATTCTAAAACACTTAAATTTTCTAATTTAAACTTATTTATTTTCAAAATAATTCAAAAAATTTAGTCTTTAAAACATTACTTACAATTTACTTTAAAAACTTTGATTTAATATCTAAATTCAAACATTCCCTTTTAAATTAACATTCAAAATTAAATGAAGTTAATTACTTCAAAAAGAATTCATTTTTAAACAAATTTGAATAAACTCAATTAACACCCTTTTTTTAAGTTTAACTTTATTTCAAAACATCAAACATTTAACTTATAAACTTATTTTCTTTTATAACTTGTTTATTCATTAATGCTTGATCCATATTTGTTCAACTCAAGTTAAAATTTATAACTTATCATTAATTCAAACTCGAGTTACTATGTAACTTTATGTCGTTACAAAACCTAACTAAAAGCACCCCCTCTAAACAAAACTCGAGCCAAGGCACAGGAACAACTCGTGCCTTCCCCAAAGCAGAACCCAGCCCCACTGCTTCGTGCTGAAACCACGAAAACGCGAGAGCAAACCCGAAATGATCTTCATCTTCCCAAACAAAAATTTCCAGTGCACACGAATGTGCACGGTGCACATATCCCAATGTCGCCGACCACTATAGTTCGTCGCGTTCGACGTCGACGGCCACCTGAACGCGTGCGAACCCCATTCCAAACCCAAATCAAAGAATATGCATGCGAATCAAAATTTCGATCCTTAGCTCGAAACTGCAGCACCAACTTGTCCCAAAACCCCTCCACGGTCAACACCACAACGTCGTACAACCCTCGTCGTCCTCACCATCGATTCGCCATGCTTCGCCGAACAATTCTCACCCCTCGCGACATAGTCCTATCCTCTATACACGATGCAAAAGCTTCAACAACCATGCCGAAAACACAATCCCACTAAAACCCTAGTTGACCCAAACCCCATCGATTCAACCATTGGAAAAATTAAATTGTATTTTTCCCCTCATCCTCATCATGAAAACAAACTTCACCCAAGATTACAAATCAAATTATTGTGTAGATCGACGACAATTCACCCAAATGCCGAAACCTTTCAACATCAAATCCCAAATTGAATTTCAATCTAAAAATTCTGATTTGCATGTCAAAATTCGTGATTTTCAATCACGAATCCATCCCTATAATTCAAATATGAAATTAAGCAAGTCGATTTTTGTGAAAAATTGAGCATTCACTGTTATTTTACAAATTTGAAATGAAAACTCATTAAAATTCCTAGAAATGATTTTTTTGGTGGTTATGTTACATGATTCTAATCAATTCTTGTTTGCGAACTACATGTTAACAATGAATAAAAATGAGATATTGAATTTGAAGAGGGAAAAGATCAAAATCTGTTTAAACTACAGAACTTACATTTCAATGTACAGGCGTTCAGAACAAACATACATTTATATAAGCTAATATTCATAATCCAAGCCAATATTTCATTGCATGCATCATCAACCAACAATAGATTAATTAATCTATTTTTAAAATATTTTACTCACCAGATCATAATATGTAGAGCAGTTTTTAAATATCCAGGCTTTAAATCTTTAATCAGGAAAGTATTTTTGATTTGCAGATAAAACCTTTGCATGCCTCAATTTGATTGATTAAACTTGCTGTTGAAACTGTTCTTGATCTTCATTTGAATTGTTGATTTACTTTTGTAGATTTTAATTGATGGTTGCAGCTCTGAAGTTTGAAGTTGCAGATTGAAGTTGATTCGTATTTGCAGATTTTAATTTCAGATTTACTTTTGATTTTTGAATTCAATTTTCAGGTTTTTGAAGAGTAATTCTGTTTGCCATTAAATTGAGTTAAGAGATGAAGATAAAGAATTTAAGATGAAGAAAGAAGGTTTGGAAAATGAAAAAGAAAACAAATTTTCTCTTATGTGTTTAAATGTATTATGTTATGATTAAATAAAAATTTAAAGAAAATAAATTCTAAAATAAAGACACTTGTTCAAAAACTTACAAATGTCATTCATTATGCTTAACAAGTGTTATTAAGAGGTGTTCATATGGTTACACATGTTTTTAACATTTTTAATTAATTTTTTTTATTTAATTTAAAAGATAATATAACTTACTTATTTAATTTACTTAATAAATAAATACTTATGTATGCATATGTAAATATAAGTTTAATCCTTAAAGAAAATTTTATAAAACTAGTTATAATACTAATATATCTCTATACATATATTTTTAAAATCCAAAACATATATATATATATATACACTTTATATTTTATAACCATTTAAAATTTAAACATTTTAAAAGAGAACAAAACAAAACTTTGTTTAAACTATCATATTTAAAAACAATCATCTTATAATTTGAAAACAATTAAATTAACCTTAAATTAACTTTTGAAAATATAAATTAAAACAAAGCTTTAATTTACAATTCATACATATATAAATTACCAAAGACTAAATTAAATTTCAAAACAACATCAAATTATAACATATACATACATATATATTACAATTTGAAAATTCATTTTTTAATTTAAAACAAAAGGTATTTCTATTCAAAATATATATATTATAAATGGAATAAAAATTTCATTAACTTTGAAAAATAAATCTTATCAAATTTTAAATTGTTAAAAAGATATTGGTCAAAATTACCAGATTGAAAATTTATTAACCTTTAAAAGATTAAGTTTACCAATTTGAATTAAAATTATAAAGAAAAATTACCGAACCAATTGAATTATTAATACAGATTATTAATTTGTTATTGCCCAAAGTTCCGGGTCGTTACAAAATAAGTGTTTTAAAATCTTTTTTATTTAAATGTTTTGTATTTTTTACTCAACCTAAACTGATATTTTTGTAAAATCTTATCGTAACCCTTTTTATGAAACTCGAGTTTTAATACAATTTTCAATGGTGTTGTTTAACAGTCCATAAAACATTCATAAGTGATGTGGGTTCTTTAATTGATGCAGGGTTATAGTTGATTTCTTAGGGATCTTATTATGTAGTGAATTAGTATCAATGGTTTTCCATAATATTGGTTTGAAATTATGTTGTTTTTTTCCTTTTTGTCATTTGAAGATATGTTCACGGATAATTATGGAATAAAGATATGGATATTCATATTGTAAGTAAGTAAATTAATTTCCGCTAGAATGTATCATATTGAATAATACTACCCCTTCAACTAATAAAAAGAATCAGTAAGTTAATCATCAATTATCTATACATTTAATTTTAAGGCTAGTTTTATGTTTGATTCTTTTAATGTGTCAACTTTCAAAAATTCTTATTTTTCTTTTCTTTTCGCATGTTTTAAAAGTATGAAATGGAATTAATGCACAATAGATTCTCTAATCTGAAAATTGGAATCAAATTAAAGAGAAATAAGAAGAATTAATGTAGTAAATTCTCTCTTTATTTTAAATTCCAATTAAATATAGTAAATATATTAATTTACTTTCACTTTTAGTTACATATAACAATAAATATGTATTTATTCTCAGGCTAAACTTAACTTTATATCTATTAGTATGTGAAATTTATGTACCAGTGATTGTCTACAAATTGAAATGAATATTATATACTATTTATTTCTTTTATTATATTGGTTCAATTTGAATTTTTTATATCTACTTAAATTATACCTGAACTTCAACAAATATTATTTGGTGAAATAAAAAGTAATTTGTAGTTCTGTTTTAAGAACAATGTTATGTTTTGCTCTTTATATGCATCAAGTTCCAAAATTATTACCTTATGCTTTTTGCAAAATTTATAAGTATCAAAAATAAATTTAGCTTACTAGAATATTTAAAAAATTATTACAGAATACGTGTATTTTAATTTGAACTTTTTTCTTGAAAGTAAATGAGGTTAAATGGACTCCTATCGGATTATATATTAACATAACTGAATATTGCAAGCAACTATATGCTAACATGAAACTTTACATTTTTGTTTTTAAGTTGATTATTGATATTAATGATGGCTTCACACCAAGATTCAATAAGAGTTGAATATCATTCCATCTTTAATAATCAATTAAGAATTCTCAAATTGAAGGTAACAGATTCATTTAAATAACGTTAAAGAGAACTAATTCAACAATCAACATGTAATCATTTCTCTAATTTAACATAGAATAAAATAAAATTTTAAATCATACTATAAATAATTATGTAATTGTTTTGTCATCAGATTTAAATTAGTAGTTATTTTTATCTTAATTATACTTACCTTCTCTTAAGTTCATATGAAGTTAATTATCGATGCATTTTCATGATATTTGTTCTTATATTTATATATATTGGAATCATATACTGAAATATTTTCAAAGAATCAAGACACTGCTGGTTTTAATAATTGTTTCTTATTTTAAAAATCTATTATGCTAGAGACGCTTCTTTTTTAAAATGCATAATATCAAGTATGATGGTCCTTCGTATTTTAAAACTATTAGAAAATATGCTTAGTTTAAAATGTATACAAAATTTGTTAGGAAATATGTGTAATTTAGTTAATTTGAAATTTTGACAATATTGCTTTTATACTTTAGCTGAAAGTTGATAATATAACATGGCGACATAATTAAAAATTAAAAGTACAAAATTGGGAAAAAATGAATTTTGCTAGGACTATTTTTTTTAGGGAGTTGAACATTAAAATATGGTTGGTAGCTGATTCACCAGAACTTTGAATACAAAATGTTCTATAATTTATCTTCTAATATTTAACTTCAAGTAGTGTATGTTTGTATATGATATACAATAAAATGAATTTTCTTGCATGTTTATTTATATGCCCAACATATGTGTCTACGTACTATTAAAGTTTACAAGTAAACTAAGTTCAATAGTAAATATCATATTAAATAATATTGTCATGCAAAATATAAAATGAATCAACATATATATTTCAACTATATAATTATGATCAATAACATTTAATAAGAATTTAAACTAATTAGGGAATGAAAAACAATTAACTCTCTTTATTGAAATTACGTTTAATGAGTAAATTGGTTATGTATTAGTTCTCTTCGCCAATCAATTAGAAATTGATTGGTAATCAATTAATTCATCCATTAATCCCTTTTAACAACAACATTTCAAAAGTGTTGTAAGTTCCAACTCTATGAGAGAACATATAAGGTGGTTGATTTGTAATTTTAACAAATGCTCTTTAATTGTTAGAGATGATAAACTAGAAATGCACCCTCCATTTTACAAATATTTTTTTTTTCTTTCACGCTTTTGGAAAAAGAATGAATGAATGAGAAAAAATAACTATAGATAATCTTATCTTCCTCTAGTCTATTGCAACATTCACCTGAATCCAGACCTCAATTTCTGGTTCTCTCCTTGGGCAAAGCTGGGCCTTATCTTAGGCAACTTATTAGATACAAATCTAATTCATCTTTCACGAATCCCTAGATCATCTTTGGCTAAGGATACGTTCAGAATAACCATATCTCCCCTCCATATAATAGTTCTTATCAAGTTAGACTTCTTTGGAATGAATTAAATTCAACTCCCCTTCCTTTTACAAGCTTCCATGTGTTGTGGAATAACTATTGTGAATGTGCCCCTGTTTGTGTTTCTTTTTATCAATCCATGTTGTCATATGGACGCGATCACAGCCATCCGTCTGTTTCAACGCTTGAGATCCATTCTTTCTATTGGTGAAGATTACCACTTGCTCGGGCTGCTATATCAAGGCCCAGTTTACTTCTTTATATAAATACTTGTAGTTAGCTATTGTTATTGCATTGAATTTTTACAATTCTTCAATCTGTATCAATTCTACTTCAACAAAAGAATATCAATTACAATTTATCATCATTTTGTAATATGGTATCGGAGCAATTAAGAGTCTAACGGCATAAGTTTGAGATCAGCAATCTTTTACATCATTTCTTCATTTGAAGATTGTTCTTTATTCTCTTCTCAGTTAAGTTTCATCATCGAAGAGTTACACCCTTTCCGATTCAAGCGTATTTGCACCACCAGCATCCTCTTCATCAATTCACTGTGCTACGCCTAGCAAGAACCTGAACAATTTCAAATTCTTGACTGGCCGCAATTTCTCTCATTTGAAGATTGGTCTTTATTCTCTTCTCGGTTAAATTTCATCATCGAAGAGTTATATCCTTCCCGATTCAAGTGTATTCCCGATTCATTTTGCTAGCCTAGCAAGAACCTGAACAAGTTCAAATTCTTGACTGGCCACAACAATTATTGTGCCTCGCCAATACTGTTTTGGCTGCAGTACACATTCAAGAAACCAGATTAGTCACTTACAAAAATGGCAGACAAAGAAACAGGTGATGAAAGATCATCAACTCCTTCAAGAATTGACAAAAGGGAAACCGCTGTATCAGAAACAGCATTAATCAAACCCAAAAGTCAAATCACCACCATCCCGCTTGATGAAGACAACTATATAGTCTGGAAATATCAGATTGAAACAGCCTTGAAGGGATATGGCCTTCAAAAATATATCAAAGGGACAGTAACTATACCACCTGCAGTCATAGAAGAAGACAATGGAACAACAGTTAGCAACCCGGAATACAAAAGATATCTAAATCAAGATAACTTACTATCGTCATGGTTACTATCATCCATTAGCTCAAATCTATTACCACAAATTGTTGGCTGCAACTCGTCGTATGAAATTTGTTCATCAATAGAGCGGATATTCAGCTCACAATCAGCCGCAAGAATTATGCATTTTAAAAGACAGTTGCAGAATTCAAGAAAAAATGATATGCCAACGAGAGAATATCTTGCAAAGATCAAAGCTTTATGTGATAGACTTAATGCAATTGGTCACAAAATTTCTGAAAGCGAGCAAATTCTCACCATAACAAATGGACTTGATGATGAGTATGAATCAGTGGTAACTTTTATAGCATCACAACAAACTCTACCAGATTTACAGTCTGTCCAGTCAGCTTTACGTGCCCATGAGGGCAGAATTGAACAAAGAAGGTCCATGAAAAGTGAATTTTCAATCAACTATGCTAGTAGTTCAAGAAACATAATGCAACAGGGCAACACAGAAAATCTAGGAAGCAAACAGGACAGTCAAAGAAATAATTACACACAAAGAGGAAGGGGAAGAGGAAGATGGAGTAACAGCAATAGAGTAAAATGCCAAATATGTGAAAATTTTGGTCATATAGCCAGCAAGTGCTATTTCAGATTCAATAAAGACTTCACTGTTACACAGCAAACTCAAGGGAATCCCAATATTAATATGACATAACTGGATCAACAGTAGAATTGCAACAACGAAGGTTCAAGAACTCAATCAATCAATTCAGACGAAGCCAAATTAGATAACACAAGCCTGGATGATTGGTACCCAGACTCGGGAGCAACTAATCATGTGACAAGTAACCTTCAAAACCTCAATTTAGGCAACAAAAGTTACACAGGTATGCAAGCTATACATTTGGGTAATGGTGAAACAACAAGTATATCACATGTTGGCATAGGAACTATTCAAGGTAAAAGAGAATTGTATTTAAACAATTTATTGAGAGTTCCTAAAATTAAAAAGAATTTAATTAGCGTATCTCAATTTTCTAAGGACAACATATACTTTGAGTTTCACCCAAATTTTTGTTTAGTTAGAGATTTGCTAAGTAAAGATATATTGTTGCAGGGTAGTTTGAGTAAGGGACTGTGCAAATTTAATGCTGTGAAGAAATCTGAACCTACAGTGAAGAAGTATTAGTGCAACAATGTTCACACCAGTGTCCAAAATAGGAAAAATATATTAGATCATTGGCATTGTAAACTAGGGCATCCTGGTATGAAAATTGTAAAAAGATTTTTGATGGATAATAAAATTTCTTTTCAAAGTAATGACATTTCTGATATATGCACACACTGTCAGTTAGGAAAAAGCCATAAATTGCCCTTCAGCAATTCTGAAACTATATATAGAAACCCCTTTGAATTGATAGCTGCAGATCTATGGGGACCAGCCCCATTGAATTCCACATAAGGGCACGGGTACTACTTTTCTTTTGTTGATGCATATACTAGATACACATGGATATTTTTTCTCAAATCAAAATCTGAAACCCATGATGCCTTAATTCAGTTTATTTCATTGGTTGAAAAACAGTTTAATTATAAGGTAAAAATTGTGCAAACTGATGGAGGGGCTGAATTTTACCCACTTAAGAAATATTTTCAAAACAAGGGTATATTACATAGGATCACTTGTCCTTACACATCTGAACAAAATGGGCTTGCTGAAAGAAAACATAGGCACATAGTGGACACAAGCCTAACACTATTATCTCAAGGGTCATTACCCTTAAAATATTGGCAAGAGGCATTCACCACATCTGTTTATCTTATAAACAGGATGCCAAGTAAAGTCCTTGATTATAAATGTCCTTATGAAATATTATTTGGCATCAAACCTGATTATGATAATCTAAAAACATTCGAGTTCTTATGTTTCCCCTATCTTAGGCCTTACAACAAAAATAAATTGAGTTTAAGGTCAAGTCCATGTACCTTTTTAGGATATGCTACAAACCAAAAAGGATACAAATGTCTTGACAAAAGTGATAGAATTTATATATCAAGACATGTTATGTTTAATGAAAATAATTTTCCTTTTGCAGATAAAAGACTGGCAGACAGTAAAGACACAACAAATCGATGCACTGATTATGTCAAAGTATGCTTGCCCACCATACCAGAATTAACTATTCAGGAAGAACAGGGAAACAATGAAAGACTGGAAAGATCACAATCTATTGCAGAAAAAAAATCTGATTATAGTGCAAGTGATACACATGAGTGGCCAGCACAACAACTTGAAGAAAATGATGTAGCACAATCACCTGATAACTCAGCATCTAGCAGTAATAGACCAGTAGTCACAAACATTAGACATAATGTGCCAAAAACAGGGCATCATATGATGACAAGGTCAAAAGGTGGTATTTTCAAGCCTAAAATATACAATGCAAGTACTGATATCATGGAACCTGTCACATGAGCAGGCAGTTAAAGATGTAGAGTGGAGAAACGCCATGAAAGATGAGTACGAAGCATTAATAAAGAATCAAACATGGGATCTAGTGTCACCTCCGAAGGATAAAAACATTGTCGGATGCAAATGGACCTATAGGATCAAAAAGGATGATAGTGGAAAAACATTAAAGTTTAAAGAAAGACTAGTTGCTAAAGGCTACTCTCAACAATTTGGGTTTGACTTTAACGAAACCTTTTCTCCTGTGGTCAAACCTACTACCATCAGGATCATACTTACCATAACATTAAACAATCAAAGGAAAATTAGACAGTTGCATGTACACAATGCTTTATTCAATGGATACTTACAAGAAGAAGTATACATGCATCAACCAAAAGGATACATCACAAAAGGAAGTGAGAATAAAGTCTGCAAATTACGTAAAGCTATTTATGGTCTCAAACAAGCATCAAGAGCTTGGTACGAGAAGCTCAAAATGAAATTAACAAAATTAGGATTCAAACCAACCAAGGTAGACAACTCATTATATACCCAAACCATTAATCATGAAGTCACATATATATTGTTGAATATGCGCTTATATGATTTTTGTTTGATGATAATAAACATATATACATTCGTTTAAATGTATTTGATAATATACTATTTTAATTTTCACAGATTAAATAAATATTTGCTGAATAAAATAAATAACACGGAATTTGAATTCAAACGAATATTTTATTCAAACAAATATTTATTACAATTTTGAATAGTACAATTTCAAGCTCTCACTATAACTATACAACTTTGATTACATCACATTTTTTCACATTTACATCAGCACCACACTACATATCACTCACACTCGTATTTTATTTTCAACTGCATTCCAGTTTGAATCCAGCATCTGGGCAATCTGCAAAAATATAAACTAACGCAGTAAAATTGAAAAAGAAATATTTTTGCAATTCAAAAATAAAAGATAATTTTTGAAAATATGATTTGCCTCAGTTATTTGGGTTGTTCGTCATAATTTAAATTTGAATTCATCATACACGAACAACTTGTGACATACACAGTGTATTACTGTATATGCCACAAGGCCGTGCATGCCGATATATACACTTGTTTGATTTACAGGGACAGGTGAGCACAGGTCAAACCCAAATAAAAGCCGGGTTCAACTCACGTGCAATAACATAAACGTCACAACTCACAGCACAAGGTCAAACCCGAGCCTCAAGCTGGATTCAACACAGGTGAAAAATCAAATGAAATGGTCGAGATACATAATTCATAGGGTCAGCCAAAATTCAAATACACACAACACAGTGGTGCTGCATATAATGTACAGTGAAGCCAAAGTAGTACACAAACAACATAGCAGCATGGAAGAATGCAAACCAGAGAACATCTACAAAGTAATGGAGGAAAACAAATCAAGCATACAAGCTCAAAAATTTCAACCACTGCAACAAAAGTGTACAAACACAAGTGAACCACAAAGTGAAAGTCCACCAGCACTAGACAGAAGTATATTTGAGGCTAGAGTTTAGTAAAGATATCAAGTACACCAGCACTAAACATAAGTATGGATGTACTCAATGCAACCCAGAAAAATGTCACGATACAACTACACATTATGTAATGCACAAGTACATGCCAAATTCTGTCAGAGCTACAACTTCAACCACAAAACCAAACTTGAAGGCAAAGCTCAAACCAAAAGAAAGGCAAGGCAAAAATCTGAGCCGTGGTCAGATATTTTCCCATGACAGCATATCAAGTATAAAGATGCTAAAATCTCATCATAGCAAATCAAACAATAATGGAATGCAAAATTATGATCAAGTGAAACTCAACATAGCTGCACTTAAAGGCAGACTGAGGATCTTGTTCAAAAATTTCATTAAGCTAAAAAATTAGAATAATATAATGTAGGGATTGCTTTCAACTCTTCAGTCATTGGAGAAAACACTGCTTGGGTTGCGCAATGACTACGTTACGGTATTCAAGTTTAATCTGAGAAATGAATGGGTCAAAATAAAATTCTCATCCCAAAAATATCAAAGAGCCAAAGTCAACCATGATCGAAACTAATATCATGAATTAAATGCTAGAAATTCACAATCGTGGTGGTCAAGAAACTGAATTGACCAAGAATAATTCAAAGCCGTGATTATCAAGTAGCCAAGCCATCAGTTATACGAATTTGAATAAGTCAAAAATGAATCACAGCATTCGATCAAAATCGTACAGCCAAGAAGAATTCAAGCATAATTATCAGACGAAGTCAAATAAATATATACGACGAAATTATAGGAACTGGAATCCTATAAAAACCCTAATCATCATCGGCAATTAATCTATCGAGTTCAAGTACGAAAGATTAGAAGAAGCAAAAAGCACAAATTAACATACCGAAGCATCAGCCGAACTCGATCAAGGAGGAGAAGCCGCAAACAATTGAAGCAAGCAAACCGAATCATCAACCATCAAGCGGCAATTCCTCCCGAAGCCCTAATTTGGAACAAAGAGCGCAAGGAGCAAAAGCCCTAATTATGCAATCAGGAGGAACGAGAAGAATACGGTCACCATTATCTTAAAGGAACGAAAAAAGGATCGGGTCAAAATAATAAAAGGGGCCGGCCTTCATATTTTATTTAAGGGCTTTTAATTAAAATTAGGGTTATTTTATTTTAAATTGTCTTTATCTTGTATTTTCTTTTAAACCGTTTATTTTTTCTAGTCATGTGACTAGGGGACAAGCTACGTGGCGTAGCTTGAGAATTCGCAACTCGGTGGTTGAGTTGTGGCAAGGTTTTGAGCGTAGAGTTAGATTAGTCAATAGCGGGTATAGCGAGTTTACGTGTGTAAGAGAGGGACTATCTAATTTCTAGTAGAAACCTTGGGGGCAGCACGTAGGCAGGTTTTTGCCGAAGCTGGGTAAATTCTGTGTTGTTCTGTTCTGCTTTTTATTATTCTGCTATTTATTTCTATGCTGGTAATATTCTGTGATCTGTGTTAATATTGGTTTATAAGCTTCCGCAATTAATTTTTATAATTAACACTATCACCATATTCACCCCTCCTCTAGGGTGAAATCGATCCTACAAGTGGTATCAGAGCTAGGAACAAAAGTCGTTTTTGTTTTAATTTTTTTTTTACAAAAATCAATTTTTGTTTTAAAAATTCGTGTTTAAAAAAAATTGGTTTTTGTTTTTAAAATTTTGAATTTTTGAAATGGCTTCTTTTATTAATACTTCGGTTGAGGGTCGCTCCAATATTATTCCTTCTATTTTCGATGGAACAGATTTTTTGAATTGGAAATTAAAAATGGAATTTTATTTAAAATCTGTTAATATTAAATGTTGGGATATTATTGAAAACGGGTGTGATATAACAGATAAGAATATTATCTCGATTAATGCTCTTGCTATGCATATATTATATTCTCATATTAATCAAGATAATTTTAATTTCATCTCTCATTGTGAAAATGCACAGGAAATCTGGAATACTTTAATTGCAATATATGGTGCAGCAGTCAACAGCAATGAGAAGTCCTCCACAACCGACTCAGTTGAAGAAATGTGCTTAACAGGATTTGTAAAAAGCAATTGTGATGAGGATGATGATGATGGAGCAGCTGAGCTGGCGTTAATAAGGAAGAAATTCAAAAGATGGAACCACAAATATGGAAATTCAGCTCTAAATCAAGAATTAAAAAGCAGAATAATCAAAGCACTAGACAACTCGGAAGAACACGGGATCATTTGCAACAAAACCTGTGATATCAAGCCCAATTATCCCCGATTTCAACGCGATTTTGAAAAGAAATCAAAACGGAGAAATGCTACAGCCACGTGGAATACAAGTGATAAAGATAATCAAAGTTCTAGCAGTAAGAGTGAGAAAGCAGATATGTGCCTTCATGGAAATATAACTGATAGCGATGATGACGAGCCAAGCGAGGTATCAAAACTTACTCACTCTGAATTACTTATTTATTTCCACGAAGTAAATGGCTGTTTTGAACGACTTAGGGTAAAATACGCTAAACTTGAATCACAAAAAGACACTTTGATAGATTTAAATAAACAACTTGACCAATTAGTTAAAACCTATCAAAGTAGGATCCCTAAGTGTGATAAGTGTCCAACATTCGAAGATGAGAATAAAAAATCAGAAATTAAAATTAAATCGCTTGAAAATGAAATTCTGATTTTAAAAGAGAGTGAAAATACGAGAAGAGAAAATTCTATCAAAAGGTGCACACAATTGTTGAATGAAAACGAATCACTCAAATCACAAGTCCAACAATTGTCAACGACTTTAGATAAATTTTCAAAAAGTGAAAAATCGTTGAATATGCTATTAGGAAAGCAAACTCTTAATACGGTTAGACAAGGACTTGGATATAATTGTTCGAAAATTGTTGAAAGCAAAATTAATCAAGTTAATTCTATGTGCACAATTTGTAGAAAATATGGACACAATCACAATAATTGTTGGTATAGACCCAAACATGTGAAAACTATACCGATTTGGGTTCCAAAAGGCACAAATATAAAATCTCTCAAAGTTAAACAAATTTGGGTGCCGAAGGGAACAATTATAAACAGTTTTGCGTCTACACAAAATTATTTTTCAAAATTTTATGCCACTAACAATCATGGACCTATAAAAACAAATAGGTCACATAAATCTTTTCCCGTGTAGGTGTGGTGGCAGGCTAAGGAACAACAATAGTGTTCTCTGGATTTTTTGCTGTTCCAGAAACACAACGGGCGACAAAGCTAAGTTCCTTAGCCTAGTATAAAGGTGACAGAATCACAATGGACAACGACGAAAAATATCGTAAAGGTAAAACAGGTAATGGTATGTTTTAAACGATATATTAAATGTGATAATCTGCACCGTATTCTGAATTAAAATCAGCCAATATTGAGATGATGAAAAGATGATGATTTTTATTCTGACTTATTCAAAATAGTTGGCCAATTATAATTCTTATGCCAAAAAACACTATAATAATCTCTAGATTCTTTGAATTACTTCATATATATCAGTTTGGATTAAAAATAGTGTTTTGTTGGATAATACATTTGATTATAATACGGCTAACTCTATATACACGGTTTTTGATTACTTACATGGCTTCATTTCAAATTCAAGAGAATGTTGTTTAAATTGCTGCTAAAATTGAGTTTCAGATTTTTGGTGCACATTTCATGTTTTGGTCTATAAAATTCAATTAATGATTTTTGAGTGAAAGAGAAATTCAGATGCAGATTACACTGGTAATCTAGTTGATAGAAAAATTACTAGTGAAACGTGATTTTTGTTGAGACATTTAGTAACTGCATCGTTTTTCAAAGAAAATATCTGCATATTCTTCATTTCAAATAATTTTCAAATAGCAGAAAATTTTCTTGTAAAACCCCCTGGAGAAAATCATTTTTCACCATAGTTTCAGATTAGTCATTTTTGAAAAATTAATTTCATAATTATTTTTGAATTTGATTTTAAATGACTATTTTGACTAATCTGACTCCCTAATGTTTATCGAAAAGAAAAATAGTGACTGAAAAAGTGATGAGTGTTAATATTGATCAAATATTATGACTCGAGAAGGTATAATTAATAAATTTCTTTAGAAATTTAAACAAGAGTTATAAAACTTTTTTTTGGTAAAAATTCCATGACCATCTCTATATCTATCATATTTCTAACAACCATCACTCATCAAAATTCTATATAGTTTGTCGATATGTGGTACTTTAAACAGGAATCGTTCGTTTTTCATTTTTCACATTTTTTTTAAAAAAAAAAGAGGGTAATAATAATAATAATAAATACCAAAGTATTCACTCTCATTTAAAAGTCATCACGGTTATGCATGGGTGAATTACGTGGAATTTGTTATGTGCTTCCATGCTTATTTAAAAGTCCTCACGGTTATGCATGTATGGAACGCATATCAAAAGTTGATTTTTTAATAAACAAGTTGATTCTAATCCCATTTAAAAGTCCTCACGGTTATGCGTGGTTAGAAGATACTTGAATTCATTTTTTTTAAAATAAAATTGGAATACTACTAATCTCATTTAAAAGTCCTAACGGTTATGCATGGTTAGTAGATATTCAAATTCCTGATATAAATATACCACAAATAGACACAACTGTATGGTTTTAAATGATGACATCATTTCCATCATTCTAAAAGTGGAATATGCGCCTAACAAAACATTTATGATTTTTGTTTGACTTTTTATCGAAATTTAATATTTATATTCAATTGAGTTTTAATGTTGGATTGATATCGATTACTTTATCTCTGTTTTCTCTAACACTATTATTCTTTTGCTGATAACAAAAGGGGGAGAGAAAAGTTAAGATTTTGTCAAATAGAATCAAGCAAAGGTCAAATAATTTTCCATTTGCATCTAGGCTTATTTGAATATTTCTATTTGTATGCATATATGTAGGGGGAGCATCATGTAGAGAGGAAGCATTTAAATAGGGGGAGCAATTAGGATATATCTATGATCAAATACATTTAACATATTCAAAATCTTAAATATATGTTTGTTATCATCAAAAGGGGGAGATTGTTGAATATGCGCTTATATGACTTTTGTTTGATGATAATAAACATATATACATTCGTTTAAATGTATTTGATAATATACTATTTTATTTTTCACAGATTAAATAAATATTTGCTGAATAAAATAAATAACACGGAATTTGAATTCAAACGAATATTTTATTCAAACAAATATTTATTATAATTTTGAATAGTACAATTTCAAGCTCTCACTATAACTATACAACTTTGATTACATCACATTTTTTCACATTTACATCAGCACCTCACTACATATCACCCACACTGGTATTTTATCTTCAACTGCATTCCAGTTTGAATCCAGCATCTAGGCAATCTGCAAAAATATAAACTAACGCAGTAAAATTGAAAAAGAAATATTTTTGCAATTCCAATAAAAGATAATTTTTGAAAATATGATTTGCCTCAGTTATTTGGGTTGTTCGTCATAATTTAAATTTGAATTCATCATACACGAACAACTTGTGAAATACACAGTGTATTACTGTATATGCCACAAGGCCGTGCACGCCGATATATACACTTGTTTGATTTACAGGGACAGGTGAGCACAGGTCAAACCCAAATAAAAGCCGGGTTCAACTCACGTGCAATAACATAAACGTCACAACTCACAGCACAAGGTCAAACCCTAGCCTCAAGCTGGATTCAACACAGGTGAAAAATCAAATGAAATGGTCGAGATACATAATTCATATGGTCAGCCAAAATTCAAATACACACAACACAGTGGTGCTGCATATAATGTACATCGAAGCCAAAGTAGTACACAAACAACATAGCAGTATGGAAGAATGCAAACCAGAGAACATCTACAAAGTAATGGAGGAAAACAAACCAAGCATACAAGCTCAAAAATTTCAACCACTGCAACAAAAGTGTACAAACACAAGTGAACCACAAAGTGAAAGTCCACCAGCACTAGACAGAAGTATATTTGAGGCTAGAGTTTAGTAAAGATATCAAGTACACCAGCACTAAACATAAGTATGGATGTACTCAATGCAACCCAGAAAAATGTCACGATACAACTACACATTATGTAATGCACAAGTACATGCCAAATTCTGTCAGAGCTACAACTTCAACCACAAAACCAAACTTGAAGGCAAAGCTCAAACCAAAAGAAAGGCAAGGCAAAAATCTGAGCCGTGGTCAGATATTTTCCCATGACAGCATATCAAGTATAAAGATGCTAAAATCTCATCATAGCAAATCAAACAATAATGGAATGCAAAATTATGATCAAGTGAAACTCAACATAGCTGCACTTAAAGGCAGACTGAGGATCTTGTTCAAAAATTTCATTAAGCTAAAAAATTAGAATAATATAATGTAGGGATTGCTTTCAACTCTTCAGTCATTGGAGAAAACACTGCTTGGGTTGCGCAATGACTACGTTACGGTATTCAAGTTTAATCTGAGAAATGAATGGGTCAAAATAAAATTCTCATCCCAAAAATATCAAAGAGCCAAAGTCAACCATGATCGAAACTAATATCATGAATTAAATGCTAGAAATTCACAATCGTGGTGGTCAAGAAACTGAATTGACCAAGAATAATTCAAAGCCGTGATTATCAAGTAGCCAAGCCATCAGTTATACGAATTTGAATAAGTCAAAAATGAATCACAGCATTCGATCAAAATCGTACAGCCAAGAAGAATTCAAGCATAATTATCAGACGAAGTCAAATAAATATATACGACAAAATTATAGGAACTGGAATCCTATAAAAACCCTAATCATCATCGGCAATTAATCTATCGAGTTCAAGTACGAAAGATTAGAAGAATCAAAAAGCACAAATTAACATACCGAAGCATCAGCCGAACTCGATCAAGGAGGAGAAGCCGCAAACAATTGAAGCAAGCAAACCGAATCATCAACCATCAAGCGGCAATTCCTCCCGAAGCCCTAATTTGGAACAAAGAGCGCAAGGAGCAAAAGCCCTAATTTTGCAATCAGGAGGAACGAGAAGAATACGGTCACCATTATCTTAAAGGAACGAAAAAAGGATCGGGTCAAAATAATAAAAGGGGCCGGCCTTCATATTTTATTTAAGGGCTTTTAATTAAAATTAGGGTTATTTTATTTTAAATTGTCTTTATCTTGTATTTTCTTTTAAACCGTTTATTTTTTCTAGTCGTGTGACTAGGGGACAAGCTACGTGGCGTAGCTTGAGAATTCGCAACTCGGTGGTTGAGTTGTGGCAAGGTTTTGAGCGTAGAGTTAGATTAGTCAATAGCGGGTATAGCGAGTTTACGTGTGTAAGCGAGGGACTATCTAATTTCTAGTAGAAACCTTGGGGGCAGCACGTAGGCAGGTTTTTGCCGAAGCTGGGTAAATTTTGTGTTGTTCTGTTCTGCATTTTATTATTCTGCTATTTATTTCTGTGCTGGTAATATTCTGTGATCTGTGTTAATATTAGTTTATAAGCTTCCGCAATTAATTTTTATAATTAACACTATCACCCTATTCACCCCCCCTCTAGGGTGAAATCGATCCTACATATATTAGTGTATGTCGACGACATTCTCATCACTGGGAGTAATGAGAGTGACATCATTAAAGTCATACAACTGTTGGATCAAAACTTTGCAATCAAAGACCTGGGGGCACTTGATTATTTTCTTGGAATTTAAATTAGCAGAGCATCACAAACAGAAATGTTCTTATCTCAAAGACAATATGCTTCAGAAATTTTGGTTCGTGCCAACATGGATCAGGCTAAGCCTCTACCCACGCCCATGGTCAGCAATTTACAATTATCCAAAACCAAGGGGGAACCAATTGACAATGTTAAACAGCGTCGAAGCATTGTAGGAGCTCTACAATACTTGACCATTACTAGACCAGACTTGTGCTATAGTGTGAACAAGGTTTGCCAATTTATGCAAAACCCCCTAGATAGCCACTGGAGGGCGGTTAAGCGTATTTTAAGTTATGTAAAAGGCACTCAAGACTATGGCTTGCTGTTAACTCAAAGTAAAGAAGTAAATATACAAGCTTACAACGATGCCGATTGAGCTAGCGACGCTGATGATAGACGATCTACCACAGGCTACTGTGTTTACATGGGTGGCAACCCAGTCTCCTGGTGCACCAAAAAGCAATCAACTATATCTCGTTCAAGCACTAAAGCTGAATACAGGTCAGTAGCAAGTACAGCGGCCGAAATAATATGGATAGAAACCCTAATGAATTAGGGCTTAAGCTCAAAGGAAAACCGCTGATTTGGTGTGATAATCTGAGCACTGTCTCCTTATCTTTAAACCCGATTCAACACTCTCGCACCAAACACATCGAAATTGACCTATTTTTCGTGCGTGAAAGGACAGCAGCAGGAAAACTAGAGATTAGGCATATTCCTTCCTTCTACCAACGTGCTGACGCCCTTACAAAATCACTTTCTTTCAAAAAAAATTGCTAGATTAAGAGAGGAAATGAATATTATTGACGGCAGCAGATTTTACGGGGGCAAAAGGAAAGGAGATGGAAAACCTAGCTTCGATTGAGGGTGGGTATTGTGAATGTGCCCCTGTTTGTGTTTCTTTTTATCAATCCATGCTGCCATATGGACGCGATCACAGCCATCCGTCTGGTTCAACGCTTGAGATACGTTCTTTCTATTGGTGAAGATTACCACTTGCTCGGGCTGCTACATCAAGGCCCAGTTTACTTTTTTATATAAATACTTGTAGTTAGCTATTGTTATTGTATTGAATTTTTACAATTCTTCAATCTGTATCAATTCTACTTCAACAAAAGAATATCAATTACAATTTATCATCATTTTGTAATAATAACCATAATCACTCTACTGCTAGAGTTTATAATGCTCTACTTCCGAACAATTTAAAAATCATCATCATCTGGCTTCTCGTATATGGTCTATGGGCAGTCCACAAGAGAGAATTTTCTATGGAACCTGACGGAAAATGCTCTAATTACCAAAAACAAGCTTAAAGCTAGATGAATGTTAAATGAAGACAAATATGTCTTATATGATAAGGATGCTGAATCTAAAACACAGTTATTTATTGAATGTTGTTCCTCATTTATTGTCCGGTCGAGACTGCTAGCAATTGGAAAAATCTATAGGCCTTCATCAAATAGCAAAATGGAGTTGTATAACATTATCAAGGAAACAAGGTGGAGAATGCCGTAAACTCAAACCCTACTGATAATTCTGAAGAGATTTTCTCAAGTCATCTAGGTGGAAAGAAATGATAAAGTCTTCAATTTGAATGCTAGCTCCTCAACGTTGATTTTTAGGAAATACATTTTCTTATTTTGAGAGATTTAAAACGTGGTTCGATGTAAACAGTCTTTGGACCTTAGTGCTATTTACCTTTGCATAGTAATGTACATATTTCTTGGACTGTGTAACAATTTATTTAGATGCGCTGGGCTCCTTTAGCCCGTTAACCTTTCGATATATATAGACAATTTTTTCAAATAAACGAATAAAATATTTCATTCCTTTCACACTTTTGGCAACGTAATATTTTCGTATTTTTGTATGCCTGAAATAAAGTATCATATATTCGATATGTAACAAAGCAAGTTGATAATTATTATCTTACTTGCATAAAATACGAATTTGGGTAAAATTATAACAGGAAATTATTGTCAAGGACAAAATTTCACAACTTTTTAGCGTCAAGGACATACCTTCAATATTTTATCCTTAAGGACAACTTTCTGTAAGTATCAGTTTTTAGTTATTAATAATAGTTTTTAGGTATCGGTTTGTAGTTATCGGTAGTAGTTTTTAGATATCAGTTTTTAGCTCGGTAGCAGTTTTGTTGTCCTTATGAATAATTTTGGAAAATGTTTGTCCTTATGAATAATGTTTAGAAGAATGTTTGTCCTTGTGATAAAAATATTGAGGTCGTGTCCTTAAGGCAAAAAATATATAAATTTTTGTCCTTTAAATTAATTCCCCCAAATTATAATGGGTTGATGTTTCTTTGTATAAAGAAAAATATTATGAGCATCAGTATCGATGTTGAGTTAGTGCTACTAACAAAAGTCATGCTAAATGTGTGAATTTAAATGTTTGGGCCACGATACCATGTGACGGATAAAAACGAATGACGGCTAATTGCTTGAAAAAAGAAAAGGTGATGAATTATTAAACAAGAGTTGAATTGAAATGAAATTATGTTTAAATGTAGATTTTAGCATTAAGCAATGTTAGTTTGTTGCAGGAGAGGTTTATAAATGTTTCCATTTAGCTAATTATTTGGAAGATTTACATGAAATAATGGAGACCAGTAATGGAAATAACTGTTTTAACTTTTATATTGATGAAAACAACATAATTTATCTTTTGTAACCTATAGATTCCACAGATTTGGGTTTATGGTAAAATGAAATTAACTTTGGTCGCTTTTTACATTTTATAAATCATTACTTTACTATATGAAATTCCTACATCAAGAATTTTTTTTACTCCAATGCATATGGAGGTGCCTACTTTATAAATACAAATGATAACCTATTTTCATTACTTTGCTTCGTTAGCTACGTTTCTTTACATTCACCCAAATTTTATTATCAATGAAATGTCATGCAATTTATTTTTTGTGTATTCACAAGTATTTTGTTTAATAGTGATATTAATTTACTTTGAATTATTCTTATTATCATATATTATTTTAGTTATTATATTCCTATGAATATTTGAAGTAAAAGAAAAAATTATTTGGCTATACCAAATATTTGATTACATAAATTACATATGTGTCATGTCATGTCACATTATCTTTGTTAGAAATATAATGTTTCAAATCTTCTATAACATTTTCTCTAATTTAATTATTATGCATTATATCAACAAGTGTAATGATGCAAATGTTGAAATGTGATTTCTTTAAACCTAATTTTAATATAATTTTTCACTTTGAATACTATTTCTCTATTCCAAGTTTAGAGTACTATTATCAAACCAAATTATGTATATATTTAAATTTATATGTTGAACATAAGATAAAATTATGTTATCTATCTCTTTGGAGCTAGAGCATGTAAGTGATAATTTATCCTCTACTTGTAAATATGATCCCATTCTAAACCATCTTATATATGCTGATGATCTACTTATAATTGCAAAAGCTTGTTCAAATAATGCCAATACTATTAACAAAGTTCTGCTTAATTTGAAAAACAAGACTAGTCTGGCTGTAAATGAGTAGAAATCATAACCTTTTTCAGTAAAGGGATGCATAGAAAATAGGAAATTGCAAATATTTTAGCCACTCAAGTGGAAAACCTGCCTACTATTTATCTTGGCATTCCTTTAAGCAGTTCCAGCCTTAAATTATCAGATTTTAATAGACTTCTTGACAAGATTAAAAACAAATTAAATGCTTGGAATGGAAGACTCTTAACCATAAGTGGCAGAATTGAACTGATTAAGTCAGTAATCTATCCTATGATTTCTTTTTGGCTACAAATATGCCAAATGACAATAGGGGTTGTTAAGAGGATAGATTCATTATGTGCTAATTTTTATGGTTGGGTAAACAACGTAAAATTAGTTGGGACAATGTATGCAAGCCAAAGCAGGAGAGGGGTTTGGAATCAAGGAAATTACAAGATATTCAAAAAGCTAATTCTCTCAAGTTATTATGGAAATTTTTGGAGAAAAATAGCTTATGGTCAAAATGGATGTGGAGTAGATATTGCTTTAATAAAAAAATTATATTATTCCTGAAGATCCAAATGCTTCATGTATATGGAAACTATTATGAAGAACCAGGGAAAGTCGCAGAGGAATTATAAACAAAAACATTGCAAATGGCAGAGGCATTAAAATGTGATTTGACCCTTGGATACATTGTGAAACATTGGTTCACAATTGGGTTGGCAACACATGAGTATTGTGGGAGGCTGTAATAGAGAAGTATATACTTTTATTTCAAACCATAGTAGGTGTCCTAACGCTTCTAACCTCCCTCTAAATATCAAAATTGACAAGGATAGCAGTAAAGACTACTAGTGGTAGCTCCCTAATAAGTGGTTAATTTTTTTAAAATCAGCTTCGGACAGTGTTAGGACTAAATCATTCAATGTTCAATGGCATCATCATGTATGGAATAGCATATGTGCACCAAAAATGTCCATTTGCACTTATTTTGCAATTATGGACAAGCTAAACACTTTGGACAAAGTAAGAAAATGGAACAACAAAAAATATATGGTATTTTGCAATTATGGAATATCATATGTGCACCGAGAGACCATTTATTTTTTGAATGTGAGTACACAAAAAATATATGGTATTTAATCAAACAACATTTCAACATAGGTCATTTGCAATCGGCGAAGCTTATGGAGATAATAAATGCACTCATTAGCAATCTTTACAGAGGAAAAAAAACAGAAAAACACTTCAGATGTATGCGTGGTAATTATAGTATGGCACATGTGGTGTTAAAGGTGTAATAGACTGTTCACTAAACTAGAGCTGCCTTTTAGAGTTAGATCTGAGCTTATCAAACAAGACGTGGTTATTTTTTTGTCAAAATCGAATGCAGAAAATAATTTGTTAATTTCATAATAAAAAAAGAGAACAATTTGTCTAGTTTGAGCTACGGTCCCATGGATCTTCTGGAGTGGTGCTTCTTCAGTTGCATGGATTTTTTCTACTACTAGCTGCTTTGATCTCTAGAGAAGTGGGACGCTGTTTTTCAAAGTTGGGGGATTTTTTAGATCTGATAGTTCCTCATAAGTAGAGAGGAGTCGCTTATTTTTATTTAGTGCTGATTCTGAAAGGGGCAGCTTTGCTTTTGGATGCATGGTTTCGTGTTGTTTGTTGTTTCACGTAGAGAGCGTTTTATGCCTTTAGTTCGCTGTCTATACGAGTGAGTTTTGAGCGAGAAGTTTTTTCACTTATTTTGAAGATGTACCAACTAAAGGCGTATAAATTCTTAGTCTATGACTTTACTATACCCTCTTCAGGAGTATACCGTGCCGCCGGGTTCTTCTGGGTTTAAAAAAAAAAACTCTTAGTGTGTATAATAAAGTGCCTAGTACTAAAGAAAGGATAAAATCATGTTGATTTTTATATTGCTTATATTTGAAAATTAATAAGCAAGCCTGCTTAGTAATGTAATATTTATCAAGTTAGGAACAATTAATCAAAATAGGTGCAGTCTCAAATTTTATAGTGTACGGGTACAAAGAAAATCAAGAAAATGGCTTCTTTCTCTAATCGGATATCGGCCTCTCCATTCATCACGCTTGAGCCTCCTCCTCTTCTCTTCTATTCTTCTTCTTCTAACCCGAAGGAGGTGCAACCTCAATTCAACAGTGAGGAGTTCCAACTAGTTAGGAACCGCCGTATAAGAGAGAAACACCATCTTCAATCAAAATCATCACAGTTTTGCACGAAGAATTCATATTACAATGGTTGTAGAGAGCCAAGAATCAATTATTACAATCACAATTCAAGTCAAGACTCCCAGAACATATCGAAAACTACTACTGGTTTACAGAATAATCAAATTTACAATGGTGCGGTCGCAAATAAGAGACAATTAATAAGCAAGCAAGGGAATTTCTCACACAAAGTATCATCTTGGGCAGATTTGATCAAAGAGGGAGGCCTCGGTCAAGAATATAACCTGAAGCACCTACAACATTAACAACAGGAAAATGGTTATAATGAATGAAGGAGTTAGTAAGAGAACAGGGTCTAAATGGGGCTGCTCGGTGATAGCATATGTTTGTGGTAATAGAATTTTCTATTATCATTTTAAAGCTTTTGTTCAAAGAACTTGAAATCGCACGGGTAATTTCGAAATTTTCACAAGAAACAATTGTTTCTTTATTATCAAATTTGCTGTATAAAGTGATTGTGAAAAAACAATCAATGGAGGTCCTTACTTTATTAATGGAAAACTGATTATTTTCAAAAGATGGAATAATAAAATTGCTTTTGATAAAGATCTGCTAAACACAATTCCAATCTAGATTCGTCTCGCGGAAATTAGTTTAAAACTATGGGACAGTAAAGCTTTTGAAGCAACAGCAAGTATAGTAGGAAATACTTTAAAATTGGATGAACAAAAAACAAAAGAAACCAGATTAAGTTATGCTAAGATTCTTGTTGAAATTAATGCAAAATCAGATCTTTCGGAGGAAGCACATATTACATTGCATGATGGTGAAATCATAGTTCAGAAAACTGAATATGAGTGGATTCCTCCAAAGTGTTTAATTTGTGAATACTTTGGGCACAATACAGAAGGTTGTTCATCAAAAAAGGTTTGGAAAGAGAAAGTAAAAGACTCAAATGGAAATAAAGAAAAGGAGAATACAATGGAACAAAATCAAGAAACAATGGAACAAAATCAAGAAACAATCAACGCTGTTGAAAATAATTCTAAATTGATTTTTGAGAAGTAGGACGCCCACACTCCTAAAACACTGGAAAGCTCTCGCTTAGGAAAAATCGGTTTTTTTGAAAATATTAAAAAGAAAAGGTGTGTCTCCAGGCCTTCAGATACCTCCCAAGGGAAGAATTTACCAGATCAAGTTATGATAGATAATATAGTGGAAAATACAAATCATTTACAAGAAAATGCAAGTTTATTAGACGATATTATGGAAGTTAACATGAGCACTGAAGAAAAAATCAATTCTATTAGGGATAATGAGCTCACAAATCAAAATGGTAATTCAAGCAGTTCACAACAAAATCTATCAAAAGACACGATTCAAAAAGCCATAAAGCTTATCCCAAAACCTCTTACTCCAGCAAAAAAGAATATTAAAGAAAAGAAGAAAAACAAAACAAAAATTTACATGACATTATATCTCAAGATAATGAAGGTAGTAGGGAAAAAGATGATTTTCAGAAGAAAAAAAATATAATGAAAAATCTAAGGCGGGCAGAGCATCTAAAAATTCAAGGCAGAAAATCACTTGAAAGAAAGGGGCTTAAAGGCATAGAGTACATGGAAGAGAAGAAAGACAGAGAGAGCTTGAAGGAATTAGTTCGTCGACGAAAGTTCTATCGGTTTAGAAAACCGTCGAACGAATTTTGAAATAAAATTTATACCGCAAGCGCACGGTGTACGAATGTAGCACGTGACGAATACGGGTCGATCCGCAGGGAATTGATGATTTAAATTTCCTACTCAATCAAATTATACCAAAATCGAGAGTGTATTTAAGCTAGAAAATGAGAAAATGAACTAACTAACAAAAAGAAAAGAAATGCAAATATGAGAGTTAAATGTCAATTTAGAGAATAAATCCACTCTCTAGATCATGTAGTTCAACACATGAAATCATGATCTCTTTTTTATGGTAATTAGTGTTTTCATTGATGTGTTTATCATAAGTATGACATATTTGAGCTATTAACTAGCCAACATAAGCCATCAAACTATAACACACCCCTTAAAACACTTACTAACTTTCATGAAACTTGACAAAGAAAATGAAAATGAAATCTATTTTAAGTATGGCCTATTAACTATTGATTAGAAACATAGACCATCAAAATTTAATTTCAAATCACTTTCTTTTGCCATAATCATATTTTGATGAAGAGGCAATTAGTGTTAGTGATTGTTTAAGCATAGCCTATTTGGTGTCAACAATATAGGCTATCAAAATTCAAAGCAAAAACAACTAGTAAACCATTTCCATCATCATCATTAAGCACAAAAAGAGAGCATGAATTGACAAAATGTTGAAGCTACATTAATTAGAGAGCTTCATTACCCCTAAATTGAAGGGGTTTAGCCTCTCATATTTGTTATCATATGAACAAATGTAGCTTGCAACATGAGAGAAAAAGAAAAGAAAAAGAGAGCAAAGTGAAATGGAAAACTATTCTAATTGCATAAAGGAAAATCTACACTACTTGCATAAAAGGAAATGAACATGTAATTAAAAAGAAACAATAATTAACATTGCATAAAAAAAAGAATTACATAAGAGAAGAAATGGCTAAGTAGCCATGAAAAGAAAGAGAGATTGGATTTATTTTCTAAACTAAAACTAAAGAGAAGGAGGCCTAAGAGAAGAGAGGTTACATGAAACATATGGGTATTTATACATGTATGAAACCCTAATTCATATTTTTGGGGAATGCCCAAAATGCCCCTTAGGAAGTGTGGAGGCCAAGTAACCATTAACGTGTCTTAATCCCCCATTAAGTGTACATGAAGCCATTAACTCCAAAAGCATGTGCATTAGCCTTTAATTTGTACATTAAGGTAGGTGAGTAGGTGAGGTCCTCCGTGTTCTTCACTTTGAATTATTTCCATCTTCATTCCTTTGTATTAATTTTGTGCATGCATATCTTCATGAAACCACTTCTATTTGAGATCAAATTCCTACAAAAATATATACAAATTTTCAATTAATTTTTCTCAAATTAATATACGTACAAAAATGACCATTTTGCTCTTGGATGAAGATGAATATGTGACAATTTCAAATAATATGAATTTTGGTTTAAACAAGTTAAAATACCCAATATGAAAATTTATTTAATTTAAAAAGAATAAATATGATGATAAAAATATGCACATTTACGTGCACATCAGAATTCAACCCTAGTCTCTCAATCTAGCAGCAGAGATATCCTTTCGTGTATCCTATGTTTGTTTATTTTTGTTAATTATTTCAATTATTGCTTGGAACATTAGAGGGTTAAACTCTCCTGAAAGAAAATTAGATTTAAACAATATAATTTATACAAATAGACCAAATATTGTTAGTATACTTGAGCACAAACTTGAGGATACTAACATACTTAATTTTCATGCTTGAAATTTCAAATGGAGTTTAGTGAATAACAATATTATGGGGGGTAATGGTAGAATTATGGTGTTGTGGGACCTTAATATCTGGAGTTTAAATCAACACTTTTCGAATTTTTAATATATTCATTGTAAATTCACTAGCAAAGGAGGATTTCAAATTGAAGTGACTTTTGTATATGCTTCAAATAGTGAAAAAAATTAGAAATTCCCTCTGGAATGATCTTGAAACATAAAAAAAAAAACTTGGGCAAGCTGTGGATTATATTGGAAGACTTTAATACAGCTTTGCACTCTTTTGAAAAAAAGAGTGGTAATCCAATTCCATTTAGAAAATTGGAGTTTGTTAATAATTTTTTCGTTAAAACTGGTCTTATTGAACCCAATATTTCTGGAAATAAATTTACATGGAAATCAGATGAATTTAGAAACATTCATTGCAAGCTTTATAACATTATAATTAATCATAATTTTGCAAAATCATTTTCTAATTTTCAATGTTCTACTCTTCCTCAGGTTACCAGTGACCACACTCCAATTCATATTCTTTTCTCTGGTAATCAACCTTATAGGAAAAATATTCCATTTAGATTTTTCAGTGGTTGGTCTTTAAAAAAGATTAGATGGATACTGTGAAAAACAGTAATATCTCCTCCAACCATGGCTCAGCCCAATATAAATTCAATTTTTTTTTAGAAATTACAAAAGAAAATCTGAAACTCTGGAACAAAAACAGAAAAAGGGATGACATTAATCTAATTAGAAAAGAATGTGAATCTCTCCAAAATATTATGGATGTAGATAGCTCAGACAATTCTATTGTTAGTCAATTTTTCCAAAGTTAGGACAAATTGTGTAAAAGTTTGCATGTGCAAGCTATCAACATGAGGCAGAAAGCCAAGGTGGATTGGCTTACTAACGGAGATGAGGTTAACAAGTTTTTCTATGCCAAGATTTCGAGTAGAAAGAAAATCAATGACATAGAAAAACTGCTAGAAAAAATGGGAATATCTTAAATGATGTTTCACAATTAGAGCAGTTGGCTATCAATTATTTTACTGATTTATATAATACTGATGTGTATAAGAAGGAGTTCCTAAATTTTGAAACAAAATTTATTCTTAATGATAGCAATAAATACATTCTTCTTGCCCCAGTTATTTTGGAAGATACTAAAAAAATTATTTTTAATTCCAAAGTTGAAAAAAGTCCTAGTCCTGATGGGTTTGGGGCTAAATTTTACAAAGTTCATGGGGATGATATTAAGTATACAATTCTTCATGTTGTTAATGAATTTTTTTCTACTGGGAAGCTTTTGAAAAGCTTAAATCATACTTTTATAACTCTTATTCCTAAAGTTAAAATTCCTTCGGGGTTAGGTCATTACAGACCTATTTCTTGCTGTAATTTTATATACAAAATTATTGCTAATATTCCTAGTAACAGAATAAATTTTTTTCTAAAATACTTGATTTTTGAAAATCAATGTGCATTTATCCCTGGTAGATTTATTATTGAAAATACCCTTTTGGCACATGAAATCATTAGAAGCTTTAATAGAGGTTGCAAAAATAAAGTATGTGTCAAAATTGATATTCACAAAGCTTTTGACAAGATCAATAGATCTTTTATCATTCACATGATGAGATAATTGAGTTTTCATGAAAATTTTTGCAGTCTAGTTAAAGAATGTATTGAAACTGCTTCTTCTTCCATTTTAATCAATGGATCATCGTGTGGTTTTATTAATAGTAATAAAGGTATTAAGCAAGAAGACCCTCTTTCCCCCTACTTATTCACAATTGCTACGGAATTTTTAACTCTTCAAATGGAGATTGAGAAAATTAAAGGTTATCTTAAACCTGTTAATAGAAACTTGCCTAGTACCACTCATTTATCATATGTTGATTACTTGCTTTTGTTTATGAATGCAGACTCTAAAAGTGCACGTGCCATAGCAAAAAAATTGGAACACTTAAAAGAATACGCAGGTCTGCAAATCAATGAGAATAAAAGCAAAGCTTATTTTAGCAAAAAATGTGAGAACAAAGGGGATTTTCTTAACATTCTTAAAATTCTGGGAAGGTCAATTGCCTGTTAAATACTTGGGACTTCCTCTTAGTATAAATTAGTTAACAGACAAAGACTACTCAAGACTTTTTAACATCATTCAAGACAAATTAGAAAGTTGGTCAAGTAGACTCTTATCTATTGCTGGAAGACTAGAATTCACACACACTGTCATCACGGATATCATAATGTATTGGAATCGGACTCACAATATTCCAGAAATAGCCATTCATAAAATTGAAAGAATATGTGCCAATTTCATATGAAAGAAAAATATCATAAAGTCTCATGGGATACAGTCTGCAAATCAAAAAAGGTTGGAGGCTTAGGGTTAAGAAATATCAAGGATTTAAAAGAATCCTGCAATATAAAACTCTTCTGGAGATTTTTTGAAGGAAAATCATTATGGTCCAAGTGGATGAAAAGTTAATGTTAAAAACAAAAGTTTCTAGACCAGACCAGCAGAAATCCACAACTCAAACTCATGGAAAAGCATCTTAAAAAGCAAAAATAATGGTATTAAATTATTGGATAGAAGCTTTAAATATGGTAAAAACACAAGCCTTTGGTTTGATCTTTGGATCAATGGAAATTCATTAATTAGCTTATTAAGTTGGAACAATCTCTTTCAATTTAGTGGTGCCAACTTAAAAGTAGAATATATCAGTCAAAATCATATTTGGAATGCAAATCTTCATCCAACAACCTCAATTTTTAAAAGAGCTATAGAAAGCATTGATATTGATTCAAATATGGCTGAAGATTGCTGGAGATGGAAACTCTCAAAGAGAGATAAATTTTCCTTTAAATCTACTAGGGATTATCTAAAAGGTTTTGAAACTGAAATGGATTGGCATTATGTTATTAGAATAAAGCTAACTGCCTTAAAAAGGCACATTATGCCTACTTTTCTCTGCTGAACAGACTACCAAATAGAGATAGATGCAATAAATGGAGTAAAAATAATGAGTTAAAATGTCTCCTTTGCAAGAATGATACTGAAACAGCAGGACACTTATTTTTTGATTGCAATTTTTCAAGACACATCTGGTTCATTACCAAAAACAAGCTCAAATTCAGTCAAAAAAATTCCAATTCAAAGCATCAAAGGAAGTATTCATCACATCCATCAAAGCTTCAAAACCAAATAAAAAGAATTCAATAAGGCTAGCATCGTGTTAACTACTACCATATACAATATATGGAAAGAAAGAAATGCTAGACTACATACAAAAAGGGAAACAAAAGCCATTCAAATTTGGAAATGCATTGAAATAGACTTTCAAATTTTAGTCCACAAAGATAGTAGAAATAGTAATTACCCACATCAACTATTTTCAGATAATAATGACCAGGATGATTTCAATGTTAGCATACTGATCCATTTCCTGTATGGGTTGGGCTTTTTAGCCTTTTTATTGTTTATGTTTTCTATCTATATAAACCTATCTCTGTAACCCTAATGTAATCAATCTTTGTTTGCTCAGCCGTCTTGCTGAATAATATGAATTATCATTTTCTTCTTATTTGATTTTACAAACGTTTTACAAACGTTTACATGGCATCAGAGCCTCGTTCTTGTTTCTGCCTGCTGCCTCGTCGCTGCCTCGTCGCTGTCTTGTCTTCCTGCCTCAACCCGAAACCCTAGTCTGGTATCATCACCTGCTCCAAACCCTAGCACCCACCGAAACCCTAGCCTATCGTCGATCTTGTCCCAAAACCCCAGAGCCCCGTCCCCAGCCTGCAGAAACCCGAGTCCCCAGCCTGCCCTAGCTGCCGATCTTCCTGACCCAGCTGCCAATCTCCCAGCCCTAGCTGCCGATCTCCCTACCGAAACCCTAGAACCCCGAAACCCTAGCCTGCCGATCTCCCTGTCCTGAAACCCTAGCTTGTTGATCAACCCGAAACCCTAGTTCCCCAAAACTCTAGCCCAATTGATAGCTGTCTCGACCTGAAGCAGTTGCTGACTTCAAAATATGGCAGGAGGCGATGATTCATTACAGGCTATTAGTGTTCGTTTAGATGGAAAAAACTATTCTTATTGGGGTTATGTCATGAAAAAATTTCTGAAAGGAAAACAAATGTGCGGATATATTTCTGGTGTTATTGTGGCTCCTAAAGGTGCTAATGTTGAATCGATGGAGAAATGGGATACTAACAATTCAAAAATCATCACTTGGATTAATAATTCTGTTGAGAATAAAATTGGTATGCAATTGGCTAAGTATGATACTGCTAAGCAAGTTTGGGACTATTTGGAGCGACTTTTTGTGCGTTCTAACTTTGCCATTCAATATCAATCAGAGGCTGATATTCGGTCATTGTCTCAGAATGATCGGAATATTTAAGATTTTTATTCTGAAATTACTACTCTTTGGGATCAATTGGCTATGACTGAGGTTGCTGAGCTTAGGTCATTTGCTCCATATATCGCTTGTAGGGAGGAACAACGTCTTGTTCAATTGTTGATGGCTCTTCGACCAGAGTACGAGCACTGTCATGCGTCCATCCTACATCGCACTCCTTTACCTTCTGTTGATTCTGTTCTACATGAATTATTAGTTGAAGAAACTCACTTGAAGTCTCAAACTGAGAAAGTTGCATAGACTTCTTCTGCATCTGTTTTTGCTACAGGGATTTTACCAAACCCATCTCAACGCAACAAGATAAATATCAAGAATGGTCGTGATTGTAATTATTGTAAACAACCAGGCCATTGGAAGAATCAATGTCCTGAATTATTGGCTCGTCAAAAATATCAAAGTTTTAAGCCAGGTGATAGATCACAACAGCAACAACGCGGTAGCCAACAGCAGTCCCTCTCTACTGCACAAGGACATGGACAGTCACGAGGTAGTTCCCAGCCTAGGAATGCTGCATTGGTACATCCTTCTAGTGAATCAGTTGTGGATTCCTCTATGGACTCTCTTGCAGAACAATTTCAGAAGTTCCTTGCTAGCCAGTCTTTGTCTCAAAACATGACTGCTCCTCAATCTCAGCACTTTGCCATGACAGCTCCTTCCATATCAGGTTTGAATTCTCCTTTGTGGATTTTGGATTCTGGTGCCTCATATCATATGTCCCATGATTGTTCATCATTTATATCTATGTCTTTTGATTCTTGCTCGCCTTCTATTTTGACTACTGATGGCACACCTTTGCCATTAACATGAATCGGTACAATTCAAACCACACACGTTTCCCTCCCAAATGTTTATTGTATTCCTAAATTAACTATGAATCTTGTGTCGGTCGGACAACTTTGTGATCTTGGATATCTTGTTCATTTTTCTTCTACCACTTGCTCTATGCAGGATCCCAACTCCAAGAAGTTGATTGGGACAGACCGTAGGCAGGGCGGTCTCTATGTTTTGGATGACTTGCACATTCCAAGTCATGCCGCTGCTGCTAGTATTGACCTTTCTTCTTTTCATTTAACTCTATTGTCTTCTAAGTTTTATTTGTGGCATTCTAGACTTGGTCATATTTCAAGCTCTCGTCTTAAATTCTTGTGTAATTTTGGTGTTTTGGGAGATTTACGTTCTCATGATATTTCAGATTGTAGTGGTTGTAAACTTGGAAAATTTTCTGCTTTGCCCTTTAATCAAAGTGTTTCTACTTCCACTGCACCTTTTGATTTAGTTCATTCTGATGTTTGGGGTCCAACACCCATCCCCACAAAAGGTGGGTGCAGATATTATGTCTCTTTTATCGATGACTATATTCGTTATTGTTGGGTTTATCTGATGAAACGTCGTTCTGAGTTTATTGATATATATATATTGCCTTTCAAGCATATGTTAAAACACAACACTCTGTTATTGTTAAATGTTTTCGTTCTGATTTTGGGGGGGAATACACTAAGGGTGACCTTTCTAACATATTCACAATTGATGGTACTTTGCATCAGACTTCCTGCACTGATACCCTGCAACAAAATGGTGTTGCTGAAAGAAAATATAGACACATTGTTGAAACTGCCCGTTCTATGATTCTTTCAGCTAGCGTTCCAAAAGAGTTTTGGGGAGAAGCTGTTCTCACTTCCGTTTATCTTATTAATAAGATCTCGATTTCTCATAAACTCTGGTATTTCTCCTCATGCCAAGTTGTTTGGTCAAACTCCTGATTACTCTCACCTAAAAGTGTTTGGTTCCACTTGTTTTGTTATTCGTCCACACATAGAACGTACAAAATTATCTTCATGTGTTGCTATATGTGTTTTTCTTGGGTATGGTATTGGACAAAAAGGCTATCGTTGTTATGATCCTTCTTCAAATAAACTATATGTTTCTCGTCATGTTTCCTTTATTGAACATATTCCCTTCTACTCTATTCCAGCTAGTCCTCATAGTATAACTAAGTCTGATCTTATTCACATTGATCCATTTCCTGCTGATAACTCCTCTGATTCACCACCTCTTATCATTGATATTCTATCATCCATATACTATGTTCCTCCTCCTTCTGTAGGTGACACTTTATCCCCTGCTACTACGACTGTTCAAACACCTCCTGTGATGACTGATCCTGTTCAACCTCGCTATCCCACTCGCACATGTAAATCTACTCAATTATCTGATTTTTCTTACTCTTGTTACTCTCGGGCTTTTGCTTCATTTCTTGTTTCCATTGACACTTTCTATGAGCCTTCTTCTTACTCGGAGGCAGTTCGTTCTCCTGTGTGGCAACATGCTATGTCTGAGGAAATGTCTGCTTTAGACAAAACTGGTACCTGGGATCTTGTATACCTTCCTACTGGGAAGAAAACTATTAGTTGTCGATGGGTGTATAAGATTAAAACCAAGTCAGATGGTTCTATTGAGCGATACAAAGCTCGTTTAGTTGCTAAATGATTTGCCCAAGAGTATGGCATGGATTATGAGGAAACATTTGCTCCTGTGGCTAAGATGACATGTGTTCGGGTTGTTATTGATGTTGCGTCCAGTCGTAAGTGGGACATCTCTCAAATGGATGTTAAAAATGCTTTTCTTAATGGAGATCTTAAGGAAGAAGTTTACATGGTTGCTCCACCTGGTGTTTCTCATGCTCCAGGTCAGGTTTGTAGGCTTAAGAAAGCTCTATATGGCCTTAAGCAAGCACCACATGCTTGGTATGAGAGATTTTCGAATGTAGTTACATCACTTGGTTTTACCTCTAGTCCCCATGATTCAGCACTTTTTGTCAGATTGACTTCTGCAGGTCGTATTCTTCTTCTACTATATGTAGATGATATGATCATTACAGGTGATGACAGTAATGGTATTGTGAGTATTAAAGCCATATTGTCTCGTTGTTTTGATATGAAGGATTTGGGTCATCTACGTTATTTTTTAGGGATTGAAATAGCTTCCTCAGAAAAAGGCTATCTTCTTTCCCAGTCCAAACAAACTACTGACATTATTCATCGTGCTGGTCTTACTGATACACGTCATGTTGATTCACCACTTGAGGTAAATTCTCGATATACTCCGACCGATGAGAGTCCTCTTTCTGATCCCACTTTATATCGTTCTATTGTTGGTTGCCTTGCATATCTGACCATCACTCATCCAGATATTGCCTATGCTGTTCACATTGTTAGTCAGTTCGTATCTTCCCCTACCTCTGTTCATTGGGCTGCTGTTATGCGCATTCTTCTTTACTTGCAAGGAATACTTTATCAGAATCTTTTGTTCCCATCGACCTCATCTTTGGAGCTTCGTGCCTTCTCTGATGCAGATTGGGCTGGTGACTCAACGGATAGAAAATCCACAACTGGATTTTGTATATTTTTAGGTGATTCCCTTATTTCATGGAAGAGCAAGAAACATGATGTTGTTTCTCGGTCTTCCACTGAGGCAAAGTATCGTGCTATGGCCTCCACTACATCTGAGATTATTTGGTTACATTGGCTGTTGGAGGATATGGGTGTTTCGATTTCTTCTCCCACTCCTATGTATTGTGACAATAAGAGCGCTATTCAAATTTCTCACAATACTGTTTTTCATGAGCGCACCAAACATATTGAGATTGACTGTCATTTCACTCGGTATCACTTGCTGCATAGAACTATTTCTCTGCCTTTTACTTCGTCATCGACGCAACTTGCTGATTTCTTCACGAAGGCTCACACTATTGAACGTCATAGATTTTCTATTGGCAAACTCTCGATGCTTCTTGCCGTACCATCGCGTGTTTGAGGGGGGATGTTAGCATATTGATCCATTTTCTGTCTGGGTTGGGCTTTTTAGCCTTTTTATTGTTTATGTTTTCTATCTATATAAACCTATCTCTGTAACCCTAATGTAATCAATTTTTGTTTGCTCAGTCGTCTTGCTGAATAATATGAATTATCTTTTTCTTCTTATTTGATTTTACAAACGTTTTACAAAAGTTTACATTCAGGACAGGAGTGGAATCATACTCATAGAATGGGAAACTAATGATATTTCCCATGGCAATTATCTCCAGACAAATAATTATTGGACTTCAACTTTGGGGAATGATACTAACAACTTCAACACTTCATATGATGGAAGCGGCCATTCCAGATCCAATAAGAGAAGAAACCCCTACAAGGGAAGAAAACAGGATTTCAATATAAATTATACTCCAATTAAATATAATCAGGCTAATTTTTCTAATAATACCTCACCTTATATTGGCAGGAGCTACCGCTCAACAAGCAATGAGACATTGAAGCGCAAGTTTTCCTTGATTCAAAACAAATCAAAATAGTTAGATCACAATTTGCAAAGGATTGGCAATTATCACTACATCAGTAAGCTTAATGGCAATATTTATCACTTATCTATATGGGAAAAGGGCGAAAGCAGCAAAACATCCAACAAAGTAGAATGTTGGATGGTTAATGATGCCTAAAGTAGCAAGCTTTACTGCAATTTTGACCTTCTGAATGAATCAGAAGTTCAAAACAACTATAAAAGCATCAATTGGAGCCACGAAGGTCGCGACTTTGTCAATAATAGTGAAGATCTGAAGAAAAACAGCACTTTTAATGGCAAATCGAGAGGGATCCAAGTAATTGAAAGCTTGTTCAATAATTTGATCAACACATTTGCCATGAAAAGCACTGATGATAACCATAATGAGGCCACGAAGTTTTGGGAACCGCCATAACAAGAGTTCGCTTAAGGCGGTCTACCATTTTTGATTCTTTTACTGTGTTAGCTGAAGGCGTTTTTGTTTGCCCTAGACATTTTAGGGTTTGTGTTTTAGTGTTTTGACATTGGGTTTAGTATTTATTACCCGACTTTATTTTTCTTGTAAACTTTTAGGCTGGGCCCATTTACTAACCTTTCAAAAAAAGTTAGGAACAACTAATTATTGATGTTATCGTTTGTTACATAAAACCATTGTCCTTAAAAACATTAATTTTCTCTTTACATGCTTCGAGATTGGTTAAGCAAATTTATCGAAAAAACATTTGTCGATACTATTCGAGAAAAAGCTAATAAAAAGAATTACGATACATAAACATATATTTTAAACTTCAAATAACTTAAATTTTCAAAAAATGCACTGTCGAAGCTATATCGTGAAACCCGTGTGCGTAGCACGGGTTCGCACTTGTTACTATTATTTGTACGTCTTATCCAAATAAACAAAGTACCCAAGTTTCAAAAAAATTAAGTATATAAGAATCCTATAAGTTTCAAACTTGACGGTTTGTTTGTACTCAACTGGGAAAATAGAAACTACTATTAATTGGTTTCTGGTTAAGAGTCTGCTTATCGCATAACTTAAAACGCAATGGTTCAACCAATGTATACCCAATATATTAGAAGTGACGAAAGACATTTCTAACATGCTTACATTTGCGTTATCAATGGATACATTATTGAGTGAAAATGGTGACTTTCTATTGGACATAAGGTTTTGCATGAGAGCGCTAAATTATTTTTCCCCATATATTCTTCATCGTCATTTTTTATAATTTATGTCAATTTAATAAAATCTCAACCGATGATTACCTCTTTCACTTCTCTAACCATTGCAATATGCCATTTGTTTAGTTCCTCCGCTTTAATAAATTTAGTATATATTAAAATTAGCTAGACACGATTATTGAAATTATTATTGATCTTTGCTTTTAACTACAAAAAATAAAAGTAAAAAATGGACCATAACTCTTACCGAGGCTTTTTTGTTTACAACAGTCACCACAGTAGAGTTAACCTGAATATAGTATAAATTAAACTGCAGAGCGCTGAAAAATGATATTTACACTATGTGATATGTAAATAAAATAAACTAAAATGAATTGAAATGCGAAAAGCAAAGAACAAATAGATTGCCCAACTTTGACCTAATGTCAATAGTTATCTCCAATATTAGTACTATAATTAAATAACCAATCACTTACAACACCTGCAAACTTATTGAATCCTGCAAAAATGAATAAATATAACTTTACCCTTCAACTTAATATTAACATTTAAAGTGTTCAAGGTTGAAAATGTACTAAAATCATCAATTCTTGAAAATATGGGCAAGAACACATCCTAATTTATGTGAAATAAGAAAATAATTAATATATTGTTACTGCAATGTAATAGCATGTTAAGTTGTTAGCTACTAATTGACACAGGAATAATAGTATGTACTCACTTATTTTTTACAAATTCTTGCGCCATTAAGTTTATAAGAGAATTAAAAAATAATAATGTTACTCAACTAGCCATTAGAATATGATCATCACCTTGGCTGCTTTCCAATCTTTCCAACTAGCTCGCAACATACATAAATTGATAGATAGTGATAGAAAGGTAATGATTATATCCTAATGGTAGCAAACCACATAGCCTTGCGGCATATCCTATGTTTTAGTTATTCTTGGATGTAAGGCTCAAGGCTATGTTTTACCTTTTATATAGCAATCCCACTTGGAACGCCAACATCGTCCTTCAGGCAACAATGCAATGTCAGTATTAATCCATACGAGGTGTTTAGGATATAAACAAACCGAAGGCAATACTTCTACTACATCTCCAGGATTAATAGTAAGTAACCTTGCACTTCAAAGAAATTGCGGGTCATTACATTTCAAAATACCTTAATGAGGCCAATAGCTATCATGGCACTTAACCAATACTACTACTACCTTCAATACTAAAAAAGTTCAACTTTTAACATATATCAATGTCATATCCAATATGCCCAACTATTAAGCTTTTAACATTCAACAATTTATGTAACAAGCATATAACTGAAATTTGAAATCAACAATGGTAAGGAAATCTAGATTCCTCTAAAAAATTCTCTGTGTTTCATTTTATATGTCATTCACTTTTCAAAGCGAAAATTCAACCAAACAAAATCAATAAATCATTCAAGCACAAAATAAATTATTTATATCTATTATATATCATATAGTATTCATCCAAAGGTTAGATAACTCACCGAAATTCCTGTGAACGCTTAAGCGTTTCAATTTGATCTATTCGATTTTAGATCAAAATTCCACTTGCTTCAAACTTAATGAAACCAGTTCTAATTCATACATAGCACTCCTACAAGTGTAACATAAAAGAACCTGTCTTGATTGGATCTCATATGATGAATTTATTCATTTTATAAGATTTAGAGATTGAAATATTCGTTAATTAGCTTAATTAACAATTATGTTACCCTGACCCTACTAATACATCTTCCCCAATCTGCATTAACTTTCCATGTACATGCACCACCACGTCCAACCTGTGCACGCACGCCTTGATACGGAGCCACGGTCAACGAATCAACAAACAGATTTCTTTGACTAACTCCTTTTCGCATTCTCTCCACCCCACACACCATCACATTGAGCTTGGTTAAGCATTAAAAACATTACTTGGGCCATTCGACCATGACAATACAAGGTCGCACCATCCAAATAACCATCGCACCTCCCTATTCTCGGCTATGAGATGTTATTTTCCTCACAAACCCAAATCTAACCTCGCCTTGGCCAATCACCTCCCCAATCTCAACTAAACCCAAACCCTAGTTTCCACCCTCCACATCGAACAAGCCCAAATGACGTTGCACCCCCCATTCAAGCCTATGGATTTGAAGCACACACCTATACAAGTTCAACGAATCTACTTTTGTATTTTTTTGAGTGGATGTTTGATTTTGAAATTTAAAGAGAAGGGTTGAGTTTTATTTCTTCCTATAAAGGAAAGGAGAGGAAAAAAGGAAATAAAGAAGGAAAAGAAGATGAGGAATAGTCTTAGATGAAGTTTAGTTCATTTACAAATTTCCAACGCTTTACTACACAAAATTTAGTTCACGTACGAACCGCGAATGAAAAAAAAATGATCGTACAACAATATGATACGATCCCAAAAGAACAATATAATACACTAGTCATCTTATTCTGCGAAATTTCAAAATACCATCGTTTGCCTTAAAATACATCAAAAGACTATTTAAATATTTTCAAATTAATATGGAAAACCCTATAAATGAAAATAAAAATATTTCATTAAAAATCAATTCTAATTAATAACTGATTTTCTTATTATTTATCATAATTGGATCAAATTTGAATATTTAAAGAAATAAAATATTCTCATTCGAAATCTTAAAGCTTAAGGGTCACTAAAATGACGATTAAGTGCTATATACCTACAATAACCCAGAATTTTTAACGTTTCAAATGGGAATATTTAATTTATTTAAATATTCAAATTTGATTCAAATTTAATATAGAATAAAAAAATCAATTTTTAGTAAACCGACTTGATTTTTATTGATGTGTTTTTTTTAATTTATAGGATTTTTCCATAATTTTCAATTTGGAAAATATTTAAATTATTGTTTGATGTATATTTTGACAAACAATGGTATTTTTGAAATTTCTCAGAATAAGGTAATCATTGTATTTCATTGTTGTTTTGGGATTGTGTCGCAATACTCTGCACAATTGTATTTTTGTTTATGTCATTCGCAGTCCGTACGTGAATGAAATTCTATGCAGCGAAGTGTTGGATATATTTGAATAAACATCACTCTGCGCTTAGAATACTCTTTACTTGTTACTTTTCATTTTCCCTCTCTCTAATCCATTTTCGTCTTCCTATAAATAAAATAAAGCAAACTTACATCTTCAAAAATCAAAATTAAATGCTACACTCAATTAAAAATCATGAAATTAGATTCGTTGAGTTCATATGGGTGTAAGGATCAGATCTATGTAGGTTGTTTGGTGTCTGGTCGATGATGGGAGATTTCGATGTGGAAGAAAAGAACTAGGGTTTGAGACTTTTGGAGATTTAGGTGGAACTAGCCTGAAGCGAGGGTGATGTTGGGTTTGTGGAGGGAAGGAACATCGGTGGTCGTGATTCGGTGGAGTGCGGTGGCAGTTTGGTTGTCGCGTCGTTCACTGCAGCATGAAGGGAGGTAACAGGTCGTGAGTTAGAAGGTTGGATCAAGTTGAACATTACGGGTACATCGCGAAGCATAGGAGCAAAGAGGATCACTGGCGTAGACGACGTTCGAATCTGTTGAATGGGGCTTCGTATCACTGATGGACGTGCACGGTGTGGTATTGAGTTTTGCTTGTGCATGCACAATAATGGATTGGGGAGGGCAAAGATAGATTAGTAAATTAATGGTAATTAGTTTAATTAATTCAAAATTCTTATAAAATCAATAACTTCTTTATACGAGGTCCAATCATGACGTGATATTTTGCTTTGCGCTCATAGGAACGATATTTATGCATTAGAATTGGTTTCATCAAGTTTGGAGCAAGTATAATTTGAGCTAAAATCGAATGACTTTAGCCCAAAACCCGTAAGCGTCAACTAGAATTTGGTGAGTTAACTCACCTTGAAAAGTATAAGATATATAATAGACATAAATCATTGTTTTTGTGTTTGAATGATCTATTGGTTTGGTTTGGTTGAATTTCCGCTTTGAAAAGTGAGTGATGTATAAAATGAAATACGGGGAATTTAATAGGGGAATCCAGATTCCTCATTGTTGTGGATTTTAGTTTCGGTTATATACATATTGTATAAATTGTTGAAGGTCAAAGTTTGGTAGTTTGGCCATATTGGATATGACATTGATATATTTTAAAAGTTGAACCTTTTTTGGTTAAGTTCTATGGTAGCTCTAAACCTTATTTTAGTATTTTGAAATAGCATAGTTTGCTATTTGATTTGAAAATGGTTTTGGTTTGGAGAATGATTTTAAATCTAATTTTTGGACTTTTCTGTTATGTTTTGTTCAAAAATTGTTTTTGTATATCTATTTTATTCTACCCATTTTATTAGTCTTTTATAATATATATGTGGAAATGTTTTAAAAGTATTTTTGGAAAATATATACTTTATAGAAAAGTTAATATAATAACGATTGTTTATTTTAAAATAAAATGAGGAATTTATCTTATATAAGAAAGTAATTTTTTTTAAACAGATAGAAATATTTTGAAGTAAATATTTCTAAAACGCTTTATATATAATGTTGCATAGAATAAGATTTATAAATGGTAATTTATAAATGAAAGAATAGATTTTTAAATGGTGTGTTGTAAAAAGGAAAAATGATAACATTTTGATAAATTAGAATAACAAGTCACATTTGTGAAATTATAGTGATATATGAAATGATCATTTATGGAAAGTATATGATTCCCTCTTAAAACAGAAGGTTGGTGATAAATGAATTTGGAATTTTTTAAATGAATTTGGAGTTTTATAAAAGAAGTTTTGTAAATGAAGTTGGAGTTTTGTAAAATGACTTTTATAAATAAATTTGAAGTTTTATAAAAGGAGTTTAATAAATGAATTTAGAGATTTACTAAAGGAGTTCTATAAATACAAAGAAGATTAAATGGATATAAGATTTGATTTTTATAAATGATCATTTTAAGTTATGGTGGTATGGAAAGTTATTCTTTTCATATTTAATACCTAATTACGAGGTAGGGAAACTCGTCTCTATCCAGAGAATTCAAAATGTATGTCGAGGCAAGGATAGTACGCTAACTTGTCTGACCACATTGTTAATCCAGGGATATTGCAAGTTTGAAATTAGAAAGTTATGTTTATTATATTTGGTCTAACTTCTATACGATCCATTTACTTACACAAAAAGTGTTTTGGATTTATTGTTACCATTGTTTTAAATGAAAATTATTTAAACCCAACTAAGTATGGATTTGGAAGTGAAACATTTCTTTAGATTTGTGTGAATATACTTATACCGTTGAGAAAAGTATATGGGTACATTTTCTAAGAAACAGAAACGTAGTATTTTGTGAATATACTTATACTATTTATATAATTATATGGAAAAGTTTTCTAAGTATTGAAAGTGAACTATTTTATAAGTATACTTATACGGTTAAGACTAGCATATGAATATTTTTCAAATATTAAAAAGATTAGAGAGGGTTTGTGAATATATATTTGTAAAGGTACTTTGATATAAGTATTTACAAAGTGGTTTTAATTAATGGCATGATTAATTAAAGAGGCTTAATGGTTTCTTAGGTGCTTAACCATGCTTGGTTTTCATATGAAATTAAATCTTTGGTTGAATTGTTTGTTTGTTCGATTGTCAAATAGTTGATTATTAAATCTTGGCCCATTTTGAAACTGTCGTTGATGGTTCGAAGAGATCGAGATCAGATATATTATTTGAAAACCACTTCGAACTGACATAGGCATTCGACTTGAAGACATCTTAAAGATGATGGAAATCGAAGACGAATTTCTTTGAAGTGCAGGGGCTTGCTGCTAATTATGAGGATGTAGTAGAAGTAATGCCTTCAGTTTGTTAATATCATGAACAACTTGTATGAATGAATGCTGGCATTGCATTATTGCCTAGAGGGTAGTGTTAGTATTCCAAATGGGATTGCTATATAAAATGTAAAATGTAGCCTTGAGTCACACACCCGAGAGTGAATAAAACATGGGACATGTCCTAGGGCTATTTGTTTTGCTACCATTAGGGTATGGTCATCAGCTTTCTTGATCACTATATATCAATTTATGTATGTTATGAGCTCGATGAAAAGGTTGGAAAGCAACCAGGGTGATGGTTATATTTGGTTCTATCCAGGAAAGGGTAGGCAGGTCTTGTCATGTTGGGGTCGAAAGGTTTTCGATCTCAGAATACTTTATCTAGAGATGTACTGTGGTATGTGGTACCATAATGCCTTGTCATTATATGGAATCCATTCTCCAATGCATGCCTTTATAGACTTAGTTGTATACCTAATATGTTGGAATGTAATTAATGTAACCATTTTGACTATAATTAAAATTTATTTTAAACCCTAGACGTTATTATAATATGATAAGATTTTCTATAATTGGCTTGGTTATCGTAAGGTAAAAACCTATCTGTGTTTATGTGCGGCATTGTCTTACGAGTTACCTTTATCTTGAATGGTTTTATAACATTAAAAACCCATTTGATTTCTGTTTCTCTCGCTGGTTTACCAAACTGGCCTGGATGTTATTTTCCTATAATGCTCGGGTTAGCCGAAGCATATTTCCAAATTTAGTTATGGATGCTTTGGAGCTGCATGAGATGAGCTGGATGCCTCCAAGACATATTCACATACCTTTTATTTCTGCAGCATTTGTTGTTTTGTATTTATCAGCATTTGTGAGGCCAGATTGTTATAACTTTTCAGGCTGATGATGGGTTAGTTTACTCTTATTGATGCCTGTATATAATAGTTTTCTTTTGTAAAATTATTTATATATTATATATTAATCATCATAATTTTAGATTCTGTTCTGTTTTTTCTTTCATTCCAACAATCTGTCTTTCCAGAACTTGAATAGTTGGTACGTGAGTACCGTGGATGTATTAATGTCGGCTTTCGAGGGTCCAAAAGATTGGTTGTTACACGTGGTATCAAAGCATAGGTTGAGCTAACATCTAAGCTTTGGTTGGGTAAACTCATTAGAGATAGGGTTTGTAACACCCTAGAATGAGATTGAGTGTGTATGTGTGTGTACGTATGTATGTTTCTCTGTGTATATGTGTGTGTGTATGAGAGCGCATATTTGTTACTGCTATAAAAATATTTTATATTGTGTTGATTTATATGTTGAGTGGTTTATAAATTCTGGTCGGTGCGTGGGACGCCATAGTTTCGATAGGGGTTTCTAAACGCTTGAACAAAATTATTTTGGAATTGGTAAATAAAATAATTTTACCTAGATTTCATATTTTATGTGTAAAAGAATAACTTTTAAAAAATTGATAGTTATTTATGATGTGTTTGTTTGTGAGGAAATAATAATATTCCATCATTATCATTTATCATTTGATTATTTGTGCTCGACCAGTTTATGAGCAGTTTTACCTTTTCACTGCATGGGTTAGGTAGATGATAATTTTGGTAACATTGAAATGAACACCTTGTGAATTAAGTTCACAGTATAACTATAAGGCACTCGATGATAATGTTGGGTTAAAATTTAATTTTAATAAAATTTGTTTATTATAATCTAAACAAAGATGTACATTTGTGAAATTTTTTTATATAAGAAAGAGAAATGATAATATTATATATCAGTATAGTTTATAAATAAAAAGGACTTAAACTGAGAATTTGATAATATAAATCCCGATGATTTTGAAAATTATTTTTTCTAGCTTTTGGGGGAAATAATAATAGTATTATTTGAAAGTATTTATGAATAGAAATATTTTAAAATGGATTTTAAAGGAGACAGAAAGCACTGAACTCACTTCCGTCTTTGGAAAATAATTTTGATGATGACTACAGCATTGTCGGCACTCATTTTTGAGTTTCTAAGTGAGGGATTGCTACCATAGTAACTTGCTATAAAGTTGTTTTGCTAAAATGGATCTTGATTTAAAAATATGAAAAGTATGATTTGTTATACAAAAGGAGATATGTATATGTTATTCAAAATGTTTTGAAATAAAACTCAGGTGTTTAATTCTGAAATTTACAGTTAATTTATTATATGGATGCATGTATCCTATGCATTAGGATAGTTTGGTTTCTGCGTCTCATTGTGATGTATTGTTTGGTATTTTTATTTGTTAAAATGAATTGGGATTTTCGAAAATTTTGAACAATCAAAAACTTGCGAGTTAATTGAGAAATTAAAGCAAAGTGTATTCGTGAAATTATAAGAAATAAGTTTTTGTAACTTATAAATTTGAGAAGGCAGTAAGTTAAACAACTTTAAAGTTGTTGAACATCCTGATTATGTAAAACAAATTAATATTGAGTATATACTCTTAGGATGTAGAAGAGTGTTACACGAATATGGACTTGAAGTATAAAATGGCAATAGACTTAATTAATGTGCTATTAAATGGTTCATAAATGATTTTAGTATTAAATGAAATACTATTGACGTAATTAAATGTAGTATTGTTTCATTTGTCGTGTTTAACTCTCTTATGGAATATGTAAGTGAAATTCAAGTATATGGAAGCAAATGCTAGCTTGATGCTTTTGGTTTCATGTGTTGTGTAACGAGCCGATATTTTCAACCATTCGCATCCACATATGTCGGATTTGAATTGCTTAAAATACCAGATTGTTAATTTTTATTTAGCAAAACTCAGCATATACAGTAAATATATAAATCATAGAATCACAAACACAGAGCAATATACAATATGCAGCGGATATAAAAGAATAGTAGTTCATGAAGCTACTATATATGTAACAAAGTTAAATAAGATACAGCAGAAGTCTCGAATAAAATAGTTAATACAAGATCAGAATACATCATTAGAATCAAATGAATAACTGAAAGCAGGATAGATAGCTGGATCTCCAAACGAATCTCCAACTCTAAAGGTGAGTCTCAAAAGCTGAATCACTCAGTCTGACCCGAGCGTAAAGAAAAACACAAAACACTCGAGTCAGGATTAACATTCTTATATCAATAAATCCAACTCAAGTGAGATAACAACTGTAATACAAGTAACTCAAAGGATGTTTGCGATAACCATCCTCTAAATATCCGTTAAACTATCCACTATGTAGTAATATACGCTATTATAATAATGTCTAAAGTAAAGTATAATATATTAAAAAATAGCGTTAAGGCGTTACCTATATCTCCCTTAACAAATTTTATAGTGCCATTAGTTTATACAGTACCGTATTACCTCCAGATCGGGAGGCTACCAGAGGATATTCCATAGGTACGACACAAATCAAAGTCGTAAAAGACGCGCTAGGGTAGGTGACACGATACAACTAGGGAATGCCAGGATAGATATACCAATTACACTTCCGCACTGGTGGTAACGCGTAGCAGCCACTACCGCCCACCTCGAGCCACACTCCCAAAAATCAAAGGTGCACCCAATCAATCACAAAGTAATAGAATGGTATCGAAGGAGTGTGTCCGATCAGAGGAGCTACCTAATTAGCCTATCAATTACTCCTGTTTTAGCCACCTTATGCCAACTCACAGGAGTCGGGTCTATGTATATACCTCAATAGAACGTCGCCACCATCCTACTTCATTCTGGAATCTCTACCGCGTACACGGTTGTTAAAGTGGTTTTCGGAGTTGGCAGAGAGTATGATAACTTCCGATCCCAGTCTCTTTAACAACCAAACGTTATTATAACACCGCGGTCATTTCAAAATAATTTATACTTAAAACCAAAATAACCTTGCCATTTCAAAAACAATATCAATATGATATCATTTCCATTTCAAAACTAAATAAGATATCATTTCCATTTCAAAACTAAATAAGATATCATTTCCATTTCAAATATACCCATTTTCGAAAATCATAGCATTTTCAAAGTTATACTAATTTCAAATATAACACTTTCAAAACGTTACACTTTGAAATTCATAACTTTGAAAACATAACTTCCACCACTTAAACAATTTAGATATTAAAATATTATATATAATGAAGTAGTTTTAAATTCAAAATTACTTTATAAAATAAAATAATTTCCTCAAACTTCACAATTTGATTCGAATCAAGTTGAATCCAAAAATTTCAATATAAATCAAATCTCAATTCATAATTTCAACCCAATTCAGTTTTCAATAATCCATTTCAATTTATATCCATTTCAAATACAGATTTGAACCCCAAAATAAACCATTTCAATATATTTCAAAGCTTTCAATATTCAACATTTCAAAACTAAATTTGATAACTTTATATATATATATATATATCAAATTAAATTTACTATTATTTAGTTTTAAAATATTTACTTAATAAATCCAATATCATTTAAATAAACTCCAAATTTCAGATAATTGAATATTCCCTCAATTTATTCAAACTTGATATATTCATTTAAATCACCTTAAACCAAAATCAAGTTATAAAATCATATTCTTTAAATTCTCAAATTTAATAAGTTCCAAACGATTTTTATTAAATATAATTCTTAATTAAATACAATTTCAAATCAATTCCAAATCCATCTTCTCAACCTTAATTTATTTAAATCATTATAAACTCTATATTAAATTAATTTAAATAAATACTTAACCATATTAAATTTAATAAAATAAATTTTATTATTAAACTTATTTTATATTAAACAAATTTATACATAGCTCAAATTTAAGAATTTAACTATATATAAAATAATATTTATATAATATCAAAAATCAATATTTATTAAACCATATATTTCTTTCCAGAACCATAAAAACCCTTTTAAAAATATTTATACATATACTAGCGGTGTTTGTATATAATTCATTATCCTATGGTCAAGTGATACGGATATTTATCATTTCAATCCGTAATTTAAATATATATGGGATATATCATTTCAACCCGCAATCCCAAATTCAATTCAGTGAAAATCACTTGGGTCTATCATTTCAACCCATAACGATTTCTCCTATTCTACAGATCGTTCGGGTATGTATATTTTCAACCCATAGTGAATTCTATACTAATAGAGAACTTGCAGAGTGATAACAGATATGATAAAATTTTAACATTCATATGTCATCAATATAAATAAAAGATAATGATGTCAGATGTCACAGGTGAACAAATACAGATAACAACATATATATAACAATGAAAATAACTAACAACTGCATATGTCAATTGTCATTTTCAATTGAAATCAAATTTAATAAATATAAGAACATTAATCGTGAGTGATTTCTCACCTTTCGAGGCTAGAGATAGACAATGAAGTGAGTTACAACCCAAGCACGAATCCTAAGATGAAACAGATTAGAACGAATTTGACGGACAAGCTGATAAATAGGAATCGATAAAACAAATCAGAACCGGATCTATGATGGTAAATGGTATCAAGGAGCTTATATATATACGAGTATGGTGGCACGTCCGTTGGACGTGTGCCAAGAAGAAAGGGTGAAAATTTTGTGTGCGCTACAGTTATGATAGTGAAATATACACACACAGAGACACATACATACGTATGTACGCAAATATGTGTGTATATATCTTTAATAATAGTTGTAATACCTTTTGTGTCACACTTTTTGGTGTCAGCGTTAACTACCAAAAATGCCCCTACTAAATCTTAGTATCACTTGAAAATATGATCCAACAATTAAATTTCTTTTACAAATTCAAAACGCTACAAATGTTATTTAATTTTAATATCACCTAAAAATCGGATCTAACAAATAAAATTATTTTAATAATAGTTGTAATACCTTTGCAACTGAAATAATGTAAGTGAGGTATAAGTCACAGTCAAGTCAATGAAATAAGAATCACTTATACCTTACAGTTAGAGAATAAATAAATAAACCATTGTAGAAGAATTTGAAAGGTTTCTTATACCGATGGAGTTTTTCTTTGTCTTGGTATCAGTTGTATAAATCATAATCTTAAAGTTGTAAGATTTTATTAATATCCTAATCCACTTAACACCATTGAGAAACAAATTATATAAATTAAGATAAATTATGGAATTTAAATATGCGAATAACATGTGCAAATTAAGAAGTACATGCAACAAATATATAAAATGTGGGCATTACAACAAATCTTAAATGTTCAATTCTATTTCAATAACCATAGTTGCTTTTTGAGTATTGAAGTTTAACAAAAAAATTGAAATGTTTATTATATTGATTGTCATTCATGCATTGATATGGTAATGTACCAAGAATCAACTGTGAATCTATTAATAAGATATAACATTCATTTTCTACGAAAAAACATGCAAGTTTTGCTCAAAATTAGCAAGTGATGCACAAATTGTTATTGCAAGACAACCTGATCTTTTCAATTATCTCTTCACCATTGAGATCTAGTAAACAATATATTTTGCATATGTTACTAAACTTTTGCTATAGATACAAATTACATTATCATATTTCATACATTGCATTCACTATTTAAACAGAAGAAATCTCAAATTAAATGAAAAGGAGAGAAGATACTTTATGCAAACTCTCTGCCTCTAATCTTCAACTCAGCTACAGAAAAACATCAACTCGGACTCACTCCATCTGTCTCATTAAAACATGCATACTGATTCAGCGCCCCTGTTCCCGTTCCGTAGGCTGAGATTCACACTTTTGCACCCCTGCTCCATCATTATATCTGCAGTAGAGATGCAATGATCTAACAGCCCATGACTATACAAATATTTATGCTACCTCAGTCAACATGAAGGGATAAAAAAGTTGAATGCACTCACAATGCAATATCCATAATAATCTGAGATTTCATCACTTGATTTTGTATCACCAAGATTTTTTTTAATCTTACAAAATGATGTTGACGTGTAAGTAACGTTACATTTCAAGTATAATTAAAACATGAGAATGTGATAATCAATTGTTGGAATCCAATAACACGGACGTTGGCAATGACTTTCCTAAAGCACACATGTCAAATAAATTAATTTTTAACTGTTTTACTTTTGCATGAAAAATTCAAGTTGTTAAACCCAGTCTATGTTTATACAGTCCTAGCTTGAATTAATGTTACCGAAACTTTGATGCTGATTTATCAAGTAAAGAAGATGAATTGATAACATCAATTAGGTTCTAGTCCACCGGCTTGTGAATTTCACGAATGCCAAGAAAATCATAAACATTTCTAAATTATGACGTTTGGTTTAGATGTAACACAGTTGGAACGTTAGTGTATAATATATGACTGAAATAGAAATATAGTAGAAAATAAAAAAAATAGTGTTGACCATCCAAATATTGAAATCCAGTAGTTTGAGGGCCTATGCAAAAAAATCGTATATATCATCGGTATCTTAGAAAGATTCTTACTGTACAAATAAATTTCCTATTATTGACCATTCTTACTTTTGGCATGTTACTTCATATGTGCATAACTTTATTAGATATACAAAAATTGCTTTACAAAAGTTACTTGTATACAATATTAAAAATATGACATTTTGTTCACATAAATCAACTTTGTGTGCTGCCACTCCATCTACTCGCTGCATCGTTTCAGCTGTGTGATAATTCCTTTTAGGGATATAATGCCTTACCCAGAGAGCTTCCCATTAAATAAGAACTTAACCTTTGGAGCATCACTGAGAAGTTGCAAAGCTGTAGCTCGTTTTGTAACATGAAATGAGAGCATAGTGAAGGGGCTGGCTTCCATTCGATGCCTGAGTATTTACAGATTCTATGCCTCCATAATACCTCATGCAAAAGCTCAGTAGTTCCTGTTTTGTCAAAGGATAACCATCAGCGAATGTAACAAAGATAGTCCTCTCATTGAATATTATTTTGGAATGGTTATTGAGGCTCGCATACTACAATGACAACATTAGGATTCTGAGGTATTGCTGGCATACCAAAACTAAGGATAACGGTTCATAAACTATGTCTAACTGTAAATTGTGTTTTTAACATATTTTCTACTAATAAAACTAATTCAATCTACATTCATACATAGTTTTGATGGTACATTTAAAATTACCTTTTCTGTTTTGCATTTTTCTCGCCATTTAATTTTTTAAAACAATCAATAGAGAAATAAATCAAATTTTACTACATTTGCAACCGTTGTTGTCCTAACTTTCAACGATCAGCATGTATCAATCCATTGTAGTCAAATTTTCATTTCTTATTAAATACATCTGCTTGTAATAGGAATTTCAAACACAATCTTCTGCATTGACAGCAAAATTTGAATGTAGATTCTCAAATATAAAAAGTTGACTAAATAACTTCATAATTCTATTTGCATGAGAATAAAATCTACAGAAACGATCAATTACTAACTTAACCATACAAAAATGAGAACCAAACAAAATGAATGAATTAATGACATGCATAGAGTAAAAGAAGCTTGTATCTTAGTTGTCTGCAAGAACTTAATAGAAAATACTGTTTCTTGGGTTCTATTTTTATTGTCAAAAGATAGTTATAATAGGTCATTTGATAAACAGTTATCAAAGTGCATGTCATTTTAGTTAATCATTTTATAGTATGATGACAATTGAGAATTCATTATTTACCCATTTGTGGAAAACTTTGAATTTATTTTTTTAAATTGTATTACTCCATTACAGAATATACGGTCATTCCAATGATTAAAAAAAACTTTTTAAAAATGACGTGAAAATTATAAGTAGTAATCTAAATGAAGGAAAATCAAAATTTATATTGAAAAGAAATCCCAAGAGTGAAGGACAATTTTGAAGTTTGAAAATTGGTCAAATTGATTACAAAATAAATTTTCATAACAAACATTTTCTGTTTAATTTCACTCAGAAAACTAAAGCAAAAGGTTATTATTATATTACTAACAAACATATAATAAAATCGCCATGTGAAAAATCAATGTATAAAGATGTGTACTGAGAAACTTGTACGAAACAATAATATCAAAATGAGAATAATCAAATTAAAGTAAATAAACATAATGGACAGTTTCCAATCATATAATGTAAGCTAATGATGATCTTTTCCTCCTCTAGTTTGAAGCTCCTTCTTCTAATGTTTGGTCTTAAGCAATTTATCAATCTCAATCGACAACTCTTTCCAAATCTTGCAGTCCTAGAATACATATGTTCAGACATTTCAATTTTGTTATGAACCACAGAATTACCTATCGCTCAAAATTTAATAATCATAATAATAAAACTAAAAGGAAAAAGAGTTTAGCATTAAGCCTAACTTGTTAAAACAAAGTTAACTTGATTGCCATTGGAGATGGAAGAAAGGTGAATAATTGACGAAGGTGATACCATTATCATTAGATTTTGCTTTCCTTCTTCTGAGGCGGTTGAACATTAAATGGCATACATATGTAATGGGTATATCTGTCAGTTTATTTCAGCACCACTTATCAGCATCATATGGAAGCATGAGCGTAAGTAATGTTATTTTTAGTTGTTTTGGCAATCTTATAAATGTTAAAAGTTATCTTTTAACATTCAGCATGTCAGTACAGCTGACTTGATTTAGTGAGAGAGAACGAAATAAAAGATCTCATAACTTTGACTGACTTTCCTAGTAGTGGAACAAATAGACAATGCAACAAATAAATTAGTTCATGGTAAATTAACAAATCACGTAATAGATAATTAACCATTTTATGGCAAATTGATAAGTTTATTAAAATATATAAAGAAGTATATGTTTAACCAAACAAATCAATTTTACCACAAACATAAATCAATGCCACAGAAAAGCAAAAGTGATTTTACCCAAGGGAAGATACAATATGATTTATCTTTTGGAAAAGTGCAGTTAAATAAATTGATTTGGTAGATATCTACTCGACATCAAATATTCAAGGGCAATCCTGGAGGAAACAAAGGATTGTCAATGACTAAATACAATGTCATTAAAGTTCATAAAAATAGATACATTTTTCTTCAAATTATGAAACTAAGAAAAGCATATAGAATAAATAAATAAAGTAAATCATAGTTAGAAAATAAAACAATGATGAGAAGGTACTTCAAACGAAATAAAAGGAACAATGACTACACTTAGTTCATCGAAATTACATAACATTTACTTACTAATGAGCTTCGAATCATGAATATTATTTGGCTTGGAATAAAGATGACCTAAAATATATAACTTAAGGAGGTAAATCACAACTGGAAAAAATATATATAAGAATACTGGGAAGGTTATTGAATTTACGTAAAACAGTCAACGTGGTCAAGTCAAACGGGTAATAAAAGATTGGTATTTCTTTATTTAAAGTTTAAAATTTAAAGAGTCATAACTTAATGCCATATTTTTAGCATAAATCAAAGAGAATAATTAGTACATGTTGATGCATACCCAGTTAGCAACTTGAATTTCAAAAATAAAAAAGAAGACGATCTTCGTTAAACATATCTATTTATGTGAAATAGACATATTATGATTTTTTGTTGAAAAGAAAACAAAATGGCAAGCTATAATTGGTAAATAATTTATTCTATTCATGTTTAATATATAGATTTACAGTCAAATTTATTTACTGAAATGAGAGATACATGAAACATGTATAAGCCACACATAAAACCCTATCACTGATAGTTTGGACTAACTTTGTCAATTTTAATTTCAAACTCAGCAAAGAAACACTTACAGCAAAGCCAACTTTAAGTTCCACTTATCCACATTGATACTTGACCTCTTCATCTTAATCTTATTCTGCAAAGGTCAATAAAAATTTTAATAACAGTAGTAGCTTATTAAAACAGAATAATCCAATTTCAAAATACGTATAACATTTTAGGTTTCATATTGCATGTATGTAGTGCTCACGTGTAATTGTATTTATTATTTCTTTAGCAAATATCGTACATTATGAGTTATAACTTAAAGTTTTTCAGTTGATTCATTGTGTGCATGATACAAATTGTATTTTTTCCAATACAAAGGAGAGTTAATTAAGTATTAATTGTGATGAGTGTAGTCAATATAGATTTCAGCACAATTGGAGTAAGAAAGCAGTGCTTAATTTCTGTTTTTATTTTTTCATATAGTAAAAAATCACATCAAACCAAATTCAAAATGCTATAGAGAGAGCGAAAAACAGTAGAAAAAAATACCTAGCAATTGTTATGCACATAATCAAATTATATACACATTTTAATACCCTTCTAAGGTTACAAAAACACGGTACATATGCAGTTCATAAACTAATGATTTAATGGAGAATCAAAAGTTTGATAGGAAATATTAATTAGACAGCCATCAATAGTGTCTCTCAACATACCAAAATTCAATCATTGCTGATAAAATTTATTAGCAATGGAAGTAAGTATTAAACAAAATATGTACCTATTGTAAAACTAAAGATGAATTTGGATGTTTACTTTTTCATTTTAAGTATAGGTATTGACTGTAAAACATGGATTCTCATGCATAATAAAACTGATGGTGCTAAAACAGAAGCTACTTAAAAAATAAATTCCTTTTTAATGTCTTGGTAGTGATTCCTCTTTAACTCTTTAAAGCATCAGAGTTAACTTCTTAATACTATTTTCTTAAAGTTAAGCATCCTCTTTAATGTTTTGGTATCACTTCCTCTTAACTCTTCCATGATTGATATGAAACTAATGTTTATTATTTTGAAAACGAAATTTTTTGTACAGCGTTTAATGTTCGTGTTTATGTTTGCGAAATTAACATTTTAATGTTGCATTGATTGCAATTACGGTTAATGTTTTGGTATCAATTCCTTTATCATAATCAGGCCCAAGAACCAAATTAATAAAACTCGAAATTATCGCTATCAATTGAATGCTAAAACATTAAACTACATTCCTATGCACAACAAATTCCTTGTATATACTGTAAATTGCACTGCCCTAGAGAGTTCTAGCACGCATTGTGTGTTCTCCACATAAACCACTCAAGCATATCAATTGATTGGAAAAGGATATAATATTATACAATAAATCTGAATTAGCATAAGCTGGACAAAAGTTTTTATCAACATAAATTTCATTTCATTGGTGTTTACATTTGTTTTAGCTGTTAACTGATTGCTCAATAATGAATTGCCTACTAATTTCGAAAAGGTTAAGTAACAATTAGGTGGTCCCTACCAACAATAGTTAGTTCTATGGAAAAATGAAATAGTACAAATTAGCCATTGATTCTTCATATAACTATTCTTGCCATAAAGGGCAACTAATATGGGTACTGGATTTTTTTATCATCTTTCTCCATGCATGTTACTTTATCATTACCATTACCACTATGAATAAGAGTATTTATCCTCGTTTATTACTAATTATCACATGTTTAATATTCTTTATGTACATAAATGCATCAAATTTTTTATAAAGCGTTCAAAATTTTCCAAAAATAGCACTTAGTTACACTATCACCATTATAACTTTTCTCCTTACGTTATAAAAAACTAAAAATTAGAAATCCACACAACTGTGAATGTGCACAACAAAACAAAGTCAAAGTATGATATCACATTGATGATTCAGGTGCAATATTAAATAATAAAGTATTAGGTTCTTCAATAGAATAGAATGTTGATCTATAAAAAAGTGCTCATTCGGACACCTTTTTTAAAAAAATAAACTATGCATGTTCCCATTTGAGAATGAAATGCTAACAACCCCCACCGTTTAATTTCACTATTGTAATCATTCATTTTCTTCTACCCAATCTTCACCATCTAAAACCCATACTTTCATCATACAAACACATAATCATCAAAAATTATTGCAGAAAAAAAAACCAACCCAAATATCTACTCAAGTAAATTTTCATTTAAAAATAAATAACTCGACAATTTTATGCAACAAATCACTTTTTTATTAGCGTAGGATCTACAGAAAAAATCAACAATTCGAAATTCTTTTTAAAATCACTGGATAGTCCGTAAAAAATAGATTTTAAAAATCTACCTTCTATATAAAGAAACTTGAAAGCAAAACCATTTTGATATTATTATTTTTCCAAATGTGAGCACCTGCCTTTAAAGGTGATGGTAGTTCTGAAATTGTAGTGTAAATTTCCCTTCCAAATCATTTTACATGGAGCTCTTTTGATAAACGAAAACAAATCATTTCTCCCTTCCAAATTGTAGTGTAAAATTTTCATGTCTAAACCCCACATATTTTTCTTCTTTCTCTTAAAGAAAGTAACAACTATAATGCTAAAGACTGGGAAGGGATAGTACATAGACAGGGGAATGTTGATGCCCCTAAAAAGTATTTATATAATATCTAATCCTATATCTTTAGATATAGCAACAAAAAGATAGGTAATTAGAATAATACGGTAATGAACATGACTAACATGGTAATGATATGTTCATAATTTGATAAAACATGGGCAAATCAAATATACAAAATCATCATCATACAAATGAAAAAACATTTATTGATAATTAGAGATGTATGCAGTAAAACTTAGGCTTACAGAATTAAACTTCCAACCCTAGATCTCAATGTTGGATTACGCTATTCCATCGTCAAAAGTCTTAGCAACGGCAAAAGAAAGTTCTGACTTTCTGCTTAAAGCATTTGACCGAGCATATTAGAAGCAAAGGTGAAAATAACAAAATGAAATGAAACAATTAATAAACTAATGTTTTCAGTCGTAATAACTGATTATATAAAATAAAAAAACAAACCTGTGTAGCCGATATTTTGGGTGAAAATCGATGATGCAAAGTATCATTTTCCTGTGCTAGCCGATTGGGTTGGGGAGGTTATTACTTTTCAATTTCTTTTTTACTTTCTGGCAGGATCTTGATGGTAGCTGCAAATCTAAATGATTTTTTGAATGTAAAAACAGCAGTTTTAGCAAGGAACGAAATAAAAATTATAGTAATAAAAAATAGTACCTTAATTTGGTCATCATTCGTTTCTTCTGTAGACCTATATGAATCACTGTATTGCATGCGAAAATAATATAAATGGAATTAGGGTTTCAAAATAACTGTAGTAACATGAAAAAGTTGAAATTCCAGTCGAATTATAGAAAATAGATACCGTGAGTTAGGATCTGTGGTGCTCCATCGTCTTCGTCGCAGTGCTCTTGTCCATGAATCGTGTAATGAAACTGCTGAACGGGACGAAATTCCAGTCAAATTTAGAAAATCGATACTGTAAGTGAGGATCTCTGTGCGCCATCGTCTTCGTCTTCGTGCTCTTGTCCATAGATCGTGTACTGAAACCGTTGAACCTCTTAACTTGAGCAGCATAAAGATTCGTCATTATTGTCAATGGGGAAGAGAAGTAAAGCGGTTTCCAACCGAAAAGAAAGGAAAAAAGAGAGGAGGAAACGTGGGATGATCTATTGCTAAAACGTGGATGAGCTGGGGCTAGAAATACCAAAGTACCCGTAATCCTGTATTTTGTTTTCAACTTGCGGCGTGGATAATTTGGGCATTTCAAAAAAGGCTTCACTTTGACCGTTTGACTCTAGGTTTTGCTTTATAGTATAGGTATCTATAACTGTATATAAAAATCATATTCTAAACTTAAACACATATAAAATGAAATATATATATATATATATATATATATATATATATATATGTGTGTGTGTGTGTTTCAAAATCCATTGTTTTAAATTAAAAACACACATAAAATAAATCAATATATATACATTATATATTTATTTATTTGAAATAAATACATGTAAATCTAAAATACTTAAACATATATATATATATATAACCCAGACATTGAATAAAAATATGGCAGTCTAATATATATATATATATATATATATATATATATATATATATATATATATATAACTCATGTATACATCTATATAGTACATGAAATCATTTTTCGAAACCAATATCTTATATGCATGCAACTATACAACAACCCATATATAATTAATTATGATAAATTTTTATATTAAAACATAACAGACTAATATATATCTGGTGTGTATATATACTTTAAACCATAACAAACTGTTATATACACTTAAATTCAAGCCAAAGCATATATATATATATATATCAACAATGTATATTACTCATATATACATATGGTCTGCAAAACTTTGGAACAGAGAACATAGATATTTTTAAATATATGTTTATAATAATGCTAAAATAGAGAAATCGGCATACATATATACTTCCATACACTTACATAAACTGCAGTACTGCTAAACAAATAAAAGAAAATTTCAAAAAATCATAGCATACAAACCCAGATGAACCAATATCACTTTATATATATACAACACATAATAACAAACTAATATACTTTTATAACAACATTTTATACAACGGTTTATATATTCTATATTAAAATACTATAAAGGTACAAAGGAAAATATCATATCATGCATAACAATTACATTTATAAATAGTTCCACTTTATATAAATTAGTGCATTAGAGTATATATATATTCATAACAACATATTTTATAGCTAATATTACTTATTTATTTTATAAAACTGTGACACGTATATGGTGGACTTTTATAAAATAATATAGATTATATTTATCTGTATATAGATATAGACCGAACTTCTAAATCAACAGATACGAAAAAACAAATACTATAACCACATACATAAACATAAACGTAAATATAGATACAACACCCACATTGCCATAAATAATATTTATAAAGTAAATATGATGTATAATACCGTAACCATATACATACGTGCTGCAAAGCTCAGATGATGCTTCTTCTATAATATTATATATATATATATATATAAACAAAGGTATATACAACCTCAGACAGTAAACAAAACACTATATATATATATATATATATATTAATATATACAAGTTTATATTAAATCCAACCTTTTATATGTAAATAAACTAACATTACTTTGGAATCATAATATATATGCCGGCTAGAACTAAGAAAACGGAAAATATGTAGCCGACTTATAATATATATATATATATACACACATATTTTTTTTCAAACTATATTCAAAAAAACAATGTTTTAAAACAGAAGCTTATATAGTTTTCATATACGTCCCATACACAAACAGTTAATATATATTAGCATTTATAAAACATGTACAGAGAACTTATAAGAGCATACAAACATAATATATTAATCTTTATGAATGTATATGAACTAATATTTTTATTTAAACTATAGCATAATTTGTAATTATGCAAATAATGTATGCAGATATATATACGGAACTTTTATATGTAATATATCATTCATTATTTATACCAATACATACTTACATAAGCAGGAGAGGGAGGTAAAGATGGTGGAACGAGTGTGGCCGACGGCTGATGAGAAGATGCACGCGAGGTGTACGAGGCCAACGAAGTGATGTGAGGCAGCGAATCACGACCATGCTCGACGAGCTTGCTGTGGCAGCTGAAGGTGGATGGATGCACAAGGAGAAGATTTGGAAGTCGACGCGACTGATGGGGAGGAGCATCTTCCAGGCTGAGTTCGGCATAAGTGGAGTAAGAATGGGTGGAGAGGAATTGTGTGGAAAGAAATATCAGGTCTTTTGAAAAGAAATAGACAATTGGAAAAACGTGAACAGACAGGGAATGTACTTTTCTTTTAAAGCTTATAATATTTCGATCTGAACAAATAAATGATGTGAACGAACAGGCAAAAGTAATTAAATTTCTGGGAATATAAAACAGATGGCCATTTGATTTCTCAGGATGTACGAAAAGACAAAAGAAAGACCAAAGGTTCAAAACAACGGATATCGATGCGGTCATCCATTTCGTGTGTTCCACCGCGTAGCAGACACCAAAACATAGAAGTGAATATACTGCAGAGATCAGCACAACGAGATGATCAAAACCGTATACAGATGCTAGTGACATGATCATCGTATCAAAAGTCGATATCGGTACTAAAATGCTACTATTTCGCCGAAAATTAGAACGAGGGAGCAATAGAATTCCAAATTTTACGAAACGAGAGATGATGCCTCACTCAGAAGATGATTTACAAATTTTCTATAGAAAAATATTCAGGTTTGGAAAAAAATTTATTACCATCGATTTTTAACTAATATAAATTGAAACAAAATTACACAAAAAAATAAACTTTCGTATTATCACATGAAAATTTACCATTGGCTATGTTTAATTAGACGTAATCCAAATATCAAATTTATATTTCAAAATTCAAATATTTAAAATTTCATAAAATTTCAATCAATTAAATAAATAAACCACTAAAAATTTTACTGGTCGTTACACTCTCCCCTACTCAAAACTTTTCATCCCCGAGAAGGAACGAGGTAGGAGAACAGAAACAACCAAAAGAAAAATAGATTGAAAACAAAATAAAATAGTAAGTGTAAACTTTCAATTTTAATAAATTTATATTCAAAAATTGATTTTAAATTCAAAGTGTTTTAATAAGTTGATTTAATTTCAATTTATAAATATTTGATACAAAAGGTTTCCCTTCAAAAAAAATTTTTATTTAATTTGTCTTGTTTACTATTCAATCTACTTATTATTCTATTTATCTCAATTAACACTTTTATAATTTAAATTTAAGTGTATAAAATTTATCATAACCACTTAAATTTTATTTGTAAAAATCATTTTTTATATTGTGTATTATCCAATTACATATTCAACTTCTGAATAATTTTGGTAAGTTATATATGGAATGTAATTAAGCATTAGACAAGTAAAATTTTCCAATTCAATTATTCAAATTTAATATTTATTCAAAAAATTTGGCTTCATTTTAAAATCACCTTTAGTCATAAATTTAAGAATTAAATTTTCGATTAACTTCAAACAATTTAATGATAAATATGTATATATTATATATATCAAATCAAATTAAATCTTAAAATAATATACCTACATATATATATATATAAATCCAGTCATACTGAAGAAATTCAAATCAAATTAATTTCTAAAAAAAATGTAGCAAAGCTACTGAATGGTCTCTCCACTTTGAAACTCAAAAATAAATGTCGATGATGCGACCGCCATCGCCGAAATTATTTTCCAGCGACAGAATAAGAGAGCACTGATTTAAACCTTTAAATTTCTTTGGAAATGATTTCTATTCGAAAATACTTTAAATAATACACATTTTTAAACTTTAAACCAAAGTTTGGAATTATAGGAAATTAAATTCTCAAATTCTAAATTTAAGTTCAATTAAAATTTCAAATCTAGATGTTGAAATAGTCAATGATTTACAAAATAATAAAATGAAAATAAAATACTATTGTTTTGAACAACCAATTCATTAGCTATTTAATTTTATAAAACTTATACTTATTTACATATATATATATTATATAATCATATAAAATTTATTTTATTTACTAAATTGGAAAACTATATTGTGTCGGTTTGCCTTGTTCAAGTGTTTTAGTAATCCTATCGATAGCGTCATCAGACGAATCGATCAAAAACCCAAATCAACGTCAATAACTCAAACAACACAACATATATATAAAACATTTTTAATATTAATTTACAAATACACTTCCCCGCTTGACGATACAAGAATGGATTTCAAAGTAAAGATAGAGTTTCAAATTTAATGGACCCAAATCAAAGAAAATTTTGATTCGAAGATAGATTTTAAACAAAGATAAGATGGTTAAATAAAAGAATAGGAAGATGGAAAGCTTATATAAATCGCAGGCAACCTTAACCGGGTCGTCCATGACTTCAAGAATAGGACGATGCAAAATTTCAAGGCAAATCGACATTCGATCGCAAAAGGTAGAATCCAGGCATAGCAGGAGATAGATAGCATCGTAAACCGAGGATACAGAAATCTCTGATAAATCAATGCCTATTACAAAGGAGTTTCACCCCTTTACAAATCATTCGAAGATTGGAGAGACCGCCGATTTATTTTAGAGATTGTTTGAAGTGGATTTATGGTACTCTAGAATATGAATAGGGAGGGATAAGGATGGATTGTGGAACCAAGTGGAACGTTCCAAAAATCCCAAGGGAACCGGATCAAAGGAAAGAATTCTGGCTCGAACGAAAGTAATTCAGCAATACAATTTACTACATATGCTAAGTTTTTCCTACCTGGCTCTGATACTAAATATAACGATCCGATATCTTCAACCATTTGCATCCACACATGTCGGATTTGAATTGCCCGAAATACCAGATTGTTAATTTTTATTTGGCAAAACTCAGCATATACAGTAAATAAATAAATCATAGAATCACAGACATGGAGTAATATACAATATGTAGCGGAAACAAAAGAATAGTAGTTCATGAAGCTGCTAATATATATAACAGAGTTAAATAAGATACAACAGAAGTCTCAAATACAATAGTCAAATACAAGCTCAAAATACGTCACTAGAATCAACTGAATAACTGAAAGCTAGATAAATAGCTGGATCTCCAAGCGAAGCTCCAACTCCAAAGGTGAGTCTCAAAAGCTGAATCACTCAATCTGACCCGAGCATAAAGAAAAACACAAAACACTCGAGTCAGGATTAACATTGTTATATCAATAACTCGAACTCAAGTGAAATAACAACTGAAATACAAGTAACAAAGGATGTTTGAGATAACCATCCTCTACGAATCCATTAAACTATCTACTATGTAGTAATATACGCTATTATAATAATGTCTAAAGTAAAGTATAATATATTTAAAAATAGCGTTAAGCGTTACCTATATCCCCCTTAACACATTTTATAGTGCCAATAGTCTATATAGTGCCGTAATACCTCCAGATCAGAAGGATACCAGAGGATACTCCATAGGTACGACACAAATCAAACTCGTACAAGGCGCGCTAGGGTAGGTGACACGACAAAACTAGGCAATGCCAGGGTGGATATACCAGTTACACTTCCGGACCGATGGTAACGCGCAGCAGCCACTACCGCCCACCTCGAGCCACATTCCCAAAAATGAAATGTGCACCCAATCAATCACAAAGTAATAGAATGATATCGAAGGAGTGTGTCCGATCAGAGGAGCTACCTCATTAGCCCATCAATTGCTCCTGTTTTAGCCACCTTATGCCAACTCACGGGAGTCGGGTCCACGTATATACCTCAATAGAACGTCGCCACCATCCTACTTCATTCTGGAATCTCTACCGCGTACACGTTTGTTGAAGTGGTTTTCGGAGTTGGCATAGAGTATGACAACTTCTGATCCCGGTCTCTTTAACAACCAAACGTTATTTGTGATAACCCGTATTTTGGACATCTGAAATTGGATAATTAACTGGTTTATTCAATTGAACAGATAAAAATTCTGATAATAAAAGATATCTGGATATGTAAATAAATTTTAAAATATAATAAAAATCGAATTATAAATATCTGAATAAATATTTAATTGATAATCTCCTAATATAATTATTGAATTTGACAATATTAGTTTCATAATCTTCTTTTATAACTATTTAATTGGGCAAAATTTATCTTTTCAAAATTAATAAAAATGATTTTCTAATAATAATATATAATATATAGGTATATATAATGAATTGGAAGTTATGTTTTTAATAATTTTCAAGAGGTATTTAAAGTTGAATTCTATATTTTTAACACTTAGAATAGTTATTTGTTATTAAAGTATTATAGCTTAAAGATTTAAAATAGGATTTAATAAACGAGTTTATCACACTTTAATTTTAAATTATTGAACTAATTATGATTTTTATAAAAAGATATCAACATAAATTAATAAAAATAAATATTTAGTAGTTCAAAATATGATAACCTAAAATAAGATTTAACAAAGGTTTAAATACACTTTCATTTATATTCAAAATTTATGCACTTTTTATATATATAAAGATAATACATATTAATATAAATACATATAAAATACAGGATATATTTAAGGTAAGTTTTAAACATTTGTAAATAATTCATTCTTGCATATTAACATTTGTAAGGAAATAATCACATATATTGACAAGTGTTAGCTTTAGTATTACAAGTGGCAAAACTTAAAATTTTCTTTTAGAATTTAATTACAAATGAATATAGAGAAACCTGGCTTTGAGATTTTGAGTTCAATCATCATCTTACATTTTCAAGACCAAGAAAAAAAATCAAAACCGGTTAACATCTTCAAACCAGGAAAAGAAATCAAAATAAAGACCAGAAAACAAAATAAAAATAGTTCAAAGATCACCAAGCTCAATTCAAATTTATTTCAACAATACAAAGCACATCAAATCAAGGCAAAATTATTTTCAGATCAAACTCAGGAAAATCAAGTTTCCAGATTTCAAAAACTTCATAGGCTTCTCTGTTATCTTCTATATGTGTTTCTTTTAAAAGCTTAAAATGGGTGAATATTGTAATGCATGTGTTAAATTTGGAAAGTAATGACGTTAGTATGGATTTCATGGATGATTAAACAGGATTATAGTTTGAATTGCATTATATGTTTGTGAATATATCTGTGTGTTAATATATTTAACTTTGTTCATAAAACGACAGACTCAAGAACAACTCAAATTTCAAATTATCTTTATGCAATTGTCTTTAGGCTTTGGTTTCTAAATGAAAAATGTTTATGACAATGTAATATCAATTCTAAAAATGGATGCTTACTTTAAAATTTTATAAAAAACATTGGAAAAAAAATGGGTTAAAAATCGATCATGTTAATTTCAATTTTTGATTATATAATCTGATACATAGCGCAAAGTGATGAATTTAGGCAGAAAAATCATGAGTTTTAGGTAAGTATATGGTGAGATATATTGAGATGATCGGAATTGGCAATTTTGTCGAATTTCGACGAATGATGGAGGGATGGTCGCCGTGCTTGTTTTTGGAAGAGGCTGGTAGGCGGGGTATCTCTAGAAAAATAGAGAAGGGATTTATCAATGGCCCTGGTGGCTAGGCAGCGTCGATCTAGGGATCGATTTCTAGGTCGGGTCGATGATTTTATCAGGGTGATTTCATCGTCACGGGAAAGCCGAAGATGATCGCGAGGGGTGGGAACGTAGCATGGGTCTGTGACGTTGCTCTGGTCAGAGAGACATGAGTTCTGGTGAAGGAGTTCATCGTTGGCGAGGAGTTTTGTCAATCGTGTTTTAGTTCCAGTTTTTGTAGTGGATGTTCGATTTCGATTCGTAGGTAAATTTGTCGATCTGGATGATCGAGTAGGTCGGTGAGGTCGACGTTGACTTGTTGAGGGTCACGATGTTGATCGTTGGAGGTCAGAGAGATCGTGTACGTGCACGGTGCATTTTTTGTGTCTGGGATTGATTGGGTGGAGAAGAAGAGTCAGCTCGGGGATTTTCTCGAAGTATTCTCGTGTTCGACTCGAAGCAGCAAAGAACGCGAGTGACTCTTGTTGTGCTCGGGAATTTTGTGTTTGGTCTCGGGTTTTGTTTCAGGTGAGCATGAGTGTTAACGTTTTCAACAGTTAAAATTTAAAACAAAGTTTTTTTGAAAAATAATAATATATAGAAGAAGAAATGGAGATGGTGACTCGGTGACTCGGGTTTGGAAGTGGAAGTACACGGGTTTTACTCGGGTAAGATATTGGAGATTTTGTTAAAGATGTGCAACTTATTTTTAACTTAGATTTAGTTAAATCTTAAGTCTATTTAAAACTTAATTAATAATGTAATTAAATAATAATTAAAGAGGATGAAGCGTTTTATCATTAAACTTAAGGACTTTTGTAAATTTACAAGTTAATGATAATTAATCCCAAGTTTACTAAATTCTGATGATGGTTGAGAAAGTGATTAAAAAATGAATTATCTTAAAATTAATTAAGGTTTGGGTGATTAAGATTTATTAATTAATTAAGGGAAATAAACCAAGGTTAATTAATTAAGGATAGTTAAATTTAGATGAATAATTAAAGGCTAATTAATTAATGAAATTAATTAAGGTTAATTAACCAATGCAATTAATTTAAGGAATGGTTTATAATTAATTAAAGTTAATTAAGCAAGATTAAATAAATTAATTTAATTTATATTAGGTGATTAAATTAAATTAATTGAGAATTGTTTGACTATTAATCTTGCCTATGGATGATAAAATTAAATTGAATACCTTGGTTTGACTGAATATCTCTGGATATGATTTGGGATGTGATATGATGGATTGAACAGTAATATTATGGGTTATCTACCGATAACGGATTGCTGTGTGAATATGATACCCTTTATTTATAATTGAATTGTATCCACTTAAACAACTTGGATTAAGGATAACATTGGATTCGAAGAGACCGGGGTCGGGCATCAACAATACCCGGAACCAATTCGATTAGTAAATCTTCAGTAGTTCTTTATAGATGTGAGTTTAAAATCAAACAGGCTTGAATGGAATAAATTTAGTAACATGACCATTTAAAACTGGGTAACATTTCTTAGATATTATTTGATTATTTATGATTAACTTTAATAAGGCAAGAACTCGTAGGAAGGTATGAGTTACCTCAGAAATTCAAATAAGATTTATAGCTTAGTATTTCAAATTGCATGGGCTTACTCACACTGGTTTCCAGTCTGACCCGGGTATTACTTTGTTGTAATGCTCGGATCAGATCGAGTATTACAGATTTTCAGGTTAGGACGTTCTAAAGCTCAAGAGGCGAGCTGGATGACAGGAATGTATGGAGTTTTCCGCTGTATAATAGAGTTGTATTGTTAGTAGTCTGGGACAAGTTATTTACAACTATCCAGTTATGTATAAATGGTTGTACTCTGATGTATTGTATGTAATCTAACAATTACAGCTTTTCTTTATATAAATGCTATTATGTGATATTAAATTTTTTGATCAGCTGCGAAATGTGAGATCTATATTTTGTTTTCTGTCTCTTCTTCTACCTTCTTCTTCTTTTCTTTAACAATCTGAATTTCCGACGTCTGATTTCTCGGCACTTCTCCAGTGAACGTATTAGTATCAAATTTTCGAGGTCGAAAATTTCAGGCCGTTCGATTTTGGTATCAGAGCAGAAGGTTAAGCGAAAACCTTGGCTCTGGTGGTTTACTCATTAAGGATAGGGTCAATAGTAAACTAGAATAAGTTGAGTGTAGTTTATATGAGGGTGTATTTGTTATTTTCTTTTATTGTAATTTTAAAAATGGTTTTAAAAAAATGATTTTTATATAAGTTTATCTTTTGATATATAAAGAAATAATTTTTCTAATTATCTAACATATAAAGGTAATTGGTTATTGTATTATTTGAATTAATAATAATAATAATAATTAAGTGGTAATAGAAATACAACCAAATAGGAATTGGATAATATAAACTATATAAATAAGATAAATGAATCCAAACTGAAATTAAAATCCAGAATTTGTAGAAGTGTTTTCAGAATAAGATAATAATGAATTGGTCTCCAGATATGATAATCTTGATTATTATCATAAAAGGTTGTTGTGTTTAATAAGGAAATGTTTGTTAATGATTAAGCAAAACGAAATGTTTTAGGGAAGTAAACATTTAGGTGAGCATGACTTATAAATTGGAATTGAAGATAATTTAAATTGTAAAGTTTTAAATCTAAGTCCAGAAAATTGTGAATTTGTTTCAAAGTGCTAAAAGAAATAATAAATAGTACTATTTGAATGAAAGGGTCATGTTTCAAACAAGAGTTGTTTGAACATTTTAAAGAAATTTGTTTTGAATTAAAACCAAAGGTGGTTTAAAAATTTAAGGTATAACTTGGTGTGTAAAGAAAATAAATATGTATATATGTGGGATATACATAATATTAAAAATGATTTGAAATAAACTCTAAGGTTGAGTTTTGAATGTTTCCATGGTATGTGATGTGAAAACCCAAAGTGGAACAAATTTTTTAACTTATAAGTGGGAAGATTTTTAATAAGAAGTTTAAAATTTGAAATGGGAATTCAAATTGAATAAAGTTGACGGGATTAAATAAATTGAATTTAACTTAGGATAGTTAAATGGTTGTTTTGAATTGGGAGTTATGAGTGATCTAAAAACAAGTTTGAGATCTGGAAATGGTAATGGATGCTATGGATGGATGTTTTAAAATAAATTCGGATGTTTATTTATCCGGATATCATCCTGTTGTTATAAATAATCCATGAAACTGTGAATTAGATTGTTTAAATGAATTTAGAAGTAGAGTGAAATAAAATATATATTCCATTACTATTTTCAAATTGAACAGTTTGACTCTGAAACTATTTTCAAATAGATTGTTTAATATAAACTGTTTTAGAAGTAGATTGAAAATTAACTGGAAACGGAGATTGGAAAATTGAACAGTTTGACTCTGAAACTATTTTCAAATAGATTGTTTAATATAAACTGTTTTAAATATATTTTTCCACGCTATTTACTATACAATCTTTCTTTTTAAAGCCTAAACTATCTTATACTTATTTTACAATTATTTTTGGAACTATTTAACTATTTCACAACTGTTTTACAAACTAACTACTATTTTTCCACTACTTTATAACTACTTACTTTTTTACAACTATTTTGCAATTATTTAATTATTTTACAACTATTTGACTATTTTATAACGATTTTATAACTACTTAACTATTTATAGCTATTTTACAACTAATAACTATTTTACAACTACTTATCTATTTCAAAAAAATTCAAGCTATTTTCTTAATACAAATTGGTCAGAGTGCAATCTGTCTATAATTGAATACCAATTGAGATAAGAATTGAAGTGTTGACCTAATTGGAAATTGGGAGCAATTGTGGATAAGTGAATGGAATCAAAATGAAGATGAATAGAAAAGAGAAGTGATTTAGCTAATGATTAATGAAGATAAATACGTAAGATGTACGTATATTATTCTATTCGTATAATGATTTGATCCAGATTCGAGCATAGAATTTCGAGGTAGTATATCGATCCGAGTTGGGATTTTTCACTCAATTTTCGATGGCGAATCCTGGATATGGATTTTTGATTGGTTTTGGAAATTCTCTTTCATAGTTAAGTTATGCAAGGAGAGTGACAGTTTCTGATCAAGGAACCAGATCTGAGTCCGCTCTAGAAAATCGGATGGACGATACTAGTTCGAAAGTGAAATTGTGTGATCGAGTGAGCGATCAGATTTGATATTACGTACGGATGGTATATGTACATCGTATGTGCTTAAATGAAATAGATATTTAAATTTTGAAATAAATGGAAATGATTTTTGAAATATATTTTGAGAAGTATATATGAATAAAGGTGGAAGTTTGACATATTTTGATATTCACTTTATGAAAAATAAGTGATATGGTAAGTAACTTTATAAAAGAAAATCAAAATTGGATGTTGATTAGCATAGTAAAGTTATATACATATTATATACGATAAGCTCCCCCTATGTTGAATCTAGAACCTAGAGAAAGGGTTTTTGAAAATATTTAAAGTATAAAAGGGGAATCTATATAAGTGATCCGAAGATTATTTTCAAGTTTGAAAGGATAAGTTGTATATATATACACAAAAATGGTTTTATGAGAATGATTTTGGGAAAAAGGTTTTGGAACCTATGGATTTGGAAAAGGCTTTTGATTTTTTGAAAAATCAAATTTTAGGAGTTTAGAAAGCCAAGTTTGGAACTATCGATTTGAGATATCGATTTTTTGTAAAGGAGATTTGTGCTAATCATATAGAGCATGATATGAAAGATACTATAAGTGTATAGTATAAAGTTGGCTCAGGAGAAAAAGGAGCTCCCATTGAAATGAACTTCTTAGGAGATCCATGGGGTGGTTCTGCCTTGAGCCCTAAGGGGGAGGCTCTAAATAGAATCCTAGGAGGAAGTCCGGACAAAATGATGTTCTTGAGGATTTTGGGTTGTGGGTAGCGATAGTCGAGGGCGCTGATGCCTACAGAGACATTTGGGTTATGCTATGACGACAGTGTAATTCGATGTCGTTGCAATCTACTGCGGATCATAGTGGAAGTCATGTGTGCTGTGGGAGCCAACGGTCTACATTTGATTTTTCCATGATGGCGACCTAACATCGGAAGACTGCGATCTATGAAGACATAGCGAAAGTCAAGAGGCTGTGAGAGCCTAAAGCTACGTTGGGACTTTGATTGATGTAGTCTGCGACCTATGTAGGAGTGGTGAAGTTTCATTTGGCAGCGAAAATCGAGGGCGCCGATGCTTAGAGTTACATGGATTTTTGCCATGATGACGACGTAACCCGGGATGTAGCTGCGATCTGTGGTGGGTTCCATGGCGTAACCGAGGGGCGCGGAGTGCCTACAATTATCTATGGATTTTGCCGGGATGGCAACATAACTATCAGGTTAACTGCGACCATGGAGGGGATGATGATTTCCAGAGCAATCTCACCAAAGATGTCACCTCTACTTTCATAAATGTTTCCTATATTTTCAACAAAATGTTTTCACTGGGTGTTGAAAACAGGTCTGCTGAGTACTTATTGATTTTCAGTCCTATGTTTGATCAATGTATGACCGAATTTCTGTGAGAACGAGGATGGACTTGTGGAGACATCGAGTTATAAAAGTATTTTTGTAAAAAAACTATTTTGGTAATATTATGTAGATTTTAAGGTGTTTTAAAAAAAAAATTAAATGAAAATGATTTTGTAGTTTGAAGTGTTAGAAGGGGTAATTTATCTGATAATAGGTACTAAATAAATTCTGGCTTCATTCCTTTTCGAGGATGAAAAGATTCAAAGGGGGGAGGATAACCTGTATTTTGGACATCTGAAATTAGATAATTAGCTGCTTTATTCAATTGAACATATAAAAATTCTGAGAATAAAAGATACCTGGATATGTAAATAAATTTGAAAATATAATAAAAGTTGAATTGTAAATATGTGGATAAATATTTAATTGATAATCTCCTAATATAATTATTGAATTTTGACAATATTAGTTTAATAATCTTCTTTTATAATTTTTTAATTGGGGAAAATTTATTTTTTTCAAAGTTAATAAAAATGATTTTCCAATCATAATATATAATATATAGGTATATATATTGAATTGGAAGTTATGTTTTTAATAATTTTCAAGATGTATTTAAAGTTGAATTCTATATTTTTAACACTTAGAATAGTTATTTATTATTAAATTATTATAGCTTAAATTTTTAAAATAGGATTTAATAAAAGAGTTTATTACACTTTCTTTTTAAATTGTTGAACTAATGATTTGTATAAAAGGATATCAACATCGATTAATAAAAATAAATATTTAGTATTTCAAAATATGATAGCCTAAAATAAGATTTAACAAAGGTTTAAATACACTTTCTTTTATATTTGAAATTTATGCACTTTTTGTGTGTGTGTGTGTGTGTATACACATAAAGATAATACATATTAATATAAATACATATAGAATATAGGTGATATCTAAGGTAAGTTTTAAACATTTGTAAATAATTCATTCTTGCATATTAACTTTGTAAGGAAATAATCACATATATTGACAAATGTTAGCTTAGTACTACAAGTGGAAAAACTTAAAATCTTCTTTTAGAATTTAACTACAAATGAATATAGAGAAACCTGGCTTTGAAATTTTGAGTTCAAACATCTTCTTTAATTTTTACGACTAAGAAAAATCAAAACCTGTTAACATCTTCAAACCAGGAAAAGAAATCAAAAGAAAAACTAGCAAACAAAATAAAAACAGTTCAAAGATCACTAAGCTCGGTTCAAATTTATTTCAAAAACAAAAAGCGGATCAAATCAAGGCAAAATCATTTTCAGATCAAACTCAGGAAAATCAAGTTTCTAGATTTCAAAAACTTCCTAGCCTGACCCGGGTGTTACTTTGTTGTAATGCTCGGGTCAGATCGAGAATTACAGACTTTTAGGTTACGACGTTCTGAAGCTCAGGAGCCGACTGGATGGCAGGAACGTATGGAGTTTTCTGCTGCGTAATAGAGTTGTATTGTTAGTTGTCTGGGACAAGTTATTTACAACTGTCTAGTTATGTATAAATGGTTGTACTCTAATGTGTTGTATGTAATCTAATAATTACAGCTTTTCTGTGGATAATTGCTACTATGTGATATTATATATTTTGATCCGCTGCAAAATGTGAGATTCTGTGTTTTTTTGTCTCTTCTTCTACCTTCTTCTTCTTTTCTTTGACAATTTGAATTTCCGACGTTCGATTGCTCGGCACTTCTACCGTAAACGTACTAGTGTCAAATTTCGAGGTCGAAAATTTCAGGTCGTCACATTATTATGACACCGCGGTCATTTCAAAATAATTTATACTTAAAATGAAAATATCCTTGCCATTTCAAAAACCATATCAATACGATATCATTTCCATTTCAAAACCAAATCAGATATCATTTCCATTTCAAATATATCCATTTTCGAAAATCATAACATTTTCAAAGTTATACTAATTTCGAAATCAAAGACTTAAAACTATTACACTTTCAAAACGTTATACTTTGAAATTCATAACTTTGAAAACTTATCTTCCACCACTTAAACAATTTAGATATTAAAATAGTATATATAATGAAATAGTTTTAAATTCAAAATTAACTTTATAAAATAAAATAATTTCATCAAACTTCACAATTTGATTCAAATCAACTTGAATCCAAAAATTTCAATTTAAATCAAATCTCAATTCATAAATTTCAACTCGATTCAGTTATCAATAATCCATTTCAATTTATATCAATTTCAAATACAAATTTGAACCCCAAAATAAACCATTTCAATATATTTCAAAGCTTTCAATATTCAACATTTCAAAACTAAATTTGGTAACATTATATGTATCAAATTCAATTTATTATTATTTATTTTTAAAATATTTACTTAATAAATCCAATATCATTTAAATAAACTCCAAATCTCAAATAACTGAATATTTCCCTTAATTTAGTCAAACTTGATATACTTATTTAAATCACTTTAAACCAAAATCAAGTTATAAAATCATATTCTTTAAATTCTCGAATTTAATAAGTTCCAAATCGATTTCTAATAAATATAGATCTAAATTAAGTACAATTTCAAATCAATTTCAAATCCATCTTCTTAACCTTAATTTATTTTAATCGTTATAAACTCTATATGAAAATAATTTAAATAAATACTTAACATATTATATTTTAATAAAATCAAACTTTATTATTAAACTTATTTTATATTAAAAAAAATTATACATAGCTTAAATTCAAGAATTTAACTATATGTAAAATAATATTTATGCAATATCAAAAATTGATATTTATTAAACCATATATTTCTTTCCAGAACCATAGAAACCCTTTTAAAAATATTTAGATATAGACCAGCGGTGTCTGTATATAATTCTCTATCCTATGGTTAAGTGATACAGATATTTATCATTTCAATCCGTAATTTAAATGTATACGGGTATATACCATTTCAACTCGCAATCCCAAATTCAATTCAATGAAAATCGTTTGGGTCTATCATTTCAAACCATAACAATTTTCTCCTATTCTACAGATCGTTCGGGTACGTATCATTTCAACCCATAGTGAATTTTATACTAACAAGGAACTTGCAGAGTGATAACTGATATGATAATAATATAACAGACATATATCATCAATATAAATAATCGACAATGATGTCAGATGTCACAGGTGAACAAATACAGATAACAACATATATATAAAAATGTAAATAAGTAACAACATCATATTTCAATTGTCATTTCAATTGAAATCAAATTTAATAAATAAAAGAACATTAATTCGTTAGTGATTGCTCGCCTTTCGAGGCTAGAGATAGGCAATGAAGTGAGTAACAACCCAAGCACGAATTCCAAGACGAAACAAATTGGCACGAATTCGACGGACAAGCTAATAAATAGGAATCGATAAAACAAATCAGAACCGGATCTATGATGGTAAATGGTATCAGTGAGCTTATATATATAACTATATATAAAAATCATATTCTAAATTTAAACACATATTAAATTATATATATATATATATTTCAAAATCCATTATTTTAAAGTAAAAACACACATAAAATAAATCAGTATATATACATTATATATTTATTTTTTTGAAATAAATACATGTAAATGTAAAATACTTAACAAATATATATATATATATAACCCAGACATTGAGCAAAAATATGCCAATCATATATATATATATATATATATGTATGTATATATATATATATGTATGTATGTATATATATATAACTCATGTATACATATATATAGTACATGAAATCATTTTTCGAAACCAATATCTTATATGCATGCAAGTATACAGCAACCCATATATAATTAATTATGATAAATCTTTATATTAAAACATAACATACTAATATATATCTGATATATATATATATTTTAAACCCTAACAAACTGTTATATACTCTTAAATATAAGCTAAAGCATATATATATATATATATATATCAACAATGTATATTACTCATATATATACATATGGCCTGCAAAACTTTAGAACAGAGAACATAGGTATTTTTAAATACATATATATAATAATGCTAAAATCGAGAAATGAGCAAACATATATACCTCCATACACTTACATAAACCACAATACTGCTAAACAAATAAAAGAAAATTCTGAAAAATCATAGCATACAACCCCAGATGAACCAATATCACTTTATGTATACAACACATTATAAACAACTAATATACTTTTATAACATCATTTTATACAACGGTTTATATATTTTATATTAAACTATATATTAAAATTCTATAAAGGTACAAAGGAAAATACCATATCATACATAACAGTTACATTTATAAATAGTTCCACTTTATATAAACTAGTGCATTAGAGTATGTATATATATATATATGCATATTTCATAACAACATATTTTATAACTAATATTTTTTTTATGAAACTGTGACACGTGTATAGGATTTTTATAACATAATATAGATTATATTTGTCTGTATATAGATATAGAACGAACTTCTAAATCAACAGATACAAAAAACAAAATACTGTAACCACATACATAAATATAGGCATAAATATAGATACAACACCCACTTTGCCTATAAACAATATTTATAAAAATAAATATGATATATAATACTGTAACCATATACATACGTGCTGCAAAGCATAGATGATGCTTCTTCTATAATATAATATATATAATATATATAATATATATATATATATATAAACAAAGTTATATACAACCTCAGACAGTAAACAAAACACAATACATATATTAATATATACAAGTTTATATTAAATCTAAACTTTTATATGTAAATAAATTAACATATAGTTTGGAATCACAATATATATGCCGGCTTGAACTAAGAAAAAGGAAAATATGTAGCCGACTTATAATATATATATATATATATATATACACACATTTTTTTCAAACTATATTTAAAACAATAATGTTTTAAAACAGAAGCTTATATAGTTTTCATATACATCCTATACGCAAACAGTTAACATATATTAGCGTTTATAAAACATGTACAACAAACTTATAAGAGCATACAAACATAATATATAAATGTTTATGAATACATATGAACTAATATTTTTATTTAAACTGTAACATATATTGTAATTATGCAAATGACGTATGCAGATACATATACGAAACTTTTATATGTAATATATCATTCATAACTTATACCAATACATAATTACATGAACGATAGAGGGAGATGAAGATGGTGGAACGAGTGCCGACGAAGTGATGTAAGGCAGTGAATCGCGACCGTGCTCGGCGAGCTTGTTGTGGCAGCCGAAGGTGGATGGATGCACGAGGAGGAGATTTGGAAGTCGGAACGGCTGATCCGGGAGGAGCATCGTCCAGGCTGAGTTCGGAAGAAGTGGAGTAAGAATGGGGGGAGAGGAATTGTGTGGAAAGAAATATCAGGTCTTTTGAAGAGAAATAGACAATTGGAAAAACGTGAACAGACAGGCAATGTACGTTTGTTTTCTTTTAAAGCTTATAATATTTCGATCTTAACAAATAAATGATGTGAACGAATAGGCAAAGTAATTAAATTTCTGGGAATATAAAACAGGTGGCCATTTGATTTCTCAGGATGTAAGGAAAGACAAAAGAAAGACCAAAGGTTCAAAACAACGGATATCGATGCGGTCATCCGCTTCGCGGGTTCTGCCCGTACCGTACACCGAAACACAAAAGTGAATATATCACAGAGATCAGCACGACGAGACGATCAAAATGGTATACAGATGCCAGTGATATGATCAATGTATCAAAAGTCGATATCGACACAAAATGTTGCTATTTCGTCAAAAATAAGAACGACGGAACAATAGAAGTCCAAATTTTACGAAACAAGAGATGACGCCTCACTCAGAAGATGATTTACAAATTTTCTATAGTAAAATATTCAGGTATGGAATACATTTTATTACCATTGATTTTTAACTGATATAAATTGAAATAAAATTACAAAAAATAAACTTTCATATTATCATATGAAAATTTACCATTGGCTATGCTTAATTATACGTAATCCAAATATCAAATTTATATATCAAAATTCAAATAATTAAAATTTCATAAAATTTCAAATAATTAAATAAACAAACCACTAAAATTTTTAAGGGTCGTCACATGTAGAGTTTGATTGCTCAACAAATGATATGTGCTTATTGCTTAATGGGTGTGTTTGCTATGTGTCATTCACACTCTATAAGGTATATTATAAGTATATATTGTTGTTGTGTTGTTCCCAGACATAGAAGATCCCGGATATGGGCTTATATTGTTGCTGTGATTTTTTCGAACCTAGCCGTTGTAACGACCCATAAATTTTAACTGTTTTAATAATGTAATTAAATTGAATTTTGGTGAAATTTTAAATAATAAAATTTTGAAATATAAACTTGATATTTGGAATACGTCTATTTAAACATAGCAAATGGTAAATTTTCTCAAATAATATGGCAGTTTACTTTTTATGTGTAATTCTATTTCAATTTAAATCAGTTAATTGATGATAATAAATTATTTTCCAAATCTGGATATTTTCCTATAGAAAATTTTTAAATCATCTTCTAAGTGAGACGTCATATTTCGTTTCTCCAGGACTGTTATTGCTACGTTTATCATATTTTCAACAGATTTGCAGCATTTTCAGTATCGACTATCGACTTTTGATAGAATAATCATACCACTGACATCTGTATACCATTTTGATCGTCTCGAAGTGTTGATTTCTAAGGTGTATTCCATTTAGTGTTTTTGAAGTCCGATACACAGTGGAATCTGTAAAACAGATAATCGTATCGGTTCTGATATTGTGACTTTTGATTCCTACGTTTTTCCATTATCCACCTAAATGAGTGGGCATCTGTTATTAATAATTTCAGCTCTTAGACTGTCATTTTTCTTTGGTTTAATGTAAAAGTTGGTTCGTTTGCTCTTCCTAGTCGCTTCGTTATTCATGATTCATTGGAAGGGAAATAGCATTTGACTCACTTTGTTTTTGAACGTCACCATTTTATTTTATTTCTATTTTGTATTGATCTCCTTTCTCTCTGCAAATTCTTCATCTTTTTGCATGCCTTTCTTCTCCACTCATCGCCTAACATACCTTCCACCCACCAGACTCGCCAAACACGAGTGCAAACCCCATAACTTCTTTCCACAGAGCTCCTCCAACAACCGAACCCGTGCTCCCCTCCCCTCTAGCCACAGCCGAGAACCACCAGAATTGATCACCTATCGGCCAACCTAGCCACATGCTCCGCCATCTTCCCAGGCCTACAACATTTCGGCCGCGAGCGATCAGCCAGAAACTCATGTTTCGAGAAGCCATGCTCTTCCTTGCCCCTCTGAGTTTATATATATAGGTTAGTTCTTTATTTTATATATATTGAGTTATTTATATTCTGTTTTATTTTAGAAAGTTATTGCTTCTATTTTAGAGGAAACCTGTATATATTTAGTTTACATACATATATATATATATATATATATATATATATATATATATTCTAGTATATATATATAAAGTATGTTCTGTTTCTTTGTTAGTTTTCGTATATAGAGATGTTTGTTATAAATTGTTATATATTTACCCGTTTATCCTTAACAAATCTATATTTTTTATATGAATTAAAATTTTATATATCATATATTTTATATATATTGCGTAAGTTATATATATTAGTAGGCAGTATATATACTTGTCGTATATTATATTTTTAGAAGTATTATATAAAGTTACATTATATATCATATCTAAGCATGCTATAAAGGACCTGAACGGTTATAGAGTATCAGAGAGATGTATATATATGTTTCGGCAATTATAAAGGTTTATATTAGCTTTAGAAATAAATATTGGATGCTGGCACGTGTTATATACGCGTGTAGTATATTATGTTTGTTTGCCTTTTGATTAAAAGTCTGATCTATATTTACATTTGTTTATAAATGAAATTGGCATGCAAGTGTTCATAGAACTGCGTATATTTGATTTCAAGGAAATAATATTTATTATATATATATTATGATCTGACTTATATTTATATATTGTATATTAATTTGGGTATGTTGCTTATATATTATAAGTTATATGTGTCATAGTAGGTAGTGTTGGTTACAAATATGTTATAGTGTTCAGGTTTCTATAAATTTTCTAGTAAAGTATGTGTTTTGACTTTGGTAATATATATGTTCCTACAGTTTATATAAAGTTGTATAAATATATATGTTAAATATCCAATGTTTGGATAAATTTTTTTACTATATATATATATGGTTGACCTTAATATTTGTGTTTAGAGTTAAAAAATGAGTTTTGAAATATATATATATATATATATTATTAATATGTTTTGAAATTAGTATAATAAGTTATAAAAGTTTATATAAATCTTTATTTGATTTCCAAGTGTGTGTATATACTGGTATACATATGACTATTTTCAGACTTTCAAGTTTACAATGGGTGTTATATATATATATATATATATATATATATATATATATTATAGTTCAATATTATCTGTTATATAAATTATATTATATATATAACAGTTGTAATTAAGTAAGTTTATATTAATATTATTAGGGACATTGGTTTTAAAATCTTAAATATAAATATTTTGTTGTATATTGGTTTAAATTATATGTACAGGTTTTATTTGATTTGTGTTTGAGTTGAGTATTTATTTTTGAAAAAAAAATGAATAGATGCAATATATCTTGTTTTCATCGATTCTTATCTATCAGCTTTGTCGTCAAATCGTGCCAATCTAGCTTTGCTTTGGGATTCGTAGCATGTTCAGTTGTCAATCTCTCTAGCCTCGAAAGGTGAGTGATCACTCACGATTAACATTCTTATATTTATTAAATTTGATTTCAGTTGAAACGGAAATTGAAATATGCTACTGTTAGTTATTTACATTGTTATATATATGCTATCTATTCACCTGTGATATCTGACACCATTATCTGTTATTATATTGATGATATATACCTGTTATATTATTATCATATCTGTTATCACTCTGCAAGTTCCCTGTTAGAATATGATTCACTATGGGTTGAAATGATACATACCCGAACGATCTATAGAATAGGAGAAAATCGTTATGGGTTGAAATGATAGACCTAAGCGATTTTCATTTGAATTGAAGTTGGGATTCCGGGTTGAAATGATATATATACCCATATATATTTAAATTGCAGATTGAAATGATAAATATCTGTATCACTTGACTATAAGATAGAAAATTATATACAGACACCGTTGGTATATATATATATATATATATATATATATATATATATATATTGAAAATGATTTCTATGGTTCTAGAAAGAAATATATGGTTTTATATAAATATTGATTTTGATATTATATAAATGTTATTTTATACATAGTTAAATTCTTGATTTTAAGCTTTGTATAAATTTGTTTAATATAAAATAGGTTTAATAATAAAGCTTAATTTTTTAAAAATATAATATCGTTAAACGTTCATTTTAATTATATTTTAATATAGAGTTTATAATGATTTTATAAATTAAGGTTGAGAAGATGGATTTGAAATTGATTTGAAATTTTATTTAAGTAAGAATTATATTTGAATCTTATTGAATTTGAGATTTTAAAGGATATGATTTTATAACTCGATGTTGGTTTAAAGTGATTAATGAATATTTCAAGTTTGAGTTTTATTTAGATAATATTGAATTCATTAAGCAAATATTTCAAAACTAAATAATAGTAAATTGAGTTTGATATATAAACAAAATTTTCAGATTTAGTTTTTGAAATGGAATATTTAAAGCTTTGAAATATATGGAAATTGAAATGGTTTATTTATGTTTCAAATCCATATTTGAAATCGGTATAAGTTGAAATGGTTTACTGAGAACTGAATTGACTTGAAATTGATGAATTTGAGACTTGATTAAATTTGAATTTTGAAATTCGAATTAACTTGGAATTTATTTGTGAGATTAGAGGAGGCTATTTTATTATATAAAGCATTTTTAAATTTTATTTAAAAACTATTTATATGTTATACTTTATAAATTTTTTCATATAAATTATTTTTCATACTAACTATTTTAATATAAACCATTTTAACATATAACTCTTCTATATAAATTATTTTACTTTATAAACTATTTTATTATATATACTATTTAATATCTAAGTTGTTCAAGTGGTGGAAGTTATTTTTTTAAAGTTATGAATTTCAAAGTATTTTGTTTCGAAAGTATTATAATTCCAATATGTTTTGGTTTCGAAAGTGTTATAACTTTGAAAATGCTATGATTCGAAAAATGGATATATTTGAAATCGAAATAATACTGTATTTGATTTTGAAATGGAAATGATACCGTATTGATATGGTTTCGGAATGGCAATGTTATTTTGGTTTTTGAAGTATAAACTATTGTGAAATGACCGTGATGTTATAATAACGTTTGGTTGTTAAAGATATCGAGATCAGATATTGTCATACTCTCTTCCAATACCGAAAACCACTTTAACAACCGTGCACTTGGTGGAGATTCAAGAATGAAGTAGGATGGTGGTGACGTTTATTGAGGTATATATGTGGACCTGGCTCCCATGAATTGGCATAAGGTGGCTAAAATAGGAACGATTCTGGGGCCAATACGGTAGCTCCTCTGATCAGGCACACTCCTTCGATATTATATTCTGGCTTTGTGGTTGATTTAGTGGCCACTTTTGATTTTTGATTTGGGAGTATGGCTCGAAGCGGGCGGTAGCTGTGCCTATGCGTTACCACCAGCCCGGATGTGTAATTGGTATATCTACCATAGCATTGCCTTGTTGTGCCGTGTAACCTACCCTAGCGTGCCTTATACGAGTTTGTTTTGTACCATACTATTGAATGCCCTCTGATGACACCTAGTACGGGTTGGATTACGGTACTGTATATACTATGGGAATATATATATATAATGTGTTAAGGGGGATATGGGTAACGCCTTAACGCTATTTTAATAGTTTACTTTACTTTAGACATTATTATAATAGCGTATATTACTACATAGTAGATAGTTTAACGGATCCTTAGAGGATGGTTATCCCAAACATCCTTTGAGTTACTTGCATTTCAATTGTTATTTCACTTGAATTGGATTTATTGACATAAGAATGTTAATCCTGACTCGAGTGTTTTGTGTTTTTCTTTACGCTCCGGTCAGACTGAGTGGTTCAGCTTTTGAGACTCACCTTTGGAGTTGGAGCTTCGCTCTGAGATCCAGTACTATCAAGCTTTCAGATATTTAGTTGATTTCAGTGATGTATTCTGATCTTGTTTTGACTATTGTATTTGAAACTTCTATTGTATCTTATTTAACTCTGATATGTATATAGTAGCTTCATGAACTACTATTCTTTTTTTTCGCTGCATTATTATATTACTCTGTCTGTGATTCTGTGATTATTTATTTACTGTATATGCTGAGTTTTGCCAAATATAAATTAACAATCTGGTATTTTGAGCAATTGAAATCCGGCATGTGTGTCTGCCTATGCACTTTGAGGGTGCAGCATGACAGGGGGTTCTCGCATTTAGTATGGTCGCGAGCGGATGACTCTTACTCCTACATGTCCCTGCGGGGGTTTGTGCAGTCGAGAGGCTGGCCGTAAACACAGAACATAGGTACCAATGTATGCTACGGTGAGCATTACCCCACTGGCAGGTGGTCCATTACATTTGGTATCGAGCTTTGGTTAGGCAAAACTCAGCATATATGGTAAATTTAATTACGGAATCACTTTCGTTCGAGCTTGATTTCCTTCCTCTTTGACTCGGTTTCCTTTGAATTTTGGAACTTTCCCCTCGGTTCCAAAATCCATCCTTATCTCTCCCTATTCATATTTTGGAGTATCCCATAACTCCCCTTCAAACAATCTCTATAATAAATCGGCGATCTCTCTAATCATCGAATGATTTGTAAAGTGGTGAAACTCCTTTACAATAGGCATTGATTTACCGGAGATTTCTGTATCCTTGGTTACAATGTTATTTATCTCCTACTACGCCTAAATTCTATTTATTGCGATCGAATGTCTATTTGCCTCGGAATTCTGCATCGATCTTATTCTTGAAGTCACGGTTGACCCAGTAAGGTTGCCCACGATTTATATAAACTTATCCATCTCCCTATTTTGTTATTTAATTATCTTATCTTTGTTTCAAACCTATCTTCGAATCAAAATTCCTTTTGATTTGAGTCCATCAAATTTGAATCTCTATCCTTACATTGAAATCCATTATTTTATCATCGGGTAAGGAAGTGTATTTGTAAATTAATATTAAAAATGTTATATATATATATATATATTATGTTGTTTGAGTTGTTGATGTTGATTTGGATTTTCGAACGATTCGTCTGATCAGCAATATCGATAGAATTTCCAACACACTTGAACAGAGTAAACTAACACAATATTGTTTTCAATTTTAGTAAATAAAATAAATTTTTGTATGACTATATTATATATATAAGTATAATTTTTTTTGAAATTTAAATAAGTTAACTGAATTGGTTCTTAGAAATGATAATATTTGGTTATCATTTGTTGTTCTGTAAACCATTTACTATTGCAAAATTTTATAAGTAAATGGAATTATAAAACATGATTTATAAATTGATTTAGAATTGAAAGAATTTAAATTAAAAATTGGAGAATTTAATTTCCGGTGATTTCAAACTTTGGCTTTAAAAGTTTAAAGGGTATATTATTTAAAGTATTTTCAAATAGAAATGGTTTTCAAAGAATTTAAAGTTTAAATTAGTGCTCTTTTCTTTGTCGCTGGAAAATAATTTCGGTGATGACTACAGCATCATCGACATTCATTTTTGAGTTTCGAAGTGAAGAGACCATTCTGAAGTTTTGCTACACTTTTGTTTTGGAAAATAAACTGATTTGAATTTCTAAAGTATGACTTGATCTATAATATATTATATACAGGTATACGATTATAAATTTGATTTGATATAATATATATATATATATATATAGTTGAAATAAATCGAAAATTTAATTCTTAATCTTACGTTAAGAATGTTTTCAATTATAAAATAAAGCCAAATTTTGAATAAATATTTAAACTTGAAATATTGAATTAGGAAAATTTTACTTGTATAATACTCAGTTACATTCCAATATAACTTACCTAAACCATTCAGAAGTAGAATATGTAATTGGATAATATACAATATAAAATGTTTTATAAATAAATTTGAGTGTTCATAATAAATACTATACACTTAATTTTAATTATAAAAAGGTTAATAGAGATAAATAGAATAATAATTAAAATTGAATAATATGATAATGAATAAATAAGATAAATTTTGTTTGAAGGAATGAATAAATTGAAATTAAGTCAACTTATTGAAATACCTTGAATTTAAAAATCAGTTATTGAACATTAATTTAATTAAATTGAAATTTATATGGTTTAAATTAATTGTTCCATTTTTTTTTCAATCTATTTTCTTCTGGGTGTTTTATTCTCCTACCTCGTTCTTTTTCGGGGACGAAAAGTTTTGAGTGGGGGAGAGTGTAGACCTGTAAATTTTACCTATTTTAGTAACGTAATTAAATTCAATTTTGGTGAAATTTTAAATAATAAAATTTTGAAATATAAACTTGATATTTGAAATACGTCTATTTAAACATAGCAAATGGTAAATTTTCATCAAATAATATAGAAGTTTATTTTCCATGTGTAATTCCATTTCAATTTAAATCAGTTAAAATTGATGATAATAAATTAATTTCCAAACCTGAATATTTTCCTATAGAAAATTTGTAAACCATCTTCTGAGTAAGACGTCATATTTCATTTCTCCAAATTTGGACTGTTATTGCTCCGTTTATCCTATTTTCAACAGATTTGCTGCATTTTCGGCACCGATTATCGACTTTTGATAGGATAATCGTACCATTGACGTCTGTATACCGTTTTGATCGTCTCGACGTGCTGATCTTTATGGTATATTCCATTCAGTGTTTTTGAAGTCCGATACACAGCGGAATCTGTAAAACAGATAATCGTGTCGATTTCGATATTGAAACTTTTGGTTTCCTATGTTTTTCCATTATCCACGTAAATGAGTGTGCATCTGTTATTAATAATTTCAGCTCTTAAACTTTCATTCTTCTTTGGTTTAATAAAAAATTTGGTTCGTTTGCTCTTCCTAGTTGCTTCGTTATTCACGATTCATTGGAAGGGAAATAACATTTGACTCACTTAGTTTTTGAACATTGCCATTTTATTTTATTTCTATTTTGTACTGATCTCCGTTCTCTCTGCAAATTCCTTCATCTTTCTGCATGCCTTTCTTCTCCACTCATCGCCTAGCATACCTTCCACCTATCAGACTTGCCAAACCCGAGTGCAAACCCCGTCACTTCTTTCCATCGAGCTTCGCCAGCAACCGAACTGTGCTCCCCTCCCCTCTAGCTACAGCCGAGAACCACCAGAATTGATCACCTATCGGCCCACTCGGCCTCGTGCTCTGCTATCTTCCCAGGCCCATAACATCTTGGCTGCGATCAATCAACCGGCAACTCAGGTTTCGGGTAGCCATGCTCTTGCTTACCCCTCTGAGTTTATATATAGGTTAGTTCTTTATTTTATATATATTGAGTTATTTATATTCTGTTTTATTTTAGAAACTTGTTGCCTCTGTTTGTAGAGGAAACCTGTATATATTTAGTTTACATACATACATACATATATATATATATATTCTGGTATATATATATATTTATATAATGTATGTTTTGTTTCCCTGTTAATTTTCGTATATAGAGATGTTTGTTATAAGTTGTTATATATTTACCTGTTTATCCTTAACAAATCTATATTTTTTATATGATTAAAATTTTATATGTCATATATTTTATATATGTTGTGTAAGTTATATATATTAGTAGGCAGTATATATACTTGCTGTATACTATATTTTTAGAAGTATTATATAAAGTTACAGTATATATTATGTCTAAGTATGCTATAAAGGACCTAAAAGGTTGTAGAGATCAGAGATATGTATATATAAGTTTCGGCATATATAAAGGTTTATATTAGCTTTTGAAATAAATATTGGATGCTGGCACGTGCTATATAAGCATGCGTATTAAAGCTTGCAGTATATTATGTTTGTATATCTTTTGATTAAAAGTCTGATCTATATATACATTTGTTTATAAATGAAATTGGCATACAAGTGTTAATAGAACTGCGTATATTTGGTTTCAAGGAAATAATATCTATTATATATATACATATATGTTATGATCTAACTTATATTTATATATTATATATTAATTTGGGTCTGTTGCTTATATATTATAAGTTATATGTGTCATTGCAGGTAGGGTTGTTTACATATATACATACATATATATATATATATATATATATATATATATATATATATTATAGTGTTCATGTTTCTATAATTTTCCAGTAAAGTATGTGTTTTGACTTTGGTAATATGTTTCTATAGTTTATATAAAGTTATATAAATATATATTTTAATTTGTTAAATCTCCAATGTTCATATATAAATATATATATATATAGTTGACCTTAATATTTGTGTTTATAGTAAAAATAATGAGTTTTGAAATATATATATATTATTATTAATACGTTTTGAAATTATTATAATAAGTAATAAAAGTTTATATAAACCTTTATTTGATTTCAAAGTGTGTGTATATCCTGGTTTACGTATGACTATTTTCAGATTTTCAAGTTTACATTGGGTGTTATATATATATATATATATATATATATATATATATATATATATATATATATAGTTCAATGTTATCTGTTATATAAATTATATTATATATATAATGATCGTAATTAAGAAAGTTTATATTAATATTATTAGGGACAATAGTTTTAAAATTTTAAATATAAAGATTTTGTTATATATTGGTTTAAATTATATGTACAGATTTTATTTTTGATTTGTGTTTAAGTTGAATATTTATTTTTGAAAAAAAATGAATAGATGTAATATATCTTCTTCTCATTGATTCTTATCTATCAGCTTTGTCATTAAATTCATGTCCATCTAGCTTTGCTTTGGGATTGTAGCCTGTTCTGTTGTCAATCTCTCTAGCCTCAAAAGGTGAGTAATCACTCATGATTAATGTTCTTATATTTATTAAATTTGATTTCAACTGAAACGACAATTGAAATATGCTACTGTTAGTTATTTACATTGCTATATATATGATATCTGTTCACATGTGATATCTAACACCATCATCTGTTATTTATATTGATGATATATGCATGTTATATTATTATCATATCTGTTACCACTCTGGAAATTCCCTGTTAGTATAGGATTCACTATGGGTTGAAATGATACATACCCGAACGATCTGTAAAATAGGAGAAAATCGTTATGGGTTGAAATGATAGATCCAAGCGATTTTCATTTGAATTGAAGTTGGGATTGCGGGTTGAAATGATATATGTATACCCGTATATATTTTTAAATTGCAGATTGAAATGATAAATATCCGTATCACTTGACTATAGGATAGAAAATTATATACAGACATCGTTGGTCTATATATATAAATATTTTGAAAATGATTTCTATGGTTTTGGAAAGAAACATATGGTTTTATATAAATATTGATTTTGATATTATATAAATTCTATTTTACATATAGTTAAATTCTTGATTTTAAGCTACGTATAAATTTGTTTAATATAAAATAAGTTTAATAATAAAGCTTGACTTTTTTTAAATATAATATGGTTAAGTATTCATTTTAATTATGTTTTAATATAGAGTTTATAATGATTTTATAAATTAAGGTTGAGAAGATGGATTTGAAATTAATTTGAAATTTTATTTAATTAACAATTATATTTGGAACTTATTGAATTTGAGATTTTAAAGGATATGATTTTATAACTCAATGGTTGTTTCAAGTGATCAACGAAATTTCAAGTTTCAGTTTTATTTAAATAATATTGAATTTATTAAGTAAATATTTCAAAACTAAATAATAGTAAATTGAATTTGATATATAAATGAAATTATCAAATTTATTTTTTGTGAAAATTGGAATATTTAAAGCTTTGAAATATATGGAAATTGGAATGGTTTGTTTGTGGTTCAAATCCGTATTTGAAATCGATACAATTTAAAATGGTTTATTGAGAACTGAATTGAATTGAAATTGATGAATTTGAGACTTGATTAAATTTGAATTTTGAAATTTGAATTGACTTGGAATTTATTTGTGAGATTAGAGGAGGCTATTTTATTATATAAAGCATTTTTAAATTTTATTTAAAAACTATTTGTATATTTTACTTTATAAATTTTTTCATATAAATTATTTTTCATACTAACTATTTTAATATAAACCATTTTAACTTATAAATCTTTTATATAAATTATTTTACTTTATAAACTATTTTATTATATATGCTATTTAATATCTAAACAGTTCAAGTGGTGGAAGTTGTGTTTTCAAAGTTATTGAATTTTAAAGTATTATGTTTCGAAAGTGTTATAATTTCAAAGTGTTTTAGTTTCGAAAGTGTTATAAGTTTGAAAATGCTATGATTTTGAAAATGGATATATTTGAAATGGAAATGATATCGTATTTAGTTTTCAAATGGAAATGATATCATATTGATATGGTTTCAAAATGGCAATGATATTTTGATTTTTGAAGTATAAACTATTTTGAAATGACCGCAGTGTTATAATAATGTTTGGTTGTTAAAGAGACCGGGATCGGATATTGTCATGCTCTCTGCCAATACCAAAAATCACTTTAACAACCGTGTACGAGGTGGAGATTCCAGAATGAAGCAGGATAGTGGCGACGTCCTATTGAGGTATATACATTGACCCGACTCCCGTGAGCTGACATAAGGTGGCTAAAATAAGAGCGATTCTCAGGCCAATGAGGTAGCTCCTATGATCGGACACACTCCTTCGAATATTATATTTTTACTTTGTGATTGATTTGGTGGCCACTTTTGATGTTTGATTTAGGAGTGTGGCTCAAGGTGGGCGGTAGTTGCAGCTATGCATTACCACCAGCCCGGACGCATAATTGGTATATCTGTCATGGCATTGCCTTGTTGTGTCGTGTCACCTACCCTGTCACACCTTATACGAGTTTGTTTTGTACCATACCTATAGAGTGCCCTCTAACGAAACCCAGTATGGGTGGGATTACGGTATTGTATAGACTATGGGAATATATATAAAATGTGTTAAGGGGATATATGTAATGCCTTAACGCAATTTTAATAGTTTACGTTACTTTAGACATTATTATAATAGCGTATATTACTACATAGTAGATAGTTTAACGGATCCTTAGAGGATCCAAACATCCTTTGAGTTACTTGTATTTCAGTTATTATTTCACTTGAGTTGGATTTATTGATATAAGAATGTTAATCCTGACTCGAGTGTTTTATGTTTTTTTTATGCTAGGGTCAGACTGAGTTGTTCAGCTTTTGAGGCTCACCTTTGGAGTTGGAGCTTCGCTTGTAGATCCAGCTATCTATCCAGCTTTCAGATATTCGGTTGATTTCGGTGATGTATTCTGATCTTGTTTTGCCTATTGTATTTGTAACTTCTATTTTATCTTATTTAACTCTGATATGTATATAGTAGCTGTTAGCTCCAAAATTGGTCACTAACACACTTAGAAAGATTGTGTAGAGAGATTAATGAAGAAAGTAAATTAAGACCGAGAATAGAGTATAAATTTAAATGCAAAGGACAAGAATACGAAATTTATAGTGGTTCGGTGTAACTGCCTACGTCCACTTTGAAGTTGATTTCCATTGATTTTCTTGATGGGTGATTACAGATACAATCCGTTTTTTAGTTACTAGAATATAATTGCAAAGTAAAAGAAATAAGTCTGGAATGAGTCTTGAAAATGGCAGAGTCTCCCCAGTGTTCTCTAAAATCTGGTCCCTTTTTCTGTGCCTCTGCCCCTCTATTTATTGGCGAAGGTGGGTTGGACTTCCCTGGTGGGCCCGGTAGCTGAATATTTTGGTCCAAATAGTGTTAGCTCTGCACACCGAATCAGGGAGGCCGAACGGTAAGATGCCGAGCCAAGGCATTTGTGCCGAACGATCTAGGATCGCCGAACGTACCATGCCGAACCAAGCTGGAATGCCGAACGATCTAGGATCGCCGAACTTACCATGCCGAACCAAGCTGGAATGCCGAACGATCTAGGATCACCGAACGTACCATGCTGAACCAAGCTGGAATGACGAACGATCTAGGATCGCCAAACGATGTCTTTGGCTGAACGATACTCGGGAGGCCGAGCAATGTTTAGTCGTTGAACGATCTTATGCCGAGCATTCCTCTTTGGCCGAACGGTATTCAATACCGAACGTTCCTCGATGCCAAATCCTCCTAGATGCTGAGCGCTATCCCCTGCCGAACGATGTGATGTCGAACACCCTGAATGTCGGATGAGGCATTCAAGCCGAACGACCTTAACATGTCGAACGTTCTTTTATGCCGAGCGTCTTTTCTTATGCCGAGCACCCTGATGCTGACTGCCTAGTTGCCTGGTCAAACTTCCATGTAACACTTTGCCCCCCAAAGTACATCATGTGATCGAACACGATGTGCTTTGAACTATGAGTTGGTGTAATGCCTAGGCCGAACGATACTCAAATGCCGAACAAGATAACCGATGCCGAACGTATTTTGTGCTTTAACCGGTTCTACTGGTCAGAGTCGTTTCGACTTCCTCTCTTCTCCTATAAAACAAGCTACTCTACTTCTTCTTCTCTTTTTCACCTTTTACCTGTGATTTTCCGAGAGCACACAACTTTTCTCCTTTATGTTTTACTCATCTCTTCCGTTCCTCGAATCTAGCACGTCCTCCCTACAATTCCTTCCCAAGCTCCCATCATTCCTCTTGGTAAGAAACTTTCGTATGTTTTCATTCAAAATCACAATCTGTAGTTAGACCCGAGTTCGCAAACCCTCCACAGATGATGTAGGAGGTATGGGGATGAGGGAGACGAGATGGGTCTTGATCGTGCCCCGAGGCTGGGACTTGGTTTGAACTTAGGCGATTCCAAGGCGGGTGGAACGGAGAGGAGCAAAGTGGATGGTAGACGCGCTCAAAGGTGGGAGTTAATTGGAGATGCGTGGCATTGGAGGTAAGACCTAGTGGTACGGATCGGCCTTGCAATGGTTCGGCATGATCTCCCCATGCCAAACGAGGTCGAAGAGGAAAAATAGAAGGGAAGTGGGGAAAGGACAGGATGCCGATCGATATCTTGGCCGAACAGTATTTTAGCCGAACGCTATACAGGCTGAACAACAGTTCAGCCGATCGATGGTCTGGCCAGACAAGATATAGGCCGACCGATAGTTCTGCCGACCGATAGTATGGCCGAATGATAGCTTGCCCATTTGTCAGTTAAGCCGAACAACCATTAGACCGAATGATCATTAATGCCGACCCATATTCTATCGGCCGAACATAACTTAAGCCGAACGATATTTAGCCGAAGAACACATAAATGCCGAACTAAAACAAGCCGAACGGTCATAAAGCAAGAACAATGACTCTAACATTCTAGCATATCGAACTGACTTGGACTAATAACCTTCTATTTTCAGTAGCTATAAATCTGAACTTTACTTGACGTAATCAGATAACTTCCTCTAACGTTCCCTGAACTTGAAACTGTAACCGCTATTTGGTGGGCTTTTGGAGACGGTCAGTGATGATGGTCTTCGAAGGCGATGATTTTTAAACTTAGTTTTATATCAGTAACCTTGCGACTCTGGAATTTCCAATGCTTATACACGGTTGATTGCACTAGCTCACACACCACACAGGGGGGGAATTTATGTTGTTAAGTCTGACGCTGATCATTTTTTGAGTATAGTTCATACAAGTGCTCTGCCGGATTCAATTCCCGTCAAGGAAAAATGTCTAAAAAATCCAGTTCCGCCACAATCTCGGACAGACCCGGGTCGTCTTCCAAACAAGGGGACGTAGACACTTCTAACCCGTCGACCTCCCCCGCTCATAATTTAGCTCCTGATGCCCTAGAGTCATCTATTCTCTTTGATAACCCGATCGATTCACAGGCTTCAAAGATTAACGAAGTCGCCCTTCGGCGAATATGTTCTATCCACGGCATCCCTTTTACCGATGTGTTGGTTCCATCGATGCATGATCGTCCGCACTTGCCCCCAATCGGATACACCGCCTGCAATAAGTTTATGTGCTGGGTGGGTAGCGTGCCTCCATTCAATTTATTTCTTCGGGACATGTTGCAATACATAGACGTCGCCCAGCCGCAGCTGCACCCAAACGGTCATGCGTTCATTTATAGGACCTACCTCCTTTTCATGGCTGTCTTCTCCAGGCCTCCAACTCCCGGCGACATTAGATATATTTATATGATCAAGAAGTGGAGAGATAGCCCCTCCTTCGTGTTCCTCGAGCCGCACCACAAGTGCTAAATTCTAACGGGAGTGTGGAGCAAGTTTTCCCTGTACAAACAGGAATGGTTCTATTTGCGCTGCCCTCCTGCTTTCGCGAGGAGATGGGTTGAAGGAAGTACGTCTTCTTCTTGGATCGATGCTCATATTTCAGTCGAGGCGATGCTTTTTCTAACTCTTGTTTCATTTTTTCAGATATTAATCTACGTCCTGAGGGACGCGGCTTTTCTGATGCTATTAAGGCTATTAGAGCTCTCCCCGCCGTGGAACGAGACATCTGAACCCTCATTTCAAATGAGTCGCTGTCAAGGTTCGTGCTGTTAGCAGAAGGTCGTCACGTGAGCCTTCCTAAGGGCGTCTCCATCCCCAAGCCCGCATCCGGTAATGGGAAGTAGTTGGCTGAATCGTTGTCATGCCACACCCCTGGTGCACGGGAGGAGGGGGAAATCAAAGAGAGTGAAGCACCCGAAACACAAGGTGAGAATGAGGGTCATACTCAGGATCCGCTGGTCGAAGTGCACGATATTGAAATGTCATTTTCCCCTTCGAAGGGGAAAAAGAAAGTGACATGTAATATTAGGAAGGAGAAGGTTGGCGGAACTTCCAAAGTTACGCTCATCCCGACAGAGAAGGAGGCTTCTTCACATCATGTTGAAAGTTCGCTAAAGGGCCTCTCGAAACTCTCTATTCCAGAAGACCTGCTTAACTATGACTTTAATGATCCGGACGCATTCAAGTTCCATTCGCCCATCATAGGCGATGTGGGCATTCCAACCCAAAGTCAGGGAGAGAAAACCCATGTTAGCAAGGCTACTGATCCGTCAGGGGGAAACACTAGAATACACACGAACATTTGCACTTCAATTCGCACTTAGATTTTTGTCGTCAATCTCTCTTTGCTAATTCGTTGTTATTTGAATTTCATGCAGGTGACATGGGGTGCTCACACGGATCCGATCGTCTTCGCGGTTCGTCCATTTTTCATCAACCAGGACGGGATTCGGGTTTCGGAAGACGTCGAGATGGAGACGGCGATGGCGACAAAGTCTATCATTCCCGGGACTCCTTATCCCGGAGGAAAACTTACTATCAGCAAAAGCACCACCAGGATACTTCGTCTCACGCGGAGCACAGCAAAGACAAGCACGGCCATAAGAGGTCGCAACCCGACGCTTCCCGAGACCAACACTCTGACTCCTCTTCTACTCGACAGTCCCGAGGTTCTCACCGGAGGGGCGAACTTTCGAAGCCGTCACCCCCCGCTCCTGCGACAGACCCAACAGTGTCAGAGATGCTGGCTGAGCTTAAAGAAAATTTTTCGAGAATCTGCTTCAATGGCCTGAAATTCCTTCCGGCGATTCATCCTATTCCTGGTCATGTTAAATAGAGCGCTCTTACCTGTACAAATGACGTCTATGTTCAACATGACGCATTTGTCCACCTAGCTGAGAAACTTTCCAAAGTCTCTGTGAAGCGCCAGCATGAGATAGACCGTTTGAAGCTTGAGGCCATCCATGATAGAAACATCATTAAGGCCCAAGACGAAGAAATCGCCACTTATAAGTCTGAACTCGAGGTCGCCCATCGTAGTGCCAGGGATACTGCTGAGGCCGTTACTCGCTTGGAATCAAATCATAAGAAAGAGCTTGACGAGGCGGTTCAACGATGTGAGGCTTTGGCCTTAGAGAAGGACTCCGTTCAAAAGGAGAGGGATGCGTTCAGCACCCAGGTCAAGGAACTTGAGGAGCTTCTCCGCAGATAGAGAGGACAAAACAGCTGCCCAAGAAGAGTCACAGCGATACTGTGACGAGATTGTCGCCACCCGACTTTTAAAAGAACAACTCGAGGGCGAGCTTTACAAGGGTTGAGATGTTAAAGAGTGAGGCCCATGAAGAGGGAAAGAAGATGGCGTTAACGGACATCGATTCCCATCTTGAGGCAGCCAGGGAAGAAGGTAGAGAAGAGATCAAAGCCACGTTCGACCCACTCATTGCCGAATTCAACGCCCGCGTGCTCATGCACCGTGACTTAAATTTTTTGGGCGATGGCTATCTTGAATCATTGCTCAAGGCATAGGAAACCTTATTTCAGATCAGGAAGGCCGAGCGCAGTGTCGAGGAGGTTGATGAGGGGGCTTTGATAAAAGAATTCTGAAGGGAAATGAGCCTTCGGACCTAACAGCGGCCAAGGCCCTTTATTGCAAAGGCTCCCCCTCTAGAAAAGGGAAAGAAGTTATCGCAGGTCCATCCGGGGTCGAGCCTCCTGTTCAGGTGCCTACCCAGCCGGCCAGTCGGTCTATACTTGATCCTTTTGAATAGCACATTGGCTACGATCCAGAAGCCCCTGGCCTGGGAGTTCTTGTTTTGTCTCCTATCCCGAAGGGTGAGACCCCCCTAACGGTTGAAATCCAGCCGGAACCTGGTAGGCAATTCTTTTGCGTTAACATCCCAAGTGTTTCCCTAGGGGCTGTCGTATTCTAACTTTGCTTTCGTGACTTTGTGCAAGTCGTTCTGATCTTGAACCCACTCCGAGGAGTGATGTCGCCAAGGAGGCAGAGAAGGAAACAAGTGAGGCCCCTCACACAGGTGAGGTTCCCGGTCCTGATGCTCAGGTGATCGAGGCGCTTGACGAAGGTAAGTCTGATTCCTCCTCTAGGAGTTATGAAGTAGAAGTTACAGGCGCCTCTGAGCATACATCTGAATTGATCGTGAAAGAGCAACTCGAGAAAGAGAAAAGAGATACATTCAAGGTCAAGGTCGAGCCGCGTGAAGTGGACCTAGACGATCCCTTGAATAAGCCATTGAAGGTCATCCTTCCTGGCAGGTCCAAGCCTTTGGATGTTCCCCTACTTCTTCAGTTGTTACTCCCCTATCAAGGAAAGGTTCCAAAGGTAAACACTCTGGGGAAGAGTCGTCCAGGAAGAAGTTGAAGAAGCACAAGAAATGACTGCTTTCCTCGTTCAACGAGAGTCAATCTAAGTCGTGTAATATTTTTTTTGTAATTTTTGTAGATAGACTGTTGACTCCGAATTTTGGAGTGCTTGTAGCAGAAACTTTTCCTGAATAGAGTTTAGTTTCCTTTTATGTCTTTTCAAAAGATTCTTATTATTCAGTTTTCTTTGTGATTGTGATTGTGATTTGAGTCCATGCTGTTGTGCGTAACATAGACTTCTTGGTTTTTCCTCACACGGCCCGTTGATTCTCTGAGAGTTATTCGTTTTCCTCCCATGCTCCAAGCACCTAGAACATTTTTTAATCTGTACAACGGGAACTTAGAATATTTTAGTCCGCATTCTGGGGACTTGGAGAACTTTTACCGTTTATACTCGAGTTCACGTTCCGGGGACTTCGAGTACCCCAGTCCGCACTCCGGGGACTTGGAGATTTTGAGTTGTTTATACTCGAGTCCGCGCTCCGGGGACTTCGAGTACTCCAGTCCGCACTCCGGGGACTTGGAGATTTTGAGTTGTTTATACTCGAGTCCGTGCTCCGGGGACATAGAGTACTCCAGTCCGCGCTCCGGGGACTTGGAGATTTTTAGTCGTTTATACTCGAGTCCGCGCTCCGGGGACTTAGAGTACTCCAGTCCGCACTCCGAGGACTAGGAGATTTTTAGTCATTTATACTCGAGTCCGCGCTCCAGGGACTTAGAGTACTCCAGTCCGCACTCCGGGGACTTGGAGATTTTTAGTCGTTTATAATCGAGTCCGAGCTCCGGGGACATAGAGTACTCCAGTCCGCACTCCGGGGACTTGGAGATTTTTAGTCATTTATACTCGAGTCCGCGCTCCGGGGACTTAGAGTACTCCAGTCCGCACTCCGGGTACTTGGAGATTTTTAGTCGTTTATACTCGAGTCCACGCTCCGGGGACATAGAGTACTCCGGTCCTCACTTCGGGGACTTAGAGATTTTTAGTCGTTTATACTCGAGTCCACGCTCCAGGGACTTAGAGTACTCCAGTCCGCACTCCGAGGACTTGGAGATTTTTAAGTGTCCGTGCGCGTTCGTACGTTAGCCGGGATAACATAATTTTATTTGCCCGTCATAGGATCATCATTTGTAGAGGCATTAGTAATTCATAGGAAAGATGGCTTCAAGCCTTTATTAATGAGAGCAAGCTAAATCGCTTTATTGCATGCCAAGAATTAGAAATAAAAGCATACTGGAAACAAGTGCGACTAATACATGAAAGAAATAAACTAAGTATAATAACGCCGCAAGTGCTCGCTGTTCCATGCTCGGGGGAGTGTCGTACCATCGACGGTCGCTAGCTTGAAAGTTTCTTCTCCAAGCTTTCGTTCGATGACGTATGGACCTTCCCATGCGGGATTCATATGAGACAGGATCGGGAAAACTTGTTTCAACACGAGGTCTCCCACACTAAACATTCTTGGTCGGACCTTCTCGTTATAATATTTAGCGACTCTGTGTTTGTATGCGGCCGCTCTCAAATTGGCTTCTTCACGTTTTTCATCAATGAAGTCCAACGATTCCAATAAAAGATTCTGGTTCGACTCGGGGTCGTAATAAGTTACCCGATGCGATGGGACCTCAAGTTCCACGGGTATGACAGCTTTCGTGCAATATGCCAATGCGAATGGAGTATGGCTAGTTGCGGTCTTGCGGGTGGTCCTGTAGGCCCAAAGTGCTGTTGGAAGTTCATCCACCCACCTGCCTCTAGCCTTTTCTAGATGTTTTTTCAATGTGGACTTGATTATCTTGTTTACGGCCTCCACTTGTCCGTTAGCCTTCGCGTGAGCAACCGCTGCAAACTTCTTTTCAATGCCATATTTCTGACAAAATTCTTTGAACTCCTTGCTTTCGAATTGAGTCCCATTGTTTGTAATGATGGTCCGTGGAAGGACTAAGCAGCATATGATATTTCGTGCGACGAAATTAATAACCTTCTTGGTGGTTATCGTGGCCAGAGGCTCTGCTTCTGCCTATTTGGTGAAGTAATCGACCGCAACTATTGCATATTTCGCTCCACCTTTAGTTATGGGTAAAGAACCAACTAAGTCAATTCCCCACATTGCAAATGGCCAGGGACTTACCATTTGGTGAGTTCCATCGGCGGAGCTCTCAGGATTTTTACATATATCTACCATTTATCACATCTCATCACATAGTCTGCAGCATCCCGATTCACAGTTGGCCGGTAGTATCCATAGCGGAGGATCTTCTTTGCTAATGTCTGCCCCTCAGTATGTCGCCGCACTCTCCTTCATGGACTTCCTCCAGGACTCGTTTTACCTCATCCTCGGCTATGCATCGGAGTAGTGGGGTCGAGAATCCCCTTCGATTCATTATTCCATCCTGTATTACATAACGTGAAGCTTTACGAAGGACTTGGCGTCTTTCGCTTCTCTTCTCAGGCAAATCCCCTTGTAGCAGGTACTGCTAGATTGGGGTCGGCCACGATTCCTTCTCAAGTTTGATTTCTAACACGAAATCTGTCTACGTCTATACTTGGAGCATAGTGGGCCTCAATAGGGAACAATCCCATTTGCTGAGCATCAACAGTGCTTGCAAATTTTGCCAACGAATCGGCTTCTCTATTTTTTTCACGTGGGACATGCGAGATGTCGTAGTATTTTAGATTCGCCAGCAGCTCTTGAACCTGAGCAAGGTAAGGAGCAAGTCTCTGTCCCTTCGCTTGATAGTCTCCCCGTACCTGATACACTACCAGCTGCGAGTCAGAGAAGATTTCGATTGACTTCATTACCAGTTCGATAACAAGTCTCAAGCCAGCAATCAATGCTTCATATTTGGCTTTGTTATTTGTTGCTACAAACTCGAGCTTCAAAGCATAGAAGATTGATCGGTCTTCAGGAGTTATGAGGATTATACCTGCCCCCGAGCAATGGTCGTTAGATGCCCCATCGGTGTACATCTTCCATCGAACGGGGGGTATGATTCTGTGATTGCTCGGTTCATCTAGCATAGTGAATTCAGCAATGAAGTCGGCTAGTGCTTGTCCTTATATGGCCCTCCGTGGCAAATGGGTAATATCGAACTGACTTAACTCAATATTCCATTTCAGCATCCTTTCGGAAGTTTTCGGTCGTTGGAGTACCTGTCGCAAGGGTTGGTCAGTGTAGACACCGATTGAGTGTGCCTGAATGTAGGGGCGAAGCTTGCGTGATGCGATCACCAAGCAATAGGCTAGTTTTTCAATCTTTGGATAATTTCTTTCCGCCCCTGTCAAGCATTTACTGACGTAGTAAACCGACTTTTAAATCCGGTCCTCCTCATGGACCAAGGCTGTACTGATAGCGTGTTGGGATACCGCCAAGTATACATACAACATTTCATGGTCTATCGGCTTGGACGGTACAGGGGGACTTTTCAAGTGCCTTACCAGAGCCCAGAATGCTTCCTCACAGTCGGATGTCCATTCGAAATTTCTCTTTCCTTTTTTATAATGTCGAAGAGGGGACACTTGTCTGTAGCCCTGGATATGCATCGACTTAGCGCAGCCACTTTTCCATTCAGGCTTTGCACCTGCTTTATGGTTCTGGGTCCTTGTATATCTCGGATAGCCTGGATCTTTTCTCGGTTAGCCTCAATTCCCCAGGCATTCACAATGAATCCCAGAAACTTTTCTGATGCTACGTCGAATGAACACTTCAACGGACTGATCTTCATTCCATAATGCCTGAGTATGTCAAACATCTCCGCTAGGTCTCGGATGTGGTCGTTTGACTACCGTGACTTCACTAGAATGTCATCCACATAGACTTCCATTGTTTTACCAATCTGTTCATTGAACATTCGATTCACCAGGCATTGATAAATCGCTCCTGCGTTCTTCAATCCAAATGGCATTACTACATAGCAATACAATCCCACGTTTGTGACAAAGCTGGTGTGTTCTTGGTCCGGGATGTGCATCGGAATTTGATTGTAACCAGAGTACGCGTCCATAAATGATAGTAACTCATATCCGGCAGTTGAGTCGACGAGTTGGTCAATCCTTGGCAACGGAAAACTATCCTTCGGGCATGCCTTGTTTAAATCGGAGTAATCAACACAAGTCCTCCATTTTCCATTTGCTTTCTTTACTAACACCGGGTTAGATACCCATTCAGGGTAGAGGGTGTCGTGGATGAACCCGTTGGTTTTGAGTTTGTCCACCTCATCTCTGAGAGCCGCGGACCTCTCCGGGTCCATGCCTCTCCTTTCTTGTTTTACGGGAACATGTCTCGGGTCTATGTTCAACATATGATTCGCGATTGCAAGAGAAATACCACACATATCAGAATGCGTCCAAGAAAAAACATCAAGGTTCGCTCGGAGGAAGTCAGTAAGGTTCTCATCTGCCATGGGGTTGAGCTGTGATCCTATTTTACGAACTCGTGATGGGTCGCTGCGGCTAACTGAGATGTCGAAGCTTAGTTCAGACGGTGCCGCATTTGTTTCCCTGGGTTCCCATCATTGTCTCTCGGATCTATGTCTCTATGGATCCGAGAATGCAGCCCGAGTCAGGGCTCGGGCGCTAGTTGTCAACCGTTATAACCTTAGACGCGGACAGAGCTGTCCGCAACCTTTCCTTTCTCCCTACGTCGTGCCTCCTTAAGCTCAGCTACATAGCATGCACGGCAGGTTTCCTGGTCGCTATGTACCACTCCAACCCCTTTGTCTGTTGGAAATTTTAACGTCAAACACCAAGGGCCAAAGCTGTCCTAAATTCCGCCAGGGCTGGACGACCCAGAAATATGTTGTACGGGGAATCAACGTCCAGTACTATGAATGGTAAGATTCGCACCCTTCTGCGTTCACCTTGTCCCAGCTCAACTGGTAATTCCACATATCCCACTACATCAGTCGCTACACCATTAAAGCCATGGATTCTGGCTTTGGATGGCTTCAAATCCTTGGTCACCAGCTTCATTTGGTCGTATGCCTTCCGGAAGATGATGTTAACGGAAATTCCGCAATCAATTAGAATTCTCTTTACGAATGTCGGCCCGATGGTTGCAGATATGACCATTACGTCAATGCTAGGAGCCTCTACCTTATCCGCATCTCTGTTCCTGAATACGATATTATCATTCATCGTGCGCTGCTGCTTTGCAGGAGTCCCATCCTCCCCGTTCGAACAACACTCGTACTCTGCATGTCTTAAGGAGTTAGAATATCGCTCCATCTCCTGCCAATTCTTATCTGCAATATGAGGTCTGCCAGCAATCGTGTTAATAACCAATCTACCCACAGTCCGAATAGGTTATTCCGGTTGGTGTGGGGCTGGCCCGCGTCCAGGGTCCGATGTTTCTAGCCTCCCATCCTGTGGGTCTTTGACAAATTCCTGCAGCTTCTTCTGTCTAATTAGTTTTTCTATGGCATCATGGAGGTGTCTTTACTCCTCTGTGTTGTGCCCATAAAACTCGTGAAAACGGCAATACTTCTCGGTCCACTTCTGTTCTTCTGTCAATTCCTTTGGACGTGGCTTTCTATATTGGAAAGTGTTGCATGTTGATAGATAGATGTTTTCAAGAGATGCGTTCAACGGGGTTATTCATTGTATGTTGGGATCCTTGATTTCCATTTCCCTATTTCTTTTTTATTTCTGGGATTTCCACCTCCGGATCCTTTAAAGTGCCCGGGATTGTTCTGGACGTTAACTTGAGTTTTTCTAGAAGTATCTTCGGTTTGTTTCACGGTGACGTTACTTTTCACAGACTCTTGAACAGGCCCTGATGCCTTGTCTCGCCTTGTCCACCAAGCTTCCTCCCTTCTTATGAACTGATGAGGTTTCGAATAAAAACGTTCCAGCGTAGCTGGGGCCTTCCCCACCAACCAATCTCCAAATTAAGAATCCGGATCCACTCCACGCATTACTGCCATCAAAATCGCGTGGTCGTTAAGATTGCTCACCTCGGTAGCAGCAACATGAAATCTTTGCACGTATGCTCTCAATGACTCTCCTGGAGTTTGAGTTACACTTGATAAGGACATCACATCCTTTGGACGAGTGGTGTGTATCTTGAATTGTTCTATGAATTTCATTGCTAATTCGTCGAAGCTGGATATAGATCGTTGTGGGAGTCGAGTGAACCACATGGTGGCTATCTCGGACAAGGTGATTGGGAAACACCTAAAATTGGTTGCGTCATTAGCTCTTGCAGAATCCATCATCCATCTGTACCTCATCACATGCTGCATGGGGTCAGTCTTCCCTTCGTAGGCTAGAATGGCGAGCATGCTGAACTTTCTTGGGTATTCGGCCTGTAGAATGGTATCCGTGAAGGGAGTATGACTCTTAGACACTCCCCAGTCTTCATTAGTTAGACCTTGGTTTTCTTTCATCAACTGCCTGACCATAGCCATCAAATCCGGGGTTTGTATGGAAGATGGGAGGTTGGGTTCCATTCCACGGGACCGTGCAGGTTGATGTCCCATCCGATTTGGGTCTTGGTTTCTAGTAGATCGATTAGTAGCACCTGCATGTGCATCTTCATCCTTACAGTGTCTACGCCTAGGAGGTTCATCAGCAGAAGTCGAACTATCATCTTCAGAGTAAGGGACAGGGCTACCTCCAGCACTCTGATGCTGCTGCTGAGTAAGCTGAGTCATGAGGTCGGCGTTGGCTTGCATTTGCTCAGCAAGTTGCCTTCTACTTTCCTTAAGTTCTCTTATCAAGTCATTGAATTCTGCTCGGGAAACAACTTCTTCTTGGTTTTGGTTGGAGGACCCTGCACCTCGAATTGCTTGCTGATTGCTAGTTCCCAATTGTTGCACACTAGCGATTTCGTGGGCATCTGCATTTTGAGAGGCTGATCTAGCTCGTGGTCTTCCCATTGTAGAGTTGTTGGTTGTAACTCTGAGTAGAATCAACAGATGCCTTATAGATGATTATGGATCTCCTTCGGGGGATTTATGCAATCCAATAGCTGCAAAGTAGATCCTAATAGCCTGGGAATTCAAACTCTCGGTGAAAGTACCAAAATGTTAGCTCCAAAATTGGTCACTAACACCCTTAGAAAGATTGTGTAGAGAGATTAATGAAGAAAGTAAATTAAGACAGAGAATAGAGTATAAATTTAAATGCAGAGAACAAGAACACCAACTTTATAGTGGTTCGGCGTAACTGCCTACATCCACTTTGAAGTTGATTTCCATTGATTTTCTTGATGGGTGATTACAGATACAATCCGTTTTTTAGTTACTAGAATATAATTGCAAAGTAAAAGAAATAAGTCTAGAATGAGTCGAAAATGGCAGAGCCTCTGCAGTATTCTCTAAAATCTGGTCCCTTTTTCTATGCCTCTGCCCCTCTATTTATAGGCGAAGGTGGGTTGGACTTCCCTGGTGGGCCTGGTAGCTGAATATTTTGGTCCAAATAGTGTTAGCTCTGTGCGCCGAATCAGGGAGGCTGAACGGTAAGATGCCGAGCCAAGGCATTTGTGCTGAACGATCTAGGATCGCCGAACGTACCATGCCGAACCAAGCTGGAATGTCGAACGATCTAGGATCGCCGAACGTACCATGCCGAACCAAGCTGGAATGCCGAACGATCTAGGATCGCCGAACGTACCATGCCGAACCAAGTTGGAATGCCGAACGATCCAGGATCGTCGAACGATGTCTTTGGCCGAACGATACTCGGGAGGCCGAGCAATCTTTAGTCGCCGAACGATCTTATGCCGAGAATTCCTCTTTGGCCGAACGGTATTCAATACCGAACGTTTCTCAATGCTGAATGCTCCTAGATGCCGAGCGCTATCTCCTGCCGAACGATGTGATGCCGAACACCCTGAATGTCGGATGAGGCATTCAAGCCGAACGACCTTAACATGCCGAACCAAGTGATTTTCTATGCTAATTTAATTTTTTTAAAAGAAGGACTACTTTACAATATTGGTTTTTCTTAGTGGAAGGGATTATTTGCTAACTTAACCATGGTTTAGATCTGAAATTAGTGGCAGTTATTTTAGTAAAGAATTTGAAAAGTTAAGACAAACAATCTTTTGTTTACACATGGCATGTTGGTTATAAAGTGCTTGCTTCAATTAGTATTAAATCAGGTTTACCTAGAAAAGTTGGTTCCTCCTTCTTTAGAAGTACCTTTTGACTCAGAGCTTCCGCCTTCAATCAAGTCGAAACCCAAACTAAGTCGAAACCAATGCACAAGGCATCATTTAAACAGTATGTAGTGTATTGGAGGAAAGGCGGAAGGCATGGTGTCAAAAACATTCCTTCTGATGGGGTTGATACCTTTTATTTGCTTTAAAAAGTGAAGCTCCTACCTTTGTTATACTAAAGCCTTCGAAGGAGTCGAAGCATATATTTTCGAAAGATGATTTATAAAGGCTTTCGAAGCGGTTTCCTACTTATGTTTTAAAGAATAAGCTTTCGAATGGGTTTCTCTACTTATAAAATAATGCTTTCAAAAGAAGGGGTTCTGACCTATCGAAGCACTACTGCCGTTCTTTTACCTTGCGAGTTATCAATGCCTTTGAAGGGTATCCTTTTGTTTTAAAGATGTTTTAAGAAACTTCCTAAATGCTTTTTAAAGGGTCCAATGGTTTTAAAGGCAATGGCTTCGAAGAGGGGTTTTGATGTTATTCTTTAGTGTTCTGTTTAAATGGTTTAAGGCTTTCGAAAAGGATGGTGTTGATGACATCAAGTTTTCCCCAATATTTTTATATACTAAAGGGTGGTTTCGAAAGAGATACTTTCATTTTATTCACTTTGACCCAAATGATATTTTTATATAACCCAATGGTTTCGAAAGGGGGACTTCAATGATTTTGGAAGGAATAATTCCAAAGGTTTCGAAAGGGGTTCTTTCGATGGTTTCGACGCTATACTTCTAAGTGTTATTACGTAATACTTTATCACATTCGAAACCATTAGGTTATATAAAAATATCATTTGAGAAGTTTTTAAAGTTTTTCAAAAGGTAGAAGCCTAATGTTTTTTTGAGAGAAATGTGTGATCCTCTAAAAAACGAGGAGAGCACACATGAAGCTATATATATAAAAAATGTAATGGAGCTGCCGACATGCCTGGAAGGTGACAAGACTATTAACTATAAAAAAAATAAAGAAGTAAATACCCCTCAAATGAGCTCCGGCAAAGCCACTGCCCATTAAGCCCTAATATCGAGCTCCGGCAAGGCCACCGCCCGATAATAGAGTGTTAGAGGTATCTAAAACCAGAGAAACTAAAATACAACAACCACAAATAAGAGAAGAACCAAAAGAAGAACACCAAAGGGCTAACTAAAAATAAGAACTCCACTCAGAAAACACTGAGTAGCCACCAAGGAATGCAAGACGCGATCGGAATCCCTGTGAAAAGCAATCCTGCCAACCGGTACAAAGCTGCAAGCTATCCTATAAACCAGTCAAGAGAAAACTAGAAACCTGTCTAAACCAAACCTGAAACAAAACTAGGAAACCAAATTAGAATGAATCACATATATGTATATAAATAGATTTTATATACATACATGTGAGAATAGAAACCAAAATGAAAATTAACGCAAGAAAAAGCTAGAACCAAAAGCTAACAATTCTAAAGGACTAAAAAGAAAGAAATAAAAACAGAAATAAAAGCAATACAAGAAACTACTTTAAAGGCCTAAAATAGGAAGAAAATTATACTGCGTCATGTGAACATTATTTAAATTAGTATAGGAATTAATAAAAATATCATTAGGGACAAAATTATTAAAGTTAAGTTTGAATATGTTAATATTATTTCTAACCTTGTTAAGATAATCCTTAAAGCAATTATTTTTGGCTAATTTATATTTGGGATTAGAAATCCAATTTAAGCAGAAAGATGAAATTAAAATAATCAAATTATTATAGTGATTATTTTTATTATTAAAAATCCTTTGATTTCTCTCAAACCAAATGTACCAATAAGAAATTGTAAATATAGTATCAAGTAAGTATCTAAAATCCTTATTGAACTTAAATCTAAAAGAGTTCCAATAGAAAAAACAATCAGTAACTCTAGAACTAATATTAAACTCAAAAATATTAAGGGTCTTAATAAGAATAAAATAAGTATCCATTCATTCGTAATAAATATGATTAAAATCTTTAGAGTATGTGTTACAAAAATAACATTTGTTATCAATAATAATATTTTTCTTTTTTAAAAGTTCAATAGTATTCAATTTACCATGAATGATGAGCCGCATGTGGATCTTAGATTTTGGAGGAGCGTTAGGTTTCCAAATAAATTTAAAACAATTGTCGGAAACACCCAAAAAGTTAATAAATTTGTAAAAGGAATTAGAAGAATATTTCTTACTCTTATCCCAATCCCAACTAATATAATCATTATCATTATCAATATTGTAGAGATTTAGCTTAGCATAAAGCAAATAAAGTTGTCTAAGGGTTGAGCCTACTAAAATACTATTAAAATTGAAAATCCAAGGAGGGTCACTTTCAGAGTTAAAAACATCAGAAATAAAAGCAAATTTCAAGTTACAAATATCATATAAATCTTTAAACTCAATCTTAAAAGGAGTAGCATAAATCCAACTATCATGCCAAAAAGATGTGTTATTACCAGAATGAACAATAATATTTACACCTAAGTTGAAAATATCATTACATTTTAAGATGGATTTCCAAAAATATGAAAGTTTACGATAAATTGAAGGACTAATTTGATAGAGATTATAACTACCATTGTAGTAATATTTAGAAATAATCACCTTCCAAATGGCATTATCACTAGTATCTCTGAATTTCCATAGCCATTTACTAAGAAGAGACAAGTTCATATTACGTAAATTAATGACACCTAAACCACCCTCTTTTTTGGACTTACAGATAGTATCCCAATTGACAAAACATTGAATGCTATTGTTTGGATTATCGCCACTCCAAAGGAAGTCTCTTCTAATTTTATCTATTTTATCTATCACCCAATCAGGAAAGAGGTGCATAAACATCCAATAGATAGGGAGAGCTGATAAAACAGAGTTAATCAAAACTAGTCTACCAGCTCTAGATAAGAATCTCCCATTCCAATTAGTAATCCTATTTTTAATTTCATCAATAATCAATAACCAATCTTCATGCTTAATTTTTGAAGGTCTAATAACAAAACCAAGATAGTCAAAAGGAAAACTCAAAGTTTTATAATTTAAAGTATTAGCAACTAAATTTTCAACTTTATCAAAATCGTTTAAAACTAAAATAGAACTTTTATCAAAATTTATTTTTAAACCTGATAAAAGTTCAAAACGGTAAAGAATAAACTTTAGTGCAATGATGTGCCTAGGAAGATGAGAGGAAAAAAGCAAAGTATCATCAGCAAATTGAAGGACAGACAAACCAAAACTCGAAATATCATTACCAATAAAACCCAAGAGATTATTATTAACAGCATTCTTAATAATCTTAGAAAAAACATCAGCCACTAAATTAAACAGAAGGGGCGATAAAGGATCCCCTTGCCTCAATCCTCTCTTGGATTGAATTTTATTACCCAAAATACCATTAACCATAATGCTTGAGTTACCAGTTTTAAGCAAGTTAATGATCCAGTTAATCCATCTATTACTAAAGCCTCTGGCAAGGAAAATATCATTAAGGAAATCTCAATCAACCGAGTCAAAAGCCTTAGCAAAATCTAATTTTAAAATAACACAAGTTATATTATCTTTACAACAAAGATTAATGTATTCTTGAGCAACTGCTACACCATCAGAGATATTTCTTCCTTTAATGAAAGCTGATTGAGAAAAGTCTATTAAATCAATCATTTTTAAACTAATTCTATTAGCTAAAAATTTAGAAATAATTTTAACTGAGCAATTAATCAATGAAATGGGTCTAAAATCTTTTAAAGTATTAGCACCAACTTTTTTATGTAATAAAATAACATTAGAAAAATTAAAACAACCTAATTGGAGATTACCATTATAAAATTCATTAAACATACAAATTAAGTCTAATTTTAAAACCTCCCAAAAAGATTTATAAAAGAAAATAGGAAATCCATCCGGACCCGGAGATTTATCTCCTGGTAAATCAAAAATGGCTTTCCGGATTTCCTCTTCAGTAAAAGGAACATCTAATTTACATGCTTTTTAAGGAGGTTATCTATTGAAGTCGAAAGCAAGGTTTTGAAGGTTTGGACAGCCTTGGTTTCAAAGCAAATAACCCAATCTCATTTTTGAAAGAAAAACATGGCATAAATAAATAAGGAAGAGTTTGGCACAGGTCCCTAATTAGTTTCAAAATAGACAAAAAACCCAGTAAAAAAGTTTGTTAATTAGATCCCTAGAATTAAGTTACTGAATAATGACATACACTTATGCAATTATTCAGTGAATAATTGTAGACATTTATGCAATTATATCAAAAAATTAAAGATGCTACCACAATTATTCATTAAAAAATTGCGAAAATTTTTGTAATTTTTTCAAAAAATTGCGGATTATTATGCAATTATTCACCAAAAATTGCGGAAAGTTCTGCAATTTTTTCAAAAAGTTGCGAAAAATTCCGCAATCATTCACCCAAAAAATTGCAGAAATTTCCGCAATTATTCACCAAAAATTGCATAAATTTATGCAACTTTTGGATATAATTGCATAAATGTCTGCAATTATTCAGTGAATAATTGCATAACTATACTTCGTAACTTAATTCTAGGGACCTAATTTACACATTTTTTTACTGGGGTTTTTGTATATTTTGAAACTTATTAGGGACCTGGGGCTAATATTCACAATAAATAATTGTCGAGCCATATGCCTATGTCGAACGGCATCCAGGCCGACCCACATGCATATGCCGAACAGCATCCAGGCCGACCCACATGCCTATGCCGAATGGCATCCAGGCCGACCCACTCGTCTAAGCCGAACGGCATCCAGGCCGAGCCATGCTTGGCCGATCCAAACTTAAGTTACACTGGTGTCTTATACGAACCTTTTTTTTCAAAAAAACATATTTTCCAGATAGTGAATTCAAAACTCAACTTAATAAAGGAACATTCTGTCCACTTCCCTTACATCTCATGATCGACCAGGGCATAGAGGATCCAATGGCAGCTTCTGAACAGTAATAAGAGAATGGACAAGCAACCGCTACTCAAACGATACTCCCAAAGGTTGAAGAACATAGATGATATGACTTTAGACAAATGCCAAGATGACTCCAAGCACCATTCTTCACTGACCCAACACTTCAAATTTAGTGACTCCATGCAGACCAATGTTTGGCTCTAAGCAATTTATTCCAAATGCTAACAAGGATATCATACTGATCACATTTGAGTAGAGTCGACCTCCAAATATATTTTGGCAGCTAGTTACCTGGAGAACCTCCTATGACCATGGATTATTTCTATTACAAAATGAATCAAAAACAAAGTAAGGAGGAGTGGAGCAGACTAGGAAAAATAACAATGCAGGCATGTTGGCTATGGATACCGATTCCTGTAAACAAAAAAAGATCTCAAAATTCGACTCATATGCTCTTTGAAAGATTCGATTGATAGCCCCCATCTAGAGACTCACGACTCAAAGTGGTACTGAAAACTAACCTCGAGAGAGTCCAGAAGAAATCAGGGGAATGTTGTATATTCCCACACCGGTCCTAACACTGGCGATTGCAAACACCTTCGAGGTGTCATCAGAAAGCAGATTCAGAAAGAAAATCTTCAACGGTACGTACAAGCCTTACAGGATGGCGAGCCGGGACCTTCGGATGCCCATCATTAAAGAACTCCAATTTTCAATTGGACCGCTGGTAGTCGACGTCCCGCTAGAAGGGGCTAGGGGCAGAGTAGAATAGCGAGCACACGATACTGCCCCTTTATCAATGAGATTTATACCAATCTTCTTTGGACTGTTTTTATTTCAATTATGCTTTGAATTATGACCAACTTGAACTAAACTTCTTTCAAAACCATGCAGATGACCAAGTACTCAGAGTTGGCCGCCAACCAATCCACACGGACCTTGATCGGACTTGTGGAGTCTCATCGAGATGAGCATGATTCGACCGCTCATCATCGACCATATGCCTTCGATTTGGGGCTATGGACTAGATATTGAAAAGCTCGTCACAATCAGATCCCAATACCACTCATCAACCACCACATTTGACTTGAAGACCTAAGCAAGGTTTGGAATGAATATGGCCCGATCATCCACTCAAGTTGAGTCACAAAACAAAGTTCAACAAAACACAGATGCCTCTCCTGAAGCTCAATGACGTCGGGATCTATCTAGAGTAGACGTGATTTGATAATCTACACATCAAATCCTACCTTGAACACAAAAGGTTGTTCGGATGCCCGACTTGGAGTAGTTGTGATGGACTACCTACTCGTCACCCATTGCTCTCAATGCATGGACATAACTGCACATTGAAACATATGCAACTTACTTTGTCCACTCAATAATCTAATATCCTTATTTTCTACAAAGAGATATGAAGTAAATTGTGCAAGACTTGATTATCCAACCCAACATGGTTGTGATCCATCCATTTGTCATATACCTTCCTCCTTGACTTGATTGGAAGAGCTATAATCACTGAGCGGACGAGAATCGACGTCCATTTTTCAAGTTTTGTCCTTTATCTTGGGGGCAGAGTCCCATTCCGTGAGCAAACGTGGTTTGATCGTTCATTCAACAACATTAGCCTCGATACGGTAAATGAAATACAAATTAAACGAGTGGAAATATGACTGCTCCCAATAAAAAACTCTAAGTCCCTAAAGCGAACTAGAGTACTCTGAGTCCCCAGAGCATGGACTAGAGTATAAACAATTTAAAAATCTCTAAGTCCCCAGAGTGAGGACTGGAGTACTTTGAGTCCCCAGAGCGCGGACTAGAGTATAAATGACTTAAAAATCTCTAAGTCCCTAGAGTGTGGACTAGAGTCCTCTGAGTCCCCAAAGCACGGACTAGAGTATAAACGACTTAAAAATATCTAAATCTCCAGAGTGCGGACTATAGTACTCTGAGTCCCCTGAGTGCATACTAGAGTACTATGAGCCCCCAGAGTGTGGACTAGAGTATAAACGACTTAAAAATCTCTAAGTCCCCGGAGTGTGGACTAGAGTACTCTGAGTCCCCAAAGTGTGGACTAGAGTATAAACGACTTAAAAATCTCTAAGTCCCCACAGTGCGGACTAGAGTACTCTGAGTCCCGAGAGTGCAGACTAGAGTATAGACGACTTAAAAACTTCTAAGTCCCTGAAGCGGATTAGAGTACTCTAAATCCCCTAAGTGCAGACTATAGTATAAACGTCATAATAACCTTTAATCCCTGAAGCGGACTAGAGTACTCTAAGTCCCTTGAGTGCGGACTAGAGTATAAACGACATAGAAACCTCTAAGTCCCTGAAGTGGACTAGAGTACTCTAAGTCCCTTGAGTGCGACTAGAGTATAAACGACATAAAAACCTCTAAGTCCCTGGAGTAAGGACTTGAGTACTCTGAGTCCCCAGAGCGCAGACTAGAGTATAAACGATTTGAAAATCTCTAAGTCCCCAGTGCGGACTAGAGTACTCTGAGTCTCCAGAGCATGGACTAAAGTATAAATGATTTAAAAATATCTAAGTCTCCAGAGTGCGGACTAGAGTATAAACAACTTAAAAACCTCTAAGTGCTTGAAGCGGACTAGAGTACTCTAAGTCCCCGGAGTGCGGACTAGAGTATGAACGACAAATCTCTAAGTCCCTGGAGCATGGACTAGAGTACTCTCCCAGGAGTGCGGACCAGAGTATAAACAACTCAAAAATCTCTAAGTCCTCGAGCACGGACTAGAGTACTATGAGTCCCTAGAGTACGGACTAGAGCATAAATGAATTGATGAAAATCTCTACATCCCGAACTGTGGACTAAAGCATAAACCACTTGATAAATCTCTAAGTCCCTGGAGTGTGGAACGAAGCATGAACACAAATTAGGCGTGAGTCGATCGGATGGAGAATGACACTAAGTCACCAGAATGCAGAGCGGTGTATAAACATCGATAAATAGACGAGTGGACTCCAATCGTTCTCTATTTCGCAAATTTCATCCTAAAAACGATAGGAAGAGTATTAACTCGCTAAGGATGGAGTTCGACCATCCGACTAGTGGCCTGGCCAAATCAGTACTGGGAGAAGGAATACAAATCACTAAAAGCTGAATACGATAACTTATTATAGCTCTGGCTTGGCATTCTTTACAACTTAAGGCAACGACTATAGGGAGGCCTCAATACAGAACCAATCGAAATGGCATCCAAAGTTATGGGCGGCCGACTATATCATACTTCGGATTGAGGGTCAATACCGATCTAAACCAAGCACATACGAATGTGACTCGAATGTTCCTTGAAAAGCTATTACCTCCAGAGTATGGAAAGGAGAGTAAACCATGAAGGCTTGGTCATAAATTCTCCAGCACCCTCCTTTGATCCGTCCGGAAGTGTATGAAACTAGATGAGCATGACCCGACTGCATTTGAGCCAACTTCACTTGGAGATCTGATTATAGAAGAACCAACGTGGACATGGCTGACCGTCGAGTATCCAAATTACGTCCTAAAACTAACGAGTCATCGAAGTATTCCTCTTGGAGTGAGAAACCACAATACAATCCAAGATAGGCGAGACCCAGGCTCCCATCGACTGACCTGATCCCACGATTCAACGAGAAAGAGAGTAAAGCTAAAGTGGGCATGGCTGGCCTTCCTACTTATCGGTTTATGCCCCAGACCTGGGGGCACGAGTGAGAAGCAAGATGAATGTGAACCGACTATTCATCGATCAACTCTATGTTTTTGGAGTTTAGGTGGGAATATAAACATAGCTAGGACGAGACTCAACCGTTCATGTAGTACATTTACCAATCCAATACTGGGAGCAGACGCATGCTCATCCAAAGACTGGCTGCGATAGCTCAGTATTGAAACTTATATATAGTGTTTACAGCTACTTAAGGCTACGACTGAAAGAATATCTAGAGATAGAATCATTAAATCGATACCTAAGCTCATGGGAAACTGACTGTCACTCCGACCTGAAGGACGGGTAAAGGATCATGAATGCATTGAATAGAAAGTGCGTTACTCAAATATACAAGCAAATTCAAACTCATAGCAAGATCCAACTATGCAGCTGCACGCAACTCGAGGCTGACCCCTACTCGACATTTCCTTCAACGTGCTTTTAAGCCTTTTTCTATGGCCATTTGCTGTCGATTAGAGCATTCAGAGCCCTTCACTATTAGACTTAATAACTCAATGACAAGACTCTAGGATTCGACCAGAGTAACCATCAACATTGACCGTCCCAACCATATTTCAAATTGAATGTTATGCAAAATAGTTACATCTGAACTCAAAAAATCCAAGATTGCACTTGCTAAGCTGATAGTCAACATTACAGCTAGCCATGGCAACCCATTTGAGGTGCTGAATATCAGATCACAACTCAGTACAATGATGATAAAGAATTAGTTTGATTTTTCTGAATAGATGATAATATGTTCCCTTGGACCCATTCTAACATGCATATGTGATTTCACCAACTATCGTGAGCCATGCATTAGATATCGACCTGAGGCTGCAAAAGCTAGCGCAATGTCTATTGATTTCATCAAGAAAGCTCCACTCTTACTTTTAGGCTCACCCCATCAACATCTATGCCTAGCAGCCGTTGCAACAGGGCATACAACGACCTGAGACATCTTAAAGACTACTTAAATAGAATATTGAACTAAGCCAATTCGATATCACTTATTTTCCTCGAAGGGCTATCCAAGGACGGAAATTAGCAGACCTTATACACGAATTCACTTCATCAGATGACTACGCGAAGAATAGTTGAGAACCAACTGACATATGGAAAATGTACGAGGATGGAGAATCCAGTGATCAGTGTTATGGAGAAAGAGTCATGTTAATGAATCCTGAATAACGATCGATCTGCTACGTCTTGAAACTCCATTTCCCTATAACAAACAACGATGCTTAGTATGAAGCCTCGACCGCCAGTGTCAAACTTGCTAGAGGATTTGGAGTGGAAACTTTACTTATCTTTTGTGCTTCCTGATTGATAGTATGCAAAGTTAAGGAAGTTGATCTTGCCAAAGGGCATTGTCTTGCTCCTTATCTCAGCCAGTCCAAGAGCTACTAGCCGACTTCACGCATTACATCATTACATACATACTTAGCGAACAAAATGAAAAGAGTCCAATCATTGGCCAAGCTGACCAGTTTTAAGGATGCGCAATGGACATACATTATTTCGGTTGAAATACTCAATATTCCAAGCATTGATGGAATAAAGATCGACTAGATCTTGAAGACAGAGCCAGAAAAGGGGTCATGGTTGACTCCTGTCAAAGACTATCTACAGTGAGGAATTCTTAATGAACGGAGGAATGGAAAATGATAGATCATCCTCAAAGCTTCATGCCAAATCATCTAAGAAGAAGTCTTGTATAGAAAGGAGTTTATCCATTTTCATGTTTTGGTGTATCACCCATGATGATGTCAAATGAGTCTTGACTGAAGTCTATGAAGAAGAATGTGGCGATTACATCAGGGGGAAAACCTTGCTAAAGAAAAAATACTCTACTACGGGTATTACTAGCCAACTATCAATTCAGATGCTTTTGATCATGCTAGACAATGCGACAAGTGCAAGATGTTTGTAAAAAATCCGGGAGCCCCACCGATGGAAATTACTCAAATGGCTAATCCATGGTCATTTGCCACTTGAGGGCATTGGCATCATCTTCTTACCAATCCTAAAGGTAGTGCGAATTACGCCATCATAGCAGTTGATTGATTCACCGAATGGGTAGATGAAGAACTTTTAACCATGATCAAGATGAAGAAAATAGGCAACTTCATTGTCTGTAACGTCATCTGTCCTTATGACCTTCCATGATCCATTATAACTGTAAATGGACAGGTTGAAGCTGTGAACAAAATCATAAAGTCTGTTCTGAAGAGAGGTTTGGAAAAGGCTAGAGGTAAATGGTGCATGAACTCCCAACAGCATTATGGGATTATAGAAATACCCATGAGTCCATGATTGGCCGTACTCCAATCTCCCTTGCTTACTGCTTTGAGAAAATACAAACAAGAAATCGCAATTGAATTGCAATTAAAATAGATGGAACAGGTGATAACTTATGAGCTTACAAAATGCATCCGAGAGCCAATGGCAAGAACATGTACCCGAACATGCATGCGTACATTCGAAAAGTTCGACTTCTTGAAATCGATAGAAATTGAATTCTTACTTAGGGTTATTAAGAAAAGACTGGATCAAATAGCCGAAGCTTAATAACTCTGTAGAATCGGACACGGACGGCCATTGATGAACTACAACCCCGGATTTATAATATTGGGAATCGACCAAGCATCATGATGACCATAGAAGGATACGACACCTTGGGAGGATAAAATTGAGGATAGTGACTATTCAGGAAACATAATGGATTACTTTTTGAAAACAAGGAATACTTGCTTATTCAAAGGGTACGTTTTGCTTCACACGACACCCTTTTAGGGGCAAATTTTACTCGTCACCTTGGCCCGGATACAAAATGACAGTTAAAGATATTATCGTTAGCACTAGAAAAGATTCTGACTAAGAAGAGTCTGAAGACATATCGGTCTGATGCAGTCAACATGTTTTGGCGTTTAGGTATCACTAGTACAAAAAGTGCATATTGCTTCGCCTCATTTGCATCAGTTGATGTAAAAACTTATGCAAATAAAACTATTTACATCAATTCTATCTTAATAACCGATGCAATTGGTACGTGAAAAGCAATAGGTAACAAAAAATCAAATTTGCATCAGTTGTCACCAACAACCGATGCAATTGGTACGTGCAGATAGTTTTAGTCGCATCGGTTTTAAATTCAACCGATGCAACAACATTAGTTTGCATTCATTTTCCATTGGTTCGCTACTCCACCTTTCATTTTCCCTGCCTTAACTTTTCATTTCCCGCTTAGCTTATATTTATCCCTCCCCTTCCCCCATAACCCGTTAAGAAGAAAACAAAAGCAACTTTATATTCGTTCAATTGAACGACTTCAAATCAAAGTCGACTGTGAACTTTAACTTTAAATCAAATTCGCAGTTCCTCCCAAATCGAAATCCTCAAAAAAAACTTTAACTTCAAATCAAATTCGACTGTGCTTTGAGGTTGTTGTGGAGTTTGGTTGAAGGCAATTGTTCGATTGAGGGTTGCTCTGAAGGTGAACGAGGTGGAGTTGTAGGGATGTAGCGATTTTGATGGTCGATTGGGGAAGTTCGATTTTGAAGTTGGGGGAGGTGGTGATTGTTCTGGTGGCCAATTTTATGTCTGGCAATCTGAGCTAAAGTAAACTTTAGTCTTCATTTGATTGATGTATAATCAAGCTGCTCTCTACTTGATCAGCGATGTGTGTAATGGTCCGTGACTCTTTACATCTGCTATAGTAAATAACATTTGATCATCGACATATAATAAGTGTGATATGCATGGTTAGATAGAAGTAATAGGTGTAATATCCTTTCTCCTTAATGCTGCCTCTAATTTAAGTGACATATATTCCATGGCTACACAAAATAGATAAGGGGACAGTGGGTCCCTTTGTCTTATGCCCATGTTAGATGAAATGTAACCATGTGGTTCTCCATTAATTAAAATGAGAAAACTGGTGTAGATATGCAAATCCTGATAAGTTGGACCAATTGTTATGGAAAGCCCCATTCCTGTAAGCATGTAGCATATGAACTCTCTGTTGATCTTGTCATAGGCCATTTGTAAAATAATTTTAATACAAAAATTTTTGATGCGTTTTTTGTTGAAATTTCGTATGAGCTCATGTGCTAATAATATATTTTCTACTATATATCTCTTTGGGATGAAAGAACATTGAGATGGTGAGATCAAACAAGGCAAGTGACCTTTTATTTTGTTGCATATAATTTTAGTAATAATTTTATATAAAACAATGCAACAGATTATTGGTCTGTATTCTGATATTTCTGAAGGTCTATCATTTATTGGTGTTAAAGTAATAAAATTATGGTTTAGACCTTTAGGAATATCAACTGAATGATAAGCATAGTTAATAGCAGAAGTTAGCTCATCTTTGAGAAGTTCCTATGTAATTTGTAGAATCTAGAAGAAAAGCCATCAGTTCCCGGTGACTTTTCATCTTTAATTGAGAAAACTGCTTCTTTAACCTCTTTTGAAGTGACGGCTTGCAGTAAATAATCCCTTCCTTGTGCATTAATACATTTCCTGTAGTTCATCACCTTAAACTGCTGATTGTTATTGTCCCCATTGTATAAATCCGAATAATACTGAATTGCCCGACCTTGAATTTGTGTTGTGTCATAAGTAGGCTCTCCTTTCTCATTGCATAATGACTTTATGTTTTTTCCACACTTCCTCATCAACATCTTGGCATAAGAAAACCTAAAGTTGGTGTCATCTTCTATGAGCCAGCTAACTCACCACACAAATAATTACAATAATTATCAACTCCAAGATCATACACTAGCCCTGGCCTTACCGCCTTCATAGGACTTATAAAACCAGCACCAGATGCGTAGTAAGTTGCATTTGCATGCTGCTCGTCCAATATTCTACCACTGTCTTCATAATAAGATGAAGTCATAAGAGCAGACTTTATCATGGCCGGAGACCAATCAGGATGCATGCTTTTCAAAATTGCAACCTTGCTTTTTTTAATCAGTTTAATATTACATGCAAACAAGATTCCTGAATATATATGCATGCATTATTTACATAGTATTTCCATCTTGCCTTCTCTCTCCTACATATTGACATGGATCATTATATATGGAGTGCTTTTGCTTGTAAATATTTATCAGGCAAGATCAATTTTAATTAACATAACGCTTTGATAATTGTGTCTGTAGGTTATAGACCATATATGACGGAGTTCATAAAAATATATATAGTCAAGTTGCGTGTTTGTTTATGATTTGGTTTTTTACTTTTAGATTTTACCATTATTTTTTCAGAAATTCCTCTGTGTATGCAAATGCATTCATCATACTTTGGTGTGCTGCATTGCTTTCTCTCTCTCTCTCTCAAATAATGGTCATATATGCTCATGCGTGTGCATGACTCTATTTTAGCTAGCTATATGCATTATAATTTATTAACACTCACCTTTCCTCCTGATCATCACTTGTACTAATTTTTTTCGAGCTAATTTTGGTATGTGTGATCGTAACATTGTCTTACTGATGAATTAATAAACCAAGACTACAGAGGACTACAAGTTTACAACCATATAAATTAATTATTAATCACCACTATAATTTGTGTTATTTTAACAAACAAGATAATAGTGTGACAATAATCATATTATAAGAGGTAGAAGAATTACAAGTCATAAGTCAAGCATGCAAATGATAGAAACTCATTACAAGACTCCTTGTTTTGTATAATGTATACTACAATGAGAAATAACTCTACCAACGCATCACCTGATCTACAGACGAGAATTATTCCAAAATTCATGCAGTACTCGTTCTTTTTCCTTCCCTTTTTTTGTAGTATGAAGCAAATAATACATTATTGTCATTCTACTATTGCTGTTCTGTTATAATTCTGAACCTTTTTTCCCAATTAATAGATTTGAAGGAACTGCCGGTCATTCATAGCTATGATAGCATTCAAGCATTGAACTGAGAACTGCACAAACATGAGAGGGCTCATGACCTAGTGATTTCTGTAAGCTCTATGAACCAAGTTTTTGCATCATAGCTAGGATTGTGTTTTACGTGCTACAATCATTCCATATGCAATATTTGAACAATAGTTAACAGATAGGATCCAAATGTAAAGACATGCCTGGAATCTAGACTTGTACAAACCGCTCTGAAACTCCCTGTTTTATACGAGCGTCTGTTGAGAAATATGGCTCTCAAAATGTACCTGGTTTTCCCAACAGCTCCCTATCAGGCATTCGGGCTTTCGGGTACAGCAAAATGCCTATGCTTTTACTTGGCTACACATATTGTTTCGTTGTTAGAGTAACTAAGTATGTGTTCCTTCTTATAAAGCACAGAGTGTAAAGAGTTTCTGTGTATAAGTTTTTGTATGCCTTTGCCTTAACTTTTAGTCTATCTAGAAGTGTTGTGGTCGTCACTATTTAATTCAGATGACTATATGATTCGCTCCTCTATAAAAATAGGCATATCATACTTGTTCTTTGTTTTGAAAAGTGTAATTGTTTTTTAAAATTTTCATCTACCCTTCAACATTGTTCTCTATGTCTAAGTATTTATGCAGTGTCACGGACATAGTGATAAGTGATTACTGTTCTGTTTTGTATGTATTTTGGTTTATCTTTTAGTAGTACTATGATTGCTAGATGTTCCTTACAAATGCATTTTATTTTTGTATAAGTAGTGTGTGTGTATCGTCTGCCTATGTAATGTAGTAATTTGTTTTTTCTGTTATCTATGAAGTCATACGCACTTGGGGAGATAGCTTCTTTGAGTGATCGTATAACCATTGTTTGGCAGCTTTGGGACCTGAAAGGAGATGTCCTGGTATGATTAATATTATTACAAAAAAAATTTACGGGTGATTTTTACCGCAGCATGTGAGTTTTGGCACTTACACTAACAATAAAAGAATGATATTGCTGAAGTGAGAATTTTTTTTTAAAAAAAAATACTATACAATTTGTTATGGAACAAGTAGCACGGATGTAGGAGGTCAAATCCCAAATTAAGAACATAACTGGTGTTGAGAATCCTGAGATTAACATGTTCAACTCTGTGTATGTTACCCAAACTTCATATTGAACTGTTAGTTTTATAACAATGTTTTGGATGCTATTTCAACACTTTATATGACAATCTCATTCAAATGTAAACTGATATTTACGTCATTGAATAGCTTTAATTGATTAACATCTGGTGATGCACCGAACCTTTTTTGCTTTGTCTATCTAACTCTAAATAACTGAAAATGTTGGGACAGATTTTACTAGAGCCTGGAAGTCCACAAGGATCCAAAATAATTCAGCAAATGCGTTCCTATATCCTATGGATGGAAAAGAGGGTACATTATCTCCTATAAATTCTCTAGCTCTTACCACATGTTTATATGTCCTTACATATATATGTAAGTTCCTCTATTTACATAAATGCCGCAAAACCAAGAACAAGCCAGAAGAAGTATTTTCAGAGGAGACAAGCATTGCAGTTGGTACAGCAAAACTTAAAAATGGTGCATTTGTTGCAGCTCCTGTGAGTTTCTTTAGTAATTAAGAACATTTTGTGTATATTTGTCAGTTCTTGTTCATTAAACACTTCATGTATGTTCCAGTGTCCTCGTGATGTTTTCAGGGGGTTGTTATCAGGGAATGGTCATAGGGCATATGTGAAATGTACAGAGCATGGAAGAGGGTATTGTTGCAACAGTTAGGTGAATTGATGATATTATGGGGTTGCAGGGAAGTAAGTACATTGTCTATCTGTTGACAGTGGGTAGTGGAGAAACAGTGAAATGGTATGGTGGATAGTGTCAGGGAGCACTATGATGGCAGTTTTGTTGAAAGGTCTGAATTATGCTGCTAAAATGAATGTATGAACCATTATTTTGTATAGATTATTAACACTATAATTGATATATGTTTATTTTGGTATTATGTTATTCGGTTTGTATTTGCCATCAAATTTAATTTTGAATGATTGTAATATTGCATGCAATAATTATTTGTTATAATCAATAATATATATAGAGTCTATTTGAGTGCAATAATAATGGTTTCTGAGAATGACTTTTTTGCATCAGGTATAAATAGCTGATGCAATAGAGAGATTAGTTTGCATCGGTTGTTATAAAAAACCGATGCAATAGAGGGATTAGTTTGCATCGGTTTTCAACAACAACCGATGCAACAAGTTCTTTTGTTGCATCGGTTTTCATTACAACCGATGCAATATGGGGGCTGTGTTCAAGCAACCAACCATGATATTTTGCATTAGTTGTTAGTAACAACCGATGCAAAAAGGACCTTTTTGCATCGGTTTCAGAACTGATGCAAAGTGTTAAGCCTGTTCCATCGGTTGCATATGCATCGGTTGTTGAACTGATGCAAAAGGGGGGTAAACAACCGATGCAAATGGTCTGTTTTGTAGTAGTGTATGGTTTGGCAAGTACGGTTTGGTACACGTCGCTCGGTCCAGATGGCTCGGCAAGCCTCGTTCGGTCAGTTGAGTCATCATCGCCCGGCATGTACCGCTCAGCCAAAATAAGTGGAGTAACACATGGCTCGGTCAAAGGAAGGGACGCCTCGTTCGGTCTGAATTATTCCAGATGCCTAGTTTGGTCGAGGTGGCTCGGCGTTTCTCATTCGGTCTCAGGGAGTCCTATTCAAAAGCAGAACATTCCAGGAGGACCAATAAGTGTTATTTAGCATAAATGGACCGGCCAGCTCGAGATCGCCCTATGTGGGCCGAGTTACCTCAGCCTTGAGCCCACGAAGGAAGTCCAGCCTATCTTCGTCTATAAATAGAGGTGCAGGGGCACAGAGTAAATGGACCATTTTTACGAGAACACTTGGGAGACTCTGCCGTTTTCCAGACTCATCTATTTTCAATTCAAACTTGTAATCAAGTCATTGGTACACCGATTGTATCTGTATTCAAGTGATTGAAAAGGCAATAAAGATTAAACTCAAAGTGGACATAGGCAGTTACGTCAAACCACTATAAATCTGGTGTTCTTGTTTCTTACAGTTATTATTGCATTCTATTGTGTAATTCCTCAGTTTTAACTTTCTCTCTACATAACTCTACTCAAGGGTGTTAGGAACCAATTTTGGTGCTAACATATATATACATATATTCGCTTTGTTTTGGACCCATAACTTTATTTTAGGGAAGGATGGAATAACCAGCTAGGTTGACCCAGTAGTGAATATAAATTAAGTTGACTCCTAAATGAGTAAAATTGCATCCAGGATGTCAGGAAGACCATAATATAGGATGATAAAATAATAAAGAAAGATATTGGCATGGGCTAATAGGTTTTCAGTAAGCCCATGAAAACTGTGTACAGGAAAAGGTATTAGCAGGAGCCAATAGGTTCATAGTTAGCCTATGAAAACTATGCATAAGGGAAGATGTCAAAAAGACGGGTTCATAGTAAGCTCATGAAAACTATGATTTGATACTAGTAGGGGCCAGTAGGTTTATAGTTAGCCCATGGAAACTATTTTCGGATTGAGATATTGACAGGTGTCAGTAGGTTCGTAGTCGGCCCATGAAAACAAGGATAAGAAGAAAAGATATTGCAGTTACCAACAGGTTCCTAGTCGACCAATGAAAACTAGGATAAGTGTAAAGATATTGAAGTCACCAATAGGTTCATGGTGATCCCATGAAAACTATGTAATTCGACAGGGACTCCTTAAACATTTTACTAGTATTAGTCAGCCAATAAAAACTAATATGTTAATAGTAAACTTAGAAACTATAATTGAGACAGATAGTCAGTATGAATAGGGACGAGTAATCCATAATTTATTCATTCGTTTTGCATATCATCATATCATGTTGTTTTGAATTATTTTAACCATTGTGGATGCAGGAGCACAGTATATGGTTTTATAAAGGTTTTAGGATACTAGTGAGGGAAAAATCCGTTCCGCTAAGCGGCATGGTCTCACTAGATATCTAAATGATTTGTGTTGATAGATTATTATTCATACCAGGCTTTATATCTGAATCGAAATTTATGTTTTCCCCTTAAACTCTCGAGTACTTAATTAATTTTGTGTAGTTTGAGAGTTGATGTTTCCAGATATCTCATTAGATGAATAAAGTTTTCGAAGACGTATAGAAGGCATGATAGTTATTTAGAGAGCTCTTTTATTTTGATTCCGCTGTGTTTTTGTAATGGAAAAGTTGTTAAATTGCCTGTATATACTCGGATCATCCAAAGGGGCATCTTCATATGTCGTTCTTGGCATATACTGTAATAAATATACTTTCCCTAAACGCGTCTAACGATTGTGGGATTATGTAATGAATTGGAAATGTTCGAAATGGAATATGATCTTGTTTGTTGTTTTAATTTTTTTCCATATTCATGTGTTTCTGTATGTCAATGTATCTAACACCGCAGTATTTGGTCGTCGAGGATTAATAACTACGGATGACTGCAGTGTCTGCAGCCGTTAGTTTTGGGCCTCTAGGTGAGGGATGTTACTGATATGTTGCAAGGCTATGTGGTTCGCTACCATTAAAGTACAGTCATCACCTTTCTAGATTACTATATATCAATTTATGTATGTTCCAAGCTTGTTGGAAAGGTTGGAAAGCAACCAGGGTGATGATCATATTCGGTACAATCCAGGAAGAGGCAGGCCGGTATTATTAAGTAGTGGTTGAAAGGTTTTCGACCTTGGTACATTTTATCTTAAATGTATTGAGGTACGTGGTACCCTAGTGCCTTGTCATTGTATGAAACCCATTCTCCAATACCTGCCTTATGGACTTAGTTATATAACTAATATGCTGGAATGTAGTTAATGTAACCATTATGGCTATGATTAAATATTTATTTTAAACCCTATGCACTATTATTATATAATAAGATTTCCTATAAATGGTTTGGTTATCGTAAGGTAAAACCCGTCCATGTTTATGTGCAGCGTGGTCTTACGAGATACCTTTATTTTGAAAGGCTTCATAATATAAAAAAACCATATTATTTATGTTTCTCATGTTGGTTTACCGGACTGATCCAGGTGTTATTTTCTTATAATGGCTGGGTCAGCCTGAGCATATTTCCAGGATACTTCGAAGCTTTAGGAGATGAGCTGGATGCCTCAAAGACGTATTCACGTATCTTTTATTTTCGTTGCATTCATTGTTTTGAATTTAGCAGCATTAGGACAGATTGTTATAACTGTCTAGGCTGATGATATGTTAATTTACTCTGATTAGTGTATATATATTATAGTTTTCTTTTGTAAAGGTCTGTTATATATTATATATTACTCATCATGGTGTGAGACTATATTCTGTCTTTTCTTTCTTTCATCCCAACAATCTGTCTTTCCGACACTTGGATATTTTGTGCATGAATATCGTGGATGTATTAGTGTCGATTTTTGAAGGTCAAAAAGGCTAATCGTTACAACTAAAAACAAGTAATGTTACTCGACTTGCAATAATAGATGTTTAATATTCGCTTATATTACAAGAAGATCATATGCCATTGAAACTTTTAAAGGAACACGAAAGTCCAAGTAATGTGACTCAACTATCCATCAAACATTATATACAACTTAAGCTCGAGTGCACGGATGAGAAATATTTGATTTGTATCTTCTCTACATGGATGCAAACTGGCTTGACAATGAACAAATAATACATTAGTAAACAATTAGCTACAATTTTACCAAAGTAGATAAATTCACAAGTATGTGTTAACAACATTCAAAGCGACTAGTAAAAGTTAACACCAATATGTCCTTATCAATCATTATATATCCTCTTATTTAAAAATAATCAAGCTTAACAAAAAAATTAAAGTAATTCAGTATCCTTAAGGGTCTAAGATTCTTGTTTGAATGAAAAACTTTGGTGACCATATCCTACAATAATGTCAAGTTTAATCTAAATATAAACGAAATGAAACTTATAAATCAGAACAGTTATTTATTAAACATGTAGCATAAAATAACTTGTGTAAACAACAAAAATCGATTAATATAGGGATATCAAACAGCACATGACAAAATAATGCCCAATAAGAACACTGCTATTGTTTATGTTGTAAAGAACTTACCATGGATCCCAAGGATCTAGCTAATTAGTCAATTACCACCAACTAATTAAATAAATGATATCAATTCATAGGCAACAATATTAGTTATATTCAATCACCAAAATATGCAATAAACAAATTACCAAACACATAGATTTAATGTGATTTAGAAAAGAGCGTACATTCAAAGATCCACCTACTATATTTTTATTTCCTTCCAAATTGAGTACAATAAAGAGAAATTGCAAAATTATAGAGATTATAATTGAGAAACTTTATCGTCACAATAAATCAAACGCAAAATTTCACCTAGACTTGATTCCTTCAACAAATCCAATTTGTATTGCTTCTAAAAACACCAAAAACAAGATTCATTTAAAGAGAAAGTTAATGATAGAATTTTTGTCGTATTAATTAAAGATTAGTCAACAAATGAAAATGCCAGTCTTTAATTTTCAATATTAAAGACTGTGCATTCTAAGACTATTTAAAAACAGAATTTCAGTCTTAAATTATTCCCAGTCATTATTTAAATAATTAACTATCAACGGTTCAGATTTATATCTTTTTTTAAAATCTAGTGGCCAATTTTTGTAACTTGTGCGAAAATTTCAAATCTCATATTTAAACCGATATTTGTTTAAGTCACTGCATTTCCTTAAATTAAGGTATGACTCCATCTTCTGCTTTTTTATTATTTTTGTTATTATTAATTCTCCACTTACTCCATTTTGAACCATAATTTAAATTCCCTTCATGTTTTATTTACATTTTCTTTTTTCATAGATGATTTCTTAACTTTATCACAACTACTATCACTTTCAATAAAAATTCTCAATAGTAAAACCGAGGCTGGCTCAAGGTCTAGGCTGAGAAGGCGGCCGCCTAAGCAACCCCCTTTGACGGGATCAACAATCACGAAAAAATACACTGATCATGAATAATAAATTTTAAATGAATATAATCATCTACACTATTTAACAAAGATTCATCAGGTCAACCGGTTGTGCATCCACTCATTCTTCATGAGGTCAGCACTTCAATCCCCATGGGCTATGTAATTTTTTTTCCTCATTTTCTACTGCTTATGCCTAGGGCAACCCAATGTTCATAGTCGGTTTGAGTAGAACTCTTCTTTTTTTCTCCCTGCTCAGGGTTTGAAATACAGAAATGGTATCATTAATGGAACTTTTGAGTTTGTTTGTATTTAAGAGTTGTGATTTTGAGACTTTGTGATGAATTGAAACTCTCGTACCATAGGAACATTTGATAAATTTTGGCATTTACCTAAAGAGGGTTTATCTACTTTTGATAATTTAAAGCCATAAAGACTCTCACTGAATATTTCTAGCGAAACCAGAAGCTCACAATAAAGTGGAAGTAGCAGATCATGATCTCGGATTCATGGATCACCCATCTGAGATGGTGGATCGCCCAATTGAGATGGTGAACAAAGTTTGCGAAGGTGTTTGATATTTAACATTTCCTTAAATTTTTACACCAATTGAAATGGTCATTTCAAGTGAGTAGCTTGTACATAAAATAATTATAATGGTAAAAACTCAAGCATGAACCCAATTTTAGGTTGTGTGTAATCTTTAAACACCATCAATCTAAAATGGTCATTTAATAGCAATACCGTAATTTGAAGAAGTTATGGTGGTTAAAGGGTGTATGAAGTTCATGGTGCACTAAAAAATCTATCAGACTGATATTGGATATTCCCTTTTATGTTGTTAAACTGGATATATTTATATGTATCCCAATGTCTACTATAATGATGTAGCATTATGTTGGATGCTTTTGTATCATATGAAATTGAATTACAAGAAAAATTATACCTCCATTACTATGGATATTGGATGATTTATTGTTATTGATTTCATAAACATAAGTAAACACACTTGTTTATGTTAATAATCTACACATGTATGCATACACATACATATATTATATGGAAAAATTTAATTTGAGTTAACTGAAGGCAATCTATTAATCTCAAGAATTATTTTCAAAAAATATTTTAGACTAACTAGAAATTATTAAAATGGAAGATGAAAATTTTCGATCTTAGTATTTTTTTTCTTTTGAGAATTAGCAACTGAGAATTTAATTTTTGATCAATCTTGAAATGTTACGTAGAGATTGAATTGTTTTGTTGGAGGTTGAAATTTTTGGTATCTATTTCAACTTTTCTGTAGTAAGATTAAAGTTTACACAAAAAAGAACACTGGTGAAAACTATCGTTACAAATGAAGATAGTGGCTATGGGATATATAAAATAGCTTCAAACAACAACAATAGTCAAATTAGAAACCCTAGACATCATCACTATTCCTTAGAAATAAGCCCAACCAAAATACATAACAACAATACATCTTGAAATTAATCAACACAATAAATCGATCAGTCGCTAGAAGTGAGCAATCAACCATTAAGTTTTGCATCCCTATACAACATTTGAATACCAATTTAACATCCAACAATCAATCATTGGAGGCCTCATCGGTTGGCCATTGAGGCTTCGTAAATCAAGCTTTTATATCCTATAGTAATCTAATTTCTATTCCAAACTTCAAATGTGCCTACTTTTTGAATCATTTCTCAAATGACATTTTGTTACTTTAATTATGAGACATTTGGACTCCTCTTCGATTTTAATATACTAATATTCAACCCTCAACCTTAATTTAAATGCAATCATCTTTCTAAATCAAAATATCTCAATAAGTTAATGAATTTGCATCCCATGATGCTAATCTTGACTTAAATAGCTATAAGTTTATGTATTTTTTTGTCAAAAGGAAATTCCAAATAATCTTTTTCCCAAGCTACAAGGTTAGAGTCACTGTCATGGATTTCATTATTTCTTCTGTTATGAACAATACACTGAAATTCTTTATATACTCAATATAAAAATGAAGAAATCATTGCTTGTTTTACCTTCTCCATTCCATGGGTGGGCGAGGACATGCTTGATATTATCTTCTTCAATCTCCTTCCTAAGAGTTTTACTCGACTTCTCAAAGTCTACATTATAATACACACCAACAAGCCCTGCACCACTACATGCATAAATAGTCAAATCACCAATAATACTATGCTCCAACCTTACCCGGTATTAAGTTCCACCTCGGGCTTGAACCTTTTAAATCTTCAACCAATCATGGTATTATTGTAAATAACTTAACTATTTATGAAGTTACTCAAATGATCACTGGAGTGATTGAAAGTTTTCTATCCCTCTACTATTGTCCTTAATAGTTGCTCCACCTTCAACAAAAGTTTCTTATATATATCACAAATCTACTCGTCACAACCCCTGTTATGAAAAATTACAACATATACTTCTTTGGTCCTTCATATCCTAACAAAACGTCATTTCTTCCTCTAAATCTCAACTTTACTTGCAGGCTTCTCTTTCCATATCTCTTTTAGAATACTTAAATTTATGACAGTGGAAGTTATGCGACTAATGAGACATACCACCATAAATGATGTCTACCCAAAATCTCACCTTCAAACCAATAATAAACCTCAAGCCCTAACTTTTTCCAACAATGGCCGACTCATACTCTTAGCCAATCCGTAATAATGCGTTGCCCTAGAAATATCAACATTTTGACTACACCTTTGAATCCATCATAATTAGAAAATTCTAGTAATGAAAATTCATTACTATTGCCAACTCTAAGAACTCCGAAATGCTTAATAATCACTTCTCTGCTAATGTTTTCCATATACAAAACTATGCAAGTATTGCATTTTTATTCATGAAATAGACTCGGACCTTCTATAAGAAATCATCAATAAACAAGATGAAGTAACATGCTCCACTATTATAAACCAATCAACTTTTATTCTTTTCAAATAGTGTAAAATATAGAATATTGAAAAATCATAGGTTGTATAATGGAGAAATTAACATAAGACAATAAACAGAATGAACAATTTCATCGCAGACTTAATTTTAATCAAAAAACTTAATTTTATTTTCTTTTAGAAATTAGGGTTCACATAAAAAAAATAATGGAAACTCTCTTTACAATTGAAGTTAAAGACTAGGGAATATATAAAAACGCTTTAAATAGCATCAACCATTACATTAACAACCCTGGAGAACATCGTTATTCAATAAATATAAACTTGGTCCGAAATACATAATAGTTGCACCCCTCAAAGTCATCCAACATAGTCGTTCACCAAAGGGAGTGGTCGATGAATAATTTTTGCACCACAAACTAATGTTTAAACATCAATTTAACATCCAACGATTGAGCACTAGAACTTCGCAAATCGAGCTACTTCACACTGTAGTAGCTTAATAGAGACTCCACACTTAAGGAATAAGTATGGGTCGCAATGGGTTAAATGGGTGAGTTTCAAAAAATTTCCATTTTGGAACTTTGTTGGGCCTATGATATCCACTTGATTTTGGATCCAATCAAAAATTATTTTAAATAAAATCTTGTTTATTTAATTCATTAAAATATGTTTGGATTAATTTAATTAAGTGTATTATTTTGATCATATCAAATACACTCGTATGTGTATAGTGTTCGTGCAATATGTATATGGTGTACAGGGTTAGTGTGTACATTTATAGGTTTTGAGAATTACATCGTAATGGACACATTCATCCTATATATATATATATATATATATATATGTATGTATGTATGTATGTATATGTCTTTTGTCGTCCATAGTTACTATTTAAATATATATGTATACATATATTTTTTTAATTTACTTTGAAATATAATAGTAATAATAACATATTTCTTGTTAAAAGTAATTTTGACTAATTCAACATATTTTTAAATTAAAACGAATATCTTAAAATACAGTTTTCACTTAGAAAAATTCAAAGTTGGATCTATGATTTTTTTTAAATATCTACTTAGCAACTCTGAATTAAAACTATATAATATATTTATAAATTTATTTTATATTTGAAGTACATATAGTAATAAATATATATATAAATATATATATAAATATATATTCAGTTTCATAAAGTTAGATTTATTTATAACTATGATAAAATTATTATTAAATACATATATATTAAAATATATCATATGTTTGCTTTCAGCCACAAGTTTAAATTTTTTTAAATTCCATAAAGATTTTTTTATAGTATATATATTGATTTTAAAATTACTTATTAATTATTAATTTATGAAGTAAAAAATTTAAAACCGATGGCATAAAGGTAAAAAAAATTGACTTTAAACAAATTAATATATAATATACATACGTATGTATATTTTTATATTTAAAATATTATAAAATCATTTTGGCTCATGCAAAATAGTTTTAAATTTTGAAAATGTTATTTAATTATTTAAAATGTCATGGTTGAAGATATTTATTATGATGATTTTTTTGAACTATTTGTTTCTAGTTAGTATATATATATGCATGAATTAAATCGGACAACATAAGCACAATAAATTTGTTGTAAATATAAGAGATCTAATCTACACAATAATGATGATGTATATAATTGCAATTGAGATAGAATGATTACCCAAAGAAGTTCCTATGATTCACAACTTGAATGAAAGAAAGGCTACTAGATTGATTCAATAAATCCACCTCTAGAAATTGCCACGATCTGAAGTGTCAACTTAATTTTTTTTGCTCTTGGAATTTGGCTATTGAGGACCTTAAAACTAACAGGTAAGCAAGGAAAATGATGGAAAAACAATTTCAAGTATAGGGAATGACTTAAGTGGCATTAAGAAGAGGTAAAGGAGGAGAAAATATCTCCTTTTACTTACTCTTTTATATACCTTTTCAAAATTATTTTAAATTCTTAAACTCCCTCTCCACGCACCCTATGGCTGGCCATTCATCCATACATGGACCTAATTGAAGCATCAAAAAATCCTAAGGCCTTTCAGTAAATAATCAATTTATCATGTGTGTATATATATATCACACTTAATTAAAATTAATGGAATCTAAAAACCAACTAAAATTTAGTAATTAATATTTCATAAAAATAATTAATATTATTAATTTACATTACTGATTAGTTAATTAAATCATATGGTTTTACCAAGTATTCATCATTATGGTTGTGTGATTCATATGTGTAAATTTAGTCAACGATCAACATCGAATAATTTGATATTAATGTTCACACATCACCTTATTTAGTGGTGTAACATTCTAGTTTAATTTGTTGCTTAAACCTCTTTTGGTAAAATCCAATTTTATAGTTTTAAGCGGTACATAGTAGTAAAGATTATTTACACCAACTCTCTTTATTAAAACTTTGTCACTTTAGGACTTATGAAATTTTCTTTTGGTCAAAATTCCATTATCATCCACATTCAACTTGATTAGATCAAAAATAAAGTCATTGGTTTAATAATAACATTTATTATTAACCATACTGCTTTAACCAGAGACTTTGACTTTGAGCTGACTAAAGTAGATAGTGATACCAACCTCTTATAACTAAGGGGATGAATTCTCTACCGAATAATGGTTCACTTCCACTACATCAACTTATACCAAATTATAGTCTCTGTGGTCACCAGGCCATTATTTAACTATGTCCAAGGGGAGTTTTCTCATTGAAGTTTAGCAGTATTCTCAAGTCGCGAGAACTATGTAATATCGCTATTTTGAGATTCTCTATTTGACCTTAGTTATATTAACTAACTAAAAACACTCGAGTGAGTCAATCCATAATTATCCAATAATATCGGTACGTAACCCATGTGCCATGAGTAGGCATAAGTAATAACTATTCAATATTTGGAATGCATTACGTACTCTAGTCTCAATAGATGTATCGATATCTTGTTCAAGACATTTTGACTAGGAATGTTTAAAATAATATGTTATTTTTAATGTGATAAATTTCTCATGGTTGCAACACATTGTAATTACTATCACATAACATATCATTTAAGGGATTTCTATTTAAAATACTTAAATTAAATATAGGTAACATATCGTAATATGACAAGTATCTAATAGAAAGAAAAAACACCTTCTATTTCAAATGAGTTTTATTACAGAGTATATAATTTACAATAAATTACAGAATTTCCCATAATTACCCTAACTCTATCAATCTTCCCTTGCACTTTTAGACAATTATGGAATCTCAATCTCATCCATTCGATTAGTTTGCTGAGAGTCGATCAAGCTAGTCGCTACGTGATTGGATCTACTATGTTGTCCTTAGTATCCACTCTATCAATCACAACTTATTTTTGAGCAATGAACTCTCTAATAAGGTGGAACTTTTGAAGAATGTGCTTTGAATTTTTACGAGGTCTTAGTACCATTGTGATCTACATCATAGCATTATTATCACAAAACAAGGTCATTAGATTCCTCTAAGTTTGGAATCACCCTTAGCTCCAATATAAATTTACACATCTAGACCGCTTCTTTAGCACTTTATTGAGGGTAATATATTTAACCTCCGTTACTGAATTAGCTACTATTTCCTGTTAGAACTTTTCCACTAACAACCCCACCATTAATAATAAAAACATAAATAAATATCGAATTATTATCAACGATATCACTTTGAAATCTAAAATCTATATACCCCTTCATAAGGAGGCCTTTATTCCTATATATGAGAAATAAGTCCTTAGTATTTCTCAAATACTTAAGAATACATTTTACAAATGTCCTAAGATTCTCACCAAGATTAGACTGGTATCGGCTTACGCATCCTAATGAATAAGCCACATTCAGTCTAGAACATTGCATAGCATAGGTTATGGAACTAGTTGTAAATGCATAAGGTATCCTCTACATATGCTCCTTTTCCTCATTAGTATGAGGAGTGTCCTTCTTAGAAAGGACACTTCTACATTGCGACAGAATAACTCTGCTTGGAATTCTACATATTGAATCTTTTTAGTATGGTACTTATGTACACGATTGGGACAATCCCAACAACCTCTTAGATCTATCTTTATAGATCCTTATTCCGAGTATGTAGAATGATTCTCTGAAATCCTTTATGAAGAAGTTCTTAAATAACCATGCTTTTACTGATTGCAATAATAGGATGTCATTTCTAAACAGGAGTTGGCCATCGATGTACATGACTATGCACACTATAGCACTTCCTATTCTTTTCGATATGCGCATACTTCCCTATTCTTTCCGATACATGCACACTTCCTTTATTTTCGATAAAACCCAAACTTTTAGGTTACTTTATCAAAACAATTATTCCAACTCCTTGAAACTTACCTAAGCCATAAATGGATCTTAACAATTTGCATGCATTTCACTCACACTGACTTCAAAACCCTCGGGCTTGGAAATGTAAATGGTCTCTTCCAAAATCATCATTTAGAAATGCCACTTTCATGTCTATTTTTTATATTTTATAGTCATAGAATGCAATGATAGAAAGCATTATCCAAATGGACTTAAGCATGGAAATGGATGTAAATGTTTTTGTCATAATCAACACCATGAATGTAACAAAATCCTTTTATAACTAGGTTTGCCTTATTAGTCTCTACCTATCACACTACATTTAAGTTATTCTTAAAAATCCATTTATAGCCAATAACTTTTATCCCTTTAGGTATGTAAATCAAAGTTCAAAAAAAAATTCATACATGGAATCTGTTTCAAATTTCAGGTTTCAAGCTAAAGTGCAAAGTCATAATTTGCGGTGTTTGTTGGAATGAGAGTGGAGTATCGCCTTTTGAGACGCAGTCCCCTTTCGTTCCATCTACGAGAAAACTATAATATCTCTCTACTATGTTAGATTCTCTATTGAACCTTCTAATGGGTTGCATATTTTCGTATGCTAGTGAATTTGATTCTCTCATGGCTCGATCTCTATACTAATTCCTCAAATTTCATCCATATCCACAATCTCACTATTGATTTCATTCGTAATACATTCCTTTTCCAAAAAGACGATACGTCAAGAAATAATAACCTTTTATTCCTCGGTATTGTAGAAAATATATTACAATGAATTCTTAGGATATCATGTAAAGTTAGACTACATCATTCTTACCTCATGTTTGTTGGGGCCAACATTATTAATGTAAGCTGGACAACCCCAACCCTTCAAATACCTAAGTTGGGTCTTTTAACACCACGTCCCATATGAGGTCTTAGGAACAGATTTAGTAGTCATTAAATTCAACATATGCACCGTGTTTTCCAATGTATATCTCCAACAAGAAAAAAGTAACTCGGATGTACTCATCATACCCATTTGGGTTTGATTACTTCTTTCCTAAACACCATTGTATTGCAAAGTATAGGGTGGAGTAGGCTGAGAGATAACCCAATAAATCATTTAAGTACTGTTGGAGCTCTTACCTAATATACTCACCTCCTCGATCAGATTGAAGTATCTTAACCTTATGGTTCGTTTGATTTTCAGCCTCACTCTTATACTCCTTAAATTTCTCATAAACATCATATTTATTTTTCATAATATGTACATATCCCAGTCTCGGGAAATCATCAGTAAAAGTTACATAGTAAGAAGAACAACCTTTGGTAACTATAGGAATTTGGCCACATACATCAGTATGTACGAAACTCAGGACTTCATCAACTTTATCTTTGCTCCCACTAAAGGGATGCTTAGTCATTTTTTCCTTTCGACGTGATTCATAAGTATTAAATAATTTAGAATCAAATGATGGTATAAAACCTTCATTTTCAATTTATGTACTCGTTTGTCATTGATATATCGTAGTCTACTATGCCATAGATAATTATTATTAATGTTAAAATAGAAGGATTAATAATAGCATAAATTTGATTAAATTAAGTACACAAATGTCATTATCCAAAACATCATCGCATATATTATTTCCACCAAAAACAATATTCATAATATTGTTATTACAATAAAAAAATTAATCAGCTTCAGACAATATTGAGAGATATAATACCATAAATAAAGTTTATGACATAATAGAAATTACATAAAATCAATGGAAAACTATTAGGCAAAAGTAAATGGCAATCTCCAACTGCAGTTTCATCTGCAATAGATCCATCGGCAACTTGAAGTCTTATTTCACATTTTATCAAATGTTGTTTGCTTCTAAGTCCTTATAATATTACAGATATGAGTTCCAGATCTAGTATATAAAATCCAAGATAATTTATTAACTAAAAAATAGTTTTGAATCATGAACAAACCAATATGAGTGATAGAACTATTCTTTTTCTTCTTTTTGGCAAGTTTCAAGTAGTCTGGACAATTCTGTTTCCAATTCCCCTTTTTGTGATAGTGATAATATTCACTCTCGTTGTTAGGAGCACTCTTCTTAATATTCTTGTTAATACTCTTTCTCTTCTTCAAACCATTCGAAGATGATGCCTTCCCTTTTAGCAAATATTATGCCTTGATCTTTGTAAGAGCACTCGGTTGATCTCAACATATTGAGTAGCTCCACAAGGCTCATATTCGTCTGATTCATAGTGTACTTTAATATAAACAATTCAAACTGTAGAGTAAGTGAACCTACGATCGAGTCCATTTACAGCTCGTTACTTATAGTAATGTCTAGCTATAGAAGTTTATCAGTATAACCTTTCATGAATAAAACCCTATACACGAAAACCCTTTGTCATCTTCGTATTGAACAGACTATTAGTAATTTAGTCCCTTAGAGAATGAGATTACTCCCCAAAAAAAGCTTTGAAAGTAAGATTTGATAAGCAATTAAGCTTTTTTTGTTGTCTTTGTAATGGTTTATCTAAAGTATATAGCACATAAACTCAGGCTATTTTACAGTCTTCTACCCATTCATTATAAACAATAATTAATTTGGGAGCCGCATCTTCAACGGGTTTTTATCTTGGAGATTCATGTATGGATGGCAATAAGAATTCATAAGTAAGTGTAATTTTGATCGTTCATGACCAGTCAATATAAGTTGGTCTAGTGAACTTGTCATTTTATGAAGTTAACTTAGGTGTGGACATATTTTGCAAATTTAATTTAAGTAGATCAGACCATTTTATACATAGAAAATGTTCTTATATTATTTGTGCATGCAAAATAAAATGTTATTATTTTGTACAAGCAAGCTAGTTTTGTAGTGCTACTATTACAATTTTTTACAAGTATGAGGGATAAAGTCCTCAGCAACTTTACCAGGCTATACTAATTCGAGCACCATGCAGAGTGCAGACATTCAGAACTAAGTCGCACAAGCAGTCACAAATGGTATATAAGCACCACGCAGGGTGCATACAAGTATAAGATGCACAATGCCAATACAAACATCAATCATTCCAAGTTGCATCACTTCAGTAATACTATGACATAAACATATATTATTACTAGAATACCATGATGGCACTAATGCAACACTTTGACAAAAGAAGACCAAAGCCATGTATTCTACATGAAAAATGAAACTAATTACTTCGGCAATAGAAAGTAGTCTCCAAATTAAAAAAAATTCTTGCACTCCAAGAGCACAAATCCAATGTAGGACAATTGCAAAGACATGAACTATTGCAACATGCTAAATTTCCTTAACCATGTACCATATAGTATGCACAATATTTCCATACCAGAATCCAAGAGTAGTAGTTGGGGAAACCAGAATCCATACCAAAAGAACACCAGCTCATTTACCAAGAATAAAAAGCTTCACACTCAGTAACATAGGCAAAGAGAACAAATAGCACTCCAAAAAATAATCTGACTAAGCTTGTAAAATAGCATACAGGACAAAGCACACAAAAGAAGTAATAACGACATAGTAAACCAAAAAGTACCCAAAATGTAATGAGCAGGCATGACCGTAAGCAAATCTTGATTACTAGCAAAGGAGAAAAATTAAATGGATGCAACCAACCATAAAGCCAAATTGTATCATGACAACCATAACATAATGCCATGGCCACTATTATAAGAAATCGCCAGGGTCACGATTAGAGATGGTGAGAAGATAGCAAGGAATGGTTACTATCTAGCGAATAGAAACCAAAGAACAACGAATAAAAATGTAACATGGCCAAAGAAAATTCACTAACGTCGAGCAACCAAGTAGAAAAAGGATCAAACAAAATCACTGCGTTAGAGCTACTAAATAGGACGATGAAGCATATCCCACTACTTTAAATGAAAATTTAAAGAACAACCTAGAAATTTCAAAGTAACAAGATAAATAGAAAGGTGGAATAGGGTTTATGATACCATATTTGGAAAATAGATAGTAAAAAATAGATCTAAATGAAAACCATGCTTGCGGCGCATGGATGTGGCATAAAGAAGAAAGTTTACAACAATGAAGAAGCTTGGTTGGGGGAGTGAAAGAGCACTAAGGGAAAGAGGGTAAAAGATGAAAAAGGTTGGATGAACAGGAATTAGAAGATGGTGGTTGAAAAGTGAACCTTAGTCCACATTAATCCAAAAAATATAATATGGCTAAGCTTGTAAAATTGCACACATCTTCTTATGTTGTTAGTAAGATTAATTACATTTATTTCATTTTACTAATAAGCTCGCACTAGATTTTACCCAAACCCTAACAGGAACATCGAGTATTTTAACTTCTTTGGTGAGTGTTTGGACCGCTTGTCTTGGGATTCTGACCTTGAGTTTGCTCAACAAATCATAGACTCACAAGCGATGGATAATATATTATCAGTTGTATTATATACAACTTCTAACCCATGGTCTTTGTCCTAATGTCATTTTGACCTTGAGTTTACTCAAAAAATTGAAAGAGGTTATTCACTCATACCTACCATTTCGCAATGGTCTAAGTATAATGTATGTACCTTGAGTTTGTTCAACAAATATGTTGGTGTATTTTACCATGTCCATTAATATGTTAATAATACTACACATAACATCTCTAGCTTGAGTTTGCTCAACAATTAGTGAGTATGCAAGTAATTTATAATATATAAGTGGAAAAGGACAACATTTATATTAGAGATACATAATCTTTAATATATTCATTTGAGTGATATCGATTTAGGGAACAATGTATTTCTTGTGAAATACACTCATGATCAAGTGTCAAAAACATCTAAAATCATGGTATACATATGTATTTATTCTTTAAACCTAAGTTAGGTTTCTTATAATTCCACTCTATTTAATTAAATCATGTTTAATTTTATTTTAATTTTATTAGTTAAATCATATTTAATAAATTATTTAATTAACACTTTAGTTAATTTAATTTAAAGTTCAACCATTGAATTTTAATTTATTCATCTTAACAACTTAAATATAAGTGTGGACCATAACATTTATAGTAATTATATACATATATCAATATATATGTTTGTCATTAATTGTTACCTGGCCTTTTGGCCTGGCTATATTCAGACTAATTGGACAAGTTAGACTCGACTATAATCAAGGCTAGTAGCCCAGAAAGATGATCGTGGGGTCCAAAGTCAATCACATACAATAATATGAAGCAGCGATAAAGCAAAACTAAGAGATGGACTCTACTTAACATTCTAAATATCGAATAACTCCTCCCATAGGCAAGGGATCGGGTACGACCCATTCCCCTACACAGTGGATCAGATCATATCAGCTTAGCAGTTCAACTCAACATGGAATGATCGATATCTCATAATCCAGAAATCAACTATGCAAAGGACTTTGGGAACATGAAGCTAGCATCAAAGGGTTCGCAGCATGCCACGTAGCCTCCAAGAAGGGTCGGGGACGACCCCTATTCCGTGGGGATTGGGCCTTAGAATTTTTCGAGTCGCTTTGTCTACATCTCGAGATACTACTATCGCAATTTCAGGAAGATATTTGGTCGTCTACACCTATAAATACAGGGTTCATTATTCATTTTGAGGGTCTTTACGCTGTTAATTTCTTGATACTCCATTGCATTCATGGATTTTGATCTGATCCTTATTGTACTTGGAATTCAAAGTCATTAATAAAGCAATTTCTCCAAAATGGACGTACGCTTTCAACGAAGGATTACTATAAATCGTTGTGTTCTTGTTTTTGCTTATTTTCTGCTATTTAATTGCTTGTTTCCTCTATTTCCATTTCATTTATTTATTTCTCTACAAAACTCTATTGGGTTTTTGTGACCAATTTTCGTGCAAACATTTTGACGCTATCATTAAGAAAACGAATTCTCGGCTTGATTGAATCTCATCATCTACTTATGGATTTCCATATTCGCAAGATAGATCTAGCTTTCTACCAACAAGGAAACTATCCAATCTAACAGATAGATATTATTAGATGGATTAATTTGACTCCACTGCCTTATGTGACCATTTATATATGCATGCGAAGTCAAGTGTTCAAGTTTATATATTTTTATCTTCTCCAAACCGATCCCCTACATGTTGCTTTCAGCAAGTGCAATCAAATCCTAGAATGCCTAAATACCAAAGCAAAGAACCTTCCTGAACATGGGATCAGAATTCATACAAACCACAACTGATCCCTATGTCACATATCCATATAACCGATCGTTCCAGTCCTATGAGCAAATCGATCCTCTAAACATCACTAATATGCTTCTATCTGATCCCATAAGTCGATTTTACATCGACCGTTCCCTCCTCCAGCATCATTTTCTCTGATTACTTCAACATTATCTTTACCAATCCCCTAAGCTTGCAATTTCATCACCTTAATGCCTACAGCCGATCGCACATCATAGATCGATCGATCTTTCTATCAAATCATCCATGTGTTTGAATGATTATGTAATAACCTCGAGTTTTAATTTTAATGGAAAATGATAATAGAAGGGATTAGTGATAAACACGTGCAAACAGAATGGATCGGGGAAAGAATGAGAATGAAGCGATCGGTGAAAATTTTGGTTTGAATATGAAATAGGGATCAACGACTAAATAAAGATGTGACAAAGGAAGGGATTGGTTCATTTTAAAAAGAAATGGATAAGGAACTACTACTCAAATGGTACTTCCAGAGGTTGGAGAACCAAGGTGATAAGACACTAACTGGGGTCGGGTATCGACCAAGTACCCAGGGTAGATTGCAACTGCTCACAACGGACCAGCTTCCAAACGTCTAACGTGGCAGCTATGGTACGACGGCTTAGGTGACGACCGCCCACACTGCCTATTCTTCTATCTCAAAGTATAGTTATCCATCATCAAAGTCATTACTTTCCATGATGAAACTCCTATCGTCTAGTGACGAGTGGTTGTTGTCGAAAATCGAATAAAAACTGTCGGAACGTTCATCATAAAACTCACTCCAGAAATTTCCCTAAGTCAAATATGGGTTTTTGGTCAAGTCACCCGAAGTCGAACCCAAAGCAAACTATGAAAATTCTGGCCCACGGTCAGACAAGGGTAAAACTAAGATTTTCTCCAAGTAAACCCCAATGTGACTCCAAGCACCATCCATCACCAACCCAGCACTTCAAATTTATCCAACTCCAAGCGAACCATGTGTTGACTCCAAGCAAATAGCAGATTTCTTGGGTCGGACTCCAACCTAATGGGGCATACCTTATCAACCCATATCGATCTCACCAGATTTGGGAAAATTTGGGGATCATCATCGATCCATGACCCCATCCTAACTAATTCACCATTCGATCGGCATTTTCAACCACCCAAACATTGAACAATCATGCATATACCATTCATGAGCATTTCAAATAGCCGTAACTGGAAAATGGACCGGATTAACAAAGATTGGAGCATTTCTCCATGTTGAAGCCCATTCGCATAAACCATTCAATGTGTAGAATATCTAAGGAGATCTATGTAGTTAATGCCCCGCTATTACCCTGCTACAATCCCGTTATATCTCATAGTGGATTTCTACCGCTACGATTTTTCCATATAGCCTAGAATATAGTCTTTCTGCTTTAATCCCCGCTATTTCCTCTATATCCCGTTATTTCCGCTATATTCCGCTATTCCCGCTATATCTTTTTTAATAAAATGAATTGAAAAATTGCATTTATACATTATAAAATTATGAAACTAATTTCTTTGATTTAATTTTTAATATATTTTCAAAAATGAAAATAATCTACTATTCTACCAAATTCAATTATATTATATAACATTTTTTAGTTTATTTAAAGTATATTCGAACAAGTTTTTATTTAAAATTATTTATGTATTATTTATAATTCAATTTAATGATAATTTTTCATTTAATTACCATTTATATATTTCTAAAAACATTAAGTATGAGTTTTATATGCTATTTTAAAGCCATCCACTATATCCCGCTATATCCTAGCTGTATCCCCGCTATGACTTTTTGCACCTCCACCGCTTTGAATCTACCGAGCGCATTAACTGCACAAAAGGAGATTCAATATGCCAACCATGCCGGTGTATTATGGAAACACAGACCCTTAAAGCATCTCATGAAGTATGAAAGTACATGAATTTCGCCCAAACGACGAACACAATCAAATGCTGATGCTTTCCCATATTCCTTGAGCGATTAGCAACCATGCGGTTTATGCGATTACCATCCAGATGCATCTCCTCATTTAATCAACTGGCTAAGAAGTTCATCGAGCAATTCAGAATGTATGTGACTCACCCCAAGGACGTGATGTCGTTATCCGACTTATCCCAAGTGTACGGCGAGCACTCAAAGACTTCTAGTAGAGATTTAACACCACTGTCATTGAAGTGAGAAATCTCGAAGAAAATATCATACTGATGGCGTTGGTAAGGGGAATTGATACTAAGACACATTTTGGCGACTGGTTAGCCGGAGAGCCTCCTACAACCTTAAATCGTTTCTATTACAACAAAATCAAAACATAAGCAAGGAGGAGTCGAAGCAGAAAAGGAAAAAGAAAAATGCAGGCCCGTTCGCCAAAGGGATTCGAAGAGAAGTTAGCAATGACGATGCCCTAGATGAGGACTCAGATCCTAGGAGATTACCTAGAATCCTAAAATTCGACCCATATACTCCTTCGAACGATTCAATTGAATGTGTCTACCTGGCGACTCATGACTTAGAGCATTGAAGGAAACCACCTCGAGAGAGTCCACCGAGACCCAAAGGATTTCTGGGAAGTATTGTTTATTTCATGATACATACGGTCATAACACTGATGATTGTAGACAACTTCAAGATGTGATTGGAGAGTTGATCCGAAAAGGAAAGCTTCAAAAAAATATGCTAGCCTTGCAAAAGGGGGAGCAGGAGACGTTTGACCCTTACCAATAAAGACTTTTGATTATTAACTGGACCATGTACGATAAACTTCTTGTTGAGAAGGGATGAGGCAAAGTGGAGTAGCGAGCACACGACGCTGCTTCACCTATCAATAAAATTTATTTCAATTTCAATTATGTTTTGAACTACGACCAACTTGGATTGAACTTCTTGCAAATGATGTAGGTGATCAAGTACCCAAAGTTAGGCATTAAACAACCTCCACGGACCACGATCGGATCTTCAGAGTCTCATTAAGATGAGCATGATTTAACTTCTCATCAACTCCATATTCCATGACTTCGAGGCAAGAGCCCAAAATGGAAAGTGGATGTGACTCGGCCATCCATTATGACAGACCATTTATGCCTTACTTAGAGACCGATAAGGTCAAACTTCGATACAAAGTGGACTCGGCTGACCGTCCACTCATCAACCTTTGCACTTGACTTAGGGACCAAAGAAAGGCTTGGAGTGGATATGACCTGGCTATCCACTCCCTAGCTCCAACTTGAAGTTTATCAAAATACTTATGCCTCTCCTGAAACTCAACGAGATCGGGGTTCAACTAGAAGTGGACGTGATATGACCATCCACAAATTGACTCCTGCCTTGAACACGGGGGGCAGTTTGGGAGATCGACTAAAAGTAGGCGTGGCTGACTGTCTACTAATTAACCACTACCCTCAACCCGGGGTTCAACATGATGTGATCGACCACTCTTCGACTTTCTCCCCTGACTTAGAGGTAGAAGAAATGACTAAGGAAAATGTGGTGCGGCCATTTTTCGAAATAACTCCAGTTCCCAGAGTGTGGACTAGAGTATAAACATCAAACGATGTGATTAACTGCCCATTGACTAACTGTGATCCCTAGAGTGCGAATAAGAGTATAAACAAACGAGTGAATGCGATTTGACCACTCATTCACTAACTGAAACCTGAATTTGATAGGAAATTAACAGACTCATCAAAGATGGAATTCGATCATCCACAAACTAACTCTGTTAACCTAAGACTAGTGACAGGAGCACAAACTACTGAAAGCTAAATACAACATCTCACTATAGCTCTGGCTTGGTGTTCTCTACGACTCAAGGCAACGACCACAGGGAGGACTTAGCAGAAAACCAATCGGAATGACATTCGAAGTTGCAGATAACCACCTATATTGTACTATCGGATCAATAGGTAATATCGATCCAAACTTTCTATATCATGTCGCTGGATAGATGGTCAATATCGATCCGCACCAACCGCAAATGGATGTGACCCGAATGTCCATCGAATAACTTCGGTCACCAAAGCATGGGTAGGAGAATAAACCACAAATGAGTGTCACTTGAAAATTCATTCTCTATCACCCTCCTTTGATCTGTCAGGAGGAGTACGAAACTAGATGAGCATGACTCGATAGCTCCTGAGCTAATTCTATCCCTTGATTCCACTGGAGAACATAAATCAAAATAGATGTGATTAATTGTCCAGTACTCAGCTCATGCCCAAAATATGATGGAGCATTGAAATCTTCCCTCGGGAAAGAAAAGCCAGAATACAATCCAGAATTGGCACGACTCATCCTTCCATCAACTAACTCGATCCCACGATTCGAAGGGAAAGAGTGTAAAACTAAAACAAATGTGACATGCCCGTTCACTTATCGACATTTACCCCTGACTTGGGAGGCACGAGCGAGAATCAAGATGAATACGAACCGATCATCCATCGATCAACTATAAGTCTTTGGAGCTTAGGTGGGAGTATGAACACGACTAGGACGAGATTTGACCGTCCATGCAGATAATCACTCAAAGCATGTAGAACCAATCATTATCGGACTCATCAAGACTAGATCCGGAAGTTCGACCGGAGCGACCGTCATCACATGTCGTCCTGACTGGCTATCTTACCATTAACTATGCATTAGAAATGCTCGAATATAGGGATTCACATCAAATCTAGCTGTCATTCTCTATGCCTACATACACCACCAAAGTGTTGAAATTACAAGACTTGCCTAGGCAAGGGGCCGGCATTGATCCCATCACCTAAGCGACTTTGTAAACCCAATTCAAACATCCCCCGTGCTAAGTATGCTTTAGAGCGGTGTTGTGTAGTGTAATGCAGTTCATACTATACGGAAGTTATGACAAAACTAAAGAGTTCGACCGGAGTGATCGTCATCGCTGACCTTTCCAACCGGATTTCATGTCGAAGGTTATGCGAAACTGTTACGTTCAAACTCAGGTATCGGCTATTGGCATATAAGTATCTAACATTCATATTCAAGTTCATTCATGGCACATGGTACAATCAGTACAAGTAAAAATATGCTAATCTATTTAAATCTGAAGTGTTAAACATCCAATTCAAGGGCATATGCTAGTTCAAGTATGCAAGTCATATATGGCATGTCCCATTGTTCAATTTCAGGTTAACATGGTCTAATATGTTCATATCAAACCAAAAACTGCTTAAGTCCCACTAATACAAGGGATCGAAACCTATCCCATTACTTGGAAAATCCACCTAAGCATTTTTCAGCCCATAACATGAGGCCCTTATCAAGCAACAACACCACAGTCAGTTCATTAAATATATAGACCTGGGAGATGAAGATAGGAGCCTAAAGAATTCAATGTTGCACCCCTTGAGCTAATGATCAACATTATGATCATCCACGATGAACAATCACGGGTCCTAAAGTTTAGATCACAGTTGAGTGCATCGATGATGAAGAAGGAATTAGCCGGCTTTCTTCGAGTGAATCTTGATGCGTTCACTGGACCCGTTCTGACATGTATGGGATCTCATCAACCATCGCGAGCCATGTATTGAATATCAGCCCGAGGCATGTGCCACTGAAGCATGGATCCGGAGAGATCCGCTGCACTTAAAGAGGGGATGGATAAATTCAAAAACAATGGGTTTATCCACGATGCCTTCTACCCAAAATGGGTATTTAATCCAGTTCTTATGAGAAAAGATAATGAAAAGTGGCGAACATGCGTCGACTACTTAGACCTACACAAGGCATGCCTGAAAGACAGCTTTTCGATTTCGAGGATCAACCAGTTGGTAGACTCAACCGTTGGATATGAACTACTTTCATTTATGGATGCATACTCTAGCCAGATCCCGATGCACGTCCCCAACCAGAAGCACGCCAGCTTCATAACTGATCTATGGCCATATTATTATGTTTTGATGTCATTTGGACTAAAGAATGCTGAATCTACTTACTAGATACTGGTCAATCGGATGTTCAAAGACCAAACGGGCAATCGAAGGAAGTATATATAAATGACATGCTCATGAAGTCACGGCGATCAAACGACGACATCGATAACTTGATGGAGATGTTCAGTGTTCTCTGTGACTGTCATCTATTTGATTATTTAATTATTATTGCTTCTGTGCATTAATAACTGAATTTGAATTAGACTGACCCGTGTATTATTTTCTTTCGAATTTAATGCTCGGGTCAGACCGAGTTATTTCAGGTTGTTGATATCTTGTTTTGGGTTGCTGCTTGAGCTATGAAGTTTCTTCATACCTTTTGGAGTAGTTGTTGTCATAGTATAGGATGATATGTATTCATGTATATTATTGTCGATAATGTACTTGCATATGTAACTTCCAGTGTCGACAGTTGTAGTTGTATCATATGTATTGTATCACAAGTATTGTAACTAACTTTAGTTATATATATGAGATTTTACATTATCTGTGTTCCTCATTTATCTTATTTGTGTTATTATTATATATTTGTCCTAAACTATTATGAACCATCCTAGTTTGTTTTATACTGGAATTGAACATGTCGATGGCAGTAAATAAATAAAGAGATGCAAAAGAATATATACCACTCCTATCGCGATAATCAATACTAGTGTAAGGCCTAACTACGGATGGCCGCTCTTATCCAGCCTTATTCTTTGTAATGACAGACGGTATTTCTTTTTAATACTCTTTGTTATTGTGAGCATAGAGGTGGGGCGTCACAGTTGGTATCAAAGCGAGGTGTTTATGGACATAATATAAAACATAACTTAGATGGAACATGTGTTACAACTATATGTTTTATTTGTGCCTTGAGTCAAAACTAAAGTCCTGAAATTATGATGAAATTTTTAAATATCTTTATTTAAAAATAAAAGTGAAATTGTGTTTTGATGATTGATTAATTTGTGTTCTGTTTATCAGAGTGCGCAGCAGAAACAGTGAGACTGTCTTCGCGGAGTACAGTTGATAACCCTTTTGATTTAAAAATCAAGATTTGAGATGCACATTGCTGCATTAATTTTACGTTGAACCGGTGTTTGGTTCTAAAACGTATTTTGTTGCCGTTATTTTTATAACAGGATTTTTAAACCGATGCTAAATTTTTGAAGCACGGTGTTTTGTATACATTTTCGATGAATGAAAATTCTCTGATATTATATTTTGATGCGAATTATTTTGATGAGATTTTGACGTACAAAAATTATTGTCGCTTTGACTTCAGTAACCGTCAAATTTAAAGTGGATTTTTAAGCGGTTATCCCGCAATGCTGATTTTGATATCCTTTTTACGGTGCTTTGAGAAGTGCAATTTCCTTGTCGAAATTGCTACCGATGTTGCTATTTAATCACGTGTTTTAAAAATTGTTTTAAAATATTGTTTCCAAAAATTATACAGTTTGTGCTTTCAAAATAATGAGGAAGCGATTTAAATGCTTCAACAAAATTGAGGACTATGAACCCTCACTTTTACTGATTCGCTTAATTCTGGACTTGTCCGTTTGAGAACGTAAAATGTTATTAATTTAAAATACATGATTTTGCACTTTCAAGGAAACGATGAAGACAATTAAACGATTTAGTAAAACTTGTGGTATGGGACATGTGCATTTTCTATTTCGATTAATTCCGACTCGTTAATTGAAATATTTGTTGTTTGATGATTTTGATGATTTTGTGTGCTTTCGAGCCACTAAGATGGAACTTCGGGTCATATGTTGGACCTTCAGGTCATATGATGGACCTTTGGGTCAAATACCAGTACTAGACCTTCGGGTCACTCTGCGGACTTCGGGTCATTTATTGGGCGCCAAAATTATGATGACAGTACTTGGTAGGCTTCGGCCATATATTGATGCACGTGTGGCGTATCTAAAACTCGCCACCTAATGGGATCGATCCACCTTTTATGTTGATTTTCTAGTCATCTTAATTGATTTCTAGATATTTGTTGTTTCCAATTATCTGCAGGTAACTGGATATTTGTTTTTTCTTATTATCTTTTTTGATAATTGGATATTTTTTGTTTCTGATTATCGTTTTTGGTAATTGGATATTTGTTGTTTCTGATTATCGTTTTTGGTAATTGGATATTTGTTGTTTCTGATTATCGTTTTTGATATTTGTTGTTTCCGATTATCGTTTCTGATAATTGGATATTTGTTGTTTCAGATTATCGTTTTCGGTAATAGGATATTTGTTGTTTCTGATTATCGTTTTTGATATTGGATATTTGTTGTTTCTGATTATCGTTTTTGATAATTAGATATTTGTTGATTTGAGATTTCTGATTATCTTTTTCATAATTAGATATTCGTTGTTTCTGATTATCGTTTTTGATAATTAGATATTTGTTGATTTGAGATTTCTGATTATCGTTTTTGATAATTAGATATTGGTTGATTTGAGATTTCTAATTATCGTTTTTGATAATTAGATATTTGATGTTTCTGATTATCGTTTTTGATAATTAGATATTTGTTGATTTATGTTCTGATTATCTTTGTTGATAATTAGATTTTTGTTGTTTTCTAATTATCGTATCGATAATTAGATATTGCTGTTTTGTGATTCTGTATTTTAATTATCTAATTGGTAATTAAATTTTGCTGATAATTGTATTTATTCAGTTTGTTGTTTTCTGATTATCTATTTGATAATTAGATTTTGTGAGAATTTGTGAAATTCTTTTATGAAATTAAAGGATTTCTTTAGTGTATGTATTCTTTACCTTTATTTTTCTAGCTTAACCAGTTTATGTTAGAAAAATAATTGTTATTGACGATTTAATTATGAAAATTGCGGGGACGCAATTTTTATAAGGAGGGGAGTCTGTAACAACCCAGGGTTTTGCACCGGTTAATTATCGTCATTGGACGATCATATCTGCTGGCTAATTGTTATTAGGCGTTTTAATCGGTTTAAATTCTTTTAAAAATTTGTTAAAAGAGTTTTGTGGGCTTTATCTTGAATTTTGGCCCACGTTTTATTTTGATGTTGGCTTGTATTAGAGTGGATAACCGTTCCCCCCTTCAATCATTTTTCACAAGCCCTAACAAAACATAAGAATGAAAAAAATGGTGGCTAGGGTTTCGATTTCGGCCTCGCTCGATTCTTTGTTGGCCTCGGCTTCGACTCGTAATCGATCTTTAATTTGTGCTCTGGGAAGCAAGGTGAGTGATACCCACTAACATCTAATTCAATCTTAAGTTTGTAGGGTTTGAATTCTTTGATTTTCGTTCGTATACAATGTTTGAGTTCGTCACTTGATTATCTTGGCCATTCTATTTTGTTTTAATACTTGGGATGATTTCTCTGACTTCAGCAGTTTTGTATAAATTGATGCCTGATACTCACGGTGTCGATTCGTGACTTGACCAATTTACTTGGTCACCACGGTCTCGAATTGATTTTTTTGATGTAGATTTCGATGCTGGTGGTTGATTATTGTTTTTTAATCTGTTTGAATAATACAGTATTGATTTTGACTTGGTCTCTGACTTGGTCATCCGGTTTTGTGAATTCGACTCCATGAACTTTAGTCCCATTGCATTGATATTATACTGCAGTAACTTCACTTGATTTGAACTATGCCTTGTCTAGTTCAGTTGATCTACATTTTATGATTTTTGACTCCACTCTCTGATTTCATGAATTTCTACTGGCTTCGGCCTTGATACTGATCGTGTTTACTTCGGTCGTTTTGATTGACTGTTGCATCACTTGCACTGTCCAGTTTTACAGTTGCATATATGTTGTATCTTTTGTGCACTTGGTTTATTATTCACTTTGTATGCTTTAACCTGATGGTTATATGAGTATTGCATGACCATTCATGTTGAGTCTTGTTTCTTTACATTTGGTGATCTTGAGCCTGCATTGTTGTGTAATTTCTTGGTATTGCTGTTAGCTTTGGTTTGGCCTTGCAGTTGTGTTGAGTCCTGATAACAGTGACTTGACCTCTGTATTTGGTTAATGAGTTTGGTCATTGATGCTTTACTCCCTGAATCAGTATGGTTGCATTGATACTCTGTTCATTTAGGTGCCTTGTATATGTTGCCTTCATGTTCATGTACATTTGTTACTGCTTCATGTTCATATACATTTTCTATTTGAGTTTGCACTATCTAGTTTCATGTAGTTGTTACTGGTGCCTTCTTTGGTTCATGATGCATTCACTTGCATACCTAGTCATCATGCAGTTCCCTGTGTTTCGAACATGGCTATTTGACGCAGCGGATAATTCGAAATAAACTTCAATCGATGAAATGTAGCAATCGGTGAGTTGAAGATACCAAAATGCCCAAGTTCGTTGATCCAAAGATACCGAACTCTAGCTATCTCAAACACGTTGATAGCGCACTATACCGTGTTCAAAGATCTACGATTCTTCGCACGTTGATCTAGCGCACTAGATTCCGTGAATCGGCTTCAACAAACGTGGATTCGAGCGCACTCGAATGACGTAAGTGGAGATAGGAGATTACACTCAACTACCAATTGGTATGAAAGCACAAAGCTAACAAAAGAGAAATTTTATTCAAAATCAACAACCCAAAAATTTACAACACACCCGCTATTTATAGGCATTACAACTCAACACAACCTACAACACTCAACTCCTAGGTCGGCACCGACTCACCATGTACGACTCATCTCGGCCGACTCACCATAAGTCGTTACCGACTCAACACACGCAACTCCAACCCCTTACAACGGAATACAAAGTAAACGACTCAACATGACCGACTTAACAGTAAGACCTACATATAACAACTCACCCGGTTCAATACATTACCGACTCAACGTATAACGACTCAAGGATTTGCGCCTTAGCACCCAACACAAACCATAGGTCGGTAACGACCTAACATACAACAGTACACGACTCAAAAAATATACTGCTTATCTCCTTGCCGACTCATCTTAGGTCGTAGCCTGTTAGCTCGGTCCCGACTCATGCCTTCCTCATTAACTCGCACCTTTCCCACACATGCTCCCTTAGGTCGGTCTCGACTCAAGGCCGCCTCAAGTTCCTGCTCAGTGACTCGTGCCGTTTCTTCCCATGTCTTGTTGAGTCGTGGACGCTTTATACTGAGTCGTAGACGACTCAAACCAAGTCGGAGACGACTCAACACCGAAGTCCATTTTACTCTACTTTTGTTATCCCGGAAACGACTTAGGGCCTCCTCCTTTGCTCGTAACCTATGTCCCTTAAGTCGGTAACGACTTAAAATCTCCGAGTTACCCAACTCCACAGCTTCCCCCACACGACCTAGAAGCATGTTAACTCGTGACCGACTTATCTCTTGGGAAATTGTAGATCGTGCTGCATCATCCTCCCCTGGTTGAGAAAAATTCGACCTCGAATTTGCAACTTCTTTCCCAACAATCTCATCTCCATGATACGGAATTAAATGTTTGACGTTAAAGACATCAGAAGTATAAACATCATCTGGTAACTTTAATCGATAAGCATTCTCATTGATTTTTTTCAAAACTTCAACTGGACCCATTTTTCGTGCTTTCAACTTGTTATAAGCACCCACCGGAAAACGATCCTTTGTCAATACGGCATAAACCAAATCACCTTTCTTAAATTCAACATTTCGACGTTTCAAATCTGCAAACTTCTTATATTTCTCATTCGATTTCTCCAATCGTTCCTGAACGATTTTATGACATTCATTCAGCTCTTCAACAAAATCAACAGCTCGTTTAACTGTTCCCTTTGACTGTGGTACTACTGCTAAATCCAACGGTCCCCTGGGTAAATTTGAATAAACAATCTGAAACGGACTGAATCCTGTGCTACGATTTACTGCATGATTATGAGCAAATTCTGCCTGGCATAGCTTCATATCCCAACTTCTCAAATTATCCTGTACAAGACAACGCAACAAATTTCCCAATGACCTGTTAACAACTTCCGTCTGCCCATCAGTTTGCGGATGATAAGCACTGCTGAAATTCAACTTCGTTCCCACCATTTTCCACAAACTCAGCCAAAAGTGACTCAGAAAACGAGTATCTCGATCAGAAACAATAGATTCTGGCAATCCATGAAGTCGATAAATCTCCTTGAAAAATAACTGTGCTACTCGAACTGCATCTGCTGTCTTCTTGCAAGCAACAAAATGTGCCATTTTTGAAAACCTGTCCACCACAACAAATATCGAATCATTTCCCCTTTGAGTTCTCGGCAAACCCAAAACGAAATCCATGCTAATATCAACCCATGGCTTGGATGGTACTGGTAATGGCATATACAACCCCGCATTCGTTGCTGTTCCTTTTGAAACTTGGCAAATATGACATCGCTCCACAAATCTCTCAACTTCTTTTCTCATCGATGGCCAAAAGTAAGATTGTGAAATCAACTGCAAAGTACGATCACGGCCCACATGTCCTTCCTCGTGCAATTCCTTCACAATTTTCATCCTCAGACTACAATCCGGAATACATAATCGATTTCCTTTAAACAGAAAACCATCAACCAACATGAATTCATCCGCACTTCCATCCTTCACTTTCTCAACATATTTCACAAAGTAAGGATCTTCTTCAAGCATCTCTGGCAACATTTCAAACCCCGTCACTTCAACCTTCATTGTCGTTAGTAAATGACTCCTCCTACTCAAAGCATCAGCTACCCGATTTGTCACCCCTGATTTGTGCTTAACGACAAAAGTAAACTGTTGCAAATAAGAAATCCATGATGCATGTCTCGCTGAAATTTTATCCTGTCCCTGTAAATGTTTCAAAGCTTCATGATCTGTGTAAAGAACAAATTCCTTCTGAAACAAATAATGCCTCCAATGCTTGATAGCCTGAACAACAGCATAAAATTCAACGTCATATGTACTGTATCTCATCTTCGCCCCTGACAATTTCTCACTGAAATATGCAACTGGCTTCCCATTCTGACTCAGAACTCCTCCAATTCCAACCTTCGAAGCATCAGTATGCAATTCAAATAACAACTGAAAATTAGGTAAAACAAGAATTGGTGCAGACGTCAGCAATTCCTTGATTCTCTCAAAGGCAACCCCCGCTTCCTCTGACCACACAAATTGTTTACCCTTCATGCAATCAGTCACTGGAGCCATCACGCTACTGAAGTGTGGTATGAATCTTCGGTAGAATGACGCTAGCCCATGAAAACTTCTCACTTCTGTAATTGTCTTTGGCTGTGGCCAATTCTTGACTGCTTCAACTTTGCTCTGGTCAACTTGAATACCTTTCCCTGAAACAACATACCCCAGGAATAAAACACTAGGTGTCATAAACACACATTTCTTTGTAGCAGCATAAAATTGTTCTTCACGAAGAATAAACAACACTTCTCTCAGATGTAGAACATGTTCCTCCGTACTCCTGCTATAAATCAAAATATCATCGAAATAAACCACGACGAACTTTCCAATGAATGGTCTAAAGATTTGATTCATCACCCGCATGAATGTACTAGGTGCATTTGACAAACCAAATGGCATAACCAACCATTCGTACAACCCCTCTCTTGTTTTGAAAGCTGTCTTCCATTCATCTCCAGGTCTGATTCGGATTTGATGGTAACCACTCTTCAAATCAATCTTCGAGAATATAGTTGCCCCACTCAACTGATCCAGCAAATCATCCAACCTCGGCATAGGGAATCTATAACGAACAGTGATCTTATTCAAAGCTCTACTATCAGTGCACATCCTCCAAGTCCCGTCTTTCTTTGGTACTAACAATGCAGGCACAGCACACGGACTCAGACTTTCCTGAATACGACCCTGCTCAAGCAACTCTTCCACCTGCCTCCGTAACTCCTCATGTTCCTTCGGACTCATTCTGTAATGTGGTCGGTGTGGTAACACTGCTCCTGGAACAAGATCAATCTGATGCTGAATGTCTCTAAGTGGCGGTAACTCCTTTGGTAACTCATCTGGAAAGACATCTTCAAATTCTTTCAAAACAGGCTTTACTTCTTCTGGAATCTCAACTTCTTCACTACTCTCTCTCCCAATCAACAAAAACACTTCCGGTTCTTCCTCCACTTCTTTAACAAACTCCTTCAAAGTCAACAGAGTTTTCAATTCTTCAATCTCCTCCAGTTTGTTCTCCTTCTGCTGTTGCTTCTTAGGAACCAAAGTGATTTTAGTACCCTCGAACATGAAACTGTAACTGTTGGCACGACCGTCATGCTGAACTGCTCTATCAAACTGCCATGGCCTGCCCAATAACAAGTGACAAACATCCATGTTCACAACATCACACCAAATTTCATCTTTGTACTTCTTCCCAATCGAAAAATTCACACAAGCTCTTCGACACACTTTCACTTCACCTCCTTTTCTTAACCATGCTAGCTTGTACGGTTTAGGATGCTTCTCAGTTTTCAAGTTCAATTTCCTCACAGCCTCTGTAGAAATAATATTATCGCAACTTCCAGCATCAATAACGAACTTGCAAACTTTTCCCAGAATAGTACATGTCGATTGAAAAATATTGCTTCTCAGCCAACTACAATCCTCCTCTTGCTTTGGTGTCAAACAACTTCTCCTCATCATAAGATTACATCCTTCATCTCCCGACACTTCTTCTTCCTCCTCAACATAAGGTACATTTGAATACTCTGCCTCCTCACCATCATCTGCCTCAACCTCTGCAACCATGGTTCTCTTCTTCGGCTTCGGACATTCGTTGCTTTTGTGACCCAACTCCTGACAATTATAACATTTGAAAACACTACTAGCCTTCGCCTTCTCAACCTCCTTCACCACTGGTTTTGTAACTGGTTTAGGAACATTAGAACTTCCACCAGCACCCCTTGCTTGATTATTAGAGTTAGTAAACACACCACCTCCACGCCTTCCTTGTTTCTCCCAAGCTAACGCTTTCTGATGTGCCTCTACAACGGATCTAGGATCAAACATATTAACCATATCCTGGATCTGCATTCTCAAACCCCCAATGAATCTAGCAGTTAGCTGTTCTTCTGTTTCCATGATATCATTCCTGGCAATGAGTTGGTAAAATTCATCAGCATAATCACTAACAGACTTTGTCCCCTGCCTCAGATTCTGCAACCTTTGGTACATAAGTGACTGGTAGTTGTAAGGTAAGAAAGTAGATCTCATCAACTTTTTCATCTTCTCCCAAGATTCTATCTTTGACTTCCCCATTCGTTCTCGAGTAAGTTTAGTTTGCTGCCACCACGCCAAAGCTCTCCCCCTCAACCTAGTAGCAACCAACTTCACCCTTCGATTCTCCGGCACCTCCTTGAAATCAAAGATTTCCTCCACATTAGACAACCAATCTAAGAACTCCTCAGCAACCATTCCGCCTTTAAACTCCGGAATTTCCATCTTCATACCCGATTCCCAACGTCGATCATCATCAATAACCCGATACGAACGTTGTCCTTGATCTCTATCTCTGTAATGAACACTTCCCCTATCACCGTCAAACTCCTCATCAAAGTCTGATGCATATCGTTGTCTTTCACGCCCTCCAACATCTCTACCACCACTCCTACAACCAACATCCCGTCTATCATGGTCATCAATATTCCTCCTACTTCGATTATCAACACTCCGTTGATCCTGACTTTCTCTCCTCTCCCGATCTGAATGATGTGAAACTCTACTTCCTCCATGAATGGATTCAGGTGAATTTCTTCTTCTACTTTGATTCATATCAATCATAAGCTTCTCCAACCTACCAATGCCTTCATCAATCTTCTCGTGCATACGTTGCTCCATTTGATCGGCCTCTTCTCTTCGATATAGTGCTTCAATGTTTTGATGACGATTGGCTCTCCTCGGTGGCATGGTTGAAAAACTTCCCAAGACTTCAAAAATTCAACACAAGACTTCAAGCTTCAACAAAATAACAAGTTATGGCTCAACACTACACGGCGATGCTTGTCTCGGCTCTCACTAACTCGGCAACGAGTCAACGACTCAAGCAAGATCGGCTCCCACTTGTCTCGGCTTGGCACAAAGTATACACGGCCTCACCTTTCAAACCTTGGCGCGCAACCTCAACAAGACTAAATTCAAACACCTTTGCTCCTTTTGATCCTAAATGGAATGGATCAAACTCTTCAAACTTGATGCAACTTCAATATGAACACAATGAACAACTTCAAACTTCAACACTTGGCTCCAAGAATCAACTTAGCTATGATTGGCTAAGTATGGCTCTGATACCAAAACTGACGCAGCGGATAATTCGAAATAAACTTCAATCGATGAAATGTAGCAATCGGTGAGTTGAAGATACCAAAATGCCCAAGTTCGTTGATCCAAAGATACCGAACTCTAGCTATCTCAAACACGTTGATAGCGCACTATACCGTGTTCAAAGATCTACGATTCTTCGCACGTTGATCTAGCGCACTAGATTCCGTGAATCGGCTTCAACAAACGTGGATTCGAGCGCACTCGAATGACGTAAGTGGAGATAGGAGATTACACTCAACTACCAATTGGTATGAAAGCACAAAGCTAACAAAAGAGAAATTTTATTCAAAATCAACAACCCAAAAATTTACAACACACCCGCTATTTATAGGCATTACAACTCAACACAACCTACAACACTCAACTCCTAGGTCGGCACCGACTCACCATGTACGACTCATCTCGGCCGACTCACCATAAGTCGTTACCGACTCAACACACGCAACTCCAACCCCTTACAACGGAATACAAAGTAAACGACTCAACATGACCGACTTAACAGTAAGACCTACATATAACAACTCACCCGGTTCAATACATTACCGACTCAACGTATAACGACTCAAGGATTTGCGCCTTAGCACCCAACACAAACCATAGGTCGGTAACGACCTAACATACAACAGTACACGACTCAAAAAATATACTGCTTATCTCCTTGCCGACTCATCTTAGGTCGTAGCCTGTTAGCTCGGTCCCGACTCATGCCTTCCTCATTAACTCGCACCTTTCCCACACATGCTCCCTTAGGTCGGTCTCGACTCAAGGCCGCCTCAAGTTCCTGCTCAGTGACTCGTGCCGTTTCTTCCCATGTCTTGTTGAGTCGTGGACGCTTTATACTGAGTCGTAGACGACTCAAACCAAGTCGGAGACGACTCAACACCGAAGTCCATTTTACTCTACTTTTGTTATCCCGGAAACGACTTAGGGCCTCCTCCTTTGCTCGTAACCTATGTCCCTTAAGTCGGTAACGACTTAAAATCTCCGAGTTACCCAACTCCACAGCTTCCCCCACACGACCTAGAAGCATGTTAACTCGTGACCGACTTATCTCTTGGGAAATTGTAGATCGTGCTGCATCACTATTTCATTATTGAGGCTGTTGCATATGTAATCTTTGTTGTGCATAGCCATATATTTGTTGCATTTGCTCTAGTAATTCATGTTGTATGTCAGGTTGCCTCCCATGTTCACTGGTCTGCATTGGGGTTTATCATCCATTCTCCTGTTTAGTATTTGTGCACTTGGCTAGCATACAGACTTCACTGTGACCTTTCACTTGAGACTGTCTGTAGCTGTCTTGACCACTTGATTGCTTTTGGATTTGTTTTCGAATTCACTTGAGTTGAATCCAGCTTGTAGCTCGGATTTGACCTTGTGCTGAAAGTTGTGACATTATTTTATTGCACTAGAGTTGAATCCGGTATTTTGGGTTTGACCTTGTGCTCGTTTGTGAATTTTCATTGTGCATTTGTGTGCACTTTGTTCATTTAGTGGTTACTGGGTGGATGCTGTGCTCATGTTGTTGCAGTTCCATCTGGTTCATTTTGATCTGAGTTGGTGCCGTTTTTTTTTTTTGATTCATAGAGCTTTTGTGTATTTCATCACTATAGTGGCGAGGCAGTGCACGTGAGCGTGTACTGCAGCCAAAACAGTATTGACTTTTTAAGTGATATTTCAATTGTTTGAATTGTTTTGTGTGTCCAATTCAATATTTTGAAATTATATTTTGATTTGGTTTGATATGATCATTTTGTTTTTGTCTAATTATCTATTTGATAATTAGATCATGAGTTTCTAATTATTTATTTAATAATTAGATTTTGTTGTTAATTGCCGTTTAGGCAATTCTGTTGTTTTCTAAATTATCTTTATTGATAATCCTTTCACTTATCTTTGTTGATAATTTGAATTTGCTGATTTTTTGTTTAACACTGTTACGTGGTATATTTACCGTTATCCGATTTCCTTATTGAAGGATCGGATATACGAGATTTCTATGACTGTCGTCTATTTGATTATTTAATTATTATTGCTTCCGTGGATTAATAACTGAGTTTTAATTAGACTGACCCACGTATTATTTTATTTTGAATTTAATACTCGGGTCAGACCGAGTTATTTCAGGTTGTTGATATCTTGCTTTGGGTTGCTGCTTGAGCTATGAATTCTACTCATACCTTTTGGAGTAGTTGTTGTCATAGTATAGGATGATATATATTCATGTATATTATTGTCGATAATGTACTTGCATATGTAACTTCCAGTGTCGATAGTTGTAGTTGTATCATATGTATTGTATCACATGTATTGTAACTGACTTCAGTTATATATGTATATAAGATTTTACATTATTTGTGTTCCACATTTAGCTTATCTGTGTTATTATTATATATGTTGTCCTAAACTATTATGAACCATCGTAGTTCGTTTTATACTGGAATTGAATATGTCGATGGGAGTAAATTAATAAAGAGATGAAAAAGAATATATACCACTCCTATCGAGATAATCAACACTAGTGTATGGCCTAACTACGGATGGTCGCTCCTGTCCAGCCTTATTCTTCGTAATAACAGATAGTATTTCTTTTTAATACTCTTTGTTATTGTGAGCATAGAGGTGGGGCGTCACAAAGAAATTGGATAAAATGACCACTAATATGAACAAGTTCTTTGCTAAAGTTGGTCGAAAACTTGGCTTATCAGCAGCCTCTTCATCCTCTAGCACATTCTAAGAACTAGGATGTGATGTATTAGTTTATTTTGTATGAACTTGTATTGCTCTTTTATCGTGTTATGAAGTATCTCATGTATTAGCTCATCTGTCTATAAAAATTATCTATCTTATGTTTTTCTACCTTATCGTGTCTCTGGAATAAACGTTAGTATAGTATATAAGTTTATATATACATGCTTATTCACAAAATAAATAAGATACATAAAATAATATACTCATGTCGACATGCCTCTACCCACTATGTCGACATATAACTGACAAATTTGATTTTTTTTCTTTTAATTTTGAAATTAAAATAATTAACTTGTGCCTATTCATTTTAAACGAATTTATGCCTATTTAAACACATGTTCCTTCCAGAAACTGGTGCTCTTTTCATTTCTACTTATTTCTATTTGCATCTCTTCACTACTTATCAAAAATGGTTTCCTCTTCTCAAACTCTAAGTGATCATCTTAAAGAAACTCTCAATTCATTCGAGAATCTACTTACTTTTATTCTCCGCAATCAAAGGCACTTAGAACTAAGTCAAATGCAGATGATAAAAGAACAAGAGAAGCATTTTGATTCCCTCCGTTTGATGATTTCTGCCCTCAACAAAGATGATCTTGATGCAAATCCTGTAGGAACTTTAATTCAAGACAACGAAGATTGGGAAGATATTAAAATGGATCCTATCTTTGGAGAAGAAGGATGGGTTGAAGATCCTAGAAATATTAAATCTTCTTATGGTTTGAATTACTTGTTTTCTGAATTGTTTGATTTGCTTTGATTGGAATTGATTTGATTTGTTTAAATAGATTGTATAACATTATACGGAACATAATATATATTGAGTTTAAACTTTCATATTTGTCATGTCTTTATTATTAACTCATGTTTATCTTATAATCTGAATATCTCTTACTGTAGTCTATATATCATCATATCATTCTGTATATTTTTTTCTTACTTCATTAGCACTTTATTTTACATATCATTGTGTAATCTATTTCATATCACATTTCATTGCATATCATCTCATGCTACATTGCACATGTCATACATTTTGCATTACAAACAACATATTGCATATAAGTGTATTTTATTTAGAGGGAGTTTGTATTATTGTCTTATAGTATTAGATTAACAGGGGGTTATATTAGTTTAGGATTAGTTTTTGTTGATGACAAAGGGGTAGAAATATAAAATAGAGTAATTAAAGCAGTTAGGCTTAGATTAAAGGGGAGTTATTAGTTTTAGAAGGAGTTATTGTGAAGGAGAAGTATATTTTATAAACATAGGTTGTCATCATCAAAAAGGGGGAGATTATTAGTCCTTGAGATGACGGTTTTGATGACAACAACCTTAGGACTTGTTATACAATATAAATAATAACATTATAGTTTAGTTATATATGTATACACAAGATATAACCATGCAGGTACCAAGAATGAAGATTGTACAGTATAGAGATTCAAGACTCATGAGTATCAAGATATCAAGAGTTCAATATTTCAAGAGCACAAGATAAGTATTGAATCTAGAATTATATTAAAACATCTTGAAAGCACTTGCATCTTTATTCGAAATTTATTCATGGAATGGAATCCCTTTCGAGCCTGTTAAAGGGATGAAACCCTAGTGGGATGGAACCCATGACAATATCTAGTGGAACATATAGTGGTCCTATTTTGATTTTCACTAATTATGAAAATGCTTTTAAAAAATATATCTCTTATTTTAAATGTTTTCAAAACCTTCTTTTCAAAAAGACATCTCTCTGGTTTTAAATATTTTAGCGTCAAAACTATTTTTATCATTTTTTATATTTCGATTTCAAAATTGTCCTTGGTTTTGAACCATCTCTTGTTTTAAAATATTTAGCTTTAGAATATTACATTTATATGTTTAAACTATATTCAAATATATTTACAAAGTTTAAAAATTAGTTTCACAAATTTGTAGAAACCAATTTTAATAAGAAAATCAAAATCATCAATTTTTCCTAGAGCATGTCGACATCCTTCAACCCCTCTTGTCGACCTGGTGCCCATTAAATTCAAAATTCAAATTTTCAAAAGCAGTGTCTATTCGTCGTATCCTTTCACGAATAGATATGGTTATTGATCTTCTATTAATACCAGTAGTTCTAAATGAATTTTTAATCAGATTTCACTTGTTTTTCTCTCCTCATCATCTTCCACGTTTATTCTAAAGAATCCAAAAATATACTCTGCCAAAATACCATGTGAATCAAACTTGATTATCTCTTGTTTGATTCTCTGCCGCTCTCTCCATTAGATCTCAGTGCTATTAAGAGTTATAGGATCGTTTGTAGATCAAACTGTTGAGTAAAAGGTGCGGTTGAGCCTTGAAATCAATTGGGTGTGATTGTAGCCCCGGAAATCAATTAGATGATCTTGTAACCTGGATAAATCATGAGAGTTTGCCTCGGACTCGAATACAGGAGGGTGTACCTCGTAGCCTTGAAACCGAGGGTGTAATCTAGGAGATCATTTTGAAAAGAAATCTGTACAATTGTGCAGGACTGGATGTGGGATAACTCCGAACCAGTATAAAATCCTGGTGTGTTCTTTCCTTTACTACTTTTATTTAGTATTTACATCTGTATCTGATTCTGTGATTATATCTGTGTCTGTGAATTGCATTTTTTGGTGATTAAATTATATAAGTTTCAAAAAGATTTAGAAAATCCACATAACACCATTCACCCCCCACCCACTCTAGTGTTATTCCAGCCTTAAGATCCGTAATCCGCATTTCTCACACTCTCTTCTATTATAAATGTTATGGTTATATCATTTTGGATCATCAATATTTGTTTTGTGAACTAATTTATTTGTAAAGGGTTTTATGTATTCTTTGTCATACTAAACTTACTTTTTGAAAATATGATGTAAGCTATCTCAATCAACATAGGCTTCAATACATCTTCCAATGGTGTTATGAACAGACATGGAATATTCATAAGCAAAAGATATTTTCCAATTAAACGCATGGCTACTACCAAATACTTAGGAGTCGTGCGCCATAGTGAGTAACTAAAGTTTTCTCAAATGTTTTTCATATTATGTTGCATTAATGTTTACATGGTCTGGATATATCTCTAAATGATTATAGACAGGAAATGTTTTTATACTTAATATTTATAAATAATCTTAAATATAGATGGTCATATGGAATAAATTTATCATGCAACCAATAAAAGGAATTAACTTTAATGATTAAGTATTGCTGACCTATGTAATTTTATTTTAAAGCAACCGAAGAACAAATTATAATTAATTATTTTTTAATAACATTAAGTAAGTGAGATGGTTAATCACATTTTAATTTTTTTTAGTGTTAATTAGTATGAAAAATACCATGTAATAGATATTTCATATGCATTATAAGTTTCAACTTTATGAGCAAACATGTAAGTAAATTTCATGAAAGTTTTCTTATTGTGAAAAATAATATCCCAAAGTAGCAGAGTAGGGATTTTATACATGTTCTTAGTGAATAGTTTGATTTTCTTTAACAAGATTAGTGAAAATTTACTTAACCAAAAATATAAATATATGTAGATAATTTTATTCAATTGTCAATAATCGTATTAGGGAAATATTTTTTGATTTTAATATAGTACTAAAGGCAACATTGTAAAATAGGATCACGTTTTTATCTTATAGGCATAATTGTAACACTTTATTATATGTATTACATATAGCTGGAGCTAGATATATAAATATAAAATATTACAAGTATTCGTACTATCGTTGGATTTATACCCTGATAAAATTCATAGTGTACAACTATTTGGTACTTTAGAGATATTTCATGGTCAGTGATTATTGCTACAATGTTATGTGAAGAGTATAAAGTGGTGAATGTTGATTACATGATAAATGTATAAAAAGAAAGTGGGAAATTATTGAATAAAGAAGTGAATTTAAGTCAAAAAAAACTGTTTGAATGCAGAGTTGGGTAAGAATAAAATAAAAATGTAATGATGTCTATTTGCAGAAATATAAGCGATGTGAAAAAAGTTTACATCAAGTTCATATTTTAAAGAATTTACAAGGACATATTGAAGATTTTTATTGTACATAATTGATAGACAAGTATTTGTCTTTGCTTTTTATGTAAAATATGTATAACTTATCATCGAGTAATTTACTGTTTCTATAAATTTTAGTTCATAATTGATGAACCAACTTTATCTTCAAATTTCAATTCGCTTCATTAAGTTGAATATTTTTTGCTTAAGTGCATAAGTACATATTTTATGATGGCTAAATTAGTTTATTATTTCATAAAATCAGTATGTATAGAAATTGTTGGACTTACTATTTATTTTAGTTCAAAGTTTTAATTCTAATAATATTAGTTATAAGTTTTTCATAGTTCACTTTATTAACTACATTTTTTATGCCATGCGTTTTATTTTCAACATTTATATGTCATCTAAAGTAATTTCATGTGTATCCACTGGTATTTTTCGTCATGGTGATTGCTTATTTAACTTTGAATTATGTTAATTATTATATTATTTCAATTATTATTTTCGTATGAATACTTTAAGTAATGATAAACAATTATTTGGTTATTTCAAAAATTAGACTACATGATGTTAATGTTTATGCAGTTTTGTCCCACCATATAATGATATCTGTCAATATAATGCTTCAAGGCTATTGAATTATTTTCAAATTTAATTAGTATTAGGATCACATAAAAAAAATGCAACTGTTGAAATGTTGTTTGTTTGAACCAAATTTAAAACATTATTTCACTCCTAGCACAATTCGATATGAGGTTTGGAATATTGCTATTATAACAAACTATACATATTCAAATTTATATGTTAAAGTAGGATAAACAAATGTTCAGACCATGTGCTCCTTATATTTAAAAATTAAAATAAAAGCTCATTCTTATAATGATTACCATGTCAGAAATAACTGGTGGTAATTGGAAGCATTGTTGTATAAAGCTATTTGCTTTAGAAAGATTTGTTATCCTTGATGTTTCATGCTTTGTGCGTTTCAAAGAAATTTCATCAACAAATATTTGCTAATAGTATTTTAGAAAAGGCCATGATAATAATATTATAATCCATAGACATATTGTGACGACCCGGAGTTTTGAGCAATATCAATTTAATAATCTTTGGTAATAATAATAATTTGAAAATATCTATCAACAATTTCCTTAACAGTATAAATTTGGCAAGTTTAATTCTTTTGAAAATTTATAATATTTTAATTTGGAAATATTTATTTTGGCAATTTAAAATTGGTAAGATTTATTTCTCCAAAAGTTAATCAGGATAGTTTCTATTTATAATATGTATATATATTGATATATCTTGCAAATAGGAAGTTTTTAAGTAATAAAAGCTGATATATTCAAATTATAATATATATGAATATATATATTATGATTTGGGTTGTGTTTCAAAATTTAATACGGTAATTATCAAATCTAATGATAAAATGATTTTCTATTTGAAATATGTATATATTTGTATATATTAGAAATAGGAAAAATATTGATTTGAATTTAATAAGTATTTTCAAACTTTAATAAATATATAATTTGAAATTTGAAATGTTAATTTGATTTAATGTTTTTGAAAATAATATTTGATATCTAAATTTCTATAACAAAGTTAATTTCTTATTTAATATAGATATATATATTTTTTAAGCTCTTGTTTAAATAAGATTTAAAATGAAGGTTCATTTGTTTTTATTATTCTTTCATTTTAATGTTAACATAAGATAATTGTTTGAAACTCTTATATATAAAGAATTAAATTAAATTTCTCAAATTTATAAACACATGTTATATAGATTTGAATCAAAAGCATAAGTTATTTGTTAATAAATGTTTATTTGAATTTACATGAATATTTATTGAAATCCAAAGCTTATTTATATAAAATAAATACACCATATAATCATGTAAATATTTCATAAATATTTACATAAGGCTTAAATAAATTATAAAAGGAAAAATAACATTTAAAATATTGACTAAACATTTAAAACATTAATCAAACATTTGAAAATAACTTTTGTAAATATTAATTAGACATTACATAACACTTGTTAACTTATTAATATTTGTTAATAACACTTGTAAACATTTTAGGGTGTGTAAAGACAAATGTAAATCATATGCATATGTGTAAGATCCTTAACGCATTACAATGACAAATGTCAATTCTTTTTATTTAATTTAAAAATTAAATTGTAAAATAAGAAGAAATTTATTCTTAAAACTTTCAGCTAAATATTATCTCCATTTCAACAAAAAATATAGTATAAATCAAGATTAAAAAGGAAAGACAATAAAACTATAGAATCTGAAAAAGAAGAAACTGTAAAAAAAGAATCTAGAACAAAGAAGAAATCCGGAGATTCAAATCTTCAAGTTCAAGCTTGCAAAATTAGATTCAGAATTTACAGCAAGGAGATCTATTGTAACAAACGGGAATTTTCGACTTTCGAAACTTCAACATCGATACTCACTTTATCGACTGCCGAGAAATCGAAGGCCAAAAACCCGAAATGTTATGGTTTAAGACAAAGAATTTAAGAAAAGATAATAGAAAAAGATAGAAGAAGAGAGAGAAGAAAACAGAAAATAGGGAGAAGAGAAAATAGAAAATATAGAGGGAAAAGAAAAATAGAACGGAATAGAAAACAACAGAACAACAACAGAATCTCACAATTCGCAGCGGAACAACATATAATAATAAATGAATAATCTTTAAACAAAGAACTATATCAGTTATTACATTACATCACATTTCATTTCATTACATCATATCATCAGAGTATACAACAACAACAAACATCAAACAGTGCAGCGGAAAAGAAATACTATATAAACTAGTAATACGCCGTGCTATCCAGCTTGCCTCCAGCAACTCCAGAATATCCTGATAAACCTAACTCTTGACTGCCCGTGTGGAAATTGGTGGGCACCCAGAGTTTAGGAAGGAAAACAATAAACTCCGAGTCAGTCATGTGACTGGTGTGAGAACTCAAAACAGTTTATTTATCTTTAAAATCAAAATAGAAGAATATTTTTAAAGTCAATTCGCAATGCTTTTAAAAATGAGACTACCATAAGACCTCCTGCCACACACACAATGCAAACGCAGACTTGGAGAAGATTTCTCCTTATGATAGTCAAAGATGCTTGATACGCGTTAAAAATAACATTTGATATTATTACTAGTGCATAGTGTAGAGAAATATTTCGAAAGTAGAATATAAATCTTAGCCAGCATAGACATTCCGAACTATGCCTACTATAGCTAACTATGTTCAATAGCAGGTTACCGCCACATTCCATAGCAGGTTATACAACTAAAACCGTACAAGTCTCGTATTGTTTCTTTGGATTTCCAACGAATGATCAGGCCAAGGAACTTCCCATTGCCACATGAGAATGCCTCTGGATGGACATCCCCGAGAACCAAACCGGATCTCTACCAACACAAGGCCGGGTTACCCCTAACTGAGTAACAACTGACCGAATATGCCATCCCCCGGTCCTTTGGGACCTTTTACCGAGCGCTCGTAATCAATTCACACAATCATAACAAAGTGTTTTCAACATGAGTAAGTATCTGGGCTCCATACCATGATACCACCCTTTTCCAGAAGGAAATGCACACATCCTAAAGGGCGCTACCCCTCATAACCTTGCTGCTTCTTTCCTGTTTTGACCATTCACGGGGTGTGAGGCTCGACGAAGTCACGTCCCCAAAAACATACTTTATACAAAAGCCATGATTTGGGTCAACAAATGATCATAGAAATGATCACCAGGATAGACGATCAAATAAACGATCCTATCACAAATAATCAACACAATGATCATTTACAGCAACACTCAGCATGTCACATTACCAAATTGGGAATATATCGCTGATAACATTCAACTACATAACCTCTGAGCTCGTACGTTTCAGAGAAGGGTGTTAAGCTAAAAGAATAAATTCTCCGCCACCAACAGAAATATATTTGAAAGAAATCGGCTTTACATCTCAACTTGTAATGTCAGACACACAATCCATACAAGTCTGTTCCGGGCTCGAACAAAACCGAAGGCACTTCTTACGAAGCCCTTGCAGATCCGGGTATTCAAAATCCCGATCGAATTTCCCATCACTTAAGAGATCTCAATACCAGGAGCTACCCAGTGCAGAGACAATCGATAGGTCATCCTATCGCTTTTGCAAATACTCGGTCTTCAACACCGATCTTCAATGCAATTCACAACGACGTATCACATATTCGGAATGGGTTATACGACCCCATGGTCCTTTCCCGGTTAACCCGAATAGTGAGCGCTTATTCAAAAATAAGTGTGGCATTCACATTCAATCAAATCACATCAAATACCCATTCAAAGGGAAATATTGATAGTCGGTTATTGAACTATCAATGAATATGCACAACATCACCAGATTCCAAATAATTTTCCAAATTATTTACTTTCCAAAATATCTTTACAAGATATATAATTTCAACACTTCAAAAATAAATCAATATTTATTTTTAAACAAATTCTCCTTCTTTTATAAATTCCTTAGTGAATTTATATTCCAAATATCCATGCATATACGATTTCAATTATTCATTTCAATTTATCTTCAAAAAGATAAATTCTCTAATATTCACTTTATATTGGAAAACATTTCCATTCTTACTTATTCATAAGTAATTCATAAATTTTATTTATTTTCAACACTTAGAAAATATTCAATATACTTAAATCAAAATTAAGTACATATTTCATTCTTTAAGGAAATCATTCTCTTAACATATTTATTTGGGCCAAAACGAATGTTGCGTAAAACATCGTTACGACAACCCAAAAATCACTAGTATAGGGATTCGAAATTAAATAGATATATAAATCCCAATACTATACAAAACATTTCCTTTCGGAAATCATTTACTATAACAACAGTGTTATAGTCCACCATTTCCTTTTATTTCTCGAAAACATCTATTTCAACAATAAATGTTGAAATCTATGGTTTTGAATCTCAACACATTTTAAAACATCGTTAGATCGTTTTAATTCTATTTAAAATATCAAATCTAAACATTTCCTTTAACATATTATTCACTATTCAAAAACGTGAATATATTTTGTTAACAAACTTCATCCTTTCTATACACTTTATTTCAAAGGATTATTCACAGTCAAAAACGTGAATATAACTCCATTAATAGGTTTCAACAATTTACTTATCAAAATAAGTCATTTGCGAATTTATAAAACAACGTTTATAAATTCCATTTCTAATTATTTTATAACAACTTCCTTTTATAAATTTTCTTTATTAACCTATTCGATTTATAACTCAATTATAAACCAAAAGTTCACAGTATAAGTTAAATGCTTATAAAACGATTATTTTACAAAATCGTTCTTTTAAACTTCATAATTTTAAATCTTATAACTTATAAGATTCAATTATTTATCCAAATATATTCTTCAATAACTTTATAAATTTTATAAACCTACTGCTTATAAAATTTCATTTATAACTTCACAGTTCATAATTCTATAAATCTCATTCATTTGTGAAATTCATTCACAATTCTTTCTAACACTTATAAAAGCTCGTTTTATAATTCAATATTTCAATTTATAAATATCCATTTATAAATCTCTTAATATAAATCAATTTATATTACTATTTTAAAACGTCTTTAAATTCCTTTATAATTTGACCATTTTCTTTGATTTATAAAATAATCAATTTTAATAAATCCTATTTTTAAACTTTTATAATATATTCAAAAGTCCCGATTTTAACTATTTTATAAAATCATTAATCCATATTTTCAAAAATCAGCCTTTTGCTATATTTCTCAAAAATCATAATTTTTATAACTTTAAAAATTATAACGTTTATTTATTTAAAATGGATCAATTCCAAAATTATTTTATAAAACGTATACTTTCAAAAAATCACTTTAAAATCATTTTAAAATTTCAAAATCTGGATCCAATGATGCTACATACCAAATAGTCAATCACGACTACAACGATATCATATATCAATATGAAAATCCATCAAATATCAAAATATCTGAAATCAAATAAAAACTGTTGAGGAATCCAGTTGGATCCCTCCAACCTGTTTTCCTGCATCCACAAACATTAGCACAACACCAATTTCGCTCCAGTACGAAATTATCACGGTATATGTTCTTACTAAACATTATCCGCTTAATAACGGCGCAATAGGGTCTCATCCGCTAACAAAAATTGCGGGAAATCAATAACTCCAATATATACATATGCCAATATATATATATTGCTATTATATATAATACCAATTTCACTGTTTATGAAATATTCGCGGTATATGTTTTTATTAAATAACATCCGCTTACTAACGGCGTATAATGTCTATTTTAACAATCAATAGATATTAATCATCATTCAAACATGCATTCAAATATTTTAAATCTAACTATTTAAAATAAAATCGAAACTGATTCGATTGAGTGAGAAGTTCTCACCTTGATTTTATTTCCGTTTTAGCGATTTATTTCGAATAAAATTAAACGGACGTTTAATTTTACCTAAAATTCTCACTAACTCCAAACGACTCCAATCCAACTCCATCGCGTAGTGCTCGTCCATACGATTCCAACGCAACTGGTTTCGCGCGTTTTCGACCTCGTATGAAAAAGTTATGCATTTTACGAAGTTATACGAATTTTTATTTATATAATTACAACATAACTCAATTATTTTCTTTAACCTAATTGATCATCACCGTAGATTCCATCCTCTGCAAATCCTGGCCGAACCTTTCTTTCTCCCTCTCACGTTCTACTCCCCAGTCCATATGCAAAGGCAACCCATCGGCCGCCCCCCCTTCTTCCAATTTTCGCGACAACCTCGATGCTTTCCACCACGATCAGCAAGTGCCATTCGAATGCCCATCACCACACCTTCCTTCGCCGTGAATATTAGTGAGCTCGGTGGTCCCCAGCGCCTCGAAAACCGTGCGCAATCATAGCCGAACGCGGCCAATTTCTGGCCTCCACGCTCCACTATTTCCCATCACCACCGTTCAGATTGTAGTTCGTGTTGCCCTCTTCATTTCTCTAGTTGAAAGTTTTTGGTAAATGTCGATGGATGAGGAGATAAACGAGAGGGAAGATCGAACGTTTATGGCCGTTCATGGGGGTGCTGGCGGCTACTAGGGTTAGGGTTTTTATATAATTTTTTTTTTTAATTTAGAGAGAGGGGTGGTCTATTTATAAGGAACCGACGAAACACTATTCATCCCGGAAATTCCGAACTCCGATTTACGCGCCGTAACCAGCGTTTCTAGGGTTTACCCCGCGTTCCGGACACAATGGAACAGGTTTCGAAAGCTAATTCGGACATCTGTGCGAGTTATGGCAACAAACGTTCAATTTAAATTAAACCGATTTAAATCGATTTCTAGGCGTTTTAATTTGTACCGGACAAACGGTAAATCCAATCGACACGAAATTTGATACCTTACAATAATATCACATTACGGATCCGATGAAACTGGTTTCGTCGAAATCCGAGACTTTTTGAAAAATGGTTATTTTAACTCGCCAAATTAAAATTAAAAATAATTTGATGCGTTTCGAGCTGCCACGATCAAACGGTAACTCCGATTGACACGAAAATTGAAATCCGGTAATAACTAACTATTACGGATCCAATGGAACTAGTTTCGTTCAGTTCTGAGACTGTTCAAAAATTGACTATTTTCACTAGTCGATTTAATATTAAAATATTCAATTTTCACAAATTAACTTTTAATTCGATTTTAAAAGTTCTAAAATATCATTCTAACTCCAACATGATAAAATAAAATTTTACAAATCATTTTCAATCATATTTAACCCAATTTTCAATTATTTCCATAATTTAACATATTAAATTATCGATTTAATTATTCAACAAAATTCAATAATTCAAATAAAATTTATTTGACTTATAAATTCACTTCTTAATATTTAAAATTAATTAAATATTCAAATTTTAATTTCTAAAAATTCTGGGTCGTTAAAATCTTCCCCACTTAAAAGAATTTCGTCCTCGAAATTATTAAGTAAGAAAAGTTACAGAATCTATTAATTTTCCAAAATTCATAGTTAAACTTCTTATAATAACTTACTAAGTTTTCAAATCATACTTAGTTATCTTTTCGAAAACAACTACTATTGTTTAACTTTCAATTAAAAATCAAAGTTAAAGTTTTCAAAAAAAAAATTCCAATTTTCTTAAATTTTTCTAACGCCTTAAATTTTCGGAAAAATTCGCCATAGTCTACATTGCGCGGCTCGATCCGAAAAAAAATGACAGTATATATATCATAAATATACATCTCATCAAGTAATGAGGCATCCCGAAGGGAAAAAATGTAAAAGTACGGTATGTAATCCGAGATATGTACCTTATTATTTTATTAGCGAGCATATACGGCTAATATAGCGCGAAAGCGAGCTCCAAATGCGAAGCAAACGCGATCCACACCTACTAATCACTCAACAAACAACATGAGAACATGCATATAGATAATAGTATCAATATGCAACATATAGCAACATAATAACTATACATGTCAACATATCAAATGTAGGAAAAGCAACAAATGCAAACATCAACCAACTATCATCCAACTAACATTCATAACTAATAAATATTCATTCATATTCTCATTAATATTCAATGAAATAGGTTTTCAATTTAAATCACATTGATTCATTAACAGTGGATGTTTTTACTAACGTTCATTTTCAATTAGTTTATATTCACTAATTCATATTCAAGTTGGTTCACTTCCAATTCAAATTCACTTCTATTCAAAATTTACTTAACTTCAAATTGAATTCCAATTTCTTTAGCTTTCAATTCCATTAACTTAATGAATTATATAAAATCAATCAACTAACAACCATATAACAATCAATGTTTATTAATTGCAACAAAATTCCTTTGCTTATATTCATTCAATTTGGTTTAACACCATCACTTTCAATTGGTTTAATTAAATTGATTTCCATTCAATCATTCAACTTCTACTAACATTAGATTTTAATGAATTAACACTTACATTCATTATTCCATATCAACTTAATTTACATTCAATTCATTCATTCAATTCAATTGGCAATTCATTTAACCATTTTAAGTTGAATTTCATTTACATAACTCAAGTTCATATCTATCACTTAACTTTATTAATTTACTTTGATACTAATATCATCTTCAGTCAACACCTCTTAAGTTATATTCATTTTTACAAACATTACTTGGTTTTACTTAACTTAAGTTCCCACTTATAAATAAATTCAGCTTCCAATTCTAAAGTAAATTTCCATTTTAACTTTAAATTCATCTTTATTTACAACTCATATTCATAAATATATCCAAATAGTTTCACTTCTCATATATATAAGTTTATTTCGCAATTGTAAATCACTTTAATTATAATTCAATTCTTATAATTCTTTTGCTTATACAATTATTCTTTAATTTAGATTATTCAAACAACTAAACAATCCACTTATATACACTTTAATAATTTTGAAAAATTATTCCTTCATATATAAAATATACTCAAGGTAAAATTATTCCATTTACCCAATTTAAAATCAATATTGTGTCGAATTGTTCTATTCAAGTGTTTAGAAACCCCTTCGGCATAGTCTTGCGGACCACGCTGACGAAAGTTCATATGCCACTCAATAAACCAATCATCACAATATAAAACAATTTTATATTCACTAACAAATACGCTCTCATAGCTATTATTACACTCAAACTCAATCTAGAGTACTACTGACTCTATCTCTAATGAGTAATACCCAACAGAACCATGGTTGTCGCTTAACCATAAGCTCTGATACCAAATGTAACAAACGGGAATTTTCGACTTTCGAAAATTCAACATCGATACTCACTTTATCGACTGCCGAGAAATCGAAGGCCAAAAACCCGAAATGTTATGGTTTAAGAAAAAGAATTTAAGAAAAGATAATAGAAAAAGATAGAAGAAGAGAGAGAAGAAAACAGAAAATAGGGAGAAGAGAAAATAGAAAATATAGAGGGAAAAGAAAAATAGAACGGAATAGAAAACAACAGAACAACAACAGAATCTCACAATTCGCAGCGGAACAACATATAATAATAAATGAATAATCTTTAAACAAAGAACTATATCAGTTATTACATTACATCACATTTCATTTCATTACATCATATCATCAGAGTATACAACAACAACAAACATCAAACAGTGCAGCGGAAAAGAAATACTATATAAACTAGTAATACGCCATGCTATCCAGCTTGCCTCCAGCAACTCCAGAATATCCTGATAAACCTAACTCTTGACTGCCCGTGTGGAAATTGGTGGGCACCCAGAGTTTAGGAAGGAAAACAATAAACTCCGAGTCAGTCATGTGACTGGTGTGAGAACTCAAAACAGTTTATTTATCTTTAAAATCAAAATAGAAGAATATTTTTAAAGTCAATTCGCAATGCTTTTAAAAATGAGACTACCATAAGACCTCCTGCCACACACACAATGCAAACGCAGACTTGGAGAAGATTTCTCCTTATGATAGTCAAAGATGCTTGATACGCATTAAAAATAACATTTGATATTATTACTAGTGCATAGTGTAGAGAAATATTTCGAAAGTAGAATATAAATCTTAGCCAGCATAGACATTCCGAACTATGCCTACTATAGCTAACTATGTTCAATAGCAGGTTACCGCCACATTCCATAGCAGGTTATACAACTAAAACCGTACAAGTCTCGTATTGTTTCTTTGGATTTCCAACGAATGATCAGGCCAAGGAACTTCCCATTGCCACATGAGAATGCCTCTGGATGGACATCCCCGAGAACCAAACCGGATCTCTACCAACATAAGGCCGGGTTACCCCTAACTGAGTAACAACTGACCGAATATGCCATCCCCCGGTCCTTTGGGACCTTTTACCGAGCGCTCGTAATCAATTCACACAATCATAACAAAGTGTTTTCAACATGAGTAAGTATCTGGGCTCCATACCATGATACCACCCTTTTCCAGAAGGAAATGCACACATCCTAAAGGGCGCTACCCCTCATAACCTTGCTGCTTCTTTCCTGTTTTGACCATTCACGGGGTGTGAGGCTCGACGAAGTCACGTCCCCAAAAACATACTTTATACAAAAGCCATGATTTGGGTCAACAAATGATCATAGAAATGATCACCAGGATAGACGATCAAATAAACGATCCTATCACAAATAATCAACACAATGATCATTTACAGCAACACTCAGCATGTCACATTACCAAATTGGGAATATATCGCTGATAACATTCAACTACATAACCTCTGAGCTCGTACGTTTCAGAGAAGGGTGTTAAGCTAAAAGAATAAATTCTTCGCCACCAACAGAAATATATTTGAAAGAAATCGGCTTTACATCTCAACTTGTAATGTCAGACACACAATCCATACAAGTCTGTTCCGGGCTCGAACAAAACCGAAGGCACTTCTTACGAAGCCCTTGCAGATCCGGGTATTCACAATCCCGATCGAATTTCCCATCACTTAAGAGATCTCAATACCAGGAGCTACCCAGTGCAGAGACAATCGATAGGTCATCCTATCGCTTTTGCAAATACTCGGTCTTCAACACCGATCTTCAATGCAATTCACAACGACGTATCACATATTCGGAATGGGTTATACGACCCCATGGTCCTTTCCCGATTAACCTGAATAGTGAGCGCTTATTCAAAAATAAGTGTGGCATTCACATTCAATCAAATCACATCAAATACCCATTCAAAGGGAAATATTGATAGTCGGTTATTGAACTATCAATGAATATGCACAACATCACCAGATTCCAAATAATTTTCCAAATTATTTACTTTCCAAAATATCTTTACAAGATATATAATTTCAACACTTCAAAAATAAATCAATATTTATTTTTAAACAAATTCTCCTTCTTTTATAAATTCCTTAGTGAATTTATATTCCAAATATCCATGCATATACGATTTCAATTATTCATTTCAATTTATCTTCAAAAAGATAAATTCTCTAATATTCACTTTATATTGGAAAACATTTCCATTCTTACTTATTCATAAGTAATTCACAAATTTTATTTATTTTCAACACTTGGAAAATATTCAATATACTTAAATCAAAATTAAGTACATATTTCATTCTTTAAGGAAATCATTCTCTTAACATATTTATTTGGGCCAAAACGAATGTTGCGTAAAACATCGTTACGACAACCCAAAAATCACTAGTATAGGGATTCGAAATTAAATAGATATATAAATCCCAATACTATACAAAACATTTCCTTTCGGAAATCATTTACTATAACAACAGTGTTATAGTCCACGATTTCCTTTTATTTCTCGAAAACATCTATTTCAACAATAAATGTTGAAATCTATGGTTTTGAATCTCAACACATTTTAAAACATCGTTAGATCGTTTTAATTCTATTTAAAACATCAAATCTAAACATTTCCTTTAACATATTATTCACTATTCAAAAACGTGAATATATTTTGTTAACAAACTTCATCCTTTCTATACACTTTATTTCAAAGGATTATTCACAGTCAAAAACGTGAATATAACTCCATTAATAGGTTTCAACAATTTACTTATCAAAATAAGTCATTTGCGAATTTATAAAACAACGTTTATAAATTCCATTTCTAATTATTTTATAACAACTTCCTTTTATAAATTTTCTTTATTAACCTATTCGATTTATAACTCAATTATAAACCAAAAGTTCACAGTATAAGTTAAATGCTTATAAAACGATTATTTTACAAAATCGTTCTTTTAAACTTCATAATTTTAAATCTTATAAATTATAAGATTCAATTATTTATCCAAATATATTCTTTAATAACTTTATAAATTTTATAAACCTACTGCTTATAAAATTTCATTTATAACTTCACAGTTCATAATTCTATAAATCTCATTCATTTGTGAAATTCATTCACAATTCTTTCTAACACTTATAAAAGCTCGTTTTATAATTCAATATTTCAATTTATAAATATCCATTTATAAATCTCTTAATATAAATCAATTTATATTACTATTTTAAAACGTCTTTAAATTCCTTTATAATTTGACCATTTTCTTTGATTTATAAAATAATCAATTTTAATAAATCCTATTTTTAAACTTTTATAATATATTCAAAAATCCCGATTTTAACTATTTTATAAAATCATTAATCCATATTTTCAAAAATCAGCCTTTTGCTATATTTCTCAAAAATCATAATTTTTATAACTTTAAAAATTATAACGTTTATTTATTTAAAATGGATCAATTCCAAAATTATTTTATAAAACGTATACTTTCAAAAAATCACTTTAAAATCATTTTAAAATTTTAAAATCTGGATCCAATGATGCTACATACCAAATAGTCAATCACGACTACAACGATATCATATATCAATATGAAAATCCATCAAATATCAAAATATCTGAAATCAAATAAAAACTATTGAGGAATCCAGTTGGATCCCTCCAACCTATTTTCCTGCATCCACAAACATTAGCACAATACCAATTTCGCTCCAGTACGAAATTATCGCGGTATATGTTCTTATTAAATATTATCCGCTTAATAACGGCGCAATAGGGTCTCATCCGCTAACAAAAATTGCGGGAAATCAATAACTCCAATATATACATATGCCAATATATATATATTGCTATTATATATAATACCAATTTCACTGTTTATGAAATATTCGCGGTATATGTTTTTATTAAATAACATCCGCTTACTAACGGCGTATAATGTCTATTTTAACAATCAATAGATATTAATCATCATTCAAACATGCATTCAAATATTTTAAATCTAACTATTTAAAATAAAATCGAAACTGATTCGATTGAGTGAGAAGTTCTCACCTTGATTTTATTTCCGTTTTAGCGATTTATTTCGAATAAAATTAAACGGACGTTTAATTTTACCCAAAATTCTCACTAACTCCAAACGACTCCAATCCAACTCCATCGCGTAGTGCTCGTCCATACGATTCCAACGCAACTGGTTTCGCACGTTTTCGACCTCGTATGGAAAAGTTATGCATTTTACGAAGTTATACGAATTTTTATTTATATAATTACAACATAACTCAATTATTTTCTTTAACCTAATTGATCATCACCGTAGATTCCATCCTCTGCAAATCCTGGCCGAACCTTTCTTTCTCCCTCTCACGTTCTACTCCCCAGTCCATATGCAAAGGCAACCCATCGGCCGCCCCCCCTTCTTCCAATTTTCGCGACAACCTCGATGCTTTCCACCACGATCAGCAAGTGCCATTCGAATGCCCATCACCACACCTTCCTTCGCCGTGAATATTAGTGAGCTCGGTGGTCCCCAGCGCCTCGAAAACCGTGCGCAATCATAGCCGAACGCAGCCAATTTCTGGCCTCCACGCTCCACTATTTCCCATCACCACCGTTCAGATTGTAGTTCGTGTTGCCCTCTTCATTTCTCTAGTTGAAAGTTTTTGGTAAATGTCGATGGATGAGGAGATAAACGAGAGGGAAGATCGAACGTTTATGGCCGTTCATGGGGGTGCTGGCGGCTACTAGGGTTAGGGTTTTTATATAATTTTTTTTTTTAATTTAGAGAGAGGGGTGGTCTATTTATAAGGAACCGACGAAACACTATTCATCCCGGAAATTCCGAACTCCGATTTACGCGCCGTAACCAGCGTTTCTAGGGTTTACCCCACGTTCCGGACACAACAGAACAGGTTTCGAAAGCTAATTCGGACATCTGTGCGAGTTATGGTAACAAACGTTCAATTTAAATTAAACCGATTTAAATCGATTTCTAGGCGTTTTAATTTGTACCGGACAAACGGTAAATCCAATCGACACGAAATTTGAAACCTTACAATAATATCACATTACGGATCTGATGAAACTGGTTTCGTCGAAATCCGAGACTTTTTGAAAAATGGTTATTTTAACTCGCCAAATTAAAATTAAAAATAATTCGATGCGTTTCGAGCTGCCACGATCAAACGGTAACTCCGATTGACACGAAAATTGAAATCTGGTAATAACTAACTATTACGGATCCAATGGAACTGGTTTCGTTCAATTCTGAGACTGTTCAAAAATTGACTATTTTCACTAGTCGATTTAATATTAAAATATTCAATTTTCACAAATTAACTTTTAATTCGATTTTAAAAGTTCTAAAATATCATTCTAACTCCAACATGATAAAATAAAATTTTACAAATCATTTTCAATCATATTTAACCCAATTTACAATTATTTCCATAATTTAACATATTAAATTATCGATTTAATTATTCAATAAAATTCAATAATTCAAATAAAATTTATTTGACTTATAAATTCACTTCTTAATATTTAAAATTAATTAAATATTCAAATTTTAATTTCTAAAAATTCTGGGTCGTTACATCTATCAACATACAATTCTGGAAAATATTGCAGCAAGATGTAAAAATTCAACATGCAAAATAGATTCTAGAGCCTGGAAACAAACAATTCTATCTTCTGCTTAATCTGGTGAGTAAATGATTTCTTTTAAAATCGGTTTAAAACCTGGATTCAACTTGTTATTGTGATGACATCATAATGCTATCTGAAATATTGGATTTAAATTGGAATGCATGTTTGAATTGTGAATATTTGATTTTCCTGTGAAGTTAAACATATGCTCTGTAACAGGCTTCATTTTCATAATAAAATCAATAATCCCATATTGAATTTGTATTGGCCTTTGATGTGTAAATAAAAGTTGATTGTAAACAAGTAATCTATCACCTAAAAATATTTACAGGATTTTAAAGTGAATTATTGGCTCAGGAATTTTGAATTTACAGTAAATCTTTAATTTGGGTTAAAACTTTTGAATTCAAATTTGAGTTTTGATTTTATAACTGAAATTCAAATAAGAAATCATGATTTTAGAAGCTGGAACCACGAATTTTAGATTGGTAACTTGTGTGAATTTGGGGTTTGATTGTTTTGAACATTTCGACCAAATTAAGGCAAACGACGGCAAAGTTGTGGACGTGGTTGTGCTCGAAGGTGGAGGGGACAACGGTGATCATCAGAAAATTAATTTGGAAAATTATTGGTGAAGAGGTTGGCCGAAAATTGGGTGAGTAGGGTTTTACAACCTGATGATGACGATAATGTTTATCTCGATTTCGTGGCAACATGGAACAATCGGAGTCGACCGCGTGTGGTTATGGAGGCACTAGGGAGTGAGGCGGAGCTTCGAGAAGGTTCGCATGGCTTATCGATTCAGGGATCATTGGTGGTGGTCGAAATTCGAAGGCGTGTGGTTTTTGGAACTTTGATCTTGAGGTCGAATTTTGGAGCTCGATCGAATTGAGGTTGCTGGGTCTTGCGAGTTTTTGTCGAGGTCATTTGTGACTTGGTGGAGGCCAGCGTGGGGTTCGCCGTCGACCGGTGTGGTCGTGCACGTTGATGTGCACAGCTGTGTGCATCAGGGGGTGATGGTTTTTGGGTAGAAGAAGAGGAAGGGTTGGAACTCGAATCATTCTTCGGGTAATTGTAGTTTTGTCTCGAAGCTAGGTATAGGGTTTGGGGATACTCGGGTTTTATTTGGTTTTACTCGAGTTTTACGCGAGTAATTGCAGTGTGTTGCTCGGGTTTGTTGAGCAAGGTTCTTTTTTGAGTTCAGCAGTTTTTAAGTCTTTAAAAAAAATTAACAGTATTGTTTTTTTAAAAGATTTTGAAACCAAAAGGAACTTGATTTTGAAGATGATCAAAATTTAAACCAAAAGTTAAACAAGTTTAATTATAAAACTAAATTTGTTTAAAGTTAAGTTTTAAACAAAGTTCTTATATTTTGAAATATAAAAGTTTTAAAAATAAATAAGTGGATTTTAATAATAGGTTTGTATTAAATTTTATTTAATAACTTTGGAGAAGTTCAAAATGTTTTTATTTGAATGTTTAAAATTATTTTAATTATAATTTATTTCAAATATAATTTATTTTAAATAAAGTTCAATGATAAGAATTTGATAATCAATTATAATAAAGATTTATCTTATGTAAATTAGAATTTTGATTTATCTAAAGATAAATAATTGTGAAAATAATTAAGATAGTTAAATTTTTGTTAATAATCAAAGTGTTATTGGTTAATAGAACAACTTAATTAAGGTAATGATTTACTTCATTAAGAAGCTTTTTAATATAATAAATTAAAAAACATTTAATTAATTTAAATGATTAAGTTAAATAATTAATTAAGAAATTAATTAGTGATTAATTAAAGATAATCACTTTGGAGTTGATTAAGTATTTTTAACTTCAAAGCAAATCATGGCGATAGCTTCTTCTTCGTTCTGTTTCTTACCTTACTGATTCTCCCGCCTCTCCCATGCCTTCCCCCCTCTTCCTCCAATCCTTCCCGCTTCCCATTCCCCGTCTTCAACGCGTTCTGGTAGGATCTTTAATGGCACTTCTTCTGTGACTATGATACTGCCCATGCTCGACAATGCTGAATATCCCCCATTGCCTTCTGCTAATTTTCCGCCCCCTGTTTCTGTCGTTTGCCAAAGTTCGAGCTCGGATTGTGGTGTCTTGTCGTCCTGAGCATTTGAATGTTGTTGCAGCTGATAATTGTGTTGCTAATCTTGGTTTTGAAGTTGACTCAGTTGCTATTGTTGCTGATAAATCCAGTAGTGCACGATGCACATCATCTGCTCGATAAAATGCGGTTGACAATGGTGTCCCGATCCCCAATGTTTTAAGCTCTGGTGATTCCTTGCTTGCTGACTCTTCTGCTGATGACGATCGATGCCCATTTCCTGCGGCCTCAGTTGGTGATGAGGATTGTCGACCAGCTGCTCCCTGTCCATCTGCTCCCAAAACTTGGTCTTCACTATTTTCTACCTTGCCCCGTAATGCGGGTGTTTACGATCCTGTTGAGTTTGAAATTGTTAAGGAAAATAGAGTGATGATCCCTCTCCCTGTTGTTATGCAAGCTGCTATGGAATTTTGGTCAGAATATGTGGTTGGCTTCTTTTTGGACCCTAAACATCGCCTTCATGATGTGACTGCTGTTTGTCGGAGGGCCTGGAGTCTTCGTGGTGGCCTCCGTGTTAAGCTGGTTGACTCCTTGTACTACCTGTTGTTCTCCTCCCCTGAGGAACGTAGTCGTGTTCTTGAGGCCGAGCCCTCCTTCTTTGATGGTCAACGTTTTATTATTACTACCTGGTCTCCAACGGTATCTAGTGCTCGTGAACAAGTTTTTCTATCCCTGTTTGGGTTTATTTCTCTGAAAATTCCTTCTGCTCTTCAACCGCTGATTGGGTTGAATTGGCTTGCATGCAATATTGGCAAATTGAAATGTTTTGACTCAAGTACAGTTGCACGTGAAAAGCTTGTTTACGCTAAGGCTCTCATTGAGATTACCCCCCTTAAGCCTCTTCCATCCTCTATTCCTGTTCAGCCAGCTGTTGGCCATGTGATGGATGTCCGTGTTCGTTATGGATGGGTACCTGACATTTGTTCCTGCTGTCATTCTTTTGGCCATTTAGCTTTCGCCTGTTCGCAGTCTGTTGTATCTGCTGCTGCTCCTAAGTTTCCTCGGCCTCCACTTAGGAAATGGGTTCCCAAAGTCTCTCAAGTTGCATCTCCTCCTGCAGTTCCTTTATCTGATCCTGGACCGTCACCTGTCCATTGTGTTGGTCCGGTGGCTCCCATTGTTGTGTCGGATCTCTCTCCGCCTCTCGTTGTTTGGGCTGAGTCTGAGCATTGTTGGGTTGATCGTCGTTCTGATATAAGATTCAACCCTGTGGATGATTACTATTTTAGATTTGTTTCTGATGACCTATTGGACTTTCGTTGCCTTTATTACAGAATTTCTGGTGATTCCTTGCTCCTTGATTTGGAGGGTTTGTATGCTGAGAAAAATTCTGTAATTCTTGCTGATACTGCCTGGGATCGATCTTTTATTTACTCTTTTGATGCTGAGATTTATGATCCCTCTCTTGTTGTTCTATCTCGCCCCTATTTTGGACTTCTTGGGAATGGGTCTTTGGTTTCAACCCTTGTGGATGATAATGTAGGTGTTTCTTCCTCTTCGAAGGAGAATTAGTCATGCTTTTATTTTTAGTAGCTGTGACATTCTGTCATACTCCTGTGTTGTATTATCCTCTTTCTTTTAGTAGTTAAGGTGCCTCAACCTTACTCCTGTATTTCAAATTTTTATTACGTTCATAATAAAAGTGGATGGTCCACTATAAAACAGGCTGGCCATGCCAAAAAAAAAGTATAATTACTGGGTGAAGTAATTAAGTGGTTAATTACTAGAAGTAATTAAGTAAAAGATACTTTCTTTGTGAAAGTAATTAAGTGGATGTGATTAAGAGTTAATCACTTATGTTCTTAATTAAAGAATTAATTAATATAATTAATTAAAGGTCTAAATTATTTAATTAATGGTTAATTAATAAAGAAATTAAGAGTAATTAATTAAGTGATTAATTATTTGATAAAGTAATTAATTAAGGAAGAATTTTAATTAATGAAAGTAATCATTAATTAATGGAAATAATTGATTAATTGTTAATTAATAATTAAATGATAATTAATTTATAATTAAGTTTTAATTACTAAATGTAATTAAAGGAAATTAATCAAATGCGATTAATTAAAAAGTAATTAATTAAATGTGATTAATTGAAAGTAATTAATCAAGTGTGATTAATTAAAAGTGATTAATCAGGTATGATTAATTAAAGGATAATAAGAAATAATTATCAAGGTAATTAAATAATAATTAATCAAATGTGATTAATTTTAAAAGGGTAATTAAGAGATAATTACTTGGATAATTAGGAAGTAATTAATCAAGATGATTAATTAAATTTGTGATCAAGGAATAATTACACAAAGTAATTGAGGGATAATTAATCAAGAATGGTTAACTCAAAATGAATAATTAAAGTGATGTTTATTAATTAATTTGTAATTAATTAATGAATAGTAAGATGGATTGATGATAATCCAAGTGTTTATGTAAGGATTAATTTAATTAAGGATAAATTAAATTAATCAAATTGGATCAAACCTTGTTATGGATGATGAATGATTGGTTGATAAGTATCATTGGATGAGTTAATGAGATTGAATGATATTGAATGTCATTGGTTGATAAGTATCATTGGATGTTGAATGTCATTGGTTGATATGTTGTGACATGAATGTGATATATCTGAGATGTGATATATATGCTGCTTTGTGATATGTATGGATGAATTTGATAATTGTGAATTATCTATCTGTGTATTATAAATCATCCATTTATGTTAAGTGATATTTCTGAATATCTACTGTTTAAAACCCTTAAGTACAACTTGGACATTAAAATGGCATTTGGATTCGGTGAGACCAGAATTGGGTTTCCATATTTGGATACCCGAAAACCACATCGATCCAAAATAAACGTTAGGTCGTGAATCCAAGTGGAGTGCAAGTGAAAACTCGAGGTGTAAGAACTATTTGTCAATATAACTCTAGGGATGATTCCGTGATGAGTTTGACGGAAATAGTACTTACAGGTTCGAGATGGTGATTCAGAGTGCAAGGGCTATGGTCGTTGACTCTGAGTGATTCCAAAATGAGTGCAACGAGATAGTGCCTTCGGTTCCGTTCGAACCCGGAACGGACTTGTATGGATTGAATGCTTTCAGAACATCATCAGGTGGACGATGAGCATTCTAAGATAAATGTGTCCTACAAAGGTAATCACAGCCTCAAGCCTCATCAACCAGCAATGGCTAAAACAAGGGAGGTGCAGCAAGGTTAAGTGGGTCATGCCCAAGTAGGACGAGATTCATCCCTGTCTAGATGTCCCTTTTATTTCGGCTTTGTGGGCAGTTGGATCTGCAACCAACTACGGGGTGGTCTTATTCGGGACTGTTCAGTAAGGAATGGTCCCGGCCTTGTGTTGCAGGGGAGCGGGCGTACTCCTCGGTATGGTGATCTAGGCCACATACTGTGACGGGCGGTACCCCAGTAGCCCTGCCATTGTTGGAAACCCATTCTTCCTACGAGACCCTACGGTTTTTTTTTGTATTGCCCACTTTTGTGGCTAGTAGCTGGAATTTAATAATGTAACAATTTCCGCTATTTCATATTTACTTGAAAACCCTAGACACTATTACAATATCACTGGATTTCCTATCAAATGTTTTGGTTAGCGTAAGGTAAAAACTTTACCATGTTTATGTGTGGAAAGTCTTACGTGATACCTTTTCTTTTCAAAGGATTTTCTAAAGTTAAGCAACTTTAAATCGTTTACTCACACCAGACCCCTGTCTGACCCGAGTGTTTATTTTCTGTTTTATTAAACTCTTGGGTACTCATATTCTGTATGAGTAGACAAGTGATTCAGGTTATCTTTGACGAATTCTGGAGGAGCTTTCGAGCAGGAGGCTTCAGCGTGTAGATATATAGTTAGAGTTTCCGCTGTGTGTTATTCTGTATAGTTGTTCTTGTATTGTAAATTAGACATAAATGTTATAACTGTCTAAATTGAGATGTATAGTTGTGTACTCTGATGTATATGATACTATATATATGTCATATATTACATTTCATTCATTCCGCTGTGAGATTTTATGTGTGTTGTTCTTTCTTCTCTTTCTTTTCTTCTTCTATCTCTTTCTTTCTTAATTAGTGATGCGTCTTTCTGGTGATAGAATGTCGGGTCGCTACAGTTGGTATCAGAGCATTAGGTTGAGTGAATACCTAGGCTCTGGAGTGGTGTCTATCTTGAGAGAGCGTACTTGTAATTTTTATATAGATATATTTTTATACCCACCTAACCTGTTGGGTTATCTGTTCGGATTTTTCAACATAGGTTATAGAGGTAGATAAGGTAGGAGTGTGTGGAACACGACTACCACTATTGGAAGAGGCTTATATGTTATGGTTGGAGGTGTGTTTGTCGAGATTGTAAACCTAATACTGTGTCGAATGAGCATTGTAGATTGGTGAAAGGATTTCATTGATCCCAGAGAATGTCTTTTCAAGGATTGGAATATATTCTTGGAGTGTGAGATTGTTTTGCTCTCGAGTAAGCAGGGATTTCCAAGAGTTGAGTCTGTTAGCTGAGCAGAAGCAGGTAATGGTATCTTAGTGACTTCAGAAAGAAATAGCTGAGTGGTGTGATGCGGTATCCATAGATGGTTCTGAAGATGTTCTTCAGGAGCAAGATTTAGATGGTGTTGGAGAAACATTGATGCCTACTGCAGGGAAGATTCGGATGTTTAGAAATTTTCTGGATCTCAAGTAAGGGTGTCTTATCTATTTTGAAGTATGAGACTAAGGTTGATGAATTACCTCATTTCGAACATGGTCTCATTTGTTTTCTTAAGAAGAACAAGTGGTTGGTGTTTGGTTTGGAGCTGAGTTTCTTGACCAGATGTCTACTCGTCTCAAGGATCTTTTTGTGGAATTGGGTGATAGTTTTGTGTTTCAAGGAGCTTGTTGTTAAGGATGATCTTTTGGCTTGGCAGTATCATTGAAGTGAAGTTTGGAACCAGCAGCGTAGATCTGTTTCTTCGATGATTCTTTCTTCGGGATTCTACTATCGGCAGACTTGGAAGATAGTGAAGGCTTATCCATTTCTTTAGGAGGCTCAGAAGAGCAGGATATTTGTAGGAAGTGATTTATCAGTTTTTCTGGTAGATAAGCCATTCTAGAAGATTGATCGTGATTAGGGAAGCTGTTCTAGTGGGTGAAGATAGAACAGTTTTTTTGGAATCTGAACTGAGTAGAATCGCAAAAGTGACTTGCGATTAGTTTGGGAATCTTTGAGTATTCTTTGGCTTGGGATTGAGGAATCTCACATGAGGTGAAAGCTATAAAAGTAGTCAGAGATTTTCCAGGGGTTTTAGAGGGAATCAGAAGTTTACCGCATCAGAGATTGAGTTTTCTTATTGACTTGGATTCCAGAAGTAATTTTGATGGTTCAACCATGTAGAGGGATGACTCTTGAAGCGAGAAGAGTTGGTGAGGCAGCTCAGGATTCTTTGGAAAGGATTGATCATCTAGTTTCTAGTTAAGGATTCTGCTGGGATGTTTTGACCAAGTAGAATGGGTCAATAAGATTTTAAGGGTCGGATGAACAGGGTATGGATAAAGTTTGTGCTCGAGTTCTTCAATAGCATTCTTATCTACTCTAGATCAGAGTTGCACAGCGGAAGCGAGATAGCAGTTATTCTAGAATGGGAACAACCGAGAGTTACAGTTTTCTTGGATTAAAGGATTTCTACAGGAAATTCCAGTATAAAGAATTTTTTTGGATTTGTAAGGCAAGGTTGTCAGGTGCAACTATTTAGCTATTCCAGATAAGAGATGTAGGTCTGAAGTCCACAATGCTTGTGGAATAAAGTTGTGTATTGGATTTCAGCAAATTTTTGAGAAAGTCATTTTGTTGAGTCGGACCTGGAGAATTGGTTTGATTTTTGGTCCAAGTTTGTTTCATGAAGCAATCAGCAATGGTTAAGCTGATCAAGAAAGTTGAAGGTGACTCAGAGCATCAGAAGAGTTATGCAGTTAAGAGTTGAAGAGATTTGGAATTTGGATATTGTTTTAGTTTTATCCGATCAAAGGAGATATAAGACTGGATAAAACTGGAGAGCTAGCTTCGGAGGTATTTTGAGTTTTTCCTGTGTTCTCTGGAGATTAGATATTTATCTACAGGATTGAATTGCAAGTTCGGATAACTACAATTCATTATACTTCACATATCTCTGAGGAATATGTGTATGATTCATCGAGTGATAGAATCAGCTGTTCAGAAGGATCTGGATGTTGAGCTGATTTTGAGTTTAGTCTGATATCTTGTTCAGATTTGTAGGATCAGATGAGGAGTTCTTGGTTATAGTAGTATAGTTACTTAAGAATCTGTAGAGCGAGTATTCCAGTATAGGTACCTGAAAAACTCTAGATAATATTAGAAAGTTCTATTCAGAATTTTGTCCGATAGATAAAATTATTTTGTTTAAAATTGGTTGCTATGATAGATAGTGTATGATTGATTGTGTGATTACTGATTGTAATCTAAATTCTTTTGCTGGGTTATTAAATTATTTTTGCTTTTAAAATTTCGGGGATGAAATTCTTTTAAGGGGGAAGGAATGTGACGACCCGGAATTTCGAGCAATATCAATTTAATAATCTTTGGTAATAATAATAATTTGATAATATCTATCAACAATTTCCTTAACATTATAAATTTGGCAAGTTTAATTCTTTTGAAAATTTATAATATTTTAATTTGGAAATATTTATTTTGGCAATTTAAAATTGATAAGATTTATTTCTCCAAAAGTTAATCAGGATATTTTCTATTTATAATATGTATATATATTGATATATCTTGTAAATAGGAAGTTTTTAAGTAATAAAAGCTGATATATTCAAATTATAATATATATGAATATATATATATATATATATATATATTATGATTTGGGTTGTGTTTCAAAATTTAATATGGTAATTATCAAATCTAATGATAAAATGATTTTCTATTTGAAATATGTATATATTTGTATATATTAGAAATAGGAAACATATTGATTTGAATTTAATAAGTATTTTCAAACTTTAATAAATATATAATTTGTAATCTGAAACATTAATTTGATTTAATGTTTTTGAAAATAATATTTGATATCTAAATTTCTATGACAAAGTTAATTTCTTATTTAATATAGATATATATATATATATTTTAAGCTCTTGTTTAAATAAGATTTAAAATGAAGGTTCATTTGTTTTTATTATTATTTCATTTTAATGTTAACATAAGATAATTGTTTTAAAACTCTTATATATAAAGAATTAAATTAAATTTCTCAAATTTATAAACACATGTTATATAGATTTGAATCAAAAGCATAAGTTATTTGTTAATAAATTTTTATTTGAATTTACATGAATATTTATTGAAATCCAAAGCTTATTTATATAAAATAAATACACCTTATAATCATGTATAAATATTTATATAAGGCTTAAATAAATTATAAAAGGAAAAATAACATTTAAAATATTGATTAAACATTTAAACATTCATAAAACATTTGAAAATAACTTTTGTAAATATTAATTAGACATTACATAACATTTGTTAACTTATTAATATTTGTTAATAACACTTGTAAACATTTTAGGGTGTGTAAATACAAATGTAAATCATATGCATATGTGTAAGATCCTTAAAGCATTACAATGAAAAATGTCAATTCTTTTTATTTAATTTAAAATTTAAATTGTAAAATAAGAAGAAATTTATTCTTAAAACTTTCAGCTGAATATTATCTCCATTTTAACAAAAAATATAGTACAAATCAAGATTGAAAAGGAAAGACATTAAAACTATGGAATCTGAAAAAGAAGAAACTGTAAAAAAGAGAATCTAGAACAAAGAAGAAATCTGGAGATTCAAATCTTCAAGTTCAAGCTTGCAAAATTAGATTCAGAATTTACAGCAAGGAGATCTGTCAACATACAAATCTGGAAAATACTGCAGCAAGATGTAAAAATTCAACATGCAAAATAGATTCTAGAGCCTGGAAACAAACAATTCTGTCTTCTGCTTAATCTGGTGAGTAAATGATTTCTTTTAAAAACAGTTTAAAACCTGGATTCAACTTGTTATTGTGATGATATCATAATGTTATCTGAAATATTGGATTTAAATTTGAATGCATGTTTGAATTGTGAATATTTGATTTGCCTGTGAAGTCAAACATATGCTCAGTAACAGGCTTCAATTTCATAATAAAATCAATAATCCCATATTGAATTTGTATTGGCCTTTGATGTGTAAATAGAAGTTGATTGTAAACAAGTAATCTATCACCTAAAAATATTTACAGGATTTTAAAGTGAATTATTGGCTCAGGAATTTTGAATTTACAGTAGATCTTTAATTTGGGTTAAAACTTTTGAATTCAAATTTGAGTTTTGATTTTATAATCGAATTTCAAATAAGAAATCATGATTTTAGAAGCTGGAACCACGAATTTTAGATTGGTAACTTGTGTGAATTTGGGGTTTGATTGTTTTGAACATTTCGACCAAATTGAGGCGAACGCGGCAAAGTTGTGGACGTGGTTGTGCTCGAAGGTGGAGGGGACAACGGTGATCATCAGAAAATTAATTTGGCAAATTATTGGTGAAGGGGTTGGCCGGAAATTGGGTGAGTAGGGTTTTACAACCTGATGATGACGGCGATGTTTATCTCGATTTCGCGGCAATATGGAACAATCGGAGTCGACCACGTGTGGTTCTGGAGGCACTAGGGAGTGAGGCGGAGCTTCGAGAAGGTTCGCATGGCTTATCGATTCAGGGATCATTGGTGGTGGTCGAAATTTGATGGCGTGTGGTTTCTGGAACTTTGATCTTGAGGTCGAATTTTGGAGCTCGATCGAATTGAGGTTGCTGGGTCTTGCGAGTTTTTGTCGAGGTCATTTGTGACTTGGTGGAGGCCAGCGTGGGGTTCGCCGTCGACCGCCGTGGTCGTGCACGTTAATGTCCACGGCTGTGTGCATCAGGAGGTGATGGTTTTTGGGTAGAAGAAGAGGAAGGGTTGGAACTCGAAGCATTCTTCGGGTAATTGCTGTTTTGTCTCGAAGCTAGGTATAGGGTTTGGGGATACTCGGGTTTTCTTTGGTTTTACTCGAGTTTTACGCGAGTAGTTGCAGTGTGTTGCTCGGGTTTGTTGAGCAAGGTTCTGTTTTGAGTTCAGCAGTTTTTAAATCTTTAAAAAAATTTAACAGTATTGTTTTTTTTTAAAAGATTTTGAAACCAAAAGGAACTTGATTTTGAAGATGATCAAAATTTAAACCAAAAGTTAAACAAGTTTAATTATAAAACTAAATTTGTTTAAAGTTAAGTTTTAAACAAAGTTCTTATATTTTGAAATATAAAAGTTTTAAAAATAAATAAGTGGATTTTAATAACAAGTCTATATTAAATTTTATTTAATAACTTTCGAGAAGTTCAAAAGGTTTTTATTTGAATGTTTAAAATTATTTTAATTATAATTGATTTCAAATATAATTTATTTTAAATAAAGTTTAATGATAAGAATTTGATAATCAATTATAATAAAGATTTATCTTATGTAAATTAGAATTTTGATTTATCTAAAGATAAATTGTGAAAATAATTAAGATAGTTAAATTTTTGTTAATAATCGAAGATTTATTGGTTAATAGAACAACTTAATTAAGGTAATGATTTACTTAATTAAGAATCATTTTAATATAGTAAATTAAAAAAACATTTAATTAATTTAAATGATTAAGTTAAATAATTAATTAAGAAATTAATTAGTGATTAATTAAAGATAATCACTTTGGAGTTGATTAAGTATAATTACTGGGTGAAGTAATTAAGTGGTTAATTACTAGAAGTAATTAAGTAAAAGATAATTTCTTTGTGAAAGTAATTAAGTGGATGTGATTAAGAGTTAATCACTTGTGTTCTTAATTAAAGAATTAATTAATATAATTAATTAAAGGTCTAAATTATTTAATTAATGGTTAATTAATAAAGAAATTAAGAGTAATTAATTAAGTGATTAATTACTTGATAAAGTAAATAATTAAGGAAGAAGTTTAATTAATGAAAGTAATCATTAATTAATGGAAATAATTGATTAATTGTTAATTAATAATTAAAGGATACTTAATTTATAATTAAGTTTTAATTACTAAATGTAATTAAAGGAAATTAATCAAATGTGATTAATTAAAAAGTAATTAATTAAATGTGATTAATTGAAAGTAATTAATCAAGTGTGATTAATTAAAAGTGATTAATCGGGTATGATTAATTAAAGAATAATTAAGAAATAATTATCAAGTTAATTAAACAATAATTAATCAAATGTGATTAGTTTTAAAAGGGTAATTCAGAGATAATTACTTGGATAATTAGGAAGTAATTAATCAAGATGATTAATTAAATTAATCAAGGAATAATGACTTAAAGTAATTGAGGGATAATTAATCAAGAATGATTAATTCAAAATGAATAACTAAAGTGATGTTTATTAATTAATTTGTAATTAATTAATGAATAGTAAGATGGATTGATGATAATCCAAGTGTTTAAGTAAGGATTAATTTAATTAAGGATAAATTAAATTAATTAAATTGGATCAAACCTTGTTATGGATGATGAATGATTGGTTGATAAGTATCATTGGATGCTGAATGTCATTGGTTGATATGTTGTGACATGAATGTGATATATCTGAGATGTGATATATATGCTGCTTTGTGATATGTATGGATGAATTTGATAATTGTGAATTATCTATCTGTGTGTTATAAATCATCCATTTATGTTAAGTGGTATTTCTGAATATCTACTGTTTAAAACCCTTAAGTACAACTTGGACATTAAAATGGCGTTTGGATTCGGTGAGACCGGGATCGGGTTTCCATATTTGGATATCCGAAAACCACATCGATCCAAAATAAACGTTAGGTCGTGAATCCAAGTGGAGTGCAAGTAAAAACTCGAGGTGTAAGAACTATTCGTCAATATAACTCTGGGGGTGATTCCGTGATGAGTTTGACGGAAATAGTACTTACAGGTTCGAGATGGTGATTCAGAGTGCAAGGGCTATGGTCGTTGACTCTGAGGGTGATTCCAAAATGAGTGCAAAGAGATAGTGCCTTCGGTTCCGTTCGAACCCGGAACGGACTTGTATGGATTGAATGCTTTCAGAACATCGTCAGGTGGACGATGAGCATTCTAAGATAAATGTGTCCTAGTAATCGCAGCCTCGAGCCTCATCAACCGGAAATGGCTAAAACAGGGGAGGTGCAGCAAGGTTAAGTGGGTCATGCCCAAGTAGGACGAGATTCATCCCTGTCTAGATGTCCCTTTTATTTCGGCTTTGTGGGCGGTTGGATCTGCAGCCAACTGCGGGGTGGTCTTGTTCGGGACTGTTCAGTCAGGAATGGTCCCGGCCTTGTGTTGCAGGGGAGCGGGCGTACTCCTCGGTATGGTGATCTAGGCCATGTACTGTAACGGGTGGTACCCCAGTAGCCCTGCCATTGTTGGAAACTCATTCTTCCTACGAGACCCTACGGTTTTGTTTGTATTACTCACTTTTGTGGCTAATAGCTAGAATTTAATAATGTAACAATTTCAGCTATTTCATATTTACTTGAAAACCCTAGACACTATTATAATATCACTAGATTTCCTATCAAATGTTTTGGTTAGCGTAAGGTAAAAACTTTACCATGTTTATGTGTGGAAAGTCTTACGTGATACCTTTTCTTTTCAAAGGATTTTCTAAAGTTAAGCAACTTTAAACCGTTTACTTACACCAGACCCCTTTCTGACCCGAGTGTTTATTTTCTGTTTTATTAAACTCTTGGGTACTCATATTCTGTATGAGTAGACAAGTGATTCAGGTCATCTTTGACGAATTCTGGAGGAGCTTTGGAGCAGGAGGCTTCAGCGTGTAGATATATAGTTAGAGTTTCCGCTGTGTGTTATTCTGTATAGTTGTTCTTGTATTGTAAATTAGACATAAATGTTATAACTGTCTAAATTGAGATGTATAGTTGTGTACTCTGATGTATATGATACTATGTAAATGTCATATATTATATTTCATTCGTTCCGCTGTGAGATTTGATGTGTGTTGTTCTTTCTTCTCTTTCTTTTCTTCTTCTATCTCTTTCTTTCTTAATTAGTGATGCGTCTTTCTGGTGATAGAAAGTCGGGTCGCTACACATATTCCTTGTTTTCATATAACTAAATACATATAAATTGTATTGGTATTAAAATACATGGTGAACACCGTGTGCGTATCACAGGTTCACACTGATTATTTATAAAAGTGAAATAAATTTGTTTTTAGTAGTTTATCAATAATTTACATGTTTAAACACTATTTGTTATTGTAACTACATGTGATTTAGTGATATTGTGATATTTATAATCGTTCATGATATGTAATTACTTTCAAACTATTCAATTTCAAACTTTAACTTGGTATAACGATGCTAAACCACCACTAAATTCAAATTTAAAATTTAAAAATCTATTCCTAAATTAAAACTAGAAATATTCATCATCAGTAATTTTCAATGTGTATACACTTGTTCTCTATTCAAAATGTTGCTAATTTAGGACTATTTAAGTTGTCAAATTTTAAAATCCATTGTTGATGCAATAGTCATAATTTCCGTGCAGCCTTTTCTACTTCAAGAGCTAACTGGATTAATAATAAAACAAGTTAATGTCCCAATAATTACAATGCCATGGCCGAATTTACAAATCTCCTAAATAATCTTATCTACAACCTTGATCAGAACGAGGGGTCTTCGCAGTCCTTTCCTGCTCACTCTCCATCTCCTCCGTCGAATTCTTTGCCGCCCTCACCACCTCTAACTGCAAAGAATATTCATGTTGTTGATGAAGAAGGTTTTCAGGTCATTCAGAATAGAAAATCAAAATTATTGAATGAAGATTCTACTTCTCAAATGCAGCGTATAGGACTTGGTTCCTATCAGTTAAATCTAAAACAAGGTAATTTGAATCAATCAAAACATTTCATCAGAGGTGCAAGCCAGGGATATTTCAATTCAAGAAACACTGCAAATGATAGAATTTCATCAAGAAATGTTGCAAGAACCAACCAACAAGTCATAAACTCAGACAATCATTTCAGAAACACAAGAAGGAATTCAAGAATCATTCAAAGTAATGGTAATTCTATCTCTCAATCCAATTCTAACCTGATCAAACCTTCTTCATGGTAGAAACGATCAAGAAAGGAGGTTCAAATATTGAATTTGAACTCAAGTATGTCGCTCCTCTCTCCATTAATGAGAAGGGAATAGTGGTGGTAAGCACAGAGGCCAGCAAAAGGGAAGAAAGTAAATGGAACTCCTCAGTATTTGCCTGTGTATTTGGGAATAAACCCACTTATCATCATTTCAAGACTGTAATTGCTAAATCCTGTAAACCCACGGGTAATTTTGATATTTTTACTAGTAATAATGGATTCTTTTTAATCAAATTTTCCAATGCTTCAGATTATGATAATGCTATTGATGGGGGGCCATATTTTATCAATGGAAAACTGATTATCATGAAAAAATGGAGCAGTAAAATAAATCTTGACAGAGATTTACTTTCTACTATGCCTATTTGGATCAAACTACCTGAATTAAACCTTAGACTATGGGACAATGAAATATTAAGTTCAAGTGCTAGTGTAGCTGGTTTTCCCCTCAAATTGGATGATCATACTGCTAAAGAAATTAGACTTTCTTTTGCAAGAATACTTGTAGAAACTAAAGCAGACTTAGATCTGCCAAATGAAGCTACATCTCATTACATGATGGTGAAAACTTAGTTCAAAATATTGAATATGAATGGGTTCCTCTTAGATGTAAAACATGTTCGTGTTTTGGTCATTCTTTGGAAAATTATGACTCTAAATTGGTTTGGAAAGGAAAATAAAGCATGCAAGGAAAAGCTGTTGTCAACAGTAACATTTTGCTAGAGAAAAGAAGTGAAATTGCAACATTACCTGTTTATAGTGACAAAAATATGTTGATACCCTAGGTATTGATTTTGATGACAACAACTGCATAAATATTACTACTAACGTATCTCTGAGTTATACAGTCATATAAGATATATTATGGATATATTTACAAAGTTAAACAAGAATAAGGTGGAAGTAAATGAATTACAGAAGAAGGTTAATCAGAGCAATTGAAGAAAAAACCAATTAAGAGAAGAATGTTGAAGGATAAAAGTGTTTGATATAATGAGGAGTTATTTGAACCTTAGAATATCTTGTTAAAGATCTCATGGCAATTATACTTGAAGATCATCAACCATTGACTTCAATCTAATCACAAAAATCCACAAATATAAGGTAATTTGAAATGCTGAAAATTTGCAACACTTATTAGTGTTGCTGTTCATTTTGCAACATACCCATATTGACATGGGGGGTAGGGGGATGCTGACATGCTAGCCGTTTTTCAGGATTTCAAATTTTAAATGAATAAACATTTCCCTCCACCTCTTCATCAAAAGACATGTCTCTTCAACCACTATATAAAGACCTCTGAAAACGAATTTTAACATCGAGAATTCTTATTTTCTCTTACTCCTCCAAACATTTGCAAAAGAAATCCATTGCATATTCTTTTAATCTCCTTGCAAATGGATGCTGTTTCACTCCAATTTTTCACTGATTTGCAAACCACACAATATCAGAGAGTTATACTTTAATTCACATCATTCTTTATCTGATTTCATCCTACTCCTCAAAGAATTCAAAGATATATTGCTATTGGAGGTCTATAGGATCATTGTACTGAATCTGCAAGAATCTGTATTGAAGATACGACTACTTGCCATAGTTTGTTATTAGTGATAAGAAGAAGGTATTCTTATAGCCTCTGAAATCAAGAGGGTGTGTCTTGTAGCTGTGAAACCAAGATTGTAGAGATGTTTATGCCGCCCGTGGAAAGCAAGCGATCATAGTGGAATTCTGCAAGATAGAGTGCAGGACTGGATGTAGGATTGGTTAATCCGAACCCGTATAAAAATCCAGGCGTTATTTACATTACCGCATTTTACTTTGTTACTTACTTATTCTTTGATTACTTCTTTCTATTTGCAATTTGAGTAAATACAGTTTTATATTCATAAGTAGTTAATGCACATTCCACCTTCTAGTGTCTGAATAGCCTTAAGATCCAACATTGTGTTGTAGCCACTCCAGTTTTCAACATTTGGTATCAGAGCCTTGGGTTTCATAAATTCATAACTTGGTTTTTGAAAAGTATAAATGGAAAATGACACTAGTAACACATTTTTTAACACTTTTGTAGAAGGGAAATCTACCACTAGACCCCCTCTATTTAATGGCAGTAGTTATGCATATTGGGTTTGTAGGATGAAATGTTATTTGCAGCCTAATAGTTTGGATATTTGGAACATTACCCAAATAGAGTACATAGAGCCTCAAACTGAATATTAAAAATGGACATTAGACCAAAAGACACAAGCACTTAATAACTCTAAGGCCATGAACATTTTATTTTTCTCCTTAGATAGAAATGAATTTAATCGAGTGTTTATTTGTAAATCTACATATGAAATTTGGAGAACACTGCAAATCACACATGAAGGCACCATTAAAGTAAAACAAACAAAGATATTTATACTAACTAACCAATTTCAGCTCTTTCAAATGAAACCGAATGAGTCTATTTTTGACATGTATTCTAGATTTCAAGATATAGTACATGCACTAATATCATTTGGAAAGAAAAATACCGAAGAAGACTAAGTCAAAAAGATCTTGAATTCACTTTCTAGTGAATGGGATCAGAAGACTCTAGCAATCGAAGAAGCCAATGATATTAGTACTATGAAAATAGAACATTTAATTGGCAACCTGATGTCCTATGAAGTAAAGTTGTAGACTAGAAAAGAGAATCAGGCAAATGAGAAGAAATCACTAGCATTCAATGTTATGATCGACAAAGATGAATCAGATGATGATTATATTGATGATGATATCGAGTTTATGACCAAGAAGTTCAATAAATTCTTGAAGTATTGGATAACAAACAAACTTCGAAAAATTAACAATAATAATTCTAGAAATGGAAATGTTGTTAAGTGTTTCGAATGTGATAAACCCGGTCATTTGAAAAGAGACTGTCCCTAACTGAAGAGATCAAACACTTGTAATAAGGAGAGGAAACAGGCATTCAATGCAAAATGGTGATTCAGATACATCATCAAGTGATAGTGATTCAAAAACAGAAAATGCCCACATATGCTTCATGGCAAAAGATGACCAGGTATGAAATTTCAATAAAGAAATTACTAATGTTTTGAATGATATGTATCGGGGATATAAAATACTTAGGAAAGAGTACAACAATTGTTTGGCGGAGATAGATAGATTAAAAATATTTAATGAGAGGTTAACTGAAGAAAAACAATGTATAAAAGATGAAATTGAAAGACTTAATGAGTATAATAATGAAAAGGATTTGACACTTGGAAGTTTTGAAAAACTAAAAAGTGAAAATGAATCCTTAAAATCAGAAAACCTTTCAATGAAGTCACAGATCACCGATCTGAATGACAAACAACATCTCTGAACAATGTTATTCTTAAATGTAATAAGATTTTGACAAAATGAAAACCGATGTTGATAAATTTAACAAAGAGAAGGATAATCTAGAAAAATTATTATCTACATATAAACACACTAGGAATAAACATGGACTTGGATACCCCCTAAGGCTAAATCAAAGAAAAATAGTATTCAAAATACTAAGTTTGTTAAGGCTACTAAGTTCAAACCAAAACCTAGGAAATTAAAGTTAAAACCTCCAAATAGATTCAATAATTTATGGGTTCCAAAAAGGTTGGATGATATTGAAAAAGAAAATTATATTGATAATTTTATTAATAAGGTTCATTCATCTAATGATTATGTCTAGAAAGGACATTCAAACTCTTCATGGGTTTGGCATCCCAAAACTTAACCCCGTGGACCCAGAATAAAAAAGGTACCAGTGTGCATATTTATAATTTTTCAGGTACCAAACAATGTATATCAGATACCAGATGCTCAAAGCATATGACAAGAAATCTATTGAACATTGGATAAATATGAAAAGTATTTGTTATTGGCATCGGCAAAGTCGGTAACTCTAAAACTCGTATTATTATTTGATAAGTTTATTTCATGTTTTGGATTGATTTGGTTTCCCCTCATGTGTTTTATTTATAAGCATTTATCTCTATATAAAAAAACTCTACATATTGTCTAGCAGTGATTTGAACGACTCTTTTTCTCCCTTTTTTGTTGATGAAAAGGGGGAGAAAAGGTATAAATATACTAGGCAAAATGATAAGGGGAGAGGAGTGCACAGAGTAAGGGGAAGTCAAATATAAAAGTATTACATTTTATCTCTCAAATATTTGTATGGTTGTCATCGTCAAAAAAGGGGAGATTGTTAATATCCTAGGTATTGATTTTGATGACAACAACCACATAAATATTACTACTAACGTATCTCCAAGTTACGCAGTCATATCAAATATATTATGGATACATTTACAAAGTTAAACAAGAATACAGTGGAAGTAAATGAATTATAGAAGAAGGTTAATCAGAGCAATTGAAGAATAAAACATAATTAAGAGAAGAATGATGAAGGATAAATGTGTTTGAAGTGATGAGGAGTTGGTTGAACCTTAGAATATCCTTTTAAAGATCTCATGGCAATTATACTTGAAGATCATCAACCATTGACTTCAATCTAATCATAAAAATCCACAAATATAAGGTAATTTGAAATGCTGAAAATTTGCAACACTTATTAGTGTTGTTGTTCATATTGCAACACACCCATGTCGACATGAGGGGTAGGGGGATGTCGACATGCTAGCCGTTTTTTAGAATTTCAAATTTTAAATGAAGAGACATTTCCCTCCACCTCTTGACCAAAAGACACGTCTCTTCAACCACTATATAAAGGCCTTTGAAAACGAATTTTAACATCAAGAATTCTTATTTTCTCTTACTCCTTCAAACATTTGCAAAAGAAATCCATTGCATATTATTTTAATCTCCTTGCAAATTGATACTGTTTCACTCCAATTCTTCACTGATTTGCAAACCACACAATATTAGAGAGTTTTACTTTAATTCATATCATTCTCTCTAATTTCATCCTATTCCTCAAAGAATTCAAAGATATATTGCCATTAGAGGCTTATAGGATCATTGTACCAAATCTGCAAGAATCTGTATTGAAGATACAACAACTTGTCATAGTTTGTTGTTGGTGATAAGGAGAAGGTGTTCTTGTAGGCTGTAAAATCAAGAGGGTGTGCCTTGTAGCCCGTGAAACCAAGATTGTAAAGGTGTTCTTGCCACCTGTAGAAAACAAGCGATTATAGTGGAATTCTACACGATAGAGTGCAGGACTAGATGTAGGATTGGTTAATCCGAACTAGTATAAAAATCCGGGTGTTATTTACATTACTGCATTTTAGTTTATTACTTGCTTATTCTCTGATTACTTTTTTTTGTTTGCAATTTGAGTAAATATAGTTTTATATTCATAGGTAAGTAGTTAATACACATTTCACCACTTCTAGTGTTTGAATAGCCTTAAGATCCAATATTGTGTTGTAGCCACTCTAGTTTTCAACAAAATACTCCTCGATCTTCTGTGGGTAATATTGGAAAGATTATCAACATACATGATTCATTTACTATGCAAGAATCTGCATCTAAAAAATTTTCTCAAGAAGGAAAAAAAGAGCAGACAAGGTTGGAAATGAGGCTGAAATTTCTTTTAAATCATCTGAAATTACAAAGAAAATCAATGAAAGCATTTTTGTACCTCAAAATGTAGAAGACTCGGTTATTCAAGCAAAAGACACAGAAATTCAAGCAATAGAAGAATCCTCTGTTGCAGAAGCTATGAGTTTGGATGATGGCTTTTACATTAATAATATCTTATGTAAGGAGTCATCAGAAAATCACAACATCGGTTACTTAGCTACACATCTCTCCATGCTTACCAAAAACACAGCTTCTGATTTCAATATTCAAAAAGCTATCAGTTTAGTCTCAAATTCCGCTTCAACCTCAAGGAAAAGTAGAAAAGACACAAAAGAAAAAAGAAAAGGCAGAATGAAAAGAATAAAATATATTGTAGACAATGAAAGAATTGAAGAAACAGAACACGGTGATTTTAAAAGGAAATATATCATCAAAAATTCCAAATGGGAAGATCAGCTGAAAGCATTAAAAAAACATCATACAAAAAGAAAGGAAAGAGGATAGAGACTTTTAAAGAAGAGGGAAATCATAGTGCATAAACTGTTACTATTACTTGTATCCTTTTGAGTATCCTTTTTCTAATAATTCTCTGTTATTTTTGTGACGATTATTTCTTGGAATGTTAGAGGTCTCAATTCTCCTGTAAGAAGATTAGACTTGTCTAATCTTCTTATACCTGCAAATCCCAACATTGTTGGTTTGTTAGAACACAAATTAGATAATTCTAAAATTATTGATTATCAAATAAAAAATTTAAATAACTGGAATATTATAAATAATAACTAGTGGGGGGTATGGTAGAACTGTTGTCATTTGGGACCTTAAAATTTGGGATATTTATCAACATTTTGTAAACTTCCAATATATTCACTGTAAATGTACTAATAAAGGTGGTTTTCAACTTGAAATTACTTTTGTTTATGCTTCTTACAGTGAAACTGAAAGAGTTTCTCTTTGGAATAATCTTGAAATAATTAACTCTAATATGATTCATCCATGGATTATTATGGGTTATTTTAATACTGTCATGCATGGTTTTGAAAAATGAGGGGGATTCCTATCCCTTTTAAAAAATTAGAAAGATTCAATAATTTTTTCCTCAAAACTGGTTTATATGAACCAACAATTTTTGGAAATAGACATACTTGAAAATCTAGGATATTCAGAAATATTCAATGCAAATTAGACAGAATTCTAATTAATCAAAATTTTACAAATTATTTTAAGGATTTCAAGTGTCTTACCCTTCCTCAAGCTACTAGTGACCATACTCATATTCAAATTTATCTTAATCAAAACAATGATATTAAAAAGAATATTCCTTTTAGATTTGTTAATGGTTGGGTTTATGAGGACAGTTATAGAGATCAATAATTGCCTTTCTACAAAGGTATTGGGCACCGCACAATACAAATTTAGTAAACTGCTTCAAATTACAAAAGACAAGTTGAAAATTTAGAATAAAAGCAGAACAAATAAGGATACTAAAACCCTTAGGAATGAATATGACCTGAGGCAAAATGATCTTTATAAAGATTGCTTAAACAGCGATAAAATCAACAAATTTTTCTTAGCCCAAAATAATCTGGCCAAATCTCTTCATGTACAGACTGTTAATCTAAGGCAGAAAGCTAAAATAGACTGGTTAAATCATGGGGATGAAGCTAGTAAATTTTTTTGTGTTAAAATGCCTAGTAGGAAATACATAAATGATATTGGTAAAATCATTGATGTTAAGGGTAATGTTATTAATAATATGTCTTATATAGTGAAGGAAGCTATTAATTATTTTACTAGTCTTTATAATGCCAGTCTTTCTTCTAATGTTTTTCCAAATATTGAGCCTAATTCAAATTAAATGAGAGTAGCCAAGATATTCTTCTGGCTCCAATAAGAATTGAAGAAATTAAAACATCATTTTTAAGTCAAACAATGATAAAAGCCCTGGCCTTAATGGCTTTGGGGCCAAATTTTATAAAACTCATCGGGATGAGATGAAAATTACTTTGTTTGATTCTATTTCTGAATTTTTTAGGACTGGGAATCTTTTAAAAAAATTAAATCATACTTTTATTGCTTTTGTTCCAAAAATTTCCATTCCCAATAGTTTAGAAGATTATAGGCTAATTACCTGCTGTAACTTCATCTACAAAATTATTTCTAGTATTCTTTGTAACAGGGTAAAAATATTTTTAAAATAAAACCTAAGTGCATTCATTCCTTGCAGCCTTATTATTGAAAACACATTACTTGCTCATGAATTGATTAGGAATTTTAATCGTAATAATAAAAATCTCATGTGTGTAAGAATAGATTTACATAAAGCCTTTGACAAAATTAAAGGACATTTTATAATATATATGATGAAAAAAATGGGCTTTTGTAATGAATGTTATGCCCTTGTTCATGAATGTATTGGCGAAGTTTCCTATTCTATTTTGGTTAATGGTTCTCCTAATGGGTTCATAAATAGCAATGGAGGAAATAGGTAAGGAGACCCACTCTCTCCCTACCTGTTTACTATTGCTATGGAATATTTTTTCAATTTTTATAGAAATTGAACTAATAAAAGAAAACATAAAACCCACTAATAGAACCAAACCATACATTACACATTTGCTAGATGATGATGATCTGCTTTTTTTTAAATGCAGACACACAAAGTGCAAAATCCATAGCAAATACTTTTGTCAAATTAGAAGAACATGCCGGTCTGAAGGTTAATGACTTCAAAAGCAAAATTTATTTCAGTAAAGGATGTTCTAGAAAATTGGACATTTTAAGTATTTTAAATTTTAAAGAGGGTAATCTCCTAGTCAAATATTTGGGATTAGCTCTATGTGTTAATCAAGTCAATGATAGAGACTGCACAAGATTATTGAACATAATTCAAACTAACTTTGAAGGATGGGCCAACAAACTTCTGTCAATAGCGGGTAGAATTGAACTTACACTATCATCATTGCAATCATCATGTATTGATCCAAGTCCACAATATCCCAGTAAAAGAAATTCACAAAATTGAAAAAATTTGTGCAAATTTTATTTGGGAAGGAAAGCATCACAAAATTGTTTGGGACAAAGTTTGTAAATCAAAGAAGTCTGGAGCTTTAGGCCTTAGAGACATCAATGACTTGAGGGAAGTATTTAAAATCAAACTATTCTAGAAATTTGTAAATGGTAATTCACTTTTGGCAAAATGGATGAAAGTGAAGTATCTCAGAAACAAGAATTTTTGGACCACTAGTATTGAAAACACCACTCTTTTGTCCGAAAAACATTCTCAACGGCATGGATACTGGTATTAAACTTTGGAAAGAAAATTTTAAAAATGAAAATCAGACTATATGATTTGACCCATGGATTCATGGTAAAACTTTAGTTAGTCTTGTGGGATGGAATAGCTTATATGTATTTGGAGAAGCCACTGGAAACGTTAGTAGCATCATTCAAAATAGTAGGTGGAATGCATTGGTGCATCCAGCTACATCTATTTTTAATTCTACCATTAAACATATCATTATTGATACAGACCTCCAAAAAGATAAATGAGAATGGAAATCATCTACAAAAATAATTTTTCTCCTTTAAAAAAACTTTGGAGTTTATAAAAGGTCATGAATCAAAAGTGGATTGGCACAATGTTATATGGAATAAATCAAATTACCCAAAACTGTCCCATTGTGCCTACTTTGCAATTATTAATAGAATTTCCCTTAGAGATAGGTGCCTGAAGTGGAATAAAAAAGAGAAAACAGTCTGTCTTCTTTGCAGAAATGAAACAGAGAGTACCAATTATCTATTTTCTGATTGTACTTATCAAAACACATTTGGTACATTGTCAAAACAAAGCTCACAATCAATCACAATCCAGTTGTTCAAAGCATCAGAGAAAGCATCAAATATATCCAGCAAAACTCCAAGAAAAAATCCAAGGATTTCAAAAAAGCAAGTATAATGCTCACTGCATCTATCTTTCATATTTGAAAAGAAAGAAATCAAAGACTTCACTCACAAAAAGAAAAAGAAAGCATTCAACTTTGGAAAAAAAATAGAATTAGACAGCCATATTCTTTTCAATAAACATAGAAACCAAAGCACATTCAGATAATCCTAATCAAAACTATTAGTACATGGATAAATATGAAGGAGTTTAGAATTTTTCTTACAGAGTGGGAAAATCATTGATGATTCTTCCAACACGAGACATCGTCACTACAATGGCGGTCGTTGGATGAAAAAGCCTTTGAATGATAATGGCTCCACCCTTAAATCACTCAATACTGGAAGGGGCCACTTTTATCATCACAATAGAAATAATTCCTGTAACATAAATGAAAGTTATCATAAAGTTAATTCATTTATTCCTAAAGATAATAAGTATTTGAGCTCTAATGAATTCCCTTTTATACATGATAGGGGCGAAAGCTAGCGCTCTCACAATATTGAGGATTCGGTGGACGATCATCTACGCATGGACAAATACTGCCGATTGGTTATCAATAATCAAATAATCGACGAGAATTATTACTAAAGTAACATTAATAATCAGATTTGTCACTCATCTGTTTGAGAGAAAGGTGAAAGCAGCTACAACAATTTTAACTTGCAAAAGGAGCCGTCTTTATACAACTCTAAAGCTCAAATGAAGCATCAATACATAGATCGGAACCATATAGAGGTACTAACCAAAGATTAGCTGCTGACAAAAGTAATCTTTGAAAGATCCTCCCTGGTGCTCGAATTTTAGCCGAAGTTACTCTTGCAACTTGTGATTACAGCGGGCATGGAAATTTAAGAGAGATTTTTCTCTTGGAAATCCCCCAACCCGCCCCCCCCCCCCCCCCCCCCCCTCGATTTTGTTTATTGGAGTAGATTTGTTTCAATTTCAAGCATGTTTTTTGAGATGAGAGGTCTTATGTCAGCTAGGGTTGGAGCTGTTTGTCTATTTGTTTCTGTTTCGGGTTTTTCACCCTGTAAACTGATGGCCCTTGAGCCTTTTTTATCCTTTAAAAAAAAATTCCATTGTCAGCATACGTGTGATAAATTGCATAAACTTAGACAAAACTGGATATATTTTTGGTCGCTCATCTTCAAACGTTGAACATAATTTAATAAGGCTGAAAAAATTTAGTTGATAATCAAGACACATCACAAGTTTCAACTACGATGACAAAATATTTGCTTCTCAACTAAGTTTTGTAAAATATATATATACATAATCAAAATTTCTATTTTCCGTGTGTTTTTCAAATTTGTTAGTACTTAAAACAAGTAATTCTTTTCTTTCTTTCTTTCGTTTTTTTTTTGCTTTGTATATAAGATTTTAAACATTAGATGAAGCGAGTAAATCTTTTTTCATGGTATTGCACCTAAGAATAATTAAGTTTGAAACCAAGGGATAACATTGACAAAGTGATAATTTATGTTCAACCTGAATTTTAATCAAAATGCAAACAATATCTTAAGGATTCAACATCACCATTCAACGTGAGGACCAGCATTCACAATACCTTTACAATTGATCCAAGTTATCACTGTTAATACATGAAGCCCTCGTTTAATTGAGTTCAAATCCTCCGTGCCTGTATGTGGTTTTAAATTGATTAATCAATTAATGAATTAATTAACAACAAAAAGCGAAGATTGCATAGGAAGAAGATGCACAAGAGAATGGGACAGCTGAATTGACATCTCAAAGTTCATACTTGTTTGATCAGACAGGAAAAATATTTCAAACGTAGTCATGCAAAGACCGAAGAACCAAATCAATTGCGTTATCGTGATGTACAAGCTCACATAAGGCAAATAACATTAAGACAAAAGCAGAGATCCAACTTGCTGCATTTCCAAATTTTCAGCCAAACTGCGTAATTAAAGATGACAAACTTAACATAGCTACAACATCTGAATTACAATTCTGATAACCGTACCGAGAATAACATATTTCTCCAACTCAAGCATCGACTTCATTTAGAAATCGATCTACCAATTAACTTGAATAACAATTTCATTTTTTCCCACATATCATGAAGCATAGCACTGCAGGGATTATCTTAGAAAGAATTCGGTTAAAGCAATTCAATGTAATTAACATTCACTGAACAAAGGAAAGGAATCAAGCCAAATCCAAAATATCCATCCTAGGAACAAAATAATCTAACCGCGTTACTAAATAAGCAACCATGATTAGCAAATAATGATTAAGCAACTATGATTAAGCAAAACAACCATGATTAAGAAAATAAAATCAAAGACCAGCACGTAAACGGAGAATAATGCATGGAATTAAACCACATTGCTAAATAACAAAGATCAATAATAATAATAAGCCTGCAAATTTGTGCGATTCGTGAATGAGGCTCCCTGAAAGTTTGTGATGCAGGAAACCATGCTTCAAGGTCACACTTTTTAGCTGCAGCACCATTCAGACCACCAGAAAAATATGCAAGTCCTAGCTGTTTAGCATTCAACACAACCAACCTTCAAAACTAAAGATAATAGCAAATCTAGTAACAAAACTAAATTGTATAAAATTTAACCTCAATTCGAATCATTCTCATAGATATGTCGGGAAGGGCAAAAATGCGGGTGGTCAATAATCAATATAACACTTGATTCGTTGTCTATATCTATACCATTTGTTTCCATTGCTTTTATAGTAGAGCATGCACAACTATTGTTTTTTGTATGTATATTTTAAACAAGTATGGTTTTGTTTTTATGAATTTCTTCTACCCTTCAAACAATTAATTTCAAACCCCAAATTAATTTCATTATAATGTTATAACCGTATAACCCACCTTTAGGCTAAATCTATTAGCACCCTAAATTTTCCTTCCGCACCCTACCATTTTGCTTTAAAAAAAAAAATCACGCCCCATGTATTTCTTTTCTCACTCTACATTACGTCAATTTTACCATTTTATTTTTAATTTGTTCTTCATTCATATTCTACTCTTTATCTTCTTAAATTGTCAAATTCATGAAACCTAAAAATCTTAGTCTGCTAATTTGCAATTTCTATCATCAATATTTGCACAAAAAAATAAATTACACTACACCAATGGTATCTTTGCTCTTTCATCAAAAAATTAGCGAGTTTTTTATGAAATTGGTTGAAATGTATTTGAGACTTGCTAAAGTTGATCAAAATCTTCTATAATTTTTGTTAATTAAATGAAATTAGTATGAATTTAGTTATTAATACGTAGTTATCTTCAACATTTTAATTTGAGATTAAAGAATGGAAGAGAGGAAAAAAGGAAGAAAGGAAAACATCTAGACTGTTGTACTAATGTTACATGTTACTTTTAGAATCAATCTTTATCGTGTTAACTGGGCTGGAAAAGAAAAAATTCGACGTATTAATAGATTAAGTCATTCATTTATTCATATATATATATATATATATACACACACATATATATGTGTATACATATATGTGTGTGTATATGTATGTATGTATATGTGTATATATATGTATGTATATATATGTGTGTGTGTGTGTATATATGTACTTTCATTTATTCATATATGTACATTCCCACTTTCATTTTACAATTCTACTTTCATTTTCTCATCTTCTCCATCTAAAACAAAATCTTAAATCCGCATATGTTATGATTTCCTTAATTTTTACTATGATCTCCTATGTTTTTTCTTTACTCTGATGTCCGATGGAAAATTTTCTTCTATTGTAATTCATATTTTCTTATAGTTTTGGCTGGAGTCGTATAATCCTCTCTTCCCTCATTTTTGATATGTGTCATGGCTTCGGACATGTAATGTTTAATTTGTTATATAAGTTTGTAAAAATTAAGTTTCGCTTTTTGAAAAAAATTAACTTGCGGGTGGTTCATTTTAATAAAATTGGTATTAGAAAAATCATATTAAAATACATCACTTTTCCAAAAAGTTGTTGTAATCATCTTTGATGAAATGTCAAAGTAAAAAAGTTAGTAAGGCTTTTGATTCAACATCCAAAATAACTCAAGTACACATATTTATAATTTGATTTAGCATTAACATTTTTGAATTAGTTCTTCATCAATTCTTTTTTTTATGTGTACATATTAACTTGCGATCTAATATCTGTATTATCATTTAAGCTTCAATTTATTTGCCATTTAGTTCTTGAGCACATATCACTATTTTTGTATTTCAACATAATGCAATTTGAACTTTCTATTTATGTTTTCATTGCTCTAAGTATGATTTTATATTTATGAACGATTTTTCTAATTCATAAAAGATACACTTGAGACATGATAGGTTTTGGATTGATATATATATGAGAATATGTTCCAATAATAAAGAACTTCTATGAAGTTTATGATCTTATACGCTTGGTACTATTTTGTAAAAAAAATCTTTGTATCATATGTTTATATTAAGCATTACGCGAGGCAATACGACAGAAGTCCCGCTTCGCTTAATATCGCTTAAGCGCCGCTTAAGCATCGTCTAAGCGCTACTTAATTTTTGAGCATACGTTACTCGTGTAACTATAAACTTATGCAAATGGATTATATTAAGCGAATCATTGCCCATGTAGGCACGAAGTAATCACAAAGAAGCAAATTTTTACTTTAAAGTTAACCTATAAATTCATTGGTTGCAAAAGTTAAATTGGACTTCTGTTATTAATTAAAAGTAAGCATACTCGAGTTGAGTAAAAACCGTGCACATTTGTTTAATAAATAGTCATATCCTAATGTAAAAAAAAAACTGTTCACTATCCATCATCTTATATGATAGAAAACGAGAAAATTTTATTTGGGAGTGTCGCTTTTATGCTATAACCTTGTTTCTTCTTATTTTAAAAATAAAATATTTTTGTTCTTAGTAGTGCTTAATTGTCACTTAAATTTAAACGAAGCGTAGATAAACGTCAATTAAACGTGTTTAAGCGCTCATCGCTTAATTTTATCGTCTTTTCAAAAAATTAAGAGCTGTACATACATTTAGCGTTTAAGCGGCGCTTAAGCGCACTTTTGATAACATAGTTTTTATCTACTCTCTTATATAAAAAATTCAATTTTTAGTCATTTATACTCTTTCTGAGAATTGTTAAAGAAGTCATTAGGGTAAAGAGAGTTAAAAAGGGATCTCTATTTTATTATATAAAAAATTCAAGGTCCAACCATTTATATTCTTTTTTCTAATACATTCTCGACTCGTATTTTGTATTCTCCTTAATTCAAGGAATAATTTTGCATTTTTTTCGCCTTATTTATATTTACATCTCAATATATCATATCTTCTCTTTTGTTAAATAAGAAATTAAACATGAGATCGTTTGTATTCTCACTTCTTAGCTAAGATGAATTAATATACTGCTATAGAATGAGATTTTTACACTTCTTAAAATCAATACTTATTACAATCTTCCATCAATAATTAAATGAAACCCTTCTTTCTCTAATTCTCACTCCTTTCTTTATTATCTTTTCATAGTCATTTAACGTTTAAAATCAACTTTCTGGTGTTGAATTCCATACATTTTGATTTCATAATAAAAGTTACTCATTTTCTTTACTATGCATGTTCTATTCTGTTATATAAAAAGTTTATCTCCCACCATTTTTAATCTCAACCTAAATTCTTGATTCTCATAATTTGTTGCTCAACTTTTAAAATAAAGTTTGTCTATCTCTTTCAAATTTTATTGAACATTTAAATTAGCATTGTATTCATTTGTAAAATATGTGCTAACATAATATTGGCCTACGTTTTTTGCTCCCATCCTCTATTGGAAAATGCTCACATGTTTCCTCGTAACTCTTCACCTTTTATAACTTAAAACATGATTATGATACATTTTGCACATGATCCACTGCAAATTAAATGCGTTTTCTGTTCAAACTATAATGTCTTATCTTCTACTTTATAAACATTACTAATGTCTTCTACTAAATTTTGTCCTCACATTAAAATCAAGATTCTCGTGCATTCCTTCCTTACAAATCAAACAAAATGATTAATTCAAAATGCCAAAAACTCTCCCTAATTTAACTCCAATCCATTTATTAGGTATCATATCTCTATATTCTATCAATATATTATCTAACTAATTTATCTGTATATTCTATTATATATTAAATTCACCATCTAACTATATATTTTCACTCTTCTAAGTCACTATGAAATCATATCATGTACTCTCCTTGATTCAAGAAAATAATTTACCTTTTTCTCAATTTTATATGACTCAATCTATCCTGTATTTTTCTAGTGTGTTATTCAATAAACTATGAAAGTTCATAGGCAACACGTATTTATAATTATCATCAAAGTCTTACACAACAATGAAGTAATTATCCATAATTTATACGAAGTTTGTTTTATGTTACGTTATTTCAATTTTTTATAGTTTGAGAATGGTTATCAATAGCTATAAATTAGAGATACGGTTATTCATAATGGTTACGATCATATCAAATACTGTTACTATACAATAGATACAAGTCAATTTGAGAATTAAATTGAAACTCGATGCATGGGAAATTAGTACATACTAAGCCACTTTATTGTTATTTATGTAATCAATTAATTATTATTTTTGTTTCTTTTTTTTCAAATACATTTAAGGTGCATAATAACTGTAGAAGCTTCTGTTGCAGATAAAGTTAAGTTATTCTTCTTTCTCACATTTTACATCAAAATACGTTTTCGTATTTTTGTTTTTATTGGTCTGATCGTGAATTTGGGTTCCTACATTTATGTTGCAGGAAGTTATTGGTTTGTTAATACATAAATACCAAGAAATCATAATTTTTTTATTTAAATTGAGGTAAAGTTGATCTTTATTTCATTATAAAACATAAGCATATAAAAAACAAAGTAGAAAGAAAGGCATTATATGAACTAAAAGATTACTTAAATAATGAATTTCACACTGTATTTTGAGGAAAAATATAAACGTATAAACAACACTTACATTCTTCTTTCGGCAGACAGCTTAAAATTTGTTAAAATTTTAGTTTCAAATTAATGTTTTGAAAACATATTTATTTTTAAATGTTTTACGTTGTCTTGGTTAGTCTGAACTTTTTTGGTTACTTCTAATATTGCCCTTCTTTAATCGATCCTAGGTTTTATATATTTTTATGTTATGTTATTTAATATATTATGTAATATTCATAGGTAACACATATTCTTGGTTATCGTCGATTTTTTGAAGATCTTAGGCAAGCTTGAGATAATTATTTCTAATTTTTTATAAAATTTATTTTATTTTATGTTGTTTTGAATTTTTTGCGGTTTGGAAATTTTACAAATAATTATAAATTAGAGATATAGTTATTCGTAGTGGTTATTAGTGAACTATTGTTAAATATGAAGGATCATATTAAATATTATTATCATGTAAAACATAATATGAATCAACTGCTTTTAATTTTGATCAACATGATTTCAAAGTACGTTGAGAATTAAATTGTAATTCATATTAATGAGGGAACTAATTACATATAGAATGCTAATAGATTATTTAATTTATATGTAATAAATTAATTGTTTCTATTTATTTCCTTTTATCATTAACTTTTCAGATGAAAACTCTATAAGGGAACATGTAACATGAAGTATACTGTAAATAAATAACTATAAATATGCTTATATATAGTTTTCTTCAACAAACTTGCCAAACTAGTATTACGATACTGTTTGCATATGCTTTAAGGGAAGCATGATATTTTTGACATATTTGTTTATTTTTGATGAGAAACATTATTTATTCAACATATTTTAAAATGCAATTATAGATTTTTTTTCTTACTTGCATAACAATTGTATTGGATTACAAATATTATATTTTGTCGATGTCGGATGTACACACAAAAGTATTACAAGCATTTATAACTACATATAATTACATGATATTTTAATGACTCGCTTTATTGATTATATTTTCTTATTTCATTCGGTCTTATATTTATTTTCAATGTGATGTCATCTAAAGTATTGTTATGCATATCCACATTTATTTCTCACGGTGATATACTTTGCTTTGAATTATGCTAAATTTTATATTGTTTCATTCTTAATGTGGTGGTATGGTCATTTGAAGTAAAGGCTAGAATTATTTGGTTGTTCCAGAAAATAAACTACAATGTCCTCGAGTGGTAGTTTTCTTGTTATGGCGTCAGAGTTAATGAAGCGGTGCGATGGTCAATTACCAATAACAACATTCAACTTGTTAATTACCGAAAGTGGAGAGTCTCTGGTGTACTTACTCAAGAGTTTATAAAACTGTCAACCTAGGTGTTCAAAAATAATATAGTACACAATGTATATTATTTGTTTGTATTTCCCACGTTGTAATATGTTATATCAATTATAATATAACCTTTGAAGCTACTAAATATTTTCTTAATTCAATTAGTATTAGTTCATGTCAATAAGTGTACTAATGCAAATGCTAAAATATTTCGATATAGGGGACACTATTATCATATAAATGTACTATTTCACACTCAGAATGATTTCCTATTTCCACAAATAGGACACTATTATCATATGAAATGTGTACATATTTGAATTTATATTTTATACGATATGTACTCATGTTGAATTTGAGCATCACTTTAATTGATAGGCATGCTCAGTAACGTGTACTTCAAAATTACTTAAACATGTTTATTGTTAAATGTTTGTCATTGATGTTCAAGAAATAAACTAATCTAAAGACATCGATTCCACATTATACACACTTTTATCTTCATTTGGCTAAAATCTAAAAATATATCACTAAATAAATTACATGATGAACCGTGTGTAGCATGGGTTCACATCAGTACTACATAACCAAAACATAACGTAAGCATCGTGCCAACACTCCTTAATTGAGAGCGAATATAATTGCACTCGAGACATGAGTAAATTAGAAATTTTGGGAACCATGTACAGAAACAAGTCTAATATCTTGAAGCATAGGGTAATCGTCGCACAAATAAGTGAAAAACTTGCCCTATAAGCTATTTTTATTATCCTCCTTGGACACACTAACTTGTATAGAAACCACAGTGAGTTAAGAATGCACTTGCATTGATTTATATTATTATAAATCTTCTGGATAATTTAAATCTCCATTCGTATTGATTGAACTGATGGAAAAATCGCAGTGAATCAACATTCAAGTCATCCCAATCATGACTATAACATGCATGGTAGCAAAATGGATCGTCTTTACACCAATGTATTTCAGCGGGTAAGACCCACAAGATATTTAGTGTTCACATAACAGCATGAAGGATAAACTAAAATAGAAAAGTACCGGTTAAAGTTTACTGAAGTTCGTATACAGATAAGGAGTTTGCTACTTCTTCCTGCTATATACTGGTCCTCTGCGACTCAATACCAAGCCTTTGTTTCGTAACATCATAAGTGAGGTATATTTATCATCTTTTGTAGCTTTTGTTGAGGTTATTTGCTTGCATCTCTAAGGTACGTAACGCACCTCAAATGATTAAACATTCAAATAGTCATTTCCAAATCAATTCTACCATCCACGTTTAATTTCCATCATTTAAGTCTATGTATGACAGTAGAAGGAATTTTCAAATATATGGAAAGAAAAAACTTGCAATTTAAAAATATTTGCCCTTATACAGGTTTGATGCTCAAATCCAAATAGTTGATGCTAAATTTACATTCATAATTTTATACCAAAATACAACAATGCTGATAAAAAAAACCGTCATATAATGATGAGTCTTATCTCGTTTTGGAAGAATATGCCCAAAATAACATTGAGCTAAGGAGCTTCACAGGAGAATGAACCGGTATTATGCAAAGAGTACAACTGTTAAATGCCTAAAATATAAGATACCATTAAAAATTAATCAGTTGCGGCAGATTTAATTTAAGAATTTTAAAGTTGATTGTAAGCATATATTTATTATATTTATATCTATTGAAATACTTAGACATTCTGTAATAATAGCTCGTTGTGTAACTATGCTGTTACAGGTTTTTACTGAATTACAATAGAGGTGTAATAATGTGTAGGAGCTGTGTCAATGGATAAAGACACTTCGGTAGCTTAGTTTCATCCATCAACGTAAGCTAAACTCAGATGTGACACATACACCGCCTTGTTATAGGCATTTTCTTCACATTAATTAGTAAATCTGTAGTAGAAAGTTTTTCTTCAACAAAGAGCATAAAAATAAATTTTACCTTACAAAAGTTCTTCGACGCCATTCTCAATATACTCTTCGAACCGCCTTGCTTGCTCTCTCAGTTCTGCAATCCTAGCCTCTGCTGCTTCATTTATTGCTAAAGGCAGGTATTTCTCCAAACTATCAAACCACTCTCCTAAGGTCATCTTCTCAAAATCATTTTCTTTCTCAGTTTCTTCTTCAACACTTTCCTTCACCTCAACGTTTTCCTTCTCTTCGACATTATCCATAACCAAAGTTTCTACATTTTCCTTCAAACCCCCCTCTTTTTCATCAGTGTTATCACAAGCTCTTTCATTTTCAACATCTGCGGATTTTAAAACTTTCACAGAAGGACACTGGTTTGCTTTAGGTGCCTTTCTTTTTCGCCCAACCTTTTGATTCTTATGTTTATCTACACTATCTTCAACAACAGTCTCTGCTACTTCATAAATCTCTTCGACTGTGCTTTGAACCTCTTTTTCTTCGACTTTCCCTAAACCATCTTCTTTTTCTTCGTTTATCTCTGAAGAAACCATAGTCTGACTATGTGCTTTTTTGGGCCTACCTTTCTTAGCATTCTTTTGCAAAACTAAACTATCGTCAACAGAAGGAATCACATTCTCAGTCAGTTTGCTTCCACATCTTGATCTCAATCCAGCCCTTCTAGGATTTAATTTTTCACTTTCGTCAACAAACGCCTCCAAATTATCGTCTTTCTTTACACACTTGGGATTATTCTGCGCTTTTGATCTACCCCTTCTCAAATTATTATTCCCAAACTCCCCATCCACTTCGATTTTTACAGAAATCGAAGTAGTCTCTCCAATTTTGATTACATCTCCATCAGAAAGCGGAATCTGAACCAACGATTTGATTTTTACTTCGTTTACGATAGTTCCATTAGAAGTATCCAAATCTTCTAGGACCCATTTGGAAGCTTCGGGGTCGAACAGGATTGTGATGTGTTTTTGAGATATTGCGGGATCTTTAATGGTGAAGTTGTTACCTTTGACGACTCGACCGATTCGGATTTGCGTTCCGGGTTTGCGGGTCAGGACTTCGCCTTCCTTAGGGCCTTTGAGTATGTGGAGACTGAGCGTTGAGCTCGCCATGAAAAGAACAGAGAGAAACCCTAGTATTATATTTGAGCGAGAAGATCGGGGAGTAAATTTAGTTTCAAATTTAAAAACAATTTTGAAACCGCTGAATAAATTCAAATTATGGTTCCACGTGCGTGTAACCAATAACAAACCAAAAGGCTCCATGGGTTAATTTGCATGGTTAATCGTTCTAACATCCAAACAAGGTAATTTGGCCAATCAAATTTATCGGTTAACTGCAATTACCCATAGAATATAAGTTGAACGTTGAATTATTTTTTTATTTTTATTTTTTTTGAAAACGCAGAAGAACTCGATGGACCGATAAACTCCAGAGGAGTGTGTAGTAAAACCGTTCGTTGATTCAAAAGCTCGTACCTCCGGATAAATATATATATGATACGGAAGCGCATGGTAGAAATCAAACCTGAGTCTTTTTATCAGAACACAAGCCTCATGTCCACTACACCGCACCCGCGGACTAGAACACTGAATTATAGTTGTACAAGAAAGATGTTTTTTTTTTCTTTTTTCCGTCTTTTGGGAGAGGTAATCGATACTTAATCGGTTAATAGTTAACCGACCTTCATAAATTCTTTAGCCATTAACCAAATCGATGTTGGACGGTTGTTGTGGGTTGGTTAACCGATTATGTCGACTAACCACCATTATCGGTATAGGATTGATTAAGTTAGTTAGATCGATTAAATTGGTTAAATGTCCATCTGTTATGATCTCCCTCCACTTTTGATACAATAATCATTAAATATACCAAAGGGGCGTACCGCATCGACACCCAGTCGTTGGAGGGAAGCAGTCTAAGGTAAATAGGTTAAATCACATAAGAACATATGAAACATCTCACAACACATAGATAAAACATAATAACAGATAGATGTAAAACATGTGAGACAGTAACATAATCAAATGAATCAAAAATAAACAACATACCAGAGTGCAACATGTTCATCAGATTATAAAAATGTAATAACAGAGTTTTACATCTGAATCAAATAAACTCCAAGATAATTGTATCTTAGTATAACAAGCGCTAGCATAGCTTCATAGCACTACATAGCGAAATATATGCAATAGTGGCTCCAAATATAGATTTGTAAGAACCATTAACCTTTTGTTCGTCCTCCACACAATTCCGTGGGCTATCTCATACTATCTCTTAATGTACTCATCTAAGAGTAACTAATATAATAAGAAGCAGTTCAAATAACCTCGGATCGGACAAAAGTCCGATATGAGCGATCTATGATCTCAAAATAGATATGAAAATCAATATATCGTAAATAGAAACATGTGAATGGACATGTATCCAACAACCTAGCACAAGTAGATAGTATATATTAGACCATCATCGTCATGTGGATGTACTCCTACACTAAGTACTACCGAGAGTGTCGAGGTATACAACTCGTACCTACATCGTGCGACATCCATAGCAAACATAACAACCATCAAACAATCTCACATCTCTCAATTCAAATGCCATTGGATAAAAGATAACTAATATGATCCCCGTAGCGTCCAACAACTTGTGCAGTTAAAAAGCTTAGCGGTTCCATAGAAATGGATGTGCAAAAAGTTATGATGAGGATATAGCAGAAAATAGGGGAGGTGCAAAAAAATTCATTAGATATAAAACTAAATATTTAAAGTTAATTTATTCTTATTCTCACATCATTTGTGTATAAAAAAATATATTGTTTAATCTTATAAAACAAAATCGAAGAATATCATATTTATGTAGCCTAGATTTGGTGACTATGATTGATTTCTAACATATATTAAGCACTTATGCATTAAACTTAGGTCTTTACCCTAACTATGTTGACTTAAATTAAATGAGAACTAGTTAAATCAACCTTTTCATATTAATGTTGCTACGGCGGGTGCTAAAAGCCTTGATTTAACGGGTGTAGCGAAAAATAGCGGGGTTTAAAGCAGATCTACTATTTAACGACGCTATATTGTAAAAGCATAGCGGTTGAAGAGCGCTATGCGCTGTAGCTAGATTTTGCGGGACTTTAACTACACAGCCAATAACTACTCAACGTCGCGGCCATATCGATGCTCGAATCCATGCCACTCGATAGGGCTAGGAAACTAAACCATCCTCTAAAGGTTCAGGGTAATGGTTCGCCCCATATCGATCCACAATGAGCGTCCTTACCTACCTTTCTTTTCGAGCATATATCAAAACATTTGAGTTACCAACGATCCCTTGATACACATTCCAATAGTAGAACCACCTAGTATGTTCTACTCTACAAGTTTACTCCATATCAAACTTGTTTGCTTGGACGATCCCCAGTTGTCATGAACACTTTCTTCTTGAAGTGCTTAATCTCAAATTATAATTATATAAGTATTAATTCATTTATAACTTTTATAATGTAATTTGCTTGTATAATATATATATGTGCATCTTATTAATTAAATCTTATTTAATTAATTTTAATTTATTTTATATAAAATTTCTAAAATATTTTACTCATCTTAAACTATTTAAGATAGTTAATTAACTATAACATTTATAGTTTGATTATGTATACATACATTTTAATTAATTAATTTTTAATTAATTTTATTTCATATATTTTATTTAATTAAATAATTTAACTAATTTGAAATTTTAATTTAGTTTATCGTAAACTTTTAAGATAAACAAGTAACAACAAAAATTATATTTATAGGCATATATATCAATATATATATAATCAATTAACATTTAATTGATTATTTTAATTAATTTAATTAATCATATTAATTAAATTTTAAGTTTTTAAATTTTATAATTAGTTGTTTCATTTCTCAAAAAAAAATTGAAAATTTTGAATATATTTTATAACTTTTATAGAATTTCACTTTTATATTTTAAACTTAACTTTTAAAAAAAATTATCTTTTAAATTTTCAAACAAATTTTGGAAATTTTCCCATGGCCCAAAATCAATTTAGGTCTTTATATTTTAGATAACCTTTGGGCTTATTTCATCCTTCGGGCTAATTTAGCAGCTAGGGTAGGGCAGAGTATTTATACCCAAACCGATCCTTCGACACTACATTTCAAAACATCCTAATAAATATGTAGGTTTTAATCAGTTAGCCCTAACATTGCCAATCTAGACTACAAAGATTATTAAGCTCTAAATCCATTGCATGGACCGAACTAGTTGGAAGCGGGCGAAATAGGTAGATTTTGAAAAATTCATATTTTGAATCCATTTGGCCTACAAAGTCTAAAAGAGGATTTTAGACTCAATCTAAAATATTTTAAATAAAATGTTTATTTTATTTTATTTTTTCTAAATGATTTACACAAATTTAACATCTATATAAATTAGAGTATATCAAATATACTCTTATATGTATTTGTGTGTAACTGTTACTTATTTAATTTAATTTAAAGAACGAGATTTTTCGTTTCTCTCTCTTAATTTATTCAATTAATGACGGATGATTTTATTTATTTAGAGAGAAACCTTTCATTTCTCTTTCTTCATTTAAATTGATTGATTTATTTATTAAATGATATAGATAACCAAATTTATACTTAGCATATATTATGATTATATCCAAGTATACTCTAATGCATATAGTGTAATTGCAACATATCATATTGTGTACATAGTTAATGTGCACTGTTTGGGTGTTGGAATTTAAACCGCAATGGACACATTCTCCCTTTAAATATGCATCGATCGACTAAAAAATTATTTAAAATATATGTATGTATGTATTCATGTATGTATAAATGCATGTGTGTTTTTGTGTGTGTGTGTTTAAATATATTTTATGTGTGTGTGTATTTGTGTATGTAGTGGGGTGTATGTATTTTTAATCAATCTTTTAGTTTGTCTAAATTAATTCAACCAAGTCAACTATTTTGAATTCAAGATTTATTTTCAAAACATGCAATGATTTGATTTAGTGAAATAATCTGAAAATCGATCTTAATCTATAAATCCAAATTCAGCCTATGTTTATATGTTAACAATTTATAGTAAGCTAAAATGTAGATATTTTATCAGAAATAATAAAGTAAAATTTATTAAACAAATTAGAATGTTGATACACATAGATTTCTACATTAAAACAAATCTCCTTTAATATCAAAATGTGTGTATAAATGTTTTTTAAGTAATTATTGTAAAATAGTTTTCAAATTAATCTCAACACATACATATATACATACATACATATATAAATGTATATGTTTATGTTTTGAAATAAAAAACTAATTGTGAAACAATGATATTACCATTGACATTCAACTACACACGCACACACAATTAATTCGTTATTAGATTTAGATCTAAAACACCATCAACATCAACATAAAGGAAACAATAAGAATTAATAATCAAAACAATTGTTATTAGTTTCAAATCCAATTCAAATCATCGAACTCAAAAATTTCGTATCTATACATATAAAAGTTAAAGGTGGATAATAAATGCATATACAAATTCGTCAAAATAATCAAATAGCTAGATCTATAACATCATGATGAATATACGTATAAAGTAGAATAGATTGTACCTGATAGATGTTGCCCTTTAATGCATCTTGATTGATAAACGCTTCTGGATCCAAATCCGAATCAGTCTCTAGCTGTGCAAGAGAAGGAGAACTACATTTTATTTGATTGATTTAATTGGATGCCATTAAAATAAAAGGAATTCTATTATTTTTCCTTCAATTTTCAACCATGAATGTTAGAAAATGAAGATGGGGACTAGGGTTTTGAAAGATCAATGTATTTATAGATGTTACCTTCCTTAACCTCCTTCCTTCATTTTCTTGATCCAACCATTGGATTTCAAGCCTTATTTTTCTTCCTATATCTTATCATGTATGAGGCTAGATGGGCCTTCAATTTGTTCAATAACACTTAGCAAATAATTGCATTTGAATTAAATTTAAATGTCCATCAATATTGTATATCAATATCGATTTATACATCTACATCTTTTATATACACACCCAATTAAATACTAATGGTATCCAAAAAATTATTAACGGCATCCAATAAATCAAATAAATAAATAAAATATTTAAAAAAATATTAATTAATTTATAACGATTTATAAATCAATTAAATCGTGTAGTATTTCAAAGAATCCATCGATGCAATTGTGCGACTCGTCGGTATAAATACAACTAGCAATTAATATTGAACTATCTGAATATTAGCGTTCATTCGTTACCTTAGCTAGTGGAGTGGCATTTTGGCTAAATTTATCGCTTACATATTTTTTTATGAAACCCAATTTTACTATTATAAGTATTACCTGGTAGCAACGATTGCTTACACCAATTCTTTTCATCAATGCCATATCACATTAGACTTATGAAATTTGATTTTAGTCAGAATCCAGCATATCCACATTCAACTTTGTAATTTCAAATGCAAAATATTTGGTTTAATAATAACAATTCTTATTAACCGTATCGCTCTGGCAAAAGACTTTGATTGAGTTGACAACATTTGACCATGATACTAACCCCATACAACAATATTATTTTAATAACCATATGTAGGACCTAAGATTGGGATAAAATTTAAGGTAATATTGTGTTTTAACATTTTTGACCCTTAGAATTAATTGTGGACAGTTTTGACCCTAAAATCTTGTATTGGTTATAAATTTTATAGAAGCCAAATTAGGGTCTAAAACCTGTTTCAAATGAAAGAACATCTTTGAGGAGCTGTGCAGGGACATGTAGGAGGCTGATGCTTTCTTATATATCTATATTTGGAGCCACTATTGCTTATATTCCATTATGCAGTGCCATGGAGCTACGTTAGCACTTGTTATGTTTTGAGACTGTTATCTTTAGAGTTTATTTGATTCAGATATATACACTTTATTACTAGTTTTTGTATAATTTGACGAGCCTATTGCACTTTGATATGTTCTTTATTTTTTTAATTTGATTATGCTACCATCTTGCATGTTTTACATCTATTTGTTATTGTATGTTATTTACACGCTATGAAATGTTCTACAGGTTCTTATGTGATTTATCGTACTTCACCCTTAGACTGCTTTCCTCCATCAACCTAGTACGGATGCATCACACTCCATTGGTATCAAATATTTATTATTTTGGTACTAAAGGTGGAAGGAGGTTATCACACATGGTATCGAAGCTTTAGTTGAGTAGTCGATCTAAGTTGGTATTGAATCTATTAGAAATTGATCAGGAGAGATCTCTCTAGAATGGATCCAATGATATATGAGAGAGCATACTTGTTGTATATTTTGGTTTACAAAACTATATAGTGTATGTGTATGTATGTTTAAAGTAAGTCGCATTGCATACAGAAGCACCACTTATGTTGTTTTCCTTTACGGGGGACTGATCATTCTTATTATAGCTTATAAGGATGAGGGCATATAAAGAACACAGCTCGAAACTCCGTCTCTGGGGCTAAGGAAGAAGCGGGCGCTGGGACTGCTGCGAACCCTAACATGCAAACTATGTTCACGAACATGATGATGAATGTGCTGCAAAACTTCCAAGGAGGACCTCCTGGTCATGTAGGTGGCGATGCTCCAATGCAATCATAATGAGTCGACTTTGCTAAGCTCAATATTTTTTCCTAGTCTTGGCAAAAAGTTGTTTATGGGAACAAAGTTTGCAATGGAAGTTTAGGACTAGCTTGATAATTGCAAGCATATCTTCGATGATCTAAAGTTAGAAGAAACTCATAAGGAAGGTAGCTTCATGGCAACTTCAAGGAAGGGTTATAGGATGGTGGATACCATCAAAGTAGCTACTTTCGAGGATCGGTTCACTTGGAACTTTTTCAATGCTTTCTTTGAAGAGATGTTTATTCCGACTGCTTAGAAGTTAGTTTTATTTAGAAAGTTTGCTGATTTTAATCAAGGCGATACGTTTGTTTCATAATATGTTGCTAAGTTCACATACTTTTGAAACATGGGATGTTGGATGATGTTCACCGACACTCCTTTGAAAAAGAATGAGAAGTTCATCGTCGACCTGAATGATTATCTTAGTGAGAGGTTGGTAAACCACATCAACAAGAGCTTCGAGAAGATCGTAGAGAAGGCTTTGTGGTATAAGAGCTATACCCAAAGCCGAATTTTATTATTGTTCCAAAAAAGAGGCTAGACCATAAGTGGACATAATAAGCAAAAGGAAATGGAATAACAAAGGCATGAAGCAATTTTAGGGGAGGGATGGTTAGAAGGAGGGCAAATGGGAGCCTAACTATTTCAACTATGGAGTGAAGGACCATCGTAGCAAGTATTGCAAGAGTACAGAGAAGATATTCTACAACTACAACAAGCTTAGAAACATGAAGACATATTATCTAGATCTATTGAAGGATAAGAAAGTTGTAAAAGCTTATGCTTTGAATATTGTTCCTACTTCATCGAGTGCTCCATCGACGAAGGATAAAGAAAAGGGCGTCATAATTCAAGGTATGTTTTCCAATTATGATATACATGTTCGTGTTTTGTCTAATATCGGGGCCTCGCATTCATTTATATATAGTGCTTAGGTAGAAAGGTTAGGATTAAGACCTGACCTAGTAGACAGTCTTTTGGTAGCATCAAACCCTGTAGGAGGTTTGACTAGTTTGTGCAAGGTTTATCATGATGTTATATTGTCGAGTCATGAATGCATGTTTATTTTTGATTTGTTTGTGCTTGTTTTTGTCGGATTTAGTATTATTTTAGGGATGGATACAGAATAATAGTTGATTATAAGAGACTATCAGCGATGATGGGGATAAATGATGAGCGTAAACTAGAGTTGAGTTGCGTGGACAAAATGCAGTGATGATTAGCTTTTTGTATTCTCTTGAGATCTCACATGAAAAGTTGTCATCAGTACATATAGCGAAGAAGTATCGTTATATCTTTAAGGAGGTTATGGTATTACACTCGAATAGGGAGATTGGGCTTCATATCGATTTGTTGAGTGATGGCAATTAAAAATAAATGAGAACCAGAGGCATAAGTGAATGATCCGTTAAGGAAGGGATTTTTAGGAAGACTAATTTCAGTTGGGGAGCACCTATAGTATTCGCCACTAAGGCGAATGGATCTTTGAGACTTTGCATTAATCATCGTGAGATGAATAAAATGATGATAAAGAAACAGTATCCACTTCCATGTGTAGATGACTTTTTGATCAGCTTCACAATGCAAAGGTGTTTTCTCAGTTAGATCTAGCGATAGGTTTTCACCAACTAACAGTGGCGAGGGATAGCACGATGATTACCGCGTTACGTACTCCATCGTGGTTTTATGTGTGGTTGGCTATGCCGATCGGGCTAACCAATGCACCGTTATACTTTGTTGATCTTAAAAATCATGTTTTAAAGATCAACTAAACAAGTTTGTACTTGTGTTTTTTGATGATATTTTTGTCTATTCACGGACGGAAGGACACAAGATGCACTTGAGAATTGTGCATGAGACATTCAGAAAGCATGCACTCAAAGCAAACTTTTCAAAGCATTACTTCTGCAAAAGGGAAGTGAGGTTTTTAGTTCATGTTATTTTGGAGGGAATTGTTGTTAACTCTGCTAAAGTAGCAGTAGTTCAAGGTTGGGAAAGACCTATGAATGTGATGGATGTGAGGATTTCTCTTGGATTAGTGAGTTACTATAGACGATTCATAAAAGACTTCCCTAAGATAGCAGAACATCTGACTTATTTAACGAAGAAGAATCGGACTTTTGTATGGGACGTGAGGTGACGTCATGCGTTTATTAGTCTGAACAAATATTGATGTAGAGAGGTAAAGTTGTTGCTTTGGTGAGTAGGCAACTGAAACTGCATGAGAAAAAAAATCCAACACTTGATTTAGAGCTAGCAGTTGTAGTTCTTTCATTAATAGCGTGAAGTCATTATTTTCTAGGAGTAAGATTCGAGCTGTTCACTAACCATATATCATTGAAAGACCTTTTCTTACAGAAGGACGTTAATCTTCGGTAACAGAGATGATTAGAATTCATAGCCTCCAATGGCTTTGATATTTCCTATATCTCCAGTAAGGGAAATGCAGTTTGTAGATGCATTGAGTAGGAGACATGCCGACTTAAAAGCTATGTTTATAACGTGGATGCAGCTAGAGTATATAGTTGTGTATGATTTCCAATCAAAGTGTGAGCTAGAGCCGGAGACGCTGGCGAGCTTAATTATTAGATTTACTCTTATAAAGCATATCAATACTAGTTGAAAGCTTGATGCTAGATTGGCAGGGATCATTGCTAAGATTATGATGGGAGTAAAGTTTGAGGATTTGAAGCAGTACATATTTAATCAAGATGGTTGGCTCTGTAATGATAGGAGATTATTTGTACCAGATGTAAATGGACTTAGAGATAAAGTTGTATAAGAGTGCCATCATTCGGGGTTGACTATCCATCCCGATGGCAATAAAATGTGTTGAGATATGATGTAAACATTTTATTAGGAAGGGTTGAAGAACAATGTTGGGACATTTATCTTAAAGTGTATGAATTATCAACTAGTCAAAGCTGAGTAGAAAAAACCAAGTGGTCTGTTACAACTGCTTGAAGTTCCCAGTGGAAGTGAGAACAAATATTGATGGACTTCATCGATGGATTAGTAGAGTTCTCATACAACAATAGTTATCAATCAAGCATTGGTATAGCATCGTTCGGGCATTTTTCGGCTGATCATGCTACAGTCCTTTATGTTAGTGGGAAGCAAGTGAAAACCGCTACATCGGCCAGATATGCCTTGAGAGACCTTGGAGAAGAAAAAATCACTAGTCAATGAATAAAAGTTGCATAGGACAGACATAAGATCTACTTATTAGAGAAGACATGACTATGAGTTTTCTGCTGGTGATAAGCTGTTGGTCATAATATCTCCGTTGAAGAATGAAGTCGATATAGAAATAGGGGAAAATTAGCGTCGGGTTTTGAAGGACCTTTTTCTATACTCGAGAGGATTGAGAACCTATCATATGGAGTTGACTTACCTCAAAAGATGGTGGGTATGCATAACGTATTTCATGTTTTGCATCTACGGGAATTTATGCATGATTCAAGTGTGATTGTTTCACTACTTCGATTGGATGATTTAGAAGTTGAACTTAAAGCATTGAGACCTCATAAGCCTATTCATATAGTCGAGTAAAGTATGAAGTAGCTTAGGATGAAGATGGTAAAGCTAGTAAATGATTAGTGGAGTGAAAGCAAAGGTGATAGCATCTGAGTGACTAAGGAGGGCATGAGGACTGTTTATCCGAAGCTCTTTATTTGGTGAGATTCCATTTTATCGAATTATCTGTAATATCCCCTATCTTAAGGCCCGAAGCTAAATGCTACAGATGCTGCAGTCATCTATAGTATCAACTAACAGTGATAAAATACGGTAATGTTAGTAGTGTCCATAATATCAGAAGCACATGAATATGATATAAAATCATAGATTTCAAAAACAACTTTTTTCATTACATTTCAAATCCATATTTTATATTCAGTCACATAATCCCAAAATGAATCCCAGGTTTTGATCAAATATAATTATTACAAATTACTCCAAGAACGACATATAAAGATGCACCCTTGGATGATCAGAGTACTAGATAGACAAATCAGTCATAAATACATCACAATGGAAATAAAACTAAATAGATCTAGCACAACTAACTTTGCCTCCTACATGTCTTCGGAAGTTTATTCGTCCAACCTACTGAACTTAAAAAACCTTAACTCTCAATCTACTCAAATTAAATTTTGAGCACCCGAGCTTTAAGGGGAAAACATAAACTCCGAGTCAGACATAAAGCCTGGTGTGAATAATACTATTACATCTCGATTTACTGATATTAAGTGAGACCATGTCGCTTAGCGAAAGGGTTTCCCCTCACTAATATCCTTTTAAAAGCATATCTTTTGCAAATCAGTATCCCACAACCAAACTGATTAAAAAAATAATAGAAAATAAATATATGCATAAAAATTAGGAAACCAATGAACCATCTGTCCACAGTATTGTTTTACTGACTAACTATTAACCATGGGCTGACTCGGGCCTACCGGACATAATCAAGAATATAACTTCGGTTAGACACAATACTGGGCTGACTGCCCTTGACTTTCTTTTTTCTAAGGTCAACTGAACCTAATGGTTTACGAGCTCACCAATAAACTATCTTTATTATGTATATTCCCTTTTGTGTGCAACCTCATCTTGGTCCCACTTATGGCAAGCCCTACAAACTGAATTTTGGACTTATTTTAGTTAGGGGCTAATAGCTAAAGTATAGTGCGCGGCCCTACACCAGTCGCATCTGGTCTCCTAATATCCGAGTCATAAACTTAGGGTTAACTGCACTATTCATGTTTCATTTTCTATCTTAGGGTTAACTACCCCGTTAAAATTTCATTTCCTTGTAAATAGTCTTTACATATGATTTACCCCTGAAATTATACCTTTATAAAACAAGGAAATCATATACTTTGCTTTGCTCAAAATACTTAAGCCATGATGTATACTTTATACAAAACAATGTTGATGACACCTTATCAATGGGATTATCCATCCCTTCAAAGTAAGATAAAACCCTTTTTAACTTAAAAGATTTTAGGCCATGAAACCAAGGTAAAACCTTCGAAACTCTTATTTAAAAACTTTAAAAAATGCCTTTCGAAATCATTGAGAACAATCCTTTTGAAGCTTTACTAAAACCTTAGACATCCTCTTTTAAAACCATTTAACCATATCTTTCGAAAGCATTGGAAACCCTCCATTCAAATACTTAAAATAAACCTTTCAAAAACATTAGGGTTCTCCCCTTCGGAACACATATTATATACCTTTCGAAAGCATTGGGTTCAAGTAAAGAATCATGGAAACATTGTTTCAAAACCTTTAATAATTATTCCTTTCGAAACCATTAGGTTTAACTTTTAGCATAACTAAGGGTCATAAAGAACTAGGGCGAAAACATTATTTTCGAAAGCATCCGTCCTAAGTAAAAGAAAGAGGATATTTCTAAACCAACCCTTTCGAAGCCATTCCCTCCAAAACCATTTAAAAAGAGGGTATGTGATCCTTACGACAACACTAAGAAGGAGGCTTCAAAGAAAAAGGCAAAAGTGCACTTTTGAATGCATTGATTCGAAAGGTATGAATATGGCAGCTAGGTTTCAAATAAGTTTGAAAGCGGCTTATCCCTTCAAAGGCTTTCTTTTTAATCATAAGTAAGCGGCAACTCATTCGAAAGCTCCTTTATATAAACAAAGGCAAGTTAATTAAGTCGAAAGCTAGCTCCAACCCCTTCAAAAGCATAATTTATAAACAAAGGTAGTTAAATGTTAATAAGAATAACTTCTACCCCTTCAAAAGCAAGGTTTTGACACTATACCTTCTGCCTTTCTCCAATGCACTATGTATCTATTACTTGGTACCATATGCTTTGGTTTTGAATGGGTTAGCGGATGTATGGTGTCGAAAGCTAGTATATGGAAGTGGTGAAGTAGTAATTCTAAGCAAAACTGATTTTTAGCCTTTAAAAGTAATTTCTTGTAACCTAACTTTCCCTATTTGTCAAAACATAATTGGTTATCATTCCTTTATAAAAATGTTTTTCTAAAAGTGATGCTGAACTCAGAATTATTAATTAAAAATGTTTAACAAATAAGCCATTCTCCTTGATAATACTATAAAACATTTAAGTCCTTTGGCTTAAATAATTTTATTATCATAGTAAAATACTTAGAATAATTCCCCAAGTATTCACTTCTAATATGTTTTCTAATATATTTAAATTTCAGGTCCAAAATCAATATGTAATTGTCGTAACTAATTTAAACCCAATGTTAGATATTTTCTTTCATAAGCTATTCATAATAAATCCACAATTGCTTAGAAAATTATGAAACTTGAAACGTAATTCTAAAATAATGTTTTTGACCACATATCAAAAATGCAAGTCATTTGGATGTCATTTACTAAGTTTTCCAATCTAAACTTATCGTAAAATCTATATGAAACACCATAAATCATCAATAAACATATGTCCTTTCAAATAAAGATAACATGGCATATTATTTGCAAAATTAATTCGGGTCAAACCTTGAAGCCGAAATTGTCAACAAAAGTGAGATGTAGGTTAAATTATTCTCCTTAGCTTGGTGTTAAGAAGGTTGAGATTTGTCCTTTAAGTATCCTTTCAAGCTTTCTACTTGTTTCCTAGCTTATCTTCCTTTTGATTTCTCTTAATGGTGGGACAGCCGAGCTTATAAATGTTTTGGTTTTGTTTGTAAATGTTGAAATGAATCAGAAATGAAGGTTAAAAGGGTTTAGGTATAAGAATGAATACTATTCCTATTTTTCTCTTGTCACAATCCTCCTTCTTTCTTCTTTTTAATTCTCTTTTGTTTATACATTAATTAAGGCACGACCTTCCTTGTTGATCAACAAATCTCAATCCCTTAACCATCTAAATTATTTCGTTTAATTTATCTAATTATATGCCCTAAATAATGTTAGTCAAAATTATGGTCATTGCTGACTCCCCTCGTTAAAGAATTTTGTCCACGAAATTACGATAAGGTACTCACAACAATCAAATATAAAGGTAAAACATACCATGAAACAAGTCCCGCTCTCAGTTTTCCAAGTATAGACTCTTTCGTCGCCATCCACTGGACTTTGACTAATCTGACCATCTTGTTTCTCGGTCTCTTCTTATTCCTCGCAACTATACGAACTGGTTTTCTAACTATAGTCATATCCGGTTCCACTACTAAATCATCTAACACAGTCGGTGAAATAGTTGTTTTTGGATCTCGAATACACTTCCCTAGATGAGAAACATAAAAAACATTATGATCCTGCCAAACTATTTGGTAACTCTACTCTATACGCAAGTTTCCCAATCCTTTCTATAATTGGAAATGGTCCAACGAATCTCGGTGCCAGTTATCCTAATTTTCCAAATTGGATTAACCTTTCATTGGTGATATCTTGACGAAAATATGATCTCCAACTGAGAACTCTAAGTCTTTCCCTCTCTATCAGCATAACTCTTCTGCCTAAACTGAGCTTCCTTCATTCTAGCTCGAATTAACTCAACCTTTTCTGTAGCTTCTCTAACCAAATACAACCAAGAACTAACCTATCCCCGATCTTTAACCAACAAACAAGAGATTTGCATAGCCATCCATACAAAGCTTCAAACGGTTCCATCCTTATACTATCTGATAACTATTGTTATACGAAATCTCGATTAAGTGTAGGTGGTCTTTCCACGATCCTCCAAAGTCTAGCATAGAAGCTCTGAACAAATCCTCTAAGACTTTTTAACCTTTTCTATTTGTCTATCTGTCTGTGGATGGTAAGCGGTGCTCATCTTGAGCTTGATACCTAAAGTCTCCTGTAGACTCTTCGAGAACTTTCTAGTGAATAAGGAATCTCTATCACTTACTATACCATTAGGAATTCCATAAAGTATAAATATATTCTTCATGAATAATTTATCCAAAACAGGTGTCATCCTGGTTGACTGAACTGGAATGAACTGGGTACTCTTGGTCAACCTGTCCACCACGACCCATATACTTCCGTTTCCTCGATTTGACCTTGGCCACCTGTCTATAAAATCCATTGAGATAGAATCCTATTTCCAAACTAGAACATCCAAAGGTTGAAGTAACCCACTTGGTATCCGACGTTCAGCTTTTACTGTTGACGGTACAAACATTTCTTCACCCATAATCCTACATCTCTCTTCATACCCTCCTAAAAGAGACTCCTTTCCATATCCAAATACATCTTAGTTCCTCTGGGATGAAGGGTGAACTTTGAACGATGGCATTCTCCAAGAACTTCCTTCCCAATGTTACCCACATTCGGAACACACAGTCTTCCTTTCTTCCTTAACCACCCATTCCGGTCAAGATTGAAACCTTTCAAGTCATCACACTCCATTCCATTCCTTAGTTTTATGATCCATTTAGCTAATAATGGATCCTCCCATTACTTAGAAGCAACCCTTTCGATCATCACTGGTCGAACTTCTATACATGACAACATACCAGTTTCCTTACTAGTACTAGCTTCAGATCTCCACTATATTCTACATGTAGTCAATGCTTCTAAACCTTTCCACTCAGCTATCTTTTGCAAATAATGCATTCTGATGTTTCCTGCTAAGTGCATCTGCAAACTTATTGCCTTTTCCCGATGTGTACTCAATTCTAAAGTCATAAGCGGCTAAAAACTCTAACCACCTCTACTGTCTCATATTTAACTCTTTTCGAAAGAACAAATATCTCGGTAACTTATGATCCATATACAACTCGAATCTTTCTTCCAAAAGGTAATGTCTCCATAACTTCAATGTGAAAATTGCTGCATCTAATTTCAAACCATGAGTTGGATATCTAACTTCAGGCGGTCTAGGCTGTCATGAAGCGTAGGCAATCATTTTACCTCTTTGCATTGACACAGCTCCTAACCCTGTTCCACATGCATCCGTGTACACCACTAAGTCTCGATTCCCCTCTGGGACAACCAACGCAGGTGCATTATTCAATAAATGTTTCAATTTCTGGAATTCCTTCTCACACTTATCAGTCCAGATAAACTTCACATCTTTTCGAGTTAGCTTAGTTATCAATGCCGCTACCCATGAAAAATCTTTAATGAATCTTTGATAATAACCAGCTAATACAAGAAAACTCTTTATCTTAGTCGCTGCCTCGGGTCTCTTTTAATTATTCACCGCCTTGATCATAGCCGGATCTACAGACAACCCTTTCTCTGAGATTATATGACCAAGAAATTTTACTTCCTTCTTCTAGAAATGACATTTAGAAGATTATGCTTTTAGTTGATGCTGCCTCAATGTCTCATGCACCATTCTAAGATGAACTTCATCCGCTCTTTTATCTTTAGAGTATATCAAAATGTCATCTATGAACACTAACATGAATCCGTCTAGATGCTCCTGAAAGATTGTGTTCATCAAGTCCATGAATAATGCTAGCGCATTAGTTAGTCCGAACGGCATTATTAACCATTCGTACAATCCATATCTTACTCTAAATGTCCTCAAAGGAATACTATCCTCTACTACTCTAAGCTGATGGAACCCTGTTGCCATATCCAATTGGGCAAATACTTTGGCTCCATTCAACCGGTCGAACAAGTAACGGATGTCAATTCTTTATCGTCTTCTCATTCAACTTTCGATAATTGATACACATCCTTAACGATCCGTCTGGTTTCTTTACAAATGCTGTGATTGCTCCTCGGGGCAAACTACTTGGTCTAATAAAGTTCTTACCTTCTAAATCCACCAACTGCACCTTTAGCTCCTTCATCTCGATAGGTGTCATCCTACTTGGCGGTCTGCTCACCAGTTCTGCTCCGGGTACTAAATCTATGCGAAACTCGATGACTCGTTTCGATGGTAGTCCTACTACAGGCTCAAAGACGTCTACGAACTCTCTAACAATGAAAACTCAGTTCAACTCGTCTTCTTCCTCCATAACACCAAACAAAGCATTTCCCCAAACCTAGGATCTTTTACGGAGTATATAACCTGATCATTGCAACTAGGATGTCTAAGTGATATTTTCCTATCGTGGCAAAATATCCTAGCTTCATACTTACTTAACCAATCTGTACCCAAAATAATTCTAAACTCTACGAAATCAAATACATGAAAAGCGCAAGCAAATATACGACCTAACAATTCAAACATTAAGTGGTCACATCCCATCCCAAGAGTCGTATACCCTCCTATAGGATTTGCAACCCTTATGGAGGTAACTAGGTATGAGGGTTCTAGGTTAAGCTTATCTATTAAATAATAAGATATAAAAGAATGCGATGCACTAGATTAAATAGAAATCTAACTGATACACCACAAATCAGAAGTGTACCTCCCAATGCAGCTTTTCCTTTCTCCTCAGCTGCTGGTCTTGAGGTAGTCGGTTCCAATGCAAGCATCTTGCCTTTTCCATCATTGGATGGTTCCTTGCACTGGTACTTATAATGTCCAATCTGATCATAGTTAAAGCACCTCACCTCTTTCTTATCAGCAACTTTCTTCCCTTTGCCTATCTGACACTCATGAGCATAGTGTCCCTTCTTGTCGCACTTATAGCAAACTACTTCGACCTTTTTTTTCTTGGCTCCTCCTCCTTTCTAAGCGCCTTTCTTATGAAAAAACTTCATCTTTTAGTTCTGCCCGCTTTGAGCTTTCCCTACTTTGTTACCATCATGAAAAGCAAGCATCTCCTCTTGCCTCAAAGCCATCTCAACAACTACATCACATGGATCTCTGATATTTGGCAAAGTTGCTTTATCTAGTTTAGGTTTCAGCCCGCGGATGAACTTCTCATTTCTTTTGATAACTGTATCAACCGTAACATATACATATCTCGATAGCTCCTCAAATCTAGTTTCATACAACCACTGTCATGTCTTTCTGCTCCAACTCCATAAACTTCTTGAGTTTGAGTTGATTTAGCAATCTATGGCATAAATCTTTCCTCAAACCTCCTTCTAATTCAGCCCAAGTCATGGTCTCCTCATTAAATCCCATAGTAACACTATTCCACTAGTACAGTGCTACTCCTTGTAACTGTCTAGAAGAAAGTCTCCTCTTTTGCTCATCATTAAGCCCTAAATCATCCTTTAGAAAATGAAGTAACTAACTTCCACTTCAATTTCATCCTCAGTCCCGATAAACGACTTTCGTCCAAGCCTAGCATAATATCTGCTTAGTAATGCATAGTTATTGACCATCGGAGCTCCTTGATTTCCTCCTTTAACATTTCCTTTGACTAAACCTACAGCAACTCCGGCCTGCATCATATTAATGAAGAGTTGATACATAGCTCCTATATCAGCTTGCGACACTCTAACACCCACATTAGTAGCTTATGCCCGACCTAGATTCCATCTAGTGTAAGGTCTGGCATTCCTATTGGTCGTGGTGCTTCCTCCATCAATGTTAACTCATCCACTCCTAACATCCATATCTTATGTCCTTAAAATTTACTTTCGAGTCATTGTAAGATACAAAAGAATATCTTAAGAGAGATGAGAGAATAGAGTTAAAGTGTATATTTCTATAGCAAATACAAGTACGTTACTATAGCATTATCCTATACACTAATCTTTTCTCTAATTCCTTAGGATTATGTTTCCAAAATCATTTTAAGTTCGAAATTTCATTTAAATTTTCGTAAACCTATACTATGATAACAAGTTGTAACATCCCCTATCTTGAGCCCCGAAGCTAAGCGCTATAGATTTTGTAGTCATCCATAGTATTAACTTCCGGTGACAAAATATGGTAATGTTAAATGGTATCCATAACATCAGAAGCATATAAATATGAAATAAAATCACAGATTTCAAAAATAGCTTTTCTGATTACATTTCAAATCCATATTTCACATTCAGTTGCATAATCGCAAAACGAATCCAAAATTTTGATCAAATATAATTATTTCAAATTACGCCAAGAGCGACATAAGAAGATGCCCCTTTGGATGATCAGAGTACTAGATAAACATATCAGTCATAAATACATCACAATAGCAATAAAACTAAATGGATCGTACTTAGCTAACTTTTCCTTCTGTATGTCTTCATAAGCTTATTCATCCAACCTACTAAACCTGAAAAACGTTAACTCTTAATCTACACAAATTAAGTTTTGAGCACCCGAGAGTTTAACCGGAAAACATAAACTTCGAGTTAGACATAAAGCCTGATGTGAATAATACTATTACACCTCGATTTACTGATATTAAGTGAGACAACGCTGCTTAGTGGCATGGGTTTGCCTTTACTAATATCCTTTTAAAAGCATTTCTTTTGCAAATCAGAATTCTGCAACCAAACCGATTAAAACAATAATAGCACATAAATATATGCATAAAAATCAGTAAATCAGTGGACCATCTATCCACAGACATTAGTACAATATAAAAATACCAATCCCATTTCGAAGGGGATATCGTGGTATATAGGGTCATCCGCTATTATGCGGGGTGCATATCATTTGCTAAATAATGCGGGAATATCAGTCGCTCCAATATATATACTGCAATATATAATATATCTCATCTAAACTGATAGTAAATCATCAATTCAAGCAATCAACCAATAAATTAAATTTAACTATTTAAATTAATGGTAATCCAAACGAATGAGATTAACTCACCTTTTGCCTTTAATTTGCAATCTGATCTAGCACGAACCAACCCGGTTGGTTTTCATTTGATTCTAGACCTTGTATAAACATTATAGGATTTGTTAATATTTGAACTAATCGAACAATTAATTACCATTTTAAAATTTAATTAACTAATAATTTATTTTGAGCCAAAAAATTTCTTTTTAAAATCTTTTAGTGACTAAAATAAATTGGATAAATAAATCACCAATTCCATTTTTTAAAATAATATGCATATCCTTTTATTTCTTCTTTTTATTTTTGAAACTTCATATATACTTATAAAATAATATATATGGATTAAAAATCAAATTTTTACAAAATCTCTATACATTTACTATTCCCATATTTTCCTAAAGTCCTACATATGTATATTTTCTGTTTAATCTATATACATTAACTACCAATAGAATAAAATTCCTTTTAAACCAGTACATAATATTAGATTAAAAATAGAACATAGTTGTTTTATAAATCCTACTATAATATATATATATATATTGTTACTATAATATATATATATATATATATATAATTTAAATAAAATAAACTGGAAATACTTTACTGTAAATTTAAACTCTTATCCATATATATATATATATATATATATATATTCTCTATTCAGCCCTCATATATATACATATATTCTTAAATTAAATTAAAGGTGAAACTGATATATACCTTACTGACAACCTTCCCTCGCAAGCACCATCGACTTGACCCAAGAAGCCATAGAGCTTCTTCTTCTTCAATCGTCTGCACGCGAGACACACCTACCCAGCCGTGCATGCAACCCTAACATGAACCCCACTGTCCTTAAGCTAGAACTACACCAAGCTATGCTCGAACAACCATCCGTTGCATTTACATGCCGCCATCATTCGCGCACGAGCAACCAACCCTCCATCCTTCAAACGTCGCCAAAAATCACGAACCCAAAGCCGAAACCTGCTTCGTTCCCATCGGCCTCGAAGTTCACCGCCCCTTCTGGCTTCTTGAGCACGCCCCTTAGCTTTGAATCGAAGTCGATCTTCGATTTCTACGAGCATTCCATACTGCTTTGTGCGTGAATTCGATTTGAATGGAAGGGAAAGAAATCGACCTTAAGCAGCTATAGAAAGGGAAACGAAGATTTATGCCATTGATTATTCTTATTTTCAAAAGAGGGAACCCTGAATTTTGATTTAAAAAGGCTCGACCATTTTTTATTATTTCGAAACAGCATTGATTTTTTATAAAAGAAGCGAAGGGGGACATCTGTACGCAATTTAAAAAAGGCAAGGGGACAAGTGTTGTGATGCCCCACCTCTATACCCACGCTAGCCAAGAACACTACGGTGTAGTGCTATCAACTAGCACGGAGAATAAGGCTGTTGAGGAGCGGCCATCAATAGTTGGCCTTACACTAGTATTGGTTATCTCGATGGGAGTGATATATAAATATATATATTCTTTCATTTTTCATCTCTGGTTTATTTTCTCCCATCGTTAATACCCCAATTCCAGTATAAAACGAACTACAATGGTTCATAATAGTTTAGAACAGTAAATATAAAATAATAACACAGATAAATATAAATGCGGAACACAGATTAAACAGAAATTCTCATATATACAATAACTGATGTCAGTTACAATACATTTGACACGGTACATATGATACAACTACAACAGTCGACTCAAGAAGTTACTTATACAAGTACATTAACGTATATAATATACATGAATACATATCTTCCTATACAATCATACAGACTACTACAAATGACGACGACTACTCCAAAAGATATGAAAGAACTTCATAGCTCTAGCAGCAACCCAAAGCAGAATATCTACAACCTGAAATACTCGGTCTGACCCGAGTATTAGATTCAAAAGAAAATAATACTCGGGTCAGTCTAATTCAAACTCAGTTATTAGTGCACAGAAGCAATAATAATTAAATAATGAATAGGCGACAGTAGTTAAACCAAATCAGAATGCAATTCAGAATATTGAATTGAAATGAACAAAACAGTTCAAACCATTGAAATATCAATTAAAATATTTATTCAAGTAGGGCTGCAGTACATGCACGCGTGCACTGCCTCGCCATTACGGAATATGGAATACGCAAAAAGGTTCATAAGTCAAAACAAAATAGAATATTATACCCGCCATACCGTGTGGCTGCAGTTCACGCCTGCGTGCACTGCCTTGCCACTATATTGCTGACGTACACAATAAAACTCACAAGCGCGCTCGAGGTCAAACTCGAAAACCGAGTTCAACACAAGTGAAATGCTAACACAAAGTGAACAGTGCTTAAACATGAACCAAAACACAAATCCAGACCAGGCAATAAAAGAAGTACAACTGAAATGCACATAACACATGTGCGAGATACAAGTGCTCGTAGACATAAATACTCAAAGTCAAGACTACAGGTTACTGCATATCAAGTGTGCAATCCACAGTTGCAGGAAAGCAACAAAAGAAAAATGCTCAAATGTCTGCATATTAAATATGCAAAAACCAAAGTTGCAGTGGACAACAAAAATGCTCCAGAATTCACAGTCCAAACAAATGCAATAAGCAAGTGGCAGTAGTGAAAAGCTTCAACAAAGTGAATATGCAATATGTACACAAGATGGTGTACGGTCAGACATACAAGACCAGGCTAGTGATACAACACGCTCACAGTTCATACTTATTCGAAATTAGTTCAAGGAAAACGAGTGTATCAAGCTATAAGCCCAGCGACAACTATTATTTCAGGTTATAGTGCCAGCAACCAAAATGTATTAGCAAGGATGAATAAAGCAACTGAAACCACAATGAATAGGTACAACAAGGATGCATGCAACAGCATGAAACACAAGAACACTCAAACTAGGAATACTTACTTCAAGTTCAAAACAAGGCAGCATATCAATGGAAATACATAGATAATACAACCGTGACAGTACTCACGTATATACATATACATGTATATACATTATATACATGGAAACAACAGCATCGAGTAGAGACCAAAAGTGTTCAGGAACACAAACAAGTACAGGGATACAGTGGACAAAAACAAGCCTACAAACAAATGTGCCAAATTGCAATTCAAGTCAATCCACCCATATATGCATACACACAAACATATGTATATATGCACATATATGCAGACACTGGTGACAGAGCAAGCTTGTGTACAACTCGACACATTCATTTCATTTCATTTCATTTTATTTTTCTTTTAAAAACATTTGCAGGTTTAAAAATCATGTAAATAAAAATCTACCCGAGCCTTACAAGGTTTTACCCGAGTCAAAAGCAACGAAGACCCGAGGCAAGCCTAAAATAATCAAGTAACGAAACATGTCAGTGAAGCCGGTCATAACGAATATGACAAAAGAAATGGCCAGCAACAACATGCTTAAGGACATTACAGTGTACAATGAACAATGTAAGTCATGGGATCTAAATCAACAGCCCCGAAATCATCTCAAGGCAGAAAATCATCAGCATCGAACAAAACAGGGTCGAGGCGACAAAGTTACAAAATCAATCATCAAAACAAATCGAATGGCCGAAGTCAGGTACAAAAATTCAAGGCCGAACACAAAATCACCAAACACGAAGTCAGTGATAAAAAAATCAAATTAAGGTCTGGTGATACCAAAACAAGTTGAAGTCGTGGAAGAACAAATCAATTTTTCATCTCAAAGCCAAAAGAATTCAAAGCCGTGACCATCAAGCAGCGAAATTATATACGATTATAAACAAGTCGTAAATCATAAACAACATCGAAGTCGAACGACATAGGCACAAAAGAAATTCACATAACAACTTCGATTACCATCATCGAACGAATACAAATGGCCAAGATAAGACAACATCGAATCAACGTCGAATTGCAGAAACACTTTAAAAGGAATGAATTAGATGTGAGTAAGTATAATTACTCACCTGGACGAGGCGACGACGAACTCACAAAGACGAGCGACATCGAAGCCCTAATTTGGAGCAGCGGAACGAACACGAGACGATGCCGCCATTTACTTTCTTATTTTCTTTAGGGTTCGTTTTCGAAAAAATGAAAAGAGAAATGGGGGAAACGGGTTATTAACCCTTAATAAAATCACGGCAACAAAGAAATGGGCCGAACGATTTTTAAAGCCCAATAAAGAAATGGACCACTAATTATTTTCAAAGCCCGTCAATCTCATTAACAATTTATAAAATAATTTCAACTCAATTTAATTACTTCAATTGGCAAATAAGCAACGGTATTTATCGTTTAAAAGTCGATTATCAATCGATGCAAATACCGGGTTGTTACAGACTCCCCTCCTTAAAGAAATTGCGTCCTCGCAATCTCAAGGAATAAATGGACAAAAGGTAACAACCATAAGAGCATGAAAGAGTAAGCTTGAACGTGTTTGCTCGATGAATTCTCTGGATTCCAAAGTGAAATCCATAGGATTTGAGAACCGCTGAACTTTCACGAGAAAAACATCTTTATTTCGAAGGTGCTGAACCCCCGAAGCATTGATGTGAATGCAAGGTTGCTCAAGAATAGAAATCGGAAATCCCTAAGGCATTTCCGTAATTGGAAGACGTGGAAAACATCATGAATAGCAGAAAATAGAGTCGGTACACCGGCGAAGTACCATAAAAATACCAAAGAAATCTCTTAATTTCATAAAAGAAATCCACAAATTCTCAACAAAATCTAATTATCAATAGATAATTCAGAAATCTCAAATCACAAATATTCGATTATCAAAAACGATAATCAAATCAACAAGTATTCGATTATCAAAAATCGAAAATCAATCTTAAATCACAAATATTTAATTATCACAATTGATAATCAAACCTCAAATCGCAAATGTTTAATTATCACAAACGATAATTAGAAACAATAAATATCTGATTGTCAAAAACGATAAATCAGAAATCATAAATTTTCAATTAACGAGTCCGAAATTAACCGAAATAGCAAACGCACATGACCCATAACCACGAGTTTTACTAAATCGTTTAATTCACTTCATCGTTTCCTTGAAAGTGCAAAATTGTGTATTTTAAATAAATAACATTTTACGTTCTCAAACGGACAAGTCCGGAATTAAGCGAATCAGTAAAAGAAAGGGGTCATAGTCCTCGGTTTTTCTGAAACGTTTAAATCGCTTCCTCATTCTTTTGAAAGCGTAAACTGTAAAATTTTTGAAAACTATTTTATTTATAAAATTACAATTTACATTCTCAAACGAACAAGTCCGGAATTAAGCGAATCAGCAAAAGAAAGGGGTCATAGTCCTCGATTTTACTGAAACGTTTAATTCGCTTCCTCATTCTTTTGAAAGCGCAAATCGTAAAAATTTTGAAAACAATTTGGATTTATATTTTGAAACAATTTTTAAAACACGTGATTAAAACAGCGACATCAGTAGCAACTTCGATAAGTGGATTTTCATTCATCAAAAGTGTCACAAAAAAAAATCTTCCCAAAGATAGAAAGGGGTATCATACCCTAAACTTGTATTCATAACAAGTCATTAACACGCGAGTTCACCAATGCACAAAAATTGATAAAACTTATCAATAGAAATCACGAAAATTGGTGAAGCACAAATTCTAGAAATCATCACAAGAAATCCAGAAATCACAAGATGAAAGTATGAAAACTCGAACGGAGTATGAAAACTCAAACGGAGGTGCTGAACCCCCGAAGCATTGATGTGAATGCAAGGTTGCTCAAGAATAGAAATCGGAAATCCCTAAGGCATTTCCGTAATTGGAAGACGTGGAAAACATCATGAATAGCAGAAAATAGAGTCGGTACACCGGCGAAGTACCATAAAAATACCAAAGAAATCTCTTAATTTCATAAAAGAAATCCACAAATTCTCAACAAAATCTAATTATCAATAGATAATTCAGAAATCTCAAATCACAAATATTCGATTATCAAAAACGATAATCAAATCAACAAGTATTCGATTATCAAAAATCGAAAATCAATCTTAAATCACAAATATTTAATTATCACAATTGATAATCAAACCTCAAATCGCAAATGTTTAATTATCACAAACGATAATTAGAAACAATAAATATCTGATTATCAAAAACGATAAATCAGAAATCATAAATTTTCAATTAACGAGTCCGAAATTAACCGAAATAGCAAACGCACATGACCCATAACCACGAGTTTTACTAAATCGTTTAATTCACTTCATCGTTTCCTTGAAAGTGCAAAATTGTGTATTTTAAATAAATAACATTTTACGTTCTCAAACGGACAAGTCCGGAATTAAGCGAATCAGTAAAAGAAAGGGGTCATAGTCCTCGGTTTTTCTGAAACGTTTAAATCGCTTCCTCATTCTTTTGAAAGCGTAAACTGTAAAAATTTTGAAAACTATTTTATTTATAAAATTACAATTTACATTCTCAAACGAACAAGTCCGGAATTAAGCGAATCAGCAAAAGAAAGGGGTCATAGTCCTCGATTTTACTGAAACGTTTAATTCGCTTCCTCATTCTTTTGAAAGCGCAAATCGTAAAATTTTTGAAAACAATTTGGATTTATATTTTGAAATAATTTTTAAAACACGTGATTAAAACAGCGACATCAGTAGCAACTTCGATAAGTGGATTTTCATTCATCAAAAGTGTCACAAAAAAAAATCTTCCCAAAGATAGAAAGGGGTATCATACCCTAAACTTGTATTCATAACAAGTCATTAACACGCGAGTTCACCAATGCACAAAAATTGATAAAACTTATCAATAGAAATCACGAAAATTGGTGAAGCACAAATTCTAGAAATCATCACAAGAAATCCAGAAATCACAAGATGAAAGTATGAAAACTCGAACGGAGTATGAAAACTCAAACGGAGTATGAAAACTCGAACAGAGTATGAAAACTCGAACGGAGTATGAAAACTCGAACGGAGTATGAAAACTCGAACGGAGTATGAAAACTCGAACGGAGTATGAAAACTCAAACGGAGTATGAAAACTCAAACGGAGTATGACATAGAATAAAAGATATGGCATAACATAAAATATCCATAATGACATACTACTATAAGTATGTAAATAATGATCAACAGGAGATCAACCGACATGAGGTATGGAATAAATATGAAATATCCATGCTGACATACTACTATAAGTATGTAAATAATGATCAACAGGAGATCAACCGATTAGAGGTATGACATAAATATGAAATATCCATACTGACATACAACTATAAGTATGCATATAATGATCAACAGGAGATCAACCGATAAGAGATAATCAATATCACAAGAATCTTCTCAAAGATCCAAAGAGGTAACATACCCCAAATTTGTACTCATGACAAATTAATAACATATGAATTCACCAATGCACAAGAATAGGTGAAGCATAAAATTTCCAGAAATCAACATAAGGAATCTAGAAATCACAGAAAAAGAGAAAGAGGCCTATCACATGACGGTCCGAAGACCATGGGGAGCTACCCCACATGTGTGAATAGAATCACACAGATTGAGGTCAAGACTAACCAAAAAGCAGAAAGGTATGTGTGAATGGAACCACACAAGTGGTGTCTAGTCCGACCATCAGAACGATCATCATGATCAACGAGGGGTGTCAATTACACTAAGCATGTGTGAATGGAATCACACAGATTGAGGTCAAGACTAACCAAAAAGCAGAAAGGTATGTGTGAATGGAATCACACAAGTGGTGTCTAGTCTAACCTCGCAATGAAAGAGACATCGCGCAATTGCTAGTCTAATTCATAAAGCGATCATCAAGATCAACGAGAAGTGTCAATTACACTAAGCTAGTGAATATAAAAGTTTAGCTTCATGTCCCATAACCACTAGCTTAACTTAAATATTTACGAACAAACTGTAAATCTTCACTAATAAAATTGTCACAGGAGGTTCAATCGAACAATTCCAAGAATTAACCGACGAAATGAACGCAAGCGTTTCATACCACTTGTTTTACTAAGTCGTTTAATTAGATTTCTCATCCGAGTGAGGTAAAGGTTTGTATATACTAATAGATTGGAAAACGGTTTTAGAAAAAGAGTTTGATATTGAAAATAGAGTTAAAAACATTTTGATAAAAGAGTTTTGATATTTACTACTGGTATTGAAACATTTATATTTTTAAAGTGACAAATCACAAAAATGATTGTAGGAACAATCAATCACAAGAATTCACATGTAAATATGTGAATAGAATCCAAAGAAATCGATACTGTATCCATCAAAAGGAATGTTCACAAAAGTTCCCGAAGAAATGATCATCAAAGTTGCTAATAAATGATAGCAACAAATCGGGAAACAATCAAAAATCGATTAAATTTGGAAACCAAATCAATTCACTAAAATTCACATTCGAAGACGTGAATAAAATCCAAAGAATTCGATTCTAAATCCATCAAAGTAGGAATATCCAAAAAAATTCCAGAAATAGAAGTTTTCAAAGTCGACAAAGATGACAACAGCTAATCGGAAAAGAAGAATCGATTGACAAATGGAATAACGAAACAAAACGAGCATAAAGGCATAAATGACTTCAACAAAAATAAAAAATCAAGTCAATGCCGAAGTCGACAATTAATGGCCATAATCGAGTACAGAACGATTCAACATCATCATCAAAGAACTCAACGGCAAACCAAGTCAGAGTCTTGGAAATCAAGAATTTAGAAATTTCTCAAAAACAAAGTGACCGAAGTCGAATGGAAATCAAGCCGAAGAAAACATAAAATATCAAGTTCAGAATCGCTGAGATTCGAACAAAATCAATCATCGGCTAAATCAAATCAAAGCCGAAAACACAAGAATCAAAATCAAATGCATATGAATAAGCGTTAGGAATTCATACCTGACAATCAAAGACAATCATATGCAAATATGAGAGATAAAACGTCGACAAATAGTTGTAACACATGTACTATCTAAGTTACGTTTTATATTTGTTCTAAACCCCAGGCTTTGATACCAAGCTGTGACGCCCCACCTCTATACCCACGCTAGCCAAGAACACTACGGTGTAGTGCTATCAACTAGCACGGAGAATAAGGCTGTTGAGGAGCGGCCATCAATAGTTGGCCTTACACTAGTATTGGTTATCTCGATGGGAGTGATATATAAATATATATATTCTTTCATTTTTCATCTCTGGTTTATTTTCTCCCATCGTTAATACCCCAATTCCAGTATAAAACGAACTACGATGGTTCATAATAGTTTAGAACAGTAAATATAAAATAATAACACAGATAAATATAAATGCGGAACACAGATTAAACAGAAATTCTCATATATACAATAACTGATGTCAGTTACAATACATTTGACACGGTACATATGATACAACTACAACAGTCGACTCAAGAAGTTACTTATACAAGTACATTAACGTATATAATATACATGAATACATATCTTCCTATACAATCATACAGACTACTACAAATGACGACGACTACTCCAAAAGATATGAAAGAACTTCATAGCTCTAGCAGCAACCCAAAGCAGAATATCTACAACCTGAAATACTCGGTCTGACCCGAGTATTAGATTCAAAAGAAAATAATACTCGGGTCAGTCTAATTCAAACTCAGTTATTAGTGCACAGAAGCAATAATAATTAAATAATGAATAGGCGACAGTAGTTAAACCAAATCAGAATGCAATTCAGAATATTGAATTGAAATGAACAAAACAGTTCAAACCATTGAAATATCAATTAAAATATTTATTCAAGTAGGGCTGCAGTACACGCACGCGTGCACTGCCTCGCCATTACGGAATATGGAATACGCAAAAAGGTTCATAAGTCAAAACAAAATAGAATATTATACCCGCCATACCGTGTGGCTGCAGTTCACGCCTGCGTGCACTGCCTTGCCACTATATTGCTGACGTACACAATAAAACTCACAAGCGCGCTCGAGGTCAAACTCGAAAACTGAGTTCAACACAAGTGAAATGCTAACACAAAGTGAACAGTGCTTAAACATGAACCAAAACACAAATCCAGACCAGGCAATAAAAGAAGTACAACTGAAATGCACATAACACATGTGCGAGATACAAGTGCTCGTAGACATAAATACTCAAAGTCAAGACTACAGGTTACTGCATATCAAGTGTGCAATCCACAGTTGCAGGAAAGCAACAAAAGAAAAATGCTCAAATGTCTGCATATTAAATATGCAAAAACCAAAGTTGCAGTGGACAACAAAAATGCTCCAGAATTCACAGTCCAAACAAATGCAATAAGCAAGTGGCAGTAGTGAAAAGCTTCAACAAAGTGAATATGCAATATGTACACAAGATGGTGTACGGTCAGACATACAAGACCAGGCTAGTGATACAACACGCTCACAGTTCATACTTATTCGAAATTAGTTCAAGGAAAACGAGTGTATCAAGCTATAAGCCCAGCGACAACTATTATTTCAGGTTATAGTGCCAGCAACCAAAATGTATTAGCAAGGATGAATAAAGCAACTGAAACCACAATGAATAGGTACAACAAGGATGCATGCAACAGCATGAAACACAAGAACACTCAAACTAGGAATACTTACTTCAAGTTCAAAACAAGGCAGCATATCAATGGAAATACATAGATAATACAACCGTGACAGTACTCACGTATATACATATACATGTATATACATTATATACATGGAAACAACAGCATCGAGTAGAGACCAAAAGTGTTCAGGAACACAAACAAGTACAGGGATACAGTGGACAAAAACAAGCCTACAAACAAATGTGCCAAATTGCAATTCAAGTCAATCCACCCATATATGCATACACACAAACATATGTATATATGCACATATATGCAGACACTGGTGACAGAGCAAGCTTGTGTACAACTCGACACATTCATTTCATTTCATTTTATTTTTCTTTTAAAAACATTTGCAGGTTTAAAAATCATGTAAATAAAAATCTACCCGAGCCTTACAAGGTTTTACCCGAGTCAAAAGCAACGAAGACCCGAGGCAAGCCTAAAATAATCAAGTAACGAAACATGTCAGTGAAGCCGGTCATAACGAATATGACAAAAGAAATGGCCAGCAACAACATGCTTAAGGACATTACAGTGTACAATGAACAATGTAAGTCATGGGATCTAAATCAACAGCCCCGAAATCATCTCAAGGCAGAAAATCATCAGCATCGAACAAAACAGGGTCGAGGCGACAAAGTTACAAAATCAATCATCAAAACAAATCGAATGGCCGAAGTCAGGTACAAAAATTCAAGGCCGAACACAAAATCACCAAACACGAAGTCAGTGATAAAAAAAATCAAATTAAGGTCTGGTGATACCAAAACAAGTTGAAGTCGTGGAAGAACAAATCAATTTTTCATCTCAAAGCCAAAAGAATTCAAAGCCGTGACCATCAAGCAGCGAAATTATATACGATTATAAACAAGTCGTAAATCATAAACAACATCGAAGTCGAACGACATAGGCACAAAAGAAATTCACATAACAACTTCGATTACCATCATTGAACGAATACAAATGGCCAAGATAAGACAACATCGAATCAACGTCGAATTGCAGAAACACTTTAAAAGGAATGAATTAGATGTGAGTAAGTATAATTACTCACCTGGACGAGGCGACGACGAACTCACAAAGACGAGCGACATCGAAGCCCTAATTTGGAGCAGCGGAACGAACACGAGACGATGCCGCCATTTACTTTCTTATTTTCTTTAGGGTTCGTTTTCGAAAAAATGAAAAGAGAAATGGGGGAAACGGGTTATTAACCCTTAATAAAATCACGGCAACAAAGAAATGGGCCGAACGATTTTTAAAGCCCAATAAAGAAATGGACCACTAATTATTTTCAAAGCCCGTCAATCTCATTAACAATTTATAAAATAATTTCAACTCAATTTAATTACTTCAATTGGCAAATAAGCAACGGTATTTATCGTTTAAAAGTCGATTATCAATCGATGCAAATACCGGGTTGTTACAGACTCCCCTCCTTAAAGAAATTGCGTCCTCGCAATCTCAAGGAATAAATGGACAAAAGGTAACAACCATAAGAGCATGAAAGAGTAAGCTTGAACGTGTTTGCTCGATGAATTCTCTGGATTCCAAAGTGAAATCCATAGGATTTGAGAACCGCTGAACTTTCACGAGAAAAACATCTTTATTTCGAAGGTGCTGAACCCCCGAAGCATTGATGTGAATGCAAGGTTGCTCAAGAATAGAAATCGGAAATCCCTAAGGCATTTCCGTAATTGGAAGACGTGGAAAACATCATGAATAGCAGAAAATAGAGTCGGTACACCGGCGAAGTACCATAAAAATACCAAAGAAATCTCTTAATTTCATAAAAGAAATCCACAAATTCTCAACAAAATCTAATTATCAATAGATAATTCAGAAATCTCAAATCACAAATATTCGATTATCAAAAACGATAATCAAATCAACAAGTATTCGATTATCAAAAATCGAAAATCAATCTTAAATCACAAATATTTAATTATCACAATTGATAATCAAACCTCAAATCGCAAATGTTTAATTATCACAAACGATAATTAGAAACAATAAATATCTGATTATCAAAAACGATAAATCAGAAATCATAAATTTTCAATTAACGAGTCCGAAATTAACCGAAATAGCAAACGCACATGACCCATAACCACGAGTTTTACTAAATCGTTTAATTCACTTCATCGTTTCCTTGAAAGTGCAAAATTGTGTATTTTAAATAAATAACATTTTACGTTCTCAAACGGACAAGTCCGGAATTAAGCGAATCAGTAAAAGAAAGGGGTCATAGTCCTCGGTTTTTCTGAAACGTTTAAATCGCTTCCTCATTCTTTTGAAAGCGTAAACTGTAAAAATTTTGAAAACTATTTTATTTATAAAATTACAATTTACATTCTCAAACGAACAAGTCCGGAATTAAGCGAATCAGCAAAAGAAAGGGGTCATAGTCCTCGATTTTACTGAAACGTTTAATTCGCTTCCTCATTCTTTTGAAAGCGCAAATCGTAAAATTTTTGAAAACAATTTGGATTTATATTTTGAAATAATTTTTAAAACACGTGATTAAAACAGCGACATCAGTAGCAACTTCGATAAGTGGATTTTCATTCATCAAAAGTGTCACAAAAAAAAATCTTCCCAAAGATAGAAAGGGGTATCATACCCTAAACTTGTATTCATAACAAGTCATTAACACGCGAGTTCACCAATGCACAAAAATTGATAAAACTTATCAATAGAAATCACGAAAATTGGTGAAGCACAAATTCTAGAAATCATCACAAGAAATCCAGAAATCACAAGATGAAAGTATGAAAACTCGAACGGAGTATGAAAACTCAAACGGAGTATGAAAACTCGAACAGAGTATGAAAACTCGAACGGAGTATGAAAACTCGAACGGAGTATGAAAACTCGAACGGAGTATGAAAACTCGAACGGAGTATGAAAACTCAAACGGAGTATGAAAACTCAAACGGAGTATGACATAGAATAAAAGATATGGCATAACATAAAATATCCATAATGACATACTACTATAAGTATGTAAATAATGATCAACAGGAGATCAACCGACATGAGGTATGGAATAAATATGAAATATCCATGCTGACATACTACTATAAGTATGTAAATAATGATCAACAGGAGATCAACCGATTAGAGGTATGACATAAATATGAAATATCCATACTGACATACAACTATAAGTATGCATATAATGATCAACAGGAGATCAACCGATAAGAGATAATCAATATCACAAGAATCTTCTCAAAGATCCAAAGAGGTAACATACCCCAAATTTGTACTCATGACAAATTAATAACATATGAATTCACCAATGCACAAGAATAGGTGAAGCATAAAATTTCCAGAAATCAACATAAGGAATCTAGAAATCACAGAAAAAGAGAAAGAGGCCTATCACATGACGGTCCGAAGACCATGGAGAGCTACCCCACATGTGTGAATAGAATCACACAGATTGAGGTCAAGACTAACCAAAAAGCAGAAAGGTATGTGTGAATGGAACCACACAAGTGGTGTCTAGTCCGACCATCAGAACGATCATCATGATCAACGAGGGGTGTCAATTACACTAAGCATGTGTGAATGGAATCACACAGATTGAGGTCAAGACTAACCAAAAAGCAGAAAGGTATGTGTGAATGGAATCACACAAGTGGTGTCTAGTCTAACCTCGCAATGAAAGAGACATCGCGCAATTGCTAGTCTAATTCATAAAGCGATCATCAAGATCAACGAGAAGTGTCAATTACACTAAGCTAGTGAATATAAAAGTTTAGCTTCATGTCCCATAACCACTAGCTTAACTTAAATATTTACGAACAAACTGTAAATCTTCACTAATAAAATTGTCACAGGAGGTTCAATCGAACAATTCCAAGAATTAACCGACGAAATGAACGCAAGCGTTTCATACCACTTGTTTTACTAAGTCGTTTAATTAGATTTCTCATCCGAGTGAGGTAAAGGTTTGTATATACTAATAGATTGGAAAACGGTTTTAGAAAAAGAGTTTGATATTGAAAATAGAGTTAAAAACATTTTGATAAAAGAGTTTTGATATTTACTACTGGTATTGAAACATTTATATTTTTAAAGTGACAAATCACAAAAATGATTGTAGGAACAATCAATCACAAGAATTCACATGTAAATATGTGAATAGAATCCAAAGAAATCGATACTGTATCCATCAAAAGGAATGTTCACAAAAGTTCCCGAAGAAATGATCATCAAAGTTGCTAATAAATGATAGCAACAAATCGGGAAACAATCAAAAATCGATTAAATTTGGAAACCAAATCAATTCACTAAAATTCACATTCGAAGACGTGAATAAAATCCAAAGAATTCGATTCTAAATCCATCAAAGTAGGAATATCCAAAAAAATTCCAGAAATAGAAGTTTTCAAAGTCGACAAAGATGACAACAGCTAATCGGAAAAGAAGAATCGATTGACAAATGGAATAACGAAACAAAACGAGCATAAAGGCATAAATGACTTCAACAAAAATAAAAAATCAAGTCAATGCCGAAGTCGATAATTAATGGCCATAATCGAGTACAGAACGATTCAACATCATCATCAAAGAACTCAACGGCAAACCAAGTCAGAGTCTTGGAAATCAAGAATTTAGAAATTTCTCAAAAACAAAGTGACCGAAGTCGAATGGAAATCAAGCCGAAGAAAACATAAAATATCAAGTTCAGAATCGCTGAGATTCGAACAAAATCAATCATCGGCTAAATCAAATCAAAGCCGAAAACACAAGAATCAAAATCAAATGCATATGAATAAGCGTTAGGAATTCATACCTGACAATCAAAGACAATCATATGCAAATATGAGAGATAAAACGTCGACAAATAGTTGTAACACATGTACTATCTAAGTTACGTTTTATATTTGTTCTAAACCCCAGGCTTTGATACCAAGCTGTGACGCCCCACCTCTATACCCACGCTAGCCAAGAACACTACGGTGTAGTGCTATCAACTAGCACGGAGAATAAGGCTGTTGAGGAGCGGCCATCAATAGTTGGCCTTACACTAGTATTGGTTATCTCGATGGGAGTGATATATAAATATATATATTCTTTCATTTTTCATCTCTGGTTTATTTTCTCCCATCGTTAATACCCCAATTCCAGTATAAAACGAACTACGATGGTTCATAATAGTTTAGAACAGTAAATATAAAATAATAACACAGATAAATATAAATGCGGAACACAGATTAAACAGAAATTCTCATATATACAATAACTGATGTCAGTTACAATACATTTGACACGGTACATATGATACAACTACAACAGTCGACTCAAGAAGTTACTTATACAAGTACATTAACGTATATAATATACATGAATACATATCTTCCTATACAATCATACAGACTACTACAAATGACGACGACTACTCCAAAAGATATGAAAGAACTTCATAGCTCTAGCAGCAACCCAAAGCAGAATATCTACAACCTGAAATACTCGGTCTGACCCGAGTATTAGATTCAAAAGAAAATAATACTCGGGTCAGTCTAATTCAAACTCAGTTATTAGTGCACAGAAGCAATAATAATTAAATAATGAATAGGCGACAGTAGTTAAACCAAATCAGAATGCAATTCAGAATATTGAATTGAAATGAACAAAACAGTTCAAACCATTGAAATATCAATTAAAATATTTATTCAAGTAGGGCTGCAGTACACGCACGCGTGCACTGCCTCGCCACTACGGAATATGGAATACGCAAAAAGGTTCATAAGTCAAAACAAAATAGAATATTATACCCGCCATACCGTGTGGCTGCAGTTCACGCCTGCGTGCACTGCCTTGCCACTATAGTGCTGACGTACACAATAAAACTCACAAGCGCGCTCGAGGTCAAACTCGAAAACCGAGTTCAACACAAGTGAAATGCTAACACAAAGTGAACAGTGCTTAAACATGAACCAAAACACAAATCCAGACCAGGCAATAAAAGAAGTACAACTGAAATGCACATAACACATGTGCGAGATACAAGTGCTCGTAGACATAAATACTCAAAGTCAAGACTACAGGTTACTGCATATCAAGTGTGCAATCCACAGTTGCAGGAAAGCAACAAAAGAAAAATGCTCAAATGTCTGCATATTAAATATGCAAAAACCAAAGTTGTAGTGGACAACAAAAATGCTCCAGAATTCACAGTCCAAACAAATGCAATAAGCAAGTGGCAGTAGTGAAAAGCTTCAACAAAGTGAATATGCAATATGTACACAAGATGGTGTACGGTCAGACATACAAGACCAGGCTAGTGATACAACACGCTCACAGTTCATACTTATTCGAAATTAGTTCAAGGAAAACGAGTGTATCAAGCTATAAGCCCAGCGACAACTATTATTTCAGGTTATAGTGCCAGCAACCAAAATGTATTAGCAAGGATGAATAAAGCAACTGAAACCACAATGAATAGGTACAACAAGGATGCATGCAACAGCATGAAACACAAGAACACTCAAACTAGGAATACTTACTTCAAGTTCAAAACAAGGCAGCATATCAATGGAAATACATAGATAATACAACCGTGACAGTACTCACGTATATACATATACATGTATATACATTATATACATGGAAACAACAGCATCGAGTAGAGACCAAAAGTGTTCAGGAACACAAACAAGTACAGGGATAAAGTGGACAAAAACAAGCCTACAAACAAATGTGCCAAATTGCAATTCAAGTCAATCCACCCATATATGCATACACACAAACATATGTATATATGCACATATATGCAGACACTGGTGACAGAGCAAGCTTGTGTACAACTCGACACATTCATTTCATTTCATTTCATTTTATTTTTCTTTTAAAAACATTTGCAGGTTTAAAAATCATGTAAATAAAAATCTACCCGAGCCTTACAAGGTTTTACCCGAGTCAAAAGCAACGAAGACCCGAGGCAAGCCTAAAATAATCAAGTAACGAAACATGTCAGTGAAGCCGGTCATAACGAATATGACAAAAGAAATGGCCAGCAACAACATGCTTAAGGACATTACAGTGTACAATGAACAATGTAAGTCATGGGATCTAAATCAACAGCCCCGAAATCATCTCAAGGCAGAAAATCATCAGCATCGAACAAAACAGGGTCGAGGCGACAAAGTTACAAAATCAATCATCAAAACAAATCGAATGGCCGAAGTCAGGTACAAAAATTCAAGGCCGAACACAAAATCACCAAACACGAAGTCAGTGATAAAAAAATCAAATTAAGGTCTGGTGATACCAAAACAAGTTGAAGTCGTGGAAGAACAAATCAATTTTTCATCTCAAAGCCAAAAGAATTCAAAGCCGTGACCATCAAGCAGCGAAATTATATACGATTATAAACAAGTCGTAAATCATAAACAACATCGAAGTCGAACGACATAGGCACAAAAGAAATTCACATAACAACTTCGATTACCATCATCGAACGAATACAAATGGCCAAGATAAGACAACATCGAATCAACGTCGAATTGCAGAAACACTTTAAAAGGAATGAATTAGATGTGAGTAAGTATAATTACTCACCTGGACGAGGCGACGACGAACTCACAAAGACGAGCGACATCGAAGCCCTAATTTGGAGTAGCGGAACGAACACGAGACGATGCCGCCGTTTACTTTCTTATTTTCTTTAGGGTTCGTTTTCGAAAAAATGAAAAGAGAAATGGGGGAAACGGGTTATTAACCCTTAATAAAATCACGGCAACAAAGAAATGGGCCGAACGATTTTTAAAGCCCAATAAAGAAATGAACCACTAATTATTTTCAAAGCCCGTCAATCTCATTAACAATTTATAAAATAATTTCAACTCAATTTAATTACTTCAATTGGCAAATAAGCAATGGTATTTATCGTTTAAAAGTCGATTATCAATCGATGCAAATACCGGGTTGTTACAAGTGTTTGATGGTCTACATGTCTTTGAAGTAGAATTGAAAAGTGCTGATAGGAATGTAGATTTGAATGTTGATATATATTAGATTAAATTGAGTTCGAATTCAAATTGTCTCAAAAATGTAACTCAAAATCCTAGCTTCCTATCGAGGCGTGCCGCTAGGCATTTATAATGTTATATCCCTATTCCGAACGCAATGGAAAAGGTTTCGAGTCCTAATTCGATCGTATGGAGAAGATAGTTTTTTGGACCCCGTTATTATATTGAATTTCGATATAAAAATTAGCGCGTTCATATGCCGTACGGCCACATGATACTCCAAACACTACGAAATTTGAAATCCGATAATAATACACTATTACGGATCCAATGGAACTGGTTTCGTCGAAATCCGAGATTGTGCCTCGGAATGCTATTTTCAAATATCAATTTAAACGATATATTTTTAAAATAGAACAAATCTTCTTAAAACTCAATTTTAACACTTTTGTTATCTTCAGTACTATCAATATAAATTTACAAGTCTTCAAATTATTTTTAACAGGCTTAAAAACTAAGATTTCATATCTTTACCAATTTCTAATTATTAAATTCAATAATTTAATTTATACAATAAATGGAGATGTTTTAAATTTAAGTTAAAATTAACCTTTTAAATATTTAAAATCAATTAAATATTCAAATTTCAAATGTCCAAGATTCCGGGTCGTCACAATTATGGAAGTTATTAAAGGAATTCCATCCATAATTTTGGACAGTGGATAATCCTTTAATAAATATGTAAAAGCAATAAATTTGATAAAGGAGATATATACATGATTTTGGATAGTGGATAATCCTTAAATAAATGTGTAGAAGCAATGAATTTGGTAAGAGCATTGTATTCACAATTTTGGACAGTGAATAATCTTTTAAAGTTAAATGAATGTTTCGAAAAGTGACATTAAATAGAGTTAAATGATTCGAAGATATTTAAAATGTGTTAAGTATCGAATGCATGGATTTCAACATTCATTGTTGAAATAGACGTTTTCGAGAAGTAAGGAAATGATGGACTATAACACTGTTGTTATAGTAAATGATTTACGAAAGGAGATGTTTTGTATAGTATATGAGATTTATATATCTATATAATTATGGAATCCCTATACTAGTGATTTTGGGTTGTCGTAACGATGTTTTACACGACATTCATTTTGACCCAAAAAAATATGTCTAAGAGAATGTTTCTTAAGGAATAAAATATATACTTAATCGTGATTTAAGTATATGTAATATTTTCTAAGTGTTGAAAATAAATTGATTTGTAAGTTACTTATTATTAAATAAGTACATGGAAATGTTTTCCAATATTGAAATGGTTTTGAGATTATATCTTTTTAAAAGATAATTTGAAGTGAATATTTGGAAAATAATTTAATTAATAAAGATTAATTAAAGGGCCTAGTGATTGCATTTGGTGCTAGATAATTCTTTGTTTGCTTTGATAGTTAAATAACCGACTATCAAACTTGGCCAATTTTAGTTCCTCGACTTGATGTGGGAATTATTTAGTAGTACACTTAGTATGTAGCCATTTGTGTAGGCTTGACTATCGTTGTGTTAAGGATGTTGATTTGTATAGTGCGGAGTATTACTCCGATCTATCGAGCTTCCTTCTTGGTCGAAGGATAGCAAGTTGAAAGATGGAAACGTGATAAGTCTAGGAGACTTAGTTTCCATGTGAGGTTGAGAAACGCTTTTATGGTGTTGGTGTGAAGAGACCGGGATCGGTTTATCCGAAAACCACTTCGGAGCAACGTATACGCAATGATTGTGCAGGTTCGTCGATGATATTGATATTCAGGATTTTCGTAGTGGAGGACTACTAGTTGATCGTTTGGGGTTAAAATTCCAATATACATATAGTAGCAGTGGTCTCATCATTATGAAATATCCAATGCAAGGACCATTTGCTACTGATCCTAGGGATTTCCAAACGGGATGTGGTAGGAAAGTACCTTCGGTTTGTCCTGTTCCTAGATAACTTGTATGGATGTTTTTCTGACATTACATTTCTAAAGATTACATACATTGGTTTTTACAAACATACATCAACGGTGGTGGAGAAGACAACTTCTCTTAGCTTAACACCCTCTTTAAGACATACGAGCTTAAGGATTGTATTTTTGTGGAAGACAATTAGTAATCAACGGAAATGGCCATGTGGCATTCAAAATGATGTGATATGTGATATGTGAATGGTGATCGTTATCTCAGGCCTCATCAATCGGAAATGACCGAAATAGTAGATGCGGCAAGGCTAACTGGGTCATTCCCAATTAGGATACGATCATCCCATTCTAGATATATTTCTTCCCGCTATGACGTTCGGGATGTAAATTATTGTGGTTTGTATGCTATGAGGGCCCATGTAAAATGGTCGGTAATGGCCGGAGGATGACATATTCGGTACAACCTGGTTATAGAGATAGGCCGGTCTTGTGTTGGCAGAGGGCATATATTCTGTGTCTCGGGACATCCATCTAGAGGTGTACCCATCGGAAGGTAGTTCCTTCACCTGGTCATTTGTATGGAAATCTAAACTCCACTATGTGCCTGCCATTTTGATTGTATTACCCATTTTGGACTATATACTAGAATTTAATCAATGTAACAATTTCGGCTATAATTAATATTATTTGTGCAATAGAAACTATTATAATATAAGAGGATTAGATATGAAACGTTTTAGTTATCGTAAGATAAAAACATGTCCGTGTTTATGTGTGGGCGTGTCCTACGAGATACTTTTGTCTTGAAAGGAAAAGTTTGGTAATCTAAGAAATTCAGTTGAGTGAGTTTCTCACGCTGGTTTACCAGAATGATACGAGCGTTATCCCCTTTTAATGCCCAGGTTAGACCGTGTATGTTTACAGGCTCAGATTTGATGCTTTTGGAGCTTTAGCAGGAGAGCTGGAGATCTTCATTTTCATATACACGTATCAATTTTGATTATCCGCTTTGCGCATTTTTATTGTTTATATTATCAACAATTGTGATGACATGTTATTATAACTGTCCAGGCTGATAATTAGTGATTGATTGTTATACTCTAATTGATGTATGTATATACAGTTTCTGTTTTGTAAAGATCATTGATATGACATTATATGTTTTCCGCTGCGATGTGAAATTCTGTATTGTTCTATTTGGTGTTCTCTTCTTTCTTTCTTCTCTTCTTCTCCCTTCTTTTCTTTCTCATGACTTTCCATCAGTCTGTGCTTTTTGGGTCGGAAATGTGTGGTTTATTGTCGATTCAAAGGGTATGGATTTGTGAGTCATCACAATTGGTATCAGAGCATAGATTTTGTACATTCCTAGGCTTTGATGTGTACTCAGAATAGATAGGGTCAATAGCACTCTAGATCGTGTTTAAGTGTATTATGTATATGAGCACGTATTTGTTAGTGATATAAAATGTTTTATATTGCGTTTGCTTATCCATTGAGTTGTTTGTGTATTCTAGCCGGTATGTGGGATGCCATGTTATCGATAGGGATTTCTAAACATTTAAACGAGGCAAGTCGGCATAGTATTGTTTTTAAAATGGGTAAATGAAATAATTTTACCTCGATAATATTTTATATATAAAGGAATTTTTTTAGAATTATTAAAGTGTATATAAATTGATTATTTGGTTGTTTGAAAATATAAATATATATAAGATAATAAAAGATGTTTGAATAATCTAAATAAAAACAACAATTGTAAAATAAATAAATTATATAAGCAAATGAATTATAAAGTATGAAATTATAATTAATATGATTCACAATTGTGAAATAATCTTATACATAAGAAATGAAACTATGTGAGTTATAAATAAAAATGGATTTGAACTAAGAATTTGAAATTTTGAATCCCGTTAATTTTGAAAGTTATGTTTCAAAGTTAAAGAGATCATATTGTTATAAATCTAAATAAGATAAATAAATTTGGAATGAATCTTATGTAAGTGAAGTAAAATAGTGAAATTATATAAGTAGAAATTTGTCAATGTGATTTACAGATGTAAAACGGATTTTTAAAAAATGTGAAGCACCGAATTCACTACTGTTGCTAGGAAATAATAAGGGTGGTGACTGCAATATTATTGATACCATTTTGGAGTTTCTATGTGATGGTTTGTTACCATAGTAAATTGAAAATTTTAAGTTTTGTTGGGATAAACAAATTTGAATTTAAAATCCAAGTTGAAATTGATAAACACAAGTGAAATGAGTTTTGGACTTAAAATATGAAATGATAAATTTGAGTTAGCATAATAAATATATGATTTTAAATTTAACTAAAGGAAGGTTAAATAAATTGAATTGGATTTGAACTGGATTAAATAAATTATTGAAATGGAAATTAAACTTAAGTGGTAAGTGATTATATAATATGAATTTGGAAGTTTGAATAAATAAATTGTATAAGTTGTAAAGTGAGAAAATGCAAGTAAAACCAAATGTTAAAATGGTTAAACAATTTTGTTAATCAAAACAAAATCTGAATTTGAACAATGATAGGAAATTTGACTTTAGTAAAATTTAAATAAAATAGAATTTGAATTGAAGTAGAAGTGAACTTAAGTTGTATAATGAAAGTAAATGAAAGTGAGAATGAAATGAAACGTAACTTAAGTAATGTTGAATGAAGTTGAATTTGATATCAAAATGAATTAATAAAGTGAATTAATGAAATTGAGTCATTAAAGAATATGAACTTGAGTTATATAATGAAATTCAACTTTAGTTGTAAAATGTGAATACGGTGAATACTAGAATTCAATCTAAACTGAATATTAAACCAATTGAAATTAAATGTATTAAACCAAATTGAATGTAAGTAAAGTAAATAAATTTGGTAACATTGGATATGTATTGGTTTTTAGATGGAAGTTAGTTGATTGTATAAAAAATCATTAAATGTTAATGAAATTGAAAGATAAGTAATTGAATTCAAATTGATAGTAAGTGAATTTAAAGTAGAATAGAATTTGATTTGAATTGGAAGTGAACCATCGTAAATGTAAATTAGTGAATGAAAACTAATTGAATATGGATAAGTGAATGTTAGTAAAATCCAATGTTAATGAATCAAATATGATTTAATTTAAAATGAATTCAATGAATATTAATGAGAAATGAATTTATATTGATTTGTTATGGATTAGTTGGACAGATGTTGGTTTGTTGGATGTTAATTGGATGATAGTAGTTTGATGGTTGGAATTGTTGCTTTTGATGGCATTTGCTGTACTGGCATATACAGTTGCTGTATCGATATATGTTGTATATTGATATTACTTTCTATATACATGTTTCTCACTATTTTTGAGTGTTTAGTAGGTGCGGATGACGTATGCTTCGCATTTGAGCTCACTTTCGCGCTATATATGCTCGCTAATAATATATAAGGAACATATATCAGATCAAATAACGTACTTTTACACTTTTTTCCCTACGGGACGCCTCATACTCGAAGATGAGATATATATTTATGATATATATATATAGTGATTTTTTCGGATCGATCCGTGCAAAGGAGGCTATGGCGAAATTTTTAAAAAATTTAAGGTGGTAGAAAATTTTGGAAAATATTTTTGATAACTAAAATTTTGATATAGAGTTGAAAGTTGAATGATATTAGTTGGTTTTGAAAAACTATGAATGGATATGAAAACTTAGAGAAGTTTTTGTAAGAAGTCTAATGAATGGATTTTGAAAAAGTTAAATGTTTTAAATGATTTTGATAATCTAGTGAATGAATTGTTTTGAAAAGTTAATGGATTTTGTGGCTTTTTCTTACTTGGTAATTTCGAAGACGAAATTCTTTTAAGTAGGGGAGAATGTAACGACCTAAAATTTTAGTCATTCAGAATTGGGATATTTAATTGATTTTACGAATTCACAAGTTAATTTTATAAGTTGAATAACTTATATTTCAAATCTAAGGATTTATTTGGATACTTAAATTATTAATTTAATATTTGAAATTGTAGAAATAACTGGAATTTGAATTTAATGTGTATAAAAATGATTTATAAAGTGAAATTAAATTCTATTTGAATTAGAATGATGTTAAAGAACTTTGAAATTGATTTAAAAGTAAATTTATAGAAATTGAATATTTTAATATTTAATTAACGTATAAAAATAGTCATTTTTGACACAGTCTCAGATTTTGACGAAACCAGTTTCATTGGATCCGTAATGTTATACTATTATAGGATTTCAAATTTCGTGTCAATCGGATTTACGGTTTAGTTGTGGCAAGCTGAAACGTGTAGAAATTTGTTTAAGTAAATTTTTAATTTGAATAATTCAATTCGAAAACCTATCATACAAATACAATCGAATTGACTCTCGATATATATTCCATTATGTTTGAAATAAGGGTAAAACATTATAAATGTCAAGTGGCATGCTTCGATTGGAGTTCGAAAAAATTTCGGATGAATTGTGTCGTGAAACTTTCTATAAAAGACCGTATAAATTTTCCGTTTTCATCAAAACCTTGGCCTAGGGTAGCCACTGTCAGGATCGAGATTTTTGACTCACGAGAGTCGACATTAATACGTTCACTGTATCAACTACCGAGCAATCGAATGCCGGAAAACCAAACCGTTGGGGTTAAAGAAGAGGTAGAAGATAGAAGAAGAAAGAAAGAAAGAAAGAAGAAGAAAACAGAAACAATAACAAAATCTCACATTTCGCAGCGGAACAACTAATAATAGATAAATGAATATCTTTAAAACAAAGAACTATATCAGTTATTACATTACATCACATTACATTACATTATCAGAGTTTACAATAACAAACAGCAGAAAAGAAATACTATATACTAGTGATATGCCATGCCATCCAGCTTGCTCCTGATCTCCACAGCAACTCCTGAATTCCAGAATGATCTGATAACCTGACTCTAGACTGCCCGTGTTAAAATTGGTGGGCACCCAGAGTTTAGGAAGGAAACAATAAACTCCAGGTCAGTCATGGGACTGGTGTGAGAACTTAAACAGTTTATCTTTAAAACAAACAAAGAAATATTTTTAAAATAGATTCGCAATGCTTTTTAGAAAATGAGACTACCATAAGGCCTCCCGCACACACACATAATGCAAAAGCAGAATCGGAGGAGATTTCTCCTTATGATAGTCAAACATGCTTGATACGCAAATTTCTCTATATTATTACTATAAGTGCAAAGTGTAGGAAAACATTTCGAAAGTATGATATAAATCTTATCCAGCATAGACATTTCGCACTTATGCCTACTATAGCTACCATCTAAACAGTGGGGCGCCACCATAAGTAAATGGCAGGTTCTACAACTAAAACCGTACAAAGCTCGTATTGGAGTTTGGATTTCCAACTAATGGTCAGGCCAAGGAACTTCCCATTGCCACATGGGTACGCCTGTGGAAAGACGCCCCGAGAACCTAACCGAATCTCTGCCAACACAAGGCCGGGTTACCCCTAGCTGGGTAACAACTGACACGAGTATGCCATCCCCCGGTCGCAACCGACCTATATCCTGGGATTCACCAACAACCACAAAATAATAAGTTTGCAGCAACAACATAGGTTAAGTATCAGGGCTCCATACCATAATACCACCTCTATCCAAAAGGAATGACATACACTAAGGGGGCGCTATCCCCTAATAACCTTGCCGCATCTTTCCTGTTTTGACCATTTTCGGGGTGTGAGGTCCGACGAAGTCTCGTCCACAAAGCTACGCTTTATACAAAAGCCACGCTTTGATCAACAAATGCTCAACAGCACTTCGTATGCCACATTACCCATTTGGAAATGTATCACTAGTAACCATCAACTACATAACCTCTGAGCTCGTACGTCTCAGAGAAGGGTGTTAAGCTAAGAGAATAAATTCTCCGCCACCAACAGAAATATATTTGATAGAAACCAGCTTTACATCTAGAATTGTAATGTCAGACACACATCCATACAAGTCCATTCTAGGTTCGAACAGAACCGAAGGCACTTCCAAAGAAGCCCTTGTAATTCAGATATTCACTAATCACGACCGGACTTTCCATCACAAAGGGTGATAAAATCTCTATATCGGAGGTCAGCCGATGCAGAAACATTCGACGGTAATCCTTTCATTTTCGAAAATATCCGGACTTCAACACCGATCTTCAAATGCTATCCATTACGACATATCGCTATTTGAAATGGGATTTATGACACAAAGGTCCTCTCCCGGCTAAACCGAATAACGAGCGCTTATTTTTAAAATAAGTGTAGCATTCAAATTCAAGCAAATCACACAAATATCCATTTAAAGGTAAATATTGATAGTCGGTTCTTTAACTATCAATAGATATGCACAACATCACTAGATTCCAAATAATTTCCCAAATTATTTATTTTCCAAAAATATCCGTTCAAGATATATTTTCCACACTTCAAAAATAAACCAATGTTTATTTTTAAAAAACAATTTTCTCTTTCCTTTATAAATTCCATGGTGAATTCACATTTCCAAAATATCTATTAATATACGATTCTCAAATAGATTTCAAATATTCACTTTCATATTGAAAAACATTTCCATACTTATTTAATAATAATAAGTAATTCACAAATCTATTTATTTTCAACATTTGGAAAATATCCAATATACTTAAATCAAAATTAAGTATATATTTTATTCTTTAAGGAAAACATTCTCCTAAACACATTTATTTGAGTCAAAACCAATGTTGCGTAAAACATTGTTACGACAACCTAAAATCACTAGTATAGGGATTCGAAATTTAGATAGATATATAAATCCCAATACTATATAAAACATTCCCTTTCGAAAATCATTTACTATAACAACAGTGTTATAGTCCATCCTTTCCTTATTTCTCGAAAACGTCCATTTCAATAATGAATGTTGAAATCTATGGTTTCATACTTAACACATTTTAAAACAACTTTAAATCATTTTAATTTTATTTAAAATATCGCTTCCCCAAGACATTTCTTTAATATATCATTCACCGTCCAAAATCGTGAATATAAAGCGTTTACCAAATTCAACACTTCTACATATTTAACTTAAAGGATTATCCACTGTCCAAAATCGTGGATATATCTTCTTAAATAAGCTATAATAATTAACTTATCAAATTCACTTGGTTTTGGATTTATAAAACAACGTTTTATAAATTCACATATATATATATTTTATAAAAACTTCAACTTATAAATCCCTCAATTTACAAATTCTATCCATATCCCATTTACACGCCAAAATCCAATTTATAAGTTAATTACTTATAAATCTTTTATTTTACAAAATCTATTCATTTTATAACTTCACAATTTATAAATCTATAAATTTCCTTCACTTATGAAATCCATTTATACTTCATTTTAACGTTTATAAAAACTCCTTTAAAATTTCAGTATTTTTAATTTATAAAATATCAATTTTATAAATCTTTTATATAAACCGTTTGTAATAATTCAAAAATCCCAATTTAAACTATTTTATAAAATTATTTAACTCCATATTTCAAAAATCACATTTCGGTTATATTTCACAAAATCGTAATTTTTATAACATAAAAATTATAAAATTTATTTATTTAAAAATGAACCAATTCCAAAATTTAATAAAACGTATACTTTCAAAAAATCACTTGAAAATCCTTATAAATTCGAAATCGTCACTTTAAAAATCCTTTTAATTTTTCAAAATAGGCACAATGCTGCAACAACACTAAATATAACAATCACGACATCCAAAACATCATATATCATATAATAACAGAATATATCACAAATATAAGTAAAATAAATCCATACTGTCGAGGAATCCAGTTGGATCCCTCCGACCTGTTTCCCTGCATCCACAGATGTTAGCACAATACCAATTCCGTTTCAATACAGAATATCGCGGTACATGGGTTTTATAAAATATTATCCGCTATTATGCGGCGAATAGGGTCTCATCCGCTATATAATGCGGGAAATCAACTCCAAGTGCATATATAATAACAATTCCACTTCGAGGTGGAAATATCGTGGTATATGTGTTTAATATAATAACCTCCGCTTAATATGCGACGTATAGGGTCTATTTCAATACAATAGATAATAATTTATCATCCAAGCATACAATCAACACAATCAAACAATTTTAAATCTAACTATTTACAATTTAAATCGAAACAATTCGATTGAGTGAGAAGTTCTCACCTTGGTTTCAATACAGTTGCAGTGTTTTATTTCGAATAAAATTAAACACGCGTTTAATTTCATTCGAAATTTTCACTAGCTCCAATCGATTCCAATCTAGCTCCATCGCGTAGTGTTCGTCCATACGAACCCAACGCAATTCGTTTCATGCATTTCCGACCTCGTATGACAAAGTTACCACGTTACAAAGTTTATATGATTTAATAAAATAATTTATTTCGATTTTATTTACAAAACCCACATTAAATCTCGGCCGCTCATTTTCTTTCTTTACATCAGGCCGTGCGTTATCTTCTCTTCTTCCTAGTATCTCACGAACGCAAGTAACCCACGGTAGCCGCCTCTAAACCCTATTTGCCCCGACTACTACATTCGTCGAGAAATTAATCAAACGATGCCAGAAGATGCGCCTAGCCCAGCTCCACCACCGGCCGTGACGGCTTCGAACTCGGTTGCCCCCCTTCCTCGTAAATCGTGAACGAACACCGGCACTTCAAACTCCAATTGCCATCGATTCACAAGACTATAATCGATCACATCCGTATAGATTTGTATATCTCACTTAGCTATATAATTTGTTAGTTGGAGGTTTGTTGAATTAGTGTGTAGATTTGAAGAAAATTGAAGGAGAAGATTGGAAAATTTCGGCCATTAAAACGAAAACTGGCGGCTAAGGTTTGATGCAAAAATGAAAATAAGGGGTCCTTTTATAGAAAAATCTCGCGACACTATTCACCCGAAATTTTTCTGAACTCCAAACGAAGCGTGCCGTCTGGCGTTTATAATGTTTTACCCCTATTCCGAACGCAATGTAATATATATTGGTAGTCAATTCGATCAAATTTGAAAGATAAGTTTTCAAATTGAATTATTTAAATTTAAAATTCACTCAAACCGATTTCTACACGTTTTAGCTTGTCCCGGACAAACTTTAAGTCTGATTGACACGAAATTTGAAACCTTGTAATAATATAACATTACGGATCCGATGAAACTTGTTTCGTCAAAATCTAAGACTTTTTGAAAAATGGCTATTTTAACTCGTCAATTAAATATTAAAATATTCAATTTCTACAAATTAACTTTTAATTCAATTTTAAAAGTTCTATAACATCGTTCTAACTCCAATATGATTTAATACAACTTTATAAATCATTTTCGTTCACTTTAAATCCAATTTCCATTTATTTCTGTAATTTTGAATATTAAATTATCGATTTAATTATCCAATTAAATCCAGATATTCAAAATTTAATTCACTTAGCTTATAAAATTCATTCGTGAATATTTAAAATTAATTAAATTTACGAATTTCAAATGACAGAAGTTCTGGGTCTTTACAAACTTCTCCCCTTAAAAGAATTTCGTCCTCGAAATTACCAAGTAAAAAAAAGTCTTGAAACCCATTAACTTTTCAAAACATCCATTCAAATTAGATTTCAAATTCGCTTAAGTGTTTAACGTTTCCAAAATCCAATAGTTAAACTTCTTACAATAACTTTACTAAGTTTTCAAATCGTACTTAGTTATCTTTTCAAAACCAACTATATCGTTTAACTTTTCACTCCGAAATCAAAGTTTTAGTTTTCACAAAATTTCCAATTTTCTCAAAAATATTCTAACGCCTTAAATTTTCGAAAAATTTCGCCAGCGTCTCCTTTGCGCGGCTCGATCCAAAAAAAGGCAATATATATATCATAAATATACATCTCATCAAAGTAATGAGGCATCCCGCAGGGAAAAAGTGTAAAAGTACGATATGTAATCCGAGATATGTACCTTATATATTATTAGCGAGCATATACGGCTAATATAGCGTGAAAGCGAGCTCCAAAAGCGAAGCAAGCACAATCCACACCTACTAAATGCTCAACAAATCATGAGAAACATGTATATATGAAAATAATATCAATATATAACATATACCAACAACTATATGAGCCAACATAGCAAATGCCATCAAAAGCAATAAATTCAACCATCAACCAACTAGCATTCAACTAACATCCATAACCAAAACAACACACTTTCACTTCTCATTAATATTCAATGAATTGGTTTTCCAATTTAAATCACATTTGATTCATTAACATTGGATGTTTTTACTAACATTCATTTATTCATATTTAATTAGTTTACATTCACTAATTCATATTCAAGTTGGTTCACTTCCAAATCAAATTCAATTCTATTTAAGATTCACTTAACTTCCAATTTGATTTCAATTACTTTAGCTTTCAATTTCATTAATTCATTTTTCATTAACACTTAATGAATTACAAACAATCAACTTACAATCATATAACAACCAAATAATAACCAAATTATTAAATTCACATTCAATTTGGTTTAACACTTTTAATTCCAAATGGTTGATACTAAATTGACTTATCTTCAATTATTCAATTTTTTTTCCAACTTCATTAGCTTCTAATGAATTAACACTCACATTCATTATTCTATATCAACTAGTGCGTGTCCCATGCTACGCACACGGTAAATGCGGAAGTTCGAAGTTTGTGTCCATTGTATGATTAATTTACCTCGTTCTTCTGTTAGTAAAATTTATATGTAAATGTTGTTACTGTTATTTTTGTAATGTAATATTTGCTCAAAGTATTGTAGGATTTTTCATTTTGTGTAATCAAAGAAATCTTGTAAATTTGTCTTAGTTAAAGTTTTATTTGGACTGGGTATGTATTGGAGAATAATAGAAAAGTTAATAATTTGAAAGCATTTATTAAGGTTGTATAGTAATCAGTTCAAATAGTTGATCATGAATGGATCTAATTTTTATAAAAGCACGATGGTGGGTAAAATTTAATTTCATAAAGAAAGGAGTAAGAGATCACACATTTGCACATATTTATCAGCCTGCCCAATTGAATTATTCAACCAAAATTGTTGGTTACCACATACTTGCAACGTAGTAGATATTCATTTGGAAACAACCTAATTGAGTATGATAGTAATGTCGTTTCCGTGTGTTATAAAGACAGAAGAATATGTAGTTCAGTCATAGTAGCATTTTGGGGAAATGCATTAGCACTAACAAACCATGCAAACCATGGTCCAGATGTACGTTGACCAAACTGAAAGTCAAAAAAAATATAGGAAAGTATACTGTAGCAGCTATTTTTTACAACAATGACAACCAAACTAAAATAAATTTACAAACCATTGACAAAGTACAGACAAGACAGACAGTAAAAAGAATAAAAAAACCGTACTTACTGAAATAAAAATAAAAATGCTATAATAAAAATACAAAACAGGCAGCAAGGGTTGGAAAGGGGGTCGAAATAAGCAGTATGTCATTATAGTACTTTGTCTTCATAACTTTGTCTCTCTTTACTTGTCATTTGTTCTTCCCGGTGCCATATTTGGATGAGCTTCTCATATTACTGTATACTTCATGACTCACTCTTGCTTTGCTAAGTCTATTACTATATCTTCTATTTGTTTGTGTTTGTCAAGTTGCATACTCATCATGATGTGAGCACTCCTCTTTCGAAACCAGCTGGGAACTAAAGCATTTTTTAGCCTAACATTTACAAATAATTTTTGCAATATATGTATTTAAGGTATTTTTTTAGCTTGACATTTGCAAATAATTTTCGTAATATATTTATTTCAAATATGAAAATACAGTGTGTCTGTTAGTAACACTGAACATAGACCATATCATGAACGCTACTTGAGAGAATCCAACATATTGCAACTATCGTTTCTATTTTCATTATGGGCTATCAAATATATTTTAACAAAATGAATATGCACAACCATTGAAATTTCAATGACAAAATATCATTCTCTGCAACTATTGTACTTTTAGCAACATTTTCTAATATCTAATGCTAAATTACGAGTATTCGAAAAATGAGAATTTCAAACTGAACATTGTATCATTTTTTCTTTTATAAAAATCTTGTAGAAAAATAGCGGTGACGTGAAACTGTACGTGAAGCATACAGTTTCGATATGTTTCTCTTGAAGAGCAGGAAGCCATGTACCATTTAGCCAACTTCGGATAAAATAATCTTGTTTAAGGTGTTGCGTAATTTGGCATTCATTGGGCATAGAAAAAAAAATGATGAAATGATGAAATACTACGTAATAGTAATTTGGGAAATACTATATCATAGTGTTTGTTGATATGAATCGATGTTTCAACTTATTAACTTCTGTGACTATCGCGGTTTGTCTTCAACATTATATCTGTCATGCATTTTTAGTCGTGTATGGATTAGCAGCCACGTGTAAAGCATTTTATATATAACAGAAAGTTCGCTACCATGATTAATTTTTCTGACTCAAGATTACCTTCAAAATTATTAAACTAATGAAAATAAAACTGGTACTACAAATAATTATACAATAATTTCTGAAATATGTGAAAATGAAGTAATATAAACTATACAACTACTCCTAAATTATATAATATATACATATGGGCATGTTGAATTTCCTAATTAGATATAGTATGAAACAGTTAATGGTAGAAAACTAATGTCACAATATGTGCTTTAATTCATCATTGAAAACCAGTATCCCATTCGAGTTATAAAACTAATGTATCATAATATACAAAAACACTTCCACCGTTGAAACAAAGTTAAGATTTAAAAGAAAATACAGGGAAATTAACATATTAATCACTCTCTATGCATTTTATGTATATCCAAAAATAAAGGACTATGGAATTATGTCCAACTATTATGTGATTACTAATTAAACAAAAAATTAACCTTTAATATAAAAGCCATGATTGTGTACGCTGTTACATTTCTACACATAATGAGCTAGTATATATCCATCCATATTTATAATATATTCATCATACATTCCAACTTACATCAATATCCAATACCCTTTTATAATCCAAAACAGAAGAAGTGACAACATGGCTTATCGTATTTACATCATTTACCTAGTAGTTCATAGAAAGAAGGGTAGAGAGCATCTCTGTTTGAGTTTAAGTTTAGGTTTATTTTCTATAAATCTGCATTTTAAGTTTGAAAAATAAGTCTGAAAGTGGGTTATTTTCCCATCGTATACTGTTAACCCTGGAGAAATGTTTTATCAAGTTACCAGAAATCAAAAAATTACACACGGTCATTAAATATTTGAAATCGTATTTATTTCAACAAATGGTGGACAGTACATGTGACGCCCCACCTCTATACCCACGCTAGCCAAGAACACTACGGTGTAGTGCTGTCGACTAGCACGGAGAATAAGGCTATTGAGGAGCGACCATCCATGTAATTGCTTTGTGCGAGCACCGATATGTCAGATAGTAAAAACGTGCATTTCATTTCAGGAGGAAATCCGACATGCCGATGCAAACTCAAAGCTACTACACAGTGGCTATAATAGTCTAGGACAAAATATAAACTAATAACACAGATAATATGAATGCGGAACACAGATGAAACAGAAAATCTCATATACATATATAATAACTGATGTCAGTTACAATACATTTGACACGGTACATGTGATACAACTACAACAGTCAACTCAGGAAGTTATATATACAAGTACATTATCAACTAATATACATGAATACATATCAACCTATACTATGACACGACAACTCCAAAAGACATGAAAAGTCTTCATAGCTCGAGCAGCATCCCAAAGCAGAATATCTACAACCTGAAAATACTCGGCCTGACCCGGGTATTAAATTTCAAAAGAAAATAATACTCGGGTCAGTCTAATTCAAACTCAGTTATTAATGCACAGAAGCAATAATAATTAAATAATGAATAGATGACAGTCACAGAAATAAATTTACCTATCCGATTCTTAAATAAGAAATTGGATAACGGTAAATATAACGCGAACCAATTCAAAATAATTGGAACATCAATTAAAAGGTCAACACGAGTAGGGCTGCAGTATACGCACGCGTATACTGCCTCGCAACTACAACATATGGAATACGAAATAGATCCATAAATCAAAAGCAAAAGAAATAACACCAAAACCAATACCGTGTGGCTGCAGTTCACGCTTGCGTGCACTGCCTTGCCACGACAGTGACGATGTACCCAAGGAATACCGTATGGCTGCAGTTCACGCTTGCGTGCACTGCCTTGCCACTACAGTGATGATGTACACAACCAGCACAAGGTCAAACCCAAATAAATTACGGTTCAACACGGGGGCAACATATGTGTACAAGGTCAAATAATCAAATATTCAACAGAGCTCCATGCAACAATACTTTTGAATGGAGACAGTGTAATAGCACAAAACAAAGAAGACAGTCAAAACAATGCTCAGGTAACCCAAAGCAGTGAACAACACTGTCCCAAACTTAAAAACCCAATGCAATACATCACAGTCCAATATGATATGGACAGTGGAAATATGACACCAAGCTCAAGAATTGCAAGTGAATTAATTGCCACCAATCAATGCCAACAACATAAACTGGGCAGTGCAGCAAGGGTAAAACAGAGCAAGGCCCAGCGAACAACAGATATACAAGGCAGTGACAACATAATAAAAGTCACCAAGCCATAAACAAAATGCAAAAAGGATCAAGTCAATGACTCGATTCAACTGCAGTTCAGAGCAAAGTCGAATCTGTAGCTAACACAAGCTACAGGAAGAAAGTGCATAAACGTGTATGCAATGAGGACCAAATGAAAAGTGTAACAGCCTCAATAATGAAATGGTTTTGAATAACCATAAATGAACACTGTGGCAACAGAAGTGTACACAGTGGCAACAAAAGTGTACACAGACCAATGCAACATATTCAAGTTCAATGAACATGTACAAGTGAAGGCAGTGGCAACTGCAATAATATGCAGTGAAGTCAAAGAAGTGCAACTGGACAACAAGCAAAGAAATACAACATCAATAAAAACACACTGATACAAATGAATGTCAGAATGATAGTGAAGTGGTCAAAGAATAGCCATACACAAAGATAAAGCACAATCCAGGCCAGGTAGTACAAGTATCAAGACCGAAGTCGGATGAACCAATGCCAAAAATCCAACATGCACAAAGTAAAAACATATATATGGTGATGCAGACAACTACTTAAGGCAACAGAGGATATGCAACATGAAAGAGGACAGAGCCACCTCCAAAAATATCAGACTTGAGCACAAGGAATGCAAAATGAGCTATATGCACATTAGTGGTAAAAATGCAACTCAACAGTAATGCAAACAGAGGTGGCAAGACAATGAATGCAAAATGAGCTATATGAACAAACAAGTATGTGAACACAGTGAAAAATACATGGGCAGTACCCATATAAACATGTGTAACAACAAACCATATAGTGATACAGGATCGAGCAGTGAAGCAATGCAACACCAACATCAATAAATGAAACAACATTTTGCATCATTGAGACAAAACCAAAGTACAGACAACATGAGACATAATTCCCATAGCAGCCTGGAAACATGCTTTTCAAAAGCATTAAAGACTGCAACATACATCTGGAAATATCATGAAGGAGCACAAATGCATCAAACCCAACATGTACTCAAACAGCAAGACCGCGATGAAATCACAAGCCAGCAGGGTGATATGAACACAGATAAAACATGTATGCACTGTAAATATGTTAGCAGTGCCAATAATAATAATAGCAGTTGTTTAAGTATTTAACAACCAATGAATGCATCAGAGAAATGAGATAACCAGAGAACAAGTTTAAACAAATTCAAGTGGCCAAAGTCAATCAGTTCAATGCCAAATAAATGGTAAAAATCGAACCACCCAAAATCAACACTGTAATGACCATGAAGATCGAATAGATCAAACATCATCAAATGCAAAAGAATTCGAAAAAAAATCGAGGACGAAATCATAATCAACTGTCACAAAAATGCCAAGGCCGACCTTACACAAGTCAGTGCCCAAAATCAAGTGATTGAAGTCACAAAAACTGAAGCCGTGGGCGAATTGGAATCATCACAACAATTTTGACATTCAAACAAAAAATAATCAGTCGAACACGAGATGAATTAGATGTGAGCGAATTATCACTCACCTTGCCGACGAATGAAGCATCACAGAGACGCGCGACGCCAGAGCAACCGAGGGAAGACGAGCGAACAGCAAGACGAGGCCGCCATTAATCTTGTTTCGTTCGATTTTTATCCTATGGCTTGAAAATAATAAAGGGGACGGGTTTTTTTGTGTAGGGTTACGAACGAAAATAAAAAATGAAATAAAAGGGGATGGGCCGAAGTAATAAAGATGGAGGAATTGCTTTTGTTAATTTTCACGGCCCAAAATAAAAAAAATGGATCACTATTTAATTTTTTCAAAGCTCATCAATCTTTTTAACACTTTATAAAAGAATTTTAATTCAATTTAGAAACCTCAATCAGCAATATGCAACAGTATTAATCGTTTAAATGTCGATTATGAATTGATGCAATTACCGGGTTGTTACAGACTCCCCTCCTTAAAGAAATTGCGTCCTCGCAATCATAAGAGATAAATGGACAAAAGGTAACAACCATAAAAGCATGTCATCACGAGATGAAGAAATTCGAAATAGGAAGTTCACCATAAAGAGCATGAAGGAGCAAGCTGGAACGTGTTTGCTCAAAGTCAAATCTGGTGAAACTTCAATTTCTTCAATAATACTGGGCTCAAGAATAAAATCGGAATCCCTAAGGCATTTCCGTAGAAGGAAGACGCGTGAAACACGTCATGAATAACAGAAAATTGAGCCGGTAATAAGAGGCGATAAGCCAAGAAACCAATACGTTCAGTGATAGGAAATGGCCCAATATATCGAGGCACTAACTTCCCCGACCGACTGAAACGCACAACACCTATCATAGGTGAAACACGAATAATTTGGAACAACAGCGTAGTACAATAACGATACGCTAGATGAATCAAAGCTTCATTAATTCGGAACGCCGACGTAATACAAAAATGGTACGTCCAATGAACCGAAAAGTCAGGACTTCGATATAGTACAATCAAGGTACATCCGATGAACCGCTCAACATAAAAGAACATCAGACGTAAGTCCATAAAGGAAATGAGACGAAGCTCAATAAAATGAAATACATCAAAACGTCCGATGAACTTGGTAAAAAGATGATTCCATACGGACATCACCAAAGAAACAACCACTTGTTGCCTACGACTAAGTGCATCGGCAACACGATTTTCCATCCGGGAGTGGTAAATAATATCAAGATCATAAGATGTATGGAGTTCGAGTCAACGTGGTTGACGCAAATCATGTTCCTTATGAGAAAATAAATATTCCCAAGATTCATGAACAGGGTAGAGAACAAATTTCTCACCCAAAATAATGATGCCAAAATTTTTTAAGAGCGAAATCAATAGCCACGAGCACTAGATCAAGCGTGGCATATCTAGTCTCAATAGGCATTTATGATTTAGAAACACAAGAGACAGCACGTTCTTTTATGCAAGAGAATGGTATGCAAACCAACACGATTAGCATTGGTACAAACGATAAAGTCTTGGTTCCCTCGGGAATCACAAGAATAGAAGTGTCGGAAAAGAGTTGTTTTAAATAATATTCTTTCCCGAAAAGCTAAAACTTTCGAAATTTACAATTTACTTTATGTAATTATCTTTTTAGAAAAATTTTCATTTTAAAATTCATTTTAATGTGTCTGATTGTCTCATCAAAGCGTCTAGGAGATTCCTATCGATAACGTTGATCAAGCGCATCGACTGGAATTCTTAAAGCACTCAATGGGCAATACAATCACAAAATATTCTCTTAATTTCATAAAAGGAATTTACATATTTTCTCCCTCAAACGGACAAGTCCGGAATTAAACGAATCAGTAAAAGAAAGGGGTCATAGTCCTTGATTTTGCTGAAACGTTTAAATCGCTTCCTCATTCCTTTGAAAGCGTAAACTATAAAAATTTTGAAAACGATTTTTATTTTGAAACAATTTTTAAAACACGTGATTAAAACAGCGATATCAGTAGAAACTTCGATAAGTGGATTTTCATTCATCAAAAGTGTCACAAGAATCTTCTCAAAGATAGAAAGGGATATCATACCCTAAACTTGTACTCATAACAAGTCAATGACACACGAATTCACCAATGCACAAAAATTGATAAAACTTATCAATAGAAATCACAAAAATTGGTGAAGCACAAATTCCAGAAGACTACACAAGAAATCCAGAAATCACAAGATGAGAGTATGAAAACTCGAACGGGAGTATGAAAACTCGAACGGAGTATGAAAACTCGAAGGAGAGTATGAAAACTCGAACGGAGTATGAAAACTCGAAGGAGAGTATGAAAACTCGAACGGAGTATGAAAACTCGAAGTAGAGTATGAGAACTCAAACGGAGTATGAAAACTCGAACGGAGTATGAAAACTCGAAGTAGAGTATGAAAACTCGAACGGAGTATGAAAACTCGAAAAGAGTATGAAAACTCGAACGGAGTATGAAAACTCGAAGTAGAGTATGAAAACTCAAACGGAGTATGAAAACTCGAACAGAGTATGAAAACTCGAACGGAGTATGAAAACTCGAAGTAGAGTATGAAAACTCCAACGGAGTATGAAAACTCGAACAGAGTATGAAAACTCGAACGGAGTATGAAAACTCGAAGTAGAGTATGAAAACTCAAACGGAGTATGAAAGCTCGAACAGAGTATGAAAACTCGAAGGAGAGTATGAAAACTCACCTACACGCGAGCATGAAAATTCATCAACACATGTAACGCATAACGAGAACGGGAGCACGAAAACTCACCTACACGCGAGCATGAAAACTCATCAGCACATGTAACGCAAAGCGAGAACGGGAGCACGAAAACTCACCTACATGCGAGCATGAAAATTCATCAGCACGTGCAACGCATAACGAGAACGGGAGCACGAAAACTCACCTACATGCGAGCATGAAAATTCATCAGCACGTGCAACGCATAACGAGAACGGGAGCACGAAAACTCACCTACATGCGAGCATGAAAACTCACCAACACGTGCAATGCAAAGCGAGAACGGGAGCACGGAATCTCACCTACACGTGAGCATGATAAATCATCAACATGTGCAATGCAAAGCGAGAACGGGAGCACGGAATCTCACCTACACGTGAGCATGAAAATCACCAACACGTGCAACGCAAAGCAAGAACGGGAGCATGGAATCTCACCTACACGAGAGCATGAAAATCACCAACACGTGCAACGCAAAGAGAGAACGGGAGCACGAAATCTCACCTACCCATGAGCATGAAAATCACTAACACGTGCAACGCAAAACGAGACGCTATCTCATGGTTGCAAGCCATTAATTTGGACACACGAATGGCCCGAAGATCGTGGGGCGCTACCCCACATGTGTGAGTCGAAATCACACAGATTGAGGTCCAGACTAACCAAAAATCAAAAAAAGTATGTGTGAGTGGAATCACACAAGTGGTGTCTAGTCTAACCTCGCAAAAAAAAGGAAAGTATGTGTGAATGAAATCACACAAGTGGTGTCTAGACAATCCTCAAAGCCCAAGAGATATGTGTGAGACAAAATCACACCGATGAGGCCTAGTCTAACCATGCAACAAAGAAATATGTGTGAGACGAAATCACACAAATGGTGTCTAGACAATCCTCAAAGCCCAAGAGATATGTGTGAGACGAAATCACACCGATGAGGCCTAGTCTAACTGTAAAAATGATCGTCATGATCAACGAGAAGTGTCAATTACACTAATTTAGTAAATATAAAAGTTTAGCTTCATGTCCCATAACCACTTGCTTAACTTAAATATTTACGAACAAATTGTAAATCTTCACTAGAAAATTGTCCCATGAGGTTCAATCGAACAAGTCCAAGAATTAACCGACGAAGCAAACGCAAGCGTTTCATACCACTTGTTTTACTAAGCCGTTTAATTAGATTTCTCATCCGAGTGAGGTAAAGGCTTGTATATACTAATAGGTTAGAAAATGGTTTGAGAAAAAGAGTTTTGTATTGAAAATAGAGTTGAAAACATTTTGATAAAAGAGTTTTGATATTTACTACTAGTATTGAAACCTTTATATTTTTAAAGTGACAAATCACAAAAATGATTGTAGAAACAATCAATCACAAGAATTCACATACGAAGACGTGAATAGAATCCAAAGAAATCGATACCGAATTCATCGAAAGGTATGTTCACAAAAATCCCGAAGAAAAGGTCATTAAAGTTGCTAATAAATAATAGCAACAAATCGGGAAATAATCAAGAATCGATTAAATTCGAAAACCAAATCAATTCACTAAGATTCACATTCGAAGACGTGAATAAAATCCGAAGGATTCGATTCCAATCCATGATGGTAGGAATACCCAAAAATTCCTGAAATAGAAGTTATCAAAGTCGACAAAAGTGATAACAACTAATCCAAAAAGAAGAATCGATCAACAATTGGAAAAACAAAGCAGAACGAGCATAAATGCTTGAATGACTTTAGCAAAAGTAAAAGTCAAGTCAATGTCAATATCGACAAGGCAAAGCCCAAGACAATTTCTTTTATACCAAAGAAATTTTAAAACTATCAGAGAGAGGCACATGAAAACCAACAAACCATGGATAAACAGACAGAGTCGACAATTGAAATGCAATATGTCGGATAAACAGACAGAGTCGACAATTGAAGTGCAATTTGTCTCAAAGATTGATACCCAAAACCCAATTGTATGGAGACTGCATTAAGTACACGAATCAGAGATAAGAATGCATATATACATCAGTTCGAACAAACAATGCGAGTTTAAATCGAAGTGGGTACGAGTGCAGCAATATGCAACTTGGTATAGCATATACACAAGGATACTTAGCAGTGCATACTCGAATGAGTAAGTGCAACAGAGAATAGCAGCAATGCTCATGAATAAGGGTTAAGAATTCATACCTAACAAATCAAAGATGATTTTAGATAAAGATGTGAGATAAAACATCGACAAATAGTTGTAACACATGTACTATCTAAGTTATGTTTTATATTTGTCCTAAACCCTAGGCTCTGATACCAAGCTGTGACGCCCCACCTCTATACTCACGCTAGCCAAGAACACTACGGTGTAGTGCTGTCGACTAGCACGGAGAATAAGGCTGTTGGGGAGCGACCATCCATGTAATTGCTTTGTGCGAGCACCGATATGTCAGATAGTAAAAACGTGCATTTCATTTCAGGAGGAAATCCGACATGCCGATGCAAACTCAAAGCTACTACACAGTGGCTATAATAGTCTAGGACAAAATATAAACTAATAACACAGATAATATGAATGCGGAACACAGATGAAACAGAAAATCTCATATACATATATAATAACTGATGTCAGTTACAATACATTTGACACGGTACATGTGATACAACTACAACAGTCAACTCAGGAAGTTATATATACAAGTACATTATCAACTAATATACATGAATACATATCAACCTATACTATGACACGACAACTCCAAAAGACATGAAAAGTCTTCATAGCTCGAGCAGCATCCCAAAGCAGAATATCTACAACCTGAAAATACTCGGCCTGACCCGAGTATTAAATTTCAAAAGAAAATAATACTCGGGTCAGTCTAATTCAAACTCAGTTATTAATGCACAGAAGCAATAATAATTAAAAAATGAATAGATGACAGTCACAGAAATAAATTTACCTATCTGATTCTTAAATAAGAAATCGAATAACGGTAAATATAACGCGAACCAATTCAAAATAATTGGAACATCAATTAAAAGGTCAACACGAGTAGGGCTGCAGTATACGCACGCGTATACTGCCTCGCCACTACAACATATGGAATACGAAATAGATCCATAAATCAAAAGCAAAAGAAATAACACCAAAACCAATACCGTGTGGCTGCAGTTCACGCTTGCGTGCACTGCCTTGCCACGACAGTGACAATGTACCCAAGGAATACCGTGTGGCTGCAGTTCACGCTTGCGTGCACTGCCTTGCCACTACAGTGATGATGTACACAACCGGCACAAGGTCAAACCCAAATAAATTACGGTTCAACACGGGGGCAACATATGTGTACAAGGTCAAATAATCAAATATTCAACAGAGCTCCATGCAACAATACTTTTGAATGGAGACAGTGTAACAGCACAAAACAAAGAAGACAGTCAAAACAATGCTCAGGTAAGCCAAAGCAGTGAACAACATTGTCCCAAACTCAAAAACCCAATGCAATACATCACAGTCCAATATGATATGGACAGTGGAAATATGACACCAAGCTCAAGAATTGCAAGTGAATTAATTGCCACCAATCAATGCCAACAACATAAATTGGGCAGTGCAGCAAGGGTAAAACAGAGCAAGGCCCAGCGAACAACAGATATACAAGGCAGTGACAACATAATAAAAGTCACCAAGCCATAAACAAAATGTAAAAAGGATCAAGTCAATGACTCGATTCAACTGCAGTTCAGAGCAAAGTCGAATCTGTAGCTAACACAAGCTACAGGAAGAAAGTGCATAAACGTGTATGCAATGAGGACCAAATGAAAAGTGTAACAGCCTCAATAATGAAATGGTTTTGAATAACCATAAATGAACACTGTGGCAACAGAAGTGTACACAGTGGCAACAAAAGTGTACACAGACCAATGCAACATATTCAAGTGAAGGCAGTGGCAACTGCAATAATATGCAGTGAAGTCAAAGAAGTGCAACTGGACAACAAGCAAAGAAATACAACAGCAATAAAAACACACTGATACAAATGAATGTCAAAATGATAGTGAAGTGGTCAAAGAATAGCCATACACAAAGATAAAGCACAATCCAGGCCAGGTAGTACAAGTATCAAGACCGAAGTCAGATGAATCAATGCCAAAAATCCAACATGCACAAAGTAAAAACATATATATGGTGATGCAGACAACTACTCAAGGCAACAGAGGATATGCAACATGAAAGAGGACAGAGCCACCTCCAAAAATATCAGACTTGAGCACAAGGAATGCAAAATGAGCTATATGCACATTAGTGGTAAAAATGCAACTCTACAGTAATGCAAACAGAGGTGGCAAGACAATGAATGCAAAATGAGCTATATGAACAAACAAGTATGTGAACACAGTGAAAGATACATGGACAGTACCCATATAAACATGTGTAACAACAAACCATATAGTGATACAGGATCGAGCAGTGAAGCAATGCAACACTAACATCAATAAATGAAACAACATTTTGCATCATTGAGACAAAACCAAAGTACAGACAACATGAGACATAATTCCCATAGAAGCCTGGAAACATGCTTTTCAAAAGCATTAAAGACTGCAACATACATCTGGAAATATCATGAAGGAGCACAAATGCATCAAACCCAACATGTACTCAAATAGCAAGGCCGCGATGAAATCACAAGCCAACAGGGTGATATGAACACAGATAAAACATGTATGCACTGTAAATATGTTAGCAGTGCCAACAATAATAATAGCAGTTGTTTAAGTATTTAACAACCAATGAATGCATCAGAGAAATGAGATAACCAGAGAACAAGTTTAAACAAATTCAAGTGGCCAAAGTCAATCAGTTCAATGCCAAATAAATGGTAAAAATCGAACTACCCAAAATCAACACTGTAATGACCATGAAGATCGAATAGATCAAACATCATCAAATGCAAAAGAATTCGAAAAAAAATCAAGGACGAAATCATAATCAACTGTCACAAAAATGCCAAGGCCGACCTTACACAAGTCAGTGCCCAAAATCAAGTGATTGAAGTCACAAAAACTGAAGCCGTGGGCGAATTGGAATCATCACAACAATTTTGACATTCAAACAAAAAATAATCAGTCGAACACGAGATGAATTAGATGTGAGCGAATTATCACTCACCTTGCCGACGAATGAAGCATCACAGAGACGCGCGACGCCAGAGCAACTGAGGGAAGACGAGCGAACAGCAAGATGAGGCCGCCATTAATCTTCTTTCGTTCGATTTTTAACCTAGGGCTTGAAAATAATAAAGGGGACGGGTTTTTTTGTGTAGGGTTACGAACGAAAATAAAAAATGAAATAAAAGGGGATGGGCCGAAGTAATAAAGATGGAGGAATTGCTTTTGTTAATTTTCACGGCCCAAAATAAAAAAAATGGATCACTATTTAATTTTTTTCAAAGCTCATCAATATTTTTAACACTTTATAAAAGAATTTTAATTCAATTTAGAAACCTCAATCAGCAATATGCAACAGTATTAACCGTTTAAATGTCGATTATGAATTGATGCAATTACCGGGTTGTTACAGTACATACTTCGGAAAGAACACATAGTAAAAACATTACAAAATTATAATTGATTATGTACAATGTTACTTCAAAATATTTAGTTCTATGAACTACACCGTTGGATGAATATACTGTAATAACAAAAGAGCACCTTTGAATGAAAAAAAGACAGTTTGTTCAAGGAAACATGCGATTGTTCTGATTTGAATTATTTACAAAAATAGATTATCAAAAATAATATCGGGTTTAATTTAATACATATTTTTAGTACTTTTTGTGTATTAAGTATGAAAAAAGGGATGTATACAACTTTGTACGAAATAAAATTGTGCAATAACCGTAAAAAATAGTGTTACTACACACTCACTAAAACACTCCAGGCTAACATTTAAAAACTTACCAAAATAAAACAAAACTCACTTTAAGAACTTGCTACCATCGCTTACACAAAACATTTGTATATCTATAATATTATTTAAAAAGTGTACTACTATTAGCGCCTCATTTATTTCTTCGAACCACCATAATAATTTTAGAAGACGTTAATAATTTTTATGTACTTCTGTCTATCATATTTTATTCTTTCATTTAATCCCACACAGTTATAACTTTCATCTCTTCTCAACAAACTTTACATATTTCTCAAAAACCTCAAAACCTAAACCCAAAAAAAAATTCACCTTTTTCCTAATAAATGATGGAAGGTAAAAATTTAGTGGATAATCCCAGTTTTTATGATCACAAATAGATTTGTTTCTTTTTTATGTCTTAAAGTCTATTGTTCTTCAATAAATCAATGATATATACATTATTTAGAGTTTTTTGATTTTTCAATAAATTAATCAACCGCGACCAATTCAATCATGATTTGAAAATTCAAGGTTAAAAAAAAAGCACTGAAGAAGGAATGCTTACTGGATGACTACGTAAGTTATTGTGAGGCACTGAACTTTTGACTTGCTGACAAACCACTTGATTTTTTTATTTTTCCTTCAATGGTTATGTTCGTTCCGAAAGGAAAAGGAAAATAAACATTTTGAATTTTGAATGTCCATTCATGTAAAAAATGATTGGTGTTAGAAGGAGAAAAATAAAATATTTAAGGTGATCTTTAGTTTTGATGGCCAAAAGAAGGAAAAACAGGTGTCAACAGGAACACTCATTAAAAAAAAACGTCGAATTTCTTCGGTCGCATTAACAATTTTTTATTTGCCTTTCGCCCTCAACTTTCCTTAAATTTTTATTTCTCAAAAATATAATTGTGGAAATTAATAGATATTTATGGAAAATAATTACCTTCTGAAATAATTACCTATTAAGGTTTGAAAATTAACAGCCCATCAAGGGTAAAAGAGGTAGGTGGATAAAGATGAGAGGAATATTTTACTACTTGAAGTAGGAAAGAAAAGTTGATAAGGTAGCACGCATAACAAATGATCAGTCAAGGAATTTTCTACACAACTGAAAAAAGTATGAATTTGTTATGTTGTCTTATATGCATTTTCAAATTAAACTTGTTTTCGTCGCGACAGGTTTAGACTATCATTACAAATTAGGACATAAAAGTATTGACACATGCAGAATCAACGTATGGTTCATCATTATTTTGCCAGGAAAATAACTAGCTTCAATATCAATGAGAAAACAATTAATAAAATATGCCTTAATAAAGGAATAAACTTAGCCAGTAATATGAAAAAGTGTGAATGTCATTTAGTTGCAGATGTCATTTAGTTGTTAGAACAGTTGCAATTTTGGTATTACTTCTATTTATTATGAATTAAATAGTATCTTGTCCATTCCAAAGTTGATATACGTTACATTATCAACGGAATTGATAATCATAAGAATTTATTTTTAAATAAGGTATTTAACACAAATCAAAATTCAAAAATTACACCTCTTATTCCAAATAAAATACACCGTTCAGGGAGTAAATTCTTCATGTGGGACTCATATAAATGTTAACGATTATTCTCATCTATTTTAAGCCTCCGCATCATGAAGGAGTCAACAAAGTTAGGACCATACAGTTTGTGAGAAATCTCAAGTCTCAACCTACAATCTATCCAGTTTCTTATTAATTAAGCAAAAGTTATATTATTATGGAAAAGAAATGTGAAAACTGAAATTAGTATAGCTACGATTATTGAAACAACTATCACCAAACATAGCATCAAAGTACATGAATCCAATCTTGGAAATTGAGATGTCGTTGTTTGTTTTGTAGTACAGAGCACTGTCAAGATATAGTTAAAGACCTTTCACATGCAATAGGGAAAAAAACTATAGGATTATTCTATTAAGAAAGTTATATGATTATATAAATCAATTCTATAAATTCTCTATAACCTTTGTATACATCAATTCATAGGGTGCGTTCATGAAAAAACGATTGGGACAAAAATCGGCAACGGTTTTCTTTGTCAGACTTAGAAATAAGTCAGTGGCGGGAAAAGAAGCAATTTAATGGCTCGATTTCTAAAGTTTTTCAAAAACATAACTTTCAAATACGACTTATCTCCAATACGTTGGACTTTAAGATTGTTATATTAGTTTTTCTGAAACTAATTTTTTTACATCTTACCCATACTCTAATTAAACAATTTGTCCGCAAACACTCTACCGTTTAACTTTTAATACAATTTGTCTATAAATGCACATAGAAAACTTATTTACCTTCGTCCATGTAACCTTGAAAATTGCTTTATGTGGTTTGGATCTATTCAACACAAATGTGGGATTTGTCTAGCAAGCTTTACTAACATAGAAGTGAAAAAACATCACTTTTTTTAATTTGGAATGTCCTTTGTTACATGTTTCTCATCTATTATGAATGAACGTGAAAGGACATAATGGATATGAACTACATTTTGACTTTGAATCATGTATGGAAGGCAGGGAATCAAGTAAAATTTAGGAAGATGACCTTTAGGTTCTACTGTAATCCTAATAAAAGTGATAATGGTGCATTGCATTTTATCATCATCCCCATCCCATTTCTCTATAGAAACTGTTTTTTAACACCAATCCTAACTATACATAAGATATAAGTGAACTTTATGGTCATAACATTGAGAAATCATTGTGTGACTAAAGTTATATTCTCTTATATGGTTATACCGTTTTGAGATAGTCATGTTGATTGAATAAGATAAGAATAAACCATTCAAGTTACACTTTTCAGAATTAGGGCTTATGAAAGAAGATAACTGAATATGAAGAGATAATATTTAGTACTATTACTCATGTTTGATTTGATGTACAAAATTAAACAAAGAAGTTTGAATCCTATTTTGCAGGAGCTAAAACCTTACAAATTATTCGCTCCTCAATTTAGATATAATGGTGTCAAACAAAATGAAATAGCATGGACTGCCTTATATTAGCATTTATCATACTTATGCCACATCATATGGAGACACCTGTCAAGTCAGCAAGCAAATTGCGGTTTCAACTTTCCCATTTAACTATTGCGGTTTCAACTTTCCCATTTGACTATGAGATTAGCCAGTGATAAAAAATCACAATTTCAATAATAACTACCATCATATATTAATTTCTTTCATCATTATGAATCCCTTATATGTAAATATTTTACATCCTTTAGCATATGGGTTATCTTTATCATTTCCACATGTTTTCAATCCAAGTGAATTCATGAAATTGGGTAGCTTTTTATCATTAAAAAAATATGGTTTAAAAATAGTGATAATCAAAGAGATGCGAGTAAATATCACTTGGAGTTGATCCTTACAGTAGTTTGTCTTGTTTCCCAAACAATTTCAAGTCTAAGCTTATAATAATAAATTTTTGTATATCATAGACATAAGCATAGTGCAAATTTTGGATTACTGTATCAAAAGTTGGATTTAGTTCATCACAGAAGCACAAACCTGCATTCCATCCAACCTTGTTAGACGCACATCAAAGCCTGAAACAGACTAATGCTAAAATAGAAGGTAGTATTTGAAGTTTTTTACTTACTGAAAAGTGAGCTCCAAATAATACATTCATTAAGTCTTCTCACAATTTTATATCGCATATTTGCTATGAATCATAAAAAATAAACTACTTATCAATAATAAATTCCGACCTTCAGTAAATGATCCAAGTAGAAGTGTCCTAATGAACTTGCTGCCACCACCTGAGACATTGATTCCTTTGTTGAAATACATTAAAAAGTATTTTGTGATGGTTAATTTATTAAATTCAAATTGCTAATCTATTAAATCAAAAATACCATCAATATAAGAAGTCAGTTCTTAAAACGTAAAATACGCTCAATAATGCCAATATTAAGGCTTTAATTACTTATAATTTTCCATATTACCACAACTATACACAATAAATTATGTATTATAATCGATTTCTTTAAGCTTTGGTAAAGCATCATTTGAGAATGGAATGTTTCTTCTATTACTTCATAGACAACATATTCTCCTGTCCTAATCTGAAAGGATAAACATTCGCAAAGCATATGAAGGCAGGTCCATTGTTAAAATTTAATCGCATGAAATTTATAGATTTTAGATTCAATTACCTCATGAGAAGCCTCAATGTCAGAATCAAAAGGGTGGATGTCGATGAAATCGTCACCACTGGAGACACTGAGATTTAGGAGATACAACCGACATCACGGCGTTGTTTACGGGGAGATATGGTTCGTCGGGCTAACTGAGAATGTCACTTTGGTATTTGTCATAATGTTAGTTTTTTTTTGAAAGGCGTTCTAGGAAATATTAACTACCAAATGGAGTATGCGAAAAAGCAAGGAAATCAAGGTGGCAACTAATTTTGCCATATGCTAAGAAAGGACAGGTGTCGAATAAGTAGTGCGTGGATTCTCCTTTCCATTATAAATAATAGATTCTTTTACATTCGATTGATTAATATTCAATCCATTTGTTCAATTTAATTGCTAATTCATTTTACCCTATAAAGTTGAATTTCATTTATATAACTCAAGTTCACATCCATTTAATTCACTTTATTATTTTACTTCGATATCAAAATCAACTTCATTCAACATTACTTAAGTTATATTCCATTTCAAACATCATTTGTTTAACTTAACTTAAATTTTCACTTATAAATCCAATTCAGATTCCAATTCTAAAATAAATTCTATTTAACTTTACCAAAGTCAAATTTATCATCTCATATTATAAGTTCAAAACTTGATTACTTATATTCAACAATTACAACTTGGATTTAATTTCAAATTTGTTTATCACAACTAAACTTCAATTTTTAAAATTTACTATGGTAGCAAATCCATCACACAGAAACTTGAAAATGATACTGATGATGCTGCAGTCATCACCCTTATTATTTCCCAGTAACAGTAGTGAATCCAGTGGTTTATATACTTTCAAAAAAAAATCTTTTTATTCACAAATCACATTTATAAATCTTTTCCTTATAGAATTTCACTATTTAACTTTTAATTTTGGGAAAATAATTTCCAAAATAAACATGATTCAACATTTTCAATTCATAGTTCAAATTCATTTTTATTTACAACTCATATTTATAAATACATTCATATGGTTTCATTTTATATATATATATATAGGATTATTTCATAATTGTAAATCACTTTAAATAAAATTCCATACTTAATAATTCATTTGCTTATACAATTATTCTTTTAATTAACTTATATATATTCTTACATTTTCAACAACCAACCAATCAATTCATATACACTTTAATAATTCTGAAAAATTATTCCTTTATATTTAAAATATAATCGAGGTAAAATTATTTCATTTACCCAATTGAAAATGATACTATGTCGGTTTATCTCGTTTAAGAGTTTAGAAATCCCTATCGATAATATGGCGTCCCAGATACCGACCAGAATTCACAAACAGCTCAACGGATAAGCAAATACAATATAAAACAATTTTTTTATATTCACTAACAAATACGCTCTCATATCTACGATTACACTCAACTCATTCTAGAGTACCGCTGACTCTATCTCTAATGAGTAATTCCCAACAGAGCCAAGGTTGCCACTTAACCAAAAGCTATGATACCATATGTCAGGATTGAGATTTTCGACTCACGAAAATCGACATTAATACGTCCACTGTATCAACTACCGACCAACCGAATGCCAGAAAACCGAACCGTTAGGGTTATAGAAGAGGTAGAAGATAGAAGAAGAAAGAAAGAATAAGAAAACAGAAACAATAACAGATCTTACATTTCGCAGCGGAATAACATATAATAGATAAATGAATATCTTTAAAACAAAGAACTATATCATTTATTACATTACATCACATCACATTACATTACATTATCAGAGTTTACAACAACAAACAACGGAAAATAAATACTATATACTAGTGATACGCCATGCCATCTAGTTTGCTCCTGATCTCCACAGCAACTCCTGAATTCCAGAATGACCTGATAACCTCACTCTAGACTGCCCGTGTTAAAATTGGTGGGCACCCAGAGTTTAGGAAGGAAACAATAAACTCCAGGTCAGTCATGAGACTGGTGTGAGAACTTAAACAGTTTATCTTTGAAACAAACAAAGAAATATTTTTAAAATAGATTCGTAATGTTTTTTAGAAAATGAGACTACCATAAGGCCTCCCGCACACACACATAATGCAAACGCAGAATCAGAGGAGATTTCTCATTATGATAGTTAAACATGCTTGATAAGCAAATTTCTTTAATATTATTACTATAAGTGCAAAGTGTAGGAAAACATTTCGAAAGTATGATATAAATCTTAGCCAGCATAGACATTTCGCACTTATGCCTACTATAGCTATCATCTAAATAGTGGGGAGCCACCATAAGTAAATGGCAGGTTTTACAACTAAAACCGTACAAAGCTCGTATTGGAGTTTGGATTTTCAACTAATGGTCAGGCCAAGGAACTTCCCATTGCCACATGGGTACGCCTTTGGAAAGACGCCCCGAGAACCTAACCAGATCTCTGCCAACACAAGGCCGGGTTACCCCTAGCTGGGTAACAACTGACACGAGTATGCCATCCCCCGGTCGCAACCGACCTATATCCCGGGATTCACCAACAACCACAAAATAATAAGTTTGCAGCAACAACATAGGTTAAGTATCAGGGCTCCATACCATAATACCACCTCTATCCAAAAGGAATGACATACACTAAGGGGGCGCTATCCCCTAATAACCTTGCCGCATCTTTCCTGTTTTGACCATTTTCGGGGTGTGAGGTCCGACGAAGTCTCGTCCACAAAGCTACGCTTTATACAAAAGCCACGCTTTGATCAACAAATGCTCAACAGCACTTCATATGCCACATTACCAATTTGGGAATGTATCACTAGTAACCATAACCTACATAACCTCTGAGCTCGTACGTCTCAGAGAAGGGTGTTAAGCTAAGAGAATAAATTCTCCGCCACCAACAGAAATATATTTGATAGAAACCAGCTTTACAATTGTAAAGTTAGACACATATCCATACAAGTCCATTCTGGGTTCGAACAGAACCGAAGGCACTTCCAAAGAAGCCCTTACAATCCGGATATTTACTAATCACGACCGGACTTCCCATCACAAAAGGTGATAAAATCTCTATATCGGAGATCGCCGATGTAGACGGTAATCCTTCCGTTTTCGAAAATATCCGGTCTTCAACACCGGCCTTCAAATGCTATCCATTACGACATATCGCTATTCGGAATGGGATTTATGACACAAAGGTCCTCTCCCGGCTAAACCGAATAACGAGCGCTTATTTTTAAAATAGGTGTAGCATTCAAATTCAAGCAAATCACACAAATACCCATTTAAAGGTAAATATTGATAGCCGGTTCTTTAACTATCAATAGATATGCACAACATCACCAGATTCCAAATAATTTCCCAAATTATTTATTTTCCAAAAATATCTGTTCAAGATATATTTTCCGCACTTCCAAAATAAATCAGTGTTTATTTTTAAAAAACAATTTTCTCTTTCCTTTATAAATTCCATGGTGAATTCACATTTCCAAAATATCTATTAATAAACGATTCTCGAATCGATTTTAAATATTCACTTTCATATTGGAAAACAATTCCATACTTATTTAATAATAATAAGTAATTCAAAAATCTATTTATTTTCAACATTTGGAAAATATCCAATATACTTAAATCAAAATTAAGTATATATTTTATTCTTTAAGGAAAACATTCTCTTAAACACATTTATTTGAATCAAAACGAATGTTGCGTAAAACATTGTTACGACAACCCAAAATCACTAGTATAGGGATTCGAAATCTAGATAGATATATAAATCCCAATACTTTATAAAACATTCCCTTTCGAAAATCATTTACTATAACAACAGTGTTATAGTCCATCTTTTCCTTATTTCTCGAAAACGTCTATTTCAACAATCAATGTTGAAATCTATAGTTTCGATCCTTAACACATTTTAAAACAACTTTAAATCGTTTTAATTTTATTTAAAATATCGCTTCCCCAAGACATTTCTTTAATATATCATTCACCGTCCAAAATCGTGAATATAAATCGTTTACCAAATTCAACACTTCTACATATTTAACTTAAAGGATTATCCACTGTCCAAAATCGTGGATATATCTCCTTAAATAAGCTATAATAATTAACTTATCAAATTCACTTGGTTTTGGATTTATAAAACAACGTTCTATAAATTCACATATATATATATATATACATATTTTATAAAAACTTCAACTTATAAAATCCCTCAATTTATAAATTCTATCCGTATCCCATTTACAAGCCAAAATCCAATTTATAAGTTAATTACTTATAAATCTTTTATTTTACAAAATTTATTCATTTTATAACTTCAAAATTTATAAATCTATAAATTTCCTTCACTTATGAAATCCCTTTATACTTCATTTTAACGTTTATAAAAACTCCTTTTAAAATTCCAATATTTTTAATTTATAAAATATCAATTTTATAAATATTTTATATAAACCGTTTGTAATAATTCAAAAATCCCAATTTAAACTATTTTATAAAATTATTTAACTCCATATTTCAAAAATCACATTTCGGATATATTTCACAAAAATCGTAATTTTCATAACATAAAAATTATATCATTTATTTATTTAAAAATGAATCAATTCCAAAATTTAATAAAACGTATACTTTCAAAAAGTCACTTGAAAATCCTTTTAAATTCGAAATCGTCACTTTAAAAATCATTTTAATTTTTCAAAATAGGCGCAATGCTGCAACAACACTAAATATAACAATCACGACATCCAAAACATCATATATCATATGATAGCAGAATATATCACAAATATAAGTAAAATAAATCCATACTGTCGAGGAATTCAGTTGGATCCCTCCGACCTGTTTCCCTGCATCCACAGATGTTGGCACAATACCAATTCCGTTTCAATACAGAATATCGCGGTACATGGGTATTATAAAATATTATCCGCTATTGTGCGGCGCAATAGGGTCTCATCCGCTATATAATGCGGGAAATCAACTCCAAGTACACATATAATACCAATTCCACTTCGAGGTGGAATATCGTGGTACATGTGTTTAATATAATAACCTCCCCTTAATATGCGTCGTATAAGGTCTATTTCAATACAATAGATAATAATTTATCATCCAAGCATACAATCAACACAATCAAGCAATTTCAAATCTAGCTATTTAAAATTTAAATCGAAACAATTCGATTGAGTGAGAAGTTCTCACCTTGGTTTCAATACAGTTGCAGTGTTTTATTTCGAATAAAATTAAACATGCGTTTAATTTTACTCAAAATTTTCACTAGCTCCAATCGATTCCAATCCAGCTCCATGCGTAGTGTCCGTCCATACGAACCCAATGCAATTTGTTTCGTGCATTTCCGACCTCGTATGACAAATTTACCACGTTACAAAGTTTATACGATTTAATAAAATAATTTATTTCAATTTTATTTACAAAACCCACATTAAATCTCGGCCGCTCATTTTCTTTCTTTACATCAGGCCGTGCATTATCTTCTCTTCTTCCCAGTATCTCACGAACGCAAGTAACCCACGGTAGCCGCCTCTAAACCCTATTTGCCCCGACTACTACATTCGTCGAGAAATTGATCAAACGATGCCAGAAGATGCGCCTAGCCCAGCTCCACCACCGGCCGTGACGACTTCGAACTCGGTTGCCCCCTTCCTCGTAAACCGTGAACGAACACCGACACTTCAAACTCCAATTGCCATCGATTCACAAGACTATAATCGATCACATCCGTATAGATTTGTAGATCTCACTTAGCTCTATAATTTGTTAGTTGGAAGTTTGTTGAATTAGTGTGTAGATTTGAAGAAAATTGAAGGAGAAGATTGGAAAATTTCGGCCATTAAAACGAAAACTGGCGGCTAGGGTTTGTAGATTAGGGTTTGATGCAAAAATGAAAATAAGAGGTCCTTTTATAGAAAAATCTCGCGACACTATTCACCCGAAAATTTTCCAAACTCCATAAGAAGCGTGCCGCCTGGCGTTTATAATGTTTTGCCTCTATTCCGAATGCAATGGAATATATATCGGGAGCCAATTCAATCAAATTTGAAAGATAAGTTTTCAAATCGAATTATTTAAATTTAAAATTCACTCAAACCGATTTCTACGCGTTTTAGCTTGCCCAGGACAAACCGTAAGTCCGATTGACACGAAATTTGAAACCTTACAATAATATAACATTACAGATCAGATGAAACTGGTTTCGTCGAAATCCGAGACTGTTTGAAAAATGGCTATTTTAACTCGTCAGTTAAATATTAAAATATTCAGTTTCTACAAATTAACTTTTAATTCAATTTTAAAAGTTCTATAACATCGTTCTAACTCTAATATGATTTAATACAACTTTATAAATCATTTTCATTCACTTTAAACCCAATTTCCAATTATTTCTGTAATTTCAAATATTAAATTGTCGATTTAATTATCCAATTAAATCCAGATATTCAAAATTTAATTCACTTAGCTTATAAAATTCATTCGTGAATATTTAAAATTAATTAAATATATGAATTTCAAATGACAGAAGTTCTGGGTCGTCACAGCCACCACCAATAACATTCAATGGCCGAAAATGTTCGTATCTTTCCTCTTCAATCTCTCTCAATCCATTAACAGTTAGAAGAAACTTTTAACTACAATGTTTTAGAGCTCGATGAGAGCTACGAATCCATACGGCGATGATAGGTTTTCAAGTGTTGTACGAGGAGAAAATTGCTCACGTTTGTTCATTGTTTCGGCATGATTTTCTACGCATATAGGTAACCGAGTTCATCGTTGTTGAAAGTGAAGGCGTAGCTCGTGAAGGGCTTTCGAATGGCATTGACCGATCGTCGTCGAAGTGAACGAAGAGGGCACGAAAATTCTAAGAAAAGTGGTGGCATTGGGTTCTTGCGTGCGTGAAAACCAGGGAGGGGGAGCGAAGAAAGCAAGCGCGGTCCAGATGTGAAGCAGCAAAATCGGACGGCCAAGATGAATTTTAGGTTAAAAGAAAAAAGAAATCAAAATTAATTATATATTTAATTCGTATACTTCTAAATATCATAACTTTGTCATACGAGGTCTGTTTTTGACGAAACAAGCTGCGTTGGGTCCGTATTGATGAGCACTACATTTTAGAGTTTGTTTGGAGTGATTGAAGCTAGTGTAAATTTTAGGTAAAATCAAACATCTGTTTAATTTTATTCGGAATAAAAATGCTGCAACTGCTATTGGAACCAAAGTGAGTACAACTCAGTCTTTCTGACTCGCTTAAATTTTTATATAAGTGAGAATAAATTTATTTTATGATGATTGATGATTTTTTGGATGATATATGATATATTATGTACATATTGATTGGTATTTGGATATATTCCTGCCTATTAGAGCAGATGAGACCTAAACGTTCTCATGTATGAGCGGATGACTTTCAGTACATGCGTCTGCCTCGAAGCGGACATTGTACAAATATTATAATATGTATATTTGTTGCAGATGATAGGTTGGAGGGTTCCAACTGGATTCCTCACCAATATTGGTTTTATTTACAGATATCGGTGTGTGTGTGTGTATATATATATATATATATATATGCTGTTATCATGTGATATATGATGATTTGGATGTTGTGATTGATGTATTTAGTATTGCAGCATTGAGCCTATTTTGGTAAATTAAAAATATTAAAGTGATGATTTCAAATTAAAAATGATTTCAAAGTGATTTTGAAAATAGATGTTTTGCATAATTTCGAATTGTTAAGGAATGAATTTATTTTAAATAAATAATTTTTATGTTATAAAAATTATGATTTTTGTGAAATATAATCAAAATGTGACTTTTGAAATGGAATTAACTATTTTGTAAAATAGTTAAAACTGAGATTTTTGAACTTATTATAAATGGATTTTATTTATACATTAGATGTATAAAATTGATATTTTAAAAATCAAAATAATGGAATTACTAAGGAGTTTTATAGGTGTTAAAATGAAGTATAAATGAATCTTATAAGTGAATAAGATGATATGTGAATTGATGAAATTATAAAAAGAATGAATTTGTCAATAAGAGAATTATAAGTGAATTAACTTATTTGGACTTTGGCATATAAATGAAATAATAAATGGGATTTATAAACATTGTTTTATAAATTCGAAATCAACTTATTTTGATAAGTTAATTATGGAAGTTATTAAAGGAATTTCATCCACCAATTTGGGCAGTGGATAACCCTTTAATAAATATGTAGAAGTAATGAATTTGGTAAAGAAGATATATCCATGATTTTGGATAGTGGATAATCCTAAAAATAAATATGTAGAAGCAATGAATTGGGTAAGAGCATTGTATTCATGATTTTGGACAGTGAATAATCTTTTAGAGTTAAATGAATGTTTTGAAAAGTGACATTATTAAATGGAGTTAAATGATTTGAAGATATTTAAAATGTATTAATTATCGAATGCATAGATTTCAACATTCATTGTTGAAATAAGACATTTTCGAGAAGTAAGGAAATGATGGACAATAACACCGTTGTCATAGTAAATGATTTCGAAAGGAGATGTTTTGTATAGTATATGGGATTTATACATCTATCTAATTATCGAATCCCTATACTAGTGATTTTGAGTTGTCGTAACGATTTTTTACACGACATTCGTTTTGACCCAAATAAATATGTTTAAGAGAATGTTTTCCTCAAAGAATAAAATATATACTTAACCATGATTTAAGTATATATAATATTTTTTAAATGTTGAAAATAAATTGATTTGTGAATTACTTATTATTAAATAAGTACAAGGAAATGTTTTCAAATATTGAAATATTGAAATGGTTTTGAGATTATATCTTTTTAAAAGATAATTCGAAGTGAATTTTTGGAAAGTGATTTAATTAATAAAGATTAATTAAAGGGCCTAGCGATTGAATATGGTGCTAGATATTTGTGTGTTTTCTTTGATAGTTAAATAACCGACTATCAAACTAGGCAATTTTTATTTCCTCGACTTGATGTGGGAACTATTTAGTCGTACATTTAGTACGTAGCCATCTGTGTAGGCCTAATTATTGTTGTGTTGAGGATGTTGATTCGTATAGTGCAGAGTATTACTTCAATCTATCGAGCTTCCTTCTTAGCTGAAGGATAGCAAGTTGAAAGTTGACGACGTGATAAGTCTATGAGACTTAGTTTCTGTGTGAGGTTGAGAAACGCTTTTGCGTTGTTGATGCGAAGAGACCGGGATCGGTTATCTGGAAACCATTTCGAACTAACGTATATGCGACGATTGTGCAGGTTGGTCGATGATATTGGTATTCAGGATTTTCATAGTGGAGGATTGCTTGTTGATCGTTTGAGGTTAAAATCCCAATATACATATAGTAGCAGTGGTCTCTTCATTATGAAATATCCAATGCAAGGACTATTCGCTACTAATCCTAAGGATTTCCCAACAGGATGTGGTAGGAAAGTAGCTTCAGTTTGTCCTGTTCGTGGACAACTTGTACGGATGTTTGTCTGACGTTGCATTTCTAAAGATTACGTACATTGATTTTTACAAACGTACATCAGTGGTAGTAGAGAAGGCAACTGCTCTTACCTCAACACCCTTCTTAAGACATACGAGCTTAAGGGTTGTATTTTTATGAAAGGCAATTAGTAGTCAACGGAAATGACCGTGTAGAATTCAAAGTGATGGGATATGTGATATGTGAAAGGTAATCGTTACCTCAGGCCTCATCAATCGAAGATGACCGAAACAGGGTTAGATGCGGTGAGGCTAAGTGGGTCATTCTCAATTAGGATATGATCATCCTCTTCTAGATATATCTCTTCCCGCTATGACGTTTGAGATGTAAATTATTGTAGTTTGTATGCTATGAGGGCCCTTGTGAAAAGGTCGGTAACGACCGGAGGATGACATATTCGGTACTACCTAGTTATAGAGGTAGGCGGTCTTGTGTTGGTATAGGGGAGATGTTCTGTGCCTTGAGACATCCATCTAGAGGTGTACCCATCAGAAGGTAATCCCTTCACCTGGTCATTTGTGTGAAAATCCAAACTCCACTACGTGCCTGCCATTTTGATTGTATTATCCATTTTCGGCTATATGCTAGAATTTAACCAATGTAACAATTTCGGCTATGATTAATATTATTTGTGCAATAGACACTATTATAATATAAATATGAAAAGTTTTAGCTATCGTAAGGTAAAAACATGTCCGTGTTTATGTGTGGGCGTGTCTTACGAGATACTTTTGTTTTGAAAGAAAAAGTTTTGTAATCTAAGAAATTAAGTTGAGTGTGTTTCTCATGCTGGTTTACCAGATTAATAAGGGCATTCTTCCCTTTCAATACTCGGGTCAGACCAAGTATATTTACAAGTTCAGATTTGGTGCTTTTGGAGCTTCATCAGGAGAGCTAGAGATCTTCATTTTCATATACACGTATCAGTTTTGAATTTCCGCTTTGCGCATTGTTGTTGTTTATATTATCAGCAATTGTGAGGATAGGTTATTATAACTGTCCAGGCTGATAATTAGTGAATGATTGTTGTACTCTGATTGATGTATGCATATACAGTTTTCATTTTGTAAAGATCATTGATATGATATTATATGTTTTCCGCTACGACATGAGATTCTTTGTTGTTTTGTTTGGTTCTCTCTTTTCTCTTTCTTCTCTTCTCTTCTTCTTTCTTCTTTTCTTTCTCATGACTTTTCCTCAGTCTGTGCTTTTTGGATCGGACATGTGTGGTTTACTGTCGATTCAAAGGGTACGGATTTGCAAGTCGTCACATAAACCAGTCTAGGGTTTCATTGTTTAACGCATATATACACACACGTATATATATATATATATATATATATATATATATATATATGCACATTAATTATTTTTATATTATTTCTAATTTTAACATGCTTTTCAAACGAACTCCAAATGAGACGTGCCGCCTTGCGTTTATAATGTTTTACCCCTATTCTGAATGCAAAGGAATATGTTTCAGGGCCTAATTCGATTGTGTGTGGAAGATAGCTTTTAGAATCAATTTAAAATATTAAATTTTTGATATTTATTTCAACGCGTTTCTATCCCATACGACCAAATGATAACTCCAAACGCTACGAAATTTGAAATCCGATAATAATAAACTATTACGGATCCAATGGATTTGGTTTCGTCGAATTATGAGACTGTGCCCCGAAAGGCTATATTAACTCATCGATTATATAGAGCGATTTTCAAAATCGTTTGAAATTTCAATTTTTAATACTTATTAACTTCAACATAACTCAAATAGAATTATAACCATATTAGAAATCATTCTAATTTATTTTAAATCAAAATTCTGTTATTTGCACTATGACCATATATATTAAAGTTCACTATTAAATTAATATTTAAATTTTCCAATTTTAACTTATCGTCTTTTTAATCCCATTCAAAAGTCCAATATTATATTTATATTTACCAAATCCAATTAATCGCTATATTTGAAATCTTAAACTATTTTACTAATTCTTTCAAAACCTTCATATTCAAAATCAGTTAAAAATTCAAATTCAACGTTTAAAATAAATTAAATGTTCAAAACTAAACGACCAAAATTCCATGTCGTTACATTCCTTTCCCTTATAATAATTTCATCCTCAAAATTGCTAAGGTAGGAAAAATGCTCCCAAACCCATTAACTTATTCAAAACCCACTTACTTAAAATCCTATATTCACCTTTCTAACCCTTTTTATTTCCTCTAGAGCAATTAGCTTCCATTTCTAATTCAAAGGCGTGGATTTCTAATATAATTCAAAAATCATCTTTTTTCTGGTTAACAAACTTCCAAAAATTTCCAAAATTCTTCAACTGAGTCTCCTTTGTACGGAGAGCCTTTTACAATAAGACAAGAGAGATAGAAATGTATACATCGACCCACACGGTCGGAAAACAAAATATATATAAATATATATCATCTCTTTATTTTATTGCATAGGCATACCTTATATTAGTGTTTTTAAGAGAGCGGCTTATTTTATATGCATTTACACAACCCAAAAATCTATCCAAACAGCTCTCTGTATCTGTACTCACTCAAAATAAGCACATAAGTTTCAAAATCATGAAATTTTATAACATTTCATTTATTTAACTCGATAAAGATATAAACCTTATAAACCAAACATGCCAATCATATTTTTTAAGAAATTATAAGGTTTCAATACTAATTTAATTTCCTTCCCATGGATCCATATATCATTTCGGTCAATTTGAAATAATTTACAACCAAATTTATTGCATTCAATACATATTTACAACAACCAAACTCATATTCATTTCAAATTGATTTATATGTGCTTTACTTGCATAAATTCACATTTATTCAGTTTTAAATTGATTCACAATAAATTTATTTGCATTTCATTCATATTCACTTCCATTATACGCAAATCCGTTTTATCCAGCTTCAATTTAACCCTCTTTAAATTGACCTTAAATCAATTTATCTAATTTCCATTTGATTTCCATTTATGCTATTCACCAACCCTTATTTTCTTTATGTTGCATTAAATGACATTTCAATTACTGTTAATTTTATTAATGAATCATTTCATAAATAATCACTTAAGTTTCCGTTGCACCCAGTTTTAATTTATTTTGAACTGAATCCCATTCAATTTACTTGCTTTCATTTACTTAGTAAATCTAATTTATACTATCACTTGGAAATCATTTCATGTAAACCAATTCTCGAACAATTCATTATATCACAACATGGTTCCAACACTTGCATTTCATATTAACTTTACTTCCAACTTATATTACATCCATGCCATTCACCTTCATTTAACTCATATAGATTTATTCACCTCATTTTATAATGAATGACATTTCATTTTATGCTAATTAATTTATAAACCACTTCAAAAATTATTTCTAAGGTTTATTATAAACATTCCATTGCTTAAGTTATATCCAACTTTTAAAACTTAAGTTCATAACCCAACTATAGTCCAAAGTCATTTTTCAATTCATTTACTCTTAAATCAAATTCGTTCCTTGATTATCAATTACTTAGCCCTTTAACTTGGCTATACCTTTTCATTTCCCCAGTTTAATAAGCTATACCACTTATTTATTCACAATTCCTTGAATTTACCCTTTAAGTTTATTCACATTCAATATTTATGACATATAGTTATATAATCACTTCACCATTCATATTTACATTCAATTTACTCCATTCTAATTCACTCTCTATTCAAAAATTCGAATTTTATGAATTTCCATGCACATTTCTTTACCATAATATCAAACCATTTCCATTTTGATTTTACCATTTCATTTCTCAATTTGTAAGTTCAAGGACCAATTTACTTAAAAACACATTTTACTTACTTAAGTCCATTTACATCTTGTAACCATAACTCTAGATTATATACATCACTTGATAGCTTAAGTTTAACCATCCCATTTAATAATTATAACTTATAATTACATAACCATTTTACATTTCAACCTTATATTCCATTCAAATCAAATCCAAGTCTCCATTCTATTTGACTTATCTTAAGTTAAATTCTAGCATATCTTGTTCACATTAATTACTCAAGTTAAATTTTAATTCCGGGATTAAAATTTTCATTTTCCTTTCTTATCTATATCAACTTCAAGTTATAAGTTCAATACTGATTTTACCCTGACTTCACAAATCATTTAAATGAAGATTCAAGAATTCAATTGCCTGGTTTTATTTCAAATCATTTTGAAACAATAAATATACATATATCTACCTCTATATATCAAATCATACTTTCAGATTTTCAACACAACTTTGTTTTTCCAAAAACAATTTCCCTTTGGAATTTTCTAAAACAAACTTGTTTGTCAACAAGTCCAAAACAAATAATCATAGTCAACCACCACGGTAAAAATCCATCATTTAGAAACTGGAAAATGAATACTGATGATGTGGCGATCATCACCAGGATTATTTTCTAGCGAATGGAGTGAGTTCAGTGCTTCCTTACTTCCAAAAATTCATTTTAAACATTCTCTATTAAAAATCGTTTTCAAATAATGCTCCATTATTCCTTACAAACCATTTTGGAAAACATTTTCAAAATTCTAAAGATTTAAAATTCCCAAACACTCAGTTTAAATTCATTTTAAAACATTTCTCAAAATTTTAGGGATTTAAAATCTGGTCTAAATCAAATTTTAGTTATGTTCCTTTGTGTAAATCATACTTATAAATTTCTATTTGGTTATATATAAAACCATTTCAAATTGTATAATCTTATTTGATTATAATATTAACAACCAAACATTCCAAACATATATAATAATTTCAGAAAATTATTTCATTTATATCAAAACATAATTTCAAGTAGATTTTTTTCATTCACCCGCTTTAAAACAATACTATGCCGTTTTACCTTGTTTAAGTGTTTAGAAACCCCTATCGATACGGTTATACTTCCTGTACCAACTAGAATTCATAAATACTCAACCGATAAGTCAACACAATATAAAAACATTTTATATTCATTATCAATTATGTGCTTATTGTTATTTATACGCTCAACTCATTCTAGAGTACTTATGACTTTATCTCTGATGAGTAATCCCCACCAAAGCCTAGGTATATCGCCAACCTAAGCTCTTATACCACAATGTCAGGACCGGCCCTTTCGACCCTCGAGAATCGACATAAATACACTCATTATGTAACATGCTGAACGATCGAGTGTTGGAAAGACATATTGTTGAGGTAAAAGAAAGTAGGTCGAAGAAAAAAGAATAAACAAAAACATAATATCACAGCGGACTTAACATAAAATATAAACAGTTCTTTACGCAAATCAAAAACTTTAATATACATATCTCACTATAGAGTAAAAAAATCAATGATTACCAGCCTGGACAGTTATAACAACATGCCCTCGCAATTGCCGGTAATTTCAAACAAAAACACTACAGCAGAAATAAACAAGTACGAGAATACGTCTCGGTCTCCAACTCGTCTCCTGAGCTCCATAACATCCTAATCGAAACCTGAAATACTCGGTCTAACCCAACATTGTAATTAAATAACACCAGAGTCAGTCTAGAAAAACCAACATGAGAAGACACACTAAATTTGAATTATTAAAGTTCCCAAAAGTCCTTGAAAATCAAAGGTATCTCATATGGCCATGCTACACATAAATACAATGGGTTTTTACCTTACGATAACCAAAACATTTCATATCAAAATCATCTGATATTATAATATTGTCTAAGTACAAATACTTATTCAAATAGCTGAAATTATTAAATTAATTAAATTCCTACATACTAGGCTCTACAATCAAAACTGTACAGGCATGTATTGGAGAATGGATTCCATACGAATTACTAGGAACTGGGGTACACTTGTCATAGTACACGTATAGAACAGCGTATTAAGGACCACGTCGGGAATATGCTATCATCCCAGGTGTTCCCACCCTTTTTCGACCTCCTTCCATAATCATAGCAATAATATCCGAGGGTATCTAGTAAGGTGATAAACATACCCTACTTGGGTGCGACCCACTTAGCCTTACTGCATCCCTCCTAACTTTCAGTCATTTCCGGTTGATGAGGCTAGAGGCTACGATTACCTTTTTAGAAAGATTTCACTTAGAATGATCATTTCCCTCCAATGACAATGTACTGATAGCATTCATCCATACAAGTCCGTTTCGGGTCTGAACAGAACCGAAGGCACTACTCCTACTACATTCATTTTGGAATCACCCTCAGAATTAGTAGCGATTAGCCCTTGCACTTCACTGCTCCATCTTCAATTCCATGCTCTTGTCTTCATTTCGAAACATACTTGTTGAATCGAAGTGTTTTTCGAATAACAAATTTGATCTCGGTTTCTTCGAAACAACGTTCGATATTTTTCAGTAAACTCAACCACGGTTCTCTAGGAAATAGACAGACAAAAATAAGATCGAAGATCACTTCCCAACCATTAGTGGATAGATTTCCTTAGAAACGTCATAAAAGAACGAAATGAGTTTACATGTACAGTATAGCACCTCAAATGGTAACTGTATCATATTATTCCCGTGCTTCTTCTAAATATTTCCAAATTTATATTTAGGTCCAGATTAGATAGTCGGTTATTTAACTATCAAATAAACAATCAATTCAACCAATCTTCATTTTCACTGGTAAATACCTAGTTCTATTTAGTTTAAAATTTTAAATAAATTAAATCTCTTTATCAAAGGTTATGTACTTATCTTATCGAAAATCAGTATATTCACAAAGTATCTTTTACAAAAATATTTGAAAACTCTTTTATAAATAATGTGGAAAGTACCACTGTTGTATCAAACCATGGATCACAGCTCAATGGTTACGTCTCTATCCCAAAGAAATCCAAAACATAATAGCAGGCACTCACTGCCTCCGATTTATGCCACATGAGTATACCATTACCTTCCGAAAACTTTATTTTAAAAATTATCTTAAAATAATGCTTGTAAATTCTAAAATAAATTTCAAGTTTAATCTAGGAAAATATACTTAAATAAAAGTATTATAGAAAACCATATTAAAATTTAATAATTATCTTTTAAAACAAAATTGCTAACTAGTTCTTAAATAATAATGAATCTTTAACAATCATTATAAAGTAACTAATTAATAATTATATATGCTTTAAACAATTTAAAATAATTAAATAACCAATTTTTTCAAGAATATTTTTAACACTTTTCAAGTTACCCAATTGATAACTTTAAATCCTCTTTTTAAAACAAGCCCAATTTCTCGATTTCCAATTTCATCCCGTAAATTTGGAAATCCAACTCGAGTTCTAGTATAATCAATTTTATACTTATTCCCAAATTCACTTCTATTCTTCCGATCTATTAAAAATATCGATTTTAAAACCGTTGTATTTAAACAAGTACCACTTAACATTTATTATTTAAAAACCTTTTTTGTATACTTTTATTCCAAAATTCTATTCATAGTATTCTGATTTAGTTAAGTACACATTTCAAAACCATTTATTTTATCCAATTGATTAACCCAAAATTCTTTATAAACGTTTTAATTCAAAAATCCCTTTTTATTTTCTTTCAAATTCAACTATATGCTATTGGCATTTTAAGATACCAAAAATCAAATCCAAAATAGCCATAGCATCCAATCAATATAAATCCCACGGTAATCTATCACAGATTATTCCAACAGAACATATATCACTATGTATGAAATTAAATTCAACATTTTTGAGGAATCCAGTTGGATCACTCCAACATGTTTCCCTACATCCACAGGTGTTAGCACAACATAAAAATACCAATTTCGCTTCGAGGTAGAATATCGCGGCATATAGGGTCATCCGCTATTATGAGGGGCGCATAGCATCTCATCCGCTAGATATGTGCGGGAATATAAATCACTCCTATATATATATATATATATATATATATATTTGTGACGCCCCACCTCTATACCCACTCTAGCCAAGGACACTACGGTGTAATGCCGTCAACTAGCGCGGAGAATAAGGCTGTTGAGGAGCGACCATCCGTGTAATGCTTTGTGCGAGCACCGATATGTCAGATAGTACAACATGCATTTGGTTTCACGAGGAAATCTGACACACCGTTACAAACTCAAAGCTACTACACAGTGGCTACATTTATTCTTCGGAAACAAACATAGAAATGAACACAACACAAATCAGTCACAGATATCCATATCACCAAGGCGGAAAAAGATATGAATATAACACATGAAAGTGTACATCAGAGTAGTGGTCAAACAAGATCCACAAATATCACAAAAGAATAGCTACAGGTGCTAGACAAAAGAATATGGGTACATCAATGAGTCTATATCTCAAATGTATACAACAAAAACTACTAATCTAAGTAGTTAGCCAAAAGTTAGGGTGATAATCCCAGATGTAAAGTCAAGCAGAAACACCTGAAACGTCTCGGTCTGACCTAAGTATTATTTAATAAGAAAATAGTAAACGGATCAGCCTAGCTATAAATATCAGATGAAATGATATAGAATAAGAGATATGACAAAAACATATGATAACCATAAAACCATACTGTGATAAGTATGCAATTGAAAATCAACTAGGGATTAATCAATATCACAAGAATCTTCTCAAAGATCAAAAGGAATGTCATACTCTATATTTTCATTCACCCAAACCATGAATATTGACAATAATATCAATGCCAATCACAAAAGTTAATGACACACAAATTCACCAATTCACAAATATTGATAAAACTTATCAATGAAAATCACGAAAATTGGTGAAACACAAATTCTAGAAATCATCAATGGAAATCTAGAAATCACAAAAAGAAGGAGGCCTATCACAAAATGGGAGCATGAAAACTCACCAACACGTGTAACACAAAATGGAAAGCTATTCCATGGTTGCTAACCGTTAATTTTGAGCCGAAGCTCCACAAAATGGCCCGAAGACCATGGGTCGCTACCCCACCAAATTGAGCCGAAGCTCCACAAAAACGGGGTTTAGTCTTCCTCGTAGACAAAGAGGCATCGCACATTTGCTAGTCTAAATCAAAAAAATGATCATCAACGATCATCAAGAAGTGTCAATTACAGTAAGCTAGTAAATATATAAGCTTAGCTTCATGTCCCATAACCACTAGCTTAACTTAAATATTTACGAACAAATTGTAGATTTCCACTCAAAAATTGTCACAAGAGGTTCAATCGAACAAGTCCAAGAATTAACCGGCGAAGTAAACGCAAGCGTTTCATACCATTTGTTTTAGTAAGCCGTTTAATTGGATTTCTTGTACGTGTGAGATAAAGTGACAAATCACAAAAATGATTGTAGAAACAATAAATCACAAAAATTCACATTCGAAGACGTGAATAAAAATCCAAAGAATTCGATTCCAAATTCATCAAAGTGGAAATACCCTTGCGACTTAATAGTAACGATTTACGACATAAGTCAACACAGGAAAACAGCAGCTTAAGAAATAGCATACGGCTTAAAGAAGGTGTGACTTAAAGGGTGGCGTGACCTAACTGCTACCGACCTAAGGAATGGCGTGGCCCAAAGCATGTGAGACTTAATAGTGCAAGCAACATAACATGACCGAGCGACCTAAGGGGGTTGCGACCTAAGGAGCTAGCGGCATAACAGGCCGAGCGACCTAAATGACACGAGCAACCTGAGAGATGCGGCCAAGGTAGTGCGACCTAAGGGGTACGCGACCTAAGGAGGTAACGGCTTAAGGAGTGAGCATGCGGCCTAGGTGGTGCGACCTAAGGGGGTGAGCGACCTAAAGAGGAAAGCTGAACGACCAAGCCGAGTGACCTAAGGGGTAGAGAATAGGCCGAGCGTCTTAACAAATATGGTCGAGCAACCTAGCACGGCGCGACCTAAGCATGGTGCGACCAAACCAATGCCGAGCGACTTAAGGAGGTCAGCGTCCTATGGGGGCAAAGGTAGGCCAAGCGACCTTTGGACGAAACGACCTAAGGGGTAAAGAAGGCCGAGCGACCTAACATAGCAGGCCTAGCGCCAGCGACCTAAGACAGGCCGAGCTAACTGCAGGCCGAGCCATTCGAAGGGTGCAGGCCGAGCGACCTAGGGGTTTGAAGTGCAAAAACCCCCTCAATTTGCAACCGATCGAGCACGAACGCTAGGGGATTACACCCATTGGCTACCGGGCCCTATTGGCTCCTCGATGCATCACCAAAAACGTGTTCGAACATCAAAGATTGGATTTTTAAAGATTTGAACCCAAAACACTAAAAATTGGGATTTACACCAATCCAATCCAAAGCAAAGGCAAATGCACATGAATAAGTGTTAGGAATTCATACCTAACAATCAAAGATAGTTATAGACAAAGATGTGAGATAAGAATATCACCTTTACACAAGATCAATGAAGAAGAAGCTTGAAAGCAAGGAAGAATCAATGGCCCCTCTTTGAATTTGGAGTTAGATGTTGGATTTGCAAATGAACTAGGGCTTGGAATTTTAATTTTCCATTCCTTCCTCCATTTTTGATGAAGCTTGAGTGTTAGGAAATGAAAGTGAAGTTATGAAGGAAAGGGGGGGTTGAGCTAGAGTTAATAGCTTAGGCTAATGGGCTAAACCAAACCCAAAGCCCAAAGTGAAAAAGTGGCAAAATTCCCTTAACTCCAAACATATCAAAGTTTATACTCAAAAGATCGCAAACGGTGTTTTGGACCCAATGGAAGTGGTTCCGAGTCCTCATTCGACCGTATGCAAAAAGTAACTTTTTGGACTAAAATTCGACTAACGATAAAATATTAAAATAAAATATTTAAATATTCAATCGTAAAATATGCGGGTTGTTATCGACTCCCCTCCTTATAGAAATTGAGTCTTCGTAATATTTAAGAAGAAAATACAAGGTAACAACCATGAAAGCATATCAACACAAAAGAAATTTGAAATAAGAAATTCACATCATAGAGCACGGGAAAGTAAGTCCGGATGTGTTCGCTCGATGAACTGCCTAGATTCCCAAGAGCAATCCTTAGGATTTGAGGACCATTGAACTTTAACAAGCGGAACATCTTTATTTCGAAGGCGCTTGACCTCCGAAGCAATGATACGAGTAGGATGTTGCTTATAAGTTAAATTAGGCGAAACTTCAATTTCTTCCACAACACCGGGCTCAAGAATAGAATCATAATCTTGAAGACATTTCCATAATTGAGAAACGTGAAACACGTCATGAATAGCAGAAAACAGAGCCGGTAATAAAAGGCGATAAGTCACAGAACCGATACGTTCGGTGATAGGAAATGGCCCAATATATCGAGGCGCTAATTTTCTCGATCGACTGAAACGTACAACACCCTTCATAGGTGAAACACGAATAAACACAAGATCTCCCATAGAAAATTCTAATTTCCTTCTTCGGTTATCGGCATAGGATTTTTGCCTACTATGGGCTTCTTTCATCTTATGACGAATAAGGTCAATCTATTTTGTGGAATCACGAATAAAATCTGGACCTAAAACCAGCTTCTCACCGGCCTCAAGCCAACAAGAAGGAGATTGGCATGGCCTTCCATAGAGTGCCTCAAAAGGTGCCATACCAACACTAGATTGGAAGCTATTATTATAAGAAAACTCAACGAGAGAAATATGATCTTCCCAACTTCCACCAAAATCAAGAACACATGCATGAAGAAGATCTTCAAGAGTTTGATTCACACGCTCGGTTTGTCCATCGGACTGGGGATGATAAGCGGTGCTAAGATTAAGCTTCATTCCCAAAGCTTTTTGAAGACTCTTCCAAAATCCACTAGTAAATAATGGATCACGATCACTAACAATGGAAGTGGGAACTCCATGTAATTTAACAATCTCTTTACTAAAGAGTTTGGCCAAAAGAGGTACGGTTCGATTGGACCGAACGGGAATAAAATGGGCGGATTTAGCAAGTCTATCAACTATCACCCACAAGCTATCATGACCCGAACGAGAACGGGGAAGACCATCTATAAAATCCATGGAAATTTGATCCCACTTCCAAATTGGAATTTCTAAAGGTTGCAATAACCCACCGGGCATTTGGTGTTCGGCCTTAATGAGTTGGCAAGTCATGCAACACTTAACAAAGTTAGCAATATCAGATTTCATTCCCTTCCAATAATAAAGTCGCTTCATCTCCGCGTACATTTTACTACTACCGGGATGAATGGTAAATTTAGAACGATGAGAATCTTCTAAAATGTCTTTACGAAGATTACTAATATTTGGCACAATGAATCTACCAAATTTTCGAATACCGCCATGAAAATCAATATCAGAGTCTTTCAAACCTTCAATATCAATATTATCCCTAAAATTTTGGCCAAGAAGATCCAATTCGGGATCTAGCTTTTGAGCTTCAATAATGCGGTCTAGAAGAGAAGGATAAATCTCTCTCTTTTCCTCTTCCTCCCTCCTCCCTTCTACCTCCTCTACTACCTTCTTTACAATCCTGGATAGAATTCCGAGATCATTCCATTCGGATATCATCATAGAAACAACCGCTTGTTGCTTACGACTAAGTGCGTCTGCAACACGATTTCCCTTTCCAGGGGTATAAAGAATATCAAGATCATAAGCTACGAGAAATTCGAGCTAGCGTTGTTGACGCAGATTTAGTTCCTTTTGAGAAAATAGATACTTCAAAGATTTATGATCGGTATAGAGAACAAATTTCTCTCCCAAAAGATAATGACGCCAAATACGAAGGGCGAAAACAATAGCCGCGAGATCTAGATCATGAGTGGCATATCTAATCTCGGCAGGCTTCAATTGCCTAGAAGCATAAGCAATAACGCGTTCTCTTTGCATAAGAACGACACCCAAACCAATGCGACTAGCATCGGTATAAACAATGAAATCTTGGTTTCCTTCGGGAATCACAAGAATAGGAGCACTGGAAAGAAGTTCTTTTAATTTCTGAAAAGAAGCTTCACATTTGTCCGACCAAATGTATTTAACACCTTTCTTTGTCAATCTAGTAAGAGGCATGGAAATTTTTGAAAAGTCTTTTATAAAACGACGGTAATAGCCCGCCAATCCGAGGAAGCTACGGATTTCAGTCACACTCTCTGGTCTCTTCCAATGTTGAATCGCTTCAATCTTTGAAGGATCCATGGAAATTCCGGATTCAGAAATAATATGACCAAGAAATTTCACACGAGATTGCCAAAAATGGCATTTAGAAAATTTTGTTTTTAATTGATTACTCCTAAGAGTTTCCAACACAATCCGAAGATGCTTTTCATGCTCCTCCTCGGTTTTTGAATACATAAGAATATCATCAATAAAGACGAGAACAAACCGATCGAGAAAGTCCTTGAAAACTCTATTCGTGAGGTCAACGAAATAAGCCGGAACATTCGTTAAACCAAATGGCATAACAAGATATTCATAAGATCCATAACGAGTATGGAACGATGTCAAAGGAATGCTATCCTCTGCGATACGAAGTTGATGAAAACCGGTAGCTATGTCTAATTGTGAAAAGACTCTAGCACCACTAAGTTGATCGAATAGATCATCAATCCGAGGTAAAGGATATTTATTCTTGATAGTGAGATCATTAAGCTTGCAGTAGTCAATGCAAAGCCTAAGTATACCATCAGATTTTTTCACAAAAATAGCCGAAGCTCCCCAAGGCGAAGAACTAGAGTGAATAAATTGCTTCGTCTCCAATTCGGATAATTGTTTGCGCATCTCCTCATTTTCTTTATTGGACATACGATAAGGAGGACGAGTGATAGGTTGAGCTCCAGGGATGAGATTAATTCTAAACTCAATTGCTCGCTTAGGTGGTAATCCTAAAACGGGCTCAAATATGTCGGAAAATTCACGAACAACGTGAATAAAAGAAATAATATCCTCCTCATCATCATTATCGTCATCATGAGGATTTAAAGAATATAAAGATGCAACGAAGCTGGAATCCGACTCTTTAAGATCAATAGAAATCTGCTTAACAGATTGAGGACATCGAAGATGAATTGTCCGCTCAGGACATAGGATTTGGGATTCATAGCGGTTAAGCCAATCCATTCCCAAAATCATTCCAAAGCCTAAGTAGAGCATAACATGCAAATCGGCTCGGAAAGAAAAATCACACAAAATAATCTTGACATCTTTACACAATAAACTGAGTGTTGCGGATCCACCAACCGGATTTGCAATTCTCAAAGAAGTCATTAAACACAAAACATCCAAAGAAAAAGTATCAACAAGTTCTATTGAAATAAAAGAGTGGGACGCACCCGTATCAAAAAGAACTCGAATAGGATGATCACGAAATAAAATAATTCCATCAAGGATAGAATGAGATATACCTTGACCACGAGATGTGTTGCCAGGGGCTTGAGCAACATTAAGCTTTCCCTCCTTCCTGCCTTGAAGTTTGGGACAAGAAGATAAATAATGATCCGGGCTTCTGCAATAGCGACAAGCACGAGGCTTTGAACACTTTTTCGCATAATGGTCCTTAGAACCACAATTGTAGCATTGCCCACTACTAGCGGTAGAAGTCTTTGCCACCGAAGTTGCTTGCCTCCCTTTCTTATTGGGATAAGGACCCCTGAACTTATTGGGTCTTTTCTTATTGTTGAATCTTGGTTTAGCACCCATAACTTCAACATCACTTTCTTTATCTGCCTCTTCAAGTCGAAGAGTGATATAAACGAGTTGATCAAAAGAAACTTCTAACTTTAGAAGTAATGGCTTCTTGAGATTTTTATTCAAGCCATAGACAAATCTTTGGTTTTTCTTTAATGTGGTGTTTATGTACTCGACCCCATATTTAGAAAGTGACTCGAATGATGCGACATAGTCTATCACAGAGGATTCACCTTGAACAAGGTCAATGAAACGACGAGCCAAAGTCACCTTCTCGGCTTCTGGCACAAATTTCATCTCGAAGCGTTCTCGGAATTTCTCCCAAGTAAGATCCGCTTCATTTATTTCAGAAATCAGAAGCTCATACCAATCTAATGCTCTTTCTTGGAGCATACTAGAGGCCATTTGAACACGGTGAAGATCAATAAGATTCATGCGAGAAAAGATTCGATCGCACGTTCTCAACCAAGCCTCGACTTCAATAATAGTTTCATAACCTTTGAATGGCTTCCCACCCAAATTGGTATAATCGTTGCACAAACGTACAAACCCAGACTTAGGGTGAGTAGACTTTGGATTAGATACGGCTTCTTGAGCATTCCTTACAAGATCAAGAAGCTGCTGGACAGACATAAATACTCCATCTTGGGGAGTAGCACGAGATTGACTGGCGCTGGGACGACCAAGTCTAACCATTTCTCTTCCTTAAGAAGGAAGAAGGAAGAAGAAAAAGGTTATTCACAAATTGAATATCAAACATTAATGATTGATAAAACAAGGAACCACAAAAGAAATTAGGATAGAACGGTTCAAAGACCCGAATTAAATCCTAAAGCACGACTCCTAAGCTGGACTTAGGACGATGATCCAAGCTAGATTATTCTACATTGTTCCGAAGATTGGCTCCGATACCAAGCTGTGATGCCCCACCTCTATACCCACTCTAGCCAAGAACACTACGGTGTAATGTCGTCAACTAGCACGGAGAATAAGGCTGTTGAGGAGCGACCATCCGTGTAATTGCTTTGTGTGAGCACCAATATATCAGATGGTACAACATGCATTTGGTTTCAGGAGGAAATCCAACACACCGTTACAAACTCAAAGCTACTACACAGTGGCTATATTTATTCTTCGGAAACAAACATAGAAATGAACATAACACAAATGAGTCACAGATATCCATATCACAAAGGAGGAAAACGATATGAATATAACACATGAAAGTGTACATCAGAGTACTGGTCAAACAAGATCCACAAATATCATAAAAGAATAGCTACAGGTGCTAGACAAAAGAATATGGGTACATCAATGAGTCTATATCTCAAACGTATACAACAAAAACTACTAATCAAAGTAGTTAGCCAAAAGTCAGGGTGATAATCCCAGATGTGAAGTCAAGAAGAAGCACCTGTAACATCTCGGTCTGACCCGAGTATTATTTAATAAAAAAATAATAAACGGATCAGTCTAGCTATAAATATCAAATGAAATGATATAGAAAAAGAGATATGACAAAAACATATGATAACCATAAAACCATACTGTGATAAGTATGCAATTGAAAATCAACTATGGATTAATCAATATCACAAGAATCTTCTCAAAGATTAAAAGGAATGTCATACTCTATATTTTCATTCACCAAAACCATGAATATTGACAATAATATCAATGCCAATCACAAAAGTTAATGACACACAAATTCACCAATTCACAAATATTGATAAAAATTATCAATGAAAATCACGAAAATTGGTGAAACACAAATTCTAGAAATCATCAATGGAAATCCAGAAATCACAAAAAGGGGGAGGCCTATCACAAAACGGGAGCATGAAAACTCACCAACACGTGTATCATAAAATGGAACGCTATTCCATGGTTGCTAACCATTAATTTTGAGCCGAAGCTCCAAAAAACGGCCCGAAGACCATGGGTCGCTACCCCACCAAATTGAGCCGAAGCTCCACAGAAACAGGGTTTAGTCACCCTCGTAGACAAAGAGACATCGCACATTTGCTAGTCTAAATCACAAAAATGATCATCAACGATCATCAAGAAGTGTCAATTACAGTAAGCTAGTAAATATATAATCTTAGCTTCATGTCCCATAACCACTAGCTTAACTTAAATATTTACGAACAAATTGTAGATTTTCACTCGAAAATTGTCACAAGAGGTTCAATCAAACAATTCCAAGAATTAACCGGCGAAGTAAACGCAAGCGTTTCATACCATTTGTTTTACTAAGCCGTTTAATTAGATTTCTCGTACGTGTGAGATAAAGTGACAAATCACAAAAATGATTGTAGAAACAATAAATCACAAAAATTCACATTCGAAGACGTGAATACAAATCCAAAGAATTCGATTCCAAATTCATCAAAGTGGAAATACCCTTGCGACTTAACAGTCACGACTTACGACTTAGCATAAGTCAACACAGGAAAACAGCGGCTTAAGAAATAGCATATGGCTTAAAGCAGGTGTGACTTAAAGGGTGGCGCGACCTAACTGCTACCGACCTAAGGAATGGCGTGGCCCAAAGCATGTGCGACCTAACAGTGCAAGCGGCATAACATGACCGAGCGACCTAAGGGGGTTGCGACCTAAGGAGCTAGCGGCATAACAGGCCGAGCGACCTAAATGACACGAGCAACCTGAGAGATGCGGCCAAGGTAGTGCGACCTAAGGGGTAAGGTAACGACTTAAGGAGTGAGCATGCGGCCTAGGTGGTGCGACCTAAGGGGGTGAGCGACCTAAAGAGGAAAGCCGAACGACCAAGCCGAGCGACCTAAGGGGTAGAGAATAGGCCGAGTGTCTTAACAAATATGGTCGAGCAACCTAGCACGGCGCGACCTAAGCATGGCGCGACCAAACCAGTGCCGAGCGACTTAAGGAGGTTAGCGTCCTATGGGGGTAAAGATAGGCCGAGCGACCTAGCGACCTATGGACGAAACGGCCTAAGGGGTAAAGAAGGCCGAGCGACCTAACATAGCCGGCCTAGGGTCAGCGACCTAAGACAGGCCGAGCCAATCGAAGGGTGCAGGCCGAGCGACCTAGGGGTTTGAAGTGCAAAAACCCCCCTCAATTTGCAACCGATCGAGCACGAACGCTAGGGGATTACGTCCATCGGCTACCCGGTCCTACTGGCTCCTCGATGCATCACCAAAAACGTGTTCAAACATCAAAGATTGGATTTTTAAAGATTTGAACCCAAAACACTAAAAATTGGGATTTACACCAATTCAATCCGAACCAAAGGCAAATGCATATGAATAAGTGTTAGGAATTCATACCCAACAATCAAAGATATTTATAGACAAAGATGTGAGATAAGAATCTCACCTTTACACAAGATCAATGAAGAAGAAGCTTGAAAGCAAGGAAGAATCAATGACCTCTCTTTGAATTTGGAGTTAGATGTTGGATTTGCAAATAAACTAGGGCTTGGAGTTTTAATTTCTCATTCCTTCCTCCATTTTTGATGAAGCTTGAGTGTTAGGAAATGAAAGTGAAGTTATGAAGGGAAGGGGGGGGTTGAGCTAGAGTTAATAGCTTAGGCTAATGGGCTAAACCAACCCAAAGCCCAAAGTGAAAAAGTGGCAAAATTCCCTTAACTCCAAACATATCAAAGTTTATACTCAAAAAGATGACAAATTGTGTTTTGGACCCAATGGAAGTGGTTCCGAGTCCTCATTCGACCGTATGCAAAAAGTAACTTTTCGGACTAAAATCCGACTAACGATAAAATATTAAAATAAACTATTTAAATATTCAATCGTAAAATATGCGGGTTGTTACAATATTACTATAAATAATATCACATCCAACTGATTAATACGCATCAATTTAACCAATCAATCGTTGATTAATTTTAATTACTTAAAATTAAAGCCAATAGTCGAAAATTGTGTGAGATTAACTCACCTTGAGTTTTAATTCGCCGAATGTTTCAATTTTAAATTAAATCGAAGACGTTCAATTTAACTTAAAATTTTCACTCGCTCTAAATATCTCCAAATCTACTCTAGCGCATAGTGCTCAGCGCTGCGATCCCGTCACCGCTTTTTTCGTCCGATTTCGACCTCACATGAAATAGTTATGAATTTTTTTAAAGTTTTGAACATAAATTTTATAAATAAATTTCTCTTTTTATACCATACGAAATCTGGACCATTCATTTCTAGCCCAACAAATCCAGGCCACATGAATCTTCTCCCTCCCATCACGTGTTCAGGTTGAAAGACGCACGTGAGAACCCACGGTTGTCCCCCTTCCATCGATCGCCGCAACTCCTCCACTGCCCTTGGACTCGATCGACAAACACTGCTATGTGCGCCTACGCAAGCTCCACAACCACCTAGAAAATCGCCAAGCTCGGTTGCTCCATGGTCGAGAAATCCACCGATGAACGGCCAGAGTTTAAGCTTCAAATTCTCCCTCCTCGTCTCGTTATTTTCGATCTCCACCCTTAAATACGTAGAGGTCGATGCACTCTACAACTTCCTAGTTGAAAGATTGATCTAAAAGTTGATGGATGGGGAGATCAATCAAGGAGAAAGATAGGAGATTTTGGCCATTAATTTTGTTGCGGCGGCTACGTAAATCCAGACTAGGGTTTCACTATTTAACGCATATATATACGTGCACATTAATTATTTTAATATTATTTCTAATTTTAACGTGCTTTTTCAACGAACTTCATATGAGACGTGCCACCTGGTGTTTATAATATTTTACCCCTATTCCGAACGTAATGGTACATGTTTTAGGGACTTATTTGATTGTATGTGAAAGTTATCTTTTCAAATCGATTTAAAATATTAAATTTTCGATATTTATTTCAACGCGTTTCTATCTGGTACGACCAAACGGTAACTCCAAACACTACAAAAATTGAAATCCGATAATAATAAACTATTATGGATCCAATGTAATAAGTTTCGTCGAATTTCGAGACTGTGCCCCAGAAGGCTATTTTAACTCGTCGATTATATCGAGCGATTTTCAAAATCGACGAAATTGTCTGAAATTTCAATTTTTAAAACTTACTAACTCCATCATAACTCAAATAGAATTATATAGATATTAGAAATCATTCCAATTTATATTAAATCAAAATTCCGTTATTTGCACTATTACTATATATTACATTTCACTATCAAATTAATATATAAATTTTCCAATTTTAACCTATCGTCTTTTTAATCCCATTCAAAAGTCCAATATATTTATATTTACCAAATCCAATTAATCGCTATATTTGGAATCTTAAACTATTTTACTGATTCTTTCAAAATCTCCATATCAAAATCAATTAAAAATTCAAATTCAACGTTTAAATAAATTAAATTTTCAAAACTAAACTACCAAAATTCCGATTCGTTATAAATCAATATTGTTTGAATGATTTATGTTATGAAAATAAGTACCATAAACTGAAAACAGTTTCATACATATATTTAGGTAATGGTTTATGAGTGTCTATTCTATTGCACTGAGAAATAATTATTGTTTCAATAAACACCAACTTCATAATAAAGGAATTTCTTTTAAAAATTATTGGTATTAAAATTAATTTGGACATGATCCAATGATAAAAATAATAACGAAAAGGGAAAATATTTAACCAAACTAAATAGATATGACATATCAGAATGTTTAATGATAAGTCTCGCACATTAATGAGGAATTATGGATTTTATTAATGTTAAGGAAAGAACTTCCGCGATCTTAAGTAGGCCATTAAGAGTGTTAACTCTACCATATAGCATAATGTGCAAATTCAAAAAGAAATTCATGTACATTATCAAAATATGATTGATTTTGATATTGTTACCCAAAAGGATACGATCCATCGACTGTAAAAGCATCTTCAAGAAGAAGATAAATGAGGTTGGAATACAAGCCATGTTTATAAGAATAACATCGTAAATTTCAATTATCAAATCTAACGTAATAGATTCTTTAATCAAAGTTCTTTAGTTAATTCAGATTTTACTCACAAAATTTATTGTTTATTAAGAGTCTAAGTTTGGTACAGATATGTTGCAATAAAAAAATCTAAATAATGATTTAGAATATATCGTTTGAAAATAACTACCAAAATGTCTCGAAATCAGTGGGAGCGATGACTAAGTTTGTAAGAATTAGGCATGATCCAAAAAATGATATGAAAGTGTTATTTTCTAAGCATCATAGTTAAGTAAGTATTTTGACCAAGAATCAAATAATTCGAATTTCAGTAAAAAGGAAAAAGAAGCAAGTGTCTATAAGAAAGAATATTAGTAGGTACTAAAATATATTTCTAAAACTACAATTAAACAAATAATTTATGATTGCTAATGATGTATTCATGCTAAAATCGTTTCACTTTTGTTGTTTGATATTAGACATTGGTTTTGGAAAAAACTTATTTTATAATCAGTATAAAAAGATATTACGATTGCCCCAAATTATATACATAGATATGATAATAAATTGTTTAATATAGAGCATGTAAAATGGGTTCCTTGTGCATTGACAACGGGAATTATCATACACGTTATATTTTTTTTGTAATATCACACTTCGCTCATGTTTTTATACATAGAAAAAATAACAAATCTGAATTAAAATCACCTAGTGATAGTTTAAGAGTGTTCTCAAGTAATTATGAATCACCAAAGAATTATTTATAGAAATAATGAATTCCTTATGAAAGAGTGCGTGGACTCGAGCTTCGTTAATGATATCGAGTATAATATGTCAATCCAAAATTCATGTTCAAACTTAAGTTAAGAACCTTAAGTTGGAATTGTTTCGAACAATAAGTAGTAGTTGATTCAACCAAAAGGCTACTATAATTTAAGAAGTATAAATAATTGCACAAATTTATAACTGAGCTGAGGGTGATTCCAAATGTTGAGAATCTCATGAGATTGTTATACGATAACAATGTTGTAACATAGTTCATAAAAGGTTCTAGAGTTCACCAGAAGTCGGCAGACATATTACGAATAGTTCTAGTTGATAAAGACAGTTTTTCAACATCAGGGAGAGTTGATTGATAGAGTAGATAACTAAAACATATCCATCCACTAAGGAAATGACCCGATTAGTTTTAGAGAAAACCGATCGATGAAGCTAGACTAAGATTCCATAATCGATCCCAAGTGCAAGTGGTAGATTTATAGAGGGATGGGTATGCCCTAGGGAAATTATGTAATTTGTTACATATATCTAACTCCGTGACCAATCTTGTTTAAATGAAAGGTGTTTTCTTTTTATTATATACTTGTTATATGGTGATATAAATAATTAAATAATTTAAAGTATATAGATAGAAAATCCTTAAATGATATGTAATGTGATAGTAATTACAAAGTGCTATAATCATGAGAATTTTATTCCATTGAAAATAGCATATTGTTTTAAATATTCCTAGTCAAGACATTTTGAGAAACGATATCGATTTATCTGTTAAGGCTAACTCTCTCCAAACTTGGGCAGCGTATTTATCATGAATATTAAAGGGCATCAATGGGTTACATACTAATAATTATTGAATAATTATGGAATGATTCACTCGAGAGTTCTTTGTTGGTTAATATAACTAAGGCGTAGTGACCCTAATTTTTAGTAACATTGTTTAGGATATTTAATTAGTTATATTAAATAAAATAATGAAATGATTAGAGGATTGAGATTTGTGATTAATAGAAGGGTAGCCATGATCTTTAAACAAATGAACTAAGGGAATTAAAACAAATTAAGTTAGGGTAAGTAGACAAGGGCAGTATAGGAATAAGTACTATCCTTATACCCTAAACTCTCACGTATATTCATTTTACACAAATAAAAGCATAAGAGGCCAACCACCATTAGGAAAGGAAGAAGAAGATAAAGCTAAAATAAAGGGGTAGAAGCTTAAGCAACCTGATCAAAGATCAAATCTCAAATCCTTAATCTCAAGCTAAAGGTGAATAATAACTACATCTCATTAATTGATTTCGGTTTAAGGTTAAATCCAAACTAATTTGCAAATGTTTTGCCATGTTTTGAATGTTAAATTGGATATATATGTGCTTGTTGATAATTTATGATAATTCATATAGATTTTATGATATATTTTAATGTGAAAACCCTATTAAATGGCATCCAAATACCTTGCCATTTTAGTATAAGATCAGAAATGATATTTTAGAGATGGGTTCCAATTTTTTTTGAATTGGTGTGGATCTAATATTAATTTTCACGTGAAGCAAATGACTATATGGGTTTTTAATTACGGATAATATATGTATGTTTTGGGTCTGAAATTAGTATATGTTAGAAAAACATAATAAAAATGATTTATGGAAATTTTTGTAGATTTTTCCTAATTGTTTTAATAGATATATAAAATTATTTAAGGTATGGGACTTAAATGTTTTATATATTTATAAAAGGAGAAGGGGTATTTTGTAAATAATTTAATGTGTAATTTCTGAAATTTCGGTAGTAATTTTGAAAAAGAAATAAGCAACCAATCATGTTTGGACAAATAAGGCAAGTTAATTGAAAAGAATTGCTTTAAAAGGTTAAAAATCAGTTTAAACATGCTTTATACATATTTCACCACTTTCGACACCTAGCTTTCGAATGTGTATTTCGACCTACATCATCATCGAAACCAATGCATAGGGTATCACGAAGTTGATAAGCATCGAATTAGACATAGGAAAAAGGTATATAGTCGAAACAAGTGGTTTCGAAGTGGTTAAAGATTTACATTGTTATTAAATGAAAATGCGCCCGCTTTGTTTTCGACTTGATTAGCTTCCGACTGGGTCAAATTGTTTTAAAGGAATGGTTTCAAAAGAGGTTGTGCCTTTTGTTTTAAGTTAATGCTTTCGAAGGGGCTAAAACCCCTTGCTGCTGCTTTCTACCTTTAGAAGCAAATGGTTTCGAAAGGATTACTTTGTTTTTAAAACTCAGCCACTTCTCCAATGCTTTCGAAGGTTGGTTTCGACACCATCACTTCTTTACTCAGGAAATAGCTTTTGGAAGAGTGCTTTCAACTTAGTTGCTTTATGACCCTTTGTTCTGTTGGAGGTAAAACCCAAAGGTTTCAAGAAAAAAGGTTTTAAATGGTTTCGAAAGGTTATTCCACATGTTTTACTTGAACCCAAGTGCTTTCAAAAGGTTTGACTTTATGAAAAGGATTTAGATCTTTCGAAAAGTTTAAGATAAAGATTTCAAAGGGGTGGTTCCCCAATGGTTTTGAAAGATTTTAAATGGAGGGTTTCCAATGTTTTTTAAAGCTAATGTTTATAATATTTAATAAGAGGATGTCAAAGGTTTTAAAGCTTTTGAAATAAAGGTTTTTCAAGGTTTTCGAAAAGTTTATTAAGAATGGTTTCGAAAGGTATGTTTTGGTCTTTCGGCCTAAGGTTTTACTTGTATCGAAAGTGGTACTTTCAATGGATTCGAAAGGGGTAATTTCAAAGGTTTAAATGTTTTCATCAACAAAGTTGTGTGTAAAGTATATCTAAATGGCAAGGTGATTTGGGTAAAGCATAGAGAATATTTTCCTTGTTTAAAGTATGATTTAAAGGTTTAAATCAATTTGAAAGAAAATATTTTCAAGGAAAATTAAGGGGTAGATGACCCTAAGTAAAATGACTCAGATATTGGAATACCAGTGGGACTGGTATAAGGTCATGCCCTGTACATTAGCTATTAGTCCCTAACTAATTATGACCAAAATTCCAATGTGTAAGGCTTTGTCACGGGTAAGACTAAAATGATGTTACACACAGAATGGAATATATAGAGAGAGGATAGTTATTGGTGATCCCACAAAACCATTAGAATTAGTTGACCCTGGGAGAATTAAGTTATGGGAAGACCATCCACAAGAGGAGTATCTAACAGAAGTTAGATTATTTGTTTATTTTTTCTGGTAGGCCGAATCAGCCAAAGGTCAGCGGTTAGCCAAACAAAACTATATTGTTCGGACAGATAGTCCATTTGTTACCTAATGTATATGATTTTATGATATTAATATAATTGTTTTAACCAGTTTTGGTTGCAAGTTTAAAATTTGCAAAAGATACGTTTTAAAAGGATATTAGTGAGGGGAAAATCGTTCGACGAAGCAGTGTGGTCTCGTTTAATATCAAATAACCGAGATGTATAGTATTATTCACATCTGGCTTTATATTTGGATCGAAGTTTATGTTTTCCCTTAAACTCTTGGGTGCTAAAAATGATTTAAATAGGATGAGGGTTGAGGATTTTCATGTTTTAGTAGTTGGGCGAATAAAGCTTCCGAATACGATCAGGAGGCTGAAGTTAGCTATATTTAGGAGTTGTTTTGTTTTATTTCCGCTGTGTTGTATTAAGTCATTTATGACTATTTAGTACTCTGGTCAACTAAGGAGGCATCTTCATATGTCATTCTCGGCGTATTTTGTTAAAAATATATTCGATTTGAATGTGGGAAACGATTGGGATTACGTAGCTTGGACATGAAATGTTGTTTGGAAATGTAATCAAAAAAATGTTTTAATCTGTGATGATTTTTGTTTCGTATTCAAGTGCTTTCGATATTATGGACACCATTAACATTACCGTATTTGGTCACTGGAAGTTAATACTAGGATGACTGCATTATCTGTAGCACTTAACTTTAGGCCTCTAAATAGGGGATGTTACAACTTGGTATCAGAGCATGGGTTTAAGAAAAACCTTAAACTGAAATGATTTTTGAAAACATAATCCTAAGGAATTAGAGAAAAGATCAGGGTATGGGATAACGCTATAGTAACATACTTGTATTTGCTATATATATAAGTATACGCTTTATATCTATTCTTCTATCTCTCTTAGGCTATTCTTCTGTATCTTAAGAGGCTTGAATACAGATATGGAAGCTAGAAGTAGAAGAGTTAACCTTAGAGGGGAAAGCACCATAACAAATAGAAATGCCAGACCAAATACCAAGAGAAACCCAGGTCAGGCACAAGCTGAAAATGTGAGTGATGGAGTCCTGCAAGTTGACATAGGAGCAATGTATTAGTTCTTTATCAACATGATGCAGATGGATGTTGTTGCTGGAGTAATTGGAGGAGGAGTTCAGGATGCTTTAGTGGTGAATAACTATGCTATTCTGAGTAGGGATTATTCTCGGTTGGGAGGAAAGCTATTCATCGGAATTGAAGATGCAATCAAAGTAGAGAACTGGTTACTGCACTGTGAGAGAATCTATGTAGATTTGGGTCTCAATGATGAGCAGAAGAGAAGGCTTGCCTGTAGACAGCTTCAGGAAGCAGCGCTGTACTGGTGGAACATTATTACAGTTGGAGTTAATGAGGAGACAATGACATGGGCTAAGTTCAAGTGGAGGTTTGGAATGAGGTTTACATCAAAGATTGCTAAGTCTGCAATGCTCGAAAAGTCTACTGAGTTGGAGCAGGGGGAGATGACTATGATGGAGTATGCTACAAGGTTTGAGTAGCTAGCAAAATATGGCTATGCTACGGTTGATACTGATATTAAGAGGAATGAGAAGTTCATTAGCGGGTTAAAGCCTAAGCTTGCTAGGGCAGTGTTACCGCATATCAGAGATCCTTGTGATGTTGTAGTAGAGATGGCTTTGACGAACGAGGAGTTGCTTTCTTTTCTGAAGAGAGATAAGGCAAAGGAAGTCCAGGTAGGGCAGAGTCAGAAAAGAAAGTTACTCATAAGAAAGGAGCTCAGAAGGGTGGAGCTGTATAGAAAGGGAAGTCGGAGGTTGTCAGCTTTAAGTATGATATGTACGCGAATTTTGCCAATGAATATTGCTCAGGTGATGGAAAGAAGGTGATCCGGAAGAGGAATTTTAGATGCTTTAACTGTGAGAAAATTGGACATTACAAGAACCAATGCAAGGAGCCTACTAAGGATGGGAAGGGAAAAATGTTTGCATTGGAGCTAGCTACCTCGAGGCGAACAACAGAGGAAAAAGGAAAAGCTGTGTTGGGAGGCACGCTTCTGATTCATGGCATGTCAGTTAGCATTCTCTTTGACACTAGTGCATCACATTCTTTTATTTCTCATTGTTTAGTAGATAAGCTTGACCAAGAACCCTCATACCTAGTTACTTCCTTAATGGTTGCAAATCCGATAGGAGGGTATGCGACACTTGGAATGAAGTGTGACTACTAGAGTTTGATTTGTTAGGTCATATCTTTGTTTGCAGTTTGCATGTGTTTGACTTCGCAGGGTTTAGAATTATTTTGGGCATGGATTGGTTAAGTAAGTACGATGCTAGGATATTTTGCCATGATAGGAAAATATCGCTTAAACACCCTGACCATAGTAATCAGATTATATATACCGTAGAAAACCCTAGCTATGAGGTGAATGCCTTGTTGGGTGTTGTGGAGATAGAGGATGAGTTAAATCGAGTTTTCGTTCCACCATTACTTCCTTCTCCATTCCAAATTTTTCTGAAGCTTCCTGAAATCAAACTAGCAGCATTCCGGCAGCACTTCCTTTTCTTTTCTTCACTTCAGAGCTTCTGAATCTCTACCTTCACTCCATGTAGGTTCGACCATGCTTCTATGAGTGGTGGAGTTCGACCTTGGTGCTTGGAAGAGGGGTGGACATTTGTTGTGGAGGTTGTAGCAACATAGCATATATGTATAAAATTTTGACATTACTTTTTCATAACTTTGCTAACTTTTTTAACCAAGGCTTGAAATCCATTAAAGAAGAGCTATTAGAGCTCAAGAAGAATGAAGAACAAGAAAAGAAATGGTGTGAGAATAAGTGAGGGGGTAGAGTGCTATTTATAACATTTTGGAAGCTTATCACTTAAGTAAAACAAGAAAAGAAATGGTGTGAGAATAAGTGATGGGGTAGAGTGCTATTTATAACATTTTGGAAGCTTATCACTTAAGTAAAAGTGAAAATATCTCCAAACATCATTGTGCACCCCTCCCATCACCCCTTAGCTGTTACTTCCCCCTCCCATGTGCCACTCCATGTGCTTGTAAGTGATGCTGAATTTTGTTTTGCTTTGGTTAAGTAAATAACATGATATTTATAACTCTTACCTTGTGTAAATAACTAATGTGCATGGTAACTTCTTATATGTATATTTATGTGTATATGTGTGTTATGACATGTATGTATGCGTATATATGTCATATATGACAATACATCGAGCAATGTTTGATTACAACTTCCATAATCAAACCGTTGCGAATCCGGGATGCAATTTCCGGTCATATTTTTACTTCTCTATTAAACTATACATATTTGTAAACAAATCTTGAAAATATATTACTTATTATTTTAGAATAATTGAAAGGTGCTCATTTGAATTATTGAACCATATAAATCAAAATTTGAACAAATGCTGCAAAATCCCGCTGTTGAATTGCCAAAGCGTGATGGATTTTGTATATCTTTCTAAAACAAGTTTACATATTTATAAAACTATTATAAATCAATTATTATCATGATATAATAATTGAAATGAATTAATATCATTTACTACGATTACTTGATTATTTAAACATAATTTAAAGTTCTAAAAAATATATTAAAGTGATGATATCCCTTATGGTGTCATAAATATATTTTATTTTCAAAAATAAAATAAATAATTTTTATTTCATATTCTTGTTTAAATGGTAAATAAGTGTATGTATCCATTTTCGTTCGCTTTAATATTGAGAAAATCTTAATTTTCCCGAAAATTGATTTTCGTCATTTTTCTGATGAAAAACCCCAAATATACATATTTGTTAATATACCTTTAGATTAAGTTTACCATTATTATTTATGGTTCAAAACATTATAATTTGTGTTATAAAATCTTTTATTTAAATATTTCAAATATAAATATAATTTATCAAAGTAATAAATATGCGGGTCGTTGCAGACTTCCCTCTTTAAAAGAATTTCTTCCCCGAAATTACACCTAACAAAAAACCCGGTAAAATTATTTTTAAAAATTTCAAATACAAACCCGTATTATACTCATGGATTATCTATATGTACTATATGATTTGATCTTAAGTTCGAATATGCCCCTTTGCTTCTGAATTAGTATCGACCCCTCAATTCTTTAGTGCAGACTTTGACCAAGCTCAGAAGCATTTATTTTGCTTGCATAGTTCTCAACTATGATAGAAAATGTAAGTATCCGATCACAAATCCTTATCAATGTTCGTCGTTAAGAATCGAATGATAAATCCTTCTTCGGACCAGTGTAAACACCTCAGAGTTCCATATTTGAATCTTTGATTAGAATCGTGTGACGAAATGGCCTACTACCGCATATGTACTTGTAACGATCCATAAATTTTAATGGTTTTAATAACGTAATTAACTGAATTTTTGTGAAAATTTTAAATAATAATATTTGGAAATGAAAAAATTGATATTTGGAATACGTCTTCTTAAACATAGCAAATAGTAAGTTTTCATCAGATAATTTGGAAGTTTATCTTATTATGTTATTTTATTTAAATCGGTTAATATTTGATGATAATAAAATATTTCTCAAATCTAAATATTTTTATGTAATAAATTTGTAAATCATCTTATGAGAGAGACATCATTTTCCGTTTCATCAAAATTGGACTGCTATTGCTCCGTTTATCTTAATTCCGGCGTTTTAGCAACATTCTCGGTACCGATTATCGACTTTTGATAGGATGATCCTACCATTGATATCTGTGTACCATTCTGATCGTGTCGTCGTGCTGATCTCCGCAGTATGCTCATTTGTATATTTTGGTGTCTGGTATGTGATGAAAACCGCGAAACGGCTAACCGTATCAGCACCCGTTTTGAACCCTTTTTGTTTTGTTGGGTCTCTTCATTTTCCACCATTGAAATACCAATAGTGATTAGCATTTATTTTTGATCCTGTTCCTTTCTTGGTTCTGTAATTCGATTGTGAAAAAAATATAATATCTTATTATATGTTATCATGTACAAAGTTTTATATATGTTGGTTGGCATTCTTTGCTTTAACCTATTAAAACAGCTTTTGCCGAATCCACTTCCTCTTCTGTCTATTCATTGTTTTTCCTATCTATTCATTGCTTTGAGAAAATTTTAATATTATAGTATATATATATAGGGTGAACCTGCTCTGTCTTTTCCTTTTCTTTTTGTCATGACTCAACATAGCACCTCCATTTCCACTTGTATCACCCTTTCACCGTCCTCTTCACGTCATCCCACACGGCAGCTCCACCAAGTACGCATCGCTTGCTCACCACCTGCCGATCACCAAACCCCACCATGCTTCCCATCCTCACAAACCGATGACCATCTCCTATTGGCATCACCCACGGCTGAAGCCTTCCACCTTCTGCCTAAAAATCCGCCTACCCAACCCTCTGCATACGATTATTAGTCGGTCCCCTCTGCATGCTTCACCGACCACAGCCGTTGACCCACATCTTTCCATGACCGAGCGCCATAAACCCACCTGCAAATAACCACTCCACCGACCTACTTGAACATGCCGCATGCCTCATGTGCATCCTCGATCCCCGCCATCCATCTTCCCGTAGCCTCACATGACTCATATCCGATCACTGTTCCGTCCAGCCGACCGTCTTCCCCACCCTCCTGATAGCGCATGAGCATAATTCACCCCCTTTAGTTCCCTTCCTTCTCTGGTATAAGTTATTTACATACTATTATATATATAAGTTTTATATTCTTATATTCTATATATGTTAGATATATAAAAGAATGTAATATATATATATATATATATATAAGTCATATGTATAGTCATATGTATAGTATATCATTTAGTTTTAATCTTGTTGTGGAAAGAAGAGAAAGAAAATATAGTGTATATATGTACAAAGTTTTCGATGCACTAGGTTTAGTCTTCATTTCTGTTATATTTTATAGATCAAACATTTTAATTTTTTTTGTATATAATGTATTAGTATACATCTAATCTGTCGAGTTCATATATAAGTTATATATATGGTGTTATAAAGTATAAGTATTTGTATACTATTGTATATACATACAGGTTTATATAAGGTGATATGTTAGTTATATATAATCTTATACAAGTTTATTCAATCAGTTTAATTATATATGTAAATTTATATAAGTTATATATAGCCGCCTGTTGTATATATAGGTTTCCACAGGTTTATATATGACCAATCGAGTAATATATATATAGATTTCAATAAAGCATTGATAATATAATAAAATATATTTATATTGATTTTATAATAAATATTAATCTTAAATATAATATGCATGTAAGTATATATCTTAATTTACATATACATGAGTTTGGTTTTTGAATATGTATATAGAGATTTTATTTTATTATGTGTTTGAATTAAATAATTAATTTGAAATATATATATATATATATATATATATATATATATATATTACATATACTTTGATTGGTAATATATGCGTTCAACTAAATTATTGATCTGAAAATGTATATTTTATTTTTAATATACGTTTTTAAAATTGGTTTTAGAAAAAATTTATTATTATTATTATATATAACATATATTTGTTCGATTTATATCCAGCCGGTTGATTCATTCTTATCGATCCATATTTATCAGGTTCGTTCGCCAAATCTGTATGCAGCTACTTCACTTTGAGATTTATTGTTTGGAGTGGTCGATTGTCGAATTCATGATTTATTCCGTTTGCTTTTCCTGTTCTCTCTCTAGCCTCGAAAGGTGAGCAATCACTCACTATTAACATTATTATATTTATTAAATTTAATTTTGCTTGAAATGACAATTAAAATATGCCGCTGCTAGTTATACAGCATATCTATAGTTATTCACCTGTGATATATAACACCATATCCTGTTATTTATTTTTTATTTAATTTATTACTAATGATATATGCCTATTGTTGATATGTTATATTATTATCATCATTGTTCTCACTCTACAAGTTCCCTGTTAGTATAGAATTCCCTATGGATTGAAATGATACATACCGAATGATCTTGTAGAATAGGAGAAAATCGTTATGGGTTGAAATGATAAACCCAAGCGATTTTCATTTACTCTAAATCAAGATTGCGGGTTGAAATGATAAATACCCGTATATATTTAAATTACGGATTGAAATAATAAATATTCATATCACTTGACCATAGGATAGAAAATTACATACAGACACTATTGGTCTATATATATTTGAAATGATTTCCAAGGTTTAAAAAGAAATATATATGGTTTTATACAAATATTGATTTTTAAATATTATATATACAAATGTTATTTTATATATGTTTAAATTCTTGATTTTTAAAATTATATTTTTGAAAATTTTAAAATTATAAGTTAGTTTTGAAATTACAAATTTTATGGATTTACTTATAATTTTACTATTTTAAAATATGTATAAATTAGTTTTAATATAAAAATAAATTTAATAATAAGCTTTAATTTAATAAAATTTAATCAAGTTAGTATATATTATGTTTAAGTATTTATTTAAAAGTTTATATTTAAAAAAATAGATTTTTATAATAATTTTAATAAAATTAAGGCTGGGAAGATAAAATTTAAATAAATTTGAAATCGTATTCTTTTAAGAATTATATTTAATTAAATAGATTTGAAACTTATTGAATTTGAGATTTTAAAGATATGATTTTATAACTTGATTTTGACTTAAAGTGATCAAATGAATATTTCAAGTTTAAATAAATTGGAGGGAATATTTAATTTATTTGTAATTTAGGGATTTATTTAAATGATATTGGATTGACTAACTGAATATTCAATATTAAATAATGGTACAGTTGAATTTGAAATGTAAATGAATTTATCAAAATTGAGTTATTGTAAAGGTTTGAATATTTAAACTTTGAAATCTATATTTGAAATCGATATAAATTAATGGTTATTGAGATGTTGAATTAAATTGAAATTTTGTGAACTAAGATTTAATTATATTGAATTTTTGAATTCAAGTTGATTTTATAACGATATGTGAAATTTGAGGAAACTATTATTTATATAAAGTACTTTTAATATATATTAAAAACTATTTTAATATATAAATTATTTTAATGTAAAATTATTTTAATATACTAATTATTTTAATATATAAACTATTTTTAATTTATAACTATTTTAATATATATATATATATATATATATAAATTATTTTAATATATAAACTATTTTTAATATGAACTATTTTAATATGCTAATTATTTTAATATTAACTATTTTAACTTATAATTATTTCTAACATATAAACTATTTTATTATATACACTATTTTATTATATATATACTATTATTAATATCTAAACTGTTTAAGAGGAAAGTGTTATGATTTCAAAGTTATGTTGTCAAAGTGTTATGATTTCCAAGGTATTATGCTTCCAAAGCGTTATGATTTCCAAATTTATGTTTTCAAATTGTTATGATCTCCAAAGTGTTATGGTTTCGAAGGTTTATAAATTAGAAAGAGTTATAATTTTGGAAAGTGCTATGATTTTGGAAATAGGTTTATTTTAAAACGAGTAATGATCTCGAATTGATATGGTTAATTTTGAAATAAATATGATATTTTGGTTTTGAAGTACGATATTTTAAAATGACCACGATGTTATAATAATGTTTGGTTGTTAAAGAGACTGGGATCAGATTGTCATACTCCCTACTAATTTCGAAAACCATTTTAACAACTGTGCACACAGTGAAGATTCCAGAATGAAGTAGGATGGTTGGCGATGATTCTATTTGAGGTATATACGTGGACCTGACTCCCATGAGTTAGCTTAAGGTTGCTAAAAAAGGAGCAATTGACAAGCCAAGTGAGGTAGCTCCTCCGATCGGACACACTTCTTCGATACCATTCTATTACTTTGTGATTGATTAGGTGCACCCTCGAATTTTTGGGAGTGTGGATCGAGTTGGGAGGTAGCTGCGGCTATGCGTTACCAATAGCTCGGAAGTACAATTGGTATATGTACCTTGGCATTGCCTAGTTGTGCCGTGTCACCTACCATATCGAGCCACTACGAGTTTGTTTTGTACTGTACCAATGGAGTGCTCTCTGACGACCTCTAGTATGGGAGAGATTATGGTAATGTATAAACTATGAGAATATATAAAAATGTGTTAAGGGGGATATGGGTAACGCCTTAACGCTATTTTAATAGTTTATCTTACTATAGACATTTTATAATAGAGTATTTTACTACATAGTAGGTAATTCCACGGATTCTTAGAGGATGGTTATCCCAAACATCCTTTGAGTTACTTGTATTTCAGTTTATATTTCACTTGAGTTGGATTATTTGATATAAGAATGTTAATCCTGACTCGAGTGTTTTGTGTTTTACTTTATGCTCGGGTCAGACTGAGTGTCACAACATTTGAGACTTGCCTTCGGAGTTGGAGCTTCGCTTGGAGATCCATCTATATCTATTTAGCTTTCAGTTATTCAGTTGACTCCTATGATATATTCCGATTTTGTTATTTGACTAATGTATTGAGACTTCCATGTATTCGAGACTTCTGTTGTATCTTGTTTTAACTCTGTTATATATATATAGTAGCTTCATGAACTACTATTCTTTTGTTTCCGCTGCTTATTGTTATATTACTCTATGTCTGTGATTCTGTGATTATTTTATTTACTATACATGATGAGTTTTGCCAAATATAAATTAACAATCTGATATTTTGAGCAATTCAAGTCCGACATGTGCGGATGCGAATGGCACGAAATATTGGGATGTTATAGTACTTTTTAACCATTTCAAAAATTTTGTGAAAACATTTCATAAACTTCTTTCAAACATTTTTATAAAGATGCTTCTTTATATATAATTATTTAAAAAATTTATTCACCAACCTAGAAACACTAGTATAGGCATCTGATTAATTATATTTAATATTAAATTTTTCGATGTCGAGCTTAAACTATTTATTTATTAACAGTGATGCCGATCAAGTTGGGATATCATTACCTCTCAGACCTTGAATGGAAAACATTCTTTAGTTAAAAATAGATATAATTTATCCACCTCAAATCTTAAGATCAAATATAGACTATATATAAATTATGTATGCTATATATAAAATATCTCCTTTCGTAAATCACTTACTATAACAATAAGGTCATAATCTATGTCTTACTCACTTTCCCAAAATCATTTATTTACGACAGCGATGTTGAAATCCATAATTTCTTCCACTTAAGCCCATTTTAAATCACCTTCAAAATATAATTTAAATCTCATTTTAAATATCACATTTAACTCATTTCTCTTTTTAAAAGTTTCATAAAAACATAGCTTTTGATAAAGGCTTTCCAAAATCTTTTACCAAGTTTAACTTATCAAAATCTCATTTATCAAAACATTTATTTGTTAAAACACTCATTTTTAAAAATAACTTTTATTTTGAATCAACTTTCTTAAGAATTCAAATACCAATTATTTCAAAATATCACTATATATCTTTTATTCCTAAAATCATGATAAACTCGTTATATTACTATATACTCCCTTTATCCAATATTATATGCAAACACCCTGATAAAAATTAACAATCACTATTTAGTCTATCTATTAATGATTCACATTATCGTTTTAACTTTAGAAAATTTTGTAAATCGAGTACTCAAAAATGATACCAAGGAACTGGGTACTACTAATAGTATTATATATTCCCTCATTTAGAAGGGGAATACTTAAGAGAAGTGTTTACCATCCGAACACATCTCCTGCCCATTTTTAATTACTTTTAAGCCACTCAAACTAGTTAGTCATCAGATTCTTTCCAAAAATATCGAGATTTTAATTCTCAAAAATCTCTTTATAAAACACATTTTATAAATCCAATTTATGAAATCACTCATTTTTATAAAACATTCATAAAATCATTTATCTTGAAAAAATTTCTTTAACTTAAATTCACGAGTTGTTTGTATTATTTATTGAACACCACATAGTCAGATTGTGATACTAAATTCACGAGTTGTTTGTATTTAAACTTTTAAATCAAACAACGAATCAATCAATGATAATAATTAAATATTATCATTCCCTTAACAACTAAACACTACATAAATAACTATATCAATTGAAAGATATTCTTTTATATTCAAAACATAATCCTAGGTTAAATTATTTCATTTACCAGTTTTTCAAAACAAAAATCATTTTTATATAACATTAACAAATATATGCTCATATATAATACTCTCAACTAATTCTAAGCTGTCACTTACCCTATCTCTAGTGAGTTACTTACTAACCCTCTCTCAGATAGACTTTACCCCTATTAGGCTTAGGTGTTTCTCAACCTAAGCTCTGATACCACATTTGATGAGCGGGATTTTTGACCCTAAAGAACCGACACTAATACGTCCATTGTATTGCGTGCCGAGCATTCAAGTGTCAGAAAAACCGAACGTTAAGGGTAAAAAGAAAAATAAGATAGAATAAAGGCTTACATGAATGGAATAGCATATATTATTTCAATATATAATCTTTATAGTGAAAATTATAAATATATACATTAGAGTCTAACCTAATCTCGTCCTGGATAGTTATAAATCTCTATCCCTAATAGTGCTGAATACAAGTAGTAAACAAATGCACTGGAAATGGAAATGGATAACCATATATTGAGGAAACTCCAGCTCCTTGTCCAAGTTCCTACAAAATGTTCAAAGCTAGACCTGAACTACTTGGCTGCCTGAAAAAAATAGGGCACCTAGAGTTTAAGGGAAAAGAAAATAAAATCTGGGTCAGTCATGTGACTGGTGTGAGAAAACTCAAAACATGGATTTTTTTGAAAAAAAAGGGTATCTCACATGACTACGCCGCACATATACATTGACAGGTTTTTAACTTATGACAATGAAATCATTTTCTATATAAAATCAGAAATATTATTTTTAATGACATTCTTTGAAAACTCTTTCAAATAAATATATATAATCTTAGCCGAAATTGTTACATTAATTAAATTCCAGCATACTAGATTCTACAATTAAAACCGTAAAGACTCATATTGGAGAATGGATTCCATACAATAACAAGGTAGGGACTACCTTCTGACAGTACATCTCTAGAAGGTTGCACATGAAGCTCCAACCTCTACTAACATTGAATCGGCCTACCTCTTCCATAGACAGTGCCAAATAAACCATCACCCTGGTCGTTCCCGACCTATCCATGGCAACATCATACATAGCAAACCCGAAATATAAATGGTAATCTAGAAAGATGATGACTATATCCTAATAGGTACGACCCACTTAGCCCTGCTGCATCCACCTTGTTTTTGTACATTACCGATGCGTGAGGCTTGAGGTAACATTTTACCTTCGATATGACAAATCCTACTTTGAATGCCACATTGCCATTTCCGACAACACATTATTGATTTCCATAAAAGTACAACCTCTAAGCTCGTACATCTAAGAAAAGGGTATTAAGTGTAAGAGGGGTTACCTCCTACATCACCAACCAGATGTATGTTTGTTAAAATCAATGTGTGTGATCTTAGAAATGCAATGTTAGACACCCATCCATACAAGTTGTCTAAGCACATGACAAACTGAAGGCACTTCTCCTACTACATCCTGTTTGGGAATCACCATTAGGATTAGTAGCGAGTAGCCTTACATTGAAGATTTCAAATTAAAGGAACCACTACCACCAAATATATTATAAGGGAATTACTAAGAGGTTCATGACAGGCAGGCCCGTAGTATGAAGATCTCCATCTTCAAAATCATCATCTTCAATATGTTTTCACTTTCGAACGTATATTGGTTCAAAGTGGTATTCAGATAGGAATCACCCAAATCTGACCTGGTTTCTCCAAACTAATTATCGATAAAAGATGTCAAGTATATAGATGATTATTATTCAATTAATCAATATCTTTTATCCAAGTAAAATATCTCTTTAGAGATACATCTTTAAATCATATTCTGTTTCAGTATATACAGGATAATTATACCTCTTTTATTAAATCCTTTGATTAACTAAAACCCCTTTTTAACTTTGGAAATATCAAAACATTTCATCTTTAGTTAGTATATTTCAAATCTTAATGAAGATTTCACATTCCTAAAAAATATCTTTAATGAGTCAAAAACAGTGTTATTTAAAACATCATTTACTGCAAACCCAAACCAGTTAGTATTGGATAATTGGATTCATAGATTTTAGATTAATTATAATTAATACTAATTTCTTATTCAACCTATACTATTCATTGAATAATAGTGAAATCAGCTTTTAAATTCACACAGATAGTACGAGTTCCCTCCTTGGAATTTAATGCGGAGTTTAACCATTATATTTTATATATCACCAAAATATTACCATTCTAAAATATTGCTTGACTTTAGGAAATCTTAAAATCTCTTTTTATATTTGGAAAATATGGTCCGAGTAAATCGAATCACTATCCCTCTGTTAGGCCATTCTGGATAGCTAGAGATGAACCCTGACATTGGTTGTCCAGGTTCGGATTTAGAGACCATCTCTCTGTCACCATAGGGTGGTCAAGTTATTTGATTAACTCTGAACTCTTCAAAATACTTGATTTATTATTTGAAAAACATTTTCAAAAGATTTAGGAAGAAATCCCAAGTTTAAATCTTAATTTCAAAAGTTATCAAAAATTTCTAAAAAAGTGCTACAAATAGTGTTTATAAAAGCTTCTTTGATCAAAACACTAATTCCATTCCATTTCATATAAATATATTTTTATAACTCAAATACCCTTTCAAACATTTTGACTTATTTATAAAATTTATTTCATATTTTTAAAGAAATAAATATCAATTTTAAAGCATTTACCACTTTGGTTCCCAAAACTGCCAAACCGCTATGTTTTTAAAACTTCATTTGGACATAACTCAAATTCTCTTCAATGAAATCTTTATTTTCCTTCTTAATTTGCAAACTATAGTTATAAGAGTTTGAAAAATTCTTATTTGAAATAATTCCTCGATAAATTCCATCCTACACATTGATTTAACTTTTACGCTAGAAATCGCGAACCGCCGTTATGCGACGCGCTTATTTTGACTTCATTTTCAAATCTTTTTCAAATTTTACTAAAATTAGTTTTAATTTTTATAAGACATTTACAAACTATTTTATTCATTTTTAAATAGGTTTAACTATTCTGTAACACTTTTGTAATTCATATAGGAAAGTGATTTCCTTCGGGTAAATTCGATGTGTATTTAACATGAATTATTTCCACATCAAGTAAGCATATAATCAACCAATCATCATCCAAACATATTAAACAACCATATAAGTAATTATTTCAACATATGATCAAGGGTATAACTTTAAGTAGTTAATGTCTATTATTATCACAAATAGCAAGCAATATTTAAGTAATTAATAAAAAATATTAATAAGTGATTATCAAGTAATTCAAAGCAAGATTAACTCACTTTTACTAAACCAAACTCTATCCTCTTCCTACCAACATTCAAGCACATATCGCCATTCTTCATACCATCACTTCCTTCTCCATCCCAAACTTTTCTAAAGCTCTTGAAATCAAACCAGCGGTATTCCGACAGCCACTTCCTTCTCTTTTCTTCACTCTGAAGCTTTTGGATCTCCACCTTGACTACATGTAGGTTTAGCCATGCTTCTTTGAGTAGTGGAGCTCGGTCTTAGTGCTTGGAAGAGGGGTGGCCATTGGTTGTGGAGGTGGTAGCAACATTGTCTATATGTATATATTTTTAACATTACTTTTTCATAACTTTTCTAACCTTTTTTTATAGGCTTGGAATGGAGAAGAGCTATTAGAGCTTAAGAAGAAGGAAGAAGAAGAAGAGAAATTGTGTGAGAATAAATGAGGGGGCAGGGTGTTATTTATAGCATTTTGGAAGCTTATCACATAAGTAAAAGTGGAAATATCTCCCAATATCATGATGCACCCCTCCTATCGCCCCTTAGCCATAAATTCCCCCTCCCATGTGCCACCCCATTTTCCATCTCATGTGCTTGTAAGTGATGGTGAGTTTTGTTTTGGTTTGGTTAAGTAAATATCATGATTTTTATAACTTTTACCTTATGTAAATAACTAATGTACATGGTACCTTCTTATATGTATATTTATGTGCATATATGTGCTATGGCATGTATGTATGCATATATATATATATATATATATGTCATATGTGATAACCCATGGTGCAACGTTCGATTATAACTTCCATACGTCAAACCGTAGCGAATCCAGGATCCGATTTTCAATCATATTTTTTCTTCTCTGTTAAAATATACATATTTGTAAAAAAATATTGAAAATATAATTCCTATCATTTTCGAATAATTAAAACGTTCTTGTTTAATTAGTAATCCATATAAATCAATACTTAAACAAGTGTTGCAAATTTCCATCGTTGAACTGCCAATGCGTGATGGATTTTGTATATCTTTCTAAAAAAGTTTATATATTTATAAAACTATTATAAATCAATTATTATCACCATATAATAATTAAAATGAATTATTATCATTTTAAAATAATTATTTGATTTTTAAACTTAATTTAAAATTCAAAAAAAAGTGATGATATCCCTTATGATGTCATAAATATATTGTATTTGAAAAATAAATTGATCATTTTTTATTTTTTATTTTTTGTTAAATTAATAAATAAGTGTATGCATCCTATTCAATTGCTTTAATACTGAGAAAATCTCGATTTTCCCAAAAACTTATTTTCGTCGTTTTTCTGATGAAAGCCCCCAAATATCCATACTTGTTAATATACCTTTAAAACAAGTTTACCATCATTATTTATGGTTAAAACCATTATAATTTGTGTTATAAAATATTGTATTGGAATATTTTAAAATTTAAATGTAATTTATCAAATTGGTAAATTTACTGATCGTTACAATCAATGTCGAGATAAACATATCGACATTTGGGAATCTATTACAATTTATTTGATTTGTTTTAATTTTCTTAAAAGATGGGGGTCTAATAATTTTGCTTTAGGAAGAAGGAGATAAGTCATCGAGAATTATATGTAGACATTTATTAATCAAATAAAGAAGAAAGCTAGAAACAAAAAGTCTTAATATAGGAATAATCGCGATATTGGATTATGGGAATGGGCTAAGGAATTTGGGCTTAAGTTAAAGCCTAGGTATATCTATTTGTTTTCTTTTCCTTTATAAAACTATTTTCTATTTAATTCTATTCACTATAAAATTTCAAATAAAATTATATTTTTGTATTATTCAAATCTACATTCAATATTTGAAATTTTACAGAGTTTATTTTCCATATTTCAACTCATTTTAAATTTAAATATCACATATTTCACATTCTAAGTCCATTTATTAAATAATTTTCAAATAAATTCATTTACAGTCTTTCAAACATTTAATTATCTACAAACAATTTAATTCCATCACCAATTATTTTATTATAGGACTCCAATATTTGAAAATAGATATAAAATTATTAATATTTAATTTCTAAAATCCACTTTAACCAACTAAATCATTATTATTAGCTGTAATTAATTACTGCACAAACTGGGTTGTTGTTGACTCCTCCTTAAGAAAATTACATCCTTGCAATTTCCCTTAGGGGAAAATCTATAACTAAGTTAATAATTCTTAGCTTAACTACACCATTTATAATTCATATTTAAATACAAATAAACAACCATTAAACCAATTTAAAATACTCTATCTCTACCATCTAGAGTCCAAAAATATAGTGATCTACATCGACTCGTTAAGTACCAAATAGAGTTACACAAAATCAATGATTTGTCCTTTCATTATTGACTTATGAAAAGAAGCAATTCTGTCTGTAAAATACCGAAAATCTTAACTTAAAAATTTCTCTTCAAAGAATGATAATGTACAATAGTTACAACTTTCATTTTACTTAATAGTGTATTTACTAAATTGAAGATTACTTTCCATAATCACAAGATACTTTTCTTTAATAAATTGTTTTTCAAATTATTTTTCAAAATACTTATTCAACCAGCTTTTAAAATATTTCAACTAAACCAAAAGTTTTCTCGAAAGATTTTTCCTTAAAATTTTAACTTCATTATCTGATATAAATACCTTTCAAAATATTCTATTCCAAAAATTTATTTAATAAAACTCATCCCTACATTTTTGTTATAAAACATTCTTTCAAACTTGTTAACATCAATTTATAAAATCTATCCTTTTTCCTAAATTGCTCATATTTATAAATTTGTTGTTTGCAAATCTTTCAATGTATTTATAAAATAGACTCCTTTTTCAATTAAAATATTAACATTACAAATATCCATATATTTATTCTCTCATATACGAACATTAACAATCCAATATGAATGCGTCTTAGCAGTATTGGTTGTATACCTATTATTGTTGTGGCTGTCACACAACAGCTATTTGATATGATATATTGCTAACACTAGACATTATCTATCATATCATTATATGTTGAACTTAATGAATAGTTGGTTTCATTTGATGGGAAAAACGTTATGGTAATCCATATAGTCTCAAAATGGTGCTATTATATTTCTCCCTTATTTCTTGAGTTTCTCACGCTGGTTTGCTAGACTGATCTCGGTGTTATTTTCTAATAATGCTGCTTGGTTCAGCCTTGTGTATGTTTTCAAATTTAGATACAGATGCTTTGGAGCTTACAGAGAAGAGCTAGATGATTACTTTCTATAGTATTCTTATTTCCGCTACATTTCTTTATTATATATATCAGCATTGTAAGGACATGCAGTTATAACTATCCGGGCTGATGATAGTACTTAGGTTTTAGTAACTTCAAAATTTCTGTATTCAAAATAACCCTTTGTTCTAATCTTTTGATATTATATATTACTGTTTCATTATGAGATTCCGATCTTGTGTTCTTCCTTCCTTGTTTTATTCTTTTTCTATTTTATCCCAACTTTCGTCTTTTCGGCGTTTGTATGCTCGGCATACGAATACCATGGATGTATTTGTGTCGACATTCAAGGGTCAAAAAGTCAGGTCATTATAATATTCATACATGGATCACATATATTTATGTATAGCGCATGCCTTGTGACATATATATCCTTACATGTATGTATGTATTTATGTTTGTATGTTAATGGACACAACCAAATTTGGCCTTATACATACATTTGACATAATTATGTACATATACACAAGTACATGTATGATTATTCGTTAACAAACAAATATACGAGTTTATATGTACAAGCATTTCAAATGTAATTAAGGCAATACATAAAATAAGAAGTTTTAGTCATAAATGGTAGTAAGAGCATTTATTTAGGGTAAGAAAGTGATAGATATAGAGTCACATGAATTAATTTAACAAAATTATGTACATATACATGCATGTGTATATAATCATATATATATATAAGTTTACTGTATATATGTTATTATTGTTAGCCTATATGTAAGTAAAAGGCTTTTTATTCATAAATGATTGGAAAAGCGAAAATAGTGGCAAGGTGATCATCACCTAGTTTAATATAAAAAGAACTACGATAACAATTATTTTATCTCTTTATTCTTTATGTTATGAAATTATGGGATAGTTATTAGATTTTTCCAAAGAGAAAATAGCAAATATATTTATATATTCATGTTTATTTTTAACAACTTGGATTCAAATTTTAAGTTTACATTTTTACTAATTTAAATTGTTGTACTCATATTGTGTAAGCATGCATGCATGCGTGTACATGTATGTATACATACACAATTTGTATAAAGCAAAATTTTAAGTTTAAAAATATCTTTTTATTTAATACTGAAAGTTATATATATTATTAAGTTGTATTATTCATACATAACACACACACACACACTCACTCTCTCTCTCTCTCACACACACACACGTATGTATAACGTAATTGAACTGCACTAACTTTTAGAATAACAACATCTGTATATATGTATGGATGTCTTAAACATAAATCTAATTATGTGATATATGTGTGTGTGTAGATGTATATAAATTAAAACAAATTAGATTTCGCTACATTATCAATTTTTATTTTATTTTAATAAGGCTAATGCAAAATATGACAACGTACATTATTAGCCAAAAAATTGGCCCACCACCCAAGGGTGGCTATAAAGAACCAACAGTTCAGTATGGGTCTGAGAGGTGTGGCGCTTTAGACAGAGGTTCTAAAAGTTATGAGTTCAAACTCTTGAGACATTATAATGAGTGCTTTTCTTGAATGAAGTATCATTTTTTACTATAAAAAACAATCCGGTATGTAGTTGTTGATTGTAATTTTAATATAGCCTATGTTCTACGCAATTTATGAGATTTAACTTTGTTATCTTAGATCTTGATTAATGTAATAAGAAAAATATGCAAGTAATGCAAGAAAGAATAAGACAATGACTTATAATGGTCCGACATTGGTTTATATCCACTTCAATATAATTTGATTATTGTTACTTGCTAATAAATCAAATGTGGATACAACCTAAATCTTGAAATTTAAGCTTGAATTGAGATCAAAACTGGAAGAACCTTTCCTAGGTAAAAAATAGATTAATCCTTTTTTGGTAAACCCTGTATTTATATGCGTTGAAGGGTGAGTTTAGGCCTTAAGTCAAGATTTTCTCATTGAAAAATCGTTTAAAATATTTTTATTCCATATCCCAGAATACAAGAGATACATTAAGGATAAATTTAACTATACCCATGGATCATATTCCAACGGTTGAATTCACCAATGCATCACCATGGATAAATGATTTTATGGATTGGTACTAATCAATGTACTTAGCATATTTACTCCTATTCCTCTTATTTCCATGTAATCTATTGTCTGTAAGCCTTGTACCCATTCGTTCACCATTTTGGAGCCCAGTGTCATTGAATTGTGATTGGGAAAAATCGTTAATAACACTTATCCCCAAACACACTTTTGTGAATATAAAGCTTTCTTATCTATAAGATAAGCGATCAAATCTTGAAACAAACAGACGTTTTCATTACTTAGAGCATAACCACGTAGAGTCATGTCATTTAAAGAACAATTCTATTCCACACAGCTATTGATTGTCACATCTTTCCTATCGATATAAACTCTAAAGTTTCGCTGTTCTAAGAACTCGTCCTTTCTAGTGAGAACCCCATCAATCCGTAAGTAAATTAATTCCTATAGTTTACCAAAACACAAAGTAACCATCATAATCCAAAGTTTCTTGGAAAAATGCTAAAAAATACCCTTTTTTCCATAAATCGGCACTTATCTGTAGCATGGATCGGTACCATAAGTGTTGGTATATAATGTTGTAGTACTTAGATGTATTTTCCACTCTACCTTCTGTTCTACTACTCCTATCATCCTCTTCCAACCTAGGATATCTAAAATTTGAGCTTGCTACTCCAAATCAATTCGAAAAAGTCTAATCACTCTGGTAGCTGATCCACTACCAAGATCTGTATCCATCTGCAAAAGTTCCATGCTGATTGTCATCGATTTGCATCCATTTTTATCGATCCCTAAATTAGGGTCAATCGACTAGGAATAACATGCTTTACTTACTTCTTGCTTGATTTGCACAAATTTGACCATACATAGCCACTCACTAACTACTTCAAATTCATAATAATATCACACTTTAGAATGATCACCAAAGTCCTACATCGATTGATTTCGATCGGTGTAGGTAAACTGTGTTAATTTTGATCACAGAAAATCCAAAAGTACGAATTCCTAAATCTTCAATTCTTGAAAAATGCAATCCTTCTTTCGGAAAAGATCAGTCAAGAATAAGAATTCTTGCTTGCATAGATTAATTAGATCCATTAACGTAGGATCTACATTAATAGCTACCACCTAGCATATCATTCCATCATGTGTTAGCAACATGTTTTCAAGCACGAACGAGCATTCATATCTCATAATGCACAATTTCATACCATACATGAAGTATGACACACATGCATACCTAGGACACTAGTTTCCCTCAATCTATGTACATAGTCCTATGGGTCGTCACACGTCAGCATTTGTTAGGCATTGTACATCAACTACACTAGGGCATGTTAAACACAATAACTGCATGAATACATATAGAAATTATAAAGAGTAAATTGTACTTATATGATGTAAGTCCTTCAAGTTTTGTGTTCAGTTTAGAAATTTCTAATAGATTTATGACGATGCACTAGATCTATTACTATGGTAGTTGTTAGTCTCTATGCACAAGATTGAAGATGAACAATAGTAATAAATAATATAAATGCAGCTGAAATAGTAAGTAGATCGCACAGTCAATTTTATGCTAGTTCAGACCTCATGTCCTACGTTTAGTCCCAAAGCTCCCTTTCAGAATTTCTTTTAACTAATTACCCTCACTTCACCCGAAAGAACAGATTTACAAACTCCGCCCGAACAACTGAAAAAGACTTCAACAACAATTACAAGTAGTGTAACAAATGTTACTTTCTAACACAGCGTATGTTGATATATGGAATGTCGCTTTAATGTATAATGACTCCTATAACCAAACTAAATGATATTGAGTAGAGGCATAGAGGATAAGGAGTTTATTCCACTAGAATATAGGATGTGGATATGAAACACACTAGTCGATATCTCAGAATCACCTGAATTTCTTGAAATTCGAAGTATTGCTTAGGAGCTAAGAGTTTAGGAGTGGAAATCAAAGAATAGAGTTGTATTTTAAAATGTATTATGATTTATGAATAGTTAGGGGATTATATAGTTGTTGTAGGGATGCCAATGTAAGAATGCAACTGTAATGACCTAATTTTTCGACGCCCGAAATTAACAACAATACGTCCACTGTATCAAATGCCGAGCAATCGAATGCCGGAAAACTGAACCATTAAGGTTAAAGAAGAAGGAGGTAGAAGAAGAAATAGAACAATATCAGAATCTCACAAACACAGCGGAACAATATATAATAGATAAAACGACTAATCTTTTAAAACAAAAGAATTATATCTGTTTTATATATTACATCATCAGAGTACAATACAATCAACATCACAATTCAGGACGATTATAATATCGCGTCCTTCCAAAGCAGAATATATAGCTTACACTACACAACTGAAAAATGAATCTATGGAAATACGCCTCATCATCCAGCTCGTCTCCTGAGCTCCACAGCCGTCCATCTAGAATCTGTATTCTATGATACTCGGTCTGACCCGAGCATTAGAGCGAAATAACACCCGAGTCAGTCTGGAATACTAGAGTGAGAAAAAAACACTCAATTGGATTATTAAAATTTTCAAAATACTTTGAAATCAAAGGTATCTCGTAAGACGACGCCATAAATAAACATGTCGGGTTTTTACCTTACGATAACCAAAACATTTCTTATAAAACCCTTTGATATTATAGTAGTGTCTATATAAAAATACTTATTCAAATAGCCGAAATTGTTACATTATTAAATTCCAGCTAATAGGTATAAAAACAAAACCGTAAAGGCACGTAGGGAGAATGGATTTCCATCAATGGAAGGGCTACTTGGGTACCGTCCGTCACAATACATGGTCTAAATCAACGTACTGAGGATCCACCCCGATTCCCTGCATCATAAGACTGGAGCTACCCCTTACTGGATAGTCCGAATAAGTTCACCCGGTGGTTGGGATCAGCAACCGCCCACACAGCCGAAATAAAGGGACATCTAGACAAGGGTGACCTTACCCTTATTGGTCGCTAGCCACTTAGGCTTATGTGCACCTCCCCTGTTTTAGCCATTCCCGGTTGATGAGGCTCGAAGCTATGCGTTACCTTTTTAGCACACAATCACTTAGAATGCTCATCGTCCTCCTGACGATGTTCTGAAAGCATTCGTCCATACAAGTCTCTTCCGGGTTCGAACCGAACCGAAGGACTACTCCTACTACATCCTCATTTGGGTATCACCCTCAGAATTAGTAGCGACTAGCCCTTGCTCTTCACTGCTCCATCTTTGATTCCAAGCTCTTGTCTTCCACATGAAAACGTTCAAACCAGATCGAAGTGGTTTTCGAGAAATTAATCCTGATCCCGGACACTTCGAAACGATCAACGCATTGGCCAATATTGATAGTCGGTTATTTAACTATCAAATAGCATTCACAAACAACCATCAGATTTAAATACTTTCCAAATTATTTATTTCAAAATAACTTCGCAAGATATTTTCCGTACTTCAACCCTTTGAAAACAGTTTCATACTACCTTCTCTCACATAATAAATTCCCAAATATTATTTATTTCCACTGAAATCACCAAGTCCAAGTACTTTAGATTTTAAAATAATTTAAATCACTTTATTCTAAAATATACTTTAACATTTAAATTAAACTACTTAAACACTTATTTAAAAAAAATACTTTTAAAATATTTAAATAAAACTACTTTATAAAACATAAAACAATTTTTTTTTAAAATAATAAAAGTTAAGCCAAACTAAATTTTAAAATAAGAGTTACAAAATTTTATACAAGTTTTTAAATAAAACTTTAACCATACATCTTTAAAATAAAATTACTTTATAAAATATAAATATTAATAATTATCTTTTTAAAACATAATGCCAATTATCCATTTAAAATGATTACCATTATAACTACTTTAGTAAATATTTACCTTTAAAAAAATTTAACAACTTAAATAATAATTAATTAAAAACATTTCTTTTAAAAAAACAATTTTAAAACATTAACTTATACTTAAAAATATGCTTGAAATTTTACTTGGCTTTTCAAGGAAATACACTTTTCTTTGGTACCTTTAAAAATAAACCTCTATTTATTTATTTTTAAAACAAATTACCCATTCCTTTATGAATTCCCATCATGATTTTATACTTCCAAATATCCATTGATATCTTATATAACTTTATAAACTCAGTTTATAAATTCCATAGTCTCATCTTCTTTTAAAACACAATTTCAAACTCGAAATCAATTTCCAAATCGATTTCAGATTTTACTCCATTTTAAAATAAATTCCTTTACTTACTCCATTTTTATTTCAAAACCCATTAAATTCAGATTTAACTTCTTTATTATGATTATATTTTTAACTGAAAATACCAATTTCATATTTATTTCAAAATTCTTCTTTTATTCCTTTCTAAACCGTTTAAATTCTGAATTTAAAAATAAATCTTTATTATCACTTAATTTTAAGAATTCATTTATTCCTATTTATTCAAAAAAAATATCCTTTCCCGCACTTGGAATTTATTTATTAGAATTTTAAAATCAACTTTTATCATTTTCCAATTCATTCTTTAACTTGTCCAAATTCTCTATAATCATTTGACTTAAAAATTTCCTATTTTATTTTCCTTTAAAAATTCAATCTTTAACTTCTATATCTCTGTATACCCAAATATATTCAATCAAACCATAACATTAAATATTTTCAATCATCAATATAATCTATCCCAGGTTATCAAATAAATCATGTCATAGAATATTAAACAATCTAAATATTTTGAGGAATCCAGTTGGATCCTTCCAACCTGTTTCTCTACATCCACAGATGTTAGCGCAATATAAAAATACCAATCCCACTTTAAGGTGGGATATCGTGGTATATGGGGTCATCCGCTATTATGCGGGGTGTATAAGGTCTCATCCCTTATATAATGCAGGAAACCAATCACTCCAATATATATACTACTATATAATATACCACATCCAATCAATTTAATTATTCAACCATATATTTAAATTTAACTATTTAAATTTAAATAACAATCTAGATGAGTGAGATTAACTCACCTTTGACTATAATTTACAACCCATTTCTACATCGGCTTGTTATCTTCGAGATTTCAGACCTTGTATAGCATTATATGATTTATTAATATTTGAATAAATCGAAACAATTAAATTACCATTTGATAAATTTAATTAACCTATGATTTTATTTTAAACTAATTTCTTTTTAATAAAATATTTTTAGTAACTAAAATTATTAAATAAGTTAATTTAACAAGCTAATCACCTTGATACATATATTAAAAATAAAATAGAATGGCTCTTATACATCCACTGTAACATATATATATTCTCCTCTACCTATATTTAAAATTTAACAATAAGCTGATGTATTATATATATATATATATTCTAACTTATATGTATACATACACACACACATATATATATATATTACAGAAATAAACTGGATAGGTTTTAAACCTTACTGTAAATTTCTTCCTAAAATATATACATTCATATATGTATTATTAAACAAATTTAAACAGCGAGAAAATAGATTGCAATGCCTCACCTCGAACTCAACCCAGCCTACGGCCTCCTTCCGACATCGGGTGAATCCAAACGCAGTAGCCCACCTCGCCTTGACTACCATTGAGAACCTGCGACCTAACTCTCCCCTTACTGTTGTCGACGACGCCTCCCTCGGTTGCTCCACCATGGTCATGCCCCTTATGCGACGCTCTCTCTCCCACTAATCTTTCGGTTGATGAGATAATTGTTCGAAATCTATTCCAAAGCTTCGACCCTAAAGCTTTTGAATCAAAATCGATTGGTGGTCATAGAACGATGCGAAGCCCTCTATCTTCGATCATCAGCGCGAATCGAATGGTAGAGCAAAATGCCATGGTTGATTTGCTTAGAAAATGATGGTTTTAGGGATTTTGAAGGGCTCGACAATTAAAGTAGAAAATTAAAAAATGCGAAGTGCTTTAATATGCCATTTTCTCTCTTCGAAGTGTTGATTTTCATTCGACGAAATAAGAATTCAATTTTAAAAATGAAAGGGCTCGGCTGCTTAGTTAAATATTTTTTATGCAATATGCTCAAATTCTATCGCATACTTGACAAATGGGGCAATATGTTTTCTTTTGTGTATAGGTTAGATTGCTGTAGTGGTAAAAACAAAACTGATGTGAATAAATTTTCGACTAGAAAATATATATATTATTTAAACCTAAATTTGAATCGTCACGAAATTGTGACTTAATTTTTTTACTTTCTACGAGGCGTGCCGCTAGGCATTTATAATGTTATACGCCTATTTCGAACACAATGGAAAATGTTCCGAGTCCTAATTCGAGAGAAGATAGCTTTTTGGACCCAGTTATTATATTAAATTTTCAATATAGATTTCTGCGTTTTTATCTATCGTACGGCCAAACAATCACTCCAAATAATACGAAAATTAAAATCCGATAATAATACACTATTACGGATTAAATGTAACTTGTTTCGTCACATTCCAAGACTGTTTTTTATATTCAATTTAAACAATATATTTTAAAACTGAGAAAAAAACTTTTAAATTCAACTTTAAGGCTTTCCTTATCTTTTGTATCATTAATATAAATTTTACAAGCTTTCAAATTATTTTTTAACAATAAGTGATGTATTATATATATATATATATATTCTAACTTATATATACATATATGTATTACAAAAATAAACTAGACAGGTTTTAAACCTTATTGTAAATTTCTTCCTATAATATATACATTCATATATGTAATATTAAACAAATTTAAACACCGAGAAAATAGATTGCAATGCCTTACCTCGAACTCAACCCAGCCTATGGCCTCCTTCCAACATCGGTGAATCCAAATGTAGCAGCCCACCTCGCCTTGGCCACCATTGCAAACTTGCGACCTAACTCTCCCCTTATTGTTGTCGACGACGCCTCCGTCGGTTTCTCCACCACAGTCGCGCCCCCCATGCGACGCTCTCTCCCACTAATCTTTCGGTTGATGAGATATATGTTCGAAATCTCTTCCAAAGCCTCGGCCTTAAAATTTTGAATCGAAATCGATTCGTGGCCATAGAACGACGCGAAGCCCCCTATCTTCGATCATCAGCACAAATCGAATGGCAAAGCAAAATGCCACGGTTTATCTACTTAGAAAATGAGGGTTTTAGGGATTTTGAAGGGCTCGGCAATTAAAGGAGAAAATAAAAAACGCAAACTGGATTAATCTGCCATTTTTTCTCTTCGAAGTGTTGATTTTCATTCGACGAAATAAGATTCAATTTTAAAAATGAAAGGGCTCAACTAAATAATTAATTTTTTTTATGCAACGTGCTCAAATTCTATCGCATGCTTGATAATGGGGCAATGTGTTTTCTTTTGTGCACAGATGTTAGATTGCTAAAGTGGTAAAAACAAAACTGATGTGAATAAATTTTTGACTAGAAAATATATATATTATTTAAACTTAAATTTGAATCGTCATGAAATTATGACTTAAAATTTTGACTTCCTATTTGTAACATCACGGAATTTTTGACAATATCAATTTAATAATCGGTATTAAAATTAAATTGATATTGATAATTTTGATAATAATAATTCAAATAGACTTAATAATCTTCTTTTAATAAATATTTAAATGGGTAGATTTTATCTTTTTAAAGCTAATAAATTGTCTTCTGTTTATAATACATATAATTGTATATATTGTAAATTGATAAACTTTGGTTTGGAATTTAGTAAAAGAATCAATTTTCTAATTCTAATGAATTTTGGTAAAATTTAAATTTGATTTAAATTTAACATTTAACTTTTCAACACAATTCAATAATCAATTATATGGTTTGTAAATATTAAAGGAACGTCTTATTTGTTTAGATTTATATTTTATTTAACTTAAATATGAATTTAAATTTGATTAACATAAAAGCTTTGTCTTATTTTCTTTTTAAAATATTACTTGAAATTTATATATAAGAGTTAAAATACAAATTACAAATGATCTTAATTTGTTTATTACCTCTTTTATAAATTATTTAATATTGTTTAATTTGTTATTTTTAGATAAAAATTATAATACTTAAGTTCTTATGAACATAAGTAGGTTTTATAAGGAATAGAATTGTTATTTTTATTTTATTTTAATAAGAGTTATATATACATCTATATATAACTTGATTTTTTTTAAAAATTGGATTTGATAAATTAATTTAAAATTTGAATTCAATGTTTTGAAATTTAAAAGAATAAACACTTAAAAACATTTGAATAAGTTTTTGTTTATAATTTGTTTTGTTATGTTTTCTAGAACTAAAAAGAGAAGAAATTCATTTATATTTTTACATAAGAAAACAATAAATTAGAATTAAAAGTTTATAAACAATTTTAAAAAAAATTGGAATACTTAAGACATGTGAATCTCCTAACACCTAAAATGACATGTGTTAAAGCCTAAACTAAATTAATGACAAATGTTAAAATAGTAACAAGTGTCTAATTTTGTTATTCGTTTTCTTTTGATTTAATAAAAATCTGTAATTTTTCTTCTAAAACAGAAAACATAATCTGTTCAAATAAAAGTTGAAACCCTCTTTAAGATTGAAATGAAAATTACCTGTAACCTCTTCATCTACATCAATCTGAGTTGCAATTCACTTTGCAAACCTCCTTTCTGTTTTAAATCAACCTAGTCTGCATTTTATCAACCTGGGAACAAACATGCAACTGAAGATCATTTCTTTTCTGTTTTTTTTTTCAAAATCAAAGATCAACCTGAAATTAATTTGCAATATTCTAGAACCTGCATGCAACTGCAATGTCAACCAAGCCTGCAAATTTCTTATCTGGAAGCATGCATGTAAATCATGAAGCATTGCAGCTAAAACAGGATTTAATGTTTACAAAATTAAAGATGCAACTTGAAGTTTTCAGTACAAGCACCTTTCAGATTCAAGTTTTTCTAAAACAGAGGCTCTGCTACTAAAATCTGTGAGTAACATTCTATATTGAATAAACATAAGTATATATTAGTTGTTTGTTTTATTCTGGAAATATGCATGTTTGTTTGCTCTTTACAAGTTCATTACTGGTGTGTGTGTGTGTGTGTGTCTATATATATATATATATACATAAATAAATATATATATATGAATGTATGTTGTAGTGCATGCTGAAATGAAATTTATTTTATGTATTTAAGTTTCCAGATTCTGGAATTTCTTAAAATTCCATTTCATTGGATCTAAGCTGTGTTAAGATTCGAGATTTAATCAAAATGGGGTTGCCAACATAAGTTACAGTTTGAATTTTTATTTAGCATGAAAAATAAAATAAAAATTGTAATGTCTTTGGGTAACTTAATATAACAGAGCAAATATTTAGTAAGTGAAAATTTAATTATTCTGTTTCGTAGATCCAAATGTATAAGTTGATTACTTATACAAAAACTTGAATTTTAAAACTTAAATTATAATTTTCAGTTTAAAAATGGTGGAGCATTACTGGTTTAACCAGAAATCAAGTTTTGGGTCGTAATTGATGATTTAGATGGTCGGGGTGGCCGGTATCGTTTCTGGTGATGGAATGGTGATAGGAGAATTTGGGAAAAATAGTAGGATGTGGATTAATGCATTGAGGCGATGAGGGTTTTGGATTGAAATTTTAAACCCTAGATTTTTCTGTTGATAATGAAATTGATTGTTGCGACTTCCCTAGGCGACCGAGTTGTTCCAAACTTAGGGAAAAGATAGATGGGGTATGGAGGAGGTTGTGGCCGGAGGTGGTGTTTCTTTGATGGTCGGAGCTTGGTGGTTGAAGCAATTTCCATGTTGCGACATTACTTCCTATTTTGGAGCTCGAGGCTCGGTTTTGATTTGCGGCTTCTGCAGTCTCTCTGATTGGTCGGAATGGCATTGAGAGAAGATGGCCGACGTGCGTGGATGGTCGCGAGACGCCGGAGGTGTCGGCAATGGTGGTGCAGGTGCACGGTACTTGGTGTATCAGCAGATAGTTTTTTCTTGGGAAGAGTTACTCGAGAGTGTTTCGGGTAGAATCTTGTTTTGCTCGAAGCTGTAGGGTTTGGAACTCAAAGTATTTTGGGTGAGCACTCGGGTAGTTTGAATGTTACAGGTTTTAGTTTAAACCTGTCATATTGTAAGTTCTGTAAATACAAATGAGAGTTTCTCGAGTTTTACTCGAGTTTATTTAGAGTTTTACTCGAGTGATGTATGTATAGCCCAGGTTAGTGTTCAAGTTTGAACTTGTCTTGTTTTCAAAATTTAAATTGAATTTTAAAGGTGTAAGCAAAGATTTAAAGTGAGTTTTAAATCTAAGTTTAAGTTATGAATTCAAATTTCATTTTGAATCGTAGTTGTAAATAACTAAGTATTTAAATAACTTAAAAAGGGGTTTATTGTTTAAAATGTTTTAAAAAAAAAGAAATTTGAATTTAAATTTGGAAATTAAAATATAAAGTAATGTTTTAAACAAAGTTGAATTTAATTCAAATTTGGATTTGAATTTTTTTTTTCAAAATAGATTTAAGTTTTATAAATTTAAGTGTTTTAACAAATTTGAATGATAAAGAAATGTTTGAATTTAAAAAAAAATTGTTTTAACTTTTGTAAAATTTCTTTTATAAGAAAAGTATTGTTTATCATTTAAAGTTTTAAATTGATTTTAAAACTTGTTAAAGTTGAATCATAATTTAATGATTTGTTATTCATTTAATTGTTAGGGTAATTAAATGGATAATTAATTTATCTAATAAATTAATAAAATAAATAATTACTCAAAGTAATTATAGGTTTAATCTTAAGGGTTTAAGATTAATTATTCTTTGAATAATTAACTTGTAATTTAAGAATAATTAATTAAATAAGAATTTGATTTAATTAATGATTAATAATTAATTAATCAAATAATAATGGATTTAATTAAGTTTTAATTAACACTTAATTATTTAATTAGGGATTAATTAATGGGTTAATTAATGATTAAAATAAGTTAATTATTTTAGGAAAATAATTAGTGAATTGTTTAATAGTTAATGAAGGTCATTAGCTGAGTATTATTTAATAATTAATTAATGGGATTAATTTTTAATAATTAATTAGATTAATTAATTTAAAGATAATCATTTGTGTAAATTATTAAGTATAATTATTTATGGAAGTAATTAAGGAATTAATTACTCAGTATAATTAATTGAATTTAATTTGATTAGATTAAGTTAATTAATTCAGTTTAATTAATTTAATATAATCATTTGGTAATTTGTGAAGTATAATTACTTAATGTAATTTAATGAAGAGAATTACTTAGGAAAGTAATTAATGGGTAATTACTGAATGTAATTAATTGGATGATGGAAGTAATTTGAGTATAATTACTTTATGAATTAATCAAGGGATTAATTAGAGATAATTAATGTGAAGACCCGCAAATCTGTACTCCTTGAATATACACTAATCTCCATAGATTAACTCAAGATGAACAGAAATACGAATTCTCAATATTTAAGAAAAAGAAAAAGATAGAAGAAGAGAGAGAAAGATAGAAAATAGAGAGAAAAGAAAATAAAACGGAACAAAACACAACAATATCAGAATCTCACAATTCGCAGCGGAACAACATATAATAGATAAATGAATAATCTTTAAACAAAGATCTATATCAGTTATTACATTACATCACATTACATTTCATTACATCAGAGTGTACAACAACAACAATCAACAACAAACAATGCAGCGGAAAAAGAAATGCTATATACTAATAATACGCCATGCCATCCAGCTTGCCTCCAGCAACTCCTGAATATCCCGAATATCCTGATAAACCTTAACTCTCAACTGCCCGTGCAGAAATTGGTGGGCACCCAGAGTTTAGGAAGGAATACAATAAACTCCGAATCAGTCATGTGACTGGTGTGAGAACTCAAAACAGTTTATATATCTTTAAAATCAAAATAGAGGAATATTTTTAAAATCAATTCGCAATGCTTTTAAAAATGAGACTACCATAAGGCCTCCCGCACACACACACAATGCAAACGCATTTGAATAAGTTTTTGTTTATAATTTGTTTTGTTATGTTTTCTAGAACTAAAAAGAGAAGAAATTCATTTATATTTTTACATAAGAAAACAATAAATTAGAATTAAAAGTTTATAAACAATTTTAAAAAAAATTGGAATACTTAAGACGTGTTAATCTCCTAACACCTAAAATGACATGTGTTAAAGCCTAAACTAAATTAATGACAAATGTTAAAATAGTAACAAGTGTCCAATTTTGTTATTCTTTTTCTTTTGATTTAATAAAAATCTGTAATTTTTCTTCTAAAACAGAAAACATAATCTGTTCAAATAAAAGTTGAAACCCGCTTCAAGATTGAAATGCAAATTACCTGTAACCTCTTCATCTACATCAATCTGAGTTGTAATTCACTCTACAAACCTCCTTTCTGTTTTAAATCAACCTAGTCTGCATTTTATCAACCTGGGAACAAACATGCAACTGAAGATCATTTCTTTTCTATTTTTTTTTCAAAATCAAAGATCAACCTGAAATCAATTTGCAATATTCTAGAACCTGCATGCAACTGCAATGTCAACCAAGCCTGCAAATTTCTTATTTGGAAGCATGCATGTAAATCAGGAAGCATTGCAGCTAAAACAGGATTTAATGTTTACAAAATTAAAGATGCAACTTGAAGTTTTCAGTACAAGCACCTTTCAGATTCAAGTTTTTCTAAAATAGAGGCTCTGCTACTAAAATCTGTGAGTAACATTTTATATTGAATAAACATAAGTATAAATTTAGTTGTTTGTTTTATTCTGGAAATATGCATGTTTGTTTGCTCTTTACAAGTTCATTACTGGTATATATATATATATATACATAAATATATATATATATATATATATATGAATGTATGTTGTAGTGCATGCTGAAATGAAATTTATTTTATGTATTTAAGTTTCCAGATTCTGGAATTTCTTAAAATTCCATTTCATTGGATCTAAGCTGTGCTAAGATTCGAGATTTAATCAAAATGGGGTTGCCAACATAAGTTACAGTTTGAATTTTTATTTAGCATGAAAAATAAAATAAAAATTGTAATGTCTTTGGGTAACTTAATATAACAGAGCAAATATTTAGTAAGTGAAAATTTAATTATTCTGTTTCGTAGATCCAAATGTATAAGTTGATTACTTATACAAAAACTTGAATTTTAAAACTTAAATTATAATTTTCAGTTTAAAAATGGTGGAGCATTACTGGTTTAACCAGAAATCAAGTTTTGGGTCGTAATTGATGATTTAGATGGTCGGGGTGGCCGATATCGTTTCTGGTGATGGAATGGTGATAGGAGAATTTGGGAAAAATAGTAGGATGTGGATTAATGCATTGAGGCGATGGGGGTTTTGGATTGAAATTTTGAACCCTAGATTTTTCTGTTGATAATAAAATTGATTGTTGCGACTTCCCTAGGCGACCGAGTTGTTCCAAACTTAGGGAAAAGATAGATGGGGTATGGAGGAGGTTGTGGCCGAAGGTGGTGTTTCTCTGATGGTCGGAGCTTGGTGGTTGAAGTAATTTCCATGTTGCGACATTACTTCCTGTTTTGGAGCTCGAGGCTCGGTTTTGATTTAGGGCTTCTGCAGTCTCTCTGATTGGTCGGAATGGCATTGGGAGAAGATGGTCGACGTGCGTGGATGGTCGCGAGACGCCGGAGGTGTCGGCAATGGTGGTGCAGGTGCACGGTACTTGGTGTATCAGCAGATAGTTTTTTTTGGGAAGAAGAGTTACTCGAGAGTGTTTCGGGTAGAATCGTGTTTTGCTCGAAGCTGTAGGGTTTGGAACTCGAAGTATTTTGGGTGAGCACTTGGGTAGTTTGAATGTTACAGGTTTTAGTTTAAACCTGTCATATTGTAAGTTCTGTAAATACAAATGAGAGTTTCTCGAGTTTTACTCGAGTTTATTTTGAGTTTTACTCGAGTGATGTATGTGTAGCCCGGGTTAGTGTTCAAGTTTGAACTTGTCTTGTTTTCAAAATTTAAATTGAATTTTAAAGGTGTAAGCAAAGATTTAAAGTGAGTTTTAAATCTAAGTTTAAGTTATGAATTCAAATTTCATTTTGAATCGTAGTTGTAAATAACGAAGTATTTAAATAACTTAAAAAGGGGTTGATTGTTTAAAATGTTTTTTTTAAAAAGAAATTTGAATTTAAATTTGGAAATTAAAATATAAAGTAATGTTTTAAACAAAGTTGAATTTAATTCAAATTTGGATTTGAATTTTTGTTTCAAAATAGATTTAAGTTTTATAAATTTAAGTGTTTTAACAAATTTGAATGATAAAGAAATGTTTGAATTTAAAAATAATAATTTGTTTTAACTTTTGTAAAATTTCTTTTATAAGAAAAGTATTGTTTATCATTTAAAGTTTTAAATTGATTTTAAAACTTGTTAAAGTTGAATCATTATTTAATGATTTGTTATTCATTTAATTGTTAGGGTAATTGAATGGATAATTAATTTATCTAATAAATTAATGAAATAAATAATTACTCAAAGTAATTATAGGTTTAATCTTAAGGGTTTAAGATTAATTATTCTTTGAATAATTAACTTGTAATTTAAGAATAATTAATTAAATAAGAATTTGATTTAATTAATGATTAATAATTAATTAATCAAGTAATAATGGATTTAATTATGTTTTAATTAACATTTAATTATTTAATTAGGGATTAATTAATGAGTTAATTAATGATTAATTAATTTTTAATTAATAATGATTAAAATAAGTTAATTATTTTAGGAAAATAATTAGTGAATTGTTTAATAGTTAATGAAGGTCATTAGCTGAGGATTATTTAATAATTAATTAATGGGATTAATTTTTAATAATTAATTAGATTAATTAATTTAAAGATAATCATTTGTGTAAATTATTAAGTATAATTATTTATGGAAGTAATTAAGGAATTAATTACTCAGTATAATTAATTGGGTTTAATTTGATTAGATTAAGTTAATTAATTCGGTTTAATTAATTTAATATAATCATTTGGTAATTTGTGAAGTATAATTACTTAATGTAATTTAATGAAGAGAATTACTTAGGGAAGTAACTAATGGGTAATTACTGAATGTAATTAATTGAAGTAATTGGATGATGGAAGTAATTTGAGTATAATTACTTTGTGAATTAATAAAGGGATTAATTAGAGATAATTAATTACGGGGTAATTAATTTGTTTGGTAGAGTAATTAAGGTAGTTAATTACTGAATAGGGTTAATCAAGGGTGATTGACAATTATGGTTTAAATTAAGATTAATTACTTAATGTAATTAATTTAAATATGGCACTTAATTAAATTGTAATTAGAAATCATTAATTAAGATAATTAATGATGTAATTAAGATTGATTAATTAAGATTAATTAATCAATAATAAGTGATTAAAGGAAATTAATTAATGTAATTAATTAAGGATTAATGTAATTAATTATAGTTAATTAATTTGTGAAGTAATTAAGGTTAATTACTGTGTTTGGTTAAGTATAATTAATTTGTAAAATTAATTAAAGGATGATTACTTGAATGTAATTAAGAATAATTAATCAAGGGTGATTAATTAAGGTGATTAATTAGAGATTAATTAATTAATTGTAATTAATTAATAATGATGTAAGTAAGATTTATATTGATAAAGTAATTAATTTAATTCACTTTAAATTAATTTGAATGATGTAATTAATTTAATTCATTTTAAATTAATTATATTTGGTATGGTAAATCATTGCTTATATGGTTGGATAATGTTATTTTCCTTGAATGGTTTGATCTCGAATATGAGATAGATAATGTTAAGTGATATGGATACATGGTTGCATTGTGATGATGATTTGGATTATCTTTTGATAATGATAATATAGATTATCTGTTGTGATGATAATGTTGATTTCCTATTGTGAATCTATGATTTATCTATCTGTGTGTATATAGATAATTGTATTGTTTTAAAACTTTAAAACAACTTGGCCTTAAAAAATACGTTTTGGATTTCGATGAGACCGGGATCGGGTTTCCATCTTTGGATATCCGAAAACCACATCGATCCAAATTAACGATAGGTCGTGAATCTCTTGTGAAGAGTGAAGACTCGAGGTGTAAGGACTATACGTCAGTATAACTCTGGGGGTGATTCCGTGATGAGTTTGACAGAGATAGTTCTTATAGGTTCGAGATGGCGATTCAGAGTGCAAGGGTTATTGTCGTTAACTCTGAGGGTGATTCCAAAATGAGTGTAACGAGATAATGCCTTCGGTTTCGTTCGAACCCGGAACGAACTTGTATGGATTGAATACTTTTAGAACATCGTCAGGTAAGCGATGAGCATTCTAAGAGATGTGTTCTCTAAAGGTAATCGTAGCCTCAAGCCTCATCAACCGGGAATGGCTAAAACAAGGGAGGTGCAGCAAGGCTTCGTGGGTAGCTCCCACTGGAGAGCAAGATTTTCCCCTGTCTAGAGGTCCCTTTTATTTCAGCTGTGTGGCTGTTGGAACGTATGCCAACTGCGGGGTTGTCTTGTTCGGGACTGTCCAGTAAGGGATGGTTCCAGTCTTGTGTTGCAAGGGAGTGGGCGTACTCCTCGGTACGTTGATCTAGGCCACGTACTGTGACGGGCGGTACCCCAGTAGCCCTGCCATTGATGGAATCCACAATCCAATAAGTGCCAACGGTTTTGATTGTATTACCCACTTTTGTGGCTAGTAGCTGGAATTTAATAATGTAACAATTTCGGCTATTTCATATTTATTTGAAAATCCTAGACCCTATTATAATATCATCGGATTTCCTATCAATTGTTTTGGTTAGCGTAAGGTAAAAACTTTTCCATGTTTATGTGTGGGAAGTCTTACGTGATACCTTTCTTTTCAAAGGATTTTCAAAGTTAAGCAACTTTAACCTGTTACTTACACCAGACCCATGTCTGACCCGGAGTTTATCTTCTGTTTTCTTAAACTCTTGGGTACTCAAATTTTTACGAGTAGCCAAGGGATTCAGGTTAGTTTTGACGAATTATGGAGGAGAAATGGAGCAGGAGGCTTCGGCGTTAGATATATAGTTCCGCTGTGTGTTCTCTGTGTTGGTATCTCTTGTATTGAGTTGTATAACTGGACAGGTGTTTATAACTGTCTAGTATATGATGTATATGTTGTGTAACTCTGATAATGATTGTAATCTATGTAATATTTATGTTATTAATATAATCTATTCGTTCCGCTGTTTAGATTCTGATGTGTTGTCTCTTTCTCCTCTTTCTTTTCTATTCTCTATCCCTTTCTTTCTTCAAGATGATGCGATTTTCTATGGTGAGAAAGTCGGGTCGTCACAGTTGGTATCAGAGCATTAGGTTGAGTGAAGACCTAGGTTCTGGAGTGATTTCTTTCTTGAGGGAGCGTATTTGTAATTTTGAATATATATATATATATATATATTTATTCTACCTATTTGTTGGGTTACCTATTTGGGTTTTCCAATATAAGTTGTAAAGATAGATAAGGTAGTGGGGTGTGTAACACGACTACTACCAATGGTTGGAATTTGAATGTTGAGGTTGGAAGTATATCTATCGAGAATGTAGACCTAGTACTGTCTCGAGTGAGTTTTGCTTGGAGTAAGGATTTCATCGATCTCTGAAGGTAACCAGTAAAGGTTCGGAGTCTATCTTTGAAGTTGGATGAGTAGAATTAGGATCTGTCGGTTGGGCAGAAGTGAGTGATGGTATCTTGATACCTCAGGAATTAGTAGCTGTGTGATCAGATGCGGTGACCATGGACGTTTCTAAAGATTTTTCTTTGAAACGAGTTTGGGAAGTATGTCTGCTTGGGTGTTGTGGCTGGGTTCAGCAGAATGTTTTGTCTGATTTGAGGTCTGAGTTTCTCGAAGAGATTTGGATTAAGAAGTCTTTGGCGTCGGTGTCAGCAGTGCAGCTCGGAGTGTTCTGTGCTTTCAAGAAGGATTTCTGGTTAGCAGTTTTTCTGAAGGAGTTCAGAAGCAGCCAGGTAGATTCATTTCTTTGATGGATTGGCTAGTTAAGCATAGACTGTTCTGATTGGTAAAGAGAAAACAGTTTTCTTTGGATATTGGACTGGTTGATCGCAAAAGTGACTTGCGACAGTTCGAGTGTTCTCTTGAGCTATGAGAAGTTTGTCCGTACCTGGAGGCTGAGTTTTCTTATCGACTAGATTCTAAGAGTGATACTGGTGGTTCAGTTTAGTAGAAGGATCAGATGGGATATCTGAGTTTTCTTTTATGGATCTGTTGAACCATATTTCTATGATGTGTTGTCCAGTTTGTGCTCGAGTTTTTCTTCTACTTTAGATCAAAGCTGTGCAGTGGAAGCAGTTGGAAGTGCTTTTGTTTTATATTTTTCGAATAGGACAAGTAAGTTAGTCTTCTGATGTTTGTGGAGTAGAGTTGGTATTCTTGGCTTTGGATTGATCTTGAGGAGATCATTCTGTTGAATTGTTTTGGTCCAGTTTATTTTTAGAGACATCAGTGAAAGTTGAGCTGATCAGTAGAGTTGAAGGCAGCCCAGGATCGTCAAAAGTATTTTATGGATAAGATACGAAGGAATATGGATTCCGGAGTCAGAGATTTGATTTTGGGTAAGTTTTTCTCCGATCTAAAGAATTTTAAGATTGAGCAAGACTGGGTAAGTCAGCTCCGAGGTGTTTTGGATCTTTTCTGTATTCTTGTGAGGATTGGAGTTGATTTTCAAGGTTGAATTGCCAGATTATATAACTAGGATTCGTTGTGTTTCACGTATCTCTGAGGGAATACGTGTATGATTTATTTCTGGTTGTGGAACCAGCAGTTCAGGAGGATGTGATTGTTGAGTCAGACTTGTCTGTAGTCTGATGTCCACTTTAGTTTTGTAGATCTAGTTGGATAGGAGCTTTATAGCGTAATAGTATTGATTGTTCAGATTCTATAGAGCGAGTATCCCGGGGAAACTCGTGAAAATTCTATCCAGAATTTTTCTGGATAATTAGGTTTGTTTTGATTAGGTAAATTGGTTGCTATGGTTGTTAGCATATGATTGATATATGCCTGTGTTTTAAAATAAAATCTTAAGATAGATTATTAAATTACCTTTGTTTTAAATTTCGGGGACGAAATTCTTTTAAGGGGGAAGGATTGTAACATCCCGGAATTTTTGACAATATTAATTTAATAATCGGTATTAAAATTAAATTGATAATTTTGTTAATAATAATTCAAATAGATTTAATAATCTTCTTTTAATAAATATTTAAATGGGTATATTTTATCTTTTTAAAGCTAATAAACTGTCTTCTGTTTATAATATATATAACTATATATATTGTAAATTGATAAACTTTGGTTTGGAATTTAGTAAATGAATCAATTTTCTAATTCTAATGAATTTTGGTAAAATTGAAATTTGATTTAAATTTAACATTTAACTTTTCAACACAATTCAATAATCAATTACATGGTTTGTAAATATTAAAGGAACATCTTATTTGTTTAGATTTATATTTTATTTAACTTAAATATGAATTTAAATTTGATTAACATAAAAGCTTTGTCTTATTTTCTTTTAAAAATATTACTTGAAATTTATATATAAGAGTTAAAATACAAATTACAAATGATCTTAATTTGTTTATTACCTCTTTTATAAATTATTTAATATTGTTTAATTTGTTATTTTTAAATAAAAATTATAATACTTAAGTTCTTATGAACATAAATAGATTTTATAAGGAACAGAATTGTTATTTTTATTTTATTTTAATAAGAGTTATATATACATCTATATATAACTTGAGTTTTTTTTAAAATTGGATTTGATAAATTAATTTAAAATTTGAATTCAATGTTTTGAAATTTAAAAGAATAAACACTTAAAAACATTTGAATAAGTTTTTGTTTATAATTTGTTTTGTTATGTTTTCTAGAACTAAAAAGAGAAGAAATTCATTTATATTTTTACATAAGAAAACAATAAATTAGAATTAAAAGTTTATAAACAATTTTAAAAAAAATTGGAATACTTAAGACGTGTTAATCTCCTAACACCTAAAATGACATGTGTTAAAGCCTAAACTAAATTAATGACAAATGTTAAAATAGTAACAAGTGTCCAATTTTGTTATTCTTTTTCTTTTGATTTAATAAAAATCTGTAATTTTTCTTCTAAAACAGAAAACATAATCTGTTCAAATAAAAGTTGAAACCCGCTTCAAGATTGAAATGCAAATTACCTGTAACCTCTTCATCTACATCAATCTGAGTTGTAATTCACTCTACAAACCTCCTTTCTGTTTTAAATCAACCTAGTCTGCATTTTATCAACCTGGGAACAAACATGCAACTGAAGATCATTTCTTTTCTATTTTTTTTTTCAAAATCAAAGATCAACCTGAAATCAATTTGCAATATTCTAGAACCTGTATGCAACTGCAATGTCAACCAAGCCTGCAAATTTCTTATTTGGAAGCATGCATGTAAATCAGGAAGCATTGCAGCTAAAACAGGATTTAATGTTTACAAAATTAAAGATGCAACTTGAAGTTTTCAGTACAAGCACCTTTCAGATTCAAGTTTTTCTAAAACAGAGGCTCTGCTACTAAAATCTGTGAGTAACATTTTATATTGAATAAACATAAGTATAAATTTAGTTGTTTGTTTTATTCTGGAAATATGCATGTTTGTTTGCTCTTTACAAGTTCATTACTGGTATATATATATATATATATACATAAATATATATATATATATATGAATGTATGTTGTAGTGCATGCTGAAATGAAATTTATTTTATGTATTTAAGTTTCCAGATTCTGGAATTTCTTAAAATTCCATTTCATTGGATCTAAGCTGTGTTAAGATTCGAGATTTAATCAAAATGGGGTTGCCAACATAAGTTACAGTTTGAATTTTTATTTAGCATGAAAAATAAAATAAAAATTGTAATGTCTTTGGGTAACTTAATATAACAGAGCAAATATTTAGTAAGTGAAAATTTAATTATTCTGTTTCGTAGATCCAAATGTATAAGTTGATTACTTATACAAAAACTTGAATTTTAAAACTTAAATTATAATTTTCAGTTTAAAAATGGTGGAGCATTACTGGTTTAACCAGAAATCAAGTTTTGGGTCGTAATTGATGATTTAGATGGTCGGGGTGGCCGGTATCGTTTCTGGTGATGGAATGGTGATAGGAGAATTTGGGAAAAATAGTAGGATGTGGATTAATGCATTGAGGCGATGGGGGTTTTGGATTGAAATTTTAAACCCTAGATTTTTCTGTTGATAATGAAATTGATTGTTGCGACTTCCCTAGGCGACCGAGTTGTTCCAAACTTAGGGAAAAGATAGATGGGGTATGGAGGAGGTTGTGGCCGGAGGTGGTGTTTCTTTGATGGTCGGAGCTTGGTGGTTGAAGCAATTTCCATGTTGCGACATTACTTCCTATTTTGGAGCTCGAGGCTCGGTTTTGATTTGCGGCTTCTGCAGTCTCTCTGATTGGTCGGAATGGCATTGAGAGAAGATGGCCGACGTGCGTGGATGGTCGCGAGACGCCGGAGGTGTCGGCAATGGTGGTGCAGGTGCACGGTACTTGGTGTATCAGCAGATAGTTTTTTCTTGGGAAGAGTTACTCGAGAGTGTTTCGGGTAGAATCTTGTTTTGCTCGAAGCTGTAGGGTTTGGAACTCAAAGTATTTTGGGTGAGCACTCGGGTAGTTTGAATGTTACAGGTTTTAGTTTAAACCTGTCATATTGTAAGTTCTGTAAATACAAATGAGAGTTTCTCGAGTTTTACTCGAGTTTATTTAGAGTTTTACTCGAGTGATGTATGTATAGCCCAGGTTAGTGTTCAAGTTTGAACTTGTCTTGTTTTCAAAATTTAAATTGAATTTTAAAGGTGTAAGCAAAGATTTAAAGTGAGTTTTAAATCTAAGTTTAAGTTATGAATTCAAATTTCATTTTGAATCGTAGTTGTAAATAACTAAGTATTTAAATAACTTAAAAAGGGGTTTATTGTTTAAAATGTTTTAAAAAAAAAGAAATTTGAATTTAAATTTGGAAATTAAAATATAAAGTAATGTTTTAAACAAAGTTGAATTTAATTCAAATTTGGATTTGAATTTTTTTTTTCAAAATAGATTTAAGTTTTATAAATTTAAGTGTTTTAACAAATTTGAATGATAAAGAAATGTTTGAATTTAAAAAAAAATTGTTTTAACTTTTGTAAAATTTCTTTTATAAGAAAAGTATTGTTTATCATTTAAAGTTTTAAATTGATTTTAAAACTTGTTAAAGTTGAATCATAATTTAATGATTTGTTATTCATTTAATTGTTAGGGTAATTAAATGGATAATTAATTTATCTAATAAATTAATAAAATAAATAATTACTCAAAGTAATTATAGGTTTAATCTTAAGGGTTTAAGATTAATTATTCTTTGAATAATTAACTTGTAATTTAAGAATAATTAATTAAATAAGAATTTGATTTAATTAATGATTAATAATTAATTAATCAAATAATAATGGATTTAATTAAGTTTTAATTAACACTTAATTATTTAATTAGGGATTAATTAATGGGTTAATTAATGATTAAAATAAGTTAATTATTTTAGGAAAATAATTAGTGAATTGTTTAATAGTTAATGAAGGTCATTAGCTGAGTATTATTTAATAATTAATTAATGGGATTAATTTTTAATAATTAATTAGATTAATTAATTTAAAGATAATCATTTGTGTAAATTATTAAGTATAATTATTTATGGAAGTAATTAAGGAATTAATTACTCAGTATAATTAATTGAATTTAATTTGATTAGATTAAGTTAATTAATTCAGTTTAATTAATTTAATATAATCATTTGGTAATTTGTGAAGTATAATTACTTAATGTAATTTAATGAAGAGAATTACTTAGGAAAGTAATTAATGGGTAATTACTGAATGTAATTAATTGGATGATGGAAGTAATTTGAGTATAATTACTTTATGAATTAATCAAGGGATTAATTAGAGATAATTAATGTGAAGACCCGCAAATCTGTACTCCTTGAATATACACTAATCTCCATAGATTAACTCAAGATGAACAGAAATACGAATTCTCAATATTTAAGAAAAAGAAAAAGATAGAAGAAGAGAGAGAAAGATAGAAAATAGAGAGAAAAGAAAATAAAACGGAACAAAACACAACAATATCAGAATCTCACAATTCGCAGCGGAACAACATATAATAGATAAATGAATAATCTTTAAACAAAGATCTATATCAGTTATTACATTACATCACATTACATTTCATTACATCAGAGTGTACAACAACAACAATCAACAACAAACAATGCAGCGGAAAAAGAAATGCTATATACTAATAATACGCCATGCCATCCAGCTTGCCTCCAGCAACTCCTGAATATCCCGAATATCCTGATAAACCTTAACTCTCAACTGCCCGTGCAGAAATTGGTGGGCACCCAGAGTTTAGGAAGGAATACAATAAACTCCGAATCAGTCATGTGACTGGTGTGAGAACTCAAAACAGTTTATATATCTTTAAAATCAAAATAGAGGAATATTTTTAAAATCAATTCGCAATGCTTTTAAAAATGAGACTACCATAAGGCCTCCCGCACACACACACAATGCAAACGCAGAATCGGAGGAGATTTCTCCTTATGATAGTCAAAGATGCTTGATACGCATTTAAAAGAACATTTGATATTATTACTAGTGCATAGTGTAGAGAAAATTCATTTCGAAAATAAAGATATAAATCTTAGCCAGCATAGACATTTCGAACTATGCCTACTATAGCTACCATCTAAACAGTGGTGACCACCATAAGTAAATGGCAGGTTCTACAACTAATACCGTACAAGGTTTCGTATTGGGAATTGGATTTCCAACGAATGATCAGGCCAAGGAACTTCCCATTTCCACATGAGAATGCCTCTGGAAGGACATCCCCGAGAACCAAACCGGATCTCTACCAACACAAGGTCGGGTTACCCCTAACTGAGTAACAACTGACCGAGTATGCCATCCCCCGGTCCCTTGGGACCTTTAACCGAGCGCTCGTCATCAACATCACACAATCATAAATAAAGTGTTTCAACATGAGTAAGTATCTGGGCTCCATACCATGATACCACCCTTTTCCAGAAGGAAATGCACATACCCTAAAGGGCGCTACCCCTCATAACCTTGCCGCATCTTTCCTGTTTTGACCATTCCGAGGTGTGAGGCTCGACGAAGTCACGTCCAGAAAAACATACTTTATACAAAAGCCATGCTTTGGGTCAACAAATGATCATAGAAATGATCACTAGGATAGACGATCAAATAAATGATCCTATCACAAATAATCAACACAATGATCATTTCACAGCAACACTCAGCATGTCACATTACCAAATTGGGAATATATCGCTGATAACATTCAACTACATAACCTCTGAGCTCGTACGTCTCAGAGAAGGGTGTTAAGCTAAAAGAATAAATTCTCCGCCACCAACAGAAATATATTTGAAAGAAATCTGCTTTATATCTCAATTTGTAACGTCAGACATACAATCCATACAAGTCTGTTCCGGGCTCGAACAGAACCGAAGGCACTTACAAAGAAGTCCTTGCAATCCGGATATCCACATTCCTGATCGGATTTCCCATCACATATGGAGAACTTAATACCGGAGCAACTCGGTGCAGAGTCAATCGACAGGTCATCCTATCGCTCTCGCAAATACCGGGTCTTCAACACCGATCTTCAATGCTATCCATTACGTCGTATCACCATTCGAAATGGGTAATCCGAATAACGAGCGCAATAATTTAAAAATAAGTGTGCATTCAAATCCAAGCAAATCACAACAAATACCTTTCAAAGGTAAATATTGATAGTCGGTTATCGAACTATCAATGGATATGCACACATCACCAGATTCCAAATAATTTTCCAAATTATTTATTTCCCAAAAATATCTTTACAAGATATATAATCTCAATACTTCAAAAATAAATCAATATTTATTTTTAAACAAATTCTAAGTTTCATTTATAAATTCCATATTGAATTTATATTTCCAAAAATATTTATGAATACACGATTTCCATTCGTTTTCAAATATTCATTTTCAATTTATCTTCAAAAAGATAAATTCAAAATATTCACTTAATATTGGAAAAGCGTTTCCATACTTATTTATTTATAAGTAATTCACAAGTCTTTTTATTTTCTATACTTGGAAAATATTCAATATACTTAAATCGAAATTAAGTATATATTTCATTCTTTAAGGAAATCATTCTCTTAAACATATTTATTTGGGCCAAAACGAATGTTGCGTAAAACATCGTTACGACAACCCAAAATCACTAGTATAGGGATTCAAAATTAAAAATAGATATATAAATCCCAATACTAAACAAAATATTTCCTTTCGGAAATCATTTACTATAACAACAGTGTTATAGTCCACCATTTCCTTCTATTTCTTGAAAACATCAATTTCAACAATAAATGTTGAAATCTATGGTTTTGAATCTCAACACGTTTTGAAAACATCGTTAGATCGTTTAAATTCTATTTAAAACACCTCATTCAAAACATTTTCTTTAACATATTATTCACTATTCAAAAACGTGAATATATTACGTTAACAAATTTCATCATTTCTATACATTTCATTTTAAATGATTATTCACTGTCTAAAACGTGAATATAACTCCATTAATAGGTTTCAACAATTTACTTATCAAAATAAGTCGTTTGCGAATTTATAAAACAACGTTTATAAATTCCTTTATTAACCTATTCAATTCATAACTCAATTATAAACCAAAAGTTCATATTATAAGTGAAATACTTATAATTTATTTGCTTGCAAAAATCGTTCCTTTGAACTTCATAATTATAAATCTTATAACTTATAAGATTCAATTATTTATCCAAAACCATTCTTTTAATAACTTTATAAATTTTATAAACCTACTGCTTATAAAATTACATTTTATAACTTCACCGTTTATAATTCTATAAATTTAATTCATTTATGAAATTCATTCACAATTCATTCTAACATTTATAAAAACTCGTTTTATAATTCAAATATTATAATTTATAAATATCAATTTATAAAACTCTTATATAAATCAATTTATATTATTATTTCAAAACGTCTTTAAAGTCCTTTATAATTTCACCATTTTGATTTATAAAATAATTAAATTTTATAAATCCTATATTTTCAACTTTTTATAATAATTTCAAAAATCCCGATTAAACTATTTTATAAAATCATTAGCCTCATATTTTCAAAAATCAACCTTTAACTATATTTCTCAAAAATCAAAATTTTTATAACATTAAAAATTATACGTTTATTTATTTAAAATGAATCAATTCCAAAATATTTTATAAACGTGTACTTTCAAAAATCACTTTGAAATCATTTTAAAATTCCAAATTTGGTCCAATGATGCTACATACCAAATAGCCAATCACGACAACAACGATATCATATATCGATATGATAATCCATCAAATATCAAAATATCTGAAATCAAATAAATACTGTTGAGGAATCCAGTTGGATCCCTCCAACCTGTTTTCCTGCATCCACAAACATTAGCACAATACCAATTCCGCTCCAGTACGGAATTATCGCGGTATATGGGATTTAAAATATTATCCGCTTAATAGACGGCGCAATAGGGTCTCATCCGCTATACAAATGCGGGAAATCAATAACTGCAATATATACATATGCCAATATATATATATATATATTGCTATTATATATAATACCAATTTCACTGTTTATGAAATATTCGCGGTATATGTTTTTAATAAATAACATCCGCTTACTAACGGCGCATAATGTATATTTTAACAATTAATAGATAACAATCATCATTCAAACATGCATTCAAATATTTTAAATCTAACTATTTAAAATAAAATCGAAACTGATTCGATTGAGTGAGAAGTTCTCACCTTGATTTCAATTTCGTTTTAGCGATTTATTTCGAATAAAATTAAACGGACGTTTAATTTTACCCGAAATTCTCACTAACTCCAAACGATTCCAATCCAATTCCATCGCGTAGTGCTCGTCCATACGATTCCAACGCTTCCTGTTTCGCGCGTTTTCGACCACGTATGAAAAAAATATGCATTTTTGAATTTTACACTAATTTATATAACTAAATTTACAACTTTTATAATTTTTTTTATACCCAAGCCATCATAGCCGTCCGATCCTGCTCCTTTGAATCTAGGTCGTGCCCCCCCTCCTTCCTCCTCACGTTCTATCTACAGAAAATACACGTACATGAACCCATCTCTCAAGAAACTAGGGTTAAGTTATACTCCTCCAACACTCGACGATAATTCGATCAGGAACTTCCACCTCGAAGAGAACCTTCCACTCCATGCTCGCCCCCCCCCCCTACAGCCTCGAATTCCGTGCGCAACCTGTAGGTGTCGGCCCCCCTGCTCCCCCTCTAATGCTCCAAACACGATCATCACCGTATGGATCGAAAGCTCTCTTCATGCTCTTCGACTTTCGTGTTGAACACTTTGGCTAATTCCTTATAGATTGAGAGTGATTGAGGGGAGAAAGAGATTAATTTCTGGCCATTGAATACTATGGGTGGCGGCTGCAGTTTTGGAAACCCTAGGGTTATAATTTTGTGAAAAAAATGAATGTTAGGGGCTTTTATAGAAAATTCGCGCTACACTATTCATCCCGGATTTTCCGAACTCCAAACGAAGCGTGTCGGTTGGCGTTTCTAAGGCTTACCCCACGTTCCGGACACAATGGAACGTGTTTCGGAAGCTAATTCGGACATTTGTGCGAGTTATGACAATAAACGTTCAATTTGAATTAAACCGATTTAAACGATTTTCTAGGCATTTTAATTTGTACCGGACAAACGGTAAATCCAATTGACACAAAATTTGAAACCATACATTAATATCACATTACGGATCCGATGAAACTGGTTTCGTCGAAATCCGAGACTTTTTTAAAAATGGCTATTTTAACTCGCCAAATTAATATTAAAAACAATTTCGATGCGTTTCGAGCTGCCACGATCAAACGATAACTCCGATTGCTACGAAAATTGAAATCTGGTAATAACTAACTATTACGGATCCAATGGAACTAGTTTCGTCCAATTCTGAGGCTGTTCAAAAATTGACTAATTTCACTAGTCGATTTAAATATTAAAATATTCAATTTTCACAAATTAACTTTTAATTCGATTTTAAAAGTTCTATAATATCGTTCTAACTTCAGTATGATAAAATAAAATTTTACAAATCATTTTCAATCATATTTAACTCAATTTTCAATTATTTCCATAATTTAACATATTAAATTATTGATTTAATTATTCAATTAAATCCAATTATTCAAAATAAAATTTATTTGACTTATAAATTCACTTATTAATATTTAAAATTATTAAATATTCAAATTTTAATTACTAAAAATCCCGAGTCGTTACAATCTTCCCCCCTTAAAAGAATTTCGTCCTCGAAATTATTAAGTAAGAAAAGTTACAGAATCTATTAACTTTCCCAAAATTCATAGTTAAACTTCTTACAATACTTACTAAGTTTTCAAATCATACTTAGTTATCTTTTCAAAACAATTACTATTGTTTAACTTTCGATTCCAAATCAAAATTATAGTTTTCAAAATTTTCCGATTTTTTTCAAATTTTTTCTAACGCCTTAAATTTTCGGAAAAATTCGCCATAGTCTCCTTTTCGCGGCTCGATCCGAAAAAAATGACAGTATATATATCACAAATATACATCTCATCAAGTAATGAGGCATCCCGCAGGGAAAAAAGTATAAAAGTACGGTATGTAATCCGAGATATGTACCTTATATTTTATTAGCAAGCATATACGGCTAATATAGCGCGAAAGCGAGCTCTAAATGCGAAGCAAACGCGATCCGCACCTACTAAACACTCAACAAACAACATGAGAACATGCATATACGAAAATAATCTCAATATACATCATATAGCAACATAATAACTATACATGCCAACTTAGCAAATGAAACAAAAGCAATATATTCAACCATCAACCAACTAGCATTCATAACCAATAAATATTCATTCATATTCTCATTAATATTCAGTGAAATAGGTTTTCAATTTAATCACATTTGATTCATTTACATTGGATTTTACTAACATTCATTTTCAATTAGTTTATAATCACTAATTCATATTCAAGTTGGTTCACTTCCAAATCAAATTCATTTCTATTTAAGATTCATTTAACTTCCAATTGAATTTCAATTACTTTAGCTTCCAATTTCATTAATACTTAATGAATTTCATACAATCAACTAACACCCATATAACAACCAGTGTTTATTAATTTCAACCAAATTCCTTTGCTTATATTCATTCATTTTGGTTTAACACCTTCACTTTCAATTGGTTTAATTAAATTGATTTTCATCCAATTATTCAACTTCCAATAACATTAAATTTTAATGAATGAACATTTACATTCATTATTTCATATCCATTTAATTTACATTCAATTGATTAACATTCAATCCATTAATTCAATTCAATTACAAAAGTTGAATTTCATTTACATAACTTAAGTTCACATTTATAAATCAATTCAGATTCCAATTCTAAGTAAATTTCCATTTAACTTTAAATTCATTTTTATTACAACTCATATTCATAAATATATTCATATAGTTTCACTTCTTATATATATAAGTTTATTTCACAATTGTAAATCACTTTAATTATAATTCAATTCTTATAATTCTTTTTACTTATACAATTATTATTTTATTTAGATTATTCAAACAACTAAACAATCCACTTATATACACTTTAATAATTCTGAAAAATTATTCCTTTATATATAAAAATATAATCAAGGTAAAATTATTTCATTTACCCAATTTAAAACAATATTGTGTCGAATTGTTCTGTACAAGTGTTTAGAGATCCCTATCAACAACGTTAATTACTCGTATTAACCAGAATCTATATACCACTCAACAAACCAATCATCACAATATAAAACAATTTTATATTCACTAACAAATACGCTCTCATAGCTATTATTACACTCAAACTCATTCTAGAGTACTACTGACTCTATCACTAATGAGTAATACCCAACAGAACCATGGTTGTCGCTTAACCATATGCTCTGATACCACCTGTGAAGACCCACAAATCCGTACTCCTTGAATATACACTAATCTCCATAGATTAACTCAAGATGAACAGAAATACGAATTCTCAATGTTTAAGAAAAAGAAAAAGATAGAAGAAGAGAGAGAAAGATAGAAAATAGAGAGAAAAGAAAATAAAACGGAACAAAACACAATACAACAATATCGGAATCTCACAATTCGCAGCGGAACAACATATAATAGATAGATGAATAATCTTTAAACAAAGATCTATATCAGTTATTACATTACATCACATTACATTTCATTACATCAGAGTGTACAACAACAACAATCAACAACAAACAATGCACCGGAAAAAGAAATACTATATACTAATAATACGCCATGCCATCCAGCTTGCCTCCAGCAACTTTTGAATATCCCGAATATCCTGATAAACCTTAACTCTCGACTGCTCGTGTAGAAATTGGTGGGCACCCAGAGTTTAGGAAGGAAAACAATAAACTCCGAGTCAGTCATGTGATTGGTGTGAGAACTCAAAACAGTTTATCTATCTTTAAAATCAAAATAGAGGAATATTTTTAACATCAATTCGCAATGCTTTTAAAAATGAGACTACCATAAGGCCTCCCGCACACACACACAATGCAAACGCAGAATCGGAGGAGATTTCTCCTTATGATAGTCAAAGATGCTTGATACGCATTTAAATGGACATTTGATATTATTACTAGTGCATAGTGTAGAGAAAATTCATTTCGAAAATAAAGATATAAATCTTAGCCAGCATAGACATTTCGAACTATGCCTACTATAGCTACCATCTAAACAGTGGTGACCACCATAAGTAAATGGCAGGTTCTACAACTAATACCGTACAAGGTTTCGTATTGGGAATTGGATTTCCAACGAATGATCAGGCCAAGGAACTTTCCATTGCCACATGAGAATGCCTCTGGAAGGACATCCCCGAGAACCAAACCGGATCTCTACCAACACAAGGCCGGGTTACCCCTAATTGAGTAACAACTGACCGAGTATGTCATCCCCCGGTCCTTTGGGACCTTTAACCGAGCGCTCGTCATCAACATCATACAATCATAAATAAAGTGTTTCAACATGAGTAAGTATCTGGGCTCCATATCATGATACCACCCTTTTCCAGAAGGAAATGCACATACCCTAAAGGGCGCTACCCCTCATAACCTTGCCGCATCTTTCCTGTTTTGACCATTCCGAGGTGTGAGGCTCGACGAAGTCACGTCCACAAAAACATACTTTATACAAAAGCCATGCTTTGGGTCAACAAATGATCATAGAAATGATCACCAGGATAGACGATCAAATAAATGATCCTATCACAAATAATCAACACAATGATCATTTCACAGCAACACTCAGCATGTCACATTACCAAATTGGGAATATATCGCTGATAACATTCAACTACATAACCTTTGAGCTCGTACGTCTCAGGGAAGGGTGTTAAGCTAAAAGAATAAATTTTCCGCCACCAACAGAAATATATTTGAAAGAAATCTGCTTTATATCTCAATTTGTAACGTCAGACATACAATCCATACAAGTCTGTTCCAGGCTCGAACAGAACCGAAGGCACTTACAAAGAAGTCCTTGCAATCCGGATATCCACAATCCTGATCGGATTTCCCATCACATATGGAGAACTCAATACCGGAGCAACTCGGTGCAGAGTCAATCGACAGGTCATCCTATCGCTCACGCAAATACCGGGTCTTCAACACCGATCTTCAATGCTATCCATTACGTCGTATCACTATTCGGAATGGGTAATCCGAATAACGAGCGCAATAATTTAAAAATAAGTGTGCATTCAAATACAAGCAAATCACAACAAATACCTTTCAAACGTAAATATTGATAGTCGGTTATTGAACTATCCATGGATATGCACACATCACCAGATTCCAAATAATTTTCCAAATTATTTACTTCCCAGAAATATCTTTACAAGATATATAATCTCAATACTTCAAAAATAAATCAATATTTATTTTTAAACGAATTCCAAGTTTCATTTATAAATTCCATATTGAATTTATATTTCCAAAAATATTTATGAATACACGATTTCCATTCGTTTTCAAATATTCATTTTCAATTTATCTTCAAAAAGATAAATTCAAAATATTCACTTAATATTGGAAAAGCGTTTCCATACTTATTTATTTATAAGTAATTCACAAGTCTTTTTATTTTCTATACTTGGAAAATATTCAATATACTTAAATCGAAATTAAGTATATATTTCATTCTTTAAGGAAATCATTCTCTTAAACATATTTATTTGGGCCAAAACGAATGTTGCGTAAAACATCGTTACGACAACCCAAAATCACTAGTATAGGGATTCGAAATTAAAAATAGATATATAAATCCCAATACTAAACAAAACATTTCCTTTCGGAAATCATTTACTATAACAACAATGTTATAGTCCACCATTTCCTTTCTCGAAAACATCAATTTCAACAATAAATGTTGAAATCTATGGTTTTGAATCTCAACACGTTTTGAAAACATCGATAGATCGTTTAAATTCTATTTAAAACACCTTATTCAAAACATTTTCTTTCACATATTATTCACTATTCAAAAACGTGAATATATTACGTTAACAAATTTCATCATTTCTATACATTTCATTTTAAAGGATTATTCACTGTCTAAAACGTGAATATAACTCCATTAATAGGTTTCAACAATTTACTTATCAAAATAAGTCGTTTGCGAATTTATAAAACAATGTTTATAAATTCCTTTATTAACCTATTCAATTCATAACTCAATTATAAACCAAAAGTTCATATTATAAGTGAAATACTTATAATTTATTTGCTTGCAAAAATCGTTCCTTTGAACTTCATAATTATAAATCTTATAACTTATAAGATTCAATTATTTATCCAAAACCATTCTTTTAATAACTTTATAAATTTTATAAACCTACTGCTTATAAAATTCCATTTTATAACTTCACCGTTTATGATTCTATAAATTTCATTCATTTATGAAATTCATTCACAATTCATTCTAACACTTATAAAAACTCGTTTTATAATTCAAATATTATAATGTATAAATATCAATTTATAAAACTCTTATATAAATCAATTTATATTATTATTTCAAAACGTCTTTAAAGTCCTTTATAATTTCACCATTTTGATTTATAAAATAATTAAATTTTATAAATCCTATATTTTCAACTTTTTATAATAATTTCAAAATCCCGATTAAACTATTTTATAAAATCATTAGCCTCATATTTTCAAAAATCAACCTTTAACTATGTTTCTAAAAATCATAATTTTTATAACATTAAAAATTATACGTTTATTTATTTAAAATGAATCAATTCCAAAATATTTTATAAACGTGTACTTTCAAAAATCACTTTGAAATTATTTTAAAATTCCAAATTTGGTCCAATGATGCTACACACCAAATAGCCAATCACGACAACAACGATATCATATATCGATATGATAATCCATCAAATATCAAAATATCTGAAATCAAATAAATACTGTTGAGGAATCCAGTTGGATCCCTCCAACCTGTTTTCCTGCATCCACAAACATTAGCACAATATCAATTCCGCTCCAGTACGGAATTATCGCGGTATATGGGATTTAAAATATTATCCGCTTAATAGACGGCGCAATAGGGTCTCATCCGCTATACAAATGCGGGAAATCAATAACAGCAATATATACATATGCCAAAATATATATATATATTGCTATTATATATAATACCAATTTCACTGTTTATGAAATATTCGCGGTATATGTTTTTAATAAATAACATCCGCTTACTAACGGCACATAATGTCTATTTTAACAATTAATAGATAACAATCATCATTCAAACATGCATTCAAATATTTTAAATCTAACTATTTAAAATAAAATCGAAACTGATTCGATTGAGTGAGAAGTTCTCACATTGATTTCAATTTCGTTTTAGCGATTTATTTCGAATAAAATTAAACGGACGTTTAATTTTACCCAAAATTCTCACTAACTCCAAATGATTCCAATCCAATTCCATCGCGTAGTGCTCGTCCATACGATTCCAACGCTTTTTGTTTCGCGCGTTTTCGACCTCGTATGAAAAAGATAAGCATTTTTGAATTTTACACTAATTTATATAACTAAATTTACAACTTTTATAATTTTTTTTATACCCAAGCCATCATAGCCGTCCGATCCTGCTCCTTTGAATCTAGGTCGTGCCCCCCCTCCTTCCTCCTCACGTTCTATCTACAGAAAATACACGTACATGAACCCATCTCTCAAGAAACTAGGGTTAAGTTATACTCCTCCAACACTCGACGATAAGTCGATCAGGAACTTCCACCTCGAAGAGCACCTTCCACTCCATGCTCGGCCCAAGCATCTCCAAACTCGGCCCCCCCTACAGCCTCGAATTTCGTGCGCAACCTGTAGGTGTCGGCCCCCCTGCTCCCCCTCTAATGCTCCAAACACGATCATCACCGTATGGATCGAAAGCTCTCTTCATGCTCTTCGACTTTCGTGTTGAACACTTTGGCTAATTCCTTGTAGATTGAGAGTGATTGAGGGGAGAAAGAGACTAATTTCTGGCCATTGAATGCTATGGGTGGCGGCTGCAGTTTTGGAAACCCTAGGGTTATAATTTTGTGAAAAAAATAAATGTTAGGGGCTTTTATAGAAAATTCGCGCTACACTATTCATCCCGGATTTTCCGAACTCCAAACGAAGCGTGCCGGTTGGCGTTTCTAAGGCTTACCCCACGTTCCGGACACAATGGAACGTGTTTCGGAAGCTAATTTGGACATCTGTGCGAGTTATGACAATAAACGTTCAATTTGAATTAAACCGATTTAAACGATTTTCTAGGCGTTTTAATTTATACCGGACAAACGGTAAATCCAATTGACACGAAATTTGAAACCATACATTAATATCACATTACGGATCCGATGAAACTGGTTTCGTCGAAATCCGAGACTTTTTGAAAAATGGCTATTTTAACTCGCCAAATTAATATTAAAAACAATTTCGATGCGTTTCGAGCTGCCACGATCAAACGATAACTCCGATTGCTACGAAAATCGAAATCTGGTAATAACTAACTATTACGGATCCAATGGAACTAGTTTTGTCCAATTCTGAGACTGTTCAAAAATTGACTAATTTCACTAGTCGATTTAAATATTAAAATATTCAATTTTCACAAATTAACTTTTAATTCGATTTTAAAAGTTCTATAATATCGTTCTAACTTCAGTATGATAAAATAAAATTTTACAAATCATTTTCAATCATATTTAACTCAATTTTCAATTATTTCCATAATTTAACATATTAAATTATTGGTTTAATTATTCAATTAAATCCAATTATTCAAAATAAAATTTATTTGACTTATAAATTCACTTATTAATATTTAAAATTATTAAATATTCAAATTTTAATTACTAAAAATCCCGAGTCGTTACAATCTTCCCCCCTTAAAAGAATTTCGTCCTCGAAATTATTAAGTAAGAAAAGTTACAGAATCTATTAACTTTCCCAAAATTCATAGTTAAACTTCTTACAATACTTACTAAGTTTTCAAATCATACTTAGTTATCTTTTCAAAACAATTACTATTGTTTAACTTTCAATTCCAAGTCAAAATTATAGTTTTCAAAATTTTCCGATTTTTTTCAAAATTTTTCTAACGCCTTAAATTTTCGGAAAAATTCGCCATAGTCTCCTTTGCGCGGCTCGATCCGAAAAAAAAATGACAGTATACATATCACAAATATACATCTCATCAAGTAATGAGGCATCCCGTAGGGAAAAAAGTATAAAAGTACGGTATGTAATCCGAGATATGTACCTTATATTTTATTAGCAAGCATATACGGCTAATATAGCGCGAAAGCGAGCTCTAAATGCGAAGCAAACACGATCCGCACCTACTAAACACTCAACAAACAACATGAGAACATGCATATACGAAAATAATCTCAATATACATCATATAGCAACATAATAACTATACATGCCAACTTAGCAAATGAAACAAAAGCAATATATTCAACCATCAACCAACTAGCATTCATAACCAATAAATATTCATTCATATTCTCATTAATATTCAATGAAAGAGGTTTTCAATTTAATCACATTTGATTCATTTACATTGGATTTTACTAACATTCATTTTCAATTAGTTTATAATCACTAATTCATATTCAAGTTGGTTCACTTCCAAATCAAATTCAATTCTATTTAAGATTCATTTAACTTCCAATTGAATTTCAATTACTTTAGCTTCCAATTTCATTAATACTTAATGAATTTCATACAATCAACTAACACCCATATAACAACCCGTGTTTATTAATTTCAACCAAATTCCTTTGCTTATATTCATTCATTTTGCTTTAACACCTTCACTTTCAATTGGTTTAATTAAATTGATTTTCATCCAATTATTCAACTTCCAATAACATTAAATTTTAATGAATTAACACTTACATTCATTATTTCATATCCATTTAATTTACATTCAATTGATTAACATTCAATCCATTAATTCAATTCAATTACAAAAGTTGAATTTCATTTACATAACTTAAGTTCACATTTATAAATCAATTCAGATTCCAATTCTAAGTAAATTTCCATTTAACTTTAAATTCATTTTTATTACAACTCATATTCATAAATATATTCATATAGTTTCACTTCTTATATATATAAGTTTATTTCACAATTGTAAATCACTTTAATTATAATTCAATTCTTATAATTCTTTTTACTTATACAATTATTCTTTTATTTAGATTATTCAAACAACTAAACAATCCACTTATATACACTTTAATAATTCTGAAAAATTATTCCTTTATATATAAAAATATAATCAAGGTAAAATTATTTCATTTACCCAATTTAAAACAATATTGTGTCGAATTGTTCTGTACAAGTGTTTAGAGATCCCTATCAACAACGTTAATTACTCGTATTAACGAGAATCTATATACCACTCAACAAACCAATCATCACAATATAAAACAATTTTATATTCACTAACAAATACGCTCTCATAGCTATTATTACACTCAAACTCATTCTAGAGTACTACTGACTCTATCACTAATGAGTAATACCCAACAGAACCATGGTTGTCGCTTAACCATATGCTCTGATACCACCTGTGAAGACCCACAAATCTGTACTCCTTGAATATACACTAATCTCCATAGATTAACTCAAGATGAACAGAAATACGAATTCTCAATGTTTAAGAAAAAGAAAAAGATAGAAGAAGAGAGAGAAAGATAGAAAATAGAGAGAAAAGAAAATAAAACGGAACAAAACACAATACAACAATATCGGAATCTCACAATTCGCAGCGGAACAACATATAATAGATAGATGAATAATCTTTAAACAAAGATCTATATCAGTTATTACATTACATCACATTACATTTCATTACATCAGAGTGTACAACAACAACAATCAACAACAAACAATGCACCGGAAAAAGAAATACTATATACTAATAATACGCCATGCCATCCAGCTTGCCTCCAGCAACTCCTGAATATCCCGAATATCCTGATAAACCTTAACTCTTGACTGCTCGTGTAGAAATTGGTGGGCACCCAGAGTTTAGGAAGGAAAACAATAAACTCCGAGTCAGTCATGTGATTGGTGTGAGAACTCAAAACAGTTTATCTATCTTTAAAATCAAAATAGAGGAATATTTTTAACATCAATTGGCAATGCTTTTAAAAATGAGACTACCATAAGGCCTCCCGCACACACACACAATGCAAACGCAGAATCGGAGGAGATTTCTCCTTATGATAGTCAAAGATGCTTGATACGCATTTAAAAGAACATTTGATATTATTACTAGTGCATAGTGTAGAGAAAATTCATTTCGAAAATAAAGATATAAATCATAGCCAGCATAGACATTTCGAACTATGCCTACTATAGCTACCATCTAAACAGTGGTGACCACCATAAGTAAATGGCAGGTTCTACAACTAATACCGTACAAGGTTTCGTATTGGGAATTGGATTTCCAACGAATGATCAGGCCAAGGAACTTTCCATTGCCACATGAGAATGCCTCTGGAAGGACATCCCCGAGAACCAAACCGGATCTCTACCAACAAAAGGCCGGGTTACCCCTAATTGAGTAACAACTGACCGAGTATGCCATCCCCCGGTCCTTTGGGACCTTTAACCGAGCGCTCGTCATCAACATCACACAATCATAAATAAAGTGTTTCAACATGAGTAAGTATGTGGGCTCCATACCATGATACCACCCTTTTCCAGAAGGAAATGCACATACCCTAAAGGGCGCTACCCCTCATAACCTTGCCGCATCTTTCCTGTTTTGACCATTCCGAGGTGTGAGGCTCGACGAAGTCACGTCCACAAAAACATACTTTATACAAAAGCCATGCTTTGGGTCAACAAATGATCATAGAAATGATCACCAGGATAGACGATCAAATAAATGATCCTATCACAAATAATCAACACAATGATCATTTCACAGCAACACTCAGCATGTCACATTACCAAATTGGGAATATATCGCTGATAACATTCAACTACATAACCTCTGAGCTCGTACGTCTCAGAGAAGGGTGTTAAGCTAAAAGAATAAATTCTCCGCCACCAACAGAAATATATTTGAAAGAAATCTGCTTTATATCTCAATTTGTAACGTCAGACATACAATCCATACAAGTCTGTTCCGGGCTCGAACAGAACCGAAGGCACTTACAAAGAAGTCCTTGCAATCTGGATATCCACAATCCTGATCGGATTTCCCATCACATATGGAGAACTCAATACCGGAGCAACTCGGTGCAGAGTCAATCGACAGGTCATCCTATCGCTCTCGCAAATACCGGGTCTTCAACACCGATCTTCAATGCTATCCATTACGTCGTATCACTATTCGGAATGGGTAATCCGAATAACGAGCGCACTAATTTAAAAATAAGTGTGCATTCAAATCCAAGCAAATCACAACAAATACCTTTCAAACGTAAATATTGATAGTCGGTTATTGAACTATCAATGGATATGCACAAATCACCAGATTCCAAATAATTTTCCAAATTATTTATTTCCCAAAAATATCTTTACAAGATATATAATCTCAATACTTCAAAAATAAATCAATATTTATTTTTAAACGAATTCCAAGTTTCATTTATGAATTCCATATTGAATTTATATTTCCAAAAATATTTATGAATACACGATTTCCATTCATTTTCAAATATTCATTTTCAATTTATCTTCAAAAAGATAAATTCAAAATATTCACTTAATATTGGAAAAGCATTTCCATACTTATTTATTTATAAGTAATTCACAAGCCTTTTTATTTTCTATACTTGGAAAATATTCAATATACTTAAATCGAAATTAAGTATATATTTCATTCTTTAAGGAAATCATTCTCTTAAACATATTTATTTGGGCCAAAACGAATGTTGCGTAAAACATCGTTACGACAACCCAAAATCACTAGTATAGGGATTCGAAATTAAAAATAGATATATAAATCCCAATACTAAACAAAACATTTCCTTTCGGAAATCATTTACTATAACAACAGTGTTATAGTCCACCATTTCCTTCTATTTCTCGAAAACATCAATTTTAACAATAAATGTTGAAATCTATGGTTTTGAATCTCAACACGTTTTGAAAACATCGTTAGATCGTTTAAATTCTACTTAAAACACCTCATTCAAAACATTTTCTTAAACATATTATTCACTATTCAAAAACGTGAATATATTATGTTAACAAATTTCATCATTTCTATACATTTCATTTTAAAGGATTATTCACTGTCTAAAATGTGAATATAACTCCATTAATAGGTTTCAACAATTTACTTATCAAAATAAGTCGTTTGCGAATTTATAAAACAACGTTTATAAATTCCTTTATTAACCTATTCAATTCATAACTCAATTATAAACCAAAAGTTCATATTATAAGTGAAATACTTATAATTTATTTGCTTGCAAAAATCGTTCCTTTGAACTTCATACGTATAAATCTTATAACTTATAAGATTCAATTATTTATCCAAAACCATTCTTTTAATAACTTTATAAATTTTATAAACCTACAGCTTATAAAATTCCATTTTATAACTTCACTGTTTATAATTCTATAAATTTCATTCATTTATGAAATTCATTCACAATTCATTCTAACACTTATAAGAACTCGTTTTATAATTCAAATATTATAATTTATAAATATCAATTTATAAAACTCTTATATAAATCAATTTATATTATTATTTCAAAACGTCTTTAAAGTCCTTTATAATTTCACCATTTTGATTTATAAAATAATTAAATTTTATAAATCCTATATTTTCAACTTCTTATAATAATTTCCAAAATCCCGATTAAACTATTTTATAAAATCATTAGCCTCATATTTTCAAAAATCAACCTTTAAATATATTTCTCAAAAATCATAATTTTTATAACATTAAAAATTATACGTTTATTTATTTAAAATGAATCAATTCCAAAATATTTTATAAACGTGTACTTTCAAAAATCACTTTGAAATTATTTTAAAATTCCAAATTTGGTCCAATGATGCTACATACCAAATAGCCAATCACGACAACAACGATATCATATATCGATATGATAATCCATCAAATACCAAAATATCTGAAATCAAATAAATACTGTTGAGGAATCCAGTTGGATCCCTCCAACCTGTTTTCCTGCATCCACAAACATTAGCACAATACCAATTCCGCTCCAGTACGGAATTATCGCGGTATATGGGATTTAAAATATTATTCGCTTAATAGACGGCGCAATAGGGTCTCATCCGCTATACAAATGCGGGAAATCAATAACTGCAATATATATATATATATATGCCAATATATATATATATATATTGCTATTATATATAATACCAATTTCACTGTTTATGAAATATCCGCGGTATATGTTTTTAATAAATAACATCCGCTTACTAACGGCGCATAATGTCTATTTTAACAATTAATAGATAACAATCATCATTCAAACATGCATTCAAATATTTTAAATCTTACTATTTAAAATAAAATTGAAACTGATTCGATTGAGTGAGAAGTTTTCACCTTGATTTCAATTTCGTTTTAGCGATTTATTTCGAATAAAATTAAACGGACGTTTAATTTTACCCGAAATTCTCGCTAACTCCAAACGATTCCAATCCAATTCCATCGCGTAGTGCTCGTCCATACGATTCCAACGCTTCCTGTTTCGCGCGTTTTCGACCTCGTATGAAAAAGATATGCATTTTTGAATTTTACACTAATTTATATAACTAAATTTACAACTTTTATAAAAAAATTTATACCCAAGCCATCATAGCCGTCCGATCCTGCTCCTTTGAATCTAGGCCGTGTCCCCCCTCCTTCCTCCACACGTTCTATCTACAGAAAATACACGTACATGAACCCATCTCTCAAGAAACTAGGGTTAAGTTATACTCCTCCAACACTCGACGATAATTCGATCAGGAACTTCCACCTCGAAGAGCACCTTCCACTCCATGCTCGGCCCAAGCATCTCCAACCTCGGCCCCCCCTATAGCCTTGAATTCCGTGCGCAATCTGTAGGTGTCGGCCCCCCTGCTCCCCCTCTGATGCTCCAAACACGATCATCACCGTATGGATCGAAAGCTCTCTTCATGCTCTTCGACTTTCGTGTTGAACACTTTGGCTAATTCCTTGTAGATTGAGAGTGATTGAGGGGAGAAAGAGATTAATTTCTGGCCATTGAATGCTATGGGTGGCGGCTGCAGTTTTGGAAACCCTAGGGTTATAATTTTGTGAAAAAAATGAATGTTAGGGGCTTTTATAGAAAATTCGCGCTACACTATTCATCCCGGATTTTTCGAACTCCAAACGAAGCGTACCGGTTGGCGTTTCTAAGGTTTACCCTACGTTCCGGACACAATAGAATGTGTTTCGGAAGCTAATTCGGACATCTGTGCGAGTTATGGCAATAAACGTTCAATTTGAATTAAACCGATTTAAACGATTTTCTAGGCGTTTTAATTTGTACCGGACAAACGGTAAATCCAATTGACACGAAATTTGAAACCATACAATAATATCACATTACGGATCCGATGAAACTAGTTTCGTCGAAATCCGAGAATTTTTGAAAAATGTCTATTTTCACTCGCCAAATTAATATTAAAAACAATTTCGATGCGTTTCGAGCTGCCACGATCAAACGATAACTCCGATTGTCACGAAAATTGAAATCCGGTAATAACTAACTATTACGGATCCAATGGAACTAGTTTCGTCCAATTCTGAGACTGTTCAAAAATTGACTAATTTCACTAGTCGATTTAAATATTAAAATATTCAATTTTCACAAATTAACTTTTAATTCGATTTTAAAAGTTCTATAATATCGTTCTAACTTCAGTATGATAAAATAAAATTTTACAAATCATTTTCAATCATATTTAACTCAATTTTCAATTATTTCCATAATTTAACATATTAAATTATTGATTTAATTATTCAATTAAATCCAATTATTCAAAATAAAATTTATTTGACTTATAAATTCACTTATTAATATTTAAAATTAATTAAATAGTCAAATTTTAATTACTAAAAATCCTGGGTCGTTACAATCATCTTATATACTTTTTAATAATTCTGAAAAATTATTCCTTCATATATAAAATATAATCAAGGTAAAATTATTTCATCTACCCAATTTAAAACAATACTGTGTCGAATTGTTCTATTCAAGTGTTTATAAACCCCTTCGGCATAGTTTTGCAGACCACGCTGACGAAAGTTCATATGCCACTCAATAAACCAATCATCACAATATAAAAAAATTTTATATTCACTAACAAATACGCTCTCATAGCTATTATTACACTCAAACTCATTCTAGAGCACTACTGTCTATATCTCTAATGAGTAATACCCAACAGAACCATGGTTGTCGCTTAACCATATGCTCTGATACCACCTGTGAAGACCCGCAAATCCGTACTCCTTGAATATACACTAATCTCCATAGATTAACTCAAGATGAACAGAAATACGAATTCTCAATGTTTAAGAAAAAGAAAAAGATAGAAGAAGAGAGAGAAAGATAGAAAATAGAGAGAAAAGAAAATAAAACAGAACAAAACACAACACAACAATATCAGAATCTCACAATTCGCAGCGGAACAACATATAATAGATAAATGAATAATCTTTAAACAAAGATATATATCAGTTATTACATTACATCACATTACATTTCATTACATCAGAGTGTACAACAACAACAATCAACAACAAACAATGCACCGGAAAAAGAAATACTATATACTAATAATACGCCATGCCATCCAGCTTGCCTCCAGCAACTCCTGAATATCCCGAATATCCTGATAAACCTTAACTCTCGACTGCCCGTGTAGAAATTGATGGGCACCCAGAGTTTAGGAAGGAAAACAATAAACTCCGAGTCAGTCATGTGACTGGTGTGAGAACTCAAAACAGTTTATCTATCTTTAAAATCAAAATAGAGGAATATTTTTAAAATCAATTCGCAATGCTTTTAAAAATGAGACTACCATAAGGCCTCCCGCACACACACACAATGCAAACGCAGAATCAGAGGAGATTTCTCCTTATGATAGTCAAAGATGCTTGATATGCATTTAAAAGAACATTTGATATTATTACTAGTGCATAGTGTAGAGAAGATTCATTTCGAAAATAAAGATATAAATCTTAGCCAGCATAGACATTTCGAACTATGCCTACTATAGCTACCATCTAAACAGTGGTGACCACCATAAGTAAATGGCAGGTTCTACAACTAATACCGTACAAGGTTTCGTATTGGGAATTGGATTTCCAATGAATGATCAGGCCAAGGAACTTCCCATTGCCACATGAGAATGCCTCTGGAAGGACATCCCCGAGAACCAAACCGGATCTCTACCAACACAAGGCCGGGTTATCCCTAACTGAGTAACAACTGGCCGAGTATGCCATCCCCCGGTCCTTTGGGACCTTTAAACAAGCGCTCGTCATCAACATCACACAATCATAAATAAAATGTTTCAACATGAGTAAGTATATGGGCTCCATATCATGATACCACCCTTTTCCAGAAGGAAATGCACATACCCTAAAGGGCGCTACCCCTCATAACCTTGCTGCATCGTTCCTGTTTTGACCATTCCGAGGTGTGAGGCTCGACGAAGTCACGTCCACAAAAACATACTTTATACAAAAGCCATGCTTTGGGTCAACAAATGATCATAGAAATGATCACCAGGATAGACGATCAAATAAATGATCCTATCACAAATAATCAACACAATGATCATTTCACAGCAACACTCAGCATGTCACATTACCAAATTGGGAATATATCGCTGATAACATTCAACTACATAACCTTTGAGCTCGTACGTCTCAGGGAAGGGTGTTAAGCTAAAAGAATAAATTCTCCGCCACCAACAGAAATATATTTGAAAGAAATCTGCTTTATATCTCAATTTGTAACGTCAGACATACAATCCATACAAGTCTGTTCCGGGCTCGAACAGAACCGAAGGCACTTACAAAGAAGTCCTTGCAATCCGGATATCCACAATCCTGATCGGATTTCCCATCACATATGGAGAACTCAATACCGGAGCAACTCGGTGCAGAGTCAATCGACAGGTCATCCTATCGCTCTCGCAAATACCGGGTCTTCAACACCGATCTTCAATGCTATCCATTACGTCGTATCACTATTCGGAATGGGTAATCCGAATAACGAGCGCAATAATTTGAAAATAAGTGTGCATTCAAATCCAAGCAAATCACAACAAATACCTTTCAAACGTAAATATTGATAGTCGGTTATTGAACTATCAATGGATATGCACACATCACCAGATTCCAAATAATTTTCCAAATTATTTATTTCCTAAAAATATCTTTACAAGATATATAATCTCAATACTTCAAAAATAAATCAATATTTATTTTTAAATGAATTCCAAGTTTCATTTATAAATTCCATATTGAATTTATATTTCCAAAAATATATATGAATACACGATTTCCATTCGTTTTCAAATATTCATTTTCAATTTATCTTCAAAAGGATAAATTCAAAATATTCACTTAATATTGGAAAAGCGTTTCCATACTTATTCATTTATAAGTAATTCACAAGTCTTTTTATTTTCTATACTTGGAAAATATTCAATATACTTAAATCGAAATTAAGTATATATTTCATTCTTTAAGGAAATCATTCTCTTAAACATATTTATTTGGGCCAAAACGAATGTTGCGTAAAACATCGTTACGACAACCCAAAATCACTAGTATAGGGATTCGAAATTAAAAATAGATATATAAATCCCAATACTAAACAAAACATTTCCTTTCGGAAATCATTTACTATAACAACAATGTTATAGTCCACCATTTCCTTTCTCGAAAACATCAATTTCAACAATAAATGTTGAAATCTATGGTTTTGAATCTCAACACGTTTTGAAAACATCGATAGATCGTTTAAATTCTATTTAAAACACCTTATTCAAAACATTTTCTTTCACATATTATTCACTATTCAAAAACGTGAATATATTACGTTAACAAATTTCATCATTTCTATACATTTCATTTTAAAGGATTATTCACTGTCTAAAACGTGAATATAACTCCATTAATAGGTTTCAACAATTTACTTATCAAAATAAGTCGTTTGCGAATTTATAAAACAATGTTTATAAATTCCTTTATTAACCTATTCAATTCATAACTCAATTATAAACCAAAAGTTCATATTATAAGTGAAATACTTATAATTTATTTGCTTGCAAAAATCGTTCCTTTGAACTTCATAATTATAAATCTTATAACTTATAAGATTCAATTATTTATCCAAAACCATTCTTTTAATAACTTTATAAATTTTATAAACCTACTGCTTATAAAATTCCATTTTATAACTTCACCGTTTATGATTCTATAAATTTCATTCATTTATGAAATTCATTCACAATTCATTCTAACACTTATAAAAACTCGTTTTATAATTCAAATATTATAATGTATAAATATCAATTTATAAAACTCTTATATAAATCAATTTATATTATTATTTCAAAACGTCTTTAAAGTCCTTTATAATTTCACCATTTTGATTTATAAAATAATTAAATTTTATAAATCCTATATTTTCAACTTTTTATAATAATTTCAAAATCCCGATTAAACTATTTTATAAAATCATTAGCCTCATATTTTCAAAAATCAACCTTTAACTATGTTTCTAAAAATCATAATTTTTATAACATTAAAAATTATACGTTTATTTATTTAAAATGAATCAATTCCAAAATATTTTATAAACGTGTACTTTCAAAAATCACTTTGAAATTATTTTAAAATTCCAAATTTGGTCCAATGATGCTACACACCAAATAGCCAATCACGACAACAACGATATCATATATCGATATGATAATCCATCAAATATCAAAATATCTGAAATCAAATAAATACTATTGAGGAATCCAGTTGGATCCCTCCAACCTTTTTTCCTGCATCCACAAACATTAGCACAATACCAATTCCGCTCCAGTATGGAATTATCGCGGTATATGGGATTTAAAATATTATCCGCTTAATAGACGGCGCAATAGGGTCTCATCCACTATACAAATGCGGGAAATCAATAACTGCAATATATACATATGCCAATATATATATATTGCTATTATATACAATACCAATTTCACTGTTTATGAAATATTCGCGGTATATGTTTTTAATAAATAACATCCGCTTACTAACGGCGCATAATGTCTATTTTAACAATTAATAGATAACAATCATCATTCAAACATGCATTCAAATATTTTAAATCTAACTATTTAAAATAAAATCGAAACTGATCCGATTGAGTGAGAAGTTCTCACTTTGATTTCAATTTCGTTTTAGCGATTTATTTCGAATAAAATTAAACGGACGTTTAATTTTACCCGAAATTCTCACTAACTCCAAACGATTCCAATCCAATTCCATCGCGTAGTGCTCGTCCATACGATTCCAACGCTTCCTGTTTCGTGCGTTTTCGACCTCGTATGAAAAAGATATGCATTTTTGAATTTTACACTAATTTATATAACTAAATTTACAACTTTTATAATTTTTTTTATACCCAAGCCATCATAGCCGTCCGATCCTGCTCCTTTGAATCTATGCCATGCCCCCCCTCCTTCCTCCTCACGTTCTATCTACAGAAAATACACGTACATGAACCCATCTCTCAAGAAACTAGGGTTAAGTTATACTCCTCCAACACTCGACGATAATTCGATCAGGAACTTCCACCTCGAAGAGCACCTTCCACTCCATGCTCGGCCCAAGCATCTCCAAACTCGGCCCCCCTACAGCCTTGAATTCCATGCGCAACCTGTAGGTGTCGGCCCCCCTGCTCCCCCTCTGATGCTCCAAACACGATCATCACCGTATGGATCGAAAGCTCTCTTCATGCTCTTCGACTTTCGTGTTGAACACTTTGGCTAATTCCTTGTAGATTGAGAGTGATTGAGGGGAGAAAGAGATTAATTTCTGGCCATTGAATGCTATGGGTGGCGGCTGCAGTTTTGGAAACCCTAGGGTTATAATTTTGTGAAAAAATGAATGTTAGGGGCTTTTATAGAAAATTCGCGCTACACTATTCATCCCGGATTTTCCGAACTCCAAACAAAGCGTGCCGGTTGGCGTTTCTAAGGTTTACCCCACATTCAGGACACAATGGAACGTGTTTCGGAAGCTAATTCGGGCATCTGTGCGAGTTACGGCAATAAACGTTCAATTTGAATTAAACCGATTTAAACGATTTTCTAGGCGTTTTAATTTGTACCGGACAAACGGTAAATCCAATTGACACGAAATTTCAAACCATGCAATAATATCACATTACGGATCCGATGAAACTTGTTTCGTCGAAATCCGAGACTTTTTGAAAAATGGCTATTTTAACTCGCCAAATTAATATTAAAAACAATTTCGATGTGTTTCAAGCTGCCACGATCAAACGATAACTCCGATTGCTATGAAAATTGAAATCCGGTAATAACTAACTATTACGGATCCAATGGAACTAGTTTCGTCCAATTCTGAGACTGTTCAAAAATTAACTAATTTCACTAGTCGATTTAAATATTAAAATATTCAATTTTCACATATTAACTTTTAATTCGATTTTAAAAGTTCTATAATATCGTTCTAACTTCAATATGATAAAATAAAATTTTACAAATCATTTTCATTCATATTTAACTCAATTTTCAATTATTTCAATAATTTAACATATTAAATTATTGATTTAATTATTCAATTAAATCCAATTATTCAAAATAAAATTTATTTGACTTATAAATTCACTTATTAATATTTAAAATTAATTAAATATTCAAATTTTAATTACTAAAAATCCTGGGTCGTTACAATTAATTACGGGGTAATTAATTTGTTTGGTAGAGTAATTAAGGTAGTTAATTACTGAATAGGGTTAATCAAGGGTAATTAACAATTATGGTTTAAATTAAGATTAATTACTTAATGTAATTAATTTAAATATAGCACTTAATTAAATTGTAATTAGAAATCATTAATTAAGATAATTAAAGATGTAATTAAGATTGATTAATTAAGATTAATTAATCAATAATAAGTGATTAAAGGTAATTAATTAATGTAATTAATTAAGGATTAATGTAATTAATTATAGTTAATTAATTTGTGAAGTCATTAAGGTTAATTACTTTTTTGGTTAAGTATAATTAATTTGTAAAATTAATTAAAGGATGATTACTTGAATGTAATTAAGAATAATTAATCAAGGGTGATTAATTAAGGTGATTGATTAGAGATTAATTAATTAATTAATTGTAATAAATTAATAATGATGTAAGTAAGATTTATATTGATAAAGTAATTAATTTAATTCACTTTAAATTAATTTGATTGTTGTAATTAATTTAATTCATTTTAAATTAATTATATTTGGTATGGTAAATCATTGCTTATATGGTTGGATAATGTTGTTTGCCTTGAATGGTTTGATCTCGAATATGAGATAGATAAGGTTGAGTGATATGGACAGATGGTTGCATTGTGATGATGATTTGGATTATCTTTTGATAATGATAATATAGATTATCTGTTGTGATGATAATGTTGATTTCCTATTGTGAATCTATGATTTATCTATCTGTGTGTATATACATAATTGTATTGTTTTAAAACTTTAAAACAACTTGGCCTTAAAAGATACGTTTTGGATTTCGATGAGACCGGGATCGGGTTTCCATCTTTGGATATCCGAAAACCACATCGATCCAAATTAACGATAGGTCGTGAATCTCTTGTGAAGAGTGAAGACTCGAGGTGTAAGGACTATACGTCAGTATAACTCTGGGGGTGATTCCGTGATGAGTTTGATAGAGATAGTTCTTATAGGTTCGAGATGGCGATTCAGAGTGCAAGGGTTATTGTCGTTAAGTCTGAGGGTGATTCCAAAATGAGTGTAACGAGATAATGCCTTCGGTTTCGTTCGAACCCGGAACGAACTTGTATGGATTGAATACTTTTAGAACATCGTCAGGTAAGCGATGAGCATTCTAAGAGATGTGTTCTCTAAAGGTAATCGTAGCCTCAAGCCTCATCAACCGGGAATGGCTAAAACAGGGGAGGTGCAGCAAGGCTTCGTGGGTAGCTCCCACTGGAGAGCAAGATTTTCCCCTGTCTAGAGGTCCCTTTTATTTCGGCTGTGTAGCAGTTGGAACATACGCCAACTGCGGGGTTGTCTTGTTCGGGACTGTCCAGTAAGGGATGGTGCCGGTCTTGTGTTGCAGGGGAGCGGGCGTACTCCTCGGTACGTTGATCTAGGCCACGTACTGTGACGGACGGTACCCCAGTAGCCCTGGCATTGGTGGAATCCACAATCCAATAAATGCCAACGGTTTTGATTGTATTACCCACTTTTGTGGCTAGTAGCTGAAATTTAATAATGTAACAATTTCGGCTATTTCATATTTATTTGAAAACCCTAGACCCTATTATAATATCATCGGATTTCCTATCAATTGTTTTGGTTAGCGTAAGGTAAAAACTTTTCCATGTTTATGTGTGGGAAGTCTTACGTGATACCTTTCTTTTCAAAGGATTTTCAAAGTTAAGCAACTTTAACCTGTTACTCACACCAGACCCATGTCTGACCCGGAGTTTATCTTCTGTTTTCTTAAACTCTTGGGTACTCAAATTTTTACGAGTAGCCAAGGGATTCAGGTTAGCTTTGACGAATTGTGGAGGAGCAATGGAGCAGGAGGCTTCGGCGTTAGATATATAGTTCCGCTGTGTGTTCTCTGTGTTGGTATCTCTTGTATTGAGTTGTATTGAGTTGTATAACTGGACAGGTGTTTATAACTGTCTAGTATATGAGGTATATGTTGTGTAACTCTGATAATGATTGTAATCTATGTAATATTTATGTTATTAATATAATTTATTCGTTCCGCTGTTTAGATTCTGATGTGTTGTCTCTTTCTCCTCTTTCTTTTCTATTCTCTATCCCTTTCTTTCTTCAAGATGATACGATTTTCTGTGGTGAGAAAGTCGGGTCGTCACACTATTGAGGCGTGTCGCTAGGCGTTTATAATGTTATACGCCTATTTCGTACACAATGGAAAAGGTTCCGAGTCCTAATTCGATCGTATGGAGAAGATAGCTTTTTGGACGACCCAGTTATTATATTAAATTTTCGATATAGGTTTCTACGCATTTATCGATCATATAGACAAACGATCACTCTAAACACTACAAAAATTGAAATCTGATAATAATACACTATTACGGATTCAATGGAACTGGTTTCGTCGCATTCCAAGACGGTGCCTCGGAAGGCTATTTTTAAATTCAATTTAAACAATATATTTTTAAAACTAAGCAAAACACTTTTAAATTCAAATTTAAGGCAATCTTCAGTATCATTAATATTAATTTTACAAGCTTTCAAATTATTTTTAACAAGCCTGGAATTCCCAATTCAACAATTTTCCCAATTTTCAGTTATTAATTCAATATTTACAATATCCAATAAATAGCGATATTTGAAATTCAAGTTACACTATCATTCAAATATTTAAAATCAATTAAATATTTCAATTTCGAATATCCAAAAATCTTGGTCGTCACATTCCTCCTCCCTTAATAGAATTTCGTCCCTGAAATTACTCGTTAAGAGGAATGGTCCATAACCCGTTTACTCTTTATCCCATAACCAAACACTTTTTAACACTACCCAAACAATCTTTTCATTAAAGACGCTATCACACTTGCTAACTTCCTAAACTCATCCATAGGTCCCAAACAATACCACTTACTCAGCCATTCAAATTTAAATTCGAAACCAAATTTAAATTTTCAAAATTTTCTCAAAATTTTCTAACTCCCTAAATTTTCGAAAAATTTCGCCAGCGTCTCCTTTGTGCGGCTATCTCGGTACAACTACAAAATGCCTCTACGGGCCCCCAGATTTCAAAAGAAAACAAAACGCCAAGTGGCTAGACAAGAAAATCGTCAAATTTCATACAGAAATTCAAATACATACCTTTGCCGAGCAAATTTCTATTTATCTTCAAAAATCAAAAATCCCAATTCCCTTTTGCTTTTTAACACTTGAATCTTACTGAGCAATAATGTTCAATTACAACATTCAAAATCACTTTACACATTTTTTTACAAAAGTTTCAATATTTGATTTACTTAAGTCTTACGATGCACATATATTATACATACGCAATACCAACTCCGATCGCTCACTCGATCACACAATTTCATTTCCGAACTAGTATTGTCCACCCGACTTTCTAGTGCGGACTCAAATCTGATTTCTTGATAAAAAACCGTCATTCTCCTTGCATAGCCACAACTATGATAGAGAATTTCCAGAATCAATCAAAAATCCATATACAGGGTTCGCTGTCGAAAATCGAGTGAAAAATCCCAACTCGGATTAATATAAATATCTCAAAATCCTGTGCTCGAATTCTGGATCGAATCGCTATACGCATTAAATAATATACATACATCCTACGTATTTTTCCTGAATTGATTTGTTAGCTAAATCAATTCTTCTTTTGATTCATATCTATTTTGTTTCTATTCTCTTATCCATTATCATTCCATTTCACAACTTTACTTAATCTCCATTCCAATATTACTTAGTATATTTCCAATACCAAATTTACATAAGAATTTCACCATTCATTTCTTAAGTTCAATATAAGCATTTTATATACTCTTATATTATTACTTTTGCTTACCACTTGGTTTTTATCTACATTTAATCAATTTGGATTCCAATTCCATATAGATCCAATTTGCTTCAATTTACTAATTAATTTCAAACCTCGATACTTTTTCCCAATTTTTCATCCAGATTTCATTTTCAATTCAACTTGAATTCGATTCATCTTCCAACTCTGAATATTGAATTTTATCAACTATCTTTCATTCACATCTGGTTCATATCATTATTTTAAATTAGTTCCACTTACTAATTTATTTTAAATTTCAAACAATTTCTTATTTCCAAACTTTTATTTTTTTAGTTCACTTCAAACTAATTTTATAACTTCACTTTATTTTACACATTTTAAATTAAATATCATCCCAACATACAATTCCAATTCATCTGCTTACCCTCTTGATTCAATTGGTTTACTCACTAATTTTATTCCATTTCTTATTTTAGTTAGTCAAATCTTGACTAACTTCCCTTACACACAATTCAAATTAATTCCCAATATTCAATTTCCAATTCTATTTACTCACAAATGCAAATTCATTTGTCTATCCACAATTTTATTTAAGTAACTATTTCTCTTTGTTTCCTTAGAATTTCTTCAAATTCACTTTTACTTAACTATATTTAATTATAATCCAATTTAATTTAAATTTAAATTTCTATAAGTTTTCAATCTTTTTCCATTCCATATGCTAACCTTCTTTAGTTTACTTCATTTAATTGGCTTTCCTTTCTAACTTATTCTCTAGTCACACTTACTTTTATTTGACCCCCTTATTCTACAAATTCCATTTTTTTTAAATTATCAAACTTACTTTTATTCTGTAAATGTTCTAAACCAATTCCAGAGTATTTTAAACAATTAATCATATTTCAAAAGCATTTTTATGAAATTAGTTATATCCAAAATCCTTTGATATCAAATTATCTCTTGAATTTTAGATCCAAACTCTATTTTGCAAACACTCCAATTTAAACAATTTAAAACAATTTGGTAGTAATTCCTCTCTTGGAAACTCGAAAATGAGCATCGATGATGCTGATGATGCTACAGTCATCACCGAAGTTATTTTCCAGCGACCGAATAAAGTTCAATGCTTTTTATTCTTTCCAAAAACCCTTTCCAAATATTTTTAAATTCCAAATCTCACTAGATTTCAAATCCAATTCAAAAATATTTCCAAAATAATATCACTATTATTTCTCCAAAACTTTGGAAAACCACATTCGAATTCAAAGGAATTTAAACTTTCCCAAAATTCCAAGTTCCCAAATTCTTTCAATTTATATTCAAATATTACTCTAGAATTTTGTTTTAAATTATAAATCACATTTATAATTCACATTTAAAAATCTCATTCTGTTTTATAAATTATTTCTTAGCTTTTAGTTTTGATTTTCAATTTCTATCCCATTTCTACTCAATAATGTTAATAATTTAATATTATCATTTCCTAACAACCAAACAACCATATACTATAATAATTTACAAAAATTATTCCTTTTTATATACAAAAATAATATAGGTAAGACTATTTCATTTACCCTATTTTAAAACAATACTGTATCGGTTTATCTTGTTCAAAAGTTTAGAAACTCATATCAATGACATGACATCCCATGTATGGACCAGAATCCATAAACACTCAACCGATAAGTCAAATCAATATAAAAACAATTTTTATATTCACTAACAAATACGCACTCATATCTATTAATACACTCAAACTCATTCTAGAGTACTATGGACTCTATTTTTAATGAGTAATTCCCACCAGAGCCAAGGTTCTCGCTTAATCTTCAGCTTTGATACCAACTGTAACGACCCAATTTTTAGACGCCCGAAAATTGACATCAATACATCCATTTTATCAAATGCCAAGCAATTCGATGCCGGAATACCGAACCATTAGGGTTAAAGAAGAAGGAGGTAGAAGAGTATGTGAGAAATGTGTAATATGGATCTTAAGGCTAGGATTAACACTAGAGGGGGGAGGGGTTGAATAGTGTTTAAAGAAATTACTAAATCTTTTTGAGTTTTTGTTAATTTGAACACAAATGTATGCACTATTCAGACACAGATGTAGAAATAAAGTAAAAGGAATAAAGGAAAGAACACACCGGATTTTATACTGGTTTGGAGTTACCCTACATCCAGTCCCGCACACAAGTACAGATTTCCTTTCAAAAGCAATTGTACAATTACACCCTCGATTTCAAGGCCACGAGGTACATCACTCCAGATTCACAATCCTCTGGGTAGAGATACTTGATTTTATGGGCAACAAGTTCACCCAATTGATTTCCAAGGCTACAATCACACCTTTACTTGACTGATTTCCCTACAATCACACCTTTACTTGACTGATTTCCAAGGATACAATCACACCTTTACTTAATTGATTTCCAAGGCTACAATCACACTTTTCTCGCTAAATTGATTACAAAGAAGTCTATAACTATGAATAGCACTGAGTTCTTGTTAAGATAGTGATAGAGAATTAAACCAGAAATGATCTAGTTTGATTCATGTTGATTTCGGCAGAGTAATGGTAAGAATGTGTATAAAGAAATGTGGAAGAAGAAGAGGAGTGAAAACCAGAAGAATATGAACACAAATTCGTTCAAAACCACCCCTATTTATAGTAGAACAACAGTCATATCCATTCGTGAAGGGATATAACGAATAGTCACTTCTTTTGAAATTCAAATTTTGAAATCAACTGCTACCATGTTGACATGGGGTACTTGATTATGTCCACATGCCAAAGGAAATTTTGGTGATTTGTTTTTCTTTGAAATAACTTCTATCTTATACTAAAACTATTTAAAACTTTATAAATATACTTAACTATAGTTAAAATACATAAATAAATATAGAGAATAATATTTTGATATATATAAAATTTTACTATAATTTTATATTTATATCTAAGTATAAATATTAAACATTAAATATATTATTATTAAAAGATAGTTTAAAACCAAGGATAATTGAGGCTAAAAGTGTTAAAACCAGGATATATGTTTTTGATTCTTTTAAAAGGAAGATTTTGAAAACATTTTGAAAAAAGATATAATTTTGTAAAACATTTTGAATAAAAGTTAGCGGATACAAAACAATGTTCCACTAGATTTTTCGTAGGTTCCATCCTACTTAGGGTTTCATCTCTTTAACAGACTCGAAGTGGATTCCATTCCACGAATAAATTGGATTTTAAGATGCAGTGCTTTTCTAGGAGTTTTAACAAAATTCCTAATTAAATTACTTATCTTGAAATCTTGAACTCTTGATACTCATGAGTCTTCAATCTTGATACTCATGAGTCTTCAATCTTGATATCTTCATTCTTGAATTTCTGTGCTGTACAGTCTTCATTTTTGGTACCTGCATGGTTAAATCATGCATATACATATATATCTAAACTATAACGTTAGTATTTATTTCTTATAATCTTATTCTAAGGTTATTGTCATCAAAACCATCATCTCAAGGACTAATAATCTCCCCCTTTTTGATGATGACAACCTTTGTTTATAAAATATTACTTCTATCCTAATAACTCCTACTAAAACTAATAACTCCCCCTTAATCTATGCCTAACTATCCTATTTTATATTTCTCCCCCTTTGTCATCAACAAAAACTAACTCGATACTATATAACTCCCGCTCATTCTTGTACTAAAGTACCTGCATTAATAAACTATACAATGGAGTATATAATAGATAGATTAAGAGATAATGATACTGATAGACATGATAATTAATCAAATATCATATAAATAAATATCAATGCATATTTATAAATGTTTTGCACACTAAATATCAATCCAAACCAAACCAAATCAAATCAATCCAAGAAAACAATTCAAATCAAACAAGGCAATCAAATAAAATCAAACATTACAAGGAACTTCCACCCACCCTTCTTCTCCAAATATAGGGTCTGCTTTAATGGCATCACAATTTTCATTATCGCATCGAAATGCTTTTCTTGCTCCTTGAACATCTGCATTTGACTCAACTCTAAGTGTCGCTGGTTATGAAGAATGAATGAAAGAATATTCTTGAAAGAATTAAGACTTTCTTCAAAATTCTTGGTTAAATTATGAATTGGACTGGCCATATTTGAGTTTGTGAGAAGAATGAGAGACAAAGTAGATAAGAAATAATATCGAGTGATGAATTCTGGAAGAAATATGTATTTATAGGTGTAGAAATTCATTTGAAGTGAATAGACATAAGGTAGTTATTCAAATTTCAAATTTAAAATGAAATATCATTTCTGACCAGTACATGTCGACATGGTCAAGGGGGAATGTCGACATGGTCTAGTGAATTTTGATGGCTTATTTTGATTTTGTGAAAAATTGTGTGTATATATATATATTTATATAACATACTAACACATATTTTGGAGATAAGATAAGCTAGATAACAGAAAGGAAATTCAATTTTCATTGCATAATAAAATGATACAATGATTAATCATAAAGAATTACATGAACATTCAAATAAAACTAACTAAACTAATACAACATGAAATAAAAAGATATAACTAGTTAGAGGATGACGAAGATGAAGATAATCCAAGCTTCTTGCTGACTTTGGAGAAAAACTTGTTATTTTACCCAATTTCTTACTAACGGACCATTTAAGAATGCGTTGATTCTCGACAATAGTCTTTTGATTTTTGAGAAGGGTTTTGTTGGTTGGATTGGAAGGATAGTCAATGCTTTCCAAAGAGGTTTCACCTTCTTCTTCTTCTATTTCTATTTCATCCCCTTCTTCTTCTTCTATTTCTACTTCATCCCCTTCTTCTTCTTCCTCTTCCTCCTCTTCCATCTCCTCATGAGCCAAACGCTCTTCCTTTTCGACAAGATTCTCATAAGGTTGAAAAACAAATGGAATTTTCATAAGAGAAATATTTGAGTGATTAAAAACTTTTCTTGAAACAAATTCTTCTCCTTTGAAATCTACTCTAAAATAGTTAAAAATCCAAGTGAGATAGATTCCATGATACAAAGTGTTTTCTCCCATTTCAAGATTTTTGGGACGAAGTTCATCCAAAATAACTTGCGTCCAATTAATATCATAATTTCCAAAAATAGCAAAAAGTGCTTTTCAAACTTTTGAAGTTGGATTGTTAAAATTCCCCGATCTTGGGGTCAAAGTATGTTGCAAAAGAAGACTAACAACTCTAGCTTTTGGTCGAAAGTTTCGATTTTTGAATTCAAAGTCATCATTTCCTTCAAAAATGTGATGAAATGTCTCACGATCATTTTCATCGATATTAAAACTAGAAAGATCCATTCTCATGCTTTTGTAATTGAGAATGGTACCCAAAAGATCACAATTTTAAACGATTCTAGTGCCTTTGACACTACTCCAAATCTCATCATCATTTCCATTATAAAATCCATGGTTTAAATTTGCATAGAAATTTTTAAGAAGACTTGGATAACAAACAAGCATCAACAAGACTAAGAACTTGATTGTTTTCAAAAAGAGAATCAATTTCATAAGAAGAAAAATCTTGAAATAAAGCAAGCTTTCCGGGATGGACTTTTCCATAGTTAGCATAATTGATGTATGCTTTTATGGCTTCCGGATCATTGAAGAGTTTCTCTTTTATCTTTCTGGAAATTCTTGTTGTAGAGGGGTTGCTTGAAGAAGCCATTAGAGTAGAAAGTAGAGAGATTGAAGTTTTGAAGAGAGAGTTTGAATTTGAAAATTAAAGTGAAAAGATGTGATAAAGATAGTGAATAAATAGATTCTCAAAGGACATATTCTCTGGTCAACAGGTAGCTTTTCAGAGAACTAAATAAAGTGAAAAGGTGGAGGGAAATTCAACCATTTGAATTCAAATTTTGAATTTCAAATTCTGTACCCATGTCGACATCATGGTAGGGACCATGTCGACATGTGCCTTTGAATTTTCTTGATTATTTTTCTTAAGTATTCTAATATATATATATATATATATATATATAACTTTTAATGTCTATATATATCTGGAATATTACTAGAATTATAATATATTCCATAAAATATTATGATACCATTAAAATAAAAATAATAACAAAAAATTAATAAAAAAATAAAAAATAAAAATTCAAACAACACACCAATTCAAAATCAATCAATCAAGCATCCAATTCTAAGCATGCATTTCAACCAATTGTATTGTAAATGTGTACCTTTTTCTGAGTCCGTTTCTCTGAATTTGTCGAAGTCGTGAACGGCGGTGAAACACATATTTGAATTATCTGTCTTCTGATCATCATCGCTTGAGGACGAGTTTGAGTCATCTAGAGTAGCAGTAAATGCACGTTTCGTTTCTTTACGGAATCATTGTTTGTAGGAAGATTTTGACTATCTAGACACGGACAGTCTCTTTTGATATGGCCTGATTCGTCACAGTTGAAACATTTGATATTGTTTGGCACTACATTCTGATTTCCAGAGTTCTTGTAGTTGTTTCTCTTGAGATTATTCATCTTTTTGTATTTCAGAAATTTTCAAAAATTCTTGGTCATAAGGGCTATCTCTTCATCATTATCGCTGTTTGAGTCTGATCCATCGGTCAATGCATTGAAAGCCATTGATTTCTTTTCAGATGCTTTGCTTTCTCTTCTCTCAATCATTTGGACTTCAAACGACATTAGATTTCCAGTTAGTTCTTCTATCTTTAAGGACTGATGTCATTTGCCGCTTCAATCGCAAGTATCTTTTGATCCCATTCTGGAGTAAGAGAATTTAAGATTTTTCTGACTTGATCTTCTTCTGAAAATTCCTTTCCCAAGGATATTAGAGAATGTACAATGTTCTGAAATCTACTATACATATCTGAAATAGACTCATTAGAATTCATTTTAAATAATTGAAACTGGTTTGTGAGCATGGAAATTTTGGTCTGTTTAACTTTGCTTGTTCTTCGTGAGTAACTTGCAAAGTTTTCCAGATTTCATATGCAGACTTACAAACTGACACTCTATTAAATTTATTTCTATCAAGTGAACAAAACAGAATATTCATAGCTTTAGAGTTATTTTGTGCAACAGTCTTTTGCTCAGTAGTCCACTGTGCAAAATCGGTTGTGGGTTCAGAATATTCAGTCTGTGTGACATTCCAAGTGTCTAGTCCTATAGATTGTAAATATATTTTCATCCTATATGCCAATATGCATAGTTACTTCCATTAAAAAGTGGTGGTCTGGCAGTAGACTGACCTTCTACAAATGAACTAGTGACAGGGATAATAGAACCAGTGCTAGTAGTGTTAACAGTACCAGTGTAGGTAGCCATTTTGAAAAATTTTCAAAATTCAGATTATGAAAACTTTGAAAACCTTGCTCTGATAACAAATGTGAGAAATGCGGAATACAGACCTTAAGGCTAGGGTTAACACTAGAGGGGGGTGAATAGTGTTTAAAGAAATTACTAAATCTTTTTGAGTTTTTGTTAATTTGAACACAAATGTATGCAATATTCAGACACAAATATGATCACAGAATCAAACACAGATGTAGAAACAAAGTAAAAGCAATAAAGGAAAGAACACACTGGATTTTATACTGGTTCGGAGTTACCCTACATCCAGTCCCACACACAAGTACAGATTTCTCTTCAAAAGAAACTGTACAATTACACTCTCGATTTCAAGGCCACGAGGTACACCACTTCAGATTCACAATCCTCTGGGTATAGATACTTGATTTCAGGGGCAACAAGTTCACCCAATTGATTTCCAAGGCTACAATCACACCTTTACTTGATTTATTTCCAAGGCTACAATCACACATTTTCTCGCTAAATTGATTACAAAGAAGTCTATAACTCTGAATAGCACTGAGATCTTGTTGAGATAGTGATAGAGAATCAAACCAGAAATGATCTAGTTAGATTCAATGTTGATTTCGGTGAGTAATGGTAAGAATGTGTATAAGGAAATATGGAGGAAGAAGAAGAGGAGTGAAAACCAGAAAAATATGAATACAAATTCGTTCAAAACCACCCCTATTTATAATAGAACAACAGCCATATCCATTCGTGAAGGGATATGACGAATAAACACTTCTTTTGAAATTCAAATTTTGAAATCAAATGCTACCATGTTGACATGGGATACTTGAGTATGTCGACATGCCAAGGGAAATTTTGGTGATTTGTTTTTCTTTGAAAATAACTTCTATCTTATATTAAAACTATTTTAAACTTTATACATATACTTAACTATAGTTAAAATACATAAGTAAATATAGAGAATAATATTTTGGTATATATAAAATTTTACTACAATTTTATATTTAAATCTAAGTATAAATATTAAAAATTCAATATATAATTATTAAAAGATAGTTTAAAACCAAGGATAATTTGATTTTGAAAATAAAGATTATTTTGAGGCTAAAAGTATTAAAACCAGGATAGATGTTTTTGATTCTTTTAAAAGGAAGATTTTGAAAACATTTTGAAAACAAGATATAATTTTGTAAAACATTTTGAATAAAAGTTAGCGGATACAAAATAATGTTCCACTAGATTTTTCGTAGGTTCCATCTTACTTAGGGTTCCATCCCTTTAACAGGCTCGAAGTGGATTGCATTCCACGAATAAATTGGATTTTAAGATGCCAGTGCTTTTCTAGGTGTTTTAACAAAATTCCTAATTAAATTACTTATCTTGAAATCTTGAACTCTTGATAATCTTGATACTCATGAGTCTTCAATCTTGATATCGTCAGTCTTGAATCTCTATACTGTACAGTCTTCATTCTTGGTATCTGCATGGTTAAATCCTACACATACATATATATCTAAACTATAATGTTAGTATTTATATTTTATAATCTTATTCTAAGGTTGTTGTCATCAAAACCATCATCTCAAGGACTAACAGAATAAATTGAACAATATCAGAATCTCACAAACGCAACGGAACAATATATAATAGATAAACGACTAATCTTTTAAAACAAAAGAATTATATCTATTTTATATATTACATCATCATAGTACAATACAATCAATATCACAATTCAGGATGCTTATAATATCATGTCCTTCCAAAGCTGAATATATAGCTTACACTGCACAACGGAAATATGAATCTATAGAAATACGCCTCGTCATCTAGCTCGTCTCCTGAGCTCCACAGCAGTCCATCTAGATTCTGTATTCTACATTACTCGGTCTTACCCGAGCATTATAACAAAATAACACCCGAGTCAATCTGGAAAACCAGAGTGAGAAAACACATTCAATTGGATTATTAAAGTTTTCAAAATCCTTTGAAATCAAAGATATCTCGTAAGGCCATGCCATAAATAAACATGTCGGGTTTTTTACCTTATGGTAACCAAAACATTTCTTATAAAATCCTCTGATATTATAGTAGTGTCTATATACAAATACTTATTCAAATAGCTAAAATTGTTACATTATTAAATTCTAGCTAATAGATATACAAACAAAACCGTAAAGGCACGTAGGGAGAATGGATTTACATCAATGGCAGGGCTATTGGGGTACCGCTCGTCACAGTACGTGGTCTAGATCACTGTATCGAGAATCCACCCTGATCCCCTTCATCAGAAGACCGGAGCTACCCCTTACGGCATAATCCGAATAAGTTCACCCCATGGTTGGGATCAGCAACCGCTCACACAGCTGAAATAAAGGGACATCTAGACAGGGATGACCTTACCCTAATTGGTTGCTAGCCACTTAGCCTTGTGTGCACCTTCCCTATTTTACCCTTCCCGGTTGATGAGGCTCGAAGCTATGCATTACCTTTTTAGCACACAATCACTTAGAATGTTCATTGTCCTCCTGACGATGTTCGGAAAGCATACGTCCATAAAAGTCCGTTCCAGGTTCGAACAGAACCGAGGGCACTAATCCTACTACATCCATTTCGGAATCACCCTCAGGATTAGTAGCGATTAGCCCTTGCTCTTCACTGCTCCATCTTCGATTCCAAGCACTTGTCTTCTACATGAAAACATTCAAACCGGATCGAAGTGGTTTTCGAGAAATTAATCCCGATCCCGGCCTCTTTGAAACGATCAGCGCATTGGCCAATATTGATAGTCGATTATTTAACTATCAGATAGCATTCACAAACAACCATCAGATTTAAATAATTTTCAAATTATTTATTTCAAAATAACTTCGCAAGCTATTTTCCATACCTCAACCCTTTGAAAACAGTTTCAAACCACCTTCTCTCATGGAATAAATTTCCAAATATTGTTTATTTCCACTGAAATCACCAAGTTCAAATACTTTAAATTTTAAAATAATTTAAATCACTTTATTCTAAAATGTACAATTAAACTACTTAAACACTTGTTCAAAATATATACTTCATAAATATTTAAATAAAACTACTTTATAAAATATAAAACTAATTTAAAAAAAAGTTAAGCCAAACTAAATTTTAAGATAAGAGTTACAAAATACTATACAAGTTTTTAAATAAAATTTCAACCAAACTATCTTTAAAATAAAACTACTTTATAAAATATAAATATTAATAATTATCTTTTTATAACATAATACCAATTAACCTTTTAAAATAATTCCCACTATAACTAATTTAATAAGTATTTACCTTTAAAAAAAATTAAAAACTTAAATAATAATTTCTTAAAAACGTTCTTTTTTAAAAAACAATTTTAAAACTTTAACTTGTACTTAAAAATCTGCTTGAAAACATACTTAGCTTTTAAAGGAAAGACCCTTTTATTTCATACCTTTAAAAATAAACCTCTATTTATTTTTTTTAAACAAATTACCCATTCCTCTATAAATTCCCATCGTGAATTTATACTTTCAAATATCCACTAATATCTTATATCGCTTTATAAACTCAGTTTATAAATTCCATAGTCTCATCTTCTTTTAAAACACAATTTCAAACTCTAAATCAATTTCCAAATCGATTTCATATTTTACTCCATTTTAAAATAAATTCCTTTACTTACTCCATTTATTTCAAAACAGATTAAATTCAGATTTAACTTCTTTATTATGATTTAAAATTTCATTTTTAACTGAAAATACCAATTTCATATTTATTTCAGAATTCTTCTTTTATTCCCTTCTAAACCATTTAAATTCTGGATTTAAAAATAAATTTTTATTATCACTTAATTTTAAGAATTCATTTATTCCTATTTATTCAAAAAAAATCTCCTTTCCCACACTTGGAATTTATTTATTAGAATTTTAAAATCAACTTTTATCCTTTTCCAATTCATTCTTTAACTTATCCAAATTCTCTATAATTATTTTACTTAAAAATTTCCTATTTTATTTTCCTTTAAAAATTTAGTCTTTAACTTCTATATCTCAGTATACCCAAATATATTCAATCAAACCATAGCATTAAGTATTTTCAATCACCAATATAATCTATCCCAGATTATCAAATAAATCATATCACAGAATATTAAACAATCTAAATATTTTAAGGCATCCAGTTGGATCCCTCCAACCTGTTTCCCTACATCCATAGATGTTAGCACAATATAAAAATACCAATCCCACTTCAAGGTGGGATATCGCGGTATATGGGGTCATCCGCCATTATGCGGAGCGCATAAGGTCTCATCCGCTATATAATGCGGGAAATCAATCACTCCAATATATATATATACTACTATATAATATACCATATCCAATCAATTCAATCATTCAACCAAATATTTAAATTTAACTATTTAAATTTAAATAACAATCCAAATGAGTGAGATTAACTCACCTTTGACTATAATTTTGCAACCCATCCACAATGGCTTGTTATCTTCAGGATTTCAGACCTTGTATAACATTACATGATTTATTAATATTTGAATAAATCGAAACAATTAAATTCCCATTTGATAAATTTAATTAACCTATGATTTTATTTTAAACTAATTTCTTTTTAATAAAATAGTTTTAGTAACTAAAATTATTAAATAAGTTAATTTAACAAGCTAGTCACCTTGATACATATATTAAAAATAAAATAGAATGGCTCTTACACATCCACTGTAACATATATATATTCTCCTCTACCTATATTTAAAATTTAACAATAAGCTGATGTATTATATATATATATATATATATATATATATATATATATATTCTAACTTATATATATACATACACACACACACACACAAATATATATATATATATATATATATATATATTACAGAAATAAACTGGATAGGTTTTAAACCTTACTGTAAATTTCTTCCTAAAATATATACATTCATATATGTATTATTAAACAAATTTAAACAGCGAGAAAATAGATTGCAATGCCTCACCTCGAACTCAACCCAGCCTACAGCCTCCTTCCGACATCGGTGAATCAAAACACAGCAGCCCACCTCGCCTTGGCCACCATTGCATACCTGCGACCTAACTCTCCCCTTACTGTTGTCGAGACGCCTCCCTCGGTTGCTCCACCATGGTCATGCCCCCTATGTGACGCTCTCTCTCCCACTAATCTTTCGGTTGATGAGATAATTGTTCGAAATCTCTTCCAAAGCTTCGACCCTAAAGCTTTTGAATCGAAATCGATTGGCGGTCATAGAACGATGCGAAGCCCTCTATCTTCGATCATCAGCGCGAATCGAATGGTAGAGCAAAATGCCACGGTTGATTTGCTTAGAAAATGAGGGTTTTAGGGATTTTGAAGGGCTCGGCAATTAAAGTAGAAAATTAAAAAATGCGAACTGCTTTAATATGCCATTTTTTCTCTTCGAAGTGTTGATTTTCATTCGACGAAATAAGATTCAATTTTAAAAATGAAAGGGCTCGGCTGCTTAGTTAAATATTTTTTATGCAATATGCTCAAATTCTATCGCATGCTTGACAAATGGGGCAATATGTTTTCATTTGTGTACAGGTTAGATTGCTGTAGTGGTAAAAACAAAACTGATGCGAATAAATTTTCGACTAGAAAATATATATATTATTTAAACCTAAATTTGAATCGTCATGAAATCGTGACTTAAATTTTTTACTTTCTACGAGGCGTGCCGCTAGGCATTTATAATGTTATACGCCTATTTCGAACACAATGGAAAAGGTTCCGAGTCCTAATTCGATCGTATGGAGAAGATAGCCTTTTGGACCCAGTTATTATATCAAATTTTCAATATAGATTTCTGCGTTTTTATCTATCGTACGGCCAAACAATCACTCCAAATAATACGAAAATCAAAATCCTATAAGAATACACTATTACGGATTCAATGGAACTGGTTTCGTCACATTCCAAGACTGTTTTTTATATTCAATTTAAACAATATATTTTAAAACTGAGAAAAAAACTTTTAAATTCAACTTTAAGGCTTTCCTTATCTTCTGTATCATTAATATAAATTTTACAAGCTTTCAAATTATTTTTAACAAGCCTAGAACTCCCGATTCAACAATTTTCCCAATTTTTAGTTATTAATTCAATATTTGCCATATCCAATAAATAACGATATTTGAAATTCAAGTTAAACTATCATACAAATATTTAAAATCAATTAAATATTTCAATTTTAAATATCCAGAAATCTTGGGTCGTCACAACAACCTTTCAGATATGCTATTAACAAAGAGAAGCAATTGCAGGAGCAAAGAGATGCAACTATAGGCGAAGAGATACAAAGACACCACTCTAGGAAATTGTTCATTTCAGTCGACTGAAAGTGGCCAATTTTGGTCCAGAACTTCACGCTTGACTCAATAGGAGATTTTTGATAGGTTGGTTAACTTAGGCTAGTTAAATTAACCGAGTAAGGGTTTCAGTCAACTGAACAAAAATAATTTCCAAAAGCTTGCTTAATTCAGTGGTAAAAGCATATGCTCATCTCTCAGTCCACTCGGATTCGATTCACAGCTTCGCATATTTATAGCCAGTTTATTTTTCATCTTTTCCATCATCGTCTTGACTTGAAATAACTTAATAAATATATTAAAAGCATTATTGTATGGTTCTTATCATCAAAACACCATATAAGGTTCTTTCATTCTCCCTTTTTTTATGATGACAACCACACAACCTATAATAAAAAATAATAGCTTCCATTAAATATTTTTTATGTATAATAAGTTTATTTCCCTCAAATTTATATAGATGCCAATATAAAATATGTAAAGCACATGTTCTTCTCCCCCTTTATTATCAACAAAAAGAAATAAATGCACAAGAATATTATATTACAAAATATCCCCTTAAATATGATATTTCTCTTAAGAAATTATTCTACGTATGTTTACAATAAATGCATATAATTTTTCTCCCCCTTTATAAATAGAGACAGGAAGTATCATAGATAAGTTAAATAATTTATTATAAGTTGAATAATTTATTATCAATGGAAAGTGACGAGTATCTAATATATATGTCAAATGTAAGCAAAATGATACTCATTTTACTAAAAATATAGGGTTTGCGACTTAGGAAACCATATCCATTTGGATGTGGTTGATCCTTTAAAATATAATTTTCATTATTAATTACAGTGTCACAATAATTGCTAATGTATGATTGTCTATCATGATCAATTAAACTAGTAGAAACCATATATCAATATTAATTGTCATTAATTTAATATTCAAAGGATTTTTTCTATTTCTAAACATGATACTATCATGACTTGGATTGATTTTAGAACTATCTCTACATTTAGCACTAGCATAAATGTGTATACATGAATGCACATCCAATACTTTTTCTTCAATTACCTTGTTTATAGTCTAAACTAGTTCTATTATTGTGAGCTTTGCCCTTAGTAGTTATGGAAGATAAATCATCTTTTTCTCTATTAAAATATTTGTGATTTTCTCATTTGGTTTATCAAAAACAGCTTTGGAATCATAAATTTCTTTTTGCAAAACAATACTTTTTTAAAAAAAATTCACAGTCTTTAAATAATTCTAGATTCTTATCATTTAAAGTTCTATTCTCTTTGCAAGAGAAAAATGTTTAGAATTAGAATCATTTAAAGAATTTTTCAAAAATATATTTTTATTTTGCAAAACTTCAATTTCCTTTAAATGATCAGTATTTTTATCATTTAAGCGCTCATTTTCCTTTAATAGAAAATCTTTTTAAATAACAAATTCTTCCAATGTATTTTCAAAAACCTCAGTTTATTTTACTAAAAGCTTAGTTTCTTCCGTTAAAATACTATTTACACACACAATCATCTAATTTAGCTAAAGCGATAGAATTAACCTTCTGTGAGGCTTTAAAATCTTTTAATAACTTCTCATGCATTTGTAAAAGATCACTATATATAGAATCTAAGCGTACCAATTTCAATCTGAGATTAGTTAAACAACACATGTACCTTGATTCTATAGATTGTTGCTCGCTTCTAGAAATTTTCTTTTTCTTGGCTATCTTTGAGCTTCGACAGGATCTTCTCTTTTTGGCCATTACTCTATGATGTTATAATGATCGATAAAATTCCAGGCTCTGATACTTATAACGGACGGGGTTTTCGACTCTTAAAAATTAACATTAATACATTCTCGGTATTCACGTGCCATAAATCAAAGTGCCGGAAACACGATTGTTACGGGTAAGAAAGAAAATAAAGACAGAACAGAATCTCACATGAATGAAATAACATATATTATTTCAACATATGATTTTTACAGAAGATAACTTAAATGCATTTATCAGAGTTAAACATGGATAGTTATAAATATCTGTCCTTACAAATACGGAATTCAATAGTACATGAGTGTGGTAGAAATTAATTAACGATCTCCAGAAGAATCTTCTAACTCCATGCTCCAAGCTCTTCAAGATTTCTTCTAACTAAACCTGACTACTGAACTACACGAGAAAATTTGAGCACCCAGAGTTTAAGGAAAAAGAAAAATAAACTCCGGGTCAGTCATAGGACTGGTGTGAGAAACTCAAAATACGTATTTTGAAGGGAAAAGGCATCTTATAAGACCACACCACACATAAACACGGAATGGATTTTTACCTTATGATAACCAAAACATTTTACGTCAAATTACTTGATATTATTTGTAATGACATATCTTTGGAAACATTTGCAAATTAACTTATTAATCTTAGTTGAAATTGTTACCATTATCAAATTCCAACATATTAGGCTCGACAAACAAAACTCTTACAAGGCTCATTCAGAGAATGGATTCCATATAAATGGCAAGGTGAGGGACTACCTTCCATACAATACACCTCTAGAGGGATGTACCTAGGGTTTAGATACTGGACTCCTATACCAAGATAGAACCGTCCCACCCCTTCGTTGGATAGTACCGAATATGACATCACCCTGGTCATTACCAACCTATCTGAGACGTCTCTTAGCATACACAACATACCTGATATATAGAGGGTTATCTAGAAAGGTGATGACCATCTACTAATAGAAGCAACCTACTTATCCCTGCCGCATCTATCCTATTTTTTCCATTTCCAGTTGACGAGGCCTGAGGTAACGTTTTATCTTTCACATAGCACATTCCACTTTGAATGCCACACTGCCATTACATGATCACACAACTGATTTCTACAAATGCGTAACTCCTAAGCTCGTACGTCTCAGGAAAGGGTGTTAAGCTAAGAGAAGTTACTTTCTCTACCACCAAACAAATGATACATTCATAAAAATCAATCAATGTACTTAGAAATACAACGTTAGACATTCATCTATACAAGTTGTCCAGGAACAGGACAAACCAGTGGTACTCTCCAACGACATCCTATTAGGAGTTACCCCTAGGATTAGTAGCGAGAAGTCCTTGCACCGAAGATCTTAAATGAAGAACTACTGCCGCAAAATATGATATGATAATTTCCCCCAAGGGTCAGTGACAAGCAGCCCTACATTCCATCTTCCAAATCATTTCATATCTTTAATTCGAATATATAAATTGGTTCGAAGTGATCTTCGAATGAGAATCCAACCCCGGTTCCTTTGAACGAATCATCGATAAAAAAATTAAACCTCTATTATCTAATCCTTTGATCACTTAAAACCTTTTTTAAACATGGAATAATTCTAAATCATTTCATTTTTTACTTAGGAAAACATTTCCAAATCATTTCATTTAAATCTTAACAAATGTTTCTTAATTCAAAAACTCATAATTTTGATTGAGTTAAAACTATATTATCAAAACTATTAATTATTAAGCGAGCAGAATCTATAGAAATCATCTAATTCTAATTAATATCAATTTTCGTATTTGACAAATACTATAGGCGGAATAATAGTGAAATCACCTTTTAAATTCCATGAATAGTATGAGATCTCTCTTCGGGCTTTAACACCGAGTACAAGAAGATCATCTTCATGAAATCCAAATTGTTTAAATCTAGAAAACATTATTCTATGGAAAATTTTGATCCGACTAAATCAAATTTACTATGCCCTCCATCGGGGCTAGTATGGATAGCTAGGGAGAGCAGAAAACTGGTTTTCCAAACCCAACCCTAGACGCTATCTCCTTGACACCCATAAGGTGATCATGTTATTTGATCGAATCCAAACCATTAGACCTTTAATCATTTCATAAATCCTTCAAATTACCTTTAAAACACTTTATTAATCGGTTAAAAACATTTACAAAATATTTGGGAAAGAACGGTTGTGTTCAAAACTATATTTCAAAGTTATAAAAAAGTGGTGCGGAAAAGGTCTACGGAAAGTGTTTTTCAAGCTATATTAATCAAAATGACTTTTTATTATTAGAAAATTCATTTTTATTACTCAAATCACTTTTTAAAAATTTAATGTAATAATTATTTTAATTGGTTTAATTAGTTTAAGTAAGTTAGTTTAATAATTAGTTTAAAAATTGTTTAATTAGCTTAAATAAATTAAATAAAGAGATGCGCAAAAATATGAGGTAGTAGGCATTCAGCTTGTACATGCGTGCCTTCTTATTCATATATCATGTGCATGGAAATGTGATGATATTTAGAGAAGTTAGCACAAATAATTGAAATATAGGTATGGGAAGAAAGTGGAGTTGGTCCATGTGGCTTTGTTTACATGCGTGAGTGGGCCTTGAACTTAGGTGAGGATATTTAAATAGTTTAGTTATTTAGTTTATTAATGTAGTTAACTAATAAATATTTAATTATTTTAGTTATTAATTTTGGTTCAAAAGATTTAAACTTAAAAAATGGAAGTGGAAAATTTGTGCATAGACAAAGTTGGAAATGGATGTGTTTGGGCCTTTAAGCCATAGGTGAGATTTATTAAATTTAAAGTTAAATTTTATTTTAATTTAAATTAGTTGGTTTATTAATTAGATCAGTTAAATTTTAAACTTTAAAAGGATGGTAGTAGCTTTGGGTTCGGACGGGCTTTGCAAAATATAAGGTTGGGAATTATATTATTAGTTAAGGTATATTTGAGTTTAAATTAAATAGTTAAATAAATGCTTGAACTTTAAGAATTAATAGCTTGTCCATATAGAATCCGTTTAACCCATAGATTTCGATAATAGATTCGTATTAACGAATAAAAGACACTAGTGAAGTCTACTGACACGTTTAGGGAAGTATAAAATATTGATTAAATATTAGTGAATTTTATTAGCAGAACAAATCTCCATTCTGCTATTATAAACTACGTAGATTTAGTATTATTTGATAATTGATCTATTGATATTGATTGTTAATCGTTTAACAAATGGGTGTGTTGCTATTATTATAGTTGTTGATTGTTTGTTTGGTTGCTTGAATTGCGCTCGACTAGTTTATGAGCACTGATTATTATTTATTGATTGTTGACTGTGCTCGGCCAATTTATGAGCAATTAATTATCCATATGCATAGGCTGGGTAGAAAATAATTGTAGGCTAACACCTTGTGATTTATTTCACGATTTGACTAGAATGTGTTTAGCGATAATATTAGTTCTTTTAATTGTTATAATTAGTATAATAATTTGATGTCAATGGAATTGTTTTCAAAGTTGGTTTTCATAAATGAAAGTTTATGAAATGTTTAAAGAAATAGAAATATTTGGAAATGAATATTTAGAAGTTATTATATATATAAAATGTGGTTTATATAAAGAATGGTTTTATAAAAATGTTTTATAAAACAGAAAGAATTTTTAGGACTAAACCCGATGGTTTTAAGATGATTTTTGTAAAGGTTTGAAAATGGAAATTATTATGGATTATAAGTAATTGTAATTATAAATAATTTGCCACTTTAGGATATAAAGTGATTTGTTATGTTACGAAAGATTCAAGTAACTCATAATCTAAGAAACTAATGGGCAAAGGAGATGCAGATGTTCTGTAGCCTCGGTGTAGTCTGCACTTGGAATATAACGATGCACTAATCTATTATTTATTCAGAAGGCTTGACCCTGCGGCCTGGTTATGGTTAGAAACCTCCCGAGATTTGGTAGCATATAGTTTTGTACGCTTGTATATTGGTAACATTTCAAAAGGTGATTTGTTTTCAGATCCTGAAGTGAAGGACTAGTTTGAAAATAAAAAATATATATATATTTCAAAAATTTTGAAATAAGAATCCGGGAATAAAGTCCAAAGAGATAATTTTCAAAAAGTTAATTGAATTTTAAAAATCTAAAATTAAATATTAAGCCTAAGTGGATAGTTTGGGAATTTCTTATTGTTTGTTGCATCGTAGGCTCCATGAGTCCTATTTGCGGTAGGAGAACTACGTTGCCTTGATCTTGTTATCTATGGATACCCAATTAGTTAAGGGTACGTAGGCAGTCACAAGTGGTAGTGATGGAGCCTCAATAATAACATAACGTATTTCTGTTTATTGATTGCTATTTGTCATGTGTTGTTGTATCTTTCTAGCTTACTATTTTATTCCATATTTACATTGTTTATTGAGTTTGCAGGTAAGGTTATTATTGTTTCTCATCAGAGTTGCGCAGCGGTAGATTTACAGTTTATTTGTAGTATTTGATTTTGAGTTTGTATTAAAGCACACTGTAGAATAAATGATTACTTTGATAACTTGTACAATTAAAATTTTATCCTATACATTTAGTAATGTTGAATATTTATCAAATATTGTGTATTAAGTTGGTAGTTTTCATTCGTAATTTTAGAATGAATGGTTTTTTGGTGATTTTGACTGGTTTGAAAATCCGAGTCATCACAGTACTATTTGATAGTTGCTATAAACAATGTAAATGCAACGGAAATAGTAAAGTAGATCACATAGTTGATTTTATACTAGTTTAGACCTCCCGTCCTACGTCCAATCCAGAAGCTCCTCTTTAGAATTTCCTTTAATTAATTACCCTCGCTTCACTTGAAGGAGCAGATTTACAAACTCCGCCTGAACAATTGAACAGGACTTCAACGACGATTACAATTAGTGTAACAAATGTTACTTTCTGACACATCGTATCTTGATATACTGAATGTCACTTTGATGTACAGTGACTCCTATAACCATACCAAATGATATTGAGTGCAGGTGAAGAGGATAAGGAGTTTATTCCACCTGAACATAGGATGTGGAAATGAAGCACACTAGTCGAAATCTCTAAATCATGTGAGTTTCTTGAAATTCGGAGTATCGCTTAGAAGTTGAGAGTTTAATACTGGAAATCAAAGCGTAGATTTGTATTTCAAAATATATTGTGATTATGAATAGTTAGGGGATTATATAGTTATTATAGGGATGCCAATGTAGGAGTGAAACCTTCCAGATTCACCATTGAAAAAGAGAAGAAATTGTAGGAGCAAAGAGATGCAACTTTAGATGAAGAGATGTGAAGATACCTCTTCAGGAAATTGTGTATTTCAATCTTGATTCAATAGGCTGTTTTTGATAAGTTGGTCAACTTAGGCTAGTTCAATCCATTGAGCAAGGGTTTCAGTCGACTGAATAAGCATAACTTCCAAAAGTTTACTTAGTTCAATGGAAAATGCATGTGCTCATCTCTCAGCCCACCCAGATTCGAGTCCCAGCTTCGCATATTTTTAGCTAATTAATTTTTCATCTTTTCCATCATCGTTTTGACCTGAAATATCTTAATAAACACATTAGTAGCATTGTTGTATGGTTGTTATCATCAAAACACCATATATGGTTCTTTCAGTAGCTGCCTTGACATCTACTTCTCTTGTATCTTTGTCGTTCTATTTTGGCTTCTTCCTGTGCGGCTGCTATCGATCCATCTACCTCTTCCAGTGTACCTGCAGTTACCACTCCTATCATGATCATTACTGATCTGCTAGCTTTCATAGGTGCTCCTAATATAATGCCGGAGGGGATATCTATACTAGACAACCCGCCAGATCCCCTTACATCTTGCCTTATAGTTGTGGACTTCTTCGAGCATGATAAAGAAATGACAACTCTAAAGATGAATTCAGGCTACCACATCCGTTTGAGCATGCTCATTAGGGTTGAGCATCCAGTTGGTTTGCCGGTATTAAGGTAAAAAAATGTCAAACTATATTAAAAGCGAAAAAATAAGTATCTAGCAAAACCGAACCAAATTATTTTTTTTAATTCCATTGGTAATTTATTTAGCTGAACTAAAAAGGTGAGTAAGATAAATTACCATATTGATTCATTTACTCAAAGGGAAACATAATTTTTTGTTTAGAGAAACTTTATTGAGCATTTTTTGTTTATAAGAAAATTTAACCTACTACAACATGTAACTTTTTTAAGTAATAAACCAATTTCCAAAATTATTACAATACCATAATTTGGATAATATAATGTAAGTTTGGTTAGTTCAGTTAAACCGATAAGTAAAAATTAATTTACAAACTTAATTCAAACTGGTTCAATTTCATAACTTAATTGAAAAAAAATCAAAATTAATAGGTTTGGTTTATTAATTCAGTTCTAAACGAATAATGCTTGCCCCTAATGCTCATAACCCACTGACAGGCTATACCGCTCCGTTGAATCAGGTGCATTAGCGGTAGGGTTAAAAGAGTGAATTAAAAAATATTTTAATTAATTTGCACAGGATTGTATTTTGTGTTCATATGAATAATAAGTTTACACTAATGATATTTAGTACTTATTAATAAAAGAGTGTAGGGTATAATTTCAATTCATTTTAATTTTTATATTAAATTTGTTATTTATTTGGTATTGTTTAGTAATAATATTTTATTATTAATTTAATTTAAATTTGACTTATTAATTAAATTTTAATTTGATTTTATGTTTTAAATTTTTGTATGCCTTTGTTTGTAATACAAACATTTTAACTATATTAAGGGTAGTGACCTATCCTATGGGTAATATATGAATACATGTGATAATTAACTATTGTGAGTTATGGTGTATATGTATGTATGTGTGTACATGTATATATAAGTTAAGATCATAGGTCAATTATGATATTGTAAACATATATGTACACATATAAATATACTTATATACACTTAGTACAAATTGAATATTTTTTTATTTAGGCCATTAGTTTATTAATTAAGATTTATATATATGTGTGTCTATGAATAAGATAATTTGAAATATATAAATATATTATAATATATTTTTGGATTATATATAATCATATATTTAAAATAAATTTATACTAAATTTTACATATGTATATATGTATGTTTATTTATATTAAATTCTTAAGGATTACATATTTAATTTAGGACTTAAAATAGTTTGATTAACTCAAATAAAATATTTTCATAAAAATATTCATAGTCTGTGGTATATTTTTTAATAAAAATAAATATGAATATATATATTGTTATGTGTGTATGTGTCTATATATATTGTTATGTATATGTATATTATATAGTCTTTTTGGAAACTCTTGAGAAACCGATTTTTTTAGAGATAAAACTCAAAAACGATTTAAAAAGGATTAAAAAAATGAAAATTTTAGTTTATAATATATATACTGAGATATTAAAGTATATAAAAGTTGTTATTATTATTTAAAAACCAAAAATTAATTATATATATTGTTATCCATATATTTTCCAACTATCAAATATTCCAGAAAAATCACTAAGGGAAACAGAAACAATTAGGTTTATAGAAGATGGAGAAGCATTGAAAGGAAAAGAGTTATTAAGCCTCTAGTAGTGTTATATCAGAGAAGTATCGAGCCTATGGTTCTAACAGTATCAAGCCTCTAAAATAAAGATAATTGGCGAGCTCCTACTCAAGAGTTAAATTGCTAAAAGGAATTAGTAAATGCTTAGAGTTAAGGAGTTATAAGTGTTGTCAAGTTCGAAGAAAGTAAGGTTGTTAAGTCTTTACAATCATAAGATGTGGTGTTGAGCTTCTATAACCTCAAAGGTATCAGGCATCTAACATCAAAGATTTGTCGAGCCTTTACAGCTGTAGGGACATCGAATGCTTAAGCAATTAGCAAGCCCCAACAAAGAATGGAGATGTGCCGAGTCTTTAAGGGACAGCAAGCCTCTACAACAGTAAGTGTTGTCAAACATCTACAAATAGAATATGACGTCAAGCATCTAATAATAAAGAGAACATATGGAATTTGTAAGGTGATGGAGACGTCGAACCAGTAAATGCTTGGAAATATCAAGCTATTGCAAACTCGGAGGAATAAAAGATATCGAGCTACAACATCACAAAAGTTAGCTTAAAAATAACAAGATTGTCAAAGACGTATTAAGGGATGTTGAGCCTCTACATCACAGGATGTTGATGAGCGTGTAATAAAGAAAGAATGCCACACCACTAGAAGATGTCAAGCATCTAACTAGAAGGGAAGGCAGTTGAGTTTCTGCAAGGAAGGATGTATTGTCAAGCTTCAACAAGTAAGTAATGTCTAGTCTTTATGAATGAAGTTTCACCATGATTTCACCAAGATGGAGCTAGCGGATGTAACGACCCACATTTCATTCCACAGAAAGGTACACATTAATAAGAAAGAAAGGGATAGAAAGAGAGAAGATAGAAGGAAAAAACTAAAGAATATCATAATTTCACAGTGGAATGAATAAATTATATTAATCATATAGTTATTACATAGTATATAACATCTATCAAAGTTACACAGCTTTATATCACAATACATTAGACAGTTATAAAACCTATCTATCATACATTTCAAAATACAACATAGAGAAACCACCACAGCGGAAACACCTATATATCTACAAACGTTGAAGCCTCCTGCTCCAATTCTCCTCCAGAATTCGTCAAATCTAACCTGAATTCCTTGGCTACGCGTAAAAAATTTGACTACCCAAGAGTTTAATAAAACAGAAAATAAACTTCGGGTCAGACATGGGTCTGGTGTGAGTAAACGGTTTAAAGTTGCTTAACTTTGAAAAATCTTTGAAACAAAAGGTATCTCGTAAGACCTCCCGCATATAAACATGGAAAAGTTTTTACCTTACGATAACCAAAGCATTTGACAGGAAATCCAGTTATATTGTAATAGGATCTAGGGTTTTCAAGTAAAATACAGAAATAGCTGGAATGTGTTATATAATAGGGTCTAAGGTTTTCAAGTAAAATACCGAAATAGTTGGAATACTTACATCTCACGTTCCAACATAGTTGGGCACAATCAATACGTACGGCACTTATTGGAAATTGGATTCCATACAATGGCAGGGCTACTGGGGTACCGCCCATCCCAGTACGTGGCCTAGATCACAGTACGGAGGATCCACACTAAATCCCCTTCAACACAAGGCCGGAACCATCCCTTACTGGATAGTCCCGAACAAGACAACCCTGCAGTTGTTTGCAACCAACTGCCCACACAGGCGAATAAAAAGGAATCTCTAGAGGAGGGAAATCTCGTCCTGCTTGAGCGCGACTCACTTAGCCTTGCTGCACCTCCCCTGTTTTAGCCATTATCGGTTGATGAGGCATGAGGCTACGATTACCTTATCAGAAAACATCACTTAGAATGCTCATCGACCTCCAATGACGGTGTCTTGAAAGCATTCAATCCATACAAGTTCATTCCGGGTTCGAACGAAACCAAAGGCACTATCTTGTTACACTCATTTTGGAATCACCTTTAGAGTTAACGACAATAGCCCTTGCACTCTAAATCTTCATATCGATCATCACTTGAGATTCACAACCTATCGTTTAATTTGGATCGATGTGGTTTTTGGATATCCAAATTTGAAAACCTGATCCCGGTCTCACCGAAATCCAAAACGCCGTCTTTTAAGGTCAAGTTGTTTTAAATTAAAACAATTTAATTCATTATCTATATTCACATAGATAGATAATTCACATTATTACAAATAGATAATCCATGTCATCACAATTCAATCAAAGCATCTCATATCACCAAGCAACACATATCACATATCAAAGATATCAAAAATCAAGGCATTCAACACCATTCAATCATCCATAAGCAAGATTAATTAGTTACACCATCTCTAATTAATTTAAAATAAATTAAATTAATTACTTCCATTACTATAAATCCTACTTACTTAAATTAATCAATTACAAACCAATCAATTAACCATCCTTTAATTATCCATCTTAATTAATCATCCTTGATTAATTATTTTTCAATTACATTAAGTAATTAGCCTTTAATTAATTACACAAATTAATTATCCTCAAACAATTACAATAATTAACCTTTAATTACTCCCATTAATTAATTAACTATAATTAATTACAATAACCCTTAATTAATTACATTAATTAATTATTCTATAATCACTTATTATTGATTGATTATCTTTAATTAATCACATTAATCAACTCTTAATTACTTTCATTAATTACATTAATTAATGATCCACTAAATACCTCTTTAATTAACTATTGTTTGAATTAATCACATTTAATAATTAACCTTTAATTAATCACATTCACTAATCAACCTTGATTAATCATATTTAGTAATTAACTATTCTTAATTACTTCCATTAATTAATTAACTCTTAAAATTAATTAATTCTTTAATTAATTACACTAAGTAATTATCCTTCTTATTAATTACACAAAGTAATGAAACCTAAAATTACTTCCATTAATTAATTATCCTTCAATTAATTACATCCAATAATTACCCATTAATTACTTCACTAAGTAATTACAGTTTATTAATTACATTAAGTAATTATACTTAACAAATCATCAAGTGATTATCTTAAATTAATTAAACTAATTAATTAACTTAAACTAATCACATTAATTTAATTAATTACATTGAGTAATTAATTCCTTTAAATACTTTCATTAAGTAATTATACTTTAATTAACCATTATTAATTAAAAATTAATTAAAACCTAATTTTGGTTAATTAATCTCTAATTACCAAATAATTAATGCTTAATTGCAACTTAATTAATCTTCAATTACTTAATTAATTAATTTCTAATCATTAATTAATAATCTTTACTTATCTAATTAATGATCCTTAATTATAAATTAATTAACCTCTAATTAATTAACTTATAACCCTTAATTATTAATTTATTAATCCTTAATCATTAATTAAATTAATTAATTACTCTTTAATTACCTTATTAATTAAATTAACCTCAAACCATTAAGTCTTAATCAACTTTAAGATAAAACATCATCCTTATGAATGACTTAATTATCATAAATCATATTTAAAAACATTTAATTATAAAATAAACTTACTCATTAAATCATTTAATTTTTGATTTAAAATAACAAAATCAAGTTAAACAAATTTTAAACATTTACTCTAACATTTAAATCTTTGGAAATACTTCTTTAAAACATGTTTAAAACATATTGCTTGGAAAACAAATTCATTTTCAAATATACTTAAATCTTTAAACTTGTTTAAAGCATTTTGTTTTTATAAAACTTTATTTTTCAAAACCAGGTATCAAAAATTATTTTTAAAACTTATTCGCTTAATATATTTAAAAACTTGCTTAAACATTTTCTTTGGAGAAATTTGTATATATTATAATTTGGAAAACTTGTTTTATTATATAAACTTGTATCTTTCCTTATGTTTAAAACTTGAAATTTATGCTTTAATAAAAACTGTACAATCATTACTAACCTATACACAGCTAGCTATAACCCGAGACAAAATGATCACTTCCTCGTGTAAAACACGAGCACTCGCGCTATCTCCTGCATCGAGACACCCATGCAATCGACTCGAGAAAAACACGATTAAACCCCGATGCCACATCTTCTTCCCAAAGCTATCTATACCCAGACCCAACAAGGTGCACCGTGAACGTGCACGGTGATCAGGCCGACTCCATCACCTCGTCGACCCTACTCGCAAGTCGATGGCGACCCCTGCTATCTTCCCAACCAACTAGCTATGCCAAATCACCAGAGAAACTAAAATGAACCCTATCGACCCCAGCCTGGAACAACGCCCATCGGAAAAACATCCATCAACGCTGATCCCGATCTCGATGAACCCCATTGTTCTCACCGTAGGTTCGCTACGACCTCCAGCAATGTTTCCCCATCACGCGATCGCCTCCGATCCCCCATAGCAGTCGCACAGCATTGCAAACATCGACGAACCAAACCCATCACTAAACCCAACCTTGCCTCCGATAGGCCGCCTCGATCACTAGAAAATCCACTACCATTCTTCCTGGATCCATCCACCTACCAGCTTCCTTCGACAACAAAATCGACGCCGTCCACCACGCCGATCGCCAGAAATTGGCGATAGACCCAAAACCCTTCAACTCTGATTATCTCAAAAATTACTTAACTAAAAATTGTGATTTCAGTACCTAAATTCATGATTTTCTGTCTCTAACCTGAATCTATAATCCAATTCAGAAATTAAGATGTTTGATTTTAACTTATATTAAGATCATTACTATATTTCTCTATATTTTGAGTTATTTACAACATATAAAATCCTGAAATCTTTTTTAAAATTAATGTTACCAAGTTACAAAACTTTTTACTTTAAAGATCTTAGTCTAAAATTCATTTGTTTGGGAGATATAAAATTCTTTGTTGATGAAGGTATTAGTGTAATACAACAAAGTGGTGATCATCTATCTATACACAGGCATTTCACATATATGTATACACAAACATTCAAATCCAAGCATACATGCAAACATTTCATATTATATTACTTCAAGATTTCATTCATGCATCAAAGTTAAATCTCAGATTTGAAACTGTTTTTAAATTAAAAGTTTGCTCACCTGAAAATAAACAGAGAGCATATTATTGAATATTGATCCTGGAACTTACAAATGCTTTTGAAAACTGCATGTTATGATTTGGGAAAAATACTTGAATTGCTTTAAATTTTGGAACTTGAATGCTGATCTTTTGAAAATTGAAGCTTTGATGATATAAGCTGAAGATTTGATAAACTATTGTTTACTTTGCTTCAGATCAGTTATGATTGCTTTTATTCTTGATTTTGAAAATGGTTTACAGGTTATTGAATTGGGTTACTTCTGGTTTGAGAACTGTTTGATTACAGATTTGTTTTTCTTAGCTTTTGAAAAGAGAATAGCAAAAGAATTGAAGAGAAGAAGCATGTTTTTATAAAGGCAAAATTGTGATTTATTAAAATAAAATAAAATAAAAGTAAAAAGCGACACTTGTTTAAAACTCACCATTTGTCATTAGCATTTTCTTATCATCTAACACTTGTTGTAATCAAGCCTTTATAAATTTACACTTGTCATTAGGTAATTTGTATTTATTTTAAATGCTAATATAAAGCTTTTATACTTAATTTACTAATTAATAAATACTTATCTAAATTTATATATATATATTTCTTTAAAGAAAATATTATAAAACAAATTATATACAAATAAAATCTTATACATATATTTTTGAACCCAAAATATTTTAAAATATCTATCTTTTGAATTTCAAATTTAAATCCAAATTCAAATTAAATTTAAAAATCCAATTTAAAATCAACTTATATATATACACATAACAACACATTTAATATGAAAATGACAATTCTATTTTCTTTAAAATCTGTTTATATCTATATATAAAAACAACACATTATTATTATTGTTTAAAAATAACAGTCTTGCCAATTTTAAATAATTTATAAAGGGAATTATCACATAATTTATAAATTACTTATATTATTAAATGAATTAATATATCATATGTTTTATATGTTTGTGCATTGTATTTTAAACTTTTAAATATATTCACAAATCATATTTATCAAGAAATATTAAAAAAATGCAATACAAACCCATTTGTTAATCTTATTTAAATTTAAACTTAAGTTAAAATATATTTTAAACTATTAAACATTTACCTTAAGTAATTTGAAACTATATGGTTATTTATTTAAATAACCTTTGAAAAGTTTTATACTAAATATAATCATAATTTCCAAATTAACAAAATATATATTAGAATTTGAAAACATGTTTTTATTTGTTAAATTCAAACCAAAGCTTTTCTATTTACAATGTATACAAATATATATATATATACACATTATAAATAGAAAACATTTTATTAACTTTAAAAGATAAAATTCACCAATTAAATATTTATAAAAGAAGATTACTAAATCAATTTAAATACTTGTCAACAAAGATTATTTAATCAATATTGCCCAATATAAATAGTTATAAAGCAAGGTTATCAAATTGTATTGTCTATTCAAATTATTATAAATGAAGATTTATCAAATTGTTATTGTCAAAATTCTCAGGTCATCACATTCCTCCCCCCTTAAAAGAATTTCATCCCCGAAATTTAGAAGCAAGGATAATTTGATAAATCCAACAACGATTTCTTTCCAAACAGCAAAGCATACATATCTGCCAGATACTAACAACCACAACAACCAATTTATTCTAACACACAAATCTAACTATCTAGAAGAAAAAAATTCTAGATAGGACTTCCTAATACTATCTAGAGTTTTCCAGGTACAAACACTAGAATACTCGCTCTACTAAATCCAGACTATCTACACCACTAAGCTTCCGAGCCCCTACTCATCAAGATCCACAATCTGACAAGATATCTGACCACAGTCAAGTCCGACTCAACTACCAAATCCTCCTGAATTGCAGGTTCCATAACCAGTGAGGGATTATACACGTACTCCCTTAGAGATACGTGAAACACAATGTGAATCCTAGTCATCCAAACTGGAAATTCAATCCTGTAGGCCAGAACACTTATCCTTACAAGAACACAGAAAAGATCCAACATACCTCGGAGCTAGCTTCCCAGTCTTACCAAATCTGATTATTCCTTTGACCAGAGAAAACTTATCCAAAATCAAATCTCCAACTTCGAAATCCAAATTCCTCCATCTCTTATCCACAAAACTCTTCTAACGATCTTGGCTGTCTTCATCCTTCCTTATCAGCTCAACCTTCGCTGATGCTTCTTGCAAATTGGATCAAAAATAAACCAACAAAATGATCCTCTCAAGATCTACCGAAATCAAAAACACAAACCCTACTCCACAATCATCGGTAGACTTCAAAGTTACTTCTCCCATCCGGAAAAGACAAAACAGATGCACTCGCCAATCTTTCCTTCATATCCTAAAAAACTTCCCTAAGAAATCCTCTAATCCAAGAAAACTGCAAACTTCCAAGGAGTCTAGGGTTGCTTCCACTATAGAATAGCCGCCATATTTCTTCCGCTGCGTAACTCTGATCTGGAGTAGATGAATATGCCGATGATGAACACGATCACAAACTTGTCCAACACATCTTGGAAAACACGGTTTAACAGATCCATAAAGAGAAAACTCAAAAGTTCCATGATATCCTAAGCTGCTTCACCCAATCTTCTCTCTAGGAGCCATCCTTCTATTTAGCTGAACCACTGGTATCACTCCTAGAATCCTAGTCGATACGAAAACTCAATCTCCAGATGCTATGGCAAACCTTGACTTCTATGAGGACATCCCGAAAAACCTCTAACAACTCGATAACTCCTACATTTCCTAGAGATGCCTCGATCCCAAGCAAAAGATTACCCAAGAGAACACTCAACTATCGCAAGTCACTTTTGCGATCCTACCCAGACCAATTTCCAAGGATACTATTCTCTATTTACCAATCAGAACAGCTTATGCTTATCTAGCCAATCCATCGAAGAAATGGGTCCACTCAGCTGCTTCTGAACTCCATCTCAGAACACTGCTTAGCCAGATGACCTTCTTGTCGGCATCTAGAACACCTCCGAGCTGCACTGCTGACACTTATGCCAAAGACTTCCTATCCAATGCTCTTCAAACCTTAAAATCATATCATCCAATTCTTCAAATGAACCTTGAGATAGGTAGACATCTCCTTAAGAAACTTGGGCGTCAACCCAAACGCAAACACCCTGCTGAACTTAATCTCATTATCGATGCAAACACACTTCCCTAAACTTGCTCCAAAAGAAACATCATCGGAAACATTCATAGTTCCTGCACCTCACCATGCAACTGCTTCTTCCTAAAGTTTCCAAGATACCATCACTCACTTCTGCTTAACCGACAGATTCAAATTCTTACTTATCCAAACTTGCACTCCAATGATGGACTTTGATCCTTAAAAAGGTTTCCTTCAGAGATTGCTGAAATCCTACACCATGCAAAGCTCACTCGAGGCGGTATTGGGTTTATAACCTCAGCAGATACTCTTCCAACCTCAATCACTTAGACTTCTTCCGTTGGTAGTCATGCTACAAACACCACTATCCTTCCTACCTCTAGAACTCATATTGGAAAATCTGAACAGGTAACCCAACAAACAGGTAGAAATATATATATATATATATATATATATATATATATATATATTAAAATTACAAGTACGCTCTCACAAGAAAGAAACCACTCCAAATCCTAGGTATTCACTCAACATAGCGCTCTGATACCACAATGTAACGACCCGCCTTTCATTCCACAGAAAGACGCATCATTAATAAGAAAGAAAGAGATAGAAAAGAGAAAAGATAGAAAGAAAGAACTAAACAATATTAAAATCTCACAGCGGAACGAATAAATTATATTAATCACATAGTTATTACATAGTATACAACATCTATCAGAGTTACACAGCTTTATATCATAATACATTAGATAATTATAAAACCTGTCTATCATACATTTCAAAATACAACACAGAGAAACCACCACAGCGGAAACACCTATATATCTACAAACGCTGAAGCCTCCTGCTCCAATTCTCCTCCAAAATTCGTCAAAGCTAACCTTAATCTCTTGGCTACTCGTAAAAAATTTGAGTACTCAAGAGTTTAATAAAACATAAAATAAACTTCGGGTCAGATATGGGTCTGGTGTGAGTAAACGGTTTAAAGTCACTTAACTTTGGAAAACCTTTGAAACAAAACGTATCTCGTAAGACCTCCTGCACATAAACATAGAAAAGTTTTTACCTTACGATAACCAAAGCATTTGATAGGAAATCCAGTTATATTACAATAGGGTCTAGGGTTTTCAAGTAAAATGCAGAAATAGCTGGAATGCTACACATCACGTTCCAACATAGTTAGGCACAATCAATACGTAGGGCATTATTGGAGATTGGATTCCATACAATGGCAGGGCTATTGGGGTACCGCCAGTCACAATACATGGCCTAGATCACCGAAACGAGGATCCACCCTAAATCCCCTGCAACATAAGGCCGGAACCATCCCTTACTAGACAGTCCCGAACAAGACAACCCCGCAGTTGTTTGCAACCAACTGCCCACACAGCCGAATAAAAAGGAACCTCTACATAGGGGAAATCTCGTCCTACTTGAGCACGACTCACTTAGCCTTGCTGCACCTCCCCTGTTTTAGCCATTCTCGGTTGATGAGGCTTGAGGCTACGATTACCTTATCAGAACAAATCACGTAGAATGCTCATCGTCCTCCAATGACGATGTTTTGAATGCATTCAATCCATACAAGTTCGTTCCGGGTTCGAACGAAACCGAAGGCACTATTTCGTTACACTCATTTTGGAATCACCCTTAGAGTTAACGACAATAACCCATGCACTCTGAATCTTCATCTCGATCATCACTTGAGATTCACAACCTATCGTTTAATTTGGATCGATATGGTCTACGGATATCCAAATTTGGAAATCCGATCCCGATCTCACCGAAATGCAGAACGCCGTCTTTTAAGGTCAAGTTGTTTTAAGTTAAAACAATTTAATTCATTATCTATATTCACACAGATAAATAACTCACATTATCACAAATAGATAATCCATATCATCACAATTCAACCAAAGCATCTCATATCACCAAGCAACACATATCACATATCAAAGATATCAAAAATCAAGGCATTCAACACCATTCAACCATCCATAAGCAAGATTAATTAGTTACACCATCTATAATTAATTTAAAATAAATTAAATTAATTACTTCCATTACTATAAATCTTGCTTACTTGACCATTAATCAATTACAAACCAATTAATTAATCATACTTTAATTATCCATCTTAATTAATCATCCTTGATTAATTATTCTTCAATTGCATTAAGTAATTAGCCTTTAATTAATTACACAAATTAATTATCCTCAAACATGTTCAGTAATTAACCTTTAATTACTCCCATTAATTAATTAACTATAATTAATTACATTAACCCTAAATTAATTACATTAATTAATTATTCTATAATCACTTATTATTGATTAATTATCTTTAATTAATCACATTAATCAACTCTTAGTTACTTTCATTAATTACATTAATTAATGATCCACTAAATACCTCTTTAATTAATTATTGTTCAAATTAATCACATTTAATAATTAATCACATTCATTGTAACGACCCATAAAATTTTAATAAAATTTTAATGGTTTTATTAACGTCTTTAATTGAATTTTTGAGAAATTTTAAATAATAATATTTTGAAATAAAAAATTAATATTTGGATTACGTCCAATTAAACATAGCAGATGGTAAAATTTCAATAATTATATGGAGGTTTATTTTATTGAGTAATTCTATTACATTCAAGTCCGTTAATAATTGTTGATAATAAAGTATTTTCCAAAACTGAATATTTTTACATAGAAAAATTCTAAATCATCTTCTGACTGAGACGTCATTTTTTTGTTTTTCCAAATTCGGACTTTTATAGCTCCGTCGATCTTATGTTTCCACGTTTTTGCTGCATTTTCCGCTGCGAAAAACATGAATTTTTATAATTCAATCGTACCACTGATATCCATATACCGTTTTGATCGTCTCGTCATGCTGATCTCTGTGGTATATTTATTTCTGTATTTTGAGGACTGGCTAACGACGGAAACAATAAAACGGTGCGTCGAATTGGTACCGAAAATTGTGACCGTTAATTTTCCTTCACTTTTCAAATTTGTAACGTACAACCTAGACCACACCAATAAATTACTTTGAACCTTTCAGCTGAATCAACGTGAGACTATACTGTTTCCTTTCTTTTTTCGTTGTTTATATATTTATTTCGGTACGTTTACTCTGCCTTTTCCTTCTTTAATATACTTATAAAAGCTTAGACCAGCATTCTTCCTTCTTTCCCAAATCTGGTTTCTAATCCCTCAATTTTCGTGCCTTAATTTACACCACTACAGGACATTTATTTATGTACATTTCACTACGTTTTTTTAATATTTTGTTAAGCTGCACTTTTTCTCTCCTTCATTTCTTTCTTCCATCTTGATTCTAAAGTCTTCTGCGAAACAAAATATATCACCGCATCTTCTACATTCCTACTTTCTTTCTTCATTTTGTACACATATTTTTTTTCTTTTTCTCTTTTCTCCTTCCTTACCTCACGTCCTCGACGTGGGCATCCGACCTCAAATCCCTACCGCCCACCACCTCCATGCCGAAGCCGCACCTCCACCTAACTCAGCCTCGCCACCAACCAAACATCTCGCCCTCTTTCCGTCCACTCTTCCATCCACGCAACCCCTCTACGGCTTCTCAATTCTCCCCTCCGCTGGCCCGCCTTGACAGCCTCCATGTGCGTAGCACCCCACCAAGCGGCAACTAACCCAAGACTTCGAAGCCACCACAACCTCCGGTCACGTCAAGCTTCGGCACGCCTCACAAAATGGCAGGCGCGCAACAACCGCAGCCTCGGCCTCTGCCCTGGCCACCGCCGCCATCTACCCTCCTTTAGATCCACCGAGCTCCACATCTCTCCACAAAGTGACTGTCCCCTCTCCGTCTCCACCCTTCGCCTTCCTCTGCCTCGACCACTCAACAGCCGCTCGATCTACCTCCTCTTCTTTTGTCCACCGTGATGTATATAAAGGTATTATATATATATATATATATATATATATATATATCCATTATGTTGTACTAGTTTTGTATATATAGGTTATGTATATATATCAAGTTATATGTGTTTTGTTTACATATAATACTGTGAAATATACGGGTTCAACTGCTTTTTATGTATAAGAACTATGTAAGTTCTATGTTATTTTGTTAGTCACGTTTAGATTTATATAGGTTGTTCAAAATTTGGTTATTGATATATAAGAAATTATGTCGGCCTGCCTCTATATTATACTAGTATTTAATATATTATTTTATGAATTGTCACTTGATAAGGGTATAGTCTATATATATCTTATTTATGTGAATTTTATTTGCTGGATATGATTATACAGGAAGTGTATACATCTATATAATATTAAGTTATGTATACGTTGATATATATAATTCTAATTTTTATGTATGTCGTATTCTATAAGTGTATACAATTTACAAATCAAGTTGATTTTTTATGCATTCTTGTTTATACGTATATGTGGTATAGGAATTGGGAGATATATGTATAGTTTTATAAACTATTTTTTTCCTTTTGTGTTTGTATTTTAGTTATATAGTTGTATAAGCATACGACTTAGATCTGTACAGTTAGAAGAGAGTGGTTATATTAGTTTATATTACTATGTTTATATGTCGCAATATGATATGTATGTCTAGTCTATTATATCTGTTGTTTTAATTCATATATATAAGTTGCAGTAATAAAACAAATGATGAGTATGTTCTCATATAAATGATATCTGGAAATAGTTTTTGGGTTGAAATAATATAGGTGTGTCAGTTAACTGGTTTATATATATAAGGGTTGTATTAGTATTTTTGAAAAATATGTATATTTATATAATAAGTTATACTTACATTCATCTTAATAGTCGAAAAGTATATATATGTATATTTATTTCAAATTATATATATATATATATTATAGATGAGGTTGTTTATTATATATGTTATATTTAAACAATGATTTTGGAAAAAATACACAAATATATTAAAATTTAATTTGCGTTGAATTTAGAATATGATATTAATATATATATATATAGTTATATATGTATAAGTTCACTTTTACCATTACCTTCATCGATTCCGTTTTGATTTGACTTCCTAAATTCCTTATTTATCAGCTTTGTCCATCCAATTCCATGCCAATCTTCCTTTGCTTTGGAAGTTGTAGCTTATTTTTTTGTCTATTCCCTCAAGACTCGAAAGGTGAGCAATCACTCACGATTAACGTTCTTGCATTTATTAAATTTGATTTCCATTGAAACGAAAATTGAAATATGCTGCTGGTTTGAACTGTTAATTTTTTAATTATTGTTAGATATGCTATTATCTGTAATTGTTCACCTGTGGGATATGACACCATATCCTATTGATTATATTTTATTTAATTACTGATGATATATGCATGTTGTTATATGTTAAATTATACTTGTTATCACTCTGTAAGTTCCCTATTAGTATAGAATTCACTATGCGTTGAAATGATACATGCCCGAACGGACTTTAGAATAGTAGAAAATTGTTATGGGTTGAAATGATAAACCCAAGAGATTTTCATTGAAATTGAATTTGGGATTGCGGGTCGAAATGATATCTACCAATATATTTATTTAAATTACGGATTGAAATGATAAATATCTGTATCACTTGACCATAGGAAATGAAATATATACAGACACCGTTGGTCCATATATATACATGTTTTGGAAATAATTTCTATGGTTGTGAAAAAGAATTTTGGATTTTAATAAATATTGATTCTTAAAATATTATATATAAATGGTAATTTTATATGTAGATTTAATAATATTATTATTGAGATTGATTTAATCCATATAATATGTTTAAGTATTTATGTAAATCTACGTAAAAAAAATAGATTGTGGTAATAATTTGAACTAGTTAAGGTTGGGCAGATAAAGTTGAAATAAGTGAAATTGTATTTAATTAAGAACTCTTATAAATTAAATTGAATTTGAACTGTTAAATTTGAAGTCTAAGATTTGATTTTACAACTTTATTTTTGATTTAAAGTGATTAAAGGGATATTTCAAGTTTAAACAAATCGAAAGGAATATTTAATTTAAAGGTAAATTTAGGTTATTTAAATAATACTGAATTTGTTAAGTGAAAATTTCAAGACAAAATAATAATGAGGTTAAATCGAGATCTATATGAAACTGTTAAATTGAACTTTGGAACGTTGAATATTAAAGCTTTGAAATATATTAGAATTTAAATGGTTTATTTGTGATTCAGATCTGCATTTGAAATCAATATAATGTGAAATCGTTATTTAGAAACTGAATTGAATTGAAATTGATAACTTGACAATGAATTAAGTTTGAATTTGGAATTCGTGTTGATTTGAATCAATTTGTGAAATTTGAGGAAATTATAAATACTTTACTTTATAAATTATTTAATATATATATATACACACTATTTGGAAGATATGTATATTTGAAATGAAAATGATATTTTGGTTTTGAAGTATAAATTAATTTGAAATGACCACGATGTTATAGTGTATATTTCTACATTGTAGATAGCTCCACGGATCCTTAGAGGATGGTTATCCCAAACATCCTCTAAGTTACCTGGATTGCAGTTGATATTTCACTTGAGTTAGATTTATTGATATAAGAATGTTAATCCTGACTCGAGTGTTTTGTGTTTTGCTTTACGCTCGGGTCAGACTGAGTGATACAGCATTAGAGACTCACTTTTGGAGTTCGGAGCTTTGTTTGGAGATCCAACTATCAGCTTCCAGCTTTTCAGATGATTGGTTCAGAGAAGTCATCGGTTCGTACTGAAGACTTCACTGTATTTGAGATATTCTGATGTATTTTATTTCTACCATGATGTATATAGTAGCTTCATGAACTACTATTCTTTATCTATTCCGCTGCATTATATTACTCTGTATTCTGTGTCTGTGATTGATTTATTTACTGCATATGCTGAGTTTTACCAAATATATGTTAACAATCTGATATTTTGAGCAATTCAAGTCCGACATGTATGGATGCGAATGGTTAGAAATACCAGGTCGTTACAGTTGGTATCAGAGATTTGGCTCTTGGTAAAAGTTAGCATATATGGTAAATTTATTTACAGAATCACTTTCGTTCGAGTTGAATCTCTTCCTTTTGAGTCGATTTCTTTTGAACTTTAGAACGTTCCCTGTGGTTCCAAAATTCATTCTTGTCTCTCTCTATTTATATTCTTTTGATTCTGGAGTATCCAATGACTCCACTGAATGATTTGTAAAGGGGGTGAAGCTCCTTTACAATTGCATTGATTCACCGGAGATTTATGTATCCCTCGGTTTAGATGCTACTATCTCTTGTTATGCCGAATTCTATCTCTTGTTATGTCGAATTCTATCTCTGGCGATCGAATGTCGATTTGCCCCAGAATTCTGCACCGATCTTATTTTGAAATCACGGTTGACCGGTAAAGGTCGCCTATGATTTATGTAAGTATATCCATCTTCTATTTCATTCGAGCCTATCTTCGAATCAGAATTCTATTTGGTTAGAGTCCCTCTAAATTGAAATTCTATCTTTGTTTTGGAATCCATTCTTGAATCTTCCTTTGATAATCGGGTTTGTTTGTATTTTAGAAATCGTTTAAAACATCAAAATTATTGCTTTGATAAGTATGATTATATTCTATATATAAAAGTGAAATGTTTTCGATAAGGATTGTATACCATTTAAAAACGAGAATTTGAAGTTTTGAAAGGATTTGGATTTTGAAAATTTTATAAGAAATTGATTTATATAAAAATGATTTATAACTGAAGGGTTATGAATTTGAAATTTGAGAGATTGAACTCCGGTAATTTGAAAATTGGTTTTAGGATTTTGAAAATATATAGTAATACTACTTGAAAGTATTTTCCAAATAAGAAATGTTTCAAATGTTTCAAATAAGTTCTAATGATTTCGAAGTAATTTAAAAGAAGTTTTCAAGAAAATAGAAGTCTAGAACTCACTAGTATCGCTGGAAAATAATTTCGGTGATGAGTGCACGCATCATCGACATTGATTTTCGAGTATCAGGGTCGGGGAGAGGCCACTTTAGTAGCTCTGCTATGCGAGTGATTTTGTGAAACCAAATTTTGATTTCAAATTTCGAAGTATGATTTGATATTCGGATGATATATGTATATAGATTTGAAATGATTTGAAATGATTTGAAGTGAACCCGGTGTTCAGTCCTCGAGTTTTGGATTTGATTTAGTATAACTCTATTTATAAAAAAATTGATTTACTGATTTGTTGTTGATTTCCAACTCTTGGATTTGAAATTTGATTTCACTGACTATTTTGAAGGTTCGAACACTTCCAAATCAAGGTTTAATTTTTCAAAGCTAAGAAATTTTCAAAAGGTAAATTGGATCTTCCATATAGAAATAAATAGTTTAAAGGTTTTAAAGGGATGGTTATAAATGTTGGGCATAATTGATTTTGAGAAAAAAATTTGGTTTCGAAAACAGATTGAAATAAAAACCCAGTATTTATATGATGATTTTGGAAATGAATTTGTTTGACCAAAATTATGTTAATTTGGTAGCTAGGATTATTTTCTAAGCCCATATTTTGGAAACTTTGAAACTGGAGATATTTAATTTGGAAGAAATAATTTGGTGAAATCGTATATGATTTTGAAACTGAACTGATATGGAAACGAATTGAAATTGAGAATCTTATTTTACTAGATACTTGATTTGGGAGTTATCGAACTTATATAAAATTGATTTGTATAAGTATGAAGCTGATTTGAAAACTATTGATTTGAAAAGGTATTCAATTTGAAAAGTGAAATCTTATATAATCGAAGTCTATATAAGTGTGATTTGATATACTATTGATTTTGGAAAGTATTTGATTTGAAAATGGAATTTTATGTATAATGGACTTCATATCAGTATGATATTTGAAAGTGATTTGAAAAGGTACTTTATGATACATATTTTCGAAGTAAAGATATGGAAAGTGCCTTCTGCTTGATATCCACTTTGTGGCCACATTGTGGATTCATTCTATCGATATTATTCTCTTTGATTTTGATTTTCCGGATGTGATACTCGAGTGTCCTACCATGGCGTAACCCATGGTCGTTTTCTTTGGGTAGCGTAATCCACAAGGCAGAGATTGCTTAAAGGGTATGGATGTTTCCTGGGGGATCCAAGTGTAACCATTGTTACGTATCATGCGGACGACAGTTTGTTATGGTGGCGTAATTCGCAAGGCTGAGATTGATTAAAGGGTATGGATGTTTCCTGGAGGATCCAGGCGTAACCCTTTTTATGTATCTTGCGGTCCACAGTTTTGGTTATCATGACGAAATTCGCAAGGCAAAGATTGCTTAAAGGGTACGGATGTTTCCTGGGGGATCCAGGCGTAACCATTGTTATGTATCCTGCGATACAGGTGATTTATTTGGATTGCACTTTCCATATTGGTTTTGAAGGTTTTTCAAGTATTTTCACTGGATGTTCAAACAGGTCTACTAAGTACTTGAAGAATTCTAGCTTTGCGCCAGATCAACGCATGGCCAGAGTCTGCAAGAACGAGGATAAACTTGTAGAAACATCGAGTTATAGAAGTATTTTCGAAAGGAAAATTTGTTTCGATATAAAGGTATTTATTATAAAATAATTTCCAACAAAGAAATTTTATATTGAATTAACTATTCGTGCCTGATACTATTCTTTTGAATCTACCTTATCTGCACAGTTTATTTATTCATCTATATTATGTTTTTCCGAATCTACCTTCTTTTCCTTGTTGACTATATCTTTTTTTAAATATTGTTTATTTATATACTACATGGTTTAATAGAAAATTTTTAGTGTTATAAATATTTTAGAAGTATTAATTAAATAAAGCTTATTTGAATAAATGATGATTGATTTATTAATAATATTTGAAAAGTATTTTGAGATAAAATTAGTAAATTAATAAATTATGGATTTAATGTTTTCAAATAACTTCCTTGAAAATATAACTAATGATGTGAATAATTGTTTCCAAATAGTTTTCGTATACTTATAAAGGTTTTATTTAAACATATAAATGTTATTTATAAAGGAAGCAGGAATTTTTACAAATTGGTTTTGAAAAGTTTTAAGGTATTAAAGATAATTGAATTGAAAATGAAGTTTTCAAATGAATATTTCAAGTAAAATTCATATCGTCTTAAATTAATTGTTATCCTTGTCTTTCAATCTATTTATCTTTCTGGTTGTTTCTATTCTCCTATCTTCTTCCTTTTCGGAGATGAAAAGTTTTGAGTGGGGGAGAGTGTAACGACCCGTAAAATTTTAATAAAATTTTAATGGTTTTATTAACGTATTTAATTGAATTTTTGAGAAATTTTAAATAATAATATTTTGAAATAAAAATTTAATATTTGGATTACGTCCAATCAAACATAGCAGATGGTAAAATTTCAATTAATTATATGGAGGTTCATTTTATTGAGTTTACATTCAAGTCAGTTAATAATTGTTGATAATAAAGTATTTTCCAAACCTGAATATTTTTACATAAAAAATTCTAAACCATCTTCTGACTGAGACGTCATTTTTTGTTTTTCAAAAATCGGACTTTTATAGCTCCGTCGGTCTTATTTTTCTACGTTTTTTACCGCATTTTCCGCTGCGAAAAACTCGAATTTTTATAATTCAATCATACCACTGATCTCATGCTGATCTCTGCGGTATATTTATTTCTGTATTTTGAGATCCGGTTCACGACGGAAACAATAAAACGGTGCTTCGCATTGGTACCGAAAATTGTGACCGTTAATTTTCCTTCACTTTTCAAATTTGTATCGTACAGCCTGGACCACAACAATAAATTACTTTGAATCTTTCAGCCGAATCAACGTGAGACGTACCGTTTCCTTTCTTTTTCCGTTGTTTGTATATTTATTTCGGTACGTTTACTCTGCCTTTTCCTTCTTTAATATACTTATAAAAGCTTAGACCTGCATTCTTCCTTCTTTCCCAAATCTGGTTTCTAATCCCTCAATTTTCATGCGTTACTTTGCACTGCTACAGGACAGTTATTTATGTACATTTCACTATGTTTTTTTATATTTTGTTAAGCTGCACTTTTTCTCTCCTTCATTTCTTTCTTCCATCTTGATTCTAAAGTCTTCTGCCAAACAAAATATATCACCGCATCTTCTACATTCCTACTTTCTTTCTTCATTCTATACACATATTATAATTATTTTTCTTTTTCTCTTTTCTCGTTCCTTACCTCTCGTCCTCGACGTGGGCATCCGACCTCAAATCCCGACCGCCCTCCACCTCCATGCCGAAGCCACCCCTCCACCTGACTCAGCCTCGCCACCAGCCAAACATCTCGCCCTCTTTCCCTCCACCATCTCTTCCATCCACGCAACCCCTCCATGGCTGCTCAATTCTCCCCTCCGCTGGCCCGCCTTGACAGCCTCCACACGCGCAGCACCCCACCCAGCGACAGCTAACCCGAGACTTCGAAGCCACCGCAACCTCCGGTCACGTCAAGCTTCGGTATGCCTCACAAAATGGCAGCCGCGCAACACCCGCAGCCTCGGCCTCTGCCCTGGCCACCGCCGCCATCTACCCGCCTCTAGATCCACCGAGCTCCACATTCCTCCACAAAGCGACTGTCCCCTCTCCGTCTCCTCTCTTCACCTTCCTCTGCCTCGACCACTCAGCAGTCGCTTGGTCTACCTCCTCTTCTTTTGTCCACCATGATGTATATAAAGATATTATATATATCCATTATGTTGTACTAGTTTTGTTTATATAGGTTATGTATACATATCAAGTTATATGTGTTTTGTTTACATATAATACTGTGAAATATACAGGTTCAGCTGCTTTTTATGTATAAGAACTATGTAAGTTCTATGTTATTTTGTTAGTCACGTTTAGATTTATATAGGTTGTTCAAAATTTGGTTATTGATATATAAGAAATTATGTCGGCCTGTCTCTTTATTAAACTAGTATTTGATATATTATTTTATAAATTGTTACTTGATAAGGGTATAGGGTATATATATCTTATTTATGTGAATTTTATTTGCTGGATATGATTATACAGGAAGTGTATACATCTATCTAATATTAAATTATGTATACGTTGATATATATAATTCTAAGTTTTATATATGTCCTATTCTATAAGTGTATACAATTTACAAATCAAGTTGATTTTTTATACATTCTTGTTTATACGTATATGTGGTATAGGAACTGCGAGATATATGTATAGTTTTATAAACTGTTTGTTTCCTTTTGTGTTTGTATTTTAGTTATATAGTTGTATAAGCATACGAGTTGGATCTGTACAGTTGGAAGAGAGTGGTTATATTAGTTTATATTACTATGTTTATATGTCGCAATATGATATGTATGTCTAGTCTATTATATCTGTTGTTTAAATTCATATATATAAGTTGCAGTAATAAAATAAATGGTGAGTATGTTCTTATATAAATGATATTTGGAAACAGTTTTTGGGTTGAAATAATATAGGTGTGTCAGTTAACTAGTTTGTATTTATAAGGGTTGTATTAGTATTTTTGAAAAATATGTATATTTATATAATAAGTTATACTTACATTCATCTTAATATTCGGAAAGTATATATATGTTTATTTATTTCAAATTATATATATTATAGATGAGGTTGTTTATCATATATGTTATATTTAAACAATGATTTTGTAAAAAAACACATATATGTTGAAATTTAATTTGCGTTGAATTTAGAATATGATTTTAAATATATATATATAGTTATATACATAAGTTCACTTATACCGATACCTTCATCGATTCCGTTCTGATTTGACTTCATAAATTCCTTATTTATCAGCTTTGTCCATCCAATTCCATGCCAATCTTGCTTTGCTTTGGAAGTCGTAGCTCATTTCTTTGTATATTCCCTCTAAACTCGAAAGGTGAGAAATCCCTCACGATTAACGTTCTTGTATTTATTAAATTTGATTTCCATTGAAACGACAATTGAAATATGCTGCTGGTTTGAACTGTTAATTTTTTAATTATTGTTAGATATGCTATTATCAATAATTGTTCACCTGTGGGATATGACACCATATCCTATTGATTATATTTTATTTAATTACTGATGATATATGCCTGTTGTTATATGTTAAATTATACTTGTTATCACTCTGTAAGTTCCCTGTTAGTATAGAATTCACTATGGGTTGAAATGATACATGCCCGAATGGACTTTAGAATAGGAGAAAATCGTTATGGGTTGAAATGATAAACCCAAGCGATTTTCATTGAAATTGAATTTGGGATTGAGGATCGAAATGGTATATACCCATATATATATTTAAATTACGGATTGAAATGATAAATATCTGTATCACTTGACCATAGGAAATGAAATATATACAGACACCGTTGGTCCATATATATACATGTTTTGGAAATAATTTCTATGGTTGTGAAAAAGGATTTTGGATTTTAATAAATATTGATTCTTAAAATATTATATATAAATGGTAATTTTATATGTAGATTTAATAATATTATTATTGAGATTGATTTAATCCATATAATATGTTTAAGTATTTATGTAAATCTACGTAAAAAAATAGATTGTGGTAATAATTTGAATAAGTTAACGTTGGGCAGATAAAGTTGAATTAATTGAAATTGTATTTAATTAAGAATTCTACTAAATTAAATTGAATTTGAACCGTTAAATTTGTAGATTAAGATTTGATTTTACAACTTGATTTTTGATTTAAAGTGATTAAAGGGATATTTCAAGTTTAAACAAATCGAAAGGAATATTTAATTTAAAGGTAAATTTAGGTTATTTAAATAATATTGAATTTATTAAGTGAATATTTCAAGACAAAATAATAATGAGGTTAAATCGAGATCTATATGAAATTGTTAAATTGAACTTTGGAACATTGAATATCAAAGCTTTGAAATATATTGGAATTTAAATGGTTTGTTTATGATTCAGATCTGTATTTGAAATCAATATAATTTGAAATCGTTATTTAGAAACTGAATTTAATTGAAATTGATAGCTTGACATTGAATTAAGTTTGAATTTGGAATTCGAGTTGATTTGAATCAATTTGTGAAATTTGAGGAAATTAAAAATACTTTACTTTATAAATTATTTAATATACATGTATATATACACTATTTGGAAAATAGGTATATTTGAATGAAAATGATATTTTGGTTTTGAAGTATAAATTAATTTGAAATGATCACGGTGTTATAGTGTATATTTCTACATTGTAGATAAATCCACGGATCCTTAGAGGATGATTATCCCAAACATCCTCTAAGTTACCTGTATTTCAGTTGATATTTCTCTTGAGTTAGATTTATTGATATAAGAATGTTAATCCTAACTCGAGTGTTTTTTGTTTTGCTTTACACTCGGGTTAGACTAAGTGATACAGCATTAGAGACTCACTTTTAGAGTTCGGAACTTCGTTTGGAGATCCAACTATCAGCTTCCGGCTTTTCAGTTGATTGGTTCAGAGAAGTCATCGGTTCGTACTGAAGACTTCACTGTATTTGAGATATTCTAATGTATTTTATTTCTAACCCTGATGTATATAGTAGCTTCATGAACTACTATTCTTTATCTATTCCGCTGCATTATATTACTCCGTATTCTGTGTCTGTGATTAATTTATTTACTGCATATGCTGAGTTTTGCCAAATATAAATTAACAATCTGATATTTTGAGCAATTCAAGTCCGACATGTATAGATGCAAATGGTTAGAAATACCAGGTCATTACATTCATTAATCAACCTTGATTAATCATATTTAGTAATTAACTATTTTTAATTACTTTCATTAATTAACTCTTAAAATTAATTAATTCTTTAATTAATTACACTAATAATTAATCCTTAATTACTTCCACTAAGTAATTATCTTTTTGATTAATTACACAAAGTAATTAAACCTAAAATTACTTCCATTAAATAATCATCCTTCAATTAATTTAATCCAGTAATTACCGATTAATTACTTCACTAAGTAATTACACTTTATTAATTACATTAAGTAATTATACTTAACAAATCATCAAGTGATTATCTTAAATTAATTAAACTAATTAATTAACTTAAACTAATCACATTAATTTAATTAATTACATTGAGTAATTAATTCCTTTAAATACTTTCATTAAATAATTATACTTTAATTAACCATTATTAATTACAAATTAATTAATGCTTAATTGTAACTTAATTAATCTTTAATTAATTAATTAATTTCTAATCATTAATTAATAACCTTTACTTATCTAATTAATGATCCTTAATTACAAATTAATTAACCTCTAATTAATTAACCTATAACCCTTAATTATTAATTTATTAATCCTTAATCATTAATTAAATTAATTAATTACTCTTTAATTACCTTATTAATTTAATTAACCTCAAATCATTAAATCTTTATTAACTTTAAGATCAAACATCATCCTTATCAATGACTTAATTATCGTAAATCATATTTAAAAACATTTAATTATAAAATTAACTTACTCATTAAATCATTTAATTTTTGATATAAAATAACAAAATCATGTTAAATGAATTTTAAACATTTACTTTAACATTTAATTCTTTGGAAAGACTTGTTTAAAACATGTTTAAAACATATTACTTGGAAAACAGATTCATTTTAAAATATACTTAAATCTTTAAACTTGTTTAAAGCATTTTGTTTTTATAAAACTTTATTTTTCAAAACTAGGTATTAAAATTTATTTTTGAAACTTATTCACTTAATATATTTAAAAACTTGCTTAAACATTTTCTTTGGCAAAATTTGTATATATTTTAATTTGGAAAACTTGTTTTATTATACAAACTTGTATCTTTCCTTATGTTTAAAACTTGAAATTCATGCTTTAATAAAAACTGTAAAACCATTACCTAACCTATACACAACTAGCTACAACCCGAGACAACACGATCACTTCCCCGGGCAAAACAGAGCACTCGTGCTACCTCATGCTTCGAGACACCCATGCAATCGACTCGAAAAAAACTCGAGTAAGCCCCAATGCCACATCTTCTTCCCAAAGCTATCTCTACCCAGACCCAACAAGGTGCATGGTGCATGTGCACGGTGATCAGGCCGACTGCGTCACCTCATCGACCCTGCTCGCAAGTCGATGGCGACCCCTGCTGTCTTCCCGACGACCTAGCTATGCCAAATCACTAGAGAAACTAAAACGAACCCTATCGACCCTAGACTGGAACAACGCCCATCGGAAAAACATCCATCAACACCGACCTCGATCTCGATGAACCCCATCGTTCTCACCTTAGGTTCACCACGACCTCTAGCAATGTTTTCCCATCATGCGATCATCTCTGATCTCCCATAGTAGTCGCCAAAGCCTCACAAACATCGACGAACCAAACCCATCACTAAACCTTACCTTGCCTCCGATAGGCCGCCTCGATCACTAGAAAAATCCACTACCATTTTTCCTGGATCCATCCACCTACCAGCTTCCTTCGACAACAAACTCATCGCCGTCCACCACGTCGATTGCCAAAAATTGGCATTAAACCCAAAACCCTTCAACTCTGATTATCTCAGAAATTACTTAACTAAAAATTGTGATTTCAGTACCTAAATTCATGATTTTCTAACTCTAACTTGAATCTATAAACCAATTCAGAAATTAAGATGTTTGATTTTAACTTATATTAAGATCATAACTGTATTTCTCTATATTTTGAATTATTTACAACATATAAAATCCTGAAATCATTTTTAAAATTAATGCTACCAAGTTAAAAAACTTTTTACTATAAAGATCTTAGTCTAATATTCATTTGTTTGGGAGATATAAAATTCTTTGTTGATTAAGGTATTACTGTAATACAACAGAGAGGTGATCATCTATCTATACACAGACATTTCACATATATGTATACATACATTCAAATCCAAGCATACATGCAAACATTTCATATTATATTACTTCAAGATTTCATTCATGCATCATAGTTAAATCTCAGATTTGAAACTATTTTTAATTAAAAGTTTACTCACCTGAAAATAAAACAGAGAGTAGATTTTTGAATATTGATCCTGGAACTTGCAAATTCTTTTGAAAACTACATGTTATGATTTGGAAAAAATACTTAAATTGCTCTAGATTTTGAAACTTGAATGCTGATCTTTTGGAAATTGAAGCTTTGATGATATAAGTCGAAGATTTGATAAATTGTTGTTTACTTTGCTTCAGATCAGGTATGGTTGCTTTTGAATTTCTGGTTGAAGAAAAGTTACAGGCTTTTGTTCTTGATTTTGAAAATGGTTTACAGGTTATTGAATTGGGTTACTTCTGGTTTGAGAACTGTTTGATTACAGATTTGTTTTTCTTAGCTTTTGAACAGAGAATAGCAAAAGAATTGAAGAGAAGAAGCATGTTTTTATAAAGGCTAAATTGTGATTTATTAAAATAAAATAAAAATTAAAATTAAAAGTGACACTGGTTTACTAATTAAGTAATTTTTATTTATTTTAAATGCTAATATAAAGCTTTTATACTTAATTTACTAATTAATAAATACTTATCTAAATTTATATATATAAATTTCTCAAATAAAATATTATAAAACAAATTATATTCAAATAAAATCTTATACATATATTTTTGAATCCAAAATATTTTAAAATATCTATCTTTTGAATTTCAAATTTAAATCCAAATTCAAATTCAAATTAAATTTAAAAATCCAATTTAAAATCAACTTATATATATATATACATAACAACACATTTAATATGAAAATAACAATTCTGTTTTCTTTAAAACCTGTTTGTATCTATATATAAAAACAACACATTATTATTATTGTTAAAAATAACAATCTTTCCAATTTTAAATAATTTATAAAGGGAATTATCACATAATTTATAAATGACTTATATTACTAAATGAATTAATATATTATATGTTTGTGCATTGTATTTTAAACTTTTATATATATTTACAAACCATATTTATCAAGCAATATTAAAAAAATACAAAACAAACCCTTTTGTTAATCTTATTTAAATTTAAACTTAAGTTAAAATATATTTTAAACTATTAAACACTTACCTTAAGTAATTTGAAACTATATAGTTATTTATTTAAATACCTTTGAAAAGTTTTATACTAAATATAATCATAATTTCCAAATTACCAAAATATATATTAGAATTTGAAAACATGTTTTTATTTGTTAAATTCAAACCAAAGCTTTTCTATTTACAATATATACAAATATATATACATTATAAATAGAAAACATTTTATTAACTTTAAAAGATAAAATTCACCAATTAAATATTTATAAAAGAAGATTATTAAATCAATTTAAATACTTATTAACAAAGATTATTAAATCAAAATTTCCCAATATAAATAATTATAAAACAAGGTTATCAAATTATATTGTCTATTCAAATTATTATAAATGAAGATTTATCAAATTGTTATTGCCAAAATTCCCGGGTCATCACAGTGGAGCCCTCAGTTTCCAAGCCAGGACATGTGTCACTAATCCCACTTGATTGACACTGATATAAATAGGACCCTCTCCACCACTTAGAGTGGGCAAATCATTTTATTCTCTTTCTCTATTTCTCAATTACAAATTGTAAATTCTAAATGAATTTGGGGATTTATAAAGCCAATTGTAACTATTGAACCTTTTGCAAATGAGGACTTGGACATTTAACTTTGCATAGCATATTCCCCTTGAATGTGCATACTTGGCTAGTATTGAACAACGGACATGCATATAACTATGAGCTTGAACTTGAACACAATTGGACTTGAACTTGCATATACTCCCAAGCTTGCATATTATTAATTTGCATAAAACAACTTAAGCCCTTTTTAAAATTGAAATCTACCTTGCATATTGACGATTATGCCTATTGCATATGAACAAGGGAGCATTATATATTTATATGACTTGCCTATCTTGCCCTTGCACATATGATTTGAACTTGTAAACAACTTCGTGAATATATTATAGTATGGGAATATCATTACAACATTTTCACATGATATTCCCCGTATGACATCTTAGGTGTTGAGCCAAATTCTAGTTCAGCATTTTTGGTGCTAGAAGGAGGGCTCAAACTTCCATCTCATCATTTATTTATTCTGAAACTAACTAGGTAAAACTTTATTTCAGGAAAATGCTGAGGACCAAAAAAATTAATGTTCTAAATAAAGAATTCATGCAATAGACCGTCAAGAAGGAGTGGAGGATAATGTCACTCCAAACTTTAATTCGAAAAATACAAAGATTGAACAACCTTCAATCTTAGCAAAATCCATGGGAAATAAAACTAAAATTCAAGACTTAACACAATAAATTACAATTATGTAAGAACTTCTTGAGAAAGTTCTTTCTCAAAGATCTTCTATGACAACAAATCTAACCAAAGAAGGAGAAGAAGCGGAGTCTCCAAGGAGAAACTTGAACACCTCATTACTTAAAAGTAAAGATAAAGGCAAGAGTATCATGGGCCCAAAAAGAAGGAGAAAAACCCAAGATGAAGGACTGGCAATGTATTCTCCAAGATCACAAGTAAAAGAAGACAACAAGCCTAAGATGAACCAATGAAAGGAGAACCAAGAAAAGCGAGCAGGAAGATCTCCCAAGCAATCAGATAGCTCAATTTGATACAAAGAATATAAGCCCTATAGAGGGGACTATCGTAACGACAAAACTTACCCTAAGGGACATGGCCAACAAAATAGTGAGGGATATACTTGACCTTAAGGGGAAGAGGACCTTTGACCTAAGGGTTAATAATAATTTTCGAGAAGCTCCTTTATATAGAAAACAATGTCTGCCAAAATCCCATCCCACATTAAAATCCCTTCACCCAAGTATGATGGAACTACTGATCTCGATGATCATCTTTTGGCTTTTGAGAGCTAAATGGACTTGCATAACACACCTAGGGTAATTGGTTGTAGGCACTTCTATACAACATTTCATGAAGCAGCTGCCAAATGGTACAGGCACTACCGAGAAAAGACCGTCAACTCTTGAGAGCAATTTTCTTATGAATTTTCGGCACAGTTTTGCATATGCAAAGGCCTTACCGTAAATTCCAATATGCTAGCTAATGTGAAGCTAAGGTTAGGGGAATTTCTTGGTGAATATCTAAGGCGATTCAATATAAAAGCACCAAAAGAAATATGTCCAATAAGGAGAAGCAGATGGCAGTGTGCTTGGGGATAACAGAACAAATTCCTTTTTGGAAAGAGCTCTATGTTCATAGGTATAAAGATTTGTAGAGATCTGCAAGACTTCCATTTCCAATCCAATAAATTCATCCACATGGATGAAATGTACCATAACAGAAAAAATTCTCAACCAAAGAAAGAGGGAGGAAAGTGCAGTCCTAATCACCCCAATAAAAAACCAAAATGGGATGAAAGTAGAAGAGGAAGATAAGAGGAGATCCCCATATCCAATTATGTAGATTTGAACAAATCCATCTCCTACATTTTTGTCTTTGGCCAAAGTTAATGGAAATTCTCCCATTTCCTATTAAGTAAGGAACCTTCCTAAGCCTAAGAGGGGGGATTATTGTGCCTACAACAAAGCAAATGGGTATAAGATTGATGAATGTCATGTCTTTGCAGGTATAATTTAGAATATGATCGGGTTAGGATCTCTAAAGGAGTTTGTTAAGGAAATTCAAAAGTCTTCTCATTCTGAGGGAAATAGTTAGACCTCTGAGCGCCACTACTAATTTCATAGAAAATGATTCCCAAAAAGACTTTATTCCACCAGTTAATCGCATAGATGTCATTCATGGAGGTCCCTACATCGCTGGAAGTAGTAAAGGGTCTAAAAGCAGATTCGTAAGGGAAGCAAAGGATGGAATCTTCTCCATCCATGAAGAGCAACCATTCATGAATCGCAGATCTCAACTACAAATGCCTAACTTGAAAATAACTCAACAAGAGCTAAGTGGAGCCTATCACCCACATAATGACTCGCTAATGATAAATACTCAAATTGGGCTCCTTTTGGCGATAAAGGTCTTGGTAGACAGTGGAAGTGCATTAAATGTCATTTTTAAACACTCATTCGACCGGATGAATATACCGAAGAGGAAGTTGGAACCAAGCCTTGAGCCCATCTTCAGGTTCAATAATAACGATCTACTCCAATGGGCGAAATAAAGCTCTTTGTGCAAAGGTGAATTACCCCATACTCCAGAACCTTTGAAACTCTTTTGGTAATAATCGATCAACCTTCCTATTATAATGCTTTCTTTAGGAGTCCTGCTTTAGAAGAAGTGGGTCCATTTGTCTTACCTAAACATCTAATGGTGAAGTTCTTAACTAAAAATGGCTAATGAACCATAAGAGAGGAGCAATTTAGCTCTCGAGAACTATATTTTGCTATGCTCGAGCAAATTAATAAAATGTCTTTTCTTGTTACAACTCGAAGAGAAGTAAATTGAACAAAGCTAAAACTGAGAAGCCATTGGTGGGAGTTTTTCAAGCCTACTATCCAAGGCAAATAAACAGGAAAAAGTAGTTAAAATAGCCTATGAATGTGCTGAAAAGGTTCAACTTCTCTTAGAGAAAAAGAAATCGAAAAGAACCTAACCATACGACCAATGAAATAGAGGGTGAAGAAATCATTATCGAATTAAATTGCATAAGTAAGCAAGATCCCATTTATGTTGCAGGTAGGATGGTGTTTATAGAAATTGGAGAGTTTCTGGACCAGGCCCATTCATCGTTTGCTTGCAAATGGACACAACATGACGCAACATAGCATAGCTCACAACTTGAGCCAAAACCATGGATCTCTAGCGATCCATAGATTTAGCTCGCGCTCGAGCCAATTACTTAGCTCCTTTTTCCCCTTCTCCGCCTAGTCGGGTCGCTAAGATTTCATGATTAAGTGTGGATCGCTGGCAATCCATGGTGTATGGATCGCTGGCAATCCATGATGTATGGATCGCTGGCGACCCATACACTTAGAATATTTTGCTCTTTGTTCTCTGAGACTCCTTTGCTCGTCCGTGCCATACTGACCCAATGATCTTGTATGGTTCGCTGGCGATCCATGGAGTACAGATCGCTAGTGATCCATTCACTTAGATTACTTCTAGACTTTGTTGTCTGGAATGCCTTCATTGCTTATATCCATGTTGTTCGTGTAGTCTCATTGCATGTTGCTTTGTTTTCACTACGATTTACTAGCTAGTTGTATTTAGATGCTGATTGGACTGGACGGATGATGGTCTCTTGGTTTAGTCAAACTCAGTCATTGCTTTCCCCTTTGGTTGAGTTCTGAACCATTCTGACCCCATCAACTCATTCGTTTTCTCGTGGATTCTGATGGGTTAAAAACCCGGATAACATTTCCCCCCCAGAGTATGTCTTTGTTGGAAACAAGGCATGCTCTAGAAGTTATCGCCCTTAGTCTCTGCTTGTTAAATTTCAAGTAATCATATTAGAGCTTTGCAGTTGTGAGCTAAGTTACGCTGTTGATCACTAAGTTTTCGTCTAGACCACTACTGCATGTTATAACATATCAAATTTCTCTTCACATCTTCTCAATATACTTTGAAATAGTAGGTAGAAGTCGTGTTGCAAATTTGAAGTCAGAGATGGGCAATTCTATGGAACGCTAACGATCCATAGCTGACGGACCGTTGGCGATCCATAGCTGATGGATCACTAGCGACTCAAGTATTTAAGAGATTTTTTGTGTTTTTTGTTTTTATTTTGCCTATATAGGCTTCTTTGACCTGAATCTTCCATTCACTCAAGCCGACCCAGTTTCTTCTTCGTCCGACCTAAATTCTTAGCGATTCGATCCTTCACAGTGATTCGACCTAAAGCCTAGTCGATTCTTGGCTAAAGCCTTTCCGATTCTTTGCCTTGAATCCTTCAATGCCGCCATTGAAAATCCTTGCCACTACTCCTTTAGGTCGCCGTTAGTTGAAGTCCTAGCTTTCCCTTGCCCTAGTCCACCTCCAATTCATCGTAGTTTGCTGATCTCAAAACTTCTACCATTTTAGCGTCTAGGTTGTTAATCTGAGGCGGGTTCGTCGATTACAATAATTTTTTTAGTGATTTGATGGCGAGGTTGCATTCGTGATGTTTTCATGAGGATTTTGAGTTGATTGTGGCTTAATGGAGGGAGAAAGTAAATTGAGTCTCGATTTTCTCCCGGAACGACATTCAGGCTTTGTCCCGGTGCTTGACCCGTTTTGCTATCTTCGTCCACTAAGCTAGAATTGAATTGTTCCAAGTTTCATAGCTGACATTACACGACACATCGCGAATTGGTCTTGGCTCTTTTGAAGAATTTGGACTTATTTTACTTGCTTTCTGCATGCTCGATGTTCATGTAATGAAAAGAATCTTCTACGTCGCTTCAAACAACGGGTCCGTTATCGATTGTTGATCGATAACGGGTAAGTGTAGAGAAAGTAAAAACAAATGGAAATGATACTGAAAGTCCCTTTCCTTTTCTACACTGGATAGAGCATTTGTAGTGTTTCAAACACCGAGCTCACCCTCTATAGACAGCACATTGCACTTGCCCCGGTACATACTTAAAATCGGTTGTGTCGACACGAATCAATGTCTCTCTAGAATTCAACTATTGTAGAGCAAATTATTAGTTTAGAAAAGAATCATCCGATCGTTTGGGATGTGAGTTCTATTTTTTATAATGAAGCATCCATCTTCATGCCATAAGTCAAGCGGAGGAAGCTCAACACTTTCAAAAGCCGAGTCATCACCCGTCGCCCTTTCTCCTTCCATCTCACAGGCTGAATTTGGCTAGTTGATCATAGTAGGTCCAGTCTTGGACTGGACACCTCCCAATTATAGGGTTCTTCTCAACCTGCCAGAGAAAGCTTCTTCAGTGTTTTCCGCTAAGGTTTGCATAATATCTGCATGCAGCATGGCATACCAGAGGAAGATGTACGCCTTTCAAAGAAGAACGAGTTTGCTCACATGCCTCCCTTGTGTTATATAGTTCGTCATCGGTATATGTGTTTGAATGGAGTTGTGCCCTCTTTTAATGACTTTTTGTGTGAGACTCTTTCGAATTTAGGCATTTCCCTGTTCTAGATTCATCCTAATGGTTATGCCATCCTAACTTGTTTGCACGTCCTTTTCATATGCACATTCAATCGCGCTCCAAGCTTCAACACATTGCGGTACTTTCTTTTATTCAAGAGAAGGGATGTGTTTTCGTCTTTAGCCGTAATCGAAGCTTAAATGAATCAAAAAGTCATATTGCAACTGTAGAGCAACCTATCCTAGTTTAAGACCCAATATTTCTTCGTCAAATGCCCAGAGGGGTTTAACTGTCTATGGACGATGGGGGATAAGTTCTTTTCCCAATTTATCGAGTTCCAATATGTCGTTGTGGGGTTTCTAACAATTTGAACATTTCTTGCGGTTATCCCAAGGCCAAACAAGGACATGTCTCTTGATGAAGTTTTTCGTACCCTGAAGGCTCCGTTAAAGTCTTGCTGACTGATAAGAACTTACTCTTATATAGGCTATTGCATCCAGGGATTTTTCATTCCAGTTGAAGCCCCCTCTCCTTCTCAATCCAGGGTTTGCACGCGATCCACTTCCTCTTCTCATGGCTTCGAAAAAGGCACTTCTTAAGAGAGAGGGCTTGTTAGGAGAATTAGCCAAAGAGGTTCATGATGGAAGAGATGTAGCTTCGACCAAAGTTAGTTTCCCAGTTAGAATGCCTTCGATTCTGGAAGAAGGAGAAGAAGACTTCAAAGAAGGAAGGCAAAGCCGTGGTGGACATAGAAAAAGAGGAGGGTGAAATCAGGAGTAGTAGCGATGAGTCCACTTCTAGGGATGGTGTCTATGCAAAATTCGATGTTGGGGATTCTGAATCATGCGATGCGACTCCAAGGAAAGCCCCATTATTCCGAGATCACCCCTTCTAGACACAAGTGATAAAGGCATTGCCCTAGGAACCGGGAGATGTCTGGACTCTTTGAGCAAAGATGCGGGTGCGGCGTTTGGAGATTTGAGTGACGTTTACATCGATTTCGACGTGCTTATGGGGGGAGATTTCAAATTTGAGGAGGTGCCCCTTCGTTCGAGCCACGTCCCGTCTGAAGTTAGTACAATTCCTTTTGTGGCTTCTGCCCGATCTGGTTTGTGACATTATTTTAGGCTCTCCTTCCAAACACATTACAGCTTTACTAGTGTCATATTCACTTGCATATACACTTTTCATGTCTATTTTTTGTTTCTAAATCCTTTTATTTATGCTTCGTGTCAGGTATGACTAGAGGACATGGCCTTTGTGATGACTTCGAGGAATTCACTGACTCTTAGCGCTAGTCCAAGTGTTCTTCCGGCCATCACCAGCCCCAAGAGATAGAGGAAGAATATAGAAAGCGAAAGGATCTACAGGCCGAAGCCCATCGCCAGGATGAGAGAAAGCGGAGCCAGTCATATAAAGACGGGTATGAGAAGAGGAGGACTTTTGATGAGACGGAGGAGCCATCAAAGAGGTCAAAATTCGATCACCGTTTGCATTCTTTAGAGCAGCAAGCTTTTGCTCCGACATACTTTTCAATGGGTCAAGAAATCCCTATTACTTCTGTCCTTGTTCCGCATTTAACTTACATCCCACCATTTTCTGTTGTTCTAGCTCCTGGTGCTTCACGTCCCCACCAGAGACCCGCTTATATTCTTCCGTTGGGTCCACCCAAGCTTGAGGCGGTGCTCCCTGGGTGGTTTCTAAAGGGGATCAAGTTCGATCGTGATCTTCGTCCGGTCTGTAGAGATTCTTACATGCCACATCTTCAGCATATCCAAAATGATTTAGAACAGGCCAAAGGATGGGAAAAATTATGTAAGAAGTTGGCAGATACCAATCGCAACAACTACTAGGAAATCCTCTCTTTTGAGTCAGAGAAAAATGATTTTTAAAGAGCATTGGTAGAGCGTGATGCCAGGATTAAACAACTGGAGGAGGAGAAAGAAGGGGTGCTGCGAGAAAGCAATAGGAACGTTGACTTGCCGAAGAAGTAAAAGAGGCCCATGAAAGAATTGAGACCATCTACAGGGACAAAATAAAGAAAGCTCATGCCGAATAGGTCAAATTAAAGGAGGAGGTGGCTTCTTGTAGCATAACAATTGAAGACCAGAAAAAAATTATCTCTGACCACGACCTTATCGTTGAGGGGCACAATAAGACCATCTCTAATCAGGCTGCAGCGATTGCCCGATTACGAGAACAAGGTGTGCAGCTTAGCGCTGATAAGTCTCACGTTGAGGTTGAAAAGGCCGCCGTTACAGCGGATTATTTTGATCTTCAAAATGCTTTTGAGAGGAAGATGGAAAAGATGGATGAGACCATCTCGAATTTTTACATCAATTCTCTACTTCATCGGGGGAGCCTTAGCTACTTAGGCCTAAAATTTCCATGCACTCTCACTGTAGTCTGGGAAAAAATCTCGACCCGCTTTCATGACAGCGTTGACGTTTACACCAAGCAAGACTTAGAAAATGCCTCCTTAATGAAGAATCAAAGAAGGCATTGCTAGAGGGCATAAGATTTTGCGGAACCAAAGGGAGAACGTAGCTGCCGATGTCGCTATGACGGCACCCGCTAAAGCACTTATAGAGCCTTTCATTTCTGGTGCCGGTGAGCCATCCGAGCAGCCCCACAATCTGCCAACAAGTACTGGGCTTGAGGCTTCCCCTCGGGTTATGGAGCCGTCTAAGGAGGGTAAAGGCTGCGAATACAAAGTTGACATTCTTGGTCACTCTTCCGGTGCAGGTTATCCTCCTGTTTCCCTCGAGTTCAGGATCTATTGGCTTATGCCGTAAGAGCAGGAAGAATTAAATGCTTTCATTTTTGGCCTTATAGGTATGTCTTCCTTTTCTGTTGATGTGCCATCTTCCTCGGTGCCTAGGCCTGCAGCTATTTCCACATCTTTTGTGCTCGTCTCCGTTCCTGTTCCGGTCTCCATGTCCGTGTCTGGCTCGCAGCAAGGCTGGAGTTCGAAAAGATCGTCGCACTTTATGGCTTGGATGACCCTTTTGCATCTTTGGAAGGGGACATAACGGCAGTCGAAGTTAGGAAGCAGGAAGTTCAAACGGAGCAGCCTCGCAAGACTCAACATGAATTGATCGCTGTCAAGGAAGAGAAGGTTAAAGTGATCGAAGTTTCGAAGAGCTCCCATAAGTCATGGAAGCGCAAAGCGAAAGGGCGAATCTTATAAGAAGGCTGTAGAGCAGGAGGAGGATATTAGTGCTGAGGAGTTTGTTGATATTACTGGCAGCGGCACCATTCCTAAGGCAAGGCAGAAACTTCGAACAAAAGGACGGAAATGAGACGGTGGACAGAAGCAATGAGGAGTTTGGGTGGTGTACGATTTGATTTTGGTTCTTTTTGAGTCATTTTGTTTAAGTGCAGAGTCTTTATATAGTGTTTTTGTTGTGGAGTCTATATTTTCCTTTTGTTCGCCGGTGTTGTGTGGGTACAGCCCCTACATTTCGACCTTGTATAGAAGAAAATTATAAGTAATACATTGTCGATATTTTGACTGCACTCTTACTTGTCTGTTCATATGTGTTTTGTGCACTTGTGCTTGTTTTATTTACACTTATATAGTTCTATGATTACTGTCAAAATTCTTTATTTGGAGTAAAAATTCTTTGTTTGGAGTAACATAATTTGTGAAACTACTGTTTTCAAGTAATTTCACTTAAGTGCGATGTATGTCCCCCAGTTCACAGGGTTGTTTACATAAAACAATCGAGAAATGACCGAGGTAACTTAGGATTTAAATAATCTGCATATTAACACTTGAAATTTGACTAAATTGCAACTCAATTTTTCTTCTTTCAGAAGTTTTGTGACTCAAGCATCGAGTCTAAGTTTTTTGCGATATCCTGGTAAGTATGCAACATATGCATGTTTGAAATGTGCACATTGTATAAGTTGACTGTGGGCAGGTACACGTTGTCAACGTTTAACGTAGTAGTCTGTCACACTCTGATTTTGTTGGAGTCGTCCCCGTTGTTTCTGACAGCGGGAGTGGCTTGATTCTTTTTATTCCTATGGATAAGTTCCCTGTCGATACGTCCCGTTGATTTGGAGCGGTTCTAGCGCTCCTCGGTATTGCCTATCTTCGAGTAACGTGAGGAGTTTATGTTTTAGGAACATGATTTCACGGCTTCGGAAGTTAACGCGAGGCTTATGTAATTCATGGCTTTTGGGACTGATATGACCCATCATTTTGAAACGGCTTTAGTACTCCTCGATGTTGTCTATCTTCAGGCAGCGTAAGGAGTTTGAGTTCTAAGAGTCAGTGCACGACTTATGGAGTGCGTGGCTTTTCGCAGTCCTCGGTGTTGCCTATCTTCGGAAAACGTGAAGAGTGTAATTTTTAAGGATTAGTTCATGGCTTATGTAATGCATGGCTTTTCATACTCCTCGGTGTTTTCTACCTTTGGGCAAATGTATGGAGTTGGTATTTTGAAAATTAGTGCGAGGATTATGAAGTGCACAGCTTTTTGTACTCCTTGATGTTGCCTATCTTCAGGAATGTAAGGAGTGTAATTTTAAGAGTTAGTGTGCTGCTTATGGAATACACGGCTTATCGTACTCCTCGGTGTTGTGTATCTTCGTGAAAAGCGAGGAATGTTTGTTTCAGCCTTCCCGATGATACCAGGGCAACATCGGCTTTTAGAAGGCAAAGAACGAGTTCTGCCAATCCAACGGTTTGAGTCAATTTGCTTCCGTCGACCCGGCGAGTAGTTATTATGAACACGGTTTTGTTGGTTCAAAAAGTGAAGCAAATGTTATTAAGGAAAGCAGGTCGAGCCTTTGGCTATTTACAATGCCCACGACATCCAGAGTTTTCTTATATGTTGAAAATAGAAAGTATATAAGGTAGTTTTCAAATGAAGTAACAACGAAGTAATTCGCTATTGCATGCCCTGAGAATTTGTATTCTGCCGACGGTTGTTTGCTTGAAAGTTCCATCTCTTTGCTTTTGATTGATGACATATGTTCCTTCCAGTTCGGTCTAAAAGGCCCTCGGAATGGGGTAGACTCGCTTAAGGACAAGATCTCCTACTTCAAAGGTTTGGTTGTGAACTTTGGATTTGAAGTATCGTGTGACCCTTTTTTGGTAGGCAGCGGTTCTCAACTCATCTTCTCCCCCTTATTCGTCAATCATATCCATCGACTCAAGTAGGAGATGCTCGTTTTTCTTTTGATTAAAATTTTTCCTTCGATGCGAGGGGACTTCCAATTTAACAGGAATCATTGCTTTTGAGCCATACGTCGAGTAAATGGAGTGTGGCCGGTTGCCACTTTGTGGGTAGTTCTGTAAGCCAATATGGTGAGTGGAAGTTCATCAACCTAGTTCCTTTTGCTTTAGTTAGTCACTTTTTGATGGTAGACTTGATGTTCTTGTTTATCGCTTCCACTTGCCCATTTGCATGTGGATGAGCTACTGTGGTGAAGCTCTTTTCAATTCGAAAGCATTTGTAGAAGTCTTTGTACTCGGTGCTTTTGAATTGAGTTCCATTGTAAGTGATGATATTCTACGGCACACCAAACCTGAAAATAATGTTATCAATAACAATGTTTATGACTTTTTTATGGTTATTATTGCCAGCGATTTCGCTTTGGCCCATTTCATGAAATAATCAATGACAACTATAGCATATTTGGCCTCTCCTTTTGCTATCGATAGGACGCCAATCAGATCAATTCCCATATTGCAAATGGCTATGGACTGACCATCTACGTTTGCTCTATTGAAGGAGTTCTTTTAATTTTGCTGAATCTTTGGCAGCGATCACATATTCGGTGTAGTCTGCAGCATCGCGGTTTATTATTGGCCAGAAGTACCTGTACCGAAGGACTTTCTTCGCAACGGTTTGCCCCCCAGTATGGTCTCCGCATTCGTCTTCGTGCATTTCCTTTAGGATTCATCATGCTTCATCATCAGACACACATCTAAGAAAGGGGGTGAGAATCCCCTTCGATAAAGTACTCCATCTTGTATTATGAATCGCGGTGCCTTTCGAAGAAGCTTTTCCATTGATTTTGGTCTATCGAAAGAGTCCCTGCAAGTAAATATTCCTTTATTGGTGTCATCCATATATCTGGCTCGATGGTGATCTCGAGGATCTAGTCGACTTCTTTCTCATCTATGCTTGGGTTGGTAAGAGTTTCATCTGGGACTAGCCCCAATGACTGAGCTTCTCCGGAGCTTGCTAGTTTAGCCAAATTATCTACCTTGGTGTTTTGCTCCCGTGGAATGTGTGTTATGGTGTAGTGTTCAATGTTGCTTAGCAATTCTTGGTTTTTAAAAAGGTACAGGGCAAGATTCTCCCCTCTAGCCTGGTATTCCCCTTGTACTTGACGGACGCCTAGTTGGGAGTCTCTCTATATGTGAACAGATTTTATCTTGAGCTCTTTCACAACTTTTAGTCCTGCAATCAGTACTTCGTATTCCGCTTCATTATTTGTAGCGGGAAATTCCAACCGTAGAGCATAGATAATGGCTCGTCCTTCGGGGGTTTCAAGCACTACTCCTGCTCCCGAACAGAGGTTGTTAGATGAGCCACCGACAAAGAGTGTCCATTTCATGTATGCTTCCAACTGTGTTTCTTCCTCGTCATCGCGTATAGTAAATTCGGCAATAAAGTCTGCTAACGCTTGCCTATTGATGGCATTCCTTGGGTGGTATGCAATATCATATTGAATTGGTTCTATATTCCACTGAGAAGTCGTCTTGAAGTTTTAGGCCGATATAACACTTGCTTTAGGGGCTGGTCAGTCAACACTTTAATTGGATGAGCCTGAACGTATGGTTGTAACTTTCTAGATGCGATCAAGAGGCAATACGCTATTTTTTCCAGTTTCAGTTAGTTTTTCTCGGCACCAGTGAATTGTTTGTTAATGTAATACATGGGTCACTGGATTTTCGCTTCTTCATGCATAAGAGCGGCACTCAATGCATGGGATGATATCGCTAAGTAAATGCACCGGTCTTCTCCATCCACAAGCTTCGATAGGATTAGCAGAGCCTCCATGTGCCATAGCAATTCTTCAAATGTTATTTGACAGGCTTCACTCTATTCGAAGTTTTTCTTTCCTTTCCTCAGCACATCGAAGAACGGTAGACACTTAGCGGTGGTTTTCGAGATAAATCGACTAAGTCCTACGACTTTTCCATTCTAGCTTTGCAATTCCTTCATATTCTTCGGAGCATGGACTTCTTGTAGTGCTGTTATTTGTTCTAGATTTTCTTTGATGCTTCTGGCACAAACGATGAATCCTAAGAATTTACTAGAGCTACCCCGAAGTGACATTTGAGTGGATTGAGTTTCATTCCATACATTCAGAGTATTTCGAATACTTCAGCAAGATTATACAGGTGGTTAACAACTGCTCATGATTTAACCAGCTTGTCGTCCACGTAAACCTCCATCATTTTTTCGGTCCGACGCTTGAACATGGTATTTACCAATCTTCGATAAGTTGCCCCTGCATTCTTCAAACCAAATGGCATTACCCTATAGCAGTATAGGCCTAGGTCGAAGAATAAGCTGATGTTTTTTTGGTCAGGCTCATGCATTAGGATTTGGTTGTGCTTGAAATATGCATCCACGAATGATAGTAGCTCATGTCCTGCCGTTTCTCCTGCAAGATGGTCTATTCTATGGAAGGGAAGCTATCTTTCGGGCAAGCTTTGTTTAAGTTCGAGTAATCGATACAGGTTTGCCACTTCCCATTGGAATTTTTGACTAAGACCGGGTTAGATATCCACTCTGGATAAGTTGCATCACGGATGAAACCATTAGCCATTAACATGTCTACCTCTTCTTTTAGCGCCTTAGGCTATTCAGTACCCAGGCTACGCCTCTTTTGCTTTACTGGTGTGAACTTAGGATCAATGTTGAGCGCATGACTTGTGATTTATAGAGACACCCCACACATATCGGAATGTGTCCATGCTAACACATCCAAGTTGGCAAGAAGAAATTTAGTAAGCTCCAAACACATCTTGTTTCTTAGTTGTGATCCAATTTTTAGACTTTAGTTGGGCTTCCATATCGACAGGGACAGACATCGTCAATTCTACCAGTGCCGCCCATTCCACCCCTAAATTATTCTTTTTAGGGTCCAAGCCTTATTGAATCAGCTATGGAAACCAGGGGTGGCTATGTAGTTACTATTCTGAAGGTTCATGGATGTGGGGTGTTCTCCCCACATCCTTCCCTTTTTCTCTTCTTCTGGATTCACATAACTCCACAATGTAACATTCTCTATCGGTGCTTTGATCTCCTTTTACCACTTTGATTTTATTTGTAGTAGGGAACTTCATGGTTAGACATCACTGGGCTAGAGCTATTCTGAAATCACCTAAAGCGTGCCGTCCCAAGAAGGCATTATATGCGAACATTTCGTCAATAACTACAAAAGTCTAAATGAGGGTTACTCTTCGATTAACCTCTCCAAGCTCCACTAGTAGGTCGATTGTTCCCAAATGTTTCTTGGGTTCGCCAGTGAACCCTTGCATCTTTGTTTGGCATGCAGACACACTTTTCATGCCGATTTTCATTTAATCAATAGTACGTTTGAAAAGTATATTAACAGAGCTTCCACTACCAACCAATACTCATCGAACAACAGCGGGACCACTACCCATCGTTACCACCATTGGATTAAGAGTCGGGGATTCGCTTCCTTTGGTGTCTCGATTTCAAAACACTATGTCGTCACTCAAGATTTTCTGTAGCTTGGTGGGGTTTTCATCTTCTAGTGCGAGACTTGATTTCTTTGGAGCATGCTTCAATGAACTTGCATATTGTTCCATCTCTACCCAACATCTTTGAGCGGGGTATGGTCCCCTGATATTGTTTCGATAATAACTCTTTGGTCAGTTCGTTTGGACCCTTCTTCACTAGTTCCGGCTTGATTCCTTTATTCTCGATAATAAGTTTTTTTTCTCAAATCAACTCTTTAATGAGATTCTTCAGATGGCAGCATTTGTTTGTGTTATGACCATGATTTTTATGGAAGCGGTAGAAATTTCGTTAGCATTTTTGCTACTCAGTTGCTTCCTTCGTGGGGGCTTCTTGTATTCCTCTGTCCCCTATGTTGCGAGATAAATGTTTTTTGGAATGTCGTCCAAAGGGGTATAGTCTTCAGGCCTAAACCCTTTAAGCCTTTTGTTGCTACCATTACCATTCCTTTTATTAGAGTTTTGATTTTTCCTCTTTTGATTTCCATCTTTGCCTATGGCTCCTTCAGCAGTTCCAGAGAAGTGCACATCGCTATGTCCGATGTTCATTGGTTGCATACCAGTAGACTTTCTTTCCAACTCTCGTGCTTCCTCCAACCTTAAGTACTAACTTTCTTTACGATTGAAGTCTTTCCTTGTGGTAGGCTGCTTCAGCTAAATCCATTTTTCGAATTCAATCTCTGAGTGAATGGCATGGACTAACGCCATAAAAACTATATCCTCGTTGGAGTTGGTTACTTCCATCACCGCGGTGTTGGACTGGTTCATGGAAGATTTCAATGATTCGTTGCGTCTCTGGTACAATCCAGATAAGGATAGGACATCTTTCGGTTGTGCGGTTGGAGCCTGAATTGGTCAAGGAATCTTGTTGCTAATTTGTCAAAGGTATAGATGGATCTTGGCGAAAGCCTGGTGAACCACATAGACACTACTCTTTTTAGAAAGATGGGGAAACATCTGCAGCGAACAGCCTCTGAAGCATTGGTTGCATCCATATACCAGCTATACTTGCATAAATGGGATTTTTGGTCCTTCGTCCCGTCGTAGGATGGGATAATTGGCATTGTGGATTTATCTGGATATTTCTCACTTAAGATTTCATCGGTAAAGGGAGTCCGATTCAGAGCAGATCCCCATTCATTGTCTCTCCTATTTTTTCTTTTGTCCATTAATCGTTTGACCACATCTGCTATGTATGCCTCTGATGTTCGGTAATCTTAAGGAAGGCAGTCAGTCACCGCAACAAGTGTTTGGCTTTGCAAAGGATTTTGATGCATGGTTGAAGCCTAGGCTCTCCCATCTTCGAGAGAACCACTCCTGTGGGATTCCGCTGGCTTGCAGTTGGCCTGACTACGGTAGTTTGGATGTTCCTGGCATCATCAAATGCATTGATATTCTCTTGCAACTGGTTGTCTTGTTCTCCATCTTCTGACTTGGAGAGGTCCATCGCTATATCTTCTTGCGGGGTCTTCGCCCTTTGATTCAAGTTCAGAATTGGTTGCCTTATGGAAAGCGAGATATTCATATTTCCTTACATGTTGTGTCCCATGGTCCCTATTGTTACCCTTTTTGCGGCTGTTTTCCATTTCTTCTGTTTAGACCAGAAATGGAAGAGTTTTCTTGTTCTATAACAGCCGTGGGTTCTGGCATAGTTCTTGGAGCAGGATTTGACCGTAGGGTTAGAAGTACATTAAGCATATCTATCCGAGCCTTCTGGCTAATTTCCATCTTCTAGTTGATTTAGTCAACTGTCTTATGCAACTCATCCCTAGTGATAACTTCGTGCTGACTGGAGGATGCTGGCATCTAATTTTCTAAGTTGGCGCCATTTACTTCAGTAAGTTGAGGATTAACATCTTCCCCAGCTATCACTGCCCCCTATGGACCTTCTAGAGATAGTTCTTCTTCTTCCAGGAGCCATTGATTCTAAGCGGTAGATATTTCAAGAAAAGATTGGGGATCTAACTTCTGGACCTTTGGGATCTAAAGTAGATAGCTAGATCTGAATCCTAAGTTGGGCTCTCAAGGAAAGCACCAAAATGTTAACCCAAAAAATGGATCAACACCTTATTTTGATTATGAAAGCACCAGCCCTATTCTCACAGAGCAATAATATAAATAATAGGTATAGAAAAGAGAAGTAAAAGAAAGAAAACAAGAAGATTTTTATAGTGGTTCGGCTATTAATAAAGCCTACATCCACTTTATAATTTCCATTATAGACTGATCACTATTAAAGAAGTGTTTGATTACAAGACTTTTGATTGTCCTTGGCTAGATTGAATTTCTGATGTTAGAATCCACCAGAGAATCATAGTGAATTCCTTTGGAGATTGTGGTGAGGGAGGTGAAGGGTGAAGAAAGTTTCCAGCAGATCCTCGGCAAGCAGTCCGAAGAAGATCCCGTTTGTGTTGCAGGTAGGATGGTATTAATAGAGATTGGAGAGTTTTTGAGCCAGGCCCGTTCGTTATTTTCTTGCAAATGGACACAGGATGATGCAACAAAGCATAGCTCTTGACCCAAGCCAAAACCATGGATCGCTAGCGATCCATAGATTTAGCTTACGCTTAAGCCAATTACTTAGCCCTATTTTCTCCTTCTCCACCTAGTCAGGTCGCCAAGATTTCATGATTAAGTATGGATCACTGGATATCCATGGTGTATAGATCACTGGAGATTATACACTTAGCATATTTTGCACTTATTCGCTAAGCCATCTGTGCTCCTGCGTGCTAAGGTGACCCAATGATATTGTATGGATCGGTAGCAATCCATGGAGTATGGACCGCTAGCAATCCATGCGCTTAGATTAATTCTGGACTTTGATGTCTGGAATTCCTTCATGCCTTGTATTGACGTTGTTCGTGTAGTCTCGTTGCACATTGCTTAGTTTTGATTACGATTTACTAGCTAGTTGTATTTAGCTGCTGATTGGACTGTACGGACGATGGTCTCTTGGTTTAGTCAAACTAAGTCGTTGCTTTACCCCCTTTTGGTTGAGTTCTGAGCCATTCTTACCCCATCACGTCGTTTCATTTTCTATTGGATTCTAATGGGTTAAAAACCCAGATAACAAAATCCTTATCGACACCATAGCGCCTTATGTATCGGTCGAAATTTATAAATACTTAACAGAACAAATTAATACAATATAAAACATTTTTGTAGCACTAATAAATATGCTCTCTCATATATATATACACACACTCCAAATCATTCTAGGGTATTACTAATGCTAGCTCTAATGTGTTAACCCCTACAGGCTAAGGTATTCCAAAACCAAATCTTTGATACCAACTGTGATGCCCCACCTTTTTGGACGATTTAAGTCGACAATAAACTACACATGTCTAACTCAAACCGTTCAAAAGATAGGAAAAAAAGAGAAAATAGGGAAATAAAAATTATAGAATCTCGCAGCAGAATGATAAAATATAATAATCAAATAAATAGTTCATGAAGCTATTTTACAATATACATTTTATTATACAATTTTTACAATATAATCAGAGTACAATCAACAAACATACCAAAATAATGCAATGGAATAATAATAGTAAATACGGTCTAGCAAACTTCATCTTCACCTTCAAGGAATAGTGTCTTCAAATACTATAATACTCAGGCTGACCCAAGCGTAATAAAAAGGAAAAAACTCGAGTCAGAACTAAAAATTCTTATGTAAGTTAATTCAACAAGTAAACATGAGTGTGGTAGCTTTAGAGATGTTTACGGGGTTTACCATCTCCTATCCAATGTGCAACGTGAGTGCAATAACTTAAGAGATTTTCCATCTCCTAAAGATCCGTTAAACTATCTGTATGTAGTAAGATACGCTATATATGTAGTGTTTAATCAATAAAACAAATATTTTTCCTAGCGTTAAGGCTTTACATTGATCACCCTTTACGTGTTTTTTAAGTATTGTCTTACAGTTTGCCTTGTGACACCACCAATAACATCGGTAGTTAGGGAGGCGCCATGATAAGACAACACTAAAAATATCATAGTGGTCGCATATAAGGATAAAAGTATGATAAGTCACATGAGGCTGTTATCCCACTTTTTGGTCAAGGCTGGAATATCAACAAATTGGAAAGGAATGATGGATATTGGGATTGGAGATCGATTGGAGTCAAGGCTGCAATCGATTTCGTCAAAGTTTGGTTGAGCTTCGATCAGGACGGAGTCGATTGGAGATGATGATGAGGACTAGAAGAGGCTATGTTTTAAATTTCAGGTTAATCGGAGTTCGTATGAAGGAGATATGATCGATGCAAGGTAGGAAGAGCATGTTGTTCGTATCCATCGGCGCACAGCGATGGTTCGTATCGATACATTTTGTACCGATCAGGTAGTTGGTGTTCCGTATCGGTCGGCTTCGTATCGATCGTTCGACTCGATGGGGTTCGCATCGACCAGGTTTTGGTTCGACTCGATGATTTCGTATCGGTCAGGATGGAAAGAAGTGGCATGTCTCGAATCGATACTCTCGTATCGATAGCAGAAGGATTTGGCACTTTCGTATCCATCAGGTAAAGCTTTCTTCGTATCCATCGGGTAAGGTCTCGCTCGAATCCATCCCGAGGATGAGCTTCGTATCCATCCTCCGCTCCATCACAACCACTTCGTATCGATAACCCCCATGGTCGTTTCGTATCGATCAATTCGTGAATGATCGATGCGAAGTGTACTCCTGGAATCGATGCAAAGAGAAACACGAATCGATGGGTACGAGCATGCCGTTGCGAAGTTATGGATGTGGACGAATCATAAAACATGGATGCAAGTCCACGTCTCCAGGAAAGAAGCGGTCAAAGCGGCGGGGAGTATGGATCGAGCCTTGGGAGTAGCGCCACGTCATCGATGCGCACGTGCTTCTAATCGAGCCGAAGAAGATGGATGCGAAAGCATGGATTCGAAATCTGCAGTCCACGAAGAACATCAGCTCGTATCGATCGTATCTCCTAAACCCCTTATCCAAATGCATCAAAATTTTCACAGCAGCTTGCATACATGATAAAGAACAATCCTGCCAAGTTTCAGCTCGAATGGATCATTTTTTGATGGATACGAAATCAATTCGTATCGATCACAGATCGAGTCGAACCTTGGTGGGGTCGGTCGCGTGGGCCCACTCACGTGCCAGAAGAAGTCTCCCGAAGTTTGAGCCCGATCTCAGCCTCCTATGCCTATAAATAGCCTCCTGAAACCTACAAAAAAAAGGACCTTTTGGCCATTGGACGTCTAGACTCTGCCGGATTCATTTCTACACTTCAATATAACTATTGTACTCAAAATTCTTCATTGCTACTGTTGTAATCATCTGTAACCATTAAGGATAATCAATAAAAGATAAAACTTTGGAGTGGACGTAGGCCAGAGATAGCCGAACCACTATAAATCTTGTGTCTCTATTCATTATTTCTGGATTATTGTTTGCTGTTTGCTGTGATCTGTGATTTGTGTTTGGAATATTGCTGATTTATATTCATACTTTGGTGCTTTCACGACACTTGGGGTTTGTGACCATTTTTGGCGCAATCACTTTGGTGCTTTCACTAAGAACAACTAATACCCTCTATATCAGAATCAAAGTTCAGATTTAAAGAGTTTGAGGAGTTTGGATTTGAAGACAATGACTCGACAAACAAGGCAAAGAGCTGAGAGAAGCCAACAAGGAGGAAGCCAGGAGGCATCCTCTGGAGCAGGAGGAGGACAAGCTTCCATCTACATCACCAGGGATGAAATGGAAGCTATGGCAAATTCTTTGCAAGAGAGATTGTTGAAAAGTCAGTAGGACATGATGCAAACCTTCTTTGAACAAATAAGAGCTGTAGGAACGCAAAACCTTGGACCAACTACGGCGGCTACAAGTGCAGGACAAGGAACTAGGGTCGCGGAACCCAATGGAGGACAGGATACAGAACCGGAAGGCAATCAACGAGGGCTTGGGGGCAGGCCCACAGGATCAAATGCAGGAGGACCTTTGGAAGGAGTTCAACAGGCTAGAACCAACGTTGCTGAGCCACATGAAGAATATGTGCCGGAGTTCCCTCGGGGGCATGGGGGCAACCCCAGATAGACAATACTGGATTAGTGGAGATCATTAGAAAAACCATGCGTGGAGGCTTGACCAATAGAGACTTGGAAGGAGTGAACAGGAGTCCGTTCGCTCGGGAAATAAGGATAGCTCAGAATCCACCTAAGTTTAAGTTACCTAGCGTGGAAGTATATGATGGCAAGACAGACCCAACTGATCACTTGATGAGATACACCAGACACATGGAAGTGTTGGGGGCATCGGAGGAAGTGATGGCCCGATGCTTTCCTTTGTACTTGACGGACTTAGCTGCAATGTGGTTTAGGCAGTTAGAGGAAGGATCTATCAAGACTTGGAGGGAATTGGTGGATAGGTTTTTGGGACAGTTTCGGATCCATATCAAGAGACCAAAGAACATGATGACGCTAACGTCGGTGAAACAAAGGACGAATGAATCACTTAGAGCTTTTCTGACTCGATTCAATGCGGCAGTTGCTTCGGTGGATCGGCCGGATCCATTAATGGTTTTAATGGCGGCAGTGTCAGGAGTCAGGGAGGATTCAGATTTCAAGGTATCTTTAATTCGAGACCCGCCACTGGATCTCGACGAATTCTTTCACGAGGCAGAGAGGTTCCTCTGACAAGAGGATGCATGTGCAGATTTAAAATTGAAGGAAGTGAATGCAACTGAGGGTAGGGGACCATCCAGTAGAGGTTCAGATAAGGATAAAGGAAAGAGGAAGCTGGATGATGATCCAGGAAAAGCCAGAAAGCGATGGAAGGATCCAAAGTTTTCCACATACACGGGATTAAACGAGACATTGGAGCGGATATACATGGAAACCCGGAACCGCCTTCCTTACCGGAAGCCGGCTAGGAGAGAACCATCAGAATGGGAGAGGGCATCAAGAAGGCACTGTCTCTTCCATGATTTAGATGGACATGATACCAACAGCTGCAGGCACTTAATGGACATAATTGAGGAGCATGTAAGGAATGGACAATTGAGGCAGTATATTGGGACACGGAATGCAGCGGTGGAGCAGGAGCAGCCACCGCCTACCTCACACCATGATGATGTGAGGCCCAGGAATGATGGTCGATTGGTTATCAACTGACTGGGATAATATGAAATGAGTAACAAGCTACTGGCAAACGGCAAAGTCACTTACACATGTATGAGGGCGGAGATAGCCCCTAAGCATGCTCTGAATGATGATAAGCCGCGATGCTATGGTTTGTGAAATTTGTCTTTTGCTTTCGGATTGGACACTTGGTTTTCTGGTTTGGTTTTGGAGTTTGGTTTGAACTCCTGGTTTTGTTTACTTTCTGTTTTGGATTTTCATCTGGATGGTTGGTGTTTGTTTTGGATGCTGGTTTGGATTTCTGATTTTCTGGTTTTGATTTGGATTTTGGATTGGATTTTGATTGGATTTTTATCTGGTTTTTGATAAAAGGTCGTAGGGTATGGATTATGCCTGGCAAGGGGTGAGTCGCTTTGCCTGAACGTGGTAAATTGACTCATTTAGGTTGTTGAGTATGGACTATGCCCGACAAGGGTCCGGAGTGACCAGGATTCGGCCTAGGACTTAGGCCCTATATTATCAATTGTTATTTTTAGGTCATTGAGTATGGACTATGCTCAACAAGGGTCCGAAGAGACCAGGATTCAGCTTAGGACTTAAGCCACGGCATTTCTTGCGTCTAGGGACACTGGACCACGGTCGTCAAGTGTGGATTACGCTTGGAAAGAACCCGGAGAAGTTAGCTCAACATCTAGGGAAACTGAACCGCGGTCGTCAAGTGCGGATTACGCTTGGCAAGAACCCGGAGAGGTTAGCTCAACGTCCAGAGACACTGGACCATGGTCGTCAAGTGTGGATTACGCTTGGTAAGAACCCGGAGAGGTTACCTCAACGTCCAGGGACACTGGACCACGATCGTCAGGTGTGGATTGCGCTTGGCAAGAGCCCGGAGAGGTTATGGATTTGGATATCGACCCGGAGAGGTCCTGGATTCGGTGATTGGCTATTGGATAAGGATGAATTAGGACTCGGTTATCGAGTTCGAATGGACATGGAATTGGCTATGGACTTCGGATATCGGATTCGAAACTATTCAAAACACACCTTCTTATCACAAGGCATGTTTTGGGGGGAAAATGTTATCCCACCTTTTGGTCAAGGCTGGAATATCAACAAATTGGCAAGGAATGATGGATATTGGGATTGGAGATCGATTGGAATCAAGGCTGCAATCGATTTCGTCAAAGTTTGGTTGAGCTCCGATCGAGACGGAATCGATTGGAGATGATGATGAGGACTAGGAGAGGCTATGTTTCAAATTTCAGGTTAATTGAAGTTTGTATGAAGGAGATATGATCGATGCAAGGTAGGAAGAGCATGTTGTTCGTATCCATCGGCGCACAGGGATGGTTTGTATCGACACATTTCGTACCGATCAGGTAGTTGGTGTTTCGTATCGATCGGCTTCGTATCGATCGGCAGAAGTTCGACTCGATGGGGTTTGCATCGATCAGGTTTTGGTTCGACTCGATGGTTTCGTATCGGTCAGGATGGAAAGAAGTGGCATGTCTCGAATCGATACTCTCGTATCGATAGCAGAAGGATTTGGCACTTTCGTATCCATCAGGTAAAGCTTTCTTCGTATCCAACAGGTAAGGTCTCGCTCGTATCCATCCCGAGGATGAGCTTCGTATCCATCCTCCGCTCCATCACAACCACTTCGTATCGATAACCCCCATGGTCGTTTCGTATCAATCAATTCGTGAACGATCTATGCGAAGTGTACTCCTGGAATCGATGCAAAGAGAAACACGAATCGATGGGTACGAGCATGCCGTTGCGAAGTTATGGATATGGACGAAGCATAAAACATGGATGCAAGTCCACGTCTCCAGGAAAGAAGCGGTCAAAGCGACGGGGAGTATGGATCGAGCTTTGGGAGTAGCGCCACATCATCGATGCGCACGTGCTTCTAATCGAGCCGAAGAAGATGGATGCGAAAGCATGGATTCGAAATCTGCAGTCCACAAAGAACATCAGCTTGTATCGATCGTATCTCCTAAACCCCTGATCCAAATGCATCGAAATTTTCACAGCAGCTTGCATACATGATAAAGAACAATCCTGCGAAGTTTCATCCCGATTAGATCATTTTTTGATGGATACGAAATCAATTCATATCGATCACAGATCGAGTCAAAACTTAGTGGGGTCGGTCGCATGGGCCCACTCACGTGCCAGAAGAAGTCTCTCGAAGTTTGAGCGCGATCTCAGCCTCCTATGCCTATATATAGCCTCATGAAACCTACAGAAAAAGGACCATTTGGCTATTGGACGTCCAGTCTCTGCCGGATTCATTTCTACACTTCAATATAACTATTGTACTCGAAATTCTTCATTGCTACTGCTGTAATCATCTATAACCAGCAAGGATAATCAATAAAAGATAAAAATTTGGAGTGGACGTAGGCCGGAGATAGCCGAACCACTATAAATCTTGTGTCTCCATTCATTATTTCTGGATTATTGTTTGCTGTTTGCTGTGATCTGTGATTTGTGTTTGGAATATTGCTGATTTATATTCATACTTTGGTGCTTTCACGATACTTGGGGTTTGTGACCTTTTTTGGTGCAAACAGAGGCAATGCCCAAGGTAGGATTTTATCAGTCTACCAATTATGTCTGTTTGTAACCCCTAACTGCCGACCGATTCCCCACCCCCAGATCAAATAAATGTTCAGCGATCAAGTCAAAAATCAATATAATAGAAGGGTGATGGCCTCTAAAGGTAGCGAACCCCTTGGCCAGACATAGACTCCTGTTTTAGTCATTTCCAATTGACACAAGTGTCGGGATCATCCATCATCGTTCTCTTTCTTCAAATCCAACAAACGTTTGCAAATCCAACCACTTCATTCTGGATCATCCACCGCATACACGGTTGTTAAAGTGGTTCTGTATTGACAGAGAGTATGCCAATATTTGGCCTCGGTCTCTTTAACAACCAAACGTAATTTTTCACACCTGTTGGTTCTTTTACATTTCAAGAACAAGTCATATTTCATATCAAAATATTAGATTTTGCTTCAAAATCATTTTGAATTCAAATAGGTTATACCTTCAAAACATTCATATTTAAATCAGTGATGTAAATTTACCCAATTCCCACTTTTAAAATAGACTGAATATTAAAAATGGTTTGAATAATGAAAATAGTTTGAATATTGAAAATAATTTGGATAATAATTTTAATATTGGAAATAGTTTGGAATAGTTCAAATAGTTTAATATTGAAAAAATAGTTTATAATAATTAAAATAGTTTTAAAGGATGGAAATAAATTTGAATGTAAAATAGTTTTAATATTGAAAATAGTTAGATAATTAAGATAGTTTATATTTAAAATAATGAGAGAATTAGGGAAAAGGATAAATTTTGAAAAAAATTTAGGATAAAGGACATGAAGTTTTATTCTTAGGTTGAAGGACAAATGCTAGTCAAATTTAGAATTATATTCAAATTTTACACTAAACTTAATGCTTGTAATAATTAGCATTATATTCAGTTTTACACTATACAAAATGCGAGTTATAATTAGCATTGTCTTTCAGCCAAAAAAATAAATTTGTTGTCCTTCAACCTAAATTTTTTTCTAAGTTTGTCCTTGTGCCTATTGTCTTGTAAAATAATTTGGTTATTAAAATACTTTACATATTAAAATAGTTTATATTAAAACTACTTCTTCTTACACAACATGGTTCAAATTCCAAACCACAATGAATTCCATTTTCGACTTCCAATTTATGTCAAACTTCATATTCAGGATTTCGATTTAAATCAGCCCCAATTCAAAATAGTTTCAAACTCAATTTAAAAAATTCTATTCAAAGGCTAACCGTTCCAGTTCACATTCCCATTTTAAACAATTTAGTTAAAAGCATTTCACATCTAGAACTTTGAAATACCAATTTAAAACTACTTTAATTACCATAAATTCAAAGTTTAAATTAAAGTTTAAACCTTCAAAATAATTCACTTCCAATAAATTGAAATCATATCTCAATTTCAACTTTAAGATTTCAAGTTAAATCCTTAAACAATTTCATTAAAAAAGTTTTAGTTTCAACATTCCAAATCTCGAATTAGAAAATAATTTAATTCATATAAATCAAAATTCAAGATTTTAAAACCATTTAATTTAACCAAATCCGGTGTCCGTATATAATTTTCTATCCTATGGCCAAGTTATCAGTTAATTCAATTTTTAATCAACCCAAATTAAATGACATGGTATATATCATTTCAACCTATTTCTTTGTTTATTTGAAATAATTCAAATGATAATTTATAGGATGTTGAATAACAAATGGTAATAACATGAATATATCAAAATAAATCAGCAACCATACATCCAACATCAATCAATAGGCATCCAATAACAATCAATATTCAAATCAACCAATATATCATAACAATTACCAATTATCAGTTGTCGGTGTCTAACTAGCAATTAAATTCAGTATTAATTTAAATATTAGTTTAATTCAATATAAAATTCAAATTAATTTAAATGTCAATTTAAACTACCAAACGACAATCAATAAAAATTTATCACTTCATAATTTCAATTTAACTAACATAAGACTGTAGTATTGCGTGAGTGGGTTAAATCACTCACCTTTGATTTATAGCCCATTAAAAATTCAATAAAAGCAAAAAGTTTTAACAGTCTCCAAATTCAACCAAATCAGTTGCATGCCGTCCGGAATTTCGATGCGAATCTAAACATTAATTGGAGTTTGTATGCAAAATTTATTCAAGTTAAAAGCTTTGAATTTTAAATTTAAATTGATTAAAACAAAGGGAAAAATTGTAAATACCCATTATCATCCAACTAACGTTTGCAGTAAGCATAAATCCATTAGCCGCCACGATCTCTTCGCCACCGCATCGTCTAGGGGCCATTGGCCATCGATCAGACCTCAACATCAGAACCATCTCGCCAAACTCCACCTTCGCCTCTTGTGCCGCCCTGTGCCTCCGCTATTAGCCTCCGATCAAGCCTTGAATGCCGCGCTTTCATGGCCAGATTCCGATGAATCCAGATGCAATTAATTCGATCCAACCGTAGGGATCATAGAGGAGATCAAGCTCTACAACTTCCGTTTTGACTTCGTCATGAATCAGTGAGAGATGAGAGGGATCCAAAAGGAAGAAGATGGAAGTTCTTAGCCATTGAAAGTGGCAGCCGTGAAAATTAGGGTTTTGTTAATAATTTAATAATATTTTAGTCTCGGTTTGCGTGCCTATTTACGTAAGGTCCAAAACAGCTCGAACTCCAATTGAGACGAATTCCATCGTTTACAAAAGTTAACATTTTAATGTTTGATAAATTTAAATTAAATTATATTCAAATAATTTACCAATTCACAATTATGGACAAACACAATATTTATAATTTACAAATACGTTACTACAAACTATGACGTTCATTAATAATTTGATTTTATTATTCTTCCATATTTGAATCAATTTGAATAATTACATTTCAAAAATAACATTTTTCATTTGAATATAAATCGACTGGGTCAAAAGGTCCGAAAAGCTCGTTTTGTTTTCAAAACGAAAATAGGTTATCGCATATATTGAAATATGGATTTTCAATACTTTTAAACTCATCTAAACTAATTCCAGACCCTAATTCTGTTGTATACAGAAGTTAGCATTAAAAATCGAATTACATTTATATTTACACATTAATTAAACGAATTATTATTAAACCGATTTGCTCACTTTTAAATTCTAACTTAAAAGTTTTCGATCATCATTCTTTGTTAAACAAAAATTAATAATCTTTTAAAATTTAGATTTTCGATGTTAAATTCAATATTTAAATATTAGATTAGTTTAAACATTAAATTACAATAGTGATAAAATCCAAGTTTGTTATATTTAAATCTCAAATAATTCCTTTTATTTTTGATTTACTTGTTCTTTATATTACTTCAAATTTCCTTTTTAATTAATACAAACTTTTTTTTATTTCCTCAACTTTCTCCTTTATTTTAAGTCAAACATACGTTTCTATTATTACGTCCATTAATTACAATTAATGTTCTTTTTGCTTTTATTTGAAAGATTTCAATTATATTCAATTGCATTGATTACCAAATTGATTTCAAAATGGATTGATTATGAGATGAGAAATAAACAATCGTTGTTACAGCTTAGTAATTCAAATATCTATTAATTTACTATTTACAAACTAAGATTATAAATTTACCTACCAATGCTACCAATTTCAATTAATAACATACGATTTCACCATTTAATACATCATAGATTTTATTTCTTGTTAACTTTATTATTACAATAGATTAAAATTTACATTCAAACAGTTGTTATTTATATTCAAATCAATATAATTAAATTATGTTCTAATATGCTTTACCATCTTTACCTCATTGGAATTTGATGTTTTAGAATTCATTTAAAATCAAGTTATGTATGCTAATAAATTTTGACATTTATAAATCATAAATTTCAATTTCTGACAATATTAAATTCCAAAATCTTATTTAATTTAATATTTTTAATTGTCAAAAATATGGGTTATTATAATATAGTCATAGGTAATAGATACGTATGATGTTGTTGAAATGCTATTTAGCACATGGAGATGAATAAAACAGTATATATAATTCTTTTGAAGACTGAATATTACAATGGCACGTAAAGATTATTGTCCATAGTACATTGTTCTTTTTGGTCACTTAACATAACATAGATGAGTGTAGTCTTTTTAAATGGTAGATTTTGGTGTGCAATTGTAAAAACAGCTTGAAATAGCAAAAGATCATAGTACTGATGTTGAAATTAATAAGTTATGCTTATCTAAATATCAGTTTGCATACAATAGAAGTATAACAAGCATATGCATGTAGTAGACTCAACCTTTGATTAATTGTAAATGTTTCTTGTAATGCAATGTTCATGGATAGTATCATGAAATATCCCTGTATCAGTTTTTCAACTGATCCAAAAAATTTATTCAGACTTTTTTCCTCAACCTGTAATAGTTTACACAATCAAAAAATTAATAAGATTTATTTTGAACAAACTATGGCTTTTAGCTGATACAATGATATCTAGATGTCATATATATGTGGTTGTGAGAGAATTCTTTTTGTAGAATAATAATTTAATATAGCCAACTAATAGTGTTTCTTTCAGTTTAATGCTTTTAAATACAATTAGTTATACTATCAATGTTTGGTTAAAATAGTGATCATATTTGTTAAGTGTTATTGAAGGGTAATTGTACCCGTTAGGAGACACTAAATATACAACAAATGCCATAAACTAATAATCAACCAAGAAATTAGCTAGTTGACTAATATTAGATGTAAAAACTTTGCTCTTGAAGAAGGTTCATCTAATAACATGTCTGCATCACTTGTTTCAAGTCTTTATAAAAAATGAAGAAAAAACTACAAATAGCATTATTAATACTAGTGCTAGCCAATGCTATTGAACACAGGTTCTTGCCATTAGTGTGCACTGCAAATATTATTTAGCCACAGGTTATCTGACCTTGCTATAATATCATATTATTCTAATCGATAGTATTAGTTTGCAAAATAATGCCTAGTTTAAAACGTACAGAATAATGTAGTTAAATGGAGAACTTAAGTAATTTTGCTATCAACTGTAAGTAGTATAATTGTCCATTAGATTCGGGAATTTGCATAGCTTTGAGCACAGTTTGATGTTGCAGTAGTAGCAGTAGGGACAAAAGTAGGGATGAAAATCCTAGTATCGGACGAACTAAGACAGCCGTTATTTGATGACGAATAACCGTATGAGTGCAGACCTATAAAAGCAAGGGAATTTTTGGAATTTCAAAAAGACGCCGATTAAGTTAGTTCATCGAATTTTCTTTATTAGTAGTAGAGATAGATTAAAAAAGCATGCCCACAATGTTGTTTTCATTCATAATAACACAACCTGTAAGACCTACTATATTATCAACCTCCTTCATAATAAGGCTATAACAGAGCAAGCACTTACGTATGTGCACCATATAGCGATGTAAAAAGGCATGAAAAATTGCATTCCTAAGGCGTATGATCGAAATGTTAAGCCAAATACTTCGATTTACATTAGGATTTGACTCAAAATTGGTTGCTTATACTATACGTATTGGTTTTTTTTATCATAGCTTCTCCATTATTTTTGACTTGTAATGTGGTAGTGTCCTCTCATGATGTTCAAGAAGATAGCTTATGTCTGGCTATGACATAGATGAAAGAAATGGATCAACAAAAGTTTATTTGCTCTTTAAATTTTGTTATCTTTTAACAATCGCGGTATTACTAAATTTCAATAGAGTTTACACTTCCATCCTTTCTGTTAACTCTCGGCTAGATTGAAAGCACTGTAGGATTAGAATCCAGAAATGATACTAGTTAGTTGTCGGTGATTATGACTAAACGTAGATTATAGCTAACTAAACAAATACTTTATGATGTTTCTTTCATATAATAAATACAATCAAATTCAGTAATGCTAAATTTTAAATTCTTAAACAATACTACTCTAGCTAATCTTCTTCCTTTACTTGTTATAACATTAGTGTATACTTAAACATTAATGATTCTTATAATAAACTAACTAATTTATTTTTTGGCATGTTCTTATTGACAAACATGATACCACTCGATAGCCAGGTAATAGGAAATCTTGGTAACTAAACGTGCATACAACTACAATTGAGTCAAAGTTAACATTTCTGAAAGTTTTTCATTCATAACATCATCACTTCAATTCAAATTCTCCTAAATGCTCAAATAAATAACGAAAATTCAACATTAAGTCATTTTCTATTAACTAATAACACACACACATACATATACACATGCACACGTGCAGATGCATATAAAAGCAAAAAGGTGCATTGTGTTCCAAAAGTATTAACATAAATTTTGAATAACATTGATAATTCTAGGATCACTACCAAAATTTTAAAAGAATATGTAGCTTAAGTTGAATTAGTGCACTTTGACACTTGGTTACACCTATCATTTTTACCCTCTTGCTACACAAAAGAGTAATAAACTAACCCCTTTATCTCCATAAATTATATTCGACTACAATTTGCAACAATAAAAAATTACAATAAACTATACAAAAGAGCATAGTAGTATAAAAGGAGTGTAGTATCACTCTTTAAATGGTAACTTTGCATAATCAACCTTTTAACTACTACCAAACATGTAACAAAACTAGAATTAATCTTTAGTACAATAATTCACAAAGTAGCCGAAAGTGATAAATCTGAAATAACATAAATATAAAATAATCAAGTTAAATCCATTAATATGGAACTTTTAGGTCCAATATAACTATGAGCATCAAGAATCATTAATAGTTCAAAGAAGGCATAATGATCTAAAAAAATAAATTTTATCAGTGATAAATTAAAAGATGGAACTTGGTATTTTATTGTTATCATTGAGTACTTGCAACTTGAGATCTTAAAATATTATGTATGATAAGTGTTAACTGGGTTTTTAACCCAATAAAATTTAAATGGAGTTAACACATTCAGATTAAATCAAAATGACTCGAAACTTGACTCGAAGGCCTAAAGTGCAAGATAAAGAAACATAAAAAGTTTGGTTCAAAATTACGGTAACTATTCGAATCGATACCGATCCGATCTAATTGGATCGGTACCGATCTGAAATATTGGCTAATGGTTCCTTCTAACCACTTGCATTGCACTCATATGCCCCTACCAAGCTCATCTATCAAGTTTGGTAACATTCCGAGCAACCCACCTCAAGAAGTAAAGACTCATTTAATCTATTTAAATATGTACCTGCTTTTGGATCAGATTAATTTAAAATGGACCTACAGAACTCATACTGACTCGTATTGAATTGAAATTTGGATGGGACACTTTGAAGAAACAAAGGAAGGATCACATAAAAACAAAGTCAATTGGCCAAGCTAGTTTGGATTGGTACCGATCCAAAGTTTAGATCATATCGGACCTAACTAAATTAGGCAACAATAATTGTGATCCGGTGTATAGGTCTCACACACCATCTAGAAGCTACCTGCAAAGTTTCGTCTGATTTGGATAAGTATCGAGCGAGTTATGGATGGATCTACTTGAAATTGACCTAGTTTGACAAATCAAGTATGACCCACATAGGATTGGTCGCGCCCTATAAGATCTGATTTGGAGGCTCTACTACTCATCTACATTACATGTATGAAGTATCATATCATTTGCTGAAGAATTAATTGAGTTATGGATAGATCTTCTACGAAGGAATGATTGGATGATCTATAAAGATGGACGATCAAACTAACTTCAAACGAATTGATATTCAGTCAAGAAACTCAATTACGGGATAGGAAGAAAACCAAATTAAGAAGATTCAAAAATTGCACAACCTTTTGAATCGGTACCGATCCAAAAAGTTAGCTCCAAAAACCCTCAAACTTCTTGAGTGACCTTTGCATGATGACTACAGGCTTTTGGTAAAGTGGCTCTCCTCCAAATGCTCTCTAACCTTTATAAATACCATCCTATCTGCAACAGTAAAGGGGATTTGATCTCTACTGAAGCTCTGCCATTATTTCTTCACTCTTCTTCTCCCACACAACAGCCGTTAAGAGACAATTGAGATCTTTCTTTTGTCTCTAACAATGGTGGCTTGACCTAATATAGGAAAGGAGAAATATATTATAATATAAACTCCGTTTTAATAGCAGTTGATCAATATAAGAACCTATAAAGTGGACGTGGGCTTCATTAACAGCCGAACCACTATAAAAATCTCTTGTCTCTTTTCCTTTTTTGTTATTTACTAATGTTTTTTATATTTTGTTTGCCTTGATAAACAAGGTTGTGCTTTCATACTCAAACTAGGATGTTGATTCATTTTTTGGGTTAACATTTTGGTGCTTTCACTGAGAATAAAGGTAGATCGGGAAACTTGAAGCTTAAATATGAGATTTCAAAAAAATGAAGAGGCCTAACGCTAGATCCAAAACTGGAGCAAACTAACCTGAACTTAGGAGCAGTCAGGAAGTACCCAAAACTGCAGAAAACCAACCAGAACCTAGACACCAAAATTTATGATAAGGATGGCAAGGGATCCCCTGGAGTAGGATCTGGAAAAGATAAAGGGAACAGAGTAGCCGATGATGATTCTAGAGAACCGAAATGGAAAAGGAGAGAGCCTAAATTCTCTTCCTACTCCGAGCTGACTAAACCTCTAATAGACACTAGGGGAAAAATTCCCTATCGGATGTCTTCGAGAAGAGAGCCCACTAAATGGGAGAAAGCATCTGGAAAGTTTTACATCTTCCATGGGCTAGGCGGACATGAAACAATTTACCTTTGTGATCTGATAGAAGAACTGGTTTGGAATAACAACTGCCATAGTATGTGAAGAACAAAGCTACGATAGCACAGTCGGAGCAGCCACCACCCACCGCAGATGCTTTAAGGAATGGCCAAGGATCTGAGCCAGGACAGATATCCCATAACCGGGATGGATGGGAAGTTAAGTTCCGGCTGATACTATTTTCTTTGGTTTCTTTTTTGCACTTATCTTTTCGTATATTAGCAGTAAAACAACAATGATCCCAGACCACTTAGACATGTGCTAAACCTAGATTGGTTCCTAGTTGCGCTATAAGTCGGATATCTGGGATGACTGCTTTGGATAGTAATCTTAGAACACTTGGGCATGCACAAAACCTAGACTGGTCCCTTGCCACGCTTTGATTCGGATGATTGGGATAAACATTCAGGATTTCTGCTTATTTAATTTCTATTAGTTTGTTTTGATCTGAAATTTGAATTTTGTAGAATCCATATTTAATTTGATGATTGATTTTGAACGCTATAGAGTCCTGCCTGGAGAGATGGAATCAGAGTGTAGGGTGCATGTCCCCTCGCTGAAGAGCGAGTGGATGGACTTGTATCATATTGAATGCCGTAGAGTCCCAACCGAAGAAATGGGATCGGAGTGCAAGAAGTAAATCACCTCACCAGAGACTGATCGGATGGGCTTACTTAATTCCCCTTAACATAATAAGCAAATGATCAAGAGAGATCATCCTCTTGAACTAAAATAATAAACGATCTGGAGTGATCATCCCCTAAAATAAACATCAAACGATCTGGAGAGATCGCGCATTATACTCAAATGGTTTAGAGAGATCGAACTTTAAAACAGATTTGATTTTGCAAAAAGGATTTGAATGCCTTATAAATAAAATAAAATGGATAAATCCTGGATGAACACATGATGATTTTGATATATGATGTGATTTTGATATATGATATTATAACTCTGAATTAAATCTGAGTGGCAATGATTTAAATCCTGGATGAACGTGGGACAATTAGAGACGCGTAATGTAATTAAAGACATGTGATGTAATAACTTCAAATGAAACCAAAATGATTATGATGTATAGATTATAGTTAGGTAGAGTATAGAGTCTCAGGCAATAATAGGTTTGGAACGACTTGACTTATGATTGACGAAAGAGTGTAAAGAAACAGGACGGTTCACCAAGGCTAAAGCAGCTGAAAAGCTCAACAATCGAAGGCTCGTTACCATAGAGAAAAGTGCACCTTTCATTCAAAAGGCATACTTTAGGGGGCAAGTGCTAACTGGGTTTTTAACCCAACTGAATTCAAAAAAAGTTTACACATTTAGACTAAGTTAAACGACTCAAAACTTGACCCGAAGGCCTATAAGTATAAGATAACGAACAACAAGATGTTTGGCCCAGAATAACACTAACTATGCGGATCAGTACCGATCTGAAATGTTGTCTAGTGGTTCCTTCTAACCACTTGCATTGCACTTCTATGCCTCTACTAAGTTCACCTATCAAGTTTGGTAACATTCCGAGCAACCTAGTTCAAGATGTGAAGAATCATTTGATCCATTCAAATATTCACCGGCTTTTGGATTAGAGCAACTTAAAATGGACCTACAGAACTTGTACTGATTCGGATTGACTTCGAATTTGGACAAGAAACTAAGAAGACATATAGGAAAATTCAAACCAAAAATGAAGTCATTTGCCCAAGATAGTTTGGATCGAAATCGATCCAAAGTTTGGATCAGATCAGACTAAATTAAATTAGGCCCCATCACTTGAGATATGGTATATAAGCCTCACAAACCCTCTAGAAGCTACATGCAAAGTTTCATCTTATTCCAACAAGTATTGAGCGATTTATGGACGGATCTCCTCCAAATTGAACTCTTTTGACAAATCAGGTTAAACCCACCTAGAATGGGCCTCGCTCCATGAGATCCGATTTAGAGACTCTCTAACTCATTTACATTACATGTATGAAGTTTCGTATTATTTAGTTAAGTATTAAGTGAGTTATGGATGGATCTTCTACGAAGGGATAGATTGGATGATCTATGAAGATGGATGATCAAACTAACTCCAAACGACATAACATTCGGACAAGGCACTTGATTATGGGATAGGAAGAATACCAAATTGATGACTAAGAAATTGCACAAACTTTTGGATCGGTATCGATCAAAAAATTTAGCTCCAAACACTCCCAAACTTCTTGAGCGATCTCTACATGATGACTACAGGCTTTTGGTAAAGTAGCTGTAGCCAAAATGAAGACAAGGATTCGAGTTTCATGAAAAAAAAAACAAATTCTCTTTAACCCCTAGAAAAACCATCCTATCTACAACAATAAAGATGATCTGATCTATGCTAAAGCTCTGCCATTATTTTTTCACTCTTCTTCTCCTACACAATAGCTATTAAGGGATAATTAAGATCCTCTTTTGTCTCTAAGAATGGTGGCTTGATCTAATCAAGGAAAGGAAAAAATATTATAATCTAAACTCCTTTGTAATAGCAATTGATCAACAAAAGAAACTATAAAATGGACGTAGGCTTCGTTAACAACCGAACCACTATAAAAATCTCTTGTCTCTTTACCTTTTCTGTTATATACTATTTCTTTCACTATTATATTTGCAACGATAAACAAGGCTGGTGCTTTCACACACAAACCAGGTCGTTGACCCCTTTTTTTGGTTAATATTAAGGCAAGTTGGTAACCAAAAAGACATTATTAAATCATAATTAATACTTCACTTGCCTCTAAAAGATCGTATATACCTGTCTCAAAATGTTTATTTCTAGTGTTTTTCCTTTAAATTTGTTCCTATAGTCAAGAAAATGCTCATTGTTTTCTTAACATGGAAATAAAAGCAAGTAAAACATTGTAGGTGCAAACCATACATAACCACACAAAAAAGCTCAATATGACTAAAAAAATCAACTGAAATATTATGCTGATAATTTTCAACGAAAACATTATATCAAACCAAACTAAACTAATGAAGTCCATTATAAGCAAGTAAAAAATCCAATATGTAGGAATTCAGTGTCGTTCAATCCGTAAAAGTTTAGTACAAATTTTGTTAAGTAAAGTTTTGTTAAAAGAAAAATTAATTAGGCCTAGAGACATAACATGAGTTTGTTTAGATTAGGATTTAAGATTCAGGTCAGAAAACCAAACTTTAATGTTTGTTTAACCAAATATTAGGTTTGAAACTCATTCAAGTATGTCTAATTTTAGAGCTCATGTAATAATTCAAAAAATGCATAGAGAAAGAAAATTTGGATTATGTGGAGGCGTACCATGAGATCATTTGAATTAGAATATGAGCGTGGGATTGGTCGAAAAAACTTCAGTCTTTGCTCAGTCGGATGTTAGGTTCGAAATTCTTTCAAGTATGTCTAATGTTAGAGCTATGGAGAAAAGTAGAAGTAAGATGTAGCATAAATTTAATATTAGGATTTTAGACGTTTGTCCATATATATGGAGATCATCTTAGGTGAAAATAGAAAGATTGATTAACATATTGGTAAAGAAAGTAATCGGTGTAAAAACAAAGACAAAAATTGTGAAGTGTAACCACAGAAAAATAGTATTGTGTGAAATCTTGAAAAAGCATGAGATGAAAGGATTTTTAACTGAGCATTAATAGTATGTAAAGATTTAAAAGGCATAAAAACAAAATAATAAATTGGTTTTTCAAGTAACATGTATGATATAGAGGAATATAAAAAACGTTTCTTTGTTTATTTATAGCCTTAGTTTTTTTTACCACTAATAAGTTTAGTGAAAAGCCAGAAGAAGATCACATAAGATGTTATGCAACACCCAAATTCATTACAATCTAATCTAGTAGGTTAAGATAGTATGTGAAGCTATATAGATGATGACCATGGTTTTAGGACAATAGTGAATTGTAACAAGTAGTCTTTTCAACCCTCAAAAGTCGACATTAATACATCCATGGTATTCACATGACGAGCATCCAAGTGCTAAAAAGATAGATTGTTGGGATGAAAGAAAATAATAATAGAACTGAATCTCACATCATGACGAGTAATATATAATATACACATGATCTTTGCAAAAGAAACTATATGTACATGCATCAATCAGAGAAATCTAATGTATCATCGGTCTGGATAGTTATAATAGTCTATCCTCACAATTTCTGATAAATAAAAAACAAGAAGTGGAAAACAAAATATGCAAATAAAACTTGGACACATCCGGCTCATATCCTAAAGTTCCAAAGAATCCAAAATTAGACCTACAAATATACTCAGGTTTGACCCGTATTATAAGAAATAACACCAAGATCAGTCTGGTAAACCAGTGTGAGAAACTCAAATCATTCGGATTATTAATGTTATAAAACCTGTTAAGAATAAAGGTATCTCGTAAGAATGCACCGCAAATAAACACGAAAGAGTTTTACCTTACGATAACCAAACCATTTTATTAGAAAAACTTATGATATTATAACATTTGCTAGGGTTTTAAATAAATAGTTAACATAGTTGAAGTGGTTACATTAATTATATTCAACACCATATTTATGTGATCCATATAATGGAAAATGGATTCCATACAATGACAAGGTAAGGGACTACCTTTCGTACAGTACACCTCTATATAAATGTACCGAGGCTGCAAACATTGCACCTCCATCAACACAGATCTAATAGCCCGATATTTTCAGTCATTCACATCCACACATGTCGTACTTGAATTGCTCAAAATATCGCATTGTAAATAAATTTGGAGCAAATGAAAAACAATCACAGAATCACAGACATAGAAATATCAGAATAACTCGCAGCGGAAATTAAAAATACCATAGTAGTTCATGAAGCTACTATAAAAAAATCACAAAAAAAATACGTAATATCAGTATGAAACCATATACAATAAAAATCTCAAATACATAGAAGATCACTAATACAAGAGCTGAAATAGACAACTGAAACCGAAATGCATAGAAAACTAGATAAGCAAAATCTCCAACAATTCCTAGCTCCAGAAAAGAAATCCAAAGCTAAGCTGTAAATACTCAGGCTGACCCGAGCGTAAAGTAAAACACAAAACACTCGAGTCAGGACATACATACTTATATAATGTAAACCAACTCAAATGAACTGTAGTAATAATGCACAATAACATAAAGGATGCTTGGGATCGCCCATCCTCTAAGGATCGGTTAAACCATAAACTAAATACATTCCGTGGTTAAAATTCCAAAATGGTAATTTATACTTTTAAATCAAATATCATTTCAAAATTCAATATCATTTCAAATCCATTTCAAAATATCACAATATCATTTCATTCTAAACCTCATTCATTTTTATTTAAATTTAAATACCATTTCAAATCACATTTCAAATGGTTTTATATTTAAAATCAGAATACTCCATTTGAACCATTTAATAATTAAGTTATTCTATTAAATAATCCAATATTTAATCCCTAAATTTTTAGTCTTTTCAAAATTCATTTATTCACTTAAATTTATTCAAACTGTGAAATTTCAACTTTCGTAGCATTTAGAAAATGCTAAGGAAAGTTATAATTGAAAACAATTCAATTGACAAAGATAGCATTTAAAACTAGCATTTAAAACTGCAGTAATAGGTTTTCGTTTTAAGTTTAAGTTTCAACAACTACATCACTTACAAAGTGATGTAATAGCCTTTAGCTCATTTTTAGTTATAGTTCATTTGTATCAAGTACAGCATTTACAAAATGCTGTAATATCCTTTACTTCAGAAATGACAGCATTTCTGAAATGCAGTTAATTAAATTCTAAATTTTCAATACAATTTCGTAAACCATTAAACCTTAATTTAAATCATTTTTAACTGATAAAATCATATTTTCTCACTTTAAAATGATCATTTAAATACCCTTTAATTTATGATTTTACAAAGTGCAATTTCACAAATATTATCAAATTTTAATAATTCACTTAAAAAAATCAACGTACAATTTTATAACATTTCATTTACTTTACATTTAAATTTAATTTACCATTTCATAAATTATATTTAAATTCCATTTTATTTTTCTTAACTTAACTTTTAAATTTAAAACCTATTTCACATTTTCCCAGTTAAGTTATATTTCAAATTTCAATTTTAAACATTTATTTATTTAACTATTTTTAATTTATAGAAAATTCAATAACACTTTATAAAATCTTTTTAAATTCAAATTGAAAAAAAATTATCATATTTTCTTACTTAATTCAAACTACATTTATAAACAAAATCATAAATTTCAAAATTAACTTATATTTTAAATTCTACTCTACCATTTAAATATTTCACTTATTTAACTTATAGAAAACCACTAATATTTTATAAAAATAAATTTTAAATTAAATTTAAATCAAAATATCATTATATTTACATTTTTTATTATATTTTAAAAAATTTAGAAAAATATATATTAACCACGGGTCTGTATATAAAATTTTCTAAGCTAAGTCAAATGTTATGGATAATATATCATTTCAATCCGTAATTTACAAAGGAAAAATCCGGGTTCTATTATTTCAAACCCACAATCCCAAGTAAAATGAAATAAATAAAAATCACCCAGGCCTATCATTTCATCCCATAACGATTTTTCCCTATTCTAAAGTCCGTTCGGGTATGTATCATTTCAACCCATGGTGATTCTATTTTACAGGGAACTTGCAGTATGATAAACTGATATAAATAAACAGAATAGCATTATATAACAGTAACAGATGAAATGACAAGTGTATAAACAGGGTGATCATCATATAAATAATACCACAGGTAGGTATAACATGATAATATAGCCTACAGATTCACATGCTATCAGTTTACTAATTATATAAGTACAGAATGCCTTGTGAGAAATACCCACCTCTACAAGCTGGTGATAACAGATTCAGACACACAAAAAAGACCCAGAAAGCATGAAGGCACAATTACGGATTCAAGTGAGGGGAGAGCCAAAGATATTATCTTGTACATATCAAACAAAACAAGATAGGAACATGAATATACAACACAAATATAACATTCAACAACTGAGGAGTAATGCACAACAAAGAACCAAACCACTTGCACTTGCTTTCACCTATCCCATGCTCGGCCTAGGTATAAAAATGCATGGCCTAAGCTATGAATTTGGGTCAGGTATGGTTCAACATGGTCGGCCTAGCTAGGGTCTGAAGGTGCTTATTTGATTAATGGCATGAACAACACAAGTCAAGGCAACCAAGGCAATTTTGGTGCAACATAAGTCACAGCCATGGCTCCAAGGGGCACGGCGAGGCCTGGTGGAGGTTAGGGGATGATGTGGTAGTGGTCTAGGGTCAGGTAGGGGCAGGTGGAACTGATGCTAGTGGTGGGCGAGAGGGTGTTGTGGAGTGGTGATGCATTGTTGAGCTCGACTATGCATATATAAGGAGCGTTTGCTATTTTTTTGTGTAGAGCTTGCATCTTAGGGGTCACGGCCAGGTAGGTCAGTGGAGATGGAAGAGGTTTGAAGCCCAATATATGGTGGTAGAGGAGCTATGGGCCGAGCAACCTAAGTGAAGGCAAGGCAAAATAATACATAAACAAGGAAAAAATTTGAAAATAAAGTGAAAGAAACATTACCAATTTTTGTTTCAGAGTTGAAGGCCGAAAATTTTGAGATGAAAAGATTTTCTTATGCGTGAGAAATTGAAAAAAATGTGGCTGAAGGAAATGATATGGTCAACACAAATTAAATGCAAGTGGCATTTGTATATATTATATAAGTACAGATTCACATGCTATCAGTTTACTAATTATATAAGTACAGAATGCCTTGTGAGTACTCACCTCTACAAGCTGGAGATAACAGATTCAGACACACAACAAAGACCCAGAAAGCATAAAGGCACGATTACGGATTCAAGTGAGGGGAGAGCCAAAGATATTATCTTGTACATATCAAACAAAACAATATATGCACATGAATATTATTTGTATAACATGATAATATAGCGTACAAATTCAATGCAAGTGGCATTTGTATATATTATCATTGAATTTGTGCTGACCATATCATTTCCTTCAGCCGCATTTTTTTCAATTTCTCACGCATAAGAAAATCTTTTCATCCCAAAATTTTCGACCTTCAACTCTGAAACAAAATTTGGTAATGTTTCTTTCACTTTCTTTTCAAATTTTTTCCTTGTTTATGTATTATTTTGCCTTGCCTTCACTTAGGTTGCTCGGCCCATAGCTCCTCCACCACCACATATTGGTCTGCAAACCCCTTCCATCTCCACTGACCTACCTGGTCGTGACCCCTAAGATGCAAGCTCTACATAAAAAAATAGCAAACGCTCCTTATATATGCATAGTCGAGCTCAACAATGCATCACCACTCCACAACACCCTCTCGCCCACCACTATCATCAGTTCCACCAGCCCCTACCTGACCCTAGACCACTGCCACATCATCCCCTAACCTCCACCAGGCCTGGCCGTGCCCCTTGGAGCCATGGCCGTGACTTATGTTGCACCAAAATTGCCTTGGTTGCCTTGACTTGTGTTGTTCATGCCATTAATCAAATAAGAACCTTCATACCCTAGCTAGGCCGACCATGTTGAACCATACCTGACCCAAATTCATAGCTTAGGCCGTGCATTTTTATACCTAGGCCGAGCATGGGATAGGTGAAAGCAAGAGCAAGTGGTTTGGTTCTTTGTTGTGCATTACTCCTCAGTTGTTGAATGTTGTATTTGTGTTGTATATTCATGTGCATGTCTTGTTTTGTTTGATATGTACAAGATAATATCTTTGGCTCTCCCCTCACTTGAATCCGTAATCGTGCCTTCATGCTTTCTGGGTCTTTGTTGTGTGTCTGAATCCGTAATGGCATTTGAAAGGTCATGGTAAATGAAAAGGTTAAAGACTCTTCATATTTCTTTTTCTTTTTGCATTTTAAACAAATGAAAATGTAAGTAAATAAAGTAAAATCTGAAAATAAAATAAAGTGAAAAAGAAATCAAATAATTATTTTAAGAAAAAAACAGAAAATAAATAAAGAAAATAGCTTAAATTGAAACTAGGATTTAAAAATTGTAAATAAAATACAATAAGCTTCGGAAAATTATAATATCACTTTAAAAATGTTTTAAAATAAAAATATATACCTAACATGACATATTCAACACATATATACAAATTAGAACAAGATTTGACAAAAAAAAAATATTATTTATATAAATTAAAATAGAAAATTTTATTAAATAAATCAATTTACATATAATATTGTAAAAAGCATAACTTTCACAATATAAATCAGATTTCAACGAAACGAAAAAAAGTATTCTTGAAATTAAATTTATTTTCATAATAAAAGATAAAATTCAAAAATTCAAAAATTTAAAATTTAAATTTAAAAGTCAAAGTTTGACCAGATTGACCAAAATCCACATTTTCTGGAAATATTCTATTTATTCAGGTTTGGAATTATAATTCACACAAAAATCAAAATTTATATTTAAAATAACAAAATTTAACCATTTAAATAATATATTAAAGCTTTTAAATCAGCAATTCAATTTAAAATAATTAAAATATACAATTAAAATAAATCATAAAATTCAGGGTTGTTACGCTCTCCCCCACTCAAATCTTTTCGTCCTCAAAAAGGAATGAGCAAGGAAAATAAGGAAAAGCAAGATAGACAAAGCAAATAGTACCTGGAAAAACAAACAATTCCGGATTCGAAGCATGAATGCTCTCCTCCATCATCCAGGTACAATCTCGATCATCAGTACTCCATCGTACTTTGATCAGACTAACAGATTTCCTTCTTAGCTGCTCCGTACCTCTATCGACAATACGAAGTGGCTTCCTCTCGACAGTCAGATTAGGATAAATATCCAACTATCAAGAGTAGAAGGCTGAACCAAAAAGAGATGGGTCGAGAAGATACCAGAGAAGATGTGAGACGTGGAATACATCATGCACTCAAGAAAGCTTCTCGGGCAAATCCAAACGATAAGCCAAAGAACCAACTCTTTCCACAATGCGGAAAGGACCCTTGAAGAGGAAGAAGGTAGGAGGATAAGAATAGCTACAAGGGAAAGTGGGCTGAAAGACAAGGATGAACCATTATTTTATAACCATATAAATTTCAATTTAAAATTTTATATTTATATCATTTTAAACATTTTATAATATGATGAATAGTCATTTAATTCAAATTTGTTAGTTCGAAGTAATCAATATTTAAAAAAATTTAAATTATTTAGAAAAGTAAAATAAATGATCAAAATATCCTTTATATAATACTTATCAAAATTCTTTTATAACTCGATGTCTTAACAAGTTTACTTTCGTTCCTGCAGACTCTAGTTAGGCGTTGATCAGGTGCAAAGCTAGAATTCTCCAGGTACTTAGTAGACTTGTTTCAACACCCAGTGAAAATGCTAGAAAATTTATTTTTTTAAAATAGATATGGAAGTACAATCCAAACAAAACAACCAAACCAAAACATGTAGATCATGGATCGCGGATACACAATGGTTACGCCTAAATCCCCTAGGAAACATCTGTAGCTGTAGGCTGACTACCGCAGCCCTGTGATTACGCCATGAAGACTGGTAGTACCGTAGATACACAATGGTTACGCCTGGATCTCCCAGGAAACATCTGTACCCGTAGGCTCTCGTATCCCCTACGGATTACGCTACCAAATACGACCTACATAGATGGCGGATACACAATGGTTACGCCTGGATCCCTCATGAAACATCTATACCCGTAGGCTCTCACAGCCCCTGTGAATTATGCTATGCAGTCGCGCTCGAAAGAAAAACCATGGTGATCGCCATGGAAGTCGATGGACATTCGAGTATCATATCCGAAAACCCAAATCCGAGAGAATAATATAGATAGAATGAATCCACAATGTGGCCACAAAGCGAATATCAAGCAGAAGGCACTTTCCATATCTTTACTTCGAAAATATGTATCATATAGTACCTTTTCAAATCACTTTCAAATATTATACTTATATAAAGTCCATCATATATAAGATTCCATTTTCAAATCAAATACTTTCCAAAATCAATAATATATTAAATCATACTTATATAGACTTCGATTATATAAGATTTCTCTTTCTAAATTGAGTACCTTTTCCAAATCAACAGTTTTCAAATCAATTTCATACTTATACGAATCCATTTTATATAAGTTCGATAACTCCCAAATCAAGATTTAATAAAACAAGGTTCTAAATTTCAAATCCTTTCAATAAGGTTTTAGTTTCAAAATCATATATGATTTCGCCAAATCATTTCTTCAAAATTACATATATTCAGTTTCAAAGTTTCTCAAAACCATAGATTGAGAAAATAATCCAAATTTTCAAATCAACAAAAATTTATGTCAAACCAATCCATTTCCAAACCATCATATAAATATTGGGTTTTACTATCCAATCTATTTAAAAAAATATCTTTCTCGAAATCAGTTATACTCAAAATGATTTCCAAGTTTATAACTATCTCTTTAAAAACCTTACACTATTTATTTCTATTCAAAAGATCAATTTACCTTTTTCAAATTATTCAAAACTAAATTTTATTCAAAACATTCCAAAACTAAATTCCATATCACTATAATTCAAAATAGTCTTATTCATTTACTTAATAAAACAGTTTCAACTCATTTACCTAATCGAATGATTTATATTTTTTTAGGATTACTTAGCTTTGAAAATTAAACCTTGATTTGGAAGTGTCTGAACTTCAAAATATAGTCGAAGAAATCGTATTAAAAATTCAAAAGTTGGAAAACACCAACAAATCAGTAAATAAATTCCAATGGATAAAGGTTATACCAAAACAAATCTGAAACTCGAGGACTGAACACCGGCTTACTTTAAATCATTTCAAATATACATACATTTTTCTTTCGAAAATCAAATCATACTTCAAAATCTGAAATCAAAATTGGCATAGCAAAGCTACTAGAGTGGCCTCTCCCCCACTCAGAAACTCGAAAATCAATGTCGATGATGCATGCATTCATCACCGAAATTATTTTCCAGCGACATAAGTGGGTTATGGACTTTTATTTTCTTGAAACTTCTTTTGAAATTTTTTCAAAATCTTTGAAATTCGTTCGAATACATTTGAAACATTTCTTGTTCAAAAAATATCTTTAAATCATATTATTATATATATTTCCAAAATCTTAAAACCAATTTCAAAACACCGGAGTTCAATTCCTCGAAATTCAAATTCAAATACCTTCAGTTATAAATCATTTTATACAAATCAAAATTTCTTATAATTTTCGAAATTTCAAATCCTTTCGAAATTTCAAATTTTTAAAGAAAGAAAAATATATAATCCTTTCAAAGCTTTAAATTTTTATTTTTCAAAGATATAAATCCTTATTGAAAACATTTTACTTTTATATACAAAATAGGGTCATCCCTATAATAATTTCGATGTATGCACAAATTCAAAATACAATCAAACACAAATTTCCAAAGGATGATTCAAGATTAGATTTCAAACAAACAGAGATTCGAATTTAGAGGAACTCTAATCAAATAGAATTCTAGTTCGAAGATAAGCTCGAACGAAGATGAGATAATTTAATCACCCAATAGGAGATGGATAAGCCTATATAAATCACGGGTGACCTTAATCAGTCAACCGTGACATCAGGAATATAATCAATTCGGAAATCTAAGGCAAATCAACATTCGATTGCTAGAAATAGAATCCAAGTAGAGCAGGAGATAGATAGCATCATAAACCGAGGATACATAAATCTCCGGTGAATCAATGCCAAATGTAAAGGAGTTTCACCCCTTTATAAATCATTCAAAGATTTGCGGAATCACCGATCTTTATAGAGGCATTCCAAGTAGAGTTATGGAATGCCCCAAAATAAAAAGGGTAAAAATAGGAAAGAGAAGACTAGATTTCAGAACCAGTGGGAGCGTTCCAAAGTTCAAGGAATCTAATCGATAAGAATCCTAACCAAGAGATTACTAAACAAGATGGATACCGAATGGACGGAGTTTAGAATATCTTGATTTCAAAATAAAATAAAAATTATACCAATATAATCTCCGAAATCCTTTTTCATTTTATACTCCGAAAATACGTTCTCCTACAAAGAAATGGTTCTGAGGTTGATTTCACTCATTCTAGGGTATTTCTACCCTATCTCTAATGAGTTTTTGCTCCGCAGGCTATGCTTTGCCTAAAACCAAAGCTCTGATACCAACTGTAACAGCTCGATATTTTCAGCCATTCGCATCCACACATGTCGGACTTGAATTGCTCAAAATACAACATTGTAAATAATTTGGAGCAAATGAAAAACAATCACAAAATCACAGACACAGAAATATCAGAGTAACTCGCAGCGGAAATTAAAAATACCATAGTAGTTCATGAAGCTACTATAATAAAATCTCAAAAAAAATACATAATATTAGTCTGAAACCATATACAGTAAAAATCTCAAATACATAGAAGATCACTAATACAAGAGCTGAAATAGACAACTGAAACCGAAATGGATAGATAACTAGATAAGCCAAATCTCTAGTGATTCCTAGCTCCAAAAAAAAAAATCCAAAGCTAAGCTGTAAATACTCAGGCCGATCCGAGCGTAAAGTAAAGCATAAAACACTCGAATCAGGACATACATACTTATATAATGTAAATCAACTCAGGTGAACTGTAGTAGTAATGCACAATAACATAAAGGATGCTTGGGATCGCCCATCCTCTAAGGATCAGTTAAACCATAAATTAAATACATTCTGTGGTTAAAATTCCAAAATGGTAATTTATACTTTTAAATCAAATATCATTTCAAAATTCAATATCATTTCAAAACCATTTCAAAATATCACAATATTATTTCATTCTAAACCTCATTCATTTTTATTTAAAATTAAATACCATTTCAAATCACATTTCATATGGTTTTATATTTAAAATCAAAATACTCCATTTAAACCATTTAAAAATGAAGTTATTCTGTTAAATAATCAAATATTTAATTCCCAAATTTTTAGTCTTTTCAGAATTCATTTATTCACTTAAATTTATTCAAACAGGGAAATTTCAACTTTTGTAGCACTTTGAAAATGCTACGGAAAGTTATATTTGAAAACAATTCAATTGACCAAGGTAGCATTTAAAACTAGCATTTAAAACTGATGTAATAGGTTTTAGTTTCAAGTTTGTGTTTCTACAACTACAGCACTTACAAAGTGCTGTAATAGCCTTTAGTTCATTTTTAGTTATAGTTCATTTGTATCAAGTACAGCATTTACAAAATGCTATAATATCATTTACTTCAGAAATGATAGCATTTCTGAAATGTTGTTAATTAAATTCTAAATTTTCAATACAATTCCGTAAACCATTAAACCTTAATTTAAATCATTTTTAACTTATAAAATCCTATTTTTTCACTTTAAAATGATCATTTAAATACCCTTTAATTTATGATTTTATAAAGCGCAATTTCACAAATAATTATCAAATTTTAATAATTCACTTAAAAAATCAATGTATAATTTTATAACATTTCATTTACTTTACATTTAAATTTAATTTACCATTTCATAAATTAAATTTAAATTCCATTTTGTTTTTCTTAACTTTTAAATTTAAAACCTATTTCACATTTTCCAAGTTAAGTTATATTTCAAATTTCAATTTTAAACATTTATTTATTTAACTATTTTTAATTTATAGAAAAATCAATAACACTTTATAAAATCTTTTTAAATTCAAATTAAAATCAAATTATCATATTTTCTTACTTAATTCAAACTACATTTATAAACAAAATCATAAATTCCAAAATTAACTTATATTTCAAATTCTACTCCACCATTTAATTATTTCACTTATTTAACTTATAGAAAATCAATAATATTTTATAAAAATCATTTTTAAATTAAATTTAAATCAAAATATCATAATATTTACATTTTTTATGATATTTTAAAATTTTTAGAAAATATATATTAACTACGGGTCTGTATATAAAATTTTCCAACCTAAGTCAAATGTTACAGATAATATATCATTTCAATCCGTAATTTACAAAGGAAAAATCCGGGTTCTGTCATTTCAAACCCGCAATCCCAAGTAAAATGAAATAAATAAAAATCGCTCAGGGCTATCATTTCAGCCCATAACGATTTTTCCCTATTTTAAAGTCCGTTGGGGTATGTATCATTTCAACTCATAGTGATTCTATTCTACACGGAACTTGCAGTGTGATAAACTGATATAAATAAACAGAATAGCATTATATAACAGTAACAGATGATATGACAAGTGTTTAAACAGGGTGATCATCATATAAATAATATCACAGGCATGTATAACATGATAATATAGCCTACATATTCACATGCTATCAGTTTACTAATGATATAAGTACAGAATGCCTTGTGAGAAATATTCACCTCTACAAGCTGGAGATTACATATTCAGATACACAACAAAGACCCGGGAAGCACGAAGGCATGACTACGGATTCAAGTGAGGGGAGTGCCAAAGATATTATTTTGTACATATCAAATAAAACAAGATATGCACATGAATATACAACACAAAATAACATTGAACAACTGAGGAATAATGCACAACAAAGAATCAAACCACTTGCACTTGTTTTCACCTATCCCATGCTCGGCCTAGGTATAAAAATGCACGGCCTAAGCTATGAATTTGGGTCAGGTATGGTTCAACATGGTCAGCCTAGCGAGGGTATGAAGGTGCTTATTTGATTAATGGCATGAACAACACAAGTCAAGGCAACCAAGGCAATTTTGGTGCAACATAAGTCACAGCCATGGCTCCAAGGGGCACGGCCAGGCCTGGTGGAGGTTAGGGGATGGTGTGGCAATGGTCTAGGGTCAGGTAGGGGCTGGTGGAAGTGATGCTAGTGGTGGCCGAGAAGGTGTTGTGGAGTGGTGATGCATTGTTGAGCTCGGTTATGCATATATAAAGAGTGTTTGTTATTTTTGTATGCAGAGCTTACATCTTAGGGGTCACGGCCAGGTAGGTCAGTGGAGATGGAAGGGGTTTGCAGCCCAATATGTGGTGGTGGAGGAGCTATGGGCCGAGCAACCTAAGTGAAGGTAAGGCAAAATAATACATAAACAAGGAAATTTTTTGAAAAGAAAGTGAATGAAACATTACCAATTTTTGTTTCAGAGTTGAAGGCCGAAAATTTTGAGATGAAAAGATTTTCTTATGAGTCAGAAATTGAAAAAAATGCGGCTGAAGGAAATGATATGGTCAGCACAAATTCAATGCAAGTGGCATTTGAAAATGAAAAGGCAAATGGCATTCAAAAAGTCATGGTAAATGAAAAGGTTAAAGACTTTTCATATTTCTTTTTCTTTTTGCATTTTAAATAAATGAAAATGTAAGTAAATAAAGTAAAATATGGAAATAAAATAAAGTGAAAAAGAAATCAAATAATTATTTTAAGAAAAAAATAGAAAATAAATAAAGAAAATAGCTTAAATTGAAACTAGGATTTAAAAATTGTAAATAAAATACAATAAGCTTTGGAAAATTATAATATCACTTTAAAAATGTTTTAAAATAAAAATATATACCTAAAATGAAATTATTACACACATATATACAAATTAGAACAATATTTTACAAATAAAAATATTATTTATATACATTATAATAGACAATTTTATTAAATAAATCAATTTACATACAATATTGTAAAAAGCATAACTTTCACAATATAAATCAGATTTCAACGAAATGAAAAGCAGTATTCTTGAAATTAAATTTATTTTCATAATAAAAGATAAAATTAAAAAATTAAAAAATTAATTTTTAAATTTAAAAGTCAAAGTTTGACCGGATTGACCAAAATCCACATTTTCTGGAAATATTCTATTTATTCAGGTTTGGAATTATAATTCACACAAAAATCAAAATTTATATTTAAAATAACAAAATTTATCCATTTTAACAATATAATAAAGCTTTTAAATCAGCAATACAATTTAAAATAATTAAAATATATAATTAAAATAAATCACAAAATTCAGGGTTGTTACAATAGACTAGCCTACCCCTTCCTGGATAGTAACGAATATGATCATTACCTCGACTGCCAACTTGAAAAACCATTCCATGGCCAAAACATAAAAAACCCACAAATATTGATCTAGATACAAGTGATGATCATACCCTAATGGTAGCAAACCACATAGCCCTGCCGCATCTCTCGTGTTTTAGTCATTTTCGGGTGTAAGGTTTAAGGCTACATTTTACCTTTTAGAAAATCTTTCTTAGAATGCTAACACTACTCTCCAGGGGATAATACAATGACAGCATTCATCCATACAAGTTGTTTTGGAGGCTGAACTAATCCATGGCACTAATTCTACTACATGCGTTTTGGAATCACCATCAGGATTAGTATCAAGAAGCTCTTTTACTTCAAAGAACTCTGTCTTCGATTCGATCATCATTAACATGTTTGCAACTCGAATGCTTATGCAAGTTTGAAGTGGTTTTCGGATAACTCATGCTTATCCAATCCCCGTCTTTTCGAACCAATAATTGATATGTTAAAAACTGTCCTGTTAACCCAAAAAATGGATTAGCATCCAGAAATTAGATGAAAGCGCCAGTTCTTTTATAATAGATGTAAAAGCAGTAGAAATATCAAATCAAGCGAGTAAAATATAGCAGAAAAGTAAAGAATACGCACAAGAATTTTTATAGTGGTTCGGCGTAATCTTTGGCCTACGTCCACTTTAATCTTTATTATAGATGTTCTCTCTCTGGATTACAACTAATTATCTCAGATCTAACCACAATCTAGTGGATCTCAGATTTAAGATGATGTTTCTAAACTTTTTGAGAGGTAGTGAATAGGAGTGAAGAAGAAGAAGAAGTCTCCAATGGCAGAGAGATCATATCCGATCTCATTTTGGTGCAGGTAGGCTAGTATTTAAAGAGAAATAGTCATGTTGGTCAGTAGTCTACTTGGAGAAGAGTCCAGAGATCGACCTGAAGTCATTTGCTAAATCATATAATCCCTCAAGTTAACTAAATATTCGGCACCAACTTAAACATGTCGGTGTCAACATGTTTCCTTAGTTTAAAATATTTTGAACTCTCTTTCACTCTTCTTCTTACTTCATTTTTTGGTGTCCTATATTATTTTCTTAGAGGGGTTGATTGATTTTGGTGATTGTTCCTTCATCGCTTGATTATTCTGCCTTTCTAGTTGTTAACTCTTTAACTCCTGGAATAGGTTATCCAAAACCCTTGGAAATCAATTGAACACATACGGAAGACATAGATAATAACACATGTGAAGTTGGAGTGGACAATTGTGGAGCAAAAACATGTCGGCATTGACATGACCATGTCAGTGTCAACTTGTTTACTTAGAGTATTTTTGGATGAATTTTCTCCGAGCCACTCTTTTGCTTCATCTAAATGTGCTTGTCAATTTTCAAGTCGTTTCATCCTCGTTTTGATCTTCTAAGCCTAGTTGAAGTATGATTTGGCACAAAAGCAGGTAAACATTTGGCGCTCAAAGTATGCTTTTCGAATGCAAGGTATGCAGCGCTCAAGAGCAAGTTCCAGTAATCGGTCTTCAATAGTTGAGCTCCAGTTATTAAAAGTTTGGTGAATTATCCACTTCCTTTAGATTCCCTAGCAAATCAGAGGTGGTACCAAACCTGTTATAGCCTAAGACTCCAACCACTTCTTAATTACAGTTTATACATCATCATCATTCTGATTTCATTCGAAGCTATTGCATCAAATATCAAAATCGTCCTGTATTCATCCGAATTTTACCTATTTTATAATAAGTACAAGGCGTTCAAATCCTTTTATCACATCTATATCATTTCCAAGGTTCGATCTTTCCAGATCGTTTATTGCCCAATTAGGGTTTTCATCTCTCTGGATCCTTGCTGAGTCTGCTTGCTCTTCAACAAAGGAACTCAATGACCAAGCAAGCCCATGTGGATCATTCTTCGATAAGGGGACTTAATTTTTGTACAAGCCCATCCATTAGCTCTCCGACAAGGGAGCTTGCATCCTGCACTCCGGTACTGCCTTTTCGGTTGGGGCTTAAAACAATCTATGTTGTAAAGTCCATCTGCTTGCTCTCCAGTGAGGGGACTTGCACCCAACACTTCAGTCCTGTCACTCCGGATGGGTCTTAAAGCGATCAATATCAGTCATCATATTTTCAAATTTTAGATATTCAAATCAAAGCAAACAAGTAGAAATCCTAACTATCCATCCTCGACATCCGGCTTAGAGCATGCTTAGGGACCAATCTAGGTCATGCACAAGTGTAACTAGTCAAAGGTCGTTATTATCTTAAAAAGGCATCCGAAACATCCAAATCAGGGCATACCTAGAGACCAATCTATACCTCGTTCATGCGTAAGTGATCTGAGGTTATTTATATCCTAATTGTTGAAAGCAAGAAAAAGCATAGAGAAGGAATCGAATCTGACTCCTGACCATCTTGATCATGAGATTTTGAGTCTCAAACCAGATCCCTAGTTGTTCCTTGATGCATTCATTGTAGATGGTGGTTCCTTCGGTCGCACCATTGCAGTTCGGCTCCTCACGTACTGTTGCCGCTGGTTGATCGAATCGGTTTTTCTATCAAATCAAGAAGGTGTTGAAACTCGTTAATTTCATATCCATCCACCTTATGAAAGACATAAAACATTTTAGAATTTTTCTTCCAATCTATAGGTTCTCATCTAGCTGGCTTCTGATAGTGGACTTGCTACCTAGTATCTAGATATATCCTCTCCGGGGTCTCTGTTAGATCAGTGTAGAAAGATGTAACATCCCATATCTAGAGGCCAAAAGCTAAGCGCTACAAATGCTGCAATCATCCATAGTGTTAACTTTCGGTGACAAAATATGGTAATGCTAATGGTATCCATATTATCAGAAGCACTTGAATATGAACAAAATTGTAGATTTCCAAAAACAACATTTTACCGATTGTATTTCAAAATAAATCCATATTCGAGATGCATAACCTCACATCGTTTCCCAGGTGAAGAATAATTATAATCATTCCAAAAATGTGCCAAGTGCGACATATGACGATACCCCCTTGGTTGATCAGAGTCAACATAGTCATATCTGACATAACATACACAGCGAAATCAAAACAAAATGAAACTGTAACTCTTAATTAGCTATCCGTCAACCACCTGCTCATCTTAGGAAGCTTTATTTGCCAAAATTTCAAAAACCTAAAAACCTTAACCATCGGTCTACTCCAATCAATTTTGAGTACCTGAGGGTTTAAGGGGAAACAAAAAATTCAATTTAGACATAAAGCCTAGTGTGAATAATATTGTTACATCTCGGTTTACTAATATTAAGTGAGACCATGTCACTTAGCGGAACAGGTTTCCCCTCACTTATATCTTCTTTAAAAGATATATCTTGCAAATCGTTTCCTGCAACCAAACTGGTTGATCAAACTGATATAACAATGATAATAATAATAGCTAAGTCCGTTAAACTATAATCAGATAACTAATGGACTTTCTTTCCACAAATAGTAAATGGACTATCTGTCCGAAATCTAGGTCGACTGCACATAAAATGGACTAACTGTCTTTAAATTGGACCAACTGTCCACAAACTGGACTGACTGTCCAAATCAAAATAGACTATGTATCCAAATCACTTTCTTAGGGTTAATTACCCTTCATCTTTTTCCTTGAAAACCTTTTCAAAATGATTTAACCTTATAAATATATTCGCTACAAAACCTTATAAACCTTTTCAAAATGATTTAACCTCTATAAAATCCAAATCTTTCGAAGTGCTTCTATAACGACCTATTCGCTACAAAACACTTCGACTTCCATTTCCTTGCTCTTATCCCATGCAGAACAATAGTTATCCATGTCATCTACTTTCAAGTGCGAATCAACTAAAAACAAGTAATATACAAAAGAAGGTCGATATAAATTATTACAACATGAACATCATTTTTATATATATTTCAAAGTAAGCTATCTCACTTTCAAGCTTGCCAAAACTCCTCCAAAAAGCTACCACTCGATCCTACTATTACCCAAACAACTTTACATTACCCACCACCTTTCTTTTCATTTTAAAACTCCACCCCAAGCCCTTATATGCTCGTGGCCAAGGCCTAGAAAGCACATGAAGTGTACGATCCTAAGAGAAAATAGGAAATGGCACTAAAGTTTGCATCTTTGTGATGTACTGAGTATTAGCGATAATTTTAGTGGCTTGGATAAATGTTTTGATGAGAAAAGAAGTAGTTTTGATGTACTTTGGACATAAGAAATAAAATGAAGAGGAGGAGGATGAGAGCAAAAATAGAAAATTAAGTAAAAATGGAAAATTAAGTAAAGGTGTTTCTTTTATAGAATTTGAAAAATGGCAAATTACTTCTAATGTTGCTTAGCCAAATTACATAATTACCCCTCCAAAATGCCTTTTTCCATACGTCTTCCTTTGAGCATGTGTACCACACATCATATCACCTTCCATATGTGTACTATTTAGTACTTTATCACTTAAAATAAGAAAGAAAAGTCTTCCTTACTTTATAACTTTACTTAATTAATTTACTAATTATATTTTTACTGCTAATCAACTCTTATTTGTTAAATGTATGTGCATAAATATAAGTGTGTGTGTGTGCAACGATATTTCAACAACTTTCGTTGGATGAAAAGTCAAAAATCTGAAAAATAATTTTCGGTCATATTTCCGTTTTTCACAGAAATATTTATTTTTTTAAACAAAACTTTCAAAATGAGTCCACCATTATTACTTATTAATTAAAAGAGGATTACTTAACAATTAGAAACCATTAATTGAATATTTAAAATTAATTAAATATTCACAATCCAAAGTGAAAACATTCTGGGTCATTACATTAACATTAACAACCATAATAGATATAGTAAGAAGGTAGGAGTGAACATCGCAATTGCAATAAAATCATAAAAAATTATGGACTAAATGCAATATTCTTCATCACACCAAATGTCACTTCATCAATTTTATATGGTCTTGAATTTTTAGCTAATATATCTTTAGTTTATTACGTTTGTACTAGTGGTGGCCTATTTTGAATTAAAAGATGTAATAACATATAAATGGATGAACCTAAAGTATGAAGAGAAGAAAGCACATTTAGTGAACAAAAATTCAATATTTGATACACTGAGTACCCAAAAAGTTTTAACATATTATTGAAAATAGTTAGCTACTATTAATTTATTCACTATAAAATATATATACTACAATTAATTATTCATAATGGTGCTGTCAAATGCTATTGTTATGTACTCCCTATTTTTGGTATTAGCTTTTGATGTTGAAACTTAAATGATTTGATTATTTTTCACTACTTGTTTGTGAACACATGTTAGATGTAGGTGGTGGCTAGAAAGAAAATATCAGAAGTGTGAAAAATTAAATTGCTTAAATAATTTGCAAGGGTGCTAGATGTTCCCATAATTATGGAGTAATATTTGTGCTATCTTGCTTACGTATTAATAACTGGCTGTAACAACCCGTATTTTGGGTCTTCGAATTTGAACATTTAATTTGTTCAAATATTTGGTTTATTTTTAATGATGTATTTTTAATCTAATTTGTAGAATTTTTCCATTTTTTTTTATTTGAAAAATATTTAAATTTTCGTTTAACGCTTTTTGCAGAAACATTGTACTTTTGAAACTTCACAGAGTAAGATAAATTGTCTATTTTATTATTGTTTTATGATCGTGTCACCTTGTTGTATGCGACCATATTTTTATTTTTTGTCGTTTGCGACTCATACACAAACGTGATATTATACGGCAAAATAAACCAAACTAATTTTCTTTCCTTTTCAAATAAAATTATATATGGAGACAATCTTTTAGAAAATCTTTGTGCACACACATTTGTCTGCCATCCCTTCCGCATTAATATTAATATTTAATGCTTGTACTCACCTTTCCTTACGAAGAAAACCTTGTTTCTATAAATCTGTTTTCATTCAACAAGGCAAACGTATTTTTCACACTTTTTCTTTTCTTTCCTCCTTCGTTTATGTTTTCTGTGAATGAAGCCATCGTTTATGTTATCACTGCTAATTTGCAGAGGAAAAACACTGTCCATTGTGTCACAGAACATTTAAGCTTAGTGATAATTTTGATGCTAGTTATTCAGAACATGTTGCTCATTGTGAAGTGAATCCTCATGGGGTATATGATGTGCCTACGCCAGTGGGTTTTGGAAGCCAGTTAATCAAGGCACAGTTATCTTTAATAGAGGCATTTATCCTTGTAGAAGATTTTCAACCATTTTGGAATGATAAGCGAAAATCATGGGGTCTGAAGCTGCATTCTTCAATATCATCGAGGACTTTTACAGGCGAAGGAAGAAAACAAAAGGAAGAGTAGCAACATGGGCAAGTAGAAGTTATAAAGGGAGCTGTAGGTGATGCTGTTAGTGCAGGATCATGAAGTGAAAGCATACGCTGTTCATGGCCTTACCTTAGTTGTCATGGAGGAGCAGCCATGAGAGCGCGGCATACGGAGAAGGTGTTGTAGCTTGGTTGGAGGTCACGTGTGTGAGTAAGTGGTGGATTGAATGGTTAAGATCGGATGTGCATCAGGTGATAGCGAATGTCTGGAAGTGGTAGGAGGCAATGGCGTGGAAAGTTGAGTGCGCGCGCGCATGGTTTAAAGGGAGCAGGAGCACTAAAATTTGTATTTGGAGGAATTGTTTTGGGAAGAGGGTGATAAAGTACTGTTTAAATAGCGTGATTTTGCTAAAGGGTCCCGGTTAATGTGTTCAATTGCACAGTTGTGCATTAGAAGGAGGGAGCTATGTGCGCTGTAGGTTGGGTAGCTGGTGCATTGATAATGGGCTTTGGCCCATTAACAAAGGTGGGAAGCTTTATATTGACTTATTTATTTAATTAAAAGTATTGAATATTGAAAATGGTATAACTCTCTCCTATGAAATCCGAATTACCCAACAATTTTTGCGTTGTACTCGTATGGACAAGTACAACATTTTAGTTTAACTTATTGATAGCTTTGGACATGTAAAAATTTATGACATATTTGAACAGACCGAGTTTAAATTACGTTGTTTTAATTAATAACGTCGTTTAAATTTATAAACCTTAGTTATTGATGTTTATTTGGCCAAGTAAAATACTATTAAGTCAAATTGGATTGAATATAGTAATTGAATATCTATTTAGTGGAATAAATCACCGCTTCGCTAATTAAAATTGATTTGACATTTAATTGACAGATTAAATCTCTATTCTGCTATTCTATAGATTCGAGCATCTAATTATATATCGCTGATTGATAAACCACTATGAATAAGCGATATGGTAACCGATAATGATTAAATGTTAAATTATTTATGTAGTCATTGATTATGTGAATATCAGTTATTAACTTGAAAAGTTAACCCTGAATGAGATAGTAGCTGATGATCGTTAAGCCTCCTCAAATTTTAAAAAGCTAAATTTTTATTTGAAAGTTAAGAATTTTTATCCAGTAATAAGTTATTACAAAGTTATTATTATTTATTAATAATGATTTAAAAGTTAATTGTTTTATTAATATGATTCTTAAAAGTTGTTTCTTAAATGTTACTTAAGAATGTTTAATAATTTTTAAAAAATTATTTGGTTATTGTTTAAAAATGTTTTAAGTTAATTATTTATTTAAAATGATTTATCTATACTTTAATTTTTAATAAAAGTTATTTAATTATCTTGATTTAAGTTATTTAATTAAGTTTATAGGTTAATTAATTATCATAATAATATTAGTTCAAAGTTAATTAATTGTTGTTTTAATGACGTTTTAAAGTTAATTAATTATTATCCTAATATTGTTTTGAAGTTAACTTATTATTATAATAATAGTGTTTAAAATTAATTTAATACGTTTTAATGAGATTTTAAGTTATTATTTTAAATGAGATTTAATTTAAATGAAACGGAAGTATGTCTAAATAATAACTTATTATTTAAAACTATTTTAAATAATTGATGGTTTATCAAGGGAATCTTACCGACTTAAAAGTTAGTAAATAAGTTGTTTAAATATGGGAAGAGTTTATAAATGGTTTTGGATATTTATAAAAAAAAAATTAAATGAATTTTAAAGTTCCGAAAAGGATAAGTTTTGTAAACGGGGTTTGAAATTTATTAAGAATGTTTTATAAATGGATTAGATATTTATAAAGAATCTTTACAAATAGATTTGGAAATATTTATTAGACAGAGAAATTTAGAAAGAGATAGTTGATTTTTATGGTGTAATTCGAGGGGCAAAGATTGCCTACAGTTTACTATGGATTTGCTCAAATAGCGACGAAACTATTGTGTAAATCACGATCCATAATTGATATTGAACGATACTTTCAAAAATCTATTTTTAAGAGTTTTCAAATTTCTAAGTTTTGAAAGTTAAATGGTTTGTGAATCTATTATACTATTGAGATAAGTATATGGTTATATTTTCTAAATATCGGAATATATTGTTTGTGAATATATTTATCCTACTGTGATAAGTATATGGAAGCAATTTTCAAGTATTTGAAATGTGATTTTAAATTAATCGAAGATTAATTTAAGAGGCTTAGTGATTTTCATGGGAAATGTAATCTCTGCTTGCATGTTTGATTTTTTGATAGTTAAATAACCAACTATTAAATCTTGACCTAAATATGTAATTCTTCTTAATTTTGGTGGTTGTAACGACCCACCTTTCTGACCCCTAGGGACGACACTTAACACATCCTCGGTGTTAGTGTGTCATTGCCTAAGCATCAGAAAGATGAATCGTCGTGGGGTTAAATAAAGAACAGAATAGAAAACCGCACAACGAAGCTGTAAAATAAACCATAATAGTCAATAGTACATCAGGTTACTCCTTAATAGGGAGTTATCAGAGTTACACAAAGTACTACAAATTAGCTTAGGCAGTTATAACAAACGGCCTTTACATATGCTGAAACAAAATACACTTACACAAACAAGATAATACAGCAGAATAGATAACTAAGAAGATGAAAGCCTCTTGCTCGGATGCAGTCTTAAAAAAGCCTATATAGACCCGTTATTATCGAACTACTCAAATAAAATTGAGTACCCGGGAGTTTAGAGAAAACAAATAACTCGGTTAGATGATATGTCTGGTATGAGTAAAAAAATTAAATCAATAGGTAGGTGAGTAAACACAAAATTTGAGGCTACACCACTGAACACAGAACATGTTTACTCTCACAAAATAGGTGGGTGACTGGGAAGGTGCACCACTCTTGACGTATACCTCTAGTAATATACTTCTGAGAAGCTCACATACTCCGTGACACTTCTCGGACAATACCAAGCCGGATACCGCCAAACTTTACCAAGTATCCGAATATTTCACATCTAATAGCGCTATCGAATCCAATCTAGATGAGATGTGAAAGCACCCTAATGGAAGCGACCCCACATAGCTTGCCTTAATCTCGCGTTTTGGGTTTAGTCATTTATGACAAAGGATATTAATGCTCGATGGAGCAACACATCATCTTAAAACGACGATAATAAAGAAGCTAAAGTAACCGATAGCTAAGAAACCAACTATCGAGGATATAAAATGATCGTATATGGAAATTAAGTCTTGTATACTTATCACCACTCATCGAATTCAAACTTATACTATTTCTTGGTTAACAATAATATCAGACAAGTCAAGGTAGTGTTACCTCGAAGTCATGTCTCACGATTATTCTTAACTTTCGAAATAGAGACAAATCCACTTCTTCGATGTTTAGTGCTAATTATATTAACAAATCGTTTCCATACAAGTGAATCGCTTTATATAAATTAATTCATTATCATAAACAATTCAAACTTTTCTTTTAAAAACCCGATTCGTGCTTAGGCTTCACATTACAAGTATTAGCTTCAAGACACTTTGTTAAATGAGTTTACTAACTTTAAAACATCATTATAAAAGGATTTAATAACTTTCCACATCCTTATTTAATTGGATACTTTGCTTTAATTATCACAAATAAGAATAATTAATTATTTTTAAACTTTGTTAATCAATTTGGATAACTGACTTCAAAATACCATTTAATTAAAACGGTTAATCACCTTTAAATTAATAGAATTAATTTATTAAATTTAGTCTCGTTAATTACATTAATTAATTAAATTTTAACATCATTAATTTAATTAATAATAAATAAATATCATTAATTAAATTAACTAATTTAAAACATAATTAAAGAAAAGATTAATTAAACTTAAATTAATTAATCAAATTAAAAAATCATTAATTGAAAGGAGTTAATTTATTTTAATCATCATTAATTAAATTGATTAATTAATTTTAATCCACCATTATTAAATAATTAATTAACCTTAATCATCATTAGAAAAAATGTTTAATTTGTTTTAAGTATCATTAACAAAGCAACTAATTAAATTTAAACACATCATTAATAAGTTAATTAATTAATTTTAAACTCATCATTAACAATTTGACTAATTAACTTTAATCCTTAATAATTAATTAATTAATTAATTGTATTTAAAAATCTTTATTAAAATAATTAATTAAATTTAAAATCATCCTTATTTAACAACTTTATTAACTTGTAAAACCAAAGCAAAGCTCGAGAAATAAATTGAAAAATTTCGACAAGGGTTTGTTTGTCGAAAGTGCCGATATAGCGATAGTCGTTATACAGACACTTCGACAAATAATTCATGTCATTTTACTTTCATCAATACATCATATAACAAAAGCAAAACAATGATACAAAGTACAACATATAGAGAACAATTATTAACAATATAACTAACTTTTACTACTAACAGCCAAAACTTGCTTACTAACTTGGTTACTAAACTAAAAAGGTTACAACTTTTCAAGGTATAACCCAGTCCAACATACATCATATGGTAATAGAAACACAATAAGCCACTAACAACAAATATATGAACAATATTTAAGTTTAAAAGTTAAGATTTGAAAAATGAGATTTTTACTCAAAATAGCTTACTAACTTCAACCGAACTTGTTCTAGAACTTCAAAAACTTTTAAATCTTTGCAAAAACTTTGGAAAAATGAAGTCTTTAAGCCAAAAGCATCAAGATGGGCTCAGCCCTAACAAGTCTAGGCTTGGCCATAAAGAGATTTTGGTAATGGTGGGCTTGTTTTTGAGGATAAGTGATGAAAAAGAAGATGGAAGAGTTTAAGCAAGTTTTATACAAGATTTAAAACGAAAAGATATCATTTTTAAACTTGAGAAAAGTATTGGATGCCATGAAAACTTAAAGAAAACTTGCAAGAAGGTTTGAAAATGAAACTATAAATTATAAAATGATAAAAAGAATCAGGAATTTTCTTATATACAAAGTTGATAAATGAAATTACTAAAACGCCCGTCATCCTTCACCCTCCACAACATTATGCCACCTCGCCATACTATCTCATCCTTGTCTTCCCCTTCCAAATTTTGAAATTTACATGTCTATCTTCACCATTTTCAAAGCCAACATGAAATAAATACATATATATACTAAGTTGCCAAAAAATCAAATCATGTCTCACAAGGCATCTTTATGGAATATTCCATTTTGTTTTTCATGAAATGTTACAACACACAAATACACACACATATGTTTATTTACTTAACTACATGCATATATGTATATAAACATGCCATAACTTTATTCATATGAGTGTGTATATGATACATCAGTGTGCACAACGTTTTTCGACAACTTTTTGACATCGAAAAGTCGATAATTTTAGGTCACATTTGTATTTTCTTCAAACTAAATATTTTTGTAAACTATTTTTAAAAACTATTTCACCATAATTATTTATCATTTCAAAGAGTTTTATTTTAGTCATAAATCCATTAATTAATTATTTAAAAATACATTAAATATCCATATTTTAAAGAGGTTAAATTACGGGTTATTACAGTGGTACGGAAATATTCCCTACTTAACAACGAAACATTTAAATCTGGAGATATCTAGATAAAACACGGGAATCATATGGTACGGTTAACATCGGTGGTTCTATACTGTACCTATAAACTCGTTCATTCTTCTAGGACAAATGATAAGGAGATCCGTCCACTTAAACAGTTAGGGGGTGATCCCCGCTCTTATGTATTGTCTGATTATTTCTTAAGGCACTGGTATTGAGCATTCTGGAAATTGAAGATGGGTTTTTGGAGCGCCAGCAAAGCAGAAGAGTGTACTCGTAAGAGATGACTCAAACCCGTAACCACTCCAAAACTCATATACGGTTCTTTGGAGGAGATTCGTAATATATTTGAGATGTTGGAATCCGTGTGCAGGTGTAAAACCCGTTGGGGTATGGGATATGTGATTATAAGATCTATTTGAGACATGGGAATCTATGTGTGATTCAGAGACACGTAGTGGTATTGGAATCCATGTGGGATTCCATGATTTGTTTTGATAGCAGTACGTGAGCTAGAATATCGGACATAGCCTCATTAGTGGAAATGACTAAAACTAAAGATATGAGACATGGCCAGTAGGGGTTTGCAAACCCATAGGGTGTAGTCGGCTCCTCATGGATGTCGCTTACAGTTATTATGCATGCATGAGGCGATGCACTCGGTCTTAGCGAGACCAACCATCTTTTTTCTGTGGTACATCACTAGGGATGTACGCTGCTTTAGAAGCATATCTCTGATCCTTGTATAGGAGGACCGTTCCTTGAAGTACTGAGGGCACATCCATAGAAATCCTACACAATTAGCGAACGTACCTTATCAGTTCTCGGTTATATATCTAGTATTGTTGTGATGTACACTCATAAGCATCACAGCTACTTGATTATTATATTTTCACCCTTAGACATTATTATAATATCATTGGATTTTATGATATAAAGATTTTGGTTATTGTAAGGTAAAAACTCATTTGTGTTTATGTGCGGCGTGGTCTTATGAAATACCTTTGTTTCGAAAGGATTTTACAAGTTAATTAAAATAAATAAAATTCCTTTTGATTTGAGTTTTTATGCTAGTTTTACCAGACCGACCTGGGCGTTGTTTTTCTATAATGCTCGGGTCAGACCGAGCATATTCCAAGTTTTATTTGGATGTTTTGTAGCTTTGGAGGCAACATCTGAAGGCCCAGAGATATATTCAACTATATGGTTTTTCTTCTACTACATTCATTGTTGTATTTATCAGCGGTTGTGAGGACAGATTGTTATAACTGTCCGGGATGAAATAGGTTATAATACTCTGATTGACATCTATATATACATATATTACAGTTTTGTTTTGTGTAAAGATTTTTCATATATTATAGTTTATTCATTCCGCTGTGAGGTTCTATGTTGTTTAGTTTCTTCTTGTCTTCATTTTTCTTTCTTCTTTCTTTTCTCTAACTATCCACATTTCCATTCATTTGAGTGGTCCATGTGTGGTTTATTAACTGCTTAAACTATACGAAAAGTGGGTCGTTACAGTTGGTATCAGAGCTTAGGTTGAGTGAACACCTAGGCTTTGGTGGGGTTGACTCATTTGAGATAGGGTAAGCGAGACCTTAGGATGAGTTTGGGAGTACATATTTAAGAGCGCGTATTTGTCAGTGATATAAAAATGTTTTATATTGTGTTGGTTGATCTTTTGAGTGGCTTAAGAATTCCGGTCGATGCGTTTAGCCAACGTTATCGATAGTGATTTTCTAAATTCTCAAACAAGACCAATTGACACGGTATTGTTTTAAAACGGGTAAATGAAATGATTTTACTCAAAAATATATTTTATGTATATAAAAGGATAATTTTTCAAAAATTTGATATAGTTATTTTTGGTTGTGCTTGTTTGTTAGGAATGATAATATTTTATCATTATCATCTAGGATTTGATCGGTCATACTCACCCATTTTTTAGCATTGACTATTATCGATTAATCTACCTAGAACCTTCCTTTTTGAAACTTGGTTTGGGTAGATAGGAAATTAGGAAATATTGAAATGGATATCTTGTGAATTAAGTTTCACAATTTGAATATAAGACATTCGTTGATAATGTTGGGATAAAATTTGACTTTTAAAGATTGTTTATCCAAAAGGAAATTGGAATATTTTAAAATAAATATTTTAAATGATGAATATAAAAGTTGGTTATTGTTTTGGGGTTTTACAAAAGAAATTTATTAAAAGAAAAGTTAAATATTTCTGAAATAATACTTGAAAAATGGTTTATAAAAGGAAGTTAGAATATGTTCGCAATGAATATTTGGGAAATGATTTCCTTTAAATGGGAATATTTTATTTTTAATTTTTAAAATGTGCGTATAAATAAAAGGAATTAGAGAATTAAAATCCTGGTATTTTAGAAAATGGTTTTCAATATTTACAAGTTAATAATAGTATTTGAAACTTTCAGGATAAAAATTGTTCTAAGGATTTTCAAGGGGTTATAAGTGCTAAACTCATTTCATTCGCTAGAAAATAATTTTGAAGATAATTGCAACGTCGATGTTGTTCATTTTCGAATTCCAAACTAGAGGATTTCTACATTTAGGATCTTGCTATATAATTATTTTGATAAAACAAATTTTGATCCGATTCCAAAGGTGTGATTTTATTTACTATAATGTAAATATGTATATTATCATTTTAAATGATTTATGGAAAAAGAAATAATAATTTTATTGAGATAGTTTTAGAGTATAAATGATTTTGGAAATGATAATAACAATGGTTTTCTTAAAGGGGTTTTTGGTGTATCAATATTTTGGAAATAGTATGCCTAGAAATATATTTAAGTATAAATATCTTTGAAAAAGAATTTTATAGAAATGTGCATTCCTTTGGATTTGGTTCGGGGGATAAGTCCCGATTTGTTTTATAGTGATCAAAATAATCTTCTGAGTGATGATCCGATGTTTTCTTAGGCGAACTGTATTGTGCACTTAGTAAATTATTCACTTTGTCATTATACGGTTGGGGCGAATTCGAATCCGGACTAATCCAAAGTAAGTTGGAAATTGATAGTTTGTTAAAAACTATTTATTTGAAAATATTGGTATTGTTTCAAAATGGATTTGAAAAGAAAGAAAAGTGTTTCTAAGTTAATTAGTGCGAATGGCTTGAAAATAATTAAAAATGGATAAGAGATACGTTCGGATGGTAAACGTTTCACTTTAGTATTATCCTTCTTGTGAGAAATGTATGATACTATTTGATAATACTCAGTTCTTCGGTATAATTTTAGGGTTACTCGAGCTATATATATATATTTTCTATGGGATAAAATATATAGTATCATATCAAAAAGTGTTTTGAACAAAATCCTTGGTGTTTAAAATTCTTAAGCGAATTCAAAAAAAAAATTGAATTAAATGGGTTTGTATGCCTCCAGTGTGTGATAGGATATCATATGAAAATTGTGAGTTTAGGTTTGGTTTATGAAACGTTTTCATAAATAATTTAGTGGTAATTGATATTGGTAGGGACCAATTATATAAGTACGTAGGATGGATGTAGATAGTTTCTCTTTTCTTATATTTTCGATCTAATATTCGAGTACAATGCTTTGACGTGTTTTACACCATTCTAAATAAGGATATATTACTCGATTTTTGACAGCAAGCACTTGACGAGGGTTTTTGATATGGAACTAAGGTTTTTTATCGTAGTCTATGACTGTGGAAGGAGAACATAGGCTCCTAATCAAGGAACCTGATTAGAATCTGCACTAGAAAATCAGGTAAGCAATACTATATTGGAAATGGAGCTATGTATATGAATAGTGATCGAATTAGATTTAGTACATGAATTATTTATGAACATCATGTGGGCTTATGAACAGTATTGGTTGTTCATGTGGCGAAATTTCAAGGACGAAATTCTTTTAGGGGAGAGTGTAACGACCCGTATTTTGGGTCTTCGAATTTGAATATTTAATTTGTTCAAATATTTGGATTTGAATTAAATTATAATAAAAATCCATGTTTTGAATTTAGACTTAATTTTTAATGACGTAATTTTAATTTAATTTTTAGAATTTTTTATTTGGAAAATATTAATTTTATTTGATCCTTTTTGCGGCAAACGTCGGTACTTTTGAAACTTCACGGAATAAGATAACTTGTCTATTTTATTGTTGTTTTATGATCATGTCATCTTGTTGTATGCGACCGTATTTTTATTTTTTTTCCATTCGCGGCTCGTACGTGAACGTGATATTGTGCGGCGAAGTAACCCAAACTAATTTTCTTTTCTTTCCAAAAAAATTTGTATAGGTAGACAATCTTTTAGAAAATCTTTGCGCACACACATTTGCATGTCCTTTCTTCCACATTAACATTAATGCTTGTACTCACCTTTCCTTACCAAGAAAACCTTGTTTCTATAAATCTGTTTTCATTCAACAAGGCAAAAGTGTTTTCACACGTTTTCTTTTCTTTCCTCCTTCGTTTATGTTTTCTGTGAATGAAGCATGTCATTAATGTTATCACTGCTACTTTGTAGAGGAAAAACACTGTCCATTGTGTTACAGAACATTTAAGCAAAGTGGGATGCTAGTTATTCAGAACATGTCGCTCATTGAGAAGTGAATCCTCATGGGATATATATATATATATATATATATATATATATATATATATATATATATATATTGAAAAGACTGAATACATTATCCAACACCAAAAGCTGTCAACAAGCCTGACAGGTAACCAGAAAACCAAAAGGAGAAATACCCAACCGATGAAGCAAATAAATAAGACAACGCAATAACAAAAGACCAAAAAAAACAACAGAAGCTAGCGAGCAGTAGAGGTATACGACCGCTGGAAACAGGCACAGATCAATCTGGATGAGCTCCGGAAAAACCACCGCCCATCAAACATCGTCATCGAGCTTCGGCAAGGCCACCGCCCGATGACGATGTCGAATGACAACCGTGCAAAACAAGAGCAAGCAGAGTAGACGAACCACCATAGATTGAAAGTGCCAATCAATACGGCCGACATCCAAAGAACAGTAAATGCGAAAGCCGATAAAGAGAACCGAAATTCCTCCAGCCAAGCTCCAAACTAAAGAAGGAATGATTAGCCCTTTCCAAACCAGAGAAACCAGATCCTGAAACCAATAGCCACAAAATTATGGATAAAAAGGGGGTGATGAGTGAACAGGAGACGAGATAGCCAGAGCCACCAGTCTCGGGATCGGGATTCATCCTATTCCCGCTCTATAGGAAGACTGAGAACAGGTAATAGATAACAGGTCCACAAGGCGACCAGAACGAGCATTGACCGCTCCTTTGAAAGGTCTGCCACGAAACGCCAAGAAAACATCATTTCTAACCCGCCGAATAATGGAGAAGGGATCCATAGGAGTCTCCTCAAAAATTGCCTTATTCCGCGCACAGCAGATGTGCCAGCATATCAGACAGGGAATCAAGCGAGAGATGATAGATCGAAGAGATTTACCAGAGGAACCAATCCACCAAGTTCGCAGTAAATCATTCGGCGAGGTGGTGGTATCACGGACACCTAATAAATTACCGAAGTAATTCCAACAGGATCTGGCAGAGGAACCAGAAAAAAGCAAATGATCCACCGATTCTGTTTCCCCATTGCCGCAGCATCTACAACGGGATACAAAAGTAATGCCAATCTGCTGAAGGTTCTCATCAACCGGCAACCCTTTATGAAGGGTTCGCCACATGAAAAGAGTCACTTTAGGGGGGATTCTAACGTCCCAAATGTAAGAGAAAATGGGAAGAGTTGGAGCGGGATTACGAGCAGAGTTCCAGGCCTTAAGAATAGAAAATGGACCACCATCCCATCTGGATTGACCTCCATGAGAATCAGAGAACAATTTGACCGATTGCATATGCTTCCAAGTCTCACTTGCGAATGATGGAGATCCGGAATAGCCAACAGACGCCAGTCTCTGGTATTTGGCATGAAGGAACGTCGTCCAAAAGGAGTCGTTTGTCCCAAACCTGTACCACAACTTGCAAGTGAAAGCCGAGCAAATGTCCTTAGGGTTTCGCAGACCAAGCCCACCCTCGATCTTTGGACGACAGATTACGTCCCAAGACACCCAGTGATGGCGGTGGTTGTCAACCTTTGATCCCCAGAAGAAAGCATAAGCCAAAGATTGGAACGACCGAAAGAAGGAAGAAGTAGGGGTCATAGCGGCGAAGATATGAGTGCCCATAGAACCTAATACCGATTTGATGAGAACCAATCTTCCTGCTTGAGACAGAAGAGACGCATTCCAACGGATAATCTTTCCCCTAACTTTGTCCGTCAAAGGATCGAAAATGGCGTTAAGTTTCCTTCCTCTGTAGAGAACAATACCCAAATAAGGGAGAGGAAGGGAAGCTTCCATGAAACCGATAAAAGATTCGACCCAAAAAACCCTCGAAGGGTCCATGTCCTTCGCGTGGACGAAACAACTCTTTGAAGAGTTGACCAGTTGGCCCGAACACCTCTCGTACAGATGAATGAACCAAATAAGCCGGCGAACAGAAGTCCGATTTCCGTTGGAGAAAATGACAGTGTCGTCCGCGAAGGATAGAGATGAGACGAGCGGACACCCTCTCGGGAGTCCAAAACGGTGGATTTGGCCAAACATCGTCAAGGTGTGAATTCCTTGAATGAAAGCCTCGGCCGCAATCACGAAAAGAGAAGGAGATAGAGGATCACCTTGACGAAGGCATCTACCCGCCTTGAAAAAACCATTGGCCGATCCATTAATGAGAACAGAGAACCAACAGTTGGATATGAGCCTCCACACCAAATCGATAAGGGTTTCAGGAAACCCGAAGGCACGAAGAACCTTGATGATGAAAAACCACGACATACGATCGTATGCCTTTTCCATATCAAGTTTGAAAACAATATTAGAACCCCTGACCTTCTTGTCAATCTGGAAAACCAGTTCCTGGGCTAAAAGGGCGTTATCAGTGATTAAACGACCTTTTACAAAACCCGCCTGAGAGGAGGAGATAATTCGATCAAGGTACGGAGCCAAACGATTGGCCAGTATCTTAGAAATCACTTTGTTAGAGAAATTACACAAGCTGATCGGACGAAATTCCGCGCAATCCCGAGGATTATCACACTTGGGAATGAGGACCAAGTTAGTGGGAGACCAACTAACGGGAAGAATACACCCGTAAAAAAATTGTTGAATTACCAGACAGAAATCTGTTTGGATGATATGCCAAACACTCCGAAAGAAGGATCCAATGAAGCCATCCGGCCCACTGGCACTATTCTTGCTAAGAGTAAAGACACATGCACGAATCTCATCCGAAGAAGGAGGATAAGCAAAAGCGTCACTTCCCCCCGAAGGAATCAGCCGAGGAATGAATGACAGGAGGTCCAAATCCGGAACAGACACAGAGGGAGAACCCAGGTAGGTTTGGAAATGAGACACAATAACCTCTCTGACTTCAGAAGGAGTCGAAGCCACAGAGTGATCCGATCTCAAAATCTCACGAATAGAAAGCAAGTTGGCTTTCTTACGAATAGATGAATGAAAAAATTTGGAATTCGTATCACCTTCGACCACCCATTTGATCCTCGCCTTTTGGCGAAGGTAGGAGTTTTCAATACGAAGTTCCGAAAGAGAAAGCCAATTGAGCAGATGCCCATTTCTCCTTCTTTTCGGCAGAGGGATTCTCGTCGAACAAAGATTCGGCAAGGATCAGGGACTCTTCTGCCGCTCGAACACGGTCGAAAATGTTCCTGAAAATAAAGGAATTCCACGTCTTAAGGCAGACCTTCAGACGTTTCAGTTTTTGAGAGAAAGCCCCCATAGGAGCAGCAGCGATAGGAGAGGTCCACGATTCCTCCACCACCTGGAGAAAAGTATGGTAAGAACTCCACATACTTAGGAAGCGGAAAGAAGAAGGACCCGTCAAAGAACGCGAAGCGCACCGCAAAACCAGAGGCGCATGATCAGAACAAGAACGATGAAGATGTGAAGTAGAGAAAGAAAATGGGAGGTTAAACCATTCTGCAGACCCAAAAATCCTATCTAACCGGGATAGGATCCGATTCGGACCCTCCTGATTGTTAGACCAAGTATAAGCAGAGCCCACGAAAGGGATTTCTGATAACCCGGAGCTCACAATGAAAGAATTGAAGTCAGAAACCGAGTGCCGATTGACGGCCACCCCCCCTAATTTTTCAGCCTGACTAGCGACAACATTGAAGTCACCACCCACCACAGAGTACGAGAACCCCATGTCAGCAAGTGACAGAATGTCGTCCCAAAGAGATAATCTCTCTAACCGATCACACTTGGCGTACACCGCCGAGAAAAGGAACGGTTGAGGGAAGATGGAAGAAGTACACATAACAGAGATAAGCTGGGACGAGTCGAAAACAGGGCGAACAACGCAGTCTTTGGACCAAAGAATCCAGATCTTACCCGAAACATTTGTCAAGGCACCGCCAAAACCTAGCGACAGCACCGCCTTGGTAACCTCTGCAGGATCCAAAAATGGTTCTAAAAGAGCCACCAAGCTAATGGAATGCTTACGGACAATTCACTTTAGCCTAGCTGAAGAAGCATCATTGCCAATACCACGAATGTTCCAGAAGAGAAAGTTCGACATGAATGCAGATTCAACGGAGAGGAAGAGAACAAGCCAAGAAAATCAGAACAGACGCAACTCAGATACGATACAATGAACAAAGAGCAGACCTATCGATCTGCTCAGTCGCCGCTATAGAGCGAGTGCGGATAGTGCGAGGAATGGCGGATAAGCCTCTCGATCTGCGTCGAGAGGGCCGATGCAGATGCGCAACCGCGATCCGAGGCTCGGACTCCGCATATGCTCCTAACCGCTCCAGCGTACCTGACTGCCTAGAAGAGGACCTGGAGGGAGCTGAGTTCTTAGTTAGACGAGATATGCGATCATTAATTATCGCAATCTCCTCTACACTAAGCATCGGAATGGTGATCGATAAGGCACAAGAAGAAGAAGGAAGAGAGCAAAGAGAAGAGCAACAATCAGGCGAAGGAACAGGAGAAACCGGATCAATCAGAGGAGAGCGTAGGTATGTAGGGGTGCTGATAATACGCATCCCACGATGCTCTAGGAACCTAACCCATGCCGGACTGTCACTAGAGAGACAGCCCCGCGATACAGGTGAGGTTCGCAAGGTGGCCCTAGAAGAGAGATCACCCGATCGGATCGCAAATGACTGGCAATATTCCCGGCTGCCCGCATAGTGGATAGAATCAGTGGTCACTATGCGATCAGGGCTGGAATATCGCCCGAGCCAATCGATCCAGGCAGGATAGAATCTCCGTAGAGACCATAGGAGGCCAGCCAGAAGAGTAAGACGAATAAAAGCCATAAACGACACAGATCAGGCCTCGCAATGACTCAGAACTAAAAACCAACAGAAGGACCCACACTGTCCGCTCCAAACGGAGCACTCACTGCCTATAGGACCTGACACGCCACCAAACAACAACTGGGTAGCATTGTCAGGGAGCACACACCATGGCATGTCATGGCTCAAAAACACAATGAACAATCCATCAGCCTCAAACCAACAAGCCACCGCAAACCCAATAACATCGATCAAAAATGAAGGAAAAGGCGAGAAACTCACCTGACAGGACATACCACCACTTACCTGCTGCTCCGGTGCAAGGGAATCATCTTGCAAAACATCCAGATACTGCTCGCTCACCAAATCATCCAACAGACAGGGGGACATAGACCCACCTGATGGCTCAGGTCGAATAGAACGACGCAATGGAAAGTCCCAAGCACTAGCATTGCTTCCCATTGCCAAATCGATCAATCCAACCCGAGAATCACATATCACCGAAGTTGGATCAGGGGAGTAAAACACTGCAACATGACTGGGAGGGGCGGTGAATTCCCCTTCAGCCAATACATCAAGACCAAAACCAGAATCACAAATCACCGATCCCACCAACAGAGACTCCTCCCCACGAGGCAATATCTCACAAGATGCAGACAATGTTAACATCGGTTCGAATTGGGTGATGAACTCCCTCTTCGAAGCAACATCAAACTCACATGGAGAGGTCGGAGCCACCCGAACTGCATCAACCTGAGATAGGCGCCTGCTGGGGGGAGGTCGGCACATTGATCCATCATCAGAGACCGGCAAAATCTCCATAAAACAGTTTTCGACCATCAGAAAACGAGAGCGGGAAAGATCCCCAAAAGTTTCCAAAGAAAAAACCCTAATTTCAACCGTGCAATCACCAGTAAACACCACCGATAAGGGACCAGTAGCCTCCGCCAAGATGGCGGTGCCAATAGCGGCGAATGATGGACGATTACGCACGAAAGAACCAGAGAGTACGAACTCTTCATCGCCCGATTTCGACATCAAAACCAACAACCATACAACAATAGAGCGTTAGAGTCGCAGAGAAAGATCACAGGAATAAGAGAGAGTTAAAGCCGAGAGGAAGCTGCAGAAACAAGAAAATTCGCAGACGCTAATTAGATTCGGCCATTAGAGCCGTTGAGAAGGACTCAAGCGATTTTATGATTTTTTTTTTTTTTTTTTTTTTGATCCTCATGGGATATATGATGTGCCTATGGCAGTGGGTTTTGGAAGCCAGTTAATCAAGGCATAGTTATCTTTAATACATGCATTTATCCCTACAGAAGGTTTTCAACCATTTTGTACTGACAAGCGTAAATCATGGGGCTTGAAGCTGCATTCTTCAATATACACCGAGGAACTTTTATAGGTGAAGGAAGAAGACGAAAGGAAAAGCAGCAACATGGGCAAGTAGAAGTTATGGAGGGAGATGTAGGTGATGCTGTTAGTGCTGGATCATGAAGTGAAAGCGTATGCTGTTCATGGCCTTACCTTAGTTGTCATGGCCATGAGAGCACGACATACAGGGAAGGTGTTGTAGCTTGGTTGGAGCTCACGTGTGTGAGTTGGTAGTGGATCGAATGGTTAAGATCGGACGTGTATTAGGTGATGGTGAGTGTCTAGAAGTGGCATGAGGCGATGGCCTGGAAAGATGAGTGTGCATGCACATGGTTTGAAGGGAGCAGGAGCACTAAAATTTGTATTTAGATGAATTGTTTTAGGAAGAGGGTGATGTACTGTTCAAAAAAAGTTATTTTGCAAAAGGGCCCTGGTTAATGTGTTCAATTGCACATATGTGCATTAGAGGAAGGGAGTTATGTGAGCTGTAGTTTGGGCAGCGGGTGCATTGATAATAGGCTTTGGCCCATTAACTAAGGTGAGAAGCTTTATATTAACTTAATTAATTAAAAATATTGAAAATTGGAAGTAGTATAACTCTCTCATATGAAATCCGAATTACCCACGAATTTTTATATTATACTCGTATAGACGAATACAACATTTTAGTGTAATTTGTTGATAGCTTTGGAAATGTAAAGATTTATACAATATTTAAATGGACCGAGTTTAAATTATGTTATTTTAATTAATAATGACGTTTACACTTATATATCTTAGTCGTTGATATTTATTTGGTCAAATAAAATACAGTTGAGCTAGATTCGATTGAATATGGTAATTTGATACCTATTTAGCGGAATAAATCACCGTTCTACTAATTAAAATTGATTTGACATTTAATTAGCAGAATAAATCCCCGTTCTGCTATTCTATAGATTTGGGCATCCAATTATATATCGTTAATTGATATGTCACTTTGAATAAGTGATATGATAACCAATGACGGTTAAATGCTAAATTATTTATATAGTCGCTGATTATGTGAACATCAGTTATTAACTTGGAAAGTTAACCTTGAATGAGATGGTAGCTTGTATAAATACCAAGCTGATCGTTAAGCCTCCTCAACTTTTAAAAAGTTAAATTTTTATTTGAAAATCAATTTGATAATTTTTATTTAGTAATAAGATTTTCAAAAGTAATAATTATTTATTAATAATGTTTTAAAAAGTTAATTATTTTATTAATATGATTCTTAAAAGTTGTTTCTTAAATGTTATTTAAGAATGTTTAATTATTGTTTAAGTTTTAATTTAACTATTTATTTAAAATGATTTAACTAATTTCCAGTTAATTTTAATTAAATTTATTTAATTATCTTTATTTAAGTTATTTAATTAAATTTATAGGTTAAATAATTATTGTTTTAATAACGTTTTAAAGTTAATTAATTATTATCCTAATATTGTATTGAAGTTAACTTATTATTATAATCATAGTGTTTAAAATTAATTTAGTATGTTTTAATGAGATTTTAAGTTATTATTTTAAATGAGATATAATTTAAATGAAACAGAAGTATGTTTAAATAATAACTTGTTATTTAAAACTATTTTAAATAATTGATGGTTTATCAAGGGAATCTTACCGACTTGAAAGTTAGTAAATAAGTTGTTTAAATATGGAAAGAGTTTATAAACGGTTTTGGATATTTATAAAAAAAAGAATTTTAAAGATCTGAAAAGGAAAAGTTTTGTAAACGGGGTTTGAGATTTATTAAAAATGTTTTATAAATGGATTAGAGATTTTTTGAGAAGCTTTACAAATAAATATGAAAATATTTATAAGATAAAGAAATTTAGAAAGAGATAGTTGATTTTCATGGCATAATTCTAGAGGCAGGAATTGCCTACGGTTTAATATGGATTTGTTGAGATAGCGACGTAACCATTGTGTAAATTGTGTTTCGTCATTGATATTGAACGATACTTTCAAAAATATTTTTTTTAAGATTTTTCAAGTTTTTAAGTTTTGAAAGTTAAATGGTTTGTGAATATACTTATACCATTGAGATAAGTATATGGTTTTTTCTTCTTCTAAATATCACAATATAGTGTTTGTGAATATACTTATTCTGTTGAGATAAGTATATGTAAATAATTTTCAAGTATTTGAAATGTGATTTTAAATTAGTGGAAGATTAATTTAAGAGCCTTAGTGATTTCCATGGAAAATGTAACCTCTACTTCCATGTTTAATTTTTTGATAGTTAAACAACCAACTATCAAAAATTGGCCTAAATATGTAATCCTTCTTAATTTTGGTGGTACGGAAATATTCCCTACTTAACACCGAATGAATTTAATTATAGAAATATTTAGATGAAACACGGGAATCATATGGTACAATTACCATGGATGATGCTATACTGTAGGTATAAATTTGTTTCGTTCTTCTACGACAAATGATAAGAAGATCCATCTACTTAAACAGTTAGGGGGTGATCCTCGCTCTTATGTATTGTCTGATTATTTCCTAATGTACCGGTATTGAGCATTCCGGAAATCGACGAATGGTTTTTGGAGCGCCAGGGAAGGAGAAGAGTGTACTCGTAAGAGATGACTCGAACCTGTAACCACTCAAAAAATCATATACGTTTCTATGAAGGAGAATCGTGATATATTTGAGATGTTGGAATCCATATGTGGTTCCGAAACCCGTTGGGGTATGCGAATCCATTTGTGATTCAAAGATCTATTTGAGGCCTTGGAATTTATCTATGGTTCCGAGACCCTTTGGGGTATTGGAATCCATGTGTGATTCTATGATCAGTTTTGATGGCAGTGCATGAACTAAAACGTCGGACATAGCCTCCTCAGCGAAAATGACTAAAACCAGAGATATGAGGCATGACCAATAGGACTGGCAAACCCATAAGATGTAGTCGGCTCCTCCTAGATGTCACTTACAGAGTTCATGCATGCATGGAGCGATGCACTCGGTCTTAGCGAGACCAGCCATGTTTTTTCTATGGTACATTACCAGGGATATATGTTGCGTCAGAAGGATATCTTTGATCCTTGTGCAGGAGGACCGTTCCTTGAAGTACCGAGGGCACCTCTAAGGAAATTCTATACAATTAGCGAACGTGCATTATCGGTTTTCGATTATATATATATCTAGTATTGTTGTGATGTACACTCATGAGCGTCACAATTACTTGATTATTATTATTTTCACCCTTAGACAAAATATCATTGGATTTTTTGATATAAAAGTTTTGGTTATCGTAAGGTAAAAACCCGTTCGTATTTATGTGCGGTGTGGTCTTACGAAATATCTTTTTTTTTAAAGGATTTTGCAGGTTATAATAAATAAAATTCCTTGTGATTTGCGTTTTTCACGCTGGTTTTACCAGACTAACCCAAACATTGTTTTCCTATAATGCTCGGGTCATATCGAACATATTCCAATTTTTATTTGGATGTTTTGAAGCTTTAGAAGACGAGCTGGAGGTTTAGAGACGTATTCACATATATGGTTATTCCTCCACTGCATTTATTGTTATATTTGTCAACAGTTGTGAGGACGGGTTATTATAACCGTCCGGCCTGAAATCGGTTAGTATACTCTGATTGACATCAGTATATACATATATTATAGTTTTGTTTTGTGTAAAGATTTGTCATATTATAGATTATTTGTTCCGCTGTAAGATTTTGTGTTGTTTAGTTTCTTTTGTCTTCTTTCTTCCTTCTTTTCTCAAACTATCCATCTTTCCTTTCAATTTAAGTGGTTTATGTGTGGTTTATTAGCCGCTTAAACCGTATGGAAAAGTGATCGTTACGCTGGCCACAACACATATAACACAATGCGTGTAAATTAGATATGGAAAATCCAATGCCTGAACTAATATCAAAAGCATACATTTTTATGTCATTTTTACGTAAATTGTTAATAAAGACACATAACAACTTGTTAAAATAAAGCAATACATGAACTAATACTTTTAAATGATAACCTAGCTTTGAATCAACCAACCGTTCATGAAATAAAAATAGTTGATATGAAAATCATTGGTCAAAAGAAATTAAAACATTTAACTAATCACGCAATCTCAATAATTGACCGAAAGTTCAATGGCAGTGGTATTGATATTAACAACGGCTAATTTAGAAGCAAAATATGTAGGTTGAACAGACTGCAATAAATTATATTCTAGTTTGTTATGATGAAATACATAATGTTATTTTTTTTTTCAAGATGCTTAGTGCCCATCTCCTTGATCAAATTAGCATACTATCACACTTCAACCTCCAACTACAATTTATTTATTACGATTTAAACCTTTTGCTTCCTCTCAAGGGCAATTTCACCCTAAAGCTGATTTTCATTTGGTCCAAAAGTGAGAAAATAATATTAAAAAAATTGAGAAAACACAATTTCTAATTAAAAAAGGTGGATAAAAACCTTACATGGTCTATGATATTGCTCATACAAATAAAAATTGCCTTTATACAAATAGCTTTGTATTTAAATATCGCTGATGTCATATCAAATTATAAGACAAAGAATCACCTTGAGAAAATACGTCAGCTCGAGGGGATCCCATTAATAAATTAACGATCTGAAATAATCATGATCATACTCTTTTCAAAGAAAAAATAAATCAATTTTTTAAAATAAATAAACAAACTCATATGTTCAGCAGCAGCTCATCTTGCTCTCAAAGTTGATAAGTTTAGTTGTGGAAGATAAATCTACCACCTTAGGTCATTGCACGATGGTCGAAGTCTAGCTTTCTCAACCAAATGATGGTAGCTAGGGACTTCAAGGTGAAGTGTTAGCATCTGACTTTGCAGGCCTAAAAATGACGATCGAGATTTGGGTAGGGTTACGGGTACATAATTGGGGTAATATTTTATAGGTTGGAGGGAATAAATTTAGATAATGGGTTGAAGACTGGGAAAGTAAGAGAGAATGTGCGTGGGAAGGCGAGAGAATGTACGTGGGAAGGCACAACGTTTCAATTTGAAACAACAGGTGGCACACATGAATGATTCTGTAAAAACATGGAAGGAGGCCTGAGAGGTAAGAAAGTTGTACTCGTTATTAATAGTATAGATTACAGAAAATTATTGTCAAGGACAAAATTTCATAGCTTTTTAGCCTCAAGAACGGACCTTCAATATTTTATCTTAAATAACAACTTTCTGTAGATATCAGTTTTTAGTTATTGATAGCAGTTTTTAGGTATCAGTTTGTAGTTATCGGTAGCATTTTTTAGGTATCAGTTTTAGCCTGGTAGCACTTTTATTGTCCTTATGAATAATTTTGGAAAATATTTGTTCTTATGAATAATTTTTAGAAGAATGTTTGTCCTTGTGGTAAAAATATTGAGGTCGTGTCCTTGAGGCAAAAAATATACAAATCTTTGTCCTTTAAATTAATTCCCCCATTAGATTATTGAACTAATGACTTTATTTACGAACTAACTAAATTAAGTAAGGACTATTTTGGAATTTTGACCAAAAATCAAATTCTATAAATCCTAAGGTGATATAATGTCGCCGAAGAGAATGTTGGTAAATTATTGTTGCTAAAAGGTACCGCTTAAAAAAATATAAAATTGGATTTTACCCAAAAGATTTGTAATCAATGAATTCAGCCAAATTGACACACCATTAGCTAATGTAACATGTGAACGTTAATATTTAAATTGTTCAATTAATTGCCGACTGAATTCGCATCTCTAAGTTTCACAACCTTATTTGTGAATTCTTCGAGGAAGAATACGATTTAACTAAATTATAGAATGTTGTATCTTAATTAAGTTAATGTTTGAGAAATATTAATATTGTTCATTTTATTTGATGTTTTAGAGTTTTCCATAATTATTTAATGCATATATATATATATATATATATATATATATATATATATATATAATTACGAGCATCAATATACGATATCGGTGTAACCATAGACAGGTTTTAATAAAAGATAATTCCTTGAAGAGATTTTTTGAAATTTTACACCATACGGGTGGCAAATATGGTCGGCCATACATGTGAAGAGAGAGAGAGAGGTGGAGTGAGAGAGGGATTAATTAGTGAAGTTTTGATTAAAAGAAAGGGAAATGTTTCATTCTCTCAATTAAAACGAATTAACTAATTTTATTTGCTTCATTCAATTCATTCATTTTAGTTTTCTTTTTCCTCCCCCCTTCTTTCCATGGTCGAATTGTCATTATCCCCTTCTATTATAAAATCAATTCCAAAATAAATTAAAACATTAAATAAATATAATGACTACATAGTTTGTCCATCTCTTACAAAGTTTAGTTGTTGATTCAAGGATCTAACGGATTTCCAAATCAAATTGTAACTAATTGGCCAGACCTCAAAGATATATTCTAATTCTAACTATTTTCTTCAATTTGATATGTTGGTCATAATTTTATATGTACGTATTATTGGCTCGCAGTTTGATTTAAAATTGGTTATGCCATTTTAAATAATTTTTTGAATGATTAGATTTGTTTTTAATCTAATAAATTAAACATAAATTTATATATGATTATAACAATGTTATGGTTATGGAGCTATGTTTTAAAATTACTTATCTTTATATTCTAAACATGTTATACAGTCGATGTTTAAATGTCTATATCTGAATGTTTTAAAGGTTTTTGACATATTGTTTGGTTTGTTGTATTACGATATTTTGACTATTTAATAAAGAAAATTGATGAAACTTTTACTTGTTTGTATATAGGTATTTCATTAATTAATTTAAGTATGCATATTACAAATACATTATATAATTTTAATATAATATGATTGTTTGCTTTTGAATCAATCGAAATGTATGTATGTGTGTATGTGTATGTGTAGGTGTAGGTATATGTATATGTATGTGTATATGTGCGTGTGTGTATCAACATTTATAATTTATATTGTCAACGCATGTTTTAAAAACATTTTTTTTAATTTTTACTGAATAAGTTAAAATTGAGACAATAATATATAAATATAAGTAGCAAATACATACATGATAGATTTAAATCCCTACACCTCTCTGTGTGTATGTCTATATATAGAGAGCATGTTAATATTTGTTGTTTTTGTCACTTTATTGTATCAAATTACTCCTTCTATGTTAATTAGATGCCATCTCCATTGATTTTTGCTAAAGCATAAAGGTGGAAACAAATCGATGATGCCCTCTTTCACTTTTTTTTAGATGTTGATGCGATTACACCTAGATTAAGCTTTATTTGTTCCCATCCTTTAACACCTAATAACTACACTTGCTTTATGTTTCACATGCTTGTCACACAATTTGAAATGTGAATATATTATAGGGGTTTGGACCAAAGGCTCATATTCTCAAAACTCATGCACAAAAAGTCCCTACTCATAAATCCATGTTATTTAGGTCTCTATTTTGTTATTTTTTACCAAATTGTCCCTTCCCAGAAAATCGGTCCAACATTAAAATCAGGGGCAAAATTAGCATAAATTAGCTAAAAATTAAAAATAGGAACCTAAATTTCATAACTTTTTCAGAAGGGACTTTTCTTCCATCGTCTTGCAATTCTAGAGACTAAGCACACATTCCTGGTATATTTTATACATTCATACTTTTTCACACTTAATAAACATTGATTCAATTAGTTATGAACAAGACAATTTTAATACAATACGACTTCATTTAAACAACTAAATTGAATCTAGTGAAACCCCATCAGACTTCATATGCCCATTATGATCCAAATAGAGATTTTTTTTACATTCACCCTAGCCACCCTCTTTAAGCAAACCTAATTCCTTTAATATACATACATACATACATATATATACACATATATATCATGGAAGATAGGTTTTTTCTTAATTTACCCTGATGGTCTATCGCTTACGGTATTCATAATCATACATTGTTGTTTAGCATTGATTTTGGGTATCGTAAATGGTAGGTCATTATGATCTGTATCATGCGACACACTACACCAAAAAGTACTTTGGTGGCGCACAAAAATCGCAACCATAACTTATGGTGGTGTTTTAGAGAACGCCGTCATACGACATGCAACTGAAAAACTAATATTTTTGTTCCGTTTTTGTAAACGCCATTACAATGTGCCTTATTGCGACGGCAAAAAAATGCCACCATAAATCTTTTTTTGTAGCATGTTGAAACGCCACCAAAAGTGATATTTTTCTTAACATGTTTTTTCCGTAGCGTTTCCTAAACGCCACTAAATAGACGTTGTTATAGATTGATCATTTTGAAGGCTGTATATTTCACCGTAGCAATAATTTTTTGTTGCGTTTTTTTCTACCATTATATTTTTTCCGTAGCGCTTGATGAACACCACTAAATATTTTTGCTTTTCTTTGTCTATTTCTCACATTCTGCTAGCTCGTTCATTCTCCAATTCACTTTATTCATAATTTATATTAAACAGTAATAATAAATATTTCAATAATAAAAAAATACATGAACAAATGAACTACCATAAATACAAGTAGTACATTACCATACATTGATACAGAAGTAGTACATAACCGTACATAGTCACACAACTGGTGCTAACAAAACGCTTGGTTACCCATAATTCTTTGTTGCGTGCACAAGTGAAAGCTAGCACCATAAAAGTTCAACCTTACTCTCTTCGAAAATCTAATGCCTGCACAAGTGAAATTACAACATATAGTCAAACAATTATGTTGATTCGTAAGACCTCAAATCTAATATCAAACAACTACAACATTGTACAAGTATATCATACTATTATTTATAAAATTTGGTCAACTTAAACTTAGTTAATTTTATAAAACTTCTTTAATTTTAACAAAACTTAGTTAATTTTTATTAACTTGGTTAACTTAGTTAATTTATTATTGTTATCATCATTATTATTATTGTTAGAACTTGGTTAACTTAATTATATTATTATTATAAACTTAGTTAATTTTTAAAATAAATTGGTTAATTCATCATCATTATTATTTATAAAACTGTTAAATATATTATTATTATTTATAAAATTTAGTTAACTTAAACTTAGTTAATTTTATAAAACTTGTTAATTTTAACAAAACTTAGTTAATTTTTATTAACTCAATTAACTTGGTTAATTTTTTTTTTTTTTTTATTATTATTAAAACTTAGTTAACTTAATTGTATTACTATTATTAATATTATAAACTTAGTTAATTTTTATAAACTTAGTTAATTCTTCATCATCGTCATTATTATTACTTAAAACTGTTTTAAATCAGTTATTATTATTATTTATAAAAATTAGTTATCTTAAACTTAGTTAATTTTTATAAAACTTATTTAATTTTAACAAAACTTAGTTAATTTTTATTAACTTGGCTAACTTAGTTAATTATTATTATTATTATTATAAACTTTGTTAATTTGTTATCATTGTCTTTATTTATAAAACTTTGTTAAACTAGTTATATTATTACTATTTATAAAATTTAGTTGACTTAAACTTAGTTAATTTTATAAAACTTGTTTAATTTTAATAATTAATTTTTATTAACTTAGTTAACTTAATTGACTTATTATTACCATATAATTAAATATGACATACTGATTAAATCATCTAACCAATCAAATCAATATAGTTATAATCACGTAATATGCCGAACTGATGCTTCTCTAAAGTAACTAATAGTCATGTCTTCTATGATAAATAATGATCAACATATTATGTCAAAAAACATTTGACCAATATTACATATTGATAAAAGAGACAATGTATAATTTTTTCTGATGCTCTAAGTGCCTGCGTTTTATTATTTTTCTAAAGCGAAGATCATTTTACAAATAGCTGACCTTATTCACACAATCGCGTTAGAAAAATTATAATTAAACTAGTTCAATAACTCACCTTGCAAAAGCAGTTGCAAAGTGTTTGCATTCCACCCATTAGCCTTCACATCTGCCAACCACCACCCATCAACCTGCTGTCATTGCCTTCATACTGAACCATCCCCTTGCCATAGCACTTCACCAGGAAATATCTGTTCACTAATCCTCTTTGAAAAACATAGAAAACATACACAATGCACCACAAATATAGTGCACTTCCTCAACCAAAAATACTTGTATTTGCCTTCTGCTTAACACCTTCACTTCAGTGCACTCAACCACCAACCGGTGCCTTCCTTCACCACTTCTCATTGCTGTACAACTACTTTACTACAACTTTAACATCACTGCACACATGCCATACTTACCACTTAGCAGTTCACCCACAACCAGTGCTTCACCATCTTGTCGCCATTAACATACCATTCATTATCACTATCTCCACTTGACTGACATTTGCATAACAACTCACTTCAAAACCAACATCCATTCTCTGACCACATACTGCTACTCACTACCACAACCACCACTTCACCAGTCCTCCATCAAAACTGATCCCCTTGCCTGCATATCATTCACTGTCACAGCAATACACTCATCCCTGACCTCCATACATACATACATACATCAAATTGCAATACATATCAGTTTTCTCAAACTGCACTCCTCCATACATTCATCACTCACATACATCCAACAGTGCAACCTTGCCTACCCCTGTTTGAAACATACTTTTTTCTGAAACATCAAACTGTCTTTCACTTCTATAGTCTCCAGGCAGTCACACCCACTACCATACATTACATATTTCAAACAATGCAAACCATTTCCCTACAGCCATATCACCCATACCGCACAACCATCTACAACTATATAGAGCTGTTCATTGGTTCATGATCTAGTTAACACAAGGAGTAGAAGTTATAGTGTATAGTGACTAATTATGAATATTGCATTACAGTAACTTTATTATTTAATAATAGCTTACAAGAGTTTAGCTGTAATTCTCCTTCCCCGTTAAAAAAATGGAGAGTTTTAATTTCACAATAATAGCAGGAAAATCTATAGATTCTATACAATAATGCCAACTATGAAAATACATACATAATTTATAATAGGTTTAAAGATGAAAAATTAGACCAACCCTCTATTAGACATTAATAGATAGGATCAAAAAAGGATTATTGAAAGCAAAAATGAGACAGGACAGCCATGGAGTTCGTCCATTACCAACCATATGGAGGACGGTAAAATTGAAGCTTAGTTCCACTACCTATTAGAAGAAATGAGATTACAAAGGAAGAAGATGAATATGATGCAAGAAACTTGTGAATTCTTACACCGTCGATATAATGAATGTCAAACAATGGTATAAATATTTAGGAGCAGGTACTTAATACATGAATTGAACATTATACAAAATATTCACATAGATTCAGTATTTTCTTTAATGAAAGCACTATCTAAGAAAAAATAGAGTGAAACTATTGTACAGAAAAACTAATATGTATGAAATGCTCTGCAAAGTTATAGCAAGGGAGCATAAAGAAAATAATTGTCAAGTGTAAGCAATGTTAAACCCTAAATGTTTAGGTTGGCTATATAATAACATCAAAATTTGAAGTTGAACAAATGGAGTTGGTGTTCAGCCACTATGAAAAATTAACAGAGACTATAATTGCAAAAGTTATAGCCAAACTTACTCGAACAATGATGCTAGCTGTGTTAATCCCTGGAAAGGGCACCACTGAAATCCAAATTGCTGCAAAAAGGAAACAATTCAGAAATACATCCATCAAAGTGAACGAGGAATCACTAAAGAGAACTGAATAATACAAATGAATAATGATGAACACCATATTTAATAAAGTAGTCTTTCAAAAGTTCATGCAACTAACACATTTAAGCATTAAGAGAAAGTGGAAACTGCTAGTTCATCTCCCTCCAATGTTTTTATAGATAAAAAGAAGATGTAATAATAAATAAATAAAACAACCATCAAAAAGGTAGATGAAGTAAAGTTATTTGTGCTGAAATTCATTGCCCGCTGACCTTTTTTCTCCGACTATTACCCACAATCTTAATCGTACGACATGCCTTTTAGAGATTTGCTAGAAGGTCCCAAATTAAGATACAAGTTATTATTGCACAGGATGAAAGAGGGCCGTCAAATTTATAATTGTGGTTCATTGATCCATTGATTTCTCCCCGTACATCAATTCTGGCCTAAAATTCGGGTGTTGCACACATTTTGTGTTATTTATATACACGTTGACGACTATTTGGTACTCAAATGCACAATATCAAAGTCACAAAGAATACGGGCATGTGATTTACAGCTTTACACCTCAAGATCAAGTTCAACAAAGCACTGCTAAAGACACAATTGACCGCTATAATTATACATACTATATGTTATTTTCATTTTGGAATCTAATCACATGTCTCGGCGTAAATTGTTGAATAACTAACCATTCAATAAAATAACCATTTTTTACCATATCAAAACACATAGGCAAAAGAACATGCCAAGTTACTTTCTGAAGCTTCCATCGTTAAACTATTAACCATAGCCACGATAGCTTTCTATGTTACCCCGAAAACAACCAACACAATAATAATTATTTTTCTGCAGAATTACCAAGCTTGGATTATGTGTTAAAAAAGCCCACTAGATGATTTTTCAATCAAGGTTAGAGACTAACTTCCACAATAAAAATCTAACAAACGGTTCTACACCAAACGACTATACTAGCAGATGCTCGGCAAAATAAGATTAGTTGTATGTATTAGAAACATTTTGTAAGTGACTATTATATACATTCCTATCAAATTATTTACCTAACATGGAATTTTCAGCAAGTCAACCTTTTACTAACATATACCACAAGACATATCCAAATTGAGACCTATATTTCCATTACAGACTATATTGCATTACGGCGATTGCTAATCCAACTTGATTTTGAAATTATATGGTACTTAAAAGGCTTATTAAGTAAACACATGGTTCAAAGTTCAAACCATAAGTGAAGAAGCATGTGTGCATGAGCCAGACAATTTTATGTAATCTATGTGACTATATTATAAGTGGAATATGTTTTTTTAATGTAATCAATGCGATAAAGTATGGATCTCAGTGAATATTGGCAGCAAGTTCACTCTACCCCTTACAATGCCCTATTGCATATTCATCCCCAAGAAGAATAAGCTCACACTACAGTTCTATTGACTGATGTGTGCTTAGAGACATTAGATATTGAAGTATTCCTAATTTGGTGATCTCAAATGTAATGATACACCCACCTCTTATTTTATCTCTAGAAACCCACTTGACATTCACCAAACTCGACTGATCTTTTTTACAAAACCTTGCCCTACCACAATTGAAAATCTTTCAAAACTATTAAGCTTAGTACTCTCTGACGTTAAATGTTCTCGAAGATTTAGTTGTCCCCATTACACTGTTAAGCTTAAAATTGGAGTTCTAGTCAACTATTATATTACATAGTAAAGTATGACACTTTTTGTTATGGTATTTAAAACATCATCAAATCATAATTTAGCATGAGAATTAAACTGCAAATTTTACCTCATATTCTCCATCATTCACCTCGAACTTGGACTTCTCAAAGTCTTCTTCATCATTTTGTTTACAGAAATGAATTAATCCAACATTAGGTTTAAAAAATAAGGTGAACCATTTATAAATTAAATTGGAAGCAAAATTTTATATGCAAAGCAAAAAAAAGAAAAAGAAATGATGAGCATGTCCTTCACAGCATCAGACATGGACTTCCACTTTTCCCCACTAGCTTTGAAACCTATTCAGGAAGACACACAAAATGGTAGCCATTGAACTTATAGGAAAAATCAAAGAGACTCATTTGCTTACAAGAGAAACAAGTTTTTGTCAGGATTTTCCTCCTTGAACTGCTTTCTGAACTCATCCCTCTAAATTGAAAGTATAAATAGTTGCATTAGAAATGTAATCCTACATGTTATAGACTCTTAATCAATGCATGTAGTATCAAATGATTATATCGTGTGATTATCCTTCCTACAAAACACAAAGAAAGAGAAGAGAGAAAATAGCTGAGAAATCTGCACTACTTTGTTCAAGTTTATGAATATTCCAACTTTGATGAGCATTGTTATAAATGAAGGTAAAATATGAAACAAATGAATGGTTCAGTAAGAAGATACTACATAAATTACAAAGTGAAGCTGACATTTATGTCCAAATAATCAAATACCTTTTACATTTAGCCATTATATGAACAAAACTAAGTTATTAGATCATTTTTATAACAAAGCACTTGTCACTTGAACAAAGTGGGGTGTTCATTATTTTATGTGCAAGAGGCTTCAAATGCAATTTTCACAAAATAAATAAATAAATAAATTTTATCTAAACATTGATACTCTTGTATCTTAAAAAATGATACTCCTATATAATTATAAAAGTATAACATGTATTTGAAAATAAGAAAATGATTTAAGAAAATATTAAATCCATGAAGCTAGATAATAAGTATAAGAGCTTATTCACAAATAAAAAAAGGTCATAGAAATAGTATGTTCTTCCAACAGATTAAAGATTAATTATTTTTTCCTATTATAATATCTTAAATTAACTTAATTAGGAGTTTTAGGTCACCAAAATGTAAAATCGGACAGATACTTTGGGGGAAAAAATCAATTTGTTCCTCAATACAATGGTTTCATTCCACTTGCAACCACTTACTATAATCTTTTATTTATTTTCTCAAGTACGAAATTTTGATGATGATGATAATCAAACCGACCGTAGGGAGGTTTGCCTACTTCTACTAGCCAAAATCAATTTTCCTGAAGCCAAAAAAACGTGGATCTTGTCTCATCGCGGTTTCTCGAAAAACGTGGATCTTGTCTCATCGTGTTTTCTCGAAAAACGTGGATCTTGTCTCATCGCGGTTTCCCTAAACTTTCTCCTTTTATTTTGCGCATCAAAGGTTTCAAATTAAAATCTATTATGATTTTAAAATTTTAAAATTTTCAATTTCAAATCGACAATTTTGAATGTTTTGATTAATATTTAAATTTGAAATTCATATTTTCAGATTCAAATCTCAATTTATTCTTTTCCAACATATTATCACTTAATGTTTAAATAATATTAACAAATTTTTTAAATGTATATTTATTATCAAAGTTATACAATCGAACGGTCGGTTTCTCCACCGTTGTGCGGTTACACTAGTAATTCAATTTTACAAGTTTGTCCTTTAATCTTGTATATACATAAACATCCCTTGATTAAACACATGAGAATGAGTAAGATGAGTAGAAAGTATCTATAACAAATACCTAAAATCGAAATCAACAAGTGAGATATTGAGTGGAATAAGATTTAACAGTAATTGGGTTCAGACATCAAACGATTTAACTATAATCAGATTCAAAACAATTAGACCGAATATTCAATGAAGCAGAAGAGGGATTACCCGTAAGAACGTTGCAATAGAGCCGTGGTATCGGATCGATAGTTTTATGTGCTTTTCCGTGCTAGCAAGGGTTTCGATCCAGTTTCTCGAGGTGCTTTTCCATGTTGGGACAATGTCGAAGAAGCCCTTGAATCAGGGGAGAGATAATTAACGGAAAATTTGATCGTAGGGATCTTCTGAAGTGAAAATACGAATGAATTTTTTTCTACGCATTGGAGAGGAATAAAGGGAAGGGCAAATTTTTTCTAAGTATTGACGACTGAGGAAAACGTGAAAAAACAAATTTCTTGAAGCCGCAAAATTTTTCAAGGCGTGATGGGCGGTAATATTTGGGTATGTTTATAAAATAGGGTAAAATGTTATTAGTTGCACTTAGCGATCAAACACTACCACTTAATGGAACCAAAAGTAGATTTTCTTGTAGTGACACATGACTGTTCACCATTCAACTTTGTATGCGATCAAATATGGATCTAATATCTATACTTTTATATTCTTTTTTAGTTCAAAACTCATGTAGGATAACGCATAGTTTTGAAAAAATAAATCATATTTAGGTTACTAAGACTCGAAAAGTCAATGGTAGTATCGGTTCTTGCATGAGCCCTGAAGCAACAACATTCTAATAGGTTATCTTATTTGCAAGTAAATTTTAATATCTCTTCTTTAATCATTAATTTATTTCGCATAATATTTTTACTCAACAATCATCTTTTCCGATTACGTTAGCTTTGCAAATTTATTAAACTAGATTATTATAATATTACATGTGCTTTTATACTTATTTAATAGTTTATTATAATTTTCTAATTAGCCTCCAACTAGGTTCTACGTGTCTAAAAAATCCTAAAAGAGATGTAAAGATTTTATAAATTTCTCTAGTGAGTATTAGAATCCATTTACCATGTCGCTACAATTTTGAGGATGCTTAAGAAGTTGTAGTCCCCACAAATGGTAAATAGTACATTATTAGTTATATCTCGTATATAAATCATAACCATGCATACTTTGCTCATAATCATTTCTATGACCTTGAGGATGCACAAGAAATCATAAATTATATTACATATGCATGACCCATTATTTCATGTTTCCAAAGACAAATTTTGTAACATTCAAAGGTGCTTAACAAAGTTAAAAAATATCATTACCAATCTATGGATAATATAAACATAACTATACATAGTTTATGTGATGACCGTGCACAACAGCCTTAAGGATGCATAGTACTCTATTTATATTGTAAATGATAGAGAGCTACTTTATTTTAGATTCAAAATCATAAAACAATAATGTTAAGTATTATGGATTACGATGAATAATAAGTATTCATATACTAAACAACTTCTCTTTTTCATGTATACATATGTATTTATTCCTCATATCTTTAATAGGTTTATTTCAATTTCAACCTTTCAAATCATATTACTTTTATTTACACACATTATATTAGATTCTCATATTTAATTATAACATTTATAATATAATATTTAATCTTATATATACACTATTTACTAAAACTTTTGTTAATATTACAATTAATCGTTACCTTTTATGGACAATAAAATTTACCAGTCATATTATAATTTAGAATTATTTAATTATTTTAGGCCTCTATTATTTTAAATTCAAAAGGATTTCAATTCTATTCATTTGTAACATTTATTGATTGACATTAATATCAGAATTTAAAATAATTTTAAATTTATTTAAATATAAAACAATTTTAACTTTATTCATAACATTTATGAATTGTAATTAGACGAATTTAAAATTCAAAATTTATATATTATTCAATTGCACATATTTAAGTCAACCTAAGGCACAAAGCATTTAGGCCTTACACTAAGGTCATACCTTAGAAACAAACCATTTTCCTCTGGAGTGGTGGAGGTTTTCCATTTGTAAAAGCGATCCTTAATCAAGTAACCATCTCCTTAGACACAATTTTTTAGACACCCTTCCAATTGGAATTTTCAAGAGACTGCCCCCATGTTGGTTAGTTTTTAAGTTAACACAATGTAAGCTCCGATATTAATATTGGATTAGGTGCATCAAGGGTAAAAGGGGTCAAATTTCAAAATTTTCCTCTTTCTTGTTATGTGTTATATTTTTTAATTTATTATCATGAAAATATAGAATGCATCAAATCATATCTAATGTTTAATTTGACATACTAATATTTACTTTTAATTAGTTTTATTGTAATTATTATAATCGAATTACATATACAATGTGTATATAATGAACATTGAATGTCCTTTATTGTATAGTTATACAGCCTAAAGGGAATGTATACATATCACACACTATAATAGTGCCTATATATACAGTTTACATACATCCATAAATCATTATATGTGTGTGTGTGTATAGTGCACGATCGAATTAACCCTAGAGTGTGGAGTAAATAAGGTTTATTAAAAATTCACAAAACAATAAAAATCGCAACACAGTCAATACTAAAGTAAGTGAAATAAAAGCAACACATAAATTTACCCAGCTTTGGCAAAACCTGCTACTGCTGCATCCAAGATTTCTACTAAGATTAAACAATCGACCACTTAAAAATACCATATAAACCTGCGACTATTGCTAACAATACAACAAAAAGATCCTATTACAATTGTAGTTTTACAATGGTCATAAATTCCGAAAGTAATAAAGGATTCTACAATGTTTTGTGTTAGAAAGTTGTAATAAACTTATTTTCAGCGACTCTTTTTTTATTAGTTGTAACATATGCCTATTTCAACCATTTCTTTTTTCAGTTGTAATAGATGTCAATTTTCAATAACTCTTTTTTTATGTTAGTTGTAATAGATACTATTACAACCTTTTTTGATTGCCTGTTGTGATAAATAATAAATAATAATAATAATAATAATAATAATAATAATAATAATAAATAATTATAATTAGACAATGGCAATTAATAATAAAAATTAAAAATAAATGATAATTAATTAAATAATAATAATTATTAATTACTAATATATTATAATTAATAACTACTGTTAATTAACAATAATTAATTTGAAATATGAAATAATTCCTATTAATCATTAGCAATTAATTATTAACTAATAATTAATTAATAATTAATTATCAATAATAAATAAGCAAATAATAAATATTTAATTAATAATAAATGATTTATAGATAATAATTACTAAATAATAATAATACCTAATAACTAATAATGTTATTATTGTACTAAATAATAGTTAAATAAATAATAATTAAAAGTTAAAAATTAATATTCAATAATAATAATTAATATTAAATTAAATAACAATAATCCACAAGTAATAAAATATTAATAATAAATCATAATTAAATAAATAATACTTAAAATAATAATTAAATATTACTATATAATAATTAATAACTACTATTGAATACTTTTAATTAATAACTAATTTGAAATATGAAATAATTCCTATTAGTAACTAGTAATTAATAATTGATAATTAGTAATTAGTAATTAATTAATCATTGATTTGTAAGTAATAAATAAATAATCAATAATAAATAAATATCATATAACAAATATTTAATTAATAATTAAAATTTTATAAATAATAATTACTATTAAATAATAATAACTAATAATCAATAATAAATTTTTTACAATAAATAATAATTAGATAATAATTAAAATTTAAAAATTAATGTTAAATAATAATAATACTTAATAATTAAAATTTGATAACGATAATCAATAGCTAATAAAAAATCAATAAAAAATAATAATTAAATAAATAATACTTAAAAAATAATAATTAAATATTAATATTTAATGATTAATAACAATTACTAAATAATAATAATTAATCATTAATTTGAAATATGAATAATTCCTATTAATAATTTCTAATTTATAATTAATTAATAATTAATAAATAAATAATAAATTATTAATATTTAACTAATAATTAATAATTTTTATTAAATAATAATAATCAATAATTAACAATAATTTTTTTATAATAAATAATAATTAATTATATATTAATTAAATAGTAATTGTTAAAAGTTAAAAATTAATATTAAGCAATAAAAATAATTAATAATTAAGGTTAAATAATAATTAATAATTATTTTAAAATATGAAATGATTATTACTAATAATTAGTAATCCATCTAAATAATATATACTACTTAATTAACTTAGAAATGCATAAAATATTTAAATATAAATTTCATATAAATTATATTTAATAATTAATAATTTATAATTAGGAGTTAATATTTAATATTTAAGAATTAATTTTTAGTAATTAATAATTACTATTAAATAACTAATGATTAATCATTCATATTAAATAATTGATAATAATAATTACTGTTAAATGCTTACTATTAATAATTAACATTTAATAATAAATAATAAATATTTACTATTAAATTAATAAGAAGTAATAATTAATAATTTAGACTAATATTTAATATTTAACTTTTAATAATTCATTTTAGTAATTATTGATTGATAAATACGGGTTTTGATTAGAGAAATTATATTTGAATAAAATATACACACAAAATGGGAGACAAGAGACTTATGTATTACATGGTTATTATAAAAAATTCGGAAAATATATATTGCAAAATGTTTTGCAGCTGGTGTATTACACAAATATTATTTTCATATGCATCTTGAGATTTTCTTTTGTAACTCTCATATCTTACATTTAAAGTTTTATTTTGGCTCTAACCCGAAATTTTTGATTTCAAACTCTCTTCATTTACATGTACAACTTTCATTTTTGAACTCCACAAAGAAATGCTAACCCTCAATCAGTTCGAAAAAAGTAGTCTGAATTACTAATAGTTGAAAAGAAAAATTACCACCATTGATTTATCTTAAATTCAACGTTGATATTGGCATCCATGCCATCAGAAGTTCACAGAAAAATACTGGTATGTTTTTATCCTTCCACATCAATCTTCCATTTTCCCTAATAAAAAAGAAACACTACATTCAATTTCAAACCATAAATTGAAGCAATGGAGTAGGTGCCAAATTAAAGATTCTACCTAATGTCACGAGAAGGGAAGCCCGTGGTTTTTACCAAGATTGTTACAGACCGACGGTTATTATAAGTACGATCATACTTTTGTACTCACTGTGGCGATTAACGGTAGTGAATATTTTACTAGTATCAATGAAGTGATTGCATTTGCCCTTAATGTAAATGACGATCTCACTACTATTGTCGTTAGGGCTGAAGTTTATCAGGAGAATGTCGAGATTATGACTTGGAAGACCGATATTGTGATGCTTAGAGAGGTATTCATACCCTAATCAAAACTACTATAGTTGACTATAGAGCACCCATAGAAACAAGTTCGGTATGTAACTAGATGCCAAGCTGCTATGGTAGTTTACTACTATAGGAATTTCTTTGTTAGTTGAGGAAGAAGCGATGTTACTGTTGTCAGCGGTAGCAGGAGCGTCAGAGATGGATGGACTACCTTCCAATCTCCTACTTTCCATTTGTGCTTTTACCTTTTATTTGTCTACTTTACTACCTTTAAATACCTGTTTTTGTTCATTTTTGAAGACTAAAAATTGTTATATCCAATCCATTTTCTTTTTGGCAAGACCTAAAAGCTCATGTTTTTCAAAAAACAATTTGATTTTGTTATATCAAATGGTTGAATAATATAAACTTATTGGACAAGACAAAATGATATTTGCTTCAACCTTATAGTAGCTCCTTCCTCTGGCACTGTAAATCATTATGCACTTAAGCACGAAATGACAACTTTGGCAGCATTATTGAGCCATTTTTACACATTTGATATTTTTTAGTTGAGTCTAGTTAAAGAGTTAGTAGTACCTTTTCCGGTGGCTATTGGGTATGATATTTGATGGTATATAATTTTGGACAAATTTATTGAGTTCGTTATGATAACAATCTGAATTTTGCTTCAAATAATGTTGTTTGGATTTGATTTATCTTTCAAAAGTTGTTTTCTCATTGTAGCAAAACCATTTAAAATTATATTAGCTAAGGAAGATGTAGCTTCCATTTTCTCAAATAAACCCAGTGATATGTTCTGCTCTTAAGTAAAGGCATCTTCTAATAACAAGATTCGCTTATTGGCCAACAATTTAGGTTGTGAGCTACTATTCTGAAATAAGACTTATTATATACTATGTGTTTATGGCCCCAGCAGGTCCTAAATATTTTAGGAAGATGTGAGTTAATCTTGAAACTCTTTATATATTTTGTCCTTGCTAAATTTAAAGAAACAATATTCATATGCTCCCATATTTTTCAGTAGTTGTGGATAATTTACTAATAAAATTTCAAACATTATTAAGTACATCCTACTTGCAAAGATTGGAAATGCTTCTTGTTTGATCCAATGAGCCCCAAAACTATAGGTATTCAAATTGTTTTTACAATTATGTATTTAGGGATAGGTTTATGCAAGTTCGATTTGAGAACAACTGTCATTGTATATTGTTTAAATTACAACTATATTTAAAGATGTTTACCTACTTGACCTAAATGTATTTAGCGTGCATAGTGGTCATAATGTTATTGTGATTTGAATACTAACCTAGGGAGGGATACAAGAGTATGTTCAAAAAGTTGTTGAAATGGATGGGTTATATTGCATGTTTGAAAAGATAATCTATTGAATAAATGTAGCCTTTCTTCTATTGTTTGAATATAAATTATAAAGTTGTAGCATGGTTTGCGTTAATTTCTTTTTATGGAGTGTATAGTTATGTTCTATTTGCTCATAGATACAATATATCAGACGCACATGCTTATCTATTGTCTATTAGATATTTCTAGAATTTTTCTTCAAAATTCGAACGTTAGTATTCAAATATCATATTTTTGAGTACTACATGTATACATGCAGCACTAATGCTTTATGTTTTTTTAAACTTTTTTAGCAACAGGCAAAAGCAGTTGTAAAAGACATCCATTACAATGGCTAAAACATTGTAAATAAGTCTGTTACAACTACTAGAAGCAGTTACAAAAGATACCATTGCAATTGCTATTGGCTGTTGCAAAAGAGATTTATAATAATTGTCAATGCAATAACCATTAGCTATTGCGATAAACTTTACCACAACTGCCAAAAGCAGTTGTAAATTTTTTTTACAAATACTTTCGTAACTATCGCCGACTGTTGTAAAAATCTCCAACTCTATCATAACATCAAATATAGCGACTGCCTGATGCCTACTGTAATAAACATAATTAAACTGTTTTTGGCAGTTGCGAAAAGGTATTTTTGTTTTATATAACCTGATTGTTGTAACCCTAAACCCAGAAACTCCGCCTCCACTCTATCCTCGAGTTGAGAATTTTCCAAACTATACACTGTAGTACAATACCGGTATAAAAAACTAAAGTTTTAAATCTGGAATGTAAATACAATGATTAAATAAAATATAAACCCTAAAATATATATAAATAAAAAGGTATGGAACAAAAAAAAACTCTTTAAATTTGATTAGCACGTTCCTCTTTTCTTAAGCAAGGGCAAATCCTTTTTCCTTTTAATTTCCTCTTTAGCGTTTCTTCCTTTCTTTGATTTTTAAACGCCATCGATCAGAAAATTGATTGATGAATTCTTACATTTATGTCTTTATCAGTTGCTCTATTCAATAGCCGGGTGATTCATGCCTTTAGTTACTTCCTTGATCGAGAACTTTTGTAGTTGATAATTAGGTATGACTTCGATTTACTCATTTACTTGTTTCAAACTCGACTACTTTGATTTTCCTGTGAGGAATTCATGTTACAGTGGTTGATATGAGAAAAGTCTTCCTATATTTTCATATATTTCAGAATATTTGATTTGAATTTTCCAACCATGATTTTGCTCTTACTTCTGATTGCTATTAGCTTGGGTTTCGATTTGAATTATTAGCATGATCTTTATATGTATTTATCCTTGACTTTGAATTGTTCAGCTTTGTGATTTTAGGCCGACTTTCTGGACTAGTTCATGGCTTTGACCCGATTTGCTTTCAACTTATTTGCGTTGGTGGTCTTGACCTGACATTACCGACATGCTTAATTTTGAATTTTTGCTTTTATTTTCCTTTATGTGTTCTTTGTACTTGACTACATGTGCTTGAGCTTGCTGGTTTATGAATATTGTAGTGATCCTAAATTTGGACTTCTGAAATCATCAATCTTATCTTGGTTACATATATGTGTGTTGTTAGTTGTCCACTTTAGAACTATACATGAATATGATTGCATTCCCTCAAGTTGCACTATAGTAGCTTGAACCATGTTGAATCTTATTTGATCTTGCCTGGCTATTTTCGAACTGATTGTGATACACTGAACACCTATGTGCTTGATTGTGCGCCTTCCCTTGCATGAGTGTGTACTTGCCTTGCGTGCTTTCCTTGTGCATATGTTTGTTGTTATCCTTGTGCATGCGCAACGACCTGTATTTTTAACTATCTTAAATTATTAAATTTAATATAGTTATTGGACAAAAATGGTTAGAAATAAAAATTTAATGTTTTATTAACGTAATTTATTGGATATGAACTTGAATAAAATTTTTAAATAGTCAATTTTGAAGATTTTGGAAATTACAAGTATTGAAATGAAATTCTATGTATTGAAAGTGATTGAATCAGTAGCTGATTGAATAATATATGTTGAATTAATTGGAAATGGAAGTAGTTGTTTTATTATTTGAATTCGTGTTAAAAGTTAAATGTTATAAGTTAAATAATTATATTTAAAAATATGGTAATTTATTGAATAATTAAATTGTTAAAATTCAATATTGGAATTTATTTAAATAATTGAATTCTGAATTTAATATGAATGAAAATGATTTTAAAAGTTATTTAAATTTTATTTAAACAAAAATGGAAATTTGTTAACTTTTAAAATTGAATTTAAAGTGATTAAATTTATTTTGGAAATTTTATATTTTAATTAACGTTTAAAAATAACCTTTTTGGGCACTATCTCAGATTTCGATGAAACTAAGTTTCATCGGATCCGTAATAGTGAATTATTATAAGATTTCAAGTTTCATATCGATCAGACTTGTCGTTTGGCCGTACGAGTTTGAAACACGTAGAAATTAATTTAAGGAATTTAATTAAAATAATTTGATTTTGAAATGCTATCCTTTGAATATGATGGAATTGGCTCCCAAAACTAGTTCCATTGTGTTTGGAATAGGGGTATAACATATAGAACGCCAGGCGGCATGCTTCGTTTAGAGTTGGGAAATCTCGCGGGTCAATTGGGTTAGAAACTTATATAATAAGCCGTTCATCTTCATTCTCACATGCCCTAAATCGTTCGGCCGCTCCCCTAGTGACTTTAATGGCCAAAAATTCACAACCTTCTCCCATTAATTTCTTTCAATCCACTCAATGAAATCGCTCGACCCCAAAAGGGAAAATGTAGAGCTCGACGAGCTTTACACATCTAACAGTTTGATCGACACACGCCTGCACGAAATCGCCATGATCTGTGTTTGAAGTTCGGCGTGTTTTGGTTTCTTAAGGACAAATGGAAGTGGCGAGATAGGGGAGGCTGCTCGCAACGTTAGCCTGGAGGCGGGAGCTTTCGACGGTGATCTTTGATCAACGAGCGTGGCTAGTGAAGGTGCGCGCGTAGTGGTTGAAGTCACACGGGTCGGCTATTCTCGGCTGGAATCATGTGAACGAGAGAAGAACGCGGGTGAGAAGTAGTTTAATTAAGGTAATTATTTCGTTAGTTATATGTTAATTATTATCGTCATATTAACTAAAGCATAAATTTTTATACAAGGTCCAATTCAAGCGAAACAAGTCGCGTTGGGATCGTATCGACAAGAATTATGACATGGAGTTGAATAGAAGTTTATTTGATGCTAATTTTTTTTCAGTTTCAAATAAATTTGAGTGTTTTAAATACTCACGAAGCACTAAATATTCTTATGATTAGCTAAACTGAAATCATGAAGTGTTTTGTATTTATTGATCGTTGTGTGATATAATTGAATTGGTTGAATTTAAATTGATTGACATTTAGAACTGACTTTAAAATTTGATCGATAAATTTGATGTCAAAATTGATAGTGTAAATTTATAGGAATTTGTTTGTTAAATGGATAGTTAGAATTGATGGTAAATGCGACATTTAAATTTGATAAGAAAATTTTGACTTTTTATACACTTATTAGATCGACATCTAAATTTGATATTTTAATCGTTATTGGATTGCATATCATCTTAGTTAAACACCCCGACACTAATAATTATTGACTGTTGTGTGATATTGTTGATTGGTTGATTGTATGTTAACTCATATTGTGATGGATGATATTGTTGATTGGTTGTATGTTGCTAGTGGCTTTGATAATTCCATGTTATCACTCGGTTATTACCACCATTGATATGGTTGATCGCTTGGACATTTAAATTTGGGTATGGAACTTTGGACATCCTATTGATATGTGAATTTTTGGATGCATAGTTGACTGCTTTAACAACATCGTGATATTGTGATTCTAGTGCCGTTGGATGAAAAGTTATGTTTTATTTATTGAATTTTAAAAGGCTTTAAAATCTAACGTTCAGAAATTTATATATTATAAAGAATTTAATTTTATGAATCAAAAATTAAATTTAGTTTCTGAAATAACTTGAATTTCATTTATAAAATTTAAATTCTAATTTTAGTAATAATATATTTTTCCCTAAAATCGCAATAAAAGGGTTTGCAGATTTTTATATATAAATAAAAAGGAAATGTTATAAGAAGGTCGATGTTTGAAATCCAACCATTGAATGATTTTGATACTTGAGACGTTTGAATTGGATTATTTTAAAAATTCAAGCTTTGGAAATGTTGGAATTGAAAATTGTTAAAAGAATTTGCATAAAGAATTCAATTTGAAATTTCAAAGTTATAATCGATATATGTTTTGAATTATGGGAATTGAATTATTTTAAAGATTTGAATCTTAAAATTCAAACATTGAAGGTAAATTGATTTAAGTGATTTAAATCGGTGTATTGAGATTGGACTCGAATTATATAAACTGAAATGGTTTTGAAATGAGATTTGAACTGAAACTCGAGCCACCAAATTAAGTCGTTTGAATCGAAATTGAAATTGATTTAAGTTGAAATCGAAATTGAATGAAACTGAACGTGAAAGGAATTGAATTGAAACATTGAAAATTAGATTCATTTGTTTGAAATTTGGGTTTGAATTCAGATTTGTTGGAAATAGAAAGAAATAGTTCATTTTGAAAATATGTTCACTTGATTTTGATTTGACGTACATGAGGATTTTTAGTCTTGACTTGAATGTTTTGTTTTTTTCATTCGCTCGGGTCAGACCAAATTTTTAGCTATCAAAGATAGTTATTCTGGAGGACGAAGATGAAGATTTGGTATATCACATCTACTAGAATTTTTCCACTTCACTATTATTCTGTCTATTTAAATTATATAACTCTGGTAATATTGTATAACTCTAATTTATATTGTAAATTAAATTGGTTATATACTATAAATAGCTTCATGAACTATTTATGTGATTATTGTATTTCACTATTCTGCTGCGAGATTCTGTTGTGGTATTTCCCATCCTTTTTCTTTCTTTAAAATAAACCGTTGATAATCTATCTCTTAAACGGTTTGAGTTGGCAGGTGTGGTTTATTGTCGACTGAACTATATAAAATGGTGGATTGTTACAGTTGGTATCAAAGCTTTCGTTTAGCATATACCTAAATCTGTATGGGGCGACCCATATTTCGAAAGGTTTAAATCGACAATAATCCATACATGTCCGACTTAAACAATTCGAAACATAGATAATCAATGAGGTTAATTAAGAAAAATAAGAGAAGAAAAAAAATATATAGAATCTCGAAGCAGAACGATGAAATATAATAATCAAATAAATGGTTCATGAAGTTGTTTATATTACACATTTGATTATAATATATTATACATTTGATTATAATTTATACAACATTTATCAGAGTTATATATACACATTATGGATAAATAAAGTAATGCAACAGATAGCATGATGTAGGGATAAAAATAGTAATAATATACAAAATCTCAGTCTTCATCCTCCAGAATAATCTTTAATGCGCTGAAAAATTCAGGGCTGGTCTGAGCGTAATGAAAAGACAAAACACTCGAGTCAGGACTAAAATTCCCTTATGTGAGTCAAATTAATATCGCATAACATGACTGTAATAGCATCAGAGATGTTTATGAGATTTCACATCTCATATCCAGTGTATAACGTGCGTGCAATAACTTAAGAGACGTTATGGATTTTCCATCTCTTAAGGATCTGTCAAAATATTTATACATAGTAGAATATGCTACATATATAATGTCTAATCAATAAAATAAATATCAAAATAGCATTAAGGCTTTACATTGATCCCTTAAAACTTTTTAAGCATTGTCATACAATTTGAATATAAAACACCAGTAAACCGTCGGTGGATAGGGATGCGCCGTACGACAACATTAAATCAAAATCGTAGTGGTCTCGTATAGGGATAAAAGTATGACAAGGCATGTGAGTCAATGCCCAAGGTAGGTTACTACCAGTTTACCCTTCCCGGCTGGTGGTAACCCCTAATGGCTGTCCAACACTTCCAAAATCCGAGGGTGCGTACCAATCAATAACAATGATATGATAGTAATACGAAGAAGTGTGTCCATTAGAGGTAGTTAACATCATTCGCCGGTACGGCTCCTGTTTTAGTCATTTAAAATTGACATAAGTGTTAGGCCAATCCATCATTGTTCACTTTCCTCAAATCCAACAAACGATGCCAAATCCAACCACTTCGTTCTGGACCATCCACCACGTACACATTTGTTAAAGTGGTTTCAATATTAATAGAGAGTATGCTAATAAGAGGCCCCGGTCTCTTTAACAACCAAACGTCATTTTACACACCGGTTGGTACTTTTACATTTCGAAAACAATTCGTATTTGATATCAAAATACCATATTTGCTTCAAAATCAAATTCATTTCGAAATCATCATATTTACTCAAAATATACTATTTCAATTCAAAATCACGTTCATCTTAATATCTCGATTTCAGATCCAATTCGAAATTCCTTCAAGTTTCCATTTGGGTTATAACTTCAATTTAACCTATTTCGTATTTAAATTCATGATTTAAATATAATATTCCACTCTTTGACCAGTTTGAATTTTTAGAAAATAGTTTGATTTTTTTTAAATAGTCTTAAAAAGTTAAATTAGTTTGATAGAAAATATTTTAATAAAATGGTTTATAAATTAAAAATTGTTTATATAGGAAATAGTTGGAAAATCAAATAATTTGAATGTTTAAAAGATAGATTCTTTAAACAGTTTATATTAAAACAATTTATTTAAAATAGTTTCAAAGTCAAACTGATCAATTTCAAATCTTCCAATTCAAATCAATTTTCCTTTCCATTTTGACTCGATTCGATTCCAATTTCAATTTGAATTAAATTCGATTCCAATTTCAGTTCAAATCAACTTCAATTTCAATTCAAAATTAATTCGATTTTGATTCCAATTAATTCAATTTCAATTTCTATTCCAAATTTTAACTAATTTCAGTTCATTTTTCAATTTTAAACCATTTCGATTTATATACATTCGAGTTCGATTTTCAAAATATCAATTTAAACCACTTAAATCAAATTAACCTTCAATATTAAATTTTAGATCCAAATCTTCAAATATAATTCAATTCTGAGCTCTATCGTTTTAAATTACGTTTACATAGCAATATTTCAAAGTTCGAATAATAGTTCAATCTTTTAAAAACAAATCAATTTCCAAGATTCAAATCATATTTCTATTATAACCTCAAAATCTCAACTTCGATTATTTAAACAATCCCTGTTACCAAATTTAAATTTCAATATTTCGAGCTTAAGGTCGAAAATAATTCGATTTTCTTAAATTCGATTTTTACTCCTTTAAATCAAATCATTTAAATAATTTCAAATCAAAATTTTAAAATCATTTAATTTAACCAATCCGGTGTCTGTATGTAATTCTTTTATTCTTTTGCCAAGCGATCAGTTATTCCAATTTAATTTCAGGGTTGGATATATATCATTTCAATCTATTTCTTAATTTATTCGAAGTAATTCAATTAACAGTTTTATATACTGTCAAATAATTTACAGGATGACACAGAATATATAAAATAAATAACTTCCAATTAACCAAAACATCAATCAATTGGCATCCATCACAATCAATCATCCAAACAGCCAATATCACAACAATTTATTGGTTATCAACATCGGGTGTCTAATTGACATTTAATTCAATTTCAAATTGAACTATCAATTTAAATTTATATCAATTCAATTCAGGTGTCAATTTAAATTTCAGTAAAATTTCCACAAAATAACTAATAAATTTAAATCACTTCACAACTTCGATTTAACTAACATAAAAATAATTTAGTCATTTATGAGCGTTAAAACACTCACCTTTTATTTTTGCTGTCGTTTTCGCGTTCTGATTCCGATTAAATTCGAATGCGTTTGAATTTAACTGAAAATTCTGCAAGCACTAAATTCAACCAATTTGATTTCATAGTAAAGATCTCGTTAATACAAACCCAACATGACTGGCATCGTTGGATTTGGACCTAAGACGAATGAGATATTCAATTTATAAGTTTAATGATTATTTTTAAAAATAAATCATATTAATAAAAAAAATTCCTTTACCCAAAAGCAATAGGCGCGACCGAACCTAACTTAACCCGAACCACACCTTCTTCTTCCCCAATCAAAAGTCCTCGTGCACGATATCGAGATAGTCATCCGTGCTGTTGCACGGGCACCGCCTCTATGCTCCCATATCCAACGATTTGAGACCACCCACAAGTTCGCCTCATCCTCCTCGTCAATCTGGCACCACCGCCCATCCCTCCGGAGCTACCATGTAAAAATAGACATGCTCGAGCCTCAACCGTACTATAGCAAACGTCACGACTCCCTAAATAGCGACGCACATCATCAAGTCCTACCAGAAGACGTGCTCCTCCACCACTAGTTTGATTCCATCCTCCATTTCACAAAATACTACTCCAAACACGAGCAGATCGAAACCCTAGCTAACATCACGCACGTCACTCACCGTCGCACACTCCAAGACATGCTCGAACATCACCAAACCTCTGCCGTGCATAGCCCTTCATCAACATCAATTTTAAAATTTGTCTCGTGATTTATAGATTTGTATTTCAAATGAATTTGATTTTAAGTTTTCCATTTTTTTGAACATCCCTCTGTTAACCGACATTTAAATAAGAGAGGAAGGGGAGATAGGGTGGCTTGTTTCAGAAAAATGGAGGGGCTAGAATTTGAATAGTGCGGCTGAAATGAAAGTTGGGGGCTGTGGTCAAATCAACACACACACACACACACACACAGATATATATAATATATATATTTTAAATTTTCAAAATATCAAACTGTAATTTACAGACTCTAATCGAGGCATGTCGTCGGATGTTTCTAATTTTATACCTCTATTCCGAACGTAACGGAACAAGTTTCGAGTCCCAATTCGATCGTATGTGGAAGGTAGCTTGTTGAACCCAATTATAATATTAAATTTTTGATATTAAATCCAACGCATTTCTATCTCGTATGACCAAATGATAACTCCAAGCACTATGAAATTTGAAATCCAATAATAATACACTATTATGGATCCGATAGAATTAGTTTCATCGAAATCTGAGACTGTGCCCTGGAAGACTATTTTTACTTGTTAATTAAAATGAAATATTTTCAAAATCAAGTAAATCACTTTTAAATCCAAATTAAATTTTATTTACCTTCATTCTTATTAATAGAAACTTAGTAAGCCCTTTGAATTATTTTTTATCTAGCTTAAAACTCAAGATTCCACTATTTAACCAAATTCCAATTTGTAAATTCCTCAATTAAATTACCAAAACAAATTATTATATTTGAAACTCAAGTTATTAAATATATAAAATTATCTTTCAAAAATTTAAAATCAATTAAATATTTCAGTTTCAAATAACCAAAATTCTAGGTCATTACATTCTTCCCCCTTAAAAGAATTTCATCTACCGAAATTGCCGAGGTAAGAAGAATGTCCCAAAACCCATTAACTTTCCCAAAAACCAATCAGTTGAAACAACTTCCCAAATCAATTTGTTGAAATTAAAATATCAATTTTACTAATTTCCATATTCATCCATAGATTCCAAATCATATTATTTACTCAATGATGTCAAATTATATCCCAAAACCAAATTTTAGTTATTAAAAATTTTCTTCAAAATTTTCTAATTCCTTAAATGTTCGAAAATTTTCGCCAGTGCCTCCTTTGCGCGGCTAGATTAGAACAGCTACAAATCACCACTACGGGCACAAACCATCAAAAGAAAACAAAAATCAAGTGGCTCAATCATAAAACTATTAATTCAATAAAAATTTAAATGCGTACCATTTTGTTGGGCAACCCATTTTTATTTATGAAATCAAATTACTCTTGCTTTTATGCATCCGCATCTTATTTACCAATGATATCCAATCATATAATTTGAAATCATACTTTGTAATTCCAATTTCCAACATTTGTTTAATTTAAGCCCGTACGATATACATATATCATCCGTATGCAATATCAAATCCGATCGCTCACTCGATCACACAATTTCACTTTCGAACTAGTATCGCTCACACGACTACTCTAGTGCAGACTCAAATCTGGTTCCTTGATCAGATACCGTTATTCTCCTTGCATATCCATATACTATGATAGAGAACACCAGAATCAATCGAAATTCCATGTTTTGGGTTCGCTGTCGAGTATCGAGTGAAAAATCCTAACTCGGATCAATATAAACTATCTCGAAATTCTATGCTCGAATTTGGATCAAATCGTTATGCGAATAATACAATATACGTACAACTTACATATTTTTTCCAATTGATTCTTATTTACACCAAATTCCTTTTTATTCACATTCATTTCGTTTACAATCCATTATTCACAATTATCATTCACATTTATAATTCAAATTCACCTATTTACTTAGTATATCACTTTAATACTAATTTCACTCAAGAACTTCACGCTCAAATTTTATTAAGTCTATTATAGACATTTTATACAGAAGTTCTTATGTTTATTATCACTTCAAAACTCAATTCTATATCCATTTTAAATCAATTCAATTCCATCAGACTCAATCCATTTGTTAAATTTCAATATTCCAAACATATCCAATTACTAATTAGTTCAATTAGTTTATTCCTTAAATAATTCCCAAAAATTATCTCATTTAGCCTATCTTAGGATAAACTTCCAAATTTACTTTATTTAACTTAATTTAAGTTAAACTCCATTCCATAGTTCAATTTCAAATTTATACTTTTCTTGCATTCATATTCAACACTTTAAAAATATTATTTGAACTTGCTAATTTTCAAATTGTATAAGTTATCAACTTATTTTCTCATATTTCCAAACAAACATTTTATATCAAAATCCCAGAGTTTAAACAAATTGTTCTAAGTATTTCAAATCATTTTTGAATATATATATATATATATATATATATATATATCATTCCATTGGATTTTAAAAACAAAAACTAGTTTTTCCAAAACAAAACTCCAATGGTAGCAATTTCTTCCTCGGAAACTTGAAAATGAACGTCGATGATGCTGCAGTCATCACCGAAATTATTTTCCAACGACCGAAGTGAGTTCAGTGCTTCCTATTTATTTTAAACCTTTTTAAATATTTCTATTCAAAATATTTCCAAATAATACTATTATTATTTCCAAAACTTTGAAAATCATTTTCAAAACTGATGATATTTAAATTCCCAATTTCCAGCTTTTAAATCCTTTATATAACGATTTTATAAATCATATCAATTTATAAATCACATTTACAGATCATATAGTTATATGATCCTATCTTGGTTATATAAAGTCATTTAATCTTGTATGCATTATAATACTAACAACTATTTTCCATCACAACAACAATCAAAAGATGATAATTCTTTAACATTATCATTTTCTAACAACCAAGCATACCATATAATAATTCCTTTATGTATAAAATATAATCCAGGTAAAATTATTTCATTTACCCAGTTTCAAAATAATATCATGTCAGGTAGCTCTGTTCAAGTATTTAGAGATCCCTATCAATAACGTTAATTAATCATATTGACCAGAATCCATAAGCACTCAATAGACCAATCAACACAATATAAAACAATTTTATGCCGCTAACAAATACGCGCTCATATCTATTAATACACTCAAATTCATTCTAGGATACTACTGACCCTATCTCTAATGAGTTACCCTATCAAAGCCAGTGTTCTTGCTTAATCTTCGGCTCTGATACCAACTGTGACGGGCCAGCTAGGCTTTTCAACCATCACCAACGAGTGAGTAAACCCACCGTAGCACACAATCGTACTTGTGTTCTGCTTTTATGGCTAGCCTCTCGACTAAACCAACCCAAGAACATGTAGGAGTAAGAGTTATCCACTCGCTACCAAACCAAATGCGAGCACCCCCTGTCATGCGGTACCCGCCAGGTGCCCAAGCAGACACACATGTCCGGCTTAAACAATCCGAAACATAGATAATCAATGAGGTTAATTAAGAAAAGAAGAAGAAAACAAACACAAAATCTCGCAGCAAAACAATAAAATAATCAAATAAATATTTCATGAAATTGTTTATATTATGCATTTGATTATAATTTATACAACATTTATCAGAGTAAGATATACACATGAGGGATAAATAAAGTTATGCAGCAAACAATATGATGCGGGAATAAAAATAGTAATAATATACCAAATCTTCGTCTTCGTCTTCCGGAATAAACTTCAATACGCTGAAAAACTCAAGGCTGACACTAGCATAATGAAAAGACAAAACAATCGAGTCAGGACTAAAATATCCTTATATGAGTCAAATCAATTTCGCATAACATGAGTGTAATAGCGTCAAAGATGTTTACCTGATTTCACATCTCCTATCCAGTGTATAACATGTGTGCAATAACTCAAGAGATGTTACGGGATTTTCCTTCTCTTAAGGATCTGTCAAAATATTTATGTATAGTAGAATATGCTACATATATAATGTCTAATCAATAAAATAAATATCAAAATAGCATTAAGGTATTACATAATCCCCTTAATACTTTTTAAGCATTGTCATACAGTTTGCATATGAAACACCAGTAAACCGTCGGTGGACAAGGATGCGTTGTGATACGACAACACTAAATCAAAATCATGGTGGTCTCGTATAGAGATAAAAGTATGACAAGGAGCATGAGGTAATGCCCAAGGTAGGATACTACCAGTTTAACTTTCTCGGCTGGTGGTAACCCCTAACGGCCCACCGCGTCCAACACTCCTTGGTGGTCTCGTATAGAGATAAAAGTATGACAAGGAGCATGAGGTAATACCCAAGGTAGGATACTACCAGTTTAACTTTCTCGGCTGGTGGTAACCCCTAACGGCCCACCGCATCCAACACTCCCAAAGTCCAAGGGTGCGCACCCATCAATAACAATGTCATTATAGTAATATGATGAAGTGTGTCCGCTAGAGGTAGCTAACCTCATTGTCCAGTACAACTTTTGTTTTAGTTATTTCAAAGTTACACAAGCATCAGGCTAATCCAACATAGTTCTCTATCTTCAAATCCAACAAACGATGCCAAATCCAACCCCTTCGTTTTTGGATCAACCACGACGTACACAGTTGTTAAAGTGGTTCTAATATTGACAGATTATGCTAAGAGGCCCCGGTCTCTTTAACAACAAAACATCGTTTTACACACCGGTTGGTACTTTTACATTTCGAAAATAATTCGTGTTTGATATCAAAATATCATATTCGCTTCAAAATCAAATTCATTTCGAAATCATTATATTTACTCAAAATATACTATTTCAATTCAAAATCATGTTCGTCTTATTATTTCGATTTCAGATCCAATTAAAAAATTGCTTCGAGTTTTCATTTGGGTTATAACTTCAAATTGATCCATTTCTTATTTAAATCCATGATTTAAATATGATATTCCACTCTTTGACCAGTTTGAATTTCTAGAAAATAGTTTGAATTTTTTTAAATAGTTTTGAAATGTTAAACTAGTTTGATAGAAAATAGTTTAATAAAATGGTTTATATATTAAAAATAGTTTATATTGGAAATAATTGGAAAATCAAAATAATTTGAATATTTAAAAGATAGATTTTTTAAATAGTTTATACTAAAACAATTTATATAAAATAGTTTCAAAGTCAATCTGATTCAATTTCAAATCTTCCAATTCAAATCAATTTCCATTTCCATTTCCATTTTAAATCGATTCGATTTCGATTTCAATTCGAATTAAGTTCGATTTCAATTTCGATTCCAAAATAATTCAATTCCAATTAATTCAATTTCAATTTCAATTCCAATTGATTTCAATTTAATTCCAATTTGTAATTTCAATTCAATTCTCAATTTTAAACAATTATGATTTATATAAATTCGAGTACGATTTTAAAATTTTCGATTTAAATCACTTAAATCAAATTAACCACCAAAATTCAATCTAAGATCCAAATCTTCAAATATAATTCAATTCCGAGCTCAATTTTGAAATATTGTTTTAAATTACATTTACTTAGCAGGATTTCAAAGTTTGAATAAAAGTTCAATCTTTTAAAAATAAATCAATTTTCGAGATTCAAATAATATTCCGATTATAACCTAAAAATCTCAACTTCGATCATTTAGACAATCCCTGTTCCCAAATACAAATTTCAACATTCCGAGCTCAGGGTCGAAAATAATTCTATTTCCTTAAATTAGATTTTTACTCCTTTAAATAAAATCATTTAAATAATTTCAATTTTTTTTCTTAAAATCGTTTAATATAACCAATCCGGTGTCCATATATTATTTTCTATCCTTTAGCGAAGTGATCAGCTATTTCAATTTAATTTCAAGGGTGGATATACATCATTTCAATCCAAAATAAAAGTCATAGTTATTTATCATTTCAACCTATTTCTTAATTTAATCGAAAAAATTCAATTAACAGTTTTATATACTGTAACGACCCAGAATTTTCGACTCCAAAAATTCTGAATCATTACATTTGGAATCAGAGTTGAAGGTTAAGCGAGAACCTTGGCTCTGGTGGGTTTACTCATTAAGGATAGGGTCAATAGTACTCTAGAATGAGTTGAGTGTAATATATATGAGAGAGCGTACTTGTTATTTTCTTGTGTAATGGTTTTAAAAGTAAATTATTTTTATATATAAAGCAATAATTCTTCTAACCACTATATATTAAGATAAATTGGTTGTTGTATTATTTGAATTAAAAGTAATAATGAGAATTAAATGGTAATAGAAATACAACAAAATTGAAATTAGATAAATTTGAAATGGATCCAAACTAAAACTAAAATCCTGAATTAGTAGAAGTGTTTTCAAAATAAGATAATAATGAGTTGGTATCCAGATATGTTAATCTTGGTTATTATCATAAATGGTTGTTGTGTTTAATAATGAAATATGTGTTAATGAGCAAGCAAAATTGTAACGACCCATAATTTTTCAAAAAATATTAATTTAATAAGACTTTGTGATTTAATATTTGGAGGAATAAAATTTTGTGTCTTATTAATGAAATAATAAGTAAAATAAAACGTAACAATGATGATTAAAGCTAATTATTGATAAACTGAATGAAATTACAATAAATTAAAATGTGTAAAATGGTATAATAGTCTTTGGATTGAATATAAGGAAATAAGTGTAGCCTTGGTAATTAACATTTATTTTTTTGACAATAGAAATGAAACCCCAATAAAGAAATAGTGTTAATTGTTGCCCTTGGGTATAAAATAGAAAATAGGTGATTTAATCAGATTTTGCAATCCAATATTAAAAGAAGTAGGAATTTGTTATTTAATGAGGATGTAATAACTAAAATGAATGGTAAGGATGTGATCTAAGCTAAATTTTGATAGATTGAATGAGAGTACGATAGATTGAAATTATGGAATGTTGTAAATTGGGTCTGTAAACAATGAACTTAAATGTAGTAAAAGTAAATGAAAGCAGTAACTATGTGTTGTCCGTTTATTTAGTATATTAATTGAAATGAGAAAATCAAATTTGAATAAATATAAACAAAAGTTACATTAATATGGGAGGTAATACAATGTTTAGAAGTTGCTAAATTAGAGTGTATTAGGAAATAGAAATTGGATTGGAATCAATTGCAATAAATCCAAATAAAATATTACGTTAATGTTAATTAAGGTAATATTTGGAAATAAAGATTTATTAATCTAAAATTAATAAATGGATAAATTGAAATGAAAGGTTAGGGGAGATATTGAAATTTGTTATAAATGGGTTATGAGATTTAAATGAAAGAAATGAATGTAAATACCTGATTAGCTAATGGAATAATAATAATAATATAGTTAACGGTAATTAAATAAAAGAAGAAGTATTTAAGAACTGTAACGGTTGCTTGATAATAGGGAATTCATGAGTGTAATTAAAGGCAAGGTAACACTTGTAGAAGTTATCTGTTTATTTCGTTTAATAATAAAATTGGAAATCAATTAGAGTAAAGGAACCTTAATGTTATATTAATAAGAATTAATGCAATAACTAAATTAGTGCATACCCTATTTATTGAAACAGATTGTAAAGTTATATTTGATTGAAATTTGTAAATTGGCAAATGGATTCAAAGTTATGTTAACTGATGAAGTAATACGTAATAAATTGAAAATTTATACAATCAATGTCTGTTAAGTAATAATAATGTTTAGGGTTGATAATAAACGATACTTTAGTGATTATTAATATAATAACGGAAGTGTGAATTGACCAAAATATAGTAAATGCAGATATGATAGTCGATAAATAAAGGATGGAATGAGAGCACTGATGTAATGAATGTAAAACAAATATTAACTATGTTTATAGAAAGAAATAATAGAATGGAAAGTAAATTAATTGGAATTATCGTAAATAAAATTTTAATTTCTGAATGTAAGAAGAACGAAATTTAATGCTGAAATTGATGAATGAATCAACGTTAAATTGACATTTAAATTTGTTTAAAACATTGTAAATGTTTGAGAAATATAAAAGTGATAAAATTTGTCAATTATAGAATTGAAATTTAAAATTTTGGGTTTAATTAATTAATTTAATTAATATAAAAATAGCCATTTTGGCCACTGACTCGGATTTCGACGTAACCAGTTTCATCGGATCCGTAACGGTGAATTATTGTAGGATTTCAAGTTTCGTAGCAATCGGGCTTATCGTTTGATCATACGGACTCGAAACGCCTTGAAATAAATGAAATTGAAATCAATTTAAAAAATATTGATTTTAGCATAACTTCTTCATACGATGCAATTTGAATCTAAAACCTTTTCCATTGCGTTTAAAATATTTTAAAACATCTATTTTGATATACGGGGTGACCCAATTTCGTTCCGGAGTCAGAGCGGGCTTTTCGGGCCATTCATCGTTCAGCGCGTTTATAGACTGGGTCCATCTATTCTATTTCAGTCTTGCCTATTTATACCCTGTTCTTAAACCATAGCCTACCTATATTTCTTATTTGTCTGTGCGTACAATTCCATCAGCTCCTCCTCTTCCCAATGGCTGCAAACCCTAGGTTCAACTGCAATTCAAAATCAAAGAAAATTATTTCAAACTCCTTCAAAAAAATTCAGAAAAATCATACATCGAAGCTCTTGGTGAACGCATCTCAATTCTATGATTCGTTTTTCGATGCGAAGCACGGTTTTCCCGAAAATCGTAAATGAACCGTGGTCGTTCATGTTGAATTTTCGACGATCCAATGGTGGATCAGCGACCATTTGTCGATCAGGAAGGGACGTTGGGTAGAGCAGGAGGTGCAGCACACATCAGTGCCATTCGTTCATGCTATTGGTTGTCGGAGGTGCATCAATTCGATGAAAAACAAGGCGAAGGGCGTTCGCTCTCTTGTGAACCTGGGTGGCCGTGCTCGGCCTAAGGGGGGTCGGCTGGGGATGGTCGGCCTAACGAAGGCGTTCGATTGTGTCGATGGACGTTATGGTGGTGTGCGTTCGGCAGCGAATGGTGATGGCTCGTGTTCGCGTTCTGATGCATTGGCTAGGGTTTCGCTTTGAATTCACATGCGCAAAGTAGCTGCTGACGTGGCTCTACTGGGTGACGCTATTTTTTTTCCATTATTTATTTAAATTCCCGATTCAAATCGTTCTAACTCGAATAATATTAACATACGAACTCCAATTCACGTGCGGTTTTCTCCACTAGTTCCGTATTGGAATTCCGGACATTTTGGCGCTCGTTTGGAAGGATTTGGAGACTGTTCAAATTTTGGGTTTAAATTGAATTTAAATCCAAAAGATGAGTGTTTTAACCCACTCACAACTTCTAAAATTTCTTATGTTTGTTAAATTAAATTTTTGTTGCGGTTATGCATTTATTTATGACTGTTTACTATATCTTAATCATCATCTCAGTTAATTGCATTTATTTAAATTAAATCGTTATTTAATTTATTATTGAATATAACTGCCAGTTAATTACCTGTTAAAGATTATCAGTCATATATTGATATTGATTGATTGTTTTGCATGATGATTGTGATGGATGTATGATTTTATGATGGATGAATGGATGTTTTATTTATATCATCAAAATATGCAAGTTGTTATGCATTTATTTTGATTCGGGATTGTGGTTTGAAATGATATACAACCGCATTTTTATTTTTAATTGCGGATTGAAATGATAAATATCTGTATCACTTGACCATAGGATAGAAAATTATATACAGGCACCGCTGTATATATATAAAATTATTTTTGAAATGATTTTTATAGTTTTGTAAAGAAATATATGGGCTATACAGATATTGATTTTAGATGTTATATAAATGCTATTTTATTATTGATTTAGCTATGTATAAATTTGTTTTGAATTATAAAATAAGCTAAATAATAAAGTTTGATTTCTTTTATACAATATGGTTAATTATCTATTTAAATTCTATTGTATATAGAGTTTATAATGACTCAAATAAAATTAAGGTTGGAAGATATTGTGAATTTGACTTGAATTAAAGTATTTAAGAATTATCCTCGAAAATTTTGATTTGAAATGTAAATAAATTGAGATTTAAAAGGTATGATTTTATTACTTGAATTTTGTTTAGAGGATTTAAATGAATATCAAATGGATTTAAATGAATATCATCAAGTTAATTAAATTGAAAGAATATCTAGTTATTTGAAGTCTAAAGGTTTTACTGCAATGATATTTGATTTATTAAGTTAACATTTCAAATCAAAATAATAGTAGTTGAAATTGATTATATGAAATTATCAAAGAATAAGTTTTGAAATGGTGGAATAATTAAGGCTTTGAAATATATGGAAATTTTATTGGTTTATTTGGGGATTTAAATCTATATTGGAATTGATTTGTGAAGGTGAAGAAGCTATTTTTATTATATAAAGTAATTTAATATTTAAACCATTTAAGTGGTGTAGTATGTTTCAAAGTTATGAAATTCAAAGTTTTATGTTATGAAAGGCTATATTTCAAGTTATGGTTTCGAACTATTATAACTTTGAAATGTTATGGTTTCAGAAAAGGATATATTTGAAAATAATATTGATTTGGGTTTTTAAACAGAAATGATATCGTATTTATATGTTTTGAAAGGGATATTATATTTTGTTTGAAGTGCAATTATTTTAAAATGACCGCGGTGTTAGTTGTTAAAGAGACAAGAATCGGAAGTTGTCATACTCTCTACCAACTCCGAAAACCACTTTAACAACCGTGTACACGTGGAGATTCCAGAATGAAGTAGGATAGCGGCGGCGTTTCCTTTGAAGTAAATACATGGACCCAACTCCCGTGAGTTGGCATAAGGTGGCTAAAACAGGAGCGATCGACGGGTTAATGAGGTGGCACCTTTGATCGGACACATCCCTTCGATATTATAATTTGACTTTTGGATTGATTCGGTGTCCACTTTTGTTTTTTATTTGGGGGTGTGGCTCGAGGTGGGCGGTAGCTATGCGCTACGCGTTACCACCGACCCGAAAGCGTAATTGGTACATCTACCCAGGCATTGCCTAGTTGTGCCGTATCACCTACCCTATCGCGCCTTGTACGAGTTTGGTTTTCTCCCGTAGCCCGTGTGGTATCCTCTGGTGGCTTCCCGATCAGGAGGGACTATGATATTGGATGGACTACTGGGACTATTATTGTGTTAAGGGGGAGATTGGCTAACTCCTTAACGCTATTTAAAAGTAAGTTTATTTTACAGTATACATTATTATAATAGCGAAATATTATTACATAGTAAATAGTTTAACGGATCCTTAGGAGGTGTGAACCCTAGCATCTCTTAAGTTACTGCATTCACGTTAGACACTGGATAAGAGATGTCAAATCTCGTAAACATATCTGACGCCGTTCCACTCATATTATTTACCGTTGATTTAACTTACATAAGAACTTTTAGTTCTGACTCGAGTGTTTTGCCTTTCAATTCACTCGGGTCAGCCTGAGCATTTCAGGAATTGAAGGCCTTATTCTGGAGGACGAAGACGAAGATTGTATTATTACTATTATTTACTATAATGTTCCACTGCATCATATTGTTCCGATGCATTAATTATTATTCTCTAGTATGTGTACTCCGATATGTATTGTATAAGTATAATCGAATATTGTAAACAGCTTCATGAACTGTATATTTGATTATCATATTTTATCGTTCCGCTGCAAGATTCTATTTTGTTTTTTCTTTCTCTACTTTTTCTTATTTACCCCATAACAATCCGCCTTTCTGTATAGTTTTAAGTATGATGTGTGTGGTTTATCGTTGATTTAAACCGTATAAAAAGGTAGGACGTTACATCTGGTATCAGAGCTTTGGTTTAGCGATAAACATTAGCTTTGTGGGGTCCGACTCTTTATTAATAGGGTAGTAATACCCTATGATGAGTCGTTGAGCGTATATATGAGAGAGCGTACTTGCTAGTGCTATAAAAAGGTTTTAATATTGTGTTAATCCATTCTGTTTTGTATTTATAAATTCTGAATAGTGCGTGGGATGCTATGACATCAATAGGGATTTCTAAACACTTAAAAGGACGGACCGACATAATATTTGTTTTAATATAGGTGAATGAAATAATTTTGCCTATTATATTTTCTACATATATAAAATAAATTTTTATAAATGATATATATTTTTGGGTGCAATATATTGATTGTTTGGTAATGAAATTTATAAATCATAGTTGAAATAAGACTGAAAATAAAATAAACAAAAATTGGGAATTTAAAACTTAAGTCCCGGGGTTTTGAAAATTCTTTCGATAATTTTGGAATATAATAATAATATTATTAGAAGTATTTTCTAATATTAATATTCAATATAATTTGAAAGAAATGTTTTAAAGAAGATTTTGGAAAAAAAATAAGTTCTGTACTTCCTTCTCTGTCGTTGGAAAATAATTTCGGTGATGGCGGCCGGATCATCGACCTTCATTTTCGAGTTTCGAAGGGGGAAGGCCACTGTAGTAGTTTTACTGCAGATTTATTTTGATAAACAAATATAAATTTTAAATTGTTTTAAATATAATTGGATATATAAGTTGTAAGTATATATTATCTATTATTTTAAAAATGATTTGAAATTATCCCGGTATTGAGGTCTTAAGTCCTGATAATTAATGATTTCAATTAGTGTAGTGAAATGGAATTTAACTAATAATTTAACCCTCTAATTGAAATAAGAAATGTAATGCTAAGTTATAAATGAGATTAAAGGAAAGTTGATATCGGAATCATATAAAACGAAAGATATAACTATTGAACATTTAATAAATTAAAAAAAAAGATGGACTTGTATGATTTTAATTACATTCTTAAAAGCATATATAACTTACCAAATATTAAAAGTTGAAATGTTTAATAATAAAATGTAAGGGAAATTGTAAAAGTGAAAGTATGTAATGAAGTGTTCAATAAATTGCTTGTATTCTTAAGAATTGAGGTTGTAATTGTTATAAACTTAAGTCATAATGGAAATCTTTACTATAATAAAATATGATAAAAGGTAAATGTTGTAAGCAAGTAATTATAGACTTAAGTAAATGATTGAAGTTATTTATTTTGAAAATAAGTAGAAAAGATGAATGCATTAAAAATATGATTGTAGACAAAAGTTAATGCATTGAGATGCTAAGTAAATGAAACTGAGAAATGAATGAATATAATGCAAATAAATAAATAAATAAATGAAAATGAAAATTTGCAAGAAATAAATGTGAATTAAATGAAATCATTAAATAAATAAAAAGGAAATCAAACAACAAAGGTTATGAAATGTAAATTTAAAAGATAAATGATTATATGAATGAAATTAATAAAGATTAACTTGATTTGCTAATTTGTTGTTTTTTTGGTTTATAGTTGTTTGGGTAAAAGATACTTTTAGTTGTTTGGATGAGTGAATAATCTATTTAGTTTCACCTAAGACTATTGAGTAAAAGGGTACACTTAGTAGTTTATTTTCATTCCGTACGATTTAAAGTTTTGAACCCGAACAACTATTTGTTTTGTCTGATTTTGATAATTGATGTGTGTTGATTTTATGTGGTTGTATGCTTGTTGCAAGTAATGATTGTATATTGATTTGTTTGTTGGTTGGTGAAACAACTTTAAATATTTCATTTTATATGATTGTTAACTCTTTTTGGATTATATAAGTGAAATACAGGTTATGGAAGCAATTGCCACTGCTTTTGGTTTCATAGTTAAGCGTAATTGCCCGACGAATAGGTACGTTTTCGGATTACGGTTTATAGCGCTATTATATTATTTTTCCCGTGTTGGGATATATATTATTGTGGAAATTATATGTTATATATTGTTATACTTATTATTATATTTTTCCCGAGCCTCTCCGTACAAAAGAGACTCTGTCGAAATTTTCTGAAAATTTTAGACTTAGAAAAAATTGAAAATGTTTTTCAAACTTTAATAATTTAAGTATAAAAGGATTAACGGTTATAAATTGGTATATTTTATTTAAATTATTTTATTTTGTAAAATTATTTGTTTATAAATTTAATATTTTAAGTAAGATATATTGATTTCTTAATCCTTCTTTTCCCTTTTTTTTCCTTTTCGGGGACGAAAAGTTTTGAGTGGGGGAAAATGTAACGACCCGTAACTTTTCAATAATTAAAATTGTTAATTTAATTAGACTTTGTGATTTAATATTTGGAGGAATAAAATTTTATGTCTTATTAATGAAATAATAAGTAAAATAAAATGTAACAATGATGATTAAAGCTAATTATTGATAAACTGAATGAAATCACAATAAATTAAAATGTGTAAAATGTTATAATAGTCTTTGGATTGAATATAAGGAAACAAGTGTAGCCTTGGTAATTAACATTTATTTTTTTGACAATAGAAATGAAACCCCAATAAAGAAATAGTGTTAATTGTTGCCCTCGGGTATAAAATAGAAAATAGTTGATTTAATCAGATTTTGCAATCCAATATTAAGAGAAATAGGAATTTGTTATTTAATGAGGATGTAATAACTAAAATGAATGTTAAGGATGTAATCTAAGCTAAATTTTGATAGATTGAATGAGAATACGATAGACTGAAATTATGTAATGTTGTAACTTGGATCTGTAAACAATAAACTTAAATATAGTAAAAGTAAATGAAAGCAGTAACTATGTGTTGTCCGTTTATTTAGTCTATTAATTGAAATGAGAAAATCAAATTTGAATAAATATAAACAAAAGTTACATTAATATGGGAGGTAATATAATGTTTAAAAGTTGTTAAATTAGAGTATATTAGGAAATAGAAATTGGATTGGAATCAATTGCAATAAATCCAAATAAAATATTACGTTAATGTTAATTAAGGTAATATTTGGAAATAAAGATTTATTGATGTAAAACTTAATAAACGGATAAATTGAAATGAAAGGTTAGGGGAGATATTGAAATTTGTTATAAATGGGTTATGAGATTTAAATGAAAGAAACGAATGTAAATACCCGATTAGCTAATGGAATAATAATAATATAGTTAATGGTAATTAAATAAAAGCAGAAGTATTTAAGAATTGTAACGGTTGCTTGATAATAGGGAATTCATGAGTGTAATTAAAGGCAAGGTAACACTTGTATAAGTTACCTGTTTATTTCGTTTAATAACAAAATTGGAAATCAATTAGAGTAAAGGAACCTTAATGTTATATTAATAAGAATCAATGCAATAACTAAATTAGTGCACACCCTATTTATTGAAACAGATTGTAAAGTTATATTTGATTGAAATTTGTAAATTGGGAAATGGATTCAAAGTTATGTTAACTGATGAAGTAATACATAATAAATTGAAAATTATACAATCAATGTCCGTTAAGTAATTATAATGTTTAGGGTTGATAATAAACGTTACTTTAGTGATTATTAATATAATAACGGAAGTGTGGATTGACCAAAATATAGTAAATGGAGATATGATAGTTGATAAATAAAGGATGGAATGGGAGCACTAATGTAATGAATGTAAAACAAATATTAACTATGTTTATAGAGAGAAATAATAGAATGGAAAGTAAATTAATTGGAATTATTGTAAATAAAATTTTAATTTCTGAATGTAAGAAGAATGAAATTTAATGCCGAAATTGATGAATGAATCAATGTTAAATTGACATTTAAATTTGTTTAAAACATTGTAAATGTTTGAGAAATATAAAAGTGATAAAATTTGTCAATTATAGAATTGAAATTTAAAATTTTGGGTTTAATTAATTAATTATTATTTTATTTAATTAATATAAAAATAGCCATTTTGGCCACTGACTCGGATTTCGACGAAACCAATTTCATCGGATCCATAACGGAGAATTATTGTAGGATTTCAAGTTTCGTAGCGATCGGGCTTATCGTTTGATCGTACAGACTCGAAACGCCTTGAAATAAATGAAATTGAAATCAATTTGAAAAATATTGATTTTAGCATAACTTTTTCATATGATGCATTTTGAACCTGAAACCTTTTCCATTACGTTTAAAATATTTTAAAACATCTATTTTGATATACGGGTTGACCCAGTTTCGTTCCAGAGTCAGAGCGGGCTTTTCGGGCCATTCATCGTTCAGCGCGTTTATAGACCATGTCCATCTATTCTATTTCAATCTTGCCTATTTATACCCTGTTATAAACCCTAGCCTACCTCTATTTCTCATTTGTCTGTGCATACAATTCCATCAGCTCCTCCTCTTTCCAATGGCTGCAAATCCTAGATCCAACTGCAATTCAAAATCAAAGCATAAAATTTCAAAGTCCTTCAAAAAAATTCGGAAAAATCATACATCGAAGCTCCTGATGAACGCATCTCAATTCTGTGATTCGTTTTTTGATGCGAAGCACGGTTTGCCCGAAAATCGTAAATGAACCATGGTCGTTCATGTTGAATTTTCGACGATCCAACAGTGGATCAGCGACCGTTTGTCGATCAGGGAGGGGCGTTGGGTAGAGCAAGAGGTGCAGCACGCATCGGTGCCGTTCGTTCATGCTATTGGTGATCGGAGGTGCATCAATTCGATGAAAAACAAGGAGAAGGGCGTTCGCTCTCTGGCGAACCTGGGTGGCCGCGCTCGGACTAAGAGGGGTCGGCTGGGGATGGTCGGCCTAACGGAGGCGTTCGATCGTGTCGATGGACGTTCTCGTAGTGTGCGTTCGGCCGCGAATGGTGATGGCACGTGTTCATGTTCTAATGCATCAGCTAGGGTTTCGCTTTGAATTCGTGTGCGCAAAGTAGCTGCTGACGAGGCTCTGCTGGGTGATGCTGGTTTGTTTTTTCTTTCATTATTTATTTAAATTTCCGATTCAAATCGTTCTAACTCGAATAATATTCACATACGAACTCCAATTTACGCGCGGTTCTCTCCGCTAGGTTCATATTGGAATTCCGGACACTTTGGCATTGGTTTGGAATGATTTGGAGACTGTTCAAATTTTGGGTTTAAATTGAATTTAAATTCAATTTAAATTCAAAAGGTGAGTGTTCTAACCCACTCACAACTTCTAAAATTTCTTATGTTTGTTAAATTAAATTTTTGTTGCGGTTATGTATTTATTTATGACTGTTTAGTATATCTTAATCGTCATCTCAGTCAATTGCATTTATTTAAATCAAATCATTATTTAATTTATTATTGAATTTAACTGCCAGTTAATTATCTGTTAAAGATTATCAGTTATATATTGATATCGATTGATTGTTTTGTATGACGATTGTGATGGATGCATGATTTTATGATGGATGAATGGATGTTTTATTTATATCATCATAATCTGCAAGTTGTTATGCATTTATTTTGATTCGGGATTGCGGTTTGAAATGCTATACAACCACATTTTTATTTTTAATTACGGATTGAAATGATAAATATCCGTATCACTTGATCGTAGGATAGAAAATTATATACAGGCACCGCTGTATATATATAATTATTTTTGAAATGATTTTTATGGTTTTGTAAAGAAATATATGGGCTACACAGATATTGATTTTAGATGTTATATAAATGCTATTTTATTATTGATTTAGCTATGTATAAATTTGTTTTGAATTATAAAATAAGCTAAATAATAAAGTTTGATTTCTTTTATATAATATGGTTAAGTATCTATTTAAATTCTACTTTATATAGAGTTTATAATGACTCAAATAAAATTAAGGTTGGAAAATTATGTGAATTTAACTTGAATTGAAGTATTTAAGAATTATCCTCCAAAAAATTGATTTGAAATGTAAATAAATTGAGATATAATAGGTATGATTTTATTACTTGAATTTTGTTTAGAGGATTTAAATGAATATCAAATGGATTTAAATGAATACTATCAAGTTAATTAAATTGAAAGAATGTCCAGTTATTTGAAGTCTAAAGGTTTTACTAAATGATATTTGATTTATCAAGTTAACATTTCAAATCTAAATAATAGTAGTTGAAATTGATTATATGAAATTATCAAAGAATAAGTTTGAAATGGTGGAATAATTAAAGCTTTGAAATATATGGAAATTTTATTGGTTTATTTGGGGATTTTAATCTATATTGGAATTGATTTGTGAAGTTGAAGAAGATATTTTTATTATATAAAGTAATTTAATATTTAAACCATTTAAGTGGCGTAGTATGTTTCAAAGTTATAAAGTTTTATGTTATGAAAGGCTATATTTCAAGTTTTGGTTTCGAAATATTATAACTTTGAAATGTTATGGTTTCAGAAAAGGATATATTTGAAATAATATTGATTTGGGTTTTTAAACAGAAATGATATCGTATTTATATGTTTTGAAAGGGATACTATATTCTGTTTGAAGTATAATTATTTCAAAATGACCACGGTGTTATAATAACGTTTGGTTGTAAAGAGACCGGGATCGGAAGTTGTCATACTCTCTACCAACTCCGAAAACCACTTTAACAACCATGTACGCGGTGGAGATTACAGAATGAAGTAGGATGGTGGAGGCGTTTCCTTTGAGGTAAATACGTGGACCCAACTCCCGTGAGTTGGCATAAGGTGGATAAAACATGAGCGATCGACGGGTTAATGAGGTAGCACCTTTGATCGGACACATCCCTTCGATATTATATTTTGACTTTTGAATTGATTCGGTGGCCACTTTTTTTTTATTTAGGGTGTGGCTCGAGGTGGGCGGTAGCTACGCGCTACGCGTTACCCCCGACCCGGAAGCGTAATTGGTATATCTACCCTGGCGTTGCCTAGTTGTGCCGTGTCACCTACCCTATCGCGCCTTGTACGAGTTTGGTTTTCTTTCGTAACCCGTGTGGTATCCTCTGGTGGCTTCCTGATCAAGAAGGACTATGATATTGGATGGACTACAGGGACTATTATTATGTTAAGGGGGAGATTGGGTAACTCCTTAACGCTATTTAAAAGTAAGTTTATTTTACAATAGACATTATTATAACAGCAAAATATTACTACATAGTAAATAGTTTAATGGATCCTTAGGAGGTGTGAATCCTAAACATCTCTTAAGTTACTGCACTCACGTTAGACACTGGATAGGAGATGCCAAATCCCGTAAACATCTCTGACGCTGTTACACTCATATTATTTACCGTTGATTTAACTTACATAAGATCTTTTAGTTTTGACTTGAGTGTTTTGTCTTTTCAATTCGCTCGGGTCAGCCTGAGCATTTCAGGAATTGAAGGCCTTATTTCTGGAGGACGAAGACGAAGATTGTATTATTACTATTATTTACTATAGTGTTCCACTGCATCACATTGTTCCGCTGCATTAATTATTATTCTCTGGTATGTGTACTCCGATATGTATTGTATAAGTATAATCGAATATTTTGTAAACAGCTTAATGAACTATATATTTGATTGTTATATTTTATCGTTCTGCTGTAAGATTCTGTTTTTTTTTCTTTCTCTACTTTTTCTTATTTACCCCATAACAATCCGCCTTTCTGTATGGTTTTAAGTCTGATTTGTGTGGTTTATCATCGATTTAAACCGTATAAAAAGGCGGGACGTTACAAAAATGAAATGTTTTAAGTAAAACATTTAGGTGATTATGACTTATAAATTGGAATTGAAGAATGATCTTAATTGTGAAGTTTTAAATCTAGGTCCAGAAATTTGAAAAATTGTTTTAAAGTGATAAAGAAATAATAAATAATATTATTTAATGTATTTGAATAAGAAGGTCCTGTTTCAAACTAGAGTTGTTTGAAAAGTTAAAGGAATTTGTTTTGAAATAAAAACCAAAGGTGGTTTAAAATTTAAGGATAACTTTATATGCAAAGGAAATAAATATGTATATATAAGGGATATACATAATATCAAAGATGATCTGAAATAAACTCTAAGTGCTAAGTTTTAAATTTTTACTTGGAATGTGATGTGATAACCCAAAGTGAAATAAGTCTTTGAACTTATAAGTGAAAAGAGATATGGATAAGAAGTTTAAAATATGAAATGAAGAATTCAAATTGAGTAAGGTTGAATAAATTAAGTGAATTGAATTTAACTTAGGGGAAGCTAAATAAGAACAACATGAATTGGAAATTTCAAGATGAAATTAAAATTTAACTTAGGGAAGTTAAACGGGTTGATTTGAGATAGGAGTTATGTGTGATCTCAAATGGATTTGAGATCTGGAAATGGGTAATGGATGCTATGGAGGATGTTTGAAATAATTTGGATGGTTATTTATATTGACTTATCTTGATATCATCCTGTTGTTATTAATAATCTATGAAACTGAAAATTTGATTATTTTAATTGAATTAAGAAATGGATTGATGTAATATACATCCATTGCAGAAATTAAATGGAATTAAACTTTAATTTGAAATTATTTACGTTTATGAAATGAAATGGTAATTATAGAATGGAATCACTTTGAACTTAAGAATTGAATTTGCAAACTAAAATTGTTTAAGATTTGGTTTCAAAGTAGAAGTTAAAAATTTGGAGATAAATGAAATTCTGAAGATTAAATTGTTTAAAACTTTGAACTCTTATTTAAACCTTGAAATAAGTTAAGTAAAGGTAATTTAAAATGAATATTTGAAATTTGGATTCATAATTGAAAACATTTAAGCTGTTAATTTAAAAGTAAAGGTTAATTTGATTAAATCAACCTTTAAAAAAAATAACTCGAATTTATGTAATTCGAGACGATTTAAAGTTGAGATTTGAATTAAAATTAGTTCAAATTAAATTTGAATTGAATTAATTAGAAGTGAAAATGAAGTTGAATGAGTTTAAAATTCAAATGGGAATTGGTTTGAATTTGGGAAAGGAATTGAAGTTAATCCAACTTGAATTGGGATTGGATCAATTTAAGAGAAAGTGGAAATTTAAATTAAATTGATTGGAATGGAGATTAGGAAGTTGAACAGTTTGGCTCTGGACTATTTTCAAAATAAATTATTTCGATATAAACTTTCTTAAATCTGCTTTTCCTAACTATTTACTATACAACCTTTCTTTTTAAAGCCAAACTATGTTATACTTATTTTACAATTATTTTTGGAACTATTTAACTATTATGTAACCGTTTTATAAACTATTTACTATTTTTCAACTACTTAAAACTAATTACTATTTTATAACTATTTTTCAATTATCTAACTATTTTACAACTATTTTATAACTACTTAACTATTTTACAGCTATTTTACAACTAATAATTATTTTTCAACTACCGATCTATTTTAAAATTTTCAAGTTATTTTCTTAATTTAAGCTGGACAGAGTTCAAACTGTTTATAATTAAATACCAATTGAGATAAGAATTTTAGTGATAATCCAAATGGAAATTAAGGCCACTGTGAATAAGTGAATAGAAATTGAAATGAATGTGAATAGAAAAGAGAAATTGATTTAGCTAATAATCAATGAAGATAGATACGTAGGATGTGCGTATATTATTCTATTCGCATAGTGATTTGATCCAGATTCGACCATATAATTTCGTGATAATATATCGATCCGAGTTGGGATTTTTCATTCGATTTTCGACGATGAACCTGGATATAGATTTTTGATTTGTTTTGAAAATTCTCTATCATAATTATGATTATGCAAGGAGAATGACGGTTTCTGATCAAGAAACCGGACCTGAGTCCACACTAGGAAGTCGGGTGGACGATACTAGTTCGGAAGTGAAATTATATGATTGAGTGAGCGATCAGATTGATACAGCATGCAGATGATATGTGTACATCATACGGGTTTGAATGAAATTGATATTGAAAATTTGTGGATAAGAACTGTAACAAGAATTTGTCGATATTTATGATTTGATTTTCTTGTTAAGATCACCAAGATTTCGTGATCTGCTGCCGAACCTGTTCCAATTCCAACAGCTCGGACTCGGATCGTGGGGATCGCCGGAAAAAATGGTTTTTGAAATGAAAAGTATATTTTGTGAAATATATGATGAAATAAAGTGAAAATTGGATATTTCTATGATTAAAGGTTCACTTTATGAAGAAAAGTAATGAAAGATGATTTTTGAAAAGAGAAGTATGTTTTGAGAATATGTATATGGAATAAAATTGGAATTGGATATTTCTGTGATTAAACTCATTTTATAGAAAAGTAATATGGTTAATAACTTCATAAAAGAGTAATCAAATTTGAATATTTGATTTGAAATAAACAAAGTTATATATCTTTGTTATATATATGATAAAACTCCCCTTGTTGAATCTTTTGCCATAAGAAAAGGGTTTTTGAAAATATTTGAAGTATAAAATGGGAAGTTATAAAAGTTTGAAGTGATCCAAAGATTTTCAAAGTTATATATATATATATATATATATATATATATATATATATATATGTATATGTACATGAAGGATTTTATGAGAATGATTTTGAGAAAAAGGTTCTGGAACCTATGGATTTTGGAAAGGCTTTTGATTTTTGGGTAAAATCAATTTTGGAATTTGGAAAACCTAGTTTGAGAATTATCGATTTTGGGATAATTGATTTTGAGAAAAGGAGATTTATATGGGATTCATACTAGGTGTATGATTTGAAAGATACTATATGGGTATAGTATAAAGTGCTTTGAAAATTGATCTGGAGAAAAAGGCGCTCCCTTGAAATGAATTTCTTAGGAGTACCAGAGGTTGGTACTGCCTTGATCCCCAGGGGGGAGGCTCTAAAGTGGATCCTATGAGGAAGTGTGGACAAACTGAAGTTCCTAAGGATTATTGGGTAGCGAAAGTCGAGGGCACTGATGCCTATAGAGGCATTTGGGCTATGCTATGACGATAGTGTAACTCGATGTCGCTGCGATCTACTGTAGACCATAACGAAAATCGTGTGGAGGTGAGTGTTAATGGTCTGCGTTTGATTTTGCCGGGAAGGCAACGAAACATCGGTAGACTGCGATCTATGGTCGAGTGGAGAAGTTTAACTCTTTTGGCGGCAAAATTCGAGGGCGCTAATGCATACAGTTATATGGGTTTTTGCTATGATGGAAATGTAATCCAAGATGTAGCTGCGATCTGTAGCGGGTTCCATGGTGTAATCGAGGGGCGCGGAGTGCCTACAGTTATCTATGGATTTTGTAGGGATGACAACGTAACCATCGGGTTAACCGCGACCATGGAGGGGGTGATGATTTCCATAGCATTCTCACCAAAGATGTTTCCTCTATTTTCAAAAGTGTTTTCTATATTTTGAATAAAATTATTTTCCAAGTATTTTCACTGGGTGTTGAAAACGGGTTTACCAAGTGCTTATAGATTTTCAGTCCTACGCCTGATCAACGTATGACCTAATTTCTGTGATAACAAGGATGGACTGGTTGAGACATCGAGTTATAAAAAGTATTTTTATAAAACTATTTTTATAATACTATGTATATTTTAAAAGTATTTTAAAAATTCTTAAATAAAAGGGAGTTTATAGTTTAAAAATGTTCAAAGAATAATTTATCTGATATAAGTATTTTAATAAATTCTGGCTTCGTTTCTGTTCGAGGACAAAAAAGACTCTAACGGAGGAGGAATGTGATATCCCAGAAATTTCAAGCAATTTAAAAGTGATAATCTCCTTTATAAATTATTTAAAATTGGTAAAATTGTTATTTTCAAGCAATAATAATAATTTATTGTTTTATATAAATAGATTTTAAGTAGAATTATTATTTTACAAATTGAACTTTTGTTTGTTTAAATATATATATATATATATATATATATATATATTTGAGTTGAGTTTAAATTGAATTTTTTAAATTGAATTTGAATTTGGATTAGAATATTGAAATTCAAAAGATAGATATATATCTTAAATATATTTTGGATTTGAAATTATATTATATATGATTTTATTTAGAATATAGTTTGTTTTATATTATTTTTCTTTTATAGGATTTTGTTTATAAAAATTAAGATATGTATTTATTAATTAGGAAAATAGATATAAAAAGCTTTATAACGATTTAATTTTTTTTATAAATTCATGCAAAAGTACATGTGTTAGCTATTAATCTCTTTAATAATAAGTGTAAATGAGGTAACTAAGGTAAAAGATAAGTGTTAAATGTTAAGTAATGTGTCACCAATTTATTTTATTTTTTCTTTTACATTTTTAAAAATCATAACTAAATCTATATATGCATCTATCTCTTCTCTTCATTTCTTTTTCTCATTTTCAAAACTAGAGAATTAAAAACAATAGAATTCTAAAATCAAAGAAAAAAGGAAAGAACAAAAATCTGAGAAGGCCAAACTACAATAAGTATAAAACAACTAAATCAACAACTTCAGATTCATCTGGGATTAAGGCTTCAAGATCGAAAGCAAACTAACAATTCAGGATTCAAATTTCATCTCAGCAAATTTCCAAATCAAACTTAAGATTTCAGTTCTAGTTATTAAACCATTTCCAGACTTTTCAAACTTCCTCTGTTCAAATCAAAATGTGAGTAAACAAATCTATTTAAAATGTTTTAAATCTGTCTTAAATATAAGTGCATGCTGTAATTCCTTAAAGTGAATTATGATTAGTGATTGCATGACTTGTTAAATGGAAATGCATGTACATATATGTATGTAGATGTTTGTATGAATGTTTGGAAAGTGATATATGCTCTATTCTTAGTTCTACAGTTTTAAAATATATTCAAAATTAAATTGCTCACCCTAAAATCTTCTTTAAGATTTGATATATAAACAAAGTTTGTTAGAAATAACGAAACATAAGTTTTAAAGTATTTCCAGGTAAGAATTTAAGTTAGATTTAACAAAAATAAAGAATAAAAGTAGGATCCTAGTATATATCAAAAGTTCGAGCTAAATATTTTGTTATTTTATGAATATAATAGGTTTAAGCTTCGAAAACCATGATTTTTAAGAGTAAAATCATGATTTTTAGATTTGTAAATCAACAGAATTCGAGAGATGAACGATAAATGAGTTTCGAGTGATTTTTGTTGATCGGAGGATTTTGGGGTATTGAGTTCTTGAGTGAAGCAAGCCTGGAGGTAGGCAAAAATAGTCAAGAATTTTCTAAAAAACCGTGGTGATTCAGCGAGATCGATCTAGAGTTTAAGTGGTGGTTTGAGTCGTGGTTGGTTTCGAGGCCAGTGTGTCATCGTTGGCGCGTCGGAGATGATCGGATGTAGGGGTGATGAAGCATAGGGCTCTGACAAAGGTAAGGATTCAATGGCGAGGCGTAATATGGTTGGGGGGGATGGCGCATGGCGAATTTGTGGGAACAGGTTGGTCCAGGTGGTGATCGTTTGCGCTCGAATTCAATTCATGATCGTTGCTAGGCTTGGGGTAGTCGGAATCGAATGAGTGGAACATAGTCGACCTACCAGCGTTGTCAACGATGGTCAGAGCATCGTGGATGATGTGTGCACATGCACAAGTCCTCCAGTGGGTTGGTGTTGCTGTGAGTTTTGGGTGCTTCGGGGAAGATGATGGTTTTGTCGTTGTTGACTTCGAGTTTTCGTATGGTAGTAGGAGCGAGAGTGGATCGGGAATTTTCTCAAAGAAAATTTGGATAGGATCGGGTAAATATGGGCTCGGGTTTCTTTGTGTAATAACAAAGTTTATAATAATTGAAATCTGAACCAAGTTTTAAAGGAGAAAATGGTTGGGTTATTTGGGTTAACAAGTTTTGAAAATAAAATACTTATCAAGTTTTCAAAAGAAACAAGTTTCAGTACAAATTGTAAAGTCAAATGATTTCAAAATTTAATTGTATTAATTTAATGTAATTTTATATAACAGGTTAAATTTTCTATTTTATTCTTTAGGGTTTCAAATGAGAATTTAATAATGATAATTAAGTAAGATAATGGTTTATCTGAAATTAATAAAGATCTTGAATTATTAATGGATAATTATTCAAAGTGATTAATTAATAGTTAATTAATTTACTTGAGTAATTATAAGGTAATTAATTAGTGTAATTAAAGCTTATTAATTAACGTAGGTAATTTGAAATATAATTAATGTAAGTAATTAAAGGTTAAATTAATTAATGATCAAGGTTAATTAATTAAGGATAATTAACCAATGGGATAACTACTTGATTAAAGTAATTAAAAGTAATTACTTAAGGGTAGTAATTAAGGATTAATTAGTTAGTGAAATTATTTAAAGCATTGATTTATTAAGGAAATTTATTAAGGGTTAGTTAATTAATGAGTGTGATTAATTATAGGATAATTAATCAATGTAAGTGATTATAGGATAATTAATTTGAGAAATTAATTAAGGATAAATGTAATTAATGTAAATGGGTGAAGGTTAATTAATTTGTGTTATTAATTAAGGCTCATTCTTAATGTCATTAAAGAGGAAAAATAAGGGATGATTAATTAATGTTCTATAATTAATTAATGTTAAGTAAGTAGGATTAAATGTGATTTAAGAAATTAATTTAATTTATTTAAATTAATTGGAATGGTGTGACTAATTAATCTTGCTTATGATTGATTGAATGATATGGAATGCCTTGGATTATTTGATATTTCTGATATGAAATGTTTTGTGATATGTTTTGAGTTGAACAGTGACATCATGCATTTAAAGTTTGATCTGTATTTCATTTAAATAACTTGGGTTAAGATGACATGGGATTCGAAGAGACCGGGGTCGGGTATCAGTAAATACCTGAAACCACTTCGATTCTTTATAAATTTGAGTTTAGAAGCAAACAGGCTGGAATGAAATAAGTTAAGTATCATGGATATTTAAACTGGATAACGATTCTTGGATATTGATTTGAGATAAATGATTGACTTAAATAAGATTAGAACTATTGAGTATCATGGAATGCAATTAATGTATTGCAACTTTTCAGGTCAGGACGTTCTGGAGCTCAGAAGGCGAGCTGGATGGCAAGGACGTATAGAGTATTCCGCTGAGTATACTATTGTTGTTATCTAGAACAAGTTGATTTTAACTGTCCGGTGTTTGTGTAATGGTTGTAACACTGATGTATTGATGTAAATAAACAGATACAGTTTTCCTTTGTATAACTGCTATTATTTGATATTATATTTTATCCGCTGCGAATGTGCGAATCTGTGTTTTGTTCTGTGTTCTTCTTCTATCTCTTTTCTTCTTATTGTCTAACAATCTGGAATTTTCGGGGTCGAAAATTCCTGGTCGTTACATATACTATCAAATAATTTATAGGGTGATATAGGATAAATAAAATAAATAACATCCAATCAACCAAAACATCAATCAATTGGCATCCTTCACAATCAATCATCCAAATAGCCAATATCACAATAATTTACTGGTTATCAACATCGGGTGTCTAACTTACAGTTTAATTCAATTTCAAATTGAACTATCAATTTAAATTCGTATCAGTTCAATTCAGGTGTCAATTCAAATGTCAGTAAAATTTCCACACAACAACCAATAAATTTATATCGCTTCACAACTTCAATTTAACTAACATAAAAACAATTTAGTCATTTGTGAGCATTAAAACACTCACTTTTATTTTTTGTCCCTTTCGCTTTTCTTGATTCCGATTATAACTGAAAATTCTGCATGCTCTAAATTCAACCAATTTGATTTTATAGTAAAGATCTCATTGATACGAACCCAACGCGACTAACCACACTAGATTTGGACCCAAAATGAATGAGATATTCAATTTATAAGTTTAACGATTATAAAAATATATCATGTAAATAAAAAATTCCTTTACCCAAAAGCAATAGGCCCCGTCGAATCTAACTTAATCCGACCCACACCTTCTTCTTCCCCAATCGAAAGTCCATGTCCATGAAATCGAGACAATCATCCTTGCCGTGCACGTGCACCGCCTCCCTGCTCGCCTATCCAGTGATCTGAGACCACCTACGAGTTTGCCTCGCCGTCCTCGTCAATCTAGCACCACCACCCATCCCTCCGGAGCTGCCATGTAAAACACGAGATGCTCGAGCCTCGATTGCATTGTAGAAAATGTCACAACTCCCTACACGGCGCCACATATCACTAAATCCCACCAGAAGACGTGCTCCTCCACCACGAGTTCGATTCCATCCTCCATTTCATGAAATACTACTCCAAATATGAACAGATTGAAACCTTAACTAACATCACTCATGTCACTCACTATCGCACGCTCCAAGACATGCTCGAACATCACCAAACCTCTGCTGTGCATAGCCCTCCATCAACATGAATTTTAAAACTTAATCTCGTGATTTATAGATTTGTATTTCAAATAAATTTGATTTTTAAGCTTTCCATTTTTTTTTGAACATCCCTCTGTTAACCTGCATTTAAATAAAGGAGGGAGGCGAGATAGGGTGGCTTGTTTCAGAAAAAGAGGGTGGACTAGAATTTGAATAGAGTGGTTGAAACGAAAGGTTGGAAGCTATGGTCAAATCAACATATATATATATATATATATATATATGTATGTATATGTGTGTGTGTGTGTGTATGAACACACACACACATATATATTTTAAATTTTCAAAATATCTAGCAGCAATTTACGGACTCCAATCGAGGTGTGCCGCCAAACATTTCTCATGCTATACCCCTATTTCAAATGCAATGGAATAAGTTTCGAGTCCCAATTCGATCGTATGTGGAATATAGCTTTTGAACCCGATTATAATATTAATATTTTAATATTGAACCAACACGTTTCTATCCCATAGGACGAAATGGTAACTCCAAACGCTAACATTTTATTTACCTTCATTCTTATTAATAGAAATTTAATGAGCGCTTTAAATTATTTTTATCTAGCTTAAAACTCAAGATTCCACTATTTAACCAAATTCCAATTATTACTTTCCATAATTAAATAACCCAAATAAATCATTATATTTGAAACTCAAGTTATTATATCTATAAACTTATCTTTCAAATATTTAAAACCAATCAAATATTCTAATTTCAATTCTGGATCGTTACACTTTAGGATAACCGTATTTAGTATATATTGTCACGACCCGATTTTTCGACGTCCGAAAATCGACATCAATACGTCCATTGTATCAAATGCCGAATAATCGAATGTCAAAAAACCGAACCGTTAGGGTTAAATAAGAAGTAGATAGAAGAAGAAATAGAAACAATATCAGAATCTCACAATTGCAGCGGAACAATATATAATAGATAAATGACTAATCTTTAAAACAAAAGTACTATATCAGTTTATACATTAGATCATCAGAGTACAACATCAACAAAACACAACACTGGCAGTTATGTTAACTTATCCACATAGAAACTGAATTTGCTGCAAACCATACACAGCGGATGATACATCATATACGTGATATGTCTCGCCATCCAGCTTGCCTCCTGATCTCCATAGCATACTTTCCTGACTTAGCTCCAGAACTTACTGATAACCTGACTTTAGGCTGCTCGTGTGGAAAATTAGGGGCATCCAGAGTTTAGAAAGGGAACAATAATCTCTGAGTCACTCATGGGACTGGTGTGAGAACTTAAAACAGTTATTTGTACAAAAAGAAATCCGTTCATGCTTTTGGAAAATGAAACTACCATAAGGTCTCCCGGCACACACTCAAATGGAATCGCACAGATGGGGAAGGTTTCTCCTTATAGTAGTCAAACATTTTTGATACGCGAAAACCCTTTTGATATTATTATTAGTGCACGGTGTGGAAAAACATTTCGAAAGTATAATATTAATGTTAGCCAGCATACGTACCATTATAGTATGCCTACTATAGCTACCATGTTAAATGACATGTTCTATAACTACAACCTTACAGGGTTCGTATTGATTATTTGGATTTCCAACAAATGGTCAAGGCTAAGGAACTTCCTTTATCCGGAGGGTACGTCTCTGGAGGGACGTCCCGAGAACGTAACCGGATCTCTGCCAACACAAGGCCGGGTTACCTCTGTAACTAGTTAACTAACTGTTACGAGAATGTCATCCCCCGGTCGTAACCGACCTTTACCGAGGCGCCTCAAATTCCAACAACCACATAAGTAAAATATCTGGGCTCCATACCAGAATACCACTTTTTATCCACATAAGTTAAATATATGGGCTCCATACCAGAATACCACTTTTTATCCAGAAGGAAATGCACATACCCTGATGGGCGCGACCCCCAGAACATTGTTGCATTCTTTCGTGTTTCGACCATTTCCAGGGTGTGAGGTTTGATGAAGTCTCGTCCCATAAAGCTACACTTTTCACAAAAAGCCATGCTTCGATCAACCAATGCTCAACATTTAGCATGCCACATTACCAAATTGGGAATATATCACTGGTAACCATCAACTACATAACCTCTGAGCTTGTACGTCTCAGAGAAGGGTGTTAAGCTAACATAATAAATTCTACGCCACCAACAGAAATGTATTTGATAGAAACCAGCTTTATATCCCAAAGTGTAATGTTAGACATACATCCATACAAGTCCATTCTAGGTATGAATGAAACCGAAGGCACTTCGTCTAATTAAGGAAAGAAGTCCTTGTAAATCCGGATATCCTCTAATCACGTCCGGACTCCCCATCACATAGGGTAATCTATATACCGGAGCAACTCGGTGCAGGGACAATCAACAGGCAATCCTTTCGTTTTCGAAAATACCTGGTCTTCAACCACCATCTTCAAATGCAATCCCATTATGTCGTATCATTATTCGGAATGGGTTTCATGACTTAATGTCCTCCTCCGGCTTATCCGAATAATGAGCCCTTATTTTTAAAACATGTGGACACATTTGGATCTTCGTTAAGTCACAACAAATTTCTATTTTTAATCTTTTGAACAAAAGATCCACCTTTAAGATTCGATGTAGTTTTCGGATAACCATTTGGAATCCGATTCCCGGTCTCATCAGAATTCAAATGCCGTCTTAAAGGCCAATATTGATAGTCGGTTATTTAACTATCAAATAACATCCATAAACAACCATCAGATCTAAATAATTTCCCAAATTATTTATTTATTTATAAATATCTTCGCAAGATATATTTCCACACTTCAACCCTTTGAAAACAATTTTCAGACTACTTTTCTCTCGTGGAATAAATTTCCAAACATTGTTTATTTCCACTGAAAATTTGCCTAGTCCTAATACTTTATTTTTTTAAAATAATTTAAATCACTTATCCAAAAATATATACTTGGAAACACTTAAAATAAAAACTATTTTAAACACTTTATTTAAAATATTAGTTATGGAATTTTATACCAATATCTCATGTAAAACTTAAGCCTAACTAATTTTTAAAATAAAATTATTGGATAGAGTATAATTATTTAAATAACTATCTTCTAAATCAAATACTAGTTAAATCTTTAAAATAATCACTTCTATAATTAACTTAATAAATATTTACTTCAAAAAATTAAAAACAATTTAAGAAAATAATTTCTCCAAAAACATTTTTTTAAAAACAAACTTTAGAACTTTTAATTTATACTTAAAAGCCACTTTGAAAATATACTCGGCTTTTCGGGGGAAATACACTTTCCATTCTAAAATAGTCCATTTAAATCAATTAATAAATCCTTCTCGATTTATCTCAATTTACATCCCAAATTCGTAAATTTTCTTTCCATACATTTAAAAATAAACCAATATTTATTTTTAAAACAAATTACCCATTCCTTTATAAATTCCATCGTGAATTTGTATTTCCAAATATCCACTGATATCTTATTCCACTTTATAAATCCAGTTTATAAATTCCATAGTCTTATCCTTCTTTCAAAACACAGTTTCAAACACTAAATCAATTTCCAAAATTTACTCCATTTAAAAATTACTCCTTTACTTATCCAAATTTATTACAAAACCTATTAACCCAACATTCACACTTATATTTATGATTTAAATTCCATTTAAATCAAAAATACCGATTTCATACTTGATTTCAAAATTCTCCCTTTATTTCTCCCAAACCATTTAAAATCCATTCCAAATTCCTTCTTTAATTTATCCATTTCTTTAAAATTATTTTAGTTAAAATTCTCTACTTTAATTTCCTTCCAAAAATCCAATTTTTATATTTTTGGTATCTTAAAATACCAAAATATATTCTGCTCAAACCATAGCCTTCAATAATTCCAATTACCGATATAATCAATCATAGATTATCAATAAATCATATCACAGCATATGAAATAAATTCAAACATTTGAGGAATCCAGTTAGATCCCTCCAACCTGTTTCTCTACATCCACGACACAACAATTTAAAATACCAATCTGGCTTCAAGGCGGGATATCGCAGTATAAAGGGTCATCCGCAATTATGCGGGGCGCATAGGGCCTCATCCGCTATATATACGGGAAATCAATCAAGTCTATATATACACACGCACACACACTACTATATATAATATCACTCAACAGATAAATTATTAAATTCATCCAAGCACATCTAATAATTTAAATTTATTCATTTAAATTAACTAGGTAAATCAATTGAGTGAGAAGATCACACCTTTGCTTTTGTTTTGCAATCCTCTTCAACCTTGCCTTGGTTCATGATTTTTTTACCTTGTACAACATTATGGGTTTTATTAATATTTGAACAAATCGAATGATAAAATTGCCATCTAATAAAATTAATTGACAAATAATTTTATTTTAGCTAATTTTTCCCAAATAAATAAATAATTTTAGGTTATAAAAAAAAATTAAATAAGTTAATCTGATCAATACATTATTTTGAAAATAATAAGTAGGTCCAATATGTGTATATATACCTTTATATAGATAATTTATATTCACATATATTTCCTATCTCTTTCTCTTTTTTTCCTAAAATCTTATCTATAAACACACACACACACATATATTCTAAAAATAAAATTCCTTTTATCACTTGTATATACATATATTAAATCAAAACAGAACTGTTTAAAAATATCTTACTATAAACTTTCTTCAACTTTACTGTATGTATATATTTTCCTTTTTACTGTAAACTTATATACATACATATATATCACTAATACTGCTATACACCAACTGTAAATATTTTTTTTCTAAATCTGCATATATATTTACTTTACTGCAATAATTTTCTATTTTTCTGTGTATGGTAAACTAGATGTAAATTTGAAAATAATTTATTGATATATACGCATACCTTACTACCTTTGTCGATAATGAGCTACCCAGAATGCCAAACCAGACTTCACCTTCCACCGCTCGATTTTCCCTCCGCGCCGCCCTACGCTTGCCGACCCCATCGAACCCATTTACGTCACCCTACCGTTGTTGCCTTCGTTGCGGCCTCCCCTTCCCTTTTTATCGATGATTTTGCTCGCGACGAAGAGCACGAGTTCACCGTCCTCGACCCAAAATCCTCCCAAATTGATCGGCAAACCCTTCTGGCCTCGCGATCGTTCTCGTGACCACCCTTCAAGACGCGACTCCATGATTTCGCGTGCTTCTAAATAAAATTGAGAACAATTTGATTTCGAAAGGAGGGATGCGGTTTTTCCCTCAGGCTTCGGCCATGACTTAGTTAGCTGGGAAAAAGGAACGAAGAAAGGGTTTGTTTGATTTCGATTTTATTTAATAAAATTCTTTTTACTGGAACAAGATCTTTATATTTTGTCGGCAAATCTTTTACTTCTTTCTTTTTAAAAAATAAATAAATACACGGCTATGATTTTTAAAGTAGGAAGAAGACACATGTGAAATTTTGATGGAGAAAGGTAAATACGTGTTTAAAATTTCCTTTACGTGTCAATGCTTGCTACTATAAAAATATCATTTATTTTTTAATTTAAATTCAAATTTAAATCGTCTGGATTCCCGCAACTCAAAATCTCGACATCCTATCGAGGCGTGCCGGTAGGCGTTTATAGTGCTAAACTCCTATTCCGAACGCAATGGAAAAGGTTTCGAGTCCAAATTCGATCGTATGAAGAAGATAGCTTTTTGGACCCAGTTATAATATTAAATTTTCGATATAGATTTCAGCGCGTTTACCTACCGTATGATCACACGACAACTTCGAATGCTACGAAAATTGAAATCCGATAATAATACACTATTGCGGATCCAATGGAACTAGTTTCGTCGTCATCCGAGACCGTGCCTCGGAAGGCTATTTTTAAATATCGATTTAAACGATATATTTTGAAAATTGAACAAATTACTTTCAAATTTAGTTTTAACACATCTGCTATCTTTAGTATCGCTATTATAAATTTTATAAGCCTATAATTTATTTTTACTAAGCCTGAAAATCTAGATTCAACAATTTTTTTCCAATTTCCAGTTATTGATTCAATATTTAAATTATCCAGTAAATAGCGATATTTGAAATTCGAGTTAGAAACTAACTTTTAAATATTTAAAATCAATTAAATATCCAATTTCAAATATCTAAATTTTGGGTCGTCACATTCTTCCTGCTTAAAGAATTTCATCCCCGAAATTACTAGTTAAGAAGAATGATCCATAATCCATTCATCATTTTCCCAAACCCATACAGTTTTTAAACCATCTTCCCAAAACCAAACAGTTTTTAACAATACCCAAAACCATCGTTTTTAATGAACCATCTTTTTAATAAAGACATTATCACTCTTAATAACTTTCTAAACTTCTTCCATAGGTTCCAACCAATACCACTTACCCATCCATTCAAATACTCACTTAGTATATTTTCCCAATTCCAGATTTTACTTAAGAATTTCACCATTTATTTCTTAAGTTCAATAAATATTTTATACAACTTCTTATATGTCTTTCCTCTTTATCTCTTTGGTTTATCTATACTTTTATTCAAATTTTCATTTTCAAATTCATTTGAATTCAATTTCCCTTTCATTTTAAATATTGAATTTTTTTCACATTATCTCAACCTAATTTTTTTTATTTCCAAACCTTTATTATCATTAGTCCACTTCGAACTAATTCGTCTACTCCACCTTATTTAACACAATTCAAATTCAATTCCAATGTTTAGCTTGAATTCCATTTACTTTATTTAACTCAATTCAATTAATCTTTTCCAAACCCTTGTAAGTTTTTAAACTTATAAATATTCCATAACCATTTTTTAAATAAGATTCCAGGGTTTAAATAATTACTTAAGTATTTCAAGATCATTTTTTTTCAAATCAATTATATACAAAATCAATCTATTTAAAAATCAAACTTAATTTCACGAATATTCCCAATTCAAAACATTCGGGTAGCAATTCCTCCCTTGGAAACTCGAAAATAAACACCAATGATATCGCAATCATCATCGGAATTATTTTCCGGCTACCGAAAAGAGTTCAATGCTTTCATCCCTTCAAAAATATTTTTTCAAATATTTTTAAATTCCAAATCCCATCAGATTTCATATCCAATTAAAAAATATTTCCAAATAATTTCACCATTATTTTTCCGAAACCTTTGAAAACCATTTTCAAATCAAAGGAATTTAATCTTTTGAAATTTCAATCCCAAATCCTTTTAATCCCTATCAAAAGTTACTTTGGAATTTTTGATTCATTTCCAATTATAAACCACATTTATAATCTATATTTACAAATACCATTTGTATATGAATTTATTTCTTAACTTTTGGTTATAATTTTAATTTCTAGTTCAATTTCCACACAATAATGATAATAGTTTAATATTATCACTTTTTAACAACCAAGCAACCATATATATAATGTAAGAATTTACGGAAAATCATTTCTTTTATATACAAAAATAATTTAGGTAAAATTATTTCATTGCCCTAATTTAAAAAATACTTTGTAACGACCCAGAATTTCTGTCAGTTGAAATTCGTATATTTAATTGATTTTTTTAAATATTTACAAGAAAAATTTGTAAGTCGAATAAATTTTATTTCGAATATCTAGATTTAATTGGATAATTAAATCGATAATTTAATATTTGAAATTACAGAAATAATTGGAAATTTGGATTAATGTGATTAAAATTGATTTGTAAAGTGGTATTTAATCATATTGGAGTTAGAATTATGTTATAGAACTTTTAAAATTTAATTAAAAGTTAATTTGTGGAAATTGAATATTTAATTGACGAGTAAAATAGCCATTTTTCAAACAGTCTCGGATTTCGACGAAACCAGTTAAAATTTTATTCGAAATAGAACACTGAAACTGTATTTGAAGCAAGGTGAGAACTTCTCACTCAAACGAATTTGTTTCGATTTAAATTTTAAATAGTTAGATTTAAAATTGCTTGATTATATGCTTGGATGATGAATTGCTATCTGTTGTATTGAAATAGACCATATACGCCGTATATTAAGCGGAGGTTATTTATTAAACACATATATCGCGATATTCCACCTTGAAGTGGAATTGGTATTATATATGTACTTGGAGTTGATTTTCCCGCATTATATAGCGGATGACACCCTATTGCGCCGCATAATAGCGGATAATATTTTATAAACCCCATATACCGCGATATCCTGTCTTGAAACGGGATTGGTATTATGCTAACATCTGTGGATGCAAGGAAACAGGTTGGAGGGATCCAACTGGATTCCTCACCCGTATTGATTTATTTACAGATATTGTGATATATTCTGTTATCATATGATATATGATGTTTTGGATGCCGTGATTATTATATTTAGTACTGTTGCAGCATTGGGCCTATTTTGGAAAATTAAAAGTGTTAAAGTGATGATTTTCAAATTTTAAAAGGACTTTTAAAGTAATTTTTTGAATGTATATGTTTTATTAAATTTTGGAATTGATTCATTATAAATAAATAAACGTTATAATTTTAATGTTATAAAAATTATGATTTTCGAGAAATATAGTTGAAATGTGATTTTTAAAATATGGAGTTAATGATTTTAAAAAATAGTTTAAATAGGATTTTTGAATTTATTATAAAAGCTTTATATAAAAGATTTACAAAATTGATATTTACAAATTAAAATATTGGAATTATAAAACGAGTTTTTATAAGTGTTAAAATGAAGTATGAATGGATTTCATAAGTGAATGAAATTTATAGATTTATAAATTGTGAAGTTATAAAATGAATAGATTTTGTAAAATAAAAGATTTATAAGTAACTAACTTATAAATTTGATTTTGGCATTTAAATGAGATATAAATAGAATTTGTTAATTAAGGGATTTTTTAAATTGAAGTTTTTATAAAATATATATATAAATGTGAATTTATAAACGTTGTTTTATAAATCTGAAGCCAATTGAATTTGATAGGTAAATATGAAAGCTTATTAAAGGAGATATATTCATGGTTTTGGACAGTGGATAATCCTTTAAATTAATTATGTAGAAGTGTTGAATTGGGTAAAAAATTTATATTTACGATTTTGGACGGTGAATGATATATTAAAGAAATTTTTTAGGAAGTGACCTTTTAAATAGAATTAAAACAATTTGAAGTTGTTTTAAAATGTGTCAAGGATCGAAACCATAGATTTCAACATTCATTGTTGAAATAGACATTTTCGAGGAATAAGAAAATGGTGGACTATAACACTGTTATTATAGTAAATGATTTTCGAAAGGAAATGTTTTATATAGTATTGGGATTTATATATCTATCTAAATTTCGAATCCCTATACTAGTGATTTTGGGTTGTCGTAACGATGTTTTACGCAACATTCGTTTTGACTCAAATGAATGTGTTTAAGAGAATGTTTTCCTTAAAAGGATAAATTATATACTTAATTGTAATTTAAGTATATTGAATATTTTCCAAATGTTGAAAATAAATAGATTTGTGAATTACTTATTATTAAATAAATATGGAAATGTTTTCCAATATGAAGTGAAATGCTTTGAGATTTTATCTTTAAAGATAAATTGAAAGTGAATATTTGAAATCGATTTGGAAATTGTATATTAATGGATATTTGGAAATTTAAATTCACATGGAATTTATAAAGGAAAGGGGAATTTGTTTAAAAATAAACATTGATTTATTTTTGAAGTGTGGGAAAATATACCTTGTAAAGATATTTTTGGAAAATAAATAATTTGGGAAATTATTTGGAATCTGGTGATGTTGCGCATATCTATTTGTAACAACCCTGGGTTTTACAACAATTAATTATCGTTGTTTGACGATTAATATTGGTTGTTAATTACTGTTGGAGTTTTTAAAATCAAGTTTAAATTCTTTTAAATATTGTTAAGAGTATGTGGGCTTTATTCTTGGCCGTAGCAAAAATAAATACTGGTTCCTCATATCATTTGTTTTCGTGTTCATTCGAAAAACCCTAAATCTAAAATTCGAAAGAAAATAAAATGGCGGCTGCGTTTATTTCGTTCGCTCCTCTGTCCAAATTAGGGATTCTTCGATCGTTCTTCTTCGATCTGAAATTAGGAATTTTTGAAGCTGCACCTTTAAGCTGATCGAGCGTCTCCTCGTTGCTCACTTCGGCCGCTTCTTCTTTGACGAGTTCATCCTTGCTTCGTTAAAAGGTGAGTGAATCCTTCACTCACATCTAATTCAAGCTTTTAGTGATTGCTAGCTTGTTCAAATTCCTGATTTTGTTGCTTGATTAACTGATTTTCACGGCTTTGAAATTGTTGATTTCTTGTTGACTTCGGTCACTTTGATTTGTTAAATCGCTTAGTTTGGTGTTGATGTTTCCTCTGATTTTTGTCAAAATTCGTATGATTTGCTGATGGCTCGTTCATCACGGTGGTTGCTTTTTGGCTTCGGTCATTTAGGACATTGACACTTTTATTCAGCTCTGTAATGAACAGACTTTTACCTGCTGCTGCACGTCTTCAACGTCTTTGCATATTGGCTTCGGCCATTAGGCACTTGATCTACTTGCGGCCTTGACTCCGTTATACTTTGTGTATATATATGCGGCCTTGACCCTTATTTCTACACTGTACCCGAGAGTTGTTTATATACATGCTTGGTTCCCTTGTAGCATACATTTGAAGTTGTAGCCTTTGTGCTCAAGTTCGATTTTTGTGTATTTTTGACTTGGTTCGATGTTGATTTCGATTTTGATTGAAATTATTGTTGTAGCATACTTGACTTTGTTATTACTGTCAAACGCCTTGCCTTGTGTTCATGTTGCTGTAGCCAAGAGCTACAGTCTTTGCTGCACCCCTATCATACTTGTATATACATGCTGCATTCATGTGTGATAGTTTGCAATGTTGTTTCGTTTATTATGTTTATTTCCTGGTTGCCTCAGAGTTTTCTTGCATCGAGCTCTGCATAGTGCTTATGCATTGAGTCATGTTGCTATTAAGGTTTTGTATTATTCGATTTTGATAAAACTGCTATTTGACTATGGTCATTTTTGAAACTTGCTGCTTGATTTTGTTTTGTTCGAACTTGCTATTCTCTGATCAGTTAGCACTTTGTCTGTACTCTAGTCGTTGCTGGTCCTGTTTCACATGATGAAAATATGTATGTGTATACTTATATATACATACATGTATACTTGTATTTAGTGATGGTTCTGGTTCACTGGTGCATCCCTTAATTTGTTGGCATCTGCGTTGCCTGCGTACTTTATTCTTGAACTTGATTGTTGGACCTGTTGTGTTCTATACTCGATACTGTCTAGGTTTCTTTTGAATACTCTTTCCACTGGCATGTTTTATTTGTGGTCAGTGATCCTGTAGTTGGTGAGTTGCATCTTTGGTGCACTTGTGTTGTTTGGATTTGGAATACCTATGCACTTCACTTGTACCATTCTGTCTCTTGTTGCCAATTACTTGTTGCAGTAGTTGCACTGTGCATTTATGTGCCCCTCGTCCACTTGTTTTTGCTTATCTCTGATCATGGTTGGTTTGGTGATGTATATACTGTATTCGTGTCACAGTGATCATTGTGTAGTCCCATTGGAGCTGTACACATAGATGTGTTGTGGTTTAGTTGCTCTACCATACTTCATTCTGCTGTGCTTTCATGTTTGAACCTCTGCCTTGTGCACTTGGTCATTCGAGTTGAGTACTGCACATTCGAGTTTGTTCATGGGTTGATTTCGGCCTGTTCTGTTTTCACCGAGTAGTTGATGTGCATTGTGCACATCACTGCACTGCTTCGTTTCACTGTTGCATGCCTATATGCATTTCTTTGAACTGTGCAACGTATACTTTCTCTACCGGTTTCCAGTAATCTTGAGTCCGGTTGGTGTCCTTGGTTCTACTCAGGAATTATTTACATCTATGTTTCATTTGTGTTGAATCCGGCTGTAAAGCTTGGGTTTGACCTTGTGCTTGTATTGTGGCTTCGTTTGTTTCACTTGAGTTGAATCCGATATTCGGGTTTGACCTTGTGTTCGTTTGTGAATTTTCATTGTGTACATACGTGCACATTGTCCATGTCTGTATGCTTTGACCGTTGAGGACGTGGCATCGATATTTGATTCTTCATATGATTTTGGTTCGTTGATCTTTTGGGTACATCATCGCTGTAGTGGCAAGGCAGTGCATGCAAGCGTGAACTGCAGCCACACGGTATCGAACTTTTGCATATTCCATATGCTGTAGTGGCGAGGCAGTGCACGCGTGCGTGTACTGCAGCCATACTCGAGTTGTCATTTTTTATTGATATTTCAATATGTTTTGGATTTGTATTTGATTGTTTTAATTTGGTGATTTTTGTTGTCATCTAATTATCAATATGATAATTAGATTATGAGTTTCTAATTATTTATTTAATAACTAGACTTTTTTGTTAATTGCCGATTAGGCAATTCTGATGTTTTTTTAAATTATCTTCATTAAAAATCTTTTAATTTACATTCGTTAAAAATTTGGATTTAGTTGATTTGTTGTTTAACACTGTTGCGTGTTATATTTATTGTTTTCCGATTTCTTTATTTATGGATCGGATAAACGAGAATTATTGTGACTGTTGTCTATTCATTATTTAATTATTATTGCTTCTGTGCACTAATAACTGAGTTTGAATTAGACTGACCCGTGTATTATTTTCTTTTGAATGTAATACTCGGGTCAGACCGAGTATGTACAGGTTGTTGATATCTTACTTTGGGTTGCTGCTAGAGCTATGAAGTCTTTTCATACTTTTTGGAGTAGTCGTTGTCTTAGTATATGATGTTGTATATTCATGTATATTATTCACGATAATGTACTTGTATATGTAATCTTCCAGAGTCGACAGATGTAGTTGTATCGTATGTATTGTATCACATGTATATCAACTGACTTCACTTATATATATATGAAACTTTTGATTATCTGTGTTCCGCACTTAGCTTGTCTGTGTTATTATATTTATTGTCCTAAACTATTATGAACCATCGTAGTTCATTTTATACTGGAATTGGGTATGTTGATGGGAGTAAATAAATAAGAGATGAAAAATATAAAAAATATATATACCACTCCTATCGAAATAACCAATACTAGTGTAAGGCCTAATTACGGATGGCCGCTCCTACCCAGCCTTATTCTTCATGATAACAGACAGTATTTCCTTTAATACTCTTTGTTATTGTGAGCATAGAGGTGGGGTGTTACAGTTGGTATCAGAGCTTGAGGTTTATGGACATAATATAAAACATAACTTAGATGGAACATGTGTTACAACTATTTGTCGATGTTTTATTTGTGTTTTGAGTCAAAAATAAAGTTTTGAAATTTTGATGAAATTTTTAAATAGCTTTATTTAAAAAAATAAAAGTGAATTGGCGTTTTGTTGATTTGATTGATTTGTGTTCTGTTTATCAGAGTGCGCAGCGGAAACAGTGAGACTGTCTTCGCTGAGTACAGCTAATATCCTTTTTGGAAAAAAAATCAAAATACGAAATTGAAATAAATTTCATTTGTTGTTTACATAGCTGTGTTTAATTTGCTTTCTTTGAAAATTCGAATCTGATTTGAGGATTCGAAGCGATTGCAATTATGTGATTCTGTTAAGATTTTTGTTATTTTGAATTATCTTCATCGAAGATATATTCGACTGATTTCTTTGTTCATTTTGTATGTATACGTGCAAATTTAGGTTGCACGTTACTGCATTATTTATACGTTGAACCGATGTTTGGTTCTAAACGTATTTTGTTGCTGTTATTTTTATAACGGGATTTTTACACCAATGCTAAATTTTTGAAGCCCGGTGTTTTGTTGACATTTTAATGAATGAAAATTCACTGATATTGTATTTTGATGCAAATTATTTCGATGAGATTTTAACGTTTAAAAAAAAAAAATTTTTACTGTCGCTTTGACTTCAGTATCCGTCATATTTTAAAGTGGATTTTCAAGCGGTTATCCAGCAATGCTGATTTTGAGATCCGTGTCTACGGTGTTTTGAGAAGTGCGATTTCCTTGTCGAAATTGTCACTAATGTTGCTGTTTTATCACGGATTTGCAAATCGTTTTAAAAATAAAAATTGTTTTTCAAAATTTTTATAGTTTACGTTTTCAAAAGAATGAGAAAGCGATTTAAACGTTTCAGTAAAATCGAGGACTATGAACCCTTTCTTTTACTGATTCGCTTAATTCCGGACTTGTTCGTTTGAGAATGTAAATTATTACTTTTATAAAATAAATGAAATTGTTTTCAGAATTTTTGCATTTTGCGCTTTCAAAGGAATGAGGAAGCGATTTAAACGTTTCAGCAAAATTGAGGATTATGTCCCCTTTCTTTTACTGATTCGCTTAATTCCGGACTTGTCCGTTTGAGGATGTGAAATGTTATTTTTGAAATACACAATTTTGCACTTTCAAGGAAACGATGAAGAGGATTAAACGATTTAGTAAAACTCGGGGTTATGGGACATGTGCATTTGCTATTTTGGTTAATTCCGGACTCATTAATTGAAATATTTGCTGTTTTGATGATTTTGATGATTTTCGTGTGCTTTCGAGCCAGTATGATGGACCTATGGGTCATATGATGGACCTTCGGGTCAAATACCAGTACCAGACCTTCGGGTCATATGTTGGACCTTCGGGTCATATGATGGGCGCCAAAATTATGATGACGATACTTTGTAGGCTTCGGCCATATGAGATGCACGTGCGGCGTAGCTAAAACTCGCCATATGATGGGATCGATCCAACCTTTTATGTTGATTTTCTAGAATATCTTAATTGATTTCTAGATATTTGTTGAATCTAATTATCTGCAGGTAATTAGATATATGATGTTATGAGTTCTGATTATCGTTTTTGATAATCAGATATTTGTTGTTTCTGATTATCGCTTGTGATAATTAGATATATGATGTTATGAGTTCTGATTATCGTTTTTGATAATCGGATATTTGTTGTTTATGATTATCGCTTGTGATAATTAGATATATGATGTTATGAGTTTTGATTATCGTTTTTGATAATCGAATATTTGTTGATTTGATTATCGTTTTTGATAATCGAATATTTGTTGATTTGATTATCGTTTTTGATAATCGAATATTTTTTGATTTGATTATCGTTTTTGATAATCGAATATTTGTTGATTTGCGATTTGATTATCGTTTTTGATAATTAAATATTTGTTGATTTGAGATTTGATTATCGTTTTTGATAATCGAATATTTGTTGATTTGATTATCGTTTTTGATAATCGAATATTTGTTGATTTGAGATTTGATTATCGTTTTTGATAATCTAATATTTGTTGATTTGATTATCGTTTTTGATAATCGAATATTTGTTGATTTGAGATTTGATTATCGTTTTTGATAATTAAATATTTGTTGATTTGAGATTTGACTATCGTTTTTGATAATCGAATATTTGTTGATTTGATTATCGTTCTTGATAATCGAATATTTGTTGATTTGATTATCGTTTTTGATAATCGAATATTTTTTGATTTGAGATTTGATTATCATTTTTGATAATTAAATATTTGTTGATTTGAGATTTGATTATCGTTTTTGATAATCGAATATTTGTTGATTTGATTATCGTTTTTGATAATCAAATATTTGTTGATTTGATTATCGTTTTTGATAATTAAATATTAGTTGATTTGAGATTTGATTATCGTTTTTGATAATTGAATATTTGTTGATTTGAATTCTGATTATCTTTGTTGATAATTAGACCTTTGTTGTTTTCTGATTACCGTTTTGTTAACTAGATATTTGCGGTTTTGCAATTTGCGATTTGTGTTTTATAATTGTCTTTGTTGATAATTAAATTTTGCTATTTTCTAATTATCGTATCGATAATTAGATATTGCTGTTTTGTGATTTTATATTCTAACTATCTAATTGATAATTGAATATTGCTGATAATTGTGATTATTCAGTTTTGGTGTTTTCCGATTATCTATTTGGTAATTAGATTTGGCTGAGAATTTATGAATTTCTTTTATGAAATTAAAAGATTTCCTTGGTGTTTATATTCTCGACCTTTATTTTTCTAGCTTAACCAGTTTATGTTAGAAAAATAATTGTTACTGACGCCTTTAATTGGAAATTGCGGAGACGCAATTTTTATAAGGAGGGGAGTCTGTAACAACCCTGGGTTTTACAACAATTAATTATCGTTGTTTGGCGATTAATATTGGTTGTTAATTGCTGTTGGAGTTTCTAAAATCAAGTTTAAATTCTTTTAAATATTGTTAAGAGTATGCGGGCTTTATTCTTGGCCTTAGCAAAATTAAAGACCGGTTCCTCATTTCATTTGTTTTCGTGTTCATTCGAAAAACCCTAAATCTAAAATTCGAAAGAAAATAAAATGGCGGCTGCGTTTATTTCGTTCGCTCCTCTGTCCAAATTAGGGCTACTTCGATCGTTCTTCTTCGATCTGAAATTAGGAATTTTTGAAGCTACACCTTTAAGCTGATCGAGCGTCTCCTCATTGCTCACTTCGGCCGCTTCTTCTTTGACGAGTTCGTCCTTGCTTCGTTAAAAGGTGAGTGAATCCTTCACTCACATCTAATTCAAGCTTTTAGTGATTGCTAGCTTGTTCAAATTCCTGATTTTGTTGCTTGATTAACTGATTTTCACGGCTTTGAAATTGTTGATTTCTTGTTGACTTCGGTCACTTTGATTTGTTAAATCGCTTAGTTTGGTGTTGATGTTTCCTCTGATTTTTGTCAAAATTCGTATGATTTGCTGATGGCTCGTTCATCACGGTGGTTGCTTTTTGGCTTCGGTCATTTATGACATTGACACTTTTATTGAGCTCTGTAATGAACTGACTTTACCTGCTGCTGCACGTCTTCGACGTCTTTGCATATTGGCTTCGGCCATTAGGCACTTGATCTACTTGCGGCCTTGACTCCGTTATACTTTGTGTATATATATGCGGCCTTGACCCTTATTTCTACACTGTACCCGAGAGTTGTTTATATACATGATTGGTTCCCTTGTAGCGTACATTTGAAGTTGTAGCCTTTGTGCTCAAGTTCGATTTTTGTGTATTTTTGACTTGGTTCGATGTTGATTTCGATTTTGATTGAAATTATTGTTGTAGCATACTTGACTTTGTTATTACTACCAAACGCCTTGCCTTGTGTTCATGTTGCTGTAGCCAAGAGCTACAGTCTTTGCTGCACCCCTATCATACTTGTATATACATGCTGCATTCATGTGTGATAGTTTGCAATGTTGTTTCGTTTATTATGTTTATTTTCTGGTTGCCTCAGAGTTTTCTTGCATCGAGCTCTGCATAGTTCTTATGCATTGAGTCATGTTGCTATTAAGGTTTTGTATTATTCGATTTTGATAAAACTGCAATTTGACTATGGTCATTTTTGAAACTTGCTGCTTGATTTTGTTTTGTTCGAACTTGCTATTCTCTGATCAGTTAGCACTTTGTCTGTACTCTAGTCGTTGCTGGTCCTGTTTCACATGATGAAAATATGTATGTGTATACTTATATATACATACATGTATACTTGTATTTAGTGATGGTTCTGGTTCACTGGTGCATCCCTTAATTTGTTGGCATCTGCGTTGCCTGCGTACTTTATTCTTGAACTTGATAGTTTGACCTATTGTGTTCTATACTCGATACTGTCTAGGTTTCTTTTGAATACTCTTTCCACTGGCATGTTTTATTTGTGGTCAGTGATCCTGTAGTTGGTGAGTTGCATCTTTGGTGCACTTGTGTTGTTTGGATCTGGAATACCTATGCACTTCACTTGTACCATTCTGTCTCTTGTTGCCAATTACTTGTTGCAGTAGTTGCACTGTGCATTTATGTGCCCCTCGTCCACTTGTTTTTGCTTATCTCTGATCATGGTTGGTTTGGTGATGTATACACTGTATTCGTGTCACAGTAATCATTGTGTAGTCCCATTGGAGCTGTACACATAGATGTGTTGTGGTTTAGTTTCTCTACCATACTTTATTCTGCTGTGCTTTCATGTTTGAACCTCTGCCTTGTGAACTTGGTCATTCGAGTTGAGTACTGCACATTCGAGTTTGTTCATGGGTCGATTTCAGCCTGTTCTGTTTTCACCGAGTAGTTGCTGTGCATTGTGCACATCACTGCACTGCTTCGTTTCAATGTTGCATGCCTACATGCATTTCTTTGAACTGTGCAACGTATACTTTCTCTACCGGTTTCCAGTAATCTTGAGTCCGGTTGGTGTCCTTGGTTCTACTCGGGAATTATTTACATCTGTGTTTCATTTGTGTTGAATCCGACTGTAAAGCTTGGGTTTGACCTTGTGCTTTTATTGTGGCTTCGTTTGTTTCACTTGAGTTGCATCCGATATTCGGGTTTGACCTTGTGTTCGTTTGTGAATTTTCATTGTGTACATACGTGCACATTGTCCATGTCTGTCTGCTTTGACCGTTGAGGATGTGGCATCGATATTTGATTCTTCATATGATTTTGGTTCGTTGATCTTTTGGGTACATCGTCGTTGTAGTGGCAAGGCAGTGCATGCAAGCGTGAACTGCAGCCACATGGTATCGAACTTTTGCGTATTCCATATGCTGTAGTGGCGAGGCAGTGCACGCGTGCGTGTACTGCAGCCCTACTCGAGTAGACTTTTTTATTGATATTTCAATATGTTTCGGATTTGTATTTGATTGGTTTAATTTGGTGATTTTTGTTGTCGTCTAATTATCAATATGATAATTAGATTATGAGTTTCTAATTATTTATTTAATAACTGGACTTTGTTGTTAATTGCCGATTAGGCAATTCTGATGTTTTTCTAAATTATCTTCATTAAAAATCTTTTAATTTACATTCGTTAAAAATTTGGATTTATTTGATTTGTTGTTTAACACTGTTACGTGTTATATTTATCGTTATCCGATTTCTTTATTTAAGGATCGGATAGAATTATTGTGACTGTCGTCTATTTATTATTTAATTATTATTGCTTCTGTGCACTAATAACTGAGTTTGAATTAGACTGACCCATGTATTATTTTCTTTTGAATGTAATACTCGGGTCAGACCGAGTATGTACAGGTTGTTGATATCTTACTTTGGGTTACTGCTAGAGCTATGAAGTCTTTTCATAGTTTTTGGAGTAGTCGTTGTCTTAGTATAGGATGTTGTATATTCATGTATATTATTCACGATAATATACTTATATATGTAATCTTCCAGAGTCGGCACATGTAGTTGTATCATATGTATTGTATCACATGTATATCAATTGACTTCAGTTATATATATATACATATACATACATACATATATACATATATATATATATATATATATATATATATATGAAACTTTTGATTATCTGTGTTCCGCACTTAGCTTGTCGGTGTTATTATTATATTTATTGTCCTAAACTATTATGAACCATCGTAGTTCGTTTTATACTGGAATTGGGTATGTTGATGGGAGTAAATAAATAAGAGATGAAAAATATAAAAATATCTATACCACTCCTATCGAAATAACCAATACTAGTGTAAGGCCTAATTACGGATGGCCGCTCCTATCCAGCCTTATTCTTCATGATAACAGACAGTATTTCCTTTAATACTCTTTGTTATTATGAGCATAGAGGTGGGGTGTTACACTATTGATAGTTAAATAACCGACTATCAATATTTACCTTTAAATGGGTATTTGTTGTTATTTGCTTGAATTTGAATGCTACACTTATTTCAAAATAAGCGCTCGTTATTCGGTTTAGCCGGGAGAGGACCTTTGGGTCATAAATCCCATTTCGAATAGCGATATTTCGTAATGGATAGCATTTGAAGACCGGTGTTGAAGAACGGATATTTTCGAAAACGGAAGGATTACCGTCGAATGACTCTGCATCGGCTGATCTTCGATATAGAGATTTTATCACTCTTTGTGATGGGAAGTCCGGTCATGATTAGTGAATATCTGGATTGCAAGGGCTTCTTTTGGAAGTGCCTTCGGTTCCGTTCGATCCCGGAACGGACTTGTATGGATGTGTGTCTGACGTTACAATTTGAGATGTAAAGCTGGTTTCTATCAAATATATTTCTGTTGGTGGCGGAGAATTTATTCCCTTAGCTTAACACCCTTTTCTGAGACGTACGAGCTTAGAGGTTATGTAGTTTATGGTTACTAGTGATATATTCCCCATTTGGTAACGTGGCATGCTGAGTGCTGCTGATCATTTGTTGATCAAAGCGTGGCTTTTATGAAAAGCGTAGCTTTGTGGACGAGACTTCGTCGAACCTCACACCCCGGAAATGGTCAAAACAGGAAAGATGCAGCAAGGTTATTTGGGGATCGCGCCCCCATGGGGTATGTACATTTCCTTCTAGATAGAGTTGGTATCATGGTATGGAGCCCAGATACTTAACCTATATTATTGCTGCAAACTTATCATTTTGTGGTTGTTGGTGAATCCCAGGATTTAGGTCGGTTACAACCAGGGGATGGCATACTCGTGTCAGATGTTCCCCAGCTAGGGGTAACCCGGCCTTGTATTGGCAGAGATCCGGTTAGGTTGTCGGGGCGTCTTTCCAGAGGCGTACCCATGTAGCAATGGGAAGTTCCTTTGCCTGACCATTTGTTGGAAATCGAAAGAAACAATACATTCCCTGTACGGTTTTAGTTGTAGAACCTGCCATTTACTTATGGTGGCTCCCCACTGTTTAGATGGTAGCTATAGTAGGCATACGATAATGGTCGTATGTTGGCTAAGATTTATATTTTACTTTCGAAAGGTTTTTCACTGTGCACATATAATAATAATAATGCAAAGAAAATTTCTCGTATCAAGCATGTTTGACTATCATAAGGAGAAATCTCCTCCGATTCTGCGTTTGCATTGTGTGTGTGTGTGCGGGAGGCCTTATGGTAGTTACATTTTCCAAAAGCATTGCGGATCTACCTTAAAAATATTTCTTTGTTTGCTTTTAAAAATAAACTGTTTTAAGTTCTCACACCAGTCCCATGGCTGACCTGGAGTTTATTGTTTCCTTCCTAAACTCTGGGTGCCCACCAATTTCCACACGGGCAGTCTAGAGTCAGGTTATCAGGTTATTCTAGAACAAAGGAGTTGCTGTAGAGATCTAGAAGCAAGCTGGATGGCGTGGTATATCAACTAGTATATAGTATTTCTTTTCCGCTGTTTGTTGTTGTAAACTCTGATAATTTAATGTAATGTGATGTAATGTAATAACAGATATGATTCTTTGTTTTAAAGATTATTCATTGATATATTATATGTTGTTCCGCTACGAAACGAGAGATTCTGTTATTGTTTCTGTCTTCTTTTTTTTTCTTTCTTCTTCTATCTTCTACCTCTTCTTTAACCCTAACGGTACGGTTTTCCGGCCTTCGATTGCTCGAAAGTTGATACAACGGACGTATTAACGTCGACTTTAGGAAGTAGAAAAATCTCGATCGCCATAAATACCATGTTGGTTTATCTTATTTAAGAGTTTAGAAACCCCTATCGATAAAACGGCGTCCCACATATCGACAAGAATTCATAATCAGTCAACCGATAATTCAACACAATATAAAAACAATTTTCATATGCCCTAACAAATACGCGCTCATATCTATTAATATACTCAAACTCATTCTAGAGTACTACCGACTCAATCTCTAATGAGTAATCCCCCCACCATAGCATAGGTATATCGCCAACCTAAGCACTGATACCATATTGTAACGACCCGATTTTTCGACGCCCGAAAATCGACATCAATATGTCCATTGTTTCAAATGCCGAACAATCGAATGCCGGAAAACTGAACCGTTAGGGTTAAAGAAGAAGAAGGTAGAAAAATAAATAGGAACAATATCAGAATCCCACAATCGCAGCGAAACAATATATAATAGATAAATGACTAATCTTTAAAGCAAAAGAATTATATCAATTTATACACTACATCATCAGAGTGCAACATCAACAAAACACAACACTGGCAGTTATGATAACTTGCCCACATGGAAACTGAATTTGCAGCAAACCATACACAGCGGATGATACATCATGTACGTGATACGTCTCGCCATCCAGCTTGTCTCCTGATCTCCACAGCATACTTTCCCGACTTAGCTCCAGAACTTACTGATAACCTGACTATAGGCTACCCATGTGGCAAATTAGGGGCACCCAGAGTTTAGAAAAGTGAACCATAAACTCCGAGTCAATCATGAGACTGGTGTGAGAACTTAAAACAGTTATTTGTACAAAAAGAAATCCGTTCATGCTTTTGAAAAATGAAACCACCATAAGGTCTCCCGGCACGCACTCAAATGCAATCTCACACATGGGGAAGGTTTCTCCTTATAGTAGTCAAACATGCTTGATACGCGTAAATCCTTCTGATATTATTATAAGTGCATAGTGTGGAAAAACATTTCGACAGTATAATATTAATCTTAGCTAGCATACGTACCATTATAGTATGCATACTATAGCTACCCTGTTAAATGGCAGGTTCTACAACTAAAACTGTACAGGGCTCGTATTGATTATTTGGATTTCCAACAAATGGTCAAGGCTAAGGAACTTCCTTTATACGAAGGGTACGCCTCTGGAGGGATGTCCTGAGTACTTAAACGGATCTCTGCCAACAAAAGGCCGGGTTACCTCTGTAACTAGGTAACTAACTGTCACGAGTATGTCATCCCCCGGTCGTAACCGACCTTTACCGAGGCGGCTCAAATTCCAATAACCACATAAGTAAAATATCTGGGCTCCATACCAAAAATCCACTTTTTATCCACATAAGTTAAATATTCGGGCTCCATAACAGAATACCACTTTTTATCCAAAAGGAAATGCACATACCCTGAGGGGGGCGACCCCCATAACCTTGCTGCATCGTTTCGTGTTTCGACCATTTTCGGGGTGTGAGGTTCGATGAAGTCTTGTGCCACAAAGCTATGCTTTTCATAAAAGCCATGCTTTGATCAACTAATGCTCAACACTTAGCATGCCACATTACCAAATTGGGAATGTATCACTAGTAGCCATCAACTACATAATCTCTGATCTCGTACGTCTTAGAGAAGCTAAGAGAATAAATTCTCCGCCACCAATAGAAATATATTTGATAGAAACCAGCTTTATATCTCAAATTGTAATGTCAGACATACATCAATACAAGTCCATTCTGGGTCTGAATGGAATCGTAGGCACTTCGTCCAATTAAGGAAAGAAGTCCTTGCAAATCCGGATATCCCCTAATCACGTTCAGACTCACCATCACATAGGGTAGTCTCTATACGAAAGAAGTCATTACTCACCATCACCCGGTCTTCAACCATCGTCTTCAAATGCAATTCCATTCGTCGCATCATTATTCGAAATGAGCTTTATGACTTAATATCCTCCCCTGGCTTATCCAATAATGAGCGCTTATTTTTAAAACATGTGGATACATTCGGATCATAGTTAAGCCACAACAAATTTCCATTTTCAAATCTTTTAAACAAAAGATCCACCTTTAAGATTCGATGTGGTTTACGGATAACCATTTGGAATCCGATTCCCGGTCTCATCGAAATTCAAATGTCTTCTTAAAGGCCAATGTTGATAGTCGGTTATTTAACTATCAAATAACATCCATAAACAATCATCAGATTTGAATAATTTCCCAAATTATTTATTTATTTATAAATATCTTCGCAAGATATATTTCCACACTTTAACCCTTTGAAAATAATTTTCAAACTACTTTTCTCTCATGGAATAAATTTCCAAACATTTGTTTATTTCCACTGGAAATTCGCCAAGTCTTAATACTTTAATTTTTTAAAATAATTTAAATCACTTATCCAAAAATATATACTTGGAAACACTTAAAATAAAAACTATTTTAAACACTTTATTTAAAATATTAGTTATGGAATTTATACTAATATCTCATGTAAAACTTAATCCCAAACAAATTTTTAAAATAAAATTATTGGATAGAGTATAATTATTTAATTAACCATCTTCTAAATCAAATACTTTTTAAATCTTTAAAAAAATCACTTCTATAATTAACTTACTAAATATTTACTTTAAAAAATTTAAAACAATTTAAGAAAATAATTTCTCCAAAAACTTTTTTTTAAAACCAATTTTAGAACTTTTAATTTATACTTAAAAGCCACTTTGAAAACATACTCGGCTTTCCAGGGAAAATACACTTTCCATTCCAAAATAGTCTATTTAAATCAATTAATAAATCCTTCTCGATTTATCTCAATTTACATCCCAAATTCATAAATTTTCTTTCCATATATTTAAAAATAAACCAATATTTATTTTTAAAACAAATTACCCATTCCTTTATAAATTCCATCGTGAATTTATATTTTCAAATATCCACCGATATCTTATTCCATTTTATAAATCCAATTTACAAATTCCATTGTCTCATCCTTCTTTCAAAACACAGTTTCAAATACTAAATCAATTTCCAAATCGATTTCTAAAATTTACTCCATTTAAAAATTACTCCTTTACTTATCCAAATTTATTTCAAAACCCATTAATCCAACATTCACACCTATATTTATGATTTAAATTCCATTAAATCGAAAATACCAATTTCATACTTGATTTCAAAATTCTCCCTTTATTTCTACCAAACTATTTAAAATCCATTCCAAATTCCTTCTTTAATTTATCCCATTCTCTAAAATTATTTTACTTAAATTCTCTACTTTAATTTCCTTCAAAAAATCCAATTTTTATATTTCTGGAATCTTAAAATACGAAAATATATTCGGCCAAACCATAGCCTTCAATAATTTCAATTAACGATATAATCATTCATAGATTATCAATAAATGATATCACAACATATGGAATAAATTCAAACATTTGAGGAATCCAGTTGGATCCTCCATCCTATTTTCCTGCATCCACAGATGTTAGCACAACAATTTAAAATACCAATCCTGCTTCAAGGCGGAATATCGCGGTATAAAGGGTCGTCCACTATTATGCGGGGCACATAGTGTCTCATTCGCTATATAATGCGGGAAATCAATCACTCCAATATATATATATATATATATATATATATATATATAATATCACCCAATAGATAAATTATTAAATTCATCCAAGCACATCCAATAATTTAAATTTATTCATTTAAATTAACTAGGCAAACCAATTGAGTGAGAAGATCTCACCTTTGCTTTTGTTTTGCAATCCACTTCAACCTTGCATTGGTTCACGATTTTTTTACCTCGTACATCATTATGGGTCCTATTAATATTTTAACGAATCGAATGATCACTTACCATTTAATAAAATTAATTAACAAATAATTTTATTTTTGCTAATTTTTCCTAAATAAATAAGTAAATTTTAGGTTGCAAAAAGAATTTAAATAAGTTAATCCGATTAATACATTATTTTAAAAATAATAAGTTGGTCTAATATGTGTATATATACCTTTATATGGATAATTTACATTCATATATATTTTCTATCTCTTTCTCTTTTTTTTCCAAAATCTTATCTATTAACACACACACACACATATATATATATTCTAAAAATAAATTCCTTTTATCACTTATATATACATATATTAAATCATAACAGAACTGTTTAAAAATACCTTACTATATTCTTCAACTTTATTGTATATTTTTTTTCCTTTTCACTGCAAACTTCTATACATACATATATATCACTAAAACTACTATACACCAATTGTAAATATATTTTTTAAATATATATATATATATATCTATTTACTGTAATATTTTTTCCTGTATATGTTAAAATAGATGTAAATTTGAAAACAATTTATTAATATATACGCATACCTTACTACCTCTGTCGATAATGAGCTACCCAGAACGCCGAACCAGACATCACCTTCCATTGCTCGATTTTCCCCTCGGCGCCGCCCCACGCTTGCCGACCCATCGAACCCATTTACGTCGCCCTACCTCGCTGCCTTCATCACGGCCTCTCCTTCCCTTTATTTCGATGATTTTGCTCCCAACGACGAGCTCGAGTTCACCGACCTCGACCCAAAATCCCCCCCAAATTGATTGACAAACCCTTCTAGCCTCGCGATCGATCTTGCGACCACCCATCAAGACGCGACTCCATGATTTCGTGTTCTTTTAAATAAAATTGAGAACAATTTGATTTCGAAAGGATGGGCGCGATTTTCCTCTCAGGCTTCGGCCATGACTTAGTTAGCTGGGAAAAAGGAACGAAGATAGGGTTCGTTTGATTACAATTTTATTTAAAAAAAAAATCTTTTTACTGGAACGAGATCTTTGTATTTTATCGACAAATCTTTTACTTCGTTCTTTCTTTAAAATAAATACACGGCTATGATTTTTAAAAGAGGAAGAAGACGCGTGTGAAATTTTGACAGAGAAAGGTAAACACGTGTTTAAAATTTCCTTTACATGTCAATGCTTGCTGCTATAAAAATATCATTTATTTTTAAATTTAAATTCAAATTTAAATCGTCTCGATTCCCACAACACAAAATCTCGACAACCTATCGAGGCATGTCGCTAGACGTTTATAGTGTTAAACCCCTATTTCGAACGCAATGGAAAAGCTTTCGAGTCCAAATTCGATCGTATGGAGAAGATAGTTTTTTAGACCCAATTATAATATTGAATTTTCGATATAGTTTTCAGCGCGTTTACCTACAGTACCATCACACGACAACTACGAACGCTATAAAAATTGAAATCTGATAATAATACGCTATTACGGATCCAAAGGAAATGGTTTCGTCGAAATCCAAGATGTGCCTCGGAAGGCTATTTTAAATATCGATTTAAACTATATATTTTTAAAACTGAACAAATTACTTTCAAATTCAGTTTTAACACATCTGTTATCTTTAGTATCACTCTTATAAATCACTCTTATAAATTTTATAAGCCTTCAATTTATTTTTAACAAGCCTGGAATTCCAGATTCAACAATTCTTTCCAATTTCCAATTATTGATTCAATATTCAAATTATCCAATAAATAGCGATATTTGAAATTCGAGTTAGAACTATCTTTTAAATATTTAAAATCAATTAAATATCCAATTTCAAATATCTAAAATTCTGGATCGTCGCATATATAGAATATAAAAGGATGAATTCTATAAACTGATAAATTATTTGTGACTGTTTGATGATAATTGGATGTTACATATTAGCTAGTTGATTGATTGATTGATATGGTTGTGCATATTATCATTTACTGAATAGTTAGTTCTGCTCAATCAGTTTATGAGCATTTGCTTTTGTGTTTACTTTCGAATAGTTCATAACCTGTTGTAAGTAATTTAACTTTTTGTGCATGGGAGGGTATAAATTGTAATCTTATGGGAATACTGAAATGAATACCTTATGAATTAAGTTTCACAATTTGACTATAAGGCGTTCGACGACAACTTTGGGTTAAAATAGATTGTTTAGATTAAAGTTATTTATTTTTAATCCAAATGGAGGATTCTGGTTTCAAAATGAATACTATAAGATAATGACTCTTACAAATATGATTTATGACTAAAAAATAAATTCAAATTGGAAATTTGAGAGTTTGAATTCCAAAAGTTTTTTGAAATTGGTCTTTAAGATTCTGGAAATATATAATAGCGTAATTTGAATGTAATTTCCAAACATAAATGTTTGTAAATGATTTGAAAGTGATTTAAAGGGGATTTTCAAAAGATTTAGAAAAAGTGAAAGTTAGAAACTCACTTCTATCGTTGGAAAATAAATTTTGGTGATGACTGTAGCATCATCGGCATTCATTTTCATGTTTTAAAGTAGGGAGGCCACTTTAGTAGGTTTGCTACTCGACTGTTTAATGAACTTGATTTGATTCAAATCTCTGAAGTATTATTTAATATTCGAAAGAAATATGTATACATTTATTTCAAACGATTTGAAATAAAACCCCTTGTTTGATTCTTGATTTTTTCTACTGAATAATATTATGAACACATGTATCCTATGCATTAGGATTTATTGATGGATTGATTGATTGATTGATTGTGCATCTTGTTGAGATGATTGATCGTTGATTTCCAATTTCGAATTGAAATTTGATGTTTTCGGCTATTTTGAATAGTTAAGCGTTTCCAAATTGAGAATTAATTTTCAATGCTATATATTTTGGAAAGAAATTTAATTTTATCTGAATTCGATATAAATATAAAAATGAAGTTGTGAAAAACTATTGATTTGAAATTTGGAAAGATTTTGAATTTGAATGATATGTTATTTGGAAAAATGATTACTGAGATCGTATATGGATTTGAAAATCATCGATTCTTATATGAAAATGGGTTGTATAAGTATGAAGTTATTTCGAAAACTATTGATTCTGAAAGATGCTCGATTTGAAAAGCAGTAATATTATATATAATGAAATTATATAAGAATGATATGATATATTCGAGACTGTTGGTTTTGTAAAGTACTCGATTTGAAAATAAAATCCTATATATTAATAGAATTTATATAAGTGTGATATTTGAAATTATGATTTGGAAAGGATACGATATATAGTATGATATATTTCGAAGTAAAAGATATGGAGAAGTACCCTCTATGAAGAAGTACAGTATGATATGCTTCGAACCTTAATGGACTTGGGTGAATCCAGGAATGGATTCGATAGAAAAAAAAACTTTAGTGGACTTAGTTGAATCCAGAAATGGATTCGAACTGATATAGGTTGTTTGGACTTAAACTCGTGAGCTCCTTGAAATTTTTCAGGGTAGATGGTTCTCTAGTTTAACCAATGGAGGCACTTTCAATCCTAAGATCTATTGTTTATGGATCTTCCAGGAACGAAGTGCATCCATTGTTTAAATTATTGAATTAGCAGCGTACCACTACAGCAGGGGTCGTTGGTCCCTTGTTTACGAAATTGCTACAATATTTTTTTTGGAATCCAGAAGGTAGAAGGGCCTTCTGGGAGGTTTTGTGTCCATTGCGTAAACAATGGAAGAGCAGCGGGCCACTACAATCGTAACATCATCATTTGACATCAGATTTTTGAGCGGTACTTTCCATATCCGTTTTAAAGATTTTCCATGTATTTTCACTGGATGTTGAAATAGACCTACTAAATACTAAGAGATTTTAGTCTTGCGCCTAATCAGCATGTGTCTGAAATCTGCAAGAATGAGGATAAATCTGTTAAGATATCAAGTTATAAAAGGTATTTTTATATAAAACTTATTACATTTTCTTAGTCATCTGTTTCGAAATTATTTGGAAATATTTTAAAAAGGTTGTTTATATATAATTTAATGTTTTATGCCCAATTGAAATGTTTATAAATTTTATTTTAGCAAAATGTTTACGTGATAATTATTATTAGCAATGTTTTATGTTATCTAATTTATATCCTAAATATTGTCTAAAGTTAGCAATTACTAAAATGTTTCGAAATTAATTATTTCATTTATTTAAAATATTTAGAAGAAAACAACTATGATTATAATAATGTTTAGAGACTGATTATTAATGTTTCAAATAATGCTTGAAAAGTTTTTCAAGATTAAAACTAGAAAATTGTAAGCAATGGATCTAAGAATTTACATAGTTTCCTTTTAAATATAAGTAATAACGTTGATGATTATTTTCAAATAGGTTACACATTTTATAAGGACGTCTATTTTGAATTTCTTTTTAAATGAAGTTACTTTATAAAAAGTAAGAAATTCTACAGTGAATTTTTGTAAAAGTATTGATATATCGAAGTTATTGATTTTGCAAATGGATTTCCAAACAAATTTTACAAATAAGATTTATATAAATTTCTTTACAAATTTCAATTTAGAGATATTATATAAATAGACTATATATATAAAATTTTCTATTTAAAACTTTACGGAACAAATGATTTGGGAAGTCTATTTATATTATAATATGTTTGAAAAAAAAAACAAGTTGAATATTTATTTTGAAAGAAATGTATTACATTTTATATACTCTTGATTTGAAAATATATATGAAATTTAGAAGTTTTACACTATTTACTTTTATGTAAACCTAAGTAAATGTTGTCATGATTTAAATAATTGTTTTGGAAATAAGTATTTTCTAAATTTATTATGAAAAATATGAAATCTTTACACTTGATTTGAAATAGAAAATATAATATAATATAAGATTTGATTATATTATTAGTTTTAAACTAATAATACTGAGCTTATACTTATTCTAAATTATGAAATTAATAAATGATTGGATTTGAAAAAAAATTATTTTAAAGTGTTAAGGATGTTGATATCAAATTTCTAATAGTATTGTAAAACTGTCGGAAAATCGTTGTATAATACTATGAGAATAATTGTGCATGTCTTGTATAAACAAGTCGAGTGTTTTATATGCTTAATTTTAAGATATATTGGAATATTTTGTTCCTCTTCAAAGACGAATACCAAAAACTTAACGATTTCATTATAATCAAATTTGTTTTGAATATGAAATTGGTTCATAATTAGCTTGGAATTTTATAAGTCTTCCGAAATTAAGTATTTATACTTAACTTGGAATTATTTTCTAATGACTTAAATAGTTATAAAATAGTTACGAAATATTAGATGAATATATTGGTTGGATGGTTTCTTTTATTGTAAATCATTGTTATTATGGCTTTTGATTGCATACGATTATTTTGTTGGGTATTAGTGCTTGTGCTTATGGTCTAGATTGAGAATTCTTGTTATATAGTTCTACCAAACTCTTGCATGCTTTCTAAATCTTTCTGTGACACCCCCCTATTTGGAAGCCCAAAACTAACGACTGCGGATGCTGCAATCATCCATAGTTATTATTCCCCAACGACCAAACATGGCGATATTAGATACATTGATACACAGAAACAAAAGAATATGGAAAAAATTTAAACAGCAAAACAAATTCCATATTTCATTTCAAAATATTCCAAATTGATTACATAATCCCAATTCACAGACCACATTCAGATAACATATAATTATTAAAAAATACGCCAAGAGCGACATATGAAGATGCTTTATTGGTAGATCAGAGTATATAGATAGGCAAGAAAACAATTTTCCTTTACAAACAAAACACACGGCGGAAATAAAAGAACTCAAATAACAAGCAAGCCTCTTGCACATCCTCGGAAGCTTTATTCGTTTAAAAGAACACCTGAAAATCATAACTCTCGACCTACTCAAAATCAATTGAGTAACGAGAGTTTAAGGGGAAAACAAATACTTCGAGTCAGACATAAAGCCTGGTATGAATAATAGTTTACCATCTCAAACCATTTAGACATCTAGTCCGCTTAGCAGAATGGGTTTTCCCCTCATTATTATCTTAAAACATTTATAAAACCATATACTGTACTCCTGCATCTACAATGGTTAAAACATAGTATTTCAAAACATTATGATGACCTGCAAAACAAATAAATCAATTCTGGAATACTCATCCCCATTCATTCTATCTGTCTCAATTATAGTTTCTAGGGTTAAGATTAACATGTTAAATATTAAAGACTATCTATCCAATTACTTAGTTTTCATAGGTCACTAGGAACCCATTAGTAACTCTAATATCTTATATCTTATCCTAGTTTCATGGCCTAACTAGGAACCTCTTCGCAGACTGCCAATATCTTAATCCGGACATAGTTTTCATGGGCTAACTATAAATCTACTGGCCACTGCCTGTATGAAATCATAGTTTTCATAACTCACAATGAACCTATTGGTCTATGCCAATATCATACAGTTTTCATGGGCTTATTATAAACTTATTAGCCTCTGCGAATAACTTTAATTAAAATTTTAACATCTTTTAAGTTATATTCACTACTGGGTCAACCTAACTGATTATTGCCCTTTCCTCAAAATACAGTTATGGGTTAATAATAATGTAAATAACATTTCAAAATCTTTATTTATGCCATGGTTATTACTTTAAATTGAGATTAGGTTTATGTTTTAAAATCATAAAACATCTCTTTCGAAACCTTTGGCTAGCCTCCTTCGAAAGCAAGGACCTCTTTTCAAAACATTGTATTCATACCTTTCGAAACCCTTAGTGAATATTCTTTTTCGAAATATATTATACCTTTCGATGGCATCGAATCATCTTTTTTAAATATAGGGCTTTAAAATAAATGAAAGTTTCCCTTTAGAAAGTATTGGGTTTACCCATTAAAAACATCATTTGGGTTATAATGGTTATATATGTGTAACGACCCGCCTTTTTGGACAGTTTAAACCGACGATCAAATACACATGCCGGTTCCAAACCATTAAAAAAAGGCAGATGGTTATTGGGATAATTAAGAAAAGAAAAGAAATAAAGGAAATGAAACAACACAGAATCTCGCAGCAGAACGATAAAATATAATAGTCAAATAAACAGTTCATGAAGCTGTTTACTATACTTAGACAATTATTTATACAACATTTATCAGAGTTATACATATACAACAGAACAAATAAATAATGCAGCAGACAACATGATGCACAGATAATAATAGTAATAGTATACCAAATCTTCGTCTTCGTCCTCCAGAATAGATCTTCAAAAATCTAAAAACTCAGGACTGACCCGAGCGTAATGAAAAGACAAAACACTCGAGTCAGGAATAAATATCCATATGAAAGTTAAATCAATCGTAAATAAATATGAGTGTGACGGCGTCAGAGATGTTTATGGGGTTTGACATCTCATATCCAGTGTCAACGTGCGTGCAATAACTTAAGAGATGTTACGAGATTTTCCACCTTTCAAGGATCCGTTAAACTATCTACTAGGTAGTAATGTACGCTAAGTAGATAATGTCTATCAGTAATATAAAGTATCAAAATAGCGTTAAGGCGTTACCATAATCCCCCTTAACACATTTTATATTCCCAAAAGCATATACAAGACCGTAGTTTCCCCAAAACCGGAAGTCACTAGAGGGCAATCCATATACTCAAGGTACAAACCAAAACGTAGTGGTCGCGAATAGGATAATCAGTATGACAAGGTACATGAGGCGATACCAACTAGGATACTAGTAGTTGCGTGATCCGGACTGATGTTGAACATAGCAGCTACTACCTCAACACCGCGAAACAACACTCCTAAATCAAGGGGTGCACCCAAATCAAATCACAAATGTAATAGATATGGTATCGAAGAAGTGTGTCCGCTAGAGGTGGCGAACCTCAATGGCCCGGCGCTGCTCCTGTTTTAGTCATGTCAGGGGTCATCCAATATCGTTCTCTTTCTTCAGTCAACGCGTTCACCAAACCATCCACTTCATTCTGGATCAACACTCCGCGTATAATAGTTATTAAAGTGGTTTTCGGTATCGACAGAGAGTATGTCCATATCCGATCCCGGTCTCTTTAATAACTACGTATTATTACACTGATGGCTCTTTTATATTTCAAATTGATTCATGATTGATAACAAAATATCATATTCGCTTTAAAATCAAATCCATTTCAAAATCATCATATATTCAAAATTATCAATTTTGTCCGATAAATCAATTTCACTTCAAAATTTGATTCGAATTCAATTTAGGTTATAATCTCTACTTTAACCTAGTTCGTATTTAAACCAAAGGTTTAAATATAAACATTTCCGTCTCTTTAACCAGTTTGAATTTAAGAAAATAGTTTAAATAGTTTAAAATAGTTAAATAATTCAAAATAGTTTAATAGAAAATATTTAAATAGTTTAATCGAAAATAATTTGAATATAAAATGGTTTATATATAAAATAGTTTGGAAAAAATCAAAAATTATTTGATAAATAATTCCAAGTCAAACCGGTCAACTTCCCAAATTTCCTATCCAAATCAAATCCAAATTCCATTTCGATTTATTCCAATTTCAACTTGAATAAATTTCTATTCCACGTAAATTTCGATTTCAATTCACAAATTTCTTTAAATTTCAATTCAATTCCAAATTAATTTAAATCTAAATTTCAAATAAATTTTCAATTCCAAACTCAAACTTGAAATATCATTTCATATCAATTTTCTTAGAAATATTCAGAGTTCGATTAAAAGTCCAATCTTTTAAAACAAATCAACTTTCAAAAATTTACACCGTATTTCAATTTTCAATTTAAATCTAAACTTCGATTTTATTTAATAATTTCGTTTACCAAGTTTAAATTCTAACATTTCGAGCTCCAATTCAAAATAATTCAATTTCCATAAATTGGATTTTATTCTTAAAATCAATTCATTTAAATAATTTCAAAACAACTTTTAAAATCATTTAATTTATCCAACTCGGTGTCCGTATATAATTTTCTAACCTATGGCCAAGTGATTAGTTATTACAATTAAATGTCAGGGATGAATATATCATTTAAATCAATCACAGTGTCATATGTATGCATAGCAGGATATATATAAACAAATAAACATCCAAACATTTAAATATCAACCAATAACATCCATCGAAATACATCATCCAATAGGCAATACAATTCACGGCAATTTCATATTTATCAATGTCAGGTAATTTAATCGCAATTCAATTTTAATTTTAATTTAACTGTCAAATTAATTTTTTTTAACGGTGAATTCAAATGACAATCAATATGATAATTAAATTTTATCAAACAACAACAAATAACAATCATAACTATGCATAATGTCAAACTTAACTAGTATAAAGATATTCAGTACGTTGTGAGCGTTATAAAACACTCACCTTGATTTTACGATTTTAAATCAAATCGAACGACGTTCGATTTAACATAAAATTTTAATGAGCTCCAAACACTTTCGGATTTGCACTGCAGCGCAGCTCTCATCTCCGTGATTCCGGCGCTTCTTCCCCAACGTGAAATTCACGTATGCAAACCCATTAGCCGCCGATCTTCAAGCAATTTTCATGACCACCTCGTCGACTTCCAGAACGATCATCTAGCGCCACCACGAAGCCCTTCACCAGAGAGACCTACGCGCCAAGTTTCATCCCGTCATTCGCCGTCGTTTGCACGCAATCCAAGAAAATACGTACACACTTCCAAGTCAGATCTGGACGAATCCATGAAAAATTAGTATACATCAACCGTATGGATTTGAAGAGCTCGTCGAGATTTACACTTTTGCTTTTGGAATTTTTCGATTTCGTCGAACGGATTGAGAGATATTAAGGAAAGAAGATCGGCAATTTCTGGCCATGGAATAGGTGGCGGCCATGATTTAGAATTAGGGTTTCTCCGTTAAAATAATAATAAAACTGTCTCGGTTTGCGTGCGTATTTATATAGGTAGGTCCAAAATCATCCGAACTCCAATCGAGACGTGCCGCCAGGCGTTTATAAGGTTTTACCCCCATTCCGGACGCAATGGAACTAGTTTCAAGGCCTAATTCGATCATATCTGGAAGATAGCTTTTCGAAGTCGATTATTTTAATTAAATTCGAAATTAAATTTCTACGCGTTTCAAGCTCGCACGGCCAAACGACAAGTCCAATTTCTACGAAAATTGAAATCCTACCATAATTTACTATTACGGATCCGATGAAACAAGTTTCGTCGAAATCCGAGACTGTTTGAAAAATGGCTATTTTAACTCGTCAATTAAATATTAAAATATTCAATTTTCACAAATTTACTTTTAATTCGATTTTAAAAGTTCTACAACATCATTCTAACTTTAATATGATAAAATAGAATTTTACAAATCATTTTTAATCATATTAAACCCGTTATCCAATTATTCAAATAATTTCAAATATTAAATTATTCAACAAATTACATTAATAATCATTTTCCTTCAATAATCACCTTAAATTTTCTAATTAAAATAGCTAAAAATACGGGTCGTTACACTCTCCCCCACTCAAAACTTTTCGTCCCCGAAAAGGAAAAGAAGGGAAAAGGAACTAAGTATAGAATTCAACATTAGATATATTTTATTCAAAGTTACCAACTTATAAAATAATGAAATTCCATTTATAAAGTCATAACTACGCTTCCACAATGTTACTCCGAACGGCTTTCTAAATTTAAAAGTTAGTTATCAAAACAAGTTATAAAATTTAAAAACTTGAAAAATTTTCTAACACCCGGATTCACGGAAAATTTCGGCAGGGTCTCCTTTGCGCGGCTCGATCGAATTTTTTTACAATTCAATATATAACACAAATATAACCAATATATATCAAATATACATCTCATCTCAATGATGAGGCATCCCATATCTGAGGAAACAACATATATATATCACCAATACTATATAAAACCATAAGCGTACCTTTTATTTAGCATTTATTAGCAGTTTACTTACATTTTGTATTTAGCACAGAAGCGAGCTCTACAACGAAGCGCAACCCCTTTGCTACCTACTAAAATGCTCAATAACTAAGTTAGAACCATGCATATAAAGATAGATCGATATATTTAGCCTACACAACATATATATAACCTATTTAGCTTCAAAACTGAGATTCCAATTTCAGAACAGCAAACAAATCTCAGTTTTAGGTCACCTAAACTATAAAATTTGGCAACAGAATCAAAACAAAAGTTGTTTTATTCACTTCAAGATTTCCGCAATGTCCGAAATCATCGAATTCGGACCATACATTCAAAAGTTACGGCCGTTTTACTTAGAGAATACGCCTCAGCCTGGGCAATGAATTGCGCAGGTCAGCGACGTTCACCCACGTTTTCGACCTTCTAAACGATATCAAAACACAAAAAAAATAAAACAAAAGTTTTAGCTTAAGTTCTTAGCTTTCCAGAAAGTGCAAGATCATCAAAATCCGATAAACCAGTCAAAAGATATAGCGAAAATACTAAGGGTGTATACTACTGATTTTACTTATTTTTACACAGGACAGCGAGTAACATTCAAGTTTTTAACCAAGCAGACGAAGGAATTTTCTCAAGTTATCTAAACAAAAGTTTTGCTATAGTTTCTAAGTTTCCGAAAAGTCCAAAATCGTAGAATTCCGTTCAGCCATTTAAAAGTTATGGTTGTTTTCGTTTCAGCATATATTGGACAATGTTGGATTTTTTTTTTCCAAAAAATTGCTTTTATTATTTCAAAGTACAAAACATCAAAACTTCAAATTTTCTAAAGAACAATCATAAACAAAAAGTCATCTATTTTCTTATTCATCCATGCAATAGGTTTACATTCAATTTGTTTCTGATTTATTCAAGTTTGTTTCATTCACATTTTTAATTCAAGTCAATTTGCTCCCAATTTGAATTTAATTATTTAAAATTTTATTCCGTTTATTCAATTTCTTTAACACTAATGAATTCTACTTAATTAATTATCATCCATCTAACAACCAATGCATATCAAACATTAACATCCATCCAAAATCTACACTAAATCAATTATACATTTCCAAGTCAATTTTAATTTCATACACTTCCAAGTTTATTGACATTTAGTTATATTCAAATTTAATTAGTTTTCATTTACCAATTTTATATTTCATTAAGTTTAAATTTTATTCATTCACTTATACATGTATCATTCATTTTACAGCTTAAATTTCTTTTATATTTACAACTATCAATAGATCTTTACATTTTATATTTCACTCTCACACTGGTATACTATTTCTCTACTTATCCTTATTAGCATTTTAAACCCTTTAAGTATTTGGTAAGTTATAGTTATGCAAATAGAATGTATTAAACAACATACAACTTCTTTTCATTTAAAGTTGAATTTTCAATTTATCAATTCTTAAGTCATTACTTAAATTTCACTATAATTTAATTTCACATTTACATTCACATATAGTATTTTCAATTTATATTAACATAATTGTGAATCACCTTTGAATGTTAATTTAAATTCCAATTATTTACTAACAATTTTATTTATATTTGCAAACCATTAATTAAATGCATATTTCATTATTCAAACCTATACTTGTATATTATCCAATTAACAATTCATATAACATTTTTGAACTTCTTAAGTATTTTGGTAAGTTATATCTAAGCTATAGAATGAAATTTAATACTATGCGAGTTTTACAGTTTCAATTTTATTTTAAGTTCATAATTTCCTAATTCTAAGGATTTCTACTTCAATTGATATTTTCACTTAGCTCTTAGGTTCATTTCTCATTTCACAATTCGGAAGTTCCTTAATGATTCAAGTCTAAATTCATTTCAATCATAAAAAAAAATCATTAATTATTAACGAACTTAAGAATTCCAATCCCGGTTTCATTTCAAATCAAGGTTTGAAATAATATATACTTATATAATTTATATATCAAATCATACTATAGAGAATGCAAAACAAAATAAAATTTGAGTCAAAACAAGGTTTAGACAAGCTATTAAGTGGTCTCCCCCACTCGGACTCTCGAAAATAAACGCCAATGATGCGTGCACACATCATCGAAATCATTTTCTAGCGTCAAGAGAAGGGAATATAACACTTATCATATAAAAAATCCTTCGAAAACAATTTCAACTCAATTATACTATCATATAATGCTCATATTATATTTTCAAATTCTTGTAAGTCAATCTCAAACATCGGAATTTAAATTCCCAAATTCAAGTTAAAATTCATTTATATTCATTATCAATTGTGTTTACAAGATTTCATTTTCCTAAATCCATTGTTATTTAATCAATTGTTGTAAATATTGACTGATCAAACAATAACGATAATAATCTAATATTATCATCTCCTAACAATCAATTCAATCAAAATGAATAAATATTCAAATAATTCTTTTATATAAAATATATTCCAAAATGATATTGTGTTGGTTTGTCCTATTCGAGTGTTTAGAAATTCCTATCGACGCCTTGGCGTCCCAAGTATCGACCAGAATTCATAAATACTCAACGGAACAAATTAACACAATATAAAACCATTTTATATCAAATAACAAGTACGCTCTCTCATATACACTCAAGTCATTCATATAGTTTACCTCTATTTCAATGAGTTATTCCCCACTAGAGCCAAGGTTTATCGCTAAACCAAAGCTCTGATACCAACTGTAACGACCCGCCTTTTTGGACAGTTTAAACCGACGATCAAATACACATGCTGGTTCCAAACCATTAAAAAAAGGCAGATGGTTATTGGGGTAATTAAGAAAAGAAAAGAAATAAAGGAAATGAAACAACACAGAATCTCGCAGCGGAACGATAAAATATAATAGTCAAATAAACAGTTCATGAAGCTGTTTACTATACTTAGACAATTATTTATACAACATTTATCAGATTATACATATACAACAGAACAAATAAATAATGCAGCAGACAACATGATGCACAGATAATAATAGTAATAGTATACCAAATCTTCGTCTTCGTCCTCCAGAATAGATCTTCAAAAATCTGAAAACTCAGGACTGACCCGAGCGTAATGAAAAGACAAAACACTCGAGTCAGGACTAAAATATCCATATGAAAGTTAAATCAATCGTAAATAAATATGAGTGTGACGGCGTCAGAGATGTTTATGGGGTTTGACATCTCATATCCAGTGTCAACGTGCGTGTAATAACTTAAGAGATGTTACGGGATTTTCCACCTTTCAAGGATCCGTTAAACTATCTACTAGGTAGTAATGTACGCTAAGTAGATAATGTCTATCAGTATTATGAAGTATCAAAATAGCGTTAAGGCGTTACCATAATCCCCCTTAACACATTTTATATTCCCAAAAGCATATACAAGACCGTAGTTTCCCCAAAACCGGAAGTCACTAGAGGGCAATCCATATACTCAAGGTACAAACCAAAACGTAGTGGTCGCGAATAGGATAATCAGTATGACAAGGTACATGAGGCGATACCAACTAGGATACTAGTAGTTGCGTGATCCGGACTGATGTTGAGCATAGCAGCTACTACCTCAACACCGCGAAACAACACTCCTAAATCAAGGGGTGCACCCAAATCAAATCACAAATGTAATGGATATGGTATCGAAGAAGTGTGTCCGCTAGAGGTGGCGCACCTCAATGGCCCCGCGCGGCTCCTGTTTTAGTCATGTCAGGGGTCATCCAATATCGTTCTCTTTCTTCAGTCAACGCGTTCACCAAACCATCCACTTCATTCTGGATCAACACTCCGCGTATAATAGTTATTAAAGTGGTTTTCGGTATCGATAGAGAGTATGTCCATATCCGATCCCGGTCTCTTTAATAACTACGTATTATTACACTGATGGCTCTTTTATATTTCAAATTGATTCATGATTGATAACAAAATATCATATTCGCTTTAAAATCAAATCCATTTCAAAATCATCATATATTCAAAATTATCAATTTTGTCCGATAAATCAATTTCACTTCAAAATTTGATTCGAATTCAATTTAGGTTATAATCTCTACTTTAACCTAGTTCGTATTTAAACCAAAGGTTTAAATATAAACATTTCCGTCTCTTTAACCAGTTTGAATTTAAGAAAATAGTTTAAAATAGTTAAATAATTCAAAATAGCTTAATAGAAAATATTTAAATAGTTTAATCGAAAATAATTTGAATATAAAATGGTTTATATATAAAATAGTTTGGAAAAAATCAAAAATTATTTGATAAATAATTCCAAAGTCAAACCGGTCAACTTCCCAAATTTTCTATCCAAATCAAATCCAAATTCCATTTCGATTTATTCCAATTTCAACTTGAATAAATTTCTATTCGACGTAAATTTCGATTTCAATTCACAAATTTCTTTAAATTTCAATTCAATTCCAAATTAATTTAAATCTAAATTTCAAATAAATTTTCAATTCCAAACTCAAACTTGAAATATCATTTCATATCAATTTTCTTAGAAATATTCAGAGTTCGATTAAAAGTCCAATCTTTTAAAACAAATCAACTTTCAAAAATTTACACCGTATTTCAATTTTCAATTTAAATCTAAACTTCGATTTTATTTAATAATTTCGTTTACCAAGTTTAAATTCTAACATTTCGAGCTCCAATTCAAAACAATTCAATTTCCATAAATTGGATTTTATTCTTAAAATCAATTCATTTAAATAATTTCAAAACAACTTTTAAAATCATTTAATTTATCCAACTCGGTGTCCGTATATAATTTTCTAACCTATGGCCAAGTGATTAGTTATTACAATTAAATGTCAGGGATGAATATATCATTTAAATCAATCACAGTGTCATATGTATGCATAGCAGGATATATATAAACAAATAAACATCCAAACATTTAAATATCAACCAATAACATCCATCGAAATACATCATCCAATAGGCAATACAATTCACGGCAATTTCATATTTATCAATGTCAGGTAATTTAATCGCAATTCAATTTTAATTTTAATTTAACTGTCAAATTAATTTTTTTTAACGGTGAATTCAAATGACAATCAATATGATAATTAAATTTTATCAAACAACAACAAATAACAATCATAACTATGCATAATGTCAAATTTAACTAGTATAAAGATATTCAGTACGTTGTGAGCGTTATAAAACACTCACCTTGATTTTACGATTTCAAATCAAATCGAACGACGTTCGATTTAACATAAAATTTTAATGAGCTCCAAACACTTTCGGATTTGCACTGCAGCGCAGCTCTCATCTCCGTGATTCCGGCGCTTCTTCCCCAACGTGAAATTCACGTATGCAAACCCATTAGCCGCCGATCTTCAAGCAATTTTCATGACCACCTCGTCGACTTCCAGAACGATCAGCTAGCGCCACCACGAAGCCCTTCACCAGAGCCACCTACGCGCCAAGTTTCATCCCGTCATTCGCCGTCGTTTGCACGCAATCCAAGAAAATACGTACACACTTCCAAGTCAGATCTGGACGAATCCATGAAAAATTAGCATACATCAACCGTATGGATTTGAAGAGCTCGTCGAGATTTACACTTTTGCTTTTGGAATTTTTCGATTTCGTCGAACGGATTGAGAGATATTAAGGAAAGAAGATCGGCAATTTCTGGCCATGGAATAGGTGGCGGCCATGATTTAGAATTAGGGTTTCTGCGTTAAAATAATAATAAAACTGTCTCGGTTTGCGTGCGTATTTATATAGGTAGGTCCAAAATCATCCGAACTCCAATCGAGACGTGCCGCCAGGCGTTTATAAGGTTTTACCCCCATTCCGGACGCAATGGAACTAGTTTCAAGGCCTAATTCGATCATATCTGGAAGATAGCTTTTCGAAGTCGATTATTTTAATTAAATTCGAAATTAAATTTCTACGCGTTTCAAGCTCGCACGGCCAAACGACAAGTCCAATTGCTACGAAAATTGAAATCCTACCATAATTTACTATTACGGATCCGATGAAACAAGTTTCGTCGAAATCCGAGACTATTTGAAAAATGGCTATTTTAACTCGTCAATTAAATATTAAAATATTCAATTTTCACAAATTTACTTTTAATTCGATTTTAAAAGTTCTACAACATCATTCTAACTTTAATATGATAAAATAGAATTTTACAAATCATTTTTAATCATATTAAACCCGTTATCTAATTATTCAAATAATTTCAAATATTAAAGTATTCAACAAATTACATTAATAATCATTTTCCTTCAATAATCACCTTAAATTTTCTAATTAAAATAGCTAAAAATACGGGTCGTTACAATATGAAAGTATCTCTTTCGAAAGTAACAAAAATTTGTTTGGGAAAAAATTGATGGTGTCAGAACCATCTTAGCCGAAAACAAATGAATTTAAAAATCAAAACTTAGAAGGTCTGGATCGAAACCCCCTTTCAACTCCATCTTCTTTGAAACCCCAACCCATTTTGAAAGCACTTAGGAAGCAGCTTAGGTTAAAACAAAAGTAACTCCTTCGAGAATATAGTTGACCTCAATGTAGTCAAAAGGGAAATTAGCGGCATGGTTTAGACTTAGTCGGAACCAGTCCTTTTGAAAGCTTATTATTTAAAGAAATGATTCCCATTCCAAAGCTATTTATAAAGTCCCTTTCGAAAGCATGGCTTTCGATTATGTTGAAAACTTTAAGTAAATCAAAGCAGGAATTTAATTTTAGTAAACAATCCAACGTTTCGACTCTATAGGGTCTCGACTCGGTTGAAAGCCCTTTAAAATCAAGGCAGGTGTTGATCCTTTTAAAATTTAATCTTTGGTTTCGACTCTGAAGAAAGCATAGCTTTCGACACCCTACCTTCTACCACTTACCAATACACTTCGTACCAATTTCCATTGATATCATGTGCCTTGATTCCGACTTTGTGGGTTTCGAAAGTGATGGTTTCGACTGGGATGGAGCGGAGATAATGGAGTCGAAAGGTGCTCTTAAATAGGCGGAACCTCCTTTTTCCAGAAACACTACTTTATATATAAAAATAGCAATTACTTTATAACTAACCTTCCATTCGTAACTCCTTGATTAGCTACTTTAAAACTTTTCAGGTACTTTACAAATAAAAACTGCCGCACTACTTAGATCTAAATCAAAGATTTGTAACATTAAACCCTTCTTTATGACAAAATCTACATTTGCAGAATAGTATTTTCTTAGCAATAATATTTTCTAATAAATCACTAGGAAAAATCCCCAAAAATCACAGAAATTCATTTCATCATGTTATCAAACATATTAAAATTTCAGACCCAATTTCTTCTTGAAATTCTCAAAATAAATTTAGACCCAATTATATCAAAATATTAATTAAAAAGTCATAATAAAATTTCCATAGCTTGGAATTTTGTGAAAGTTAAAACCTATCTCCAAAATCATATTTTACATAACATAAAAAATTTCCATTGAAATCTGAAATCATATATTCTTGGTTTCATGTCAAAATCATTCAAATTCATGTGCTTATGAATTAAAACAAATCATCATAATATAACTCAAGAATATCATTATCTATTTTATCACAAAATTGAATTTTAAATCATAAATCCAATACCATATCATCACGGAACAAAAATGGAGATGGTACGAGATTATTATTCACCTTAAACTTGACAAGGAATTTAAGATTTGTTGTTGATCAAACCTCCTTAGCTTTTGATTAAAATTTCTTCCTTTCTTCCTTGGTAATGGACGGCTTTAGTTTTTTTTAGATTTGTATTTATGATCGTGAGAAATGAAACGTAAATGGATAAAAATAAGAAGTTATAGCCATGTGTAATGAATTGGCAAATTTACAAATATGCCCATGTGTAGTTTAATTAACAAATAAACCAATTTAAATCCCATTTATCTAGTTAATAAGCACGGCCTTATATATAATTTATTCAAGTCTCAATCTCGTTGTCATCATTACTCTATTTAATTTATCCAATTAAATCTTCTGAATAATGTTATAAAAAATTAGGGATGTTACAGGCCCCCCCTAAAGAATTTTGTCCTCGAAATTCAGTGAGGACTAAATACTAAACATAGCAATCATTTGTAACACCTAGCAACCATACTAGTCTAACTGACTAGAAACTATTTATATAAATCTAATATAGACACCTTCATAGCAGATCGGGATAAGTATCTCTAATCATGTCCTCTGTCTCCCACGTACAGTCCTTCTCGTTGTCGCTCCACTGAACTTTCACCAACATGATTGTCTTGTTCCTTAATCTTTTCTCATCTCTAGCTACAACCCAAACCTTGTTCACCAACATGGTTGTATGAAAAAAGTCAAATTAGGCTCACCACTAAGTCATCCAACCTTCTCGGAGGAATAATCGTCTCTGGATCATCTACATACTTGCGAAGATGAGACACATGAAATACATTATGGACACCTGCCAAACTGCTTGGCAACTCCATTCTGTATGCGAGCTTTCCAATACTCTATATAATCTGGATTGGACCTGCATATATTGGGGCTAACTTCCCCGACTTTCCAAATTGTATCACACCCTTCATAGGTGATACCTTAATGAAAACCTTATCTCCAGCTAAGAATTCTAGGTCCTTATGCTTCTTATCTGTGTAACTCTTCTGTGTGGAGTGAGCTTCTTTCATCCTTCTCGGGATTAACTCAATATTCTTTGATGCCTCACTAACCAAATCTGGACCTAAGACTGATCTGTCTCCAGTCTTCAACCAACATGCTGGTGATTTGCATGGTCTTCCATACAAAGCTTCCAATTCGCAATTCCTATACTAGTATGATAACTATTATCATAGGAAAACTCAACCAAATGTAGGTGATCTTCCCAAGATCCACCAAAGTCCAATACACAAGCTCTTAATAAATCTTTGAGTGACTTAATAACTCTCTCAGTCTGCCCATCTGTTTGAGGGTGATACACAGTACTCAAATTAAGCTTGGTACGCATCACTTCTTTGTAGACTCCTCCAGAATTCAATAGTGAACAATGCGTCTCTGTCACTGATTATACCACTAGGAACTCCATGCAATCTAACTATGTTCTTAAGGAACAACTTAGCTAGAACAGGTGCCATTTTGGTTGACTTAACTGGAATGAAATGGGCACTCTTGGTCAATCTGTCCACTATAGCCCACATACTTTCATTTCCGTTATTTATCTTTGCAACCCATCTATAAAATCCATGGATATTGAATCCCATTTTCAGACTGGAATCTCTAAAGGCTGTAGTAACCTACTTAGTTTTCGATGTTCAGCTTTCGCTTATTAACAATTTGCGCACCGTCTAACCCATAAGCCAACATCCCTCTTCATGCCCTTCCAATAGAAGCTCCTCTTTGTATCCTGATACATCTTGGTTCCTCCAGGATGAATCGTAAACTTGGATCGATGATATTTTTAAGAACTACTTTCCTCAAGTCCTCCACATTCGAAACACACAATCGTCCCTTCTTTCTTAGCCATCATCTCTGGTCAAGGCTAAAATCCTTTAGATCATCAATCTCAGTTCCAACCTCAAGCCTTCTTATCCTTTCAGCTAATATTGGATCATCCTTCCGCTTAGAAGCAATTTTCTCAATCAATACTGGTCAAACTTGTAAACAAGACAACCTGGAGGCACTTTGATTAGAACCAGCAATCGATCTTAACTGCATATCAAAACTGACTAAAGCTTCTAAATCCTTCCACTCCGCCAACATAGCTAACACCACATTCTGATGTTTCCTGCTAAGAGCATCAGCCACTTTATTACCATTGACTGGTGTATATTCTATGCGAAATTCATATGCAGCTGAAACCTCTAGCCACCTCTGCTGTCTCATATTCAACTCATTCTGAGAGAATAAATATCTTAAAAACTTATGATCGGTATATAACTCAAATCTCCCTCCTAAGAGGTAATGTCTCCAAATCTTCAATGCGAAGACCATAGCTTCCAATTCTAAATCATGAGTAGGATATCTAACTTCATGTGGTCTAAGCTGCTTAGATGCGCAGGCAATAACTTTACCACTCTACATCAACACCACTCCTAATCTGTTTCCACATGCATCAGTATACACTACCAATCATTGGTTTCCGTTTGGAACTACTAACACGAGTGCATTGGTCAAAAAATGCTTTAACTTAAGGGATGCCTTCTCACATTTGTTAGACCAAACAAATCTAACTTCCTTCCTGGTTAGCTTAGTCAAGGCTTTGCTATCCACGAGAAATCCTTAATGAATCTCGGTAATACCCAACAAGTCCAAGAAAACTTTGATCCCAGTAACCATCTCTGGTCTCTTCCAATTATTCATAGCAGTGGTCTTATCTGGATCGACTAACAATCCTTTCTTTAAAACCATATGACCAAGAAACTTTACCTCTTTCTTCTAGAAATGACACTTGGCAAACTTTTAGCCTATTTTGTCTCAACATCTCAAGCACCACTCTAAGATGAACTTCATGCTCTCTCTCATCCTAGAAGTATACTAGAATATCATCTATAAACACTAATACAAATCTATTCAAGTACTCTCGGAAAACTCGGTTCATAAAATCTATGAAGACAGCAGGTGCGTTTGTCAATCCAAATGGCATCACCAACCATTCATGTGAACCATACCTAGCTCGAAATGCTGTCAAAGGAATACTATCCTCCACCACTCTTAACTAATGAATACTTGTTGCCAAATTCAAATGGGAAAACACTCTGGCTCCACTCAACTGATCAAACACATCATCTATCCTTGGAAAATGACACTTATTTGTGATTGTCCTTTCATTTAATTTATGATAGTCAATACACATCCTTAACAACCCATCTGGTTTCTTCACGAACACCACATTCGCTTCCCAAGGCAAACTGCTTGGTCAAATAAAATTCCTTCCTTCCAGATCCACAAGCTGCACCTTCAATTGCTTCATCTCAGTTGGTGCCATCCTCCTAGGTGGTTTACTTACAGGTTCGGCCCCTAGCACAAGATCTATTCTAAATTCAGTAGCTCTTTTCGGGGGTAGTCCAGTGACTAGCTCAAAAACATCTGCAAATTCTCTTGCTACCTAAGCCTGACTTAACTCATTTCCTACATTCATAGCACTAACACTCCGATAAGTATTCTCTAACGAGAATATCACTCAGTTATGACTATTAGGGTGTCTCAGTGTTATTTTTCTATCTTGTTAAAATATTCTTGCCTCATACCAAGTCAACCAGTCCATACCCAAAAAGAACCCAAAATCTACAAAATCAATAACATACAAACTGCATGCAAACTTATGACCTAACAAATCAAGTTCTAACTGGCCACATCTGTAACAACCCGCATATTTAACGATTTTATATTTAAATGTTTGATTTAAATATAGCGTCGTTATTCGGATTTTGGGGTCCGAAATGTTACTTTCTGCAAATGGCCGAATTGGAGCTCGAAACCATTTCCATTGAGTCCAAAATGGCGTTTGCGATCTTTTTGAGTATAATCTTTGATATGTTTGGAGTTTGTGAAATTTTGGCTACTTTTCCTATTGGGTTTGGGATTGGGTTCAGCCCACTAGCTCACTTAACCCCTAGCTCAACCCTTCTCTTCATTTCATCTTCATTTCATTTTGTTTCTCAACTAAAAACTGAAATGGGGAAAAGGAAAGAGAAATAGAAATTAGCAAGCCCTAGTTTCTCCTTTGTAACTTGATTCTTGCTCCAAAATCAAAGAGAATCCATTGGTAAGTTCATCTCCATCTTCTCCATCTCTTCTCCTCTTCAATTTCTGTAATTTTCCTAACCCTAACTTAGGAAATACTTGCTTTTGATTCTAGATTGAAGCTTGTAGTGTTGAAGTGGAGTGTAGTTGGTTGATCCCTTGCAATTATGCTTCTTCATCTTCTTTGTTTTGTGTAAAATGGTGAGTTTTGAACTCACATCTACTTCTCTTGATTTCATTGATGTTAGGTATGAATTCCTAACACCTTGTTCATATTCACTTGCAATTGGTTTGGGTTGAATTGGGAAATATTCCATTTTTTAGTGTTTTGGGTTCAAATCTTTGAAATCCTAACTTTGATGTTTTAATCATGTTTTGGTGATGCATCGAGGAACATATAGGACCGGGTTGTCGATTGGCATAAGCCCTTAGAGCCAATGTTCATCCGATTGCATTTTGGGAGAGTTTGCTCTTCATTTGAATAAGGCTGAAAAACAGCCCAGGCATGATTCAGTCGACTGAAAACTCTGTTCAGTCGACTGAACCTGAAACCCGAGAGTTTCCAGGCATGATTCAGTCGACTGAAAAACTCTGCACAGTCGACTGAACCTGGAAACAGAAAGTTTCCTGAACCTGGAAAATTTTCCAGGTATAGGGTCAGTCGACTGAAAACTCTGTTCAGTCGACTGAACCTGCTGTTTCAGCCCACTTTGCCTTTTGGGATTGAATTTCCAATTTGAATCGATTCATGATGATCCTATGTATGATTATCAATTGTTTTGACTTTGATGGTTCCTTTTAATTTTAATCCACGGATTTTTTATAAAATAATCTCTCGAATCGCATTTAAAAGTTCGTTTCTCTAATTTATAAATTCTATTTAAAACACACACACTTTCGCACTTCGAACGAAGTGGAAGGGTGATTAAATGGTTGGGCAAAACATGGACCATGAATCTGTGCGTTTATCTTTCCGATTAATCCTTGACCTATTCGATTGATTGTTTTGACCTTCGGGTTTGGTTTATCGATGATATGAGGTAAACTTTGTACTGCTTTGAGTGTGAAAGGGAGTGACGGATAGTAAACCGTTTAGTGCGAACGAGTGGTTATGGGACATACGTTAACACTTTTCGGATTCCTTTTCGAGAGTTGTGACACATTCCGCCAGTTAGTGGTGTCCAGTACTGGGTCTTCGACCTTCACCACTACGGTTTGTTGCCTCTGGGATAGTGTCTTCGGACTGTCTCCCTAGGTTTGTTGCCTTCGGGTATGTTGCCTTCGGGTGTGTGCCTTCGGGTTTGTTGCCCTATATAGTTTCGCTCTGATGTTGGCCTTATGTGCCGCATGGGTGATACTTGGGTTTGGAGTCTTCGGGCTCATGGATCCTTGTTTGTACAGTACTGAGCTCGAGCAAATTTTATGATGTTTCATTGATATGTATATTCCCTTGGTATCGCCCTTCGGTGTTGGTCTTTTTGAGCCGCATGGAGTATAGCGTTTACCTTGTGGAACTTGTATACCTTATTGGTATTTGTTGTTTGCCTATTGGCTTGTTTTGGGATATTTGTATCCTTTGTTTCTATATGTTGCCGATGATATGAGGCTTGTTCTATATGATTCATCTCTTGTTGATGATTGTGTTATCTCCCCTAGAGATATTTATTATACTGTATGACCTTGCAGGTTTATTAGTGTTCAGTTTATCTAACTGATTTGTTATCTAGACTGACCCGTGTATTTTATACTCGGGTCAGACCGAGATGTTTCAGGTTAGGTGCTTTTGGGGACTTAGCCTATTTTGCTTCCGCATGGACTATTCGCTAGCTTCATTTTGTTATAGCGTCATTTGTAGTCCTTATCTGTTGTAACTCTGATTTATACTCTTTCGTCTCGTCTGTATATGGTGGTCTCCTGTACCACTTGACATGTATTATTTTGTATACTCTGTGGCGTATCTGTGTATGTGTATATTATGATCGACTGTTCTGTGATGTATATTGCATTTGAGTTGTTATATTTTCTTCTGATAGATCCTATAGCCATTGTAGTTTTGCTTTAAATATTTATTGAATAGGTCGAATTTTAATGTGTTCTACTTTTCGACATATTTAGTGAATAGTTAAGGTAAGATTGCACATGGTCGCTTCCATTATACTCCATTGTCCGCATTAGCCGACAGTATTATCTATTTGAGTGGGGCGTCACAACATCTTAACCCTAGAGTTACATACCCTCCTATTGGATTCACAACCCTTAAGGATGTAACAAGGTAGGTGGGTTCTAGACATAATCTATCAACCAAACACTGAGATATAAATGAATGTGATGCACCGGTATTAAAAAGTACTCTAAATCAAAAGAATACCTTCCATCACAGTCTTTCCTTTATTTCCTATAGTAGGCCTAGTTGGTCCTATAGCAAAAACTTTTCCTTTGTCCTCCCTAACTGAATCTGGACATTGATTCTTGTAATACCCAACTTGATCATAGTTGAAGCGTTTCACATTCTTCTTAATTGCAGCTTTCTTCCCATTTCTTGACCGACATTCATTAGCAAAGTGACCCTTGTCATGCTTATAGAAAACTACCTTGGAATTTAACTTCTTAGAAGTATCTCCCTTTGGAGCTCCCTTTTCCTTAAAGAACTTCCTTTTCTTCCCTTGAGAATCTTAGGTTTCTATTGACTTCTCTTTAACTAAATCAATAAGTAACTCCTCACGGCGAATGACCATTTCCACCACTATATTGCAAGGATCATGGACATGTGTCATGGTTATCCTAGCAAGCTCGAGCCCTAGTCCCCATTTGAACTTATCGTTTCTTTTGATGTCAGTATCTATAATAACTTATCCATATCTACACAGCTCTTCAAACTTAGTAGCATACTCTACTACTGACATCTCTCCTTGCACTAAATCCATAAATTTCCTCATCAGCTCAGACTTGGCAAACTCAAATACAAACTTCTTCTCAAATCTCATCTTAAAATCAGCCCAAGTTAACTGATCTTTCGGCATCCGAGTAGTAACACTATTCCACCAGTGTAGTGCTGACCCCTGTAACTGCATATAGGCCAACTTTCTCTTTTGTCCGTCATTCAGACCCAAATCAGTAAATATTCACTAACAATGCAACAACCAATTCTGAACTTCTAAGGCACTCTCCGTTCCCAAGAATGGCTTCGCATCCAAACTAGTGTAATCTCTACTTAGCAAAACAATATTCCCAACTGGAGCCATAAGATTAGCTCCTCCTCCATTCCTAGCACACCAGCAGCAGCTCCAACTAAATAAAACTAGCTAAGAACTAATAAATCGCCTTATATCTATTGGTGGATTTCTAGCATCCACATTGGTTTTATCATTTTGGTTACTAGCATTAGCCGATCGACCTGGGTTTCTCCTGGTAGTGGGTCGAGTATTTCAATTAGTTGTGGTGCTTTCTCCACCGAGATTTCCTCTTCCATTTCTTGTTTCATATATCCTTTCTCATAATTATGCATACGGGCCTTAGCAAGATATAGAAGAAAGGGTCTAAGAGAGCGGGGGATACGTACTTATATAACTATATATATGTGTGCATATATATATAATACAAGTATGTTACTATAGCGTTAACCCAAACCCCAATCTTATTAGCTAATTTATTGGATTATGTTTGGAAAATATTTTAGGTTTAAGTTTCTTTTAAAGTTTCATAAACCTATGCTCTGATAGTAACTTGTAACATCCCCCTATTTGGAGGCTCAAACTAACGGCTACGGATGCTGCAGTCATCCATAGTTATTAACCCTCAGTTATCAAATAGGTGATATTAGACACATAGATACACAGAAACACAAGAATATGGAAAAAAATTAAACAACAAAACAAATTCCACATTCCATTTCAAAATATTCCAAATTGATCACATAATCTCAATTCATAGGCCACATAAAATAACATATAATTCTTACAAAATACTCTAAAAGTGACATATGAAGATGCTCCCTTAGTTGATCAGAATATATAGATAGGCAAGAAAATAATTTGCCTTTACGGACAAAACACACAACGGAAATAAAAGAACTCTAATAACAAGCTTGCCTCTTACATGTCCATGGGAGCTTTATTTGTCTAAAAGAACACATGGAAACCTTAATTCTCAACCTACTCAAAATCAATTGAGTACCCAAGAGTTTAAGAGGAAAACAAAACCTCGAGTCAGACATAAACCTGTTGGCCCCTGCCAATATCGTACAACTTTAATAGGCTTACTATAAACCTATTGGCCCCAGCTAATAACTTTAATTAAAATTTTAACATCTGTTAAGTTATATTCACAACTGGGTCAACCTAACTGACTATCGCCCTTTCCCCAAAATACAATTATCGGTTAATAACAATGTGAATAATATTTTAAAATCTTTATTTATGCCATGGTTATTACTTTAAACTGAGACTGGGTTTATGTTTAAAACCATAAAACATCTCTTTCGAAACCTCTAGCCTTTTTCGAAACAGAGACCTCTTTTTAAAACATTTTATACATACCTTTGGAAGCCCTTAGTAAATATTCTCTTTCGAAACCTACTATACCTTTCGATGGTATCAAATCATCTTTTTAAAATACAGAGCTTCGAAATAAATGAAAGTATCGCTTTCAAAAGTATGGGTTTACTCTTTGAAACTATCATTTAGGTCAAAATGGTTATATACGAAAGTGTCCCTTTTGAAACCAACAAAAATTAGTTTGGGGAAAAATTGATGGTGTCGGAACCATGTTCGTTGAAAACAAAAGACTATAAAAATTAAAACTTCGAAGGTCAAGTCGAAACCCCCTTTTGAATTCATCTCCTTCGAATCCTTAACCCCTTTTGAAAGCACTTAGGAAGCGGCTTAAGTAAAAACAAAAGTAACCCCTTTGACAACATAGATGACCTCAATGTAGTCGAAAGGGAATTAGCAGCTTGGTTCGACTTAGTTGGAACCAATCCTTTCGAAAGCTTATTATTTAAAAGCAGGTTCCCCTTCGAAAGCTATTTATAAAGTCCCTTTTGAAAGCATGGCTTTCGACTATGTTGAAAACTTTAAGTAAATCAAGGAAGGAATTTAACTTTAGTAAGAAATTACAAGGTTTCGATTTTATAGGGTCTCGACTCAATTGAAAGCCATACAAAAACTAGGCAGGTGTCGATCTTTTTAAAATTGAATCCTTGGTTTCGATCCTGACGAAAGCATAACTTTGACACCCCACCTTCCGCCACTTATAATTACACTTTGTTCTATTGATACCACGTGCCTTGGTTCTGACTTTGTGCGTTTCGACAGTGATGTTTTCGACTAGGATTGAGTGGAGGTAAAGGAGTCGAATGGTGCGTTCGAAATAGGCGGAACCTCCTTTTTCCTGAAACACTGTTTTATATCTAAAAGTTGCAATTACTTTATACTTACCTGCCATTTATAACTCCTTGATTGGCTACTTTAAAACTTTTCAAATACTTTACAAATAAAAACTGCCACACTAATTAGATCTGAATCAAAGCTTTGTAACGTTAAACCCTTATTTATGACAAAACCAACATTTGCAGAAAAGTCCTTCTTAACAATAATTTATTTTCCCTAATAAATTAACTGGGAAAAATCCCTTACAATCATAGAAATTCAATTTCATCATGTAATCAAACATATTAAAATTTCAGACCAAATTTCTTCTTAAAGTTCTTGAAATAAATTTTAAATCCAATAATATCAAAATTTTCATCAAAAATTCATAATAAAATTTCCATAGCTTGGAAAATTCTGCAAATTAAAACCCGTCACCAAAATCATGTTTTACGTAACATAAATTTTTCCATGGCAATCTGAAGTCATATATTCTCTATTTCATGTCAAAGCCGTGCAAATTCATGTGCTTATTAATTAAAACAAATCATCATATTATAACTCAAGCATACCATCATCCATTTTATCACAAAAAAAAATTGAAATCATAAATCCAAAACATATAATGAAATAACTAAAATAGAGATGGTACGAGATTATTTTTCACCTTAAACTTGATAAGGAATTTGGTATTTGTTGTTGATTGATCCTCCTTAGCTTTTGATTAAAATTTCTTCCTTTCTTCCTTGGTAATGGACGGCTTTAGTTTAGGTTTTAGATTTGTATTTGTGATCGTGAAAAATGAAAAGGTGAATGGACAAAAATAAGAAGTTATAGCCACGTGTAATGAGTTGGCTAATTTACTAACATATCCATGTGTATTTTAATTAACCAATAAACCAATTTAAAGCTCATTTATCTAGTTAATAAGTATGGCCCTATATATAGTTTTTTCAAATCTCAATCTCCTTATCATCATTATTCTATTTAATTTATCTAATTAAATCTTCTGATTAATATTATCAAAAATTAGGGATGTTACACTTTCTACAAGCAAATAATATTCAAACTTAAGTTGAGATAGGTACATTTGAAGACCATTCGGACGTATATGAGTTTTGGATCACTTTTGCTCGCTTTATTATGAGCCAACTCGCTCATATTAATAATAATAAGGTACATAGCTCGGATTACACACTACATTTTATATTTTTCCCTACAAGATGCCTCATCAAGATGAGATGTATATTTGGTATATTTATGATGTATATTTGTATTGTAAAAAAAATTCGATTGAACCGTGCAAAGGAGATACTGTTGAAATTTTCCGTAAATCCTGGTGTTAGAGAAATTTTAAGATTTCAAAATTTTTTATCTTGATTTTATGTATAAGTTGTAATTTCCGTAAAGCCGATATCGGAGTGACATAGTGGGAGTGTAGTAAATATTTTACAAATGAGGTTTTATGTTTTATAAGTTGACTATTTTGAGAAAAATATATCGAATGTTAAATCCTTACTTAACCCCTTTTCAAGGACGAAAAGTTTTGAGCGGGGGAGAGTGTAACGACTTGTATTTTTTATAATTTTAAATTATTATATTTAATATAATTATTGGATAAAAATGGTTAGAAATAAAAATTTAATGTTTTATTAATATAATTTGTTGGATATGAACATGAATAAAATTTTGAAATAGTCAATTTCGAAGATTTTGGAAATAACAAGTATTGAAAAGAAATTCTATGTATTGAAAGTGTGTGTAATCAATAGTTGAAACTGAATAATATATGTTGAACTACTATAAAATGGTAGTAGTTATTTTATTATTTGAATTCGTTTTAAAAGATAAATTATAAGTTAAATAATTTATATTTAAAAATATGGTAATTTATTGAATAATTAAATTGTTTAAATTTAATATTGGAATTTATTCAAATAATTGAATTGTGAATTTAATGTGGACGAATATGATCCTAAAAGTTGATTTAAATTTTATTTAAACAAAAATTGAAATTTGTTAACTTTTAAAATTGAATTTAAATTGATTAAATTGATTTTGAAATTTTTTTATTTTAATTAACGTGTAAAATAGCGTCTTTGGGCACTGTCTTGGATTTCAATGAAACCAAATTCATCGGATCCGTAGTAGTGAATTATTATAGGATTTCAAGTTTCATAGCGATCAGTTTTGTCATTTGGCCCTGCAAGCTTGAAACGCGTGGAAACTAATCTAATTAAAATAATTTGATTTTTAAATTCTATCTTCTCAGTATGATGGAATTGACTCCCAAAACTAGTTCTATTGTGTTCAGAATAGGGGTATAACATATCGAACGTCAAGCGGCACTCTTTGTTTGGAGTTCAGTAATTTCGCAGGTCAATTGGGTCAGAAACTTACATAATAAGCCATTCATTTTCATTCTTCCAAGCCTTAAATCGTTCAACTGATCTTCTAATGATTTTAATGGCCGCAAATTCACAATCTTCTCTCCTCGATTTCTTCTAATCGACTCAACAAAATTGCTCGCCCCTAAAAGGGAAAATGTAGAGCTCGTCGAGCTTTACCCATCCAACGGTTGGATCATCGCATGCCTGCACGAAATCGCCAGGATCTGTGTTCGAAGTTTGCACGTGTTTTGGTTTCTAGAGGAAAAATGCAGCGGTGGGAGGGGGGAGGCTTCTGGCGACATTAGCTCGGAGGCGGGCACTTTTGGCGGTGATCTTCGATCGACGAGCAGTGGCCAGGGGAGGTGCCCGCATGGTGGCTGAAGTCGCATGGGTTGGGTATTCTAGGCAGGAATAGCATGAACAAGAGAAGAACGTGGTTGAGTAGTAGTTTAATTAAGTTATATGTTAGTTATATGTTAACTATTATCGTTATATTAATTAAAGCATAACTTTTTTATACGAGGTCCGATTCAAGCGAAATAAGTCATGTTGGAATCGTATCGAAGAGAACTACGACATGGAGTTGAATTGAAGTTTATTAGATATTGAAATTTTTTTAGTTTCAAATAAAGTTGAGTGCTTTAAATGCTCACAAAGTACTAAATATTCTTATGGTTAGCTAAATTGAAATCATGAAGTGTTTTGTATTCATTGATTGTTATGTGAAATGATTGAATCGGTTGAATTTAAACTGATTGACAGTTAGTACCGACATTTAAATTTGATATTAAAATTGATAGTGTAAATTACAGTTAAAATTGATAGGAATTTGAGTGTTAAATGGATAGTTGGAACCGATGGTAAATGTGACATTTAATTTTGATAGGAAAATTTTGACATTTTATACACTTATTAGATCGACATCTAAATTTGATATTTTAATCAATATTGGATTGCATATCACCTTTAGTTAAACACCCCGACACTGATAATTATTGACCGTTGTGTGATATGGTTGAATTGGTTGATTGTATGTTAACTCATATTGTGATGGATGATATTGTTGAGCGGATGTATGTTGCTAGTGGTTTTGATAATTCCATGTTATCACTCGGATATTACCACCATTGATATGGTTGCTCACTTAGACATTTAAATTTAGGTATGGAACTTTGGACATCATATTGATATGTGAATTGCTGGATGCAGGGTTGACTGCTTTAACAGAATCATGATTTTGTGATTCTATCACCATTCGGCGAAAAGTTGGGTTTTATTTATTGTATTTTAAAAGACTTTACAATCTAACCTTTAGAAATTTATATATTATAAAGAATTTAATTTTGTGAATCAAAAATTAAATTTAGTTTCTGAAATTAACTTGAATTTCATTTATAAAATTTAACTAATTATTTTGATAGTATATATTTTCCTAAAAGAGCAATAAAAGGGTTTGCAAATTTTTCTATAACTTTAATAAATAAAAAGGAAATGTTGTAAGAGGGCCAACGTTTGAAATTGAAACATTAATTGATTTTGATACTTGATATGTTTGAATTGGATTATTTTAAAAATTCGAGCTTTGGAAACGTTGGAAGCAAAAATGTCACAGACTAGATTTCAACGTTCAAAAATCGACACCCGTACTTCACTTGTACTCAAATGCCGCAGATTCAACCGTTGAAACCCGACTCGTGCCGGAGCTTGTAACACATTAAGTACAACAACATAGTGGAAGAAAATGAATAATATCATTGATACACAAAATTTTGATACAACACAATGATACAATTGAAATCAGCATCAGAGATACAAGATAACAGTGGAAGAAATAACTCCAAAAGATAATATCTTTAGAAGTCCTTTAAGATAGATACTCCAATTAATTGCAACACCGTTGCCAATTCTCCAAGACTAGAAAGACTCCAAACCAAAAAGCGAGAACCACCATCAACACTGAAGTGAAGCAACTCGATCCAAATGCGATTGCCAATATCCAAAGATTGAATGCTATCGAATCTACACCTACTATTCGACTATCTGAAAAATCCAACTCTAGACTACCCGTTGGGAAAATTGTGGGCACCTAGAGTTTAGGAAAGGAACAATAAACTCCGAGTCAGTCATGGGATTGGTATGAGCAAACTAAAACAGTTTATCTTTATCAAAAGCAAACAAAAGAATTTTAAAGAAATCCACGATGCTTTTTGGAAAATGAAACAGCCATAAGGCCACCCACCGCACACACAATGCAAACGCAGAATTGGAGGAGATTTCTCCTTCTGATAGTCAAACATGCTTGATATGAGAAAACCTTTTAATATTATTATTATTGCGTAGTGCAGAAAACCTTTCGAAAGTATAATATTAATCTTAGCCAGCATAGACATTTCGCACTTATGCCTACTGTAGCTACCATGTTCAATAGCATGTTACCACCACATTCCATGGCAGGTTATACAACTAAAACCGTACAGGATTCATATTGTTTTGTTTGGATTTCCAACAAATGGTTAGGCAATGGAACTTCCTACAAAAAATGGAACGCCTCTGGAGGGACGTCCCCGAGAACCTAACCGGATCTCTGCCAACACCAGGCCGGGTTACTCCTGTAACTACGTAACTACTGACAGGAGCATGCCATCCCCCGGTCGCTACCAACCTTTATCCGAGGTACCTCTACACCAACAACCACAAAGCAATAAGTTTGCATCAACCATAAAGTTAAGTATCTGGGCTCCATACCATGATACCACTTATAATCTAGAAGTAAATGGACATACGCTCAGGGGCGCTACCCCTAAATAACCTTGCAGCAACGATTCCTGTTTCCACCATTACCGGGTTGTGAGGCTCGACGAAGTCTCGTCCACAAAGCTACGCTTTTTTACAAAGCCATGCTTCGATCAACAGCACTTCGTATGCCACATTACCAAATTGGGAATATATTACTAGTAACCATCAACTACATAACCTCTGAGCTTGTAAGTCTCAGAGAAGGGTGTTAAGCTAAGAGAATAAATTCTCCGCCACCAAACAGAAATGTATTTGATAGAAACTGGTTTTACATCTCAAAGTGTAATATCAGACATACATCCATACAAGTCTGTTCCGGGTTCGAAAAAAATTAAAGGCACTTCAAAAGAAGCCCTTGCAATCCGAGCATCCTTAATCCCGATCGGACTCCCCATCACATACAAAGATCTCTCTACTGGAGCAACTCAGTGCAGAGTCATTCGACAGGTTATCCTATCCTTCTCAAAGACACCCGGTCTTCATCACCGTCTTCATATGCTTTCCATTTCGTCGTATCACTATTCGGAATGGGTTATATGACACAAAGTCCTCTCCCGGCTAAACCAAATAGTGAGCGCAATATTTTAAAAACATATGGATATTGGAATCTCAGTTAAATCACAACTTATTACCCAAACCCTTTCTTTCAAATGGTTTAAACAAATTACCATTTTCAAATCTTTTAAACAAAAAGATTCACTTTACAAAGTTCACCCATCATTCACAAAGATTCATTCACAATATTTAAACAAAAGATCTATCTTTGAGATCCTCTTTTGTTTGAAAACAAAGTTCATAAATATTTCGCAAATATTCCTTCAAAGCTTTCGAAACAATTCATTTCAAATCTTTTATAAAAAAGATACACCTTTAAGATCCTCTTCAATTTCAAATAAGGTTCAACCATTTTTCACAAAGATTCATTCATAGCTTCCAAAACTATTTCAATTCCATTTCAAACTTATAATCTTTCAACACAAACTAGAAATCCCTTCTTTATATGTAAGCAATTATTATTTGGAAACAAATAGTTTTCGTTTCAGAAAAATCCAGTCAAATTTTGCACAAGTTATATCCTTTAAAGTATAAAACTTGGGTTAGATTCAAATTCCCAAAACAATACTTTTAAAATGGTTTAAAACCCATATAAACACATTCTAACTTATGTATCCTTTTTAAACCATAACTTCCAATCATAGAATTCAATTTCAAATTTTGAATTCACATTCAAATCAAACTATTTAAATTTCAAAACTTTATCAAGTTATTCAAAATAACTTTTATCTTTAAAACTCCTTTTCAAAAGCTTTTCACATCTAACCCAATTTCATTTCCAAAACCATTTGGATTCAAAATTCAACTTTTAAAACCATTTTATTAAATTCAAATATCTGTGACTTAACCAATTTCCTTGTGCAAATCCATAATTGTGTATATATGGTGTAGTCCAGGGGTTTTACACAATAGTGCAACAACACCAGTCATCACAGATTCAAGCACATCAATATTGATAAGTGTATAGTCCTACTTATCTTCATTCACAGGTTCACAGATAATATAAATTTATCAGAGACAAATAAATTACATTTATCACAGATAATTACATTACATTCATCATAGCTCAAATCAAAACAATTCATATCACAAAGTGTCACACATCAGGGATATCAAACAATTTCAAAGCATTCCATGCAATTCAAACACCCATAAGTAAGGTTAATTAATCATCTGATTAACTGAAGTCAAATTAATCACTTATGAATAAATTATTAATCCTAGTTAATTAATATTAATTGATTACAGATCATTGTTATTAATTAATCTTTAATCATTTATTAATTAACCATTAATAACAAATTAATTAACCTTTAATTTTTAATTAATGAACCTTTAATCATTAATTAATTATCCTTTAATCAATTTATTATCCTTTAATTAATTATCGTTAATTAATTACTTACATTAGTTTATTACTTCTCAATTAATTTTCATTCCTTAATCACCCTCATTAATTAAATTATCTTAATTAATTAATTATTCGTAGTTAATCACATTAATTAATTAGCCCTTAATTAATCATTAAGCAATCATCCTTTAGTTAATTAACTCTTTACTAATTTCATTAATTAAGTAATTATTCTTTGACTACCCATATTAATTAATCCTTCTTTACTTAATTAAGTAATTAACCCTTAATTACTCAATCATCCTTCAATTACTTTTATTAATTAATTAATCTTAGCTAATTAATTTTTCTCAAATTAATTACCTTAATTAATTAATCCCATAAATTAATTATACTTTAATTAATTTTTCTTTAATTATCAAGAAATTACAATCATTAATCATCTAATTATCATTAGATCTTTAATTAATAAACCTTGTACTTAATCAACATTAACACAAAGATTTCCTTAAGATATTAGGTTAATTAATCATTTCTACTTAATTAACTTTTAATTACATTTTTAATTAATCTTAAAATAATATTGCATAATTAAATAAACTTAATCATTTCAAAATAACTTACTTACACATTTGATAATTTTTTTTAAAACAATTGTTTTTAAAAGAAGGGGCAAAAAATTGTTTAAACTTGAATTTGTTTTAAAATTTGAAAGCTGTTTCCAAACAAACCTGAAGCAATTCCGAGTTCACCCCCGAGATAAGACCAGTTTCCCCCAAGTCTTCCCCGAGCCACCCTTTTTTTCTTTTGTTCTGATTTTTAAAGCTTTAAAATTTTTAAACTGTTAACCCACATAATTTCACCCGAGCATTTACACGAGCCAGCTTGCGAAACACTCGAGATTTACTTCGAGACAAATACCTGCCTTCCTCAAACCTAAACCACTAATACAACCTGACACCGTTCACATGCATAGTCGTCCCGATAATCTTCGATCGATGCCGCAACCTCTGACGAATCGTCGACAACCACCATCGACCACCAAAGCACCCAGAAACTCGAAATATTAATGAAATCACGATCGAGCTTCGTAACTCAACTGACATTAAAACTCGATCACCAAAAACCCTTCGCTTCGCCGCCACAGGCCATCAAAAGCCACGCAATAATGGCCGAAGATGCTCCGACCATCCACGAACTCTTTCCCCTTGGTCCGATCATCTGAAACCCCCCGACGATAACGCAGATTCCCCAAGAATCAGTTCGACAGAAAAACGAGTTTAAACCCTAAATCGATCCCAATCACCATCCATGATGAATTAAAAAATCATCTTGCATTTTTCTCGAGTTCAACGAACGTCCCAGTGTTAGGGATGCAGATTAAGGATCTTAAGGCAGAAATAACACTAGAGGGGGGTGAATAGTGTTTTAAAGAATACATGAACTATATGACTAAATTAAAACTTTCAACACAAATCTAAACAGAATTCTAACACACAATGATCACAGAACATATAACAAATGCAAGTAGTAAAGTAAAGCAAGTAAAAGGAAAGAACACACCGGATTTTATACTGGTTCGGAATCCTCCTACATCCAGTCCTGCACCAAGGCAATATCCTTGTACAGATTTTTATAAGCCAATATCCAAATTACAACCCTCAATTTCTAAGGCCTTGAGGAACCCTCCTATCTCCGAGTCTGGAGTAAACTCTCTTGATTTACGAGACACAAGATCACCCTAATACTTCTTAATAACAATCATTTTGAATGGATAGACTCTATGGACTTTTTGAATACAAATTAATCCTATAACTCTTAATAGCACTTTGATCTTTAGTAGAATGATGGAGAATCAAATAGAGAGAGTATCTAAATGATTTCCTATTGAGAATTTGGCAGAATGATGGCGCGATCTTAAAAATATGAAGTTTTATGGATATGGAATGGTGGAGAAGAAAGAGTGAAGAAAATAAGAAAGTAGTTGTTTCTAAAAAAATTCGTTTTGGAAGCCTTTATATTGATGCACAACAGTCATAACCATTGGTGAAAGGTTTTCGAATGAATGGACACTTCTTTTGAAATTGAATTTTGAATCCAACTGTCACCATGTCGAAATGGGGTATCCCCTTATGTCGACATCCCTTAGTTCAAAATTATAGAGATGTTGTTTTGTAAAGACAATTGAATTTAAAACAAGTTGAAACTTCTCTGAAGCAAGGTAAAGTGCTTAAACAATATTTTGAGATAGAGAATGAATATAAAACATTATTTTAAATATGTATATAATTGATATAGACCGTCAATTATATAAGTAATATTTAAAATCAGAATAAGTTTTGATGTTTTAAAAATAGAAGTTTTTAAAATCAGAATAGAGGAATATTTCAAGGCTAAAACAAAGTTTGAAAATATTTTTGAAAACATGATTTTGAAAGCTAAAACATTTTGAAAACAGATTTAAAAACATTTTGAAAAATCTGTTCAAACTGAAATTGCAAGAACCTTCCTACAGAGCTCCTCCATAGGACTCGAGAACTTGTACAAAGTAGTTTAAATGATTTTGATTTTCATGGGTTTGTAAGCCACTTGTCGTAGGTTTGTAAGTTACTTGTCGTGGGTTTGTAAGCCACTGGTTTCGATAGAAATTGGGTTCCATCCCAAAAGAAAATTAGAAGAAAGATGAGAGTGCTATTATGAAGTTTTAACAAAATACTAGACACTTACCTTGAGATCTTGAAATCTTGATTCTCTAGAGTCTTGAATCTTGAATCTCTAATCTTCATCTTGATGCTTGAGTCTTTATACTGATCAGTCTTCGATGATATCTGCATATACTTCCTATATATATATATATATGGAAATGTTAGTATATATTTTATAAAGTAAAGTGTAATAACTATATAAGGTTGTTGTCATCAAAACATCATCAACTCACTTCCTAACAATCTCCCCCCTTTTGATGATGACAACCTTTATTTATAAAATATTTTTACCATACCATAACTGGCCCTTACTCCGTGATTTCTTCTTAAAACTACAACTCCCCCTTACTCCATGACTCCCCCTTACACCAAGCACATATATTTTTATAACTTTCTCCCCCTTTGACATCAGCAAAAAGGAATAAAAGATTTACCTATTTTTAGATCCAAACTCCGATCGTCTTTCGATTCGAGAATAGCAGTGAAGCACAGATTTGAATTATCAGTTTTCTTTTCGTCATCACTGGATGAATCTGAATCGTCAAGAGTTGCTGCATATGCCTTCTTTCTTTTCCTTAGTTGCTTGTTTTTTGGTTGAAATGTATGTTTGTCTAGATATGGACAATCTATCTTGTAGTGCCCTGTTTTGTTGCAGTTGTAGCATCTATCACCATTGTTGTTGTTGTTGTGATTGTTGTTGTTCTCCGAAGTATTTCTGGAATTCCAATGATCATTTCTTTTAAAGTTATTCATCTTTCTATACTTCAGAAACTTTCTGAAATTTCTGGCCATGAAAGCAATTTCTTCATCACTATCTTGTTCTGAATCTTCAGTTGTTGCTTTGAATGCGATCGATTTCTTTTCCGTTGCCTTAGATTCTTTTCTCCCTTGTAGTTGAACTTCATAAGACATTAGATTACCGATTAACTCTTCGATCTTCATTTGACTAACATCATTTGCCTCTTCAATAGTAAGTGTCTTTTGATCCCATTCTCGAGTGAGTGAATTGAGCATCTTTCTGACTTGATCTTCTTCTGAGAAACCCTTTCCTAAAGCAATCAATGAATGTACAATATCTTGAAATCGACAATACATGTCGGAAATGGACTCATTTTCATGTATTTTAAACAATTGAAACTGGTTAGTTAATATAAAAAAATTAGTCTGTTTAACTTTGCTTGTTCCTTCATGAGTTACTTGCAAAGTTTTCTAGATTTCAAATGCAGACATACAAACAGAGACCCTATTAAACTCACTCCTATCTAGTGAACAAAATAGTATATTCATAGCCTTAGAATTGTTTTGTGCAACCGTCTTTTGCTCAGTAGTCCACTGGGCAAAATTAGTAGTTGGTTCAACATATTCAATTTGTGTCATATTCCAAGTATCTAAACTTATGGATTGTAAATAAATTTTCATCCTACATGCCCATATGCATAATTACTGCCATTAAAAAGTGGTGGTCTTACAGTAGACTGACCTTCTACAAATGAATTAGTGCTTGTGTTGACAGAAGTAGTGGTGATAGGAGTGACATTATTAGTGTGTTGTGCCATTAAAACTTTTCAAAATTTCAGATTATGAAAATAATGAAAACCAATGCTCTGATACCAATTGTTAGGGATGCGGATTAAGGATCTTAAGGCAGAAATAACACTAGAGGGGGGGGGGGGGTGAATAGTGTTTTAAAGAATATATGAACTATATGACTAAATTAAAACTTTCAACACAAATCTAAACAGAATTCTAACACAGAATGATCACAGAACATATAACAAATGCAAGTAGTAAAGTAAAGCAAGTAAAAGGAAAGAACACACTGGATTTTATACTGGTTCGGAATCCTCCTACATCCAGTCCTGCACCAAGGCAATATCCTTGTACAGATTTTTATAAGCCAATATCCAAATTACAACCCTCAATTTCTAAGGCCTTCAGGAACCCTCCTATCTCCGAGTCTGGGGTAAACTCTCTTGATTTACGGGACACAAGATCACCCTAATACTTCTTAATAACAATCCTTTTGAATGGATAGACTCTATGGACTTTTTGAATACAAATTAATCCTATAACTCTGAATAGCACTTTGAGAATGATGGAGAATCAAATAGAGAGAGTATCTAAATGATTTCCTATTGAGAATTTGGCAGAATAATGGCACGATCTTGATAATATGAAGTTTTATGGATATGGAATGGTGGAGAAGAAAGAGTGAAGAAAATAAGAAAGTAGTTGTTTTTAAAAAAATCCGTTTTGGAAGCCTTTATATAGATGCACAACAGTCATAACCATTGGCGAAAGATTTTCGAACGAATGGACACTTCTTTTGAAAATTGAATTTTGAATCCAACTGTCACCATGTCGACATGGGGTATCCCCTTATGTCGACATCCCTTAGTTCAAAATTATAGAGATGTTGTTTTGTAAAGACAATTGAATTTAAAACAAGTTGAAACTTCTCTGAAGCAAAGTAAGGTGTTTAAACAATATTTTGAGATAGGGAATGAATATAAAACATTATTTTAAATATATATATATATATATAATTGATATAGACCGTCAATTATATAAGTAATATTTAAAATCATAATAAGTTTTGATGTTTTAAAAATAGAAGTTTTTAAAATCAGAATAGAGGAATATTTCAAGGCTAAAACAAAGTTTGAAAATATTTTTGAAAATATATGATTTTGAAAGCTAAAACATTTTGAAAACAAATTTAAAAACATTTTGAAAAATCTATTCAAACTAAAATTGCAAGAACCTTCCTACAGAGCTCCTCCATAGGACTCGAGAACTTGTACAAAGTAGTTTAAATTATTTTGATTTTCGTGGTTTTGTAAGCCACTTGTCGTAGGTTTGTAAGTTACTTGTCGTGGGTTTGTAAGCCACTGGTTTCGATAGAAATTGGGTTCCATCCGAAAAGAAAATTGGAAGAAAGATGAGAGTGCTATTATGAAGTTTTAACAAAATACTAGACACTTATCTTGAGATCTTGAAATCTTGATTCTCTAGAGTCTTGAATCTTGAATCTCTAATCTTCATCTTGATGCTTGAGTCTTTATACTGATCAGTCTTCGATGATACCTGCATATACTTCCTATATACATACATACAGACATACATACATACATATATATATATATATATATATATATGGAAATGTTAGTATATATTTTATAAAGTAAAGTGTAATAACTATATAAGGTTGTTGTCATCAAAACATCATCAACTCAGTTTCTAACACCCAGCACCTCTGGAAACAAATCCGATTCCCAATCATGCACCGATCACCAGAATTTCATAAAAACCCACATTTCATTCATCTAGCAAATACGACCTCAATTCGAAACTAAAAATCCTAATTTTTGTTTTAAAAATCATTGTTTTCAAAATGCATTTGAATGATGTAAATGAATCTTGGATCCATGCAAGTTGAAATTTGGATAAATTTGAATTTACACCATTTTTCTTCTTCCAGACAACAACCCTTTCATATTATCTTGGAAATATATTTTTAAAATTAAGTTGTGAAGATTTTAAACATATTTTGTCTTAACATCACAAGCTATATAAAATTTGAGAGAGTGGAATTGAATTTTTGAACTAGATTAAACCCTATTAAATTTTAACAGGGGCATTTTTGCCTGTTTCCAGATATATGCACCGAGTTTATATATAAATATAGGCATAATTACATAACCATATCAGCATATTTCATTCATGACTTCCAAGATCACATGCAAACAAGATATTCAAACAGATCTAAGGGTTTAAGAGTGAGTTTACTCACCTGGATCAAAAGAAGATGAACAGAGCTCTTAATGTTGAAACAGCTTCAAAACTTTTAAAACTTGAATTGCTGGAATAAAATGTTTCTTTGATTTGAAAACTGGAATGCTGAAGATTGCTCGTTATTGAAACTGTTAAAGAAATAAGACTGCCTTGGTTTTGAACTTGCTTTGATTAAATCTCAGGTTTGCTTGTATTTAAAATTGAAGTTGCTTGCTTTTGAAAATATCAGGTTGAAGAATGAGTTCAGGCTTTGATTTTGATCTTTGAAAATGTACAGGTTTTTGGTTTGAAGAAAATGTTACAGGCTACTGGTTTTATTTTTTGGTTTGAGGAGTATAGATTTTTCAGATTTTATTTTGAGTTATTTTGTTACAGCTGCAATTTCTTAGCTTTGAATTGAAGAATAGAAAAGGAATTGAAGAGAAGAAAGGATACGTTTAAATAGGCTAAAATGATTAATTTAGAAATAAAAGAAAACAAAATTAAAAATGACACTTGTGCAAAATCTTAACATTTGTCATAAAATATTGTTAATTAGTTAACACTTGTTATTAAGGTGTCTTAATGTATTAACACTTGTCATTTAAGTAATATATGTTTATTTTTAAATGTTAATAAAAGCTTTTACTTAATTTATTAATTTACAAGTACTTATCTATATATAAATAAATTACTTTTAAAGAAAATATTATAAAACCAATTATATACAAAATAAAATCTTATTCGCATATTTTAAAATCCAAAACATTTTAAAATATCTACTTTTTTGAATTTCAAATTTAAATCCAAATTCAAATTCAAATTAAATTTAAAAAATCCAAATTAAAGTCAATTTATAACAACACATTCAATTTGAAAATAACAATTTCTATTTTTTTTAAATCTATTTATATAAAACAAACACATATTCTTATTTAATTTGAAAAACTCAAATTAATTCACAATTAAATTCACAATTAAAATATTATTCAAAATATTTATTTCTGAATTTCTAATTAGAAATTCTATTTTAAAATCATATTTATATAAATTTATAATAATAAATAAATAAATATCCATTTAATTTGGAAAATACAAAATAAATTCACAATTTTAACCCAAAATTTATATTAATTATCAATTCAAATTCGACTCAAAAACCGAGAATGTTACAGATTCCCCACCTTAAGGAAATTTTGTCCTCGAAATTTGTTAGGGGACAACAAAGAACAGATAAGATTTGTTTTTTTCCATATCAAACTGAATATTTATTTTGCATTTGGTTTACCAAATCAGAATATTATCAATAATTACGAGAAAGAACTCATCCACATCTCACAAGGTACTCGGGTCACTAGTTCTACGAAATATGCAGGGGCACTGGTTAGTTCGTAGGGATAACCAACCGTTTGTAGAACATATCGAGACCCCAAAGAACTGACAAATAGATTCAATCTTCTACAACTCTCAAACATTAGATATGGATTCCAAATTCAGGTTGGAATACTCCAAATTATATATTAACTTGTCCCACTTCAGACTTTGATCCTCAAAGAAATTACAATAGAATTTCTAATTTGGGTTTTAACCGAAATCGTTTTATTAATACAAATCTTCATATTTTATTAACCAATTTATTTTAATTTTGAAATTTCAAATTCATTGAAGTTAAAAACGAAAAGCTGATAAGGAACCGATGAAGAAATACGAAATAGGAACTTATCTACACGATTCGCAAGGCCATAACAACAACGAAGCTTCTCCCTCGAGCTGCCACGAAGATATCAGAGAATTTGAAATCGGATCAAAGAATATCGAGAAAAATTGATTCCTTGTTGTTGCAGGGTATCGACCAATTGTAGCCGTACTTCCCTGTCACATATCTCGTCCTCTTCTTGCACTCATACTCACTATCAGTGGAGAGTAAGAGAATTTACTGAGGCACACGGACGGATGTCTTAGGGATACTCGTTTTAGGGTATACTTCACCCTATCGCTAATGAGTTACCTAATGTGTTATACTCCTGAGCTAAAGTTTCAACCTTCAGCTCTGATACCAAAATGTCACGGCCTAGATTTCAGCATTCAAAAATCGACACCCGTACTTCACTTGTGCTCGAATGCCGTAGATTCAATCGTTGAAATCCGACTCATGCCGGAGCTTATAACACATTAAGTACAACAACATAGCGGAAGAAAATGAATAATATCATTGATACACAAAATTTTGATACAACACAATGATACGATTGACATCAGCATCAGACATACAAGATAACAGCGGAAGAAATAACTCCAAAAGATAATATCTTCAAATGTCCTTTAAGATAGATACTACAATTAACTACAACACAATTGCCAATGCTCCAAGACTAGAAAGACCCAAACCAAAAAGCAAGAACTACCATCAACACTGAAGTGAAGCAACTCGATACAAATGTCGTTGCCAATATCCAAAGATTGAATGCTATCGAATCTACACCTACTATTCGACTATCTGAAAAATCCAACTCTAGACCGCCCGTGTGGAAAATTGTAGGCACCCAGAGTTTAGGAGGGGAACAATAAACTCCGGATCAGTCATGGGACTACTATGAGAAAACAAAAACAGTTTATCTTATCAAAATTAAACAAATGAATTTAAAAGAAATCCACGATGCTTTTTGGAAAATGAAACTGCCATAAGGCCTCCCACCGCACACATAATGCAAACGTAGAATTGGATGCAATTTCTCCTTATGAAGTCAAATATGCTTGATACGCGAAAACCTTTTAATATTATTATTAGTGCATAGTGTAGAAAACCGTCTGAAAGTATAATATTAATCTTAGCCAGCATAGACATTTCGCACTTATGCTTACTATAACTACCATGTTCAATGGCAGGTTACCGCCACATTGCATGGCAGGTTATACAACTAAACCGTACAGGGCTCGTATTGTTTTGTTTGGATTTCCAACAAATGGTCGGGCAAAGGAACTTCCTACACAAAATGGAACGCCTTTCGAGGGACGTCCCCAAGAACCTAACCGGATCTCTGCCAACACATGGCTGGTTTACGTCTGTAGCTAGGTAACTACTGACACGAGAATGCCATCCCCCGGTCATTACCAACCTTTATCCGAGGTACCTCTATACCAACAACCACAAAGCAATAAGTTTGCAGCAACCATAAAGTTAAGTATTTGGGCTCCATACCATGTACCACTTATAATCCAGAAGGAAATGGACATACTCTCAGGGGGCGCTACCCCCAAATAACCTTACTGCAACGATTCCTGTTTCGACCATTACTGGGTTATGAGGCTTGATTGCACAAAGTTACGCTTTTTCACAAAGCCATGCTTCGAACAACAAATGATCAGCAGCACTTTATATGCCACATTACCAAATTGGAAATATATCACTAGTAACCATCAACTACATAACCTCTGAGCTCGTACGCCTCTGAGAAGGGTATTAAGCTAAGAGAATAAATTCTCCGCCACCAAACAGAAATGTATTTGATAGAAACTGGTTTTACATCTCAAAGTGTAATGTCAGACACACATCCATAAAAGTTTGTTCTGGATTCGAACAGAACCGAAGTCTCTTCAAAAAAGCCCTTACAATCCGGGCACCCTCAATCCCGGTCGGACTCCTCATCACATATGGAGATCTCTACACCAAAGCAACTCAGTGTACGGTTATCCTATCATTTTCGAAGACACACGGTCTTTATCACCGTCTTCATATGCTTTCCATTTCGTCGTATCACTATTCAGAATGAGTTGTATGACACAAAGTCCTCTCCCGGCTAAACTGAATAGTGAGCGCAATATTTTAATAATATATGGATATTGGGATCTCCGTTAAATCACAACTTATTACCCAAACCCTTTCTTTCAAATGGTTTAAGCAAATTACCATTTTCAAATCTATTAAACAAAAAGATTCACTTTACAAAGTTCACCAATCTTTCACAAAGATTCATTCACAATATTTAAAAAAAAGATCTATCTTTGAGATCCTCTTTTATTTGAAAACAAAGTTCACAAATATTTCACAAAATTCCTTCATAGCTTTCGAAATAATTCATTTCAAATCTTTTATACAAAAGATACACCTTTAAGATCCTCTTTAATTTCAAATAAGGTTCAACCATTTTTCACAAAGACTCATTCATAGCTTTCAAAACTATTTCAATTCCATTTCAAACTTAAAATCTTTCAACACAAATTGGAAATCCCTTCTTTATATGAAAGCTATTATTATTTGAAAACAAATAGATTTCGTTTCGGAAAAATCGAGTCAAATTTTGGACAAGTTATATCCTATAAAGTATAAAACTTGGGTTAAATTCAAATTCCCAAAACAATACTTTTAAAATGGTTTAAAACCCATATAAACACATTCTAACTTATATATCCTTTTTAAACCATAATTTCCAATCATAGAATTCAATTTCATATCTTGAATTCACATTTAAATCAAACTATTTAAATTTCAAAACTTTATCAAGTTATGCAAAATAACTTTTATCTTTAAAACTCCTTTTCAAAAGCTTTTCATATCTAACCCAATTCCATTTCCGAAACCATTTGGATTCAAAATTCAACTTTTAAAACCATTTTATTAAATTCAAATATCTGTGACTTAACCAATTTCTTTGTGCAAATCCATATTTTTGTGTGTATGGTGTAGTCCAGGAGTTTTGCACAATAGTGCAACAACATCAATCGTCACAGATTCAAGCACATCAATAGATAAGCGGTATAGTCTTATAACGCTTATCTTCATTCACAGATTCACAGATAATATAAATTTATCACAGATAAATAAATTACATTTATCACAGATAATTACATTACAGTCATTACAACTCAAATCAAAACAATTCATATCACAAATTGTCACATATCAGGGATATCAAACAATTTCAAAGCATTCAATGCAATTCAAACACCCATAAGTAAGGTTAATTAATCATTTGATTAACTGAAATCAAATTAATCACTTATGAATAAATTTTTAATCCTAGTTAATTAATATTAATTAAGTACAGATCATTTTGTTTAATTTTCTTTAATCATTTATTAATTAACCATTAATAATAAATTAATTAACCTTTAATTTTTAATTAATCAACCTTAATCATTAATTAATTATCCTTTAATTAATTATCCTTAATTAATTAATTACATTAATTTGTTACTCCTTAATTAATTAATTTACCTTAATGAATTATTCTTAATTAATCACATTCATTAATTAGCCCTTAATTAATTATTAAGCAATCATCCTTTTGTTAATTAACTCTTAACTAATTTCATTTATCAAGTAATTATTCTTTAATTACCCACATTAATTAATCCTTCTTTACTTAGTTAAGTAATTAACCCTTAATTACACATTCATCCTTTAATTACTTTTATTAATTAATTAATCTAAACTAATTAATTTTTCTGAAATTAATTACCTTAATTAATTAATCCCATAAATTAATTATACTTTAATTAATTTCTCTTTAATTATCAAGTAATTATAATCGTTAATCATTTAATTATCATTAAATATTTAAGTGATAAACCTTGTACTTAATCAGCATTAACACAAAGGTTTTCTTAAGATATTAAGGTTAATTAATCATTTCTCCTTAATTTACTTTTAATTACATTTTTAATTAATCTTAAAATAATATCACATAATTAAATAAACTTAATCATTTCAAAATAACTTACTTAAACATTTACTAATTTCATTTTTTAAATAAACAATTGTTTTTAAAAGAAGGAGCCAAAAATTGTTTAAACTTGAATTTGTTTTCAAATTTGAAAGCTATTTCCAAACAAACCCCAAGCAACTCCAAGTTCACCCCCGAGCCAAGACCAGTTTCCCCCGAGTCTTCCCCGAGCCACCCATTTTTTTCTTTTTTTTTGATTTTTAAAACTTTATAATTGTTAAACCTGTTAACCCACATAATTTCACCCAAGCATTTACTCGAGCCAGCTTGCGAAACACTCGGGATTTACTTCGAGACAAATACCTTCGTCCTCAAACCCAAACCACTAATACAACCTGACACCGTGCACACGCACAGTCGTCTCGACGATCTTCAATCGATGCCGCAACCTCTGACGGATCGACGACAACCACCATCGACCACCAAAACACCCAGAAACTCGAAATATTGACGAAATCACGATCGAGCTTCATAACCCAACTGACATTAAAACTCGACAACCCAAAACACCTTCGCTTCGCCGCCACAGGCCATCAGAAGCCACGCAATTATGGTCGAAGATGCTCCGCCCATCCGCGAACTCTTTTCCCTTGGTCCGATCATCTTAAACGCCCCGATGATAACGCAAATTCCCCGAGAATCAGTTCGAAAGAAAAACGAGTTTAAACCCTAAATCGATCCCAATCACAATCCATGATGAGGTACAAATAATCTCGCATTTTTCCCGAGTTCAGCTATCACCCCATCATCTCTGGAAACAAACTCGATACCCAATCATGCACCGATCACCAGAATTTCATAAAAACCCACATTCCGTTCATCTAGCAAATATGACCTCAATTCGAAACAAAAAATCCTGATTTTTTTTTAAAATCATTGTTTTCGAAATGAATTTGTATGATGTAAATGAATCTTGGATCCATGCAAGTTGACGTTTGGATAAATTTGAGTTTACACTGTTTTTCTTCTTCTAGACATCAACCCTTTCATATTATCTTGGAAATATATTTTTAAAATTAAGTTGTGGAGATTTTAAACATATTTTGTCTTAACATCACAAGCTATAGAGAATCTGAGAGAGTGGAATTGAATTTTTAAACTAGATTAAACCCTATTAAATTTTAATAGAGGCATTTATTCCTGTTTCCGGATATATGCACCGAGTTTATATATACATATAGGCATAATTTCATAACCATATCAGCCTATTTCATTCATGACTTCCAAGATCACATGCAAACAAGATATTCAAACAGATCTAAGGGTTTAAGAGTGAGTTTACTCACCTGGATCAAAAGAAGATGAACAGAGCTCTTAATGTTGAAACAACTTCAAAACTTTTAAAACTTGAATTGCTGGAATAAAATGTTTCTTTGATTTGAAAACTGGAATGCTGAAGATTGCTTGTTAATGAAACTGTTGAAGAAATGAGACTGCCTTGGTTTTGAACTTACTTTGATTAAATCTCAGGTTTGCTTGCATTTAAAATTGAAGTTGCTTGCTTTTGAAAATCTCAGGTTGAAGAATGAGTTCAGGCTTTGATTTTGATCTTTGAAAATGTACAGGTTTCAGGTTTGAAGAAAATGTTATAGGCTAGTGGTTTGATTTTCTGGTTTGAGGAGTATAGATTTTTCAGATTTTTTTTGGGTTATTTTGTTACAGCTGCAATTTCTTAGCTTTGAATTGAAGAATAGAAAAAGAATTGAAGAGAAGAAATGATATGTTTAAATAGGCTAAAATGATTAATTTAAAAATAAAAGAAAACAAAATCAAAAATGACACATGTACAAAATCTTAACATTTGTCATAAAATATTTTTAATTAGTTAACACTTGTTATTAAGCTGTCTTTATGTATTAACACTTTTCATTTAAGTAATTTATATTTATTTTTAAATGTTAAATAAAAGCTTTTACTTAATTTATTAATTTACAAATACTATATATATATAAATTAATTTTAAAGAAAATATTATAAAACCAGTTATATGCAAAATAAAATCTTATTCATATATTTTAAAATCCAAAACATTTTAAACTATCTACTTTTTTTTGAATTTCAAATTTAAATCCAAATTCAAATTAAATTTAAAAAATCCAAATTAAAGTTAATTTATAACAACACAATCAATTTGAAAATAATAATTTCTATTTATTTTTTAAATCTATTTACATAAAACAAACACATATTCTTATTTAATTTGAAAAATTCAAATTAATTCATAATTAAATTTATATTTAAAATATTATTCAAAATATTTATTTCTGAATTTCCAATTAGAAATTCTATTTTAAATTCATATTTATATACATTTATATTAATAAATAAACAAATATCTATTTAATTTGGAAATACGAAATAAATTCATAATTTTAACCCAAAATTTATTTTAATTATCAACTCAAATTCGACTCAAAAACCGGAATGTTACAAAAAATTATTAAAAGAATTTGTGTAAAGATTTAATTTGAAATTTCGAAGTTATAATCGATATATGTTTTGAATTATGGAAATTGGATTATTTTAAAGATTTGAATCTTAAATTTCGAATATTGAAGTTAAATTGATTTAAGTAATTTAAATTGTTGTATTGAGATTAGACTCAAATTTATATAAACGAAAATGGTTTTGAAATTTGATTTGAATTGAAACTTGAGCCACCAAATTAAGTCATTTGAATCGAAATCGAAATTGATTTAAGTTGATATCGAAATCAAATGAAATTGAACTTGAAAGGAATTGAGTTGAAACATTGGAAATTCAATTCATTTGTTTGGAATTTGGATTTGAACCCAGATTTGTTGAAAATGGAAAGAAACGGTTCTTTTGAAAATACGTTCACTTGATTTTGATTTGACTTACATGAGGATTTTTAGTCCTGACTCGAGTGTTTTTTTTATTACACGCGGATCAGACCGAGTTTTCATTTATCGAAGATAGTTATTCTGGAGGACGAAGACGAAGATTTGGTGTATCATATCTATTGGAATTTTTCCACGGCACTATTTCATTCTGTCTAGTAAAATTTTATAACTCTGATAATATTGTATAACTCTAATTTAAGTTGTAAATTGAATTGGGTATACATTGTAAACAACTTCATGAACTTTTATGTGATTATTATAGTTCCACTACGAGATTCTGTTGTAGTTTTTGTTGTAGTTTTTCTCTTATCCTTTTTGTTTCTTTAAATAAACCCATTGATAATCTACCTCTTAAATGGTTTGAGTTGGACATGTGTGTGTTATTGTCGACTTGAGCTGTCCAAAAAGGTGGGTCGTCACAGCATGTGTGTGTGTGTGTGTGTTTGCTTGCTGCTCCTAATATGCACTTCCTTATGCATGTTGTGTGTGTCCGAACTATGTATTTGACTTTTGTTTGTTATGCTTTCCCTTGTGTTAGTGTACACCTTCCTTGTTTGAGTTCGTTGTTGACTGTGTGCTTATACTTGGCATGTGTGTCTGAATATGTTCTCGAAATCTGAACAGCATTTGAAGCTTGCTTGTGCTTCCCTGACTTGGCTGTGTTGTTATATCTCTGAGTTGTGAACTTCTTTGGGTGAAGATCGTGTGCATGTGGTTTTGTGTGTCTTATGCACTTTCACTTGACCTTGATTCGTGTTTTTCTTGTGCACTTGCACTGTAAACTTGAACTTGAATTTATTTGCCTTAGCAGTGCATATGTGCACCTTGTATGACTTTCTTTATCTGGAACAGTTCTGATTTTGTTTTCTACACTATATTGAACTTAAAAAAAAATTGAGCTTGGCTTTGTGTACATTTCCGCTTGCTTCTGCACTTGTGCATTGTGTTGAGCCTTAAAGCATTTGAGCTTAACCTGAATGTTTGTAACGTGAATTTGATTTTAATGTGCTTTGTGTATGTATGCATTTTGATATATGCACATGTGCATATGCCTTGCTTTTTGAAAATAAAGTGCTGTTTATTTTAAGTTGCTTAGCCTTAACGTATGTGCAGTGATACATTTAGCATGTCTTAAGTTGCTCGTGAACATTATTGACTTGATTTTAAATTTTTATCATACACAAACATGGTTTACTGGTCCTTACATGTACCTATTGTACTAGTCCTTATTTGTTATTTTTGGTTCCTCTCTAAAATATGAAGAGAGAAAAACCAATAAACAGAGCCAGTGTTGAATTTAAATAAATTTATATTTTTGTAGTTTCAACTTGTTCCATTTTGTTTGTTACTACACTGTTATTTGTAAGGTAAAACAAACTTCCGTCTGAATGAAGGATAGAGCAAAAAGATATAAAAATTGTTTTTAGTGAAGAATATAGTGATTAGAAAATTTGTATGTGAAAGAGTGTTGTATATGAGAGGGTAAAAATTGTTGTATATAAATAGTGTATATAATATTTTATGGAAATATTGTATTAAATCTTATGGAAGCTTGTGTTATAATTGTGTGTTTTATTAGAATTTATTGAAATAAAATATTTATTTTTTTATTTCATTCTATGATATTATAATGGTACTACAATGAACACATTTGAAAAGTGTGTAAGTGTGTGTGTGTGTTTATTGTCATCAAACAAAAATCATAAACTACTATATCCTACAAAAATCATAAATAACTATATCAAATGAGAACATATATTAAGATTTTGTAACAAAAAATGTGTTTGATGTGCGGTGATCATGCTCCCCTTATTTAAATACTCCCTTACAATGATGCATGTATAAGAAAACAAAAAAACTAATTCCAAAGAGAAAAAACATAGGTGTCATAAGATGTATCATTATTGCCTAGATTCCAAAGGAAAAATAAAAACAAATCTTAAATATCAGCAAGGTTATTACTAAATCGTCAAAATATTAATATATCTCCCTCTTTTGTTATCATCAAAAATTAAAATAATAATCAATATAGTGGCAGTTTTTGATTAACAATGTAAACCTTATGGAGGTAAGAGTATTAAAAAATTTAATCAATCAAACAAAAATCATACTATTTTATTAATTAGACATATATCCCATTTTAGAGTGATGATTGGATTATGTTTTGGGGAGAATTTTATATATTGGCAATAGTGTGCTATTTTTTGATAAAGGAGAATTCTTAAACATAAATTAAGAAAAGTAAAACAAAGAATGTTAAGAAATTTCTAACTATGCATAACCGTTAGGACTTTAAATGAAGTTGGTAGTTACTTAAAGAAAGATGTCAAACATTTTCTAACCGTGCCTAGTCGTTAGGAATTTTAAATAAGGTTAGAAGTTACTTGAATATTTATCCCTCTCTTATATATGTATTTCATTCATGCATAACTGCAAGAACCTTTAAATGAGAATGGAAGCAAATATCTGGAGATTAAAGTTGTTCATCCATGCATAACCGTAAGGACTTTTAAATGACAGTGAATTCTTTGAGATATAATTATTTAAATTACGTTAAATAATATAAGATAGAATTATTTAAATCACGTTAAATAATATAATTCCTCATTTTTCGAAATACTAACTTCTGCACACTATATTAAATTTTGATGTATGGATTATAAGAAGGATTATAGAAATAGAAATGATCATGGAATATGTACTAACTGAAATACACTGTAAAAATCGTTCAATTTTCTAGAAATTTTAACATATCTTTACTTTAGTTATCAAATATAATTTAATCACCACCCATCACTTTCTCAATCACTATTAATAATTTTTAATAGATTTTAAAATTTTTAAAGCAGTCAAGCATCATCTCTTCTAAAGAAAACTCCTTACTAGAAAAACCAAAAATCAAAAATTGAAATGAAAAGGAGATTAGAAAACTCCAAGTCATTAATAAAATTCCCAAATCTAATCGAAGTTATTTCAATCCATTTTCTGGAATAGATTTTGTGATAATGTCTTCTAATTGAAAATCGGTTGAAATAAATTCAATGCAATATGATCGTCAATGAAGTGATGTCTTGCATCAATGTGTTTAGTGTGAGAGTGATCCATATTGATAATGTTTAGCGTGAAATATAAGAATCATCAAGCAAGTACACTATGTACTCCTCAATATCAATCGAGTTATTTCAAAAATTCAAAAAAATTCAGCAAAGTCATCTATGTCAAACAAGGATAAAGCCATTTGCATCGAACAAAGACACATATAACTAAAAATTCTTTGACAAATGATTTGTTAGTCGAACATTAAAGGCAATGAAAGTAATTATTTTATATAGCAACTGATCATTATTGTTTTGAAAATTCAATCCATTTGAAACCACTATGTAAAACTTTAAGTTCATAATTAGATTTAGTATTAAACTTGAATATTTAGAAATTCAATATTTCTGTTCAACAAAATTAGTTTCAAGTCGAAAAGATAAGTTAAACAAGATTTATGCCTGAAATACTACAACTTGTTTACATAAATCAGAAACACTTTTCAAGTAATGTGCTATATGATTACTATTTACAAGGTTTTATAAAACGAATCAGAAAACAATCAACACTAGTGTTGTAGTGTTATCAGTTAGCATTTCAATACTTCAAGAATATCAAAATTCAGATTAAGTGTTTAAGATATGATCGATTTACTATAGCTGTTTTAGAAAGTTTTGCAATAATTTTCAAACAATATACTGAATGAGTTGTAGTTTTCCATTGGTTAAAGTTCAAATTCTTAGAAACAAAAAATATAAATATATAATATTTATCTATTTTCAAGAACATCTTGAATTTTGCAAATTGGAGTTTCAGGGCTCAAGGTATGTCAATTTTACTATAGTAGTGTTAGAAAATAATATCTAACAATAAGGAGAGGAAATTGAAAAGTAGCGTTTAGAGATCGTATGTTCACATACCTTTGGAGTCGTATTCTTGTTCACCATTAATATATAGATCTCCATTTCATTTTTCCAGGCAAAGGAACACTGAAGAAATTGCTCATCAACCATACATAGAACAAATCGAAGTCTGCCACAATCATAGTTGTTCCTTAGCTCGTTTTTGTACTTAAATGTTAGAAGAAGAGAGTGACCTAGAAAAGAATGTAGGGCCACTTTATTTTACGTTCAGAATCTTAGTACCCAAATTTGTTTATATAGCAACCATTCGTATTAACAATTGTACCTTGGAAATCCAAAATTGTTTGAATTTAATAAAATTTACATTTGTACCTTATGGAATGTTCAACGATTTTATGTTTGTTTCGATTCCCACATTTATTTTATTCATGTCCAATTTTTTTCACAAACTAAACACTTAGAAAATTCTCTATGACATTTGATATTATCATAATTCTTTCTCTTAACTTGTTTAACTCTATCATATCAAAGTATTTTTCTGTTATTGGTGATAGTCTAACTACCTAAAAACATATTTAGTGATTTTTCTCCTCTAGAAAATATTCCTATTGTAAATTCAAGCTGTTGAACCTTTGATCGAAGAGCAATGTTTTCATTCAAAAATGAGGTGCATCTTTTGATGAATTTTTTTGTTTTTGTGTCATCTTTGTTTTTCAGAGTCAAAATTTCATTTTTTTATTATTTCAATTTTTGTCTTAGACCTATTTATTTCTTCCTTTAGAGACTGACACTTGTCACATTCCAAGTTAAATATTCCATTGTTTTGAATCATCGGTTCCAACTCATTATCTATACCAAGTTGATTATTTCTCTTAGATTCTAGTTTATTATATTTTTCTTTAAGTCTATAATGATTTTATACCAAAAGTAAATCAATATGGCATAAGTGTGCTACCTCATTAGGTTCATCGTTGCTATCATTTGATTCTACCATTACACAAAAATTCGCCTCTTTCTTCTCACTATCAGTGTTCACCTCCTCTTCTTCTTCACTATGATTCCAAGTGGCTATGAAACTCCTTCTCTTCTTCTTCTTCCCTTTGTTGAGTTGATTCGGCGAACAATTTGGTTAGTTGTAACCTGGCTTCTTATATCTATGATATATGATTTCTTTCTCAGAGTCATCCAATACTTTGGCACCGTTGGTTTATATTCATTGGTTTATTGCTGGATTTCCATGCTTTCTACTCCACATTTTGAATCACTTCTCAATAGTGCTAGCTCAGCTGCAGCATAATCTTCTTCCTTGTTATTGGTTGTACATTTTAAGGCAATTAATTTCCTTTTCAAATCTCCACTTTCATGATCTTTCCTGACTTTCAGCTCCATCTCACATGTGATGAGATTTCCAATTAGTTCCTCTAACTTAAGCGGTTTTAAGTCTTTGCATTCCTAAATTGCTGTCACTTTGCTTCAAATCTTCTTAGGAGGATTCTCAAATTTTTTTTGAACCATCTCCAATTCTGTGTAAGCTTTTCCTAGCATTTTGGATTTGAATACTATATTTGAAAATCATCCGTACATTTCCTTTATATTTTCCTCTTTTGTCATTACAAAATTCTCATATTCTTTGCTAAGCGTGACTATACGAGATTCCTTGACCTATGATGTACCTTCATGAGTCACGTCAATCATATGCCAAATTTTCGACACAGTTGCACAACGAAGAACATGATTATATTCTATTTTATCTAAAGCACAAATAATAGAGTTTGCAGCTTTAGCATTTGAAAAGATAGAGACTAAGTTGAGGATAGGCGAGGATGGTCATGAAGGCTCGAGGATAGGAATTGTTAGCCTCTCCTGATCCAGGATATGGATAGGAAAAGCACATGTAGACTAGGGGCAATTGGATAATTAGTCTTATGATATTTCTATCCCATTGGTGCTCGCACACTGATATTGAAAGTGCTAAGTCCCGTGAATATGAGCAAGCATGAAGCAAAACTGTATAGAAAAGAGAATAAACATTCTAGTTACAACATCACAATCATGGGAGCAATGAGGAACTCAGAATATGCAGGATTAGTGACTAGTCAAGTGAAATTGACCGAACAAGCATCAATAAACACGGAGTTGGTTGAGTGTTGGTCCTAGCCTGCTAAACATGTCGCTTTAGTGAAAATAGACAGGACTAAGGGTGGAATACAACTAAAGAAATCGCAAGAATATTATTTATATGCATAAAGTTGCAGTAAATAAGCACATTGCATATGCATATATAATAAGGAAAGTTGCAGTATAAGTAGTTATATTATATACACAGGCAGTTATAAAAATAGGTAATGTATAAAAGTGCAGAAAAGTAAATGGAGCAAAGATTAAAAGACAAATGTGGACTTTTCATTTCTTCAATTCTTATATACAAAATAAAGTGGGGCCACTCCCATACAAACACAGCCTGTTTATCACAAAAAAACAAAAGGTATAGACGGTATGACAAAACAAAACCTACAAGCTAGCAAGCTCTAGGATCCCCTACTTCCTCTTCTCTTTCTTTCCACCCTTGCTATCAGAACTGCCAGGACGCATCTTGGGCTTTAGCTCATCCTTGATTATCCTTCTTTTAGGAGTGTCACACCACTACAATAAATTTTATTTTGGCGACGCACCAAAAATGCTACCAAAACTTATGGCAGCGTTTTGATAAACATCATGATATAGCCCGTGACTAAAAATACATGTTTTTTAGTTGCATTTATATAAACGCCACTATAAATATCTTTAATGCAGAATTTCAAAAACGCCGCTAATAAAATTTATTACAGCATTACTTAAACACCGCTAAAAATCGTTGTTTTATCATAAACTATTTTGGTAGCATTTTCTAAACGCTGTATTTTAGGGCGCAACTTATAGCCAAACTCTGCGGCTGCATTTATTAAACGCTACATATTAATTTTGTGTGATGGATTTTTCTTCCGCTACCATATCTTTAGGATTTGGCCATATTTTCTCTCTATAGCGTTTTCAAAATGCTGCTACAAATCTTTCGCCCTCCAATTCAATTAGTTCATTGCTTATATTATAATATATACATAATCACATACACAGTTAAACATAAACATATTCAACAACCACAAAATACATAAGCACACACATTTAAACATAAACACATTCAAAGAACCACAAAATGCATAAAAAAATTGCACTAACATAAACACAACTAGTTCATAACCAAACTGTAGTTTCAAGACAAGAAGTTAACCTTACATATAGTTACACAACCGAACTACGATATACTACGTTGTAGTTAAAGTACCATAGACGGTTAAGCTAAGCAAGTACAATAAACAACTGAACTACTTAATAAACAACTAGTGCTGTTGGTGCTCATTTCTTCAGAAATGATGATCTACCTTTAAAAAAATAACCAACAATTAGATTCAAGTTATAATCAATACCGAAACTTTATCCAAATATGATATTGCAAATGTGTATTGTGACATTGCAAATGTGATACCCGAAGCTTCATCCAAAATATCAGCAGCAAGTCATTATCTGCATAACAAAACCAAAATATAATAGGTCAAACACAAATGGCATGCATTCAATGATGAGAATAACATAAAGGGCATGCCAAACAGTAACATTAAGCATAAAAATATTATAAGAGGCGTTAAAACATGACAATGACCATATAATAGTTCACATGCTCGTCTGCAAACAGTACTGATATTTTAAGGTCAAGCTTAAATTATGGACCAGTGGTATCAATTATCATCTTTTCATTTTTCACATGCTCTTCGTTTTCTGCTCGAACATATAGACCTGAAAAGGTATATGGTGCATATCAAAATTAGTACCTATTGTACACATAATCCTGAACTATAAATTTGGTGTAATTTTGGAAGTTTTGATATAAATTAAGCTTTGTATTAAGTGCATCATGATGAAAGTGCTTAAATTAAATGAGAATTAGTTATAGATAACTAGGGTATTTGTAATTATTTCTGACTTAAACCCGTCGTATATAGAGCTTGCTGTGCCAAAAAACAATAATTTATATAGCTTAATTACCGTGCATCTTATCACATCCCCACGAATTTACATATGCGCACACACTTCAGATTTCAGACTAATAGTATTCTCTAGCATTTTAGACTGCATTAAGTAAGTGGGAAATCATATATTGCTTGGCTATGGTAATTGGTCAAATGGTTTTCAGGAAGTTCAAAATTTTAAATTTTAGGCTACACATAGTAAAAAATGCTGTTATAATCGAATAACATTATGTCAAACTATACGTGAAAAACAAAAATTCAGGAGGAAGCACATATCAAATTATTAACGCATCCCTCGTTTTACACTATTCCGTGCTTTTTGACTAAATATACTTTGGGAATGCTTACCTAGTCCATACATAACGTACCAATTTGAAGTTCACATCCTATAGAATAATCTGATACCAATTGATCTGCAATGCGTCGATGTTGTAGTGTGTTTTCTGTTTGCAATACTTTGGTAACAAAGAAATAACAAGCATTGCACATACAGAATGCGTCAGCTCCTATCACTCAATTGGCACTATTACCTAACTAGGGGAAATGCTCACAATTTTAACTTTCAAACCTAACTTAGCTACAACATGACTCGAACATACATAAATCCTCTTTGAGCTCTTCTACAACCTAAAACTATCACCTTCAACACCCCCACCATTGTCGATAACCATCATTCCACCATAAAATATACAACAAAATATTTCCTCTTCCTTGACTCACAAAAAACATCAAATTTCTCTTCAACGCCTCCTTCCACCAAACTTCTGTATCATCACAGACCCAATCACGTTTCTACCATCAATACATTCGCAACCTAATAGCCACTTCCACAACTCACGACCTCACCTATCTTCCCTTCCTTCAAACCACAACACTCACACACTCCACTTAGCAACCAATTAACAAAAAAAAATTGACTGTCACCAACTTCTACAGCTCCAAACTAACCCCTGAACTTCAATATGTGCTTTTACGTAGTACAAATTCATTATCTTAAGCGTGTTCTATTTATAACCTGTCATATAAACTTTTTATGTTTCTTTGGTTAATTTGTACCATAATTTTCCACTTATTTTTCATCTTCATATGTTGATGAAGCAAACGACATCCAACATGATCATTTCTTACAATTTCTAAGCTAATCACGACTGATTATAAGGTAAGTATCCATTATGCACTTTGTACCTCTGCCATTAACCACATATATAAGTTGTAACCATATGTTAATTAAACTTTATGACATTAAGTTCTTTTTAATCAACTTTTCAGTGTATTCCTGCACTTAAAAGAATTTTTTCTGTCAAAATTATGTTTTCAAACATTGCCTACATATACTGTCAGAAAATTATTTACTTTGATAAAGTATGGCCTAAGTTCATACTCCTCTCATTTCTGAACATTCAATTTAATGACTTCATAATATTATAAAGCAATATTATGACATAAACTGATAGGAACCAAAATATTTCAATTACATACAGAATTGCATACCTTTCATTATGTTTACTTAATCACTTTTCCAATTGGTCAGGCTATGGGAACGCCAAAGGCATCCTCCATGTACGTCAAATCGGATGTGGGTCTCCATAGCTCTGCATTCAATACTCTTACTGTTTCAACCCAAAATTAATAGCATCGTGTCCCAGTGGATGACAATGAACCATCGATATCGGATCGGTTGAAGCGATGCTTCCTTCAGCTACTACTTTATTGGTTCCACCCACATCGATTAGCTTGCATTTATCATCTTTTACCAACTTCGCAATTGGATGGAAAAAAGAGAGATTATTATGCAGAATACACACACATAAATACTGAATATATATGCGATATTTATATACATACACATAAATACTGAACATAAGTACGTCGACACATAATAACCATAATTATATTAATCATAAATGGTAAAAAGAAGAACTCGCCCGCATTCCATCATTCATCGTGTATACTTAAGTTTGAAACCAACAATAAACATGAACCACTTATATTATAATCATGTTGCCACTTCACAAAAAGATTAGGAACGAAGTTGGAATCGTAAACTATATTGAACATCATTAAAAGCTATATATTTTAACATTATATCTTGAGCAGACAAAGCCATAAAATTGCAAAAATTGTGGAACTGAAGCCAAATTAATAAGAAAGCCAACACATTAAATGAAACCAAATTAAAAATGATGAACAAACAAAATAAATATACCATGATCAAAAATAAAGTTAACTCGAAAAGTAGATGTAAAAACCAGTAACATAAACATGAAATCAAACAAAATCATCATTACTATATAGGCAAACATTAAATGAAATAATTAAATTGAACTTATTGTATATAAACATGAAAGCATAACAAAATATAAATTTCAGAATATATACTTAAACGTTCTTGTGTATGTTTCTTAACGAATGCGGGTGTGATATCAGGGGAGAATGTTCACAATTTACAATCACGTTTAGATTTTCATTATCAACTTCAACTTTTGATTTTAGCCATGCTATTTTCATACTGACTGCATCTATAATGCACGACATATCAAATGTGGGTTGCCACAAGTAAGCATCTTCAATTATTACATTGTCCACTCAAATCACAACGGCATACTGACCAAGCGGAATACCATTGACAATATGTTGAGGATCTCTGGCGTAGATTCTTCCTTTGGAAACTACCCCCTCACCCTCATTCCAACCATAAATCTTGCATTTGTCATCTTTGGCACTGTTGTTACTCTAAAAAGGAGAAGTGTAAATCAAGAGTTTAGTGATTAAGTGAAAATATTGTACATGGCATATTTCTAAATTAAATTTGTAGAAGACTTATGAAATTTTTGTGAATTGTAAAATTTACTCTGCTGATTTCATTCAAGCGTGCTCGCAGTGCCCTCTTTGTGCAAGTAGATGGCCATGCTACTGCCTTATTCTTAGCGTTTGCTAATACTATCATTTCTAGTGTAGGCCTCTATAAATAAATATTTGGTTTTTCAACGCCCACAGCATTTGGTCCAAGATGAATGCCATTGACTACCTCATTTGGGTCCTCGGACAACACTCTCTCACTGGCAACAAATCCAGAGGTTCCATCCCAATTATACACTGAACATACGTTGTTATTGCTCTATAATTATTCAGCCGAAAATTATATCAATTACTGGATCAAAAACTAAAATCCAAATGTTATTTCTGGAGTAATATAATTATTAGTTTTACTAATTTAGACGTGCTCCCTTCTTTTGAACTATCTTTACCTTTCAAACTTTCTTTACCCTACAGTAAAGTAGTAATGTTACCACACTTTAATCTTAGGATAACTAAAGTGGATATGCACAATTAAATCACACATAGCTCACATTTGTACACCACTGTACATGTGAGTCTGTGTACAAAATCACAATTAAATCACAAATAGCAAAGAAGCAGTAGCTGTGACTCCATGTACACCATTGTACATGTATTACAATAAAACTACACCCATAAGCCAAATAAAACCATAATCTTTATCAGATCGTAGTTATAGAGTTTTCAAAATATATTATCTAAACATGACCCAAATAAAAAATACTGCTAATTTTTATACTGCAATTTTAAGCACTGCAAACAGAAAGAAAGCACTGTAAAATTAAGCACCGCATCTTAAATTTGTCAGACGTTGAAATATCCCTTATTTTACATTTTACATATGTAAATTACTTTTAAAAGTTTACCTTCTAGCCCACCAGCATCTGTACCATACTCTTCAATTCTGCTATTTTCTATTGATATTGAGATCTTGTATATATTGGGACTTGGCCACGGCTACCTTAGTTAAGGTACTACCCCTCCCGGTGCCCTTAACCGTCCTGGTTTATCTTGTCCCAATACATATGCAAGAACATCTCCGTTGACATTCTGTGACGAGTTGGCCTATGATAGGCCACCAATTTTTTAATCTCCACCTACATAATAAATACATACGGATAATGTACGATGGTAAAAGTATCATAGTATTGGAAAACTTTTCATATACCAAGAAAAAAATTATTACAGTAGTTTTTGCAGCTTCTGGGGTCACTGGTTCATCATTTTTTAACGTGAGATTCAACCCAAACATCAGCTTCAGTTACGGTCGATGGATATAGACTTTCTTTTTTCTAAATTTAGGATAACATTAAATAAATAAATTGACAAGTAGTGCTGTGTTTAATTAACTAACCATGTTATCGGCCAATCTTGCCATTCCCCTACATCTAGATGTGTGTGGAAGTTGTTTATTCCAAAGGGTCGAATATTTCTCGCTTCGTTCTGAAATTATTAGAAGGTGTTAGAATTTAGTGACCGTTGGTAAGCTAGCTTGCTTAAATTGATTTGATTGTTACATACAAGCTATACAACAATTAACTGTACGTAGGAAATTGGTGGTTCAATTTTTGAATATGTATTATTATATTTCTTGATATCAATAATGTTATATGTTGCTTTACATTCAACATATGAATAAAAAATATCTTAATGTTACCTTAAACTCTGGACTAGTTTTCGTCTTCACAAATTTTCTGCATTCGTTCATGCTTTTGATGTTGGTAGGTTTTAGTTTCAATCTGTCCTCTTCGTTCTCCGCTTTATTTGATTTTGGAACCAACTTGCTTTTCGGGGACCTCTAAATTGCTCTCATTTGTTGAAATACGACTTTTCTTTGCCAATCCTCTACCAATTTAAATCGAATCTGCAACAATACATGAAAACATGATATTAACACTAGAACACATGATATTAACAATAACTATTTGCCAAAGCTTTGCGTTGTTGTAAAACTGTTACTGTATACTATAGTGGGATGAAAGAATAAATTATAGTTGGGGCTCGTGAAAAAAAATAAATTATAGTTAGAATGCTCATGGATCTCTGCTAATGCTTGTAAAACTGTTATTGTATTCAGTGTTGCATCAGGCACATTTATGGAAAATAATAGTAGCTTTTAGTTCTAATTCATTTCTTTTTTATATTACTATGGTTGTATAACTTTAAATTACTAACACTAATATCAAAGACAGTTGCATAAATCTATGTTTTACCTAATTATTGATCACATGTCAACAGAATATTTTGTTAATTCAATGTTGAAATGTATATGTTTTTGAATTTGACATTAAAAAGGTATAGGCATCAAATGCAATAATCTTTTGGTAGTTCACAATAAAATTTAAATGCCTAATATAGGAATGGATTCAACCACAGAGATACCGGTAAATTGGTACACAAAAATAGAAGTAATAAACCGATCTATTCTACTCTTAAAAAGAAAAAGTGTTGGCAATTCAAAAGTTATCTTAATAAGTGTAATTATTTGCTTTCCACGCCTGAATTGATTGCCATAAAACAACTTTTAACTCATCGCATTGAATCCCCCAATCATCACGTGTGTCCTGCACAAGCGGTCCAAGAAAGGAGGGTAAACGTACTGACCCTAGCCCTATTGGTATGCCTACTTCAATGAAATCAACTTCAGTTCGATCATGAATGTTTAATGTGAGTTTTTTTTTCTTTTGTTGGACCTCTATTGCCTCTTTTCCAAGATGTACTTGTAGTTTTAGCTTCACTTGATCTCCTAATCTCCATCTCAGTATCATTGGTTTGATCAAAATGGAACTCATTTTCTGAGCGGAGTCTTTGTCTTCATTGTCTTCATCGCAAGCACCGGCTCACTTACTAGCATTAACTTCTCGTTCTTGGCCTTCACTATAAGCACTGACTGGCTTGTTAGCATTGAATTCTTGTTCTTGACCTTCATTGCAAACATTGGCTGGCTTCTTACATTTGCCATTTAAATTATACTTCTGCTTTGAATTAAACTTCTGTGATTCCTCTTCGGTCTTTCTTTGGTTGCGAGTACATACAAGGCTTGGAAACATCTCTTTTCTGCAAATGAAACAAAATAGGTAATGTTTAGATTTATGATAGAAAAGAAAATAGACCATAAAATATAAATTAGTTCAGTGAATCTAAAGGCACCTTAAAATTAATTCATAAATAAAAAATTTGACAGTGAGCATAATATCCATGTGCTTGTAAAATAAGAGCTAATATCTTTTACATTAGTGATATCACTTATATGTAATGAACATTTTTAGGCGCCAAAACATTGTCATGAATAGGTATTTTTGACTTAAGGATTAAAATGCAGGTACATGTAGAGAATATAATATAATCAAGTCATATTTATACTTAATATGAGGATTAAATATGACTTAAGGATTCAAATGCAGGTATACATGGAGAATATATTATAATCAAGTCATGTTTATACTTCAAAATAGTTCATCACGTGACTAACCTATTTAATATAACAAAAATTAACCGTATAATTATGCTTAAGTATATATATATGCGACGCATAAATTTATGATAAGATCTGATAGCCAGTAAAGAACTATGAAAGAAGACAAAGGAGTGCATTTATATTTTAAAAACAAAATAATTTAAGAATTATCTAAATTCTATAACTTATGACTTGGGATCTATTGTTATTTTGTTGTGGATATATGTAATTATATAATGGTCTTTTAAAAAATATTTATAAATTATCAACATATATCATTGACTAATATAAATTTCTTATTAAAATTGGCCTTGGTCAAATGCAATAAGTGTAGCCAATATATAGTACTATATTTAGATGCTAACAATCATATGATGCTGAATAATACAATTTAAAAAAAGCTTATATCCACATAATATGATAAATACTCAATATGGTATGCATCATCAACTATGTTAGAGTTGTGAAATGGAAAACATTAATTGCTAAGGTACAAACATGATTGAGCAAAACTGCAACATGCATCTATTTATGTTAATTGAGAAAAACATTAATTGCTAAGGTATAAACATGATTGGACATTCACGTTTTTTTCCTATACTTACAGCCATAATATAGCCAATGACGCGAGTGGAGATATAGCCAATGACACGAGTAACACGAATAATAATCAATACAATTAAAGTCAAATCAACAACCACAATATAGAAAGTGACACGAGTGGAGATATGTAAAGGAATGCATTAATATAGAAACAACTAATATATATATAATAACAGTGCAGATGAACAACATTCACTAAAGAAAATTAATACAAGTTCAAGTGAATTTCTAAATTGCCTAGATTTATACTATCATAAATTAATAATCATGTTCAAGTAGAACATTTAATCTACTCAAGTATGCCTTCGCAATCCTCCCTAACATAGCTAACATCTTTATTATCCATTTCGGTTATTTCGCAATCTTCCACGACTTGAATATCTTCCCCAACACAATCACGTGACTCTAAATCATCAAAACTTCTTAATGGTGCTTTCATTACAACATACCAATTAGAAACATCATTTTCTCTTGAATAAAATACTTGTCTTGCTTGAGATGCAAGTATGTATGGATCTTTTGAAAACGATGCTTGATGTAAATTAACAAGAGTGAACCCATCATCAACTTTTACTCCATTTCCTATATACGTCCAACGACACTTGAAATAGGAATGTAAAACAAATGATAATCTAATAAAATTACATCCGTCAATATTCCATAATAAGAGACCACATAAACCACTTGGGACATATCTTTTGCACTTGCTTTGCACATAGTGGTTGCATCAAAAGTCACCCTATAGTTATAGGTTTCTCTCCCTGCATCTTTTATACGAAAACGTTACCCATTGATGATATATCTTTTATAAGACATGACATTATTTTTTCGGACCAAAAGCAATCCATCTTAACATGGCATTATGATCCTTGGAGGTAATAGGTATCTACAACAAATTCCATTTGGTAGGTATATTTTAGAGTAATATTAGTAGTCAAATGAGAATATATTTGGAATCTAACCTACCTTTCTTTTCATCCAATCAGTAAAAAAAAAATTGTATGTGTTTCCCAAAGCAAGGTCGAATTTTTTCTCGTGCACTGGTATGAATATTCTAATTCCTCAAAATGAAAACAAGTATAGAACAAGTGTTTTTAAGTTATATTTAGCATTACAAACACATCAAAATAATTAAAACAATGTAACATAAACTTACTATATAAATGGTTCCACCATTGCCATATTCATTAATATGGCTAAATGAGCACTTTCTTTCTCATTAACTGACAATGTAACTGTCTTGGACATTGAAATCGAATGTCCCTCGAGTATCACACTACTCTCAGAATCTTCATTTCGAGCGTCTTTCCCCTCTATATGTCCTGTTTTTTTTTAATTCTTTGAAAAACATCATGGATTCTTCTGCAAGATAGGATTCTGCAATACGTTCCTTTAGCCGTGCATAGTTTCGTACATAATCTTTAAGTGTCTTCATATATCTTTCGAATGGGTATATCCAATGAAAATGAACCGGTCCACAATTAGTGCTTATTTTCCAAGATGAATTTACATATGTAACATTATATCAAAAAGATGGTGGAAAAAATTTCTTGAGCTCACATAATTTGTTCAAAAAAGAACATAAGAAAATTACTGCTTTTCTTGCCCTCTTTAACATTAATCCTCTCGATGCTACTAGCAATAATTTTTGCATTAGTACATAATAATCATGTGATTTCAATCCACTAGTTTTGCAATCCTATAACCAAAACCGATTCTTCAAATTTGAACAGTAGCCATCTAGCCCTTTGAAATTGTATAATCTTTTGCAAAATATTTTCCTCTCGGAATTTGACAACATGTATGGAGCTGGTGGACGATATGTTTTATCCCCACGAGATTGTGCATGAAGCTCATGTCAAATTCCTCAATCCTCTAAATCCTTTCTACAGTTGGTACCATCTTTTGACTTACTACCATGCAATATCGCGCCCAGTAGACTTTCACCAATGTTTTTCTCCACATGCATCACATTTAAATTGTGACATAGTGGAAGTTCTAATGAAATCAAAAACTATAAAGCATTATTGAGTTTCTCTTCTGTTGAAACTACGAAAAGTAAATAAATTAACCACTAACCTTCCAAAATGGCAAATCAAAGAAAATCGATCTTTTTTCCACCTTGATACCGCCATTTTCGTAGAATCGTTAATATTATCATCTTCGTCTTTTGTATCGTAAGAACACTTCCTCTTCTTACTTTTCTTTTCCTTTTCTTTTCCAAAATCATTTGGACAATCCTTCAATAATGCATAAATGTTTCTCCCGGTTAGAATTTTAGGAGCACAAACAATGCCTTTTGTTTCCTCCATGAATCAGAAGTAGGTAAAAATCTTCTATGATCCATGTAGACGTTCTTTCGACTATGATTCAAACAATGAGAATGCGTATCGATGGCACATAATAGGCACGTTTTTTCCCCCTTCTGTAACGACCTGATATTTTCAACCATCCGCATCCGAACGTGCCGAAATTGAATTGCTCAAAATACCGGATTGTAAGTTTATATTTGGAAAAACTCAGCATATACAGTAAATAAATATTACAGAATCACAGACACAGAGTAGTACAACAATAGTATAGCAGAAACAAAAGAATAGTAGTCCATGAAGCTACTATATATATATATATATATCAGAGTTAAATAAGATACAATAGAATCTTCAAATACAATAATCAAATACAAGAATCAGAATACATCATTAGAATCAACTGAATATTTGAAAGCTGGATAGACAGCTGGATTTCCAAGTGAAGCTCCAACTCCAAAGGTGAATCTCGAATACTGGTACACTTAGTCTGACCCGAGCGTAAAGCAAAACACAAAACATTCGAGTCAGGATTAACATTCTTATATCAATAAATCCAACTCAAGTGAAATAACAACCGGAAATACAAATAACTCAAAAGATGTTGGGATACCATCCTCTAAGGATCCGTTAAACTATATATAGTAGTGTACGCTAAGTAGATAATGCCTATCAGTAATAGAAGGAATCAAAAAAGAGTTAAGACACTACGATTATCCCCCTTAACACATTTTATATAAGCGTCATAGTCTATACAGCACTGTAAACTCCACCGCAAACTAGTGGGCTATCAAGGAGTACTCCATAAGTATAACACAAAAAAAATCGTAGTGGTCGCACATAGGGATACGAGTATGACAAGGACATGAGGCAATATCCAAGGTGGTGAAACTACCGTTTGTCTGATCCGGACTGGTGAGAACACATCGCCACAACAATCGCAACACCGCGAAACAACACTCCCAATTCAAGGGTGCGCACCAATCAAAACAAGTAATGAGTCATTTACGAAGAAATGTGTCCGCTAGAGGCATCTGACCTCATTCGCCCGGCACGCCTCCTGTTTTAGTCATTTCAAATTTGACACAAGTGTCAAGGCTATCCATTATCATTCTCTTTCTTCAAATCTAGCAACGTCATCATTCCAACCACTTCATTCTGGATCACACTCCGCGTATAATAGTTATTTAAGTGGTTTTCGGTTTAGACAGAGAGTATGTCCCTAATCGATCCCGGACTCTTCAATAACTACGTAATTATTACACCGATTGGTCATTTAATAACTTTCAAAATAGTTTATATTTCAAAATCAAAATATCATTACCATTTTAAAACCATATCAATATGATATCACTTCCATTTCAAAATCAAATACATTATCATTTCCATTTAAATATATCCATCTCAGATATATCCATTTACAAAATCTTAGTACTTCAAAGTTATAACACTTTTTAAATCAAACACTTTGGAAGTCATAATACCTTTGAAATCAAAATTAGAATCATAATGCTTTGGAATCATAACATTTCCTACTTAACTATTTAAATATAAGTAAAAGTATATATAAAGTAAAATAGTTTAAAATTTAAAATAGTTTATATAAAATAGTTATAATTTAAAATAGTTTATATTTAAAAATAATTTATATTAAAATAGTTTATATGAAATAAATTTATAAAGTAACATATATAAATAGTTTTAAATAAAATTAGCTTTCCCAAATTTCACAAATCGATTCAAATCAACTCAAATTCCAAAAATTCACATTTAATCAAATCTCAAATCATTAATTTAATTTATTTCAGTTTCTCAATAAACCATTTCAAATTATATCGATTTCAAATACAGATTTTTAATCACAAAATAAACCATTTCAATTTCAATATTTCAAAGCTTCAAATATTTCACAATCTCAAAACTAAATTTGATAATCTATCTTTATTATTATTTAGTTTTGAAATATTCACTTAATCAATCCAATATTATTTAAATAAAACCCCAAATTACAATAAACTAAATATTTCCTTCAACTTATTTAAACTTGAAATATTTGTTAAATCACCTTAAACCAAATCAAGTTATAAAAATCATATCCTTTCAAATATCAAATTCCATAAGTTTCCAAATCGATTTCTAATTTAATATATTTCTTAATTAAATATAATTTCAAATTAATTCCAAATCTATCTTCTCAACCTGAATTTATTAAATCATTATAAACTCTGTATTAAAATATGGTTTAAATAAATACTTAACCATATTATATTTTAATAAAATCGAACTTTATTATTAAACTTATTTTATATTAAACAAGTTTATATATAGCTTAAAAATCAAGAACTTAACTATATATATAAATAACATTTATATAATATCTAAAATCAATATTTATATATAAAACCATATTTTTCCTTTCAAAACCATAGAAATCATTTTCAAAATATTTATATATAGACCAATGGTGTCCGTATATAATTTTCTATCCTATGGTCAAGCGATACGGATATTTATCATTTCAATCCGCTAACGAGTATATATATCATTCAACCTGTAATCCCAAATTCAAATCAGATGAAAATCGCTTGGGTTAATCATTTCAACCCATAACGATTTTCTCCTATTCTACAGATCGCTCAGGTATGTATCATTTCGACCCATATGGAATTCTATACTAACAGGGAACTTGCATAGTGATAACATATATAGTGATAATATAACAGGCATGAATCATCAATATAAATAACAGATAATGGTGTCAGATGTCATAGGCGAACAGATACAGGTAATATCATATATATAAAACTGTAAATAACTAACAACAGCATATTTCAATTGCCGTTTCAATTGAAATCAATTTTAATAAATAAAAGAACGTTAATCGTGAGTGATTGCTCACCTTTCGATGTTAGAGAAGTTTGATGATGAATTGAGTTACGAATCCACGCACGAATTCCAAAGCAAAGCAAGGTTGGCACGAATTTGACTGATAAAGCTGATAACATAAATTGACGAGCTGAATTAGAATCGGTTTGATATAACAACAATCATATTATTATCATTATGAAATCAATTTTAAATTTTAAAAAATATTAAAATAACATATTCAATTAAAAAACAATGTTTTAAATAATATATTTAAAACAGTATTATGTATATCTAACAGTATTATAAAGCTTAAAACAGTACATATGTATAACTAACAGTAACATAGATTTGAACACACATTTGATAGTCATATAAAATGAACTATAAAATATATATACACTCAAGCAATTATATAGATAAATAAATTTTATACTACATAAACAACAAAATTATAAACACTATTATAATGTAATGGATGTATAAAATACTATATTTTATACTCACTTAGTAAATATGTTTATATACTTTTCCTATACTAACCACATATAAGTCACTGTATAAGTAAAAATATAACTTAACCAGGACAAACTTTATACAGGAAACAAAATGCTTTAAAACCAGAGTGAAGTCATATCATAAACTATGCCATCATACACAAAAAAACAAACTCAGATAACATTTTTTATGACAGGCTTTATATAAAACATATATCACATAGACTATACTTAAACAAATACATATGTCAAGATCATCATATACTTTAAGTCATATATCAAAATATATATAAATAATATATATATATATACATAGCACACGAAATCCCTTAACTTATATATTATTGGTATACCAATATGACTATTTTGGAGTAAAACATTTCAGAAAGTAAATATTTATATAAACAAGCAACGTACAACTATCCTATACATATACAATGAAGATATTTTCTAAACTTTAACATTTTTATTATATAAAGCTGGTTTAAAATATAATATATAGATACTTATATACAGGCTTCTGTAAAATCAACATTTGATAACCAACATTAATTTCAACATTAACCTTACCCATATATATATAATATAACTAACATTTATATACATAACGAAACATCAATACATGTATTTTTTATTATTATTTCAAAAATCGATATAATATATATATAATTAGCCATCATCTATGCATACATAAGAGAATAATGAAATAAGAAGTATATGCAACAAAGGCCAGTGGATTCAAAATATTCATATATATAGAATCTATACCTCTATTTGCTATACATATATAACACTGTAATATATAACAACCTATATAACTAATATATATAGCTTGTTCATAAAATTGAAGACCAGAAACTACAAAAATAAAAAGACCAAATATAACTTGTATATATTATATGTCCTAATAAAATAGGCTAATATATCATGCATCAATATAGTACATACAAGATGCTTATACAAAATCATGCAAACTGAAGCAATCCTATATATAAAATGCTTAACTAACACAACTGTTATATATATATATATACATACCGTATAGACTTCACTGATAAGAGCTCGACAAGAAGAAAGAAAGGGAAGACGAGGGTGGCGGTCGAGAAGGCGGTGATGTCGACGTGGGGTGCGCGAGTGGGAGAGGTTCGATGGAGACGCAGCTCGATGGTGGGTCGGCTAGTCCAAGGTTGGAAAGGCTTAGGCAAGGGGAGTGGAACAAGTGGTAGCGGCAAACATGGGAGTTTGGTCGGTGGGTAGGGACGCGGACACTTGGCCGATCTGGTTGTGGGGTGCTGCGTACGGCGGAGTTTGGGTGGAGAATGTTGAGGCCGAGCTTGGTATGTGGTGCTCGCGTGGAAAGAAGGAGCGGTAGGGAGAAGAGGATGCTCGCACGCGAGTTGAGGTGAGCGGAGTGTTGGATAGGCTGAGTCAGAGGCTCGGGGAACGGTCAGGCGATGGGATCGAGAGTGGTTGCGCGCGGCATGGCTGATAAGGAGCTTGGCTTGCATGTTGCTGAGAAAAAAATAGGGTGCGTAGGTTCCAAAGAAAAAATGAGCAAGAAAAACCAATATAAAAGCAAAGGAAGTTATTATATTCTCAAAGCAACCAGACGCAAAAGGAAACGAACCCTCAAAATAAATTGGACAGGTTGAATAATAAAACCAAAACTAGAATTCAAAGAATAAATCACCTAGGGAATAACAAGAGGTTGGCACGAATTCAAGGAAATATGAAAAGCTGGAGGCTATTGGGTTTACGGTGGAAATGGAAGGGTATAAGAACCAATAAACATAACTACTTACCGATACGACTACCGACGTTTATAGATCCCATAGCGTTTCGGACTTCAAGACACGGAGTCGAATATACCGCAGAGATCAGCATGACGAGCCGATCAAAATGACATACGGATATCGGTGGTACGATTGAATTATAAAACTTCGAATTTTTTACTAGCGGAAAATGCAGCAAAAACAATGAAAAATAAGATCGACGGAGCTAAAGAAGCTCGAATTTGGAAAAATGAAAAAAGACGTCTCAGTCAGAAGATGATTTAGAATTTTTCTATGTAAAAATATTCAGGTTTGAAAAACATTTTATTATTATCGATTTTTAACTGATTGGAATTAAAATTGAATTGCACTCAAAATAAACTTCTATATTTTTTGATGTAAATTTACCAATTGCTATGTTAAATTTGATGCATTTCAAATATCAAATTTTATTTCAAAATTTTTATCGTTTATAATTTCTCAAAATTTCAATTAAATATATTAATAAAACAAATAAAAATTATCGAAAATTTACGGGTCGTTACACCTTCACGTGACATCTTGCAAGATTTCCATAAGCTGGACAATCATTAATCGTCCATAGCAACATTATATTTAGTTTAAACAAAGTTTTACTATATGCATCATAAGCATTAACTCTAATACACCACAAATGTTGCAAATCATCCACCAAGGGAGCCAAATATACATCAATATCATTTTTGGGTTGCTTTGGCATGGAATGAGTAAAGTTGACATAATATTTTCCTTCTTCATACCTAACATAGGCTAGAGATTATATATCACGAGCATTACTGGCCAGCAACTATATTTCGAACTCAACATGGAAAATGGATTAAATCCATCTATAGCAAGACCATGCCTAAGATTGCATGGATCAGATGAAAATTATTTGTACTTTTCATCCACCATTTTCCGTGCCATAGAATCCATGGGGTGATGCATTTTTCCATCTGTTCTTGCATTATTAAAATGCCATCTTAAATCTTCTGCCGTCTTTTGAAATCTGTACATTCTTCTAAATTTCAAAATTATTGGAAAGTATCTCAACACTTTAATTGGAATACCTTGTATAACCTCTTCAGTATCTTGATTTTTCTTCCATCTTCGAAGAACCACATTTTGGACAAGTATCTAAATCTTTATATTCTTTTCTGAAAAGGCAGCAGTTATTCTCATAAGCATGTATCTTTTCAAAACCCATATCAAATGTTAAGAATTTTTTTTACTTCATATAAGGTTTTAGGAAGCACGTTATCCTTCGGCAAAAATAAATGTTACACAGTTAAAAGATTATCAAACCCACTATCAGACAAGCCAGTCTCACATTTAAGATTGTATAAAACGGTAATGGCAGATAATTTTGTGTGATCTGTGCAACCAGGATATAATGGAGTTTCTGCATCTTCCAAGTTCTTGATAAACTCATCCTCTTTTCTCTGAGAATCAATTTTATCTTTATCATCATAAAAAAATTCATGATTCAAAAAAATTTCATCTTCATAGTGTATCATCTTAAATAACTCATAGACGTCAAACACTTTTGTTTTCTTCTCTACATTTATCTCTCCACCATGGTTAAACCATAAACTGCCAATGTATCTAGTATCCATTTCTTTCATAATTAAATGATCAAGGATGATGTGGTCATCATGATGACTAAGATTCTGACAATCTTTGTAGGGACATAAAATTCTTTCTGCACCACTTACATTCCTCTTTGCAAGCATGCGTGAAATTCACTGCTCCTTATCGGTACTCTATACAATGTCCATCACAAAAGTTAAAAACCTAAAAAATGAGTTTTAATATTATATTACATGTTTTAATTCTCAAAATACATATTAAGTTAAGCATCTTATTATCATATATTTAAGAAAACCCAATCTTTCACCATCATCGACATATGAAGGCTAATAGTTTCAAACTTTGATGAAGATATTGGTTATCTGTTGTAATCAAAAAATAACTACACATGTCCAAGAATAATTAAATGCAAAAAATTAGAATAAGCACTCTAAAATAATTGAAAATCTCCAATTTCCAAGAATAATGACATTAAGAATATCAACTTCTAAATACATTTGTAGAAATCTCTCGTTAATTTGGGAAAATGGAGGCAATAAAATGTTTATAGCAACTTTAACAAGTTGGAACCGTTGGGTTAAAATAACATAATCGACATCATTAGAATATAAAATCCAAGACCCAAATACACATTATACAACCTCTTCAGGTACTATAATCGAAAGTTGATTCGTTAACCTTTAAAGTATACCAAAAGTAATATGACTCATAGATTCGGATGTTTGAAATTTGAAAAAGAGCCTTTTCAATATATAGTTATCTCTCTCAACAACGTATTATGAAAAAAACACTTATTTTTATGTTTGAGAATATTTATAAAAACATATAATTAACTTTTATAAATTAATTTTCGGTATTTTTTATTTTTATCAAAATTGAAAATAAATTTGTGAATTAAAAAAAGCCTTTATAAAGGACTTTATATATGTAAAATTAAAAAATACATTGTATAGTCAAATTTCATAAAAAGTAACTGATTTATAGGCTAGTTAGTCAGTTCATGCATTTTCACCCTAAACTTCCCTTGTTTAGTTAGCTTCAATGTGAATAGTTTCAGTCTAATATTAGCATATGATAACATTAGTATGCTTATGTACGTCTTGCATAAAAATAGTAGAACCCTATTATATATAACAATATTAAAACTACCTTTATATGATGAAATATTTCAACTCAATTCTTCCATACCGCCTTGAATGAAGTGGTACTGATTGGAAAGTATATGAATGTTTAAAAATCAAAATATTATCTTTCAAATTTCTAGTCTGAAACTAAGAAAATATTTCAAGCTCGTGAAGATAATAATGAAATAGTAGAATATCACATCAGTAAGTGTATTCTATAATTCGGTAATATATTTTTCATCACTAAGTACAGTAAAGATACGCACTTGATAGGCAAGCAAATTCTTTCTGTTGCTAAATAAATGTTAATTTTGGATGGAAATTGCGCTTGTACAGGAACAAATGCTATGAAGAAAAACAGTTTCAACAATCTAGATATTTCAAGTAGCCCACGACGACAACAATTTGGATACTTAATTTTTTTTTGTAAGAATGATATCAAACTATAGTTGATTAAAATTACTGAGAGTTTTCTCTTATTGCAAAATATATATGGACACGTCCTTTATTTTTATTTCAAAAATACCAAAGATGTAAGTATGCATTTTACGAGTGTGTGTTAACATAAGTTGCTTGTATTATTAGTTGTTGCATCCATATAGCTCTACTTGTCCATCTCTAAGGTCCATATTGCAAAGACAACCACTACTAAGGTCCACCTGACATTATAATTTTATTTCCTTTTGCATTAAAAATTATTCTCCTAGCCATGTTGAACGATTTATTTTAAGAACTAAGCTAGAAATTTTTCATGAGTGAAAGTGAATCTTGGCATTAAAGTTTATGAAAGTACCTATAACTTTTAAGGAACAAAAATGGTGTACAAGGTCTAAACCGTGAATGAATATAAGGTAATACCTATTTGTATTTGTCATTTTCTTATAAAATAAAAGGAAGACAAATTGCTTTCTTTATTGAGTAGTATTGTATCATTCTATCAAATTTTACTATTTATAGAACCAGAAAAATGCATGTTTCCAACCAGTAATAGATTTTTCATCCGGTTTTGTTAACTAATAAATCACAACGCAGACAATCACAAAATAACTGAGCTACCCTTGTAGTAATCACGTCAGTAATCATAAAATAACTGAGATACCCTTGTAGAAATCACAATGCAAACAATCACAAAATTTGTTTAACACGCAATAAAAATTCTATTTTTGCTTGTGAATACCAAAACAATGAACTATAAAATTACATTCCAAGATGTAATCACAAACATTCACAAAATAATCTACAATAATCACAAATAATCACAAAATAACTTGCAATATAATCCATAATAACTTGCAGTATCAATAGATCAATAAACCTAACGAACAATCAGAAATAATCACAAACAATTTTATACGCAAGCTTTAATCACAATTAGAAAGTCAATTTATAAAAATCAACCTAAATATACCTATTTATGGCACCGCGAGGAGAAAATCGTGCAGGAGAGCTACCACGATGATGTGGAGAGGAGCATATGCGACGATGAAAATAAACGACGATGTGGAGATGAGTGATGTGGAGAGAAATGGTTGAATCAAAAAGCGATTTGGGAAATTATTTTGAAGCGATTTGGAAAATTTTGTTTCTTAAGTTTAGAAAATTTGTAAATGTGATATAATTCAATGATAGGGAATGTGCTAGTTACGTTTGTTAGATTTAGGTGGAAAGATTTTTGTAAAGCATGAAAGGTAAAATAATTTTTTCCACGTTTTAACTATAGGGTGAAATGTTTTTAGTTGCATTCACAAATAAATGCCATAAATTTATGCAACCAAAGGCTAGTTTTCTTGTAGTGCACTTGAATTCAGTAGACTCTTCCCCAATAGCAGTATGAGGCTCATCGCTCTTTCCAGTAGAAGTCTTAGAGGCTTTGATCATGAACTTTGGGGGCCTCACCTTGATTGTAGGAAGCTTAGCAGTTGGGATTGCAGGAGTGGAAAAAGAGGGCCTGGAGGTGTCGGCTCGTGTTTTACTTTGATTTTTTTGAAGTCGACCTTCAACCTCTTCGCTATAAATGCTTGATCCGTTGGGTCCATGGCATTGGTGATTATTTTGACTTCCTCTTGAGATTGAGAAATGCCCTCCAACCCTTCCAAAGCCACGATCTTTTGAGTATCGAGATTGGGTCCAAATATGGTGGGTAGAACCAGAACGAAAAGTCCTATAATGAAGAGGTTTACATGGTGAAGATAGTTGTAGACCCTAAACCCTGAGTAGCTAGCGCTGGAGGTGGAAGATGCGATAGCCTATAAGTTGGTAAATAGAATATTAAAGGTTAAAAATGGACCTGGGTGAGAACTGAAGTGTCTCAAACACAGGTGAAATAATAGATATATCGTCACTCGAAATCGATAGTGAGATGGAGGACTAAGAGTATTCACTTCTGTGAGGGAATATAGAATTAACTTATCAATGAAAGAAGGAATGTACGACACGATGAGATTAGCCATTGCAGGAGACAAGATGGTGTCCATAAAGATGGCCCTCTTAGCCTTAAGAGTGTCTGTCATAGGCTCCTTAGATTTTGGAGTAAATGATTCATGTCGACTTAATGAACTTGGGCCAGCGATAGCTTGGATGACAGCGGCAGTAGCAGCAGCATCCTCAACAAAAAGGATAGCCTTTCCCTCAGTAAGTTTTTCGATATCTTCGGCATCAAGGTACTTGGACATCAATTCCTACTCGGAAAGGCTATCCTCAGATGTCGCAACTTGGCAAAGCACGTCATCCCATGCATCAGCAAAAGTCCCAAAATAAGCACTCCCTATTCACTTCAATTTTTTTTGTAGAATCACGCAAGCAAAGAAGTGTTGGAGAGTTTCATTTGGCTCCTCTCTTTCTCTAGACCTGGTCTTCTTAAGTTCCTTTAACTCAACCTTTGCAATTCGAATGCCTGCTCCTCGATAGTTTGGTCCCTTGCCTGGATGACCTTATCCTTTTAATAAGGGCTAGGTCCTTCAAATTAACTTGCGGCTTAAGAGAAACACTCTCCTCATGGGTAGTCTTGAGGCAATCTTTCAACACTAGGTTGGCTTGGGAATATGCAAGCTTTATCTCTATAATCAGGCGGTCGGCCCTTTCCTTGGCCTTTATTGTAGCATCTCTTTCTACCATCAGTTTCTTTATGTCCTCCTCATAACTCTTGATGTTTCTTTCATAAGTTTGCTTTTTAGAGTCGTAAGACTGGTTATTGGTATAGTTAATTATGCTAACATTAGAGAGGCACAATCGAACCTTTTCATTTATTACCCTTGTCAACATGCCTTTGAACTCGCTGGATATCCTTATCCATCTCTTCCTTTGGATTGTTTTCAATATCTTGATCAAACATCATGCCATAAAGGAAAAGGTCAGATAATGCAGCCTGCGGGCATGGCAAAGCAGCACGAAGAGAAGCGGGGGGAGAAGAAATCCCTTTGGATCAAGGAGGAGCTATAGTAATCAGTGATTGAGAGGTAGGAGCCTGGAGGTTGGAAACGATTTGAGGTTTAGAATGGGGAAGAGGAATGTTAGAAGACTGCAGTGACCATGTGATCCCTTGTGTACTTTGGTATGATCACGCAATAACCTCTCTTCAGCCTGCCTTTTCTTCTTTTCCTTTTTAGCTCGAAAATATTCTTCTGCCTTTCTTTTCTTCCTTCTACACCTTTTCTCTGTTGTCTCATATTGACCCCAATCGCTGGAATGGGGAGGATTCGAGTCAGGAGTTTGTCCTTTAAACTCGTCGATATTGTGTGAGAGATTTTTGTATTTATCCCTACCCATGGAACCTGGAACTAAAAGAAGTAGTATAAGTATTGAGACTACAAAAGATAGCATATGAAATGATGTGTGTTCGTGATCCTAGAGAAGTTATATTAAACCAGCAGATGCAGAGATATGTGTTTTCTACCTTCATTTATACTAACTCCAGGAGAGAAGTTAAGTCGGGAGAGCCTTGGAAAGAAGGTAGGTAATTGAAATATCGAAGTCGCTTAAACCAATGAATACATCATCAAGAGCACGATCTTGAGGAGTTAATTCACCCAAAGGCACTGTGGTTGGTCCTTGGGTGTTTCAGAAGTTTAAACGATGATTTGCTCCAGATGGAGTGAAAAGGGAAGCTTGGGTGCTTTAGGGGATGTCCCACCGAATGACTCATCTCCTTCCGCACTAGCATGATAATCCCAACCATTGTCATCGATGCTCTCTTCTACCCCTTTGACCATGGGTTCTTTCCCTTCTATTCATCTGTACCCTCACTTTCCTTGGGGATTGATTACATCCCAACTACATCATCTCTTCCACCCGAGGAATCACCAACAGCCCGCTCTTAGCTCCCCTACTAGAAGGCTCTTCAACATGTGTTGAGCTCGATTGACCTTCGAGTTCTTACTAAAGATTCTCACCAGAGAGTGAGGATAGCACATTAGGTCGCTGCTCTAGAGCTGCTTGATGGAGTTGAATTCAGGATGGCATATCTATCCGAGAATAGCAAACTGCACAGTTGGAGATTCTTATTAATAAGGAGATAAGCAGTGGCATGGGTTGGAAGCTAACCTCCCATAAACCCATAAGGGTATTGGCATGCTCATCACAAACACCTCGACCAGCAATTCATGTGAACAAAGAAATAACAAGTTAAGTACTTGGATGGAATAAACTCAAGCACTGAAGGAATAGAAGCAAAGAAACTCATTTTCGGACAGCCAATGCCCGTCGAATCCATACAGACACAAAATAAAGAAGTACTTGTTTTTGAAATATGAACATTTTTTGTGAAGAGATTCGATAAATTTTCACCTACATAAGCCTCAATGATCATATAACAAGGATATTTCTGCCTTTGCTTGAAATGCAGGAGGCAGGCAAGCTCCTGAAAAGTAGCAGCCCGGTTGAAGCAGTTCATAAAAAGCATGTGCAAAGAGCTTAGAAGAGCGTAATCATATGGGTGGACTTAAGCCGGAGCTAACCCAAGCTATTAGAGAACCGTTTAAAGAAATAGATTAAAGGGCGCATGACATGGCCTAAACACATATATCTATTGCAAGTTGTATACCTTGTAAGAGGAAGATGTGCTTATTCACCCTGAGTAGGAAGCAGCACATCGCCTTAGGAATTCCATGCTGGCAGTAAATGTTCCAAAGTGTCCTCTTAAATAAAACAGTCAGCATTTGTTTGGGAAAGTTGTTTAAGACCCTTAGACTGATATAATCATTCAGAGGAGGAGGTTGATTTTGCAGTGGGCTCGCTAATACAACTGCGCTTTGTAACTCGGCCTAAATTGAATGTCCAGGGTTAACAGGCATAGACAGTGAAGCCTGGGCTATGGAGGACCAAGCTTTAGGAGGAGTAAACGAACCCTTATCGTACTTGAAGCACGATGATCAATAAGTCATTCCGAATAGGAAAAATTGGCATTCAGCACGGTCGGGTAAGCTTTATTCCAAATATCGAATCTATGTAACTAACGTCCGAAATTCAAAGGATGTCAATGTGTGTTGACTAATCAAATTCTGAGGGATGATCGGGGCAAGTGAAAGTGTTAATCTATGTAGAATGGGTCATGTGTCATGTACATGATGAACACATCATCCTTTGTAGATATCTTGCCTGCGCTAGAAAAATGAGCCACGTCGCATGATGGTACTGTACATCGGATCTTACCCGTTATCAATGGATAATCAATACCAGAACCATTGATCGGAAAAACACAGAAGATTTTCTTTATAGAAACACTGAGAGTGCAGCAATAAGAATAGTATGGTGGTGGAATCTCCCAATACAACCGTTTTTGAATTGAGCCGTCCTGCTAGAATTCAAATGATGATGCACGATTAGCCGTGCTTTGATAGGAATTAGTCGAAGATAGAATGCTGAACTTATATTCAGAATGGCATATGCACGACCTAGCCCAAACTCAGGTTCACTCCAGATCGAGTCCAAACCCTATCTTTGAACTTCTACGCCTAAGAAAAAGCAATCAGCCTCATCAATGCCATTGCCCTAGCCGTACTAAAAAAGAGCCGCTCAGCTTCGACAGTTTGAATGTCAAGCAAAAAGATGGAATTAGTGAGTGGAAGCAATCAACGAGGAATGCTAAAAACTTATCGAGGCCGAAAGCTAATGGCGATGATTCAAGAGTTTGGCCACGATGATCTAGGAAGCAATGGTGGCAAGGTTCGCAACGACTAGATGGAATCAGGGATGGCGAATGGTTGAAGGCAATGGAGGATCGGTCGTGAGAAGTGTGAAGGAATTAGGGGGAGGAAGCTCCCTGCACAACACGAGCACAAAATCAAGGAAGTAAAAGCAGAGCAATTTTTTTCTAAGTCCCCATTATATATAGCACTGGGTATGATCGAAAGAAGTCAGTACCGAGATAAACCTCTTGGTACCGAGAGGTACTTTCATGCCCAAAATTGTTGGAAAGCTTGGAAAAAGAAAGAGCGTGCTCAACTAAGGCGTGGAAAAATATTTAGAGTGTGGATTTAGGTTTTAGAATGGAAAATGGAGTTTTAACTATGCAAAGTAGTTAAAGGAATATCCATCAGGCAAAGGCAATTTCTCAAAGCAGCTCCTAAGCGATTAACTAGAATCACGCGATAGCGAGTCAAAATTTGTCATGATCCAGAGCATGCCTTGTTCTCAACAAAAGCATACTCAGAAGGGAAAGTGTTAATTGGGTTTTAACCAAGAAAATTTAAACTAGAAGTAGAAAGCCAAAAACGAAGATGAAATTACTCACAAACTTGAAAACACACTTAGAATGGCTAGACGAAGGAACTCAGAAGGTTGCAAGTCAACTGGAGTAAATGAGACCTCTCGATACCAAGAGGAATCTCTCAATACCGAGAGATTTTTGTTACTCTTTGGACCTTAAAATCCTCTTTTGATCAACATGCTACTTCAGTAATCATCATTTAGTTCCTTTCCTAGAAAATAGATGAGAAACTCTAAGGATTGATGAGAAGAAAGCAAAGAAAGCAGGATAAGACAAGCATTGTCAAGCAAATCATGGGGAACGACTCAATCTCTATGGAAATAAGTTTGGGAAACAACAAGCAGGAGATAGGAAGACATCACATAAGAGAAGAGTTTTCATGCAATCAAACTTCTTGACACCTAGAGAAACCCCTCGATACCGAGAGGTCTACCTTAGGAAGTTGGTCGGCATGCTCTCCACTCCACCTATGGGTTTCATCTAGACCTGGTACAACTCAAACCTATGGCACTACAAAGAAATTTCTCTATTAATACTAACTATATAGCAACTAAGCAAGAATATTCTCCACTTTGGGCACTCCATCTTCTTTATCCTCTATCTTTCTACATAATAGTCATCTAGGGAGATACTTTTGGCAATTCTAGACTTAAGAACTTGTTGGTCCCTTGTATTTGTGACTCTAATCTCTCTCAAATCTCATAATCAATAAAATATAAAGTGGAAATTGACCAGAGATTACCGAATCGCTATAAAAATTCTTGTGTCTCTTTACTTTTTGCATACATTTTGCTAGATCTAATCCTACAACAGGTTATATTTGGGCGTTGTGCCACTTTTTGCGTCAGCAATATATATACATATATATATAAGTTAAATAATTATATGTAAAAATTATATATATATATATATATATATATATTTCAATAATAATTATATATTAACATTTTTTAGTAAAATATTTTTAGCTTAATACAAATATATTAACAATGAATTATAGTATAAACTTACATTTGAGAGTCATTTACTTTAGACAAAATTATCGGTCGATTACACATAACATTGCCTTGGATAAATTAATATGTTATTTCCTCCTTAGATTACTCTTTCTCCTCTTCCTAGCTTTGCTTGAAACACCTTGCATTTGGCTTTTGCCTATTTTAATAAATGATTGGGTTTATGATTTTGAACGGTTCGAAGAGAATGAGGGAATAAGGTGGTATTTATTACTTCAAAATGGTTATAAAATATCCAATATATTTCCATCTTATTTTCCTACATCTACTCCTTCATAAACTAATTATCAATTGTCTTTACAAATGGAAAAAATTCCATCCCGCTTTATTTTATGGAAGGTAGTATTTATACCTCAAAATGGTTATAAAATATCCATTATATTTTCATCTTATTTTCCCACATTTGCACATTGATAAACTAGTTATCAATTGCCTTTTCAAATGAAACAAAATCCATCCTGCATTATTTTATGGCCAGTCGTCTATTCTTGTTATATGTTTGTAAAAAAATTTACCTAATTAATAACCATTACTAATTACTTAAATATTTATTTTTGCTCATTTAATTAAGTAAAGAAACATAAAAGATTTATATAACATTTTAAGTATTTTCAAGGCTTCAAATAAATAAATAAAAACATGAAAATTTAACATAACATTTGTATTGATTTTACCAACTTTAATTCGTAACATTTATAAATTAATCCAATTACTTTGAATTCGAAAATATACTAACAAATACTGTTATGCGACTTCTTGATGTGAACTCATCACTCGGTAATATTTAAACAATTCAAATATTATTCAGTATTGGATGTGTGTTTGGATGCTTATTGACCGTCTAGTATGAACCTATTTTAGTCATTTAAGCTTACCCTAAGCGATAATATATTGTGCGTTTTTTCTTCATTGTCTTTTTATCATTTGGATACCTAGAGCTTAATCAATGGTCAAAATTTTAATATTATCTGTGATTAAATGTAAAGTATAGCATTAAAATCCATGATTTAATCTGATAACATTTATCAATCAATCGATTTACTACGGTCAAACATTCCAACTTTAAGTTGACCACCAATTATGATTATACTAACCTTTTATTTCGTGGAGATAAATTCTCGCTTAAATATTGTTTCATTTCAAGTGGTTCAACTTATAGCTGATTATGGCTTAACACGATTATCGTCGATATATGATTGACCATCGTCAAAGTATAATTTAGATAGTTAAATTTAACTTTATTATCAAGTCAAAAGAATACGACACATTACAACATACAATCTTCTTGTAACGACCCATAATTTTGGTTATTTGAAATTGGGATATTTAATTAATTTAAAATATTAAAAAGTTAACTTTATAAATTAAATAACTTGAATTTCAAATATAGTGATTTAATTGATAATTTAATTGTTGGATTAAATAATTAAAATCGTTTAATCAATTTAAATATTAGATTTTTATTTGGATAAAAATAGTTTAAAGGCTTATTAAATTTCTATTAATAAGAATGAAGGTAATAAAACTTATGAAAATTGATTTAAAAGTGACTTAACTGATTTTGAAAATAACTCGTTTTAATTAACGAGTAAAAATAGCCTTTTGGGGCTTAGTCTCGAATTTCGACGTAACCAGTTCCATTAGATCCATAATAGTGTATTATTACAGGATTTCAAATTTCATAGCGTTTGGAGTTATGGTTTGGTCGTACGGGATGGAAATACGTTGAAATTTATATCGAAAAATTAATATAATAATTGGGTTCAAAAAGCTATCTTCTTCATACGATCAAATTAGCTCTCAAAACTTATTCCCTTTTTTCCGGAATAGGGGTATAACATTAGGAATGCCTGGCCACACGCCTCAATAGGGGTTTAGGATTTCAAGTAACTTTAAACGAGATATTTTGAATTAAATAATATTATAAATATTTAAAGTCAACCCATCAACAGACCTATCCCCTACGTTCAGCCACCTTACCTAATCGTACCCACCTTCATTGTCAAAGCTGCTTTTTTCCTCTTCTTTGTTCGGGCTTTCACAGAGAAAAAAATGGTCGACATTTTGAATTTTAAACTTAAATCCATTTATCAATTAAAAATCTTAAAACTCGATTCATTGAATTGGCAATAAAGTGATCTTCGATTCGAGGTGGGTCCTTGGGGTTGCGTTCGACCTTGGTCATGATTGATTTTGCCTAGCCGAAACTAGGGTTTGCCCTAGACTTTGATCTAAAGGGAGTTGGATGTCGACGAAGGATGCATTTTCATTCACTTGAGGAGGAGCTTCCGATTATCGATTCTGGGGAGGTGCGACTTTGTAAGGAGGAAAGCGATTATCAATTTTCACTTACTGTTGCTCCAGTTTGCACGGAGAATGATGAAGCTGAGCTTAGTGACATGATGTGGGGAGGTGCGATTTTCGATGGGGAGGGGGATGGTAGGCTCAATTCGGTGCATCATTGAGTGTGGATGGGAGCTTGGTGCACGGTCATGCACGTTCGGGTGTGTACGAGGAGGAACGTAGGTATGGGGATGAAGGTGGAAGTGGGTCAGGTTGCTAATGGGCTGGGTTTGGGTATGTGGATACTTTAATTTAATTTGTGATTAAGTAATAATTGTTTTTGATAAATTCGAATTTGTATAAATTTCATAACTCGTCTGTTTTAGGTCCAAATCCAACGCGGTCAGTCGCCTTAGATTCATATTGACGAAATCTTCAACATGGATTTGGATTGACTGAATTTAGAGGTTCGAGAATTTTTAGCTAAATTCGAACGCCGTTCAAATTTAGTCGAAATCAAAAAATGAAAACGAAAACTGAAATCTAGGTGAGTAAATCTCACTCATAGGGATTACTGGTTTTAATTTTAAATAGTTAGAAATATTTATTGGTTGATTGGATGAATTGATAAATTATTATCAGTTGGATGTTATTATATATATATATATATATATATATATATATATATATTAGTATATATATTAGTAGTTGGATATATTTCCTACCGTTTGAGCAGATGAGACCCTATGCGCCCCGCAATAGCGGATGACCCAATATTACCGCGATATCCCGCCTCGAAGCGGGATTGGTATTTTATGTTATATAACATCTGTGGTTGCAAGGAAACAGGTTGGAGGGATTTAACTGTATTCCTCAATAATGTTGAATTTAATTTTATATATAGTGATATATGATGTGTTTGAACAATCTATGATAGATTATGATGTGATTTGAATTTATTGGATGCTATGGTAGCACTGGCCTTAATTTTGGGTATTTTAAGCACCGTAAATAATATTTTTGAATTTAAAACGGGAAATTCAAAGGCGATTTCAGAAATGAATTTTTTCCATTGAAATCGAGATTTATTTTAAAGGGATTTGATTTGGATAAAATAAATAAATTGATTTTTGATATTTATTTATCTATTTCGTAAAATGGTTTAAAATAGAGAATTTTAATTTGGGAATTTTTAAACAATGGATTTTAAATAAGATTCTTAAAGTATGAAATGGAAGTCGAAATCGATAATTGAATGGTTTTGAATTATAGTTTTTGATTATTTAAGAAATAGATTTATAAAGGGAATTTTAATTAGAAATCGATTTATAAATGGATTTAAGTGATATGAAATCGTTATAAAGTCGAAATGAGATTTTGGAGTTTATAAACAATGTTTATAAATAAAGTGAAATGATTATCATTTGATAAATTGGGGATATAAATTCCCGGCAAGAATTTATAATGAGATAGGGTAATCGATTTAAAAAAAATGGTATATTCTTTTTTTGGAATGTGAAAAAGGTTATGAATTGGGAAGTAGTTGATGAGTTATAAATCAAGAGAGATTTGTAAATTGGAATTGGTTATATTAGAATTTAATATATATATATATATATATATATATGTGTGTGTGTGTGTGTGTGTGTGTATGTATGTATGTATATATAAGTTAGATATGTTTTAAAAAGAGGATTTTTAATTATTAAACTATGTAATTTCAAATTGTTTTAGCACTGAAATAATTTTCGAAGTTAGTTATCCAAATATTCAAATTTGTTGAAATGAATTCTAAGTTTTATAAATCGATTAGAAATTTTAGAAATGAATTGCAATTAGTTATCGCCGTTTATTTTAAAAGTGCGTTGATATTTTAAATAATTATTTAACCATGTTTTTGAAATTTATTAGTATATACATATACATATATATCGCTTAAAATTAAGTGATTTCAATTCATTTATAAATGCTCTTGAGATTTATGAACCGGGTTGTATTGAATGGATGTGATTTTATAAGGAAAATCTTATAATGGAATTCAAGAATTTAAGAAAATTAGAGAAAAGGGAATTTCCAAATTTGTTTAGATATGGAAACTTCGAAAATCATCTGAATTCAATAAAGGAATTATAAATTGTTAGTTGGATAAATAAGTATAATTGATAATTTTTGATATTTGTAAAGGGAGATTGCATATGGTTTAAAATCTGTAAACGAATATTTCTCTAAATTAAACTTTGAAATTTATGAAGAAGTTTATAACTAGATTTGGAGATATTTATGAAATAAAGAAATTTTTGGGAAATAACGGTATATTTTCATAGCGTAATTAGAGGGCAGAGATTTCCTATACTTTGGGATATTTTCGTTGGGATAGCAACGTAACCATTGTGCAAACTGCGATCAATGATTGATTGCATGGCCAAATCGAGAGGAAGAGATTGCCTAAGTTAAGTTTGATTTTTCTGGGATAGAGACACAACCATCAAGCTATGATCCATGGTCGATACCAAATGGTACTTCCATGTCTATTTAACGAGTTTTCAAGTATTTTTGAAAGAAAGGATTTGTGAATATACTTATCCAGATGAAATAAGTATATGCCTGTTTTAATGAGGAATTCAAATTTATCAAAATTAATTTAAATGAGGCTTAGTGATTTTAGTGGGAAATGTAATCTTTGGTTGAATGTTTGTTTATTTGATAATAAAATAACCAACTATCAAATCTTGGCCCAAATATGCAATTCTTCTTAATTTTGGTGGTAGGAAACGATTTCCTACTTAACATCGAAGGGTTTTAACTCTGGAAATATCTAGAGAAAATACGGAAATTATATGGTACGGTTACCATCGGTGGTGCTATACTCTACATGTAAACTTGTTGTTCTTCTAAGGCAAATGATAAGGAGATTCGTCCACTTAAAAAGTTAGGGAATGATCCCTCATTTGTATTGTTAGATTATTTCCTAAAGAACCGGTATTGAGCATTCCGAAAATCGACGATGGGTTTATGGAGCGTTCGGAAAGCAAAAGAGTGTACTCGTAAGAGATGACACAGAACCGTTACCACTCTAAAACTATATACAGTTCTATTGAGGAGTTTCGTGTTATATTGAGATGTTCGAATCCATATGTGGTTCTGAGATCACTGGCTGTGGGAATCCGTGTGTGATTCCAAGATCTATTTGAGATTTTGGAATCTATATGCGATTCCAAGTCCATTGTGGTATGGGAATCCATATGGGATTCTATGATCTATTTTTGGAGCGTTGCGTAAGCTGGAACACCGGACGTAGCCTCCTCAATGGAAATGACTAAAACCAAAGATAGGAGGCATGGCCAGTAGGGTTGGCAAACCCATATGGTGTAATCGGTTCCTTTTTCTAGCAATACCAATACCTTCAGTTGTTTTTGGCATGCCGGAGCGATGCACCTGATCTTAGCAAGACCAGTTATGTTTTTCCAATAATACCCCGGCTAGACAAGTACGATGCTTCGGAAGGATAACTCAGATCCTTGTGCAGGAGGTCCGTTCTCAAAGTACCGAGAGAACCCGTGGAATCCTACACAATTAGCGAATGAGCCTTATCAAGTTTTTGATTCTATACTAATATTGTTGTGATGTACACAACACAAGCATCACAGCTACTTGGTTATTATTATTTTGACCCTTAGACATTGTTATAATATCACTGGATTTTCTATTAAATGTTTTGGTTATCGTAAGGTAAAAACTTGTCGTGTTTATGTGTGGTGTGTATTACAAGATACCTTTGTTTTCAAAGGATTTGATAACTGTAATAATTCAAATTGAGTGTGTTTTTCTCACATTGGATTTCCATACTGACTCGAGTGTTATTTTATTATAATACTCGGGCCAGACCGAGTATTACAGTAAGTTAGGACGCTATGGAGCTCAGGAGATGGGTTGGAGGAGTCTCAGGCGTATTCCACGTACTTGATTTTATTTTCGCTTTATGAGTCATGCTGTATATTCAGTAATTCTAAGGACAAGTTATTATAACTTTCCAGATTGATTGGTGATTTTTGTACTCTAATGATTTTGTGTATATTAATAGCTATCGATTCTTTTGTATAAAAATCTATTATTATATATTATATTTTGTTCCGCTGCGATTGTGAGATTCTGTGTTGTTTTTATTTCTTCTATCTTTCTTCTTTTCCCCAACAATCTGCCTTTTTGTACAACTTGAGTTGAAGTGTGCGGTTTATTTCATCTTAAACTGTACAAAAAGTGGGTCACTACAACGTGGTATCAGAGTTGAAGGTTAAGTCAGAACCTTGGCTTTGATAGGGTACTCATTAGAGATAAGGTCAGTAGCACCCTAGCATGAGTTTGAGTGTATATAGATATGAGCGTGTATTTATTAGTGATATAAAAATGTTTTATAATGTGTTGGCTGATCTATTGAGTGGATTATGAATTCTGGTCAATACGAGTAATTAACATTATTGATAGGAATCTCTAAACACTTGAACAGAGCAACTCGACATGGTTTTGTTTTGAAATTGGGTAAATGAAATAATTTTACCTTGATTATTTTTATATGCAAAGGGATAATTTTTCAAAAAATTATTATGGTATATATGGTGTGCTTAGTTGTTAGAGATTGATAATATTTGATCATTATCATTTTTTGATTGTTGTTTATGATGGAATAAAGGTTGATACTAGAATAAACAAGATCAATAATTAAGGAATGATTTGGTATAACCAAGATGAGATTATATAACTATATGTTCTGTAAATGTGATTTATAAACTGAAATGATATGAAATTCCTAAAGTATATTATATAAATATGGTTTGTAAAAATTTTAAAGAATTTAAAAGCTGGAAATTTGGAAATTTAAATTCCATTGGTTTTGAAAAGGTTTTACAAAGCTTTGAAAAATAATAATATTATTATTTAGGAAATGTTTGGAATGGAAATAATAGAAATATTTTTGAAAGGATTTTTACGGAAAGAGAAAGCACTGAACTCACTTCGGCCGCTGGAAAATAATTTCAGTGATGACTGCAGCATCATCGATGTTCATTTTCGAGCTTCCAAGAGAGGAATTGCTACCATTGGTAATTTTGTTTGGTAAAACTGGTTTTGGTTTTGAGCTTCAAAAGGATGATTTGATATACCAAGGGATTTTGTGTGTGTATATATATGTGTGATTTTAAATAAACAACTTGATATACTCTCGAACAAGGTGTTTAAAACTCTAGAATTTATAGAGATCTGGAATAAATTAATGGAATGAACAAATTAGTTAATTGAATATGGTTTGGAAGGTGAATGGATAAAATTGAATGTTGAAACTGGAAAATGAAATTGAATTTGATTCAATATGGTTATAACTTAAGTGGTGAAGTTGTAATAACCATCAGAAGTTGGTATAAAATGTTTATAGTAGACTTAAGAAAATTTGATGGAATGATTCTCAAGAGATAATTAGTATTGAAAGGAACATACTAAGTAAATAATGATTGTGAATAATTGATTGTAAATGAAATGAATGTGAATTAAAGAATTTGTCATAGCTAAGAATCAATCAAAGTAATATGCAAGTTGTATGTATATTATTTTATTTGCATAATGATTTAATCCAGATTCGAGCATAAAATTTCAGCATAATTTATATCGACCAGAGTTAGGATTTTTCACTCGATTCTCTACGGCGGACCTTGGATATGGATTTTTGATTGATTGTGGGATTCTCTTTCATAGTATATGGCTATGCAAGGAGAGTGACGGTTTCTAATCAAGGAACTAGATCTGAGTCCGCACTAGGGAGTTGTGTGAATGATACTTGTTCGGAAGTGAAATTATGTGATCGAGTGAGCGATCAGATTGGATATTGCATACGGATGATATATGTACATCGTACGGGATTAAGTAAAGCAAATATTTGAAAGTGAAAATGCGGGATAATATGATTACGAACTATATGATTGGATATCATTAGTAAATAAGATGTAGGTATTTAAAAACAAGAGCTAATTGATGCTTTTGGGTTCATAAGTAAAATCCAGGTTGCCTAACAAAAAGTCATATGTTTGTATCATTTTTTGATTTGATGGTTTATGATTAAGCCACTTGGCTTTTGTTTTCTTTTGATGATTTGGGCCTATAGTGACGATTGTAGCAGTTTCGATCTAGCCATGCAAAGGAGACGCGGGCAAAAAAATTCGAATATTTAAAGAGCTAGAAATTTTGAGTAAAATTTTTAATAACTAAAAATTGATTTTTGAATTATAACCTGAAATGGTTAATACTAGTTGGAACCCATGAATGGAATCTAAGACTAAGGAAAGGGTGATAATGAGGTTTCAACAAATTTATTTTGGAAAGTTAAAGGCTTAAATGGATTAGGTAAGTTATTTCAACTAATTAATTTTGGAAAGTTAATGGGCTTTGGGCAATTCTTCTTACCTTAGCAATTTCGGGGACGAAGTTCTTTTAAGGGGGAAGAAAGGTAACGACCCAGAATTTTGGTTAATTGAAATTGGGATATTTGATTGATTTTAAATATTGAAAAGCTAATTTTATAAATTAAATAACTTGAATTTCAAATATAGTGATTTTATTAATAATTTAATTGTTGGATTGAATAATTGAAATCATTTAAATAATTTAAATCTTGGATTTTTATTTGGATAAAAATAGTTTAAAGGCTTATTAAATTTCTATTAATAAGAACGAAGGTAATAAAACTTATAAAAATTCATTTAAAAGTGATTTAACTAATTTTGAAAATAACATGTTTTAATTTACGAGTAAAATTGCTTTCGGGGCACAGTCTCGGATTTTGATGTAACTAGTACCATTAGATCCGTAATAGTGTATTATTATATGATTTCAAATTTCGTACCATTCGGAGTTATCTTTGGTCGTACATGACAGAAGCGCGTTGAAATTTATGTCGAAAAATTAATATAATAATTGGGTTCAAAAAGTTATCTTCTCCATACGATCGAATATGGTCTCAAAACTTGTTCCATTTCATTTGGAATAAGGGTATAACATTAGGAACGTCTGGCGGCATGTCTTGATAGGGGTTCGAGATTTCATGTTACATTAAACGAGATATTTTGTATTAAATAATATCATAAATTTTTAAAGTCAACCCATATACAGACTTATCCCCTGCATTCAGTCACCCTACCTAATTGTACCCACCTTTATTTTAAAAGCTGCTTCATCCCTCTTCTTTGTTCAGGCTTTCACAGAGAAAAGAATGGTAGACATTTTGAATTTCAAAATCAAATCTATTTATTAATAAAAAATCTTGAAACTCGATTCATTGAATTGGCAACGAAGAGATCTACGATTCTAGGTGGGTAGTTGTGGTTGCGTTCGACCTTGGTCATGATTGATTTTGCCTAGCCGAAACTAGGTTTTGCCCTAGACTTCGATCTAATGGGAGTTGGATGTTGACGAAGGGTGCGTTGTATTACACTTAAGGAGGAGCTTCCAATTATTGATTCTGGGGAGGTGCGGCTTCGTAAGGAGGAAAGCGACTGTCGTTTGCCGCTTACTGCTGCTCCTGGTCGCGCGGAGCATGATGAAGCCGAGTTTAGTGACGTGATGTCGGGAGGTGCGATTTTCGATGAGAAGGGGGATGGCAGGCTCGATTTGGTTTATCGTTGATTGAGGATGGGAGCTTGGTGCACGGCCGTTCACGTTTAGGCATGTACAGGGAGGAACATGTCACAACCCGCTTTTCCATACCGATTTAAACCGACTTTAAACCTCATTTGTCAGCCAAACCGCAAGAGAAGACGGATAGTGAAAGAAAGAAAGTAGAAATAGAAAGAAGATAGAAGAAAAGGAGAACAATCAGAATCTCACAGCGGATTGAATAAACTATAATATAAATAAATCTTTACACAAAACCAAAATTGTTGCTTATATAACATATACATACTTTACAACAGAGTTACAACACACTACTAGGACAGTTATATCAATCTTGTTCTTACAACAATGACCACACAACCAAAAACAGACTGAATATAAGCATCTACGCCATTAGTCTCCTAATTCTAGCTCCTCTCCTGAAGCTTCCACTCTTCCAGCTAAACCTGGAAATATTCTTGGTCTGATCCGAGCATATAGGAAAAACACCAAGCCTGGGTCAGTCTGATAAACCAGCGTGAGAAACACACTCAATTTTATTATTAAAGTTTAAAAATCCTTTGAAAATCAAAAGCATCTCGTAAGACCACGCCATAAATAAACATGTCGCGTTTTTACCTTACGATAGCCAAAACATTTCTTATAAAATTCTCTAATATTATAATTGGGTCTGTATATAAATACTTATTCAAATAGCTGAAACTGTTACATTATTAATTTCGAGCATACTAGCCACAAAGAAGGTTATATAATCAAAACCGTAAAAGGCACGTAGGAAGAATGGATTTCCAACGAATGACTAGGCACTGGGGTACCGCCTATCACAGTACCTGGTCTAGATCAGCGTGCCGAGGATCCATCCTAAATTCCCTACACCACAAGACCGGACTACCCCTTACTGGATAACCCGAGCAAGATCACCCCGCGGTTGGGATCAGCAACCTCCCAAACAACCGTAATAAAAGGGACATCTTGACACGGATGACCTCACCCTACTTGAGCGCTACCCACTTAGCCTTGCTGCATAACCCTTGATTTTCAGTCATTCTCGGTAGATGAGGCTCGAGGCTAAGCATTACCTTTTTAGAACATATCACTTAGAATGCTCGCCGTTCACCCGACGATGTTCTGAAAGCATTCATCCATACAAGTCCGTTCCGGATTCGAACGGAACCGAAGGCACTACTCCTACGACATCCGTTTTGGAATCGCCCTCAGGATTAGTAGAGATTAGCCCTTGCACTTCACTGCTCCATCTTCGAGTCCGAGCTCTTGTCTTCATCACTAAAACATACTCGTTGGATCGAAGTGGTTTTCAGATTACAAATCTGATCCCGGTCTCTTCGAAACAACGTTCGCTATTTCTCAATAAACTCAACCTCGGTTCTTTAGGAAATATACCGACGGAATACTAGATCGGTGTTCACCTCCTAACCGTTTGTGGAGGTTTCTCCTTATAATTCGTCCTAGAGAACAAACAAGTTTATACGTACAATATAGCACCTCGATCGGTAACTGTACCATATAATTCTCGAGTCTCCTTTAGATATTTCCAAAGTTAAGTTTTTGTGCAAATTTGATAATCGGTTATTTAACTATCAAAATAATCAATTCAATCAAGTTAGTTCCCATTTCCACTATTAAGCCTTGTTCTTATTTAAAATCCAAACAGATTTAAAATTACTAAGAAAGCTTACTTCATTTGGTAAATATATATATATACATATATAAAACCATTTCTTCCCAAATCATACTATGAAATTTCCAAATATTATTTACAAGTTTATTATATAGGGTACTTTTTATAGAAGTTATTATAAAATATTATTTAAAACAACATTTATATTGAATAGTTTTATATTGAAGAAAATATACTTAAATACTAATTTAATAAGAAAATATACTTAAATACTAATTTAATAAAAATTTAACCTTTAAAGAATCATAACAAATAGTTTAATACTTGAAATAATTTAAATAATATCTACTTATAAAATTTTTACCTTTATAAAGATTTTAAAAAATAATAATAAATAATACTTTTGATATTTCCAAAAAATTTATCAATTCTTTTTAAAACATTTCTAAAAAGTAATATTTATTTTTAAAACAAAACTAGTTTCAAAATTAATCCAAACAGTATAAGGCTTATAACAACCCTGTATTTTGTGATTTTTTTTTATATTTTAATTATTTTAATTAAATTTTTGATTTAAAAACTTATTTTATTATTTTGAATGATAAACTTTAGTTTTGATATGAATTATCATTCCGAAGCATGACTAAAAAGAATATTTTCCAAAAAGTGAGTTTTTGGTCAAAATAGTCAAACTTTGACATTTATTTTAAAACTTTAAAAGTTTGAAAATTTAAATTTTTTCTTTTATTTTGAAAGTACATAAAATTTTAAGAACACTGCTTTTTGTTTCATTGGAAACAGATTTAAATTGTGAAAGTTATGTATATTTCAATATTGAGTGCAATTTGTTTATTCTACAATTTTGTTATTTTAAATAGTATAAATTTTATTTTTCTTTGTCATATTTTATTGTAATATGTATTGATATGTTATTTTATGTATGTTTTTGTCTTTTAATATTTTTGAAGTGAGGTAGGAATTTTTCTAGAGCTAGTAGTATTTTTCTTGTAATTTCCATGCCCTGTTTTCAATTTTTAAACATTTTCTTTAGTTCTTTTCTATTTTTCTCCAATTTAATTATTTATTTTATTTTAGAAATGATAAATAAATTATTTTATTTCAAAATTTTCGCTTTAGAATATTTTTAAAATGAAGTAGATATTTTTCCAAAGCCATTGATGTTTTAATTGTAATTATTGAACCCTGTTTTTAATTTTTAAGCAATTTCCTTAATTCTTTTTATATTTTCTTTAAGTTTAATTATATATTTTTATTTTTTTTCACTTTGTTTCGGTTTTAGATGTACTTGCTGAAGTTTATTTTTTTTACTTGATTTAAAAGAAAAGGAAGTATGGAAGGTTTTAAAAGCTAAGAAACGTAAAGTCGTTTCACCGTTTCTTTTACCGTTTCTTTTTCAATCAATACACCACTTATTTTGGCCGTACCTTTCTCTATTCTTTTCAGCTGCATTCTCTCATCTTTTTCACGTATTTTCAAAGCTTCTCAACCCTAAAACAAAATCATGGCCTCCATCTTGCAAAAATTTGGTAAAATCTTCTTCTCTTCTCTTGTTTTCTAGTTTTTCTATGTGATTTTGCAACTTGTTCTCAACTTCATGGCTCCACTCCTCCTCAACCAGATCTAGGCCAACCTCCACCACTTTATTCTCTAATCATCATCCACCCTAGATCACCACCATGGCAGGCCAAGCAACCCCAAGGCAAACACCACCACCAAAATCCACAAATCCATCACCTATGCACTCAAGCTGACCTAGTTTTGGTACCATCACCTTCATCCACCTTTTGCCGCCACTTCCACCACCACCTTTGACCTGACCTCCACCCTCTGCCTCATCACCCACCACCACCTGGACCCACTGGCCATGCCCCTAGAGCCTTTGGCCGAACCCATTTATAGCATAGAAGTGATGGATTTGCCTTGTAATTGTTGTTTTGTTGTACCTATGTCCATCCACCTTTGCACCATTACTTCCAAGCTATGGCTGACCCTTATGAGCCCAAGACCTAATCCTAACCCACTCCTTAGACATGTATTTCAGATCTATAGCTGAAGCATAGGCGGTATAAAGCATGTGCAAAAACCTTGGCTTTGTTTTATGCATTTAATTCTAACATTGTTTTATTGAATTTGGGTTTGAAAACTTATGTTATTTGTTTGTTTTGTTTGAATGTTTGCAAGGCTATTAGCCTTGTCTCTCCCACAATCATATCATCATCATGGCTAAGAAAACGAACCCCTTAGTCGAGCTTTTGAATGGTTGTAGCAAGGTCAAGTTATCTTGTCTTTGTTGCCTTTCAATTTCCAATTATTTCTATATTGTTTTGGTTGAATATTCATAAGTTATATTGTCCTGTTTTGGGGTTGTTTACAAGATGATATCTTGGCTATTTCTCTCCACTCAAAATCAAAGGTCGTGCCTTCTGAATCCGTTCGGTTATTCAAATTAATATCTTCAGCATAAAAAAGTGAGTTATTCTCACCAGACATTATGTACTTATATAAGTAGTAAATTGACACCCTATGAATCTGTAGAACTATATGATCATGTTATAACTGCTTATATTATTATCATATGATGTTCACACCTGATATTACACTTGTTTATCATATGTTACTGTTATTTCATGCTATTCTGTATATTTTATCAGTTTATCACACTGCAAGTTCCCTGTAAATTTGAAATCACTATGGGTTGAAATGATACATACCCTAACGGACTTTAGAATAAGGGAAAATTGTTATGGGCTGAAATGATAGGCCTGAATGATTTTCAATTTATTTCATCTACTTGGGAGTGCGGGTTTGAAATGATAAAACTTGGATTTTTTCTTTGTAAATTACGTGTTGAAATGATATATTGCCTGTATCACTTTTCCTAGTGTAGAAAATTATATACAGACCCATAGTTAATATATGTTTTCTAAAAATTTTAAAATTATTTTAGAAATGTAAATATTAAAACATTTTGATTTAAATCTAATTAAAAAGGATTTTTGTAAAATATTATTGATTTTCTGAATAATTGTAAGTAAAATGAATTAATGAAAAGTTAGAAAATTTTGAATGCAAGTTATTTTGGAAAATTTGATTTAATTATAATTGGAAATCAAATTGAATATGTAATTGTAATAAATTTATGATAATTTGAATTTAAATGAATTTAAAGTTATTCTATATCATATTAATGATTTTTAATAAAGTTGAATGTGAAATGAATGAATATTTAAGTTGAAATTTTGAAATATAACTAAAATTGGAAATTTATGAAATTGACTTAAAAGTGAACTTTTAGTTAAATAAATAAAAATAAAACTAAGTTATACTTAAGAATATGAACTTAAGTGTTATGTTGAAATTTGATGCAATGAATTTAAAATTGAACATTGCAATTTAATAAGTGAATTATTATTAAATCTTGATTTTTGAATGGAAAATTAACTTTATAAAATCATGAACTTGAGAAAAATTAAATGATGTTTATAAATGTGAAAATGTATGATTTTATGAGTTAAAAATGTTTTAAATAAAAAGTATAATTGGTTGAGAAATTATATTGAATATTTGAAGTTATTGACTGCATTTTTGAAATGCTATTAATTACAATGTAAATGATATTACAGAATTTGTAAATGCTGTAGTTGATGATAATGAACTAAAAAGCTAAATTGAATTAAAAGATATTATAGAAATTTTTGTAAGTGCTATAATTTTTGAATTTAACTAAGTTTATTTGAAATTTAAGTAAACCCTATTACAACATTTTTAAATGTTGTCTTTTGTTAAATTGAACTGTTTTGAATGTATTTTTCCGTAGCGTTTTCTAAATGCCACGAAAAGTGAATTTTCACTGTTTTGATAAACTTAAGTGAATAAATGAACTTTGGAAGTTGAAAATTTTGGAAATTTAATAATTTAATTATTGAACATAATAACTTCATTTTAATGATTAAAAATGATTTTTTTTGAATATAAACTGTTTTGAAATGTGAATTGAAATGGTATTTTAAATTGAATAAAATGAATAATGATTTGAAATGAATGTGGTTTTGATATTTTGATATATTAAATGATTGAAATGTGGTTTTGAAAAGATATGATATTTTGATATATTAAAATGATTTGAAAATGGAGTTTTGAAAGATATGACGTTTTGATATTAAAATGATTTGAAAGGAAATTCTGAAGGATATGATATTTTGGAAATGAAGTTTTGAAAAGTTATGATATTTTGATATATTAAAATGTTTTTAAAGGAAGTTCTGAAAGGATATGAAAATTTAATATATTGAAATGGTTAGAAATGACTTGATATTAATTTTGATAAATATTTGAATTGAAAGATATGGTATGATGATATATTGAAATGGTTTGGAAATGATTTAATCTTTATTTTGATAAAGATTTGGGTTGAAATGATATTTTATTTTGAAGTATAAAATATTGTTTTAAAAGTTATAACTACGGGTTATAATAACGATTGGTTGTTAAAGAGACCGGGATCAGATATTGTCTTACAGCCGGCCAATACCGAAAACCACTTTAACAACTATGTACGCGGTGGAGACTCCAGAATGAAGTAGGATGGTGGCGACGTTCTCGAGGTATATTACGTGGACCCAACTCCCGTGAGTTGGCATAAATGACTAAAACAGGAGCTATACCGGGCTACACAAAGGGTCACACCCTTTCATCGAGCATGCTCCATCAGAAACCATTCTATTACTTTCGTGATTCGATATGTGGCGCCACTTTGATTCGGGGGTATTGTTCGAGGTGGGCGGAAGCTGCTGGCTTGCCGTCACCACCGGTCCGGGAGTGCAAACGGTGTATCCACCCTGGCATTGCCTCGCGTGTCGTGTCATCTCCTTATAGCGAGCCCACTATAGACTGGTATCGAGGAATAAAATTAATTTTAATTAGGAATAAAGAAGAATAAAATTTATTAAGTACATTGTGAGTGTAATACATGATTATTTTTCAAACCCATGGTTTTAAAAATTATTAATTTTAGATGATTGGATAATAAGATAATGAAATTTGAGATAGTTAAGATTTATTTAACTTGTGTAAAGATTTATTCTCTATTTAAGATGAAATTTCCATGCTTTCAAATTTATGTCCTTATTTTGTTTTTCAAACTAATTTTTTTGTTGTCCTCGTCATCCTTACCTTTCTATAGACTGGTATAGGCATCTTTCTATAATCTTTCTGTTTAGAAATCTTCTATAACCTTTGGTACTCATTTTGAATCCACCTTTGCGTGCTTGTGTTCTTGATTTTGGAGAATCCTGGAAAGATCATCTCCACCTTGTAAAACTTACCTATAACAATAGCCATCATGTATAATTTCAATCTCCTTGTCATCTTGTCCTAATCTTGTTTCACTCTATCTTTTTCTGTGCTTTCCGGTACCTCATTCCTTTTCGGGGACGAAAAGTTTTGAGTGGGGGAGAGTGTAACAACCCTGTATTTTGTGATTTATTTTTTTTGTATATTTTAATTATTTTAATTAAATTTTTGATTTAAAAACTTACTTTATTTATTTTGAATGATAAAATTTAGTTTTGATATGAATTATCATTCCAAAGCATGACTAAAAAGAATATTTTCCAAAAAGTGAGTTTTTGGTCAAAATAGTCAAACTTTGACTTTTATTTTAAAATTTTAAAAGTTTGAAAATTTAAATTTTTTCTTTTATTTTGAAAGTACATAAAATTTTAAGAACACTGCTTTTTGTTTCGTTGGAAATGGATTTAGATTGTGAAAGTTATGTATATTTCAATATTGAGTGCAATTTGTTTATTCTACAATTTTGTTATTTTAAATAGTATAAATTTTATTTTTCTTTGTAATATTTTATTGTAATATGTATTGATATGTTATTTTATGTATGTTTTTGTCTTTTAATATTTTTGAAGTGAGGTAGGAATTTTCTAGAGCTAGTAGTATTTTTCTTGTAATTTCCATGCCCTGTTTTCAATTTTTAAACATTTTCTTTAGTTCTTTTCTATTTTTCTCCAATTTAATTAATTATCTTATTTTAGAAATGATAAATAAATTATTTTATTTCAAAATATTTGATTTATAATATTTTTAAAATGAAGTAGATATTTTTCCAAAGCCATTGATGTTTTAATTGTAATTTTTGAACCATGTTTTCAATTTTTAAGCAATTTCCTTAATTCTTTTTATATTTTCTTTAAATTTATTTATATATTTTTATTTTTTTTCACTTTGTTTGGGTTTTAGATGTACTTGCTGAAGTTTATTTTATTTTACTTGATTTAAAAGAAAAGAAAGTATGGAAGGTTTTAAAAGCTAAGAAACATAAAGTCGTTTCACCGTTTCTTTTTCAATCAATACACCACTTATTTTGGCCGTACCTTTCTCTATTCTTTTCAGCTGCATTCTCTCATCTTTTTCATGTATTTTCAAAGCTTCTCAACCCTAAAACAAAATCATGGTCTCCATCTTGCACAAATTTGGTAAAATCTTCTTCTCTTCTCTTGTTTTCTAGTTTTTCTATGTGATTTTGCAACTTGTTCTCAACTTCATGGCTCCACTCCTCCTCAACCAGATCTAGGCCAACCTCCACCACTTCATTCTCTGATCATCATCCACCCTAGATCACCACCATGGCAGGCCAAGCAACCCCAAGGCAAACACCACCACCAAAATCCACAAATCCATCACCTATGCACTCAAGCTGACCTAGTTTTGGTACCATCACCTTCATCCACCTTTTGCCGCCACTTCCACCACCACCTTTGACCTGACCACCACCCTCTGCCTCATCACCCACCACCACCTGGACCCACTGGCCATGCCCCTAGAGCCTTTGGCCGAACCCGTTTATAGCATAGAAGTGATGGATTTGCCTTGTAATTGTAGTTTTGTTGCACCTATGTCCATCCACATTTGCACCATTACTTCCAAGCTATGGCTGACCCTTATGTAACAACCTTGTTTTGGAGATTACCTTTCAATATTGAATTATAATGATAATTATAATTTAATATTGTGAATTGAATTAAATCAGAGAAATTAAATTGTTTATTTGGAATAAACAACAAATTTGGGAAAAAATTGTTGAAAATAAAGGATAAAGCTTTATTTTAATGGTTTGGGTGATAATAAATGTGGGAATAATTTTATTTGAGTAAAAATGCAATAAATTTGTTAATTATTGCGTTGTGGCTTCTTTTAATAATTTTTTTAAAAAGAAGTAAGCTCTTTTAGTAAGTGTTTATTGAAATAAAAAGTGAAAATTGGGTTAAAAAATAAGTTTTGGCTATAAATAATGTTTTGAAATGGTTTGAAATGTTTTTCTAAGTGATAAAATAAATTTGATGGAATTTTGGAGCTGAAAACAAGGTTTTGTTCTTTTATTTGAGTAAATAATGCATTTTTGTTAAATAAAGAAATTTAATAACAAAAAATATTTAAAAATAAAAATTAATCTTTTTATATGATAGAAAATGGTTTATTTTGTATGTATACAAGTTTTCATATTTTTCTTATGTGTAAATATGGAGAAAATGCATTTTTGTATGGTGTATATGTACATAAGTTCATATGTTAGTTAAGTGTGAATTAATTAGCCTTAGCCTTTTTATTTTCTTTTATTTTTGGGTCCATTAGCCCATTAGTGTTCCTTGGCCTGATTAAGGAAGTGAGAAAAGAAAGTTAAACTGTACGTACATTGCTACTCTCCTCTCCTTCTTCCTCCAGAAACAAAACATAGAACCCACTCCATCAAATTCAAAATCCATTGAATTTCTTCAATTAAATACAATAAAAAGCAATCTCTGTCAACCTAGAGTGATAATACAAAGGTAATCAAACTCCAAACTTGCAATTTCATCAAAAATCTCAGATTTGTGAATTAGGTTTCAAAATTATTGAAGTTTTGCTCTTGCATGTTTGTATAAACTCTTATTTTAGGTTGTTGAAGCTTTCTCAAGGCCAAAGTTTGCATCTTCTCTCCAATTAGCTCTTGTTGCTCTACTATTTCTGAGGTGAGTTGCTGCTCACAATTGCTAGCTGAAGCAAAAGCTTCAAAATGCCAAAATCTAATCCAAAATAGCTTCAATACAATGATTTCATGTTCAAGTTTTGATTTTGTGAAATCTGAGTTGGTATGTCTCTTTGCACATCATTTTCTCCCAATTTCGGCAACGAAATGCTGCCGTATTTTTTTTTCCAGTTGATAGCCTGTATGTTGTAGTATATGTATGTCAAATTTCATTGCAAAACATATTCGTTTGATGCCTGAAAACTGCAGTGCAAAATCAATGCACAGCCTGGAAATTTTCTGTGCATATTTTGTTTGCTGAGTTGCTGCAAACATGGCCTGAGTCCATGTTTGCGATGGCATAACATTTTCGTTTCTAACTCAAATTGCATAACTCTTTTTTTATTTGAAAGATGAAGTTCTCTACTTTATGCATACTAAATTTCAGGTGATTTTCACATAGATAGCATATATAAATCTTCTGTCAAACTTGGACTCGAATCATATTTTTGCCCAGAATTCAACAGTGAAACACTGTCTGGGTTCAACTTTGACAGATCATATCTTTCTCATATTTTATCCAAATTACATAATTCTTTTTTTGTTTGGGATATGATGTTTTATACTACATGTGTACCAATTTTTACATCAAAATGATGTAATTTGCTCCTCTGTTTTATGCCTGGAAGTTGAGTCTAGTGGGGTTTTAGGCCTGCATATTTATTTGGTTTTGAACTGTCGCAAACATGGTCTGAGTGCATGTTTGAGGCAGCATAACTCATTCGTTTCAAATTGGATTTGTGTGATTCTTTTTGCAGATCGAAGTAGGAGTGTTGAGTTACATTCTTGTAAAATTTCATGAAAATCTGGGTTGGTTTTCTATTTCAAAACTACTGTCGAACTTGTACCCACAGCTTGCTAATTCAGTGTCTTAAACCTCGTTTCGATCCGACTTTGAAACGACGCAGATTCTTCGTTTCAAATCGGATTTGAATGATTCTTTTTGCAGATTGAAGTAGGAATGTTGAACTACATTCCTACTAAATTCCAGATCATTTGGACTCTGTTTGCAGGTCCGAACCTGCTGTCGAACTTGGATTCGCAGCGTGTTTTCACCGGTTTTTATACTTAGAATAATTTCCGGCTTTTTCTGATATTTTCCGATTTCTTTGAGATTTTTCTCTAGATTTCATACACGGGTTTTATAAAGCATTTTAAAGCGTTTTTCAAACAAATTGGCTTATGAAATTATTATTTAGTATTATTTTAAGTATTAAATTATTTACTCCATAATAGGAGAATTTTCAAAGGCAATTTCCAAAGTGTTTTCAAACGATTTCTAAACTTGTCCAAATTATTTTCTGAGTAAAATTACACTCTTTTGCACTTCGAACGAAGTGGGAAGGTAATTAAATGGTTGGGTAAAACACGTACTATGGAATACGTGCGTTTACCTTTCCAATTAATTCCTAATCTATTTGTTTGATCGTTTTGACCTTCGGGTCCGGTTTACCGATGAGATGAGGTAAACTTTGTACTGCTTTAAGTGTGGAGTTGACTAACCGTTAGTAAACCGTTTAGTGCGAACGTATGGTATTGGACACACGTTAACACTTTTCGAGTTCCTTTCCGAGAGTTTGTGACACATATTGCCAGTTAGTGGTGTCCAGTACTGGGCCTCCAGACCTTCACCACTACGGTTTGTTGCCTTCGGGCTTGTGCCTTCGGGCTTGTGCCTTCGGGCTTGTGCCTTCGGGTTTGTTGCCTTCGGGTTTGTTGCCCTATAGTATCGCTTTTGGAGTTGGTCCTTCGTTACCGCTCGAGAGATACTTGGGTTTGTCGCCTTCGGGCTTGTGGATCCTTGTTTATACAGTACTGAGCACGTGCATCTTTTGTTTTATTGATATTTATATTTCCCTAGAGTATCGCCTTTCGGAGTAGGTCTTTTGAACCACTCGATACATAGCGATTACCTTGTGGAAACTTGTGTTACCTTCATTGGTATTTGTTATTTGCCTTTTGGCGTGATTTGGGATATTCATATCCTTTGTTTATTAAGTTGCCGATGATATGAGGCTTGTTATTATTCATCTTTTATTGGATGATCACGTTATTTCCTTTAGAGATTATTATGGTACTTTATGACCTTGCATGTTCATTATCATTTAGCTTTTCTAACTGATTTGTTTAGCTAGACTGACCCGTGTATTTTATACTCGGGTCGGACCGAGGTGTTTCAGGTTAGGTACATTTGGACTTAGCCTATTCTGCTAGCTACTTTTGTTATAGCTTTTTGTGTAGTCCTTTTTGGATGTAAGTCTGATATGTATATTCTTTTGACTCGTCTGTATATTGTGGTTGCTACGCCACTTGACATGTATCATTTTGTATACTTTATGGTGTATCTGTATATGTATGTGATGATCTATTGTTCTGTGATGTGTTTTACATTTGAGTTGTTATATTTTGTTCTGTTAGATCTTCTAGCCATTATAGTTTTGTATTAAGTATCTATTGGATCTGTCGATCCACTAAAAAAAAATATGCTGCATTTATCGACGTATACAGTAGATAGTTAAGACAAGGCTATAGATGGTCGCTCCTATCCAGCTCTATTCTCTGTATTAGCAGACAGTATTACCTTGTAATACTCTTTGCTAATATGGGTCTCGGAGTGGGGCGTTACACCTTATGAGCACAAGACCTAATCCTAACCCACTCCTTAGACATGTATTTCAGATCTATAGCTGAAGCATAAGCGGTAGAAAGCATGCGCAAAAACCTTGGCTTTGTTTTATGCATTTAATTCTAACATTGTTTTATTGAATTTGGGTTTGAAAACTTATGTTATTTGTTTGTTTTGTTTGAATGTTTGCAAGGCTATTAGCCTTGTCTCTCCCACAATCATATCATCGTCATGGCTAAGAAAACGAACCCCTTAGTCGAGCTTTTGAATGGTTGTAGCAAGGTCAAGTTATCTTGTCTTTGTTGCCTTTCAATTTCCAATTATTTCTATATTGTTTTGGTTGAATATTCATAAGTTATATTGTCCTGTTTTGGGGTTGTTTACAAGATGATATCTTGGCTATTTCTCTCCACTCAAAATCAAAGGTCGTGCCTTCTGGATCCGTTCGGTTATTCAAATTAATATCTCCAGCATAAAACAGTGAGTTATTCTCACCAGACATTATGTACTTATATAAGTAGTAAATTGACACCCTATGAATCTGTAGAACTATATGATCATGTTATAACTGCTTATATTATTATCATATGATGTTCACACCTGATATTACACCTGTTTTATCATATGTTACTGTTATTTCATGCTATTCTGTATATTTTATCAGTTTATCACACTGCAAGTTCCCTGTAAATTTGAAATCACTATGGGTTGAAATGATACATACCCTAACGGACTTTAGAATAAGGGAAAATTGTTATGGGCTGAAATGATAGGCCTGAATGATTTTCAATTTATTTCATCTACTTGGGACTGCGGGTTTGAAATGATAAAACCTGGATTTTTTCTTTGTAAATTACGGGTTGAAATGATATATTGCCTGTATCACTTTTCCTAGTGTAGAAAATTATATACAGACCCATAGTTAATATATGTTTTCTAAAAAATTTAAAATTATTTTAGAAATGTAAATATTAAAACATTTTGATTTAAATCTAATTAAAAAGGATTTTTGTAAAATATTATTGATTTTCTGAATAATTGTAAGTAAAATGAATTAATGAAAAGTTGGAAAATTTTGAATGCAAGTTATTTTGGAAAATTTGATTTAATTATAATTGGAAATCAAATTGAATATGTAATTATAATAAATTTATGATAATTTGAATTTAAATGAATTTAAAGTTATTTTATATCATATTAATGATTTTTAATAAAGTTGAATGTGAAATGAATGAATATTTAAGTTGAAATTTTGAAATATAACTAAAATTGGAAATTTATGAAATTGACTTAAAAGTGAACTTTTAGTTAAATAAATAAAAATAAAACTAAGTTATACTTAAGAATATGAACTTAAGTGTTACGTTGAAATTTGATGCAATGAATTTAAAATTGAACATTGCAATTTAATAAGTGAATTATTATTAAATCTTGATTTTTGAATGGAAATTTAACTTTATAAAATCATGAACTTGAGAAAAATTAAATGATGTTTATAAATGTGAAAATGTATGATTTTATGAGTTAAAAATGTTTTGAATAAAAAGTATAATTGGTTGAGAAATTATATTGAATATTTGAAGTTATTGACTGCATTTTTGAAATGCTATTAATTACAATGTAAATGATATTACAGAATTTGTAAATGCTGTAGTTGATGATAATGAACTAAAAAGCTAAATTGAATTAAAAGATATTATAGAAATTTTTGTAAGTGCTATAATTTTTGAATTTAACTAAGTTTATTTGAAATTTAAGTAAACCCTATTACAACATTTTTAAATGTTGTCTTTTGTTAAATTGAACTGTTTTGAATGTATTTTTCCGTAGCGTTTTCTAAATGCCACGAAAAGTGAATTTTCACTATTTTGATAAACTTAAGTGAATAAATGAACTTTGGAAGTTGAAAATTTTGAAAATTTAATAATTTAATTATTGAACATAATAACTTCATTTTAATGATTAAAAATGATTTTTTTTGAATATAAACTGTTTTGAAATGTGAATTGAAATGGTATTTTAAATTGAATAAAATGAATAATGATTTGAAATGAATGTGGTTTTGATATTTTGATATATTAAATGATTGAAATGTGGTTTTGAAAAGATATGATATTTTGATATATTAAAATGATTTGAAAATGGAGTTTTGAAAGATATGACGTTTTGATATTAAAATGATTTGAAAGGAAATTCTGAAGGATATGATATTTTGGAAATGAAGTTTTGAAAAGTTATGATATTTTGATATATTAAAATGTTTTTAAAGGAAGTTCTGAAAGGATATGAAAATTTAATATATTGAAATGGTTAGAAATGACTTGATATTAATTTTGATAAATATTTGAATTGAAAGATATGGTATGATGATATATTGAAATGGTTTGGAAATGATTTAATCTTTATTTTGATAAAGATTTGGGTTGAAATGATATTTTATTTTGAAGTATAAAATATTGTTTTAAAAGTTATAACTACGGGTTATAATAACGATTGGTTGTTAAAGAGACCGGGATCAGATATTGTCTTACAGCCGGCCAATACCGAAAACCACTTTAACAACTATGTACGCGGTGGAGACTCCAGAATGAAGTAGGATGGTGGCGACGTTCTCGAGGTATATTACGTGGACCCAACTCCCGTGAGTTGGCATAAATGACTAAAACATGAGCTATACCGGGCTACACAAAGGGTCACACCCTTTCATCGAGCATGCTCCATCGGAAACCATTCTATTACTTTTGTGATTCGATATGTGGCGCCACTTTGATTCGGGGGTATTGTTCGAGGTGGGCGGAAGCTGCTGGCTTGCCGTCACCACCGGTCCGGGAGTGCAAACGGTGTATCCACCCTGGCTCGCGTGTCGTGTCATCTCCTTATAGCGAGCCCACTACGCCTTTGGTTTTAAAGATCCGACCGCGTTAAGGTTCACCATCCCCTTAACGCTATTTTCTATATGATTATACTTTACTGATTTACACTACTGTATATAGCGTATATTACTACATAGTAAATAGTTTAACGGATCCTTAGAGGATGGGTGGTCCCAAGCATCTTCTAAGTTACTTGTATCCTTGCTACAGTTCACTTGAGTTGGTTTACATTGTATAAGTATGTATGTCCTGACTCGAGTGTTTGTATTTTTATTTATGCTCGGGTCAGCCTGAGTTATTCACAGATTTGGATTTCCACTTTCTGGAGATTGGAATCGCTAGAGATTATCTACTTGTCAAGTTTCATCTTTTCATTTCGGTTGTTCTATTCAGCTTGTACTTGGTTATCATATTTAAACTTCTGTTGTACTTTATTTCTTCTATTGTATCTTATGTGACTCTGATATATTTATATAGTAGCTTCATGAACTACTATCTCTTTTACTTCCACTGCATTATTATTACTCTGTGTCTGTGATCTGTGATTTTTATTTACTCTATATTCTGAGATTTGCCAAATTTTTATTTACAACGCGGTATTTTGAGCAATTCAATTCCGGCATGAGTGTCTACCTATACACTTATAATGGATGTGAATGGTTGAAAATACTAGGTTGTTACAGTTGGTATCAGAGCTTTGGTAGCTCTAGGCAAAACTCAGCATATGGAGTGAATGTATTTACAGAATCACTTTCATTCGAGTTTGAATCTCTTCCTTTTTGACTCGATTCCTTTGAATTTTGAAACATTCCCTACGGTTTCAAAATCCATTCGTATCCCTCACTATTCATCTTCTTTTGACTCTGGAGTATTCCATAACTCCGCTTCGAATGATTTTTCTAATGAGTCGGCGGTCACGCCAATTTCAAATTGAATTGAAAAAGGGGGAAAACTCCTTTACAATTAGCATCGATTCACCAGAGATTTATATCTATCCTTGGTTTAGATGCTAATATCTTTTGTTATTCCAAACTTTATCTATTGAGATCGAATGTAGATTTACCCTAGAAAAATCCACATTGATCTTATTCTTTAAGCCACGGTTGACCCGGTAAATGTTGCCCGTGATTTCTTTAAGCTTATCCACCTCCCTATTTTGTTATTTAATCATCTTGTCTTTTGTTTCCAACCTATTTTCAAACATTTTGAATTGTACTTGTAAATCTATGTTTTGTTTATATATTGTGTTGTTTGAGTTGTTGATGTTGAGTTGGGTTTCTGATCGATTCGTCTGATCAATGCTATCGATAGGATTTCTAAAACACTTTGACAGAACAAACTGACACAATATTATTTTAAAATTTAGTTAGTGAAATAAAATTTTGATATATAAGTAAATTTATGGAACTTAATAAATTGATTTAAAATTGATTATTTGAAATGATAATACATAATTTATCATTTATTGTTCTATAAATGAATTTATAGATAGTTGTTTATAAATTGATTTGGGAATTGAAATGAATTTTGAACAAGAAATTTGAGAATTTAATATCGATGGTTTCAAACCTTGTGTTTAAAAGTTTTAAAAGGTTATATTATTAAAAGTATTTTCAAATAGAAATTTGTTTCCAAAGAATTTTAAGTTTAAAATTAGCTCTCTTCTCATTGTCGCTGGGAAATAACTTCGGTGATGACTGCAGCATCATCGACGTTCATTTTGGAGTTTCGAAGTGAAGAGACTATTATGTTGTCTTGCTACAGTTTTGTTTTGGGAAATCAAGTTTATTTGAATTTATAAAATATGACTTGATTTATAATATATACAGACATATGATTGAAATTTTATTTGATAAACTATGTACATACATTTAGTTATCTCTAAATGGTTTGAAGAAATCGGAAATTTAATTCTTAAATTCAATTATAAAAAGAAAATCAAAATTTTTGAATAAATGATTTAAGCTTGAAATGATTAAATTGGAAAGTTTTATTTGTATAATACAATTGCATTCAAATATAACTTACCTTAATTTCAGAAGTTAACAATGGAATTGGATAATATACAATATACAATATAAAAAGATTTTATAAATAAAAATATAGTGGTTATAATAAATGTTATACACTTAAATTTTAATTATAAAATGGTTAACAAAGGTAAATATAATAAAGGGTAATTGAATAACTTACAATAAAATAATGTTAAAAGAACTAAGAAAAAAAGAAAGCAGTTATAATAAGTGTAAGTATGTTTAACATAAGTGATAAAATATATTGAGAGGAATAAATTTAATTTTAATTAGGAATAAAGAAGAATAAAATTTATTAAGTACATTGTGAGTGTAATACATGATTATTTTTCAAACCCATGGTTTTAAAAATTATTAATTTTAGATGATTGGGTAATAAGATAATGAAATTTGAGATAGTTAAGATTTATTTAACTTGTGTAAAGATTTATTCTCTATTTAAGATGAAATTTCCATGCTTTCAAATTTATGTCCTTATTTTGTTTTTCAAACTAATTTTTTTGTTGTCCTCGTCATTCTTACCTTGCTATAGACTGGTATAGGCATCTTTCTATAATCTTTCTGTTTAGAAATCTTCTATAATCTTTGGTACTCATTTTGAATCCACCTTTGCGTGCTTGTGTTCTTGATTTTGGAGAATCCTGGAAAGATCATCTCCACCTTGTAAAACTTACCTATAACAATAGCCATCATGTATAATTTCAATCTCCTTGTCATCTTGTCCTAATCTTGTTTCACTCTATCTTTTTCTGTGCTTTCCGGTACCTCATTCCTTTTCGGGGACGAAAAGTTTTGAGTGGGGGAGAGTGTAACAACCCTGTATTTTGTGATTTATTTTTTTGTATATTTTAATTATTTTAATTAAATTTTTGATTTAAAAACTTACTTTATTTATTATGAATGATAAACTTTAGTTTTGATATGAATTATCATTCCAAAGCATGACTAAAAAGAATATTTTTCAAAAAGTGAGTTTTTGGTCAAAATAGTCAAACTTTGACTTTTATTTTAAAATTTTAAAAGTTTGAAAATTTAAATTTTTTCTTTTATTTTGAAAGTACATAAAATTTTAAGAACACTGCTTTTTGTTTCGTTGGAAATGGATTTAGATTGTGAAAGTTATGTATATTTCAATATTGAGTGCAATTTGTTTATTCTACAATTTTGTTATTTTAAATAGTATAAATTTTATTTTTCTTTGTAATATTTTATTGTAATATGTATTGATATGTTATTTTATGTATGTTTTTGTCTTTTAATATTTTTGAAGTGAGGTAGGAATTTTCTAGAGCTAGTAGTATTTTTCTTGTAATTTCCATGCCCTGTTTTCAATTTTTAAACATTTTCTTTAGTTCTTTTCTATTTTTCTCCAATTTAATTATTTATTTTATTTTAGAAATGATAAATAAATTATTTTATTTCAAATTATTTGCTTTAGAATATTTTTAAAATGAAGTAGATATTTTTCCAAAGCCATTGATGTTTTAATTGTAATTTTTGAACCATGTTTTCAATTTTTAAGCAATTTCCTTAATTCTTTTTATATTTTCTTTAAATTTATTTATATTTTTTTATTTTTTTCACTTTGTTTAGGTTTTATATGTACTTGCTGAAGTTTATTTTGTTTTACTTGATTTAAAAGAAAAGAAAGTATGGAAGGTTTTAAAAGCTAAGAAACATAAAGTCGTTTCACCGTTTCTTTTTCAATCAATACACCATTTATTTTGGCCGTATCTTTCTCTATTCTTTTCAGCTGCATTCTCTCATCTTTTTCACATATTTTAAAAGCTTCTCAACCCTATAAAAAAAATCATGGCCTCCATCTTGCAGAAATTTGGTAAAATCTTCTTCTCTTCTCTTGTTTTCTAGTTTTTCTATGTGATTTTGCAACTTGTTCTCAACTTCATGGATCCACTCCTCCTCAACCAGATCTAGGCCAACCTCCACCACTTTATTCTCTGATCATCATCCACCCTAGATCACCACCATGGAAGGCCAAGCAACCCCAAGGCAAACACCACCACCAAAATCCACAAATCCATCACCTATGCACTCAAGCTGACCTAGTTTTGGTACCATCACCTTCATCCACCTTTTGCCGCAACTTCCACCACCACCACCACCTCTAACCTGACCTCCACCCTCTTCCACATCACCCACCACCACCTAGACCCACTGGCCATGCCCCTAGAGCCTTTGGCCGAACCCATTTATAGCATAGAAGTGATGGATTTGCCTTGTAATTGTTGTTTTGTTGCACCTATGTCCATCCACCTTTGCACCATTACTTCCAAGCTATGGCTGACCCTTATGAGCCCAAGACCTGATCCTAGCCCACTCCTTATACATGTATTTCAGATCTATAACTGAAGCATACGCGGTAGAAAGCAAGTGCAAAAACTTTGGCTTTGTTTTATGCATTTAATTCTAACATTGTTTTATTGAATTTGGGTTTGAAAACTTATGTTATTTGTTTGTTTTGTTTGAATGTTAGGAAGGCTATTAGCCTTGTCTCTCCCATACTCATATCATCATCATGGCTAAGAAAACGAACCCCTTAGTCGAGCTTTTGAATGGTCGTAGCAAGGTCAAGTTATCTTGTCTTTGTTGCCTTTCAATTTCCAATTATTTCTATATTGTTTTGGTTGAATATTCATAAGTTATATTGTCCTGTTTTGGGGTTGTTTACAAGATGATATCTTGGCTATTTCTCTCCACTCAAAATCAAAGGTCGTGCCTTCTGGATCCGTTGGGTCATTCAAATTAATATCTCCAGCATAAAAAAGTGAGTTATTCTCACCAGACATTATGTACTTATATAAGTAGTAAATTGACACCCTATGAATCTGTAGAACTATATGATCATGTTATAACTGCTTATATTATTATCATATGATGTTCACACCTGATATTACGCCTGTTATATCATATGTTACTGTTATTTCATGCTATTCTGTATATTTTATCAGTTTATCACACTGCAAGTTCCCTGTAAATTAGAAATCACTATGGGTAGAAATGATACATACCCGAACGGACTTTAGAATAAGGGAAAATTGTTATGGGCTGAAATGATAGGCCTGAATGATTTTCAATTTTTTTCATCTACTTGGGACTGCGGATTTGAAATGATAAAACCCGGATTTTTTCTTTGTAAATTACAGGTTGAAATGATATATTACCCGTATCACTTTTCCTAGTGTAGAAAATTATATACAGACCCGTAGTCAATATGTGTTTTCTAAAAAATTTAAAATTATTTTAGAAATGTAAAAATTAAAACATTTTGATTTAAATCTAATTAAAAAGGATTTTTGTATAATATTATTGATTTTCTGAATAATTGTAAGTAAAATGAATTAATGAAAAGTTAGAAAATTTTGAATGTGAGTTATTTTGGAAAATTTGATTTAATTATAATTGGAAATCAAATTGAATATGAAATTATAATAAATTTATGATAATTTGAATTTACATGAATTTAAAGTGATTTTATATCATATTAATGATTTTTAATAAAGTTGAATGTGAAATGAATGAATATTTGAGTTGAACTTTTGAAATATAACTAAAATTGGAAATTTATGAAATTGACTTAAAAGTGAACTTTTCGTTAAGTAAATAAAAATAAAACTAAGTTATATTTGAGAATTTTAACTTAAGTGTTAAGTTGAAATTTAATGCATTGAATTTAAAATTGAACATTGCAATTTAATAAGTGAATTATTATTAAATCTTGATTTTTGAATAGAAATTTAACTTTATAAAATCATGAACTTGAGGAAAATTAAATGATGTTTATAAATGTGAAAATGTATGATTTTATGAGTTAAAAATGTTTTAAATAAAAAATATAATTGGTTGAGAAATTATATTGAATATTTGAAGTTATTGACTGCATTTTTGAAATGCTATTAATTACAATGTAAATGATATTACAGCATTTGTAAATGCTGTAGTTGATGATAATGAACTAAAAAGCTAAATTGAATTAAAAGCTATTATAGTAATTTTTGTAAGTGCTATAATTTTTGAATTTAACTAAGTTTATTTGAAATTTAAGTAAACCCTATTACAACATTTTTAAATGTTGTCTTTTGTTAAATTGAACTGTTTTGTATGTATTTTTCCGTAGCGTTTTCTAAATGTCACGAAAAGTGAATTTTCACTGTTTTGATAAACTTAAGTGAATAAATGAACTTTGGAAGTTGAAAATTTTGGAAATTTAATTATTGAACATAATAACTTCATTTTAATGATTAAAAATGATTTTTTTTGAATATAAACTGTTTTGAAATGTGAATTGAAATGGTATTTTAAATTGAATAAAATGAATAATGATTTGAAATGAATGTGGTTTTGATATTTTGATATATTAAATGATTGAAATGTGGTTTTGAAAAGATATGATATTTTGATATATTAAAATGATTTGAAAATGGAGTTTTGAAAGATATGACGTTTTGATATTAAAATGATTTGAAAGGAAATTCTAAAGGATATGATATTTTGGAAATGAAGTTTTGAAAAGTTATGATATTTTGATATATTAAAATGTTTTTAAAGGAAGTTTTGAAAGGATATGAAAATTTAATATATTGAAATGGTTAGAAATGACTTGATATTCATTTTGATAAATATTTGAATTGAAAGATATGGTATGATGATATATTGAAATGGTTTGGAAATGATTTAATCTTTATTTTGATAAAGATTTGGGTTGAAATGATATTTTATTTTGAAGTATAAAATATTGTTTTAAAAGTTATAACTACGGGTTATAATAACGATTGGTTGTTAAAGAGACCGGGATCAGATATTGTCTTATAGCCGGCCAATACCGAAAACCACTTTAACAACTGTGTACGCGGTGGAGACTCCAGAATGAAGTAGGATGGTGGCGACGTTCTCGAGGTATATTACGTGGACCCAACTCCCGTGAGTTGGCATAAATGACTAAAACAGGAGCTATACTGGGCTACACAAAGGGTCGCACCCTTTCATCGAGCATGCTCCATCGGAAACCATTCTATTACTTTTGTGATTCGATATGTGGCACCACTTTGATTCGGGGGTATTGTTCGAGGTGGGCGGAAGCTGCTGGCTTACCGTCACCACCGGTCCGGGAGTGCAAACGGTGTATCCACCCTGGCATTGCCTCGCGTGATGTGTCATCTCCTTATAGAGAGCCCACTACGATTTTGGTTTTAAAGATCCGACCGCATTAAGGTTCACCATCCCCTTAACGCTATTTTCTATATGATTATACTTTACTGATTAGACACTACTGTATATAGCGTATATTACTACATAGTAAATAGTTTAACGGATCCTTAGAGGACGGGTGGTCCCAAACATCTTCTAAGTTACTTGTATCTTTGCTACAGTGAACTTGAGTTGGTTTACATTGTATAAGTATGTATGTCCTGACTCGAGTGTTTGTATTTTTATTTACGCTCGGGTCACCCTGAGTTATTCACGGATTTGGATTTCCACTTTCTGGAGATTGGAATCGCTAGAGATTATCTACTTGTCAAGTTTCATCTTTTCATTTCGGTAGTTCTATTCAGCTTGTACTTGGTTATCATATTTAAACTTCTGTTGTTCTTTATTTCTTCTATTGTATCTTATGTAACTCTGATATATTTATGTAGTAGCTTCATGAACTACTATCTCTTTTACTTCCGCTGCATTATTATTACCCTGTGTCTGTGATCTGTGATTTTTATTTACTGTATATTCTGAAATTTGCCAAATTTTTATTTACAACGCGGTATTTTGAGCAATTCAATTCCGGCATGAGTGTCTACCTATACACTTATAATGGATGTGAATGGTTGAAAATACCAGGTTGTTACAAGGCTTATCAGTCTCTACAGTACTTATCAATTCATAATTGACAATTCACAATCACATAGATATTTGAATCAATCAGCTTCCAAAGATCGATTCACATTATATTCTCAAATATAATTAATAGGCAAATAACAGATATATGCATGAATAATAGATCAAAAATTATCATTGCCGGTAACAATTACACGTATAATATCAGACATATAGCTTATACTATCCACAGAAGTTAAATTTAACTATTCAGCGGAATAGTGTCTGTTTCCGCTATCAAGATGTCAACCAGTTTGAACAATCTAAAATAAACACAACTATTCAGTTAGGAAATTTTCAACAGTTTGGCCTTATAAAAAATTTCAATGGCTTTTATTTCTAATTTGGTAATTAAATTATATCTACAAAAGCTTATAAATTTCTTATTTCACTTCACAACTGGTCGTATGACGGCGTACCATCCGTGTAACGTCCCTCCTTTTCGCACGCTTCAAATCGGCACACGTGCCAATTCAAAGCATACAGAAGGGCGGATTTTTATGGGGTAAATAAGAAAAACAGAGAAGAAATAAAATAAAACAGAATCTCACAGCAGAAGGATAAAATATAATAAAAAATATACAGTTCATAAAACTGTTTACAAAACAATTGATTCTTTTTTTATACAATAAATATCAGAGTTCACATACCAATAAATATCATGCAGCGGAATTAAATAGTGTAGTGGAATAATAGTAGATGATAGTAATACAAATCTTCATCTTCGTCCTCCAGAGCTAAACTTCAAATCCCGAAACGCTCGGACTGACCCGAGCGAATTGAAAAGACAAAACACTCGAGTCAGAACTAAAGATCTTATGTAAGTTAAATTAACAGAAATGAATATGAGTGCAGTAACTCAAGAGATGCTCGGAATTTACATCTCCTAAGGATCCGTTAAACTAATTACTATGTAGTATATTTCGCTATTAATATAGTGTCTAATTGTAAAATAAACTTACTTTTAAATAGCGTTAAGGCTTTACATTTTCCACCGTAACACAATTATATATTCCCATAGTCTATACAGTACCGTAATCTCCCCCGTACTGGGCGTCGTGAGAGGGCACTCCATAGGTATGGTACAAAACCAAATTCATATAAGGCGCGCTAGGGTAGGTGACACGGCACAACTAGGCAATGCCAGGGTAGATATACCAATTGCTATCTGGGCTGGTGGTAACGCATAGCCACAGCTACCGCCCACCTCGAACAAACTCCCCCTAAAATCAAAAGTAAAAGTGGCCACTGAATCAATCCAAAGTCAGAGTATAGTATCGAAGAGGAGTGTCCGATAAAGGGCGCTAACCCCCTTGGCCCGAGAATCGCTCCTGTTTTAGCCACCTTATGCCAACTCACGGGAGTCGGGTCCACGTATTTACCTCAAAGGAAACGCCGCCACCATCCTACTTCATTCTGGAATATCCACCGCGTACACGGTTGTTAAAGTGGTTTTCGGAGTTGGAAGAGAGTATGACAACTTCCGATCCCGGTCTCTTCAACAACCAAACGTTATTATAACACCGCGGTTATTTCAAAATAATTTATACTTTAAAACCAGAACAAAATTATACATTTCAAACCCATAAATAGATATCATTTCCATTTCCAAAACAACTCATTTTGATATTATTTTTATAAAAACCCAAATCAATAATATCATTTTTCTTTCAAATATATTTCTTTTCCCAAAATCATACTGCTTTAAAATTTATAATATCTGGAAACCAAACATTTGAATTTTTACTTCCAAAACATAATACTTCGAAATTCATAGCTTTAAAACCATAACTTCTAGAACTTGAATGGTTTGGAAATTCAACAGTATATAGAATAAAATAGTTGATTTTAAAACTTCTTTAAAAGTAAATAATTTCCACGCCTTCACAATTTTATTCACTTTAAATTCAGTCTAAACTCATAACTTTTAGATTCACTTTCAGTTTGAATAAAACACTTTGATTTCAATATTTTCAAACTTTGAGTATTAAATGAATTTCAAAACTGAGGTTGGGAATTTCATATCAACAATTCATTTTCCTATTATTTAGTTTGAAAGGTTTACATGATAAATCCATAACCACTTAAAATAAACTAAATTTATTAACACTAAATTTTTTTCCTTCCATTTATTTATACTAGAATTATTCATTAAATCCTGTTATAAATATCATACCTTAAAATTTCCAATTTTAGTAAGTTAACATCACTTATGGAGTTAATTTTTCAAATAAGCTCAATTCCAATTAAATTTCCAATTTATCTTTCAATCTTGATTGATTTGAATCGTTTAAAACTCTATATATATATATATACAAGATCTTAAACTTGTACTTACTCGTATAATATAAATTATCAAATGTCATTTTTCAACTTATTCATTTTTATTTAATAGATTTATGTATAGCTTAAATTCAACAATTTAACTATGTATGTATAAAATATTTTTATATTATATCCAAATTTAATATTTATTAAACCGTATCATATCCAAACCATAAAAATCATATCAAAAATAATTATATATATATGTCGTGGTGCCTGTATAAAATTTTCTATCCTATGGTCAAGTGATACGGATATTTATCATTTCAATCCGCAATTTAAAATAAAAATTTGTAGTTGTATATCATTTCAAGCCGCAATCCCGAATGAATGAAAATGCATAATAATTTGCAGTTCACACAATATAAAATATAGCATCCATTCCTCCAAATATCAATAATCAACCATTTATTACAATTATCATCCAATTTAAACAAACATCAATGTAGAGCATATGAAATATAACAGGTAAAATGACAGTTATTAATAACAGTTTATATGCAACAATAAATTTATTTAACTGTTTAACTATCAGTTTATATGCAAAATAAATAAATTTTAACTGTCAATTTATATGCAATAATAAAATTAATTAACAGTTATATTAAATAAATGTGATTTAACTAAGATGATGAATAAAATATGCAAAACAGTCATAAATAAATTTCTACTCATATCTCAAATAAATTTAACAAACATAAGAAATTTTACCTTTTGGATTTAAATTGAATTAAAATCCAATTTAAACCCAAAAATTCAACAGCCTCAGAATCTGTCCAAACTAGCGTCAAAATGTCATAAATCTCAATACGATCCTTCAAAAAAAAATCGTGCGTAAGTCGGACATTGTATGCGAAAGTTATTCAAGTTATAAGATGACCATTGCCATAATAAAGTGTATATGTATAGTGATATTAAAATAAACAAAATAAATACCAAATTTCACGTTTTGGGATAAGACGACTAGGGTACCTGCTAACAAGGTGGTGGCAAGGATTGGGTGAGGTGGAAAGGCTTTCACGCAACTCAAAGCTTCAAGAAGAATTAGGAAAAAGTGTTGCATGAGGTGAGGGAGATAATGAAGTAGGGTCATGTTTGCATAATGAAGTTCAGTGAGATTGGAAAATTGAAATGAGGCTAATGGAGGATGGAACCAATGAAATGAATGCTTCAGGTAGCAAAATGAAAATTTATACATTTCAAACAAAGAGGTGGTAACAAATAAATATAAAGTAACAAATGGACCAGTTGTACAAAAACTTTGAGATCCAATTTCAAAACGTCTACTCCGCTAAATTAATTTCTATTAACCCTAATTATACACCTTATTAACACCTAATTAAATTTTATTAACACACATTAAATAAAATGTAACACTCCAATTAATACCACTGGGGACCGCCGCTGCACACAATAAAAGATGAACCGAGACTGGAAGTTCAAATTTAAAAACGGCATTTTTCTCAGCGCGCAATCACGATTCAAAATATTAAATTTACTTTAAAATATAAAGTTAGCATTAAAATCAGTTCTATACTGCCTCTGATTGTTATAAAATGAATGTCAAAAGTTGTTTCAAAATTCAAAATTTTCCTTTTTTATAAAATTTTACCTATCTTTAAAATGAAACGTTCATTTTATTTTTCTCAAACTGTTCTTTTATTTTCATTAAAAATGCTCTTTCTATTTAACCCAAAATGTACGTTTCTTATATTAATTGCCATAAATTTAAATTAACTTCTCTTTCCTTTTAATTCAAAGATTCCTCATATGGATTAGATGTTGCAAATTCCACACTTTCAAAGCTTTAACTTCTATTTCAATTGTTTATAGATTATACATTAAATCTTCCAAAATTTTCGATGAAATTAGCTTTCCATTTATTTTCAATACATTCTTCTTATGGTATAATTATTTTGTTTCATATCTATTATTCAATTAGCTATTCTTAAACGGATAAAAAATTTCATTGAATTTGCAAACTATCATAATATTCTTACATTCCATCTAACTTTCTATTAACGTAAAAATTAAGTGTTAAATTTCATTTATTTGGTTTTTAAATTCTTTTATTCACTCAATTATCACCAAGTAGATAAATTAGCATTGGTTAATGGTCTAATATATTGTTATTCTAAATTTTCAACTTAAACTCCATTAACGTAACATTTAACATTTTATTCCCATTAAATTGAAATAACCCAATTTGCAAAATTTAACTTCAAATAAATAAGCAACTCTTTATGTTTCTAAATCAATTACAATAGTTTAACAATTGAAAGTTAATTGAAAGTTGCTAAAATTATCGATTTCATAAATTCCCTTTTATATTTCTTAATCATTTGCAGAAGTTTAAACAAGTTTAGATGTACATTGGAAGTTGATAAATCTATCCGTTTCGGTGTTAATTTCCAAATTTCATTAAATTTAGAAAATATAAGTTAAAACTTCATTTATTATTAAATTCAATATTACACTGGATGAAATCAACATTTGACTCAAAATCTATTATACAAATATTCTTAGATTCCATTTTAAATTTCTATTAACATAACATTTAGAAGTTTGATTTCATTAAATTTCAATTTATTGACCCACTTAAATTTTATTCTTTTCATTTAATATCAATTGTCCATTCTATAAGTAAAAATTTACATTAGATTCATACTCATATAATGGCTTCAATTTTATCTAAATAAATATCTACAAAATCTTTAAATACTAAATCCATTTAATTGCAATTAATCCCTTTGATATATACATTAACTAAAAGCAAATTCACATATCAATTTAGTGTCAATTATTCCAGTAAATACAGTGTTCAAATGTCAGCTGCAATTAATCCAATTGATTGCAAATTAATTCCGAATTTGATTTCTATTCAGTTACAACTTAATATTGAATCAATTTATTACTTAACCAACATAGTTAATATTATTTTAGATTCCATTACATTTATATTTTCCAAATTTTATTTTGGCCTCATTTATTTTTATCACATTTATTATCCTAATATGAATGGAATTTTACTTTGGTTACATCTTATTTGAATTCAACATTCTTTACTTACCAATTTATTCCACATTAACTGCCATAATTTAGTGAATTAATTGAAATTGATTATAAATTAACTTAACAACCTAATAAAATAAGTAACGTACAATAAATATAGTCCTTAACTCTTAATTACACTTTTAGAGGTTCATTATTTACACCTTAACATTGTAATTACTTACATACACTTGTTTTACTCAATTAACATTTATTGCAACTATTCCAAAATTTATTCAATATTTATTAGTTCTCTTATATTCCCGTTTATGAGTAAATTAGTATTTCATTTAATCCATTAATTATTAACTCTAATTATTGCAATTCATTGTCTAACATAAATTTTGAATCTATCTCCTAATCTTCACATTTCAATTAATTAACATCTTACAATAGTTTACAAATAAAAAAAAGGGACTGTACTAAAAAAATATTTATTGTCCTGCATTACTTTATTACCTCCATTTACATTTACTTTCCATAAATCAATATTTAATTCCATTGATGAATTCAATACTTGCCCCTTTTAACTTATTTTTAACTTTATACCCAAATGCGACAATTTCCACTATTACAATTACTTGCAATATATAATTTAATATGTAAATTTTAATTAACCTTGATACATCTAATTTCAACATCGCTTTCATATAAATAAACAAGATTTTTATTTCTTTCTAAATTTAAATTAAAATCTTATCAATTTAATTCATTTTAAACATCGAATTTATACGGGTCGTTACACTCTCCCCCACTCAAAACTTTTCGTCCCCGAAAAGGAAAAGAAGGGAAAATGAAGAACTAAGAAATCAATATACCTTATTCAACATTAACTTTATAAACAATTAAATTTATAAAATTAATATAGATAAAATATATCAATTTATAACCATTATTTTTTTTTATATACTTAAATTACTAAAGTTTGAAAAACATTTTCAAAATAAATTCTAAGTCCAAAAATTTACGAAAATTTTTGGCAGAGTCTCCTTTGTACGGAAAGGCTCGAGAGAAAATATAATATTAGATATAACAATATACAACATATATTTTTCAAATTAATATATCCCTACACGGGAAAATATATAAAATTGCGCTATAAACCGAAATCCGAAACGTACCTATTATTCGGGCATTTTACGCTTAATTTATGGAACCAAAAGCAGTAGCAATTGCTTCCATAACCTGCATTTCACTTATAAAATCCAAAAGGGTTAACAATTTATATAAAGTTAAATATTTAAGTGGTTTCAATCACTAACACCAAATGAATAACAACCAACAATTTCACAAACAGCATATACAACAAATACAAAACAACCATTCAATCAAACAAACAAATAGTTGTTTGGGTTCAAAACTTTTAAATTGTACGGAATGAAGAATAAACTACTAGCGCATCATTTACTCAACAGTCTTAGATAAAACTAAATAGATTATTCATTCTCCCAAAACCAATTTTTAAAATATCTTACCCAAACAACCATAACCAAACAACAACCAAATTTGAACAACAACTTTTTTTATCCTTATTAATTTCATTCATACATTTGTTGTTTAATTTCCCTTTTTTTTTCTTTTTTTTCTCATACCACGTAAATTTTCCTTTTATAATTTACATTTATTTATAACAAACTTTTAATTTCATTTACTCATTCAATGTTTGTTTCATTTAATTTCCCTTATTACTTACAATTATTCATTTCCATTAACTCAGGTCATGCCAGTTCTTTTTATTTCATTATAATTATTCATTCATTTATTGCATTCCCTTATTTATTTACATCTGTTTATCAATAGTATTCATGTCCCATTTAATTTCTTAGTATTTCCATTTTATTTACTTGGGTTGAAAATCATCTATTTGAATTACTTACCTTTAATTATATTTACTTATAGTAAAATTTCAATTATAACTTAAGTTTATAACATTAAATTCTCATTTATAATAGCAAATTCATTGAATACTTCATTACCTACTTTTACTTGTATAATTTCTATTACATTTCTTATTAAACAATTCAATATTTATCAATTCTTTTTAAAACATTTCTAAAAAATAATATTTATTTTTAAAACAAAACTAGTTTCAAAATTAATCCAAACAGAATAAGGCTTATCAGTCTCAACGGTACTTATCAATTCATAATTCACAATTCACAATCACACAGATATTTGAATCAATCAGCTTCCAAAGATCGATTCACATTATATTCTCAAATATAATTAATAGCCAAATAACAGATATATGCATGAATAATAGATCAAAAATTATCATTGCTGGTAACAATTACACATATAATATCCGATAGATAGCTTATACTATCCACAAAAGTTAAATTTAACTATTCAGCGGAATAGTGTCTGTTTCCGCTATCAAGATGTCAACCAGTTTGAGTAATCTAAAATAAACACAACTATTCAGTTAGGAACTTTTCAACAGTTTGGCCTTATAAAACATTTCAATGGCTTTCATTTCTAATTTGGTAATTAAATTATATCTGCACAAGCTTATAAATTTCTTATTTCACTTCACAACTGGTCGTATGACGGCGTACCATCCGTGTAACGTCCCTCCTTTTCGCACGCTTCAAATCGACACACGTGCCAATTCAAAACATACGAAAGGGCAGATTTTTATGGGGTAAATAAGAAAAATAGAGAAGAAATAAAATAAAACAGAATCTCACAGCGGAAGGATAAAATATAATTAAAAATATATAGTTCATAAAACTGTTTACAAAACAATTGATTCTTTTTTATACAATAAATATCAGAGTTCACATACCAATAAATATCAATGCAGCGGAATTAAATAGTGTAGTGGAATAATAGTAGATGATAGTAATACAAATCTTCGTCTTCGTCCTCCAGAGCTAAACTTCAAATCCTAAAACGTTCGGACTGACCCGAGCGAATTGAAAAGACAAAACACTCGAGTCAGAACTAAAAGATCTTATGTAAGTTAAATTAACAGAAATGAATATGAGTGCAGTAACTCAAGAGATGCTCGGGATTTGCATCTCCTAAGGATCCGTTAAACTATTTACTATGTAGTATATTTCGCTATTAATATAGTGTCTAATTATAAAATAAACTTACTTTTAAATAGCGTTAAGGCTTTACATTTTCCACCTTAACACAGTTATATAATCCCATAGTCTATACAGTACCGTAATCTCCCCCGTACTGGGTGTCGTCAGAGGGCACTCCATAGGTATGGTACAAAACCAAAATCGTATAAGGCGCGCTAGGGTAGGTGACACGGCACAACTAGGCAATGTCAGGGTAGATATACCAATTGCTATCCGGGCTGGTGGTAACGCATAGCCGCAGCTACCGCCCACCTCGAACAAACTCCCCCTAAAATCAAAAGTAAAAGTGGCCACCGAATCAATCCAAAGTCAGAGTATAGTATCGAAGAGGAGTGTCCGATAAAGGGCGCTAACCCCCTTGGCCCGAGAATCGCTCCTGTTTTAGCCACCTTATGCCAACTCACGGGAGTCAAGTCCACGTATTTACCTCAAAGGAAACGCCGCCACCATCCTACTTCATTTTGGAATCTCCACCGCGTACACGGTTGTTAATGTGGTTTTCAGAGTTGGCAGAGAGTATGACAACTTCCGATTCCGGTCTCTTCAACAACCAAACGTTATTATAACACCGCGGTTATTTCAAAATAATTTATACTTTAAAACCAGAATAAAATTATACATTTCAAACCCATAAATAGATATCATTTCCATTTCCAAAACAACTCATTTTGATATTATTTTTATAAAAACCCAAATCAATAATATCATTTTTGTTTCAAATATATTTCTTTTCCCAAAATCATACCTCTTTAAAATTTATAATATCCGGAGACCAAACATTTGAATTTTTACTTCCAAAACATAATACTTCGAAATTCATAGCTTTAAAACCATAACTTCTAGAACTTGAATGGTTTGGATATTCAACAGTATATAGAATAAAATAGTTGATTTTAAAATTTCTTTAAAAGTAAATAATTTCCACGCCTTCACAATTTTATTCACTTTAAATTCAATCTAAACCCATAACTTTTAGATTCACTTTCAGTTTGAATAAAACACTTTTATTTCAATATTTTCAAACTTTGAGTATTAAATGAATTTCAAATATGAGGTTGGGAATTTCATATCAACAATTCATTTTCCTATTATTTAGTTTGAAAGGTTTACATGATAAATCCATAACCATTTAAAATAAACTAAATTTATTAACACTAAATTTTTTTCCTTCCATTTATTTATACTAGAATTATTCATTAAATCCCGTTATAAATATCATACCTTAAAATTTCCAATTTTAGTAAGTTAACATCACTTATGGAGTTAATTTTTCAAATAAGCTCAATTCCAATTAAATTTTCAATTTATCTTTCAATCTTGATTGATTTGAATCGTTTAATACTCTATATATATATACAAGATCTTAAACTTGTACCTACTCGTATAATATAAATTATCAATTGCCATTTTTCAACTTATTCGTTTTTATTTAAACAGATTTATGCATAGCTTAAATTCAACAATTTAACTATGTATGTATAAAATATTTTTATATTATATCCAAATTTAATATTTATTAAACCGTATCATATCCAAACCATAAAAATCATTTCAAAAATAATTTTATATATATGTCGCGGTGCCTGTATAAAATTTTCTATCCTATGGTCAAGTGATACGGATATTTATCATTTCAATCCGCAATTTAAAATAAAAATTTGCGGTTGTATATCATTTCAAGCCGCAATCCCGAATGAATGAAAATGCATAATAATTTGCAGTTTATACAATATAAAATATAGCATCCATTCATCCAAATATCAATAATCAACCATTTATTACAATTATCATCCAATTTAAACAAACATCAATGTAGAGCATATGAAATATAACAGGTAAAATGACAGTTATTAACTAACAGTTTATATGCAACAATAAATTTATTTAACTGTTTAACTATCAGTTTATATGCAAAATAAATAAATTTTAACTGTCAATTTATATGCAATAATAAAATTAATTTACAGTTATATTAAATAAATGCGATTTAACTAAGATGATGAATAAAATATGCAAAACAGTCATAAATAAATTTCTACTCATATCTCAAATAAATTTAACAAAATAAGAAATTTTAGAAGTTGTGAGTGGGTTAAAACACTCATCTTTTGGATTTAAATTGAATTAAAATCCAATATAAACCCAAAAATTCAACAGCCTCAGAATCTGCCCAAACTAGCGTCAAAATGTCATAAATCTCAATACGATCCTTCAAAAAAAATCGTGCGTAATCGGACATTGTATGCGAAAGTTATTCAAGTTATAAGATGACCATTGCCATAATAAAGTGTATATATATAGTGATATTAAAATAAACAAAATAAATACCAAATTTCACGTTTTGGGATAAGGCGACTAGGGTACCTGCTAACAAGGTGGTGGCAAGGATTGGGTGAGGTGGAGAGGCTTTCACGCAACTCAAAGCTTCAAGAAGGATTAGGAAAAAGTGTCGCAGGCAGGTGAGGGAGAAAATGAAGTAGGGTCATGTTTGCATAATGAAGTTCAGTGAGATTGGAAAATTGAAATGAGGCTAATAGAGGATGGAACCAATGAAATAAATGCTTCAGGTAGCAAAATGAAAATTTATACATTTCAAACAAAGAGGTGGTAACGAATAAATATAAAGTAACAAATGGACCAGTTGTACTAAAACTTTGAGATCCAATTTCAAAACGTCTACTCCGCTAAATTAATTTCTATTAACCCTAATTATACACCTTATTAACACCCAATTAAATTTTATTAACACACATTAAATAAAATGTAACACTCCAATTAATGCCACTGGGGACCGCCGCTGCACACAATAACAGACGAACCGAGACTGGAAGTTCAAATTTAAAAACGGCGTTTTTCTCAGCGCGCAATCACGATTCAAAATATTAAATTTAATTTAAAATATAAGGTTAGCATTAAAATCACTTCTATACTGCCTCTGATTGTTATAAAATGAATGTAAAATGTTGTTTCAAAATTCAAAATTTTCCTTTTTTATAAAATTTTACTTACTTTAAAATGAAACGTTCATTTTATTTTTCTCAAAATGTTCTTTTATTTTCATTGAAAATGCTCTTTCTATTTAACCCAAAATGTACGTTTCTTATATTAATTGCCATAAATTTCAATTAACTTCTCTTTCCTTTTAATTCAAAGATTCCTTAAATGGATTAGATGTTGCAAATTCCACACTTTCAAAGCTTTAACTTCTATTTCAATTCTTTATAGATTATACATTAAATCTTCCAAAATTTTCGATGAAATTAGCTTTCCATTTATTTTCAATACATTCTTCTTATGGTATAATTATTTTGTTTCATATCTATTATTCAATTTGCTATTCTTAAACGCATAAAATTTTTCATTGAATTTGCAAACTATCATAATATTCTTACATTCCATCTAACTTTCTATTAACGTAAAAATTAAATGTTAAATTTCATTTATTTGGTTTTTAAATTCTTTTAATCACTCAATTATCACCAAGTAGATAAATTAGCATTGGTTAATGGTTTAATATATTGTTATTCTAAATTTTCAACTTAAACTCCATTAACGTAACATTTAACATTTTATTCCCATTAAATTGAAATAACCCAATTTCCAAAATTTAACTTCAAATAAATAAGAAACTCTTTATGTTTCTAAATCAATTACAATAGTTTAACAATTGAAAGTTAATTGAAAGTTGCTAAATTTATCGATTTCAGAAATTCCCTTTTATATTTCTTAATCATTTGCAGAAGTTTAAACAAGTTTAGGTGTACATTGGAAGTTGATAAATCTATCCATTTCAGTGTTAATTTCCAAATTTCATTAAATTTAGAAAATATAAGTTAAAACTTCATTTATTATTAAATTCAATATTACATTGGATGAAATCAACATTTGACTCAAAATCTATTATACAAATATTCTTATATTCCATTTTAAATTTCTATTAACATAACATTTAGATGTTTGATTGCATTAAATTTCAATTTATTGACCCACTTAAATTTTATTCCTTTCATTTAATATCAATTATCCATTCTATAAGTAAAAATTTACATTAGATTCATAGTCATATAATGGCTTCAATTTTATCTAATAAATATCTACAAAATCTTTAAATACTAAATCCATTTAATTGCAATTAATCCCTTTGATATATACATTAACTAAAAGCAAATTCACATATCAATTTAGTGTCAATTATTCCAGTAAATACAGTGTTCAAATGTCAGCTGCAATTAATCCAATTGATTGCAAATTAATTCCGAATTTGATTTCTATTCGGTTACAACTTAATACTGAATCAATTTATTACTTAACCAACATAGTTAATATTATTTTAGATTCCATTACATTTATATTTTCCAAATTTTATTTTGGTCTCATTTCTTTTTATCACATTTATTATCCTAATATGAATGGAATTTTACTTTGGTTACATCTTATTTGAATTCAACATTCTTTACTTACCCATTTATTCCACATTAACTGCCATAATTTAGTGAATTAATTAAAATTGATTACAAATTAACTTAACAACCTAATAAAATAAGTAACGTACAATAAATATAGTCCTTAACTCTTAATCAAACTTTTAGAGGTTCATTATTTACACCCCAACATTGTAATTACTTACATACACTGGTTTTACTCAATTAACATTTATTGCAACTATTCCAAAATTTATTCAATATTTATTAGTTCTCTTATATTCCCATTTTTGAGTAAATTGGTATTCCGTTTAATCCATTAATTATTAACTCTAATTATTGCAATTCATTGTCTAACATAAATTTTGAATCTATCTCTTAATCTTCACATTTCAATTAATTAACATCTTACAATAGTTTACAAATAAAAAAAAGGGATTATACTAAAAAAAATATTTTGTTGTCCTGCATTACTTTATTACCTCCATTTACATTTACTTTCCATAAATCAATATTTAATTCCATTGATGAATTCAATACTAGCCCCTTTTTACTTATTTTTAACTTTATATCCAAATGCGACAATTTCCACTATTACAATTACTTGCAATATATAATTTAATTTGTAAATTTTAATTACCCTTGATACATCTAATTTCAACATTCGTTTTCATATAAATAAATAAGATTTTTATTTCTTTCTATATTTAAATAAAAATCTTATTAATTTAATTCATTTTAAACATCGAATTTATACGGGTCGTTACAATCCGTCGATACGAACCATCTCCTTTATAGTATCATATGTGAAATTAAATAATTATTATAAATATAATATCGTTTAAGAACTTGAATTATTTTCAAAGTATAAACATTTATTTTCCTTTAATTATTTCAATTATACTCCACTTATTCAAAAATCCTAGAATTTATAAATAAATTATTTTTAAAAACTTGATTACTTAATGTTAAATTAACTTATTTAAATACCCAAATTAAAATAAAAATCTCAAAGCAAATCAAATTTATTTCCAAATTTCTTTGTTTATATAAAAATTTTAAATAAACATTTACATTAAAGCAAATTGGGTTTAGAACATTTATTTAAAAATAACATGTTTGTTAAAACTTTTGGAAAGTGAATTTATTTTGGATTTTGTTATATTTCAAATCCAAATTCAATTCATAAACAAAACCTTGCTTTTAAATAAACAAAACTTACTGGACCGAAGCCCACAATCCAAACAAAAAAACAATCCCGCACTTGAATCGAACAAGCCAAACAAAACAAGTTGGGCCGAAGCCCAAGCGAGAACGCATCGGGACGAACCCGAAGTCCCAAAACACGAAACTTAGAACACCCTCCAAACTTCTTCCTCATCCCTTCACTGTTCGAGGAAATCACACAAATCAAAAGAATACCACGCCATGAAATCCAGATAACTCATCTCTGATCAACTCAAATACTAACAAATGAACGTTAATGCTAGCGAACGACCCAGCCTGGAACGGAACCATACTTCTCGCCTACCCCTAACCATCCATGCCGAGACATCTCATGCACACAATGCACATGCACGCCATCGCCAATGACCATCTCCTAGCTACGGCGCCGCGACCAAGTCCTGATCTACCCCTAGATCCTATTGCCACATCTTCGATGCTCGAAATCACCTCAGATCGATAAACGACCTCCAATGATCCATCGAGCAAACCCAAAAACTTATCTACCTCCACTGGTCGTTGATCTGCACCCATGTCCAACCATTACCCCCACACGCCACTAACCTCAATCAATAGCCCACTCCATCGGCTCTCTCCCATGCCAAAATCAAGTTTTCTGATTGCGTTCCCTTCGCCCAAATCAATCGCGTTCCTGAGGCAGAGATTGAAGACCCAAAACCCTAAAGCCACATGCACAACCAGTCCAAACCCAAATCAGAGATTCCGCCACGGTCGATCACTTCCCTAGGTCCCCAGACCCTTTCAGCGTTGTCGGGAAAAGATTTTTTTTAATTAAAATCGATCACTCTTCAAATTATCAAGATATAGATCACTATAAATTCTAATCTTCCTACTAAAATTCATAATTTTATACAAGCAACCCAATTGCATGCTTGAAATCTTAATCTAAAAACATTAAATTTTCCACAAAAATAGATTTTCACGTAAATCGCATCATTACTTAACTACGAAGCATAAAAAAATTCACTAACTAATTTTAACTTAAAACTATTCTAGTAAATAAGAATATTCTTAGTTCACAATATTTTCAAATTCGAACTAGATCAAAAGATGTAAATTTTTGAAGTAAGGATGGATATGATGAACACTGTCAACAGAGCATGCATATCATTTTCAATTTGAAAATAATTGTTCCTCACCTTCCACATCTTGGTTTCAGAACTTTTAAAAGTTGAAGTCATTGATTTAAAAGTTAAAATCTTTAAAATTAGAAATCCAAATTTTCTTGAATCCCCAGGGTTTGATACAGAACAGAGAATGCTCTAGTAGACTAGATTTACAGAGTATTGCTTCTTCCTTTTCTTCTAAATTTTGATTCCCAGTTGCTTAAAAATTTGAAATAGAGGCTTTTGTTTTTCAAATTACAGTTTTTCTTTTAAAATTCTCAAACCACAACTCAGCTTCAAATGCTTGTATATATCCATAAACTTGCAAACAACAGAAAATGGCAGAAAAGACTATTTGGTGGCTGAGGAGATTTGAAAAGAAATTAAAATGATTGTGTTAGATTTTATCTGTTGTATTCCTGCCAAATGTAATTGTATTTACTGCCAAATGTTTTACTGATTCAAAATTTTAGTACAACTTACCCATAGTTTACATAATTTGTTAAAACTGTTTTGCTACTTGTTTTTGGTTAACCTATTTTCTGTTATCCTGTTTTATTAACAGCTAAAGGTTTACAAATTGTATTATTATCATATTCACAATATAAACCATACAATATCTAAGGTATATGTAATTATATCTAGGAAATTAGGCAGCCCAAATTATCTTTGACAAAGCTAGTGTTACGCTTATATATTTTAAGGAGATATGGTTAAGAAACTAGACAACTATAGTAATATTCCTTATTCAATTTGTTTTACATAAATACATATGTATTTTAAACAAAATGTAACATTCTTGATTTTAAATTATATAAGTAACCATACATACAAAAAAAATTATTGATAATATAAAAATATATTTGGTCTAAATAAATCAATTCCATTTTCTCTCTCTCTCTCTCTCTCTCTCTCTATATATATATATATATATATATATATATATATATATATATATATATATATATATATATATAGTTTCCCCTATAAATATTTAAGTGATTATTATACACATCAATTCAAAACATTTTTATCCATTAAATATTATAAATTTTCTTTTTAGCTTATCATTTCATATATATACAACCTTTCTAACTTAAGGTATATATATTATTATTATAGAAGTTTTCAACTCTTTTTATTTTATATAAACAACATTGTTTATATATATGCCAAAATCAAAAATATCACTTTTGCTTCATTAAGAATTTCCATCCAATTTTATTATCCTACATGTAAAAATATTTGATTTTCAATAAATTTTCTATTATATTTCATCTTTTAGAATAAAATATACATATTTATCTTTTAAAAAAATACATATTTTTAAATCTAAAACAATATATACGTTTTTGCTTTTAAACCAAAACATACATATAAGAAATTCTGTTTAAATTAAATTTGTAATTTGATATAGATTTGGAAATTCAAGTTACACTAGTTTAGAAAATTGTATATAATCATAAATCATCTATTAATGGGAATATTGTATATTAAAATACAATATTATTGAATATTATAAACTATTATTCTCAACCCGAGACGTCTGAAATCCTGGGTCGTTACATTCCTCCTCCCTTAAAAAGAATTTCGTCCCCGAAATTCCATAGCTAATTTAGTAGAATTATCTACACAAATTAGAACCGATCACTAACAACTCAAACTACACCAGTAAACATATAGATTCATACTTGTATATCAAAATATACGTTACATTAAGTATCATTCAGAATATTCCTACAGATTTTACCATCATCCATTCAACCATACATATATATACAGATATGTTATCACCCTACCAAGCATTTAACATCCATGACGTCTATGGGTCAAAAACATATATAAAAAGGAACATACTACCCAAAGAAAGCAACCCAAAATAACTATGGACTCTTATTATCAGAGTCCTCCCTTTCGGGTCCTGACAATTCCATGGACTCTACACCATTGTGCGAGACCCAAATAGCCTCAGGACTAGGTTCTCTAGGAAGGAAATCTACTCCAGAAATTGGCTCCTCCATGGCCTTCCAAATGACAGCATCGTCATTCTCTGATTCGGGATCCTCCTCCACTTCGAATTCTTCCTCGACGTCAAACTCCTCTTCTTCTTCTTTGACTTCGAATTCCTCTTCGCCGTCGAAATCATCCACTGGATCTTCATACAAGGATGACTCGTTAAGATCTGCCCTGATCCTTCTGACCCGATCAAAGTCACCATCTCTCCTAGCTCTAGCCAAAGCTCCTCCACGACTAATACTAAGGGTTCTCTACAACCAATACCAAAACCCAAAGATGAGATCCTAAAGTTTAGAATTCTATAGGCTAAGGAGTACATCAAGGTTTATATTTCAAAATTTATTCCACCTTTTAAATTCTCATTATCCAAGATTTTATAAAACCATCCGTTCAAAATAATTTAAGTATATATATTTGAAAAGTAATTATAGGTAGAGAAAGTACACACACACATATATATATAGTAAGTTTTATAAACAACTTATTTCTTCAATTTATAAATCCATATATATGTATAACAAATAAATTGTTATAAGGTTTTTAAATTTTCAAACATCCTTTTCTAGAAGTCCATAATTCTATAATTATCTTTAAAGGGTGGAAAATTTTCCAAAAATTTACTAGTGTAAAAGTTTTCCAAATTTCTCTAGTAAATAAACTCAATAAAATCCATTTTCCAAAGATTCCAATTCTAAAAGGGTTTAGTTTCTAAGGGTATACTCAAGTCAAAAAAGGCAACCAATGCATATACTTAAGGTTGACGGCTAAGACCACTCAGAAACCAGATGATAAATTACTATCATCTCAACCAATCATTTTAAATACCATATATATTTAAAAATCATACTTTTTATATAGAAAATATATTTTGGGTAAAATTATTTCAACTACCCTTTTAAAACAATATTGTTTCCGTTGGCCTGGTTCAAGTGTTTAGAGATTCTTATCAACAACGTTAGCTACTCGTATTGACCAGAATCCATATGCCACTTATCCAATCAATTAACACAATATAAAACCATTTTTATACAACTAATAATTACGCGCTCTCATACACACACACAGTCAGACTCAACAGGTTGCTATAGGCTCTATTCCTAATGAGCAACCCACTCGAACCTAGGTATTCACTCAACCTAGGCTCTGATACCATAATGTCACAATTTTTCCATACCGATTTAAACCGACTTTAAACCACATTTGTTAGCCAAATTGCACGGGAATACGGATAGTGAAAGAAAGAAAGAAGGTAGAAATAGAAAGAAGATAGAAGAAAAAGAGAACAATCAGAATCTCACAACGGATCGAATAAACTATAATATAAATAAATCTTTACACAAAACCAAAATTGTTGCTTATATAACATATACAGACTTTACATCAGAGTTACAACACACAACTCAAACAATTATATCAATCATGTCCTTACAACAATGACCACACAACCAAACACAGACTGAATATAAGCATCTACGTCAATACGTCTCCTGATTCCAGCTCCTCTCCTGAAGCTTCCACTCTTCCAGCTAAACCTGAATATGCTCGGTCTGATCCGAGCATATAGGAAGAACACCAAGCCCGGGTAAGTCTGGTAAACCAGCGTGAGAAATACACTCAATTTGATTATTAAAGTTTGAAAATCAAATCATCTCGTAAAACCACGCCACAAATAAACATGTTGGGTTTTTTCCTTACGATAGCCAAAACATTTCTTATAAAATCCTCTAATATTATAATAAGGTCTATATACAAATACTTACTCAAATAGATGAAATTGTTACATTATTAAATTCCAGCATACTAGCCACAAAGTGGGTTATATAATCAAAACCATAAAAGGCACGTAGGAAGAATTGATTTCCAACGAATGACTAGGCACTGGGGTACCACCTTCGCAGTACCTGGTCTAGATCAACGTACCGAGGATCCACCCTAAATCCCCTACAACACAAGACCGGACTACCCCTTACTGGATAGCTCGAGAAAGATCACCCCGCAGTTGGGATCAACAACCGCCCCCACAGCCGAAATAAAAGGGACATCTAGACAGGGATGACCTCATCCTACTTGGGCGCTACCTATTTAGCCTTGCTGCAAACCCCTGATTTTCAGTCATTCCCGATTGATGAGGCTCGAGGCTAAGCGTTATCTTTTTAAAACATATCACTTAGAATGGTCACCGTCCACCTGACGATGTTCTGAAAACATTCATCCGTACAAGTCCGCTCCGGGTTCAAACGGAACCGAAGGCGCTACTCCTACTACATCCGTTTTGGAATCACCCTTAGGATTAGTAGCGATTTTCCCTTACACTTAACTGCTCCATCTTCGACTCCAGCTCTTGTCTTCATCACGAAAACGTACTCGTTGGATCAAAGTGGTTTTCGGATTACAAATCCGATCCCGGTCTCTTTGAAACAACGTTCTCTATTTCCCGGTAAACTCAACCCCGGTTCTTTAGGAAATATACCGACGGAATACAAGATCAAAGTTCACCTCCTAACTGTTTGTGGACGGTCTCCTTATAATTCATCCTAGAGAACAGATGGGTTTATACGTGTGGTATAGCACATCGATCGGTAACCGTACCATATAATTCTCGAGTTTCCTCTAGATATTTCCAATGTTAAGTTTTTGTCCAAATTTGATAGTCGGTTATTTAACTATCAAAACAATCAACTCAACCAAGTTATTTCTCGTTTCCACTATTAAGCCTTGTTCTTATTTGCAATCCAAATAGATTTAAAATTACTAAGAAAGCTTACTTCATTTGGTGTGTGTGTGTGTATCCCTTTCTTCCCAAATCAAACTATGAAATTTCCAAATATTATTTCCAAGTTTATTATAGAAGGTACTCTTTATAGAAGTAATTATAAAATATTATTTAAAACAACATTTATATTGAATAGTTTTATAGTGAAGAAAATATACTTAAATAGTAATTTAATAAAAATTTAACCTTTAAAGAATCATTACAAAATAGTTTAATACTTGAAATAATTCAACTAATATCTACTTATAAAAATTTTACCTTTATAAAGATTTTCAAAAATAATAATAAATAACTACTTTTGACATTTCCTAAATATTTATCAATTCTTTTTAAAAAAAATCTAAAAAATAATATTTATTTCTAAAACAAACTAGTTTCAAAATTAATTCAAACAGAATAAGGCTTATCAGTCTCAACGGTACTTATCAATTCACAATTCACAATCACATAGATATTCAAATCAATCGGCTTCAAAAGATCGATTCACATTATATTCTCAAATATAATTAACAGGCAAATAACATATATATGCATGAATAAAAGATCTGAAATTATCATTACTGGTAACAATTACACAGATAATATTAGATAGATAGCTTATACTATCCACATAAGTTAAATTTAACTATTCAGCAGAATGGTGTCTGTTTCTGCTGTCAATATGTCAACCAGTTTGAACAATCTAAAATAAACAGAACAATTCAGTTGGAACTTTTCAATAGTTTGCCTTATAAAAATTTTCAATGACATTCATTTCTAATTTGGTAATTAAATTATATCTGCACAAGCTTATAAATTTCTTATTTCACTTCACAACTGGTCGTATGACGGCATGCCATCCGTCGATACGAACCATCTCCTTTATATTATCATATGTGAAATTAAATAATTATTATAAATATAGTATCACTTAAGAATTTGAATTATTTTCAAAGTATAAACATTTATTTTCCTTTAATTATTTCAATTATACTTCCCTTATTCAAAAATCCAAGAATTTATAAATAAATTATTTTTAAAAGCTTGATTACTTAATGTTAAAATAAATTATTTAAATACCCAGATTAAAATAAAAATCTCAAATCAAATCAAGTTTATTTCCAAATTTCTTTTTTTATATAAAATTTTTAAATAAACATTTACATTAAAGCAAATTGGGTTTAAAATACTTATTTAAAAATAACATGTTTGTTAAAACTTTTGGAAAGTAAATTTATTTTGGATTTTGTTATATTTCCAAATCCAAATTCAATTCATAAACAAAACCTTGCTTTTAAATAAACAAAACTTACTGGACCGAAGCCCACAACCCAAACAAAAAAACAATCCCGCACTTGAATCGAACAAGCCAAACGAAACAAGTTGGACCAAAGCCCAAACGAGAACGCATTGGGACGAACCCGAAGTACCAAAACACGAAACTCAGAACAGCCTCCAAACTTCTTCCTCATCCCTTCTCTGTTTCAGGAAATCACATAAAGCAAAAGAATCCCGATGCCATGAAATCCAGATAACTCACCTTCGATCAACTTAAATACTAACAAACAAACGTTAAAGCTAGCAAACGACCCAACCTGGAACGGAACCATTTTTCTCGCCTACCCCTAACCATCCATGTCGAGACATCTCGTGCACACGGTGCACGTGCATGCCATCGCCAGTGACCATCTCCCTGCTTTGGCACCGTGACCAAGTCTTGATCTATCCCCAGATCCTGTTACCATATCTCCGATGCTCAAAATCACCTCAAATCGACAAACGACCCCCAATGATCCATCGAACAAACCCAAAAACTTACCTACCTCCACTAGTCGTCGATCTGCACCCACGTCCGACCATTACCCCATACACTACTAACCTCGATCAATAGCCAACTCCAGCGGCTACCTCCCATGCCAAAATCACGTGTTCCGGTTGCGTTCCCTTTGCCCAAATCAATCGCGTTCCCGAGGCAAAAATCGAAGACCCAAAACCCTAAAGCCATATGCACAACCAGTCCAAACCCAAATAAGAGATTCTGCCACGGTCGATCACTTCCCTAGGTCCCCAGACCCTTTCCGCATCGCCGCATCGCTTCTCGACAACGAAGTCATCAGGAAAAGATTTTTTTTTATAAAAATCGATCACTCTTCAAATTTTCAAGATATAGATCACTACAAATTCTAATCTTTCTATTAAAATTCATAATTTTATACAAGCAACCCAATTGCATGCTTGAAATCCTAATCTAAAAACATTAAATTTTTCACAAAAATAGATTTTCATGTAAATCGCATCATCACTTAACTACACAGCATAAAAAAATTCACTAACTAATTTTAACTTAAACTATTCTAGTAAATAAGCATATTCTTAGATCACAATATTTTCAAATTCGAACTAGATCAAAAGATGTAGATTTATGAAGTGAGGATGGATATGGTGAACACTGTCAACAGAGCATGCATGTCATTTTCAATTTGAAAATAATTGTTTCTCACCTTCCACATCTTGGTTCCAGAACTTTGAAAAATTGAAGTTGAAGTCTTTGGTTTAAAAGTTGAAATCTTTAAAATTTGAAATCCAAATTTTCTTGAATCCCCAGGGTTTAATACTGAACAGAGAATGCTCTAGTAGACTAGATTTACAGAGTACCGCTTCTTCCATTTCTTTTAAATTTTGATTCCCAGTTGCTTAAAAATTCTGAACAGAGGCTTTTGTTCTCAAATTATAGTTTTTCTTTTAAAATTCTCAAACCACAACTCAGGTTCAAATGCTTGTATATATCCATAAACTTGCAGATAACGGAAAATGGATGAAGAGACTATTTGATGGCTGAGAAGATTTGAAAAGAAACTAAAATGGCTATGTTAGATTTTATCTATTGTATTCTGCCAAATGTAATTGTTTTTACTGCCAAATGTTTTACTGATTCAAAATTTTAGTACAACTTACCCATAGTTTATATAATTTGTTAAAACTATTTTGCTACTTGGTTTTGGTTAACCTGCTTTCTGTTATTCTTTTTTATTAACAGCAAAAGGTTTGCAAATTGTCTTATTATCATATTCACAATATAACCATACAATATCTAAGGTATATGTAATTATATTTAGGAAATTAGGCAGCCCAAATTATCTTTGACAAAGCTAGTGTTACACTTATATATTTTAAAGAGACATAGTTAAGAAACTAGACAACTATAATAATATTTCTTGTTCAATTTGTTTTATATAAATACATATGTATTTTAAAAAAATGTAACATTCTTGATTTTAAATTATATAAGTAACATATATATAAAAAAATTATTGATAATATAAAAATATATTTGTTCCAAATAAATCAATTCCATTGATATATATATATATATATATATATATGTATGTATAGTTTCTCCTATAAATATTTAAGTGATTATTATACACATCAATTCAAAACATTTTTATCTATTAAATTTTATAAATTTTCTTTTTAACATATCATTTAATATATATACAACCTTTCTAACTTAAGGTATATATATTATTATAATAGAAGTTTTCAACTCTTTTTATTTTAAACAACATTGTTTATATTGTAGGATCGATTTCACCCTAGAGGGGGGGTGAATAGGGTGATAGTATAAATTATAAAAATTAATCGCGGAAGCTTATAAAATATTTTCAACACAGATCACAGAACAATAGCATCACAGATATAAGCAGAATAATAAATGCAGAAATAGAACGACACATAATTTACCCAGCTTCGGCAAAACCCTGCCTACGTGCTGCCCCCAAGGTTTCTACTAGAAATTAGATAGTCCCTCGCTTACACACGTAAACTCGCGACACCCGCTATCGACTAAATCTAACTCTACGCTCAAAACCCTGCCACAACTCAGCCACTGAGTTGCGAATTCTCAAGCTACGCCACGTAGCTTGTCCCCTAGTCACACGACTAGAAATTAAACGGTTTAAAAAAAAATACAAATTAAAAACAATTTAAAAATAAAATAACCCTAATTTAAAATTAAAAACCCTTGAGAGAACAAAACTGGCCGGCCCCCTTTTATAATTTAACACGTTCTCCTCTTTTATTTGCTCGTTCGTTCATATAAAGATGGCGGCCGTTCCTCTAACTCAATTAGGGCTTCTTTCATGCGATCCAATTTAGGGTTATTCGAAGAGCCGACGTTATGTTGATCGATTCGGTAATTATTCGCGTTTAGCCTTGATCGATCGTGCTCCTTGTTGCTCACTTCGACTGCTTCATTGATCGAGTTCGTCCCTTGCTTCGGTATGTAATTTTATGCTTTTGTTTTTGCTGGTTTTATGCTTGGTTGAACTCGATACTTTGCCGATGATGATCTTAGGGTTTATATAGGATTCGAAATCCTATTTTTGCATTCGTATAAAATTGTTTGAATTCGTCTTCGGCCGTTTGATTTCACTTTGATGTTTGAGATGTATCTGACTTGTTCAATATGAATATGCTTTCGTTGCTCGATGGTCACGTTGTTGATTTGTGACTTGGTTAATTACATTTGCTACCACGGTTTTGATTTTGTGACTTCTGTATACTACGGCTCTGACAATTTTTTGTGTTCATCTCTGATAGCACTTTCCAGTTGAGTTCGAGTTGTTTTAATGTGATGTTTACACTTGTCTTCATATGCCCTTGACTTTGTTATACCTTGTTGTGCATTGCATTGATGATTTTGGCCTTGACCACCTTGATGCTGTAACCATTCTGGTTCATGTTGAGCTTGATTTTTCATCTCACTTGACTTGACTTTGGCCATTTTCGTTCATCCCTGTAGGAGCTTTGTACAATTCTCTGGCCATTCGTGTTTTATTTGATATTTGGTTTGTATCGTCTTGAGCTCGAGTTGTTTGTATTTTCCATGTGTACAGACTTCATTGGTGCATTTGTATGCTGTGTGCCCTGGTTTGAACCATGCTTTGTTTCACCGTATATTAATTTCGTTGCCATATTCACTTGCATCTATATTGTCAATGTCTTCTTCATTCTGATTGCATACATGTTGATGCTTGTGGTAGATGTACGGTTCACTATATATATATATATACACACACACACACACACAGATATATATATATATATATATATATATATATATATATATATATATTGCCTTCAGTTGCATTGAGCTCTGTTGTTTACTTCATCTATATTGTCACTGGTTTTGCTCGATGGTCTTGTGGCACTACTTGCAGTCATATTGAATTGGGTTTGTTCATGTTGCATCGACTTGTACGGGTGCACTTCCGTTTGCTGTCATGTTGGTGGCATTGTGCCTCTTTGTGTATGCACTTGCATATTGCTGCTATGTTGGCTTGATGGTTGAAGTCATTTGATCTTGATTACTTGTTGGAGTCTGGGCGATGCTGTCTTGATTTGTTACTGCTGTGTCTTTGATGTCGTACACTGTCATGTACAATTGTGTTTCATTTGAGTTGTCTCCACCTCTGGTATGCTGCAGCTTGGTCTTTGTTGCATTCATGTTGATTTTTGAAATTTCACTTGTGTTGAATCCAGTTTCAAAACTTAGGTTTGACCTTGTGCTCGTATCGTGATTTATTGCACGTGAGTTGAACCCGGCTTTTCATTTGGGTTTGACCTGTGCTCACCTGTCCCTGTAGCATTATCAAGTGTATATCGATGTGCACGGCCTTGTGGCATATACAGTGATACACTGTGTATGTCACAAGTTGTTCGTGTATGATGAATTCAAATTTAAATAATGACGAACAACCCAAATAACTGAGGCAAATAATATTTTCAAAAAATCATATTTCATTTTCTGTTGCAAAAATATTTCTTTTACAATTTTACTGCGTTAGTGAATATTTTTGCAGATTGCTCAGATGCTGAATTCAAACTGGAATGCAGTTGAAGATAAATACGAGTGTGAGTGATATGTAGTGAGGTTGACTGTAAATGTAAAATTGTGATGTATTGTAATCAAAGTTGTATATTTATAGTGAGAGCTTGAAATTGTACTATTCAAAATTGTAATAAATATTTGTTTGAATAAAATATCTGTATGAATTTAAATTCTGTGTAATTTATTTTATTCAGCAAATATTTATTTAATCTGTGAAAATAAATAGTATATTAACAAATGCATTTAAACGAATGTATATATGTTTATTATCATCAAACAAAAATCATATAAGCGCATATTCAACAATCTCCCCCTTTTGATGATAACAAACATATATTTAAGATTTTGAATATGTTAAATGTATTTGATCATTCAATTTGCTCCCCCTATTTGAATGCTCCCTCTCTACACAATACTCCCCCTACATATATGCATACAAATAAAAATATGCAAATGGGTCTAGATGCAAATTGAAAATTATTTGACCTTTGCTTGATTCTGTTTGACAAAATCTTAACTTTTCTCTCCCCCTTTTGTTATCAGCAAAAGAATAATAGTGTTAGAGAAAATAGAGATAAAGTGATCGACATTAATCCAACATTAAAACTCAATTGAATATAAGTATTAAATTTTAATAAAAAATCATACAAAAATCATAAATATTTTGTTAGGCGCATATTCCACTTTTAGAATGATGGAAATGATGTCATCATATAAAACCATACAGATGTGTCTATTCATGGTAAGTTATATCAGGAATTTGAATATCTACTAATCATGCATAACCGTTAGGACTTTTAAATGAGATTAGTAGTATTCCAATTTTATTTTTTTAAAAATGAATTCAAGTATCTTCTAACCACGCATAACCGTGAGGACTTTTAAATGGGATTAGAATCAACTTGTTTATTTTAAAAATCAACTTTTGATATGCGTTCCATACATGCATAACCGTGAGGCCTTTTAAATGAGCATGGAAGCACATAACAAATTCCAAGTAATTCACCCATGCATAACCGTGAGGACTTTTAAATGAGATTGAATACTTTGGTATTTATTTATTATTATTATTAATTTTTTTTTAAAAAAATATGAAAATGGATAACGAACGATTCCTGTTTAAAGTACCACATATTGACAAACTATATAGAATTTTGATGAGTGATGGTCGTTAGAAATATGATAGATATAGAGATGGTCATGGAATTTTTTAACAACAAAAAGTTTTATAACTATTGTTTAAATTTCTAAAGAAATTTTCTAATTATACTTTCTCGAGTCATAATATATGATAAATATCAACACTCATCACTTTTTCAATCACTATTTTTCTTTTCGATAATCATTAGGGAGCCAGATTAGTCAATATAGTCATTTAAAATCAAATTCAAAAATAATTATGAAATCAATTTTTCAAAAAAAATGACTAATCTGAAAATATGGTCAAAAATGATTTTCTCCAGGGGGTTTTAAAAGAAAAATTTTCTGCTATTTGAAAATTTATTTGAAATGAAAAATATGCAGATATTTTCTTTGAAAAACGATGCAGTTACTAAATGTCTCAAAAATCACGTTCAACTAGTAAATTTCTATCAACTAGATTACCAATGTAATCTGCATCTGAATTTCTCTTTCACTCAAAATCATCATTAACTGAATTTGATTGACCAAACCATGAAGTATGCACCAAAAATTTCAAATTCAATTTTAACAGCAATTTAAATGACATTCTTTTGAATTTGAAATGAAGCTGTGTAAACAATCAATAACCGTGAATATAGAGTTAGCCGTATATAAGCAAATGTGTGATGTCCCGGGATTTTAGCCAATAATTATTTAATAATTTCATTGATAATTATTTTAAAATGTGAAATATTGATTTAATAAATTAATTCAAGCTGGAATTCTCTTTTGAAAATTAATAATTATTTAGTTTGTTAAATGATATTGTTTTCAAATGTTAAAAATATTTAAATTTATCTTTCTAAATTGATTTAAAAAATATTTTATTTATAATGTATAAATGTTTATACATTGTAAATAGAGGAATTAGTTTTGATTTTAATTTATATTAAATAAAGGATATTTTCTAATTTATATATAATTGTATAAATTGTAAATTGATTTAAAATGAGTATTTATTTTGTTTATAAGAATAAATATTGTTTAATTTTGTTTTATAATAATAGTTTGTTTTGTTTATTTTAAAATTGTTTTTCTTTTGAAATAAATTTAATTCATTCTTCTCTTTTGAAATTTAGTTTCATAAAGAATGTTATTTTAAAAATAATTAAACGAGCTTTAAAATATAAGTGTATAGTTTTATAAAGAAACATATATGCATTTAATTAAATACTAATGTTAATTAATCATTTAGAAACATTTTAAAATAAATTAGAAATGGTTAAGATAAATTTAAATACATTTACAAATTTAGAACTTTCTTTTTATTTTGAAAATGAACATGTGTTAGCTTTTTAAAACATAGAGAAGACACTTGTAAATCAATTATCTTACTTAACATAACAAGTGGCATGCTAATTTATTTTTGAAATTTATTATTATTGATAAGAAAACATAACATTACATTTTGTTAAAACATTTTCTTCAAATGAGACTTAAATCAGATTTTAGAAAGAAAACTGAAAACCAAATTCCATCTAAAATTTGCAAGACCAATCCATGTTCAAAATCTACAAACAAATACAATTTATCTTCAAACCTGCAATCTTCCTCTTCAAAACCTCAAACTTCATATCTGCAGTCTAGAATCTGCATACAACTTCAATTTCTGCAATCAAAATACAGATTAATTTCTACAAAGCATGTTAAAATCTTCAATCAAATTCCTCATTTCTGCATGCTAAGTTCAACATCAAATCTGGAACTCAACTCCAATTTAAATCTGAGCAAAGAATGGGTCTGCATGCATCATCATTACAGAAGCAACAAGCAACTTCAACTTGCTAATGGCATTCAAGTTCATTATGCATTTCAAATATAGGTCCTGGAAATGAAGTCTGCACCTAAGATTGTTTCTGCATCCTTCTAAAAGGTGAGTAAATCTTTAATTTTAAAAACAGTTCTTTTCTTTAAATCAAAGCTAAACAAAATTGGCAGAACTTAAGCTTTGTATGCAAACTGTTCTTTTTCAAGAATCAAAACTGCTATGATTGAAATTGCTCTGTCTCCATTTGGTTTAGTGAGTGACTTCACAATTTTAAAAGTGGATTTAAATTATCTGTTGCATGAGTACTGATTGAAACAAGCATGTTTGCTTGATTATAATGTGATGATGTTCTGTGTGTTCATTAACATGCATATATGTGTGATGCTAGCTATCTACAGACATGAATTATGTTTTCTTACCTAGGCTGTTTGATATCCATTTCCACAAGATTAGATCTCAGATAGCAATTTTATGTAAATCAAATACGTTTGTTAGCATAGATTTAGGTTTATAAGTTATGATATTGGATAAATTTAGTTTAATTAAGGATCTGTGCCTCTGAAAACAAATGTAACTGTCCTTATTTTTAATAATCATGAATCTCAAATATCTTAAAATATTAGAACAAGTTTAAAACAAGAATATATGTTTGAAACAGGGAATTTTTTTAAAAAAAATATTACAGTTTAAATAAACTGTTAGGGAAGGTATTTCTGTTTTAAAATAGAAATAGGAAATTTGATGTATTTGTGGGCTAGTGAATTTTGGGAGGGGGGGTTAAGATGCATACTGTAGTGGAGTTTTGGATGTAAGAATGAAGGGAAAATGGGTGAGAGATGATCAGAGAAGGGAGGAATTGGGAATTGAGGTTTCCAGGTTTTCAAAAACCTGATTTTATGTGTGCAGTTATTAGCTTTTGCATATGCTCTATGTTGCATCGAGTAGGAGGGGAATTTGGAAGGTTGCAGAAGGGTTGTAGATGGAGCTATAGCCGGAGTTGTAAGTGGTCCGGTGATCGGTGATTTGGTTGCAAGATGTTGACAGGTTGATCTTGGTTGCAGTGGTAACTCAGGTGAACTTTTGGGTGTGCAGGGTTTTGACCCGAAGTAGAACTCAGGTAGTTTTGCTTCTGACTCAAAGCAATGGGTGTAGTAACTCGAAGTAAAATAATGAGTGTCTCGAGTTTATGGCTACAGGTTTTATATCAGAGGCATTTGCAGTTTTTTGTAAAAAAATGTTGATTGAGATTCAAAACTTTAGTGTAGTTTTGATTTAAGTGAGAGTTAAATATGAATTCAAATGGAGTTTGAGTTCAAGGTTTTAAAAATGGAATTTTTAGATTTTAAATAAGTTTTAATTCTGTTTTAAATCAAAATTTAAAACAGTTTTCAGGTTTAAACCTGAGAGATTTACAGTTTTAAATTTTTGAATAAATTCATATTTTAAGTTGAAACTTGATTCAGGTAATACTTGAATCTGAATTCAAATATAGTTTTGAGTTCAAAAGTTTTTAAAAATGAAATCTTAAAATTAAATTCAGTTTTAAATCAAAATTAAAACAGTTTGCAGGTTTTAAACCAGAGGATTATGCAGTTTTAATTTTTGAATGAATCCATCTTTTTAAAGTTGGATTTTGACTCAAGCATAAGTTGTAACTGAATTCAAATGTATTTGTGAATTCAAAGTTTTTAAAAAATGAAAATATAAATTTAAACAGTTTTAAATTCAGATTTGAAGACAAGTCTAGAACAGTTTCAGGTTTGTCTTTTAAAAACCAGAATTAGATCTAAAAACAATTTTGTAGGTTTTTAAAGGTTTGAACAGATTTAAATGTTTAAGCAAAACTTAAATTTGTTTTGAATTCAGATTCAAAACTGTTTTCAAGTTTCTTTGAAAACCAGTTTTGAATTCAAACAGTTTATAAATTTAAAAATGATGAACATATTCTAATGTTTTAAAGATAGATTTGAAAATGAAAATTTGGTTTCAAGTGAGTTTTAGAACTTGAAAAGAATTTGTTTCCTTTAGTATTTGAATTAAAATATGAAGTGTTTAATTTAAATTTGGAAATTGAAATAATCAATTTAAATCTTTCTTTATATTTAGGTAATGAATGTTCTTTAACATTCATTTTGTTGTAAGGTTTATAATTATTTTAATTTGAATTAATGTTTAATGATTAAACATTAAAAATATCAAATTTTTATATGGAATTTGAATTTGAATTTAGAAATGTATTGTTTTAATACATTTTGAATTTAAATGAGTCATTTGATAAGTAATTATATTATTTTGAAAATATTTAAAATAATTAAGGATTTTACTTAATTATTTGACTTTTAAATAATGGTTTAGATTAATTTTGATAATTAATCTAATTCAAATTTTCTTAAGTATATAATTAATGAAATGTGTTAATTAATAATTGATGATAACCATATAAGGATAATTTAGTAATTAATTAAGGAAATTAATTTTGATAATTAACTAGATTAAATAATTGAATCTTATTAATTGTAATTTGTTAAGTAATTAAGAAATTAATTACTTATTGTAATAAATTTTAATATGTGATTTAATTAAGTTAATTAATTTAGTTTAATTAATTTTAATAAATCATTTGATGATTTTAAGAGTGTAATTACTTATTGTAATTAGTGGAGCAGGATTACTCAGAGAAGTAATAATGATAATTACTGGAATGTAATTAGTAATTTGGTTAATTACTTTAGTAATTAATTAAGGAATTAATTAATGATTAATTATTGGATAATTAATTTGTTAATAAGTAATTAAAGATAGTTAATTACTTAATTTAATATTAATCAAGGTGATTAATAATTAGACTAATTACTAAATGTAATTAATTTTAATTAAGTAATTTATTTATATATTAGAGATCATTAATTAGAATAATTAATGATGTAATTAAGGATTGTTTTAATTAAGCAATAATTAAATTAAGTGATTAATTAATTGTAATTAATTAAGGATAAATATAATTAATTATAATTAATTAATAAATGAGTAATTAAATGTTAATTACTTTTGATTAAGGTTAATTAATTTACGAAATTAATTAAAGGCTAATTACTTATTGTAATTAGTGAATGATTAATCAAAGTTGTTTAATCAAGTTAAATACTTAGTCAATGATTAATTAACTGGGTTAATTAATTAATGGATGTTAACCAAGATTTAAATGTGTTAATTAATTTAATTTAAATTAAATTAATTAAGGATAGAAGTAATTAATTTAATTCATTTTAAATTAATTATAAATAATGGATAATATATCATTGCTTATGGATGATATTGATATACTTTTGGATGGTTGTGATCTCAAAAAATGGGATGAATAGTATCTATAGGATATGGATGCTTAGTTATAGTATGATGGATTATTCTGGTTGTAATGATTGACTGTTGTGATGATTATCTGTTGTGATAATGTTATGGGTTATCTGTTATGATGAGAATATGTAGTTTATCTATCTGTGTGAAATAGATAAAAATAAAATGAGTTAATTGCTTAAAACCCTTAAATACAACTTGGACATTAAAATGGCGTTTGGTTTCGATGAGACCGGGATCGGGTTTCCATATTTGGATATCTGAAAACCACATCGATTCCAATTAAACGTTAGGTCGTTAATCCAAGTGGAGCAAGTGAAGACTCGAGGTGTAAGGGCTATACGTCAGTATAACTCTGTGGGTGATTCCTTAATGAGTTGACGGAATAGTACTTATAGATTCGACATGGAGATTTAGAGTGCAAGGGTTATTGTCGTTAACTCTGAGGGTGATTCCAATACGAGTGTAACGAGATAATGCCTTCGGTTTTGTTCGAACCCGGAACGAACTTGTATGGATTGAATGCTTTCAGAACATCGTCAGGTGGACGATGAGCATTCTAAGATTGATATGTCCTATAAAGGTAATCGTAGCCTCAAGCCTCATCAACCGGGAATGGCTAAAACAGGGGAGGTGCAGCAAAGCTTCGTGGGTAGCCCCCACTTGAGAGCAAGATTTACTCATGTCTAGAGGTCCCTTTATATTTCGGCTGTGTGGCAGTTGGTGACGACCAATCTGCGGGGTGGTCTTGTTCGGAACTGTTCAGTAAGGAACGGATCCGGCTTTGTGTTGCTGGGGAGTGGGAGTACTCCTCGGTACGGTGATCTAGGCCACGTACTGTGACGGGCGATACCCCAGTAGCCCTGCCATTGATGGAATCCAAAATCCAATAAGTGCCTGTACGGTTTTGATTGTGCCCAACTATGTTAGAACGTGAGATGTAAGCATTCCAGCTATTTCTATATTTTATTTTGAAAACCCTAGACACTATTATAACATCACTGGATTTCCTATCAAATGTTTTGGTTAGCGTAAGGTAAAAACTTTTCCATGTTTATGTGTGGGAAGTCTTACGTGATACCTTTTGTTTTCAAAGGATTTTCTAAAGTTAAGCAACTTTTATCCCCGTTTACTCACACCAGACCCCTGTCTCACCTGATTGTTTATTTTCTGTTTTATTAAACTCTTGGGTACTCATATTACGTATGAGTAGTCAAGTGTTTCAGGATTGCTTTGATCGAGTTCTGGAGGAGATAATGGAGCAGGAGGCTTCAGCGTGTAGATATATTTAGTGGTTCCGCTGTGTTTGAGTTGTATCTGTTTTTCTCTGATGTACTTGGATTGTAATAGCCAGACAGATGTTTATAACTGTCTAGTTTTGTGTTGTATTAGCTGTTTAACTCTGATGTATATCATACTATGTAAAGTTTTATGTGATATATTATAATTTATTCGATTCCGCTGTGAGATTATGATGTGGTCTGTTCTTTCTTTCCTTTCTTTTCTTCTTTCTATCCCTTTCTTTCTTCTTAGCGATGCGACTTCCTGGAGTGTGGAAGTTGGGTCGTTACAACATGGTATCAGAGCATTTAAGTTGAGTGAATACCTAGGCTCTGTAGTGGTGTCTGTCTTGAGAGAGCGTATTTGTAATTTTGAATATATATATATATATATATATATATATATATTTCTACCTATTAGATTGGGTTACCTGTTCAGGTTTTCCAATATAAGTAATAAAGGTAGATAGGGTAGTGGTGTGTGTAACACAACTACCAATGGTTGGAGTTCGAGTGTTTAAAGTTGGAAGTGATCCGCTAGGGCAGTATTGGGCATCTTGAGTAGCTTGGCAGTTTGGTGTGAAAGGTTTCACCAATCTCTGAAGGGAATCATTTTAAGATTCGGAGTATATTTTTGGATTGTAAGCTGGATTGCACTCGTGTGTGTGGTCTTTCTTGAGTTTGGATTAGTAGAAAGTTCTGAAGCCAGCACTGGTATCTTGGAAACCTTAGGAAGGAGTTCTATCTATATTTGAGTCGAGACTCAGTTTGGCAGAGTGTTTTGAGCTTGGTTGGGAGAAAGTTTTCTGAGGGTTATCTGTCTATCTGGAAGGCTCTATTGTGAAGTGGCAGGTGTAGCTTTGAGGTTCGATGAGCTTTTGGATTAGGAAGTCTTTGGCAGCAGTAGCAGCAGTGAGTGGCTTGTTCTTCGATGGTTCAGAAGTCTCTGTGATTCTTCTGTCAGTGGTCCGGGCAGATGGTGGAGCTTGTCCATTTCTTCTGGAGCTCAGTTGGGTGTGATGTTAGTGGTTAAGAGGTGGACCCCTAGTTCTTCTTTGGATTAGAAGGTTTTAGCTGTTCTGAATTTTAAAGTGAGAACGATTTCTTGGAATCTGAACTGAGTGGAATCGCAAAAGTGACTTGCGATGGCTCGGAGGTTCTCTGAGTAATTTTTGTTGTGTGTTATGACTGAATCAGATAAGTCACTGAGATTTTATGGAATTTGATGAATAATATTCTGGGATAAGTTGATCAAGTTTGTACTTGTGTTCATCAACAACATTTTAAAATCAGAGTTGTGCAGTGGAAGCATGGTAGCAGCTATTCCAGAATAGAAGCAACATCGATTCTTTGGGAATTTGAGTTTTGTCTTGGATCAGAGGATTTCTGCACGAAATTTATTTTGGATCTGGAAGCTTGACTGTTTTGTGCACCTGTTCTGTTTCAGAATAAGAGGTTGGATCTTTTTGTTTTCTCTTGAGAGTTGAGTGTTTGGTCTACGGGATTGTATTGCCAGTTCGGATGGCTGGAATTTTGTTTTGTTTTCACGTATCTCTGAGGGAGTACGTGTATGGTTTATCTCTGGTTTTGGACTCAGTAGTTCTGAGAGGTTTGGGAGTTGATCAGGACTTGTCCGTAGTCTTGTATTCTGTTTAGATTTGTTGATCTAGATATGTAGGAGCTCTAGATCTGAGTGGTGTAGCTAGTTTAGATTCTGTAGGGCGAGTGTCTCAGTGTTTGTACTTGGGAAACTCTAAGGAATTTTATCCAGAATTTTGTCTGGATAATTAGAATTGTTTGTTTGAATTTATTGCTATGGTTGCAAGTATTTGGTTGATAGCATATGTTTGCTATTTTAAAATTTAAAATCTGTATGGGATTATTAAATTACCTTTGCTTTAAATTTCGGAGACGAAATTCTTTTAAGGGGGGAGGAATGTGATGTCCCGGGATTTTAGGCAATAATTATTTAATAATTTCATTGATAATTATTTTAAAATGTGAAATATTGATTTAATAAATTAATTCAAGCTGGAATTCTCTTTTGAAAATTAATAATTATTTAGTTTGTTAAATGATATTGTTTTCAAATGTTAAAAATATTTAAATTTATCTTTCTAAATTGATTTAAAAAAATATTTTATTTATAATGTATAAATGTTTATACATTGTAAATAGAGGAATTGGTTTTGATTTTAATTTATATTAAATAAAGGATATTTTCTAATTTATATATAATTGTATAAATTGTAAATTGATTTAAAATGAGTATTTATTTTGTTTATAAGAATAAATATTGTTTAATTTTGTTTTATAATAATAGTTTGTTTTGTTTATTTTAAAATTGTTTTTCTTTTGAAATAGATTTAATTCATTCTTCTCTTTTGAAATTTAGTTTCATAAAGAATGTTATTTTAAAAATAATTAAACGAGCATTAAAATATAAGTGTATAGTTTTATAAAGAAACTTATATGTATTTAATTAAATACTAATGTTAATTAATCATTTAGAAACATTTTAAAATAAATTAGAAATGGTTAAGATAAATTTAAATACATTTACAAATTTAGAACTTTCTTTTTATTTTGAAAATGAACATGTGTTAGCTTTTTAAAACATAGAGAAGACACTTGTAAATCAATTATCTTACTTAACATAACAAGTGGCATGCTAATTTATTTTTGAAATTTATTATTATTGACAAGAAAACATAACATTACATTTTGTTAAAACATTTTCTTCAAATGAGACTTAAATCAGATTTTAGAAAGAAAACTGAAAACCAAATTCCATCTAAAATTTGCAAAACCAATTCATGTTCAAAATCTACAAACAAATACAATTTATCTTCAAACCTGCAATCTTCCTCTTCAAAACCTCAAACTTCATATCTGCAGTCTAGAATCTGCATACAACTTCAATTTCTGCAATCAAAATACAGATTAATTTCTACAAAGCATGTTAAAATCTTTAATCAAATTCCTCATTTCTGCATGCTAAGTTCAACATCAAAACTGGAGCTCAACTCCAATTTAAAATCTGAGCAAAGAATGGGTCTGCATGCATCATCATTACAGAAGCAACAAGCAACTTCAACTTGCTAATGGCATTCAAGTTCATCATGCATTTCAAATATAGGTCCTGGAAATGAACTCTGCACCTAAGATTGTTTCTGCATCCTTCTAAAAGGTGAGTAAATCTTTAATTTTAAAAACAGTTCTTTTCTTTAAATCAAAGCTAAACAAAATTGGCAGAACTTAAGCTTTGTATGCAAACTGTTCTTTTTCAAGAATCAAAACTGCTATGATTGAAATTGCTCTGTCTCCATTTGGTTTAGTGATTGACTTCACAATTTTAAAAGTGGATTTAAATTATCTGTTGCATGAGTACTGATTGAAACAAGCATGTTTGCTTGATTATAATGTGATGATGTTCTGTGTGTTCATTAACATGCATATATGTGTGATGCTAGCTATCTACAGACATGAATTCTGTTTTCTTATCTAGGCTGTTTGATATCCATTTCCACAAGATTAGACCTCAGATAGCAATTTTTATGTAAATCAAATATGTTTGTTAGCATAGATTTAGGTTTATAAGTTATGATATTGGATAAATTTAGTTTAATTAAGGATCTGTGCCTCTGAAAACAAATGCAACTGTCCTTATTTTTAATAATCATGAATCTTAAATATCTTAAAATATTAGAACAAGTTTAAAACTAGAATATATGTTTGAAACTGGGAATTTAAAAAAAATTACAGTTTAAATAAACTGTTAGGGAAGGTATTTCTGTTTTAAAACAGAAATAGGAAATTTGATGTATTTGTGGGCTAGTGAATTTGGGGAGGGGGGGGGGGTTAAGATGCATACTGTAGTGGAGTTTTGGATGTAAGAATGAAGGGAAAATGGGTAAGAGATGATCAGAGAAGAGAGGAATTGGGAATTGAGGTTTCCAAGTTTTCAAAAACCTGATTTTATGTGTGCAGTTATTAGCTTTTGCATATGCTCTATGTTGCATCGAGTAGGAGGGGAATTTGGAAGGTTGCAGAAGGGTTGTAGATGGAGCTATAGCCGGAGTTGTAAGTGGTCTGGTGATCGGTGATTTGGTTGCAAGATGTTGACAGGTTGATCTTGGTTGCAGTGGTAACTCAGGTGAACTTTTGGGTGTGTAGGGTTTTGACCCGAAGTAGAACTCAGGTAGTTTTGCTTCTGACTCAAAGCAATGGGTGTAGTAACTCGAAGTAAAATAATGAGTGTCTCGAGTTTATGGCTACAGGTTTTATATCAGAGGCATTTGCAGTTTTTTGTAAAAAAATGTTGATTGAGATTCAAAACTTTAGTGCAGTTTTGATTTAAGTGAGAGTTAAATCTGAATTCAAATGGAGTTTGAGTTCAAGGTTTAAAAATTGAATTTTTAGATTTTAAATAAGTTTTAATTCTGTTTTAAATCAAAATTTAAAACAGTTTTCAGGTTTAAACCTGAGAGATTTGCAGTTTTAAATTTTTGAATAAATTCATATTTTAAGTTGAAACTTGATTCAGGTAATACTTGAATCTGAATTCAAATATAGTTTTGAGTTCAAAAGTTTTTAAAATGAAATCTTAAAATTAAATTTAGTTTTAAATCAAAATTAAAACAGTTTGCAGGTTTTAAACCAGAGGATTATGCAATTTTAATTTTTGAATGAATCCATCTTTTTAAAGTTGGATTTTGATTCAAGCATAAGTTGTAACTGAATTCAAATGTACTTGTGAATTCAAAGTTTTAAAAAAATGAAAATCTAAATTTAAACAGTTTTAAATTCAGATTTGAAGACAAGTCTAGAACAGTTTCAGGTTTGTCTTTTAAAAACCAAAATTAGATCTAAAAACAGTTTTGTAAGTTTTTAAAGGTTTGAACAGATTTAAATGTTTAAGCAAAACTTAAATTTGTTTTGAATTCAGATTTAAAACTGTTTTCAAGTTTCTTTGAAAACCAGTTTTGAATTCAAACAGTTTATAAATTTAAAAATGATGAACATATTCTAATGTTTTAAAGATAGATTTGAAAATGAAAATTTGGTTTCAAGTGAGTTTTAGAACTTGAAAAGAATTTGTTTCCTTTAGTATTTGAATTAAAATATGAAGTGCTTAATTTAAATTTGGAAATTGAAATAATCAATTTAAATCTTTCTTTATATTTAGGTAATGAATGTTCTTTAACATTCATTTTGTTGTAAGGTTTATAATTATTTTAATTTGAATTAATGTTTAATGTTTAATGATTAAACATTAAAAATATCAAATTTTTAAATGGAATTTGAATTTGAATTTAGAAATGTATTGTTTTAATACATTTTGAATTTAAATGAGTCATTTGATAAGTAATTAAATTATTTTGAAAATATTTAAAATAATTAAGGATTTTACTTAATTATTTGACTTTTAAATAATGGTTTAGATTAATTTTGATAATTAATCTAATTCAAATTTTCTTAAGTATATAATTAATGAAATGTGTTAATTAATAATTGATGATAATTATCTAAGGATAATTTAGTAATTAATTAAGGAAATTAATTTTGATAATTAACTAGATTAATTAATTTAATCTAATTAATTGTAATTTGTTAAGTAATTAAGAAATTAATTACTTATTGTAATAAATTTTAATATGTGATTTAATTAAGTTAATTAATTTAGTTTAATTAATTTTAATAAATCATTTGATGATTTTAAGAGTGTAGTTACTTATTGTAATTAGTGGAGCAGGATTACTCAGAGAAGTAATAATGATAATTACTGGAATGTAATTAGTAATTTGGATAATTACTTTAGAAATTAATTAAGGAATTAATTAATGATTAATTATTGGATAATTAATTTGTTAATAAGTAATTAAAGATAGTTAATTACTTAATTTAATATTAATCAAGGTGATTAATAATTAGACTAATTACTAAATGTAATTAATTTTAATTAAGTAATTTATTTATATATTAGAGATCATTAATTATTATAATTAATGATGTAATTAAGGATTGTTTTAATTAAGTAATAATTAAATTAAGTGATTAATTAATTGTAATTAATTAAGGATAAATATAATTAATTATAATTAATTAATAAATGAGTAATTAAATGTTAATTACTTTTGATTAAGGTTAATTAATTTATGAAATTAATTAAAGGCTAATTACTTATTGTAATTAGTGAATGATTAATCAAAGTTGTTTAATCAAGTTAAATACTTAGTGAATGATTAATTAACTGGGTTAATTAATTAATGGATGTTAAGCAAGATTTAAATGTGTTAATTAATTTAATTTAATTTAAATTAATTAAGGATAGAAGTAATTAATTTAATTCATTTTAAATTAACTATAAATAATGGATAATATATCATTGCTTATGGATGATATTGATATACTTTTGGATGGTTGTGATCTCAGAAAATGAGATGAATATTATCTATAGGATATGGATGCTTAGTTATAGTATGATGGATTATTCTGGTTGTAATGATTGACTGTTGTGATGATTATCTGTTGTGATAATGTTATGGGTTATCTGTTATGATGAGAATATGTAGTTTATCTATCTGTGTGAAATAGATAAAAATAAAATGAGTTAATTGCTTAAAACCCTTAAATACAACTTGGACATTAAAATGGCGTTTGGTTTCGATGAGACCGGGATCGGGTTTCCATATTTGGATATCTGAAAACCACATCGATTCCAATTAAACGTTAGGTCGTTAATCCAAGTGGAGCAAGTGAAGACTCGAGGTGTAAGGGCTATACGTCAGTATAACTCTACGGGTGATTCCGTAATGAGTTGACGGAATAGTACTTATAGATTCGAGATGGAGATTTAGAGTGCAAGAGTTATTGTCGTTAACTCTGAGGGTGATTCCAATACGAGTGTAACGAGATAATGCCTTCGGTTTCGTTCGAACCCGGAACGAACTTGTATGGATTGAATGCTTTCAGAACATCGTCAGGTGGACGATGAGCATTCTAAGATTGATATGTCCTATAAAGGTAATCGTAGCCTCAAGCCTCATCAACCGGGAATGGCTAAAACAGGGGAGGTGCAGCAAAGCTTCGTGGGTAGCCCCCACTTGAGAGCAAGATTTACTCCTGTCTAGAGGTCCCTTTATATTTCGGCTGTGTGGCAGTTGGTGACGACCAATCTGCGGGGTGGTCTTGTTCGGAACTGTTCAGTAAGGAACGGGTCCGGCTTTGTGTTGCAGGGGAGTGGGAGTACTCCTCGGTACGGTGATCTAGGCCACGTACTGTGACGGGCGGTACCCCAGTAGCCCTGCCATTGATGGAATCCAAAATCCAATAAGTGCCTGTACGGTTTTGATTGTGCCCAACTATGTTGGAACGTGAGATGTAAGCATTCCAGCTATTTCTGTATTTTATTCTGAAAACCCTAGATACTATTATAATATCACTGGATTTCCTATCAAATGTTTTGGTTAGCGTATGGTAAAAACTTTTCCATGTTTATGTATGGGAAGTCTTACGTGATACCTTTTGTTTTCAAAGGATATTCTAAAGTTAAGAAACTTTTATCCCCGTTTACTCACACCAGACCCCTGTCTGACCTGAGTGTTTATTTTCTGTTTTATTAAACTCTTGGGTAGTCATATTACGTATGAGTAGTCAAGTGTTTCAGGATTGCTTTGATCGAGTTCTGGAGGAGATAATGGAGCAGGAGGCTTCAGCGTGTATATATATTTAGTGGTTCCGCTGTGTTTGAGTTGTATATGTTTTTCTCTGATGTTCTTGGATTGTAATAGCGAGACAGATGTTTATAACTGTCTAGTTTTGTGTTGTATTAGCCGTTTAACTCTGATGTATATCATACTATGTAAAGTTTTATGTGATATATTATAATTTATTCGATTCCGCTGTGAGATTCTGATGTGGTCTGTTCTTTCTTTCCTTTCTTTTCTTCTTTCTATCCCTTTCTTTCTTCTTAGCGATGCGACTTCCTGGAGTGTGGAAGTTGGGTCGTTACAAAATGTATTATCATCCAATAATACACTATTTTTAATCCAATATGATATATATAAAGTAATCCAAAGAATCTAGAGATTATTATAGTGTTTTTGGCATAAGAATATAATTGGCCAACAACTTTGAATAAGCCAGAATCAAAATCACCATTTTTCCATCATCTTCGTTATTGGCTGATTTAATTCAGAATATGGTGCAGATTATCACGTTTAATATATCGTTCAAATAAATATAACTTTACCTATTTTACCTTTACAATAATTTTCCGTTGTTGTCCATTGTGATTCTGTCACCTTTATACCAGGCTAAGGAACTTTGCTTTGTCGCCCGTTGTGTTTCTGGAACAGCCAAAATCCAGAGAACACTGTTGTTGTTCCTTAGCCCGCCACCACACCTACACGGGAAAAGATTTATGTGACCTATTTGTTTTTATTGGTCCATGGTTGTTAGTGGCAGAAAATTTTGAAAAATAATTTTGTGTAGACCCAAAACTATTATAATTGTTCCCTTCGGCACCCAAATATGTTTAACTTTGAGAGATTTTATATTTGTGCCTTTTGGAACCCAAATTGGTATAGTTTTCACATGTTTGGGTCTATACCAACAATTATTATGATCGTGTCCAAATTTTTTATAAATTGTGCACATAGAATTAACTTGATTAATATTGCTTTCAACAATTTTCGAATTATTATATCCAAGTCCTTGTCTAACCGTATTAACAGTTTGCTTTCCTAATAGCATATTCAACGATTTTTCACTTTTTGAAAATTTATCTAAAGTCCTTGACAATTATTGGACTTGTGTTTTGAGAGATTCATTTTCGTTTAACAACTGTGTGCACTTTTTAATAGAATTCTCTCTCCTAGTATTTTCATTCTCCTTTAAAATCAGAATTTCATTTTCCAGTGATTTTATATTGATTTCTGATTTTTTAATTTCTTCTTCGAATGTTGGACACTTATCACACTTAGGGATCCTACTTTGATAGGTTTTAATTAGTTGGTCAAGTTGTTTATTTAAATCTATCAAAGTGTCTTTTTGTGATTCAAGTTTAGCGTATTTTTTCCTAAGTCGTTCAAAACAACCATTTACTTCGTGGAAATAAATAAGTAATTCAGAGTGAGTAAGTTTTGATACCTCGCTTGGCTCGTCATCGTCGCTATCAGTTATATTCCCTTAAAGGCACATATCTGCTTTCTCACTCTCACTGCTAGAACTTTGATTATCTTCATCACTTGTATTCCACGTGGCTGCAAAACTTTTCCTTTTTGATTTCTTTTTAAAGTCGCATTGATTTTGAGGACAATTGGGATTGATGTGTCCGAGTTGGTTGCACTTGTGGCAAATAATCTTTTGTTCTTCTGAGTAGTCTAGTGCTTTGGTTATTCTGCTTTTCGCTTTTTGAATTCGAGCTGAATTTCCATATTTGTAATTCCATCTTTTGAATTTCTTTATTAATAGCTCCAATTCTGCTGCTGCATCATCATCGTCATCGTCATCACTTTTAGTTGTTCCTTTGAGAGCTATTTGTTGAGTCACAGGTTCTATGAAGATTTTGATTTCTGACAAAGAAATAAAGGCGATCGACAAAACAAGGTCATTATGGCTATAAAGAGGCCCAAAAGAGCTACATATGGTACTCTAGATTATAGGTTGATTATTTGATGTTGTAATAGTGATAAACTTGTTAAAATCTATCCTCAAATACTCATGCATCTCAAGGGAATCAATATATATACAACTGAATTGCAGTTGCACATTCAGTATGCAACTTTACAGGGACCGGTCGACCGGTCATAATATAGACGGTCGACCGTTCCAGTATAAGTTGCAACTGAAACGTGCACACATGCACATAACGACTATATATTTGAATTCCTGTCTACTGGTCATTTTTTGACCTGTCGACCGTTTTTAAACAGAAAGCAACTTTTCCAAAAGACACTTCTTTCTCCAAAAGGTTGCATCTCTTACCTTTCATCAAAGATCATATCTCTTAATGGCAACTGCTCACAAAGAGTTACAACCATTCTTCTCTATATAAACTCATCTAAATCATTGATTAAAAAAACATGATTGTATATGCTTTTTACTCTAATCTCTGATCTTACTTTCTACATACTCCTGCATTCTAAAAGCTCTCAATTATTTTAATTGCTTATTGAATCATTGAAACTATTTCATATCTTTTGATTCAATAAGTAATATACTTTCCTTAATCTTCACAAAACATCATTCGCATATTTTGAGGATAAGATTATAGGAAATTTGTACTACAAGTGACAAAAATGTGTTAACAAGAACACATACCGTCAACAAACAATTATATTCATCGTTGTTAAAGTCCTTTGTGTTGTAAGAGGCAAGTGTTGAAGTCCTCTGTGTTGTAAGAGGCAAGTGTTGAAGTCCTCGGTGTTGTAAGAGGCAAGTGTTGAAGTCCTCAGTGTATTAGAGGCGTGAAATCCCGTTCGTTTGCTCGGACGTTGTAAACCTGTTCCTCCGGGTGAAGCGAGGTAGTTAATAGTGAAAATCCAGATAGAAGTCTGGGACTGGACGTAGGACGGTGCTTCGAACCAGTATAAAAATCTCTGGTGTGATTTTTCTATTTTTATTTACTATGCTATTATCATCTATTTCCGCATTTATATCATAAGTCCATATTACACGATCCGTGTGTACTATACGAGCACGTTCACGATCACACACTTTTCATTTGGTATCAGAGCAAGATTATCACATAACCGTAACACAGTTATTTGATATATTCTTGTAATATGACAAATAACGCAAGTGCTAGCACTCAGAACACCACGTACATGGAAGGTCAATCGACACAAAGACCTCCATTTTTCAATGGTCTTAACTATAGTTATTGGGCAACAGGTATGTCATTCTTTATGCAATCAAATAGCTATGATGCTTGGAATGCCACTCAAAGAGAAATAGTGAATCCAACAACTGATTATTCAGAATGGACTGCGGCTGAGAAAACGGCAGCAGCCGTAAATGCAAGAGCAATAAATATGTTGTTCTGTGCATTAGACCAAAATGAATATAACCGTGTCAGTATCTGCACTACTGCATATCAAATTTGGCAAACGCTAAAAACTACTCATGAAAGTACTAACAAGGTTAAACAAGCCAAAATAGCCATGCTGAAAAGTCAATTTCAAAATTTCAAAATGAAACCAAATGAGACAATCAATGATATGTATTCACGGTTTCAAACTATCCACCATGCACTTATTGGCTTAGGACAAATATATTCTGATTTTGATGTTGTTTCAACTATTCTACATTCTCTGACTAGTGAATGGGAAGGAAAAGTATTAGCAATTGAGGAAGCTAATGACCTTTCCGTCATGAAGCCAGATGAATTGATAGGAAATTTAATGTCCTATGAAGCGAATTTGCAGGCTAGAAAAGAACAGAAAGAAGAAAAGAAAAATGTAGCATTTCATGTTGAGAAAGATGAAAATGAATCAGATTCTGAAGACGAAGATTTGGCATTCATTGCGAAAGGATTCAAAAAATTCCTAAAATATCGAAAAGCCATTCGTTACAATAAAAGGAAACCTGGATCAAATAAACCATCTTCATCTGCTATAGAATGTTTCAACTGCCACAAAAAGGGACACATGCAGAAGGATTGTCCAGAACAAAAGAAGAAGTCAGAAAATGACAAATTCAAATATAAGAAGGACAAATCAAAGAAACGAGCCTTCTCAGTAACATGGGATGATTCAGAGTCATCTTCATCAGAAAGTGAAAGTGATTCGGAGAATGAACAAGCTAATGTTTGTTTTATGGCAACAGAAGATGAGGTACAAATTCCTACATTTGATGAATTACTTGATATTAATGCTGAATTGATAATCAAATATAAAGACATAAAACGTCAATTAAAAGTAGTCAAAGCAGATTTAAATAGAGCAGAGTTTGAACGAGATATGTTAAAAGATGAGAAGAAAATATTAGAAGAGGAACTTGAAAAAATTCAAGAATCATCATCTAATGTTGATTCTCAACTATCTCTTTTGAGTCAAGAAATAGAAGCTCAAAAGGAGAAAAATAATGCTCTCACTACTGAAAATCATGAGCTTAAGGCAAAAGTCAAAATTCTAGATCTAGAAAAAGCTAGTTTACAAATAAAGTTTGATGACATTATTCAAAATGTTTCTAACTTTAACAAAGGTCGAGAAAATTTGACAAAAATCATTGAAAACTCACAATCTGCATCAAATAAACAAGGTCTGGGATATAAGAAACAAGAAATCAAGGGTAATAAAAGAAAGAAGAGAGTACAAAAGATTGAAGTTAAGAAAAATCTTAGTTTATTATGTTCCAAACCAAAACCAGTTGTAAAATTTCAAAAGAAAAATACAAAGACTATCAAAATATGGGTTCCTAAAACAAATAACAAATTGATTAGGAACAAATACATTCAGCAATTCATGTATACCGTGCATCTTAATAATAATTATATATATAAAAGGGATACCGAACCCATATGGGTTTGGACTCCTAAGACCTAACTCTTAGGACCCTATAAAAAGTGGGTACCATGGACTTAATTCTATTTTTTGCAGGTCTCACTTAAGAAAAGAGGAAAGTGGATATTGGACAGTGGTTGCTCGAAGCACATGATGGGAGACAAGAGCTTATTAACGAATATTACATACTCAGATGGTGGCTCTGTCACTTTTGGAGACAATTCAAAAGGCTATATCATCGGCAAAGGCGATGTGAGCAATTGCGGTACATCTAACTTACCTCTTATTACAAATGTCATGCTAGTTAAAAATTTAAAACACAATTTACTTAGTATTAGTCAGTTATGTGACAAAGGTTTTACAATCTCATTTTCGAATAATAAGTGTAGTATCTTAGATAAAGACCACAATTTAGTTTTTGAAGGTTATAGAGACAGAAATATATATATTGTGAATATGAATATTAATCATAATTCAAATATGTGTCTTGTGGATAATGATAATGATCCATGGCTATGGCACAAACGCTTCTGTCATATAAACTTCAGAACTATTAACAAGCTAGCCAAAAACAATCTAGTTAGAGGTCTACCCAAGATTAGTTATAAAAACGATAATTTTTGTGATGCCTGTCAGATAGGAAAAATTGACCAGATCATCATTCAAGTCAAAAAGGGTCATATCAACATTACAACCACTTGAACTACTACATATGGATTTATTCGGACCAACACAGGTTCAGTCAATAAACCATAATAGATATGTATTTGTAATAGTTGATGACTATTCTCGTTATACATGGACTATTTTTCTGAAAAACAAGAGTGACACTTTTGACCATTTCAAATCTTTCGTCAAAAGAATTCAAAAATCAAAAGGGCTAAAAGTTAAAAACATAAGAAGTGATCATGGTGGTGAATTTGAAAATAACAAATTTGAACATTTTTGTACAAAAAAAGGTATTAACCATAATTTTTCGTTTCCTAGAACTCCACAAAAATACGGAGTTGTAGAATGGAAAAATCGAACATTACAAGAATGTGCAAGAACGTTATTAAATGGATCCACTTTACCAAAACATTTCTGGGCAGAAGCCGTCGCTACTGCGTGTTATGTTTTGAATCGTGTGTCCATTCGACCACTCACCAAAAACACATCTTATGAATTATTTAACGAAAGAAAGCCAAATATATCTTACTTCAAAGTATTTGGTTCAAAATGTTTTATTTTAAATACAAAAGACCATCTCGGAAAATTTGATCCAAAAGCTGATGAAGGTATATTTGTCGGTTATTCGGAAAGAAGCAAAGCGTATCGTATTTTCAATAAACAAACCAAAACTATTGAAGAATCTCTTCATGTTTCTTTCGATGAATTCTTTAAACCTTCTCAGTCAAAACCAGATATTGATGAAACTATATTTACTGACACTCCTCTCATCATAAATTATGATTCTGACTCTGAAAATCTTATTGACAATATTTCCCAACAACAACCAGTTGGTGAGATACGTTCCCCTCCAAGATTATTGAGACACCATCCGGTTCAAAATGTAATTGGCGAGGTTAACTCACAAGTAAGAACTAGGAATCAATTACATCAAATGGGTCATGTTGCGTTTCTATCAAATATCGAACCTAAGAATCCAAAAGAAGCTGCTACAGACGATCACTGGATCATTGCCATGCAGGAAGAACTAAATCAGTTCGAACGCAATGACGTTTGGGAACTTGTTCCAAGGCCAATTGATCAGTCAGTTATTGGTACTAAATGGGTTTATAAAAATAAGGCCGACGAACAAGGAAATATCACCAAAAACAAAGCAAGATTAGTGCACAAGGATATAATCAAGAAGAAGGTATCGATTATGAAGAAACTTTTGCACCAGTTGCTCGACTAGAAGCTATTAGAATTCTATTATCTTTTGCTTGTCACCATTATTTCAAACTTTATCAGATGGATGTCAAAAGTGCTTTTCTCAATGGATTTATCAAAGAGAATGTCTACGTTGAACAACCTCCTTTGTTCGTACATGAAAAATATCCTGACCATGTGTTCAAACTTAAGAAAGCTCTGTATGGTTTAAAACAGGCACCTCGTGCTTGGTATGAACGATTACGTAGCTATCTTATTAACTCAGGATTTCAAATAGGCAAAGTCGATCAAACTTTGTTTATTAAACATTCTCAAAAGGATATTCTAGTTATCCAAATATGTGTAGACGACATCATCTTTGGTTCAACAAACGATAAACTCTGCAAAGAATTTTCAAGTATTATGACCAAAGAATTCGAAATGTCTCATATGGGAGAACTATCATATTTTCTTGGACTTCAAATCAAGCAACTTCAGAATGGTATCTTTATCAATCAAGAAAAATATTGCAGAAATCTTATCAAACGCTTCAGATTAGAAAATACATCTGGTAAACCAACTCCTATGAGTACAACTACACATCTTGAAAAAGATGAAAATGGTAAGAGTGTTGACCAGAAATTATATCGAAGCATGATTGGTTCTCTTCTTTATCTTACAGCTAGTCGTCCAGATATAATGATGAGTGTTTGTCTATGTGCACGCTTTCAAGCAGATCCAAAAGAATCACATCTACGAGCAGTGAAACGTATAATTCGTTATCTGAATAATACCAAAGAATTCGGTCTTTTTTATCCAAAAGAATGTCCATTTGAATTAGTATCATATAGTGATGCTGATTTTGGCGGATCACGAACGGATAGAAAAAGTACAAGTGGTACGTGCCATTTTATTGGAAAATCACTTGTCTCTTGGTTTAGTAAGAAACAGAATTGTGTTTCACTATCAACATGTGAAGCCGAATATATATCAGCGGCTCTCGCTTGTACTCAAGTGCTATACATGCAACAAACTCTTCAAGATTTTGACATTCATTTATCAAATTCAATTATATACTGTGATAACACAAGTGCTATAAATCTCTCTAAGAATCCGGTGAATCATTCTAGAACCAAACACATTGATATCCGTCATCATTTCCTTCGAGATAATATTGAAAAAGAAAATATATGTCTTGAATATATTCAAACTGACAATCAATTAGCAGACATCTTTACCAAGCCTCTGCTCGAATCTAATTTTATTAGATTACGAAGGGAGCTTGGTTTAATCTCAAGAAATAATCTCAACTAATCCTTTCTTTTACATGACAGTCTTTTCCTTTCCTATTTTATAACTTCAGTTTTAAATACTAACGAAAGGAGACCTATTTTTAGAGTTAACATAAGCCTCTGCTTGTTTTCATGGTCAAAATTTTCTATTCACTCACATCCATAGGTTTATACATAAGAAACTTGTATATGAGCTTGTCAAAATTTCTTATTTTATTCATCTTTTCTTATCTGACCATAAGATTCTATATAAAATTCTCTATGGCTCACATTTGTGATAAATGTGCTGAAGAATCACACATTTCCATTACGAGTTCTGAGTCGGAGGAATATTATTCTCCCAAAACACCAAAACATAAAACATGTTATCATCATCAATGCTCTTGTATTCCTGGTAATACACCAACCTCAAAACGAGTGAAGAGGAAGCTGTTTTGTTCTCCTCGTACCAAAGCACAGATCGACGAGATTCACCACTATCAGAAACATCAAATAGATCTTCAAAGACAGCTCCATTATGGAAAAGCCAACTTTATCATGAGCAACAATGGACATCGGCACGTTTATCCGTTTTAGAGAAGGTGGCATCATTCTTCTGTAGTTCTAACAAGCATGACGTGCATGAACCAATGCCGTCTAGGCCATCAACATCTAAAAGTCCTAACTCTTGGGATTAGAATTATGAGATGAATGAAGGTGCTCAGAAAAACTGGAGTCCATGGGCAAAACGTATTGAAGAAAACAAAGATAATTCTAATGACGAACCTTCCACTTAAATTTATACATATACTCATTGTATTACATTTTTTTTCTTCTTCTTTATTCATGTAATAATACTTGTATTCTACAATAAGAGTTAAAATGTAGCATAATATATTCAAAAAATTGCACAACAGGATTTTATTCAGCATATTGTCAAACCGGTCGACCCCCAAAATTATAACCGGTCGACCGTTTGCTCTCTGGTTGAAAACGGTCGACCGGCCATAATCAAACGGTCGACCGGTTGACGTATTTCCAGTTTTTTATGTATATCCTATGCGTCATTTTCTTCCTATCCTTCTTCTCATTTTACTCAACCGGTTATTTTTCCCCAAACTCTACAAACCCTAGTTTCTCAATTTCAATTTCCAAATCTCCAAATCTTCTAACAATGGCTCCTCCGCAAAAGAAATCCAAGAAAGCATCATCCTCCGGAACTTCTTCTCTTAATTTCACCGCTAAGAAATGGCTCGAAAGTCCGGTAGCTATAACAAGATGGAATCAAATGACTAACTACAAGTTCCATCCAGGCTCTTTCATCAAGTTTGATGATTTCACGTCTTATGGAATTCGTAGGTTAGCCAATAACTCCAACATTTCTCCATTGATTGATTTTTCAGAAAACAATGTGGAAATAAATCATTTGATGATAAAATTGTTCTATGCCAACATGAACCTCGACGAGTATCAACCTGATAATCCGAATGGAGTCATTTGGTCTGTCGTCTGTGGCAAACAATTTTTTATTACTCGTGATAGGATTGCCTCTATACTTGGTATACCAAATCGAGGCGATGAGTTTTCATCTACTTTCTGTGAAGTCTTCACTCGCGATAGCATCAGTCATCAGTTCATAGAGGACAATAGTGATGGCACAAAGTCTATTGGACTTCGACCCACCGCCAGACTACAACATCGCGTCTTGATGCATTCTCTGTTTCCTAGACTTGGAAATTATGATGCGGTATATAAAGAAAACTTCAAGGCTCTCTATGCTATTTATGGGGAAATCCCAATCAATTGGGTTCATATGCTTTTTGACGAAATTCTCAAGGTAAATAACTCTACGCGACCTCATTTCTTCTACATTGAATATAGCATGCGTCTTTTGTTAGCTTGTGGGGTAAAGCCTCCTGACTCTGCCACCTCGAAACCAAAATGTATTGATTCTATAACCATCAAACGCATGAAGCTTCCTCCACCTTATCTTGAGATTATGCCTTTTGAACAATGGCAACAAAGAGGTCCAAGCAAACAAAAAACAACTTCCTCTCGACCTCGTTCCGATGAAGTTAAACTGTTAAAATCAAAATCATCCACAAAAGAATCACTTGAAACTATTGCGCGTAACCAATTCTTGCTTGAATCACGTCTCAAGCGCATGGACACAAAAATTGATAAACGCTTCAATAAGGTCAAGTCATTCTTTGGTATGTTATGGGATGCTATATCATGTACCACATCCACCTCTGTTCAAGCATAAGACCCAGGAAAACGTCCTGCTCCTCCTGTTTTCAACTGGACATCATCTGAGGAGTCTACTGGTATGAGTGGACATGGACATGGAGAATCATCTAGAGGGAACAATGATGAAGAAGAAGAAGATGATGATGATGACAATGATGATGATGATGAAGAGGAGATAGGATCTTCTCGTCTTAGATTCTATTGTCTATTATGGTTAAGTACTTTAAAAACATCAATCGACACTTGTACTAAATAGTGTCCTTATTTTTATTTTTCATTTGACATTACGGTCTATATTATACTCTGTTATGTTTTGGATGTGTTAAGTTTTATTTTGCTATGCACATTATGGTGATTACACTCCTATATTATTCCAGTATCTGTTACTCCTTTTTGTCGATGACAAAGGGGGAGAAAGGGCTAACAATTGTTTGCAGGAATACACATATATATAAAAAATTCAAAGAGGGAAATCACATAACTCCGGGGGAAATTCAGATTTTCAGATATATATTGTCATCAATCAAAAAGGGGGAGAATGTTGAGTCACAGGTTCTATGAAGATTTTGATTTCTGACAAAGAAATAAAGGCGATCGACAAAACAAGGTCATTATGGCTATAAAGAGGCCCAAAAGAGCTACTATGGTACTCTAGATTATAGGTTGATTATTTGATGTTGTAATAGTGATAAACTTGTTAAAATCTATCCTCAAATACTCATACATCTCAAGGGAATCAATATATATACAACTGAATTGCAGTTGCACATTCAGTATGCAACTTTACAGGGACCGGTCGACCGGTCATAATATAGACGATCGACCGTTCCAGTATAAGTTGCAACTGAAACGTGCACACATGCACATAACGACTATATATTTGAATTCCTGTCTACTGGTCGACCGTTTTTAAACAGAGAGCAACTTTTCCAAAAGACACTTATTTCTCCAAAAGGTTGCATCTCTTACCTTTCATCAAAGATCATATCTCTTAATGGCAACTGCTCACAAAGAGTTACAACCATTCTTCTCTATATAAACTCATCTAAATCATTGATTAAAAAAACATGATTGTATATGCTTTTTACTCTAATCTCTGATCTTACTTTCTACATACTCCTGCATTCTAAAAGCTCTCAGTTATTTTAATTGCTTATTGAATCATTGAAACTATTTCATATCTTTTGATTCAATAAGTGATATACTTTCCTTAATCTTCACAAAACATCGTTCGCATATTTTGAGGATAAGATTATAGGAAATTTGTACTAGAAGTGACAAAACTGTGTTAACAAGAACACATACCGGCAACAAACAATTATATTCATCGTTGTTAAAGTCCTCTGTGTTGTAAGAGGCAAGTGTTGAAGTCCTCTGTGTTGTAAGAGGCAAGTGTTGAAATCCTCGGTGTTGTAAGAGGCAAGTGTTGAAGTCCTCAGTGTATTAGAGGCGTGAAATCCCGTTCGTTTGCTCGGGTGTTGTAAACCTGTTCCTCCGGGTGAAGCGAGGTAGTTAATAGTGAAAATCCAGATAGAAGTCTGGGACTGGACGTAGGACGGTGCTCCGAACCAGTATAAAAATCTCTGGTGTGATTTTTCTATTTTTATTTACTATGCTATTATCATCTATTTCCGCATTTATATCATAAGTCCATATTACACGATCCGTGTGTACTATACTAGCATGTTCACGATCACACACTTTTCACTATTGGTTTCTTTCGAGTATCTCCTCCTTCACGCTCTTCCTTGAATTTCATTTCTAGCTCATAAGTGGTGAGATTTCCAATGAGTTCTTCGACTTTTGTAAGGACCCGATTCTTCGTCTTTCAAAAATTCAACATCGATACTCACTTTATCGACTGCCGAGCAATCGAATGACGGAAAACCGAACACTTAGGGTTTTAAGAAAAAGAAAAAGACAGAAGAAAGAGAGAGAGAAGAAGAGAGAAAAGATGGAAATAGAGGGAAAAGAGGATAGAAAATAGAACGGAACAGAAAAACAACAGAACAACATCAGAATCTCACAATTCGCAGCGGAACAACATATAATAGATAAATGAATAATCTTTAAACAAAGAACTATATCAGTTATTACATTACATCACATTTCATTACATCAGAGTGTACAACAACAACAACATCAAATAGTGCAGCGGAAAAAGAAATACTATATACTAGTAATACGCCATGCCATCCAGCTTGCCTCCAGCAACTCCTGAATATCCAGAATATCCTGATAAACCTTAACTCTTAACTGCCCGTGTGGAAATTGTGGGCACCCAGAGTTTAGGAAGGAAAACAATAAACTCCGAGTCAGTCATGTGACTGGTGTGAGAACTCGAAACAGTTCATTTATCTTTGAAAACAAAATAGATGAATATTTTTAAAGTCAATTCGCAATGCTTTTAAAAATGAGACTACCATAAGACCTCCCGCCACACACACAATGCAAACGCAGACTTGGAGGAGATTTCTTCTTATGTTAGTCAAAGATGCTTGATACGTATTAAAAAGAAACATTTGATATTATTATTAGTGCATAGTGTAGAAAACATTTCGAAAGTAGAATATAAATCTTAGCCAGCATAGGTACCATTATATTATGCCTACTAATAGCTACCATATTAGATGGCAGGTTCTACAACTAAAACCGTACAAGTCTCGTATTGTTTCTTTGGATTTCCAACGAATGATCCGGCCAAGGAACTTCCCATTGCCACATGAGAATGCCTCTGGATGGACATCCCCGAGAACCAAACCGGATCTCTACCAACACAAGGCCGGATTACCCCTAACTAAGTAACAACTGACCGAATATGCCATCCCCCGGTCCTTTGGGACCTTTCACCGAGCGCTCGCAATCAATTCACACAATCATAAAGTGTTTTCAACATGAGTAAGTATATGGGCTCCATACCATGATACCACCCTTTTTCAGAAGGAAATGCACATATCCTAAAGGGCGCTACCCCTCATAACCTTGCTGCATCTTTCCTGTTTTGACCATTCACGGGGTGTGAGGCTCGAAGAAGTCACATCCACAAAAACATACTTTATACAAAAGCCATGCTTTGGGTCAACAAATGATCATAGAAATGATCACCAGGATAGACGATCAAATAAATGATCCTATCACAAATAATCAACACAATGATCATTTACAGCAACACTCAGCATGTCACATTACCAAATTGGGAATATATCGCTGATAACATTCAACTACATAACCTCTGAGCTCGTACGTCTCAGAGAAGGGTGTTAAGCTAAAAGAATAAATTCTCCGCCACCAACAGAAATATATTTGAAAGAAATCTGTTTTATATCTTAATTTGTAATGTCAGACATACAATCCATACAAGTCTGTTCCGGGATCGAACAAAACCGAAGGCACTTACAAAGAAGTCCTTGCAATCCGGATAATCTCTAATCACGTCCGGACTTCCCATCACATAGGGAGTCTCTATATCGTAGCTACTCGGTGCAAAGACAATCGACGAGTTGTCCTTTCGCTTTCAAAAAGATCCGGTCTTCAACACCGGTCTTCAAATGCAATTCATAACGACGTATCACATATTCGGAATGGGTTATACGACCCCATGGTCCTTTCCCGGTTAACCCGAATAGTGAGCGCTTATTCAAAAATAAGTGTGGCATTCAAATTCAAACAAATCACATCGATTACCCATTCAAAGGGAAATATTGATAGTCGGTTATTGAACTATCAATGGATATGCACGACATCACCAGATTCCAAATAATTTTCCAAATTATTTATTTTCCAAAAATATCTTTACAAGATATATAATTCAATATCTCAAAAATAAATCAATATTTATTTTTAAACAAATTACACTTTCTTTTACAAATTCCATAGTGAATTTATATTCCAAAATATCTATGAATATACGACTTCAATTATTCACTTCAATTTATCTTCAAAAAGATAAATTCTCAAAAATAATTCACTTTATATTGGAAAACATTTCCATACTTACTTATTAAGTAATTCTCAATCCATTTATTTTCAACCCATGGAAAATATTCAAATATACTTAAATCGAGATTAAGTATATATTTCATTCTTTAAGGAAATCATTCACTTAAACATATTTATTTGGGCCAAAACAAATGTTGCGTAAAACATCGTTACGACAACCCAAAATCACTAGTAGAGGGATTCAAAATTAAAATAGATATATAAATCCCAATACTATACAAAACATTTCCTTTCGGAAATCATTTACTATAACAATAGTATTATAGTCCACCATTTCCTTTCATTTCTCGAAAACATCTATTTCAACAATAAATGTTGAAATCTATGGTTTCGAATCTCAACACATTTTAAAACATCGTTAGATCGTTTTAATTCTATTTAAAACATCAAATCTAAACATTTTCTTTAACATATTATTCACTATTCAAAAACGTGAATATACTACGTTAACCAATTTCATCATTTTCTATACATTTCATTTTAAAGGATTATTCACTGTCTAAAACGTGAATATAACTCCATAAATAAGTTATAACAATTTACTTATCAAAATAAGTCGTTTGTGAATTTATAAAACAACGTTTATAAGTTCCTTTATTAATCTATTTATTTTATAACTACTTCCTTTTTATACATCTCCTTTATTAACCTATTCGATTTATAACTCAATTATAAACCAAAAGTTCACATTATAAGTTAAATGCTCATAAACGATTATTTTACAAAATCGTTCTTTTAAACTTCATAATCATAAATCTTATAACTTATAAGATTCAATTATTTATCCAAATATATTCTTTAATAACTTCACAAAATTTATAAATCTTACTATTTATAAATTTCATTTATAACTTCACCATTTATAATTTTATAAATTCCATTCACTTATGCAATCCATTTTCACTTCATTCAAACACTTATAAAAACTCGTTTTATAATTCAAATGTTTCAATTTATAAATATCAATTTATAAATCCTTTATAAAATCAATTTATACTATTATTTTAAAACATCTTTAATCTCCTTTATAATTTCACCATTCTCTTGATTTATAAAATAATCAAATTTTATAAATCCTATATTTTCAACTCTTTATAATAGATTCAAAAATCCCGATTAAACTATTTTATAAAATCATTAACTCCATATTTTCAAAAATCAACCTTTTATTATATTTCTCAAAAATCATAATTTTTATAACATTAAAAATTTTAACGTTTATTTATTTAAAATAAATCAATTTCCAAACATATAGTATATTTTCAAAAATCACTTTAAAAATCATTTTAAAGTTCCAAAACTTGGTCCAATGATGCTACACACCAAATAGTCAATCATGACAACAACGACATCATATATCGATATGATAATCCATCAAATATCAAAATATCTGAAATCAAATAAATACTGTTGAGGAATCCAGTTGGATCCCTCCAACCTGTTTTCCTGCATCCACAAACATTAGCACAATACCAATTCCGCTCCAGTACGGAATTATCGCGGTATATGGGATTTAAAATATTATCCGCTTAATAGACGGCGCAATAGGGTCTCATCCGCTATACAAATGCGGAAAATCAATAACTCCAATATATACATATGCCAATATATATATATATTGCTATTATATATATAATACCAATTTCACTGTTTATGAAATATTCGCGGTATATGTTTTTAATAAATAACATCCGCTTACTAACGGCGCGTAATGTCTATTTTAACAATCAATAGATAACAATCATCATTCAAACATGCATTCAAATATTTTAAATCTAACTATTTAAAATAAAATCGAAACTGATTCGATTGAGTGAGAAGTTCTCACCTTGATTTTAATTTCGTTTTAGCGATTTATTTCGAATAAAATTAAACGGACGTTTAATTTTACCCGAAATTCTCACTAACTCCAAACGACTCCAATCCAATTGCATCGCGTAGTGCTCGTCCATACGATTCCAACGCAACTGGTTTCGCGCGTTTTCGACCTCGTATGAAAAAGATATCAATTTTACAAGTTTTACACGAATTTTATATAAAATTTACAACATAAATTTTAATAATTTTAAACCTAACTAATCACTGCCGTTGATTTCAATCCCAAGCCCATCAGGCCGCACGTCCTTTCTTCCTCTCTCCTTCATTCCAACGCACATCTCCCCTGTGAACATCGAACCCAAAGCCGCCTTCAACTCCAAATTTTCGCACGCAAATCAATCGCCTTTGCATCGATCAAGCAACTTCATTGCGTAGCTCACCACACTAGCTCCCCACGGCCAGAAGAACTTCGAGCTCGGCCCTCTCCTTGATGCGAAAATCGAGAACGAACGCAACTCGTTCCAACCCCAATAGCCACCAATCCATTTCGAATTAAACGATCTTGACCGTTGAAATCCAAGATCTCTCTATGCTCTACACTTTTGTAGTTGGAGATTTCTTGAATCGATGAACGGATTTGGAGTTTTCGAGGGGAGAAGATCGTTAAATTTCGGCCATAGGACCTAGGGCCGGCGGCTGCATATAGAATTAGGGTTTTAATTTTAATTTTTTAATTTTTGTGAATTTATGAGCCTATTTATAGAAAAATTTTGAACACTATTCATCCGGGAATTCCGAACTCCGATTCACGCGCCGTAACCAGCGTTTCTAGGGTTTACCCCGCGTTCCGGACACAATGGAACAGGTTTCGGAAGCTAATTCGGTCATCTGTGCGAGATATAGCAACAAACGATCAATTTAAATTAAACCGATTTAAACGATTTTCTAGGCGTTTTAATTTGTACCGGACAAATGGTAAATCCGATTGACACGAAATTTTAAACCTTACAATAATATCACATTACGGATCCGATGAAACTGCTTTCGTCGAAATCCGAGACTTTTTGAAAAATGGCTATTTTAACTCGCTAAATTAATATTAAAAACAATTCGATGCGTTTCGAGCTGCCACGATCAAACGATAACTCCGATTGATACGGAAATTGAAATCCGATAATAACTAACTATTACGGATCCAATGGAACTGGTTTCGTCCAATTCTGAGAATGTTCAAAAATTGACTATTTTCACTAGTCGATTTTAATATTAAAATATTCAATTATCACAAATAAACTCTTAGTTCAATTTTAAAAGTTCTAAAATATCGTTCTAACTTCAATATGATAAAATAAAATTTTACAAATCATTTTCAATCATATTTAACCCAATTTTCAATTATTTCCATAATTTAACATATTAAATTATCGATTTAAATTATCCAATTAAATCCAATTATTCGAAATAAAATTTATTCGACTTATAAATTTCACTTATTAATATTTAAAATTAATTAAATATTCAAATTTTAATTACTAAAATTTCTGGGTCGTTACAATCTTTCCCCCTTAAAAGAATTTCGTCCTCGAAATTACCAAGTAAGAAAAGTTACAGAATTTATTAATTTTTCCAAAATCCATAGTTAAATTTCTTACAATAACTTTACTAAGTTTTCAAATCATACTTAGTTATCTTTTCAAACCAACTACTATTGTTTAACTTTCAATTGTAAATCAAAGTCTAAATTTTCAAAATTTTCCAACTTTCTCAAATTTTTCTAACGCCTTAAATTTTCGAAAAATTCGCCATAGTCTCCTTTGCGCGGCTCGATCCGAAAAAAAAATGACAGTACATATATCACAAATATACATCTCATCAAGTAATGAGGCATCCCGCAGGGAAAAATTTGTAAAAGTACGGTATGTAATCCGAGATATGTACCTTATATTTTATTAGCGAGCATATACGGCTAATATAGCGCGAAAGCGAGCTCCAAATGCGAAGCAAACGCGATCCGCACCTACTAATCACTCAACAAACAACATGAGAATCATGTATATAGACAATAGTATCGATATACAACATATATCAACATAATAATTATATATGTCAACATATCCAATGCAGTAAAAGCAATATACTCAACCATCAACCAACTATCATCCATAACCAATTAATATTCATTCATATTCTCATAATATTCAATGAATTGGGTTTTACTAACATTTAAATCACATTTGATTCATTAACAGTGGATGTTTTTACTAACATTCATTCTCAATTAGTTTATGTTCACTAATTCATATTCAAGTTGGTTCACTTCCAAATCAAATTCAATTTTATTTAAGATTCACTTAACTTCCAATTTCATTAATACTTAATGAATTATATACAATCAACTAACAACCATATAACAATCAATGTATATCAATTACAACCAAATTCCATTTAACTTTAAATTCATTTTTATTTACAACTCATATTCATAAATATATTCATATAGTTTCACTTCTTATATATATAAAAGTTTATTTCACAATTATAATTCACTTTAATTATAATTCAATTCTTATAATTCTTTTGCTTATATAATTTATTCTTTTATTTAGATTATTCAAACAACTAAACAATCAACTTATATACACTTTAATAATTCTGAAAAATTATTCCTTTATATATATAAAATATACTCAAGGTAAAATTATTTCATTTACCCAATTTAAAAACAATATCATGTCGGTTTATCTTGTTTAAGAGTTTAGAAACCCCTTTCTACGATAGTTAGCTAGACTACATCGACCGAAATCTATAAACAATCAACCGATAAATCAACACAATACAAAACAATTTTATATTTACTAACAAATACGCTCTCATATCTATTACTACACTCAAACTCATTCTAGAGTACTACTGACTCTATCTCTAATGAGTAATACCCAACAGAACCATGGTTGTCGCTTAACCATATGCTCTGATACCAGATGTAAGGACCCGATTCTTCGTCTTTCGAAAATTCAACATCGATACTCACTTTATCGACTGCCGAGCAATCGAATGACGGAAAAACGAACACTTAGGGTTTTAAGAAAAAGAAAAAGACAGAAGAAAGAGAGAGAGAAGAAGAGAGAAAAGATGGAAATAGAGGGAAAAGAGGATAGAAAATAGAACGGAACAGAAAAACAACAGAACAACATCAGAATCTCACAATTCGCAGCGGAACAACATATAATAGATAAATGAATAATCTTTAAACAAAGAACTATATCAGTTATTACATTACATCACATTTCATTACATCAGAGTGTACAACAACAACAACATCAAATAGTGCAGCGGAAAAAGAAATACTATATACTAGTAATACGCCATGCCATCCAGCTTGCCTCCAGCAACTCCTGAATATCCAGAATATCCTGATAAACCTTAACTCTTAACTGCCCGTGTGGAAATTGGTGGGCACCCAGAGTTTAGGAAGGAAAACAATAAACTCCGAGTCAGTCATGTGACTGGTGTGAGAACTCAAAACAGTTTATTTATCTTTGAAAACAAAATAGATGAATATTTTTAAAGTCAATTCGCAATGCTTTTAAAAATGAGACTACCATAAGACCTCCCGCCACACACACAACGCAAACGCAGACTTGGAGGAGATTTCTTCTTATGTTAGTCAAAGATGCTTGATACGTATTAAAAAGAAACATTTGATATTATTATTAGTGCATAGTGTAGAAAACATTTCGAAAGTAGAATATAAATCTTAGCCAGCATAGGTACCATTATATTATGCCTACTAATAGCTACCATATTAGATGGCAGGTTCTACAACTAAAACCGTACAAGTCTCGTATTGTTTCTTTGGATTTCCAACGAATGATCAGGCCAAGGAACTTCCCATTGCCACATGAGAATGCCTCTGGATGGACATCCCCGAGAACCAAACCGGATCTCTACCAACACAAGGCCGGGTTACCCCTAACTGAGTAACAACTGACCGAATATGCCATCCCCCGGTCCTTTGGGACCTTTCACCGAGCGCTCGCAATCAATTCACACAATCATAAAGTGTTTTCAACATGAGTAAGTATCTGGGCTCCATACCATGATACCACCCTTTTTCAGAAGGAAATGCACATATCCTAAAGGGCGCTACCCCTCATAACCTTGCTGCATCTTTCCTGTTTTGACCATTCACGGGGTGTGAGGCTCGACGAAGTCACGTCCACAAAAACATACTTTATACAAAAGCCATGCTTTGGGTCAACAAATGATCATAGAAATGATCACCAGGATAGACGATCAAATAAATGATCCTATCACAAATAATCAACACAATGATCATTTACAGCAACACTCAGCATGTCACATTACCAAATTGGGAATATATCGCTGATAACATTCAACTACATAACCTCTGAGCTCGTATGTCTCAGAGAAGGGTGTTAAGCTAAAAGAATAAATTCTCCGCCACCAACAGAAATATATTTGAAAGAAATCTGTTTTATATCTCAATTTGTAATGTCAGACATACAATCCATACAAGTCTGTTCCGGGATCGAACAAAACCGAAGGCACTTACAAAGAAGTCCTTGCAATCCGGATAATCTCTAATCACGTCCGGACTTCCCATCACATAGGGAGTCTCTATACCGTAGCTACTCGGTGCAAAGACAATCGACGAGTTGTCCTTTCGCTTTCAAAAAGATCCGGTCTTCAACACCGGTCTTCAAATGCAATTCATAACGATGTATCACATATTCGGAATGGGTTATACGACCCCATGGTCCTTTCCCGGTTGACCCGAATAGTGAGCGCTTATTCAAAAATAAGTGTGGCATTCAAATTCAAACAAATCACATCGATTACCCATTCAAAGGAAAATATTGATAGTCAGTTATTGAACTATCAATGGATATGCACGACATCACCAGATTCCAAATAATTTTCCAAATTATTTATTTTCCAAAAATATCTTTACAAGATATATAATTCAATATCTCAAAAATAAATCAATATTTATTTTTAAACAAATTCCACTTTCTTTTACAAATTCCATAGTGAATTTATATTCCAAAATATCTATGAATATACGACTTCAATTATTCACTTCAATTTATCTTCAAAAAGATAAATTCTCAAAAATAATTCACTTTATATTGGAAAACATTTCCATACTTACTTATTAAGTAATTCTCAATCCATTTATTTTCAACCCTTGGAAAATATTCAAATATACTTAAATCGAGATTAAGTATATATTTCATTCTTTAAGGAAATCATTCACTTAAACGTATTTATTTGGGCTCAAACAAATGTTGCGTAAAACATCGTTACGACAACCCAAAATCACTAGTAGAGGGATTCAAAATTAAAATAGATATATAAATCCCAATACTATACAAAACATTTCCTTTCGGAAATCATTTACTATAACAATAGTATTATAGTCCACCATTTCCTTTCATTTCTCGAAAACATCTATTTCAACAATAAATGTTGAAATCTATGGTTTCGAATCTCAACACATTTTAAAACATCGTTAGATCGTTTTAATTCTATTTAAAACATCAAATCTAAACATTTTCTTTAACATATTATTCACTATTCAAAAACGTGAATATACTACGTTAACCAATTTCATCATTTTCTATACATTTCATTTTAAAGGATTATTCACTGTCTAAAACGTGAATATAACTCCATAAATAAGTTATAACAATTTACTTATCAAAATAAGTCGTTTGTGAATTTATAAAACAACGTTTATAAATTCCTTTATTAATCTATTTATTTTATAACTACTTCCTTTTTATACATCTCCTTTATTAACCTATTCGATTTATAACTCAATTATAAACCAAAAGTTCACATTATAAGTTAAATGCTCATAAACGATTATTTTACAAAATCGTTCTTTTAAACTTCATAATCATAAATCTTATAACTAATACGATTCAATTATTTATCCAAATATATTCTTTAATAACTTCACAAAATTTATAAACCTTACTATTTATAAATTTCATTTATAACTTCACCATTTATAATTTTATAAATTCCATTCACTTATGCAATCCATTTTCACTTCATTCAAACACTTATAAAAACTTGTTTTATAATTCAAATGTTTCAATTTATAAATATCAATTTATAAATCCTTTATAAAATCAATTTATACTATTATTTTAAAACATCTTTAATCTCCTTTATAATTTCACCATTCTCTTGATTTATAAAATAATCAAATTTTATAAATCCTATATTTTCAACTCTTTATAATAGATTCAAAAATCCCGATTAAACTATTTTATAAAATCATTAACTCCATATTTTCAAAAATCAACCTTTTATTATATTTCTCAAAAATCATAATTTTTATAACATTAAAAATTTTAACGTTTATTTATTTAAAATAAATCAATTTCCAAACATATAGTATATTTTCAAAAATCACTTTAAAAATCATTTTAAAGTTCCAAAACTTGGTCCAATGATGCTACACACCAAATAGTCAATCACGACAACAACGACATCATATATCGATATGATAATCCATCAAATATCAAAATATCTGAAATCAAATAAATACTGTTGAGGAATCCAGTTGGATCCCTCCAACCTGTTTTCCTGCATCCACATACATTAGCACAATACCAATTCCGCTCCAGTACGGAATTATCGCGGTATATGGGATTTAAATATTATCCGCTTAATAGACGGCGCAATAGGGTCTCATCCGCTATACAAATGCGGGAAATCAATAACTCCAATATATACATATGCCAATATATATATATATATATATTGCTATTATATATATAATACCAATTTCACTGTTTATGAAATATTCGCGGTATATGTTTTTAATAAATAACATCCGCTTACTAACGGCGCATAATGTCTATTTTAACAATCAATAGATAACAACCATCATTCAAACATGCATTCAAATATTTTAAATCTAACTATTTAAAATAAAATCGAAACTGATTCGATTGAGTGAGAAGTTCTCACCTTGATTTTAATTTCGTTTTAGCGATTTATTTCGAATAAAATTAAACGGACGTTTAATTTTACCCGAAATTCTCACTAACTCCAAACGACTCCAATCCAATTGCATCGCGTAGTGCTCGTCCATATGATTCCAACGCAACTGGTTTCGCGCGTTTTCGACCTCGTATGAAAAAGATATCAATTTTACAAGTTTTACACGAATTTTATATAAAATTTACAACATAAATTTTAATAATTTTAAACCTAACTAATCACTGCCGTTGATTTCAATCCCAAGCCCATCAGGCCGCACGTCCTTTCTTCCTCTCCCCTTCATTCCAGCGCACGTCTCCCCTGTGAACATCGAACCCAAAGCCGCCTTTAACTCCAAATTTTCGCACGCAAATCAATCGCCTTTGCATCGATCAAGCAACTTCATTGCGAAGCTCACCACACTAGCTCCCCACGGCCAGAAGAACTTCGAGCTCGGCCCTCTCCTTGACGCGAAAATCGAGAACGAACGCAACTCGTTCCAACCCCAATAGCCACCAATCCATTTCGAATTAAACGATCTTGACCGTTGAAATCCAAGATCTCTCTATGCTCTATACTTTTGTAGTTGGAGATTTCTTGAATCGATGAACGGATTTGGAGTTTTCGAGGGGAGAAGATCGTTAAATTTCGGCCATAGGACCTAGGGCCGGCGGCTGCATATAGAATTAGGGTTTTAATTTTAATTTTTTATTTTTGTGAATTTACGAGCCTATTTATAGAAAATTTATGAACACTATTCATCCGGGAATTCCGAACTCCGATTCACGCGCCTAACCAGCGTTTCTAGGGTTTACCCTGCGTTCCGGACACAATGGAACAAGTTTCGGAAGCTAATTCGGTCATCTGTGCGAGATATAGCAACAAACGATCAATTTAAATTAAACCGATTTAAACGATTTTCTAGGCGTTTTAATTTGTACCGGACAAACGGTAAATCCGATTGACATGAAATTTTAAACCTTACAATAATATCACATTACGGATCCGATGAAACTGGTTTCGTCGAAATCCGAGACTTTTTGAAAAATGGCTATTTTAACTCGCTAAATTAATATTAAAAACAATTCGATGCGTTTCGAGCTGCCACGATCAAACGATTACTCCGATTGATACGAAAATTGAAATCCGGTAATAACTAACTATTACGGATCCAATGGAACTGGTTTCGTCCAATTCTGAGACTGTTCAAAAATTGACTATTTTCACTAGTCGATTTTAATATTAAAATATTCAATTTTCACAAATAAACTCTTAATTCAATTTTAAAAGTTCTAAAATATCGTTCTAACTTCAATATGATAAAATAAAATTTTACAAATCATTTTCAATCATATTTAACCCAATTTTCAATTATTTCCATAATTTAACATATTAAATTATCGATTTAAATTATCCAATTAAATCCAATTATTCGAAATAAAATTTATTCGACTTATAAATTTCACTTATTAATATTTAAAATTAATTAAATATTCAAATTTTAATTACTAAAATTTCTGGGTCGTTACAACTTTCATTTGTTTCAAATCTTTTGATTCTTGAATGGCAGTCACTTTTGCTTCAAATTTTCGTGGAAGGACTCTAAGGATTTTTCGGACTATCTCCAATTCTGTGTATGATTTTCCAAGAGCTTTTGATTTATAAACGATATTGGAAAGCCGTCCATGCATCTCTTTGACATTTTCTTCCTTCGCCATTGTGAAGTTCTCGTATTCGCTGCTTAGCATGGCAAGGCGAGATTCTTTGACTTGAGATGTTCCTTCGTGAGTCACTTCTAGTGTGTGCCATATTTCTTGTGTAGTTAGACAATGTGAGACACGATTAAATTCAAATTGATCTAATGAACAAATAATAGAATTCATAACTCTAGCATTAGCATTTTGTAATCTATTTTCTAGTTCTGTCCATTGATCCTTTGTTTTATCTACTTCCTGATTATCTACAGTTATAGTCGGTGTTCTATAACCTGTCTCAACAATATTCCAAGCGTCAATGGTTTTCAGAAAGATTTCCATCCTATTTTTCCAATAAGCATATTCACCATTGAACATTGGTGGTCTAACTATGGATTGACCCTCAGCAAAAGCAGTATTAAAAGAAGCCATTTTAAAAATTCAAATTTTTAAAACAAAAATTGGTTTTTGAAAAAAAAATCAAAATTTTAAAACAAAAACGGCTTTTGTTCCTAGCTCTGATACCACTTGTAGGATCGATTTCACCCTAGAGGGGGGGTGAATTGGGTGATAGTATAAATTATAAAAATTAATCGCGGAAGCTTATAAAATATTTTCAACACAGATCACAGAACAATAGCAGCACAGATAATAGCAGAATAATAAATGCAGAAATAGAACGACACAGAATTTACCCAGCTTCGGCAAAACCCTGCCTACGTGCTGCCCCCAAGGTTTATACTAGAAATTAGATAGTCCCTTTCTTACACACGTAAACTCGCGACACGCGCTATCGACTAAATCTAACTCTATGCTCAAAACCCTGCCACAACTCAGCCACTGAGTTGCGAATTCTCAAGCTACGCCACGTAGCTTGTCCCCTAGTCACACGACTAGAAATTAAACGGTTTAAAAAAAATTACAAATTAAAAACAATTTAAAAATAAAATAACCCTAATTTAAAATTAAAAACCCTTAAGAGAACAAAATAGGCCGGCCCCCTTTTATTACTTAACACGTTCTCCTCTTGTATTTGCTCGTTCGTTCATATGAAGATGGCGGCCGTTCCTCTAACTCAATTAGGGCTTCTTTCATGCGATCCAATTTAGGGTTATTCGAAGAGCCGACGTTATGTTGATCGATTCGGTGATTATTCGCGTTTAGCCTTGATCGATCGTACTCCTTGTTGCTCACTTCGACTGCTTCGTTGATCGAGTTCGTCCCTTGCTTCGGTATGTAATTTTATGCTTTTGTTTTTGCTGGTTTTATGCTTGGTTGAACTCGATACTTTGCCGATGATGATCTTAGGGTTTATATAGGATTCGAAATCCTATTTTTGCGTTCGTATAAAATTGTTTGAATTCGTCTTCGGCCGTTTGATTTCACTTTGATGTTTGAGATGTATCTGACTTGTTCAATATGAATATGCTTTCGTTGCTTGATGGTCACGTTGTTGATTCGTGACTTGGTCAATTACATTTGCTACCACGGTTTTGATTTTGTGACTTCTGCATACTACGGCTCTGACAATTTTTTGTGTTCAACTCTGATAGCACTTTCCAGTTGAGTTCGAGTTGTTTTAATGTGATGTTTACACTTGTCTTCATATGCCCTTGACTTTGTTATACCTTGCTGTGCATTGCATTGATGATTTTGGCCTTGACGACCTTGATGTTGTAACCATTCTGGTTCATGTTGAGCATGATTTGTCATCTCACTTGACTTGACTTTGGCCATTTCCGTTCATCCCTGGAGGAGCTTTGTACAATTCTCTGGCCGTTTGTGTTTTATTTGATATTTGGTTTGTATCGTCTTGAGCTCGAGTTGCTTGTATTTTCCATGTGTACAGACTTCATTGGTGCATTTGTATGCTGTGTGCCCTGGTTTGAACCATGCTTTGTTTCACCGTATATTAATTTCGTTGCCATATTCACTTGCATCCATATTGTCAATGTCTGCTTCATTCTGATTGCATACATGTTGATGCTTGTGGTAGATGTACGGTTCACTATATATATATATATATATATATATATATATATATATGTTGCCTTCAGTTGCATTGAGCTCTGTTGTTTACTTCATCTATATTGTCACTGGTTTTGCTCGATGGTCTTGTGGCACTGCTTGCAGTCATATTGAATTGGGTTTGTTCATGTTGCATCGACTTGTACTGGTGCACTTCTGTTTGCTGTCATGTTGGTGGCATTGTGCCTCTTTGTGTATGCACTTGCATACTGCTGCTATGTTGGCTTGATGGTTGAAGTCATTTGATCTTGATTACTTGTTGGAGTCTGGTCGATGCTGTCTTGATTTGTTACTGCTGTGTCTTTGATGTCGTACACTGTCATGTACAATTGTGTTTCATTTGAGTTGTCTCCACCTCTGGTATGTTGCAGCTTGGTCTTTGTTGCATTCATGTTGATTTTTGAAATTTCACTTGAGTTGAATCCAGTTTCAAAACTCGGGTTTGACCTTGTGCTCGTGTCGTGATTTATTACACGTGAGTTGAACCCGGCTTTTCATTTGGGTTTGACCTGTGCTCACCTGTCCCTATAGCATTATCGAGTGTATATCGATGTGCACGGCCTTGTGACATATACAGTGATACACTGTGTATGTCACAAGTTGTTCGTGTATGATGAATTCAAATTTAAATAATGACGAACAACCCAAATAATTGAGGCAAATAATATTTTCAAAAAATCATATTTCATTTTCTGTTGCAAAAATATTTCTTTTTCAATTTTACTGCGTTAGTGAATATTTTTGCAGATTGCTCAGATGCTGGATTCAAACTGGAATGCAGTTGAAGATAAATACGAGTGTGAGTGATAGGTAGTGAGGTTAACTGTAAATGTAAAATTGTGATGTATTGTAATCAAAGTTGTATATTTATAGTGAGAGCTTGAAATTGTACTATTCAAAATTGTAATAAATATTTGTTTGAATAAAATATCTGTTTGAATTCAAATTCTGTGTAATTTATTTTATTCAGCAAATATTTATTTAATCTGTGAAAATAAATAGTATATTAACAAATACATTTAAACGAATGTATATATGTTTATTATCATCAAACAAAAATCATATAAGCGCATATTCAACAAATATATATGCCAAAATCAAAAATATCATTTTTGCTACATTAAGAATTTCCATCCAATTTTATTACATATAAATTTATTATCCTATTTGTAAAATTATTTGATTTTCAATAAATTTAAATTTTCTATTATATTTCAACTTTTAGAATAAAATATACATATTTATCTTTAAAAAGATACATATTCTTAAATCTAAAACAATGTATACATTTTTTCTTTTAAACCAAAATATACATATAAGAAATTCTATTTAAATTAAGATTGTTATTTGATATGATTTGAAAATTCAATTTACACTGGTTTAGAAAATTGTATACAATCATAAATCATTTATTAATGGGAATATTGTATATTAAAATACAATATTATTGAATATTATAAACTATTATTCACAACTCAGGGTGTCCAAAATCCCGGGTCGTTACAGAACGTAGGTTTGGGGATGAAGGTGGAAGCGGGTTGGGTTGCTAATGGGCTGGGTTTGGGTATGTGGACAATAAAAACTAGTTTGTGATTAAGTAATAATTGTTTTTTATATGTATAAATTTCATAACTCGTCCGTTTTAGGTCCAAGTCCAACGCGGTCAGTCGTGTTGGATTCGTATTGATGAAATCTTCAACATGGATTGGGACTCCCTAAATTTAGAGGTTCTAGAATTTTTAGCTAAATTCAGACGCCGTTCAAATTTAGTCGAAATCAGAAAATGGAAACGAAAACTGAAATCTAGGTGAGTAAATCTCACTCATTTGGATTATCGGTTTTTATTTTAAATTGTTAGAATTATTTATTGGTTGATTGGATGAATTGATAAATTATTATCAGTTGGATGTTATATTATATATATATATATATATATATTAGTATATATATTAGTAGTTGGATATATTTTCCACCGTTGGAGCAGATGAGACCCTATGCACCCCGCATAATAGCAGATGACCATATATACCGCAGTATCCCACCTCGGAACGAGATTGGTATTTTATGTTATATAACATCCAGGGTTGCAGGGAAACATGTAAGAGGGATCCAATTGGATTCCTAAAAAATTTTGAATTTCATTTCATATATAGTGATATATGATGTGTTTGAATAATCTATGATAGATTATGATATGATTTGAAATTATTGGATGCTATAGTAGCACTAGCCTTAATTTTGGGTATTTGAATACCATAAATAATATTTTTGAATTTAAAAGGGGAATTCAAAGATGATTTTGGAAATGAATTATTTTTATTGAAATTGGGATTTATTTTAAAGGGAATTGATTTGGATAAAATAAATAAATTGATTTTGAGTATTTATTTAGCTATTTCGTAAAATGATTTCATATAGAGAATTTTAAATCGGTAATTTTTATACAATGGATTTTAAATAAGATTCTTAAAATATGAAATGGAAGTCGAAATTGAAAATTGAATGGTTTTGAAATATATTTTTGGATTATTTAAGAAATAGATTTTATAAAGGGAATTTTAATTAGAAATCGATTTATAAATGGATTTAAGTGATATGAAATCGTTGTAAACTGGAAATGAGATTATAGAGTTTATAAACAATATTTATAAATAAAGTGAAATGATTATCATTTGATAAATTAGGGATATAAATTCATGGTGAAAATTTATAATGAGATAGGGTAATCAATTTTAAAATAAATGGTAATTTCAGTTTTTGGAATGTGAAAAAGGTTATGAAATTGGGATGTGGTCGATGTGTTATAAATCGAGAGAGATTTATAAATTGGAATTGGTTATATTGGAATTTAGTATATATGTGTGTGTATATATATCGAGAAGTTAGGTTTGTTTTAAAAAGAGGATTTTTAATCATTAAACTATGTAACTTAAACTGTTTAAGCATTGAAATAATTTCAGAAGTTAGTTAAATATTTAAATTTGTTGAAATGAATTTTAAATTTTATAAATCGATTAGAAATTTTAGAAATAAATTGGAATTAGTTCTTGACGTTTATTTTAAAAGTTCTTTGATATTTTAAATAATTATTTAACCATGTTTTTGAAATTTATTATTATATATATTCTCATATATAGTTAAAAGTAAGTAATTTCAATTTTTTATAAACACTCTAGAGATTTGTGAACTGGGTTGTATTGAATGGATGTGATTTTATAAGAAAAATCTTATAATGGAATTCGGGAATTTAAGAAAATTAGAGAAAAGGAATTTCCAAATTTGTTTAGATATGGAAATTTCGAAAATGAATCTGAATTCAATAAAGGAGTTATTAAATTGTTTGTTGGATTATAAATAAGTATAATCGATAATTTTTGAAATTTGTAAAGGGAGATTACAAATGGTTTAAAATTTGTAAAGGAATATTTCTCTGAATTAAACTTTGAAATTTATAAAGAAGTTTATAAATAGATTTGGAAATATTTATAAAATAAAGAAATTTTTGGGAAGTAATGGTATATTTTCATTGCATAATTCGAGGGTGGAGATTGCCTACACTTTGAGAAGTTTTCGTTGGGATAGCGACGTAACCATTGTGCAAACTGCAATCTACGATTGATTACATGGTGGAAATCGGAAGCAGAGATTGCCTAAGTACTGCAATCTAGTTGATTGCATGGTGGAAATCGGAAGCAGAGATTGCCTAAGTTAAGTTTAGTTTTTCTGGGATAGAGATGCAACCATCCAGCTGCGATCCATAGTCGATACCAAATTGTACTTCCATGTCTATTTTAATAAGTTTTCAAGTATTTTTGAAAGAAAGGATTTGTGAATATACTTATCCAGATGAAATAAGTATATGCCTGTTTTAATGGGGAATTCAAACTTATCAAATTTAAATTAAATGAGGCTTAGTGATTTCAGTGGAAAATGTAATCTTTGGTTGCATGTTTTTTTATTCGATAGTTAAATAACCGACTATCAAATCTTGGCCTAAATGTGTAATCCTTCTTGATTATGGTGGTAGGAAATGATTTCCTACTTAACACCGAAGGGTTTAACTCTAGAAATATCTAAAGGAAACACGAGAATTATATTGTATAGTTACCATCGGTGGTGCTATATGTATGTATAAACTCATTGTTCTTTTAGGACAAATGATAAGGAGATCCATCCACTTAAACGGTTAGGGGGTGATCCCCATTCTTATGTATTATCAGATTATTTCCTAAAGAACCGGTATTGAGCATTTCGAAAATCGACGATTGGTTTATGGAGCGCTCGGGATGCACGAGAGTGTACCCGTAAGAGATGACTTGGAACCATCACCACTCCAAAACCATATACGGTTTTATGGAGGAGTTTCGTGTTATATTGAGATGTTGAAATCCATGTGTGGTTCCGAGACCGTTTGGTATGGGAATTCATGTGTGATTCCAAGATCTATTTGAGATATGGGAATCTGTATGCGATTCCAAGGCCATTATGGTGTGGGAATCCATATGAGATTCCGTGATCTATTTTTGGAGCGGTGCGTAAGCTGGAACGTTGGACGTAGCCTTATCAGCAGAAATGACTAAAACAAGAAATATGAGACATGGCCAGTAGGGTTGGCAAATGCATAGGGTGTGATCAGCTCCTTTTTCTAGCAATGCCGATACCTTCAGTTGTTTTTGGCACGCCAGAGCGATGCACTCAATCTTAACAAGACCAGTTATGTTTTTCCTATAATAGCCTGGCTAGACAGGCATGATGTTTCAGAAGGATAACTCTGATCCTTGTGCAGAAGGACCATTCTCGAAGTACCAAGGGCACCTCCATGGAATCCTACACAATTAACGAATGAGCCTTATCGAGTTTTTGATTTTGTACTAGTATTGTTGTGATGTACACAACATGAGCACCACAGCTACTTGATTATTATTATTTTGACCCTTAGACATTATTATAATATCACTGGATTTCCATAAAATATTTTGCTTATTGTAAGGTGAAAGCCCGCCGTGTTTATGTGTGGCATAGTCTTACGATATACCTTTGTTTTCAAAGGATTTGATAACAGTAATAATTCAAATTGAGTGTATTTTCTCGCGCTGGTTTTCCAGACTGACTCGGGTGTTATTTTATTATAATGCTCGGGTCAGACCAAGTATTACAGATTTAGGTTAGGATGGTATGGAGCTCAAGAGACGGGATGGAGGAGTCTCAGGCGTATTCCACGTACTTAATTTTATTTCCGTTGTGTGAGACCTGATGTATATTCAGTATTTGTGAGGAAAATTTATTATAACTGTCTAGATTGATTAGTGATTGTTGTACTCTGATGATTGTGTTTTACAACCCTGGTATTGGTGATTACTTCAAATATTATATTATAATGATTGTTATAGTTTATTATTGAGAATAAAAATAAAATGAAGGAGACAAATTTGGTAAAAAAAATTTATTTTAAATAAACATGTGTTTGAGAATAAGTATTGGGCTTGAAATTTGATTACTAGAAGATTTGGTTAAATAAGATGAAAATATTGGAATTTTGTTAATTTGAGTTAATAAACTAATTAAAAGATATATTTCAACATTTAAATTGTTGAAATAAATATAAATTGATTAAAATAAAGTTTTAAAAACTTTATTTTGAGATTTTGGAGTGAAAATAATCAATTTGTAATTTTATTTGGGTAAATGCAATAATATTGGAAATTAATGCCAATATTAACCATTTATTGATTTTAAAAGGGGGAAAATGAAGTAAATTTTTTATTTTATTAAAATAAAAGGTGAAATATTGGTTGGAAACAATATTTTAATGATTCAAAAGAGTTAGAATGATTTGTTGTAATTTATTTGACAAGAAAATAATTTTTGTACAAATTGTTGCATTAAAAATAGCGTTTTCGTAATAAAATAGTGTAAATTATGTAATATTGATATAAATTGGCTTTTATTCATAAAAGTAACATTTTATTGTTGAAAAATATTTTATTTTTTAAAATAACTATTTTAAAGTACATACATTTGGTTGTGTACATATTTCTTAGCTTTAAAATAAAAGAACTAGTGTGTATGTTAATAAAAATAGGTTATACGTGCACATTCCTCAGTAATTTTCTCTAATTATATTTGGCCTTAGGCTATTTGGGTAAGGTTTGAATCCAAAATCCATTATCTGGATCCTTCTGCTAAGAAGAAATTTACAGTACGTAGTTTTCTTCTTTCATCATCTTCTCAAAAGTTATTTGCAGTAAGTAGAAAATGAGACTATGGCATCCTCTTGTAAATTCAATTTCCACCCAAAATTGCTGCTAATTAAAAGAATAAATCACCAAAAAAATAAAATAGAAAGGTAATCACAACCAATGCTATAAACTTTTTATCAAAATCCATGAGCTTGATATGAATTTGTTTGTAACCTGTTCTGTTTCTTTTGCATGTATCTTTTCTAGCTTCTACAGGTTATTGAGGATCATTTCTCCACCAAAAGCCATCATCTTCATCTTGAAACTGCACAAAAACCTTTGCTAAATCACTAGGTGAGTTTAGTACATGCAAATGCTAGCTAGGACGGTTAAATGCTATGTAAATCGTCCATAGAATTACTTACGGTAAATATAAAAGTCTCTGTTCTTTGTTATCTAAATTCCTTGTTTCTAGTTACCAATTTGACTGACCGTATCTTTCACGTTCCTAAACTAAATTAAATAATTTTGGATATTTTGGAAAGAGTAGACATAGATCTAGTAGTTTTATATTTTGATTTTTATGAAATTTTGTTGTTTGCTTGATCAAAGTAGTGCTTGTTTGTTGCTGTCCTGAGAGCAAATCGACAGCAACATCAATCACAGGCTTAAGAATTGTTTTGGCCATATCTCTTTAGTTTCTAAACCAAATTCGGTAATTTCGGATGTTTCAGAAAGCGTAGACATAGAGATACAAGTTTAGTGTTTTTATTTTCTTATATTTTGATGTTTCCTTGATTAAAATCGTACTTGTTTGTTACTATCCCGAGAGCAAATCGACAACAACAACAATCACATGCCTGAGAATTGTTTTGGCCATCACTCTTTCATTTCTTAACCAAATTCAATAATTTTGGATGTTCTTGAAAGCTTACACATAGAGCCACAAATTCTATGTTTTGTATTTTTTGAAACTTTAAAGTTTTCTTGGTCGAAGTTATGTAGTATGTTGCTGTCCTGAGTGCAAAATGACAACAATAACAATCATCAACCTTATAATTATATTAGTTCGTTTTTGCGCTCATTCTCGTTCATTTTTGGTGTTGTTTCTAAGATATTTTGAGTGCTATGATACCTATCAAAGGCTAGATATATTGGGAGAATTTGAAATTCAAATTTAAATGGTTTAATTGATTTTTGGATAAATTTGAAATGAATTCGTATGGAATTCAAGTTATCGATTTTGAGATGTCCTTCTTAGTTTTTATTGTTTTCGACTACGGTTTTCACTAAACCATTTTTGAAATATATGGAAATTTCAAATTATTATTATATAGTATTTTAAAATTATTTTTCTAAGTAAAAATATATTTATTTCCTATAACAAAGAAATTCCAAATATTGGTTTTAATAATCATTTTCGGAAAATCATTTTAAATTCCTGTTTTTCTCTAATAAAATTATTTTATAAATAAAATTACTTATTTTTATGAATTTCATACGTATGAGAAAGGAAATTAAACGGTAATGTAAAACATGTGGTATGGGACACATGGATTTGCTTTATCGCTTAATATTAAACTTATACGATCGAAACCCTTTCATGAACTATTTGAGATGATTTAAGATGTTATTAAATTTTGGGTAGATTATATGGTCTGAGAACTTCAATTTAGGACTATATTCGATGAAGGACCATTTTTAGATGCATTTCTTAATCATCGATGAAATGAGGCAAATTAAGAGCTAGAAATTCCTATTTGAATTATGGTTATAAATAACCATCTAGATGTTATTTCTACTTGTCAATGAGATGAGACAAGTCACGATGCGACTAGTTTCGTCAATGAGATAAGACGAGTAGGGCATTGTATTTACTCGCCGATGAGATGAGGCAGAGTATATTTCCATGATGTTTATGACGTTTTACTAGTGTGGTACCAACTAACGGCTAGTAAACCATTAGGTGCGAACGTATAGTATGAATGTATGTTAACGCCTATTAGGTTCCTATCTGAGAAGTTGAGACACATTCATGATGTTTACTAGGACTATAGACCACGAGTACTCAATTGGAGTCATCACGATGTAGTTGCGACTCCGATCATCACGATGTTATTAACTCAGGTCTTTGTGATTGGGAGTCATTATGATATTATAGACTATAGTCATCACGATGTTCACGATGTTATGATGTTAATTGACTCCATTCATCATGATGTTTATGGTACCAACTATTAGTACTAGTCACGATGTAAGCACGTGCAGTTTTCCATGAAATTTAAGAATTTTTTTGATTTAACCTTTTATGTGGATGTTTATTATAGCCTTGAGTAAGATGAAGGCTTACATGTAATGATGGTTTTATGGTGATTTCTAATATGATGTTCTGAACTCTCACTGAGTTCTATTATGATGGATTTATGAGGTTTTAGACCGTTTTATGATGATTATTTATATGGTTCAAATCCTTGCCTTTTTCACTTATATCACCATAGAAGATAAACCATAATTAGATAACCAATTGAATTCCCTTATGAAATCATGATGAACCTATAGATGTTTCACCTTAGAGATGAATTTGATGATACTTATATCATTCCATTGGCAACAACAGAATTGTTCTCTCTTTCTCCTATTAGTTTTATCTTTACTAATGATAAGTTCTAGCTAGCCTGACCCATGTATGTTTTACTCGGGTCAGACTGAGTTGCAGGTTAGGCATGGATATAGCTCACTCCTTCTTGGATCTGTTAGCTTACTTTTGTTTGGACCACTTTTTTCCGAACTTGGACATTATACCTATTATTTTGTGGGATAGTTGTGTATGTATATTTTATAGTTCATGCTACTTATGTATGTTGTATTATGTATGATGTATGGAGATATATGTATACTCTGATATGGGTTTGCTGTTCTGTGACTGTCTATATTTATTTGTATATTGCATTTATTTTGAAATAGGTCTAAACCACCATGGTATCGTATTAGTCAAGGACTAGGTGTTTTAACCATATATAAGGTAATGGAAAAAAATATCAACATGCTTTGCTCTTAACTAATACATTATCATGAGGGTTTCCCTTAGCCATCCCTATTCTCTGCATTAGTAGACAAGATTACTTAGTAATTCTCTTTACTAATATGGGTCTCGGGATGGGGCATCGCGGCTTGGTATCAGAGTAGAATTTCTGAATATAATGTGATATATGCAGAACAGTACATAAGATTACCCTACATCAAATATAATACATTTGTACACATCATCCCCAATCGTGATCCATCTCACCTTGTCCTTGTTTTGATTCATGTCCTTTTACGATTCCTTTGGGGTAGATAGAAAGGAATATGTCTAGGAATGTTAATTTAATTCCATAGGATTCCTTAATTGCTGCATTTGGATTGCTAATATATCTATCTACCTTATGAATAATCCTATCTTAGCTTATCTTTCAGCTATGTCTGGTAGAGGTAGAGAACGCTCTTCGGTGGTGGGACCGTCCAGTGGTTCTCGTCCCGAAGGTGTATATATGTCTACCGATCAGATTCTCGAACTTATTAGGAGCACTCAGCCTACCGTTCCAGCTCGATCTTCACCTCCATGCAAATTCACATTTGCACGCATGTGTAGCGACTTTACTCATCTTGGTAGCAAGATCGTTAAAGGCACTGAGACCGTCTTAGAGGTCGAGGCATGTCTTAGTTCTTATGAGCGCATATGTAACAGTATTAAGATATCTAGCCATCAACGTGTTCTTGTCGCATCGAGTGTGTTGCAAGAACGTGCATTGAATTGGTATGACTTGCTTGTGGTGGAAGTTGATGAGTCTACTTTAGAGTGGGATCGGTTCCGTGAGAGATTCGAACTTAAGTTTGTTCCTAAATTCGAGAAAGCTATTCTAGTTCAATATTTCCTTGATTTCAAACAAGGAAAGTCGACAGTTTCTGAGTATGTTGCGTCTTTCGAAGCCTTATTTAAGTATGGTCTTGAGCACATTTCTGCCTCGTATAAGAAGAATCTTTAGTTCATCTTTGGACTTAAGAAATACTTAATAAATCCATTATGCTTCATCTTGAGCTTTCTTTTGAGAAACTTATGGATGCAGCCCTTCAGCTTGAAGTGGTCGAGAAGGAGAAGGATAGTGATGTTGAGGGTACGGTTCGGAGAAATCCGAACAAGAAAAAGTTTTTCCACAAGTCTAAGTCTTTCCACCCTTATAAGAAGAAGAAGCAAGGTGGATCCTCTTCTCGGTCTCCAACTACTCCTTCAGCTAAGCCTTTTTCTTGTTTCAATTGTGGTTCACCTGATCATCCTGTGAGAGAGTGTCCCAAGACTAAGAGTTGCCTCTATTGTAAGGAGGGACATTTGATTTCAGCTTGTCCCAAGAGGGAGAAGAGTTCTCGTCAGGGTCATCTTAATGTATCTGCCACTTCTCGAGATGCTTCTCAGTCTCGAGGTATATTCTCTTCCATTTTAGAGGGTTCTATTTTATTTCATGATCGTTCTATTCGAGTGCTCTTCGATACGGGTGCTTCTCATTCATTCATGTCAAAGGAACTCGTCGATACTTTACAGTTAAATGTTTCTTGCATGCTTAATTCTTTACGGATTATGTATCCTATTGGGGAATCTGCAACCCTTAGTCTTCTTTGTGATGATGTTGAGATTATGATTTGTGGTTTTTATTTCCGTGTGGATCTACATGTGATTCCTTTCCTTGGATTTGATATGATTCTTGGTATGGACTGGCTAGTTAGATACGATGCCAGGATTCTTTGTTTGGAGAGGGTTTTATATCTTCGTCATCCTGATTCTCCTACTCAGTTTTCTATTTGCTTCGAGAGTCTGATCATGATTCCCTGGCTTCTTTATTTGCTCTTGATTCTCAAGACAATAATGATAATGTGTCTCGAATTCCTTTTGTTCATGACCTTCTAGACTCTTTTGAGCCTGTTTTGGGATTACCACCCTAACGGGCTATTGCATTCCGCATCGATCTTATTCCAGACGCACAGCCAGTTAGTCGTCCTCCCACGAGGATGTCTACTAATGAGAATGAGGAACTTAAGAAGCAACTCCTTGAGCTTGAAGCCATGCATTTCATTCGATCTAGTTCTTCATCGTGGGGAGCCGCGATGGTATTGATGAGGAAGTCTGATGGGACTCTTAGGCTATGCGTCGATTATTGCAAGCTTTATGAGTTGACCATCAATAACCCTATCCATTGCCTAGGATTGATGATATGTTCGATCATTTGAGTGGCGCTAAGGTCTTCTCACAGCTTGACCTTGCCACGGGATTTCACCAGCTCCGAGTTATGGAAGACAACGTTCCACTTGCCTCTTTTGGCACTCGTTATGATTCATATGAGTGGCTCGACATGCCGTTTGGTTTGACAAAAGCCCCTGCTTATTTCATCGACCTTATAAATCAAGTATTTTGAGAATATCTTGATAAATTTTTTCTTGTTTTCATCGATGACATTCTTGTGTATTCTAAGTCCAAAGCGGACCATACTCGACATCTTAAAATTGTTTTGAGTACTCAATCAAATCAAAGCAAAGCTTTCTATGTGTCATTTTTGGGAAAAGCAAGTTAGTTCCCTGGCTACGTTGTTTCTTTCGAAGGCATTTCAGTTGATCCTTCTAAGATCGAAGCCATATAGAATTGGAAGAGGCCTGAGAATGTTCATGAAATTTGTAGCTTTCTAGGTTTTGGCTGGTTATTATCATCGATTCATCAAAGAATTTTCCTGTATTGTGCTTCCCTTGACTAGCCTTACGAAGAAAGGCGTTCTCTATATATGGTCAGAGGCTTCCTTTCAAAGATTGAAGGAGCTTCTCACTAATGCTCCTATTCTTGTGGTTCCGGAAGGGAATTAGGATCTTATTGTCTATATCAATGCCAGTTATAGTAGCCTCAGTGATGTTCTTATGCAGAAGGATAGGCTAGTTGCCTACGCCTCAACGCAATTACGTCTGAACGATGTTCAGTACGCTACCCACGATTTAGAGCTTACCGCCATTGTCTTTTCTTTGAAGATATGGCATCATTATTTTTTGGTAGAGCACTTTACTCTCTTTACTGATCATAAGTCTCTCAAGTACTTGTTCACTCAAAAGGAGCTAAACATGAGACAACAGCGTTAGCTCGAGTTTCTAGCTTCATATGATTTTGACATTCAGTATACCCCTGGCAAAGGGAATCGAGCGGTTGATGCTTTGAGTCGTAAGCATTTAGCTATTGTTTCTATGATGATTGCAGAGTGGAAAGTTCTTGAGACTCATTCCATGTGTGATATTCGTGACTGTGCTTCCACTTCAGATTCACCTATTCTATTGTATAGCATGGAAGCTCGTCCTACTTTTCTTGATCGGATTGCCGAGGCTCAATGGCAAGATTCTGATATATCTATTCTTATTCAGAACTATAAGTCTGAATCCTATTATGGCATTGAGATGAGGGATTTCAGCATCGATATTCATGAGTGTCTTCGAAAGAAGAACCGCTTAGTTGTGCCTTTTATTCCAAAACTTAGGAGGGACATTCTAGCAGAGTGTCACCATTCTAAATATACTACTCATCCTGGCAACAGCAAGATGTATGCTGATATGCGTCATCTCTATTACTGGGAAGGCATGAAGTGAGATATAGCAAGTTATGTAAGCAATTGCATGACTTTTCATCTTATTAAGGCCAAGCATCAGCGACCCAGTGGTCTTCTTCATCCTTTAGAAGTTCCATTGTGGAAATGGGATCAAGTTTCTATGGATTTCATCGATGGCTTACCTCGTTCGAGGTCAGGCCAAAGCAGTATTTGGGTTGTTGTGGACTGTCTCACCAAGTCCACACATTTCATTCCTCACTACACCATTATACGCTATTAACAACGGGTAAAAACCGTTGTTAAGTCCAAAAGCAACGGGTAAAAACCGTCTTCAAAACAGGAGTGGTTGAATTTAGCGACGGGAGCAAACTGTTGCTTTATGTCCAAAAGGCAACGGGTATAAACCGTTGCAAATTTGGACAAAGGCAACGGGTATAAACCGTTGCAAATTGGGCCAAAGGCAACGGGTATTAATCGTTGCAAATTGGGCCAAAGGCAACGGTTATAAACTGTTGCAAACTGGGCCAAAGGCAACGGGTATAAACCATTGCTTTATGGACAATAGGCAACAGGTATAAATCGTTGCTTAATGTACAAAAGACAACGGTTAGAAACCGTTGCTTCATGTCCATAAAAAACGGTTAAAAACCGTTGCTTTATGCCCAAAGTCACACATAAAGCAATGGTTAACACCTGTTGCACATAGTGTTTGCTCCTGCTCCTACAAAATCACATCTGTAACTCACTACTGCGTTACACACATATCTCAGTATATATACCAGAATATCAATATATATCAAAATATGCCAGAATATCAAAATATTGGTACACAAGCACTATAAACATATCGCACATATACCATACATATAAAATTATCAAACTTATAATTGCACTCATTGTTTTGCAAACAGAATGCTACCGTGCCGGAATATCATACTTATTACACTGCATTGTTTATTACACTACAGTACAAAGATTTCATTAATTACACTACATTGTTTTGCAAGCAGTGAAGTGTACATATAATAAACACATTAAAAGGATGCTGAGCAGGTTAGCCGAAGCTGATATTTCTTTGGCTCATGCTGTGGTGCATACAGTATTCTATTCAATTCCTGTGCAAAAGTAAAAACTGGTTTTAAACTCAAAGCATACAGTGAATTTTAGCTTGGTCAAGTTCAGTTAATAGAGCAACAGAATTCCTGTGTAAGCAATAATAATGAACAAGTAAAAGTGGCAGCAAACATATGCATATATTATACTAAGTTCAAGGGTAACCTTATGCATATATTATATTAATAATTAATATACTAAAGAGTTGGTCAACGTTATGCACTTGCAGATAAACAGAACAAATTAATTGCATCAATAGTAGGTATGATTTATAGGTGGAAATGGAATCTACCAAACAGGAAAAAGGTATGGTGGTTTGTAGAAGTGTATTGGGTAGGACAGTATTGGGAAGTGGTTTGGGTGAGCAGTAGAGTGAGTTGATGGTGAATGTAAGAAATGATGGTGAGCAGTAGAGTTAGTTGTAATTGGAAATGGTTTGGATGAGAAATTTGATTGCTGTAAGCAATTTGCAACGGGGAGGAGCAGAGCTTAATTTGTTTTGGTTTGAAGAAGTTCGGTGAAAGGCCAGAGGTGGCCAGTGTTAGTGAAGGCTTTGTGTCGATGACTGCAGAAATGATTTTGGCTGAGTTGATGAAGTATGTGGAGGTCGTTACTCTATGCAGTGGCAACAGGGGATATGTGTAGATGATGTTATGAAGGGATGTTGTCAAGGAAGATTGCTGTATTATTGTCGAGGCAGTGTCAGTTGTGCATTGTGTTGAATTTCATGAAGGGAGAAGTCTGTGGGGTGAGCAGTGGAGAAGGAATGTTGTATGGTAGAGGTGATGGAGTGGTATTGCAAGGGTAGTGACCGATGGTCAGCAAGGAGGAATGTATAGGGGGATGTTGTTGTATTGTGACAGTTTTGAATTGGAGATGTTGTTTGGTGATTAAATGCAAAGTAAAGCAGTTTGGTATGTGGAGCTGTGAATGGACTGTTTGTTGTTAGAAAGGCAGAAACAGTGAACAGTAAATGCAAATTGGAAATGTAAATTTTGCAGAAATGAAAATTTGTACAAAGAAATTAGATTATCAACCCTCTTGTTTTTGGTCAGTCTTGAATAGACACTTGATGTAATCTGACTCAGTCCGTGTGACATAAGGATTAATTACCACTAATAGAAGTTGCATTCAATCTTAAATGCAATTCATTATCCAACTTTGAACTATTTCTATTCTATTATTTCGAATATCAAAATAAAATTGGTGAATGTTTGATTATCTTTCTAGCTCAGACTTTGAAATGCAAAGTCAATATAATGTTTTATGCTTTGTACGAGTTGGCAACACTTCTTTCAAGCTGCAAATATATAATGTTATAATAATTTTTAAACACGGTTGTTTTTTAGTTTGAGAGGCATTGAAGGAGAATATAATGGGCTTCAACCTTTTTTTTGGAAGGTAAAAGCTTTACTTCCTAGTGTTTGATAAATTGTCGATTATCTTGTAAACAAGACAGATCAGGACAAAATACACATGCATTTGCATATGCAAATTTCATATACAGCAAACAAAAGAAAATCAGGAATATATGCAAAGAACAAGTCAGAAATATCAATACCTCTGACTAAAGATATCGTATCAAACCCTTTTGATGGCTCACATAACCTTCGACTCCAACATCCCCAAAAGTCTCGGTAAATTATCGACATATTTTGGCGGTTAGCTCATCCGGCAATAAAATTTTGTCCAACAACACTTTTTCATATGTGAGTGGTACTGGCTTTCCATGAATTACTAATGCTGTGGAATCTCGGCATATAGTACCTGTTATATAAGCATTTCTGGAGTGAATATATGGAATCACATTTACAGAACTAACAAGCTCCCAAACATTTAAGAGGTGGTATATATGGGCACAAAAGCATAAGTGTGCGCATGAAATAATTTCAATGTAAGGATACGCATATATTAGAGGTGGTATATTTGCATGCTTCAGGGACACTACACACGCAAGAATAAAAGTTTTAAATCTTGGAACCATTTGCCTTTAGAAAATTATACATGCAATATATATCACACATGCAAGAATTTCCACACAAAAATCAAAGTAAAACACACGTATAAAGCATGTAATTTGCAAAAATAACACACGCAGGTAATAAAGAAATAAACTTGCATGGTTCAGGGGCAGTGCATACGCAGGTACAAAAGGATTTACTCGCATGCATCAGGGACAGTACACCAGATTTTTTTAAGATGAAAACTTATATAAACAAAAAACAAAACTCATGCTACCCAAAACCATTTCACAAACATGCAGCGATGGCCCAAGTTTCATAGCATATGAACTAGACCCAAATTTGCCTAATAATGACTTAGGTTTAATGCCAGAAGTGAATTACAGAGAATTTTTTTGGCAACCAGGCAACATATATATTAAATGCGTGAGTTTCAAACTCACCTATCTTTGCTCTACAACAGCTAGCAACTCAATTTAAAAGGGTGCAAAAGTTTAAACAATATCAGCCATTAATGCTTCACTTGAGATGCTGAAAGAAGTGGAATAAAGGATGATGAAGTGTTATCTTTATTTTTTATTTTACTTAAGTCAAAGAAATAAGTGATGAGAAGTGTTTTGGGTACATATTAATTTAATGCCATGTACACAAGTACTGCTCGGCTAGCCCTTAGCTGTGGCAGAGTAATGTAAAGTTCAAGTTGCTTTTGAATTAATGTTTTCACCCATTGCCTTGCTTCTCTGTTAATTGTTTACTAATATGTCGCAGCAATTGTAAACGTGATAACAAACTTGTTTTATTTCTTGACTAACAGCCTCACTATTGTTCAGCTATGTTAAATGAAAAATGTAAAAATGTGTTGAGATATAACTCAGCAAAATTGTGACGGTTCACTTTGTATTAAACATGTGGCAGCAAGTTATAAATTTGCTTATACATGCAAGAAAATGCAGCGCACTCTCCCGTTCACGAAGTTAAGCATTCACTGACTTTGCAACATATTATTTTCTTCAAATTTTAATAAAATAGTACCTGTTGCAATTACTTCGTCCTCGAAGTTCAGGATTTCACATCTTTGGTCGATTAACTGATTGTTCGGAGTGGCAAACTGAGAAGATGCGATTTCACTGCCTACTTGACGATTATTTTGGGCTATGCTGAGAAGACGCTCCAGTTTATCATCTATATTGTCCAGCTTCATCAATTTTTGCTCCATATTTTGCAGTCGCTGCTCATATACTCCTTGGGCTTGTTTGAGCCGTTTGCATGGAATGACAGCACTCTTAACTTGGCTAGGAGCTATATTGGTCCCAATACTTCGGCTCCTGCCCTTTACATCTTTACCAAACACTGATATAAAGACGGCTTCATCACCACCACTCGTCGTTTCCTTTTCTTTTTCAATTTTGTCCTAAAAAGTAAATACATACATACATACATACATATATATATATATATATATATATATATGAATAATGAAAATTTAATTTAGAGGCGTTGTTATTTGTTTAACTTACAAATAGGAAGATGTCGCATCTGACGTGCTGCCATCTTTTTTCTTATGCGTTTTCTCCCATACTTGAAGACGTGATACTTCTGTTCCCGGACTACTTGAATCGACCTGCATACAATGACCTAAAATTATATTTGGAACTAATGGTATATGCAATGTGATGCACCAATTCAATGACACATACCATTTCTTGAGTAATCATAGCGTGACTCTTACGTCCCGAATGATGACCATATTCGAGCATTGATCTATTTTGTTTGCCTTGCTTCCTTTTTTCTTTCGCCTCGGGTTTTGATTTGTTTCTTATGAACTCATCCCAATCATCTTGAGCAATTTTCGGTGGACAATTTCTCAATCTTTCTTCGTCAGTGATGAAATGGTCATAATGATTATTGCGCAAATCATTCTTGTGTCTCCTAAAAGCCTCGGACATTTTTTTCATAATAAGGTCCTTTGATAGAGGATCGAGCTCATAATATTTCTGCATAACAAAAAATGCATGTAAACCATTTTTTATTTATGTATTGAAAGCATTACAAATGAATTTAAACCATCTAAGTTCATGTACACAGTTTACATTTCAAAGTATATGGATTTTTACATTTCAACGTATATAGTTTCATCAGTCTCTATGAATAAAGTGATCAATCTAAATATCCAATAAATATCATAAAAGAATATATCTTGAAACAGAAACAGTACATAAAAAGGGTGCATATTACAATCAGACGACTATATTTTACAAACAGAAACAATACATAAAAATGGTTATGAGATTGGAGAACTTACCTTCAATTGATTCTACACGTCTTCCTTGTAATTTGGCGGAACTTTTTTCCAACTTGGATATGAGATTGGCACATGATTTCTTACTAGTTTACCAATCTTCGTAGCGACCTTTGAACCATTTTTTCCGACTGGAGAACCGTAGTTGTCTATATCAACTTTCTCCCGTTTTAAAGTGGATGATTGTGAAGTCGTATCATTTGACGGTGGTGTGGCATCTTGTGACTTTATGTCCTGCAAAGTCTAAAATCCTAAAATAATCCCAACAACATTATGACGTACATTTCTACCCCTTCCGGCTCATCCCTGTGATGCCCGATTGTTGCTGTACATCTGATATATGAACCAACGTCCCCTTCTCCTGATTTGTCTGATCCCACCAACTTCTCACCACATTACGAGATGAGAAACTTGTGGGATCAGACAAACCAGAAGGGGACGTTGTTTACTATATCAGATGTACAGCAGCTTAACAGCAATTGGGCATCACAGGGATGGGCGGGAAGGGGAACATTCACTTTTATGCGGCAGTGATAAAGTCTTCCTGCATCACCAGAATTTTAAACTTAAGCGGATTCAAAACAATATCTAAAATACTGACTGAAATAAAGTATGGAAATACAAAAATATATTACCTTAGCACTGCTGAACTAAAGGTTGCAAATACAATATCTTGAACTGCCTGTCTACCTAAAAACACAAAGAAAGAAAGAATAGTCAAGCTGATCATATGTATGTATGTGTACATGTGTGTATGTATGTGATCATATGTAAGTACCTACAACTACAAACACAAAATGAACTCTTGCAATATATCCATCCTTATTTTGTTAAGGTACAATAACTGCTCCGAAATACAAACACAAAATATAATGCATCTATTACTATCATATAACACACCATTCTACATTTTACACCATTTTAAATAAATATTTTGTTAAGGTACAATAACTGCTCTGAAATACAAAGTTAACATATGCATTTGATAAGATCTTCTAATTTTTCATTGTCTTCAAAAGCTGATTGCTAAACGGTGGGAAACTCAGTGTCATCCACATTTATGGTCAACCGTTTTAGTGTATGCAAAACCACAAACCATCCGTTATTTTTTAAATCTTTTGAGTAGAACACTTAACTCGCTTCCGATGCAAGAATAAATGGCTCATCATTCACGCTATCTTTATTCTTCAATTTTCCCAGGTTAACTGTGATCAAGCTTGAAACAGAATCTATTTTACAACCATTGATCTTATCTTTGACCTTTACCCAATCACAATAAAAAACTGTTTGTTTGAAGTCAATGTAATCCAACTCAATTATCTGTTGAATGACTCCGTAATAAGTTATTTCTGCTTCCTTAAAATTTTTATCCTTCCCACTCGCTCTAAATTGTGTAATTGCTCTCATGCATACACCACTATCATGTGTTAGCTTTCGCTCTTCATAACTCTTCGGAGAAAATAAAGACCCATTCACTTGGTACTTCATATAACTACGGACATCAAACTTCGGCCCGTTAACTAGCCGCCAAAGAGTTGAGTCAACATCGACGGTCTTCAACAACTACAACAAACATAATAAGTAAAAAAAACATTGTCAAGGAGGTGTATGGTCAACTTGAAAATACGTTAAATATTTAATACATATACCTCCTCACGTAACCAAAAAGTGAAATATTTAATAGCTTCCCCAGATGTACCCCCGCCTCGAGTTTGAGATTTGGTGCTTTGAACATAGGAGTTATACCTCCTACGAAAAACACACAATAAATACTATATATATGAATTGATTTACAATAATAAGAATTCAGAACAAATTCATGAATTTACTTCTTCCATTCATCCAATCCGTCGTACTTATCAAGGACCCATTTACGCACTTGTTGAAATTGCACTTGAGTTAACGTTGTATCTTTACCATTATCTAGTGCTATTTCATTAGCAAACTCATCATCCTCGTCTAAAAACGCTTCACGGGTATGTTTATGAGTGCCAGCACCTCCTTTTGGCATATACTCCATGTAGTAAAGACTAGCTTCTTATACAATATATCCTTCTGCAATACACCCTTCAATATATCTTTTGTTGCGCGCATATCCTTTATATGTTTTCATCAACCTATGAAGATGAATAATTGTAAAATGTAGACATTAATAGCTATTTAAATCGAATAATTATGTACATAACTAAAATTAGTAATTTACCGTTCAAATGGGTACATCCACCTATATCTAACAGGACCAGAAATCAATGCTTCATCGGCTAAATGAACCATAAGGTGAATACTGATATCAAAAAATGCAGACGGAAAATGTTTTTCAATAACACACATTGCTTCTACCAAACTAGCCTTTGCTTTTATAAGATGTTCCCTGTCAATCACCTTTGAGCAAAAAATGTTATAAAAGAGACTAATGCGGTGAATAGCATTCCGCAGATCCTTATATTGCGGAAAACAATGCTGAAGCAATACCGGAAGTAAATGTTGCATTATGACGGGTAATCATGTGACTTCATATTTTTTAATTCAGGAGGGTTGATGCTCACTTTGTTATGGAAGTTCGAAGAGAATTTGCTCGGCACATTCAAAATTTTCAAAACGGTGCAAAATCGTACCTTTTCTTCTTTGCTCAAAGTGAAAGTCGCATTTGGTATGGTTACTTTACTTGTTTCAGGATCTTCTATCACCCACAACTTTTGTTTTATACCCATGATTTTCAAATCCTTCTGTGCATTGATCCCATCTTTTGACATGTGTTTATGGTTCATAATTGTGTTGGTCAAATGTTTCGTGACATTCATCTCCGTATGCATAACATCAATATTATGTCGGGTCAAATTTGTTTTCCTATATGGCAAATCAAAGAACTTCGACCTCCTATACCATGCATGAACTTCTTCATCGATTGTCTTTTTCTGTTTTCGACCAATTTCCGGTATGTTTACCAACTTTCATTTTTATATTCGCTACCTTTTTTCAACTTGATAACCAGTCAGTGGTTTTGGAGGACGCTTAAGTTCTTGCTCGTTGTTGAAATTTGTCTTATTGTATCGAAACTTGTGTCCGGATGGAAGAAATCTACGATGTCCCATGTAACAAATCTTCTTACTTTCAGGGAGATAAACAGATGTAGTTTCTTCTCCACAAATAGGACATGCAAAGTAGCCATGAGTTGTACATCCCGATAAAGTCCCAAAAGTGGGATGATCATGAATTTCCCACAACACTCTAGCTCTCATTATGAACTCAGATTTCTTAAATGAATCAAATGTAATGACTCCTTCCCATACCTGCTTTAAATCGTCTATCAAAGGTTCTAAATAAACATCAATATCCTTCCCTGGTTGTTTTGGCCCAGAAATCAACAGTGTTAACATTGAGAACTCTCTTTTCATGCACAAAGACGGAGGAAGGTTATATGGTACTACAATTATTGGCCAACAGCTGTAAGGGTTAGTTAAAGAAACATTCGGACAGAAACCATCTGTTGCTATTCCAAGCGTGATTTTTCGTGGTTCAGCAGCAAACGAAGAATCAAAAGAATCTGTAGTTTTCCATTGAGAAGTATCACGCGGATGACGCATTACGGTTGTACCGGACTTGGCACGACCATGCCAGGTCATCGCTTCTGCTATCCATGGTACAGTATACAGTCTTCTCAATCTAGAAATTAAAGGAAAATGTCTTAAGGTCTTTCGAGGTACTGTGGTAGCTTTTCTCTCTTCGTCGAATGATGTCTTATACCTTGGTGCGTTGCAATTTGTACATGAAACTTTGTTCGCATTATCTTTCCAGTACAAGATGCAGTCATTAATGCATACATCATAAGTTATGTAATTCATCCCAACTTGCTTAATGATCTTCTTCACGTCGGGGTACTTTGACGGTAGCGTGTTACCTTCGGGGAGTAACTCCTTTATAAATTCGAGTAGTGCAGTCACACCATTGTCTGAAAAGCCATATTGGGTCTTCAAGCTATTCAGTTTCACAATGGCATACAACTTTGTAATCTCTTTTGGACAAGAAGGATACAATGGCTCTGCTGCAGTTGCACTATCAAAAAATGATTTATTCGTAAACTGCTTACCAATATTAGCATCATCATGCAACTTACTTGTAGGTTGAAAATGATGGAATCTATCTGCATCATTGATCAAATCCTCCATCCTAATATGTTCGGACTCATCAGTATTTGTGGCATGACTAACCGGTTGTTGTTTTGGCTTCTTCGATATTCTTTCCCCGTGAAAACACCACACGGTATATGATTGAACAATACCATATCTAAGCAAATGAAAATGAACGTCATTTAATTTGAATGTATCTTCATTTTTGCACCGCATGCAAGGGCACGAATACTTTTCCTTATTGCCACCGTTTTCAGCAACAAATTTCATGAAATTTCTCACACCTTCCACATATTCTGTATTTCTTCGATTAGATTGATTCATCCATTGTTTGTCTATACTAAAAGACATACTGAAAGAAAATAACAAGAGCTAATAAGAAATCATGGGCAACAATATCTTATGGCTTTCCACCAAGTTCAACTCTGATATTAACTAAACAGATGTATATTCTTCTGATTTCACTTGAAATTTAACATTAGCATCAAATTGTTTCCAAAAAATTTGCCAATACAACGGCGCCATTTTGTAGCACCAGAGTAATGTTTATGCATTACCCCTCTCCTGATACCTGGCTTGCGCCATTAACAACAATTTTATCCACTTACTAAATATGGTCTCATATTTAGTAAAACAAAATTCATTGCATCAACTTATACCATAGCAGTCACTATAAGCAGCTATGTCTAACTAGCATGCAGTGCAGTACAGTACATTACAATTTTTAAAACAAATCACATATAAATGTAAAAAGATCATCCCTTGCATAACCAAATGTTTATTGGTTCTCTAACACTGTACACTTAAAACATCAAATATGTATTCTGATGGTTCAGATTAGAAGGTGCATCTCTACTTGGGCAAACTGTTAAAGAGTAGTAGATATTGACTATAATTAATCACCAAAAACTTAATGAAACATCAATCCTAAAAGCAAGGGTGGCCCAAAGAATCGGTTGACCAAGCCCAATGTGAATTTTTTGGCCCCTTACTATATAACATGTCAATTTTTTTTTTCTTTTTCATATATAAGCATAAAATCACATATAAAACTAAAACATAACAAAGTACCAACTTTTTATACAAAAGTTGCCACAATAAGTGGGCTGCAATACTTATAGTCTCAAATAGTTTACAAAACAGTGTATTTAATTTTTAACGAAATGTATCAAGTTTACAAACTAGTGTATCTAGTTAAGTGTACAGGCAAATCATATTGGGTTCTACCTAAATGTTTGCGGGTAGACATACACACACTACAGAAAAAATAGTACATCAATGTAAGTATCAGTTCCTAAATAATTATTAGTTTTTTAGCTTCAGCTTTCAAATTTCAATTCCTAAACGATTATTTACAGAAAACTAGCTGTTTATAACTAAATACTAATAAGTTATTAGCTTCAGGCGTTTTCAAGGTTAATGAATCTAAAGCAGTAAAAGGGCGACTCAATTTTAGAAAATTAGACAACTCAAAACAAGAAATTCGCATACTTAATTAGCAGTGGCAGTATAGAGACTGTAGCAGGACTTCAAATCAGCAGTAGAAAATATCGCGTAGGAGGCAAGCATGAGCCGACGATGGCTGATGGAATAGCCGAGTATGCAGTGATGATTATTTAGAAAGCGTTGATTTTTGAAACCCTAGTTTTTTTGGGTTCGAGCATCGCCAACATGGAGATTGCTATTGAGCTGTAACTTTGAAGTAAAACAGATTTTTGGTGTTGCCCGGCTCAGTTGGTTGCCCCATCCCAGGGGCTTGGTGGGCTTGCCCCTGGGCCGGCCATGCCTAAAGTATTTACGACGGTTACAAACCGTTGCTAATTAGCCACGGTTGAAAACTGTTGCTAATTGGAACGAAACGCGCCAAAAATTATGGCGCGAAAGGATGAAATTCACCGCCATCATTTGTCTCCAAATAAGCTACGGTTAATAACCGTTCCCGATTAGCAACGATAAAAAACCGTTGCTAACTGAACTAAGACGGTGATTAACCGTTGCTAAATGGCAACGGTTAATAACCGTTGCCAAATGCGCGGATGGTTAGTTGCAAATCTCAGTATTTGGTGTAGTGCCTATTAAGTCTAATAGGACGACATCTCTCTTATCGAAGCTATATATTAAGGAGATCGTGAGATTACATGGTGTTCGTTCATCTATTGTGTGTGACTGTGATACTATTTTCACGAGTCACTTCTGGCGGAGTCTCCAGCAAGCTTTGGGCACAAAGCTTAATGTTAACACAGCTTATCACCCATAGTCTGATGGACAGACTGAACGGGTGAATCGTATCTTGAAGATCTGCTTCGTGCTTGTACCTTGGATTTTAGTGGTAGTTGGGAGGATCATCTTCCTCTAATTGAGTTTTCTTATAATAATAGCTACCAATCTTCTATCGGCATGGTCCTTTCGAAGCCTTATATGAAAGGCCATGTCGTTCTCCATCATGTTAGCTTGAGTAGGGGGAAAACTCACTCTTGGCCCCGAGTCTATTCGAGAATCATCTGATAAGATCCGTCTTATCCGAGAGAGAATGAAAGAGTCTCAGAGTCGACAGAAATCCTACGCAGACAACCGTAGGAGGCCACTTGAGTTCTCAGTGGGCGATCTTGTTTATATTCGAGCTTCTCCTCTGAAGGGAGTGATACGCTTCGGCCAGACAGGGAGATTGGCACCATGCTATATTGGGCCATTTCCTATTACAAAGCGTATCAGTCTTGTTGCATATCGTGTAGCACTTCTCGATCAGTTTTCTAGAGCTCACGACGTATTCCATGTCTCTCAGTTGAGGAAGTGTTAACGAGATTTAGATTATGTGTTCGATTCTCGTGCTTTAGTGAAGCTAGAAGTCTCTCCTAATCTATCATTCGTGCAACATCCTATAAGGGTTCTTGTTTCGAAGGTTAGACGCCTTTGCAACAAGAGTATTCCACTCGTGAAGATTCAATGGTCCGATAATCCCAATGACTGCACTTAGGAAACCGGAGAATTCATCGAGCGATTGTATCCTGGATTCTTATCTTCTCATGATGAAGGTAATAATATTTTATTTTAATCTATTCAAATTTCCTTTGTTTGATGAAATAAAGTGTGTTGCATACAGACTTCATCTAGAAATTGCGAGGACGCAATTTCTACAAGATGGGGTCTGTAACAACCTTGATATTGGTGATTACTGGAAATATTATATTACAATTACAGTTATAGTTTAGCATTCAGAATAAAAATAAAATGGAGGAGATAAATTGGGTAAAAATTTGTTATTTTAAATAAACAATGTGTTTTAGAATAAATATTGGGCTTGAAATTTGATTGTTAGGAGATTTGGTTAAATAAGATAAAATATTGGAATTTTGTTAGTTTAAGTTAATAAATTAATTCAGAGGTATATTTCAACATTTAAATTGTTGAATTAAATATAAATTGACGAAAATAAAGTTTCAAAAACTTTATTTTGAGAAGTTGGAGTGAAAATAATCAATTTGTAATTTTATTTGGGTAAATGCAATAATATTGGAAATTAATGCCAATATTAACCATTTATTGATTTTAGAAATTGGGAAAATGAAGTAAATTTTGTATTTTATTAAAATAAAAGACGAAATATTGGTTGGAAATGATATTCTAATGATTTAAAAGAGTTAGAATGATTTGTTGTAATTTATTTGATAAGAAAATAATTTTTGTACAAATTGTTGCATTAAACATAGTGTTTTTGTAATAAAGTAGTGTAAATTATGTAATATTGATAAAAATAGGGTTTTACTCTTAAAAATAAATTTTTATTGTTGAAAAATATTTCATTTTTTTAAAATAACAATTTTAAATTACATACATTTGGTTGTGTACATTTTTCTTAGCTTTAAAATAAGAGAATTAGTGTATATGTTAATAAAAATGGGTTATAAGTGTACATTCCTTAGTAATTTTCTCTAACTATATTTGGTCTTGGGCTATTTGGGTAAGGTTTGAATCCAAAACCCATCATCTGGATCCTTATGCTAAGAATAAATTTACAGTACATAGTTTTCTTCTTTCATCATCTTCTCAAAAGTTATTTATAGTGAACAGAAAATAAGAAACTATGGCCATCCTCCTGTAAATTCAATTTCCACCCAAAATTGCTGCTAATTCAAAGAATAAATCACGTAAACAAGAAAAGAGAAAGGTAATCATAACCAATACTATAAATTTTTTATCAAAATCTATGAGATTGATATGAATTTGTTTGTAACCTGTTATATTTCTTTTGCATGTCTCTTTTCTAGCTTCTACAGGTTACTGAGGATCATTTCTCCACCAAAAGCCATCATCTTCATCTTGAAACCGCACCAAAACCTTTGCTAAATAACTAGGTGAGTTTAGTAACCGCACAAAAATCGTTCATAGAATTGCTTACTGTATATATAAAAGTCCATGTCCTTTGTTATCTAAATTCCTTTTTTTTGGTTACCACTTTGACTGACCATATCTTTCACATTTCTTAACAAAACTCAATAATTTTGGATGCATTAGAAAGCTTAGACATAGAGCTATAAGTTTCATGTTTTGAGTTTTTTGAAATTTTTGATGTTTGCTTGACCAAAATAGCGCTTGTTTGTTGCTGTCCCGAGAGCAAATCAACAGCAACAGCAATCACAGGCTTGAGAATTGTTTTGGCCATAACTCTTTCGTTTCTTAACCAAATTAATAATTTTGGATGTTCTGTAAAGATTAGACATAGAGTTACAAGTTACTTGTTTTGAGTTTTCTTAGATTTTGATGTTTGCTTGATCAAAATCATACTTGCTTGTTGCTGTTCCGAGAGCAAATCGACAGCAACAATAATCACAATCCCCAGAATTGTTTTGGTTACAACTCTCCGTTTCTTAACCAAATTCAATAATTTTGGATGTTTTGAAAAGCTTAGACATAGAGCCACAAGTTTCATGTTTTGATTTTTTTGAAATTTTGAAGTTTGCTTGGTCGAAAGTATGTTGTATGTCGTTGTCCTGAGTGCAAAATGACAGCAATAACAGTCATCGATCTTAAGAATTGTATTAGTTCGTTTTTGCTCTCATTCTCGTTCGATTTTGATGCTGTTTTAAAGATATTTTGAAAGCTATTATGCCTATCAGTAGGCTAGCTATATTGAGAGAATTTGATTCAAATTTAAATGGAATTTGAATTGATTTTGGGATAAATTTGAATTGAATTCGTATTGAATTCGAGTTATCGGTTTTAAGATATCCTTCTTAGTTTTTATTGTTTTTTAGAATGGTTTTCACTAAACCATTTTTAAAATATATGGACATTTCAAATTATTATTATATAGTATTTTAAAATTATTTTCTAAGTAAAAATATATTTATTTCCTATAATAAAGAAATTACAAATATTGGTTTTAATAATCGTTTTTGGAAAATCATTTCAAATTCCTATGTTTCTCTAATAAAATTATTTTATAAATAAAATTACTTATTTTTATGAATTTCAGATGTATGAGAAAGGCAATTCAACGGTAAGGTAAAACATGTGGTATGAGACACATGGATTTGCTTTATCGCTTAATATTGGACTTATACGATCGAAATCCTTTCGATGAATTGTTTGAGATGATTTATGATGTTATTAAATTTTGGGTAGATTATATGGTCCTAGAACTTCAATTTAGGACCAGATTCGATGAAGGATCATTTTTAGATGTATTTCTTAATCGCAGATAAAATGAGACAAATTAAGAGCTAGAAATTCCTATTTGAATTATGGTTATAAATAACCATCAAGATGTTATTTTTACTTGTCGATGAGATGAGACAAGTCACGATGCCACTAGTGCTCGTCAATGAGATGACACTAGTATGGCATTGTATTTACTCGCCGATGAGATGAGGCGGAGTATATTTTCATGATGTTTGTGACGTTATACTAGTGCGGTACCAACTAATTGGTAGTAAACAGTTAGGTGCGAACGTATGGTATGAGACGTACGTTAACGTCTATTGGGTTCCTATCCGAGAAGTTGAGACACATTCACGATGTTTACTAGTACTATAGACCACGAGCACTCAATTGGAGTCATCACGATGTTGTTGCGACTCCGATCATCATGATGTTATTAACTCGGGTCTTTATGACTGCGAGTCATTATGATATTATAGAATATAGTCATCACGATGTTCACGATGTTATGATATTACTTGACTTCAGTCATCACGATGTTGACAGTACCAAATATCAGTACTAGTCACGATGTAAGCACGTGCCGTTTTCCATAAAGTTTTAGATTTTTTTTTTATTTCACATTTTTATGGGGATGTTTATTATAGCCTTGAGTAAGATGAAGGCTTACATGTATTGATGGTTTTATGGTGATTTCTAATATGATGTTTTGAACTCTCATTGAGTTCTATTATGATGGATCCATGAGGTTTTAGACTGTTTTATGATGATTATTTATATAGTTTAAATCCTTGCCTATTTCACTTATATAACTATAGAACATGAACCATAGTTAGACAGCCAATTGAATTTCTTTATGAAACCATGATGAACCCATAGATGTCTCAACTTAGAGATGATTTTATCGTTCCGTTGGCAACAATGAAATGGTTCTACATTTTCTCTCATTACTGTTATCTTTGCTAATGATAAGTTCTAGCTAGCCTGACCTGTGTATTTATTACTCGGGTCAGACCGAGTTGCAGGTTAAGTATGGATTTAGCTCACTCCTTCTTGGATCTTTTAACTTGCTTTTGTCTAGACCACTTTTTTTTTCAGACTTGGACATTGTACCTATTATTTTGTGGGATGGTTGTGTACGTATATTTTGTAGTTCATGCTACTTATGTATGTTGTATTATGTATGATGTATGGAGATGTATATATACTCTGATCTGGGTTTGCTGTTCTGTGACTGTTTATATTTATTTGTATATTGCATTTATTCTGAAACGGTCGAAAACCACCATGGTATCGTATTAGTTAAGGACCAGATGTGTCGACCATATATAGGTAATGGAAAAAAAAAATCGACATATTTAGCTTTTAGCTAATGCATTAATATGAGGGTTGCACTTAACCAGCCTCATTCTCTGCATTAGTAGACATGATTACTTAGTAATTCTCTTTATTAATGTGGGTCTCGGGGTGGGGCGTCACATTGTGTGTATATTAACAGGTACAAATTCTTTTATATAAAAATCTGTTATTATATATATTATATTTTGTTCCGCGGCGATTGTGAGATTCTGTGTTGTTTCTATTTTTTTCTATCTTTCTTCTTCTTTTCCCCTAATAATCCGTCTTTTTGTACAATTTGAGTTCACATGTGCGGTTTATTGTCAGCTTAGACTGTATAGAAATGTGAGTCGTTATACTTCTGTTTGATTTCATAATCAGTCTATAGAATACTCTTAGTGAATCGTTATAAAATTATTCAAAACAATCACACGTACGCAACTCATTGGTATCCCAACGATCATGGGTGATTCATCGTTCATAGTATGAAAAGTGTATTGTACACCGTCCGTAGTATTTATTGACAAAATTAAATATGCGTGATTACGAAAATAAAGTAACTGCAATTTAGAGAATTCTTTTTTCGAAAGATTTCTACTTGCATTTATTTGAAGAATCACATATATCTCAATATATTTAACTGTAGTTTAATACATTTGGTGTCACACTTTTGGTGTCAACGAGAACTATCAAAAATGCAGTTAATATCAAAACTTAATATCACATACGCATCACATTTTACGTCCGCAGCATTTTTGCTTGCGCCATCTGCGAGGCCTTTAATCGTTGATTAAATTGATTTGATAATGACAATTCATTTTGACAATAGTAACTGAAGTTTGCTGTGTGTGAAATAGGTAGTGTAAGTTAATGAAGTGACACTTCTAATCATAGATAAACTTCGCTTTTTTTAGTGGGCTGCAGCAACACATCACCAATTTAAATTTACATGGGTAAGTAGGCCTAGCTGGATTTGATAAGTATTTTAATTGTTAACCCCACTACGCTTGGGCTTTATATAAATTGAACCCACGGGCATGTTTGATTTATGCAGGTGCTTGGGCTTTTAGGGTATTAAGCCTAAGTAAATAAAACATGATGAAATTTCAATTTTGTATTTAGCTTTTGCAGAACTTATACAAAAATTATTCCTTAATGCAATAAAAGTAAGAACCGCTTTCTGTGGTCACATAAAACAACGGCTCAAATGGTATTCCTTCAACTTCAACAGTCGCTCGCGATTAGCAATTGTAACACATAATTTTTAACATTCAAATTGGTAATGTAAAATAGGAAATAAAGAATGGGACTATAGCGTAACAGAACGGAACGACGTGTACAGGTCTAGGAAAAGAAACGGTGTAGGAAGACAGCGACACCGCACCCACCGATACCTACTTGCCCCCACTAATTAAGCTCCACCAGTCAATGGTCAAAATCACATTTATAGTCCTACTAATCACTCTCTTTCATCCACAAACCACGTTATACTTTGAAGTTAGAAATACTTACATGTGAAACCATAACCGACTTCTTGAATTCAACTGCTTTTTTTGCTATTTTATGTTAGGCTTTCTACTAACGAAAATACCAATTCAATAAAACAATAAATATGGATTTTTCATTTTATCGAAACATGTACGACATAAACTGTATTTTTAACAAAGATCGAATTGATAATTTTCGAATACGAATGTCGTCGTATTCGCATGCGTATTTTTTTTTTCTTCGAAAATCGAATATTTATGTGTTTTTCGAATACAGATATGACGGATTTTGGATTTTTTTTTTGAATATTCATTGATAGACTTGTTTTGTCTAATAATAAAAAATGAAGCTAATCTTTCACTATATCCGCTCTTCTTTATTGGTTAAGGATAGCATAACTATGAGTCTGTTTGGCTGTAAATAACGTGTTTTGAGTTTTGCGTTATCGACGTGTACTTCAAAAACGCGAGAGAGGAAGAAAGTTGTAAAAATTCTAATCCTTACAACAAAGAGCAAGAGAAGAGAAATCATACATTTTGTTATTATTTAAAAACGGAAAACGAAGAAAATCCTAATCGGTCGTTTTCGAACTTTACACATTTCTTTGAGTTTTTATATACATACATCATCAGAAATGTAAAATTCGCTTTTTAACCATATAGATCCTGAATGTTTAAATTTAAAGCTCTGTGTTGCATTGTACTTTAGATTTCAGTTTTTGTCGAAATGATAAAACATAAACATACATATATTTGGTAATGAATTTTGAAAATGCAAAACATATTCAAAATAAAGCTAAACGGACATTTAATTACTTGTTATTTTGTTTCATAAGCCTACAAATCTGAAATTAAATATAAATTTGGCTTCTTCCTAGCATTTGTCTCGTCCATGTCATTTTTTTATATGCTATTTAAATCAAATAAAGCTCAGTTGTTAGCAATCAAAGTTTCTTCCATAAACTGATTGGAAGAAGGTATGCTTGTCTAGCTAACACAGTTAGATTTTAAATCAGAATAATATCAAACAGAATGAATACAAGTGTTAAGCACAGACCCCGAAGTAGGAATAGCAAGTCAACTGCCAACAGTCTTTCAAAGAATATGAAGTCTAGTGACTACTCTTTATTTAAACGTACATCGATTCCCTGTATCATATTTAACTAAAAAAAAAAAATACGCTAGAACACTGCTTTCTAAATTTTGAAGCAATGTGTGGATGTAGGAAAATTATTATCAGCAATGTTAATTTATTTCGCAAAGCAGTCATCCATTCAGCATTTTAAATTTGGTCCCTGTAGATTTCGTCATTGCAGATTTGATGATTGCTTTAAATTTTGTTTGTTTATATTCACCCTGTGCATGTAGTTAATTTGAACGAATTAAGCTCCCATGTGTAATGGTTTTCAACCTTGGAAGAACATAAATCGTACATAGACAAATGGCCGATAGTGAAGTCCTTTTTTTTTTGATAGATGTTGCTCTATTTTTAAACAATAGCATCATGGAAACTTCCGCGTTTGCAAGTAAATAAAGACATTATAAGAAAATAAAATAAAATGGTATGCTGGATAAAGCATCATATTTATATGTTCATAACATGTGAAAGCTCCCATGTATTGCGGGTATGTAGCCGCACAATTAAGTTGTTTAATCACTATTTTAATCTGGACATGTTCTCTTCTTTAACAAGTTTGCATTGCGTTGTTTAATTGAATAATGTTTAACACATAAAATGCAGGTAAAACAAACATATTAAGAAGATATTGTAAATATATAACTGATGGTGACATGGTTGTTTACGAAGAAAGCAATGATAAAAAAATAAGTTGATAAAAAAAATAAAGACTAGAAAATGTCAAAATCAAATGCTGCATTATTAGTGATTTGAAAGATGGAAATGAAATGTTAGATATATCTCAATCGAATTTGATTGAATATGCCAACAACTACAAATAGCATGGTCCTATGCCTTACTTCTCCACTTGAATTCATATCTCTCGCTTTTTGGTGCAACTTGTTCGTTTATTATCCGATGATACGCTTAAATCGATACAAGCGAAGCGAAGCGACATGTACCCAGTTAAGCCAAACGTCCATTAACTCCCCTTGCATCCTACGTTTACATAGTTGGCACAATGATTTACCACATTGTTAAATGGATTTCTTTCATATAAAACATGAGAATAGCATAGGAGCTCCACCCAAAAAATAAAATAAATTGTTACGGGTACATCATCGAATAAAATTATTTATTATTTTTCGCTCGTTCGAAACAAAATTCGACACATCACATCGTAAAATGAATAAAAAGTTGATGATAGTTCACCGAAAGCCATATTCGACGTCATATGATCGAGAGGAAAAAAAAATCAAAATTCGAAAGAAAGTTGCCAAAATTTAAGGACAGTTAACGAAATTTTCTTTTTTATGTTAAAATGGGGTAAATTTGTTTCGTACACCCTTTAACCATTTGTTCGAAAATGACAAAATGGCTAACCTCTTACTAAACACAGATCACTTAATAGTGCATTTCATTTATAAGCCCATAAAGTACCTTTAATGTGTGCACTGATTGAATTTTTTTTTTTCATTTTTTCTAAATTATTTTTCCATTATTAGTACTCATAGTAGTTTTACTTAAATTGTATTCTTTGTTTTCAATAGGGTATGATTTTAGCTTATTTTGTTGAAAAGATAGTTTTACAAATATCATAAATTAAAGGGCAATTCATACATTTCTACAAGTAGAATAATGTTTACATATAAAATTTATTATGCCATTCAAATTTTTTTTTTGAACTTAACAACTATTTAAAAAACATTATTACAATAAAAATTTAAGATTATACACCCACACGGGTATATATATGTACTGTTACATTTTAATACAAAATTCAAATTTTGAAGTGAGTTCAAACTATATATTACATATCAGTTTTTCCAACAAATAAAAAATTAATTGATATTACGTGCAAAAGTTTGATTATTCGTTTTAGTATATTTTGTTCAAAGAACTTTTTATATACGCATCATCGCATGTGCCAAAGTCTAATTAATTAAAATAAATGATTTTATTAAAATTAGCTTCATGTTTTATTAAATAATTTTTAGTTAAAAAATTCAATAAACTTTCGAGGAAAATGAATGATCCTCACAAGGAGGAGAGAACTCATAAAAATTATATATGCACACACACAATATTATTTTTGATAACAAGAGTGATATTTAATTTTAAGTGGACCACTCATTTTCATGTCTTGAGAGAACGAATCCAAGATCTCTAGAATAATTATCACTTAAGCTAGTGGTCCTTAGCTAAATTAATATACTAATTTTTACTTATCGATAAACGATGACAAACTATGAAGTTAAGTTTATTAAAAAGAAAAATTATTGTTAATTCTGATGATTTTATTGCCTAATAAAAACGAGTGTTCCTCATTCGAGAAGAGTATTCATATAATTTTATTCTACACTTAAAATTAGTTGACAATAAGCCTGACATGAAACTTTACCCCATAAGCCCATACATTATAAAAAACACCTAACCTAACAACCGGATAATATAGCAATATATAGTAAGCATAAAATAATGCCTAAATAAACTAAAGTCCAAATATAAAAGGCAAATAGCCAAAACCATAAAACGATAAGCATCACAACATATCGGAAGTCGAAACCCAAAATCAGCAACATGGAAATAACATAATACCACATAGAGAGGGGCATACCCAAAAAATGGGCAAACACCTCCAAGTCGTATGATTTAGTTGATTATATATTGTTCTTAATGATTTGGATGATTTATGCAAATATATAAAATAGATGGACTAAACTGTAAAAGACACACAGATTTATAGTGGTTCGGCCAGAATGTGCTTACGTCCACTTTATATGTTATTCTCCTTTTCTGTTCAGATTACAAGTACAAAGCTTTGATTACAAGTATCTGAAAGTTGTTTGAAAGTTCTATCCGTGCTTGAGCTCTCAAACTTGTCTGCCATTGTTGTACCCCTGCCCCTCTATTTATAGAGTGAGGCTGGGGGTAGGGGTCTTGGATATATATAGCTGATGGTGGGCCTGAGCTGATGTAGTCTGGCCTGACAGTGTTGGTCTGGTATGCCTTGGTCTGGTTGTGAGTGGATGGAGTTTGGTTCGGTGGGACTTGGTCCGGTGGTGAGTGGTCCGGTAGTGGTTGGAGCGGTGAGGCCTTGGATCGGTGGAGGTTGATTCGGTGGAGGTTGGTCCGGTGAGGTTAGTCCGGTGGAGCTTGGTTCGGTGAGGTTGGTCCGGTGGAGCTTGGTCCGGTGAGGTTGGTCCGGTGGAGCAGGGGAAGTGTGTTTGAACTGGTAGTTGGTGGGAATGTGATTGGTTCGGCTATGCAGGGAATTGGGGTTGGTTCGGTAGCAGGTGGAAACATGCCCAACACTTGCCCCCCAAAGTAGGGCATATGCCTGTATATGGCGTGCTTTGTTTTAAGTCATTCATCCTGAGCGCTCTTATCCGGTCTCTAATGCCGAACCAATTGGTCCGGTCGTTGATATTTGCTTATAAGTATGGGCCCTATGCTTCCTTCATTCCTTACCTTTTGAAATAGCCGGACCAAACTCTCGACTGCCGAATTGATTATAGTGCCGAATCAGTTCCGTTTGCCGAACCATTTGAAGTGTCGAATCAGGTGAGACATTCTCTTGCCGAATGGCTTTTTTGACTTTGATTTACCGAATGAGGTCGGGAACCTTAAGTACCGAATGAACCCGATGATTTTGATTTACCGAATGAGTTCGGGGACCTCAAGTACCGAATGAACTTGACGACTTTGATTTACCGAATGAGCTCGGGGACCTCAAGTACCGAATGAACTTGCCGAATGATCTTGGGGAGTATAATGCCGAATGACCTTTTTGGCCTTAAACTACCGAATGTTCTTTTATGTTTTGAATTATGAGTGAAATTCCAGGCTACATACACTTGCATGTTTATATCTTTTGGTCTAACGACGTTCTTTTTTGTGTTTGCAGATAAATGTCTCATAAAGTGGAAACTCGATCAGAGAAGAGGAAATCTATGGACAGAAGAGAGTCTGCCATTGTGCCTCCAGCCCAGCAAGGACCGGGACGACAGGGACCCACCCCGAGATCACTAGTGGATGGATATGGCCCTCAGGAGCTCTTGAACTCTCCTCCCGATTGCTTTCCTAGCTCCCTCAAAGAGGAGCAGCTTGATGTTATATATCGTTCTTTCGGGATTGATAGAGCACACATGGTGCTGCCAGGGAATGGAGTTATGCCGTATGACCCTCCTGAAGGGTATTTTGCTTACAGCAGGTACCATTGTATGTGTGGGGCCATTCCCCCGATTAATGCTTGGATAGTCAGCTTCATCACCTACCTAAAGGTGGCCCCTTTCCAGCTTCAACCCAACTCTTACGCTATCTTGGTGAGCCTATTCATCATTTTCCAGAGAAAATACGGGCGTCCCCCTTCCAACCGGGAGATCCGATATTTGTACAACTTGAGAGGCTACAAGAAGGGGTCTCCACACATCAGCTTGGAATCGGCCGTGTCCTTCAAGCCGGTCCTGGACTTATATCGAAGTTCAACATGTTCAAGAAAGAATGGTTTTTTGTCAAGGATGACTCTGTTTCTATCCGTCGCTTCACCTCCGGCTGTAAGTTGAAGCTTATTTATAACTTCCGTTCTGATTGCAATGCTTCTTCTTATGTGTTTTTACTTCTTGCTAACGACAGGTGGCTTTGCGATCGTGGAGAACGATCGCCTGGTTCAGATGGCTGCGGAAATAGAAGCCATTTCGGGAAGAGAGAGGTCAGCTTCTTACCTGATCAGGAATGCTACTCTTCTGCAGCACAACTTGATTCTACCACGTCAGTCTGTGGTTAAGCAGAGAGACACAGCTGAGGAGAGGGCTGCTAAAGCTAAAGGAGGGGCCACGACAAAGAGCAGCAAGAGGAAACCCTTCTCGATACCTCCAGTCGCCGGGAGGAAGAAGCTCAAGAAATCCGATGGACCTCCCCTAGCACATGTCCAGATGTTCCGGAGGAGGAAAATGTAGAGGAGGAAAGAGGCAAGGAGGAGAGCGGAGGTGATGGAGAAGGTGATGGTGGTGATGGTGGCGAAGGACAGAGCGGTGATGGCGCCGGGGCTTTGTCTTCTGGGCAAGCAAGGGAGATCCAAGAGTGGACAGATGATGCTTTCCACCAGGCTTTTGAGGGGTTGGAGGAAGGATCGGCCTTGGTGGAGAAGCCAAAGAAAACTGATAAGGCCGGGACTGGTGCCGGTCCATCTTCCGAGAGCATTTCAGCTAGGGAAACTCCGGCGATTCAAGGTGAATTTTTGACTCCTCTTTTAACTTTACATGTTTCTTGGATTATAGTCCCATGCATGCTTGTAACACTTGGTCTTTATCCCAGGAACGGGTAAGGCGGCCAAGACATCAGACATTCGGCACCGCCTCGAACAATTCAAACTCCTCAAAGCTTCCGCTAAACCAAAGCCTCCGACCAACCGTTCCGGGGACGTAGTCGGCTACCGTCCTCTTCTCGGAGTTATTGAAGAGGATATTCAAAATAAAAAGAGGAGGCGCTCCTTATTCGAACCTTCACCTGGTCCTCAGCCCCCAACCCAGCCTATCCATGATATCACGGGGGAGGATACTGAGTTCATACCCTCTCCGCATACGTCTGAGAATCCAACCATTACTCAGATTGATCGTCCCAGCTTGGCTCGTAATCCCTTTGCGGGTCATCCCGATCTGGATCCGTTCTCATGATATTTCCTTTGACGAGGTTACCGGTGAGCACCTTCTCCCTCGCAATCCTATGGTAAGGGTGCTTGATGAGGCCAAGTCTCTGGACTTTGATTTGCTTACTACTCGGATTGCAACCATGGGGGATGAAGCTAAGGCAAATATCGACCGGGTTGCTGAGGAGACTAGGAAGTTGATGGGGCATCATGCCCGATTGGTCAAGGCCGAGGAGGAAATTGGGAGCGCCAACATAAGATTGCGGTTAGTGGTTGCCGACCAGGCCAAGCAACTCGCCGATCAGGCCATTCAGATCTCTGAGCACGAGGCTGCCTCCAGACGGCTAAAGAAAACCATGGAAGAGGCTAGCAGAGCCGAGCTGCGGAAAATGGAGGCCATTTGCAAGGAACGGATCGATATGGCCATTGCAACGGTGGACGAGGTTCGTAAAGCGGATCTCGAGCGGGTAGAGGAGTTATCTGGGAAGCTTGAAGCCGCGGAGCTTGCTCAAGCCAAGCTGAAGGAGGAGATGGAGGCGATGAGGAAATCCCTTCAGGCTGACCGCTCGCGATACCGATCGGAGAGGGATGCTGCCATTGCAAAGCTGTTGGCTTCTAAAGTCCGAATGAGGGAGTTTGAGGAAAACGAGTGGATGATGGATGAGATGCTCTAGGATATGTATTTCCGTACTTGGAAGCAGGGCAACTTATCCTGGATGGATGATTATCCCCGGATCATGGCCAGGATTTATCTCCGGGCTCGGGAGGAGGCCAAGGCTGATGTGGATAAGGAGGGTGGTATGGCCTTCAGGATGGATGTGGTTACGGCCCAGTTCACTAAGGAGGAGAAAGTGGTGGTGAAGGAGGGCATGCGACTTCTCGCTGCCGAGGAGGTAGGTGTGCAGTTGGGAGATGATGATCAAGGAACAGATGCTGGTAAGTCTTCCCTTTTAGCCTTTTTCATAGCTTGGTTGCTTATTGTTCATTCAATGAATTCTTCTCCTGAATTGGACGGCGGGACCTCTGAAGCGCCAACTACCTCTGGTCAGCATGCTGGGAGCTCTGATCCAGCGGTTAAGTAGACCTCGGAGGGCCAGCAGGATAGAAGTGAGGCCCCGATGCAGTCGGCTCCTTGGCTTGATCTGGACATTTTTCAGCTTATTTGACATTGCTGTCTATGTTAGTCTTAAAACATTAATGTAATTTTCGGGCTGTAATTATGTAACGAACAACTTGATCTTTGGTATGTAACTTTATAACATAAGCTGATTTTGTCGTGTTTGAATGCTGTCGTTATTTTGATGTGTTGCATAAAATATAGCTGCGCATGTGTTAGTGATTCAATTGTGTTTGACGCTAAGTTTTTGCTTAAAATATAATTTCATGTCTGCAATGTTAGTGTGATGTGCGTAGAAATTATAGTTACATATTTATATACAAGAGAAGAAAGTACCGCCCTTCAAGTTTTTGCTGTAGACGGTAGCTTTGAATGCCTTGTGTAATCGAATATGGAATGCGGCTGAATGACCTGTCATCCATCTGTGAGTTCTTATTCCCATTAGCGAGTGTCTCCTATTTTGTGTCCTGTACTTTAGTGATCGTTATAGAGGATAGGAGGAAAGTTTTTATAAATAAAATGAAAATATAAGAAATAGTAAAACTTTCAATCACGGAAGGCCTTCGATGTGCTTAAGTTCGTGGCAAACGGGTTTTGTAGTCACTTTCCCTAGCTGTGGGTCTTGGAGACATTTGTCACCCATCTTACGCCTCCGCGGGGAGTTTTCTTTTATACCACAGCCGTTCTTAAGACACATCGGAGCCGAGATCGCGCACAGTAACTACCCGGGCCATTATGGCCCGTAATCGTGGGTATTATTCGATTTACCGTGGCCGGCTAGCGCGGGTGCCGATCGTCAACTTTGAACTGCCCTTGGCTGGCCACACCTTATGTTGGGGCTTATAATTGGTGCACGGTTGCCGGCGAGCCGAACGCCGTAATGAGCTGCCTCGGCTATAGTCGGCCTTCTCGGTGGCTTATAATCGGCTCATTACAGTTGGCTTTGAGGGCCGTCGCGAGCAATGAGTTAACCCACAACAGAGGGATGCTGGAGAAAAAGTGTCTCATTGGCGAGGGCATAGATTCGTATAGTATCTGTTAGGTCTTGTCCAGGTGAGGTTGTGCCGTGAAGTGTTCAGAATCGAAATACCGTTACACAGGATTTTTTTCAACAGAGAAGGATAAAGCTTAACAAGCAGCCAAGATATAAAGGAACAAGTTAAAAAGAGACAAGATTTTTAAAGTGGTTCGGCATTTCATGCCTACGTCCAATGATTCTCTTTGTTAATTCACTTCATATGGGAAATACAAGTTAAGAAAAGTATTGACGAAGGTGTTGGTTGTTCCATGCCCTCTGGAACACCTCTCCGTCCACTGTTGACAAAATATAAGCTCCGTTGTGGAGATCTTTATGAATTACATAGGGTCCGTCCCAGATTGGATCTAGTGCTCCGGGGCCCGGGAAGATCTGCTTGAGGATAAGATCTCCTTCTTGTAAGCTGCAGTGCTTGACTTTGGAGTTGTATCATGCTGCCACTTTTTGCTTGTGAGCTGCCGCTTTAAGTGCTGCATCATTTCTTCTTTCTTCGATTAGATCCAAAGACATGTGGAGGAGTTCTTCATTCCCTTCTGGATTGTAGTGGATCCTACGGTGGGATGGCACTACAGTTTCAACTGGGAGCATGGCCTCCGATCCTATGCCAAAGAGAAAGGAGTATGCCCTGTTGATGTTCTGAAAGACGTACGGTAGGCCCAAAGTGCCGTAGGAAGTTCATCCATCCAAGCGCCTTTTGACTTTTCAAGCTTCTTCTTGATTATAGTTTTAAGAATTTTTTTGACAGCTTCGACTTGCCCATTTGCCTGGGGATAAGCCACAGATGAGAAGCTTTTATGAATTTCGTGCTCTCGGCACTAGTCGGCGAACTCCTCGCTGTCAAACTGAAGTCCATTGTCCGATATGATTTTGAGTGGAACCCCGTACCTGCATAGAACATTTTTGATCAAGAAGTTAATAACTTTTGCCGAAGATATTTTATTTAAAGGTTCCGCTTCCACCCATTTGGTGAAATAGTCGACTGCCACTATAGCATATTTGGCTCCGCCTCGGCCCATCGACAGTTCGCCAATCAAGTCAATTCCCTATACTGCAAAGGGCCAAGGGCCGATCATTTGAGAAATCTCATTCGTTGGTAGTCGAGGAATCTTAGCAAATTTCTGACATCTGTCACATCTTTTGACAAAGTCTAAGGCGTCTTTGTTTAAAGTGGGCCAATAATACCCATATCGGACTATCTTCTTTGCTAGAGTCTGCCCTCCAGTGTGATCTCCGCAACTTTCTTGATGGATGTTGTATAAGACTTCCTTGGCTTCCCTTCCAGCGACACACCTTAATAAGGAGTTAGAGAAGCCGCGCCGATAGAGGATGCCTTCTTGTATTGTGTAGCGGGAAGCTTTCCTCAAGATTTTCATAACTTCGTTACGCCCGTCGGGCAGTATGCCATCTTGTAAGTATTTTCGGATAGGAGTCATCCATGTTTCTTCTTCGATTGCAGCTATCAGATCCTCTTGTTCGAAACTTGGGGCTAGTTGTTTTGAGATGGCTACGGTTCCAGAAATAGTGCTGTTCTTCATGCTAGCTTGCTTTGCCAGTTCGTCAGCCTCTCGGTTCTCCTCTTGAGGAATGTGTCTGATTAAATAGTGGTCCAATTGATCGAGTAGTAGCTTGGTTTTCTTTAGATATGCTGTGAGTCATTCTCCTCGAGTCTCGAATTCCCCCAGTATTTGATTTACAATAAGTTGAGAATCACTATGGAGACATAAAGAACCGAGTCCAATCTCTAGGGCAAGTTCTAATCCGGCTATCACTGCTTCGTATTCTGCATCGTTGTTGGTGGCAGTGAATTCCAACCTTAGAGCATAGTGTGGCTTCCTTCCCCTGAGAGTGATTATTACAATACCTGCCCCCGAGCCTTTTTTTGTTTGATGCTCCATCTACAAAGAGATTCCACTTGATGTCTTCTGCTATTTCAGATGGCTCCTTACCTTCGTTGGTGGTGAATTCGGCAATGAAGTCAGCCATGGCTTGTCCCTTGATGGCGGTGCGAGGATGGTAGGTGATATCATATTGACTTAGCTCAATGCACCATTTAAACAGTCGCCCGGAGGTGTCGGGACGATGGAGTACCTGCCTTAGCGGTTGATCGGTTAGAACTCTGATGGAATGGGATTGGAAATAGTGTCGCAATTTCCGTGATGTGATCAGTAAACAATATGCTAATTTCTCAAGTTTAGGATATCTGGCTTCTGCCCCCGTGAACCTCTTGCTTACAAAGGATACTGGCCGATGCGCGTGGTTGTCTTCTTTTACCAAAGCGGCGCTTAGAGCATGAGATGACACAGCAAGGTATATGTATAGCTCTTCGCCTTCATTTGGAGTTGAGAGTACCGGTGGCCTCTGGAGGTGTTCGATTAGGTTGTGGAAGGCTGTTACGCATTCGTTAGTCCATTCGAACTTTCCCTTGTCTTTCTTCATAGCTTCGAAGAACGGGACACACTTGTCAGTTTCTTTAGAGATGAATCTGCTTAGGGCGGCCACTTTCCCATTTAGGCTTTGCATTTCTCTTCGAGTGGAAGGTATCCTGGTTTCTTTCAAAGCCCGGACTTGTTCAGGGTTCGCTTCAATTCCTCTGGCATGGACGATGAATCCTAAGAACTTTCCCGACAATACTCCGAAGGAGCACTTTAGAGGATTCAGCTTCATTCCATATCGACGAAGTACTTTAAACATCTCGTCCAGGTGGCTTATGTGATCGTTGGCTTTTCTTGACTTTACTAGCATGTCGTCCACATAAACTTCCATGGTTCGTCCTATTAGTTCCGCAAACATCTTGTTGACGAAGCGCTGATAAGTAGCTCCGGCATTTTTAAGTCCAAAAGGCATTACTCTATAGCAGTACAATCCCCGGTCAGTGATGAAACTAGTGTGGTCTTGATCGGGGGCGTGCATAGGAATTTGGTTATATCCTGAGTATGCGTCCATAAAAGATAAGAGTTCGTGCCCGGCTGTGCTGTCTACAAGCTGATCGATTTGGGGGAGTGGGAAGCAATCCTTCGGGCAAGCGTCATTCAAGTTGGAGAAGTCAATACACGTTCGCCACTTCCCATTAGCCTTCTTTACTAGTACCGGGTTGGCGATCCACTCTGGATAGATGGCTTCTCGGATGAAGTTATTGGCAAGTAGGTTCTTTACTTCTTCATCGAGGGCTGCTGATCGTTCTGCCCCCATGCTTCTCTTTTTCTGTTTTACCGGCACCTTGGTAGGATCAATGTTCAGTACGTGGCATGCTACATCTGGGGAGATTCCAGTCATGTCAGCGTGCGTCCATGCAAATACATCCAAGTTGTGGCGGAGAAAATCAATGAGTTGATTCTTCAATTCTTCCTTTAGTTGAGATCCGATTTTCAATAGTCTACTCGAGTCGTGTTTGTCTACAGATACAAACTCTATAGTCTCTGCGGGCTCGGCAGTAGCCTCCTCCTCCCCGTTCCTGGGGTCTAATTAGTTGAAAGGATCACTGGTATACCGAAGAGGAGGGGCTTTCTTTAATTGCTATGCTTATAGGTTTTTTGTGCAGAGAGTAGTCTCTGCATTCTTCACTTTATCCTTTCTGCGGTTATTGCGTAGTTCAGTTACATAGCAGTCTCGAGCAACGTCTTGATCTCCCTCTACCTTCCCTATTCCATTGTCTATTGGAAATTTCATCTTCAGGCACCATGGGGCCAAGACAATTTGGAAGTCAGACAAGGCCGGTCTTCCTAAAAAGGCGTTGTAGGCCGAGTGGTTTTCTATCAGCACAAATGTTTGTTTCCGCACAACGGAGCGGGGATGACTTCCTATTTCGACAACGAGGTCCAGTTGCCCGAGGGGCATCTTCGCATTCCCCGTGAAACCGTGTAGTGGTTTGTTGCAGGGAGACACATCTTTCATTGACAACTTCATTTTGTCGAAAGCATGCTTAAATAGGATATTTACTGAGCTGCCAGTGTCTACTAGAATTCAGAAAACTTTGGCTGGACCGAACCAGGCAGAGATGACCATAGGATCCATGTGAGGGTACTGCCTTCCCTCTAGATCACGCCTACTGAATGTGATGTCATCATTCTCTTTTCGTTTCGGGTGGCGTTCTTCCATAACAGAATTAACGTAGCCTTCATCGTTTCTAAGTGACTTACCGTATCTTTCCATCTCTGCCCAGCTTCCGTCGGCGATGTGTGGTCCTCCTTATATGGTAAGGACCACTATCTTCTCTTGACTAGAGCCGCTGGTGTTGCGATTTCCTCCGCCTACTTCTGGGAGGGGTAGCCCTGGGTTCTCATTGGCAGGAGTTGAAGTCCTATTCTGACCTTTCACATAGCGCTCCAGTCTCTTCCTTCTGATGTGTTCTTCAATCAAGTCCCGGAGATGATGGCATTCATTGGTGTCATGCCCATGAGATTCGTGGAAGCGGCAGAACTTTCCAGACTTAATTGCATTATCTGATTCCTTCTTGTGCGGGGGACGCTTGTATCTAACTTCGTCTTGGGTGGCCAAGAAGATGTTTTCGATTGTTTCATTCAAAGGAGTGTAAGAGTCAAATTTCGGTCCTGGCCTATATAAACTCTTTTCTTCCTTCTTGCCCTCAGCACTATCTCTGGAGTCATTTCTTCGAACGTCCTTTGCTACTGCGGGTGTGTTGTCATGAGCTACCTTGGTTTGTTGCCCTGTCTGCCTTTCAATGGCAGCGTCTTCAAGTCTCTTATATTTTCCGGCTTCATGGAAGAAATCGGGTAAGGTAGCTGGATTTTCTTTCGTTAATCTCCTAGCAAATTTAGTATCCGGATGCACACCACTGCAGAGGGCCATTAGGATAAGTTTCTCATCGGCATCTTGGACTGCGGCCGCTGCGGCATTGAATCGGGTTAGATATTGTTGCACTGTTTCTCCGGGCTTTTGTTTGATATTGGATAAGGAATAAGCGTCCTTGGGTTGTTCCACATGAATGCGGAATTGGCTGATGAACTTTTCTTTCAACATTTCCCATGAGCTGATGGACCCTTGGGGTAGATGGAAGAACCAGGAGGTAGCTAGATCGGCCAAGAAGAGTGGAAAGAATTTACACAATACTCCTTCTGTCGCTCCGCTCATGAGCATATGCTGTGTGTATCTCTGTAAGTGTACGACGGGGTCAGAGGTTCCCTTGTAAGGCTCCATTGTTGGCATTTTCCATTCTCGGGGGGTGATGACAATCTCGATATTGCGGGTGAAGGGGCTGGTTACCCTAGCGCCTATCCCTCGATCTTTTTGATCCTGTCAGACGCACTCTCTGAACAATCGTGCCATCCTTTCATTAGAATTTGGAGCAGATAGAAATGAGTTTGGTTCTTCTCTACGGGATTGACTCCATCCAGATGACCTGTAGGGATGGTACCGTTTATTACTTCTAACATTTTCCGGTGGCTGTCTTCGGTCTTCTGGGAGCATGCTGGGGTCAGCCACAGTTGGCCCTTGCCTCGACCTTCCCCTGCTGTGCTCTGTTCTAAGCATTCCCTCGGGTCCAATTTTGGGTTGGACTCCAGCTCGGCCTTGTCCATTGGTGTTCTCATGGTTAGGTAGCATGACAGGCTCAGCCATATCCGACCCCTGCCTGGTACCTCCCCCGTTGGGTTCGGTTCCAAGCGTTTCCTCGGGGCGGAATTCGGGCTGAGTCTCGGCTCGGCTCCTACCATTGCTGTTTCTGTTGTTAGCCTCTTCGAAGAAGAAAGATCTTTGTCGCCTCCTAGACCTTCCAGACTGGGACTCGCCCCATGATTCGGTGTTGCGGTTGGATTCTTCAGCATCCCTTAAGCGTGACATGAGTTGGTCCACCAAGGCTTCTTGTTGAGATGTGAAGCGGTTAGTTACTTCAGCCACAACCCTGTCCAGATCTGCCCTAGTAATTGGTTGTTCCGTAGCAGGGGCTATCGGATTTGCCTGATTTCTATTTGCTGTTGGGACAGGACGATTCTCTTGATCTCTGATCACTGGATCTGGGATACTGCTAGTTGCGATGTTCTTTCCTTTGCTAGCATCTTTCCTCTCCTGGGAGGCATGTTTTCCAAGCAATGAGCGATACTGTTGGGAAGAAGGTTGAGTGGGAGAAGCTGAAACTTCTAGCTCGAGTTCTCAGTGAAAGAACCAAAAATGTTTGCACAAAAAATAGGCAAACACCTCCAAGTCGTATGATTTAGTTGATTATATGTTGTTCTTAATGATTTGGGTGATTTATGCAGATATATAAAATAGATGGACTAAACTGTAAAAGACACACAGATTTATAGTGGTTCGGCCAGAATGTGCCTACGTCCACTTTATATGTTATTCTCCTTTTCTGTTCAGATTACAGGTACAAAGCTTTGATTACAAGTATATGAAAGGTTTTTGAAAGTTCTATCCATGCTTGAGCTCTCAAACTTGTCTTCCATTATTGTACCCCTGCCCCTCTATTTATAGAGTGAGGCTGGGGGTAGGGGTCTTGGATGTATATAGTTGCTGGTGGGCCAGGGCTGATGTAGTCTGGCCTGATGATGCAGCACGACCTATGGAAGGCTTAGGTCGAGCACAGGTTAAGCTAGGTCAGTTCCGACCTAAGGAGAAAGAGCTACGAGCCAGTGAAGCCGAGTTACGAGTTAGGGAAGCTTTAAGTCGGCTACGGGTTAGGCGCTTGGATCGGGCCCGACCTAGCAAACCACAGGGGAAGAAGTTACGACTGAACCATTCGAGCTTGATGAGTCGTACACGACTCAACGATTCACTTATAAGTCGTTTCCGACCTAAGGAATCATGTGTAGAAAGGGTGCGAGTTAATGAAGAAGGGTAAGCCGCGTGGATGTTGAGTCGGCAAGGAGTTAAGTCGTGTTTCTTTGAGTCGTAGGTCGGCATGATGTTGGGTCGGTAACAGTTTGAATCGGTCATGTATGTAATATGTGAGTCGGTAATATACATAAGTCGGTCGCATTGAGTCGGATGAGTTGTTGTATGTAGGTCGTACTTGTTAAGTCGGTCAGGGTTTGAGTCGTTACATTGGGCTGTATGTAAATAAGTTGAGTCGTATTGTTGTGTATAAGTCGGCAACAACTTATGATGAGTCGGGGGGGGGGGGGGGGGTTTCATGAGTCGCATACGACTTAAGAGTGGCGTGAGTTGTAAATGCTATAAATAGCCGTATGTGAGTCATTTGTGAGGGGTTGATTTTTGAAATAAAATTTCTTGTTGATTGCTTTGTGCTTTCTTCTCCAATTGGTAGTTGAGTGTAATCTCCTATCTCCACTTACGTCATTCGAGTGCGCTCGAATCCACGTTTGTTGAAGCCGATTCACGGAATCTAGTGCGCTAGATCAACGTGCGAAGAATCGTAGATCTTTGAACACGGTATAGTGCGCTATCAACGTGTTTGAGATAGCTAGAGTTCGGTATCTTTGGATCAACGAACTTGGGCATTTTGGTATCTTCAACTCACCGATTGTTACATTTCATTGATTGAAGTTTTGTTCGAATTATCCGCTGCGTCATTTATTGGTATCAGAGCCAGGTTAGCCAACCATAGCTAAGTTGATTCTTGGAGCCAAGTTTTTAAAGTTTTTGAAGTTTTTGACGTTTGAAGGAGTTCATTGTGTTCTTGTTGAATTTGTAACAACATTAGAGTGTTTGATTCATTTCATTTTGGATCGAGGAGTTGGGTATTGTTTGGATTTTGTCTTGGAGTTTTGCGCGCCAAGATTTGAAGTGTGGAGCCGTGTAGAAGCCATTGCCGATCTAAGTAGAGGCCGAGACAAGATTAAGCCGTGCATTGTTGAGCCGTGACTTATTGCATTGTTGAAGCTTTAAATTTTGTGTTCGAATTGTTGAAGTTTGAGAAGTTTTTCAATCATGCCACCAAGGAGAGCTCATCGTCATCAAAACGTTGAAGCTTTGTATCGTAGAGAAGAAGCCGAGCTTATGGAACAACGTATTAATGAGAAGTTTGATGAAGGCATTGGTAAATTGGAAAAATTGATGAATGATTTGAATCAAAGGAGGAGATCACCAAACTCGAACCATGGAGGAAACCGAGTTTCGCCATCGGTTACGGAAGCGAGGAGGGTATCACCACAATCATGTAGAGATAGAAGAGAAACATCAATTTCGTCACGAAGAGATCATCATGACTATGCACATGAAGAGGGAAGAAGTCAACGTGAATTTGAACATGAAGCATGTAGAGATGAAGAGAGACATAGTCAAAGAAGCATGCATGAGCGAAGGGATGATAATGGTCGAGATCGATGTAGACGTACTTTTGATTTTGTTGAAGAAGGTGATAGAGCTAGTATTCATTATCGAGATCGAGACCAAGTTCGAAATTCTTATCGGGATGTTGAAGATGATCGTCGATGGGAATCGGGTATGAAGATGGAGATTCCGGAATTTAAAGGCGGGATGGTTGCTGAAGAGTTCTTAGATTGGTTGTCTAATGTGGAGGAAATCTTTGATTTCAAGGAAGTCCCGGAGAATCGAAGGGTGAAGTTGGTTGCTACTAGGTTGAGGGGGAGGGCTTTGGCGTGGTGGCAGCAAACTAAACTTACTAGGGAGAGAATGGGAAAGTCAAAGATAGAATCATGGGATAAGATGAAGAAATTGATGAGATCTACTTTCTTACCTTATAATTACCAATCACTTATGTATCAGAGGTTGCAGAATCTGAGGCAAGGGACAAAGTCTGTTAGTGATTATGCTGATGAATTTTACCAACTCATTGCCAGGAATGATATTATGGAAACGGAAGAACAGCTAACTGCTAGATTCATTGGGGGATTGAGAATGCAGATCCAGGATATGGTTAATATGTTCGATCCTAGATCAGTTGCAGAGGCACATCAGAAAGCGTCAGCTTGGGAGAAACAAGGAAGACGTGGAGGTGGTGTGTTTACTAATTCCAATAATCAAGCAAGGGGTGTTGGTGGAAGTTCTAATGTTCCTAAACCTGTTTCAAAGCCAGTGGTGAAGGAGGCTGAGAAGGCGAAGGTTAGCAATGTTTTCAAATGTTATAATTGTCAGGAGTTGGGTCATAAGAGTAATGAATGTCCGAAGCCGAAGAAGAGAACCATGGTTGCAGAAGTTGAGGAGGATGATGGTGAGGAGGCAGAATGTTCAAATATACCTTATGTTGAGGAGGAAGAAGAATTGTTTGGAGACGAAGGTTGTAATCTTATGATGAGGAGGTCATGTCTTACACCAAAGCAAGAGGAGGATTGTAGTTGGTTGAGAAGCAATATTTTTCAGTCAACATGCACTATTCTGGGGAAAGTTTGCAAGTTCGTCATTGATGCTGGAAGTTGTGATAATATTATTTCTACAGAAGCAGTAAGGAAGTTGAACTTGAAAACTGAGAAACATCCTAAACCGTACAAGCTAGCATGGTTAAGGAAGGGTGGTGAAGTGAAAGTGTGTCGAAGAGCTTGTGTTAATTTTTCTATTGGGAAGAAGTACAAAGATGAAATTTGGTGTGACGTTGTAGACATGGATGTGTGTCATCTGTTGTTGGGCAGACCATGGCAGTTTGATAGAGCAGTTCAACATGACGGTCGTGCCAATAGTTACAGTTTCATGTTCGAGGGTACTAAAATCACTTTGGTTCCTAAGAAGCAACAGCAGAAGGAGAGCAAGCTGGAGGAAATTGAGGAATTGAAAACTCTGTTGACTTTGAAAGAGTTTGTTAAGGAAGTTGAAGAGGAGCCTGAAGTATTTTTGTTGATTGGGAGAGAGAGTAGTGAAGAAGTTGAAATTCCAGAAGCAGCAAAGCCAATTTTGAAAGAATTCGAAGATGTCTTTCCAGAGGAGTTGCCTAAGGAGTTACCACCACTTAGAGACATTCAACATCAGATTGATCTTGTTCCGGGAGCAGTGTTACCACATCGACCACATTACCGAATGAGTCCAAAGGAACATGAAGAGTTACGAAGGCAGGTGGAAGAGTTGTTGGAACAGGGACGTGTTCAGGAAAGCTTGAGTCCTTGTGCCGTGCCAGCATTATTAGTACCAAAGAAGAACGGGACATGGAGAATGTGTACAGATAGTCGAGCTTTGAACAAGATTACTGTTCGTTATAGATTTCCTATGCCAAGGTTGGATGACTTACTGGATCAGTTGAGTGGGGCAACTATATTTTCGAAGATTGATTTGAAGAGTGGTTATCATCAAATTCGAATCAGACCTGGAGACGAATGGAAGACAGCTTTCAAGACGAGAGAGGGGTTATACGAATGGTTGGTTATGCCATTTGGTTTGTCGAATGCACCTAGTACATTCATGCGGGTGATGAATCAAATCTTTAGACCATTCATTGGGAAGTTCGTTGTGGTTTATTTCGATGATATTCTGATTTACAGCAGGAGTATGAAGGAGCATGTTCTACATTTGAGGGAAGTATTGATCATTCTTCGTAAGGAACAATTTTATGCTGCAACGAAGAAATGTGTGTTTATGACGCATACGGTTTTATTTCTTGGGTATGTTGTTTCAGGAGAAGGTATTCAAGTTGACCAAAGTAAAGTTGAAGCAGTCAGGAGTTGGCCACAGCCAAAGACAATTACAGAAGTGAGAAGTTTTCATGGGCTAGCATCATTCTACCGAAGATTCATTCCACACTTCAGTAGCGTGATGGCTCCAGTTACTGATTGCATGAAAGGGAAACAATTTGTATGGTCAGAAGAAGCGGGGGTTGCTTTTGAAAAGATCAAGGAATTGTTGACGTCTGCACCAATTCTTGTTCTACCTAATTTTCAGTTATTGTTTGAATTGCATACTGATGCTTCGAAGGTTGGTATTGGAGGAGTTCTGAGTCAGAATGGGAAGCCAGTTGCTTATTTCAGTGAAAAGTTGTCAGGGGCGAAGATGAGATACAACACATATGACGTTGAATTTTATGCTGTTGTACAAGCTGTTAAGCATTGGAGACATTATCTATTTCAGAAGGAATTTGTTCTTTACACTGATCATGAAGCTTTGAAGCATTTACAGGGGCAGGATAAGATTTCAGCAAGACATGCATCATGGATTGCTTATTTACAGCAGTTTACTTTTGTCGTTAAACACAAATCAGGGGTGACAAATCGGGTAGCTGATGCTTTGAGTAGGAGGAGTCATTTATTAACGACAATGAAGGTTGAAGTGACGGGGTTTGAAATGTTGCCAGGAATGATTGAAGAAGACCCTTACTTTATGAAATATGTTGAAAAAGTGAAGGATGGGAGTACCGATGAATTTATGTTGGTTGAGGGTTTTCTGTTTAAGGGAAATCGTTTGTGTATTCCAGACTGTAGCTTGAGGTTGAAAATTGTCAAAGAGTTACACGAGGAAGGGCATGTGGGCCGTGATCGAACTTTGAAATTGATTTCACAGTCTTACTTTTGGCCGTCGATGAGAAAAGAGGTTGAAAGGTTTGTGGAGAGATGTCATATTTGCCAGGTTTCTAAAGGAACAGCAACGAATGCAGGGTTGTATATGCCATTACCAGTACCGTCTAAGCCATGGGTTGATATTAGCATGGATTTCGTTTTGGGTTTGCCTAGAACTCAAAGGGGAAATGATTCGATATTTGTTGTGGTGGACAGGTTTTCGAAGATGGCACATTTTGTTGCTTGCAAGAAGACAGCGGATGCAGTTCGAGTAGCACAGTTATTTTTCAAAGAGATTTATCGACTTCATGGTTTACCAGAGTCTATTGTGTCGGATAGAGATACTCGTTTTCTGAGTCACTTTTGGTTGAGTTTGTGGAAGATGGTGGGAACGAAACTGAAATTTAGCAGCGCTTATCATCCACAAACAGACGGACAGACGGAAGTTGTTAACAGGTCATTGGGAAATTTGTTGCGATGCCTTGTACAGGATAATTTGAAAAGTTGGGACATGAAGTTATGCCAAGCTGAATTTGCACATAATCATGCAATAAATCGTAGCACGGGATTCAGTCCGTTTCAGATTGTTTATTCAAATTTACCCAGGGGACCGTTGGATTTGGCAGTAGTACCACAGTCGAAGGGGACAGTTAAACGGGCTGTTGATTTTGTTGATGAGCTGACTGAATGTCATAAATTCGTTCAGGAACGATTGGAGAAATCGAATGAGAAGTATAAGAAGTCTGCAGATTTGAAGCGACGAAATGTTGAATTTAACGAAGGCGATTTGGTTTATGCAGTGTTGACAAAAGACCGTTTTCCAGTGGGAACATACAATAAATTGAAAGCACGGAAAATTGGTCCAGTTGAAGTTTTGAAGAAAATCAATGAGAATGCTTATCGATTAAAGTTACCAGATGATGTTTATACTTCTGATGTTTTTAACGTCAAACATTTAATTCCATATCATGGGGGTGAGATTGTTGAGGAAGGATTTACAAATTCGAGGTCGAATTTTTCTCAACCAGGGGAGGATGATGCAGCACGACCTATGGAAGGCTTAGGTCGAGCACAGGTTAAGCTAGGTCAGTTCCGACCTAAGGAGAAAGAGCTACGAGCCAGTGAAGCCGAGTTACGAGTTAGGGAAGCTTTAAGTCGGCTACGGGTTAGGCGCTTGGATCGGGCCCGACCTAGCAAACCACAGGGGAAGAAGTTACGACTGAACCATTCGAGCTTGATGAGTCGTACACGACTCAACGATTCACTTATAAGTCGTTTCCGACCTAAGGAATCATGTGTAGAAAGGGTGCGAGTTAATGAAGAAGGGTAAGCCGCGTGGATGTTGAGTCGGCAAGGAGTTAAGTCGTGTTTCTTTGAGTCGTAGGTCGGCATGATGTTGGGTCGGTAACAGTTTGAATCGGTCATGTATGTAATATGTGAGTCGGTAATATACATAAGTCGGTCGCATTGAGTCGGATGAGTTGTTGTATGTAGGTCGTACTTGTTAAGTCGGTCAGGGTTTGAGTCGTTACATTGGGCTGTATGTAAATAAGTTGAGTCGTATTGTTGTGTATAAGTCGGCAACAACTTATGATGAGTCGGGGGGGGGGGGGGGTTTCATGAGTCGCATACGACTTAAGAGTGGCGTGAGTTGTAAATGCTATAAATAGCCGTATGTGAGTCATTTGTGAGGGGTTGATTTTTGAAATAAAATTTCTTGTTGATTGCTTTGTGCTTTCTTCTCCAATTGGTAGTTGAGTGTAATCTCCTATCTCCACTTACGTCATTCGAGTGCGCTCGAATCCACGTTTGTTGAAGCCGATTCACGGAATCTAGTGCGCTAGATCAACGTGCGAAGAATCGTAGATCTTTGAACACGGTATAGTGCGCTATCAACGTGTTTGAGATAGCTAGAGTTCGGTATCTTTGGATCAACGAACTTGGGCATTTTGGTATCTTCAACTCACCGATTGTTACATTTCATTGATTGAAGTTTTGTTCGAATTATCCACTGCGTCACCTGGCAGTGTTGGTCTGGTACGCCTTGGTCCGGTTGTGAGTGGAAGGAGTTTGGTTCGGTGGGACTTGGTCCGGTGGTGAGTGGTCCGGTAGTCGTTGGAGCGGTGAGGCCTTGGATCGGTGGAGGTTGATTCGGTGGAGGCTGGTCCGGTGGAGCTTGGTTCGGTGAGGTTGGTCCGGTGAGGTTGGTCTGGTGGAGCAGGGGAAGTGTGTTTGAACTGGTAGTTGGTGGGAATGTGATTGGTTCGGCTATGCAGGGAATTGGGGTTGGTTCGGTAGCAGGTGGAAACATGCCCAACAAACATTTTTCCTCAAAAAGAGCATTGGATTTTTTTGCTTATGCTAAGAATTGTATACAGATTACATAGAATTCTAGCTCACAAATGGAATATCTTATGTCTGACCCAACATCAAGTATACTATAACTCACACAAACAAATAAATGTAACAACTTGAATGGTTCATTACACAAAAATATTGGGTGTCCTCATTCCATGGAACCTCTTGTCCTTTATTTAAGCTCTCTAATGGCGATAATTTCCTTCTCTTTCATCACACTCGTTAAGAATAATAATAAGTAATAGGAAATTAAAAAATCACCACCATTATTTTACTTTAATTTTATAAACAAAGTTGACTGCATTATTGTTGAATTAATTAATTTTTACCTATTAGTACGTTTACTCGTAGGTTAAGTAAACACGTAAAAGAAAAATAAAGAAAAGGTAGATAATAAAATAAATGAAAATTTATTGGGAACTATAATAAATGAGTAGAAAATAAATAGTCTAAGTGGTAGAAAATATAAAGGTGACAAGTTTCTAATCTCCATTGTTCTTGCTATTTTTAATGTCCCTTTACATTAAGAGCTTGTCAATCAGTAGACTTTACAAAGATGAAAGTGCTGATTAGTGTAAGAAAGTAATGGCTCTAATCACTGCTCCAATCTGATCGAGACGCAAACCAAAATTATAATTGTCTCTACAAACTAAATGTAACCTCAACAAACAAACTCTAAAATGATAAAACTTCATATCAAACTAGATTAGTCATTCCACATCAAGATCAATTCATCACTCTCTCAAATTCAACAAATGAAAGTTGCGTACAATCCATTCTTAATGAGTCTTCCATTTTGGGTTCCTCTTGCTTGACCTGTCCAAAGGGAAACGTATCAAGTAGTATCAAATAAAATATATGAAGTATTTCTATAAGTATTGCTAAAAATATATTGATTTAATTCAACCATAGGAATTATATCCATATGACCTTTGTCTAATGGATTGTAGGTATGTCCAAAATTAGTCTAGTATTCGTACAAGGCATAAATGGATGAGTTAATTGAATTACAAATAGAATTGCTAATCTACTATTGGGTGTAGTGAAATTAATACTACGCGTTTAGTTGTTTCAGGGAGTTTTTTAGAGAAGAAGCACGTATTATTATTGTTGTTCGGTATTTTAGACTTAAGCAACTCAACCTTATTTAATTTGTCATGTATCATAATTGACATATGTGTTTTAGTAATAGGAGATGTGTGCATCTTCCAAAGCTGTATAGTTAAATCCCCGCAAAATCCCCGCTATAGCATATAACACTCTCCAACTGTTGCGTTATTTAATTTAGTGCTATTAAATAGTAGATCCACTTCAAGCCCTGCTATTTTCTGCTACAACCGCTAAAACAAGGCCTTTTAGCACCTGCCTTAGTAGCATTAATATACAAAGGTTGATTTGACTAGTTCTCTTTTAAATCCAATCAAAAAAGTTAGAGTAAAGACCTAATCTTAATGCATAAGTGCTCAATATAAGTTATAAATCTATTGTAGTCCCCAAATCCAGTCTCCGTAAATCACGATATTCTTCGGATTGTCATAAAAGGTCAAATAATATTTCTTTTTTCCTACACAAACGATGTGAGAATGGAAATAAATTAGACTTAAATATTTGGTTTTATATCTAATGTATCTTTTTGTACTTCCGCTATTTTCCGCTATATCCCCACTTTATCCTTGCTATAATTTTTTACACTTCCACTGCTATAAAACTGTTAAGCGCTTTAACTGCACAGTTCCAAAGATGTTTAAAGCAAGTCAACTTATCGCAGAAAAATTTAGAAAGTTGTACATAGATTTTGATGTATATCATTCCATTTTATTTCAACTCCTTTCCAAATTATCAAATTGCTCGCCAAATTTATATGTTCAATTCTTATAGTAAATACTTGAAATTGCCTTAGTGAAACTCTTACAAGGTTATTACTAAATGCAAGGTTCCACAGAAACCTTCACGCGGTCTAAAGAGGTCAATGATACAATCATTTTCATTATATATAAGAGATGGTAAAAAAGCTCTAAAAATTCCTTCTTCAAGGTAATATAAGATAACAAAAGAACATACCAGATAGAAGCCCTATTTCCTAAGTGTAATACATAGTTGAGCCCTATTTTGAACATATGAAATAAATTAGTGACCCCCTTCCAAAATGGAGGAATTGTTGTCATGGAGTTTGTGTATGTTATAAGTGCCATAATAAAAAGGTTTGTGATTATTTCTTTCCATGATGCTTTTTTTTGGTCTAAGAATTTCTAAATCCATTACATAAAAATAATAATATTCAAATTTTATGGATGAATATTTCCTTATACTCCTTATTGTTTAATCTCGCTTTATAGCATTTTGATTATGACAACTATGCATATATATATATATATATATATATATATATATATATATTAGTATCGATTAACCTTGTTTTGCAGGAAGAAACTCTACAACAGGAAAATTTCAAGGGCTTAGTTAAACAGTCTATGAGTATTAGTATTTGTTAAAATCTTCCTTGGTGACACAGACACATGCACAATTGTAAAACATGCACAAGGCACAGCAAACAGGCGTCTGAAATTTTTAATTCAGACGTCTGTTTGCTGAAACAAAAGTTTACTCAGCAAAATATTCAAACGTCTATTCTGAAATATTCAGACGTCTGAATATAGGCCGAATTTGCCTATTTCCTTGCTGTATATATATTTAACTATAAACAGACTTCTGAAATTTTATTTCAGACTTCTGAAAACGAATAGATGCAACTATTCAGCAAAGAGACACGACTCTTGATTCACATCTAATCATCGAATCTCTTCGTGAATAATTGCAACTATTTCTATACTATAAATAGAGGTTTAATCAAATATTTTTTTTTATCATCGAATCTTACTCCAATTCTTTCTATCTTATCTATAACATTCATATTCACAAAAGCTCTTTATTTTCATTTTTCAAAGATAACAAATCTTCTCAAATCTTCCATGCTCTTTCACGAACTACACTATTATCATCAAGGAAAGATTATAGGAAGGGTGTACATTGATTTGACATATCCGTGTTATTTAGAACACTAGCAGTCAACAAACTTTTTGTATTGTGAAAGTCATCTTCAGCAGTCAAGGCAAGAAATCCCATTCGGCTGTTCGGGTAATTGTAAACCTATTCCTCCAGGTAAAGAGAGGGTTGTTTTTTATTAGTGAAATTCCTAAGAGGAGCTTAGGGACTGGATGTAGGACAGTGGTCCGTACCAGTATAAATCTCTGGTGTCGCTTTTATTTTTTGTTAATATTCTGCTATCTACATATTTCTTTTCATACGATCCTGCTGCAACGTCTCTTTCAATTGGTATCAGAGCAAGGACATCCAATAACCGTAACACCGTTATTTGATGTTTTGATAATATGGAAAGTAACGCAAGTACCAGCACAACCACTGTCTCCACATTTGCCAAAGGACAATCTACTCAAAGACCACCATTGTTCAATGGTTTACATTACAATTATTGGGCAACAAGAATGAGGATATATATGCAAGCAACCTGTTTTGATGCTTGGAATGCAACTCAAACAGAATTCACATCACCTACAACTAATTACTCTGCATGGGCAATAGCTCAGAAAAATGAAGCAAGTGCAAATGCCAAAGCTATGAATATATTATTCTGTGCTTTGGATAGAAATGAGTTCAATCGAGTTAGTATATGTACTACTGCACATCAGATATGGGAAACACTCAAAACAATTCATGAGGGTACAAACAAGGTCAAACAAACAAAAATCTCAATGCTCAAAAACCAATTCCAAAATTTTAGAATGAGACAAAATGAAACCATCAACGACATGTACTCAAGATTTCAAGACATACTTCATGCTTTAATAGGATTAGGAGAAAAATATAGTGACTTTGATATTATATCAAAGGTACTAAACTCCTTGACCGACGAATGGGAGAGGAAGGTTTTAGCATTGAGGAAGCCAACGATTTATCAACAATGAAACCTGAAGAACTAATAGGTAACCTCATGTTTTATGAAGTAAATCTTCAAGCCGAAAAGGACCAGGCACAAGAAAAAAAGAATGTAGCTTTTCGTGCGGAAAAAGAAGAATCAGAATCAGAAGATGAGGATCTAGCATTTGTTGCAAAATTTTTTAAGAAATTTCTAAAATTCAGAAAGAGTGGGTTCAAAAAGAATTCCTCAAATAAACCTTCATCTTCAAACTTAGAGTGTTTTAATTGTCACAAGAAAGGTCATATGATAAAAGATTGTCCGAAGCTAAAGAAAGAGAATCAGGAAAGCTTCAACAACAAGAATAAGAAAGACAAATTTAAAAAGAAAGCTTTTTCTGTCACATTGGACGATTCAGATTCAGATTCATCAGATAGTGACAGTGATAGCAACAATGAACAAGCAAATGTGTGCTTCATGGCTCAAGAATCTGAGGTCCCACTCAAGAAAAGAAAATGGATTTTGAATAGTGGTTGCTCAAAACACATGACCGGAGACAAAAAAATGCTCACAAATATTTCATACTTTGATGGTGGCTCTGTTACCTTCGGAGATAACTCAAAAGGTTTTATCATTGGCAAAGGAGATGTGTGCAACTATGGTATATCAAATTTACCCCTCATTACTAATGTTTCTTTAGTTAAAAACTTAAACCATAATTTATTGAGCATAAGTCAACTATGTGACAAAGGTTTTAAAATAACTTTTTTTGAAAATAAATGTTGTATCTTCGATCAAAATCAAAATCTTATCTTTGAAGGAAAAAGAGATAGAAATATTTATGTTTTAAACATGAAAATTAATAATAATAAAGATATGTGTTTAATGGTCAAAGATAATGATCCTTGGTTATGGCACAAAAGGTTTTGTCAATTTTAAATCTATTCAAAAACTTTCAAAAAATGAATTAGTGAAAGGCTTACCAAAAATAAATTTTAAAATAAATAATCTTTGCGAAGATTGTCAATTAGGAAAATTAACTAAATCATCTTTTAAGTCTAAGAAAGTCATTTCAACTTTACAACCATTAAAATTATTACATATGGATTTATTCGGACCAACACAGCTTCAATCCATTAATCATAATCGATATGTTTTTGTAATAGTCGATGACTTCGCAAAATATACATGGACGATATTTATGAAAAACAAAAGCGATACGTTTGATTATTTCAAAATTTTTGTTAAAAGAATTCAAAATATTAAGAATTTAAAAGTCAAAAATATAAGGAGTGATCATGGAGGCGAATTTGAAAATGAATCATTTGAATTATTTTGTAAAAAGAAAGGAATAAATCATATTTTTTCACTTCCTAGAACTCCACAACAAAATGGAGTTGTAGAAAGGAAAAATAGAACTCTACAAGAATGCGCAAGAACGTTATCAAATGGAAGTACATTACCAAAGCATTTTTGGGAAGAAGCTGTAGTAACTGCGTGTTATGTATTAAATCATATTTCCATACGACCTTTAACTAAAAACACTTCATATGAACTTTTTAATGGAAGAAAACCTAATATTTCGTACTTTAAAATCTTTGGGTCAAAATGTTTTATTCTTAACACAAAAGACGAGCTTGGAAAATTTGATCCAAAAAGCTGATCATGGAATTTTCGTAGGTTACTCAAAACGAAGTAAGGCATATCGTGTTTTCAATCAACGAACAAATGTAATAGAAGAAACTTTACATGTATCTTTTGTTGAAAACTTTAATAAAAATACAATCATTAAAGATGATGAAGAAATTATATCTAACACTGAAAATATAAGTTTTGAAAATACTGAAAATATTAATCAAAACAATAACAATCAAATTAGATCTCCTCCTAGAATTCTACGAAATCATCCTACACAAAATATAATTGGAGAGATTAATTCGCAAGTTCAAACAAGAAGTCAATTAAACCAAATGGGTCATGTTGCTTTTCTTTCAACTTTTGAGCCTAAAAAGCCAAAAGAACTACAACAGATGAATACTGGATTATTGCCATGCAAGAAGAGTTAAATCAGTTCGAACGAAATAACGTTAGTTAGTTCCTCGTCCTGATGACCAATCAGTTATTGGAACTAAATGTGTCTATAAAAATAAAGCAGATGAATTAGGAAATATTACTATAAATAAAGCAAGATCAGTAGCACAAGGCTATAATCAAGAAAAAGGAATCGATTACGAAGAAACGTTTGCTCCTGTTGCAATATTAGAAGCAATACGTATTCTACTAGCTTATGCTTGTTTTCATAATTTTAAACTTTATCAAATGGATGTTAAAAGTGCTTTATTAAATGAATTTATTAAAGAAAATGTATATGTTGAACAACCACCATTATTTATTCATGAAAAATATCCAGATTATGATATAAACTAAAGAAAGCCTTATATGGTCTAAAACAAGCACCTCGTGCTTGGTATGACAGACTTAAAAATTATTTAATTAACTCAGGATTTCAAGTCGGAAAAGCTGATCAAACTTTGTTTATTAAAAATACTAATAAAGATATTTTAATTACACAAATATATGTAGATGACATTATATTTGGTTCAACTAATGAAAAATTATATAAAGAATTTTCAAATGTAATGACTAAAGAATTCGAAATGTCACATATGGGAGAACTATTATATTTTCTCGGACTTCAAATTAAACAATTATCCAATGGTATTTTTATAAATTAAGAAAAATACTGTAATAATTTAATTAAACGATTTGGATGGAAAACACTTCTGGAAAACCTACTCCTATGAGTACTACAGCTCATCTTGATCGAGATGAAAATGGTAAAAATGTTGACCAAAAATTATACCGAAGTATGATAGGATCGCTACTTTATTTAATTGCAAGTAGACCAGACATTATGATGAGTGTATGTTTATGCGCTAGATTCAAAGCAGATCCTAAAGAATCACATTTAAGAGCAGTGAAACGGATTCTGCGATACCTTAATAATACTAAGGACTTCGGTCTTTTCTGTCCGAAAGAATGTCCATTTGAATTAGTATCTTTCAGTGATGCTGATTTTGGTGGATCTCGGACAAATAGAAAAAGTACAAGTGGTACGCGCCATTTCATTGGAAAATCACTTGTTTCTTGGTTTAGTAAGAAACAGAATTGTGTATCACTCTCAACATGTGAAGCAGAATATATATCTGCAGCTTTAGCTTGTGCATAGGTTATTTATATGCAGCAGACACTCAGAGATTTTAGAATAAATTTATCAAAATCAATAATTTACTGCGACAATACAAGCGCAATAAATCTATCTAAAAATCTTGTAAATCACTTATGTACAAACATATTGGTATTCGTCATCATTTCTTACGAGATAATATCGAAAAAGAAATTATCAACCTAGAACATATTTCAACCGAAAATCAAATAGCTGATATATTTACCAAACCACTTTTAGAAAACTCATTTGTTAAACTACGTCGAGAATTAGGTTTAATGTCAGTAAAAGATATTTAAATTTTTAATGAAGAATATAAAAATAAATTACAAAATTTTAAAATCAAAATTATCATCACAACAAAGGTCAGAGTTGAACTTAGGTCACTTGACTATAAGTTTGATAACTTAACCATTTGAGCTATACACTTGAATCAGCTGCATAATATTACATAAACTAAAACACTCTTCTAAGACCATTCATTTAAAAATCAATTATTCAATTTCTGGCTCTATACTCCTATTGATTCTACACCACACTTTCCTTATAACTCTAAGCCTATATATACATGTTAAAAACTAAAACAAAATACAACAAATTCTTTTTCAAAACAAAAAGTTCAAACTCTATAGAAAAATGTCCTCCAACAAATCAAACTCACCCATCATCATAACTTTCTCAACCGATAGCTCAGCTGCATCACCTCATCTTCCTACGCCAACACCAAAACACGAGCCTGTTTATAAGTGGGAAAATTATCGAACCGGGTATACACCGGATTCCAAGAAGGCCAAACGTGCTCTATTTATCTCTCTAGATACGAAGAAAAAGATCGATGAAATTCATCATTATCAACAACAACAAATAGACCTTTAACGTGAATTATATTTTGAAAAGAAAGTAACGGCGAAACGCTTAAGCTTTCTTGAACAAATTGGTTTGAAATTTTGTAGCTCAAAGAAAAAGGATGTGAGTGAACCCTTACGTTGACCAATTAATCCGTTTGATCGATCTTCCTCATATCGGACACCAAATGATCCAATATATCCTTGGGTCTCGCCACAAAGACCTCAATATAGCCCAAATTCATGGGACAATAACTATATGGCTAATGAGAGATGCAGAGAATTAACACCAAAGAAGACATCTTCACCAAAGAATTAATGTTGTACTATTTGTAATACTGCTTATTATATATATATATATATGTATGTATTAATAAATATGTATATTTATTTTAATAAAATTTGCTAAAAGCAAAGCATTGTAAAATTTTAGGAAACAGACCTCTGTTTCCACTAGAACAGACGTCTGAACGCTGAAGCCAACAAAATTCAAAAGATAATTCAGGCGTTTGGTTTCCAAAGAAACAGACGTCTAAAAAAGGGTAAAAATGAACTAATTTCCCACGAGTTCAAAGTTTTCCAAAACAGACGTCTGTATTGAAATTTTCAGACGTCTGAATTCTGCTGAGTTATTTTTTTTTAAAAGCCACGTCCTCTCTTTACCCAACAATTCATGTTCTCCACACATTTTTTACTTTCCCCTTTTTACCACACAAAAACCTAACCTCCAATTTTCTTTTAAATTCAAAAATCAACACTTCCATCCAACTAAAATCAATGCCAAATAGACCAAAACGTTCAAGACAACAAGAATCCGAGCTTCCATTCGAAGATCAAATCCAAAGATGGCTATGGAATGACATTGCAAAGGAAAGGTATAAAGCTATGAAAAATTCAAAATTCTTTGAAGGGGCTTTTGTACAATTTGATGCTTTTCACAAATATCGTCTTCATCAATATGCTAGGCACTTCAATTTCGAATCTTTTGTAGATTTTAATATGAACAATGTCAAAATTTACCCTTTGCTTGTCAAACTTTTTTTTGGCTAATTGAACTTGGATCATCATACACCAAGGAATACAACTGATTGTGTATGGTCTATAGTTTGCGGTAAGTGTATTTTTCTTCCGATTCAACGTCTAGGGCAAATTTTTCGTTGCGCGTGGCAAGGTCAAGATATTGACACTATAGAAGTTAACATGAAAGAACGTAATGAAGTTTCTCATAAGTTTTTGTCCGACAATTTAGTTAACTTGAAAAATCTTACCTCCACACATCTACGTCCACAAGCACGTCTCCTAAATCGCATCTTAGTCCGAACAATTCAACCAAGAAAAGGAAGTTATGAAAAAGTGTATAAACGGGATTTTCAAGCTTTATATGCTATTTATTCTAATACGCAAGTCAATTTGGCTAAAATCATACTAGACGAATGGGCGGATATTACATATAAGCGGAAGTATAAGACAATTCATAATGGTGCTTACATTACACGTATTCTTCTTGAGTGTCAAATTGATATACCCGACACTTCTACCTTAAGTGTCAAAGAGATTGGACCAAAAATATTGAAGCTTATGGATATTGACCCGAACCCATCAACATTAGAACATATGTCTTTCCAAGCTTGGCAAGAACATATTGCATCACAGCCAGAAACTCCAATAGCGGAATCATCTTCTCGTCGTCGTCATTTTCTTCAAGAAGAAGAAGAGAAAGAAGATATTCAAATTGTTTCTCCCGATCTTCCGCCTAAGCAAGCATTGGTTGTACTCTTTCGCAATCGGTCAAAAATTCACAAAGATTTGAAGCGTTTTGAGCATAAGACCAATAAAAAGTTTGATTCTTTAAGAAATTTTCTTAACAAAATTTGGGATAAAATTTCATGCATCGGACCTTAATCTTCTCAAGCTTATGATCCGTCTCCATTCCAATGGCCTTCGAGTTCTAACGATGAAGAAGCCCCAGACTCAAGCTCTGGACATGATGGATCTAAAGGAGGTGATGTAAGTATTGACCCTAGCTTGACGGTCACGGAAAGTTGGTAATCTCGGTATGATCTTTATAATACTTTTTGCAACTAAAAATCTACTATGGTTTGTAATATTTTTTGGTACTCTGCTTTATTTGGCACAAAACTCTATTATGTGTCTGCTTTGGTAGTGAACTCGTATGTGTGAAAATTTGTGTATATTATTGTATGTTATGAATGTTATTGTGCATATTTATCTTCACTTATTTATCTCCTTTTTGTCAATGACAAAGGGGGATAAAATATGTGCATATCGACAGGGGAGTCACATATATAGTTGTCATTATCAAAAAAGGGGAGAATGTTGGATCTCGCTTTATAGCATTTTGATTATGACAACTATACATATATATTAGTATCGATTAACCTTGTCTTGCAGGAAGAAACTCTACGATAGGAAAATTTCAAGGGCTTAGTTAAAGAGTCTATGAGTATTAGTATTTGTTAAAATCTTCTTTGGTGACACACACACATGCAAAATTGTAAAACATGCACAAGGCACAGCATACAGACGTCTGAAATTTTTAATTCAGACGTCTGTCTGTTGAAACAAAAATTTACTCAACAAAATATTCAGACGTCTATTCTGAAATATTCAGACGTCTGAATATAGGCTGAATTTGCCTATTTCCTTACTGTATATATATATTTAACTATAAACAGACTTCTAAAATTTTATTTCAGACTTCTGAAAACGAATAGATACAACTATTCAGTAAAGAGACACAACTCTTGATTCACATCTAATCATCGAATCTCTTCGTGAATAATTGCAACTATTTGTATACTATAAATAGAGGCTTAATCAAATATATTTTTATTATCGAGTCTTACTCTAATTCTTTATATCTTATCTATAGCATTCATATTCACAAAAGCTCTCTATTTTCATTTTTCAAAGATAAAAAATCTTCTCAAATCTTCCATACCCTTTCACGAACTACACTATTATCATCAAGGAAAGATTATAGGAAGGGTGTACATTGATTTGACATACCCATGTTATTTAGAACACTAGTAGTCAACAAACTTTTTGTATTGTGAAAGTCCTCTTCAGTAGTCAAGGCAAGAAATCCCGTTCGGCTGTTCGGGTAATTGTAAACCTATTCCTCCGGGTAAAGAGAGGGTTGTTTTTTGTTAGTGAAATTCATAAGAGGAGCTTAGGGACTGGACGTAGGACAGTGGTCCGAACCAGTGTCGCTTTTATTTATTGTCAATATTCTTCTAACTACGCATTTCTTTTCATACGATCCTGCTGCAACGTCTCTTTCACTTATTATTTAGGTTTACAAACTTTGTATCAACTAATTAAGTAGCTCAGCTTAGAGCAATTACTTTCACCTTTCTAAAGAAAACTTAATCTAATCCTATTAGTTTTTTCAATAACTCAAGAAGATAACTTACACATGAGAGTCAATAAATAAGAACGGAAGATAGGACCGAGTTAACTAACATAATTCTACTTGCACTCAAGAGGTTGTTGCCTTTCCTATGCATTTATATTTTTCCAACCTTATCAATAATAGCATACTTATCTTCTTTTAATTGTTTGGATAGCCTAGTAGGAATACATATATAATTTTTATGGAATTATATAGCATTACTATTCAAGTATTAACCACGTCCTCTATGGTGTTTGAATTATCACTCAATATTAAAACTAAATTTTTGTGAAAATTAATACTAAATCATGATAAAAGTTCACGGCTGTATAAGATTAATTTTAACAAGGCAATAAACCAAGGAAAGCAGAATAAGAGGGACTCATTTATGTATTGGAGAGTAGTTACGCCATCATAGTGATGTTACTGCCAAGTCTAGGTAAAAATATTATATCTGTATTGCTAATTTTATAATTTATTAAAGATATCAGCCACAATATTGAACAATAAGAGTGAATGAATATCATCCCAATAAAGACCATGTTTGGATTGAATTTTGTAGCTCACTGTTGACTAGAATGATGGATATGCTAGTTTTGAGATTGAGGTTAATCCAAAAAAAATCCATCTGTCATTGTACCCAATAACTCTTAAAATGTCTAATGGAAAACTCCCAATCTATCAAATCATAAGATATGGAAAATTGTAATTTATGGAGGGTGCTTGTGATTTTGTTTTTCTAACATTAAGTAGTGAATTATTATTTTCTAGCAACACTATTCATAATATTTCTAACTCGTACAACCGCTATTTATGAATTTTTAATTAGCTTGTCCATTTTTTCAACATATTAACTAGCACTTTAGTTATTATTTTAACCGAAATTTTAAGTTTTGGTATAAGTCTGAAGTGGGAAAGTTACTTAGGTTATCTTCCTTAAGATTTAGAATCAAATTAGTGAAACTAAATATGTCTAATTGAAGGTTGAAACCGTAGAATTCATTGAATAAACCATAATATTATGCTTAATTATGTGCTAAAATTTTAGATAGAAAATCTTTGGAGAACTATCTAGGCTAGTAGAAGAATCGCTAGATAAACCAAAAATCACCAACCAAATTCCTTCTCCGTGAAGTGATGATGAAGTCACATGGCAAAGGATTGGTTTTTTTTGGATAGTTTACTCCAACTCGCCAATATTTTATGATTACATTTCTTGCCATGAAGTTGTATGAAATATTTTGTAAAGAGGGAGCTATCCTATTATTCTTCAAATTTCATTCTATTAACCTTGACCAATTTAATAGTGTTATGTCTTCATCTACCATTTTCTATTTAATCAAAATAAATTAGCGTTATGTCTTCATTTACCATCTGCCATTCAATCAATTTTTTTAGTGTTATTGTCTTTCTCTTTAAGTCTTAGAATACGATATCATTGTTTCCACATAGATTCCTTATGGTCCATAATATTATATAAGCCATTTTGAAATTAGCTTGACAAATATTTTCGTCTAGGTTGAGGGGTCTACTATCACTTAACCATTCAGATCTATAGTTTTACAAGGGGAAATATATAGAAGATATGATAAGTGACCACACCACAGGCGGTGGGTACACTATCTCAATACCACATGCAAACTATAAATCAACCTTAAATTCAGGATAGGCTTTCCTCATTCTATCTTGTTCTTCCTCTGTGAAGTATTCGACATCACCACTCCATCGAACTTTAATCAACCTTACAATCTTCCTTCTCAATCGCTTCTCATCGTGATCCATGACTTGAACGGGTCATTTGATAAACCCCAAATTTGGTTCTACTTCTAAATCTTCTTGGGTAGCTGTTTCTACAATCTATTCCGGATAATGCACATATTTCCGTAGATGGGATACGTGAGAGATGTTGTGCACACCAGACAACCTTTTTGTAAATTCCACATGATAAGATAATGGGCCAATTCACTCAAGAATGGAAAAAGCTCCAATAAATCGAGGTGCCAACTTCCCTAACCGTCCAAATCTTACCACTCCTCTCATCGGAGAGACTTTCAAGAATACAAAATCTCCAACTGAAAAGTCCAAATTCCTTCAGCTTTGATCAACATAGCTCTCTGCCTGCTCTGGGCTTCTTTCTGATCAAGTCTACATTTTCTAGGGCTTCTCGAATCATATCAAGACCCAGTACCAACTGATCTCCTATTTTCATCCAACACACCGGGGATCAACATGGACGACCATATAAAGCTTCGTACAATGCCATGCCAATACCCACCTGATAGTTATTATTGTAGGAGAATTCCAAAATATGAAGATAGTTTTCCCATGAATCTCCAAAATCTAAGACACAAGCTCTCATACTTCCAACTCTCAGTTTACCCTTTCTGTCTACCATCAGTTTTCGGATGGTATACGGTGCTTATACTCAGCTTTATTCCCCTTATCTATATCTCTGCAAGAATTGCACCTGTTCTTTTTGGTTTACTGGGATAAAGTGTGTTCTTTTGGTCAATTGATCTATGATAACCCAAATGCCTTCATTTCCCTTTCTTGATCGAAGTAAGTCGTCGATGAAATCCATTGATATTTGGTCCCATTTCCAAGTGGGAATTTCAAGGGATTGGAGTATTCCAGCAGTCTTTTTTTGATCGCTTTTGATTTGTTAACAATTTGCACATTTTCTAAAATGGATAGAGATATCCCTCTTCATATCATCCCACTAAAAAGTCTTCTACATATCTCACTACGTTTTGATAACTTCGGGCTATACTAAAAGTCGAGGATTATGACATTTTGTTAAAACTTCTTGCCTTATCCCATCGGCATTTGGGACACATACTCTTCTATTCATCCTTAATATTCCTTGATCATCCACCTTAAATTCCATCCACCTTCCTAGTACTGTGTTTTTCTCCACTGCTTTGACCATTTTTGGAATAAATGGATCCCTGAGCTGGTTCTCTTTTATACGGTTAATCAAAGTTGGATGTACCATCAAATAAGCTATATTGACATGCTAATGCATCCGCTACCACATTGCTTTCTTGGGTGTATATCAAATATCTAAATCATATGACATGAGAAAGTCTAACTAATGCTGATGTGTATATTCATGTCCTTCTGAGTGAAAAGATACTTTAAAAATTTATGATATGTGAAGAGTTCGAACTTCTCACCCGTAGATAATGTCATCAAATCTTTAGTGCGAACACAATGGCTAATAGTTCTATGTCTTGTGTGGTATAATTTCGTTCATGCATCTTTAACTGCCTGCTAGCATATGCGATAGCTTCCCATGTTGCATCAGAACTGCACCTATTTGTTCTCCACAAACATCCGTATAAACAGTTAAACCGCCGCTTTCATCAACAATATTTGGGACTGGAGTGGAAGTTAACCTTTTCTTATTTTCTTGGTATGCTTCTTCAAATTTCGGCGTTCATTCAAATTTAACATCCTTCATAGTCAACTTTGTTAAGTGATAGAAAATCTTGGAAAAGTCCTGAATAAATCTTCGGTAGTATCCTACAAATCCCGAGAAGCTACGGATGTCCTTCGAAGTCTATGGTTGCTTTTAAACTAGAAGGTAGTAATTTTTTTCAAGATCAACTAAGATTTCTTCCTTTGACACAACATGTTCAAGGAACCTTACGTTTTCATCCTAGAAGTGGCATTTTGAAAATTAGCCTTGAGCACATTCCTTCTTAATATTTCTAGTACAATCTCTAAATGCCTTTCTTGTTTTTCTGTTAGGAACTGAGATGTTGTTTTTGAGGACAACAACCTTTTTAACTTATCTTAGTATAAAATATATACTAACATTGTTATCTAGATAGATATGTATATGCATGATATATAGGTATATATATGCCGGTGTTGATTACTGAAGACTAATCAGTATAAAGACTCAAGACTCAAGATTGAAGACTCTAGAGTATCGAGATCAAGATTTCAAGATATGTGTCTAGTTTTTGTTAAAACTTTATAATAGCATGGAAATCTTCATTTCGAATTTCATTTGGGATGGGACCCATTTCTACCTTCTTAGTAGCTTACAAATCCACGACAAGTAGCTTACAAACCTACGATAAGTGGCTTACAAACCCACGAACATCCTGGTTTTGTACAAGTTCTCGAGTCCTGATGTGATGAGATATTCTGCAGGAAGAAGCTTGCAAAACACTTCAAAATGGTTTTTCAAAATGATTTTCAAAACTGCTTTTCAAAATATTTTAGCCTTAAAATTATCTTTTTAAATGATTTTTCAAAAAGATGTTTTAGCCTTAAAATATTTTTTTTAAATAAACTCTTGTTACATTGTTTTTTACATAGGGATGTCAACATCATGGGATACCACATGTCGACATGGTGGTCGTTGAATTCAAAAGTTATATTTTTCAAAATAAGTGCCTATTTGTTTAAATATCTTCATGAATGGTTATAACCGTTGGTGCTTTATAGATAGGCTTCACAAATGAATTTTTTAATCGTCTATTTTCATATTTTCTTCACTTCTTCTTCTCCACAAATCTATATTCTATAATTTTCATATTTTTAAGATCGTGCCGAAATTCTGTCAAATTCTTCAAATTAGAATCTCATTCTTGTTTGATTCTATGCCCTCTCTCAAAGATCAAAGTGCTATTCAGAGTTATAGGATCAGTTCGTAATCAAAAGTTTATCAACTTTCTCTATAAGATGTGGTTGTGCCTGGAAATCAATTGGGTAATCTTGTGGCCCGTAAATCAAGAGAGTTTGCTCCAGACTCGTGAGACGGTAGGGTACCTCAAGGCCTTTAGGAATTGAGGAATGCAATCTTGACATTGGTATAATAAAAATCTGTATGAGGTGGTTTACCTTGATACAGGACTGGATGTTGGGTAACTCCAAACCAGTATTAAATCCGGTGTGTTCTTTCCCTTTACTGTTTTTTACTTTATGCATCTGTGTTTGATTCTGTGATTAAGTTTTGCATTTGTTTGTGTCATAATTTTAAGTTAGTTCATATAAGTCTTAGAATCCATTAAACACTATTCACCTCCTCTCTAGTGTTAAATTAGCCTTAAGATCCTTAATCCGCTGTCCCTTTCAATTGGTATCGAAGCATAGGTTTTCATAGTTTTCATAATCCGAGACTTGAAAATTGTTTTAATGGCTATCAACACTGGTAATGTCAACTTTAGCACTAGTTCTGTTATCACTAACACTAGTTCAATGGTAGAAGGTCAGTCTACTGTCAGACCATCATTTTTCAATGGCAGTAATTATGCATATTGGGCTTGTAGAATGAAAATTTATTTACAATCTGTATGATTAGACACTTGGAATATCACACAAACTGAGTGTATTGAACCAACTACCAATTTTTCCCAATGGACCGCTGAGCAAAAGGGTGTTGCACAAAATAACTCAAAGGCCATGAATATATTATTTTGTTCACTAGATAGGAATGAGTTTAATAGAGTGTCTGTTTGTAAGTCTGCATTTGAAATCTGGAAAACTTTGCAAGTTACTCATGAAGGAACAAGCAAATTTAAACAGACTAAAATTTCCATATTAACTAATCAGTTTTAATTGTTTAAAATGCATGCAAATGAGTCCATTTTCGCCATGTTTTTTCGACTTCAAGATATTGTACATTCACTAATTGCACTGGGAAAAAGCTTTTCGGAAGAAGACCAAGTCAGAAAAATTCTAAATTCACTCACTCCATAATGGGATCAAAAGACACTTGCAATTGAAGAAGAAAATGATATCAGTCTTATGAAAATAGAAGAATTGATTGGGAATCTGATGTCTTATGAAGTTCAACTACAAGGAAGAAGAGAAAACAAGGCTACAGAAAAGAAGACGTTAGCATTCAATGCAATAATTGAAGATTCAGAACCAGACAGTGATGAGGAGATTGCCTTCATGACAAGAAACTTCTGGAAATTCCTAAAATATAGAAAAATGAATAATTACGAAAGAAATGATCAAAGGAATTCCAGAAATAATATGGAGAACATCAACGATGTTAGATGCTACAATTGCAATAAGGTCAGGAATTATCAAAAAGATTGTCCGTATCCAGATAAACAGTTATTCCCTCCAAACAATGACTCGTCAAGGAAAGGAAATAAAGCATTCACAGAAACTCTTGATGACTTAGACTCCAGTGACGATGAAAAGAAGATGGATAATTCATATCTTTGTTTCACCGCTATTCATGAATCAGATGATGGTAGGAGTATGGATCTAAAAATAGGTACGCATTTACATTATTTTTGATTTTTCTTGTTTGAATGGATGCTTGTTTGTTTGCTTGATTTTTTTAAAGTTCCTTGAATTTTTGAATTCAAATTTATACCTTGAAATTTGAATTTTAAATTCAAAATAATATTATTTTAACAACATTTTAAATATTAAATTATTAATATTTAAGTATTATTATATTTAATGTTATCATAGGAATTATATAATTAGAATATAGGATATAATATATATATATGTATGTATGTATGTATGTATGTATGTATATTAGGAATTAGGAATTAAAACTTGTCCTTTAATTCAGTAGGCACATGTCGACATACCCGGATACCCTATGTCGACATGCCCCTCTGAATTTGATTTCAAAATTTGAATTCAAACTCTTGAATTTCCCTCCACCTTTTCACCAACTTCAATGCTCTGGAAAGATGTCTCTTGACCAAAGAACATGTCTATAGAATCTCTATTTATCTCACTCTCTTTATCATCACTTTTCACTTTTATTTCAAATTTCAAACTTATTTTTATTATCTTCAACTCCTCTCAAACTTCTTTAATGGCCTCTTTAAGCACTCCTAACACCATTAGGCCTCCAAAATCTATCATAAACCTTCTTTTTAATGACCCGAAAGCTATCAAAGCTTACATCAACTATGTAAACTTGGAAAAATTCATACGGGAAAATTTTCTATTTTTGAATATTTTCCTTCTTATGAAATTGAAAACTTTTTCAACAATGTTATATTCTTAGTTTAGTTGATAACAAACAAAATGATTTTGTATGTTATCCAAATCTTGTTAAGATGTTTTATGCGAATTTGAATCGTGGTTTTTATGATGGGGAAGAAAGACAAATTTGGAGTAGTGTTAAAGGAACACAAATTGTTTTGGATTGTGGAATTTTGGGAAATATTTTGGGATGTAAGTATACCGGAATGAATCTCTCGAAATTTCAAATCAATGAAAAAGATCGAGAGACATTTCATCACATCTTTGAAGGGGATGGCAATTTCAAATTAAAAAATCATTATTTTCATCCAAAAGCAAGAATTGTTTATCTTCTTATCCAACACACTCTTATACCAAGATTGGGAAACTACGACAACCCAATTTTTAAAGTCTACAAAGCTCTTTTTGCAATATTTGAAAATTATGATGTTAATTGGACTCAAGTTATTTTGGATGAGCTAAGGCCCAAACATTTTTACTATGGGTGAAAACACATTATATCATGAAATTTATCTCACCCGGATTTCTAATTACTTTGGAGTTGATTTCAAAAGGGGAGAATTTATAACTAGAAAAGTGTTCAACCATGGAAAAATTTCCCTTATGAAAATTACATTAGTGTTTCAACCATATGAAACACTTACGGAGAAGGAAGAAAGACTTGCCCATGAAGAAATGGAAGAAATGCAGGAAGAAGAAGAAGAGGAAGGAATGGAAATTGAAGAGGAGGAAGATCAAGAAACCTTCTTATAAAATATTGAATATCCTACCAATCCCACTAATCCATCTAACAAGACCATTCTCAGTAATCAAAGAATTATAGTGGAAAATCAAAAGACACATAAAAGATCAATGCGTAAGAAAATGGATAAGATTTCCACTAAAATCGACAAGTTTTTCAGGAAAATTAGTGGAAAGCTTGGACTATCATCTTCTTCATCTTCATCTGACTAGTTTTAGTTCATGTTATCTTAAGTTCTATCTTTGTATTTCCTTTATTTTAATTAATATTATATTATCTTATGTAATGTTGACTAGAATTATTAATGGAATCTTTCATTTCCTATGGTTCAACTTCACTTGTCCTTGTATTGCTTGTTTTTATATTATACAAATTTTAGTTTAATAGATTTGTTCATAATATTCAAAACAAAGAAAAATTTCATTTAAGCAAAGGCATGTCGACATACACCATCCTCCCATGTCGACATCCAATGAGCAGAAAATAGTTACACATTCAAATTTCATTTTCATGTAACTAACTTGTGTCTATTCATTTCAAACGACTTTCTACCCCTATTTATATCTGTTTGTTCCAGAATAAATTGTCAAACTTCATTTCTAATCACTCTCTTTCATAGTTCTTCCTATTTCTTTAATTATAGCTTCTCCGATTAAGAATCTAAGTAATAATCTTAAAGAAACTCTCACTTCCTTCAAGAATATTCTTACATTCATACTTCATAATCAGCATCACTTAGAATTGAGTCAAATACAGAAGATCAAGGAGCAAGAGAGACATTTCGATGCCCTTCGTTGGATGATCTCAATCCTTAACAAGGACGATCTCGAAGGAAATCCACCAGTCACTCTCGACAAAGATAAAGAAGAATGGGATGCCATCAAAGCAGACGCTATCCTTGGAGAAGATGGATGAGTGGAAGTACCAAGGAATGTCTAGTCATCCCGTATGTTATTTATTTGATTTGATTGGCGTGTTTTAAACTTGATTGACTTAGCTTATTTGTTATGGTTTGTATATATGTTTGGATTGAATAATTACTGTAAATATGATTGGTTGATGATTGATTTATTTTTTGAATTTCACTTATGATCACACTTAGCACTTATTACACTTATATATGGTTTACCCTATTTTATTATGGTTGATTATCTTATAACAAGTCCAGGTATTTTTAAGAAGTTTTTGTTGATGATAAAGGGGGAGAATTTATAAAATAATAGTTGGCTTGGAGAAAGGGGGATTTATGGAGTAAAGGGGAGTTATGATAGGAGTTATGGTATGATAAGTATATTTTATAAATACAGGTTATCATCATCAAAAAGGGGGAGATTGTTAGAAATTGAGATATTGGTTTTGATGAAAACAACTTTTTTAACTTATCTTATTATAAAATATATACTAACATTGTTGTCTAGATAGATATATATATGCAGGATATATAGATATATGTATATGCAGGCATTGATCACTGAAGACTGATCGTCATAAAGATTCAAGACTCAAGATTGAAGACTCTAGCGTATCGAGATCAAGATTTCAAGATATGTGTCTAGTTTTTTAAAACTTCATAATAGCATGGAAATCTTCATTCTGAATTTCATTTGGGATGGAACCCATTTCTACCTTCTTAATGGCTTAAAAACCCACGAAAAGTAGCTTACAAACCTACGACAAGTGGCTTACAAACCCACGAACATCCTGGTTTTGTACAAGTTCTTGAGTCCTAATGTGATGAGATATTCTGCAGGAAGAAGCTTGCATGACTACATCAAAATGGTTTTTCAAAATGATTTTCAAAACCGCTTTTTTCAAAATATTTTAGCCTTAAAATTATCTTTTCAAATGATTTTTCAAAAAGATGTTTTAGCCTTAAAATATTATTTGTTTTTGTTTCAAAATAAACTCTTGCTTTAAACTTCATTTTCATAAACAAATTTTACATTATTTTTAACATAGGGATGTCGACATCATGGGATACCTTGTTTTTAACATAAGGATGTCGACATCATGGGATACCCCATGTCGACATTGTGGCCGTTGAATTCAAAAGTTTCAATTTTCAAAAGAAGCGTCTATTCGTTTAAATCTCTTCATGAATGGTTATGACCGTGGGTGCTATATAAATAGGCTTTGCAAACGAATTTTTTAATCATCTATTTTCATATTTTCTTCACTTCTTCTTCACAAATCCATATTCTATAATTTTCATATTTTTAAGATTGTGCCAAATTCTTAAGTGAATCAAATTAGAATCTCATTCTTGTTTGTTTCTTTGCCCTCTCTCGAAGATCAAAGTGCTATTCGGAGTTATAAGATCAATTTATAATCAAAAGTTTATTGAGTCTCTTTATAAGGTGTAGTTGTGCCTGGAAATCAATTAGGTAATCTTGTGGCCCGTAAATCAAGAGAGTTTGCCCCAGAGTCGTGAGAAAGGAGGGTAACTCAAAGCCTTTATAAACCAAGGAATGTAATCTCGACATTGGTGTAATAAAAATCTATATGAGGTGGTTTGCCTTGGTACAGGACTGGATGTAGGGTAACTCTGAACCAGTATAAAATCCGGTGTGTTCTTTCCCTTTACTGTTTTTTTACTTTCTGCATCTGTGTTTGATTTTGTAATTGTTCTGTGATTAAGTCTTGCATTTGTTTGTCTCATAATTTTAAGTTAGTTCATATAAGTCTTAGAATCCATTAAACACTATTCACCCCCCTCTAGTGTTAAATTAGCCTTAACATCCTTAATCCATTGTCCCTTTCATCTTCTTTGGTCTTTGAATATATAAGATTATCATCAATAAAAGATAACACGAATTTGTAGAGCACATCTCTGAATACTTTATTCATAAAGTCCACAAAATAAGTGGGAGCGTTGCGCCCAAAAGGCATAACCAACTACATGTAGAAATCATTTGGTCCTCTGAATGTAGTTAAAGGAATGTAATTTCTGCTATCCTTAATTGATGGAATCCTGTAGCTAGGTACATTTTGGAGAATATTTTAGCACCATGAAGTCGATCAAACAAGTCATAAATATGGGGTAGAGGATACTTGTTCTTAATCGTTTTCTTATTTAGGTCTCTATAGTCTACACAAACTTTAGGGAGCCATCTAAGTTTGCGGCGAAAACTACCGCTGAGCTTTAACTTGAGAGACTGGGTCTAATTAGTCCCTTCCTTAACAATTTACCCACTTGATTTCTTAATTCATTTACTTCCTTGGGGCCATTCTTTGATAAGAGTGAAAATTAGAACTCGCACTAGAAATCAAGTCGTTTCAAAACTCAATTTCCCTATGCAGGGGTAAATTTTTAACTTCCTTAAAAACATCTGAAAATGCCTTAGTAATTGGTATTTCTTCTAGAAATTTTTGAAATGAATTTAGGGCATACATAAAACTATCCATTACTGGGATTGATTCTTCACATGTTATTTTAAAAGGTTTACTTCTTTTTGTTAACAAGATTTCTTGTTAAGATCCACAATGCTTTGCATAATGTTGTTTCACAAGGGCTCAACTTTGTGCTTGAGTGAATTCACATCTTTTTAATAAAATGACTTAGTCAGAAGGGTTTAAGGCCTTAGTTTTAACCTTAGCCTGAGTGGGCAATATCGAAATGTTTTGAGAAATTGTTTACCCCTTATATGATATTGAGTAGAAAATCACCTAGCTCATTAACCATGTCGAAAGGTTGAGGTTCCATTTAAACCTTAAGATTTGGTTGGAATAATAGAATTATTAAACCTTCCACCTTGGCTGAAGGGTTTAAAGATCATCTAAACTTTTCGACTAGATTGCTATGATTATGTAGCTTTCGACCTTGTCATTTCATGTATTCCATCTCCCTTGGAAACCAAGAGCAATCGATCAATGATTTTCATCTCCTTTCGATCTTGTCTGAAGGCAGTAGACCATTCAATGTTGTCGAAAGGTGACGTTACGCTGTTTTACATTTTTCTGATGCTTTCAACCTCTTAGGTTGATATTATTCTTGTGAAAACCCTTTGAAAAGAATGCATCATCCAAACATGCTCAGACAGAAATAAGAACTGATTTAATTTGCATGGAACCATATTAGGGACTAATTTACAAGTAGTATCTCCCTTTTTGTGGTCAGAGCCCAAAAAAGGGTTCAAGACTCATGAAAATGTCTAATGATGGTTCCATGGCATATGCTCGAAATAAACAAAGAAGATAAGAAATAAATCAAACGTGTTTAGCCATTAATATTGAATGAACGCCTAATCATGATCATCCCCAAATTCCAAGTTGATCACAAGCCACAATTCTCTTTATTTCTTTATGATGAAGTTTGATACAAAATTTAAGGAACCAATCCCCAATTTGATTTCTAAATTAGGGTTGCCTTTCATTCTTGTTGACATATGAATGCCGCCCTTATATTAAATCTTTCGACACTGTCGAAAGGTACTATGTATGTATTCCAATTGGTCCAAAAGGTTTATTATGATTTTATAAAGGTGGTTACAGTGTCGCATACCTTTGCTTTGAATTCTCCATCTTTTCGGAAGGTGAGAACTCTATAAATGTTGGGAGACGAAACCCTTTGTCTCCTTCTAAAGGTTTGGGATTCCTATAATTGTTTACCGCATTCTTTTGACTCCTTCGAAGGGTTTAGCGCGAAATTCTTTTCCTTAATCTTTGTTTTATGGAAAATGGTTGTGGAGCCATTTTCCTTTTTCATTCGAGTGGTGCTTATAAGTTTTGTATCTATCTGCTTCATTGTGCTTTTGTAGTTCTTCCCTTCATGCTTGCGAAAGCTTCATTCTTAAGTTTCCATGTGCTCTTCTTTGTTAGCGTTGTACAATCCTTTTGACATTGTCGTAAGGGGATTTCTCCTGGTGTTCTTTATCGATGCGGAAGGTTTCCGGAAGGCCTTCTTTATCTTCATTCCAATTTTTTAGTTAACATTTAGCCCCCGGTTTAATAAAGAAGGTTTTTGTTCTTTAGGAAAAAAATTCAAGGATTACCAAATTGTCCCTACATTCCTACAATACATCTAATAATATTCGCATGGTTAGTTCATACTACAAGTATCTTTTCTGTTTGGTTGACCTTTAACTTTGATTTTATTTTGGAAGGAGTTTCATCCTTTGAACATTTAGAATCAGATAGTAATTATTTCCCATTTTTCCATAAATGAGGGAAGTTTCTTAGCAGTAGAATGTTATAAGACCATGAATGGATAATTTAGAAGTTCATGCCTTGCGATAATAAATGCTGAAAATTCCATATCAAATAATAATAAGGAGACCAGAATCATCCTGGTCATCATGATAGAAGGCTACTATTCCATATTAATCCGGTACTAACGAGAGAGGATCAGAATACCAATCCGATCTTCCATTCTGATGTAAAGGTCTAGGAGGTTATTTTTAGTTGTAAATGTAGAAGGTTTAGATGACCTGTTTTTTCATTCAAGAATAGTAGATCATAAGGGTATTTCTAGTGATAAGCAGTGAAAGAACAGAAATGCACATCTGACAATGAGTAATAGAAGACCAAAAATCCAATTTAGCATCGATAATGGAAATCCAAAAAACCGTTTTTGGTAATGGGTAATAGAGGACTAGAATATTCCTTCCTGATATTTAACAGTTGCAGTCCAAAATATCATTTTAGATAACTAATGATAGAAGTCCAAGATGCCACATTTAGTATATCATTTTTGATAATTAATAATAGAAGTCCCAGAATACCATTTCTGTTAAGTACTAATAGAGGACCAGAATTCCATTTCTGGTAATTAATAGTAGAAAAGCATAATACCTTTTTGGTAACTAACACTAGAAGACCAGAATACCGTTTCTGATAATTAATAATAGAAGACCAGAATACCCATCTAGTAGATGTTTACGAAGAGAAGCTAGAGAATTCTTTTTGATTCTGTTTGTCGAATGTGCCATCTTCAGGTTTTGAGGATGTCTTATATGCTTTTGCTTTCTCGGGCTCGAGTTTTCTTTGTCCTTTGTTTTGGCCTATTTCAGGTGGGGAATCTTTATTCCAATTTTGTGCTTATTTAAGAAGAGCCTATTTCAGGATGTTTATCATTTTAGACGTTGCCAATCTTTTAGCGGTTGCCATTTTAGGTGATGCTGATTTCTAGCGGTGCCTATTTCAGGCATGGACTTTTCTTTGTCGTCCAAACATTTCAGCCACTTTTCCGGTGTGCTCCGCTAGCTTATTCTAAAGCATGGGCCCAAGGAATTACCCATCCTCCCTCCATGAGGTGCCTTATCCTAGCCATAGAGTGATGCAATTAAGGGCTTGTTCAGTACCTTGGCCAGACCATAGCATGGTGGGACCAAGGGATTACCCATCCTCCCTCCTAGAGGTGCCTTATCCTCGCCATAGCGTGACGCGGATAAGGGGTTATACTGCTTTAACCTGGCCATTTCTAACTTCGGCGCAGATAAAGGCTTATGCCCTCTCTCTAGGAGGTGCCTTGACCTGGCCATCTTAGTGCAAGTAAGGCTTTCTACCATTATTGGTAGCCTACCATCTTAAGTAGTCCAAGGTTAAGGAGAATTTTACTCCCGACCATATAGACTTTTCTTAATGAATCATAGTAGAGACATTCCTGAAAATTCTTTATTCATTCAAAGTTAGAAAATAAGATTTCAAATGTTTTGCATTCCAGGTTTGTGGTACCACATTACCATCAGGATGGCATAACTTGTAGGACCCTGGAGGGGATTTCTTTGAAAATTATTAGTGGAACTTCCCAATTTGGTCCCAATGACCCATCTGATGGGTTTCTTGTATTGGCCATTACTTTTCTAAGTACCAAATCTCCTTGTTTGAATGAACTTGTTTTTTACCTTTGAGTTGTAGTACTTTGATATTCTACTTTGGTATTCAGCCGTTCTTTAGGCTGCTACATCTCTTAATTCATGAATCAAGTCAAGTGATTCCTTTCTTAGCTCTTGATTTGGATTAAAGACGTAGGCAATCCTTCAATAAGAAGGTACTTCAACTTCTACCGGCATAATTACTTCACATCCATATGTTAGTGAATACGGGGTATGACCTGTTGCAGTTCTAGTGGATGTTCAATAAGCTCACAAAACTAGGGGTAATTCCTCTACCCAGTTCCCTTTTTCCTTATTCAGTCTTTTTATTAAAATTTTCTTTATTGTTTTGTTAGTAGCTTCGACGGCTCTATTGGCCTCTGGGTGAGCAATGGAAGAGAAGCTCTTTGTGATTCCATTCTTATGGAAAAATCGCAAAAATTCTTCACTTTCCCAGAGGTGATTTTTAGAAGTGGTTCTGCTTTGACCTATTTTGTGAAGTAATCAATTGCCACTATAGCATATTTTGCTCCTCCTTTGGAGATTGGAAGTGGTCCGATCAAATCAATCCCCAAACATCAAATTGCCATGGACTGGTAAAGGGGGTTAGTTGACTCGGAGGAAGACGTGGTATCTTTGAAATACGTTGACACTTTTCACACCTTTTAACATACTCAATTGTTTGTTTGGTTAAATGTGGCCAATAAAAACCTTGTCTCATTATCTTTTTGGCCAGCTTGATCCTATTGGAGTGGTCTCCACAAAATCCTTCGTGTGCTTCCTTTTATATCCTCAATCCACTCTCGGGTTTTACACATCACAAATAGGGAATGGCATATCCTTTCTTGTATAGAATTCCATCCATAATGTAAAGTTTTGGGCTTGTCTTTTTAGCTTTCATGCTTCTATTTTATATGCAGGTAGTTTCTCATTGACAACATACTCATAATTGGAGCCATCCAAGTGTTTTTGTAATATTCTTTCGCTATTGGAGCTACAGGTTCTTCATTCAGTATTTCCTGATCAATTTATTCCGATTCTTATGCTAAGACCTGTGATTGAGTTAATACAATTGTTCCTTTGTTTTCTCCCGTTTGTTTTTCTTAGTGCTGGGATTGGCCTGAAATCCCATAGGCACAGTTCGAGTCTCAAAGGCACCTCTCAAACTTGCCAACTTAGACAGGAAATTTGCTTTAGAATTATCTCCTCTTGGTATTTGGTGTATAGAGAAATCTTCGAAAAGTACGAGAATTTTTAAAAATTTCTTCATATATTGACTATGTTTGGGATCTTTAGTTTAGTATACTTGGTTGATTTGGTTAACCATCAACGAGAATCACTGAATACTTGAATCCTTGAGATTTTGAGATGTAGAGCGAGGATTAATCCTACAAACATGGATTCACATCTTGCTACATCGTTAGTTGTCGAGAACCCCAATTTCATAGCATAATGAAGTTTGTGTCCATCTAGAGTAATTATCGTATATCTCGCTTCGATCACTTGTTCGTTTGAGGCGCCATCCACAAATAACTGCCACTTGGGTTTTACATCCTTTTCGGATTGTTCTGAAATGAATCCCGTACACTCGTTAATGAAATCAGCTAAAGTTTGCCCTTTTATATTTGTTCTGGAATGATATGCCATATCATACTGAATTAACTCAATTCCCCATTCAATCAATCTTCTAGAAGTTTCAGGCTTACTAAAGACTTGTTTCAATCGAAAGTTGGTCAACACCTTCACCGAGTGCACCTGGAAGCAAGGTCTTAACTTTTGAGCTGTTAAAATCAAACAATATGCCAGTTTCTCAACAACTAGGTATTGGATTTCGGCATCCTTTAGCCTTCTGCTTACATATTAAACCGTAAGTTGCAATCCCTTGTCATTTCTGATCAATACTGAGCTTACTTCGTGTTTAAAAATTGCCATATACAAGTATAGGTCCTCTTCTTCGGGGCTAGATAAGCTTGGAGGTTTTCCAAATGTAACTTCAACTTTTGAATTGCCTTTTTGCAATCTTCATTCCATTCGAAAAATTTCTTTTTCTTTATTACCTTAAAGAATAGTATGCACTTATCAGTGGCCTTCGATATAAACCTGCTTAGCGCTACTACTTTCCCATTCAAATTCATGACATCTTTGCTCGTCTTTGGCTCAGCCATATCCTTAATTGCCTCGATCTACTCCAAGCTAACCTCAATCCCTTGTGCACTTATTATATAGCCTAGAAAATTTCCAAAGTGGACTCCTAAGTTGCATTTTTAGGGATTGAGTTTCATTGGATACTTGTAGAGCACCTTGAACATTTCATTTAAATCTTCAAGATGATTCTTCACCTCTTAGAATTTTGCCAACATGCCGTCTACATAAACTTCCATATTTCTTTCGATTTGTTCTTTGAACATTTGGTTAACCAACCTTTGGTAAGTTGCCCCAGCATTTTTCAATTCGAACGGCATTACTTTATAACAATAGGTCCCCTCATCTGTAATGAAGCTGGTATGTTATTCATCGTGTCTAAACATAGGGATTTGATTGTATCTCGAATACGCATCCATCATGGAGAGCAGCTTATGTCCACTGGTGGGGTCGACCAATTGATCTATCCTTAGTAGTGGGTAACAATCCTTTGGATAAGCTTTGTTTAAATCTATATAATCCATGCAAGTCTGCAACTTCCCGTTAGATTGCTTTACCAGAATCAGATTCGCCAACCATTTAGGGTAAAGGACTTCTTGGATAAACCCATTTTGTTGTAATTTCTTAACTTTTTTACTTTAAGGCATTAATCCTCACCTCATCGAATTGTCTTTCCTTTTGTATGACTGGAGGAATGTCTAGATTGATATTCAGGGCGTGACTCATGACCGTAGGTTAATTCCAACCATGTTAGAGTAAGTCCAAGCAAAAACATCCTTATTGGGCTTTAAGAATTCTGTCAATCCTGACTTTAATTGCTCATCAATATCCTTTCCTACTATGATTATTTTGGTAGAATTGGTAGAATCTATTGGAATTTCTTCGGTTTTTTCAATTAGCTTAACTCTTTTATCCTCCTCCCAACAATCTAGCTCTATAAAAATTTCACTTTCCTCTACTAAGGTGGAATCCATTCTCTTCCTCTTTCCATAAAGTGCAAAACATCTTGCGACAATATGTTTATTAGTTTTATCAGATTTCTTCTTTTCTTTGAATGATGGATATAGAAATCCATCTTTCGAAGGCTGTAAAATAATGGAAAAATCAAATTAATAAGTGAAATCCCTATTATATTGCTCCAAAGTTGCAAAGTGCATTTCTCTTGATGCAAATTGTTTACCTCGGATAGTGCCTCAGCCACTTTTAGTGAGGAACTTGAGCATCAGATTTTTTGTCGAGACAAATGCGTCCACTTTGTCTAGTGTTGGTTGTCTAAAGAAAGCATTGTAGAATGATGGCTGATTTATGATCATAAAAGTTGTTTCGAAAACATGGGAGCACGGAGGGAGTCCTAGCTGAACCAAATGTTTCACTTGCCCAAGTGGAGTTGTTCCATTGTTGTTGAACCTAAAGATAGGTTCAGGGCTAGGCTCAAGTTTTTCCTTAGGGATTCCCATCCGATTAAATGCATGTCGAAATATCACATTTACAGCATTTCCAGTATCAACCAAGATCTTTATGACCACTGAGGATCCTATCTGAGCTGTGATCATTATTGATCGTTGTGGAGATGATGGACTGATCACCAGAGTGTTGATGTTGTATTTTGGATTCTTGAGTGGTGGTTCTTCTTGCTTAGAAAATACACCCTTTCTAGCTTCAAGAATGTATTTATTGCAGAAATTATGACTTCTGCCCAAGGGATGCGGTCCACCATATATGACATCAATTCTATTTTGGGGTGGACTCAGGCTTAGTGGGTCTTCGTCTTCGATCATATTCACAGCATTACCAACATGTTTTCTTGCCTCAGCCTCTGGCAGGATAGTCTGTTGCGGATTCTTCACAGACTCCTTCACTATCCTTCTCGAATTATTTTCTGAATTATTTCAGCCAATACCTTACACTCTTGGTTCTGTGACCATTTTCCATTTGGTAAGCACAATATTTTTCTCCTTTCTTCTGTTCTGGATAATTTCGGCCTTTGAACGAGGTCGGGAAATTGACCTTGTCTTGAGTCATTGCATAGATGTAAGATATTGGTCAGTTTAATGCCACCATGTTAGTATTAGCATCCTCCCATCTAGTTCTTTTAGGAATCCTTTCTGGGCCGAATTTACCACCGCCCTTCTTTCGATTAATTTTTTCTTTGAATAGTACAATTCATCCATCCGAATGAACTTTCCAACTTGAAAATGCAAGTCTTGTAAATCCCGACATCCATGGATAAACAACTCCTTCCAGAAAGGAGAATTGACTATGCGACCTGAGTGAATAGCAATGACCTTGTCTCTATCATTCATTCCTTCATCTTTCAAAGGGTCAGTGTTTAACTTCAAGTAATCTCCTAATGACCCACCATAGTTCTGTTTGATATTAGCTCGTATTGTATAGTCGATAGAGGGGTCCTTGTGATGCAAAACTGAGCAAAGAATTCATAGGAGAATTGCTTCCAAGAATAAGCGTGTTCTCACGATACCGTCAGTACCATTTAGTAGCAGCTCCTTGTAGTGTGACCGGAAAAAGCCGACATCTAACAGTGCCAGAAGCTTTGTACAAATCCATTTGACTATTGAATGCCATCAAATGGTCGTCTAGATCAAATGTTCCATGATATTTCATTGTAGGGACCTTTACACGAGGTGGGATAAGTGCTGACATGATTTCATTAATGAAAGGGGCAACCCTCTCAATTTCATTTACTCTCTCATCCTCTGTTCTCTTACACTTGACATTCAATAGATCTTTCACAGCGTTCTCTTCTACGTCTTTGAGGTAAGCCTCACTGTTTAAATAGTTCCTTTTATCTAGTTTGTAGCCATCTAAAGTAAAGCTTGCAAAACAATCCTTATCTTCCTCTTGGATCCTTCCTTGATAGTTTGCCTTTAGTGGAAGGCATTCCTTCCTTTTAGACAAGTAAATATTAGCTTTACTCTTCACGACATCCATGTTGATTTTCAAATTTCTTCTAAGAGAGACAACTTCCTCTCCTACCGTAGCAGCTTTCATAGACGACCAGTGAGATAGTACTTCATTTAAGGAGACGACCGGTGAGATAGTACTTCATTTAAGAGATCCTTCATCGTTGCCATTTGTCATTCTAAATATGTGATTTCAACAATGTGGTCCTCTATCTGAAGATTTTGAGTTGGAGCCAGTTGTGGAGGCAGTCAAATCTGAGATGGTTGAGCTAGGGCAGAAGACTGCCCCTATTCCCTGTTCCCAGGGTTAAAAGATGGTGAGACATTCTTCACCAGTGAAGTTAAATGTTCGTCCCTTTTGCTGACAACAAAAAGCCTTTTTGATTTCATTTTCCTACAACAAACCAAATTTCTGCAATCAGTTGTACTACCATAGCAAGGTCAAAGGTTCAAACCCTCCTTTTAGTGTCAAAAATGTTAACAAGATTTCTTGTTAACATCCTCAATTCTTTGCATAAGATTGTTTCACATAGGTTCAACTTTGTGGTTGAGTGAATTCACATCTTTTGAATAAAATGACTAAGTTGGAAGGGTTTAAGACCTTAGTTTTAACATTAGCCTGAGATGGGCAATATCGAAAGGTTTTGAGAAAATGTTTACCCCTTCTATGAAATTGAATAGAAATTTGACTAACTCATTAACCATGTCGAAAGGTTAAGGTTCCATTTGTATCTTATGGTTTGGTTGATATAATAAAATTATTAAACCTTCCACCCTAGCTGGAGGGTTTAAAAATCATCTAAACCTTTCGACTAGGTTGCAAAGATTATATAGCTTTTGACCTTGTCATTTCATTGTATTCCATCTCCCTTGGAAACCAAGAGCAGTCGATCAATGATTTTTATCTCCTTTCGATCTAGTCTGAAAGTAGCAGACATTTCTATGTTGTTGAGAGGAAATGTTACAATGTTTTACATTTTTCTGATGCTTTCGGCCTCCAAGGTTGATATTATTCTCGTGAAAACCCTTTGAAAAGAATGCATCATCCAAACATGCTCAGACAAAAATAAGAACTGATTTACAACGCATGGAACCATATTAGGGATTAATTTACAAGTAATATCTCCCTTTTTGTGGCCGGAGCCAAGAAAAGGGTACAAGACTCATGAAAATGTCTAATGGCAGTTCCATGGCATATACTCAAAATAAACAAATAAGATAAGAAATAAATCATATATGATCATCGGTAAATATTGAATTAACACCTAATCATGATCATCCTCGAATTCCGAGTTGATCATAAGCTACAATTCTCTTTATTTCTTTATGATGACGTTTGATACAAAATTTAAGAAACCAATCCCCAATTTGATTTCTAAATTAGGGTTACAAAGTAGTGAGCGGAAGCAATAGTAGTTGAGTGAATGTAGAATGAGAAGAAAATCGTGTCTCGAAACTGGACCCCTTGGGTCATATTTATAGATGCAGGCGGCCCTCCTTTCGGCTCCATGCCTTCGACTGGGATGAAAGGTTGCCTCTTATATGCAGTTGTAAACCTTTCGACCTCGTTGAAAGGTTTGTCAACTGTACATCATCATGGACCTTTAAAGGTTTTCAAATTGCCTGCATTTCCTAAGGTATCATGAGCCTTTCGTCTTTACTGAAGGGTCTGTCTCCTATTTAGTATTATGAACCCTTCGACCTTGTCGGAAGGTGGCTCCCTTACTTGAATGTTGTGGACCCTTTGACCTTGTCGAGAGGTTCCTCCCCTACTTGATTGATGCCGAAAGCCGTGCTTTTCTTAAATGTTGTCGAAAGGTTTTATTTCATTCTTTGTTGACCCATGAATGCCACCCTTATCATAAACCTTTCGACACTATTGAAAGGTACTAAATATGTATTCCAACTAGTCTGAAAGGCTTATTATGATTTCAAAAAGATCGTTGTAGAGTTGCATACCCTTGCTTTGACTTCTCCATCTTCAGAAGGTAAGAACTCTTTGAGTGTCGAGAGACAAAACCCTTTGTTTCCTTTGAAAGGTTTGAGATTGCTACAAGCTATTAACCGCATTCATCCGACTCCTTCGAAGGGTTTAGCGTGAACTTCTTTTCTTTAGTCTTTGTTTTATGGCAAATGGTTATGGAGCCATTTTCCCTTTTAATTCAAGAGGTGCTTGGCGGTTTTGTATCTAGCTGCTTTGTTGTGCTTTAGTAGTTCTTTCCTTTACGCTTACAAAAGTTTCATTCTTAAGTTCCCATGTGCTCTTCTTTGTTAGCGTTGTACAATCCTTTCGACATTATCGTAAGGAGATTTCTCCTTATGTTCTTTATCTATGCAGAAGGCTTCTGAAAGGCCTTCTTTATCTTCATTCATATTTTATGGTTAACACTTTTATTTTCCAAATGCATCATCCTTTTAACACAATCAAAAACAACCCTATATTCAGATAACCAATTCATACCGAGTACAATCTCAAATCCAATAAAATTAAGGAAAATCAGGTCACATGAATTTTTTTTGGATAGGTAAGCAACTCGTACTTTTTCACAAACAATACCAAGATTAGTTTTATTACATATGGGGTTAGAGACATAGATAGGGATATCTAATATCTTTGTAGCACATTTCAGTTTATCAACCAATTCTTTAGAAATGAAACCACAGGAAGCCCCAGTATCAAATAATACGCTAACTAGATTTTCCTTAATACTGATATTACCTTCTAAAACTCTCTTTCCCTTTGCATCAGTCGAAGTTGAGAGCTCATTTTTAGTGGCAAAAACTCTGACTTATTCTCCTTTCTTTAACAGTGGGAAATCCATCTTCCGGTTTCCTAGTTTGTGATAATTGTAGCAATTCCTATCCTGAGCCTTAGGATTCTTATAGCTGGTGGAAAAATGACCCTTCCGTTGGCAACTATAACAAATTTTATCCTTCAAATTTTTTTCTTGCGGTCCTCCTTTTGGCTTGCTTTGCCATGGCTACTTACTAGAATGGTCGAACTTTCTCTTCTTCCAGTTATTTTTACTGCTTTGAGTTGTGGGTGGATTCTTTTTGTCTAGCATCTCATATCATAAACCCAAGTCTACCAAATCTACGAAGGTTCCCTACATACCCTGTCATCCTATCCTGATATTGCCCTTTCATCCTAGCGATGAATATTTCATTTTTCTTTAAAGGAGCATCTATTAGACCCGGCCTAAAACGAGACAATTCACCGAACTTATTAGAATATTCTTCCACGGATATCTCGCCTTGTTTCAAATCCATAAAACTCCGATAAAAGCGGGATTTTCCTACAGCTGGCATATATTGTTCTTCCAAAACGTATTTAGGCCATTCCCATGATAAATTATTTGTGAATCATCTAGAGTTATGGACTTCCACCATACTAGAGCCCCTTCTCCTAACTGTCGAGAAGCCAATAAACCTTTTTTGCTCATCCTTGATCTTCAATCCCTTAAAAATTCTTTCATAGGAGAAAATATAAGCCTAAACTTTAATAATGGATTCCATTCCTTTGAATGGTTTACCACCCAAACTGGTGTAATTCTTGCGGAAAGTAGCAAAGTTAATTTGAGGTTGTAGAGCGCTTACCACTTCCTCAATTATCGTAGCAATTGATCGACCATTGGTGGCCATAATGTTGCTACCTCCCTTTCGGCCTCTTCTATTACTCATCTCCTACTATCTGCATATAGTAAGGAAATATCTTTAGAATTATAGATGAAATTATCTTAGGAAATTGGTATAAAACTCAAATATACTTATTCAATAAAATTTCAATTATGTGCACTCTCTAACTAAACTCATTCTAGGGCATTACTAACCATATATCTGATGAGTTGACCCCATCCAGGCTTAGGTATATGCTCAAACATAAGCTTTGATACCAAATGTGACAACCTACCTCCTCGACCCTAAGAAATTGTCACTAATACATCCTCGATATTCACTTGTCACAAATCAAAGTGCCAGAGAAGCTGATGATCATGGGGTAAAAGAAAATAAAGGTCATCGACAAACAAAATAGAATCTCACATCGTATTGAACATTTAATTATACATATTAGTAGTATATGCAATTATTTCAAATTTCTCCATTAGAGTTCTCGTAAGTACTAATCCAGCCAGGATACTTATAATTGCTATCCTTACAAGTGCTAGTAGATACATAGTACAATGGAAATATAAATATATGACTATCAATATAGGACCCAAAATACTCCATGCACCATGCTTCATCTCAAAATGCTCTAAGCTACCAAACTACATGGATTCTTGAAAAAAATAAGGCACCCAGAGTTTAATGAAAAAGGAAAACAAAACTTTGGGTTACTCATGGGACAAGTGCGAGACATTCAAAGTACAAATATTTGAAAACAAAGGGTATCTCATAAGACCATGTCGCTTATAAACACGATATAGGTTTTTACCTTATGATAACCAAAAATATTTCTATAAAAAATCTAGAAATATTATGTTTAATGACATTCTTTTGAAAACCATTTTCAAGTAAATATACATAATCTTAGCCAAAATTGTTACATTATTAAACTCTAGCATACTAGGCTCTACAATCAAGTCCAAAAGCACTTATCTGAGAATGGATTTCCATACAATGGCAGCTAGGGAACTACCTTTCGTACAATACATCTCTAGAGGGATGTACCGAGGATTAACACTATTGAAACCTCTACACCTGGAAAGACCGGTCTACCCACAAACCCATATGGTAGCAGATAGAACCGAATATACTGTAACCCCGGTCGTAACCGATCTATCCGAGATCCCATAACATATATACAATATGCTTGACATATATAGAATAATCTACAAAGATGATGACCATATCCTAATGGTTGCGAACCACATAGCCTTATGGTATGCGCTGTTTAAGCCATTTTTAGGTGATGACTCCCGAGGTACCGGTTACCTTTCACATAACACATTAAATTTTGAATGCCACATTGCCAATCTCATTACACGCTATTAATTTCCACTAATGTACAACCTCTGAGCTCGTACGTCTCAGAGTAGGGTGTTAAGTATAGGAGAGTTACCTCCTACACCACTAAGCAGATTTACATTTGTAAAAGTCAATGTACGTGCATTTTAGAAATGAAATGTTAGACATTCGTCCATACAAGTTGTCCAGGAACAAGAGAAACCAAAGGAAATATCCTATTACATCCTGTTGGGAATCACCCTAGGATTAGTAGCGAGCAACCCTTGCATCGAAGATCAAATGAAGATACTACTGCCACCTATAAGAGATATGGGAAATTTTCCCCGAAGTTCAGTAATAATAGCCCTTCATTCCATTTATTATCATTCCATATCTTCAGTTCGAACTCATAAATTGGTTCAAAGTGGTGTCCAAATAAGAATCACCCAAAGATCCCGATTCCTTCGAGCTAATCATCGATAAAAAGATATTAAGTAAATAGGTGCTTATCATTTGATTAATTATTTTCTCTTTATCAAAAATATCTTCTAGAGATATATATTTTTAAAACATTTCTTTATGGTTATATGGGATCATCAAGTCTCTCTTTAACTTTGTAAATACCAAACAAAAATCATTTCTCATAAATCATATTGCAAAACATTATTGAGCTAAAAAGGGTCGATATAAATTATACCAATTTTACTCAACAACAATTTCCATATTCAACGTTTACTTTGCGTCGAATAATGGTGAAATTACCTTTTAAATTCACATGGATAGTACAAGTATCCTCTTTGGAATTTAATACCATGTATAAGAAGATTGTATTAATACAATCCAAGTTGTATTAAATTTGGAAAAAAACAATCTTTTGTACTTGCCTCGTTTTCGACATTTTGACCTTATTATTCCGCCCGCCGGAAAGAGGCCAAGTGTGCCAGAACATTGGTTTCTTTTGAATATCTCCTTAATTTAAGCACCTTACATCCAGATTCCATGAATAGAAAAATCCAGTCTACCCATCGGCTTTTAGAACCAAGATTAAATCACTTGATTATAACGGTTTTTCTTTAAATCATGTATTTAAACACTTTTAAAATAATTATGAAACCTCCAAATCATCTTCAAATGCTTAATTAGTTATTTGAGAAAATTTCTAAAAGATTGGGGAAAGAATATTTAATTTCAAAATTATAGTTCAAAGTTAATAAAAATGCTTTAAAAAGTGTCGTGAATAGTGCTGCGAGTATTGCTTTTAAGGCTTATTTGCTCAAAATAACTTTTCTATTATTTAGAAATCCATTATTGTAACTCAATATCTTTTAAAACATTTTAAAATATTTATAGAATTTATTCCATATTTTTTAAAGAATCAAAAATATCATTTACAAAGAATTTGTTGCTTTAGTTTCCGAACCGCTAAACCACGACTATTTTGAAAACTTGATTTGATCATATTTCAAAATCTACTAAATGAAATCTCGATCATTTTCTTTTGTTTGAAAATCACGATTATAAGGGTTTAGAAAATTTTTATTTCAAAAATTCCGACTCTAGATCCATCATATAAATGGATTTAACTTTCTATGACGCGAAATCGCGAACCACCATTACGCGATGCGCTTATGTTAACCAATTTTTCATATTCTTTCAAAACTTTGTTGAAACACTTTTAAATGTTTACAAAACATTTCTAAATCATTTTAAAGGGGTTTGATTATTTCATACCACTTTTATAACTTGATTCGAAAAGTGATTTTCATATGTAATATTGACGTGTATTTAACGTGACTTGTTTACACAATTAAACACTATATTAAAAAAACCAATACTTGATGATCAAAGCATAGTAAACATCTATAGTAATCATACCACATCGCCATTATATATATAAGTAGATTTTATGACTTGATTTTCGATCGAACTAACTTTAAAATTGCTATAGCTCCGCTAAATCAAAATCGAAGCTCACGACTACTGGCACAAATACTCCTTGGGTTTCGGCTAGGTCTTAGAGGCTTGGAAAGGCTTAGCCTTGCTTGGTAAGTGGTGGTTAAGGGCTTGGTTGCGCATGCCCTTGGTGGAGGAGAAGGAAGAGATCAATAACTTGAACTTTGGTTTGAAGTGGTATAAATTTCGATTCATTTCGATATAACTTTGTTTTGATTTTCTAATATTTTCTTTCCTAGGTTATGGAAGTCATTAGCATAGAGAAGAAGAGGATGAAGAGCTTAGGAATTTTTATGGAAGAAGAAGTGTGAATGTAACGACCCGGTATTTTCAACCGTTCGCATCTGCATGTGGCGGACTTGAATTGCTCAAAATATCAGTTTGTTAATTTATATTTGGCAAAACTCAGATATACAGTAAATAAATCAATCACAGAATCACAGATATAGAGTAATATAAGGCAGCGGAATAGATAAATAGTAGTTCATGAAGCTACTATATAAACATCAGAGTTAGAAATAAAATATAGCAGAATATCTCAAATATAGTGAAGTCTCCAGTACAATAGATGACCTCTCTGAAAAAATCAATTGGAAAAGCTGAAAGTTGAATCGATAGTTGGATCTCCAAATGAAGCTCCAAACTCCAAGGCAAGTCTCAAGTACTGTATCATTCAGTCTGACCCGAATGTTTGGGATAACCATCCTCTAAGGATCTGTGGAACTGTCTACAGGGTAGAAATATACACTATAACACCGTGGTCATTTTAAATTAATTTATACTTCAAAACCAAAATATCATTTTCATTTCAAATATATCTATTTTCCAAAAATAGTATATATATTAAATAATTTAAAAAAAGTAAAGTAATTGAAATTTCCTCAAACTTCACAAATCGTTTCAAAGTCAACTCGACTTTCCCATTCAAACTAAATCCAATCTTAGTTTATCAAATTCCATTCAATTCAGTTTCTGACCAAACAATTTCAGTTTTTTTCATTTCAAATACAGATTTGAACCACAAAATAAACATTTAAATTTCAATATAATTCAACGTCAATATATTCCAAGCTTTAAATATTCAACATTTCAAAGACTAAATTTGATAATTGCATTTATCTCCCAATTTGACTTCACTATTATTTAGTTTTGAAATATTCACTTAATAAATTCAATATTATTTATGTGACCTTAAATTAACAATTTCTATATATTACCTTCGATTTCTCTAGACGTGAAATATCCATTAAATTTCTTAAATCGAAAATCAAGTTATAAGATCATACTTTAAAGTTTCGAATTCATTAGCTTCAAATCGATTAAACAAAATCCTTAATTAAATACAATTTCTAATAAGTCTCAAATATTACCTCCAATCTTAGCTTATAAAATTATTCCACAAATCTATTTTTGAAATACAAATTTAATAAATCCTTAAATGTTTTTCATATTAATTAAATCAATCTTAATTAAATTATATGTTATTATTAAATATATATAAATAACCTTTATATATAATATTTTAAATCAATATTTATTAAAACCATATATTTCTTTTCAAAACCATGGAATTCATTTTCGAAACATTTATAAAGACCAATGACGTCGGTATATAACTTTCTATTCTATGGTCAAGTGATACATATATTTATCCTTTCAATCCGTAATTTAAATATATACGGGTGGATATCATTTCAACATGTAATCCCAAATTGAATTCAAATGAAAATCGCTTGGGTATATCATTTAAACCCATAACAATTTTCTCCTATTCTAAAGTCTGTTCGGGCATGTATCATTTCAACCCGTAGTGATTCCTATACTAACCGGGAATTTGCAGAGTGATAACAGATAATATAATAATGCTAACAGGCATATATCATCAATAACAATATAATATAAACAATATGATATGGTGTCATATCCCATATATGAATAATTACATATAATAGCAAATATAACAATTCAAATAACTACAACAACATATTCCAATTGTCATGGATTGAAATCAAATTTAATAAATACAAGAACATTAATCGTGAGTGATTGCTCACCTTTCAAGGTTAGAAAGATAGACAAGGAAGTTGAGTTACGAAGAAAAACACGATGGACATGGGTTCGACGAACATGCTGATAACTGGGAAGAGACGAATTCAAATCAGAGCTGGGTTGATGTTGATAAATGGCATCAGTGAGTCTATATATATAATACAATTTGAAATAACTACTTATATAAATACTAGTAAAATGAAAATACTTATATTATATTTTATTACTTTCAAAATGTCGTTTATGTACTCAAAATAATAACATGGCTTATATATGCTTATACACCCCTCAACAAAAACTTAATTCCAATACCCTTTTTTAAATGACATATCTACTTATTGCACTTAAATTGAAAGTCAAACATGTACCTAACACCTATGCTTTACAGAAAATTTCAGGACTCTGATAAATATATATATGTATAAATACATTTAAACACACATTTGTATAAGCTTTCTTTTCAGCAATATGAAACAGAAACAAGGAACTATATGCAGACATATTAATGTATAGAACATATGTGAACTTACAGATTACACAATAGAGTTGCTATATTATACAAGTACAGAGAAGATAACTGTATACCATTTCACTTATATGTACCTTTAATGTCCAATATCATTTTTTTATAGAATCAACAACGACTATAAATAAATATACGAACAAATAAAATGAATATTTATATAAGTGTACAACAACTTAGTTCCGGTATAAACAGCTATATATGTTATTACTATCAAAACTATTACAGCATAGCCTAGTTTAAGTGAACATTTTTAACATACTATATATATATAATTTATATAAACTTTGTAAGCAAAACTTTATACTACATATTCATATACAACTAACAAGTATATAAAAAAATCAGCAAACAGAAATCATAACATATATATACCGGAACAAAAATTAGAACTATATATATTAAACTAATACATAGTATATATTCAGAATTGTATATATATCATATAATATACATTACTAACTTATTATATAATTATATATAGCTACCGCATATATAGCGCTACTTAATATATAATTAACATTACTTATATTTAAACTTTATATAAAAAAATATTTTTTTTCTTTATAATATAGTATGTACTCAACAGACCATATATAAAACTCAATAGGTCATTTTTAACATATATGTAGGCAGGTGTTTTATTCATATATATACTAAACATATTTTATACAACTCTTATAAACTTTTATACTTATAAATAGATTTTTTTAATACACAACTTAAATAAGGGACGAAGGTAGATAAATGGCTCAGCTGGAGAGGAGGATGCGGTGGCTGGTGGTTGCGAGTGTGGCCGAGGCTGCCAAAGGAGAGAGAGGGGCAGACGAATGAAGGGGGCGCAAGAGTAAGGAGGGAGGAAAAGAGAAATAAAAGAAGAGGGGCAGTGGAGAAAAAAAGTATTTAAGGAGGAGAAGGAAGAAGTTATCGAAACATTAGAAAAAATAAAACGCGTAGATATGTAGAAATATATGCAAAGTTATAAGGGCAAAGGAACCGGTTACCATATACAAAATTTAAAGTAATAGCAACGGTCATGAAAATCCAGCTGGCTTATTTAAAGCAATAAATATTGCAGTCCCACTGCACGTTTCAAATTTGAAAAGGACGAGGAAATTAAAAGTCACAATTTCGGTACTAGAAAATGCGTACCAGAAAATGCTACTATTTGGTCAGAAATAAGGTAGACGGAGCAATAGAAGTCCGAATTTGAAAAAACGAAAGATGATTTCTCACTCAGAAGAGGGTTAAGAATTTTCCTATGTAAAATATTCAGGTTTGGAAAATATTTTATTATCAACAATTATTAACTGACTTGAATTTAATAGAATTACACAAAAAATAAACTTTCATAAAATCAGGTGAAAATTTACCATCTGCTATATTTAAATATACGTATTCCAAATATAAATTTTTATTTCCAAATTTTATTATTTAAAATTGCTCCAAAATTCAATTAAATACGTTAATAAAACCATTAAAATTTACTAAATTTTTTTGGGTCGTTAGCTCTCCCCCACTCAAAATTTTTCGCCCCGAAAAAGGAAGGAGGTAGGAGAATAGAAACAACGAGAAAGAAAGATATATTGAAGATGTAACATTCCTGGATTTTATCCGAATTTAATTTGGTGATTTATTTATAACTTGAATTTAATTATGAATTTTTGGTGAATTTATATGAAAATTTTCAAGAAATAAATAACATATGTGTTTGTTTTATATATATTATAAATAAAATTTTGATTTGAAATTCAAAAAAATAGATATTCTGAAAATAAATTGGATTTAAAACTTTGTATTTTGAAATTTATAGAAACTTGTTTTCTAATTATAATAAATATAAATATATGTATTTTGAAAAATTTATTTGAATTTAATATAGTAAATTTTCAAAAGTTATTAGAAAATTAAACTCTATATTTTTAAAATATGTATATATGATTATTTATTTAGTATAATTAGATTTCAAACTCATTTTCTTATAAAGTTGTAAATATATAAAATGTAAGAAAACAAAAATAGATAAATATGTTTCATAAATTAAAAAAAAGTAAGGGTTTAAAAATATAAATGTTTAGTAAAATTTATTTAAAGGACTTAAGCATAAAATTGCTTGTATTTACAAGTGTAGGAAAATTAATATTATACATTCACAAGTGTAAGCATTTCAATAAAGAAATTAACAAGTGTAAATTTTTTTATACTATGAACTAACAAGTGTAACAAAATAAACAAGTGGAAAACAACATTTTTTTTAAAAAAAAATGCACACAAAATATATGTAAAGATTGAAACCAGGTTTCTCAATGTTCATTCTCAATTTAAACATCTCAAATCTGAAAATTAAAAAAAAGTATAATAAATATCAAAGAAAGCAAAAAATTTAAAACCTGGAAGCTTAAAACCAGAGATGAAGATCAGAGAGAATCAATTCAAAACCACAACCTCTGTTCAAAACTTCAACCTGATTCAATGAACAGAGCAGGGAAATTCAGAAATGAGATCAAACAAAAGAAATCAAACCTGGAAAATAAAAACCAGATCGGATCAAAAGCTGAAATCAAAGCTAGGTTAAGAAGAAAAATCATCTCAGCAATCAAATAAGATCAAAATAATTCAATCTGAAGCTAACAATTCAAGTTTTAAAGCCTGAGCAAGATCACCCCAGCATCAACTCAACTTTCCAGTTTTAAAGAAAATAATAATTTAAAAGCCTGATCACTGTTCTCTGCTTCTTCCCACGCAGTTGAGCAAACCGACCCCTTTAAAACTTGAATCTATGATATATCATGATGCTTTGTGAAATAGACATTGTGAGAAATGATGAATGAATATAGCTTTATCTGTATGCATATACATGTTTGTGTATGGATTGAACTTTGCATGCCTGTATACACTCTGTGTGTTTCCAGACACAATAACAACCAAAGAAAAAAAAAAACTCATATCTCAAATAATAAGCATATTTAGGTGATGATCCTTACATGAAAATCATAGCAATGTAATACTAATTTTAAAAAAGGATTCCAAGTGTATTTGTTAGGAAGTTATTTCTAAAATAAATTATTACAGTGAAACTTAAAAAAAAATATTAAATTTGAATTTCATAATTTCTTAATTCAATTACATTATTTGGTTCGACTTCAAACATCATGAATTTTAATAACTGAATCGAGATTTCTGGTTTCGTATTGATCGTGAATTTTGGAATTGAACAGAAAATGGGTTTCGACCTTTTTTTGGTGATTGACGTCGAACTGGGTGTCGAAATCAATGGTGAAGGAAACTGACTAATAGGAGAGCATGGGAAAAATGCTTCAAAATTTATAGTCGATCGTGGGGGATGAATGTGGTTGATTTAGCGCTTAAACCTGTATTTTGGTTGAGGTTGGTTTTTGAATTACTGTGGCGACGTCATAGCACCGGAGTTGATCGCTCGGGTGGGAATCGAAGCTGGGGAGTTGGATGAAGCTCCAGTCGAAGTCGCGGGGTCATCGGTGGTCGATGATGATGGTTCGAGGCGATTTGGCTGAGGTTGTTGGTTCCAGGAAAGAGTTTGATCAACTCGATTTTGATTCAGGTCGATTTCGTCAGAATGTGGTGGTCGGGGAAATTCAGTGCGTCGACGATGATGTGCCAGAGGTCTCAGAGTTGGTCGGCGACGATCCGACCGGATGTACACGTGCATGCATATCAACATATATTTGTGGATTTGGGGAAGAAAGATAAAGCTCGGGTTTGACTCGAAGAAACTCACGAATTTACTCGGGGAAAGTGAAAAGAAAGGGGAACTCGAAGACAAGCTCGGGAAATTTAGAATATGGTTCGAGTTTCACTCAAGTTGGTTTTGGTTTTGGGATATAACAGTTTTAAAGTTTTAAAATCAAACAAGTTTTAAAATAAGTTTTTAAAGACTTGGTTTTAAAGTTAAAAATACGTTAATATTGTTTTGGGTTTGAATAATTATATTGAAATGATTATTTAAAATATTCTTAAGTGTTTCAAATGGAATTTGATGATGTGATTAAAATAAGTGATAAAAATGAATGGTTTTTGGGTAATTAAAGATTACTTTATTAATTGATAATTAAAGGTTAATCATTAAGGAAAATTAATTTTTGTAAATCAATTAATTGATGTAATTAATTACTTAATGAAAATGATTAAAAGGTTGATTATTTGACAATTAAAGGATAATTAATTAAGGTAAATTAATTAAGGGATTAATTTTTTAAATTACTTAATGTAATCAATAAAGGATTATTACTATATTAATTATGGGATTAATTTTTTGAATTACTTAATGTAATTAATAAAGGATTATTACTAAATTAATTAAGGGATAATTACTTTGTATAATTATTATTAAAGGATAATTTATTAATTAAGATTAATTAATGAAAGGAATTAAGTTTAATTGATTAATGATTAAAGGTTGATTTATCAAATGATTTAAAAAATAATTAATTAAGGGATAATTATTGTGTTTAATTAATTAAGGTGATTAAATTGAGGATAATTAATTAATTAAAGGATAATTAATTAATAAAAGTAATTTAGGGATTATTTATTAATTAAAGATTAATTAATTTTTTGTAATTAATTAAGGAATATTAATTAAAGAATAATTAAATAATTAAGGGTTAATTATTTAATTAAAGGTTGATTAATTTATTAAGTACGGATAATTAATTTGCAATTAAAGGATTTATTTAATTTATTAAAGGTTAATTAATAAATGATTAAAGGATAATTAATTAATATGGTTTTTAATTAATTAATGTTAATTAACCTTGATTAGTGATTTATTCATAAGTGATTAATCTGATTTAAATTAATCAGATAATTAATTGATCTTACTTACGGATGTTTGGATTCTATTGAATTGTATTGTTTGATATCTCTGCTGTGCGATGTTTGTGATATAAATTATTTTGATTTGAGCTGTAATGAATGTAATTTATTTATCTGTGAATCTGTGAATGAAGATAAGCGTTACAAATTATACCGCTTATCGATATTGATGTGCTTGAGTCTGTGATGATTGATGATGTTGCACTATTATGTTAAACCCCTGGACTACACCATACACACACAAATATGGATTTCACAGGAAATTGGTTAGGTCACAGATAATTTTAATTTAATATTATTTTATTCAAATGATGTAATGGTTTTAAAAGATGAATTTTGAATCCAAAGGGTTTTGGAAACGGAATTGGGTTGAATATGAAAAGCTTTTGAAAAAGGAAGTTGAAATTGAAATTTAGTTTGAATATAATGTATCTTGTTCAAGTTTTGAAATTGTTTTGTAAATTTGGTTTGAAAGGTTATGCAAGTTATATAATGTATATATATGAATTTTAAACCATCTTTGAAGTATTTTAAATGTATTATTTTGAGAATTTAAATTCAACTCAATTTTATACTTGAAAGGCTTGAGCAAATGTAATTAGATTTCCCTAAAATGAAAACTCTTGGTTTTCAAATAATAATAGCTTTCATATAAAGAAAGGACTTCCAGTTTTTGTGAATGGATTTCAAGTTTTGAAATGGAAATAGTTTGAAAGCTATGAATGAATCTTTGTAAAAGAATGTTGAACTTTGTTTTCAAATCATAGAAGATCTTAAAGGGGTATCTTTTGTATAAAAGAATTGAAATGGAATTGTGTTTGAAAGTTATGAATTAATCTTTGTGGAAGATTGGTAAACGTTGTGAAGTGAATCTTTTTGTTTAAAGATTTGAAATGGTAATTTGTTTAAACCATTTGAAGAAAGGTTTGGGCTTTAAGTTGTGACTTAACTAAGATCCCACTATATCCATATGCTTTTAAATTAAGCACTCATTATTCGGTTTAGCCGGGAGAGGACTTTGTGTCATATTACCCATTCCGAATAATGATAAGACGTTATGGATTGCATTTGAAGACTGGTGGTGAAGACCGGATATTTTCGAAAGCGAAATGACTACCTGGAAAATGTCTCAGCACCGTCTGATCCTCGGTATAGAGATTTGATCGCCTTTTGTGATGGAAAGTCCGGACGTGATTAGGGATTGTCCGGATTGCAGGGGCTTCTTTGAGAAGTGACTTTGGTTCTATTTGAACCCAGGACAGACTTGTATGGATGTGTGTCTGACGTTACACTTTGAGATGTAAAGCTGGTTTCTATCAAATACATTTCTGTTTAGTGGAGGAGATTTATTCTCTTAACTTAACACCCTTCTCTGAGACGTACGAGCTCAAAGGTTATGTAGTTGATGTTTACTAGTGATACATTCCCAATTTGGTAATGTGACATACGAAGTGCTACTGATCATTCGTTGATCCAAGCAAGGCTTTTGTGTAAAGAGTAGCTTTGTGGACGAGACTGCATTAGGACCTCACACCACGGAAATGGTCGAAACAGGAAAGATACAGCAAGGTTATGAGAGTGGCGCCCTTTAGGGTATGTTCATTCCCTTCTGGAAAAGGGTGGTATCATGGTATTGATCCCAGATACTTAACTCATGTGGTCACTGCAAATTTATTACTTTGTGGTTGCTTTGTGGTTGAGAGCTCTCGGTAAAGGTCGCAAACGACCGGGGGATGGCATACTCGTGTAGTAGTTACCTAGTTACAGAGGTAACCTGGCCTTGTGTTTACAGAGATCTGGTTAGGATCTCGAGGCGTCCCTCCAGAGGCATACCCATATGGCAATAGGAAGTTCCTTAGCCTAACCATTTGTTGGAAATCCAAAGAAACAATACGCGCCATGTACGGTTTTAGTTGTATAACCTGCCATGGAATGTGGCGGTAACCTACTATTGAACATGGTAGCTATAGTAGGCATACAAAATTTTTTATATGCTGGCTAATATTAAAATTATACTTTCTAAAGGTTTTCTACACTGCGCACTAATAATAATATTAAAAGGTTTTCACGTATCAAGCATGTTTGACTATCATAAAGAGAAATCTCCTCCAATTCTGCGTTTGCATTGTGTGTGTGGCGGGAGGCCTTATGGTAGTTTCATTTTCCAAAAAGCATTATGGATTTCTTTTAAGTTCTTTTGTTTGCTTTTGTTAAAGATAAACTATTTTTATTTGTTCACACTAGTACCATGACTGACTTGGAGTTTATTGTTCCCTTTCTAAACCTAGGTGCCCACAATTTTCCACACGGGTAGTTTAGAGTTGGAATTTTCAGATAATCAAATAGCAGGTGTAGATTCGATAGCCTTCGAAGTCTTTGGTCTTTGAAGCCGTTTGGATTTGGCAATAGCATTTGCTTCTCTTCAGCATTCTGGCTGACCTTGCTTAATACAACGTAATGATGGTGGTTCGAGCTTGCGGCTTGGAGTCCTTGGAGCTTTGGCAGTGGTGATGCAATCTATTGGATCCTTCTTTCTATCCCTTGGAAATTCTATTGGAATTATCTTTCCGCTGTTGTATATATTTTGTGCTTTGATATTAGTATCATTGTGTCAAGATGTTGAAATCAACCATTGTATATTAATGATATATTTCATTTTTCTTCCGCTACGTTATTGTACTTAATGTGTTATAAGCTCCGACGCGAATCAGATTTCAACGGTTGAATCTCCGGCATTCGAGTACAAGTAAAGTATGGGTGTCGATTTTCGAACAATGAAATTCGGGTCGTGACATTTTGGTATCAGAGCTGAAGGTTGAAACTTTAGCTCAGAAGTATAACACATTTGGTAACTCATTAGAGATAGGGTTACAAATGCCTTAGAATGAGTATATCCCTAAGATATCAGTCCAATGCCTTAGTAAATTCTCTTGCTATTCACTTATAGTAACTATGAGTGCAAGAAGAGGACGAGGTAGGGGACAGGGGAGTACCACTACAAATGGTCAATACCTGCAACAACGGAAGCAATTTTCTATATCAATCTCTTTTGATCACCATTCAGTTTCGATTCTTTGATTGCTTCGTGGAAGCTCGAGGGAGAAGCTTTGGTGTGAAGGTGGCCCTGTGAATTATTGTAGAAAGTTTCTAATTCGTATTCCTATCGTTTTAAAATTTAATAAATTTGAAAATTTATTTGAAATAAATTGGTTAACAAAATATGAAGATAGATTAATTTGTATCGATAAAACGATTTCGGTTAAAATCCAAATTTTAAATTCTATTGTAATTTCTTGTGTGGATAAAAGTCCAAAGAGGAACAAGCTAGTGTATATTTCGGGATATTCTGACCTGAGTTGAGTATCCATTTGTCTATTCTTTTGGGTCTAGATATATTCTACTAATGATTAGTTATTCCTTCAAACTAACCAATGCCCTATTTATTTCGTAGATCTGGTGACCTGAGTATTTTATGAGATATGGAATGAGTTCATTCTCGAATTTATTGATATTCTAATTTGGTAAGTCGAATGCAGAATAGATATTTTAGTTTATCTGATAATCCATCTTGGATATGTTCATCCTTTCTTTGTTGTCTCCCTGTCTAGCAAATTTTGAGGATAAAATTTTCTTAAGGGGAAATCTGTAACATTCTTGGATTTTAGCCAAATTTAATTTGGTGATTTATTTATAATTTGAATTTAATTATGAATTTTTAGCGAATTAATATGAAAATTTTCAAGAAGTAAATAAGTATGCGTTTGTTTTATATATATAGTAAATAAAATTTTGATTTGAAATTCAAAAAAATAGATATTTTGAAAATAAATTGGATTTAAAACTTTATATTTTGAAATTTATAGAAACTTGTTTTCTAATTTTAATAAATATAAATATATGTATTTTGAAAATTTTATTTGAATTTAGTATAGTAAATTTTCAAAAATTATTTGAAAATTAAACTCTATATTTTTAAAATATGTATATATGATTATTTATTTAATATAATTAGATTTCGAAATCATTTTCTTATAAAGTCGTGAATATATAAAATGTAAGAAAACAAAATAGATAAATATATTTTATAAATTAAATAAAGAAAGGGTTTAAAAATATAAGTGTTTAATAAAATTTATTTAAAGGACTTAAGCATAAAATTGCGTGTATTTACAAGTGTAGGAAAATTAATATTATACATTCACAAGTGCAAACATTTCAATAAAGAAATTAACAAGCGTAATTTTTTTATAATATGTATTAACAAGTGTAACAAAATAAAAGAAGTGGAAAATAAGTCTTTTTAAAAAAAAAATTAAAAAACACAAAATATATGTAAAGAGAGAAATCAGGTTTCTCAATGTTCATTCTCAGTTTAAATATCCCAGATCTGAAAATCTAAAAAAAAAGTATAAAAAAGTTCAAAGAAAGAAATTTTTTTAAACCTGGAAGCTTAAAACCAGAGATGAAGATCAGAGAGAATCAATTCAAAACAACAACCTCTGTTCAAAACTTCAACTTGATTCAATGAACAGAGCAGGGAAATTCAAAACTGAGATCAAACAAAAGAAATCAAACCTGGAAAATAAAAAGCAGATCCGATTAAAAGCTGAAATCAAAGCTAGGTTAAGAAGCACAATCATCTCAGCAATCAAATAAGATCCAAAAAAAAATTCAATCTGAAGCTAACAATTCAAGTTTTAAAATTTGAGCAAGATCACCTCAGCATCAACTCAAGTTTCCAGTTTTAAAGATTTTTTTTTTAAAAGCCCGATCACTGTTCTCTTCTTCTTCCCACATAGGTGAGCAAACTGACCCCTTTAAAACTTGAATCTATGATATATCTTGATGTTTTGTGAAGTAGATGCTGTGAGAAATGATGAGTGAATATAGATATATCTGTATGCATATACAAATTTGTGTGTGGATTGAACTTTGCATGCCTGTATATGCTCTATGTGTTTCCAGACACAAGGACAACCAAAGAAAAAAAACTCATATCCCAAATAATAAGCATATTTAGGTGATGATCCTGACATGAAAATTAATCATAGCAATGTAATACTAATTTTAAAAAAGGATTCCAAGTGTATTTGTTAGGAAGTTATTTCTAAAATAAATTATTACAGTGGAACTTAAAAAAAATATTGAATTTGAATTTCATAATTTCTTAATTCAATTACATTATTTGGTTCGACTTCAAACATCATGAATTTTAATAATTGAATCGAGATTTCTAGTTTCTTATTGATCGTGAATTTTGGAATTGAACGGAAAATGGGTTTCGACCTTTTTCTGGTGATTGAAGTCGAACTGGGTGTCGAAATAAATGGTGTAGGAAGCTGACTTATAGGAGAACATGGGAAAAATGTTTGTAAAATTTATAGTCGATCGTGGGGGATGTACGTGGTTGATTTAGGGGTTAAACCTGTATTCTGGTTTAGGTTGGTTTCAAATTACCATGGCGATATCAGAGCGCCGGAGTTGATCGCTTCGGTGGGAATCAAAGCCGGGGAGTTGGACGAAGCTCCAATCGAAGTCGCGGTGTAACGACCCAGAATTTGACCACTTTAAAATATAACACATAAAGTGATTTTAAATGTAAAATAGGTAAGGTTTTATTATTCAAAAAATATTAGATAGGAATTGGAAAGAGAAGTATACACAGAAATAGTGACATTTGCCTATATCGACAAAAGTGACAAAATGGTGATTTTAGAAAAGTAAGTTTCAATGGTTAAATAAATTATCTTAATAAATGTATGAGTGTTTATATTTTTAAATAGCATTATACAAATTTATTTTTAAATTTGGTTTACATAAATAAATAGTTTAACAAAAACGTCAAAATGTGATCGTAAAATATTTTGTCGAAAAACGACGTTTTGTCGATTAAAAGTTGTCGCAACGTCGCCGCGCCTTTATTTTCTTATATAGGAACATATATTAAAATAGTGCAAGTATTAATTAATTCACTAAACATGTTTACTTTTACTAAATTAGGTTAGAAAACTTCTAGAAGTCATTAGTAAAAGTAAGTAAAAATTAATAACAGTAAGAAAACGTAAACATCAAATCAAAACCAACATAATTATGATATTCTTCACTTAATCTTTAAATGACTAAGACATAAAGTAAATATGTGAAAGATGACGTTAAGTATTGAAAAAGTGGAGATTGCTTTAGGTTGAACTAAGGTTTGTTTGGTAATTTGGTAAGACGTTATTTTGGTAAATTACCACTTTCTTTCTTTTTATATAAATATCCACCTCCTTCTTCACTTTCATTCACATTTCTTCTTCTTTTTTCTCTCAAGATTCTTCATCTTCTTCCTCTTCTCTTTAATGGCTTCCAAGGCATTGAAAAAATTAGAAAGAAATAATGTCAAAATATTTATAAAATATTCAAAAGAAATCAATGTTCATTCTCTTCAAATCAAACTCATTTTTTCTCCACATTTTACCTCTTCTTCTCTCGGCCATATCTTCTTAAAAAACAAACCAAAATACAAAATTCTTTTCTCCAAATCATGTATTTTTCCAGTGGCTACAACTTTCGTGATGACCACTTTATTCCGTTCTAAAGCTAATTATGTCAAAATTCTACTTCTTTCCAGTGCATTTTCTGGCCCAGTTTTTAAGCCAGCGAATATGTCATTTTGTTTTGATCATAACTTGATCATAACTGAACCAAATTAAGAAATTTTTTTTTTCAAACCATATGAAATTCCAGTGGCTACAATTTCCTTGTTGATCATTTTTTCCAGTTTTGAATTTTGCTATACCTGAATCTCAATTCTTTGAAGTGCATTTTCGTGCTTCATTTTTATCAATTCGACAATACCTCTTCTTTATTCTGTCATATCTACCCCAAAACAACTTAGATTCACATTGTTCTTTTTTTAAATTCAAGAGAAAAGAATTTGAAACAACTTTTTAGTTAGTAAGTTTTTTAAATTTTAAGAGTAAGATAGTTAAAAACAAAAGAGAAGATGATCTATTTTTCGGATCTAAATCTTGGGAATTCAAGTTCAATGCTCTATTGCTTCTCTATATTTTCGGCCAACCTCCATCTCAATCCTTGGCCAAGCTATTGGAAGGGAGAGGGTGTTTTTTTCTTGTTTTTAATGGAGTAGAAATTAATTAGTGAAGTGTTGGTTGATTAGAATGTTGGTAGGAAGTTAATCGCTTTGGTTTATGGTGAGAAACTCTATTTAGCATCTCTATTTATATATATACATGTTTGATATTGTGTCATGATGGCTATGGATGATTATATATGCTTTGATAATCAAGTATTGATTGTTTGATATGTTTGTTAAACTGTTTTACCAAGTCACGTTAACACACGTCGGTAAGCACAAAGGAAAGCACTTTCCTTTTGAAAATGAAATGGTGTTTATGTATGCTTGAATCTTTTGAAAATAGTTTTAAAATGGAAATGTTTTATAAACATTTAAATATGTATAAAGAAACAAATGAATAAAAATCAAGATTTTATCTTGTATATTTTAAATATGTCCAAAATAATTTTCCCGAAAAATCGCGCTTTGCAGTAAAGTGACCGAAGTTTAATATTGATATTTTAAATGTCTTAAAAATATGACATAAATCCTAAAAATCTTTTAAAATGTATTAAAAGAGATTTAAGTAGAAAATATGGATTTCTAAGTGATATAAAAGTCATTTCGAAGAATATAGCTTTTAAAACGCTATTTGCAACACTTTTCGCAAGGCTTTTCGCAGCAGTTTGAAATAACTTTTGACATGCAGTTTTAAGTCATTTCCTATATATTTTGTGATTGATTTTAAAAGAATAATTAAGTCATTTAAGATGATTTGTAAGTTTTAATGAGAGTTTGAATCAATGGGAAAGAGGAATTATTTGTACCACTTAAACAATAAGTGAAGAAGATTGAATATAATAACAAACCGAGTAATGCGGAAACGACTAGTACATTTGTCCCGCCTGTGAGATCTGGGAAGATAAAACAAGGTGTTTAACTAAGGTTAGGAATGGAGCAACCAGTGCCCTGAACTTACCTGGCCTATATTTTCTCTTCTTAGGCGAGGGGTGGACATATCGAAAGGAAAGCCCGGATGCCCTAAAAGATCATGTTTAAGTTTTTTTTGGATAAAAGAAAAGAAATAAATTCTTTGAATTTATTATAAATGGTCAGATATAAGATTTATAAAATTGATATTTTATAAATAAAAGTAATGGAATTATAAAAGTGTTTTATAAATATTATAAATGGGATTGTAATCAAATTTATATATGGGTTTACAATTGAAATATAGAACAAAATTTGTAATGGATTTTATAAATAATAAGATTTGAAAGGAACGAATTTGTAAATAGAGTTTTATAAGTAATTAAATTTTAATAGGATTTTGACCTATAAGTGAGATATAAGTGGAATTTTTTAGTAAATAAATTTTGTATATGGAAGTTTATAAAATATAAATGGAATTTTTAAACACCGTTTTGTAAATCTAGAATAAGTTTAAATTGATAAGTTGAATATGAAAGTTTATTAAAGGAATTATATTCACGATTTTGGATAGTGAATGATCCTTTAAATTAAATGGATGTTTTGGAAAGTGATATTATAAAAATGTAATATTTTCCCTAAGTTAAAAGCTAAGAAATAAAATATTTGATTAAGATTTAATGAATGATTTGGAAATGTTTTCTTAAGTAAAAGAGAAAATGATTTAGAATTATTCCAGGATTTAAGAAAGGTTTAAATCAACCAAATGATTTGATAAATGAGGCTTAATGATTTCTTACACTCTTGAAAAGAAAATGGAATAAATTAAAAATGTTATATCTACAAAGACATTGTATAAAAGATGAAGTAATTGATTGATGTTTGATATCCACAAATGAACTTAACATCTTTTAAATCGACGATTGGCTTCGAAGGAGCCAGGATTGGATTTGGATAATTCCTATTCGAAAACCACTTCGAACCAATTTCGAATGTGAAGACATGTTGAAGATGATGACTATTGAAGACGATGGATCTTTGTAACGACCCGCTATTTTGGATCATTCAAATTGACAATAAAACCATACATATCCGACTTGAATAATTCAAAATACCGAATTGTTAATTTAAAATTTGGCAAAACTTAAAATATACATTATAGACCTCGATTTAACCATTTAAAATAAACCATTTAAATTCCAATATAGTTCAAGGCTTTAATATTTAAATGTTCTATATAACAATTTCATATAGATCTCGATTTAACCTCATTATTATTTAGTCTTGATATACTCCCTTATTAGATTCAATATCATTTAAGTAACCTTAAATTACATTTTACTCAATATTTTCTTTAATTTTATTAAACGTGAAATATTCATTAAATCGCTTAAATAAAAAATCCAGTTACAAAATCATACCTTTAAATTTTCCATTCAATAATTTCAAATCGATTTAATTAAATAAATCCTTATTTATAATACCATTTTTGTAACGGCTCGATATTTTCAACCATTCGCATCCATTATAAGTATATAGGTAGACACTCATGCCGGAATTGAGTTGCTCAAAATACCGCGTTGTAAATAACAATTTGGCAAATCTCAGAATATACAGTAAATAATAATCACAGATCACAGACACAGAGTATATAATAATGCAGCGGAAGTAAAAATGAGATAGTAGTTCATGAAGCTACTATATAAAAATGAGAAACATCAGAGTTAAATAAGATACAACAGAAGAGTAACAAGATACATCAGGTACAAATCAGAATACATCACTGAAACACTGGATACTGAAACAAAATAGATGGCTGGATCTTCAAGGAAAGCTCCAACTCCAAAGGTGAATCTTGAATGCTAACTCAATCAATCAGACTCGAGCGTAAAGCAAAATACAAAACACTCGAGTCAGGACATAAATACTTATGAACTGTAAATAAACTCAAGTGAACAGTAACAAAATGCATCAGTAACTTAAAGGATGCTTGGGATCGCCCATCCTTTAAGGATCCGTTAAACTATTTACTATGTATTAATATTGCGCTACTATAATAATGTCTACAGTAAAATAAACATACTTTTAACTAGCATTCCGGGCTACCCATATCACCCTTCACACATAATAGTCCCAGTAGTCCATCCAGTATCAGCATATCTCCAGATCGGGAGACTACCCTAAATACTCCACGGGCTACGGGAGAAAAACAAACTCGTAGTAAAGGCTCGGTATGGTAGGTGACACGGCACACAAGGCAATGCCAGGGTAGATATACCAATTACGCACACGGGCTGGTGGTAACGCAGCAGCCACATACGCCCACCTCGGAACACACTCCCAATCAAAATCGGAGGATGGCCATCTAATCAATCACCAGTAAGAGTATAGTATCGAAGGAATGTGTCCGACCAGAGGTGCTACCTCCTTTGGCCCGAGATCGCTCCTGTTTTAGCCACCTTATGCCAACTCACGGGAGTTGGGTCCACGTAATATACCTCAAGAACATCGCCACCATCCTACTTCATTCTGGAATCTCCACCGCGTGCACGGTTGTTAAAGTGGTTTTCGGAGTTGGCAGAGAGTATGACAACTTCCGATCCCGGTCTCTTTAACAACCAAATGTTATTACAACGCCGTGGTCATTTCAAAATAGTTTATACTTCAAAAGGATCAAATCATTTCATTTCAAAACTATATTCCTTTCAAAATAGTTTACACTTCGAAACCAAAACCATTTTTATTTCAAAACTATATTCAAATCAAATAGTTTATCATTTCCATTTCAAACATATATTCACCTTTTGAAAAAATTCATAATACTTTCAAAGTATAACTTTTCCGAAACCAAAATACTTGAAATCATTACGCTTTGAAAATCATAACATTTCGAAATCATTCAATTGAAATCAATCTTTTAATTCTTTACACTTCAAATTTATTCCATGAAACCAAAATTTCAAATTTCCAATTTAATTCAATTCAAACCATCAGTTTCAATTCAGTTTAGTTTTCTAACAAAACATTTCAAATCTTACAAATTTCAAATATAGATTTGATCTACAAGATAAAAATCCAATTTAATATATTTCCAAACTTTAATATCCCACATTTTAAAACTAAACTTTATAATTCTGTATATTCATATCTCAAATCTAATTTCATTATTATGTAGTTTTGAAATATTCATTTCAGAAATCCAATATTACTTAAATAAACTTACATTACAATTAAACCAAATATCTTTTCATACAAATATAAACTTCAATATTCCTTTATCAAATAAATCAAAATCAAATATCATTCCACATTCACATTCTTTACTAAAATAATGATCAAATCATTTCCAATCATTTCAAAATCATTAAAATATTACATCCTTTCAAAACTTCATAATCAAATCATTATTTGAATTCAAATCCAAATATTCAAATTTAAATATCATTTAAAAATCAAATATTTCATTCATTTATTATTTCAAACATCATTACAAAATACATTTCAAAATTCCATTCAAAAATTCATTTATCTAGTTACATCTCATTCCGTTTAACACATAACCAAGTAAACTTTATTTAAATTCAAATTCAATTTAAATTCCTTAAAAATTCAAATTTAAATATTCAAAACTTCTAAAATTTCACAAATAATCCATTTCAAAAGTTAAATTATTTAACATTTTAAAATATAGCCCAAACAGTGTTAAAATCTATAACATTTCAAAACATTGTCAAATTATAGCAACGACAGCATTTATAAAGTGCTATCTTAGCTTATAGTTTCCAAAATGGTTTAGTTCAAGAATAACGACATTTATAAAATGTTGTGATAGATATTTAGTTATTTCAAACATTGTTAGATTCAAAACAATAGCATTTAAAAATGCTGTCAAAAAACTACAGCATTTTGAAAATGCTATAAAATTCAAGGTTTCATTTTAGCTTTTCAAAAAAATAATAATAAAACTCCAAATTTTTATTATTACAACTTAAAAATCATATTTCTAGACTTCAAAATTTCACATTAAAAATCATTTTAACATACGATTTAACACAATAAAATTTTAAGATCAAATATTCAATTTTACAAACTCCATTCATTTATTAAGTCAAAATTCACTGTTTATTAATTTATAAATTTAATAAACTTAACATTTTACTTCAAATATCATTTGAAAACTTTATATTTAATTTCCGTTATTTATTTACATTTTAAAATAAAATTTTAAGTCAAACATCACATTTGCTCCAAATTTACATACTTGAATTCACTTAAATTCACAATTTCAAGATTTAATATTTAACTTTCTTAAAACCATAACATATATATTTTTAAATCAAAATTTCATACTTTTGAAAATACATATTTTAAAAAAAATCATTTAAAAATATACCACGGGGTCTGTATATAATTTTCTAACCTAGGTCAAGTGATACAGATATATATCATTTCAATCCGTAATCTACAAAGAAAACCGGGTTTTATCATTTCAAACACACAATCCCAAGTCAAATAAAATACAATAAAAATCGCTCAGGCCTATCATTTCAGCCCATAACGATTTTTCCCTATTCTAAAGTCCATTCGGGTATGTATCATTTCAACCCATAGTGATTCCATTCTAACAGGGAACTTGCAGTGTGAATATATGCATAAACAATATAAACAATGTCAATGTCACAATATAATGTCATATATCAGATGTCAGGTGATAATTAACAGTTTTAACATGGTAGTAACATGGCATAGCATATCATATGATCAACATTAACTTGCATAACATTTTATATTACTAATCACTTGTCATCAATTCACATTTCATAAGTATAAATGTCAGAGTGGGAAAGACTCACCTTTATCAAAGCTAGAGACAAACAACACACACAAGAGCGATTCCAAAGGCACGACAAGCACGATTTGATTTGAATAGATGGAGACCCTTGTATAAAACATAAAATATAACATACATAAGCACAAATATAGATATCGACATACAAATATAATTAACAACTTTAGTTTGCAAAACAGTTGCAAAACAAGAGAGATGACCAAACCTTAGAAGCAAAAGACCTGCACACGACAACATAAGCTTGTCACATGATCAAATGGGCTTGCTCTCATCAAACTAGGCTCAGCCTAGATGTCAACATGGCTCAAGTTTGGGTCAATATGGGTTCATATGGCTCGGCCTAACTTGGATATGAAGGAGTGGAAGTTGTGACATGAGAAATACAAAAATCAAGGCAATTAAGTGGATTTTGGTGCAACTATAGCTTCGGCCTGCCATGGCTTGGGATTGGTTATGCAAGGGGATGGTCAGGTGGTGGCTGGAGTGGCGGCCAAAGGTAGTGGAGGGATTGGTGGCGGCGGCCATGGAGGTGGTTTAGGTTAGAAATGAAGGCTATGGCCTTAAGGGTTTGGCTAGGCTAGTTTGGTGGAACTTTTGTTCAAATTTTGTGGTGCACCATCAATGGATGGTCATGGCTACTGTCTTGGTCAGAGGAGAGGCTTATGAGCTAATGGAGATGATGGTGGAGAGGATGGTTGTGACGACCCGACTTCCTATCTCCATGAAATCGCATCACTAGTGAAGAAAGAAAGGGATAGCAGAAGAAAAGAAAGAGAAAGAAAGAAACAACAACATCAGAGAACTCACAGCGGAACGAATGAAATATAATATATATAACATAAAATATTACATTGTATCATATTACATTAGAGTTACACAACTTATTCAACACATATTAGACAGTTATAAACATATGTCTAGCAATTACAATTCAAGTACATCAGAGAAAAACAGATACAACTCAAACACAGCGGAACCACCATATATATCTACACGCTGAAGCCTCCTGCTCCATTATCTCCTCCAGAACTCGTCAAAGCAATCCTAAAACACTTGACTACTCATACGTAATATGAGTACCCAAGAGTTTAATAAAACAGAAAATAAACACTCGGGTCAGACAGGGGTCTGGTGTGAGTAAACGGGTTAAAATTGCTTAACTTTAGAAAACCTTTGAAAAGAAAGGGTATCACGTAAGACTTCCCACACATAACATGGAAAAGTTTTTACCTTACGCTAACCAAAACATTTGATAGGAAATCCAGTGATATTATAATAGTGTCTAGGGTTTTCAAGTAAATATCAAATAGCCGAAATTGTTACATTTATTAAATTCCAGCTACTAGCCACAAAAGTGGGTAATACAATCAAAATCGTAGGGTCTCGTAGGAAGAATAGGTTTCCATCAATGGCAGGGCTACTGGGGTACCGCCCGTCACGGTACGTGGCCTAGATCACCATACCGAGGAGTACTCCCACTCCCCTGCGACACAAGGCCGGGACCATTCCTTACTGAACAGTCTCGAACAAGACGACCCCGGCGATTGTCCGGAATTCAACTGCCCCACACAGCCGAATAAAAAGGGACTTCTAGACAGGGGTAAATCTTGCTCTCCAGTGGGAGCTACCCACGAAGCCTTGCTGCACCTCCCCTGTTTTAGCCATTCCCGGTTGATGAGGCTTGAGGCTGCGATTACCTTTAGGACACATTTCTTAGAATGCTCATCGTCCGCCTGACGATGTGCTGAAAGCATTCAATCCATACAAGTTCGTTCCGGGTTCGAACGAAACCGATGGCACTATCTCGTTGCACTCATTTTGGAATCACCCTCAGAGTCAACGGCCATAGCCCTTGCACTCTAATCTCCATCTCGAATCTATAAGTACTATTCCGTCAACTCATTACGGAATCACCCACAGAGTTATACTGACGTATAGCCCTTACACCTCGAGTCTTCACTTGCTCCGCTTGGATTAACGACCTAACGTTTAATTGGAATCGATGTGGTTTTCGGATTTCAAATATGGAAACCCGATCCCGGTCTCACCGAAACCAAACGCCATTTTAATGTCCAAGTTGTACTTAAGGGATTTAACAATTAACTTATATTCAGGATGATATCTAAACAGATAGATGAATAACATTATCACAATAGATAATTCATATCAATATTCATCTTCACAAAGCAGCATATCACAAATATCATAGTCATCCAAATTATCCAGTATCAACCAATCACCCAATATCAATCATCCAATATCATTCAATATCAAATATCAATCATTTAATATTAACCATTCAATATTAATCAATCACCCATAGCAGAATTGATTAACTCTTAATAAATTTAATTAACCTCTAATTAAATTAATTACCATCCTTTAATCACTTGTATTATTGATTTATTACAAATAAAATTCATTATCATCTCTTAATGATCTTCCTAATTAATCCTACTTGATTAATTATCCTTTAATTACATTCAAGTAATTATCCATAACCATATTCAGTAATTAACCTTTAATTACTATCATTAATTACAATAATTAATGATCCTTCATTAATTAATTAACTATAATTAATTACATTAGTCCTTAATTAATTACAATTAATTAATCACACTTAATTCAATTATTATTATTAATCAACCTTGATTAATTCATTAATTAAATAATACTTATTAATTAATTAACCCTTTAAGTTATTAACTTATAATTAATCACCTCTTTAATCAGTAATTAAGAACTTATAATTACCTATCTAAATTAATTAACTTCTCAATTAATTAACTTCTAAATTAATTATATTAATCCTTGATTAATTAATCCATTTAATTAATCTTTAATTACTTCATTAAGTAATTATTATTAAATGAAATTAATTAACAAATCCTTAATTAATTACTTTAATAATTAATTACAATTTTAATTAATTACACTTAGTAATTAACCCATATTTAATCTCATTCATTAATTAATTAACCACATTAATTAATTAACTTAAATAAATTAAGTAATTACCTCCTAATTACTTCATTAATAACTCTTAATCAATCTCTTAATAAATTACTTAACAAATATTTAGTTTCATCATTAAATAATTCTTAATTAATTAGTTAGTTAATTAATTACTCCATAATTAATTAACTTTAAAACAATTATATTAATTAATTCTTAATTAATAACATTAAGTGATTATCCAATAACCACTCAACTTTAATTATGAGTAACCTCTACTAGTTACTCCTATAATTAATTACTTCCATTATTAATTATGTTCAAAAATTAATTCTTGATTACTTCATTAAGTAACTACACTTAATTAATTTATAATTAAGTGGTTATTTAAAATTAAATAAATAATTAACTAATTATTTAAAATTAATTAAAATAAATAATTAATTAATTTCCTATATTTCAAAATCCTTAATTAAACTTTTCCTTTACTTATAATCAATTCACATAACCAAGAATTCTTAAGTTCATATCAAAAATAATTTAACCATATTTATCTACATAAGTAAATTATTTGAATTTAATCAAATCTAAATAACTTGAAGACAAATTATTTATTTGGATTACAAAATTATAACTTAAAACTTTATTTGGAAATAAAGCATTTAGAAATCAAATTTTAAAATCTAAAACACTTAAATTTTCCCCATTCAAACTTCTTTATTTTGAATAAAATTTTGAAACTTAAGTTTTTGAAACATTATTTTAGAATTTTACTTAAACTTGATTCACTTTAAAAATTCCAAATACTCTTTTAAATTGAAATTCAAAAATTAAATTAAGATAATTACTTTCTAAGGCAATCATTTTAAAACATTTTAAATTTTGAAAATAAATTCAATTGCCACCCTTAAAAGTTGATTTACATTCACTTCACAGAACAAGCTTTAACCCTGTAATTTATTCTCTATAAAACTTTACTTGAATTCATTTATTCAATCAATGAATTTAATCTGTAACATATTCTTTAAAACAACCTACAAATACTTGCTCGAGAGGAAAACTCGGGTTAAACACGAGTAGTACTCACCAAAACTCCAAGTAATTCTCGATGCAAACTCATGCTTGCCACGAGTCACCCCCAACAGCATCTACTTCGGGTCGCCACCCTAAAAACACGAGCTCGACTTCGAGCTGGCCTTCTTCTTCCCCAACCAAAGTTTCCAGAACTTCAACCTGACATCATTTTATGCACGGTGCACGTGCCCAACCTTTTCCGGCCACCGACGACCAACGCGACCATCCCCATCGATCCCATGAACCCACGCGAGTATGAATTCGAACCCAGTTCGATCAAACAATCACTCGCGTAAAAATTCAGTCATCAGCTTGAACAGAAAACAACCTCGACTCTTAAAACCCATCGCCGTCGGCCATCTCATCACTTTTGAACCCCGCCCTCTTCACCAACGAACGCCATGACCTCAAACTTCATTCCTCCCCAAACGCGATCGAACTCGATCCTTTATCCGAGTCGCAAATGCCTCAGTACCCAAGGCAACAAAACTCACTGCAAACCCTACTTTATTCGAATTCGAACAATTTAAACATTTGAAAAATCCCATTACATTTTTCCTATAATCTATGACCCATAAACATACTTTGATCAAAATCCTAGTTAAAATCATCAATTAAAACTTCGACAATCACTAAAAACCCCAAAAGTATTCAAACCAAAATTTCTCTCGATTTAACCAAATAAAAATCACAAATTTTATATCAAAATTCATGATTTGCTATCCAGATTATATGCATGATCTTCAAATTAAAATTTAAGGTAGTTAAATTTTGACTAAAATTTAGTTTTACTGTTATTCTTTCTTTTACCATGATTTGATACATTTTAAAAATTATGAATCTATTTTTAAATTAATCAACAAACCATGATATACAACTTTTATTTATATTTCCAGATCTAATATAGTTGAGATTAAAGTATTTTCATTTATCTTTGGAATTCCTTAACAAAACTGTTTCTCTTTTTATTTTTCTGTAAAGAACAGAATGAGGAAAGAAAATAACAGTTTTCCTATTTTCAGACACAACATACATACACATCTGTACAAATGTTTATTAACATAGCTAGATTCATCACATGCATAAACCAATTCAACTACACAAGGATAAAAACTGTTTTTAAAACCAAGATTTACTCACCTGATTCAAGAATGCAGAGCAGAGAAGACTTTTACTTTCCAGGCTCTAAAAATTTGAAAAAGGCTGTGTCTTGATCTTGCTTTACTGACGAAATCTTTGCATGCTTCAATTTTTTTGATTTGCGGGTTGTAATTTGATAAACTTAGCTTAAACCTGATACAGGCATTTGGATTTTGCAGAAGGCTATAGGTTTGACATTCCAGGTTTTAGATTCTAAACTTTGAGTTTACATTATTTGAAAAGAAGAAAAACAAAGGTGGATTACAGGCTTAGGACAAAACAGGGTTTGATTTTGATTTGAGGAGTGCTTGATTTTAGTTTTGAGAGAGTTTTACTGATTTGGTTTTGAAAGAATAATTCAGGAGAAGATTCTCTTTTTTTTTCCAGCTGAGAATATCAAATAGATTGAAGCAAAGAAAGAAGAGATGAAAAATGAATTATGATCTAATAAAAAGAAAGTAAATTTTTTTTAAGGTGAAGACACTTGTTTATATACTTACACTTGTCATATAAGTATTTAATCTTCTTACATTTGTTTATTAAAGAAGTTTACATGTTTACACATGTCTTTAAGTATTTTAATAAATTTTTATTTAATTTAAATGTTAACATAAACTAACATGTTTAATTTACTTTATTAATGAATACTTACATATGTGATTATAAATTTTTTTTTTAAAGAAAATATTCTAAAACTAATAAATACAAATATAAATATACATCTTATACATATTATTTAAAATATAAAACTTTTATACTTATAAATTAACATTTATAACCATTTAAAATTTTAAACATTATAAAAGAAAACAAAACAAAGCTTGTTTAAACCACTTTTAAACTATCTTATTAAAAATAAATAACAATCTTATATTTGAAATTATTGAATTAAACTAAATTATCTTTTGAAAAAACATTATGTTTTAAAACAAAGCTTCAATTACAATATTCATTAATATATAGTTTATTTATAGATTTAAATTAAATTTTCAAAACAAATATCAAATTATAACATATGCTTACATATATTACAATTTGAAAATTCAACTTTTAATTTAAAACAAAAGAAATTCCCATTCACAATATATATCAAACATATATATTATAAATAGAATAAAATTTATTAGCTTTTGAAAAACAATTCTAACCAATTTTTAAATTGTTAAAAGATATTGATCACACTTACCAGATTAAATACTTGTTATCCTTTAAAATAAAATTTTAATTTCACTAATTTAAATTAAAATTATAAAGAAAATTTATCAAACCAATTAAATTATTATTACAGATTATTAAATCGATATTGCCCAAAATTCCGGGTCGTTCAATCCTCCCCCCTTAAAAGAATTTCGTCCCCGAAATTTAAAAACAAAGTTAATTTAATAACTCAGCAAAGATTTTAATTTCAATTAGCAAAGCATTCCTAACAACCAGTAACTAACAACCAAAGCAATCAATCATATAAACAAACTTAACTAATTATCCTTACATACGTCAGAATAAAATTCTAATACTATCTCGAGTTTCCTAAATATAAATCACCGGGAGACTCGCTCTACAGAAACTCAACTAACAAACTACACACAACCAAAATCTAGAGCTCCTCTCATCTCTAGATTCACCAACTGAACAGAACACCAGACTATACTCAAATCTAGCACAACTTCCAAATCCAACTAAACTGCGGATTCAACAACTAATGATGAATCATACACGTACTCCCTCAGAGATACGTGAAATATAATGAATCCCAGCTATCCAAACTGGTAATTCAATCTCATAGACAACAGATCTTATCTTATCAGAACACAGATAAGAAATCTCAAATGCCATAGCACTAACCAACCAATCTTATCCAATATTAGTTCTCTTAACCAGAGAAATCTTAACAACAATGAAGTCTCCAACTTTGAATACCAAACTCTTAAACTCATATCTTCATAACTTAACAGACAATCCTGGGCTGCCAATTCTCTTCCTGATCAGCTCATCCTATGCTGATATTTCCAGAAACAACTAGACCAAAGCAAACTAGCTTTTGGATCCTATTCAACAGAAAAGTCTTTATAATCCGTCGAAATCCAGAACACAAACCCTACTACTCAAGCAATAGCAAACAGAACTTACTTCCTTCCTTGCACAGCAGCTACCTTGCTTCCGCTACACAACTCTGATTCTGAAGTAGATGATAGTACTGCTGATGAACACAACACAAACTTATCCAATATCCGTGAAACTTTGTTCATCAAATCCATAATATCTGGGTGACTCATCTGACTAGGTCACACAACTTTACTACAGAATCCAATTCAAAAACAAGATCTGACCAAATCCAAATTAAAAAAAAAAATCTTGAGCTGCTACACCAATCTCTACCTTCTCCAAGGACCATCCTACAACCGGGCTAGCTTCCATAATCACTTCTGGAACCAAACAATATGGGACTCTATTCCAGATGCAGACGAACTTCTGATTACTTCAGCAGCTCCTACTTCCTCATGAGAATCCTCAGTCTCAAACAAAAGAATGCTCAAGAAAATTCCCGAACCAATCGCAAGTCACTTTTGCGATCCAAACTAATCGGGATTCCAAAGAAACCGTTCTCACTTTACCAATTAGAACAGCTTTAAGCTTTTCCAACAAGGTTAACTCTTCAAGAAAACTTCACCATCTGCTCGGACTGCTAAAAGAAGAACCACAAAGATTCCTGAACCATCCGAGAAACAACCAACACTGCTGCTTCCAACTCTCCCTCGATGATACTGCAAAGGCAAAAGACCTTCTCGTCAGCACACCGAACTCTTCGAGCTAAAACTGCTACCACAGCTAACCAAAGACTTCTAATCCAAATGCTCTCCTCGAACTCCAAAACCATCATCAAACCACACAAAAGACCTCCGAGATGGCAGACAACCCAAAAGAAACTCGGGCTCCAAACCAAGCATCAACAACTCACTCTCCTTAAAGAATGTCAAATGAGACCGTGCCGAAGCGAAGCAACTCATAAACCTTAGTCTCATATTTCAAAACAGCCAACCTCCATGCTGAAGATCCAAACAACTTTTACACAGACGAATCTTCCCCGCGACAGGCGAAACTGCTCCTCAACCACCTTTAAAACTGCTTCAAGAGAAAACATCTTCTGGAATATCCATGGATACTGCATCTCATCATGCAGTTATCAAAATATCATCACTTAACCAACAGATCCAAACTCAAGAAGAATTCACTTACCCGAGCGAAATCCAAACTTAGTCTTTAAAGATAAATTCCAAATCTTTTAAAAAGATTTCCTTCGGATATCAGAGAAATTCTTACTCCAAACAACAAGTCTCACTCGAGACGGTATTAGGTTTACAGTCTCGACAAATACTTCCAAACTCAACATATGGACCTCTTCCATCAGTGGTAGTCGTGTTACACACACAAACCACTACTCCATCTACCTCTAAAACTTATGTTGGAAAATACGAACAGATAACCCAACAGATTAGGTAGATATAAATGTATATATATATAGTTATATACAAAAATTACAAGTACGCTCTCTCAAGAAAGACACCACTACAGAGCCTAGGTATTCACTCAACCTAACGCTCTGATACCAAATGTGACGACCCGACTTCCTATCTCCAGGAAATCGCATCACTAGTGAAGAAAGAAAGGGACAGAAGAAGAAAAGAAAGAGAAAGAAAGAAACAACAACATCAGAGAACTTACAGCGGAACGAATGAAATATAATATATAACATAAAATATTACATTGTATCATATTACATCAGAGTTACACAACTTATTCAACACATATTAGACAGTTATAAACATATGTCTAGCAATTACAATTCAAGTACATCAGAGAAAAACAGATACAACTCAAACACAGCGGAACCACCATATATATCTACACGCTGAAGCCTCCTGCTCCATTATCTCCTCCAGAACTCGTCAAAGCTATCCTAAAACACTTGACTACTCATACGTAATATAAGTACCCAAGAGTTTAATAAAACAGAAAATAAACACTCGGGTCAGATAGGGGTCTGGTGTAAGTAAACGGGTTAAAATTGCTTAACTTTAGAAAACCTTTGAAAAGAAAGGGTATCACGTAAGACTTCCCACACATAAACATGGAAAAGTTTTTACCTTACGCTAACCAAAACATTTGATAGGAAATCCAGTGATATTATAATAGTGTCTAGGGTTTTCAAGTAAATATGAACTAGCCGAAATTGTTACATCTATTAAATTCCAGCTACTAGCCACAAAAGTGGGTAATACAATCAAAACCGTAGGGTCTCGTAGGAAGAATGGGTTTCCATCAATGGCAGGGCTACTGGGGTACCGCCCGTCACAGTACGTGGCCTAGATCACCATACCGAGGAGTACTCCTACTCCCCTGCAACACAAGGCCGGGACCATTCCTTACTGAACAGTCCCGAACAAGACAACCCCGGCGGTTGTCCGGAATTCAACCGCCCCACACAGCCGAATAAAAAGGGACTTCTAGACAAGGGTAAATCTTGCTCTCCAGTGGGAGCTACCCACGAAGCCTTGCTGCACCTCCCCTGTTTTAGCCATTCCCGGTTAATGAGGCTTGAGGCTGCGATTACCTTTAGGACACATTTCTTAGAATGCTCATCGTCCGCCTGACAATGTGCTGAAAGCATTGAATCCATACAAGTTCGTTCCGGGTTCGAACGAAACCGAAGGCACTATCTCGTTGCACTCATTTTGGAATCACCCTCAGAGTCAACGACCATAGCCCTTGCACTCTAGTCTCCATCTCGAATCTATAAGTACTATTCTGTCAACTCATTACGGAATCACCCACAGAGTTATACTGACGTATAGCCCTTACACCTCGAGTCTTCACTTGCTCCACTTGGATTAACGACCTAACGTTTAATTGGAATCGATGTGGTTTTCGGATTCCAAATATGGAAACCCGATCCCGGTCTCACCGAAACCAAACGCCATTTTAATTTCCAAGTTGTACTTAAGGGATTTAACAATTAACTTATATTCAGGATGATATCTAAACAGATAGATGAATAACATTATCACAATAGATAATTCATATCAATTTTCGTCTTCACAAAGCAGCATATCACAAATATCATAGTCATCCAAATTATCCAGTATCAACCAATCACCCAATATCAATCATCCAATATCATTCAATATCAAATATCAATCATTTAATATTAACCATTCAATATTAATCAATCACCCATAGCAGAATTGATTAACTCTTAATAAATTTAATTAACCTCTAATTAAATTAGTTACCATCCTTTAATCACTTGTATTATTGATTTATTACAAATAAAATTCATTATCATCTCTTAATGATCTCCCTTAATTAATCCTACTTGATTAATTATCCTTTAATTACATTCAAGTAATTATCCATAACCATATTCAGTAATTAACCTTTAATTACTATCATTAATTACAATAATTAATGATTCTTCATTAATTAATTAACTATAATTAATTACATTAGTCCTTAATTAATTACAATTAATTAATCACACTTAATTCAATTATTATTATTAATCAACCTTGATTAATTCATTAATTAAATAATACTTATTAATTAATTAACCCTTTAAGTTATTAACTTATAATTAATCACCTCTTTAATCAGTAATTAACAACTTATAATTACCTATCTAAATTAATTAACTTCTCAATTAATTAACTTCTAAATTAATTATATTAATCCTTGATTAATTAATCCATTTAATTAATCTTTAATTACTTCATTAAGTAATTATTATTCAATTAAATTAATTAACAAATCCTTAATTAATTACTTTAATAATTAATTACAATTTTAATTAATTACACTTAGTAATTAACCCATATTTAATCTCATTCATTAATTAATTAATCACATTAATTAATTAACTTAAATAAATTAAGTAATTACCTCCTAATTACTTCATTAATAACTCTTAACCAATCTCTTAATAAATTACTTAACAAATATTTAGTTCCATCATTAAATAATTCTTAATTAATTAGTTAGTTAATTAATTACTCCATAACTAATTAACTTTAAAACAATTATATTAATTAATTCTTAATTAATAACATTAAGTGATTATCCTATAACCACTCAACTTTAATTACTCCATGAGTAACCTCTACTAGTTACTCCTATAATTAATTACTTCCACTATTAATTATGTTCAAAAATTAATTCTTGATTACTTCATTAAGTAACTACACTTAATTAATTTATAATTAAGTGGTTATTTAAAATTAAATAAATAATTAACTAATTATTTAAAATTAATTAAAATAAATACTTAATTAATTTCTGATATTTCAAAATCCTTAATTAAACTTTTCCTTTACTTATAATCAATTCATATAACCAAGAATTCTTAAGTTTATATCAAAAATAATTTAACCATATTTATCTACATAAGTAAATTATTTGAATTTAATCAAATCTAAATAACTTGAAGACAAATTATTTGTTTGGATTACAAAATTATAACTTAAAACTTTATTTGGAAATAAAGCATTTAGAAATCAAATTTTAAAATCTAAAACGCTTAAATTTTCCCCATTCAAACTTCTTTATTTTGAATAAAATTTTGAAACTTAAGTTTTTAAAACATTATTTTAGAATTTTACTTAAAACTTGATTCACTTTTAAAATTCCAAATACTCTTTTAAATTGAAATTCAAAAATTAAACTAAGATAATTACTTTCTAAGGCAATCATTTTAAAACATTTTAAATTTTGAAAATAAATTCAATTGTCACCCTTAAAAGTTGATTTACATTCACTTCACAGAACAAGCTTTAACCCTGTAATTTATTCTCTATAAAACTTTACCTGAATTCATTTATTCAATCAATGAGTTTAATCTGTAACATATTCTTTAAAACAACCTGCAAATACTTGCTCGAGAGGAAAACTCGGGTTAAACACGAGTAGTACTCACCAAAACTCCAAGTAAATCTCGATGCAAACTCATGCTTGCCTCGAGTCACCCCCAACAGCATCTACTTCGGGTCGCCACCCTAAAAACACGAGCTCGACTTCGAGCTGGCCTTCTTCTTCTCCAACCAAAGTTTCTAAAACTTCAACCTGACATCATTCTGTGCATGGTGCACGTGCCCAACCTTTTCCGGCCACCGACGACCAACGCGACCATCCCCATCGATCCCATGAACCCACGCGAGTATGAATTCGAACCCAGTTCGATCAAACAATCACTCGCGTAAAAATTCAGTCATCAGCTTGAACAGAAAACAACCTCGACTCTTAAAACCCATCGCCGCCGACCATCTCATCACTTTTGAACCCCGCCCCCTTCACCCACGAACGCCATGACCTCAAACTTCATTCCTCCCCAAACGCGATCGAACTCGATCCTTTATCCGAGTCGCAAATGCCTCAGTACCCAAGGCAACAAAACTCACTGCAAACCCTACTTAGTTCGAATTCGAACAATTTAAACATTTGAAAAATCCCATTACATTTTTCCTATAATCTATGACCCATAAACATACTTTGATCAAAATCCTAGTTAAAATCATCAATTAAAACTTCGGCAATCACTAAAAACCCCAAAAGTATTCAAACCAAAATTTCTCTCGATTTAACCAACTAAAAATCACAAATTTTATATCAAAATTCATGATTTGCTATCCAGATTATATGCACGATCTTCAAATTAAAATTTAAGGTAGTTAAATTTTGACTAAAATTTAGTTTTACTGTTATTCTTTCTTTTACCATGATTTGATACATTTTAAAAATTATGAATCTATTTTTAAATTAATCAACAAACCATGATATACAACTTTTATTTAGATTTCCAGATCTAATATAGTTGAGATTAAAGTATTTTCATTTATCTTTGGAATTCCTTAACAAAACTGTTTCTCTCTTTTTATTTTTATGTAAAGAACAGAATGAGGAAAGAAAATAACAGTTTTCCTATTTTCAGACACAACATACATACACATCAGTACAAATGTTTATTAACGTAGCTAGATTCATCACATGCATAAACCAATTCAACTACACAAGGATAAAAACTGTTTTTAAAACCAAGTTTTACTCACCTGATTCAAGAATGCAGAGCAGAGAAGACTTTTACTTTCCAGGCTCTAAAAATTTGAAAAAGGTTGTGTCTTGATCTTGCTTTACTGAAGAAATCTTTGCATGCTTCAAATTTTTTAATTTGCAGGTTGTAATTTGATAAACTTAGCTTAAACCTGATACAGGCATTTGGATTTTGCAGAAGGCTACAGGTTTGACCTTCCAGGTTTTAGATTCTAAACTTTGAGTTTACATTATTTGAAAAGAAGAAAAACAGAGGTGGATTATAGGCTTGAGACAAAACAGGGTTTGATTTTGATTTGAGGAGTGTTTGATTTTAGTTTTGAGAGAGCTTTACTGATTTGGTTTTGAAAGAATAATTCAGCAGAAGATTCTTTTTTTTTTCCAGCTGAGAATATCAAATAGATTGAAGCAAAGAAAGAAGAGATGAAAAATAAATTATGATCTAATAAAAAGAAAGTAATTTTTTTTTTTAAGGTGAAGAGACTTGTTTATAAACTTACACTTGTCGTATAAGTATTTAATCTTCTTCCATTTGTTTATTAAAAAAGTTTACATATTTACACATGTCTTTAAGTATTTTAATAAATTTTTATTTAATTTAAATGTTAACATAAACTAACATGTTTAATTTACTTTATTAATGAATACTTACATATGTGATTCTAAATTTATTTATTTTTTAAAGAAAATATTCTAAAACTAATAAATACAAATATAAATATACATCTTATACATGCTATTTAAAATATAAAACTTTTATACTTATACATTAACATTTATAACCATTTAAAATTTTAAACATTATAAAAGAAAACAAAACAAAGCTTGTTTAAACCATTTTTAAACTATCTTATTAAAAATAAATAACAATCTTATATTTGAAATAATTGAATTAAACTAAATTATCTTTTGAAAAAAACATTATGTTTTAAAACAAAGCTTCAATTACAATATTCATTAATATATAGTTTATTAATAGATTTAAATTAAATTTTCAAAACAAATATCAAATTATAACATATGCTTACATATATTACAATTTGAAAATTCAACTTTTAATTTAAAACAAAAGATATTCCCATTCACAATATATATCAAACATATATATCATAAATAGAATAAAATTTATTAGCCTTTGAAAAATAATTCTAACTAATTTTTAAATTGTTAAAAGATATTGATCACACTTACCAGATTAAATACTTGTTATCCTTTAAAATAAAAATTTAATTTCACCAATTTAAATTAAAATTATAAAGAAAATTTATCAAACCAATTAAATTATTATTACAGATTATTAAATCGATATTGCCCAAAATTTCGGGTCGATACAATGGTGGTGGTGGTGGTGGTAGAGGCTAGGCTTAGCAAAACACAAGAAGGATCAATGCAAAAATCAATAGGAAAATCATAAAAACAAGAAGAAAGATGATAGAATTTACCAAATTTTTGTAAAACAAATGGTCGTGATTTTTTTTCTCAAGAAAGATGATAAAATTTTCGTGAGAAAGAGTGAGGAATGTGGCTGAAAGATGGAGTAAGGTACGGCCAAAGCATTGATGAATGGAGTTTGGAAAGTGAAAGGTCGGAATGCAAAAGGACCAAGCATACAAAAGATTTCAAACTCTTCATATATCCTCTATTTCTTTTTAATTTTTTATATAACTGAAAAACATATATAAATTCAGTTAAAATACGAAAATATAGTAAATAAACAAAAATAAATAAATTAATTATTAATTATATATAGTTTAATTAAATAAAACAGCAAAATTTGCAACTAGTCTTGAAAATATGAAAAATAAGTGCAATGAACTTGGGAAAAATTGTATGTACATGAAAAATATTTATAAATAAAGATAAAAACATAAAATAAAAATGCATACATAAATTTGAATAAATAAATTTTAATTAAGCATAATTTAAACAAAGAAAATAACAGAAAAATGGAAATTAGGCTTTAAAAATAGAAAATAAATTCAATAATCTTTGGAAAAATTCAAACATCACTTTAAAAATATTTAAAAGGTAAAAATATATGTAACATAACATGTAATACAAATTAGAATAAGATATGGCAATTAAAAAGATTATTTATATAATTTAAAATAAACAATATTGTTAAATAAAACAATTTACACCCAAATTTATAAAAGGCATAACTTTCGCAATATTATTTGGATTTCAACGAAACAAAAAGTAGTGTTCTTGAAATTTTATTTATTTTCATAATAAAAGATAAAATTCAAATTTTAAAATATTTAAAATTTAAATTTAAAAGTCAAAGTTTGACCAGATTGACCAAAATTCACATTTTCTGGAAATATTCAATTTATGCATGTTTGAAATTCTAATCCACATAAAAATCAACATTTATATTAAAATAACAAAATATATTCATTTTAATAAAAAATAAAGTTTATCCAATTTAAATAAATAAATAAAGTTTATTTTTATATCAGGGATTTCAATTTAAAATGATTACAAAATACAGGGTTGTTACACTCTCCCCCACTCAAAACTTTTCGTCCCCGAAAAGGAATGAGGTACGGGAAAGTATAGAAAAGATAGAATGAAATAAGAATAAGACAAGATGACAAGAAAAATTGAAATAATACCTGATAACTGTTGTTATAGATAAATTTAACAAGGTGGAGGTGATCTTCCCAAGATCCTCCAGAATCAAGAACACAAGCACGAAAAGCTCTTCTAGAATTCGATTCACCCTTTCCGTTTGACCGACGGTTTGTGGATGGCAAGTAGTATTCAAATTCAAAAATGAGTACCAAAGATTATAGAAAGGTTTCCAAACAGACTGGTATAAGTAATAGCCTTCCCATTTTGTAGCAAGATAAGGGAAATAAAGACAACTAATATATAGTTTGAAAAACAAAATAAGATAATAAATTTGAAACCATGAAAATTTCAACTTATATTGAAAATTAATTTTACATAAGTTAATGAATCTCAACCATCTTTAATTTTATTATCTTATCATAAAATTATCTAAATAAACAATCTCAAAAATCATGGATCATTTATTATACTCCTAATGTACTTAATAAATTAATACCTCTTTATTCCTAATTAAATTTATTTCTCTCAACATATTTATCATCACTTATGTTAAATAAATTTATACTTATTATAACCGCTTTATCTTATTGTTAGTTCTTTTAACATTATTTTATTGTAAGTTATTCAATTGCCCTTTCTTATATTTACCTTTGTTAATCATTTTATAACTAAAATTTTAGTGTATAACATTTATTATAACCACTCAAATTTTATTTATAAAATCTTTTTATATTGTATATTATCCAATTACATTGTAAACTTCTGAAATTAAGGTAAGTTATATTGGAATCAAATTGTGTATTATAGAGATAAACTTTCCAATTCAATCATTTCAAACTTGAATTATTCAAATCTTGAAATTATACTTAAAATTATCCTTTAAGATAAAATTTAGGAATTAAATTTCTGATAAATTCCAAACTATTTAGAGATAAATAAATGCTCATATACTATATATATCCATTCAAATTAAAATCATATATCAGCATATGTTATAAATCTAGTCTTTTTTAGAAATTAAAATTAATTAAATTTCCCAAAACAAAACTGTAGCAAGACAACAGAATGGTCTCTTCACTTCGAAACTCGAAAATGAACGTCGATGATGCTGCAGTCATCACCGAAGTTATTTTCCAGCGACAAAGAGAAGAGCACTAATTTTAAACTTTAAAATTCTTTGGAAACAAATTTCTATTCGAAAATACTTTAAATAGCATATCCTTTTTAAAACTTTAAATGCTTGGTTTGAAACCATTGGAAATTAAATTCTCAAATTCTTGTTTAAATTCATTTTAAATTTCCAAATAAATTTATAACCATGTTTATAGTTCAATTATTTACATACAAAACAAGAGATAATGATATATAAAATCAAATATTATTTCTTAACAACCAATCTAATAAAAATACAGAAAATTATTATAGTCTAATTTAAAATTTATTACATTACTAAATTTTAAAAACATATTGTGTCAATTTGCTCTGTTCAAGTGTTTTGGAAATCCTATCGATAGCGTTGATCAGACGAATCGATCGGAAACCCAAATCAACATCAATAACTCAAATAACACAATATATGAAACATTTTAAATATAGATTTACAAATACACTTCAAGAATGATTTGAAGATAAGTTGGAAACAAAGATGAGATAGTTAAATAATAGAATAGGAAGATAGATAAGCTTAAATTAATCGCGAGCAACCTTAGCCTAGTCAACCGTGACTTAAAGAATAAGATCGATGTGGATTTCTGGGGTAAATCAACATTCGATCTTAGAGATAGAGTTTTAGGATAGTAAGAGATACTAGCATCTAAACTGAGGATATAAATCTTTGGTTAATCGATGCTATTGTAAAGAAGTTTCACCCCTTTACAAATAATTTGAGATTAGTGGGACAGCCGACTCAATATAAAGATCTTTCAAAGTGGAGTTATGTGATACTCCAGAATCCAAAGAAGACAAATAGTGAGGGGCATGAATGGGTTTTGGAACTGCAGGGAATGTTCCAAAATTCAAGTCAAAAGGAAGAGATTTAAACTCGAATGAAAGTGATTCCGTAAATACATTTACCCTATATGCTGAGTTTTGCCTAGAGCTACCAAAGCTCTGATACCAACTGTAACGACCCGATATTTTCAACCATTCGCATCCATTATAAGTGTATAGGTAGACACTCATGACGGAATTGTATTGCTCAAAATACCTCGTTGTAAATAAAAATTTGGCAAATCTCAGAATATACAGTTAATAATAATCACAGATCACAGACACAGAGTATATAATAATGCAGCGGAAGTAAAAAAGAGATAGTAGTTCATGAAGCTACTATATAAAAATGAGATACATCAGAGTTAAATAAGATACAACAGAAGAGTAACAAGATACATCAGGTACAAATCAGAATACATCACTGAAACACTGGATACTGAAACAAAATAGATGGCTGGATCTTCAAGGAAAGCTCCAACTCCGAAGGTGAATCTTGAATGCTAACTCAATCAATCTGACTCGAGCATAAAGCAAAATACAAAACACTCGAGTCAGGACATAAATACTTATGAACTGTAAATAAACTCAAGGGAACAGTAACAAAATGCATCAGTAAATTAAAGGATGCTTGGGATCGCCCATCCTTTAAGGATCCGTTAAAATATTTACTATGTAGTAATATTGCGCTACTATAATAATGTCTACAGTAAAATAAACATACTTTTAAATAGCGTTCCGAGCTACCCATATCACCCTTCACACATAACTGGGAGACTACCCTAAATACTCCACGGGCTACGGGAGAAAAACATACTCGTAGTAAAGGCTCGGTATGGAAGGTGACACGGCACATAAGGCAATGCCAGGGTAGATATACCAGTTATGCACACGGGCTGGTGGTAACGCAGCAGCCACATACGCCCACTCGGAACACACTCCCAATCAAAATCGGAGGATGGCCATCTAATCAATCACCAATAAGAGTATAGTATCGAAGGAATGTGTCCGACCAGAGGTGCTACCTCCTTTGGCCCGAGATCGCTCCTGTTTTAGCCACCTTATGCCAACTCACGAGAGTTGGGTCCACGTAATATGCCTCAAGAACGTCGCCACCATCCTACTTCATTCTGGAATCCTCCACCGCGTACACGGTTGTTAAAGTGGTTTTCGGAGTTGGCAGAGAGTATGACAACTTCCGATCCCGGTCTCTTTAACAACCAAACGTTATTATAACGCCGTGGTCATTTCAAAATAGTTTATACTTCAAAAGGATCAAATCATTTCATTTCAAAACTATATTCCTTTCAAAATAGTTTACACTTCGAAACCAAAACCATTTTTATTTCAAAACTATATTCAAATCAAATAGTTTATCATTTCCATTTCAAACATATATTCACCTTTTAAAAAAGTTCATAATACTTTCAAAGTATAACTTTTCCGAAACCAAAATACTTGAAATCATTACGCTTTGAAAATCATAACATTCCGAAATCATTCATTTGAAATCAATCTTTTAATTCTTTACACTTCAAATTTATTCCATGAAACCAAAATTTCAAATTTCCAATTTAATTCAATTCAAACCATTAGTTTCAATTCAGTTTAGTTTTCTAACAAAACATTTCAAATCTTACAAATTTCAAATATAGATTTGATCTACAAGATAAAAATCCAATTTAATATATTTACAAACTTTAATATCCCACATTTCAAAACTAAACTTTATAATTCCGTATATTCATATCTCAAATCTAATTTCATTATTATGTAGTCTTGAAATATTCGTTTCATAAATCCAATATTATTTAAATAAACTTACATTACAATTAAACCAAATATCTTTTCATACAAATATAAACTTCAATATTCCTTTATCAAATAAATCAAAATCAAATATCATTCCACATTCACATTCTTTACTAAAATAATGATCAAATCATTTCCAATCATTTCAAAATCATTAAAATATTACATCCTTTCAAAACTTCATAATCAAATCATTATTTGAATTCAAATCCAAATATTCAAATTTAAATATCATTTAAGAATCAAATATTTCATTCATTTATTATTTCAAACATCATTACAAAATACATTTCAAAATTCCATTCAAAAATTCATTTATCTCATTACATCTCGTTCCGTTTAACACATAACCAAGTAAACTTTATTTAAATTCAAATTCAATTTAAATTCCTTAAAAATTCAAATTTAAATATTCAAAACTTCTAAAACTTCACAAATAATCCATTTCAAAAGTTAAATTATTTAACATTTTAAAATATAGCCCAAACAGTGTTAAAATCTATAACATTTCAAAACATTGTCAAATTATAGCAACGACAGCATTTATAAAGTGCTATCGTAGCTTATAGTTTCGAAAATGGTTTAGTTCAAGAATAACGACATTTACAAAATATCGTAATAGATATTTAGTTATTTCAAATATTGTTAGATTCAAAACAACAACATTTAAAAATGCTGTCAAAAGACTACAACGTTTTGAAAATGCTATAAAATTCCAGGTTTCATTTTAGCTTTTCAAAAAAACAAAAATCTTCAAATTTTTATTATTACAACTTAAAAATCATATTTATAGACTTCAAAATTTCACATTAAAAATCATTTTAACATATGATTTAACACAATAAAATTTTAAGATCAAATATTCAATTTTACAAACTCCATTCATTTATTAAGTCAAAATTCACTGTTTATTAATTTATAAATTTAATAAACTTAACATATTACTTCAAATATCATTTCAAAACTTTATATTTAATTTCCATTATTTATTTGCATTTTAAAATAAAATTTAAAGTCAAACATCACATTTGCCCCAAATTTACATACTTGAATTCACTAAAATTCACAATTTCAAGATTTAATATTTGACTTTCTTAAAACCATAACATATATATTTTTAAATCAAAATTTCATACTTTTGAAAATACATATTTTAAAAAAAAATCATTTAAAAATATACCACGAGGTCTGTATATAATTTTCTAACCTAGGTCAAGTGATACGGATATATATCATTTCAATCCGTAATTTACAAAGAAAACCGGGTTTTATAATTTCAAACCCGCAATCCCAAGTCAAATAAAATACTAAAAATCACTCAGGCCTATCATTTCAGCCCATAACGATTTTTCCCTATTCTAAAGTCCGTTCGGGTATGTATCATTTCAAACCATAGTGATTCTATTCTAACAGGGAACTTGCAGTGTGAATATATGCATAAACAATGTCAATGTCACAATATAATGTCATATATCAGATGTCAGGTGATAATTAACAGTTTTTACATGGTAATAACATGGCATATCATATGATCAACATTAACTTGCATAACATTTTATATTACTAATCACTTGTCATCAATTCACTATTTCATAAGTATAAATGTCATAGTGAGAAAGACTCACCTTTATTAAAGCTAGAGACAAACAACACACACAAGAGCGATTGCAAAGGCATGACAAGCACGATTTGATTTGAATAGATGCAGACCCTTGTATACAACACAAAATATAACATACATAAGCACAAATATAGCTATCGACATACAAATATAATTAACAACTTTAGTTTGCAAAACAGTTGCAAAACAAGAGAGATGACCAAACCTTAGAAGCAAAAGACCTGCACACGACAACATAAGCTTGTCACATGATCAAATGGGCTTGCTCTCATCAAACTAGGCTCAGCCTAGATGTCAACATGGCTCAGGTTTGGGTCAATATGGGTTCATATGGCTCGGCCTAACTTGGATATGAAGGAGTGGAAGTTGTGACATGAGAATTACAAAAGTCAAGGCAATTAAGTGGATTTTTGGTGCAACTATAGGTTCGGCCTGCCATGGCTTGGGATTGGTCATGCAAGGGGATGGTTAGGTGGTGGCTGGAGTGGCGTCCAGAGGTGGTGGAGGGACTGGTGGTGGCGGCCATGGAGGTGGTTTAGGTTAGAAATGAAGGCTATGGCCTTAAGGGTTTGGCTAGGCTAGTTTGGTGGAACTTTTGTGCAAATTTTGTGGTGCAACATCAATGGATGGTCATGGCTACTGTCTTGGTCAGAGGAGAGGCTTATGAGCTACTGGAGATGATGGTGGAGAGGATGGTGGTGGTAGAGGCTAGGCCTAGCAAAACACAAGAAGGATCAATGCAAAAATCAATAGGAAAATCATAAAAACAAGAAGAAAGATGATAGAATTTACCAAATTTTTGTAAAACAAATGGCCGTGAGTTTTTTCTCAAGAGAGATGATAAAATTTTCGTGAGAAAGAGTGAGGACTGTGGCTGAAAGATGGAGTAAGGTACAGCCAAAGCATTGATGAATGGAGTTTGGAAAGTGAAAGGTCGGAATGCAAAAGGACTAAGCATACAAAAGATTTCAAACTCTTCATATAGCCACTATTTCTTTTTAATTTTTTATATAACTGAAAAACGTATATAAATTCAGTTAAAATACAAAAATACAGTAAATAAACAAAAATAAATAAATTAATTATTAATTATATATAGTTTAATTAAGTAAAACAGCAAAATTTGCAACTAGTCTTGAAAATATGAAAAATAAGTGTAATGAACTTGGGAAAAATTGTATGTACATGAAAAATATTTATTAATAAAGATAAAAACATAAAATAAAAATTCATACATAAAAATGAATAAATAAATTTTAATTAAATATAATTTAAACAAAGAAAATAACAGAAAAATGGAAACTAGGCTTTAAAAATAGAAAATAAATTCAATAAGCTTTGGAAAAATTCAAACATCACTTTGAAAATATTCAAAAGGTAAAGATATATGTAACATAACATATAATAAAAATTAGAATAAGATATGGCAATTAAAAAGATTATTTACATAATTTAAAATAAACAATATTGTTAAATAAAACAATTTATACCCAAATTTATAAAAGGCATAACTTTCGCAATATTATTCGGATTTCAACGAAACAAAAAGCAGTGCTTGAAATTTTATTTATTTTCATAATAAAAGATAAAACTAAAATTTTCAAATATTTAAAATTTAAATTTAAAAGTCAAAGTTTGACCAGATTGACCAAAATTCACATTTTCTGGAAATATTCAATTTATGCATGCTTGAAATTCTAATCCACATAAAAATCAACATTGATATTAAAATAACAAAATATATTCATTTTAATAAAAAAATAAAGTTTATCCAATTTAAATAAATAAATAAAGTTTTTTTATATCAGGAATTTCAATTTAAAATAATTACAAAATACAGGGTTGTTACAATTTTTAATAAACCCAAATTTATCTCCCAATCTTAATTATTCAACTTTTTACAACGGTAAATTTGGAAATATAAATCTTAAATAATACTCAAACATATTATATGGATTAAATCAATCTCAATAATAATATTATTAAATCTATATATAAAATTTCCATATATATATATATAATATTTTAAGAACCAATATTTATTAAATCCCATATATTTCTTTTCAACAGCAGAAAATTATTTTCAAAATATTTATATGGACCAACGGTGTCTGTGTATATTTCCTATCATATAGTCAAGTGCTACGAATATTTATCATTTCAACCCGTACACTAAATATATACGGGTGGATATCATTTCAACCTGTAATCCCAAATTCAATTAAATAAAAATCGCTTGGGTTTATCATTTCAACCCATAACGATTTTCTCCTATTTTAAAGTCCTTTCGGGTATGTATCATTTCAACCCATAATGATTTCTATACTAACAGGGAACTTGTAGAATGATAACAGATATGAAAATAATAATAACAACAGGCATATATCATCAAAATAAATATAAACAATAGGATATGGTGTCATATCCCACAAGTGACCAGTTATAGATAATAGCATATATAATAATTTAAATATCTACAGCCTCATATTTCAATTGTTGTTTCAATTGAAATCAAATTTAATAAATAAAAGAACGTTAATCGTGAGTGATTGCTCACCTTTCGAGGCTAGAGATGAACGAAAGTGGGATAAATTACGAATCCAAGCACAAGTTTCAAAGCAAATCAGGATTGGTACGAATTCGATGGATAGAGCTGACAACGGAATTTTACGAGAACAAGTCCAAATCAGATTGACATAAATTGAAAATATAACATTATTATTTTCTTATTAAATTAATACTTCTTTTTAAGTCAAATATCAAAACAAAATACGTATATAAGAAAAATCATTTTGTATTAAATACATGTATTAAAATCAAATATAATAAAATTTGAAATAAATGCTGTAACTTTTATATAGAAATATACATAAACATATACAAGTTTAAAGAAAAATGATGAGACCACTTTTCAAAATAACTTTATATATTACTGTAACAAAGAAAGCTATAAACGCTAACATAAAAGTTTTATTATTTTATATAAAACAATATAACATATGTAACAGAACTGTTAAATTCTAAGACTTTGTAAACCACGTACGTATATATTTTATAAGAATCAATACTATAAATCACTACAAACCAATGTATATATACTTAGAAATTTTATGGCTAAAGTATATAATTACACGTATACACAGTTGTAAACTTATGCATAAACGAATAATATAAAATCATACGTATACTATTAAAATTTGTAAGTAAGTAGGATATAAACAATTGAATCTCAAATAAACAGTACTTTATCCCTATATATATTACTGCAAATGAAATACAGTAATCTATATAATGCTTAAAACAACATATAATATCAACTTATACACTATTATAATACAAAACATGTACATATATATTCTCTGTCCCATATGAAATATATATATACAAACAAAAATCAGTTTAAAACATACAAAGAAAATATATCTTTGAACATAGAAAATTATATAATACTTTCATATAGATATGCCTTGTATTAACTGTAAACAGTTAAAAAAAGAAAAAAAGAAAAAAAATATAGTTCTAACTTATATATTACTCACATGTTGCACTAGAAGAAGAGGAGGAGGAACAAAAGGTTGGAGATGGCATCAGGGAAGAAGGATGGTTTCCACGTCCTTCGGGTTGAAACATGGGAAGAGGATGCAAAAGTTTTCAACAACATGAATTGGATCTGGGAAGATGAAAGCTTGATTATAAATATATACTTTATTTATTTGATAACGTGTAAGTACAGAAAAGGAATAGGTAAATAAATGATTCAAAGTGGAAAATGGAAGTGACAGACGCTATGATATCTAAAAATTTATTTCAAAGTAACGTACGCCACAGATCAGATCAAAAGAAAATTTTAATAGGAACGGTGTTCCATTGATTCAGCAAAGTGTTTAAGGCAATAAAAAAAGAACCGTTTCCAAATAAAGATAAGAAACGTATATCATAAATATAAAGTGATTTGAATAGTAACGGTCCCTCAGATTGAGCTGAATAATTAAAGCAATAAATTTTTGTTTGTTTAGACAGTACGTAATGAGTTTGGAAAGGCAAGGATATTAAAATGGAAAAAAGGAATGGACAGAGAAATTTAAGCAAAGGTAAAACGTATGCATGTTTTGTACATTTATACTTCCAAAATGGTATGACGTGGCAACGGTCGAATTTCAGTAAAAGATGAAATAAGTGTGAGAAATGAAATAAATAGGAATGAACCGCATTTTTCCAAAACGAAACGTATGCAACAAATCAGCAAATAAATAGAAACGTGTCGGGAGATGAGTGAAATAAATAGAAAATGTTAAAACATAAATAAATATAACATACATGAAAAGGGCAACAGGACGATTTAGAAATTAATAAATGATAAACGTATATCCCTATACGTTTTAGTTTCAGAAAGGACAGAAAATTTTATCAAAAGTTATAAAGAGTTAAAAGCATTAAAACGTAGTTTCCGCTGAAATTTATTTTATTCCCAACTGAGATGAGAGAGAAAGGGAAAGATTTCAAACAAATGAATATATTCCAAATGAATGTAATATAAACGGTCATGGTGTGGTTCATCAGAAAATTTAATGCAATTTATAATTGTGTGAGCTGTACGTTGATTTAAGAAAAAAAATAAAAGCAATTAATGGCTTGATTTAATAATACGTTTCAAATTTGAAAAGAAACAAGAAGTAAGGGTTGAAATTTTGATTTCAATTAAATGATCGCGTGAATGAGAAAATAGCAATTAGCAAATAGCAGAAAGAGATAACGGAATATATGGTAGAAAAGGAATAAATGAAATGTGAATGGATAGAAAGCAAATTGAAACGGCAGAGAATTAAATATAAGGTGGAAATGTGTGGCAACGCTCACCCACAGATTTAGCTAAAATCTTTAAAAGAAATGTAACGCCCCACCTCTATACCCACGCTAGCAAAGAGTATTAGGAGATAATACCGTCTGCTAACACGGAGAATAAGGCTGTTTAGGAGCGACCATCTATAGCCTTGCTTTAATTATCTATTGAATACATCGATAATTGCCTTACCAAGCAGATCGACATATCCAATGAATACTTGAAACAAAACCATAGGTGGCTAGAGGATCCATCAGAACAGAATATAACAACTCAAATGCTATATACATCACAAAACATTAAACCATCATATACACATATACTGATACATAGCAGAGTATACAAAATAATACATGTCAAGTGGTATAGCAAACCACAATATACAAACGAGTTCACAAGGATACGTATCAGAGTTACAACAAAATGGGACTACACAAAAAGCTATGACAAAAAGAAGCTAGCGGAGTATTCCATGCGGAAGCAAAATAGGCTAAGTCCAAAAGCACCTAACCTGAAACATCTCGGTCTGACCCGAGTATAAAATACACGGGTCAGTCTAGCTAAACAAATTAGTTAGATAAACTGAACAATAATAAACCTGCAAGGTTTCAAAGCATAACAAATATCTATAAAGGAGATAACACAATCATCTAACAAAAGATGAATCATATGATAACAAGCCTCATATCATCGGCAACATATAGAAACAAAGGACACAAATATCCCAAATCAAGCCAAAAAGGAAAATAACAAATACCACTAAGGTATACAAGTTCCACAAGGTAAACGCTACACATCATGCGGCTCAAAAAGACCAACACCGAAGGGCGATACCTAGGGAATATAATATCAATGAAACATATGATTGCTCGAGCTCAGTACTGTATAAACAAGGATCCATGAGCCCGAAGACTCCAAACCCAATATCACCCATGCGGCTCATAACGACCAACATAGAAAGCGATACTATAGGGCGACAAACCCGAAGGCACAAACCCAATATCACCCATGCGGCTCATAAAGACCAACATCGGAAGCGATACTATAGGGCGACAAGCCGTAGTGGTGAAGGTCGAAGACCCAGTACTGGACACCACTAACTGGCGGAATGTGTCATAACTCTCGAAAAGGAAGGCGAAAAGTGTTAACGTGCGTCCCATAACCACTCGTTCGCACTAAACGGTTTACTATCCATTAGTCATTTTCACACTCAAAGCATTACAAAGTTCACCTCATCTCATCGGTAAACCAGACACAAGGGTCAAAACGATCAATCGAATAGGTCGGGGATTATTCGGAAAGGTGAACGCGCGGATTCATGGTCCGTGTTTTACCTAACCGTTTAGTCACCTTTCCACTTCGTTCGAAGTGCAAAATTGTGTGTGTTTAAATAGAAATTTATAAAGCGGAGAAGGGAGCTTTTAATACGATTTAGAGGGATTATTTATTAAAATCGTGAATGAAGTCAAAAGCAAGTTATCAAAGCCAAAGATGCAATAACAACCATTAAAAACCAACTTGAATCGATAAGGTTTGCAAAATCTATCAAAACGATCAAAAACAGGCAAAACAGCAGCAGGTCGGTCGGCCGCCTACAGGGCTCGGTCGACCGGACACTGTTCATAAAAACTCTCGGGAAGCAGGTCGGTCGACCGGACTTCCTGGGTCGGTCAGCCGAAGCCAATTTCCTGCACCCAAAACAGAAGCAAAGAAGTGGTCTGGAAGCAGGTCGGTCGACCGGAGCCTGCGCTCGGTCGGCCGAAGGCTGTTTTCCAGCACTTCTTGCCCTTATCAAATGAATTCCAAATCTTTTTCAAATCAAAGCAATAGTACATGAATATTTGTTAGGAAATCATACACAACATCAATGATAGCAAGAGCGGTAGATGTGAGTTAAAAACTCACCTTTTTACACAAAAAAACAAAGGAGAAGAAGCACAATTGCAAGGAGAAGATCAACCAATCTCCACTTCAACTCAACAAGCTTCAATCTAAGATCAAAACAAGTATTTCCTAAATTTAGGTTTAGGAATTTCTGAGATTGAAGAGAGAAAGAGATAGAGAAGATGAGGAGGAGCTTACCAATGGCTTCTCTATGATTTTGGAGCAAGAAATCAAGTTTGTAAAGAAGAAACTAGGGCTTGCAATTTCTGTTTCCCATTCCCTTCCACCATTTTCAGTTTTATTAAGTAAAAGAAATGAAATGAGGGTGAATGGATGAAGAGTTAATGAGCTAGGGGGGTTAAGTGGAGATTGGGGCTGAATCCAAACTCAAGCCCAAGTAGAAAAAAAGAGTCAAAATTCAACTTACTCCAAACATATCGAAACTTATACTCAAAAAGGTCGCAAACAACGTTTTGAACTCAGTGGAAGTGGTCTTGAGACCGAATTCGACCGTTCGCAAAAAGTAACATTTCGGACCCAAAAATCCGACTAACGACGCTATACTTAAATAAATCATTTAAATATAAAATCGTTAAATATGCGGGTTGTTACAGATCTCCCCTCCTTACAAAATTGCGACCCCGCAATTCCTAGAGACGATATTTGTAACAACCACATACATACAACATTCAAAAGAAAAGGAATTAAGCTTGAGATGAAAAGACATTCTCACCGTTTCAAAGCAAAGATAGAAAATCCGGATAGGATCGCTCGATAAACTCTCTGGTTTCCCAAGTACAGTCATTGGGATTAGCGGACCATTGAACCCTAACGAGCGGCACGTCCTTGTTTCGAAGATGTCGCACCTCCGTGTCAAGCACGCGAATAGGTTGCTGTACAATAGATAAGTCCGGTGAGACCTCAAGCACTTGCAAATCAGGAGAAGAAATAACAGAATCCGACTCCCGAAAACACTTTCGAAGTGGAGAGACGTGAAACACGTCATGAATACCAGATTAATGAGCAGGAAGTGAAACTCTATAAGCCGCAGGGCCAATACGTTCAGTAATAGAAAATGGTCCTATATAACGAGGAGCCAATTTCCCAATCATACTGAAGCGCATAACCCCATTCAAAGGAGAAACACAAATAAAAACAAGATCGCCGATCGGGAACTCGAGAGGCTTCCTACGGTTGTCCGCGTAGGATTTCTGGCGACTCTGGGCCTCTTTCATTCTCAATCGAATAAGATCAATCTTCTCGGAAGAATCACGAACAGAATCCGGACCAAGAAAAAGCTTCTCCCTAGATTCCAACCAACCAGAAGGTGATCGACATGGCCTTCCGTATAAGGCTTCGAAGGAGCCATACCAATACTAGACTGAAAACTATTATTGTAGGAGAACTCTACAGGTGGTAGGTGATTCTCCCAACTACCACAAACATATCAACACAAAAGAATAACAGAATAAGAAGTTCACCATAAGGAGCACGAGAGGATAAGTCCGAACTTGCTTGTTCAGAGAATTCTATGGATTCCTAAGCTCAAAATAATTTGGAACACCGACGTGGTACAAACAATACGTCAAATGAACCAAAGCTCAACAAAATGAAGTACAACAAAACGTCCGATGAACTTGGTAAAAAGACCATTCCATTCGGACATCAACAAAGAAACAATCACTTGCTGCTTACAACTAAATGCATTGGCAACACGATCCCCTTTTCGGGAATTAAAATATCAAGATCATAAGATGCTAGGAACTCGAACCAACATTAAGTTCCTCATGAGAAAATAAACATTTCAAAATTATGATTGGTAAGGAGAGCAAAATCCCTCACCCAAAAGTAATGATGCCAAATACAAAAAGCGAAAACAATAGCCGCGAGCACCAGATCATAGGTGGCATATCTAGTCTCGGTAAGCTTTAATGGTTTAGAAACATAAGTGATAGCGCGTTCTCTTTTACAAGGGAACGACATCCAAACCAATATGATTATCTCTGGAACAAAAGATAAAGTCTTGGTTCCCTTTGGGAATCCCAAGAATAAGAGTATCGAAAAAAAAGTTCTTTCAAATAATTTTCTTCTCCGAAGAACTAAAACTTTCAAAATCACAATTATCTTTATGTAACTATTTTTCTAGAAAATTTTTCTTATTTCCAATCAATTTATTGTGTCAAATTGTCTTATCAAAGTGTTTAGGAGATTCCTATCGAAAACGTTGATCAAGCGCTTCGACCAGAATTCTTAAAGCACTCAATGGGCAATACAATCACAAAACCATCTTCTATATGATAAACATGTTTCTAAAAACTTTCGAAAATTCTCTGTGGTCATTTTAAAAAAACAAAATCCCATTTATACTTATAAATAACTCTTATGAAAAAGATTTGCAAAAATTTTAGATTGCTAATTCCATCCAAAATCAACAAATACAAAAATGGAATCATCGAGATATTCGTAGAATACTCGATTCATAAAATGGATGAAATGAGCTGGACAAACTGAATGACATAACAAATCATTCATAAGAATTACAACGAGTGCGGAGAGCGGTAAGTGGAATGCTAACTTCCGCAACTCGTAGCCAAATGAAAACCAGTGGTAAGGTCGAGCTAAAAAGACCTTAACACTACTCAAAAGATTGCTTAGGTGATAACCCTAAGACAAGACCAAAATGTCAGAAAATTCTCAAACTTCAAGAATGAGAGAAACAACACTTTCCTCGTCATGGGGGCTTAAAGAATAACATGATGAGATCAAATTGGAATCGAAATCATAAAGAAAATAGAAATCTGTTTAACAGATTGAAAATGTTGAGGATGAATAGTCCACTCGGGATATAGGATATGACTTCATAATAATTAAGTCAATCCTTTCAAAAAAAAAATCACTTCCGAAGCCTAAGTAACGCATAACATGCAAATTGGCTCGGAAAGAAAAATCACATAAAATAATCTCGACATTAATACAAGCAAATTGAGCATTGCGGATCCACCAATTCGGATTCGCAATTTTCAAAGAAGTAACCATAAAAGAAACATCCAAAGACAAAGAGCTTCTTCGATACGTAAGAATGTGAAGCACCCGTATCGAAGAAAACTCGAATACAATAGTCAAGAAATACAATAGAACCTTTCAAAACAAATGGAGATGTACCTTTTCCCCGAGAAGAACCTTCAGAAGCATCCGTTATCTTTAGCTTTCCAGATAGAGGATTATTCGGAACAATAGGACAAGTGAAAATACGATGGCCTTCCTTCTTGCAATAGTGGCAGAAGAGAGGCATAGGGCAAGCTCGAATCATATGATCAGTGGAACCACAATTGAAACACTTCCGAGTGGAAGGTGTTCCAGCAGACTGAGGCTGAGAATTAGATTCAACGGGCTTTTTCTTCTTGGAAGGGAAAAATTCCCGCTTATCCAATGGAAACTTCTTCTTGTTGGGGTTCTTGCAAACCTCAACATCATTCCCACAATCACACTCCTTCTCGAAGGCTTCGAGATGAAGTGCCGAATAAACCAACTCCTCAAAGGAAAGCTTAAGCTGGAGCATTAAAGACTTCTTAAGACATTTCTTAAGACCAGATGCCAACTTCAAATTCTTCCTATAAGATGTTTTAATGAATTCAAGACCATACTTAGATAAGGCCTCGAAAGATGCAACATATTCAGAAACGGAAGACTCCCCTTGCTTCAATTCAAGAAAGCGCCGGGACAACAAAGCTTTCTCAGATTCAGGAACGAACTTGAGTTCGAATTGTTCCCGAAACTGAGTCCAAGAAAGAGCGGACTCATCAAATTCAGCTAAAAGAAGCTCGTGCCAATCAAGGGCACGCTTTTGCAATAAGATAGAAGTTACAAGAACCCTATCATGATCAGAAAGATCCGTGCGAGAGAGAACATGCTCGTACATGCGAACCCAAACTTGGACCTCAAGAACAATCTCGGAGCCTTTAAATGGCTTCCCTCCAAGATGAGAAAAATCACTGCACAAACGTGCGAAGGTGGACTTGCATGGAGGATATGTTCGAGTAGGAGCTGGAGGCTGTGTGCTCCTAAACCACTCTAAAAACTGATCGGCAGACATATAGGCGCCGTCCGGATGTGAGCCACTGGATTGCCCAGCATCCGAGCGTCGTCCTCCGTCTCTTCCAGCCATAAGCTGAAAGTTAAGATAAGGTAAAGATTATTCCCAAGGTAGATAATTCAATATGGAATACTACGGAATTCAAATGCATTCCTAGGCATATTCCCAAATCCTATCTAACCTTTGATGGTAGAAGGAATAGAGAGACACGATGATTCAAAGATTTGTATCACTTATCACACTCTGATGTATCGTGGTATGTGCTCTATTCTGTGTTTATCATATTTTGTTCTGAACCTCGCTCTGATACCAAGCTGTAACGCCCCACCTCTATACCCACGCTAGCAAAGAGTATTAGGAGATAATACCGTCTGCTAATACGGAGAATAAGGCTGTTTAGGAGCGACCATCTATAGCCTTGCTTTAATTATCTATTGAATACATCGACAATTGCCTTACCAAGAAGATCGACATATCCAATGAATACTTAAAACAAAACCATAGGTGGCTAGAGGATCTATTAGAACAGAATATAACAACTCAAATGCAATATACATCACAGAACAGTAAACTATCATATACACATATACTGATACATAGCAGAGTATACAAAATAATACATGTCAAGTGGTATAGCAAACCACAATATACAAACGTGTTCACAAGGATACGTATTAGAGTTACAACAAAATGGAACTACACAAAAAGCTATGACAAAAAGAAGCTAGCGGAGTAGTCCATGCGGAAGCAAAATAGGCTAAGTCCAAAAGCACCTAACCTGAAACATCTCGGTCTAACCCGAGTATAAAATACACGGGTCAGTCTAGCTAAACAAATCAGTTAGATAAACTGAACAATAATAAACCTGCAAGGTTTCAAAGCATAACAAATATCTCTAAAGGAGATAACACAATCATCTAACAAAAGATGAATCATATGATAACAAGCCTCATATCATCGGCAACATATAGAAACAAAGGACACAAATATCCCAAATCAAGCCAAAAAGGCAAATAACAAATACCAATAAGGTATACAAGTTCCACAAGGTAAACGCTACACATCATGCGGCTCAAAAAGACCAACACCGAAGGGCGATACCTAGGGAATATAATATCAATAAAATATATGATTGCTCGAGCTCAGTACTGTATAAACAAGGATCCATGAGCCCGAAGACTCCAAACCCAATATCACCCATTCGGCTCATAACGACCAACATAGAAAGCGATACTATAGGGCGACAAACCCGAAGGCACAAACCCAATATCACCCATGCGGCTCATAAAGACCAACATCGGAAGCGATACTATAGGGTGACAAGCCGTAGTGGTGAAGGTCGAAGACCCAGTACTGGACACCACTAACTGGCGGAATGTGTCACAACTCTCGAAAAGGAAGCCGAAAAGTGTTAACGTGCGTCCCATAACCACTCGTTCGCACTAAACGGTTTACTATCCATTAGTCATTTTCACACTCAAAGCATTACAAAGTTCACCTCATCTCATCAGTAAACCAGACACAAGGGTCAAAACGATCAATCGAATAGGTCGGGGATTAATCGGAAAGGTGAACGCGCGGATTCATGGTCCGTGTTTTACCTAACCGTTTAATCACCTTTCCACTTCGTTCGAAGTGCAAAATTTTGTGTGTTTAAATAGAAATTTATAAAGCGGAGAAGGGAGCTTTTAATACGATTTAGAGGGATTATTTATTAAAATCGTGAATGAAGTCAAAAGCAAGTTATCAAAGCCAAAGATGCAATAACAACCATTAAAAACCAACTTGAATCGATAAGGTTTGGAAAATCTATCAAAACGATCAAAAACAGGCAAAACAGGCAAAACAGCAGCAGGTCGGTCGGCCGTCTACAGGGCTCGGTCGACCGGACACTGTTCATAAAAACTCTCGGGAAGCAGGTCGGTCGACCGGACTTCCTGGGTCGGTCGGCCGAAGCCAATTTCCTGCACCCAAAACAGAAGCAAAGAAGTGGTCTGGAAGCAGGTCGGTCGACCGGAGCCTGCGCTCGGTCGGCCGAAGGCTGTTTTCAAGCACTTCTTGCCCTTATCAAATGAATTCCAAATCTTTTTCAAATCAAAGAAATAGTACATGAATATTTGTTAGGAAATCATACCCAACATCAATGATAGCAAGAGAGGTAGATGTGAGTTAAAAACTCATCTTTTTACACAAAAAAACAAAGGAGAAGAAGCACAATTGCAAGGAGAAGATCAACCAATCTCCACTTCAACTCAACAAACTTCAATCTAAGATCAAAACAAGTATTTCCTAAATTTAGGTTTAGGAATTTCTGAGATTGAAGAGAGAAAGAGATAGAGAAGATGAAGAGGAGCTTACCAATGGCTTCTCTATGATTTTGGAGCAAGAAATCAAGTTTGCAAAGAAGAAGCTAGGGCTTGCAATTTCTATTTCCCTTTCCCTTCCACCATTTTCAGTTTTCTTAAGTAAAAGAAATGAAATGAGGGTGAATGGATGAAGATTTAATGAGCTAGGGGGGTTAAGTGGAGATTGGGGCTGAACCCAAACTCAAGCCCAAGTAGAAAAAAAGAGTCAAAATTCAACTTACTCCAAATATATCGAAGCTTATACTCAAAAAGGTCGCAAACAACGTTTTGAACTCAATGGAAGTGGTCTTGAGACCAAATTCGACCGTTCGCAAAAAGTAACATTTCGGACCCAAAAATCCGACTAACGACGCTATACTTAAATAAATCATTTAAATATAAAATCGTTAAATATGCGGGTTGTTACAAGAAATTTAATATGGTATGAGTTGTATGGTTTCAAATTTGAAATGTAGATAAATCCAAGTCACAAATTTCAGCACCTATGACACACGCTTTTATTGTTTCCGTCGCGTATCGGATCTCAAAATACAGAAGTAAATATACCGTAGTGATCAGTACAACGAGACGATCAAAATGGTATATAGATATTGGTGGTACGATTGAATTATAAAAATTCGAATTTTCACTAGCAGAAAAAATGCAGTAAAAACGCAGAAAGTAAAATCGACGGAGCTATAGAAGTCCAAATTTGGAAAAACGAAAAATGTCGTCTCAGTCAGAAGATGATTTAGAATTTTTCTATGTAAAAATATTCAGGTCTTGAAAATAAATTTATTTTCACCAATTCTTAACTGATTTTAATTTAATAGAATTATATAATAAATAAATCTTCATATAATTAATTGAAAATTTACCATTTGCTATATTTAATTATACGTAAACCAAATATTAAAACTTTATTTCAAAATATTATTATTAAAATTTCTCAAAATCCAAATTAAATACGTTATAAAACCAATTAAAAATTAATAAAATTTTATGGGTCGTTACACTCTCCCCCACTCAAAACTTTTCGTCCCCAAAAAGGAAGGAGGTAGGAGAATAGAACAACCAGAAATAAAGGTAGATTGAAAGTCAAGGGTAAATAATTAATTTAAAAATATATAAATTTTACTTGAAATATTCATTTGAAAACTTCATTTGCGATTCAGTTATCTTTAATACTTTAAAATTTTCAAAACTCATTGGAATTTAATATGTTTAACTAACACCTTTATACATATATGAAAGCTATTCGAAAACAATTATTTGCATCATTAGTTATATTTACAAAGAAGCTATTGAAAACACTAAATCCATAATTAATAAATTTATAAATTTGTCTTTAGATACTTTTCAAACATTATTAATAAATCATTCACTTTAAATATGTTTTATTTAATTAATAACTTCAAAAATATTTATAACACTAAAATTTTCTATTAAACAATGTAGTATACAAATAAGCAATATTTAAAATATTATATTCAAAAAGGAAAGAAGGTAGGTTCGGAAAAACGGAATCAAGGTGAACAACTAAAGCTGAGAAGATAAGGTAGATTTAAAGAATAGAATCAGGCACGAATCGTAAATTTCAAACCATAAGAGTTTCAATTTCAAATATTAACACAAAATTTCTTTGTTGAGAAAAATACTTTTATAATAAATACCTTTATAATATTACTTTTGTAATAAAATACTATTATATCAAAATAGATTTTCCTTTCGAAAATACTTTTATAAATCGATGTTTCAACAAGTTTATCCTCGTTCTTGCAGACTCTGGCCATGCGTTGATCAGGCGCAAAGCTAGAATTCTTCAAGTACTTAGTAGACTTGTTTCAATACCCAGTGAAAATACTTGAAAAACCATTAAAACAGATATGGAAAGTGCAATCCAAACAAAACAACCAAACCAAAACCTTTGTCCAATCATGGTTCGTTGATACACAATGGTTACGCCTGGATACCCCAGGAAACAATCCGTATCCGTAAGCTTTCTCAGCCCTGCGAGTTACGCCATGATGACTAGTAGAGTGCAGGATACACAATGGTTACGCCTGGGTCCCCCAGGAAAGAATCCGTACCCCTAGGCCGTCTCAGCCAGGCAATTTCGCTACTAATCGCGACCTACACAGATTGCAGGATACACAATGGTTACGACTGGATCCCCCGGGAAACAATCCGTACCCCTAGGCCAGACTCAGCCAGGCAATTTCGCTATGCAGTCGCGAGAGAAAAAAAACCATGGGTTACGCCACGGTGGGAACACTCGTGTATCACATCCGGAAAACCAAAAATCAGAGAGAATAATATCGATAGAATGAATCCACAATGTGGCCACAAAGCGGATATCAAGCAGAAGGCACTTTCCATATCATCGCTTCAAAAATATATGTCATATTGTACCTTTTCAAATACCTTCAAATATCATACTTATATAAAGTCCATTATATATAGGATTCTTTTTTTCAAATCGAATACTTTCCAAATCAATAGTATATCAAATCATACTTATATAGACTTCGATTATATAAAATTCTCTTTCCAAATTGAGTACCTTTCAAATCAATAGATATCAAATCAACTTCATACTTATACAAATCCATTTTATATAAGTTCGACCACTCCCAAATCAAGTGCTTAATAATATAAGGTTCTCAATTTCAAATCATTTCAATATCAATTCAGTTTCAAAATCATATATGATTTCACCAAATTTTCTTCCAAATTAAATATCTAAATTTCAAAGTTCCCAAAATAATAGGTTTAGAAAATTATCCCAGTTTCCAAATTAAAATAATTCAAGTCAAACAAATTCATTTCCAAAATCACTATATAAGTACTCGTTTTTAATTTCAATTTAATTTCAAAACCAAATATTTTCTCAAAATCAATTATACTCAAAATGGTTTCCAAATTTATAATTATCCCTTTAAAACTTTTAAACTATCTATTTCTATTTGAAATATCCAATTTACCTTTCTAAAAACCATTATTCAAAACTATTTTTTTTCAAAACATTCAAAACTAAATTTATATTCTTTATCAAACATTTTATACTCTTCGAAATTTCTTAGCTTTGAAAATTTAATCTCGATTTGGAAGTGTTCGAACATTCAAAATGGTTAGGGAAATCAAATTTCTAAATTCAAGAGTTGAAAATCAACATAAATCAATAAATCAATTTCAATAGATAGGATTATACTAAATCAAATCCGAAACTTGAGGACCGAACACCGGTCTCACTTTAAATTGTTTCAAATATATACATATATCTTTCGAAAATATCAAATTATACTTCGAAATTTGAAATCAAAACGGTTTTACAAAATTACTTGCATAGCGAAGCTATTAAAGAGGCCTCTCCCCCACTCTGAAACTCGAAAATCAATGTCGATGATGCATGCACTCATCACCGAAATTATTTTCCAGCGACATTAGTGAGTTCTGGACTTCTATTTTCTTGAAAACTTCTTTGAAATTTCTTCAAAATTATTGGAATCCATTTGAACTCATTTGAAACATTTCTTATTCGAAAAATACTTTTAAATCTTATTATTTGTATATATTTTCCAAAATCTTAAAACCAATTTCAAAATACCGGAATTCAATTCTCGAATTTCAAATTTAACCCTTCAGTTATAAATCATTTTTATATAAATCAATTTCTATAAATTTTCAAAATTTCAAATCCTTTCAAAACGTTTATATATAGGGTAACATTTTCACTTTTATATATAGAATAAAATCATAGTTATCAAAATAATAATTTCGATATATAAAACAATTTTAAAATACAAACAAAACCCGATTTTCAAAGGATGATTCAAGAATGGATTTTAAACAGATAGAGATTTAATTTAGAGGAACTCCAATCAATAGAATCCTAATTCGAAGATAGACTCGATCGAAGATGAGATAATTAAATTACAAAATAGAAGATGGATATACTTCTACAAATCGCGGCGAACTTAATCAGGTCAACCGTGACCTTTGGATTATAATTGATGCGGAATTCCAAAACAAATCGACATTTGATCGCCAGAGATAAAATTCAGCATATCAAGATATAGCAGCACCGTAAACCGAGGATACAGAAATCTTCGGTGAATCAATGCCAATTGTAAAGGAGTTTTCACCCCCCTTACAAAACATTCAGTGGAGTTATGGGATACTCCAGAATCAAACGAATATAAATAGAAAGAGACATGAATGAATTTCGAAACCGAGGGACATTCCAAAATTCAAAGGAAATCGAGTCAGAAAGGAAGAGATTCAACTCGAACGAAAGTGATTTTGCAAATAAATTTACCATACATGCTAAGTTTTGCCTAGAGCCAAAGCTCTGATACCAACTGTAACGACCCACTATTTTGGACCATTCAAATCGACAATAAAACCATACATATCCGACTTGAATAATTCAAAATACCGAATTGTTAATTTAAAATTTGGCAAAACTTAACATATATAATAAATAAATCAATCACAGATCACAGAGTAATATAATGCAACGGAATAGATAAAGAATAGTAGTTCATGAAGCTACTATATACATCAGAGTTAGAAATAAAATACAACCGAATAGTTCAAATGCAGTGAAGTATCCAATGCAACAGATGACTTCTCAGAACCAATCAACTGGAAAGGCTGTAATCTGAATCGATAGTTGGATCTCCAAATGAAACTCCGAACTCCAAAGGCGAGTCTCTAATGCTGTATCACTCAGTTTGACCCGAGCGTAAAGCAAAACACAAAACACTCGAGTCAGGATTAACATTCTTATATCAATAAATCCAACTCAGGTGAAATATCAACTGAAATACAAATAACTTAAAGGATGTTTAGGATAATCATCCTCTAAGGGTCCATGGAACTATCTACAAGGTAGAAATATACACTATAACACCGGGGCCATTTCAGCTTAATTTATACTTCAAAACCAAATATCATTTCACTTAAAATATCTCTATATTTCCCAAAATAGTATTTATATATATTAAATAATTTATACAATAAAGTATTTTCAATTCCCTTAACTTAACAAATCGTTTCAACATCAACCCGACCTTCCCATTTAAATTAAATTCAATCTCAATTTATCAATTTAAATTCAACTCAATTCCTAAAATAAACACTTCAATTTATCGATCTCAAATTCGGATTTGTAATCACAAAAATACCCCTTTATATTTCAATATATTTCAAAAATTTAAGTATTCAACGTTTCAACTAAATTTTTATTCAATTTAGTTTTCTAAATAATAAATTCAAATTTGGTTCAACCTAAATTTCACTTTAATTCAATTTAGTTGCTAAATAACAAATTCAACTACGTTGATTTCAAATACAGATCCGAATCTCAACATAAACCATTTAAATTCCAATAAAGTTCAAGGCTTTAATATTTAAATGTTCTATATAACAATTTCATATAGATCTCGATTTAACCTCATTATTATTTAGTCTTGAAATATTCCCTTATTAGATTCAATATCATTTAAGTAACCTTAAATTACATTTTACTCAATATTTTCTTTAATTTTATTAAACGTGAAATATTCATTAAATCGCTTAAATCAAAAATCCAGTTACATAATCATACCTTTAAATTTTCCATTCAATAATTTCAAATCGATTTAATTAAATAAATCCTTATTTATAATACCATTTTTAATAAACCAAAATTTATCTCCTAATCTTAATTATTCAACTTTTTACAACGGTAAATTTGGAAATATAAATCTTAAATAATACTCAAACATATTATATGGATTAAATCAATCTAAATAATAATTTTATTAAATCTATATATAAAATTTCCATATATATATATATATATATAATATTTTAAGAACCAATATTTATTCAATCCCATATATTTCTTTTCAACTGTAGAAATTCATTTTCAAAATATTTATATGGACCAACGGTGTCTGTATATATTTCCTATCATATAGTCAAGTGCTACAAATATTTATCATTTCAACCCGTACACTAAATATATACGGGTGGATATCATTTCAACCCGTAATCCCAAATTCAATTAAATGAAAATCGCTTGGGTTTATCATTTCAACCCATAACGATTTTCTCCTATTATAAAGTCCGTTCGGGTATGTATCATTTCAACCCATAATGATTTCTATACTAACAGGGAACTTGCAGAGTGATAACAGATAAGAAAACAGTAATAACAACAGGCATATATCATCAAAATAAATATAAAAAATAGGATATGGTGTCATATCCCATAAGTGAACAGTTATAGATAATAGCATATAAACAATTTAGCTACAGCCTCATATTTCAATTGTTGTTTCAATTGAAATCAAATTTAATAAATAAAAGAACGTTAATCGTGAGTGATTGCTCACCTTTCAAGGCTAGAGATGAACGAAAGTGGGATAAATTACGAATCCAAGCACAAGTCTCAAAGCAAAGCAGGATTGGCACGAATTCGATGGATAGAGCTGACAACAGAATTTTACGAGAACATGTCCAAATCAGATTGACATAAATTGAAAATATAACATTATTATTTTCTTATTAAATTAATACTTCTTTTTAAGTCAAATATCAAAACAAAATACGTATTTACGAAAAATCATTTTGTATTAAATACATGTATTAAAATCAAATATAATAAAATTTGAAATAAATGCTGTAACTTTTATATAGAAATATACATAAACATATACAAGTTTAAAGAAAAATGATGAGACCACTTTTCAAAATAACTTTACATATTACTGTAACAAAGAAAGCTACAAAAGCTAACATAATAGTTTTATTATTTTATATAAAACAATATAACATATGTAACAAACTGTTAAATCCCAAGACTTTGTAAACCACGTACGTATATATTTTAGAAGAATCAATACTATAAATCACTACAAACCAATGTATATATACTTAGAAATTTTATGGCTAAAGTATATAATTACACGTATACATAGTTGTACACTTATGCATAAACGAATAATATAAAATCATACGTATACTATTAAAATTTGTAAGTAAGTAGGATATAAACAATTGAATCTCAAATAAACAGTACTTTATCCTTATATATATTACTACAAATGAAATACAGTAATCTATATAATACTTAAAACAACATATAATATCAACTTATATACTATTATAATACAAAACATGTACATATATATTCTCTGTCCCATATGAAATATATATATATATATATATATATATACAAACAAAAATTAGTTTAAAACATAAAAAGAAAATATATCTTTGAACATAGAAAATTATATAATACTTTCATATAGATATGCCTTGTATTAACTGTAAAGAGTTGAGGAAAAAAAAGGAAAAAAGAAAAATATATAGTTCTAACTTATATATTACTCACCTGTTGCACTAGAAGAAGAGGAGGAGTGTGACGCCCCACCTCTATACCCACGCTAGCCAAGAACACTACGGTGTAATGTTGTCAACTAGCAAGGAGAATAAGGCTGTTGAGGAGCGACCATCCGTGTAATTTCTTTGCGCGAGCACCGATATGTCAGATGGTACAACATGCATTTTATTTCCAGAGGAAATCCGACATACCGATACAAACTAAAAGCTACTACACAGTGGCTATAATAATCTTCGAAAACAAAAATAGAAATAAACATAACACAAATCAGTCACAGATAATTCATATCACACAGGTGGAAGAAGATATGAATATATATATATAACACATAAAAGTGTTCATCAGAGTAGTAGTCAAGAAGATCCACAATAATACAAAAGAATAGCAACACGTGCTATACAAAAGAATACAACTATGAGTCTATATCTCAAGTGTATACAACAAAATAAACTACTAATCTAAGTAGTTAGCCAAAAGTCAGAGTAATGAATCCCTGCGGAGAAGTCAAGTAGAAGCACCTGTAACATCTCGGTCTAACCCGAGTATTATTTAATAAGAAAATAATAAACGGATCAGTCTAGCTATAAATATCAGATAACATGATATAGAATAAGAGGTACGACTAAACACATAATAATCACCATGCCAAGTTGTGATATATATATATAAGTAATTGAAAATCAACAAGAGATTAATCAATATCACAAAAATCTTCACAAAGATCCAAAAACGTCATAATCCTTATTTCGTTCACCAAACCATAAATATTGACGATTTTATCAATATCAATCACGAAAGTCAATGACACACAAATTCACCAATGCACAGATATTGATAAAACTTATCAATGAAAATCACGAAAATTGGTGAAACACAAATTCTAGAAATCATCTCAAGAAATCCAGAAATCACAAAAAGGGGGAAGGCCTATCACAAACGGGAGCATAAAGCTCACCAGCACGTGTATCACAAATGGAACGCTAATTCCATGGTTGCTAACCATCACAAATTGAGCCGAAGCTCCACAAACGGCCCGAAGACCATGGGTTGCTACCCCACCAATTTGAGTCGAAACTCCACAAAACGGGGTTTAGTCTCCCTCGCAGACAAAGAGACATCGCACATTGCTAGTCTAAATCATAAAGATGATCGTCATGATCAAGGAGAAGTGTCAATTACACTAAGCTAGTAAATATATGAGTTTAGCTTCATGTCCCATAACCACTTGCTGAACTTAAATATTTACGAACAAACTGTAGATCTCCACTAGAAAATTGTCACAAGAGTTTCAATCGAACAAGTCCAAGAATTAACCGACGAAGTAAACGCAAGCGTTTCATACCACTAGTTTTACTAAGCCGTTTAATTAGATTTCTCATACGAGTGAGGTAAAGGTTTGTATATACTAATAGATTAGAAGTCGGTTTGAGAAAACGAGCTTTGTAATAAAATAGTGTTGAAATCATTTGAAGAAAGAGTTTTGATATTTATTACTAGTATAGAAAAACTTTATATTTTTATAGTGACAAATCACAAAGAAGATTGTAGGAACAATCAATCACTAAAATTCACATACGAAGATGTTAATAAAATCCAAAGAAACCGATAAAGAATCAGTCGAAATGGATATTCAAAAATCCCTAAAAAGGAGTCATCAAAGGCATAATAAATGATAACAACAAATAGGATCATCACGAATCGATTTAAATTGGAATTCTCAAGCGAATAGGCAAATAGGCAAAAAGAGTGCAGATTCAGACGTCTGAAATCAAGGATTGAGACGTCTGAATCTGGAAAATAAATATTTTCCAAAGACAGAATTCAGACGTCTGAATCCTTGAATCCAGATGTCTGAAATAGGCACTTTTTAGCCTATTTCCTTTCTGGTTCAAAATGAACCAACTCAGACGTCTGAAATCATATGTTCAGACGTCTGAATTTGGGAATAGAAATCTTCCCAGAACAATATTCAGACGTCTGAATCTTACGTTTCAGACGTCTGAATGAAGGGTTCAGGGCATTCCCTGAACCTAGGCCAAAAATGGCCAAAGGGATACCGAAAGCGATCGATCGAGCGACAACGACTAAGGAATTACGTCGAGCGTCAACCCAGCCTTAACGGCTCTTCGATACGCCTCAAATATTAATGTCCAAATATCCATAATAGGATTTTCATAGATTTTGATTTCAAAACACCAAAAATTGGAATATACGCCAAATCAATCCAAACCAAAATCAATTGCACAAAAATAAGTGTTAGGAATTCATACCCAACAATCGAAGATAATTATAGACTAAGATGTGAGATAAAAATCTCACCTTTGAACCCAAACGATCGAAGAAGAAGCTATAGAGCAATGGTAAGAACAATCACTCTTCAATTCCAACCCAACAAGCTTGAATCTAAGCTTAAAGGAGAAACATTTCCTAAATTAGGTTTAGGAAATTTCTGAAATTGAATGGAGAAAGAGTTGGAGAAGATGAAGGAGGTGCTTACCAATGGGTTCTCTTGAATTTGGAGCTAGAAGTTGGATTTGCTAAGGAAGACTAGGGTTTTGGAGTTTTAATTTCCCATCTCTCCCACCATTGATGCCTTAGAACTGAAAAGAGGAGGAAGTGAGAGTGAATGGGGGGAAAGTGGTTCAGATTTGAGTATAAGTTAAACATAGGGCTGAACCCAAACCCAAACCCAAAGTGAAAAAGTAGCAAAACTTGACGAACTCCAAACATATCAAAGTTTACACTTATAAAGGTCGCAAACGGCGTTTTGAACTCAATGGGAGTGGTCACGAGTCCTAATTCGACCGTATGCAAAAAGTAGCTTTTAAGACTAACTTCCGAGTATCGATAAAATATTTAAATAAAATATTTAAATATAAAATCGACAAATATGCGGGTTGTTACAGACTCCCCTCCTTAAAGAAATTGCATCCCCGCAATCCTTAAGAAGAAGATATATAGTAACAACCATATAAACATATTCAACACAAATGAAGTTTGAAACAAGAAGTTCACCTCAAAGGGCATGAGAAAGTAAGTCCGGATGTGTTCGCTCGATGAACTCTCTAGATTCCCAAGAACAATCCTTAGGATTTGAAGACCATTGGACTTTAACAAGCGGAACATCTTTATTTCGAAGGCGCTTGACCTCCGTAGCAATAATACGAATAGGATGTTGCTCATAAGTTAAATTAGGTGAAACTTCAATTTCTTCCACAACATCGGACTCAAGAATAGAATCAGAATCTCGAAGGCACTTCCGTAAATGAGAAACATGAAACACGTCATGCATAGCAGAAAACTGAGCCGGTAATAAAAGGCGATAAGCCATGGAACCAATACGTTCGGTGATAGGAAATGGCCCAATGTGTCGAGGCGCTAACTTTCCCGATCGACTGAAACGTACAACACCTTTCATAGGTGAAACACGAATGAACACAAGATCTCCCATAGAAAATTCTAACTTCCTTCTCCGGTTTTCGGCATAGGATTTTTGTCTACTCTGGGCTTCTTTCATCCTATGTCGAATAAGTTCAATCTTTTCTGTGGAATCACGAATAAAGTCTGGACCTAAAACCAGCTTCTCACCGGCCTTAAGCCAATAAGAAGGAGATCGGCATGGCCTTCCATAGAGTGCCTCGTAAGGTGCCATACCAATACAAGATTGGAAGCTATTATTATAGGAAAATTCAACAAGTGAAATATGATCTTCCCAACTTCCACCAAAATCAAGAACACATGCACGAAGAAGATCTTCAAGAGTTTGATTCACACGCTCGGTTTGTCCATCGGACTAAGAATGATAAGCGGTGCTAAAATTAAGCTTCGTTCCTAAAGCTTTTTGAAGACTCTTCCAAAATCCACTAGTAAACAATGGATCACGATCACTAACAATAGAAATAGGAACCCCATGTAATTTAACAATCTCTTTAACAAAGAGCTTGGCCAAAAGAGGAACGGTTCGGTTAGACCGAACAGGAATAAAATGGGTGGATTTAGTAAGTCTATCAACAATTACCCATAAGCTATTATGACCCGAACGAGAACGGGGAAGGCCATCTATAAAATCCATGGAAATTTGGTCCCACTTCCAAATTGGAATTTCTAAAGGTTGCAATAACCCACCGGGCTTTTGATGTTCGGCCTTAACGAGTTGGCAAGTCATGCAACGCTTAACGAAGTTAGCGATGTCAAGTTTCATTCCCTCCCAATAATAAAGTCCCTTCATATCCGCGTACATTTTACTACTACCAGGATGAATGGTAAATTTAGAATGATGGGAATCTTCTAAAATATCTTTACGAAGATCACTAATATTTGGCACGATAAGTCTACCAAATCTCCGAATCCCGCCACGGGAATTGATATCAAAGTCTTTCAAACCTTCAACATCACCTCTATTCTTAATATTTTGGCCAAGAAGAGCCAAGTCGGGATCTAGCATTTGAGCTTCAAGAATGCGGTCTAAAAGAGAAGGATGAGCCTCAAGGCTACATAAAACAAATGATGAGCATAAATCGGATACGCGGTCTCGAATCTCACAAATGGATAAGATCTCGAGATCGTTCCATTCGGATATCATCATAGAAACAACAGCTTGTTGTTTACGGCTAAGAGCATCGGCGACACGATTACCCTTACCGGGGGTATAAAGAATATCAAGATCATATGGTACAAGAAATTCGAGCCAACGCTGTTGACGCAAATTAAGTTCCTTTTGAGAGAATAAATACTTCAAGGATTTATGATCGGTATAAAGAACAAATTTTTCTCCTAAAAGATAGTGACGCCAAATACGAAGGGAGAAAACAATAGCTGCAAGCTCTAAATCATGAGTGGCATATCTAGTCTCAGCTGGCTTTATTTGCCTAGAAGCATAAGCAATAACACATTCTTTTTGCATAAGAACGACACCCAAACCAATGCGACTAGCATCGGTATACACAACGAAATCTAGATTCCCTTCGGGAATAACAAGAATAGGAGCATCAGAAAGGAGTTCTTTTAATTTCTGAAAAGAAGTTTCACATTTGTCCAACCAAATGTATTTAACACCTTTCTTCGTTAAGCTAGTGAGAGGCACGACAATCATAGAAAAGTATTTGATAAAACGGCGGTAATAACCCGCCAATCCAAGGAAACTACGAATCTTCGTCACACTCTCCGGTCTTTTTCAATCTTGAATCGCTTCAATCTTTGAAGGATCCACGGAAATTCCGGATTCGGAAATAATATGACCGAGAAACTTCACACGAGATTGCCAAAAATGGCATTTAGAAAATTTTGCTTTCAGTTGATTACTCCTAAGAGTTTCCAACACAATCCGAAGATGCTTCTCATGTTCCTCTTCGGTTTGTGAATACACAAGAATATCATCAATAAAGGTGAGAACAAACCGGTCAAGGAAGTCCTTGAAAACTCTATTCATAAGGTCAACGAAATAAGCCGGGGCGTTTGTTAACCCAAATGGCATAACAAGCCATTCATAAGATCCATACCGAGTACGGAACGATGTCAAAGGAATGCTATCCTCTGCAATACGAAGCTGATGAAAACCGATAGCCAAGTCCAATTGTGAAAAGACTCTAGAACCACTAAGTTGGTCAAATAAATCATCAATCCGAGGTAAAGGATATTTATTTTTGATAGTAAGATCATTAAGCTTGCGGTAGTCAACGCAAAGCCTAAGTGTTCCATCGGATTTCTTCACGAAAATAGCCGAAGCTCCCCAAGACGAGGAACTAGAGCGAATAAATTGCTTCGTCTCCAATTCGGATAATTTTTTACGCATCTCCTCGTTTTCTTTATTGGACATACGATAAGGAGGGCGAGTGATAGGTTGAGCTCCAGGAATGAGATTAATTCTGAACTCAATTGCTCCCTCAGGTGGTAATCCTAAAACGGGCTCAAATATGTCGGAAAATTCACGAACGACGTGAATAAGAGAAATAATATCACCCTCATCATCATCATCATCATCATCATCGTTATCACGAGGGTTTAAAGAATATAAAGATGCAACCAAGCTGGAATCCGAATCTTTAAGATTAATAGAAATCTGCTTAACAGATTGAGGATGTCGAAGATGAATAGTCAGCTCAGGACATAGGATATGAGCTTCATAATGGTTAAGCCAATCCATTCCCAAAATCATTCCAAAGCCTAAATAACGCATGACATGCAAATCGGCTAGGAAAGAAAAATCACACAAAATAATCTCGACATCTTTACACAATAAACTGATTGTTGCGGATCCACCAACCGGATTCGCAATTCTCAAAGAAGTCATTAAACACAAAACATCCAAAGAAAAAGTATCAACAAGTTCTTTTGATATAAAAGAATGGGACGCACCTGTATCAAAAAGAACTCGAATAGGATGATCACTAAATAAAATAATGCCATCAAGGATAGAATGAGAAATACCTTGATTTCGAGATGTGTTGCTAGGGGCTTGAGCAACATTCAACTTTCCCTCCTTCCTGCCATGAAGCTTGGGGCATGAAGATATAACATGACCGGGACCTTTGCAGTAGCGACAAGAGAGAGACTTTGGGCACTTGTTCGCGTAATGGTCCTTCGAACAACAATTATAGCATTCCCCACGACCAAAGGAAGAAGTCTTTGCCACGGGGGTTGCTTGCTTCCCTTTTTTGTTGGAATAAGGACCTTTGAATTTGTTAGGCCTTTTCTTGTTGTTGTTGAAGTTTGGTTTGGAACCCACCACTTCAACATCATTCTCCCTATCCGCCTCTTCAAGATGAAGAGCGATATCAATGAGTTGGTCGAAAGAAACTTCTAATTTTAGAAGTAATGGCTTCTTGAGACTCTTGTTCAAGCCATAGACAAATCTCTGATTTTTCTTCAATGGGGTGTTGATGTATTCAACCCCATATTTGGAGAGAGATTCAAAAGACGCGACATAATCTGCCACCGAAGATTCACCTTGAATAAGGTCTATGAAACGCCGAGCCAATGTCACCTTCTCTGCTTCTGGCATGAATTTTAATTCGAAGCGTTCCCAGAATTGCTCCCAGGTGAGATCCGCTTCATTAATCTCAGAAACAAGAAGTTCGTACCAGTCCAATGCTCTTTCTTGGAGCATACTAGAAGCCACCTGAACTCGGTGAACATCAATGAGGTTCATGCGAGAAAAGATTCGATCGCATGTCCTTAACCAAGCCTGGACTTCAATAATAGTTTCAGAACCTTTAAATGGCTTCCCGTCCAGGTTGGTGTAATCATTGCACAAACGTGCAAACCCAGATTTTGGGTGAGTAGGTTCCGGATTAGGACCAGCTGCTTGAGCATTCGTGACAAGGTCAAGAAGTTGTTGGGTAGTCATAAAATCTCCATCTTGGGGAGTAGCACTAGATGGTCCAGCTATGTGACAACTAGGTCTAACCATTTCTCTTCCTTTAGAAAGAAATAAAGAAGAAGAAAAAGGTTATTCCCAAAATGAATATCAAGCAATCTTGATAGACAAAACAAGGAATCATAAAAGAAAATAGGATAGGACGGTACGTAGACCCGAATAAAATCCTAAAGCACGACTCCTAAGATGGACTTAGGACGATGATCCTTGTTATAATATTCCATATTGTTCCGAAGTTTGGCTCTGATACCAAGCTGTGACGCCCCACCTTTATACCCACGCTAGCCAAGAACACTACGGTGTAATGTTGTCAACTAGCACGGAGAATAAGGCTGTTGAGGAGAGACCATCCGTGTAATTTCTTTGCACGAGCACCGATATGTCAGATGGTACAACATGCATTTTATTTCAAGAGGAAATCCGACATACCGATACAAACTCAAAGCTGCTACACAGTGGCTATAATAATCTTCGGAAACAAAAATAGAAATAAACATAACACAAATCAGTCACAGATAATTTATATCACAAAGGCGGAAGAAGATATGAATATATATATAACACATAAAAGTGTTCATCGGAGTAGTAGTCAAGAAGATCCACAATAATACAAAAGAATAGCAACACGTGCTATACAAAAGAATACAACTATGAGTCTATATCTCAAGTGTACACAACAAAATAAACTACTAATCTAAGTAGTTAGCCAAAAGTCAGAGTAATGAATCCCTACGGAGAAGTCAAGTAGAAGCACCTGTAACATCTCGGTCTGACCCGAGTATTATTTAATAAGAAAATAATAAACGGATCAGTCTAGCTATAAATATCAGATAACATGATATAGAATAAGAGGTACGACTAAACACATAATAATCACCATGCCAAGCTGTGATATATATATATATATATATATAAGTAATTGAAAATCAACAAGAGATTAATCAATATCACAAAAATCTTCACAAAGATCCAAAAACGTCATACTCCTTATTTCATTCACCAAACCATAAATATTGACGATTTTATCAATATTAATCACGAAAGTCAATGACACACAAATTCACCAATGCACAAATATCGATAAAACTTATCAATGAAAATCACGAAAATTGGTGAAACACAAATTCTAGAAATCATCTCAAGAAATCCAGAAATCACAAAAGGGGGGAAGGCCTATCACAAACGGGAACATAAAGCTCACCAACACGTGTATCACAAATGGAACGCTAATTCCATGGTTGCTAACCATCACAAATTGAGCCGAAGCTCCACAAACGGCCCGAAGACCATGGGTTGCTACCCCACCAATTTGAGTCGAAACTCCACAAAACGGGGTTTAGTCTCCCTCGCATACAAAGAGACATCGCACATTGCTAGTCTAAATCACAAAGATGATCGTCATGATCAAGGAGAAGTGTCAATTACACTAAGCTAGTAAATATATGAGTTTAGCTTCATGTCCCATAACCACTTGCTGAACTTAAATATTTACGAACAAACTATAGATCTCCACTAGAAAATTATCACAAGAGTTTCAATCGAACAAGTCCAAGAATTAACCGACGAAGTAAACGCAAGCGTTTCATACCACTAGTTTTACTAAGCCGTTTAATTAGATTTCTCATACGAGTGAGGTAAAGGTTTGTATATACTAATAGATTAGAAGTCGGTTTGAGAAAACGAGCTTTGTAATAAAATAGTGTTGAAATCATTTGAAGAAAGAGTTTTGATATTTATTACTAGTATAATTTTTAAAGTGACAAATCACAAAGAAGATTGTAGGAACAATCAATCACTAAAATTCACATACGAAGATGTGAATAAAATCCAAAGAAACCAATAAAGAATCCATCGAAATGGATATTCAAAAATCCCTAAAAAGGAGTCATCAAAGGCATAATAAATGATAACAACAAATAGGCTCATCACGAATCGATTTAAATTGGAATTCTCAAGCGAATAGGAAAATAGGCAAAAAGAGTGCAGATTCAAACGTATGAAATCAAGGATTCAGATGTCTGAATCTGGAAAATAAATATTTTCCAAAGACAGAATTCAGACGTCTGAATCCTTGAATCCAGACGTCTGAAATATGCACTTTTTAGCCTATTTCCTTTCTGGTTCAAAATGAACCAACTCAGACGTCTGAAATCATATATTCAGACGTCTGAATCTGGGAATAGAAATCTTCCCAGAACAATATTCAGACGTCTGAATCTTACGTTTCAGACGTCTGAATGAAGGGTTCAGGGCATTCCCTGAACCTAGGCCAAAAATGGCCAAAGGGATACCGAAAGCGATCGATCGAGCGACAACGACTAAGGAATTACGTCGAGCATCAACCCAGCCTTAACGGCTCTTCGACACGCCTCAAATATCAATGTCCAAATATCCATAATAGAATTTTCATAAATTTTGATTTCAAAACACCAAAAATTGGAATATACACCAAATCAATCCAAACCAAAATCAATTGCACAAAAATAAGTGTTAGGAATTCATACCCAACAATCGAAGATAATTATAGACTAAGATGTGAGATAAAAATCTCACCTTTGAACCCAAACGATCGAAGAAGAAGCTATAGAGCAATGGTAAGCACAATCACTCTTCAATTCCAACCCAACAAGCTTGAATCTAAGCTTAAAGGAGAAACATTTCCTAAATTAGGTTTAGGAAATTTCTGAAATTGAATGGAGAAAGAGTTGGAGAAGATGAAGAAGGTGCTTACCAATGGGTTCTCTTGAACTTGGAGCTAGAAGTTGGATTTGCTAAGGAAGACTAGGGTTTTGGAGTTTTAATTTCCCATCTCTCCCACCATTGATGCCTTAGAACTGAAAAGAGGAGGAAGTGAGAGTGAATGGGTGGAAAGTGGTTCAGATTTGAGTGTAAGTTAAACATAGGGCTGAACCCAAACCCAAACCCAAAGTGAAAAAGTAGCAAAACTTGACTAACTCCAAACATATCAAAGTTTACACTTAAAAAGGTCGCAAACAGCGTTTTGAACTCAATGGGAGTGGTCCCGAGTCCTAATTCGACCGTATGCAAAAAGTAGCTTTTCAGACTAACTTTCGAGTATCGATAAAATATTTAAATATAAAATCGACAAATATGCGGGTTGTTACAAGGAGGAACAAAAGGTTGGAGATGGCATCAGGGAAGAAGGATGGTTTGCACGTCCTTCGGGTTGAAACAGGGGAAGAGGATGCAAAAGTTTTCAACAACATGAATTGAATCTGGGAAGATGAAAGCTTGATTATAAATATATACTTTACTTATTTGATAACGTGTAAGTGCAGAAAAGGAATAGGTAAATAAATGATTCAAAGTGGAAAATGGAAGTGACAGACGCTATGATATCTAAAAATTTATTTCAAAGTAACGTACGCCACAGATCAGATCAAAAGAAAATTTTAATAGGAACGGTTGTCCATTGATTCAGCAAAGTGTTTAAGGCAATAAAAAAAAGAACCGTTTCCAAATAAAGATAAGAAACGTATATCATAAATATAAAGTGATTTGAATAGTAACGGCCCCTCAGATTGAGCTGAATAATTAAAGCAATAAATTTTTGTTTGTTTGGACAGTACGTAATGAGTTTGGAAAGGCAAGGATATTAAAATGGAAAAAGGAACGGACAGAGAAATTTAAGCAAAGATAAAACATATGCATGTTTTGTACATTCATACTTCCAAAATGGTATGACGTGGCAACGATCGAATTTCAGTAAAAGATGAAATAAACGTTAGAAATGAAATAAATGGGAATGAACCGCATTTTTCCAAAACGAAACGTATGCAACAAATCAGCAAATAAATAGAAACGTGTAGGGAGATGAGTGAAATAAATAGAAAATGTTAAAATATAAATAAATATAACATACATGAAAAGGACAACATGATGATTTAGAAATTAATAAATGAGAAACGTATATCCCTATACGTTTTAGTTTCAAAAAGGACAGAAAATTTTATCAAAAGTTATAAAGAGTTAAAAGCATTAAAACGTGGTTTCCGCTGAAATTTATTTTATTCCCAACTGAGATGAGAGAGAAAGGGAAAGATTTCAAACAAATTAATATATTCCAAATGAATGTAATATAAATGGTCATGGTGTGGTTCATCAGAAAATTTAATGCAATTTATAATTGTGTGAGCTGTACGTTGATTTAAGGAAAAAAATAAAAGCAATTAATGACTTGATTTAATAGTACGTTTCAAATTTGAAAAGAAACAAGAAGTAAGGGTTGAAATTTTGATTTCAATTAAATGATCGCGTGAATGAGCAAATAGCAATTAGCAAATAGGAGAAAGAGATAATGGAATATATGATAGAAAAGGAATAAATGAAATGTGAATGGATAGAATGCAAATTGAAACGGCAGAGAATTAAATATAAGATGGAAATGTGTGGCAACGCTCACCCATAGATTTAGCTAAAATCTTTAAAAGAAATTTAATATGGTATGAGTTGTATGGTTTCAAATTTGAAAAGTATATAAATCCAAGTCACAAATTTCAGCACCAATGACACACGTTTTTATTGTTTTCGTCGCGTATCAGATCTCAAAATACAGAAATAAATATACCGTAGTGATCAGTACAACGAGACGATCAAAATGGTATATAGATATTGGTGGTACGATTGAATTATAAAAAATTGAATTTTCACTAGCAGAAAAAATGCAGTAAAAACGTAGAAAATAAGATCGACGGAGCTATAGAAGTCCAAATTTGGGAAAACGAAAAATGACTTCTCAGTCAGAAGATGATTTATAATTTTTCTACGTAAAAATATTCAGGCCTTGAAAATAAATTTATTTTCACCAATTCTTAACTGATTTTAATTTAATAGAATTATATAATAAATAAACCATCATATAATTAATTGAAAATTTACCATTTGCTATATTTAATTATAGGTAAACCAAATATTAAAACTTTATTTCAAAATATTATTATTAAAATTTCTCAAAATCCAAATTAAATACGTTATAAAACCAATTAAAAATTAATAAAATTTTATGGGTCGTTACACTCTCCCCCACTCAAAACTTTTTGTCCCCGAAAAGGAAGGAGGTAGGAGAATAGAACAACCAGAAATAAAGGTAGATTGAAAGTCAATGGTAAATAATTAATTTAAAACTATATAAATTTACTTGAAATATTCATTTGACAACTTCATTTGTGATTCAGTTATCTTTAATACTTTAAAATTTTCAAAACTCATTGGAATTTAATATGTTTAACTAACACCTTTATACATATATGAAAGCTATTTGAAAACAATTATTTGCATCATTAGTTATATTTACAAAGAAGCTATTGAAAACATTAAATCCATAATTAATAAATTTATAAATTTTTCTTTTGATACTTTTCAAACATTATTAATAAATCATTCACTTTAAATATGTTTTATTTAATTAATAACTTCAAAAATATTTATAACACTAAAATTTTCTATTAAACAATGTAGTATACAAATAAGCAATATTTAAAAGATTATATTCAAAAAGGAAAGAAGGTAGGTTAGGAAAAACGGAATCAATGTGAACAACTAAAGATGAGAAGATAAGGTAGATTTAAAGAATAGAATCGGGCATGAATCGTAAATTTCAAACCATAAGAGTTTCAATTTCAAATATTAACACAAAATTTCTTTGTTGAGAAAAATACTTTTATAATAAATACCTTTATAATAATACTTTTATAATAAAATACTATTATATCGAAATAGATTTTCCTTTCGAAAATACTTTTATAACTCGATGTTTCAACAAGTTTATCCTCGTTCTTGCAGACTCTGGCCATGCGTTGATCAAGCGCAAAGCTAGAATTCTTCAAGTACTTAGTAGACTTGTTTCAATACCCAGTGAAAATACTTGAAAAACCTTTAAAACAGGTATGGAAAGTACAATCCAAACAAAACAAACAAACCCATGTCCAATCATGGTTCGCAGATACACAATAGTTACGCTTGAATCCCCCAGGAAACAATCCGTATCTGTAAGCTTTCTCAGCCCTGCGAGTTACGCCATGATGACTAGTAGAGTGCAGGATACACAATGGTTACGCCTGGGTCCCCCAGGAAACAATCCGTACCCCTAGGCCGTCTCAGCCAGGCAGTTTCGCTACTAATCGCGACCTACACAGATTGCAGGATACACAATGGTTACGCCTGGATCCCCTAGGAAATAATCCGTACCCTTAGGCCAGACTCAGCCAAGCAATTTCGCTATGCAGTCGCGAGAGAAAAAAAACCATGGGTTACGCTACGGTGGGAACACTCGAGTATCACATCCGGAAAACAAAAATCAGAGAGAATAATATCGATAGAATGAATCCACAATGTGGCCACAAAGCGGATATCAAGCAGAAGGCACTTTCCATATCATCGCTTCGAAAATATATATCATATAGTACCTTTTCAAATACCTTCAAATATCATACTTATATAAAGTCCATTATATATAGGATTCTTTTTTTCAAATCGAATACTTTCCAAATCAGTAGTATATCAAATCATACTTATATAGACTTCGATTATATAAAATTCTCTTTCCAAATTGAGTACCTTTCAAATCAATAGATATCAAATCAACTTCATACTTATACAAATCCATTTTATATAAGTTCGACCACTCCCAAATCAAGTGCTTAATAATATAAGGTTCTCAATTTCAAATCATTTCAATATCAATTCAGTTTCAAAATCATATATGATTTCACCAAATTTTCTTCCAAATTAAATATCTAAATTTCAAAGTTCCCAAAATAATAGGTTTAGAAAATTATCCCAATTTCCAAATTAAAATAATTCAAGTCAAACAAATTCATTTCCAAAATCACCATATAAGTACTGGTTTTTAATTTCAATTTAATTTCAAAACCAAATATTTTATCAAAATCAATTATACTGAAAATGGTTTCCAAATTTATAATTATCCCTTTAAAACTTTTAAACTATCTATTTCTATTTGACATATCCAATTTACCTTTTTGAAAACCATTATTCAAAACTATTTTTGTTTCAAAACATTTCAAAACGAAATTTATATTCTTTATCAAACATTTTATACTCTTCGAAATTTCTTAGCTTTGAAAATTTAATCTCGATTTGGAAGTGTTCGAACATTAAAAATGGTTAGGGAAATCAAATTTCCAAATTCAAGAGTTGAAAATCAACATAAATCAATAAATCAATTTCAATAGATAGGATTATAATAAAATCAAATCCGAAACTCGAGGACCGAACACCGGTCTCACTTTAAATTGTTTCAAATATGTACATATATCTTTCGAAAATATCAAATTATACTTCGGAATTTGAAATCAAAACGGTTTTACAAAATCACTTGCATAGCGAAGCTATTAAAGAGGCCTCTCCCCCACTCTGAAACTCGAAAATCAATGTCGATGATGCGTGCCCTCATCACCGAAATTATTTTCCAGCGACATAAGTGAGTTCTGGACTTCTATTTTGTTGAAAACTTCTTTGAAATTTCTTCAAAATTATTGGAATCCATTTGAACTCATTTGAAACATTTCTTATTCGAAAAATACTTTTAAATCGTATTATTTTTATATATTTTCCAAAATCTTAAAACCAATTTCAAAATACCGGAATTCAATTCTCGAATTTCAAATTTAACACTTCAGTTATAAATCATTTTTATATAAATAAACTTCTATAAATTTTCAAAATTTCAAATCCTTTCAAAACTTTTATATATAGGGTAACATTTTCACTTTTATACATAGAATAGAATCATAGTTATCAAAATAATAATTTCAATATGTAAAACAATTTTAAAATACAAACAAAACCCAATTTTCAAAGGATGATTCAAGAATGGATTTTAAACAGATAGAGATTTAATTTAGAGGAACTCCAATCAATAGAATCCTGATTCGAAGATAGACTCGATCGATAAATAAATTGCAAAATAGAAGATGGATATACTTCTACAAATCGCGACGACCTTAATCAGGTCAACCGTGACCTTAGGATTATAATCGATGCGGAATTCCAAAACGAATCGACATTCGATCGTCAGAGATAGAATTCAGCATATCAAGATATAGCAGCATCGTAAACCGAGGATACAGAAATCTTCGGTGAATCAATGCCGATTGTAAAGGAGTTTTCACCCCCTTTACAAAACATTAGTGGAGTTATGGGATACTCCAGAATCAAACGAATATAAATAGAAAGAGATATGAATGAATTTCGAAACTGTGGGACATTCCAAAATTCAAAGGAAATCGAGTCAGAAAGGAAGAGAATCAACTCGAACGAAAGCGATTCTGTAAATAAATTTACCATACATGCTAAGTTTTGCCTAGAGCCAAAGCTCTGATACCAACTGTAACGACCCACTATTTTGGACCATTCAAATCGACAATAAAACCATACATATCTGACTTGAATAATTCAAAATACCGAATTGTTAATTTAAAATTTGGCAAAACTTAAAATATACAATAAATAAATCAATCACATATCATAGAGCAATATAATGCAGCAGAATAGATAAAAAATAGTAGTTCATGAAGCTACTATATACATCAGAGTTAGAAATAAAATACAACCGAATAGTTCAAATGCAGTGAAGTCTCCAATGCAACAGATGACTTCTCTGAACCAATCAACTGGAAAGGTTGGAATCTGAATCAATAGTCAGATCTCCAAATGAAACTCCGAACTCCAAAGGTGAGTCTCTAATGCTGTATCACTCAGTTTGACCCGAGCGTAAAGCAAAACACAAAACACTCGAGTCAGGATTAACATTCTTATATCAATAAATCCAACTCAGGTGAAATATGAACTGAAATACAAATAACTTAAAGGATGTTTGGGATAACCATCCTCTAAGGGTCCATGGAACTATCTACAAGGTAGAAATATACACTATAACACCGTGGTCATTTCAGCTTAATTTATACTTCAAAACCAAATATCATTTCACTTAAAATATCTCTATATTTCACAAAATAGTATTTATATATATTAAATAATTTATACAATAAAGTATTTTCAATTCCCTCAACTTAACAAATCGTTTCAACATCAACCCGACCTTCCCATTTAAATTAAATTCAATCTCAATTTATCAATTTAAATTCAACTCAATTCCTAAAATAAACATTTCAATTTATCGATCTCAAATTCGGATTTGTAATCATAAAAATACCCCTTTATATTTCAATATATTTCAAAAAATTTAGTATTCATCGTTTCAACTAAATTTTTATTCAATTTAGTTTTCTAAATAATAAATTCAAATTTGGTTCAACCTAAATTTCACTTTAATTCAATTTAGTAGCTAAATAACAAATTCAACTACGTTGATTTCAAATACAGATCCGAATCTCAACATAAACCATTTAAATTCCAATATAGTTCAAGGCTTTAATATTTAAATGTTCAATATAACAATTTCATATAGATCTCGATTTAACCTCATTATTATTTAGTCTTGAAATACTCCCTTATTAGATTCAATATCATTTAAGTAACCTTAAATTACATTTTACTCAATATTTTCTTTAACGTGAAATATTCATTAAATCGCTTAAATCAAAAATCCAGTTACAAAATCATACCTTTAAATTTTCCATTCAATAATTTCAAATCGATTTAATTAAATAAATCCTTATTTATAATACCATTTTTAATAAACCCAAATTTATCTCCCAATCTTAATTATTCAACTTTTTACAACGGTAAATTTGGAAATATAAATCTTAAATAATACTCAAACATATTATATGGATTAAATCAATCTCAATAATAATATTATTAAATCTATATATAAAATTTCCATTTATATACATAATATTTAAAGAACCAATATTTATTAAATCTCATATATTTCTTTTCAACTGTAGAAATTTATTTTCAAAATATTTATATGAACCAACGGTGTCTGTATATATTTCCTATCATATAGTCAAGTGCTACGAATATTTATCATTTCAACCCATACACTAAATATATACGGGTGGATATCATTTCAACCCGTAATCCCAAATTCAATTAAATGAAAATCGCTTGGGTTTATCATTTCAACCCATAACGATTTTCTCCTATTATAAAGTCCGTTGGGGTATGTATCATTTCAACCCATAATGATTTCTATACTAACAGGGAACTTGCAGAGTGATAACAGAAATGAAAATAATAACAACAACAGGCATATATCATCAAAATAAATATAAACAATAGGATATGGTGTCATATCCCATAAGTGAACAGTTATAGATAATAGCATATATAACAATTTACATAACAACAGCCTCATATTTCAATTGTTGTTTCAATTGAAATCAAATTTAATAAATAAAAGAACGTTAATCGTGAGTGATTGCTCATCTTTCGAGGCTAGAGATGAACGAAAGTGGGATAAATTACGAATCCAAGCACAAGTTTCAAAGCAAAGCAGGATTGGCACGAATTCGATGGATAGAGCTGACAAAAGAATTTTACGAGAACAAGTCCAAATCAGATTGACATAAATTGAAAATATAACATTATTATTTTCTTATTAAATTAATACTTCTTTTTAAGTCAAATATCAAAATAAAATACGTATGTAAGAAAAATCATTTTGTATTAAATACTTGTATTAAAATCAAATATAATAAAATTTGAAATAAATGCTGTAACTTTTATATAGAAATATACCTAAACATATACAAGTTTAAAGAAAAATAATGAGACCACTTTTCAAAATAACTTTATATATTACCGTAACAAAGAAAGCTACAAACGCTAACATAACAGTTTTATTATTTTATATAAAACAATATAACATATGTAACAGAACTGTTAAATCCCAAGACTTTATAAACCACGTACGTATATATTTTATAAGAATCAATACTATAAATCACTACAAATCAATGTATATATACTTAGAAATTTGATGGCTAAAGTATATAATTACACGTATACACAGTTGTAAACTTATGCATAAACGAATAATATAAAATCATACGTATACTATTAAAATTTGTAAGTAAGTAGGATATAAACAATTGAATCTCAAATAAACAGTACTTTATCCCTATATATATTACTGCAAATGAAATATAGTAATCTATATAATACTTAAAACAACATATAATATCAACTTATATACTATTATAATACAAAACATGCACATATATATTCTCTATCCCATATGAAATATATATATATATATAAACAAAAATCAGTTTAAAACATACAAAGGAAATATATCTTTGAACATAGAAAATTATATAATACTTTCATATAGATATGCCTTGTATTAACTGTAAATAGTTGAAAAAAAAAGAAAAAAAGAAAAGTATATAGTTCTAACTTATATATTACTCACCTGTTGCACTAGAAGAAGAGGAGGAGGAACAAAAGATTGGAGATGACATCAGGGAAGAATGATGGTTTACACGTCCTTCGGGTTGAAACAGGGGAAGAGGATGCAAAAGTTTTCAACAACATGAATTGGATCTGGGAAGATGAAAGCTTGATTATAAATATATATTTTATTTATTTGATAACGTGTAAGTACAGAAAAGGAATAGGTAAATAAATGATTCAAAGTGGAAAATGGAAGTGACAGACGCTATGATATCTAAAAATTTATTTCAAAGTAATGTACGCCACAGATCAGATCAAAAGAAAATTTTAATAGGAACGGTTGTCCATTGATTCAGCAAAGTGTTTAAGGCAATAAAAAAAACCGTTTCCAAATAAAGATAAGAAACGTATATCATAAATATAAAGTGGTTTGAATAGTAACGGTCCCTCAGATTGAGCTGAATAATTAAAGCAATAATTTTTTGTTTGTTTGGACAGTACGTAATGAGTTTGGAAAGGCAAGGATATTAAAATGGAAAAAGGAATGGACAGAGAAATTTAAGCAAAGATAAAATGTATGCATGTTTTGTACATTCATACTTCCAAAATGTTATGACGTGGCAACGGTCGAATTTCAGTAAAAGATAAAATAATGTGGGAAATGAAATAAATAGGAATGAACCGCATTTTTCCAAAACGAAACGTATGCAACAAATCAGCAAATAAATAGAAACATATAAGGAGATGAGTGAAATAAATAGAAAATGTTAAAATATAAATAAATATAACATACATGAAAAGGACAACAGGACGATTTAGAAATTAATATATGAGAAACGTATATCCCTATACGTTTTAGTTTCAAAAAGGACAGAAAATTTTATCAAAAGTCATAAAGAGTTAAAAGCATTAAAACGTGGTTTCCGCTGAAATTTATTTTATTCCCAACTGAAATGAGAGAGAAAGGGAAAGATTTCAAAAAAATGAATATATTCCAAATGAATGTAATATAAATAGTCATGGTGTGGTTCATCAGAAAATTTAATGCAATTTATAATTGTGTGAGCTGTACGTTGATTTAAGGAAAAAAATAAAAGCAATTAATGGCATGATTTAATAGTACGTTTCAAATTTGAAAAGAAACAAGAATTAAGGGTTGAAATTTTGATTTCAATTAAATGATCGCGTGAATGAGCAAATAGCAATTAGCAAATAGCAGAAAGAGATAATGGAATATATGGTAGAAAAGGAATAAATGAAATGTGAATGGATAGAATGCAAATTGAAACGGCAGAGAATTAAATATAAGGTGGAAATGTGTGGCAACACTTACCCATAGATTTAGCTAAAATCTTTAAAAGAAATTTAATATGGTATGAGTTATATGGTTTCAAATTTGAAAAGTAGATAAATCCAAGTCACAAAGTTCAGCACCAATGGCACACGTTTTTATTGTTTCCGTCGCGTATCGGATCTCAAAATACAGAAATAAATATACCGTAGTGATCAGTACAACGAGACGATCAAAATGGTATGTAGATATTGGTGGTATGATTGAACTATAAAAATTCGAATTTTCACTAGCAAAAAAAAATGCAGAAAATAAGATCGACGGAGCAATAGAAGTCCAAATTTGGGAAAATAAAAAATGACGTCTCAGTCAGAAGATGATTTAGAATTTTTCTTTGTAAAAATATTCAGGTCTTGAAAATAAATTTATTTTCATCAATTATTAACTGATTTGAATTTAATAGAATTATATAATAAATAAACCTTCATATAATTAATTGAAAATTTACCATTTCTATATTTAATTATACGTAAACCAAATATTAAAACTTTATTTCAAAATATTATTATTAAAATTTCTTAAAATCCAAATTAAATACGTTATAAAACCAACTAAAAATTAATAAAATTTTATGGGTCGTTACAATCTTCATAGCATGAGGACTGCTTGTTGATTTGCTCGGGGTCGCACCCATTATAGAGTTATATATAGCAGTGGTCACCTCATTGTGGAGATTTTTCAGATTGCAAGGACTACTCGCTACTAGTGGTAGTAGGAGAGTGCCTTCGGTTTGTCCTGTTCTCGGACAACTTGTATGGACGTTTGTCTGACATTGCATTTCTAAAGATTATGTACATTGGTTTTTACAAACGTACATCAGTGGTGGCGGAGAAGACAACTTCTCTTAGCTTAACACCCTCCTTGAGACATCCGAGCTCAATGGTTGTATTTTTGTGGAAGGCAATTAGTAGTTAACAAAAATGGCAATGTGGCATTCAAAGATGTGATATGTGCTTTGTGAAAAGGTAATCGTAGCCTCAAGCCTCATCAAACCTGAAATGACCGAAACAGGATTAGATGCAGCAATGCTAAGTGGGTCATTCCCAATTAGGGTATGATCATTCCTTTCTAGATATATTTCTTCCTGCCATGACGTTCGGAATGTAAATTAATGCCGTGTATGGAAAACGAGCACTCGGTTAAGGGTCGGTAACGACCGGGGGATGACATATTCGGTACTATCTAGTACAGAGGTAGGTCGGTCTTGTGTTGGTAGAGGGCAGATGTTCTATGCCTCGGGACATCCATCTAGAGCTGTACCCATTTTGGAAGGTTGATCCTTCACCTGGTCATTTGTATGGAAATCCATTATCCAATAAGAAACTACGGTTTTGTTTGTATTGGCGTAATGAATAGCCTGGAAATGCTATATGGGTAACCATTTTGGATAAGATTAATAAGTTTATTTGCAAATATTTTCAAAGAGATGGTATTAGAAATAATATCAAATGTTTTGATATAAAAGTATTTTAGTTATCATAAGGTAAAAACCCGTCTGTGTTTATGTGCGGGCGTGGTCTTATGAGATACTCTTTCTTTTCAAAGGATTTTATAAAAGGCTGATATATGACACTGTCATTCATTATTGAATTTTTCTCACGCTGGTTTATCAAGCCTGACCCGGGTATTTTCAATACTCGGGTCAGATCCGAGTAGTTTCAAGTTTAGTCGAAGACAGTTGGAGTTTCCTGAGAAGAGCTGGAGATATTCATCATATGTATGAACATATTCTATTATCCGTTGTACTTATTTTGTTTTAGTTGATGTTTGTCAGCAATTGTAAGGACAGATTTTTATAACCGTCCAAGCTGAATTTAGGTTAGACTCTGATATATGTATTTAAAAGTTTTCCGCTGTAAAAATACACGTTCAATATTATATGTTATTCCATTCGTGTGAGATTCTGTTCTATCTATTTTTTCTTTCTACCCTTGATGATCCATCTTTTCGTGCAATTTGAGTTGGACATGTGTGGTTTATTGTCGATTCAAAGGGTACGGGAAAACGGGACGTTACATTTGATATCAGAGCTGAAGGTTAAGCGAGAACCTTGGCTTTGTTATGGGTAAAGACTCATCGGAGATAGGATTAGTAATATCCTAGGATGAGTAACTCATTAGAGATAGGATTAGTAACACCCTAGAATGAGTTATAAGAGTGTTATATATATGTGAGCGCGTAATTGTTAATTTTATAAAAATGGTTTGGTTTTAGAAAAAAATGGTAAATGAAATAATTTTACCTAGGATTATATTTTGATTATAAACTATATATTTGGAAAAGTTGTATAGTTAGTAATCAGGATTAATGAAATTTAAATATGAACATCTTCCGATTAGAATTTCACAATTTGACTATAAGATGTTTCATAAAGATAATCGGTAAGTAAGAAATCTGATAAGGTAATTAAGATGTTTAATACTTATTCCAAAATAATAAATTAAGAAATGATTATCTTAAGTTACTATCATAAATTGACCAAAGTTTAAGTACAAATACCTTGTGAATTAAGTTTCACGATTTGACAATAAGGTGTTTGATAATATGATTTATTTGGGGAATGAACACATAAGATAAAAATGTATTTAAATAATTGAAAATGGTTTTGTAAAAAGATAAATATAAAAGGAATGAGAATTTAAAATTCGAGTTATTTAAAGAGTTGTGGTAATTTAAATAAAGTTAATTAATATAAGACAAATTTATAAAAAGTAATCTCTAAAGGATTTTGAAAATATTACTATTTCAAATAAAAAGAGGTATTTATGATAACTAATTCGATTTACTCGAAAATAAACTAAAAATGGGCAACAGATGTGTTCGAATGGTAAGCACTTCCCTTAAGTATCACTATTCTTGTTAAGAGGATATATGATACTATTGGTAGTGACCAGTTCCTTGGATTGTTTTAGTGTTACTCGATCTATATAATTTTCTTAAGTTAATGAATTAATATGAACCACTGATTAATAATATTTATAAAATTGTTTAAAGTAAAGATAAATTTGGAATCGCTAATTGCTAAAATAAAGCGGAATATCCGTTAATTTTGGACAGTCGAAAATTTCTGAATCACATCAAACTCAAAGCTAAGGAATTTATGCAATATTCTGGTAAAAGATAAACCATTGTGAAATACTTTGAGTAAATGAAATAAGACAAGGATAATTTATAAATCTAATTTATAAAGAAAAAAATGTAAGAGTTAAGAGTATAAGGATTTAAATACGGGTGGTTTTATTTGTTTTTCAAAGCTGGAAAATTAACAATATTATTAAATATGAAATAAGTTTTATAACTTATGAATTTGAGATAATAGTAAATTACAAAGAAGTCTAAATTTGTTAGACAGACGGATTCAAGTAAAACCAATTCGGAATTTGAGATTTGTATATACTCTTAGGATGTAAAGGTATATCATTCAAATGTAGATTTAAGTCATGAACTATTAAGTAAAAAATGACTCCTCAAAAAGGTAATTATAACCTGGAAAATGTTTTGTTAATGATTCTAGCATTAATTAAGAATTTGGACTTAAGTCTTCAAAAGTGATTGATTTACATAATTTATAAGATGTAATAAGCTTAAGTAATAGATTAATAAAATGGTTCATAAATAATATTGGTGTTAAAGGAAATATACTGAATTAAAAGATTATGGAAAAACTTTTTTTATACAGATAAATTATCTTTTGAGTGAAAAATGGTTTCTTTGTAATATTTTCCTTTATTAAAAATATTTGGAAATAAATAACTAAAGGGATTATATAAAGAAGCACGTTTGTAAAGTGTTTGATCTTAAGATAAAGTTTTTATGAAAGTTTTTGTGGGTAATAAATATATATGTTATATGTAAATCATTCCATCACACAAATTTTGATCTAAGATTCGAGTTCGGAACTTTGAGGTGTTTACACCTATTCGAAAAAGGATTTATCACTCCATTCTTGACGATGAACATTGATGAGGATTTTTTGGATACTTGAGTTTTCTTTCATAGTTGAGAGCTATGGAAGGAAAGAAAAGGTTTCTGAACTAAGAGCCTGATTAAAGTCCGCACTAGAGGATCGAGGGATCAATACTAGTTCGAAAATGAAGTTGTGTATTCGAATAGAATATCGAATAAGATAATTCATACGGATGATCTGTGTATATTATATGGAATTAAGTTTAAAGATAAATGTTTTAGGTAAACTTTTGTTTGGGTAATTTTGAGGACGAAGCTCTTTTAAGTAGAGGAGAATGTAACGACCCAGAATTTGACCACTTTAAAATATAATACATAAAGTAATTTTAAATGTCAAATAGGTAAGGTTTTAGTATTCAAACAATATTAGATAGGATTTAGAAAGAGAAGTATACACAAAAATACTGACATTTGCCTATATCGACAAAAGTGACAAAATGGTGATTTTAGAAAGTAAGTTTCAATGGTTAAATAAATTATCTAAATTAATTTATGAGTGTTCATATTTTTAAATAGCATTATAAAAATTTATTTTTAAATTTGATTTACATAAATAAATAGTTTAACTAAAACGTCAAAATGTGACCGTAAAATATTTTGTCGAAAAATGACGTTTTGTCGATTAAAAGTTGTCGCAACGTCGCCGCACCTATATTTTCTTATATAGGAACATATATTCAAATGGTGCAAGTATTAATTAATTCACTAAACATGTTTACTTTTAGTAAATAAGATTAGAATACTTCTAGAAGTCATTAGTAAAAGTAAGTAAGAAATAAAAAAAAGTAAGAAAAAGTAAACATCAAATCATATCAAATCAAAACCAACATAATTATGATATTCTTTACTTAATTTTTAAGTGATTAAGACATAAAGTAAGGATGTGAAAGATGATGTTAAGTATTGAAAAAGTGAATATCGCTTTAGGTTGAAGTAATGTTAGTTTTGTAATTTGGTAAGAGGTAATTTTGGTAAATTACCACTTTCTTTCTTTTTCTATAAATATCCACCTTCTTCTTCACTTTCATTCACATTTCTTCTTCCCTTTTTCTCAAGTTTCTTCATCTTCTTCCTCTTCTCTTTAATGGCTTCCAATCCATAGAAAAAATTAGAAAGAAATAGTGTCAAAATATTTATAAAATATTCAAAAGAAATCAATGTTCATTCTCTTCAAATCAAACTCATTTTTTCTCCACATTTTACCTCTTTTTCTCTCGGCCATAACTTCTTCAAACCCGAACCAAAATACAAAATTCTTTTCTCCAAATCATGTATTTTTACAGTGGCTACAACTTTTATCATGACCACTTTATTCAATTCTAAAGCTAATTATGTCAAAATTCCACTTCTTTCCAGGTTATTTTCTGGCCCAGTTTTTAAGCCAGAGAATTAGCTATTTTGTTTTAATCATAACTTGATCATAAATGAACCAAATTAAGAAATTATTTTTTGAAAACCATATAAAATTCCAGTGGCTACAAATTCCTTGTTGATCATTTTTTCCAGTTTTGAGTTTTGCTATACCTGAATCTCAATTCTTTGAAGTGCATTTTCGGGCCTCATTTTTGTCAATTCGACAATACCTCTTCTTAATTCTGTCATATCTCCCTAAAAACAACTTGGATTCAAATAGTTCTTTTTTTTAAATTCAAAAGAAAAGAATTTTAAACAACTTTTTAGTTAGCAAGTTTTTTAAATTTTAAGAGTAAGAGAGTCAAAAACAAAAGAGAAGATGACCTATTTTTCGGATCTAAATCTTGGGAATTCAAGTTCAATGCTCTACCGCTTCTATATATCTTCGGCCAACCTCCATCTCAAGCCTTGGCCAAGCTATTGGAAGGGAGAGGGTGTTTTTTGCTAGTTTTTAATGGAGTAGGAATTAATTAGTGAAGTGTTGGTTGATTAGAATGTTGGTAGGAAGTTAATCGCTTTGGTTTATGGTGAGAAACTCTATTTAGCATCTCTATTTATACATATATATATACATATTTGATGTTGTGTTATGATTTCTATGAATTATTATATATGATTTGATCATCAAGTATTGATTGTTTGTCATGTTTGTTAAGCTGTTTTACCAGGTCATGTTAACACACGTCGGTAAACACAAACGAAAGCACTTTCCTTTTGAAAATGAAATGGTGTATATGGAATGCTTGAATCTTTTGGAAATAGTTTTAAAATGATCTAGAAATATTTTATAAACATTTAAATATGTATATATAAATAAAGGAATAAAGTCAAGATTTTATCTTGTATATTTTAAATATGTCCAAAACAATTTTCCAGAAAAATCGCGCTTTTGTAATAAAGTGACCAAAGTTTAAAATTGATATTTTAAATGTCCTAAAAATATAAAATAAATACTAAAAATATTTTTAAATGTATTAAAAGAGATTTAAGTCTAAAATATGGATTTCTAAATGATATAAAAGTCGTTTTGAAGAATATAGCTTTTAAAACGCTATTTGCAACACTTTTCGCAAGGCTTTTCGCAGCAGTTTGAAATAACTTTTGAAATGCAGTTTTAAACTCAACAATTCTTTGCTATATATTTTGTGAATGATTTTAAAAGAATAATTAAGTCATTATAAGATGATTTGTAAGTTTAATGAGAGTTTGAATAAATGGGTAAGAGGAATTGTTCATACCACTTAAACAATAAGCGAAGAAGATTGAATATAATAACAAACTGAGTAATGCGGAAACGACCAGTACATTTGTCCCGCCTGTGAGATCTGGAAAGATAAAAAAAGGTGTTTAACTAAGGTTAGAAATGGAGCAACCAGTGCCCTGAACTTACCTGGCCTATATTTTCTCTTCTTAGGCGAGGAGTGGACATATCGAATGGAAAGCCCGGATGCTCTAAAAGATCATAATTAAGTTTTTCTAGGATAAAAGAAAAGAAATAAATTCTTTGAATTTATCATAAATGGTCTAGATATAAGATTTATAAAATTGATATTTTATAAAGAAAAGTAATGGAATTATAAAAGTGTTTTACAAATATTATAAATGGGATTGTAATCAAATTTATATATGGGTTTATAATTGAAAAATAGAACATAATTTATAATGGATTTTATAAATAATAAGATTTGAAAGGAATGAATCTTATTCTATACCCTTTGAATCGACAATAAAACACACATGTCCAACTCAAATTGCACGAAAAGACGGATCTTTAAGGGTGATAAAGAAAAGTAGACATATCAGAATTTCACTCGAATGGAATAACTTATAATATTGAACAAATATTTTTACGGCGGAAAACTTTTAAATACATATATCAGAGTCTAACCTAAATTCATCTTGGACAGTTATAAACATCTGTCCTTACAATTGCTGACAAACATCAAACAAAATACACTAAATATAGCGTATAATAGAATATGTCCATACGTCGATGAATATCTCCGGCTCTTCTCTGGAAACTGCAACCATCTTCGACTAAACCTGAAACTACTCGGATTTGTCCCGAGTGTTGAAAATACCCGGATCAGGCTTGATAAACCAGCGTGAGAAAAATTCAATAATAGATGACAGTGTCATATATCAGCCTTTTTATAAATCCTATAAAATAAAGAGTATCTCATAAGACCACGTCCATACATAAACACAGACGAGTTTTTACCTTATGATAACTAAATCAGTTTTATATCAAAATGTTGATATTATTCTTAATGACATCTCTTTGAAAGCATTTGCAAATAAAAGTATTAATCTTAGCCGAAATTGTTACCGTTATTAAATTCCAACATACTAGGCTCTACAAACAAAACCGTTGGTTCTTATTGGAATATGAATTTCCACACAAATGACCAGGCGCAGGATCTACCTTTCGAAGGGGTACACCTTTAGATGGATGTCCTGAAGACCATTATAAAGGATCCTCTACCAACACATGACCGGTCTACCTCTGTAACTAGATAGTACGGAATATGTCATCCCCCGGTCGTTACCGACCTTTATTCGAGGGCCCTCATAGCATACACCACATTAATTTACACCCCGACGTCATAGCGGGAAGAAATATATCTAGAAGGGGATGACCATACCCTAATTGGGAATGACCCATTTAGCCTTGCCGCATGTAATCCTGTTTCATTCATTTTCGGTTTGATGAGGCTTGAGGCAACGATTACCTTTTCACAAAGCACATATCACATATTTGAATGCCACATTGTCATTTCCGTTAACTACTAATTGCCTACCACAAAAATACAACCCTTAAGCTCGTACGTCTCAAGGAGGGTGTTAAGCTAAGATGAGTTGCCTTCTCCGACACCACTGATGTATGTTTGTAAAAACCAATGTACGTAATCTTTAGAAATGCAATGTCAGACAAACGTCCATACTAGTTGTCCAGGAACAGGACAAACCGAAGGCACTCTTCTACTACCACTAGTAGCTAGTAGTCCTTGTAATCCGAAAAATCTCCACAACGAGGAGACCACTGTTATATATAACTCAGGAGCTACCCAGAGCAAGTCAACAAGCAGTGCTCACGCGATAAAGATCCACGGTCTTCAATAATCATCGTCTTCAACATAACTTCACGTTCGAATGTGTACATTGGTTCGAAGTGGTTTTTGGATGGGATTTACCCAAATCCGACCCCGGTTCCTTCGAAATCCAATATCGATAGAAAGTGAATATGAGTATACAGGATTTATTAAGTCTCTTTTCACTTTAATTCTTTTAGGATTTTTTTGAAATCTCTTTCTTTTGACTTAGGATAAGTTCTAAGAAATTCATTCTTTTTCTTTGGAAAATATCTCAAATTTCCTTACTTAATTCTTGATCCAAATTTCTTTACTTTTTAGTCGGGTCAAAAATAATGTTATTTAGGACATCGTTTACGATAAACCCTAAATCAATCTTAACAAACATTTTGAAATAAATAGGACTATATAAATCATTCATTTTTGGAGATTGCTTAATTTTTGGATAATACCAATCTTCTTTTATTTTAGAAAACTTAACAGAATCTTTTTATTTAAGAGCATCCGGGCTTTCCCTTCGATCTATTCCACCCCTCGCTTAAGAAATGAAAACATAGGCTAGGTAAGTTCAGAGCACTGGTTGCTCCATCTCTAACCTTAGTTAAACACCTTGTTTTATCTTTTCAGATCTCACAGGCGGGACAAATGTACTAGTCGTTTCCACATACTCAAATTTTCAACTTTATTTTGGAATTGCTTATAAACATTCCAAATTATCTTTCAAAAATGCTTGATTATCCTTTTTAAAACATTCACAATTTATTCTGGAAAACGTCAACATTTAAACTCATATTCCAAAAGTTATAGAATTCACAACAGAAAAGTGCTGCGGAAAGTGCTAAATAAGCTTATTTAAATTAAACAACTTTTAAACATTCGATAATTCATATTTTCCAATCCAAATCTATTTTAATAGATTTATCAAATTTATTCCATATTTTTCCATAATTAAAACATCCATTTAAACAAATTTCCTGTTATGGTCACTTAACTGCACTAGCGCGATTTTTTCTAGAAAATTGATTTGGACTTATTTCAAAATCTATAAGACGAAACTTTGATTTTCTTTGTTCGTTTAGAAGATATAGATATAATAGTCAGGAACTTTCTTATCTCAAAGAATTCCGAGCTATATTACACTCTACACATTCATTTGAACTTTTCGGCGCGAAATCGCGCACTACCGTTGCGCGACGCACCTAGTTTTAACTTATTTTTCAATATTTGAAATAATCTATTCAAATTTGATTTCAACACTTATAAGATCATTACAAATCATTTTAAATCAATATTTTCACTTTTTAAAGTATTTAAAATATATTTTCACTATTACCAAATTATAATGTTATTATATTCCCATTATTTTAATATGAAATTTTAAATTTCAACTTTATCTCAGTTTCAACTCTAATCTCAAATTAAACTCATTTAAAATTAGATTTCAAATTCAATTTCAATTTAAAATTCCATTCAACCCCAAACTAAAGTTTACTTTTTCAAAATCGATTTCAATTTCAATTTCACGATTCATCTTAATTTCAATTTCTAATTAACTATCCTTTTCAAATCCATTTCACTTCAAATTTCAAATTCTATTTTATTTTAACTTTAATTTCACTTCTAAATGAAAAGAGACTTATTTTTCCATAATATCTCATATTACTAAAATATGGTCTTTTTAAATAAAGGGATTACTTAATTAATAGGAATTTGATATCCAAATTATCATCACAACCATACAACAATCATATAATACTAGCATATTCAATACGGTTAATGTCATAACATTACTATGGATTATCCAACATATTCAAACAATCAACCAAACATCCATATCATCAAATAGTGTTCATCTAACATAATAATTAAACATGATAATCTATATAATTCAAAAAACAGTGAGAATTTCTCACCTTCATATCCACTCCGTCAAATTTTAACGTAAGATTTCCGTCTCTCGCTAACGTGCTATTTCCAATGTCTCGCCTTTTGTCGTTTCCTTTTCGAACACTTCTGTTTTCCCTTTCTTTTTCGTTTTCTTTTCTTCTCTCTTTTTTTCTTTTGTTTTTTTATATGGAGAGGACGGTACGACCTTGGTGTGGAGGAGGGTGTGGCCTTGGGTATGGCATGTAGGAGGGTGTAGGAAGGTATGGGCTTGGGTTTTGGTGAGGTGGTGCTCGGCCTTGGGCTTAGGGGCTCGGCTAGGTGGGTTTGGCTCGGCCGTAGAGGGTTTAGGGGTAGGCCGAGGGTTTTGGGGTGAGGAGGAGATGGGTATGTGGTAGTTTGGCTTGTGTAAGGTGATTTAAGTTGATAGTTTGGAGTATAGAGGTGATAGCTTGAAGATAGAAGAGAAATGGTGGAAGTAGAGAATGTTTTTTTAGAAATTTTGTGAAATGAAAGTGAAGTGGAAACGAAGAGATTTATGGTTGTATTTGTAAATGAAGATTTTTAGTGGTAAATGACATTAATACCCTCTTCATTTTTGAGTTTAAATATACATTTTCTTTTATGTGAAAAGAGAGATTTGATATGCATTTATGGTGATGGTAAAAATAGAAATGATTACTTTCTTAAATTTTGCATTTTAAAGAGTAGACTTTGTGTTGATTTGATTTGCATTAAAGCATGGATGTATGTGTCATTAATTCCCTAAGTTAGCTTTCTTTTCACTTTTTCTTTTTCTCCTTTTCTATGTATAAGCTTAACATCTCATTAATGAGATGAGAAGTAAGGTAATGATAATGTTTTATAAAGCTGTAATTATTTTTAAATTTGTCAAATCATACTTTTCACTTTTTTATCCATTTATTTAAACTTTTCAAAAGTAAACTCCTTTTACTTTTTAGTGTTTAAATAGTTTGTAAACTTATTTAGAAGTTAGAAAACGTATCAAGTTGCAACAACTTGTCGACAACTTGTTTTGGTTGAAAACGATGTTTTTGACGACAAATTATACAATCAAAATTTTGACGTTTTTATTAAGCTATAATTTGAAGTAAACCAAATTTTAAAATGAACTTTTTACTTCTTTAAATAAATAAAAACATATCTCTTTATATTTTAAAATCATATTTAATTAATATCAAAGTCTCTAATTTTACATCGTATGTAAAACTGACAAAATGCGACAAATTTTGGTTATTTTTGTAAAACGATTATTAACAAACTTTTAAATCTTTTAACATACTTTTATTATCTTTATTAGACATTTTAAATAAGATTTACCTTTTTAAATAAATATTTAAATTCATTTATTTAAGTCTTTATTTATTATTAACAAAACTTAACTTCTGTCCAAATTTATACTTTTTAGTTCATTAACTATAAGAATAGATAATTATTTATTATATATAACATATTTACTTTAAGATTTAAACTCCTTTTTAAATTTAAAACGAATGAAATCTCTCATTTCCGAAGTAGCGAAATTACGGGTTGTTACATTCTCCCCTATTGTGAAATTAAGGTTTCTCCCCTAGCGAAATTAGGGGTTCTCGCTTTATGAATAGTGACGAAGCTTAAACTCTTACCCCTACATGTCCCTAGTGTGAAACGGTTGGTTGATAGTAGAGAGGCTTGCCGTAAAAGCAAATTCGAGGCACCACTTGTTGTCACCTCCATGTGGAAAAGCAGGAGTGCCCCTATGTTGGAAAGCAGAAGGGTAGCGAGATAGTTGAAAAGCCTACCGGGGCGGGTCCGAAAACACCCATTCGTTACATTTGGTATCAGAGCTTTTGGTTGAGCGAACATCGAAGCCTGATAGGGGTATGTCTCATCAGAGATAGGGTTAGTAACACCCTAGAATTGAGTTACGAGAGTATTATATATATATATGAGCGCGTATTTGTTAATTTTATGAAAATGGTTTTGTTTTTAAAAGGAATTGGTAAATGAAATAATTTTACCTTGGGTTTATATTATAAATATCAAAGGGGATATTATTATTTTTTGGTTAGAAATTAAGGATTGGTTGTAATTTAGCTTAGCTAAAATATGAATATCTTGTGATTAGAATTGCACAATTTGACTATAAGATATTCCATATAGAATCAGTTAGTTGAAATCTAGAATTTAGAACTTTAATCATATACCCTTAAATATGTAGTATTAAGAAATAATAATGATTAAGTGATTATCATAATGGATGGATTTAAAAGCTAAGCACAAATATCTTGTGAAGTAAAATTCACAATTTGACTGTAAGATATTTGATGATAATATTGAAGCTACAAGTTGTAATTAGAGAAAGTAAAGAGAAAATGTACACATAGAAAAAAAAATATTATCAATAAAATAGAAAAAGAAAAGCCAAAACTTAAATTTTGGGTAAATATAATATGAAAGGGTAAGTTCTATAACTTATAAAAGAGTTAAGTTAATTTGAAATTTAGAACTTTGACTAGGTTAAAATCAAAATGAAATTTAGGGACAAAAGATATAAGAAATATCATCCTAATGTAAAAATTTGAATTAGTGATACATTTAGGGTAACATTTGTAATTCAAAATGAAGTAAGATTTGAAGTGGATATTTTTGAATAATATGGTTAATAGGTTGATTGTTGGATGAAAATTTTAAATAACAAATACCACATGAATTAAGTTTTATAATTTGACTATAAGGTATTTGATGGATTTAAGATTAAGAAATTTGATTTAGAAAATGGATAGGTAAATAAGTTAAGTAGTTAATCATAGAATCAGTGAGAAAAAGGTGTACACTTAGTAAAGTTGCCTTATTAATATATAGATTGGATAAATAATATTAGCTAAATGAAAACCTTAGATAAAGAAAACCAAGGTTGAGTTTTATAACTTATTAATTTGAGATAATAGTAGAGTTCCATATTAGTTAAACACCCTAGTTGAAGTAATAACAATTTGAAGTACGGGGATATGTATATATACTCTTAAGAAGTAAAGGTATATCATACAAGTTTAAGCCATATCTGTATGCTTAAGTAATAATGTATTTAGAAGAAAGTAAATGGTTGTGAAATAAACTTGGATTAATAGAAATTTTGAAGAAATGTATTAGGTAAAGATGAATGTGAATAATTACATAATTTAAACATAGATCATTTCAGCACATAAATTTTGATCTACGATTTGAGAACATAACTTTGAGGTGTTTACACCGATCCGAAAGAGGATTTATCACTCGATTCTTGACGGTGAGCATTGATGGGAGTTTATGATTATGTACACGAGTTTTCTATCATAGTTGAGAGCTATGCAAGGAATGCATGGATTTATGATCGAGAAGTCTGATCAAAGTCCGCAATAGAAAATCCAAGATTCGATACTAGTTCAAAAGAAAAGTTGTGGATTCGAATAATAGACCGAATCAAATATCTTACATAGTATGTTGTGTTGGGTCAGTCTACATACTAGTTGTATAGTTATCTCAAATAGTAGGCACTAAGATATAGTGGTTGGACTGATGTTTTGGTATGCATATATATAGACCTCAGGTATAGTACATGCTCAAGACAGGGGATGAGTTATGTGGATGTGTTCATTTATGTTGATAGTATCAATATGGTTGTTTTTGGATGAACAATGTTATTTGGTTGTTGTATATTCTATCTTAAGTGTGTAGTATGCACTAGGATGGGTACGATAGAAGTTTGACTTGATGTATGCGTATATAATCGTAAGTACGTGATATGTACTCAAGTTAGTGTAGGGAATCTCTGTATGTATGTTTGACATCTTTTACTTTTAGTGTTGTTATGATATCGACCTTCTTCTTTTCTATCATCAGTAGAAATAAGTAAAATTATTTGAGGATATGAGTATGAAATAGATTCCTTTATCTAACTTTCATTTCGAGGACGAAATGCTTTTAAGTAGTAGTATCAGAGTCAGGTTTCTATCCTGGGACCTGTGGGTTATAGGCCTTGACATTTGGTATCAGAGCTAAAGGTTAAACGAGAACCTTGGCTTTGTTATGGGTAAAGACTCATCAGAGATAAGATTAGTAATATCCTAGGATGAGTAACTCATTAGAGATAGGGTTAGTAACACCCTGGAATGAGTTATAAGAGTGTTATATATATAAGCGCATAATTGTTAATTTTATAAAAATAGTTTTGTTTCAAAAAAATGGTAAATGAAATAATTTTACCTAGGATTATATTTTGAATATAAAGTATATATTTGGAAAAATTGTATAGTTAGAAATCAAGATTAGTGAAATTTAAATATGAACATCTTGTGATTAGAATTTCACGATTTAACTGTTAGATGTTTCATACAGATAATCGATAAGTAAGAAATCTAGTAAGGTAATTAAGATCTTTAATACTTATTCCAAAATAATAAATTAATAAATGATAATGTTAAGTTACTATCATAAATTGATAAATTGTTGATTTAAAAGTTTAAGTACAAATACCTTGTGAATTAAGTTTCATGATTTGACTATAAGGTGTTTGATAATAAGGTTTATTTAAGGAATGAACATATAAGATAAAAATGTATTTAAATAACAAAATATGATTGTGTAAAAAGGAAAATATAAAAGGAATGTAGGTTTAAAATTCGAGTAATTTAAAAGAATTGTGGTAATTTAAATATAAGATAAATTTATAAAATGGAATTATCAAATTGGTTTTACAAAGTAATCTCTAAAGGATTTTGAAAATGTTATTATTTCAAAAATAAAACGAGGTATTTTATGATAACTAATTCGATTTACTTGAAAATAAACTAAAAATGGGCAAGAGATGTTTTCGGATGGTAAGCACTTCCCTTAAGTACCACTCTTCTTGTTAAGAGGATATATGATACTATTGGTAGTACCCAGTTCCTTGGATTGTTTTAGAGTTGCTCGATTAATATAATTTTCCTAAGTTAATGAAATAATATGGACCATTGATTAGTAATCTTTATAAAAGTGTTTAAAGTGAAGATAAATTTCGAATCGCTAATTGCTAAAATAAAGCGGAATTTTCGATGATTTTGGACAGTCGAAAATTTCTGAATCGCATCAAACTCAAAGCTAAGGAATTTATGCAATATTTTGGTAAAAGATAAACCATTGTGAAATACTTTGAGTAAATGAAATAAAACAAGGATAATTTATAAATCTAATTTATAAAGAAAAAAAGATTTGAGAGTTAAGAATATAAGGATTTAAATATGGGTGGTTTTAAAATTTGTTTTTCAAAGCTAGAAAATTAACAATAGTATTAAATAAGAAATAAGTTTTATAATCTATGAATTTGAGATAATAGTAAATTACAACAAAGTTTAAATTTGTTGGACAGAGGGATTCAAGTAAAACCAATTTGGAATTTGGGATTTGTATATACTCTTAGGATGTAAAGGTATATCATACAAATGTAGATTTAAGTCATGTACTATTAAGTAAAATAATGACTCCTCAAAAAGGTAATTATAACCTAGAAAATATTTTATTAATGAATTCTAGCACTAATTAATAATTTGGACTTAAGTCTTTAAAAGTGATTGATTCACATAGGTTATAATATGTAATAAAATTAAGTAATAGATTTATAAAATGGTTAACAAATAATATTAGGGTTAAAGGAAATATACTGAGTTAAAAGATTGTGGGAAGACTTTTCTATAAAAATAAATTATCTTTTGAGTGAAAAATGGATTCTTTGGAATATATTCCTTTAATAAAATATTTGGAAATAAATAATTAAAGGGATTATATAGAAAAACACCTTTATAAAGTGTTTGAGCTCAAGATAAAAGTTTATGAAAGTTTTGTGGGTTAATAAATACATATGTTATATGTAGATCATCTCATCACTCAATTTCGATCTAAGATTCAAGTTTGGAATTTTGAGGTGTTTACACTGATACGGAAAGAATTTATCACTCGATTCTTGATGACGAACTGTAACGTCCCGCCTTTTCGCACGGACGTCAGACTTAAACCACACAGAAGGGCGGATTGTTATGGGATAAAAAGAAAAGGTGGAGAAAGAAAAAAAAAATAGAATCTTGCAGCGGAACGATAAAATATAATAATAAAAAAAAAGTTCATGAAGCTGTTTTACTAAAACATTAGATTTTCATTACTTATGCAATACAGTATCAGAGTTACATATACTAGAGAATAATCAATAATAATGCAGCGGAACAATGTGAAAGTAGTGGAATACTATAATATATAATAATAAATCTTCGTCTTCGTCCTCCAGAGATAAAGGCTTCAAATCCTGAAATGCTCAGGCTGACTCGAGCGAATTGAAAAAACAAAACACTCGAGTCTGAACAAAAAGATCTAATGTAAGTTAAATCAACAACAAATAATATGAGTGGAAAGGCGTCATAGATGTTCACGGGATTTGACATCTCCTATCCAGTGTCTAACGTGAGTGGAGTAACTCAAGAGATGCTCGGGATTCACATCTACTAAGGATCCGTTAAACTATCTACTATGTAGTAATATACGCTATTATAATAGTGTCTATTAGTAAAATAAACTTACTTTGAAATAGCGTTAAGGAGTGACCCAATATTCCTCTTAACACATAATATATTTCCATAGTCTATACACTACCGTAATCTCCCCCGTACTGGGCGTCGTCAAAGGGCACTCCATAGGTATGGTACAAAACAAAAATTGTATAAGGCGCGCTAGGGTAGGTGACATAGCACAACTAGGCAATGCCAGGGTAGATATACCAATTGCTATCCGGGCTGGTGGTAACGCATAGCCGCAGTTACTGCCCACCTCGAGCCACATCCCTAAACAAAAAAAAAATCAAAAGTGGCCACCGAATCAATCCAAAAGTCAGTATAATATCGAAAAGATGTGTTCGATCAAAGGTGCTACCTCAATTGGCCCGTGAATCGCTCCTATTTTAGCCACCTTATGCCAACTCACGAGAGTTGGGTCCACGTATTTACCTCAAAGGAACCGCCGCCACCATCCAACCTCATTCTGGAATCTCCACCGCGTACACGGTTGTTAAAGTGGTTTTGGGTTTGGCAGAGAGTATGACAACTTCCGATCCCAGTCTCTTTAACAACTAAACGTTATTATAACACCGTGGTCATTTCAAAATAATTTATACTTCAAAACCAGGATATAATAGTTATTTCAAACCATATAAATACGATATCATTTCAAATTTTCGAAACCAAATCAATATGATATCCTTTTTTTTCAAATCAATATAATATCATTTTATTTCAAATATATATACCCTTTCAAAATCATAGCACTTCCAAATTTTTTACTTCAAAACCAAACATTTGAATTTTTAACACCTTTAAAACATAATGCTATGAAATTCCTAACTTCGAAACATTTCAACTTCTATAAACATTTCAATTTCGATATATTTCAAGGCTTTAAATATTCCAAAATTTCAAAAATTAAATTTGATGATTTCAATTCAACAATTTAATTTCCTATTATTTAGTTTTGAAATATTTTATATAGAATAAACCCCTTATTATTTATATAAAACTCAAATTCCAAATAACTAAATATTTTCTTCGCTTCATCTATACTTGAAATAATCATTTAATTCACCCAGACCGAAAATCAAGTTATAATAATTATACCCTTTTATTTTTTTTCAATTTAATAAATTTCACACCAACCTTTTTGAGTTTGATTCTTAATATACTTCAATTCCAAATAATTCTCCAATTTATCTCCCAACCTTAATTTATTTAAATCTTATACACTTTATATAAAATAATATTTAAATACTTACTCACGTATATTTTTGTTAAAAATCAAACTCTATTATTAAACTTAAATTTTATTAACAACTTATACATAGCTTAAATTCAAGCATTTAACTATATATATATAAACTATTATTTATAAAATATCAAAAATCAATATTCATTAAACCATATAATATAAAATAATCAAACTTTATTATTGGGCTTATTTTATATTTCAAAGCATATATAGCTAAAATCAATAATAATAAATTTGACGTTTATATAACATCAAAAATCAATTTTTATATAGCCCGTATATTTCTGTACACAACCATAGAAATTATTTCAAAATATTTTTATATATATATATAGACCGCGGTGTCTGTATAAAATTTTCTACCCTATGGTCAAGTGATACGAATATTTATCATTTCAATCCGTAATTTAAAACAAAAATGCGGCTATATATCATTTCAAACCGCAATCCAGAATGAAATAAAGTGTGACGCCCCACCTCTATACCCACGCTAGCCAAGAACATTACGGTGAATGCAGTCGACTAGCACGGAGAATAAGGCTGTTGAGGAGCGACCATCCATGTAATTTCTTTGCACGAGCACCGATATGTCAGATAATATAACATGCATTCTATTTCAAGAGGAAATCCGACATACCGATACCAACTCAAAGCTAGTACACAGTGGCTATAATTTCTTCGGAAACAAATATAGAAATAAACATAACAATATCAATCACATACAATTCATATCACAAAGGCGGAATAAGATATGAATATTACACTAGAAAGTATACATCAGAGTAGTGGTCTAAAAAGATACACAATATCACAAAAGAATAGTTACACGAACTACACAAAAGAATAAGTATACATTAAGGAGTCTATATCTCAAATGTATACAACAAAATAACTACTAATCTAAGTAGTTAACCCAAAAGTCAAGGAGTTAATCCCGGATGAGAAGTCAAGCAGAAGCACCTGTAACATCTCGGTCTGACCCGAGTATTATTTATATGAAAATAATAAACGGATCAGTCTAACTATAAATATCAGATAACATGATATAGGATAGGAGATATGACTAAACACATAATAATCACAATGCCAAGCTGTGATATATATAAGTAATTGAAAATCAACAAGAGATTAATCAATATCACGATAATCTACTCAAGATAAGAAGGAATGTCATACTCCTAATTTCATTCAACAAGCCACAATAAATGACATATAAGATATGGCATCGGCGTATAATATCCTTAATGGCATACTACTATAAGTATGTAAATGATAATCAACAAACGATTAATCAATATCAAAGAATCTTCTCAAAGATCCAAAAAGGGTATCATACCCAAAACTTGTATTCACAACAAGTTAATGACACACGAAATCACCTATGCACAAGAATTGATAAATCATATCAATAGAAATCACAAAAAAATAGGTGAAGAAGAAAATTCCAGAATTCGACACACAAAATCCAAAAATCACACAAAATAAAGGGGGGAGGCCTATCATATGAACGGGAGCATGAAAACTCACCAACAGCTGTAACACATGAACGAGAAGCTATCTCATGGTAGCTAACCATTAATTTGACACACGAATGGTCCGAAGACCTGACACACGAATGGCCCGAAGACCGTGGGTTGCTACCCCACAAATTTGACACACGAACGGGGTTTAGTCTCCCACGCAGACAAAGAGACATCGCACATTGCTAGTCTAAATCACAAAAATGATCGTCATGATCATCGAGAAGTGTCAATTACACTAAGCTAGTAAATATATGAGTTTAGCTTCATGTCCCATAACCACTTGCTTAACTTAAATATTTACGAACAAACTGTAAATCTCCACTAGAAAATTGTCACAAGAGATTCAATCGAACAAGTCCAAGAATTAACCGACAAAGTGAACGCAAGCGTTTCATACCACTTGTTTTACTAAGTCGTTTAATTAGATTTCTCATACGAGTGAGGTAAAGGTTTGTATATACTAATAGATTGGAAAACGGTTTTATAAACGAATTTGGTATTAAAATAGTATTGAAATCGTTTGAGGAAAGAGTTTTGATATTTACTACTAGCATAGAAAACCTTTATATTTTTAAAGTGACAAATCACGAAGAAGATTGTAAGAACAATCAAATCACAAAAATTCACATACGAAGACGTGAATAAAATCCAACGAAATCGATAAAGGATCCATTGAAATGGATATTCAAAAATCCCTAAAAAGAGTCATCAAAGTCATAATAGATGATAACAACAAATAGGATTATCACGAATCGATTTAAATTGGAATTTCAATCCAAAAAGGCAAATTGGACTCAAACAGCAGGTTCAGTCGACTGAACAGAGTTTTTCAGTCGACTGACCCTGTACCTGGAAATTTTCCAGGTTCAGAAAACTTTCTGTTTCCAGTTTCAGTCGACTGTGTAGAGTTTTTCAGTCGACTGAATCATGCCTGGAAACTCTCGGGTTTCAGGTTCAGTCGACTGAACAGAGATTTTCAGTCGACTGAATCATGCCTGGGCTGTTTTTCAACCTTATTCAAATGAAGAGCAAACTCTTCCAAAATGCAACCGGACGGACATTGGCTCTAAGGGTTTATGCCAATCGGCAACCCGGCCCTATATGCTCCTCGATGCATCACCAAAAGCATGATCAAACATCCATAAAAGGATTTTACACAAATTTGACTTAAAAACCCAAAAATTGGAATATTTACAAAACCAATCCAAATCAAGAGCAAATTCTCATGAAGAAGTGTTAGGAATTCATACCTAACAAACAAAGATAATTATAGTCATAGATGTGAGATAAAAATCTCACCTTTTCACAAAATCGAACAAGAAGAAGCTTGAAAGCAAATGGAGAATCAACCTCTCTTCAATCACAACCCAAATGAGCTTGAATCTAAGCTCAAAAACAAGAACATTCCCGAAATTAGGTTTAGGAATTTCTGAAATTGGGAAGAGAATAAGTTGGAGAAGAAGAAGAGAAGCTTACCAATGGGTTCTTCTTGAGTTTGGAGCAAGGAATTTGATTTGCAAGAGAAACTAGGGTTTTGGAATTTTAATTTCCAATCTCTCCCACCATTAACACTCTAAAAACTGAAATGAGAAGAGAATGAGGGTGAGTGGGGAAGAGTGGCTCAGATTTGAGCATAAGTTAACATAGGGCTGAGCCCAAACCAAACCCAAAGTGAATAGTAGCAAAAATCAACTTTCTCCAAACATGTCGAAGCTTATACTCAAAAAGGTCGCAAACGGCATTTTAAACTCAATGGGAGTGGTCCCGAGCCCTAATTCGACCGTATACAAAAAGTAGCTTTTCGGACTAAAATCCGACTAACGATAAAATATTTAAATAAAATATTTAAATATAAAATCGACAAATATGCGGGTTGTTACAGACTCCCCTCCTTAAAGAAATTGCGTCCTCGCAATATTACAAGAAGAAGATATATAGTAACAACCATAAAAGCATATTCAACACAAAAGAAGTTTGAAATAAGAAGTTCACCTCAAAGAGCACGAGAAAGTAAGTCCGGATGTGTACGCTCGATGTACTCTCTAGATTCCCAAGAACAATCCTTTGGATTTGAAGACCATTGAACTTTAACAAGCGGAACATCTTTATTTCGAAGTCGTTTGACTTCCGAAGCAATGATACGAATAGGATGTTGCTCATAAGTTAAATTAGGCGAAACTTCAATCTCTTCCACAACACCGGGCTCAAGAATAGAATCGGAATCTCGAAGACATTTCCGAAGTCGAGAAACGTGAAACACGTCATGCATAGCAGAAAACTGAGCCGGTAGTAAAAGGCGATAAGCCATGGAACCAATACGTTCAGTGATAGGAAATGGCCCAATATATCGAGGCGCTAACTTTCCCGATCGACTGAAACGTACAACATCTTTCATTAGTGAAACACGAATAAACACAAGATCTCCCACAGAAAATTCTAACTTTCTTCTCCGGTTATCGGCATAGGATTTTTGTCTACTCTGGGCTTCTTTCATCCTATGACGAATAAGTTCAATTTTCTCTGTGGAATCACGAATAAAATCTGGACCTAAAGCCAGCTTCTCACCGGCCTCAAGCCAACAAGAAGGAGATCGGCATGGCCTTCCGTAGAGTGCCTCAAAAGGTGCCATACCAATACTAGATTGGAAGCTATTATTATAGGAAAATTCAACAAGTGAAATATGATCTTCCCAACTTCCACCAAAATCAAGAACACAAGCACGAAGAAGATCTTCAAGAGTTTGATTCACACGCTCAGTTTGTCCATCGGACTGGGGGTGATAAGCGGTGCTAAAATTAAGCCTCGTTCCTAAAGCTTTTTGAAGACTCTTCCAAAATCCACTAGTAAACAATGGATCACGATCGCTAACAATAGAAGTAGGAACACCATGCAATTTAACAATTTCTTTGATAAATATTTTGGCCAAAAGAGGAACGGTTCGATTAGACCGAACGGGAATAAAATGGGCAGATTTAGTAAGCCTATCAACAATCACCCATAAGCTATCATGACCCGAACGAGAACGGGGAAGGCCATCTATAAAATCCATGGAAATTTGGTCCCACTTCCAAACCGGAATTTCTAAAGGTTGCAATAACCCACCGGGCCTTTGATGTTCGGCCTTAACGAGTTGGCAAGTCATGCAACGTTTAACGAAGTTAGCGATGTCAAGTTTCATTCCCTCCCAATAATAAAGTCGCTTCATATCCGCGTACATTTTACTACTACCGGGATGAATGGTAAATTTAGAGTGATGAGAATCCTCTAAAATATCTTTACGAAGATCACCAATATTTGGCACGACAAGTTTACCAAATCTCCGAATGCCGCCACGAGAATCGATATCAAAGTCTTTCAAACCTTCAATATCAATTTTATCCTTAATATTTTGGCCAAGAAGAGCCAAGTCGGGATCTAGCCCTTGAGCTTCAAGAATGCGGTCTAAAAGAGATGGACGAGCCTCAAGGCTACATAAAACAAATGATGAGCATAAATCGGAAACACGGTCTCGAATTTCGCAAGTGGATAAAATCTCGAGATCGTTCCATTCGGATATCATTATAGAAACAACAGCTTGTTGTTTACGGCTAAGAGCATCGGCGACAAGATTACCCTTACCGGGAGTATAAAGAATATCAAGATCATACGGTGCAAGAAATTCGAGCCAACGCTGTTGACGCAAATTAAGTTCCTTTTGTGAGAATAAATATTTCAAAGACTTATGATCTGTGTAAAAAACAAATTTCTCTCCTAAGAGATAATGACGCCAAATCCGAAGAGCAAAAACAATAGCTGCGAGCTCTAAATCATGAGTGGCATATCTAGTCTCAGCAGGCTTTAATTGCCTAGAAGCATAAGCAATAGCGCGTTCCTTTTGCATAAGAACGGCACCCAAACCAATGCGACTAGCATCGGTATAAACAACGAAATCTTGATTCCCTTCGGGAATAATAATAATAGGAGCATCAAAAAGAAGTTCTTTTAATTTCTGAAAAGAAGCTTCACATTTGTCCGACCAAATGTATTTAACACCTTTCTTCGTCAAGCTAGTGAGAGGCACGGCAATTTTAGAAAAGTCTTTAATAAAGCGACGGTAATAGCCCGCCAATCCAAGAAAACTACGAATCTCTGTCACACTCTCCGGTCTCTTCCAATCTTGAATCGCTTCAATCTTTGAAGGATCCACGGAAATTTCGGATTCGGAAATGATGTGACCGAGAAACTTCACACGAGATTGCCAAAAATGGCATTTAGAAAATTTTTCCTTTAATTGATTACTCCTAAGAGTTTCCAACACAATCCGAAGATGTTTTTCATGCTCCTCCTCGGTTTTAGAATACACAAGAATATCATCGATAAAGATGAGAACAAACCGGTCGAGAAAGTCTTTAAAAACTCGATTCATTAAGTCAACGAAATAAGCCGGGGCATTAGTTAACCCAAATGGCATAACAAGCCATTCATAAGATCCATACCGGGTGCGGAACGATGTCAAAGGAATGCTATCCTCTGCAATACGAAGCTGATGAAAACCGGTAGCCAAGTCCAACTGTGAAAAGACTCTAGCACCACTAAGTTGATCGAATAGATCATCAATCCGAGGTAAAGGATATTTATTTTTGATAGTAAGATCGTTAAGCTTGCGGTAGTCAACGCAAAGCCTAAGTGTACCATCGGATTTCTTCACAAAAATAGCTGAAGCTCCCCAAGGCGAGGAACTAGAGCGAATAAATTGCTTCGTTTCCAATTCAGATAATTGTTTACGCATCTCCTCGTTTTCTTTACTGGACATACGATAAGGAGGACGAGTGATAGGTTGAGCTCCCGGAATAAGATTAATTCTGAACTCAATTGCTCGCTTAGGTGGTAATCCTAAAACGGGCTCGAATACGTCGGAAAATTCACAAACGACGTGAATAAGAGAAATAATATCACCCTCATCATCATCATCGTCATCACGAGGATTTAAAGAATATAAAGATGCAACCAAAGCAGAATCTGAATCTTTAAGAATAACAGAAACCTGATTAACAGATTGAGGATGTCGAAGATGAATAGTCCGCTCAGGACATAGGATATGAGCTTCATAATGGTTAAGCCAATCCATTCCCAAAATCATTCCAAAGCCTAAATAACGCATGACATGCAAATCGGCTCGGAAAGAAAAATCACACAAAACAAACTCGACATCCTTACACAATAAACTGATTGTTGCGGATCCACCAACCGGATTCGCAATTCTCAAAGAAGTCATTAAACACAAAACATCCAAAGAAAAGGTATCAACAAGTTCTTTTGATATAAAAGAATGGGACGCACCCGTATCAAAAAGAACTCGAATAGGATGATCACGAAACAAAATAATTCCATCTAGAATAGAATGAGAAATACCTTGGCCACGAGATGTGTTGCCAGGGGCCTGAGCAACATTTAACTTTCCCTCCCTCCTATTTTGAAGTTTGGGACACACATGCATAAAGTGGTCCGGGCTCTTGCAATAGCGACAAGTACGAGGCTTTGAACACTTGTTCGCAAAATGGTCTTTCGAACCAAATTATAGCATTTCCCTTGAGTAGAGGAAAAGGACTTTTCAGCAGGAGTTGCTTGCCTCCCTTTCGTATTGGGATAAGGACCTTAGAATTTGCTTGGCCTCTTCTTGTTGTTGAAGTTTGGTTTGGAACCCATCACTTCAACATCATTCTCTCTATCCGCCTCTTCAAGACGAAGAGTGATATCAATGAGTTGGTCGAAAGAAACTTCTAACTTTAGAAGTAATGGCTTCTTGAGACTTCTGTTTAAGCCATAGACGAATCTATGATTCTTCTTAAGAGGGGTGTTGATGTATTCAACCCCATATTTGGAAAGCGACTCGAAGGAGGCGACGTAATCAGTCACGGATGACTCACCTTGAACAAGGTCTATAAATCGTCGAGCCAATGTCACTTTTTCAGCTTCCGGTACGAATTTCGACTCGAAGCGTTCTCGGAATCTCTCCCAAGTGAGATCCGCTTCATTAATCTCAGAAATAAGAAGCTCGTACCAATCCAATGCTCTTTCTCGGAGCATACTAGAGGCCACCTGAACTCGGTGAAGGTCAATAAGATTCATGCGCGAAAAGATGCGATCGCATGTTCTTAGCCAAGCCTGTACTTCAATAACAGTTTCGGAACCTTTGAATGGCTCCCCACCCAATTAGTGTAATCGCTACACAAGCGTGCAAATCCCGACTTTGGGTGAGTAGGTTTCGGGTTAGCTCCAGCTGCTTGAGCATTTGTTACTAAATCAAGAAGCTGTTGAGAAGTCATAAAAACTCCATCTTGGGGCGGAGTGCTAGATGGCACGGCTCGGGGGCGGCCAGGTCTAGACATTTCTCTTCCTTTAGCAAGAAAGAAGAAGAAGAAAAGGTTATTCACCAAATTGAATATCAAGCAATCTTGATAAATAAAACAAGGAATCATAAAGAAAATATGATAGAACGGTACGAAGACCCGAATAAAATCCTAAAGCACAACTCCTAAGAAAGACTTAGGACGATGATCCTTGTTATAATATTCCATATTGTTCCGAAGTTTGGCTCTGATACCAAGCTGTGACGCCCCACCTCTATACCCACGCTAGCCAAGAACATTACGGTGAATGCTGCCGACTAGCATGGAGAATAAGGCTGTTGAGGAGCGACCATCCATGTAATTTCTTTGCGCGAGCACCGATATGTCAGATAATATAACATGCATTCTATTTCAAGAGGAAATCCGACATACCGATACCAACTCAAAGCTACTACACAGTGGCTATAATTTCTTCGGAAACAAATATAGAAATAAACATAACAATATCAGTCACAGACAATTCATATCACAAAGGCGGAATAAGATATGAATATTACACTAGAAAGTGTACATCAGAGTAGTGGTCTAAAAAGATCCACAATATCACAAAAGAATAGTTACACGAACTACACAAAAGAATAAGTATACATTAAGGAGTCTATATCTCAAATGTATACAACAAAATAACTACTAATCTAAGTAGTTAACCCAAAAGTCAAGGAGTTAATCCCGGATGAGAAGTCAAGCAGAAGCACCTGTAACATCTCGGTCTGACCCGAGTATTATTTATAAGAAAATAACAAACGGATCAGTCTAACTATAAATATCAGATAACATGATATAGGATAGGAGATATGACTAAACACATAATAATCACAATGCCAAGCTGTGATATATATAAGTAATTGAAAATCAACAAGAGATTAATCAATATCACGATAATCTACTCAAGATAAGAAGGAATGTCATACTCCTAATTTCATTCAACAAGCCACAATAAATGACATATAAGATATGGCATCGGCGTATAATATCCATAATGGCATACTACTATAAGTATGTAAATGATAATCAACAAACGATTAATCAATATCAAAGAATCTTCTCAAAGATCCAAAAAGGGTATCATACCCAAAACTTGTATTCACAACAAGTTAATGACACACGAAATCACCTATGCACAAGAATTGATAAATCATATCAATAGAAATCACAAAAAAATAGGTGAAGAAGAAAATTCCATAATTCGACACACGAAATCCAGAAATCACACAAAATAAAGGGGGGAGGCCTATCACATGAACGGGAGCATGAAAACTCACCAACAGCTGTAACACATGAACGAGAAGCTATCTCATGGTAGCTAACCATTAATTTGACACACGAATGGTCCGAAGACCTGACACACGAATGGCCCGAAGACCGTGGGTTGCTACCCCACAAATTTGACACACGAACGGGGTTTAGTCTCCCACGCAGGCAAAGAGACATCGCACATTTCTAGTCTAAATCACAAAAATGATCGTCATGATCATCGAGAAGTGTCAATTACACTAAGCTAGTAAATATATGAGTTTAGCTTCATGTCCCATAATCACTTGCTTAACTTAAATATTTACGAACAAACTGTAAATCTCCACTAGAAAATTGTCACAAGAGATTCAATCGAACAAGTCCAAGAATTAACCGACAAAGTGAACGCAAGCGTTTCATACCACTTGTTTTACTAAGTCGTTTAATTAGATTTCTCATACGAGTGAGGTAAAGGTTTGTATATACTAATAGATTGGAAAAAGGTTTTATAAACGAATTTGGTATTAAAATAGTATTGAAATCGTTTGAGGAAAGAGTTTTGATATTTACTACTAGCATAGAAAACCTTTATATTTTTAAAGTGGCAAATCACGAAGAAGATTGTAAGAACAATCAAATCACAAAAATTCACATACGAAGACGTGAATAAAATCCAACGAAATCGATAAAGGATCCATTGAAATGGATATTCAAAAATCCCTAAAAAGAGTCATCAAAGTCATAATAGATGATAACAACAAACAGGATTATCACGAATCGATTTAAATTGGAATTTCAATCCAAAAAGGCAAATTGGACTCAAACAGAAGGTTCAGTCGACTGAACAGAGTTTTTCAGTCGACTGACCCTGTACCTGGAAATTTTCCAGGTTCAGGAAACTTTCTGTTTCCAGTTTCAGTCGACTGTGCAGAGTTTTTCAGTCGACTGAATCATGCCTGGAAACTCTCGGGTTTCAGGTTCAGTCGACTGAACAGAGATTTTCAGTCGACTGAATCATGCCTGGGCTGTTTTTCAACCTTATTCAAATGAAGAGCAAACTCTTCCAAAATGCAACCGGACGGACATTGGCTCTAAGGGTTTATGCCAATCGGCAACCCGGCCCTATATGCTCCTCGATGCATCACCAAAAGCATGATCAAACATCCATAAAAGGATTTTACACAAATTTGACTTAAAAACCCAAAAATTGGAATATTTACAAAACCAATCCAAATCAAGAGCAAATTCTCATGAAGAAGTGTTAGGAATTCATACCTAACAAACAAAGATAATTATAGTCATAGATGTGAGATAAAAATCTCACCTTTTCACAAAATCGAACAAGAAGAAGCTTGAAAGCAAATGGAGAATCAACCTCTCTTCAATCACAACCCAAATGAGCTTGAATCTAAGCTCAAAAACAAGAACATTCCCGAAATTAGGTTTAGGAATTTCTGAAATTGGGAAGAGAATAAGTTGGAGAAGAAGAAGAGAAGCTTACCAATGGGTTCTTCTTGAGTTTGGAGCAAGGAATTTGATTTGCAAGAGAAACTAGGGTTTTGGAATTTTAATTTCCAATCTCTCCCACCATTAACACTCTAAAAACTGAAATGAGAAGAGAATGAGGGTGAGTGGGGAAGAGTGGCTCAGATTTGAGCATAAGTTAACATAGGGCTGAGCCCAAACCAAACCCAAAGTGAAAAGTAGCAAAAATCAACTTTCTCCAAACATGTCGAAGCTTATACTCAAAAAGGTCGCAAACGGCATTTTAAACTCAATGGGAGTGGTCCCGAGCCCTAATTCGACCGTATACAAAAAGTAGCTTTTCGGACTAAAATCCGACTAACGATAAAATATTTAAATAAAATATTTAAATATAAAATCGGCAAATATGTGGGTTGTTACATAAAGTGCATAACAAATTTGCAGTTTAAAACAATATAAAATACAACATCCATTCATCCAATATCAATCATCAACCATTTATTACAATCATCATCCAATTTAACAATCACATCGATATGGAGCATATAATAAATAATAGGTAATTACTGGTAGTTTATATTCAATAATAAATTAAACAATCTATCTAACTGGCAGTTTATATGCAATAATAAATTTGATAACAATTTAATTTAAATAGATGCAATTTAACTTAGATGATGATTAAATATGCCAAACTGCTATAAATACATTTCAAATCACATCATAAATAAATTTAACAAACATAAGAAATTTTAGAAGTTGTGAGTGGGTTAAAACACTCACCTTTTGGATTTAAATTGAATTCAAATCCAATTTAAATCCAAAAATTGAACAGTCTCCAAATTCATCCAAATCAGAGTCAAAGTGTCTGAAATGCCAATACGATCCTAACAAAAAAACCGTGCATAAATCGGACATCGTACGTAGAAGTTATAGCATTTAGAACGAATAGAATTTGAAATAAAAAAACAAAACAACACATACCCACGTGCCACGTCACCTCCATCTAAACGCAACAGGAACCCTATCCAGCTGAAAACAAGTACGCGCAAATCAACGCCACCGTCCACCTCGTTGCTACGCCGCCTCACCGCACGTCACCTTGACCATGCTGCCGCTCTCGCGCATGCCTTCGGTCCATTCTCGTGGGCCCACGCACGTCCAAGGCCACCACGACACACGGTAAAACCCAGCAGCAGCCACCATTCCCACAACCCTAATCGAATTTTGCCGTCGATCAGACCATCAACTCACCTCGAAACCCACATGGATGCGACCCCTTCAGCTCTCTCTTCAAAACCCAGAAAGGATTTTCTGATCGGACATGTTTTTTTCGACGTGATGAACGGTGGAAAATTGTTCTTCGATTTCAGGAAAAACAATACGTCGAATCGAAAAATGAGTTGTAGATCTGAGTTACGCCCTTTGAGAGCTTCGAATTGATATAAAATTTGGCATATATTGTGGAGTTTGAAATTTCAGCTTTGGATATGATTTGGGATTGCAATCGGAATTAGGGTTTATCCGCCGTTGAAGTGAGGAGGTGAATAGCACATATAGAAATGAGGAACAGAGGCCGCTAGGGTTTATAGCAGGATATATATAGGCAGGGTTGAAATTTGAATGGATGGATAAGATAGATTTATGCGCTAACGTCAAAGTGGCCCAAAAAGTCCGTTTCGACTCCGGAATGAAATTGGGTCAACCCATATAGCAAAATAGATGTTTTTTTAAATATTTTAAATGCAATGGAACAAGTTTCAAGTCCAAATTCCATCGTATAAAGAAGTTATGCTAAAATCAATATTTTTCAAATTGATTTCAATTAATTTCAATTTCATAAATTTCAAGGCGTTTCGAGTCCGTACGATCAAACTACAAGTCCGATCGCTACGAAACTTGAAATCCTACAATAATTCACTGTTACGGATCCGATGAAACTAGTTTCGTCGAAATCCGAGCCAGTGGCCAAAATGGCTATTTTCCAATTAATTAAATAAATAGAAAATAAATTAATTAATTCAAATTTCCAATTTAAATTCTAAGATTGAAAATTATTATCATTTAAAATTGCTTAATCATTTACAAATTTTTTAAACAAATTTAGATGTCAAGTTAGAGGTGAATAATTTATAAATTTCAATATTAATCTCAATTTCATTAAATTATAAATTTAATTTCCAATAATTCTACTAAATTCACTTTTCATGCTATTATTTAATTCATCGTTATCAAAAGGATGCAATTTACATTGGGTCACGATTGTTTGTATTTATATTCTTAAATTTTATCTAAATTTCCATTTATACAATCTTCTAAGTATTTGCTTTTCATTGAATTGCAATTAATCCTATTATCGTATATTAAATTCCAATATATTGATAAAACTTTATTTCCATCCCTTTATTCAACCAATAGTCAATATTTAAAATTATTAGTTACAATCAATTAAGATCTTACCATTGGTTCCATAAATTTATTTACACTAAATTAGTTACTACATTAATTCTCATTAATATAACATTAAGGTTCATTTAAATCTAATTAATTTTCAATTTTACTATTAAACCAAATAAATAGGTAAATTATACAAGTATTACCATGCCTTTAATTACACTCACGCATTCCCTATTATCAAGCCCCCGTTACAGTTCTTAAATACTTCTGCTATTATTTAATTACATTAACTATATTATTATTATTATTTCATTAGCAAGTTAGTATTTACATTCGTTTCTTACAATTCAAATCTCATAACTAATTATAAAAAAATTCAATATCTCACCCGACCGTTCATTTCAATTTACCTATTTATTAAGTTTTACATTAACGAACCTTTATTTCCAAATATACTCTAGTTTAACAACTTTTAAACATTGTATTACTTCTCACATTAATGTAACTTTTATTTATTTTATTAACATTTATTTCAAATTCTAAGTTCATCAACAAATTAAACAGGTAACTTATAATATATGCTTACAAGCCAAATGTTACACCAATTGTCATATTCTGAATGGAGTTAGCATTAATTTCAAAAATTATCTAAATTTTACATTAAGATAATATTTAGTTACCTTTAATGAAATTAAATTCCCAATTTATTTAATGCAATCAATTATGACCTTTACAACTTTAATACATTCATAAATTGTCAATTACCATTTAAATAATCCATTCATTTGATTTCCTTATTATGAATCAATTATAAACTTACCATCTTAAAGGTGAAGTCAACATGGGTACTTATCTGTTACACTAATATATGCCCATTTACATCTTACATTTGTATAAATGTTGCATTAAATCTATTCAAATTTCCAACTCCTTTGTTATTAACTATTCTATTTTCATTTATTATATATTTACCAAATATATACATTAATTACGATTAAATATTGTCAATAAATTTATTTACTTGGTTCCATACTTTTTATTACACAAATTACTACCTTGTAATAAGTTTACGTTTCTATTTTAATTTACATTCAATTATAACTTAAACAGTCGTTTCAATCAATTTGGATTGCATTGAATTGGTTATTCATCAAGTGCCATTTACATTACTGCCTTACTTTACATACAGTTACTATTAATCAATATTATTTCATTGGTTAATTAAATGCTTACTTTAAATTACTTATTTTAAATTTTATACTCAAGCACAATAATTAACACTATTTTTTCATTGCGATTTCACTCCAATTATCAATAATTAACTTTTAAATTACCATTGCTACACTTCTTTTTAGTCATCGTAAATTATAGAATTTTATTTCTTTCTAAATTTAATTACAAAGATCCAATTAAATTAACCAATTTATTTATTGAAAATGTATGGGTCGTTACACTCTCCCTCACTTAAAACTTTTCGTCCCCGAAAAGGTAAAGAAGGGAAAAGAAAATTAGGAAATCAATATATATTATTCAAAACATTATATTCATAATAATAAACTTACAGAATAGGATAATTTAAATAAAATATATAGATTTATAACAATTAAATCTTTTATGTTCAAATTAATAAGGTTTGGAAAACATTTTGAAAATATTTTCTAAGTCTAAAATTTACGAAAATATTTGGCAGAGTCTCCTTTGTACGGGGAGGCTGGGGAGAAAATATAATAGCAATATATAACATATACTTCGCAAAATAATATATATCCCAACCCGGGAAAAATAATATAACAACGCTATAAACCATAATCCGAAACGTACCTATTGGTCGGGCAATTATGCTTAATTATGAAACAAAAAACAGTAGCAATTGCTTCCATAACCTGTATTTCACTTATATAATCCAAAAGAGTTAATAATTATATAAAATTAAATATTAAAGTTGTTTTCAACCACCAACAAACAATCAATACATACAACAATCACTTGCAATCAGGTATACAACCATCACATAGAAATCAATACAAATCAATCATTCATTCATATCAACAAAACAAATAGTTATTTGGGTTCAAAACTTTAAATTGTATAGAATGAAAAATCAACTACTGAGCGCACCATTTACTCAACAGTCTCTGATGAAGCTAAATAGATTATTCATACATCCAGACAATTTTAAAATGTCCTTACCCAAACAACCATAAACCAAAACACACAACAACAATTTCAAACAACAGATTTAGTTTATCCTTATTCATTACATTCATACGTTTGTTGTTTGATTTCTCTTTTTCATTCATAAAATGGTTTATCTTTTTAATTTTACATTTATTTCTTATAATTTTATTTAGAAATAACTTCAACTCATTTACTTAAGTTTAAAATTTCTTACTTACAATACCTGCCTTCAATTATATTTAATTAGTAGTATTTCAACTATACTTAAGTTTATATTCCATAACATCAATTCTTATAAATAAAATCAATTTATTGAACACTTTCATTACACACTTTTACTTGTACAATTTCCATTACATTTTCTTATTAAACATTTCAACTTTTAATATTTGGTGTAACGATCCAGAAATTTTAGTAATTAAAATTTGAATATTTAATTAATTTTAAATATTAATAAGTGAAATTTATAGGTCGAATAAATTTTATTTCGAATTATTGGATTTAATTGGATAATTAAATCGATAATTTAATATGTTAAATTATGGAAATAATTGAAAATTGGGTAAAATATGATTGAAAATGATTTGTAAAATTTTATTTTATCATATTGGAGTTAGAAAGATATTTTAGAACTTTTAAAATTGAATTAAAAGTTAATTTGTGAAAATTGAATATTTTAATATTTAAATCGACTAGTGAAAATAGTCAATTTTTGATCAGTCTCAGAATTGGACGAAACCAATTCCATTGGATCCGTAATAGTTAGTTATTACCGGATTTCAATTTTCGTGTCAATAGGAGTTATCGTTTGATCGTGGCAGCTCGAAACGCATCGAATTATTTTTAATATTAATTTGGCGAGTTAAAATAGCCATTTTTCAAAAAGTCTCGGATTTCGACGAAACTAGTTTCATCGGATCCGTAATTTGATATTATTATAAGGTTTCAAATTTCGTGTCAATTGGATTTACCGTTTGTCCGGTACAAATTAAAACGCCTAGAAAATCGCTTAAATCGGTTTAATTTAAATCGATCGTTTGTTGCCATAACTCGCACAGTTGATCGAATTAGCTTCCAAAACCTGTTCCATTGTGTCCGAAACGTGGGGTAAACCCTAGAAACGTCGGTTTAGGTGCGTAAATCGGAGTTCGGAATTTCCGGATGAATAGTGATTGAAAATTTTCCTATAAATACACCTTTAATTCACAAAAATAAAATTAAAAAAAAAACCTAAACCTAATCCATACGCAGCCACCTCCTACCCAACCAAAGGCCAGAAACTCACCATCCTCTTCCCCTGCGATCTCCCAATCCATCAACATTTAGACTAAGGCTTCAACTGCAAACTTGTCGAGCTTCGCGAGCTCTACGTGCTCAACGGTCAAGATTGAAATTGGAGCAACGGGGTGGCGGCTAGGGGGGTGCGACTGGCGTGCGTTCCTACACGGTTTTCGAGGCTCATGGGTGACCGAGCTCGAAGCTCTTCAGGCCGAGCGTGGCTCTTGCGAAGGGGGTCAGCATGGTGGCGGAGTGATGACGTTTCGATGCTCGTAGTGGTCAATTTCTAAACCCTAATATCATGCTATGGGTTCGGCTATGTTCTGTGCACGCGTGAACGAGATGGAAGAAAGGGGATGCAACGCACGGTCAGGATTGCAAAGGTGATAGATCATGCGGCCAGTAATTGTTGTAGGTTTAAAAATAAAAATTTATGTCATAAAATTTGTAAATATAAATCGAGTAACTTGTAAAAATCATAACTTTTCCATACGAGGTCGAAAACGCGCGAAACCAGTTGCATTGGAATCGTATGGACGAGCACTACGCGATGGAGGTGGATTGGAGTCGTTTGGAGTTAGTGAGAATTTTGGGTAAAATTAAACGTCCGTTTAATTTTATTCGAAATAAATCGCTAAAACGAAATTGAAATCAAGGTGAGAACTTCTCACTCAATCGAATCAGTTTCGATTTTATTTTAAATAGTTAGATTTAAAATATTTGAATGCATGTTTGAATGATGATTGATATCTATTGATTGTTAAAATAGACATTATACGCCGTTAGTAAGCGGATGTTATTTATTAAAAACATATACCGCGAATATTTCATGAACAGTGAAATTGGTATTATATATAATAGCAATATATATATATATATATTGGCATATGTATATATTGCAGTTGTTGATTCCCCGCATTTTTTTAGCGGATGAGACCCTATTGCGCCGTCTATTAAGCGGATAGTATTTTAAATCCCATATACCGCGATAATTTCGTACTGGAGCGAAATTGGTATTGTGCTAATGTTTGTGGATGCAGGAAAACAGATTGGAGGGATCCAACTGGATTACTCAACAGTTTTTATTTGATTTCAGATATTTTGATATTTGATGGATTATCATATCGATATATGATATCGTTGTTGTCGTGATTGACTATTTGGTGTGTAGCATCATTGGACCAAGTTTTGGAATTTTAAAATGATTTATAAAGTGATTTTGAAAATATACTATATGTTTGGAATTGATTCATTTTAAATAAATAAACGTATAATTTTTAAGGTTATAAAAATTATGATTTTTAAGAAGTATAGTTAAAAAAAACTGATTTTTGAGAATATGATGCTAATGATTTTATAAAATAGTTAAATTTGGATTTTTGAATTTATAGTGAAAAGTTTAAATATAGGATTTATGAAGTTTGATTATTTTATAAGTCAAAATGATGAAATTATAAAGGAATTTAAAGACGTTTTAAAGAATAATATAAATTGATTTATATTAAGAGATTTATAAATGGATATTTATAAATTGAAATATTGACATTATAAAACGAGTTTTTATAAGTGTTTGAATGAAGTGAAAATGAATTTTGTAAATGAATGGAATTTATAAAATTATAAATGGTGAAGTTATAAATGAAATTTATAAATAGTAAGATTTATAAATTTTGTGAAATTATTAAAGAATATATCGGATGAATAATTGAATCTTATAAGTTATAAGATTTATAATTATGAAGTTCAAAGAAACGATTTTGTAAAATAATCATTTTATAAGCATTTGACTTATAATATGAACTTTTAGTTTATAATTGAGTTATAAACTGGAATAGGTTAATAAAGGAATTTATAAAAAGGAGTTGTTATAAAATAAATAGAAATGGAATTTATAAGCGTTGTTTTATAAATTCGCAAACGACTTATTTTGATAAGTAAATTGTTGAAACCTATTAATGGAGTTATATTCATGTTTTTGACTGTGAAAAATCCTTTGAATTAAAATGAATAAAAGGATGAAATTGTTAACGAAGTTTATTCACATTTTTGAATAGTGAATAATATGTTAAAGAAATTGTTTTGAATGTGATGTTTTAAATTGAATTAAAACGATCTAACGATGTTTTAAATTGTGTTGAGATTCGAAACCATAGATTTCAACATTGATTGTTGAAATAGACGTTTTCGAGAAATAAAAGGAAATGGTGGACTATAACACTGTTGTTATAGTAAATGATTTCCGAAAGGAAATGTTTTGCATAGTATTGGGATTTATATATCTATTTTAATTTCGAATCCCTATACTAGTGACTTTGGGTTGTCGTAACGATGTTTTACGCAACATTCGTTTTGACCCAAATAAATATGTTTAAGAGCATGATTTCCTTAAAGAATGAAATATATACTTAATCTCGATTTAAGTATATTGAATATTTTCTAAGTGTTGAAAATAAATAAAATCTGTGAATTACTTATGAATAAATAAGTATGGAAATATTTTCCAATATAAAGGGAATATTTTGAGAATTTATCTTTTTGAAGATAAATTGAAATGAATAATTGAAATCGTATATTCATAGATATTTTGGAATATAAATTCACTATGGAATTTATAAAGGAAAGGGGAATTTGTCTAAAAATAAATATTGATTTATTTTTGAGATATTGAATTATATATCTTGTAAAGATATTTTTGGAAAATAAATAATTTGGAAAGTTATTTGGAATCTGGTGATGTGTGCATATCCATTGATAGTTCAATAACCGACTATCAATATTTTCCCTTTGAATGGGTAATTGATGTGATTTGTTTGAATGTGAATGTCACACTTATTTTTGAATAAGCGCTCACTATTCGGGTTAATCGGGAAAGGACCATGGGGTCGTATAATCCATTCCGAATATGTGATACGTCGTTATGAATTGCATTTGAAGATCGGTGTTGAAGACCCGGTATTTGCGAGAGCGATAGGATGACCTGTCGATTGACTCTTCACCGAGTAGCTACGGTATTGAGTTCTCCATATGTGATGGGAAATTCGATCGGGATTGTGAATACCCGGATTGCAAGGGCTTCGTGAGAAGTGCCTTCGGTTTTGTTCGAGCCCGGAACAGACTTGTATAGATTGTATGTCTGACATTACAAATTAAGATATAAAGCCGATTTCTTTCAAATATATTTCTGTTGGTGGCGGAGAATTTATTCTTTTAGCTTAACACCCTTCTCCGAGACGTACGAGCTCAGAGGTTATATAGTTGAAGTTATCAGCGATATATTCCCAATTTGGTAATGTGACATGCTGGGTGTTGCTGTAAATGATCATTGTGTTGATTATTTGTGATAGGATCGTTTATCTTTGTGATCATCTCTATGATCATTTGTTGACCCAAAGCATGGCTTTTGTATAAAGTATGTTTTTGTGGACGTGACTTCGTCGAGCCTCACACCCCGTGAATGGTCAAAACAGGAAAGATGCGGCAAGGTTATGAGGGGTAGCGCCCTTTAGGATGTGTGCATTTCCTTCTGGAAAAGGGTGGTATCATGGTATGGAGCCCAGATGCTTACTCATGTTGAAAACACTTTATGATTGTGTGAATTGATTACGAGCGCTCGGTTGAAAAGGTCCCAAAGGACCGGGGGATGGCATATTCGGTCAGTTGTTACTCAGTTAGGGGTAACCCGGCCTTGTGTTGGTAGAGATCCGGTTTGGTTCTCGGGGATGTCCATCCAGAGGCATTCTCATGTGGCAATGGGAAGTTCCTTGGCCTGATCATTCGTTGGAAATGCAATTCCCAATACGAAACTTTGTACGGTATTAGTTGTAGAACCTGCCATTCACTTATGGTGGCGCCCCACTGTTTGGATGGTAGCTATAGTAGGCATAGTTCGAAATGTCTATGTTGGCTAAGATTTATATTCTACTTTCGAAATGAATTTTTCCTACACTATGCACTAGTAATAATATCAAATGTTCTTTTAAATGCGTATCAAGCATCTTTGGCTATCATAAGGAGAATCTCCTCCGATTCTGCGTTTGCATTGTGTGTGTGTGCGGGAGGCCTTATGGTAGTCTCATTTTTAAAAGCATTGCGAATTGACTTTAAAAATATTCCTCTATTTTGATTTTAAAGATAAATAAACTGTTTTGAGTTCTCACACCAGTCACATGACTGACTCGGAGTTTATTGTTTTCCTTCCTAAACTCTGGGTGCCCACCAATTTCCACACGGGCAGTCAAGAGTTTAAGGTTTATCAGGATATTATGGATATTCTGGAGTTGCTGGAGGCAAGCTGGATGGCATGGCGTATTACTAGTTATATAGTATTTCTTTTTCCGCTGTTTGTTGTTGTACACTCTGATGATATGATGAATTGAAATGCAATGTAATGTAATAACTGATATAGTTCTTTGTTTAAAGATTATTTATTTATTTATTATATGTTGTTCCGCTGCGAAGTGTGAGATTCTGTTGTTTTTCTGTTATTTTCTATTTTCTATCTTTTTCTCTCTTTTTCTTTGTTTTTCTTTTTCTTAAACCCCAACTATTCGGTTTTTCGGCAACGAAAAATCGCAATCGTTACAATGTGGTATCAGAGCATATGGTTAAGCGACAACCATGGTTCTGTTGGGTATTACTCATTAGAGATAGAGTCAGCAGTACTCTAGAATGGGTCTGAGTGTAATAATAGCTATGAGAGCGTATTTGTTAGTGAATATAAAATTTTTTTTGTATTGTGTTGACTTATCGGTTGATTGTTTATAGATTTCGGTCGATGTAGTCTAGCTAACTATCGTAGAAAGGGGTTTCTAAACTCTTAAACAAGATAAACCGACACAATATTGTTTTTAAATTGGGTAAATGAAATAATTTTACCTTGACTATATTTTATATATAAAGGAATAATTTTTCAAAATTATTAAAGTGTATATAAGTAGATTGTTGATTGTTTAGTTGTTTGAATAATCTAAACAAGAGAATGATTGTATAAGTAAAAAAATTATAAGAATTGAAATTATAATTAAAGTAATTTACAATTGTGAAATAAACTTATATATACAAGAAGTGAAACTATATGGATATATATATATGAATATGAGTTATTTAAAATGAAATTCAAATTTTGTAATTGAATTAAATGAATGGATTGAATATTAATCAATTAAATGTGAATAATTGATATGAAATAATGAATGTAAGTGTAATTCATTAAAAATCTAATGTTATTAGAAGTTGAATAGTTGAATAAAAAATCAATTAATTAAACCAATTGAAAGCAAAGGAATTTGGTTGTAATTAATATACATTGATTGTTATATGGTTGTTAGTTGATTGTTTATAATTCATTAAATGTTAATGAAATTGAAAGCTAAAGTAATTGAAACTCAATTGGAAGTTAAGTGAATCTTAATAGAATTGAATTTGATTTGGAAGTGAACCAACTTGAATATGAATTAGTGAATATAAACTAATTGAAAATAAATGTTAGTAAAAACATCCACTATTAAAGAATCAAATGTGATTAAATTGAAAACCTGATTCATTAAATATTAATGAGAATATGAATGAATATATATATTAGTTATGGATGTTAGTTGGTTGATGTTTGCATTTGTTGCTTTTACTACATTTGCTATGTTGGCATATATAGTTATTATGTTACTATATGTTGTATGTTGATACTATTGTCTATATACATGATTCTCATGTTGTTTGTTGAGTGATTAGTAGGTATGGATCGCGTTTGCTTCGCATTTGGAGCTCGCTTTCGCGCTATATTAGCCGTATATGCTTGCTAATAAAATATAAGGTACATATCTCGGATTACATACCGTACTTTTATACTTTTTCCCTTCGGGATGCCTCATTACTTGATGAGATGTATATTTGTGATATATATACTGTCATTTTTTTTCGGATCGAGCCGCGCAAAGGAGACTATGGCGAATTTTTCCGAAAATTTAAGGCGTTAGAAAAATTTGAAAAAATTGGAAAATTTTGAAAACTTTAACTTTGATTTGGAGTTGAAAGTTAAACAATAGCAATTGTTTTTGAAAAGATAACTAAGTATGATTTGAAAACTTAGTAAAGTTTTGTAAGAAGTTTAACTATGGATTTTGGGAAAATTAATAGATTCTATAACTTTTCTTACTTAATAAATTCGAGGACGAAATTCTTTTAAGGGGGGAAGATTGTAACGATCCAGAAATTTTAGTAATTAAAATTTGAATATTTAATTAATTTTAAATATTAATAAGTGAAATTTATAAGTCGAATAAATTTTATTTCGAATTATTGGATTTAATTGGATAATTAAATCGATAATTTAATATGTTAAATTATGGAAATAATTTAAAATTGGGTAAAATATGATTGAAAATGATTTGCAAAATTTTATATTATCATATTGGAGTTAGAAAGATATTTTAGAACTTTTAAAATTGAATTAAAAGTTAATTTGTGAAAATTGAATATTTTAATATTTAAATCGACTAGTGAAAATAGTCAATTTTTGAACAGTCTCAGAATTGGACGAAACCAGTTCCATTGGATCCGTAATAGTTAGTTATCACCGGATTTCAATTTTCGTGTCAATCGGAGTTATCGTTTGATCGTGGCAGCTCGAAACGCATCGAATTATTTTTAATATTAATTTGGCGAGTTAAAATAGCCATTTTTCAAAAAGTCTCGGATTTCGATGAAACCAGTTTCATTGGATCCGTAATGTGATATTATTGTAAGGTTTCAAATTTCGTGTCAATTGGATTTACCGTTTGTCCGGTACAAATTAAAACGCCTAGAAAATCGCTTAAATCGGTTTAATTTAAATCGATCGTTTGTTGCCATAACTCGCATAGATGATCGAATTAGCTTCCGAAACCTGTTCCATTGTGTCCGGAACGCGGGGTAAACCCTAGAAACGTCGGTTTCGGCGCGTAAATCGGAGTTCGGAATTTCCGGATGAATAGCGATTGAAAATTTTCCTATAAATACACCTTTAATTCACAAAAATAAAATAAAAAAAACCTAAACCTAATCCATACGCAGCCGCCTCCTACCCAACCAAAGGCCAGAAACTCACCATCCTCTTCCCCTCCGATCTCCAAATCCATCAACATTTAGACTAAGGCTTCAACTGCAAACTTGTCGAGCTTCGCGAGCTCTACGTGGTCAACGGTCAAGATTGAAATTGGAGCAACGGGGTGGCGGCTAGGGGGTGCGACTGGCGTGCGTTCCTACACGGTTTTTGAGGCTCATGGGTGACCAAGCTCGAAGCTCTTCAGGCCGAGCGTGGCTCTTGCGAAGGGGTCAGCATGGTGGCAGAGTGATGACGTTTCGATGCTCGTAGTGGTCGAATTTCTAAACCCTAATATCATGCTTTGGGTTCGGCTATGTTCTGTGCACGCGTGAACGAGATGGAAGAAAGGGGATGCAACGCACGGTCAGGATTGCAAAGGTGATAGATCATTCGGCCAGTAATTGTTGTAGGTTTAAAAATAAAAATTTATGTCATAAAATTTGTAAATATAAATCGAGTAACTTGTAAAAATCATAACTTTTTCATACGAGGTCGAAAACGCGCGAAACCAGTTGCATTGGAATCGTATAGACGAGCACTACGCGATGGAGTTAGATTGGAGTCGTTTGGAGTTAGTGAGAATTTTGGGTAAAATTAAACGTCCGTTTAATTTTATTCGAAATAAATCGCTAAAACGAAATTGAAATCAAGGTGAGAACTTCTCACTCAATCGAATCAGTTTCGATTTTATTTTAAATAGTTAGATTTAAAATATTTGAATGCATGTTTGAATGATGATTGATATCTATTGATTGTTAAAATAGACATTATACGCCGTTAGTAAGCGGATGTTATTTATTAAAAACATATACCGCGAATATTTCATGAACAGTGAAATTGGTATTATATATAATAGCAATATATATATATTGGCATATGTATATATTGCAGTTGTTGATTCCCCGCATTTTTTTTAGCGGATGAGACCCTATTGCGCCGTCTATTAAGCGGATAGTATTTTAAATCCCAAATACCGCGATAATTTCATACTGGAGTGAAATCGGTATTGTGCTAATGTTTATGGATGCAGGAAAACAGATTGGAGGGATCCAACTGGATTCCTCAACAGTTTTTATTTGATTTCAGATATTTTGATATTTGATGGATTATCATATCGATATATGATATCGTTGTTGTCGTGATTGACTATTTGGTGTGTAGCATCATTGGACCAAGTTTTGGAATTTTAAAATGATTTATAAAGTGATTTTGAAAATATACTATATGTTTGGAATTGATTCATTTTAAATAAATAAACGTATAATTTTTAAGGTTATAAAAATTATGATTTTTAAGAAGTATAGTTAAAAAAAACTGATTTTTGAGAATATGATGCTAATGATTTTATAAAATAGTTAAATTTGGATTTTTGAATTTATAGTGAAAAGTTTAAATATAGGATTTATGAAGTTTGATTATTTTATAAGTCAAAATGATGAAATTATAAAGGAATTTAAAGACGTTTTAAAGAATAATATAAATTGATTTATATTAAGAGATTTATAAATGGATATTTATAAATTGAAATATTGACATTGTAAAACGAGTTTTTATAAGTGTTTGAATGAAGTGAAAATGAATTTTGTAAATGAATGGAATTTATAAAATTATAAATGGTGAAGTTATAAATGAAATTTATAAATAGTAAGATTTATAAATTTTGTGAAATTATTAAAGAATATATTCAGATGAATAATTGAATCTTATAAGTTATAAGATTTATAATTATGAAGTTCAAAGAAACGATTTTGTAAAATAATCGTTTTATAAGCATTTGACTTATAATATGAACTTTTAGTTTATAATTGAGTTATAAACTGGAATAGGTTAATAAAGAAATTTATAAAAAGGAGTTGTTATAAAATAAATAGAAATGGAATTTATAAACGTTGTTTTATAAATTCGCAAACGACTTATTTTGATAAGTAAATTGTTGAAACCTATTAATGGAGTTATATTCACGTTTTTGACTGTGAAAAATCCTTTGAATTAAAATGAATAAAAGGATGAAATTGTTAACGAAGTTTATTCACATTTTTGAATAGTGAATAATATGTTAAAGAAATTGTTTTGAATGTGATGTTTTAAATTGAATTAAAACGATCTAACGATGTTTTAAATTGTGTTGAGATTCGAAACCATAGATTTCAACATTGATTGTTGAAATAGACGTTTTCGAGAAATAAAAGGAAATGGTGGACTATAACACTGTTGTTATAGTAAATCATTTCCGAAAGGAAATGTTTTGCATAGTATTGGGATTTATATATCTATTTTAATTTCGAATCCCTATACTAGTGACTTTGGGTTGTCGTAACGATGTTTTACGCAACATTCGTTTTGACCCAAATAAATATGTTTAAGAGCATGATTTCCTTAAAGAATGAAATATATACTTAATCTCGATTTAAGTATATTGAATATTTTCTAAGTGTTGAAAATAAATAAAATCTGTGAATTACTTATGAATAAATAAGTATGGAAATGTTTTCCAATATAAAGGGAATATTTTGAGAATTTATCTTTTTGAAGATAAATTGAAATGAATAATTGAAATCGTATATTCATAGATATTTTGGAATATAAATTCACTATGGAATTTATAAAGGAAAGGGAAATTTGTCTAAAAATAAATATTGATTTATTTTTGAGATATTGAATTATATATCTTGTAAAGATATTTTTGGAAAATAAATAATTTGGAAAGTTATTTGGAATCTGGTGATGTGTGCATATCCATTGATAGTTCAATAACCGACTATCAATATTTTCCCTTTGAATGGGTAATTGATGTGATTTGTTTGAATGTGAATGGCACACTTATTTTTGAATAAGCGCTCACTATTCGGGTTAACCGGGAAAGGACCATGGGGTCGTATAACCCATTCCGAATATGTGATACGTCGTTATGAATTGCATTTGAAGATCGGTGTTGAAGACCCGGTATTTGCGAGAGCGATAGGATGACCTGTCGATTGACTCTGCACCGAGTAGCTACGGTATTGAGTTCTCCATATGTGATGGGAAATTCGATCGGGATTGTGAATACCCGGATTGCAAGGGCTTCGTGAGAAGTGCCTTCGGTTTTGTTCGAGCCCGGAACAGACTTGTATAGATTGTATGTCTGACATTACAAATTAAGATATAAAGTCGATTTCTTTCAAATATATTTCTGTTGGTGGCGGAGAATTTATTCTTTTAGCTTAACACCCTTCTCTGAGACGTACGAGCTCAGAGGTTATATAGTTGAAGTTATCAGCGATATATTCCCAATTTGGTAATGTGACATGCTGAGTGTTGCTGTAAATGATCATTGTGTTGATTATTTGTGATAGGATCGTTTATTTGATCGTTTATCTTTGTGATCATCTCTATGATCATTTGTTGACCCAAAGCATGGCTTTTGTATAAAGTATGTTTTTGTGGACGTGACTTCGTCGAGCCTCACACCCCGTGAATGGTCAAAACAGGAAAGATGCGGCAAGGTTATGAGGGGTAGCGCCCTTTAGGATGTGTGCATTTCCTTCTGGAAAAGGGTGGTATCATGGTATGGAGCCCAGATGCTTACTCATGTTGAAAACACTTTATGATTGTGTGAATTGATTACGAGCGCTTGGTTGAAAAGGTCCCAAAGGACCGGGGGATGGCATATTCGGTCAGTTGTTACTCAGTTAGGGGTAACCCGGCCTTGTGTTGGTAGAGATCCGGTTTGGTTCTCGGGGATGTCCATCCAGAGGCATTCTCATGTGGCAATGGGAAGTTTCTTGGCCTGATCATTCGTTGGAAATCCAATTCCCAATACGAAACTTTGTACGGTATTAGTTGTAGAACCTGCCATTCACTTATGGTGGCGCCCCACTGTTTGGATGGTAGCTATAGTAGGCATAGTTCGAAATGTCTATGTTGGCTAAGATTTATATTCTACTTTCGAAATGAATTTTTCCTACACTATGCACTAGTAATAATATCAAATGTTCTTTTAAATGCGTATCAAGCATCTTTGGCTATCATAAGGAGAAATCTCCTCCGATTCTGCGTTTGCATTGTGTGTGTGTGCGGGAGGCCTTATGGTAGTCTCATTTTTAAAAGCATTGCGAATTGACTTTAAAAATATTCCTCTATTTTGATTTCAAAGATAAATAAACTGTTTTGAGTTCTCACACCAGTCACATGACTGACTCAGAGTTTATTGTTTTCCTTCCTAAACTCTGCGTGCCCACCAATTTCCACACGGGCAGTCAAGAGTTTAAGGTTTATCAGGATATTATGGATATTCTGGAGTTGCTGGAGGCAAGCTGGGTGGCATGGCGTATTACTAGTTATATAGTATTTCTTTTTCCGCTGTTTGTTGTTGTACACTCTGATGATATGATGAAATGAAATGTAATGTAATGTAATAACTGATATAGTTCTTTGTTTAAAGATTATTCATTTATTTATTATATGTTGTTCCGCTGCGAAGTGTGAGATTCTGTTGTTTTTCTGTTATTTTCTATTTTCTATCTTTTTCTCTCTTTTTCTTTGTTTTTCTTTTTCTTAAACCCTAACTATTCGGTTTTTCGGCGACGAAAAATCGCAATCGTTACATTTGGTAAGTTATATATATGCTTTTTAAGAATGCAATAGAAAATTATACAAATTTTCTTATTTCCTTTAAATTAATTTAATGTTCAAAAATCATATCTTCTGTCTTTATAGGTTGCGAATTTCAACTTTTCTTTTAATTCCACTTATTACTTAGCATTTAATCTCTTATTTCAATTAAAGGTTCGACTTATTAATTACCTACATTCCAGTTTACTACAATAATTGGAACTATTAATTGATAGAAACTTAGGAACTAAATCACGGGTTAAATTTTCAAATCGTTTTAAAATAATAGATACCGTGTATACTTACAGTTTATATATATATCTCATTATATTTAAAACAATTTAAAATTTATATTTGTTTATCAAAAATGAATTTGCAGTAAAACTACGACAGTGGTCTCCCCCCTTCGAAACTCAAAAATGAATGTCGATGATGCGGCCGTCATCACCGAAATTATTTTCCAGCGACATGGAGGGTAGTACAACTTATTTCTTTCCAAAATTTCTTTAAAATAATTCTTTCAAATCATATTAAAATACTTATATTCGAAATACTTCTAATAATATTATTATTATGTTTCAAAATTATTCAAAAGAAAGTTTCAAAAACCCCAGGACTCAAGTCCTAAATTTCCAATTTTATTTATTTCAATTTCAAATCCTACTTTACTAATATTTATAGATTACCCTACTTAACAACCAATATATTATAACCAAATATATATATATCATTTATAAAATTTATTTTATATATATAGAAAATATGATAGGCAAAATTATTTCATTCTCCTATATTAAACCAAGTATTATGTCGGACTGTCCTATTAAGTGTATAGAAAACCCTATTGATGTCATAACATCCCATGCATCAACCAAAATTGATAAATACAAAGCGAAACAGATTAACACAATATTAAAACCTTTTTATAACACTAACAAATACGCTCTCTCATATATACTCTCAATGACTCATCATAGGGTATTACTACCCTATTAGTAAAGAGTCAAACCCCACAAAGCTAAGGTTTATCGCTAAACCAAAGCTCTGATACCAGATGTAACATCCCGACTTTCCGCACGGACATCAGACTTAAACCATACACAAGGACGGATTGTTATGGGGTAAATAAGAAAAAGTAGAGAAAGAAAAACAAAATAGAATCTTGCAGCGGAACGATAAAATATAATAATCAAATAAACATATCATGAAGCTTTTTTACTAAAACATTTGATTTTCTTTACTTATGCAATACAATATCAGAATTACACATACCAGAGAATAATCAATAATAATGCAGCGAAACAATGTGAAAGTAGTGGAATACTATAATATATAATAATAAATCTTCGTCTTCGTCCTTCAAAGATAAAGGCTTCAAATCCTGAAATGCTCAGGCTGACCCGAGCGAATTGAAAAAACAAAACACTCGAGTCAGAACTAAAAAATCTTATGTAAGTTAAATCAACAATAAATAGTATGAGTGGAACGACGTCAGAGATGTTTACGGGATTTGACATCTCCTATCCAGTGTCTAACATGAGTGCAGTAACTCAAGAGATGCTCGGGATTCACATCTCCTAAGGATCCGTTAAACTATCTACTATGTAGTAATATACGCTATTATAATAGTGTCTATTAGTAAAATAAACTTACTTTAAAATAGCGTTAAGGAGTGATCCAATATTCCCCTTAACACATAATATATTTCCATAGTCTAAACAGTACTGTAATCTCCCCCGTACTGGGCGTCGTCAGAGGGCACTCCATAGGTATGGTACAAAACAAAATCGTACAAGGTGTGCTAGGGTAGGTGACATGGCACAACTAGGCAATGCCAGGGTAGATATACCAATTGCTATCCGGGCTGGTGGTAACGCATAGCCGCAGCTACCACCTACCTCGAGCCACAACCCCAAATAAAAAAGAAATCAAAAGTGGCCACCGAATCAATCCAAAAGTCAGTATAATATCGAAGGGATGTGTCCGATCAAAGGTGCTACCTCATTGGTCCGAGAATCGTTACTGTTTTAGCCACCTTATGCCAACTCACGGGAGTCGGGTCCACGTATTTACCTCAAAGGAACCGCCGCCACCATCCTACTTCATTCTGGAATCTCCACAGCGTACACGGTTGTTGAAGTGGTTTTCGGGGTTGGTAGAGAGTATGACAACTTCCAATCCCGGTCTCTTTAACAAACAAACGTTATTATAACACCGCAGTCATTTCAAAATAATTTATACTTCAAAACCAGGACATAATAGTTATTTTAAACCATATAAATATGATATCATTTCAAATTTTCGAAACCAAATCAATACGATATCTTTTTTGTTCAAATTAATATAATATCATTTTATTTCAAATATATCCCCTTTCAAAATCATAGCACTTCCAAATTTTATACTTCAAAACCAAACATTTGAATTTTTAACACCTTTAAAAAATAATGCTATGAAATTCATAACTTTGAAACATTTCAACTTCTATAAACATTTCAATTTCGTTATATTTCAAGGCTTTAAATATTCCAAAATTTCAAAAACTAAATTTGATGATTTCAATTCAACAATTTAATTTCCTATTATTTAGTTTTGAAATATTTTATATAGAATAAACCCCTTATTATTTATATAAAACTCAAATTCCAAATAACTAAATATTTTCTTCACTTCATCTATACTTGAAATAATCATTTAATTCACCCAGACCCAAAATCAAGTTATAATAGTTATACCCTTTTATTTTTTTTTCAATTTAATAAATTTCACACCAAACTTTTTTAGTTTGATTCTTAATATACTTCAATTCCAAATAAATCTCCAATTTATCTCCCATCCTTAATTTATTTAAATCATTATACACTCTATATAAAATAAAATTTAAATACTTACTCACATATATTTTTATTAAAAATCAAACTCTATTATTAAACTTAAATTTTATTAACAACTTATACATAGCTTAAATTCAAGCATTTAACTATATATATAAACTATTATTTATAAAATATCAAAAATCAATACTCATTAAACCATATTATATAAAATAATCAAACTTCATTATTGGGCTTATTTTATATTTCAAAGCATATATAGCTAAAATCAATAATAATAAATTTGACGTTTATATAACATCAAAAATCAATTTTTATATAACCCGTATATTTCTTTACCAACCATAGAAATCATTTCAAAATATTTTTTTTTATATATATATATATATATATATATAGACCGCGGTGTCTGTATAAAATTTTCTACCCTATGGTCAAGTGATACGAATATTTATCATTTCAATCTGTAATTTAAAACAAAAATGTGGTTATATATCATTTCAAACCGCAATCCCGAATGAAATAAAGTGCATAACAAATTTGCAGTTTAAGACAATATAAAATAAAACATCCATTCATCCGATATCAATCATCAACCATTTATTACAATCATCATCCAATTTAACAATCACATCAATATGGAGCATATAATAAATAACAGGTAATTATTGGCAGTTTATATTCAATAATAAATTAAACAATCTATCTAACTGGCAGTTTATATGCAATAATAAATTTGATAACAATTTTATTCAAATAAATGCAATTTAACTTAGATGATGATTAAATATATGCCAAACCGCTATAAATAAATTTCAAATCACATCATAAATAAATTTAACAAACATAAGAAATTTTAGAAGTTGTGAGTGGGTTAAAATACTCACCTTTTGAATTTAAATTGAATTCAAATCCAATTTAAATCCAAAATTGGACAGTCTCCAAATTCATTCAAACCAAAGTCAAAGTGTCCGAAATTCTAATACGATCCTAACAAAAAAACCGTGCATAAATCGGACATCGTACGTAGAAGTTATAACATTTAGAACGAAAGGAATTTGAAATAAAAAAATAAAACAACACAAACCCCACGTGTCACGTCACCTCCATCTAAACGCAACAGGAACCCTACCCAGCTGAAAAAAAGTACGCGCAAATCAACGCCGCCGTCCACCTCGTTGCTGCGCCGCCTTACCGCACGTCACCTCGTCCATGCCGCCGCTGTAACGACCCGAAATTTCCGAACCCGAAAATTCCAGATAGTTATGAAAAAGAAGAAATAGATAGAAGAAGAAGAACAGAAACACCAAACATCTCACATTCGCAGCGGAATGAAATATAATAAATAAATAATAATAGTTTACAAAAGAATACTATATCTGTAGATTACATTTAATATACATCAGAGTTTTCACATTATATTCAGTCACTGAATATTACAATTATCATGACTCAGAGTAACAATAATATACAACAGCGGAAATACTCCGTTCGTTAGCCATCCAGCTCGCCTCCTGAGCTCCAGCACGTACCTACCTGAAAATATGTAATACTCGGTCTGACCCGAGCATTACACCAAAGTAACATCCGGCTCAGGCTGGAAACCAGCGTGAGTAAACTCAACTAACAAGTAATGCCAAGCAACAACTAAATAAACCCGGGTAACCTTTATCAATTTATCCAATTCACAATTTGCTATATTCGCATATAAATTTCTAAGTACCAAACTTAGATAAGACAATCCAATTCACTTAAATCGTTTCATTTCATTGTATTGATCTCATAAATCAATTTATATAAATCGAAGTGGTTTCGTATATTTCTCAATACCCGATCTCGGCCTCTTCGAAACTCGTGTTATCCCATCCCACATTATTCCAATGAAATACACAACCCTTCATATCTGAGATATCAACACATTCAAAACATCCAATTCCATTCATTTATTCATAACAAACTTAATCACAAACAAATCAATTCAATTGATTCTAATTGATTTTCAAACCTCAATCACCTGGACTACTTCATTTAACATTAGTTCATTCCAAATCAATTAACTAGTCAACCCATCATTATTCATCTTAATTAATCACCCTGGATTATTTCCAATTAAATTCAAGTGAATATCTTTAATTTATCGTACTACGTTATTTATTCTTACCAAATTAACGAGTAATCTTTAATTATTTCACAAATTGATTTACCATAATTAATTTCTCTAATTCTTAATTACTTATATTAACTCATTTCTCATGGTCACTTTGATTAATTTATCTTAATTAATCAATCCTTAATTACAACGTTGATTGTATAAATTAATGATTTCCAATTATGTTTGAATTTTCTAGTCTAAATTAATTTCTTAAAATTCAACACCCAATGTTAATCATTCCCGATTAAATTTCAATCTGTAATCAATTATTCTTTTAATCACTTCATTAAATAAACCCATTATTCCTTTATTAACCAACTAAATTAATCTCTTGATTAATCTCACCAGAGAATTTATATTTTATTAATACCATTAAGTAATTTCTGTCAAACCATCCATCAATCAATTACATTCAATAATTAACACCAATTACTTCACCAAGCGAGTATACCATTATAATACACTAGATTATTATGCCCACTAATTTCACAATTTATCATTCTTAATTGCTTTGTAAATTAATTACCTTAAATTAATTTCATTTATAAGCCATTCAAAACTCTCCACCATGATCCATCATTTGTATATTCATCAACCAATTCTTTAATTACTTCTCTAAGTAATTAATGTTAATTAATCACTTCGATTACAAATTAAATATATATATTAATATATTTTATCTCATTTCTACTTTCATAATTAATTTCGAACTGATTAAACCAAAGATTCTGATTAATATACGACCAAACATTACTGCTACTTTACACGTCAAAATCAATTCCAAATAACTCGAATTATAGATAGAGTTTAAACTTACTCACATGAATCCAAGAAGTATTCAACTTCCAAATTCTGAAAGAAATAACCAATAAAATGAATTTACTCACCTGCACGAAGACGAGAACCCCCCCAACTCACGCGCTCGAGTCCAGAAAAGCAAATGCCCTCGTCACACGCGTAGCCAACTGCGCAACCACCAGCCGCCTCGCCCACGACCGAGCGCAACGTCGAAATCCTTCCAGACTCGCGACTACAACTTCCAAGCGCGAGGTAGCCACGCATTCTTCAACTCGAACAAGAGAAACCCTAGCGCGCGACGTCACCCTTCTCCTCGCGACCTTCGCGCGCGAGCTACATCAGCTGCAAGTCATCCCTAATTTACGCGATCACCCCTTCTTTATACGATTCCTCATGATTTGATCAGAGACTGCGGCAACGAACAGGGGCTTCGATTTTTGATTGATAATAAAGAAAGGTCGGCTTTGATTCGTATACAGATAAGAGGGGAAAGGATATGCGTGTGTTTGAAGAACGAGATGACCTGCGCGATTATAAGTTAGGGTTTCTTCTGATTGAAGGAAAAAGGGTTCGATCGGCCATTTCTTTCGAAATAAATTCAGAATCAATCTTCAAAGAGGGAAACAGGTCTAGATTTAAGGACGAAGGCTAAAGGCTTCTTGAGCACGGTTGTGGGAAAAAAATATCTTAGCTATTTTATTTTAATAACTATATTATATATTATTATTATTATTATTATAGTTTTTAACTTATATAAAACTTCAAAATGCTTCATCGATTGCTAGTCAAATTTTCGAACCCCACTTAAGCAATACCGCGAGGCAATTATAAAGTTTTACCCGTTTTCCGAACACGATGGAACACGTTTCGGAAGCTAATTTAATCGTATGCACGAGTTACAGAAGAAAACGATCAGTTTTAAAATGAATCGATTAAAATAGTTTCTAAGCGTTTCGAGCTGCCAGGGTCAAACGACAACTCCAATTGCTACGAAAATTGAAATCCGATAATAACTAACTATTACGGAATTCAATGAAGCTCTCTCGCACGCCTCCGGTCCATTCTCGTGGGCCCACGCGCGTCCAAGGCCACCACGACCCACGGTAAAACCCAGCAGCCGCCACCATTCCCACAACCCTAATCAAATTTTTTCGTCGATCAGACCGCCAACTCACACCGAAACCCACATGGATGCGACCCCCTCGGCTCTCTCTTCAAAACCCAGAAAGGATTTTCCGATTGGACAAGTTTGATTTCGACGTGATGAACGGTCGAAAATTGTTCTTCGATTTCTGGACAAACAATACGTCGAATCGAAAAATGAGTTACAAATCTGAGTTACGCTCTTCGAGAGCTTCGAATTGATATAAAATTTGGCATATATTGTGGAGTTTGAAATTTCAGCTTTGGATTTGATTTGGGATTGCAATCGAAATTAGGGTTTATCCGCCGTTGAAGTGAGGAGGTGAATAGAACATATAGAAATGAGGAATATAGGTTGCTAGGGTATATAGCATGATATATATAGGCAGGGTTGACATTTGAATGGATGGATAAGACAGATTTACGCGCTAACGCCAAAGTGGCCCAAAAAGTCCGTTTCGACTTCGGAATGAAATTGGATCAACCCATATAGCAAAATAGATGTTTTTAAATAATTTAAACGCGATGGAACAAGTTTCAAGTCCAAACTCCATCGTATGAAGAAGTTATGCTAAAATCAATATTTTTCAAATTGATTTCAATTGATTTCAATTTCATAAATTTCAAGGCGTTTCGAGTCCGTACGATCAAACGACAAGTCCGATCGCTACGAAACTTGAAATCCTACAATAATTCAACGTTACGGATCCGATGAAAGTGGTTTCGTCGAAATCCAAACCAGTGGCCAAAATGTCCATTTTCTAATTAATTAAATAAATAGAAAGTAAATTAATTAAATCAAATTTCCAATTTAATTTCTAAAATTGACAATTCTTATCATTTAAAATTGCTTAATCATTTACAATGATTTTAAACAAATTTAGATGTCAACTTAGAGGTGAATAATTTATAAATTTCAATATTAACCTCAATTTCATTAAATTATAAATTTAATTTCCAATTATTCTATTAAATTCACCTTTCGTGCTATTATTTAATTCATCGTTATCAAAAGGATGCAATTTACATTGGTTCACGATTGTTTATGTTTATATTCTTAGATTTTATCTAAATTTCCATTTATACAATCTTCTAAGCATTTACTTTTCATTTAATTGCAATTAATCCTATTATCGTATATTAAATTCCAATATATCGATAAAACTTTATTTCCATCCCTTTATTCAACCAATAGTCATTATTTCAAATTATTAGTTACAATCAGTTAAGATCTTACTATTGGTTCCATAAATTTATTTGCACTAAATTAGTTACTACATTAATTCTCATTAATATAACATTAAGGTTCATTTAAATCTAATTGATTTTCAATTTTACTATTAAACCAAATAAACTGGTAAATTATACAAGTATTACCATGCCTTTAATTACACTCACGTGTTACCTATTATCAAGCCCCCGTTACAGTTCTTAAATACTTCTGCTATTATTTGATTACATTAACTATATTATTATTATTTCATTAGCAATTTAGTATTTACCTTAGTTTCTTACAAGTCAAATCTCATAACCAATTATAACAAAATTCAATATCTTACCCGACCTTTCATTTCAATTTATCTATTTATTAAGTTTTACATTAATGAACCTTTATTTTCCAAATATACTCTAGTTTAACAACTTTTAAACACTGTATTACTTCTCACATTAATGTAACTTTTATTTATTCGATTAACATTTACTTCGAATTCTAAGTCCATCAACTAATTAAACAGGTAACTTATAATATATGCTTAGAAGCCAAATGTTACACCAATTGTCATATTCTGAATGGATTGAGCATTAATTTCAAAAATTTTCTAAATTTTACATTAAGATAATATTTAATTACCTTTAAGAAATTAAATTACCAATTTATTTAATGCAATCAATTATGACCTTTACAACTTTAATACATGCATAAATTGTTAATTACCATTTAAATAAATCCATTCATTTGACTTCCTTATTATGAATCAATTATAAACTTACCATCTTAAATGTGAAGTCAACATGGGTACTTATCTATTACACTAATGTACGTTCATTTACGTCTTACAGTTGTATAAATGTTACATTAAATCTATTCAAATTTCCAACTCCTTTGTTATTAACTATCATATTTTCGTTTATTATATCTTTGCCAATTATATACATTAATTATGGTTAAATATTCTCAATAAATTTATTTACTTGATTCCATACTTTTTATTACACAAATTACTACCATGTAATAAGTTTACGTTTCTATTTTAATTTACGTTCAATTATAACTTAAACAATCGTTTCAATCAATTTGGATTGCATTGAATTGGTTATTCATCAACTGCCATTTACATTACTATCTTACTTTACATACAATTACTATTAATCAATATTATTGCATTGGTTAATTAAATGCTTACTTTAATTTACTTATTTTAAATTTTGTACTCAAGTACAACAATTAACACTATTTTTTCATTGGGATTTCACTCAAATTGTCAATAATTAACTTTTAAATTACCATTGCTACACTTCTTCTTAGCAATCATTTCATTGTAAATTATAGAATTTTATTTCTTTCTAAATTTAATTACAAAGATCCAATTAAATTAACCAATTTATTTATTGAAAATTTACGGGTCGTTAGACGAACATTGATGAGGATGTTTGGTTAGGTACCTTAGTTTTCTATCATAGTTGAGCACTAGGCAAGGAAAGCAAAGGTTTTTGAGTAATGAGCCCGATTAAAGTCCGCACTAGAGGATCGGGGGATCGATACTAGTTCGGAAATGAAGTTGTGTATTCGAATGGGAGATCGAATAAGATATTTCATACGGATGATCTATGTATATTATATGGAATTAAGTTTAATGATAATAGGTAAACTTTTGTTTGGGTAATTTCGAGGGCGAAATTCTTTTAAGTAGGGGAGAATGTAACGACCTAGAATTCTACCACTTTAAAACGTAATATTTAAAGTGATTTTAAATGTAAAATAAGTAAGGTTATATGATTCAAACAATATTAGATAGGATTTGGAAAAGGAAGTATACACAAAATAGAAACATCTGCTTATATCAACAAAAGTGACAGAATGCTGATTTTAGAAAAGTAAGTTTCAATGGTTATATAAATTATTTTAATTAATTTATGAATGTTTATATTTTTAAATAGCATTATATAAATTTATTTTTAAATTTAGTTTACATTAATAAATAGTTTAACTAAAATGTCCAAATGTGACTGTAAATTTTTTTGTCGAAAATCAACGTTTTGTCGATTAAAAGTTGTCGCAACGTCACCGCACCTTTATTTTCGTATATAGGAACTTATATTCATATAGTGCAAGTATTAATTAATTCACTAAACATGTTTACTTTTACCAAATAAAATTAGAAAACTTCTAGAATTCATTAAGAAAAGTAAGTAAGAATTAACAAAAGTAAGAAAGAAAGGTCAAAAGTAAACATCAAATCAATATCACATCAAAAGCCAACATAATTATTATTTTACTTAGCTTAGTTCTTAAGGGATTAAGACATAAAATAAAGATGTGAAAGGTTATGTTAAGTATTGAAAAAGTGGAGATTGCTTTAGGTTGAAGTAAGGTTAGTTTGGTAATTTGGTAAGAGGTTATTTTGGTAAATTACCACTTTCTTTCTTTTTCTATAAATTTCCACCTTGTTTTTCACTTTTATTCACATTTCTTCTTCTTTTTTTCTCAAGATTCTTCATATTCTTCCTCTTCTCTTAATGGCTTCCAAGCCATATAAAAAATTAGAAAGAAATAATGTCAAAATATTTATAAAATATTCAAAAGAAATCAATGTTCATTCTCTTTAAATCATACTCATTTTTTCTCCACAATTTACCTCTTCTTCTCTCGGCCATAACTTCTTTAAAACCGAAACAAAATAAAAAATTATTTTTTCCAAATCATGTATTTTTCCAGTGGCTAAAATTTTCATGTTGACCACTTTATCTTATTCTAAAGCAAACAATGTAAAAAATACACTTCTTTCTAGTGCATTTTTTGGCCCAGTTTTTAAGCCAGAGAATTGGTCATTTTGTTTTGATCATAACTTGATCATAACAGAACCAAATTAAGAAATAATTTTTTGCAAACCATATTAAATTCTAGTGGTTACAACTTCCTTGTTGATCATTTTTTCCAGCTTTGAGTTTTTCTATACCTGAATCTCAATTCTTTGAAGTGCATTTTTGGGCTTCATTTTTGCCAATTCGACAATACCTCTTCTTAATTCTGTCATATCTCCCTCAAAACAACTTGGATTGTAACATCCCGCCTTTTAGCACACTTTAAACCGACACACGTGCCAATTAAAAGCATACGCAAGGGCGGATTGTTATGGGGTAAATAAGAAAAACAGAGAAGAAATAAAACAAAATAGAATCTCACAGCGGAAGGATAAAATATAATAATAAATATACAGTTCAAAACAGTTTACAAACACTTGATTTGCTTTATACAATAAATATCAGAGTTACACATACCAATACAATCAATGCAGCGGAACAGTATGAGTGTGGTGCAATACTATAGATAATAATAATACGACTCCTTCGTCTTCGTCCTTCAAAGCTAAAGTCTTCGATCCTGAAACGCTCGGACTGACCCGAGCGAATTTGAAAGGACAAAAACACTCGAGTCAGACTAAAAGATCTTATGTGAGTTAAATTAACAGCAATAAATATGAATACAGTAACTCAAGAGATGTTCGGGATTTACATCTCCTAAGGATCCGTTAAACTATTTACTATGTAGTATATTGCGCTATTATAATAGTGTCTATTCATAAAATAAACTTACTTTTAAATAGCGTTAAGGCTTTACATTTTCCACCTTAACACGTAAAATGCCAATAGTCTATACAGTACCGTAATACCTCCTGATCGGGAGGCTACCAGAGGATACTCCATAGGTACGACACAAATAGAAACTCGTAGTAAAGGCTCGGTATGGTAGGTGACATGGCACAACTAGGCAATGCCAGGGTAGATATACCAATTGCTATCCAGACTGGTGGAAACGCGTAGCCGCAGTTACCGCCCACCTCGGACTAACTCCCCAAAATCAAAATATAGAAGTGGCCACTGAATCAATCCAAGTCAAAGTATAATATCGAAGAGGAGGGTCCGATCAGAGGAATGACATCATTGGCCTGAGAATCGCTCCTGTTTTAGCCACCTTATGCCAACTCACGGGAGTCGGGTCCACGTATTTACCTTACAGGAAACGTCGCCACCACCTACTTCATTCTGGAATCTCCACCGCGTACACGGTTAGTCAAAGTGGTTTTCGGTATCGACAGAGAGTATGTCCATATCCGATCCCGGTCTCTTTGCCAACCCATCGTTATTATAACACCGTGGTCATTTAAAAATAGCTCATACTTTAAAACCAGAATAAACATTTCCATTTTAAAATTATGAATACGATATCATTTTAAAATCCAAAACAATATGATATTCTTTATCCCAAATATAAACCCTTTCAAAAATCCAAATGCTTTAAAATTTATAACGTCTGAAAGCCAAATATCCTTTCAAAGCATAATATTTCGAAATTCATAATTTAAAACCATAACTTTTAAAACTTGAATGGTTTGGATATTCAACGGTACATGAAATAAAAGGTTTAACTTAAATGTTACTTTGTAAAGAAAATAGTTCTCATGGCTTTACAAATACATTTCTTTATTAAAGTCTAACCCAAAATTTGTATTATCTCTCTCAAGTTCCAAAACCACTTCAATTTATATATATATGTATATCCATTTGGAGTATTAATATTTCAAACTAAAGTTGGATTTTATTCTTTCAACAAATCGAATGTTCTATTAATTAGTCTTGAATATTCACATAAAATCCATAAATAAATAAAAACTCCAATTTCTAGTAATAAAATATATTTTTTTTTCAATTCAAATTATACTAGAATATTCATTTCAATTTATTTTGGGAAAAATCCAATTATAAATATCATATCTTAAAATTTCCAAACTTAACATTTAAACATATGATATAAATTATTAAACTCCATTTTCTTAATTTTCTTCCATTTTTAATAAAGAGATTTATACACCTTTTAATTTCAAAATTTTCAACTTCATATGTATATATATGGAAGAATAATATTTATACAATATAAAATTTAAGATTATTATAAACCGTATTCCATCCAAACCATAGAAATCACATTAAAATAGTTATATATAGACCGCGGTGCCTGTATATAATTTTCTATCCTATGGTCAAGTGATACGGATATTTATCATTTCAATCCGCAATTTAAAAGATATAAAATTTTGCGGTTGTATATCATTTCAAACCACAATCCCGAATGAAATGAAATATGCATGATAATTTGCAATTTAATGATATACAATAAACATCCATTCATCAACATCATCCATCATCCAAATCGCAATCATCAATCAATATCAATCAATAACAATATTATTTTTGGTACTACATAACAGGTAATACTAGCAATTTTATTCAAATTAAATTTAGCAGCTATTAATCTACAGTCTATATTCAGAAATAAATTATATAACTGTTAACTAGCAGTTCATATACAAACAAATAAATTTTAACTGTAAATTTATACGCAATAAATTAATTAAATTAACAGTTAAATTAAATAAATGCAATTCAACAGATATGAATAAAATAAACATGCCAAATACTCATCAATAAATTTCTATTCATTTCTAAAATTAATTTAAACAAACATAAAAGCTTCTAGTAGTTGTGAGTGGGTTTAAACACTCACCTTTTGAATTTAAATCGAATTTAAATTCGATTTAAACCTAAAAATTCGCCCTTCTCGGAATTCGTCCAAACCAGCGTCATCAAGTCCGGAATTAAATTACGATCCTAACAAAAGAAATTTCGTGTGAATCCGACTTCGTATGAGAAAGTTATGGCGAAAAATGACGATTGAATTCAAAATTGAAAATAAATAAAACGACACACATTCATCACTTACAAATATATGTGCCACGTCACTCCTTCTATTCCCAGAAACGCACGCGGCCCCCTTCCAGAAACCCTAATCGAAGATCTACGACGATCTAACCGTTGAATCGACACAAAAACCATATAGATGCGATCCCCATCGTCCACTCTACAAAACCCAGAAAAGGTTTGACGATCCGACGAAGTTTGCGACGACGATGATGAATGGTCACGGACTGTTTGAATTAATTCTGGTCAAACGAATGTTCAAAACAGAAAACGAATTGCACCAGTAGATTACGTGCCTCGAGAACATTAACATATATTTTTGTGGAATTTTTCTGAACTGTTTGAATTTTCATTGAAATTTGGATTGAAGTAGATCTAGGTTTTGCAAACATTTGAGGAGGAGAAAGAGATGAAGAAAAATGAACGTACAGCCAAAATGACAATAGAAAGGAGGCTAGGGTTTATGATCGCATATATATAGACAAAGCTGAAAAATAATAGATGGATCGGATTGGATCTAAACATAAGTTTAAATTTAGGCATAAACATATATGTAATAAAGTAGCATTAAATTTTTGAAACGTGAATTGATTTAATTGGAAATAAATTACCCAAATGTTCTTATTCCATCAAATTTTATTTACTGAAGGTTGCACTTAATCTACTTTATACATCTTGCCCCTTTTGTCTTTAAATCAATAAATCTTATATAGTATATAGATTTATCATAAATTTTATCTATTCTTCCTTTTTAGGAAATGTTCTATATATTAGATTTCATTTATATGCAATAAATCATACTATCGTAGTTATATCCAATTAAATAAATAAATGTTGATTCCTACTCTTTTTATCCAACAATTGTTTACGTTTTATTCCATAAATACTTCTACACACATCCTGGATTTTGTGTAAATGGTTGTAACGTTAAATCTTGTCTACTTCCCATTTTATATTTAAGGTTTCTAAAACCGATTAATATTATTCCCTAGTCCAAACACCCTTTTGCCCAATTTATATTAACATATCCTTAAATTATTGCAATTGATTATCTAACATACAACTGAATCTATTTCTAAATTTTCATAATTCATTAACACCTTACAAAAGTTTACAAATACAGGGCTTGTATCGGATAAAACTTATTTTCATTGATGAATTCAATACTTGCCTTTATTTTATTTATTTCCAACTTAATATCCAATCGCAACAATTTCCACTGTTACACTTATTAATTTCAATACATAATTCAATTTTAATAAATTCAACATTATAAGTTTGATTAAATTTATTAAATTCACTTTCTTTCTATTATTCAAGGTGATTGATGTCAATTTAATGAAACTAACATTGGCTCAATATCTATACATTAAAATCTCAATTCTAAACTTAGATCTCAACTTATGAAATAGTTAAATAATAAATTCCATCTAAATCTACATCTTCCTACTATCTAAATATTTAGAAAAATTACTTACCACTTTTTATTGTAAATTTCTAAACTAGAAGATTTGTGTCATTTCTAGCCCTCTGGATATTTTATATTAACTAAAAGCAAATTTACATATAATTTCCATCGTCAATTATTTTAGTGAATAAATCTTCAAAGGTTACTGCAATTAATCCCCTAAATTGCAATAAATTCTAATAAATTTGACTCTATTTGATTACAACTCACAAATAAATCAATTATTCCCCAACTACAAAGTTACCGTTTCTTATATATATATCACTACAGTAATACTTCCAAATGTTCATCTTTTGTTTGCATAAATTACTGTATTCAATTGAATTGTAATATTGTTAACTTACACATAAATAAAACTTAACAACTAATAGAATAAATAACTTACAAAATTTGTTGTCATAAATATATTTTATAAGTCTATACTTAATTATTATCTTACAATACGTTTTTACGTTACTATAAAATTTATACACTCTTCCGTTACCATATTAATAATTACTAAAGTAACGTTCATTCTTAATAACAACGTTATACTATTCAACATATAAAAGAACTCCATTCCCCAAATACATTCATTTATATTTATTCCCTTAAAGTTCTCCTTTATTGACTAGACACATTAATTTAGATTTATTTACATCTAATGCCCTTCTTAGCTATATACTCAATACATGTTAAATCTACATAATTTTTACCCTTTTATTCAAATTCACTTATACCATCAATAACAAAATGTTGCCCTAAATTTAGATTCAATTATATACATTAGACAAATGGGTAAACTTTTGTAATTATCCCATATATGAAAATATTTGTATGCATACATTTCCACTTACTTACTATGCATTCATTTATTAAATTACTAATTGCCTTAGTCAACTTATCCCCTATTTACTACCAATTTCAAATTTAATTATGGCTTATCAATACATAAAATTTACATAGGTGAAACAAATTTTATTACTATCTTAAGTCCATTTATTATTGACAGCATTCATTAAATCTCCTTATCAACACTTATTGCATTGATTTATTCAGCGGTCACCTTTTATTTAGTTACTATCCATTTTACAATCCAATGTAAGTCTTCAACTATTTATTTTATATTAAATGAATTCCATTCTACTTAATCTTTTTATTGATATTCACTAATTCAACCCTTATATCAGTTTCTTGTATTTAACTTTAAATCAAATTGTGACAATCTACATTATCCAAATCTATTGTCATAAAATTTTATTGTTACACTAAATTACAACTACTATACCAAATTTCTACATTTATTCTAAATTAGATTAGAAATTATACTAATTCAATTCATTTAATATTATTAATTTAACGGGTCGTTACAATCTCCCCCACTCAAAACTTTTCATCCCCGAAAAGGAAAAAGAAGGGAGAAGGAAGAATAAAACAGTACATCTTATTCCAAATATTAACTTATAAACAATAATTTACTGGATTAATTTCCTTTAAATAAATATACCAGTTTATAATCATTACAACCTTTTATACTTAAATCATTAAAGTTTGGAAAATATTCAACAAAATTCTAAGTCCAAAATGTACGAAATTTTTTGGCAGAGTCTCCTTTGTACGGTGAGGCTCGGGAGAAAATATAATATCAAAATATACAAATATATTACATATATTATCAAAATATTATATCCCAACACGGGAAAAATAGCGCTTTAAACGTAATCCGAAAACGTACCTATTTGTCGGGCAATATACGCTTATTATTTTGGAACCAAAAGCAGTAGCAGTTGCTTCCATCACCTGTATTCACTTATATAATCTAAAAGGTTAAATGTTTATTTTAAAGTGAACTATTCAAGTGGATTCAATCATTAATCAACCAAACAATTCAACAACCCTCAACCTTACAAACAACATACACACACAAACAAAGCAACCATTTAATCCATCAACAAATAGTTGTTTGGGTTCAAACTTGAAATTTGTATGAAATGAAATTAACTATCAAGTGCATCCTTTACTCAACAGTCTTAGATGGAACAAAGATAGATACTTATTCATTTAACCACTTCAAATTTCTTACCCAACAACATAAATCAACCAACACAATTTAAACCAACAACCAAATTACTTATTATACATTTATTTCATGCTTCCGTGGTTTTGATTTTCTTCCTTTCATTCATGGAGGGGTTTCTATATTTCTTACTATTTCATTTTTCATTTATTTCAAAATTCATTATATTGGTATTCCAATTTATTGACTAACGGTTATATTATCTATTTATACTACATATCTTTACTTATATAGTAAAATTTCCAATTTAACTTAAGTTTGTACAATTAATTCTCATTACTAACAGCAAATTTATTGAATACCTTAATTACCTCAAACTCCACTTGTAAGATTTCCCTTTACATTTTCTTACTAACATTGCAACTTTTATTATATGGTAAGTTTATATATGTCCTAAGAGTGTAAGTGAAAATTTCCAAGTTTCTTTTCAATTCCTTTTTTCTTAATTAATGGTTCAATAAATATATATTCGTTATATATATTACAATTTCAACTTACCCTTAATTTTATTCCTTTATTTAATGTTTATGTTTCTATTATATTTAATTACAGTAACTTTCTTGGTTACACCTAAATTATTAACCTTATAACCTTCATTCTTATAAATAAAGGAATTTTATTAATTTATTACTTAGGGTTTACAGTCATTTATATATTACTTACTTTCTATTATATTAGAATAGGGGGAATTAAAGCATACTTAAGTTAATAACCCTACAATCAAACTTTATAAATTAAGGAATTTCATTTTTACTTTCTTAAGGTTAAAATCACCTATCAATAATACAACCTTTAATTTTAGTAAAATTCCAATCATCACTTAAGTTAATACCATTAAATTCTTATTTATAACAGTAATTTATTGAATACTTCATTTTTCCAAAATTCTACTTGCATAATATTCTATTCCACTCTTAATCTACATTTCAACTTTTTATACTTGGTAAGTTATTTATGTTAAAGAAAAAGCAAAAGAACTTATACAAGTTTAACCTCAACCCTTTTAATCCATTGATTACTTAACCTTTATTTTACTAACCTAAAATATTTATAATTTTAAATAATACTTCTTTTTTTTTTACAAACTAATTAATGGAAATTCAAGAATTAAAACCGGGTCAAATTCCAAAATTACTTTAAAATAATAGATAATTAATTTCTTACAACTTTTATATCTCTAATTACCTTTAAACAATTAAAATTTTAAATAATTTCAAAACAAATCTGCAGTAGAATTTACTACAGTGGTCTTTCCCTTCGAAACACGAAAATGAAAGTCGATGATGCGGCCGTCATCACCGAAATTATTTTCCAGCGACAGAGAGGAAAGTACAAACTTATTTTCTTCAAAATCCTCTTTAAACCAATTCTTTTGAATTATACTAAATATTTATATAAGAAAATATTTATAAACCAAATCATTATATTTCACAAATCCTTTGAAAGAAGATTTTCAAAAATCCCGGACTTAAGTTCTAAAATCTCCAATTTGATTTATTATAATTTCAACTTAGTTTCAATTTATTACAAATATTTTTATATTACCTAACACCCAATCTATAGCAACCAGATATATATATATATATATATCTTTATAAAAATATTTTTATATATAGAAAATATAATAGGCAAATTTTATTTCATTCACCCATGTTAAAAACAAATATTATGTCGGTCTGTCCTATTAAGTGTTTAGAAATCCCTATTGATGACATAGCGTCCCATGCATCAACCAGAATTTATAAATACAAAGCGGAACAGATTAACACAATATCAAAATCCTTTATTAATACTAACAAATACGCTCTCTCATATATATATATACACTCAGCGACTCCCATAGGGTATTACTACCCTATTTACAAAGAGTCAAACCCCACAGAGCCAAAGTTTATCGCTAAACCAAAGCTCTGATACCAGATGTAACATCCCGCCTTTTAGCACACTTTAAACCGACACACGTGCCAATTAAAAGCATACGCAAGGGCGGATTGTTATGGGGTAAATAAGAAAAACAGAGAAGAAATAAAACAAAATAGAATCTCACAGCGGAAGGATAAAATATAATAATAAATATACAGTTCAAAACAGTTTACAAACATTTGATTTGCTTTATACAATAAATATCAGAGTTACACATACCAATACAATCAATGCAGCGGAACAGTATGAGTGTGGTGCAATACTATAGATAATAATAATACGACTACTTCGTCTTCGTCCTTCAAAGCTAAAGTCTTCGATCCTGAAACGCTCGGACTGACCCGAGCGAATTTGAAAGGACAAAAACACTCGAGTCAGACTAAAAGATCTTATGTGAGTTAAATTAACAGAAATAAATATGAATACAGTAACTCAAGAGATGTTCGGGATTTACATCTCCTAAGGATCCGTTAAACTATTTACTATGTAGTATATTGCGCTATTATAATAGTGTCTATTCATAAAATAAACTTACTTTTAAATAGCGTTAAGGCTTTACATTTTCCACCTTAACACGTAAAATGCCAATAGTCTATACAGTACCGTAATACCTTCTGATCGGAAGGCTACCAGAGGATACTCCATAGGTACGACACAAATAGAAACTCGTAGTAAAGGCTCGATATGGTAGGTGACACGGCACAACTAGGCAATGCCAGGGTAGATATACCAATTGCTATCCAGGCTGGTGGAAACGCGTAGCCGCAGTTACCGCCCACCTCGGACTAACTCCCCAAAATCAAAATATAGAAGTGGCCACTGAATCAATCCAAGTCAAAGTATAATATCGAAGAGGAGGGTCCGATCAGAGGAATGACATCATTGGCCTGAGAATCGCTCCTGTTTTAGCCACCTTATGCCAACTCACGGGAGTCGGGTCCACGTATTTACCTTACAGGAAACGTCGCCACCACCTACTTCATTCTGGAATCTCCACCGCGTACACGGTTAGTCAAAGTGGTTTTCGGTATCGACAGAGAGTATGTCCATATCCGATCCCGGTCTCTTTGCCAACCCATCGTTATCATAACCCCGCGGTCATTTAAAAATAGCTCATACTTTAAAACCAGAATAAACATTTCCATTTTAAAATTATGAATACGATATCATTTTAAAACCCAAAACAATATGATATCCTTTATCCCAAATATAAACCCTTTCAAAAATCCAAATGCTTTAAAATTTATAACGTCTGAAAGCCAAATATCCTTTCAAAGCATAATATTTCGAAATTCATAATTTAAAACCATAACTTTTAAAACTTGAATGGTTTGGATATTCAACGGTACATGAAATAAAAGGTTTAACTTAAATGTTACTTTGTAAAGAAAATAGTTCTCATGGCTTTACAAATACATTTCTTTATTAAAGTCTAAACCAAAATTTGTATTATCTCTCTCAAGTTCCAAAACCACTTCAATTTATATATATATGTATATCCATTTGGAGTATTAATATTTCAAACTAAAGTTGGATTTTATTCTTTCAACAAATCGAATGTTCTATTAATTAGTCTTGAATATTCACATAAAATCCATAAATAAATAAAAACTCCTATTTCTAGTAATAAAATATATATATTTTTTTCAATTCAAATTATACTAGAATATTCATTTCAATTTATTTTGGGAAAAATCCAATTATAAATATCATATCTTAAAATTTCCAAACTTAACATTTAAACATATGATATAAATTATTAAATTCCATTTTCTTAATTTTCTTCCATTTTTAATAAAGAGATTTATACACCTTTTAATTTCAAAATTTTCAACTTCATATGTATATATATGGAAGAATAATATTTATACAATATAAAATTTAAGATTATTATAAACCGTATTCCATCCAAACCATAGAAATCACATTAAAATAGTTATATATAGACCGCGGTGCCTGTATATAATTTTCTATCCTATGGTCAAGTGATATGGATATTTATCATTTCAATCCTCAATTTAAAAGATATAAAATTTTGCGGTTGTATATCATTTCAAACCACAATCCCGAATGAAATGAAATATGCATGATAATTTGCAATTTAATGATATACAATAAACATCCATTCATCAACATCATCCATCATCCAAATCGCAATCATTAATCAATATCAATCAATAACAATATTATTTTTGGTACTACATAACAGGTAATACTAGCAATTTTATTCAAATTAAATTTAACAGCTATTAATCTACAGTCTATATTCAGAAATAAATTATATAACTATTAACTAGCAGTTCATATACAAACAAATAAATTTTAACTGTAAATTTATACGCAATAAATTAGTTAAATTAACAGTTAAATTAAATAAATGCAATTCAACAGATATGAATAAAATAAACATGCCAAATACTCATCAATAAATTTCTATTCATTTCTAAAATTAATTTAAACAAACATAAAAGCTTTTGGTAGTTGTGAGTGGGTTTAAACACTCACCTTTTGAATTTAAATCGAATTTAAATTCGATTTAAACCTAAAAATTCGCCCTTCTCGGAATTCGTCCAAACCAGCGTCATCAAGTCCGGAATTAAATTACGATCCTAACAAAAGAAATTTCGTGTGAATCCGACTTCGTATGAGAAAGTTATGGTGAAAAATGATGATTGAATTCAAAATTGAAAATAAATAAAACGACACACATTCATCACTTACAAATATATGAGCCACGTCACTCCTTCTATTCCCAGAAACGCATGCGGCCCCCTTCCAGAAACCCTAATCGAAGATCTACGATGATCTAACCGTTGAATCGACACAAAAACCATATAGATGCGATCCCCATCGTCCACTCTACAAAACCCAGAAAAGGTTTGACGATCCGACGAAGTTTGCGACGACGATGATGAATGGTCACGGACTGTTTGAATTAATTCTGGTCAAACGAATGTTCAAAACAGAAAACGAATTGCACCAGTAGATTACGTGCCTCGAGAACATTAACATATATTTTTGTGGAATTTTTCTGAAGTGTTTGAATTTTCATTGAAATTTGGATTGAAGTAGATCTAGGTTTTGCAACCATTTGAGTAGGAGAAAGAGATGAAGAAAAATGAACGTACAGCCAAAATGACAATAGAAAGGAGGCTAGGGTTTATGATCGCATATATATAGACAAAGCTGAAAAATAATAGATGGATCGGATTGGATCTAAACATAAGTTTAAATTTAGGCATAAACATATATGTAATAAAGTAGCATTAAATTTTTGAAACGTGAATTGATTTAATTGGAAATAAATTACCCAAATGTTCTTATTCCATCAAATTTTATTTACTGAAGGTTGCACTTAATCTACTTTATACATCTTGCCCCTTTTGTCTTTAAATTAATAAATCTTATATAGTATATAGATTTATCATAAATTTTATCTATTCTTCCTTTTTAGGAAATGTTCTATATATTAGATTTCATTTATATGCAATAAATCATACTATCGTAGTTATATCCAATTAAATAAATAAATGTTGATTCCTACTCTTTTTATCCAACAATTGTTTACGTTTTATTCCATAAATACTTCTACACACATCCTGGATTTTGTGTAAATGGTTGTAACGTTAAATCTTGTCTACTTCCCATTTTATATTTAAGGTTTCTAAAACCGATTAATATTATTCCCTAGTCCAAACACCCTTTTGCCCAATTTATATTAACATATCCTTAAATTATTGCAATTGATTATCTAACATACAACTGAATCTATTTCTAAATTTTCATAATTCATTAACACCTTACAAAAGTTTACAAATACATGGCTTGTATCGGATAAAACTTATTTTCATTGATGAATTCAATACTTGCCTTTATTTTATTTATTTCCAACTTAATATCCAATCGCAACAATTTCCACTGTTACACTTATTAATTTCAATACATAATTCAATTTTAATAAATTCAACATTATAAGTTTGATTAAATTTATTAAATTCACTTTCTTTCTATTATTCAAGGTTATTGATGTCAATTTAATGAAACTAACATTGGCTCAATATCTATACATTAAAATCTCAATTCTAAACTTAGATCTCAACTTATGAAATAGTTAAATAATAAATTCCATCTAAATCTACATCTTCCTACTATCTAAATATTTAGAAAAATTACTTACCACTTTTTATTGTAAATTTCTAAACTAGAAGATTTGTGTCATTTCTAGCCCTCTGGATATTTTATATTAACTAAAAGCAAATTTACATATAATTTCCATCGTCAATTATTTTAGTGAATAAATCTTCAAAGGTTACTGCAATTAATCCCCTAAATTGCAATAAATTCTAATAAATTTGACTCTATTTGATTACAACTCACAAATAAATCAATTATTCCCCAACTACAAAGTTACCGTTTCTTATATATATATCACTACAGCAATACTTCCAAATGTTCATCTTTTGTTTGCATAAATTACTGTATTCAATTGAATTGTAATATTGTTAACTTACACATAAATAAAACTTAACAACTAATAGAATAAATAACTTACAAAATTTGTTGTCGTAAATATATTTTATAAGTCTACACTTAATTATTATCTTACAATACGTTTTTACGTTACTATAAAATTTATACACTCTTCCGTTACCATATTAATAATTACTAAAGTAACGTTCATTCTTAATAACAACGTTATACTATTCAACATATAAAAGGACTCCATTCCCCAAATACATTCATTTATATTTATTCCCTTAAAGTTCTCCTTTATTGACTAGACACATTAATTTAGATTCATTTACATCTAATGCTCTTCTTAGCTATATACTCAATACATGTTAAATCTACATAATTTTTACCCTTTTATTCAAATTCACTTATACCATCAATAACAAAATGTTGCCCTAAATTTAGATTCAATTATATACATTAGACAAATGGGTAAACTTTTGTAATTATCCCATATATGAAAATATTTTTATGCATACATTTCCACTTACTTACTATGCATTCATTTATTAAATTACTAATTGCCTTAGTCAACTTATCCCCTATTTACTACCAATTTCAAATTTAATTATGGCTTATCAATACATAAAATTTACATAGGCAAAACAAATTTTATTGCTATCTTAAGTCCATTTATTATTGACAACATTCATTAAATCTCCTTATCAACACTTATTGCATTGATTTATTCAGCGGTCACCTTTTATTTAGTTACTATCCATTTTACAATCCAATGTAAGTCTTCCACTTTTTATTTTATATTAAATGAATTCCATTCTACTTAATCTTTTTATTGATATTCACTAATTCAACCCTTATATCAGTTTCTTATATTTAACTTTAAATCAAATTGTGACAATCTACATTATCCAAATCTATTGTCATAAAATTTTATTGTTACACTAAATTACAACTACTATACCAAATTTCTACATTTATTCTAAATTACATTAGAAATTATATTAATTCAATTCATTTAATATTATTAATTTAACGGGTCGTTACATGGATTCAAATAGTTCATCTTTTTAAATTTAAGAGAAAAGAATTTTCAACAACTTTATAGTTAGTGAGTTTTTTCAATTTTGAGAGTCAGAGAGTCAAAAACAAGAGAGAAGATGACCTATTTTTCGAGTCTAAATCTTGGGAATTCGAGTTCAATGCTCTACCGCTTCTTCTCTATATTTTCGGTCAACCTCCATCTCAAGCCTCGACCAAGCTATTGGAAGGAAGAGGATGTTTTTTTTCTAGTGTTTTAATGGAGTAGGAATTAATTAGTGAAGTGTTGGTTGATTAGAATGTTGGTAGGAAGTTAATCGCTTTTGTTTATGATGAGAAACTCTATTTAGCATCACTATTTATATATATACATGTTTGATGTTGTGTTATGATTTCTATGGATGATTATATATGCTTTGATCATCAAGTATTGATTGTTTGATATGTATGTTAAACTTTTTTACCCAGTCACGTTAACACACGTCGGTAAGCACATTGGAAAGCACTTTCCTTTTGAAAATGAAATAGTGTATATGGAATGCTTGAATCTTTTGGAAATAGTTTTAAAATGAGCTAGAAATGTTTTATAAACATTTAAATATGTATAAATAAATAAAGAAAGAAAATCAAGATTTTATCTTGTATGTTTTAAATATGTCAAAACAATTTTCCAGAAAAATCGCGCTTTTGCAGTAAAGTGACCAAAGTTTAAAATTGATATTTTAAATGTCTTAAAAATATGAAATAAATCCTAAAAATCTTTTAAAATGTATTAAAAGAGATTTAAGTTGAAAATATGGATTTCTAAATGATATAAAAGTCGTTTTGAAGAATATATCTTTTAAAACGCTATTCGCAACACTTTTCGCAGCAGTTTGAAATAACTTTTGAAATGCAGTTTTAAACTTAACAATTCTTTCATATATATTTTGTGAATGATTTTAAAAGAATAATTAAGTCATTTAAAGATGATTTGTAAGTTTTAATGAGAATTTTAAAAAATGGGAAAGAGGAATTGTTTATACCACTTAAATAATAAGTGAAGAAGATTGAATATAATAACAAACTGAGTAATGCGGAAACAACTAGTATATTTGTCCTGCCTGTGAGTTCTGGGAAGGCAAAACAAGGTGTTTAACTATGGTTAGGAATGGAGCAACCAGTGCCCTGAACTTAGCTGGCCTATATTTTCTCTTCTTAGGCGAGGGGTGGACATATCGAAAGGAAAGCCCGGATGCTCTAAAAGATCATAATTAATTTTTTTCTAAGATAAAAAAAGAAATAATTTTTTTGAATTTATGATCTAGATATAAGTTTATAAAATTGATATTTTATAAATAAAAGTAATGGAATTATAAAAGTATTTTATAAATATTAAATGGATTTGTAATCAAATTTATATAGGGGTTTGAAATTGAAATTTAGAAAAGAATTTATAATGGATTTTATAAATAATAAGATTTGAAAGGAACGAATTTGTAAATAAGAGTTTTATAAGTAATCGAATTTTGACTAATAAGTGAGATATAAATGGAATTTTTTATTAAAGAAGTTTTGTATGTGGAAGTTTATAAAATAAAAATGGAATTTATAAACACTGTTTTGTAAATCTGAACTCAATTTAAATTAATTAGTTAAATGTGGAAGTTTATTAAAAGAATTATATTTGCGATTTTGGACAATGAATAATCCTTTAAATCAAATGGATGTTTTGGAAAGTGATATTACAAAAAGGTAATATTTTCCCTAAGTTAAAAGTTAAGAAAGGAAATCTTTGACTAAGATTTAATGAATGATTTGGAAAGTCTTTCCTAAGTAAAAGAGAAAATGATTTGAAATTATTCCAGGATTTAAGAAAGATTTAAATAAACCAAATAATTTGATAAATGAGGCTTAATGATTCCTTATACTCTTGAAAAGAAAATGGAATAAATTGAAAAAAATATATCTAAGAAAGATATTTGATTTAAATAAAAGATGAAGTAATTGATTGATGTTTGATATCCACATATGAACTTAACATTTTTTAAATCGATGATTGGCTTCGAAGGAACCGGGGTCGGATTTGGAAAATTCCTAACCGAAAACCACTTCGAACCAATGTTTACATTTCGAACGTGATGACATGTTGAAGATGATGATTTTTGAAGACCGTGGATCTTCATAGCGTGAGGACTGGTTGTTGATTTGCTCGGGGTCGCACCCATTATAAAGTTACATATAGCAGCGGTCTCCTCGTTGTGGAGATTTTTCGGATTGCAAGGACTACTCGCTACTAGTGGTAGTAGGAGAGTGCCTTCGGTTTGTCCTATTCCTAGACAACTTGTATGGATGTTTGTCTGACATTGCATTTCTAAAGATTACGCACATTGGTTTTTACAAACGTACATCAGTGGCGGCAGAGAAGGCAAGTTCTCTTAGCTTAACACACTCCTTGAGACGTACGAGCTCAAGGGTTGTATTTTTGTGGAAGGCAATTAGTAGTTAACGGAAATGGCAATGTGGCGTTCAAAGATGTGATATGTGCTTTGTGAAAAGGTAATCGTAGCCTCAAGCCTCATCAAACCGGGAATGACCGAAACAGTATTAGATGCAGCAATGCTAAGTGGGTCATTCCCAATTAGGGTATGATCATTCCCTTCTAGATATATTTCTTCCCGCTATGACGTTCGGGATGTGAATTAATGTGGTGTATGGAAAACGAGCGCTCGGTTAAAGGTCGGTAACGACCGGAGGATGACATATTCGGTACTATCTAGTTACAGAGGTAGGTCGGTCTTGTGTTGATAGAGGGCAGATGTTCCGTGCCTCGGGACATCCATCTAGAGGTGTACCCATTTCGGAAGGTAGATCCTTCACCTAGTCATTTGTATGGAAATCCATTCCCCAATAAGAACCTACGGTTTTGTTTGTATTGGCGTAATGAATAGCCTCGAAATGCTATATGGGTAACCATTTCGGATAAGATTAATAAGTTAATTTGCAAATGTTTCCAAAGAGATGTCATTAGAAATAATATCAAATGTTTTGATACAAAAGTGTTTTAGTTATCGTAAGGCAAAAACTCGTATGTGTTTATATGTGGGCGTGGTCCTATGAGATACTCTTTCTTTTCAAAGGATTTTATAAAAGGCTGATATATGACACTGTCATTTATTATTGAGTTTTTCTCACGCTTGTTTATCAAGCCTCATCCAGGTATTTTCAATACTCGGTTCAGATCCGAGTAGTTTTAGGTTTAGTCAAAGATGGTTGGAGTTCCTAGAGAAGAGCTAGAGATATTCATCATACTTATGAACATATTCTATTATCCGCTTTTGTAACGACCCGTAAATTTTAATAAATAAATTGGTTAATTTAATTGGATCTTTGTAATTAAATTTAGAAAGAAATAATTTGTTTTATAATTTATAATGAGATGAATGCTAAAAAGAAGTGTAGTAATGGTAATTTAAAAGTTAATTATTGATAATTGGAGTAAAATCCCAATAAAGAAATAGTGTAAATTGTTGCACTTGGGTATAAAATTTAAAATAAGTAATTAAAAGTAAGCATTTAATTAACCAGTGCAATAATATTGATTAATAGTAACTGTATGTAAATTAAGGTAGTAATGTTAGTGGCAGTTGATGAATAACAAATTCAATGCAATCCCAATGGATTGAAACAACTATTTGAGTTATAATTGATTAAAGAGGAATATTTTGTAATAAATTAAAATAAGAAAAATAAATGTAAATATTGAATTAATTAATGAATTAATAATGAATAAATAGTGATTAAATAAAATCAATGTTCTGTATGTAATTGTTTGGAAATAATAACTAGAATGCAAGGTAAACAATACTAATCAAAGTTAATAAATCTATAAATTGAATGGAATACCAATTAATGAAAATAAATCTAAATGTTATACTTGGTTATAAATGAAATATACGAGACAAAATGTAAGTATGGAATAGATTTATGAAATACCACAAATTTAATGGTAATTGGATAAAATCAATATCATATGAGTCATTGCAACATTTGTTTGTAACTATAAACTTATAAACCTGTAAATGTGATTTAGGGAAAATAGTGACCGTTATTATTTGTTACCAGTTTCTTAGGCTATTAAACTTTGATTGGGAACCAATTGAAATTAAAAATGAAACTTGGTATTACATTTATGAGTTTAAGACAAATATTACAAGAAATAAATGTAATAAGATGCATAGAAATGTTTGTTTATTTTGTAAATTAATAAATGATGCAATAAAAGAATGGAACCAAGATGGAATGATTTATTTGATTTAAATCTTAATTAATGTGTGCATTAATTTATAATGGATATAAAAGGGTAGATTAATAATTTAAAAGGATGACTTACCAATTAATTAATGTATAATAAATGGAAGCAAATTAAGTATGAATGTGAGAAAATTTGGCAATAGTGCAAAACTTTAATCATTTACCTATTCATTTAATGCATTGAATTAGATCTAAATCAAATTACAACATTTGGTTATTAATAATAGCGTATAAGGGAAGCTTAACGTTAATGGTAACGATTAGTATAGGTTGACCACTTATTTAGTATATTTAATATAAACCGGTAATCAATTACAATAAATCTAAATTAAAAGTGATGTTAGTATAAATTAAGGAAATAATTTGAAATAATATCAATTATATTTATAATATGACTATTGGTTGAATAAAGGGATGGAAATAAAGTTTTCTCTATATATTGGAATTTAATATACGATAATTGGATTAATTGCAAATGAATGAAATTAAATATTTAATTATTTCCTTAATAGAAATTAAGTTGAGATTGGAGAATATTAATGTTATAGATCTTGAGTCCGATGTTACGTTCATCCATTTGACATCAATGAATTGAATAATAGAATTGAAAAGTAAATTTATTGGAATTATTGTAAATTAAATTTATAATTTTTGAATGTAAGAAAAATAAAATTTAACGCTGAAATTGATGAATGAATCGACGTTAAATTGACAAATAAATTTGTTTAAATTAGTGTAAATGATTAAGAAAATTTAAAGGGGTAAAATTTGCCAATTTTAGAATTGAAATTTAAGATTTGATTTAATTAATTAATTTATAAATTTATTTTATTATGGAAAAAATAGCCATTTTGGCCACTAACTCGGATTTCGACAAAACTAGTTTCATCGGATCGGTACGGTGAATTATTGTAGGATTTCAAGTTTCGTAGCAATCGGACTTGTCGTTTGATCGTACGGACTCGAAACGCCTTGAAATAAATTAAATTGAAATCATTGAAATCAATTTGAAAAATATTGATTTTAGCATAACTTCTTCATACGATGGAATTTGGATGTGAAACCTGTTCCATCGCGTTTAAAATATTTAAAAACATCTATTTTGATATATGTGTTGACCTAATTTCGTTCTGAAGTCAGAACGGGATTTTCGGGCCATTTATCGTTTAGCGCGTTTATAAATCGTGTCCATCTATTATATTTCAACCTTGCCTATATACAGTTTGTTATAAACCCTAGCCTACCTCTATTTATCATTCGTATGTACATACAATCCCTCTTCATCTCCTCATTTCAATGGCAGACAATTCCAAATCCAGTTGCAATTCAAAATCAAAGTGAAGTTTCAAACTCCTCAAAAAAATTCAGAAAAATTATATGTCGAAGCTCTCGATGTACGCATCTCAGATCTGCACTTCCTTTTTGGTTTTGAATCACCGTTTGTCCTGAAATCTCGGTCAAAATTTAATTTAGGGGTTTTAATCGAAGTTGTAATCGATGAAATTGGGAGAGGGGTTTGGTTAGGCTCGGCTTCGGGAGCGCGACGGTGGTAGTCGTGAGGCCTAAATTGGCCTGAGGCGGCCGGAAATTGTTAATTAGGGTTTTGAAAACCCTAAATTTACGATGGCGGTCGGCTCTTGATCCACTCGATAGTGGCAAGGAAGGAGGTTTGTTCGTGTTGTAGGGGTGCCGGAGACATGGAGGCGCCGTTCGAAATCGACGTGGCTAGCTGCGCGCACGTGGGTGGACGCTAAAGGGGGTACGGTGGCGTTTTGGTTGGTATGTGCATGAGTTACTGTGGGGTTGTGCGTGCCTGGAAAGAAAGTGAATATATGACGTGGCAAGGTAATTGTTTGTTTTATTTTTATTTTCAATTCGATTTCAACTCGTTTTAATGCAATAACTTGTACATACGAATTCCAATTCATGCGTGGTTTTCTCCGCTAGGTTCGTATTGGAATTCCGAACATTTTGGCGTAGATTTGGACGAATTTGGAGACTGTTGGAATTTTGGGTTTAAATTGGATTTAAATTCAATTTAAATTCAAAAGGTGAGTGTTTTAACCCACTCACAACTTCTAAAATTTCTTATGTTTGTTAAATTTAATTTATGTTGTGATTTTGAATTTATTTATGACTGTTGGTATATTTTTAAATCATCCTCTCAGTCAATTGCATTTATTTAAATTAAATCGTTATTTAATTTATTATTGAATATAACTGCCTATTAATTACCTATTATATATTATCAGTTATATATTGATATTGATTGATTGTTTTGGATGATGATTGTGATGGATATATGATTTTATGATGGGTGAATGGATGTTTTATTTATATCATCATAATCTACAAGTTCGTTATTGATTTGTTATCATTTTTAGGGATTGCGGTTTGAAATGATATAACTTTATTTTAAACTACGGATTGAAATGATAAATATCTGTATCACTTGACCATAGGGTAGAAAATTATATACAGACACCGAGGTCTATATATATAAAAATATTTTTAAAGGATTTCTATGGTTTTGCAAAGACATATATGGTTTCATGAGATATTAATTTGGATATTGTATAAATGTTATTTCATATATAGTTAAATTCTTTGTTTAAGCTATGTACAAAATTGTTTTAAGTATAAAAGAAGAATAATAAAGTTTGATTTTATTAAGATATATTATAGTTAAAGTATTTATTTAAATTATATTGTATATGGAGTTTATACCGACTTAAATACAATTAAGATTGGAAGATAAATATGAAATTGATTTGAATCAAATTATTTAAGAATTTTACTCAAATAAATCTGATTTGAAATTGAGATAAATGTGAGATTTTATGAAATTGAATTTATTTGAGAATTAAACTCAAAAAGGGTTGATGTGAGATTTATTAAATTGGGAATTTTAAAGGGTATAATTATTATAACTTGATTTTGAGGTCTAGGTGAATTAAATGACTATTTCAAGTATAAATGAATTGAAGGCAAGATTTAGTTATTCGTAATTTGAGTTCATTTAAATGATAATGGCTTTGTTATGTAAAATATTTCAAAACTAAATAATAGAACATTGAATTGTTGAATCGTAATCATCAACCTTAGTATTGAAATTGTTTAATACTCAAAGTTGAAAAATATTGACTTTGAATTGTTTTATCGAAATGAAGTGCTTCGAAGTTTTGAATTTCAAAGTATTATGTTTTAAAGGTATTAAAATTTCAATGTTTGGTTTCTAAGTGTAAAATTTAGGAGTGCTTTGATTTTTGAAAAAGGAATATAATTGAAAAAATGATATTATACTGATTTGAAATGAAAATGATATCATATGGATTTTGTTTTAAAAATGGAAATGATATCGTATTTTTATGATTTTGAAATGAATATTATGTCCTGGTTTTAAAGTATAATTATTTTAAAATGACTGCGGTGTTATAATAACGTTTGGTTGTTAAATAGATCGAGATCAGAAGTTGTCATACTCTCTGTCATCTCTGAAAACCATTTTAACAACCGTGTATGCGGTGTAGATTCCAGAATGAAGTAGAATGGTGGCGGCATTTCCTTTGAGGTATATACGTGGACGCAGCTCCCGCGAGTTGGCATAAGGTGGCTAAAATAGGAGCGATCTCGGGCCAAGGAGGTAGCCCCTCTTATCGGACACATCCCTTTGATATTATACTCTGACTTTTGGATTGATTCGGTGGCCACTTTTGATTTTTGATTTGGGGGTGTGGCTCGAGGTGGGCGGTAGCTGCGCGCTACGCGTTACCACCAGCCCGTGTACGTAATTGGTATATCTACCCTGGCATTGCCTAGTTGTGTCGTGTCACCTACCCTATCGCGCCTTGTACGAGTTTGGTTTTCTCCCATTGCTCGTGCGGTATCCTCTGGTGGCTTCCCGATCAGGAGGGACTATGATATTGGATGGACTACTGGGACTATTACGTGTTAAGGGGAATATTAGGTCACTCCTTAATGCTATTTAAAAGCATGTTTATTTTACTATAGACATTATTATAATAGCGAAATATTACTACATAGTAAATGGTTTAACGGATCCTTAGGAGGTGTGAATCCCGAGCATCTCTTAAGTTATTGCACTCACGTTTGACACTGGATAGGAGATGTCAAATCCTGTAAACATCTCTGACGCCGTTCCACTCATATTTTACCGTTGATTTAACTTACATAAGGTTTTTAGTTCTGACTCGAGTGTTTTGTCTTTTGAATTCGCTCGGGTCAGCCTGAGCATTTCATGATTTGAAGACCTTACTTTTGGAGGACGGAGACGAAGAATTTATTACTATTATATATTATATTAGTCCACTGCATCACATTTGTTCCGCTGCATTATTATTTGATTCTCTAGTATGTGTAACTATGATATGTATTATATAAATAAAATCAAATATTTTGTAAACAGCTTCATGAACTGTTTATTTGATTATTATACTTTATCGTTCCGCTGCAAGATTCTGTTTTGTTTCATTTCTTTCTCTGCTTTTTCTTATTTACCGCATAACAATCTGCCCTTCTGTATGGTTTAAGTATGACGTGTGTGGTTTATCGTCGACTTAAACGTACGAAAAGGCCGGACGTTACATCTGGTACCAGAGCTTTGGTTTAGCGATAAACCTTAGCTTTGTGGGGCCTGACTCTTTATTAATAGAGTAATAATACCCTATGGGAGTCGCTGAGTGTATATATATGAGAGATCGTATTTGTTAGTGTTATAAAAAGGTTTTGATATTGTGTTAATTTGTTTCGTTTTGAATTTATAAATTCTGGTTGGTGCATGAGACGCTATGACATCAATAGGGATTTCTAAACACTTAATAGGACAGACCGACATAATATTTGTTTTAATATAGGTGAATGAAATAATTTTGCCTATCATATTTTCTATATATAAAATAAAATTTTATAAATGATATATATATTTGGTTGCAATATATTGGTTTTTAGGTAACTAAATTTATAAATAATAGTTGAAATAAGATTGAAAATAAAATAAATGAAAATTGAAAATCTAGAACTTAAGTTCCGGGGTTTTGAAATTTCTTTTGAATGATTTTGAAATATAATAATAATATTATTAGAAGTATTTTCAGATATAAATATTTCAATATAATTTGAAAGAATTGTTTAAAGAAATAAGTAATGTACTCCCCTCTATGTCGCTGGAAAATAATTTCGGTGATGAGTGCACGCATCATCGACATTCATTTTCGAGTTTCGAAGGGGGAAGGCCACTGTAGTAGTTTACTGCAGATTTGTTTTGATAAATCAAATATAATTTTTTTAAACTGTTTTATTATAATTGGATATATAAATTGTAAGTATATATTTACCTGTTATTTTAAAATGATTGAAATTTAACCCGGTATTTAGTTCTTAAGTTGCCGTTAATTAATAATTTCAATTATTGTAGTGAAATGGAATGTAAGTAATTAATAATTGGAACCTCTAAATGAAATAAGGTATTTAATGCTAAGTTATAAATGAAATTAAAAGGAAGTTGAAATTTGCAACATATATAACAAAAGATATAATTATTGAACATTAAATTAATTTAAAAGAAGTAAGATAAACTTGGATAATTTTCAATTGCATTCTTTAACATATATATGACTTACCAACTATAAAAAGTTAAAAGAAATTGTAATGGAAATTTTACAAGTAAAATTTGAAATAATGAAAGTATTTAATGAAATTCTTTAATAAATAAGAATTGGAAGTTGTAGTTGGTATAAACTTAAGTGTAATTGAAAGGTAAGTATATTAAGTAGATGAATAATCAAAAAAAATTGTATGAAGTTAAATGTAAAGTAAAAAGATAAATCATTGTATAAATAAAGAGGAAATCAAACAACAAATGTTATGAGATGAAATTGTTCAGAATGAACTTGATCTATAGTTTGGAATTGTTGTTTGTTTTGGTTTATGGTTGTTTGGGTAAGGATACTTTAATATTGTTTGGATGTATAAATAATCTATTTAGCTTTATCAGAGACTGTTGAGTAAATGGTGCACTTAGTAGTTTATATTTCATTCTGTACAATTTGAAGTTTTGAACCCAAACAACTATTTGTTTTGTTCGATATGAATGAATGATGGATTGGTATTGATTCTATGTGATGGTTGTATGCCTTGTTGCAAATGATTGTTGGTTGTATTGATTTGTTGTTTATGGTTGAAACAACTTTAAATATTTCATTTTATATAATTATTAACCTTTTTGGATTATATAAGTGAAATACAGGTTATGGAAGTAACTGCTACTGCTTTTGGTTCCATAATTAAGCGTAAATTGGCCAACAAATAGGCATGTTTTCGAATTACGGTTTTATAGCGTTATTATATTATTTTTCTTGTGGTGGGATATATTATTTTGGAAAATATATGTTATATATTGTTATATTTCATATTATATTTTCTCCCGAGCCTCTCCGTACAAAGGAGACTCTGCCGAAATTTTTCGTAAATCAATTAATTTTGTAAAATTTATTTGTTTTTAAATTTAATTTTTTTAGTAAGATATATTGATTTCTTAGTTTTCCTTTTCCCTTCTTTTCCGTTTCGGGGACGAAAATTTTGAGTGGGGGAGAGTGTAACGACCCATAAATTTTAATAAATAAATTGGTTGATTTAATTGGATCTTTTTTAATTAAATTTAGAAAGAAATAATTTTTTTTATAACTTATAATGAGATGAATGCTAAAAAGAAGTGTAGCAAAGGTAATTTAAAAGTTAATTATTGATAATTGGAGTAAAATCCCAATAAAGAAATAGTGTTAATTGTTGCACTTGAGTATAAAATTTAAAATAAGTAATTAAAAGTAAGCATTTAATTAACCAATGCAATAATATTGATTAATAGTTGTGAGAAATGCGGATTATAGATCTTAAGGCTAAGATTAACACTAGAGGGGGGGATGAATAGTGTTAATCAAGAATTACTAAATCTTTTTAATTTATGTTAATTTAGACACAAAAGTATGCAATATACAGACACATATATGATCACAGAAACAATCACAGATGCAGAAATAAAATAAAAGCAGTAAAGGAAAGAACACACCAGATCTTATACTGGTTCGGAGTTACCCTACATCTAGTCCCGCAACACAAGTACAAAATTCCTTTCAAAAGTAATTTTACAATTACACCCTCGGTTTCAAGGCTACGAGGCACACCCTCCAGAATTTCGATCCTCTGGGTAGAGATACTTGATTTTCGGGCCACAAGTTTACCCAATTGATTTACCAAGGCTACAATCACACCTTTTCCCTTTTGATTGATTTCCAAGGCTACAATCACACCTTTTCTTGCTTAATAGATTATAAAGAAGTCTATAACTCTGAATAGCACTGAGAATCTTGTAGAGATAGTGATAGAGAATCAAACTAGAAGTAATCGAGTATGATTCAATGTTAATTTTAGCAGAGTAATGATAAGAATATGTATTAAGAAATGAGGAAGAAGAAGAGGAGTGAAAACCAGAAAATTATAATTGAAAATTCGTTGAAACCGACACCTATTTATAGAAGAACAACAGCCATAACCATTCATGAAGAGTTATGGCGAATAGACACTTCTTTTGAAATTTGAATTTTTGAATCAAACTGTCACCATGTCGACATGGTCATGCTAGGCATGTCGACATCCCAAAAGATTTTTTGGTGTTTTTGATTTTCTTTGAAAATAACCTTTATCTTATATAAAAACTATTTTAAACTTTATAAATATACTTGACTATAGTTAAAATTCATAAGTAAATATAAAGAATAATATATATAGATTTTAACTATAATTTTATATTTATATCTAAGTATAAATATTTAAAAGTTAAATGTATTATTTAAAAAGATAGTTTAAAACCAGGAGTAATTTGACTTTGAAAATAAAGATGTTTATGAGGCTAAAATTATTTATAATCAGGATCGAGGGTTTTGAATCTTTTAAAAAGAAAGTTTTGAAAACATTTTGCAAATAGGATATAATTTTGAAAAATCATTTTAAATAAAAGTTAGCGGATACAAAACAATGGTCCACTAGATTTTTCGTAGGTTCCATCCTACTTAGGGTTCTATCCCTTTAATGGGCTCGAAGTGGATTTCATTCCACGAATAAATTGGATTTTAAGATGCCAGTGCTTTTCTATTAGTTTTAACAAAAATTCCTAATAATAATAAAAAAAATTTATCCTTGAAATCTTGAAGTCTTGGTAGTCTCGATACTCATGAGTCTTTTATCTTGATATTTTATCTTGATATCTTGAATCTCTATACTGTACATTCTTCATTCTTGGTACCAGCATGGTTAAATCCTGATACACACACACACACACACACATATATATATCTAAACTTATAATGTTAGTATTTATATTTTATAATCTATTCTAAGGTTGTTGTCATCAAAACCATCATCTCACGGACTAACAATCTCCCCCTTTTTGATGATGACAACCTTTGTTTATAAAATATTATTTCTATCCTAATAACTCCCCCTAAAACTAACAACTCTCCCTTAATATATACCTAACTACCCTATTTTATATTTCTCCCCCTTTGTCATCAACAAAAACTAACTCCAAACTATATTACTCCCCCTTAATCTAATACTATATGACATGTGATTATAATGATAGTGTTATCATAAATAATCAACACTTAACTCTAAAAACTAAAACTTAATCCTAAATTACTAACTATCCTAACTAAGAATTTATCATAATACTTATAATAGTTAGAAAAATATAAGAACATAAATTATTTGTTAAGTATATTTCAACACACTCATAAAAACCAATCATGTCAGAGAAGTCAAACAAATCAATCACGTCAAACAAGTCAAACAAGTCAATCAAGTCAAACAAGTCAATCAAGTCAATCAAAACATACCAAACAAATCAAAAACTAATAATCCTATATTATAAAACAATACTACAAACTCCTCCTAAATAAAATACACTCGTTATGTATTCATGTATGCAATATGTAGTTTGTAATGCAGTATGAAATGTATGACATATGCAATGTAGCATGAGATAATATGCAGAATGAAGTGCAACTTGTGATGCAAATAATTATGATATGCATTGTAATTTATGATGTAATATGCAATAAAATGAGATATGAAATAGGATGCATAATGATATGTAATATGAAACAAAATGATAATTAAGTAAAAATAATAATATGCAGAATGATATGATGATATGTAAACTACGGTAAGTGACATCCAGATTATAAGATAAACACGAATAATAAGTAATATCTAATTGACAAGCATACATACATACATACATATATATATATATATATATCTGTGTGTGTGTCTATATATGTATGTATACATATATCAAACTATTTATTATACTTCAACTATACAAAGGTAAAACACACCAATTACCAGACTTAAGTTAAGGAAACAAATGAATGGGACTGAAAGAGTTGTAAAGTAAGAGTTTGAAGGCAATAAGTGATATTAAAAGTATAACATAATTGTGAAAGGTAGTAATCAAACTTAATATTAAAACAAATGCTAATGAATAAGGATTTATACTATATATGATCAAATATGGTTTTATAAAGATTAATATTCTCCTTATTTAATTCTTCTTTCAAAAAAATAAAAATAAATTATTATTGGTTTAAATATTTATAAACGTGTTTAAACATCTTTTAAATTTATAAAATATCATAATGAAATAAAATAGTAAAGATTGAATAACTAAAATAAACATGTGTTATATTAAGGCCTCTTACTTTTAAAAAGTTTAATTACTAAAAAAAATTAAACATGAAATTAAAATCTTTAATATAAGTTAGAAAATAATTTCTAAAAAGAATAGAGAAAAATACTTAATTTAAATATTATTTTTACATAATCTAAAGTCTCAAACAGAAAAGACAGCATTTACAAAATGCTATAAAAATTTTTTGCAATAAAATATATTCGAAACTTCATAAAACTAAAACTGTAGCTTTTACCAAATGCTGTGTAAAGTTTTTGAAATTCTACAGCGTTTCAAAGCACATAAATGCTATAAAAATGAATTTGCAGTACTTACAAAATATTACAGAAGAAAATAAGCATTTTAGAAATGCTATCTAAAATTCCGGTCATGTGATGTGGTGCAATCTTATAATTAAAGAAATATATAAATAGAACCTTATACTAACATTCTAAATTCATTCTATTAATTTTTTAAAGATATAAAATTAGTATCTTAAAAGAAATAGAGTATGAGAAGTAAAAATAACAATAGAAAAGTTGAAATCATGAATGAAGGTATGCTTTTCTACTTAGTATAGTTGTAATAAATTAGTTGTAGATTTTGTTTGAAAGAAAACACATTTTAAAAGACTTAGAAAAAAATTTAGACTTGTACATCGATATTTATATTATGGTGTGTTGATATATGGACCAATATATCAAAACTTATAAAAGAGATAAATTTCCATACCTAACTAAATGCATAGATATATATATTCCTAAATGCAACAATAAAGGTGAAATAATAGTAAAATGTACCAATTTTTGCACCCTGTCTTTCTAACTTTTATTGTTCTTCCATTGTCATGAGTCACACATTTATATCTTTCAGAATTTGATGACGAAATCTGCTCTATTACGACGGGCTTGTTTTTCTGATCATCGTAGTATATTCATTTGCTGAATTTGGAGACCGTATGAGAAAGATATAGATGATTTAGTAGATCGACCAACTTGGCGCCAAAACTTTGAATTTGAATTTTGAATGAATGGACACTTCAACCAATATAAATAGGCCCAACGGTCACCACTTTTCATTTCAATTGCTCTTCTTTTTCTTCCTCCCGTTTTTCTATATACTATCAAAATTCTAGAGGGCATATGATCTAGTAATAGTTTGGTGTCGAATTTGGACGGTATTGTGATGCAACAGGCCAAACAGTAAAAGAAATATAGAAGTTCTCGTACAGAGTTTTTCAGTTTTGGATGGCCAACTTCAAACTGTCATATTTCACTCAATTTTGATCGGAATTTGATGATCCACCCATCAAAACGACCGCGAGAACAAGAAATACAATCTTGAAAAGGAGTGGTAACAAAATACTCAAATCTATGGAAGAAATTTGAAGAATACCTTCGACAGTTTTGCCTTCTTTTTCTCTTTGTTCACCAAAACTTCATTTGACCACAACTTGGTCATTTCTTGACGAATTCACACGAAACCAGTGGTATTGCGAAGCAAATGGAGAGAAGTACAGTATCAAATCAAGTTGTAGATGAGAACCAAAAGCTTTGAATCGATCTAGTACCCATTTCTTTGTCGATTTCCATTATATATCCATTTATTCTTCTTGATCGATGAATGATTTCTGGTATCTTTTGACCAACGGTCATTAGACATAACTCTTCTCCTGCAAAACAACATAACCTTTTGAAGAATCAAGTGGCTTTTATAAATAATTAAATATAGTTTTAAACAAAAATATCATGATGGTTCTGTGACATATTCATATTAAAATAGTGTTAATAAAATCCTTAAAAATAGCCATTTTAAAAACTGTTTCAAAATTCAGATTATGAAAACTTTGAAAACCTTGCTCTGATACCAATTGTGAGAAACGCGGATTATGGATCTTAAGGCTAAGATTAACACTAGAGGGGGGATGAATAGTGTTAATCAAGAATTATTAAATCTTTTTAATTTATGTTAATTTAGACTCAAAAGTATGTAATATACAGACACCGATATGATCACAGAAATAATCATAGATGCAGAAATAAAATAAAAGCAGTAAAGGATAGAACACACCGGATTTTATACTGGTTCGGAGTTACCCTACATCCAGTCCCTCAACACAAGTACGAAGTTCCTTTCAAAAGCAATTTTACAGTTACACCCTCGGTTTCAAGGCTACGAGGCACACCCTCCAGAATTTCAATCCTCTGGGTAGAGATACTTGATTTTCGGGCCACAAGTTTACCCAATTGATTTACTAAGGCTACAATCACACCTTTTCCCTTCTGATTGATTTCCAAAGCTACAATCACACCTTTTCTCGTTTAATAGATTATAAAGAAGTCTATGACTCTGAATAGCACTGAGAATCTTGTAGAGATAGTGATAGAGAATCAAACTAGAAGTAATCGAGTATGATTCAATGTTGATTTCGGCAGAGTAATGATAAGAATATGTATTAAGAAATGAGGAAGAAGAAGAGGAGTGAAACCAGAAAATTATAATTGAAAATTCGTTGAAATTGAGCCCTATTTATAGAAGAACAACAGCCATGACCATTCATGAAGAGTTATGGCGAATAGACACTTCTTTTGAAATTTGAATTTTTGAATCAAACTGTCACCATGTCGACATGGTCATGCTAGGCATGTCGACATCCCAAAGGATTTTTTTGGTATTTTGATTTTCTTTGAAAATAACCTTTATCTTATATAAAAACTATTTTAAACTTTATAAATATACTTGACTATAGTTAAAATTCATAAGTAAATATAAAGAATAATATATATAGATTTTAACTATAATTTTATGTTTAAATCTAAGTATAAATATTTAAAAGTTAAATGTATTATTTAAAAAGATAGTTTAAAATTAGGAGTAATTTGACTTTGAAAATAAAGATGTTTTTTAGGCTAAAATTATTTAAAGCTAGGATCGAAGGTTTTGAATCTTTTAAAAGGAAAGTTTTGAAAACATTTTGAAAACAGGATATAATTTTGAAAGTCATTTTGAATAAAAGTTAGCGGATACAAAACAATGTTCCACTATATTTTTCGTAGGTTCCATCCTACTTAGGGTTCCGTCCCTTTAACGGGCTCGAAGTGGATTCCATTCCACGAATAAATTGGATTTTAAGATGCCAGTGCTTTTTTATGAGTTTTAACAGAAATTCCTAATAATAATAAAAACTACTTATCCTTGAAATCTTGAACCCTTGGTAGTCTCGATACTCATGAGTCTTCTATCTTGATATTTTATCTTGATATCTTGAATCTCTATACTGTACATTCTTCATTCTTGGTACCTGCATGGTTAAATCCTGCATATACATATATATCTAAACTTATAATGTTAGTATTTATATTTTATAATCTATTCTAAGGTTGTTGTCATCAAAACCATCATCTCACGGACTAACAATAGTAACTGTATGTAAATTAATGTAGTAATGTTATGTTAGGAAATCAATTCTATGGTTTCGATGACAACAACTATACAATGGAAATCGAATTTACATATATATTTATATTTACGGGTAGTTGATAAAGTAACGTCATCAAAGAGACAAGAACAAGACTCAAAAGAAGTATCAAACGACTACAAGTCAATAGAATTGGAAGAAGGATGACACAGGCATAGAAAAACTGACATGCACACATCCAGACATCTGGGTACACTAGCCAAACGTCTGATTGATTCCTCTGGTTCGAAACTCAGAAAGAATAAGACACCTGGTTAATAAACTCAGACGTTTGAAAAGCATTCAGACATAAAAAATATATGAAAGCCAGACGTCTGGTTAATAAACACAGACGTCTGAAACGCAACCAGATACAAAAAATATGAAGACCGGACGTCTGAAATATTTTTCAGATGTCTGATTTTGAACTCGGCTGTGTAAATTCAAAGAACAACTGTCACATCCGAAAAGATACGTTCGCTTCTCTTCACTGCAACTCTTCATCACCATGAGAAGCGACCTTAGAGCACTTACTAACAGTTGCAACTACACAAAGGATCTCTCCACCACTATAAATAGAATCCGGAATTCAAGAGAAGACCTTACCTTACTCACTTACGCTCTTAAATCTTATACTCTGATTTATACCTGATCTTTAAGCAATCAAATACCTGTAGTTAACTCTTCCATATATTCAGAACTCCTCATTCAATATTCTCTAGATAGATATATACAAATTTTGGAAGCAATATTACTTAATAGTCAACATCCATGTTATTGAATACATTCTTGACAAAGAAACACTGCTATTGTAAACTTGTTCCTCCAAGTCAAGTGAGGGTTAGTTTAAAGGAAATTCCAAAGAGGAGCTTCGGGACTGGACGTAGGACGGGAGGTCCGAACCAGTATAAAATGCTGGTGTGATTATTTTAATTTACTTTGCTACTATCATATATCAAGTTATATTATATAGTTAGTTGTTTATACTTGCATATATATCCTATACGATCCACTCATATAGACTTTCAATAGGTATCAGAGCAAGGTTTTGATCAAATAAAAGTAACACGTTTTCTGAATCACTTCAATATGGCAAGTATTTTTCAAGAAGGACAATCCACAACACGACCCTCACTCTTTAATGGATCTAACTATCGATATTGGTCAACACGTATGAGAATTTTTATGGAAGCTAATGGTCTTGAAATTTGGTCAGCCACATAAGATAAATATGAAGCACCTACTGCTGCTATGAACACATGGACTGATGCACAAAAGACCTTAGCATCAAACAATGCTAAAGCTATAAATGTTTTATTTTGCTGTTTAGACAAAAATGAATTTTCACGTGTCATGTTATGCACCACTGCATTTGATATTTAGCATACCTTACAAATTACAAACGAAGGTACAACAAAGGTCAAACAAACTAAGATTTCAATTTTACAAAACCAATTTTCTTCATTCAAAATGAAGCAAAATGAAACTATTGTTGACATGTATTCTAGATTTCAAACTATCCAACACGATCTTATGGCATTAGGAGTTAAATTTACTGATTTTGATTTAGTTTCCCGAATACTCAACTCTTTAACATCAGATTGGGAAAGGAAGGTTTTTGCTATTGAACAAGCTAACGATCTTTCTACTCTCAAAGTTGAAGAGTTGATAGGAAATTTAATGTCTTGTGAAGCAAATTTGCAGACACGAAAAGAATTAAATTCGGAGAAAAAGAATATAGCATTTCCAGCAACAAAAAATGATGACTCTGATTTAGTTGAAGAAGAAATAGTCTTCATTGCTAAGAATTATAATAAATTCAAGAAATTTAGAAAGATGACCAAATTTCAATAAGAAGGGAAGTCCAACACAACAAACCTATCTAAAATCAAGTGCTATGAATGTGATTAATATGGACATATGAAGAAGGATTGCCCTAATCTCAATAATGACAAAAAGAATAACAAAGTTCAAAAATTCAAAAAGAAGAAGGCTTTCAAAGTAACTTGGGATGACTCGGATTCTTCATATTCTGAAAGTGATAGTGATAGTGACGGAGAATAGGCTAATGTGTGTTTTATGGCACAAACTGAAGAGGTATGTCCTGAACTTAGCTTTGATGAACTATTAGAACTTAGCATGGAATTAGATGATAAATTTAGTCAAATAAAAAAATCGAACAAAGAATATATAGTCAAAATAAATAGATTAGAACTTGAGGTAGTAATGTTGAAAGATGAAAAAATTATTGTAGAAGAAGAACTTGAAATATCTCAAGAAAAAATCAGAAATAATTTGATAGAAAGTGAGAATATTACTATAGTAAAAGAGAATTTGTTAAAAGAAAATGTTGAGTTAAAAATAGTATTGAATTATTGAAAATTGAAAATATAGAATTAAAAGTAAAATTAGATAAAATTACTAACAATGTGTCAAAATTTAATAAAGGAAAACAAGATTTGGAAAATCTTATCAAAACTTCAAAACCATCAGGCAATAGAAATGAAATATAATTTAAAAATTCTTCTAAACAAAAAGGAAATGATGCTAAAAATATTTGTTTACCTAAGTCTAAATTAAATATCAAAAATATGAAAATTTGGATTCCTAAAACAAATAATAACTTGATTGGACAAAAGCATATTAATAATTATTTAGAGAATATAGTCTATAATAAAAATTATATTTATAAAGGTACCAAATCATCTTGGGTATGGCTGCCTTCCCCTAACAATTAAGACCCTAACAAAATATATGGGTACCAATTAAAATATTTTTTATTTTGTAGGTACCCAAAATAAAAAATAAGGAGAAATGGATACTAGATAGTGGTTCCTCCAAGCATATGACCGGAAATTCAAAAATGTTATCAAATATAACATACGTCGATGGTGGAAAGGTGACTTTTGGAGATAATTCAAAAGGATATGTCATTGGCATTGGAGAAGTCATCAACTTTGGTATATCTAACTCTCATGTTATTTCAAATGTTTTATTAGCAGAAAATCTAAAACATAACTTACTAAGCATTAGTCAATTATGCTATCAAGGTTTTCAAATAAATTTTGAAAAAGATAGATGTAATATTTTAGATAATAACAAACAACTCATTTTTGAAGGATTTAGAAACAAAAATATTTATGTATTAAACATCAATTTAAATAAAAATTCAAACTTATGTTTAACCGCCAAACACGATGATCCATGGTTATGGCATAAACGATTCTGTCATATCAATTTCAAGAGTATTAATAAGTTAGCAAAATATGAATTGGTAAGAGGATTACCTAAAATGAATTACAAAATAGAAAACTTAAGTGACGACTGTCAAATTGGAAAATTAAAGAAAAGCTCTTTTAAGTCTAAAAATAATATTTCTACAAAACAACCATTAGAATTGTTACATTTAGATTTATTTGGACCAACACATATACGATCTGTAAATCACAACAAATATGTTTTCGTCATAGTTGATGATTTCTTAAGATATACATGGACTTCATTTTTAAAACATAAAAGTGACACTTTTGGTATGTTTAAGATATTTGCTAAAAGGATTAAAACACAAATGAACTTAAAAATTAAAAATATACGAAGTGATCACGGAGGAGAATTTTAAAACGATCTTTTTACTAATTTTTGTAATAAAAAGGAATAACTCATAATTTTTCTGTTCCTCGCACACCTCAACAGAATGGTGTTGTGGAAAGGAAAAATCATACATTACAAGAATGTGCACTAACATTACTAAATAGCAGTGGTCTACCAAAACACTTTTGGGATGAAGCTATTGCCACATCCTGTTATGTATTAAATCGAGTAACCATACGTCCTATGACAAAACAAACTTGTTTTGAAATATTTTTTGCTAAAAAAACCTGAAGTATCATACTTTAAAACTTTCGGTTCGAAATGTTTAATACTAAATACAAAAGAAAACTTAGGAAAATTTGACCCAAAGGCCGATGAAGTTGTTTTTGTTGGATATTCGGATCGTAGCAAAGCTTATAGACATTTTAATAAACGAAATAATACTATTAAAGAAAGTTTACATGTTTCCTTCGATGAAAATCTCTTTAATCGTAATATCAATGATAAAGAAGAAATTATCCCACAAATAAATTCAAGGAATTCCGTTAGCAATGAAACAAATATTCAAAATAACACGTTAATATCATCTCCTAGGATTCTTAAGAATCATCCAAAAGATAATATCATTGGAGATTTTAATTCTAGAGTAACTAGAAATCTACTTAATCAAATAAGCCATATAGCTTTTGTGTCAAGTTTTGAGCCAAAAATTTATAAAGAAGCTTCAAGTGACAATTTTTGGATAATAGCTATGCAAGAAGAATTAAATCAATTTGAACGTAATAATGTTTGGAAATTAGTACCAAGACCTGAAGACAAATCAGTTATAGGAACAAAATGGGTATTTAAAAACAAAGCAGATGAGAATGGAAATATTGTTAGAAATAAAGATCGTTTAGTTGCTCAAGGCTATAATCAAGAAGAAGGTATCGATTACGATGAAACCTTTTCTCCAGTAGCAAGATTAGAGGCCATTCGTACATTACTTGCCTTTGCAACTCATCACAATTTCAAACTATTTCAAGTGGATGTCAAAAGTGCTTTTTTAAATGGTTTTATTAAGGAAAATGTATACGTCGAACAACCACTATTATTTGTTCACGAAAAATATTCGATCCTGTTTTTAAATTACACAAAGCACTATATGGATTAAAACAAGCCCCTCGTGCATGGTACGAACGTCTTAAAAATCACTTAATAACATCTGGTTTTCATATTGGCAAAATAAATACAACTTTATTTACTAAAAGAGAAAATAATGATATTTTAGTTGTACAAATTTATGTTGACGATATCATCTTTGGTTCAACCAACGAAAATCTATGTAATCAATTTTCAAATATTATGAAAAATGAATTTGAAATGTCACACATGGGAGAATTAAATTTCTTCTTAGGTCTACAAATAAAACAACTCAAAAATGGAATTTTTATTCACCAAGAAAAATATTGTAATGATTTATTACGGCGATTTGAAATGGATAAAACATCAAGCAAACCAACACCAATGAGTACCACTGTTCACTTAGAAAAAGACGAAAATGGAAAAGATTTTGATGAAAAGTTATATCGAAGCATGATTGGTTCTTTACTTTATTTAACGGCCAGTCGACCTGATATTATGATGAGTGTATGTCTTTGTGCTCGATTTCAAGCAAAACCAAAAGAATCTCATCTACGAGTTATTAAGCGTATTTTACGTTATCTATCCAGTACTAGTGATTATGGTTTGTTTTACACTAAAGGATCATCGTTTGAACTTGTTTCAGGTAGCGATGCAGATTTCGGTGGATGTAGAACAGATTGTAAGAGTACTAGTGGAACTTGTCACTTTATCGGACAATCTTTAGTTTCATGGTTTAGCAAAAAGAAAATTTGTGTTTCCTTATCTACTTACGAAGCTGAATACATCTCCGCAGCTCTAGCATGTGCACAAGTGATATACATACAAGAAACACTAACGGATTTCGGTAAAATTATCAATAAATCTCAAATATATTGTGATAACACAAATGCTATAAATTTATCAAAAAACCCTGTTAATCACTCACGAACTAAGCATATAGATATACGACATCATTTTCTACGAGACAATGTTGAAAAAGGAACTATTTCATTAGAATACATAAATACCGAAAATCAAGTAGCCGACATTTTAACAAAACCATTAAATGAAAAAACTTTCATTAAACTCCGATGAAGTTTAGGTATTTTCTCACTTCATGACCTTTCTCCTTAAAAAATTAATAACTTCATTTAAGGCTAAGTTTAGTTATCTACTTTATTACCACAAATTATACTTATTTCTGAACCTTTAAATTTTTAGTTAGTTAGCTTGTCTATAAATGATGTTTTCAGCTTATATATATACATAGTTACATAAAAACTATATACAAACAATTTATAAATAACATAATATAGCAATGTCTTCTGGGGCTCAATATATATCCATCTTCATCTCAACACCATCAACAGACAGCTCGGTTGACACACCAAAACGGCTTCCTACGCCTACACCAAAGTAGGAGCCAACAAATAGGTGGTCCTCGTATCGTACGGGTTTTACTCCCGATAATAAGAAATCCAAAAAATCTCTGTTTGTTTCTCCTAACAAAAAGGAGAAAATTGATGAAATTCATCATTATCAGAAACAACAGATAGATCTTCAATGAGAGCTATATTCCGAACAAAAAGTTACGGTGTGACGACTAAGATTTTTAGAGCAAGTGGCGATGAAGTTTTGTTCATCATGAAAGAAAGATGTTCATGAACCGCTACCAAAACCTTGCAGTTCCATGGATCCATCTTCTTCATATCGTACTTTTTCAGACCCTTCACTAGGACGATATTTTGGCTCCCCACGGACCCACGAATGTGGAAATATATGGTCTCCAGTCAGACTATGGAGGGATAGCGAGTCAGGAGATCGTAAAACTCCGTCGCCTTCTAAATAAATAAATCATATATGTATCTATACTTATGTGTAATTTTATTTTATTTTAACAATAAAATTATTTGTTATCCAAATTCGATAAATAAGTTAAACCATCAAACCTTAGGCTATTTTTAGCCAAACTGCAAATTTCAGACGTCTGACAATAGCCTTCAGACGTCTGACACAATGATATATAAATTGAAAATTAAGCATCGTGCATATGTCAGACGTCTGATATACACCCCAGACGTCTAAACTTAAGCTCTACGTCCTAAAAATATAAACCAGAGAATTTCAGACGTCTAAAACATTGAACCAGACGTCTGACTAAAAGTTCTCTGTCACAAATACATACAAAATTTACCTAAACCAGACGTCTGACATATAAAACCAGACGTCTAATTAAACTTTCTGCATATTCAGTCTCATACATTCACTAGTACAAAATACGCATGTTGCTTCGCCTTATTTTCATCGGTTGTTACCACAACTGATGCAAATAGAAGTATTTGCATCAGTTACGTTTTAAAAAACCGGTGCATTTGGTATGTGGAAAGCAGCAGATAATACAAAAATAAAATTTGCATCGGTTATCGTCAACAACCGAAGTAAATACACCGATGCAAATAGTGTTAGTTGCGTCAGTTTTATTTACAACCGGTGCAACTACCTGTATTTGCATCAATTTTTTGCAGCCGATGCTATTGGACCCAAATTTAGGCGCCACTCCCCCAAAATTTTCAATTATATTAGTTTCCTTACCGCTTTCTCAACCCCAAATCAAAATCTAAAATCTCCGAGGTCTCTCCTTCAACTCTTCTTCTTCTTCAAAAGTAATCTCACTTCATAACCTAAAACAGATCATTTCAAAATTTCGATTACCTAAATCAGATCATTTCAAAATTTCGATTACCTAAAACAGATCATTTCGAAATTTCGGTTAGGTTTACTATGGCAGATGATTTTGATATGCGATTTCATGAGGAAACATCTGGGTCATATATATGACCAAATATGCACATGCTTTCATTTGAATCTGAAACTAGTCATAATAGTATCAATGTGAATCCAACGATGGCATGATATGTAAATATGGAAAGCTTGGGTTCCATCAGTGTTTCCAATGTTTCAGGTTTACAGAGGGCTCCTGGCATTGATGATGACATTGGGCCAATTAATCATGTTGGATCCTCTTCTATCAATTCATGGGCCGATCCGGTTGCTGATATTCATGAAGAGTCTGGATTGACACCTAAATGGACGGTTGAAGAAGAGCTTAATTTAAAGCAAGGACTAATTGAGTATGTTTCCATCTGTACAGAAAATGTTTTTGCATGTTCATAACATCTCTCATCTTCTCACTATGTTATTTGAATGGGTTTTTCAATTGGTATGTAGTTAGGTAATAGATGTGTTAAAAGCGTATGACGTTCTAGTATGATATTGTTAATATAAATGGATATACACATGATGGTTTTTCTAATAAATGATGAAGTTTTTGACTTTTAATTTTTTAGTTGTATAGCTTGTGATAGACATGGAATTCAAATATTATTGAAAGCGGACATGATTCTACAAAGTGTATTTCGATTTAGGCGCATCTTATAGTGGTATGTTTACTAATTACATCTCCTCTTAACATCGTTATTTAAAGAGAGTGATAAATTCTGAAACATAAAAGAAGTATATTGGATCATGTATTTATTTTCCCAAACAATTAATTTAAGTAATATTGTGGTAAGGTGAAAGATAATATGTCTCTAATTTTTCTTTCCGTGTTCACTACTTCAATTTCAGTGCAAGAATTTCAAGAGCAAGCAGTTTACAGTAAATAGCAGCAACACACTTGTGGAATCTGAATGCGTAGAGTACATATCAGCACTAGCTGCAAGCAAAGCTAATGGTGAACGTCACTTCCGAGGAAGGATTATCTCCTTCAACTTTAGCATTAGCAATCGCTGCAAAATATACTGGTGGTTGTCTGATTTGTATGTGCAGTGCTCAAAATGCCACTAACCAAATGAAGTCAAAACTGGAAGGATTTGGGCTCGGAGATGAGGCAAACTTCAAAGTTGGAGGAGAGCTTTGTGAAATGATGAAAGAGTTCAAGAAGATTGAATTTGCAGTTGTGGATAGTAAGATTGGAGATTGTGAGGAACTGTGTTTGATATGGATATGAATCCTAATGGTTCAATGGTTGTGTTCAGCAATTTGTTTCATCATCAGAGTGCGAAGAAGAAAGCATCATCTTCTTATGTCCGGTTAAAGAGGGGAACGAGTAGAAGGGAAGATGGAATGTTTGAGTCTGTTGTATTGCCTTCTGGCTTCTGGATCTGCTGCTGGAATTTCTTCAGGTTTTGCATCCTTTATAATTATTGATATGTTATTTTATAATTATAAATGTGTAGAAGTATTTAACTTTGTGTCCTTATTTATTATTAAAATCATATGAACTTTTTATGCAATGGTACTTAAGTAGAAAACACATTAAGCCCAAAGACAATCAATACATTGTTTTTGGCCAAGTTCTTGCTTAATGCGTACCAGAATATGATTGCTTGGTGTAGACACATATTTTATGTAATACAAGCTTTTAGAAATTGCTTTTGGAAATGTTTGCATCTATTGGTAAGACTTACAGATAGGTTGCTAGCTATGTATGCTTTTGTTTCCTCCAATAAGGCAAAATGCACAGCGCCAATTACTAAATTATTAACTTAATCAAAATAGCTTAGATAAATTTTGTGATGGGTTGTTCAATGGTTGTATATTATACGACTATAAATACTTACAGAAAGAGCCGTCATCATTTATTTTTCTATCAAAGTCATTTTGTCATGGGATTCTAGCTATATAATATTCATCTATTTATAGACAATTATAGCTGTGTGTAACAGTCAGCATCCACAAACAATGCAAATGTATATTATACCAACTATGTTACCTTCATTATTTTAGCCTATTCAAGATACGAAAATTTGCGTTCCTCCAAATGTATTGATCCAACGTCAGAGACACGACACATGCTTATAATAAACATTATCTCCATTTTACCCACCTTACACGGTGACATCAGTATTAGCAGAAGTAGAAAGTTGATGGTTGAGAATGGTGAATGGTGGCAGATATGCAGATAGTTGGTGGTGGAGTTCATGATGATGGTAATGGTATGTTGTGATGTTATGTGGTTGTAGAAGTATAGTTGCTGTCAAGTGGTGGAGTAGTGATACTGCACAAAACTTCCACTTCATATCACTGTCCTACCTGCAACCAGAAGCTGCCACCCGACCCCTCTTAACTTCACTCAACAATTCATCAAAACCCTTCTTGACCATCCCCTGCTAATTGCTTTCCACAAATACCATCAACCTCTTCCTATAACAGCCATACTTCACATTAACCCAGTCAAAAATCCTCTGCAAGCATTACCACTCCCACTTACTTCCACTTTCACTTACCTACCTCTGACATACAACTTGCAACACACATTCACAGTTCACATAGCTGCAGTTCATTCACAGTTCATTCACTGCTTATTCATCTCTGCAAACAACACTACCATTCTTATCCACTATTTACCACTGCTGCAACTACACCACTCCATTCACACAGACCAAACCCCCTTGCGATACAACTCCAGCCACTCTCTACGATACCACTACTCGACATTCAATCCATCTCCAACCATAACTGCAGCCTCATTTACATACTGTCGCAAACAGTTTCCACTGCCTCTGTCCAACGACCACCACAACATTTAATTTGCCACTGATCATCCTATCACTCTGTCTTCAACAAGCCACACTGTTAACTTAAAAGCAAACTACAACCTCCTTGCATTCCATACCACAAACAGCTTCTTCAATACACAAACATATCAACCTGCACAAATATATCAAACATACCACATCAAAATTCTCATGCATATCAAAAACTTCACCGCATATACCACTCATCACTGCACCAGACATACAACCCCAAACAACTGCAACTCCAGTGACCTTTTTTGCTTCGATTGACATAAAAAATTGCCATCCATCAACAATGCATTATCTACTCCCACGGCCTGTTCTCCACCCTCATCAAAAGCCTAATTTAGTTTGTTAAAATACAGTTTTCTTAATTTGTTTTGTTTGAATATTTTTTTAGTTTGGTTTTGTTATACTATTTAGTTGTAAAAAAAATTAGCTGTAAAGTTGTTTTTGAGTTTCATCCTTGTTTTTATTCCAGGTTGCTAAAGAACTGTGAATGAACTGCAGCTATGTAAACTGTGAATGTGTGCTGCAAGTTGTGTGTCAGAGGTAGGTAAGTGAAAGTGGAAGTAAGTGGGAGTGGTAATGCTTGTAGAGGATTTTTGACTGGGTTAATGTGAAGTATGGCTGTTATAGGAAGCGGTTGATGGTATTCGTGGCAAGCAATTAGCAGGGCATGGTCAAGAAGGGTTTTGATGAATTGGTGAGTGAAGTTAAGAGGGGTCTGGTGGCAGCTTCTGGTTGCAGGTAGGACAGTGATATGAAGTGGAAGTTATGTGCAGTATCACTGTGCACGGAAGATAATGCAACAGTAACAGATGTGATATGTAGTGATGTGGTTATGGGCAGATGGTATGTTGTGTGATGAAGAGGACGGTTGGTTAGCAGAAAAGGGAATGTGATTGCGTAATGACAGTCATGTAGGTTGATTGTTGTGGTGGAGTGATAGTGTTTCAGGTAAGCAGAGGGTGGTTTTTATAAGTGATGCGCAACAGTCTTGTGGTTTAAAATAAGTGGCCAGTGATTTTGGAAGGTACTGATGTTTTTTTTGAGAATGTTGGTTGAATATTTGTGAATGGTAGGTAGGGGTGTAGCAGGGGTATCAGACGATGAACAGTGGGTATGTGTTTGAGGTAGGGGATGGTTTATTGTAGGGGTGATGGGTGATGGGTTGTTTCTGTCTAAAGTTGATGGTAGTGTTCAGAGGTCAGGTGGTTGAGGAAGTAGGTGACTAGAGGTAGGCATGAATGCAAGTATGATGAAGTGATTCAGTTATATGCAGGGTGATAGCAGAAATATGACAGTGTGGACAGGGTGTTGCTGTCAGGTGGAAATGTGTGATATGTAAGCTTGGAAGTTGTTAAGATTGGTGAGTATGCTTGCACTTTTGCTGTATGAAACGGTTTGTTTGTGGATTGCAGTTTGTATGAGGATGGTTGTTGTAATGGTGCATATGAGGTGGATTGGTAGGTTGTTGAAGTAGCAGCAGTGGCATGTTGTACCACAGTAGCTTCTTGATTACGGTGTGTGATTGAAGGTGGATGTGGATGGTTGATTGGTGATATGGGTGGCAGTGGTATGGTGGCAAAAATGTGGTATAGGAGATTGAACTATTAGCAGAAACAAAAGTATATAGCAGTATGATCATGTCGTGGCAGAGGGATGTATGGTTGCTGTCGTGAGCTTGTGATCGTTGTCAGTTTAGTAGAAGGGACGTGATGGAGGACAGTGAGGAGTTGAAATTTTGGGTAGTTGTTGTGTGAATATGGTTGGTTCTGAAGAATGCAAACAGTTAGTAGAGGAGGCATTGATGTATGGAAGTCGTAAATGGTTGTAACAACAATAGTGGTAATAGGATTGAATGGCAATGTAAAGTTGTTGACAATGTGGTATGGTGTGGTTTTGCAAGGTTGGACGGAGGTGATGCAAGAAGGAGTGATGTGGAGCTCGTTTGGTGATAATGTATGTACGTGAAGTTTATGGATGTGGAGTGGTCTGATGCAGTGGTAGTCTTGTTTGTGGAGATGTGGTGGTTACAGCAGTAAGGAGATAGTGTGATGAAGTATGGAAGTGGTTGCAGGAAAGTAGGGAATGTAATGATGTGGTTTAGAGTGTTGTGGTATTGGTGTATATTGAAGTTGTTTGGAATAACTGTGTGCAGTTGCAAAAGATGGTGATCAATTTAGAGGTGGTGTATGATGATTGAAGCAACCGGCTATTGATGTGTAGTATGGTTTGTGAAGGGAGTAAGGGATGAAGCAATATGGGATTGTGAAGTTGTAGAAATGAATAGGTAGAGGTGGTTTGAAGTTTATGTATGATAGTTGTGTAACAGTTTTGTTTGGTTGGCAAAGTGGGTGACTGAATTATATACACAGTAGTGAAGAATTGGAGCAGTGCATAGAGCAGTGAAGGATGGTGCACAGTTGACAGCAAATGTATGCACGGTTGATTGCAAATCAAAATGTCTGCACTAATATGAAAGTGTGGTATGGTATGTAGCAGTAAAGTTAGCAGTAAAGAAACAGTTTTGACAGTCAATACAATTATAAATGAAAATGTAAATTCTTTTTTTTTTTTGATGAAAGAGTTTGAGTACTGTAATAATGGTTTTGAGGGATTAGTTTGCATCAGTTGTTATAAAAAACCGATGCAATAGAGGGATTAATTTGCATCAGTTTTCAACAACAACCGATGTAACAAGTTCCTTTGTTGCATCGGTTTTCATTACAATCGATGCAACATGGGGGCTGTGTACAAGTAACCAACCATGATATTTTGCATCAGTTGTTGGTACCAACCGATGCAAAAAGAACATTTTTGCATCGGTTTTAGAACTGATGCAAATGTGTTAAGCCTATTGCATCGGTTGCATATGCATATGCATCGGTTGTTGAACTGATGCGAAAGGGGGGTAAACAACCGATGTAAATGGCCTGTTTTGTAGTAGTGATTCGACCAAAACAGACGTCTACTCCAAAGACCAGATGTCTGTTTGTATCTTCTGTACTATTTTTAGGGCAAACCAGACGTCTGATTTCAAATCTAGACGTCTGGAATTCAATCGACCATTTATATACACCCAGATAACGTCATTTTTTTCCTTTATCTCAAAATTACTCCAATCTAAGATTTACTTCGTGATGATTTTTCTTCAAAATCGACGTCTTTAACAAAATTAAATCAAAATGCCTCCTCGCACTAAGAATATCAAAGTTTCAAAATGCAAACAAGACCAGCCCACTTCATCTTCAAACCCTCAGGTATGCTCCGACGATCAGATTGAGAGGTGGATGAATAAAGCACCACATTCCATCAAAAGGTATCAAGATATTCAAAAGAAAAAACTCCATATAGGACCATTCTACAATTTACTTAAACTCCCTATGTACGATCTAGATGAACTTTGTGAAAATGTTGGATTAGAAACCCTAATCTCTTTTACTCCTAATGATGTTCCAATGGATCAACTAGCTATATTTTTATTCTACGCTAATCTAGATAGTACTTCAGTGTGGAACACTGAAGATGAGGACAACTGGCTCTGGTCCAGTGTTTATGGGAATACGATTAGATTAACTCCGGGCTTAATAGGTAGAACCTTGGGATGCCCCGATACCGGAGAAGATTTACACAACATTCTGGATATGCGCTTCAAGCCACGAAATAGTATTACTCATCAAATTTGGGAGGACAAAATGCCGAAATTTGCTTCGAAATATTTACGTCCAAAAGCTCGACTCTTAACAAGAATGATAATCAATACAGTTGTTCCACGTATGGGGAGTCACAAGCAAATAACAGAATTGGAGCACAACGCTCTATATGCTCTCTTTAGTGGAACTCGGGTAAATTGGGCCAAATTCATCTTCGACGAGCTCAAACACTTTTGGACTCGGTCACGGCCATGGATTATTTACCCAACCTATATTATGAGACTTCTTTGTGCACATAGTATTCCTTCCTACCTATCGACATTCGAAGAAACCTCGCCTAAATATGCTTCCACCAAATTCTTCTCTCTAATGCACCTACCTGAAATCCCTCCAGAATTCATGACCTTTGAAGATTGGACGCACAATCATCAATCTAGAAGAGTTGAGCCTCCTCCTCAACCACATATTGTTCGATTCCAAGAGGAAGTACAAAATCGAGAAGTCACTCCTCCTCCTCCCGCGCCATTTGATTATCCGGGACAAGATGAAATTGTAGAGACTCGACTGGATACAAATCCAAATGAAAGTATTCGAGATCTCACACTTTGAAACCAACATACACTATCCCAAAATCAAAAATATTTGGCTAAGCGAATTGACAATTTTGAAACTTCATTTGCTACACGTCTAGCTACAGTTGAAGAATCTCTTTCGACTGTTTCATCGGTTCTTAAAGAAGTACTACAGCGGGTTCGTGGTCCTACACCACCCTTTGAGGATTGGCCAACTCCTGTACCTTCCCCTCCTATAAAACATTCCAAACTATCTTAGGATGAACCTCCAAAGGAAACTTTGACATCACCTTCAACGGCTAGCACTTCTGAAAAAGAAGAACCAAAGGAAGAAGATCCAAATAAAGCTTCCCCAAAGGAAATGTAACGACCCAGAATTTCTGTCATTTGAAATACGTAAATTCAATTGATTTTTAAATATTAATAAGTAAAATTTATAGGTCGAATAAATTTTATTTCGAATATCTAGATTTAATTGGATAATTAAATCGATAATTTAAAATTTGAAAATTACAGAAATATTTGGAATTGGGTTTAATGTGATTAAAATTGATTTGTAAAGTTGTATTTAATCATATTGGAGTTAGAATGATGTTGCAGAACTTTTAAAATTGAATTAAAAGTTAATTTGTGGAAATTGAATATTTTAATATTTAAATTGACGAGTAAAAATAGCCATTTTTCAAACAATCTCGGATTTCGACGAAACCAATTTCATCAGATCCATAATATTATATTATCGTATGATTTTGAATTTCGTGTCAATCGGATTTAGGGTTTGTCCGGGGCAAGCTAAAACGCACTGAAATCGGTTTGAGTGAAGTTTTAAATTTAAATAATTCGATTCAAAAACCTATCTTCCAAATATGATCGAATTGGCTCCCGATATATATTCCATTGCGTTCATAATAGGGGTAAAACATTCTAAACGCTAGGCGACACGTTTCGTTTGGAGTTCGAAAAAATTTCGGGTGAATAGTGTTTGAGAATTTTCTTTAAAAGGACCTCATTTCTTTCATTTTGCAAAAACCCTAATTTCTAAACCCTAGCCGCCAGTTTAATTTTAATGGCCGAAAATTTCGATTCTTCTCTCCTTAATCTCTTCTAATCCACGCATCAGTTCAAGAAACTTTCAACTAGGAACTTGTAGAGGATCGTGAGAGGTACAAATTTATACGGTGATGATCGTGATCGACGCAACGATGTAGGAGAATTTTACTCGCGTTCGTATGAGGTTCGGCTCGATTTTCTGGGCATACGTACGATCGAGTTCGTCGGCATTCAAGCCGTGGGTGGAGTTCGCCGTGGCCCTTCAAGTGGCAGTGCTTGATCGTCTAATCGATAGACGTAGGTGGCTCGATAATTTCGAGAAGAAGGCGGCAATGGGTAATTCATGCGCGTTCGAACGTGGAAGAAGAAAAAGGGGGCAACGACCATGATCCAAGGAACGTGAACAAACGGCCAGATTGTAAGGTTTATAAAAATATAAATAAAAACATAAATAAAAAGTTAATTAATTTATATATTGATTCGTGTAAACTTTAAAACACCATAACTTTTTCATACGAGGTCCGTTTCGCACGAAACGATTGCGTTGGAATCGTATTCACGAACACTACGCGATGGAGCTGGATTGGGATCGATTGGAGCTAGTGATAATTTTGGGTAAAATTAAACGCGCATTTAATTTTATTCGAAATAGAACACTACAACTGTATTTGAAACAAGGTGAGAACTTCTCACTCAATCGAATTTGTTTCGATTTAATAGTTAGATTTAAAATTGCTTGATTTTGTGATCGAATGGTAAATTGCTATATGTTGTATTGAAATAGACCCTATACGCCGTATATTAAGTGGATGTTATTTATTAAACACACATACCGCAATATTCCACCGTGAAGGGGAATTGGTATTATATATGTACTTGGAGTTGATTTTCCCGCATTATATAGCGGATGAGACCCTATTGCGCCGCATAATAGCGGATAATATTTTATATGAGCCCATGTACCACGATATTACGTCTTGAAACGAGATTGGTATTGTGCTAACATCTATGGATGCAGGGAAACAGGTTGGAGGAATCCAATTGGATTCCTCGACCATATTGATTTATTTACAAATATTGTGATATATTCTGTTATCATATGATATATGATGTTTGGATGCCGTGGTTGATGTATTGGTGTTGTTGCAGCATTGGGCCTATTTTTAGAGTTTTAAAAATGTTAAAGTAACGATTTCGAATTTAAAAGGATTTTAAAGTGATTTTTGAAAGTATACATTTTATTGAATTTTGGAATTGAGTCATTTTAAATAAATAAACGTTATAATTTTTATGTTATAAAAATTATGATTTTTGTGAAATATTATCGAAATGTGATTTTCGAAATAAGTAGCTAATTATTTTGTAAAATAATTTAAATTGGGATTTTTGAATCATTTTAAATGGTTTATATAAAAGATTTATTAAAAATTGATATTTATGAATTAAAATATTGGAATTATAAAACGAGTTTTTATAAGTGTTAAAATGAAATATAAATAGATTTCATAAGTGAATGAAATTTATAGATTTATAAATTGGAAGTTATAAAATGAATAGATTTTGTAAAATAAAAGATTTATACGTCATTAACTTATAAATTGGATTTTGGCATTTAAATGAGATATAAATGGAATTTGTTAATTAAGGGATTTTATAAGTTGAAGTTTTTATAAAATTTATATAGATGTGATTTTAAACGTTGTTTTATAAATCCGAAACCAATTGAATTTGATAAGTAAATATGAAAGCTTGTTAAAGGAGATATATCCACGATTTTGGAAAGTGGATAATCCTTTAAATTAAATATGTAGAAGTGTTGAATTTGGTAAACGATTTATATTCATGATTTTGGACAGTGAATAATATGTTAAAGATATGTTTTAGGAAGTGATCTTTTAAATAGAATTAAAACGATTTGAAGTTGCTTTAAAATGTATTAAGTATCGAAACCATAGATTTCAACATTCATTGTTGAAATAGACGTTTTCGAGAAATAAGGAAAAGATGGACTATAACACTGTTGTTATAGTAAATGATTTCCGAAAGGAAATGTTTTTGTATAGTATTGGGATTTATATATCTATCTTAATTACGAATCCCTATACTAGTGATTTTGGGTTGTCATAACGATGTTTTACGCAGCATTCGTTTTGACTCAAATGAATTTGTTTAAGGGAATATTTTCCTTAAAGAATAAAATATATACTTAATTGTGATTTAAGTATAATGAATATTTTCCAAATGTTGAAAATAAATAGAGTTGTGAATTACTTATTTTTAAATAAGTATGGGAATGTTTTCAAATATGAAGTCAAATGTTTTGAGATTTTATCTTTTAAAGTTAAATTGAAAGTGAATATTTGAAATCGATTTGAAAATCGAATATCAGTGGATATTTGGAATTTTAAATTCACCATGGAATTTTTAAAGTGATTTGAAATTTGTTTTCAAATGGTTACTTTGTGGAAAAATATATCTTGTACATATATTTTTGGAAAATAAATAATTTGGGAAATTATTTAGAATCTGGTGATGTTGTGCATATCTATTGATAGTTAAATAACCGACTATCAATATTTACCTTTAAATGGGTATTTGTTGTGATTTGCTTGAATTTGAATGCTACACTTATTTTAAAAATAAGCGCTCGTTATTCGATTTAGCCGGGAGGGGACCTTTGGATCATAAATCCCATTCCGAATAGTGATATATCGTAATGGATAGCATTTGAAGACTGGTGTTAAAGACCGAATATTTTCGAAAACGGAAGGATTACCGTCGAATGACTCTGTATCGGTTGATCCCCGATATAGATATTTTATCACCTTTGTGATGGGAATTCCGGATGTGATTAGTGAATATCCGGATTTGCAAGGGCTTTTTGGAAGTGCCTTCGGTTCCGTTCGATCCCGGAATGGACTTGTATGGATGTGTGTCTGACGTTACAGTTTGAGATGTAAAGCTGGTTTCTATCAAATACTTTTCTATTGGTGGCGGAGAATTTATTCTCTTAGCTTAACACCCTTCTCTGAGACATACGAGCTCAGAGGTTATGTAGTTAATGGTTACTAGTGATATATTCCCAATTTGGTAACGTGGCATGCTGAGTACTGCTGATTATTTGTTGATCAAAGCGTGGCTTTAATGAAAAGCGTAGCTTTGTGGACGAGACTTCGTCGAACCTCACACCCCGGAAATGGTCAAAACAGGAAGAATGCAGCAAGGTTATTTGGGGATCGCGCCCCCATGGGGTAAGTTCATTTCCTTCTGGATAGAGGTGGTATTATGGTTTGGAGCCCTGATACTTAACCTATGTGGTTGCAGCAAATTTATTTCTTCGTGGTTGTTGGTGAATCCCAGGATTTAGGTCGGTTACGACCGGGGGATGGCATACTCATGTCAGTTGTTACCTAGGTAGAGGTAACCCGGCCTTGTGTTGGCAGAGATCCGGTTAGGTTCTCGGGGCGTTTTTCCAGATGCGTACCCATGTGGCAATGGGAAGTTCCTTGGCCTGACCATTCGTTGGAAATCCAAAGAAACAATACGAGCTTTGTACGGTTTTAGTTGTAGAACCTGACATTTACTTATGGTGGTCACCATTGTTTAGATGGTAGCTATAGTAGGCATAGTTCAGAATGTCTATGTTGGCTAAGATTTATATTATACTTTCGAAAGGTTTTCCACTTTGCACTTATAGTAATAATACCAAAGAAATCTTTCTGCGTATCAAGCATGTTTGACTATCATAAGGATAAATCTCCTCTGATTCTGCATTTGCATTGTGTGTGTAAGCGGGAGGCCTTATGGTAGTCTCATTTTCCAAAAGCTTTGCGGATCTATTTTAAAATTAATATTTCTTTGTTTGTTTTTTTTAAAAGATAAACTGTTTTAAGTTCTCACACCAGTCCCATGACTGACCTGGAGTTTATTGTTTCCTTCCTAAACTCTAGGTGCCCATCATTTTCCACACGGGCAGTCAAGAATCAGGTTATCAAGTTATTCTGGAAATTCAGGAGTTGCTGTGGAGATCAGGAGCAAGCTGGATGGCATGGCGTATCAACTAGAATATAGTATTTCTTTTCCGTTGTTTGTTGTTGTAAACTCGGATAATGTAATGTAATGTGATGTAATGTAGTAACAAATATGATTCTTTGTTTTAAAGATTATTCATTGATATATTATATGTTGTTCCGCTGCGAAATGTGAGATTCTGTTATTGTTTCTGTTTTCTTCTTCTTTATTTCTTTCTTCTTCTACCTCTTCATCTTTAACCCTAACAATTTGGTTTTTCCGGCATTTGATTGCTCGGCAGTTTATATAGTGGACGTATTAATGTCGATTTTCGATAGTCGAAAATCCTGAACGTTACATCTGGTATCAGAGCATTTGGTTAAGAGACAACCTTGGCTCTGTTGAGTATTAGTCATTAGAGATAGAGTCAGTAGTACTCTAGAATGAGTGTGAGTGTAATAATAGATATGAGCACGTATTTGTTAGTGAATATAAAAGTGTTTTATATTGTGTTTGCTTATCCGTTGAGCTGTTTGTGAATTTTGGTCGGTATGTGGGACGCCATATTATCGATAGAGATTTCTAAACACTTAAACGAGGCAAGTCGACATAGTATCATTTTAAATTGGGTGAATGAAATAATTTTACATTTATTATATTTTATATACGAAGGCGATAATTATTCGGAATTATTGAAGAGTATATAAATTGATTGTTTGGTTGTTGAAATGTAAGAATATATATAAGTTAATTAAAAGAATAAATTGTATAAGCAAATGAATTATTAAGTATGGAATTATAATTAATGTGATTTACAATTGTGAAATAATCTTATATATAAGAAGCGAAACCATATGAATATATTTACGAATATGATTTGTAAATAAAAATGAATTTAGACTATGAATTTGAAAGTTTTGAATCTCGTCTATTTTAAAAGTTATTTTTCAATGTTAAAGATGTTATATTATTAAGTAAGATAAATCAATTTGGAATAATCTTATGAAAGTGAAGTGGAATAGTGAAATTCTATAAGAAAAAGATTTATAAATATGAGTTATAAATAAAAGGAATTTTTTTTGAAAGAATATTAAGCACTGAATTCACTACTGTTGCTGGGAAATAATAAGGGTGATGACTGCAGCATCATCAGTATCATTTTCAAGTTCTGTGTGATGGATTTACTACCAAGTAAATTGAAAATTGAAGTCTTGTTGTGATAAACAAATTTGAAATTATAAAATCAAGTTGAAATTGATGAATATAAGTAAAGCGAGTTTTGAACTTGTGATATGTGAAAATATATTTGGCTTTGGTAAAGAATAAAGAATTTGGGTTAGCATAATAAATATATGATTAGAAATTTAACTAAAGGAAAGTTAAATAGAATTTACTTTAGAATTGGAATCCGAATTGGATTTATAAGTGGAAATTTAAGTTAAGTTAAACAAATGATGTTTGAGATGGAATATAACTTAAGTAATGCTGAATGAAGTTGATTTTGGTATCGAAGTAATTAACAAAGTGAAGTGATGAATATGAACTTGAGTCATGTAATGAAATTCAACTTTTATGGTTAAATGAATTAGTAATTGAATTGAACAAATGGATTGAATATTAATCAATCGAATGTGAAAGAATTGATATAGAATACTGAATATAAGTGTTAATTCATTAGAAGCTAATGAAATTGAAAAAAAAATTGAATAATTGAATGGAAGTCAATTTAATGTCAACCAATTGGAATTAAAAGTGTTAAACCAAACTGAATGTGAATTTAATAATTTGGTTATAGTTTGGTTGTTATGTGATTGTTAGTTGATTGTATATAATTCATTAAATGTCAATGAAGCTGAATTGATAAAAAATTGGAAGCTATGAAATTTGATTTGAATATGGAAGTGAACTAATCTGAATGTAGATAAGTGAATATAAACTAATTGAAAATGAATAAATGAATGTTAGTAAAGTCCAATGTTAATGAATCAAATGTGATTAAATGTAAAACCAATTCATTGAATATTAATGAGAAGTGAATGTATATTGATTTGATGATTGGAATTGTTATTGGATGATAGTTGTTTAATGGTCGGATTTGTTGCCTTTTGTTGCATTTGCATATTGGCACATATTGTTGTTGCTTCTGGTATGTGTTGTATATTGATATTATTTCCTATATACATGTTTCTCATTGTTGTTGAGTGTTTAGCAGGTGCGGATTGCGCTTGCTGCGCATTTGGAGCTCGCTTTCGCGCTATATTAGCCGTATATGCTCGCTAATGATATATAAGGTACATAGCTCGGTTACATATCGTACTTTTACACTTTTGTCCCTATGGGATGCCTCATTACTTTGATGAGATGTATATTTGTGATATATATGTTGCCATTTTTTTCTCGGATTGAGTCGCGCAAAGGAGATTATGGCGAAATTTTATGAAAATTTAAGGCGTTAGAATATTTTTGAGAAAATTGGAAAATTTTGAAAAGATAACTAAGTATGATTTGAAAACTTAGCAAAGTTTTTGTAAGAAGTTCAACTATTGGATTTTGGGAAAGTTAAACACTTAAGTGAATTTGAAATTAATTTGAACAAATGGTTTTGAAAAATTAAGGGATTCTGTAACCTTTTCTTACTTGGTAATTTCGAGGACGAAATTCTTTTTAGGGGGGAAGTTTGTAACGACCCAGAATTTCTGCCATTTGAAATTCGTAAATTTAATTGATTTTTAAATATTAATAAGTAAAATTTGTAAGTCGAATAAATTTTATTTCGAATATCTAGATTTAATTGGATAATTAAATCGATAATTTAAATTTTGAAAATTACAGAAATAATTGGAAATTGGGTTTAATGTTATTAAAATTAATTTGTAAAGTTGTATTTAATCATATTGGAGTTAGAATGATGTTGTAGAACTTTTAAAATTGAATTAAAAGTTAATTTTTGGAAATTGAATATTTTAATATTTAATTCGACGAGTAAAAATAGCCATTTTTCAAACAGTCTCGGATTTCGACGAAACCATTTTATCAGATCCATAATGTTATATTATTGTATGATCTCAAATTTCGTGTCAATCGGATTTACGGTTTGTCCGGGGCAAGCTAAAACGCACTAAAATCGGTTTGAGTGAAGTTTTAAATTTAAATAATTCGATTCAAAAACCTATCTTCCAAATATGATCGAATTGGCTCCCGATATATATTCCATTGCATTCGGAATAGGGATAAAACATTATAAATGCCAGGCGGCATGCTTCGTTTGGAGTTCGAAAAAATTTCGGGTAAATAGTGTTTGAGAATTTTCTGTAAGGACCTCATTTCTTTCATTTTGCAAAAACCCTAATTTCTAAACCCTAGCCGCAAGTTTAATTTTAATGGCCGAAAATTTCGATCCATCTCTCCTTAATCTCTTCTAATCCACGCATCAATTCAAGAAACTTTCAACTAGGAACTTGTAGAGGATCGTGAGAGCTACAAATCCATACGGTGATGATGGTGATCGACGCAACGATGAAGGAGAATTTTACTCGCGTTTGTATGAGGTTTCGGCTCGATTTTCTGGGCATACGTACGATCGAGTTCATCGGCATTCAAGCCGTGGGTGGAGTTCGCCGTGGCCTTTCGAGTAGCAATGCTTGATCGTCTAATCGATAGACGTAGGTGGCTCGATAATTTCGAGAAGAAGGCGGCAATGGGTTATTCACGCGCGTTCGAACCTGGAAGAAGAAAGAGGGGGCAACTGCTACGATCCAAGGAATGTGAACGAACGGCCAGATTGCAAGGTTTATAAAAATATAAGTAAAAAGTTAACTAATTTATATATTGATTCGTGTAAACTTTAAAACACCATAACTTTTTCATACGAGGTCCGTTTCGCACGAAACGATTGCGTTGGAATCATATTCGCGAACACTACGCGATGGAGCTGGATTGGGATCGATTGGAGCTAGTGATAATTTTGGGTAAAATTAAACGCGCGTTTAATTTTATTCGAAATAGAACTCTGCAACTATATTTGAAACAAGGTGAGAACTTCTCACTCAATCGAATTTGTTTCGATTAAAATTTTAAATAGTTAGATTTAAAATTGCTTGATTTTGTGATTGAATGGTAAATTACTATCTGTTGTATTGAAATAGACCCTATACGCCGTATATTAAGCGGATGCCATTTATTAAACACACATATCGCGATATTCCACCGTGAAGTGAAATTGGTATCATATATGTATTTGGAGTTGATTTTCCCTCATTATATAGCGGATGAGACCCTATTGCGCCGCATAATAGCGGATAATATTTTATATGATTCTATGTACCGCGATATTCCGTCTTGAAACGGGATTGGTATTATGCTAACATCCGTGGATGCAGGGAAACAGATTGGAGGAATCCAACTGGATTCCTCAACCGTATTGATTTATTTACAGATATTGTGATATATTCTGTTATCATATGATATACGATGTTTGGATGCTGTGGTTGATGTATTGGTGCTGTTGCAGCATTGGGCCTATTTTTAGAGTTTTAAAAATGTTAAAGTAACAATTTCGAATTTAAAAGGATTTAAAAGTGATTTTTGAAAGTATACATTTTATTGAATTTTGGAATTGATTCATTTTAAATAAATAAACGTTATAATTTTTATGTTATGAAAATTAAGATTTTTGTGAAATAAAATCGAAATGTGATTTTTGAAATAAGTAGCTGATTTTTTGCAAAATAATTTAAATTGGGATTTTTGAATCATTTTAAAATTTTATATAAAAGATTTATTAAAAGTTGATATTTATAAATTAAAATATTGGAATTATAAAACGAGTTTTTATAAGTGTTAAAATGAAATATAAATGGATTTCGTAAGTGAATGAAATTTATAGATTTATAAATTGGAAGTTATAAAATGAATAGATTTTGTAAAATAAAAGATTTATACGTCATTAACTTATAAATTGGATTTTGGCATTTAAATGAGATATAAATAGAATTTGTTAATTAAGGGATTTTATAAGTTGAATTTTTTATAAAATTTATATAGATGTGATTTTAAACGTTGTTTTATAAATCCGAAACCAATTGAATTTGATAAGTAAATATGAAAGCTTGTTAAAGGAGATATATCCATGATTTTGGACAGTGGATAATCCTTTAAATTAAATATGTAGAAGTGTTGAATTTGGTAAACGATTTATATTCATGATTTTGGACAGTGAATAATATGTTAAAGAAATGTTTTAGGAAGTGATCTTTTAAATAGAATTAAAATGATTTGAAGTTGTTTTAAAATGTATTAAGTATCGAAACCATAGATTTCAACATTCATTGTTGAAATAGACGTTTTCGAGAAATAAGGAAAAGATGGACTATAACACTGTTGTTATAGTAAATGATTTCCGAAAGAAAATGTTTTTGTATAGTATTGGGATTTATATATCTATCTTAATTTCGAATCCCTATACTAGTGATTTTGGGTTGTCGTAACGATGTTTTACGCAGCATTCCTTTTGACTCAAATGAATGTGTTTAAGGGAATATTTTCCTTAAAGAATAAAATATATACTTAATTGTGATTTAAGTATAATGAATATTTTCCAAATGTTGAAAATAAATAGAGTTGTGAATTACTTATTTTTAAATAAGTATGGGAATGTTTTCAAATATGAAGTGAAATGTTTTGAGATTTTACCTTTTAAAGATAAATTGAAAGTGAATATTTTAAATCGATTTGAAAATCGTATATCAGTGGATATTTGGAAATTTGAATTCACCATGGAATTTTTAAAGTGATTTGAAATTTGTTTTCAAATGGTTAACGTGTGGAAAAATATATCTTGTACATATATTTTTGGAAAATAAATAATTTGGGAAATTATTTGGAATCTGGTGATGTTGTGCATATCTATTGATAGTTAGATAACCGACTATCAATATTTACCTTTAAATGGGTATTTGTTGTGATTTGCTTGAATTTGAGTGCTACACTTATTTTAAAAATAAGCTCTCGTTATTTGGTTTAGCCGGGAGAGGACCTTTGGGTCATAAATCCCATTCCGTATAGTGATATGTTGTAATGGATAGCATTTTAAGACCGGTGTTGAAGACCGGATTTTTTCGAAAACGGAAGGATTATCATCGAATGACTCTTCATCGGCTGATCACCGATATAGAGATTTTATCACCTTTGTGATGGGAATTCCGGACGTGATTAGTGAATATCCGGATTTGCAAGGGCTTCTTTGGAAGTGCCTTGGTTCCGTTCGATTCTGGAATGGACTTGTATGGATGTGTGCCTGACGTTACAGTTTGAGATGTAAAGCTGGTATCTATCAAGTACATTTCTTTTGGCGGCGGAGAATTTATTCTCTTAGCTTAACACCCTTCTCTGAGACGTATGAGCTCAGAGGTTATATAGTAGATGGTTATTAGTGATATATTCCCAATTTGGTAATGTGGCATGCTGAGTGTTGCCGATCATTTGTTGATCAAAGCGTGGCTTTTATGAAAAGCGTAGCTTTGTGGACGAGACTTCGTCGAACCTCACACCCCGGAAATGGTCAAAACAGGAAGAATGCAGCAAGGTTATTTGAGGATCGTGCCCTCATTGGGTATGTCCATTTCCTTCTGGATAGAGGTGGCATTATGGTATGGAGCCCTCATACTTAACCTATGTGGTTGCTGCAAATTTATTTCTTCATGGTTGTTGGTGAATCCCGGGATTTAGGTCGGTTACGACCGGGGGATGGCATACTCGTGTCAGTTGTTACCTAGCTAGAGGTAACCCGACCTTGTGGTGGCAGAGATTCGGTTAGGTTCTCGGGGCGTCTTTCCAGAGGCGTACCCATGTGGCAATGGGAAGTTCCTTGGCCTGACCATTTGTTGGAAATCCAAAGAAACAATACGAGCTTTGTGCGGTTTTAGTTGTTGTACCTGCCATTTACTTATGGTGGTCACCACTGTTTAGATGGTAGCTATAGTAGGCATAGTTCAGAATGTCTATGTTGGCTAAGATTTATATTATACTTTGGAAAGGTTTTCCACTTTGCACTTATAGTAATACTATCAAAGAAATCTTTCTACGCATCAAGCATGTTTGACTATCATAAGTAGAAATCTCCTCCGATTCTGCGTTTGCATTGTGTGTGTGTGCGGGAGGCATTATGGTAGTCTCATTTTCCAAAAGCATTGCGGGTCTATTTTAAAATTAATTTTTCTTTGTTTTTAAAAAAAAATATAAACTGTTTTATGTTCTCACACCAGTCCCATGACTGACCTGGAGTTTATTATTTCCTTCCTAAACTCTAGGTGCCCATCATTTTCCACACGGCAGTCAAGAATCAGGTTATCAGGTTATTTTGGAAATTCAAGAGTTGCTGTGGAGATCAGGAGCAAGCTGGATGGCATGGCATATCAACTAGAATATAGTATTTCTTTTCCGCTGTTTGTTGTTGTAAATTCGGATAATGTAATGTAATGTGATGTAATGTAATAACAAATACGATTCTTTGTTTTAAAGATTATTCATTGATATATTATATGTTGTTCCGCTGCGAAATGTGAGATTCTGTTATTGTTTCTGTTTTCTTCTTCTTTCTTTCTTTCTTCTTCTACCTCTTCTTCTTTAACCCTAACAATTCGGTTTTTCCGGCCTTCGATTGCTCGGCAGTTGACACACTGGACGTATTAATGTCGATTTTCGAAAGTCGAAAATCCCAAACGTTACAGGAAATCTAAAATTTGGGAATCGTATTTTTTATATTTTGGGATATAAAGTTTGTACAAATCTATGATTGTAACCCCTTCATGTTATTAATGAAAATTTTCGTTTTGTTTGACGATTGGCTTCAATGTTATACTTCTTTTTGTTAATGCCAAAGGGGGACAAATATAGGTAAAATCATATAACATTAAAAATAAGCACATATTCAGGGGGAGATTTATAATCTATAAGTACATTGAATAATTGTCATCATCAAAAATGGGGAGATTGTTAGGAAATCAATTCTATGGTTTCGATGACAACAACTATACAATGGAAATCGAATGCACGTATATATTTATATTTACAGGTATTGATAAAGTAACGTCATCAAAGAGACAAGAACAAGACTCAAAAGAAGTATCAAATGACTACAAGTCAATAGAATTGGAAGAAGGATGACATAGGCACAGAAAAAGAAACATGCACACATCCAGAGTCTGGGTACACCAGCCAGATGTCTAATTGATTCCTCTGGTTCGAAACTCAGAAAGAATCAGACGTCTGGTTAATAAACTCAGACGTCTGAAAAGCATCTGAATATAAAAAATATATGAGAGCCAGACGTCTGGTTAATAAACACAGACGTTTGAAATGCAACCAAATACAAAAAATATATGAAGACCAGACGTCTGAAATATTTTCCAAATGTCTGATTTTGAACTCGGCTGTGTAATTCAAAGAAGAACTGTCACATCCGAAAAGACATGTTCGCTTCTCTTCACTGCAACTCTTCATCACCATGAGAAGCGACCTTAGAGAACTTACTAACAGTTGCAACTACACAAAGGATCTCTCCACCACTGTAAACAGAATCGGGAATTCAAGAGAAGACCTTACCTTACTCACTTACGCTCTTAACTCTTATACTCTGATTTATACCTGATCTTTAAGCAATCAAATACCTATAGTTAACTCTTCCATATATTCAGAACTCCACATTCAATATTATATATATATATATATATATTGGAAGCAATGATACTTAATAGTCAACATCCGTGTTATTGAACGCATTCTTGACAAAGAAACACTGCTATTGTAAACCTGTTCCGCCGGGTGAAGTGAGGGTAAGTTGAAAGGAAATTCCGAAGAGGAGCTTTGGGACTGGACGTAGGACGGGAGGTCCGAACCAGTACAAAATCCTGGTGTGATTATTTTAATTTACTTTGCAACAATCATATATCATGTTATATTATATAGTTAGTTGTTTATACTTGCATATATATCCTATACAATCCACTCATATAGACTTTCATGTTAATGGCAGTTGATGAATAACCAATTCAATGCAATCTCAATGGATTGAAACAACTATTTGAGTTATAATTGATTAAATAGGAATATTTGGTAATAAATTAAAATAAGAAAAATAAGTGTAAACATTGAATTAATCAATGAATTAATAATGAATAAATAGTGATTAAATAAAATTAATGTTCTGTATGTAATTGTTTGGAAATAATAACTAGAATGCAAGGTAAACAATACTAATCAACGTTAATAAATTTATGAATTGAATGGAAGAGCAATTAATGAAAATAAATCTAAATGTTATACTTGGTTATAAATGAAATATACGAAACAAAATGTAAGTATGGAATAGATTTATGAAATACCACAAATTCAATGGTAATTGGATAAAATCAATGTCATATGAGTCATTGCAACATTTGTTTGTAAACTATAAACCAATTAATGTGATTTAGGGCAAAGTGACCATTATTATTTGTTAACGGTTTCTTCGGCTATTAAACTTTGATTAGGAATCAATTGAAATTAAAAATGAAACTTGGTATTACATTTATGAGTTTAAGACAAACATTAGAAAATATGAATGTAATAAGATGCATAGAAATGTTTGTTTATTTTGTAAATTAATAAATGATGTAATAAAAGAATGGAACCAAGATGGAATGATTTATTTGATTTAAATCTTAATTAATGTGTGAATTAATTTATAATGAGATATAAAAGGGTAAATTAATAATTTAAAAGGACGACTTACTAATAAAATAATGTATAATAAATGGAAAACAAATTAAGCATGAATGTGAGAAAATTTGGCAATAGTGCAAAACTTTAATCATTTACCCATTCATTTAATGCATTGAATTAGATCTAAATCAAATTACAACATTTGGTTATTATAAGGGAAACTTAACGTTAATGGTAACGATTAGTATAGGCTGACCATTTATTTAGTATATTTAATATAAACCAGTAATCAATTGCAATAAATCTAAATTAAAAGTGATGTTAGTATAAATTAAGGACGTAATTTGAAATAATGTCAATTCTATTTATAATATGACTATTGGTTGAATAAAAGGATGGGAATAAAGTTTTCTCTATATATTGGGATTCAATATATGATAATTGGATTAATTGCAAATGAATGAAATTAAATATATAATTATTTCGTTAATGGGAATTAAGTTGAGATTGGAGAATATTAATGTTATAGATCTTGAGTCTGATGTTACATTCATCCATTTGACATCAATGAATTGAATAATAGAATTGAAAAGTTAATTTATTGGAATTATTGTAAATTAAATTTATAATTTTTGAATGTAAGAAAAATAAATTTTAACGCTGAAATTGATGAATGAATCAACGTTAAATTGACATATAAATTTGCTTAAATTAGTGTAAATTATTAATAAAATTCAAAGGGGTAAAATTTATCAATTTTAGAATTGAAATTTAAGATTTGATTTAGTTAAATAATTTATAAATTTATTTTATTAATGGAAAAAATAGCCATTTTGGCCACTGACTTGGATTTCGAAAAAACCAGTTTCATCTAATTGGTAACGGTGAATTATTGTAGGATTTCAAGTCTCGTAGCGATCGAACTTGTCGTTTGATCGTACGGACTCGAAACGCCTTTAAATAAATTAAATTGAAATCAATTCGAAAAATATTGATTTTAGAATCACTTCTTCATACGATGGAATTTGGACGTGAAACCTGTTCCATCGCGTTTAAAATATTTAAAAACATCTATTTTGATATATGGGTTGACCTAATTTCGTTCCGGAGTCAGAACGAGCTTTTCGGGTCATTTATTGTTTAGCGCGTTTATAAATTGGGTCCATCTATTCTATTTCAACCTTGCCAATATACACCTTGTTATAAACCCTAGCCTGCCTCTATTTCTCATTTGTCTGTACGTACAATCCCTCTTCACCTCTCCATTTTAATGGAAGATAATTCCAAATCCAATTGCAATTCAAAATCAAAGTGAAATTTCAAACTCCTCAAAAAAATTCAGAAAAATTATATATCGAAGCTCTCGACGTACACATCTCAGATCTGCACTTTGTTTTTGGTTTTGAATCACTGTTTTTCCTAAAATCACGATCAAAATTTAATTCAAGGGTTTTAATCGAAGCTGTAATCGATGAAATTGGGAGAGGGGTTTTTTAGGCTAGGCTTCGGGAGCGCGACGGTGGTGGTCGTGAGGCCTAAATTAGCCTGAGGCGGCGAAAATTGTTAATCAGGGTTTCGAAAACCCTAAATTTTTGGTGGTGGCCGGCTCTTGATCCACGCGATAGTGGCAAGGAGGGAGGTCTGTTCGTGTCGCAGGGGTGCCAGAGACATGGAGGCGCCGCTCGAAATCGACGTAGCTGGTTGCGCGCACGTAGGTGGACGCGAAGGGGGTACAATAGCGTTTCGGTTGGCGTGTGCGTGAGTTACTGTAGGGTAGTGCGTGCCTGGGAAGAAAGTGAGTAGATGACGTGGTAGGGTAATTGTTTGTTTTATTTTTATTTTTAATTCGATTTCAACTTGTTTTAATGCAATAACTTTTACATACGAACTCCAATTCATGCGCGGTCTTCTCCGCTAGGTTCGTATTGGAATTCCGAACATTTTGGCGCAGTTTTGGACGAATTAGGAGACTGTTGGAATTATGGGTTTAAATTGGATTTAAATTCAATTTAAATTCAAAAGGTGAGTGTTTTAACCCACTCACAACTTCTAAGATTTTTTATGTTAAATTTAATTTATGTTGTGATTTTGAATTTATTTATGACTATTTGTATATTTTTAAATCATCCTTTTAGTTAATTTCATTTATTTAAATTAAATCGTTATTTAATTTATTATTGAATATAACTGCCTATTAATTACTTGTTATATATCATTAGTTATATATTAATATTGATTGATTGTTTTGGATGATGATTGTGATGGATGTATGATTTTATGATGGATGAATGGATGTTTTATTTATATCATCATAATCTGTAAGTTCTTTATTGATTTGTCATTATTTTTCGGGATTGCGGTTTGAAATGATATATAACCATATTTTTAATTTAAATTACGGATTGAAATGATAATCATCCGTATCACTTGACCATAGGGTAGAAAATTATATACAGACACTGTTGTGTCTATATATAAAAATATTTTAAAAGGATTTCTATGGTTTTGCAAAGAAATATATGGTTTTATGAGATATTGATTCGGATATTGTATAAATGTTATTTTGTATATAGTTAAATTCTTTGTTTAAGCTATGTATAAAATTGTTTTAAGTGTAAAAGAAGTTTAATAATAAAGTTTGATTTTATTAAGATATAATATGGTTAAAGTATTTATTTAAATTATATTGTATATAGAGTTTATATTGTTTTAAATACAATTAAGATTGGAAGATAAATATGAAATTGATTTGAATCAAATTATTTAAGAATTTTACTCAAATAAATCTGATTTGAAATTGAGATAAATGTGAGATTTTATGAAATTGAATTTATTTGAGAATTAAACTCAAAATGTGTTGATGTGAGATTTATTAAATTGGGAATTTTGAAGGGTATAATTATTATAACTTGATTTTGGAGTCTAGATGAATTAAATGACTATTTCACGTATAAATGAATTGAAGGCAAGATTTAGTTATTCGTAATTTGAGTTCATTTAAATGGTAATGGCTTTATTATGTAAAATATTTCAAAACTAAATAACAAAACATTGAATTGTTGAATCGTAATTATCAACCTTAGTATTGAAATTGTTTAATACTCAAAGTTGAAAAATACTGAATTTGAAATGTTTTATCGAAATTGAAGTGCTTCGAAGTTATGAATTTCAAAGCATTATGTTTTAAAGGTATTAAAATTTCAATGTTTGGTTTCTAAGTGTAAAATTTGGAAGTGCTTTGATTTTTGAAAAAGGAATATAATTGAAAAAAAATGATATTATATTGATTTGAAATAAAAATGATATCATATTGATTTGGTTCTAAAAGTGGAAATGATATCGTATTTTTATGTTTTTGAAATGAATATTATATCTTGGTTTTAAAGTATAATTATTTTAAAATGACCGCGGTGTTATAATAACATTTGGTTGTTAAAGAGACCGGGATCGAAAGTTGTCATACTCTCTGCCAACTCCGAAAACCACTTTAATAACCGTGTACACGGTGTAGATTGTAGAATGAAGTAGGATGACGGCGGTGTTTCCTTCGAGGAATATACGTGGATCCAACTTCCGTGAGTTGGCATAAGGTTGCTAAAACAGGAGCGATCTCGGGCCAAGGAGGTAGCCCCTCTTATCGGACACATCCCTTCGATATTATACTATGACTTTTGGATTGATTCGGTGGCCACTTTTGATTTTTGATTTGGGGGTGTGGCTCGAGGTGGGCGGTAGTTGCGCACTACGCGTTACCACCAGCTCGTGTGCGTAATTGGTATATCTACCCTGGCATTACCTAGTTGTGTCGTGTCACCTACCCTATTGCGCCTTGTACGAGTTTGGTTTTCTCCCGTAGCCCATGTGGTATCCTCTGGTGGCTTCCCGATCAGGAGGGACTATGATATTGGATGGACTACTGGGACTATTACGTGTTAAGGGAATATTGAGTCGCTCCTTAACGCTATTTAAAGTATGTTTGTTTTACTATAAGCATTATTATAATAACGAAATATTACTACATAGTAAATAGTGTAACTGATCCTTAGGAGATGCGAATCCCAAGCATCTCTTAAGTTACTGCACTCACGTTTGACACTGGATGGGAGATGTCAAATCTAATAAACATCTCTGACGTCGTTCCACTCATATTTTGCCATTGATTTAACTTACATAAGATCTTTTAGTTCTGACTCGAGTGTTTTGTCTTTTCAATTCGCTCGGGTCAGCCTGAGTATTTCAGGATTTGAAGACCTTACTTCTGGGGGACGAAGATGAAGATTTTATTACTATTGTATATTATATTAGTCCACTGCATCACATTTATTCCGCTGCATTATTATTTGATTCTCTGGTATGTGTAACTCTGATATGTATTATATAAATAAAATCAAATATTTTGTAAACAACTTCATGAACTGTATATTTGATTATTATATTTTATCGTTCCACTGCAAGATTCTATTTTGTTTCATTTCTTTCTCTGTTTTTTCTTATTTACCCCCTAACAATCCGCCCTTCTGTATGGTTTAAGTCTGACGTATGTGGTTTATCGTCGGTTTAAACGTATGAAAAGGCGGGACATTACAGCTTCACTTAGTTGTTTTAGTTGATGTTTGTCAGCAAATGTAAGGATAGATGTTTATAACTGTCCATGCTGAATTTAGGTTAGAATGATATATGTATTTAAAAGTTCTCCGCTTTAAAAATACTTGTTCAATATTATATGTTATTCCATTCATGTGAGATTCTGTCCTATCTATTTTTTCTTTCATACTTAATGATCCGTCTTTTCGTTCAATTTGAGTTGGACATGTGTGGTTTATTGTCGATTCAAAGGGTACGGGAAAATGGGACATTACATAATGTAATCGCCCGTTTTTCCATACCGTTTGAATTGACAATAAACCGCACATGTCCAGCCCAAATTGCATGAATAAGCGGATCATTAAGGTTAGAAAGAAAATAAAGACAGAACAGAATCTCACACGAATAGAATAACATATATTATTTCAATAATAATCTTTACAGCGGAAAATTTTAAAATACAACATCAGAGTCTAACCTAAATTCAGCTTGGACAGTTATAACACCTGCCCTTACAAATGCTGACAAACAAAAAAAATAAACCACCTCTCTAAGCAAAGCAGATAATAGAATACGTCCATACAATGATGAAGATCTCCAGCTCTCCTCTAGAAACTCCAACTGTCTTCAATGTAAACTTGAAACTACTCGGATCTGACCCGAGTATTGAAAATACCCGGATCAGGCTTGATAAACCAGCGTGAGATACTCGAACTTTAAAATGATTATGTTGTCAAATCCTTTGAAAAGAAGGGTGTCTCATAAGACCACGCCCACACATAAACACGGACGGGTTTTTACCTTATGATAACCAAAACACTTTTATATATCAAAACGTTTGATATTATTTCTAATGACATTCTTTTAAAAACACTTTTCAAATAAACTTATTCTAATAGGGTATCAATATCTGGACTAAGTCTAACGAAATATATCCGGACTGGGTCAACGGAATATACGAACAGAATATATAATACCAAAACGGGGTAGCTAAAACGTTTGCAAGTCATCGCAGCTATTTTGGGAATACATTCAAAACCATAAATATCGTATTGGGTTTGGATTTCCAACATGATAGGAAACTATTGGAAAGATCAATCTGTATCCACGGCTTACGTCCATGACTCAGATGCCGTTATACAACAACACAAATGGCTAAAAGTGGATACAATCTGTGAATAACATCCAAGGACTCGGACTTCGTGCATCCCTGCCATGAGGCCCAGACGTATCTGGTACCTAGGGCTCAGAACATCTGATAACCCAAATCACTACTATCCGAAATGCGTGCATACATCTAACCACGTAGAATCCTATCACAACCGGGGTGTGAGGCTCGCGAGGCTACGATCAATTTCTTCGAAGCTACGCTTTTCATACAAAAACACGCTTTGATCATAACCGGTTCCTCTTTGAATGCCCCACTGCCATTTCATGTCACACGACTGATTTCTAGAAAAGTATAACTTCCTGAGCTCGTATGTCTCGGGAAAGGGTGTTAAGCTAAGAGAAGTTGTCTTTTCTGCCACCAACTGATATACTATTATAGAAACCACTCAAATTTGATTTAGAATACAATGTCAGACAAACATCCATACAAGTTCGTTCTGGGACTGAACGTAACCGAGGCACTTTCCTCGGCCATTACTAGGCGAGAAACCCTTGCAATCTGAAAAATCTCCATCACGAGGAGACCACTGCTATAAATAAATCTATAATGGGAGCTACCCAGAGCATGTTCAACAAGCAGTCCTCACGCTATGAAGATCCATGGTCTTCAATAATCATAATCTTCAACATGTCTTCACTTTCGAACATACACATTGGTTCGAAGTGGTTTTCGGATAGGAATTATCCAAATCTGAATCTGGTTCCTTCGAAGCCAATCCTCGATTAAAAAGATGTTAAGTTCATATGTGGATATCAATCATAAATCAATTACTTTATCTATTATCTAATCTAATATCTTTCTTAGATATATTCATTTCAAGTTATTCCATTTTCTTTTCAAATGTATATAGAATCATTAAGCCTCATTTATCAAATCATTTGGTTTTTTTAAACCTTTCTTAAATCCTAGAATAATTCCAAATCATTTTCTCTTTTACATAGGATAACTTTTCCATATCTTAATCAAAGATTTCTTTCTTAACTTCAAGTCATATTCTTGCAAATCAAAGGTTATCATAATAGAGTACAACTGCCATCTTAAATATGGTAAATTTCACCTCCAGGGACTAATGACAAGTTTCACCTCCAGGGACTAATGGCTAGTTTCACCTCTAGGGACTAATGGCTAGTTTCACCTTCAGGGACTAATGACAAGTAATCCTACATCATGAACATCTTTGTCTTTTAACTTGAAAAAACTTAAATATGATCTTTTAGAGCATCCGGGCTTTCCTTTCGATCTGTTCCACCCCTCGCCTAAGAAGGGAAAACATAGGTCAGGTAAGTTCAGGGCACTGGTTGCTCCATCCCTAACCTTAGTTAAACACCTTGTTTTATCATCCTAGATCTCACAGATGGGACAAATGTACTAGTCGATTCCGCATACTTAGTTTATTATTACATTCAATATTCTTCACTTATTGTTTAAGTGTCACAAACAATTTCTCTTAACAATTTATCCAAACTCTTATTAAAACTTTCAAATCATCTTTACATTACTCAATTATTCCTTTAAAATCATTCACTAAAGATTGAGGAAATAATTGTTAAGTTTAAAATCATATTTAAAAGGTTATAAATTCGCAGCATAAAAGTGCCGCGAGAAGTGTTATATATGCTCATTTGATTCAAACAACTTTTTTTATATTTGAAAATTCATATTTTCCATTCCAAGTCTCTTTCAAACCATTTTAATAAATTTATCGAATTTATTTCATGTTTCAAAATATACAGGATAAAATCTTGATTTTATTCCTTTATTTTTTTAAACATATATAAATGTTTGTAAAACATTTCTAACTCGTTTTAAAACTATTTCCAAAAGGTTTAAGCATTCCATATATACCATTTCATGGAAAGTAGTTTCCATTGTGCTTACCGACGTGTATCAACGTGACTTGGTAAAACAATCTTAACAAACATATCAAGCAATCAATACTTGATGATCAAAGCAAATATAAACATCCATAGAAATCATAACACAACATCAAACATGTATATATAAATATATATAGATGCTAAATAGAGTTTCTCACCATAAACCAAAGCGATTAACTTCCTACCAACATTCTAATCAACCAACACTTCACTAATTAATTCCTACTCCATTAAAAACTAGCAAAAAAACACCATCTTCCTTCCAATAGCTTGGCCGAGGCTTGAGATAGAGATTGGCCAAAAATATAGAGAAGAAGCGGTAGAGCATTGAACTCGAATTCCCTAGATTTAGATCCAAAAATAGGTCATCTTCTCTCTTGTTTTTTACTTTCTTACTCACAAAATTTGAAAAACTTAGCGAATTCGGTTGAAGAATAGAAAAAGTGTTAACTGAAAAGTTGTTGCAAATTATTTTCTATTGAACTTCAAAGAATAAATCTTTTGAATCCAAGTAGTTTTGAGGGAGATATGATAAAATGAAGAAGTGCTACTGTCGGATTGACAAAAATGAAGCCCGAAATTGCACTTCAAAGAATTGAGTTTCAGGTATAGATAACTTCAAAATATGAAAAAGTGATCAACACAAAAGTTGTAGCCACCGGAATTTTATATGGTTTCAAAAAATAATTTCTTAATTTGGATCTACTATGATCAAGTTATGAACAAAACAAAATGGCTTATTCTCTGGATTAAAAACTGGGCCAAAAAATACACTGGAAAGAAATGTATTTTTGACATAGTTATCTTTAGAATTTAACAAAGTGGTCAACATGAAAGTTGTAGCCACTGGAAAAATACATTGTTTGAAAAAATAATTTTGTACTTTGGTTCGGTTGTGAAGAAGTTATGGCTGAGAGAAGAAGAGGTAAAATGTGGAGAAAAAATGAGTTTGATTTGAAGAGAATGAACATTGATTTCTTTTTGAATATTTTGTAAATATTTTGACATTATTTCTTTATAAAAAATTTCTATGGCTTGGAAGCCATTAAAGAGAAGGGGAAAAAGATGAAGAAGCTTGAGAAAAGAAGAAGAAGAAAATGTGAATGAAAGCGAAGAAGTAGGTGGATATTTATAGAAAAAGAAAGAAGTGGTAATTTTACCAAAATAACCTCTTACCAAATTATAAAACTAACATTACTTCAACCTAAAGCAATCTACACTTTTTCAAAGTTAACATCATCTTTTCACTTCTTACTTTATGTCTTAGTCACTTAAAGATTAAGTAAAGAATATCATAATTATGTTGGCTTTGATTTGATCTGATTTGATGTTTACTTTTTCTCACTTTTGTTAATTCTTACTTACTTTTACTAATGACTTCTAGAAGGTTTCCAATCTTATTTAGTAAAAGTAAACATGTTTAGTGAATTAATTAATACTTACCTTATTTGAATATATGTTTATATAAGAAAATAAAGGTGCAACGACGTTGCGACAACTTTTAATCGACAAAACGTCATTTTTCGACAAAATATTTTACGGTCACATTTTGACATTTTAATTAAACTATTTATTTATGTAAACCAACTTTAAAAATAAATTTGTATAATGCAATTTGAAAATATAAACACTCGTAAATTAATTAAGATAATTTATTTAACCATTGAAAATACTTTTCTGAAATCACCATTTTGTCACTTTTTTCGATATAGGCAAATGTTACTATTTTTATGTATGTTTCTACCTGTGGCGGAGAATGATCAACAAGGAAGTTGTAGCCACTCGAATTTCATATGGTTTGAAAAAAATAATTTTTTAATTTGGTTATGTTATGATCAAGTTATGATCAAAATAAAATGACCTATTCTCTGGCTTAAAAACTGGGCCAGAAAATGCACTGGAAAGAAGTAGAATTTTGACATAAATAGCTTTACAGTAGGATAAAGTGGTAAACATGAATGTTGTAGCCACTGGAAAAATACATAATTTGGAAAAAATAATTTTGTATTTTGGTTCGGTTTTGAAGAAGTTATGCCCAAGAGAAGAAGAGATAAAATGTAGAGAAAAAATGAGTTTGATTTGAAGAGAATGAACATTGATTTCTTTTGAATATTTTATAAATATTTTGACATTATTTATTTCTAATTTTTTCTATGGATTGGAACCATTAAAGAGAAGAGGAAGAATATGGAGAAACTTGAGAAAAAAAGAAGAAGAAATGTGAATGAAAGTGAAGAAGGAGGTGGATATTTATAGAAAAAGAAAGAAAGTGGTAATTTACCAAAATAATCTCTTACCAAATTACCAAACTAACCTTACTTCAACCTAAAGCAATCTCCACTTTTTCAATACTTAACATCATGTTTTACATCCTTACTTTATGTCTTAGTCACTTGAAGATTAAGTAAAGAATATCATAATTATGTTGGTTTTGATTTGATGTGATTTGATGTTTACTTTTTCTTTTCTTGATTCTTACTTACTTTTACTAATGACTTCTAGAAGTTTTCTAATCTTATTTAGTAAAAGTAAACATGTTTAGTGAATTAATTAATACTTGTACTATTTGGATATACGTTCCTATATAAGAAAATAAAAGTGCGACGACGTTGCAACAACTTTTAATCGACAAAACGTCGTTTTTCGACTAAATATTTTACGGTCACATTTTGACATTTTAGTTAAACTATTTATTTATGTAAATCAAATTTAAAAATAAATTTGTATAATACTATTTAAAAAATATAAACATTCATAAATTAATTAAGATAATTTATTTAACCATTGAAACTTACTTTTCTAAAATCACCATTTTGTCACTTTTGTCGATATAGGCAAATGTCACTATTTTTGTGTATACTTCTCTTTCCAAATCCTATCTAATATTGTTTGAATAATAAAACCTTGCCTATTTCACATTTAAAATCACTTTATGTATTATATTTTAAAGTGGTCAAATTTTGGGTCGTTACACGCGGTGTCATCGGTGGTCGATGATGATGGTTCAAGGCGATTCGGCTGAGGGTGTTGGTTCTAGGAAAGAGTTTGATCAGCTCGATTTTTATTCGAATCGATTTTGTCAGAATGTGGTGGTCGGGGAAGTTCAGTGGGCCGACGATGATGTGCCAGAGGTCTTAGAGTTGGTCGGCGACGATCCAATCGGATGTACACGTGCACACATATTAACATATGTCTTTGGATTTGGGGAAGAAAGATAAAGCTCGAGTTCGACTTAAAGAAACTCACAAATGTACTCAGGGAAAGTGAAAAGAAAGGGGAACTCTAAGACAAGCTCGGGAAATTTAGAATATGGCTCGGGTTTCACTCGAGTTGGTTTTGGTATTGGGATATAACAGTTTTAAAGTTTTAAAATCAAACAAGTTTAAAATAAGTTTTAAAGACTTGGTTTTAAAGTTAAAAATATGTTAGAATTGTTTTGGGTTTGAATAATTATATTGAAATGATTATTTAAAATATTCTTAAGTGTTTCAAATGGAATTTGATGATGTTTTTAAAATAAGTGATAAAAATAAATGGTTTATCTTAAGTTAATTAATACCTTGGGTAATTAAAGATTAATTTATTAATTGATAATTAGAGGTTAATCATTAAGGAAAATTAATTTTTGGAAATCAATTAATTGATGTATTTAATTACTTAATGAAAATGATTAAAAGGTTGATTATTTAATAATTAAGGGATAATTAATTAAGGTAAATTAATTAAGGGATTAATTTATTAAATTGCTTAATGTAATCAATAAAGGATTATTCCTAAATTTATTAAGGGATTAAGTTTTTGAATTACTTAATGTGATTAATAAAGGAATATTACTAAATTAACTAAGGGATAATTACTTTGTATAATTATTATTAAAGGACAATTTATTAATTAATATTAATTAATGAAAGGAATTAAGGTCAATTAATTGATGATTAAAGGTTGATTTATCAAATGATTTAAAGAATAAATAATTAAGGGATGATTAATGTGATTAATTAATTAAGGTGATTAAATTGAGGATAATTAATTAATTAAAGGATAATTAATTAATAAAAGTAATTAAGGGATGATTTATTGATTAAGGATTAATTAATTTTTATGTAATTAATTAAGGAATATTAATTAAACAATAATTAAATAATCAAGGGTTAATTATTTAATTAAAGGTTGATTAATTTATTAATTAAGGATAATTAATTTGTAATTAATGGATTTATTTAATTTATTAAAGGTTAATTAATAAATGATTAAAGGATAATTAATTAATATGCTTTGTAATTAATTAATGTTAATTAAGCAGGATTAGTAATTTATTCGTAAGTGATTAATCTGATTAAATTAATCGGACAATTAATTGATCTTACTTATGGATTTTTGGATTCTATTGAATTGAATTGTTTGATATCTTTGCTATGTGATACTTTATGATATAAATTATTTTGATTTGAGCTGTGATGAATGAAATTTATTTATCTATGATAAATTTATATTATTTATCTGTGAATCTGTGAATGAAGATAAGCGTTATAGATTATACCGCTTATCGATATTGATGTGCTTGAATCTATGATGATTGTGATGTTGCACTATTATGTAAAACGCCTGGACTACGCCATACACACACAAATATAGATTTGACGGGAAATCGTTAAGTCACAGATAATTTGAATTTAATATTATTTTATTCAAACGATGTAATGGTTTTAAAAGACGAATTTTGAATCCAAAGGGTTTTGTAAATGGAATTGGGCTAAATATGAAAAGCTTTTGAAAAAGGAAGTTGAAATTTAGTTTGAATATAATGTATCTTATTCTAGTTTTGAAATTGTTTTGGAAATTTGGTTTGAAAGGTTATACAATGTATATATATGAATTTTAAACCATCTTTGAAGTCTTTTAAAAGTATTATTTTGAGAATTTAAATTCAACTCAAGTTTATACTTGAAAGGCTTTAACTTGAGCAAATGTAATCAGATTTTCCCGAAATGAAAACTCTTGGTTTTCAAATAGTAATAGCTTTCATATAAAGAAAGGATTTCCTGTTTTTGTGAAATGATTTCAAGTTTTGAAATGGAAATAGTTTGAAAGCTATGAATGAATCTTCGTAAAAGATTGTTGAACTTTGTTTACAAATCAAAGAAGATCTTAAAGGGGTATCTTCTGCATAGAAGAATTGAAATGGAATTATGTTTGAAAGTTATGAATTAATCTTTGTGAAAGATTGGTAAACGGCGTGAGGTGAATCTTTTTGTTTAAAGATTTGAAAATGGTAATTTGTTTAAACCATTTGAAGAAAGGTTTGGGCTTTAAATTGTGACTTAACATAGATCCCACTATATCCATATGCTTTTAAATTAAGCGTTCGTTATTCGATTTAGCTAGGAGAGGACTTTCTATCTTATAACCCATTCCGAATAATGATACGACATTATGGATTGCATTTAAAGACTGGTGGTGAAGACCGAATATTTTCGAAAGCGAAAGGATTACCTGGCGAATGTCTCTGCACTGGCTGATCCTCGGTATAGAGATTTGATCACCTTTTTTGATGGGAAGTTCGGACGTGAATAGGGATTATCCGGATTGCAAGAGCTTCTTTGAGAAGTGCCTTCGGTTCTGTTCGAACCCTGGACAGACTTGTACGAATGTGTGTCTGATGTTACACTTTGAGATGTAAAGCTGCTTTATATAAAATACATTTCTGTTTGGTGGCGTAGATTTATTCTCTTATATTAATACCCTTCTCTGAGGCGTACGGGGTTAGAGTTTATGTAGTTGATGGTTACTAGTGATACATTCCCAATTTGGTAATGTGGCATACGAAGTGCTACTGATCATTTGTTGATCAAAGTAAGGAATTTGTGTAAAGCGTAGCTTTGTGGACGAGGCTGCATCAGGACCTCACACCCCAGAAACGGCCGAAACAGGAAAGATGCAGCAAGGTTATGAGGGTCGCTCCCTTTAGGGTATGTTCATTCCCTTCTGAAAATGGGTGATATCATGGTATGGAGCCCAGATACTTAACTCATGTGGTCACTGCAAATTTATTACTTTGTGGTTGCTTTGTGGTTGAGACCTCTCGGATAAAGGTTGCAAACGACCGAGGGATGGCATGCTCGTATAGTAGTTACGTAGTTACAGAGGTAGCCCAGCCTTGTGTTGGCAGAGATCAGGTGAGGTTCTAGGGGCATCCCTCCAGAGGCGTACCCATGTGGAAATAGGAAGTTCCTTAGCCCGACCATTTGTTGGAAATCCAAAGAAATAATACGCGCCATGTACGATTTTAGTTGTATAACCTGCCATGGAATGTGGCGGTAACCTGTTATTAAACATGGTAGCTATAGTAGGCATATAATAATGGTTGTATGCTGGCTAAGACTAATATTATACTTTCAAAAGGTTTTCTGCCTTATGCACTAATAATAATATCAAAAGGTTTTCACGTCTCAAGCATGTTTGACTATCATAAGGAGAAATCTCCTCCAATTCTGCATTTGCATTGTGTGTGCGGCAGGAGGCCTTATGGTAGTTTCGTTTTCCAAAAAGTATTATGGATTTCTTTTAAATTCTTTTGTTTGTTTTTGTTAAAGATAAACTGTTCTTGTTTGTTCGCACCAGTCTCATGACTGACCTGGACTTTATTGTTCCCCTTCTAAACTTCTGAGTGCTCACAATTTTCCACACGGGCATCCTAGAGTTGGGATTTTCAGATAATCAAATAGTAGGTGTAGATTCAATAGCCTTCGAACTCTTTGGTCTTTGAAGCCGTTTGGATTTGGCAATAGCATTTGCTTCTCTTCAGCATTCTAGATGACCTTGCTTAATACAACGTAATGTTGGTGGTTCGAGCTTGTGGCTTGGAGTCCTTGGAGCTTTGGCAGTGGTGATGCATTCTATTGGCTCATTCTTTCTATCCCTTGGAAATTCTACTGGAATTATCTTTCCGCTGTAGTATATATTTTGTGCTTTGATATTAATTTCATTGTATCAAGATGTTGTATATCAATGGTATATTTCATTTTTCTTCTGCTGTGTTGTTGTACTTAATGTGTTATAAGCTCCTGCGTGAATCAGATTTCAACGGTTGAATCTTTGGCATTCGAGTACAAGTGAAGTACGAGTGTTGATTTTCGAACACTGAAATTCGGGTTGTGACAAAAGATAAGGATAAAAAATTAATTTAAACCCATATAATTTCAATTTAAAATAATTAATATTCAATAAATTTGGTTAAACCCATTCTTTAAAAAAATCCATTCACTTTTTTATATAAAGTCAATCATTCACACTTATAATTTATTATTAAACCATGTATATGTACAAGCAATATTTTAAACATTTCAATTATTTAGAAAGAAAAAGAAAAAATGATCAAAATATCCTTTATATGATACTTTATCAAAATACTTTTATAATACTTTATTTATATACTTTATCAAAATACTTTTATAACTTGATGTCTTAACAGGCTTACCTCGTTCTTGCAGACTCTGGCCATGTGTTGATCAGGAGCAAAACTAGAATTCTTCAAGTACTTAGTAGAGCTGTTTCAACATCCAGTGAAAATACTTGAAAAGCCTTCAAAACCGATATGAAAAGTACAATCCAAACAAATCACCTGGATGGTAGATACGTAATGGTTACGCCTGGATCCCCTAGGAAACATCTGTACCTTTAAGCAATCTCTGCCTTGCGAATTACGCCATGATAACCAAAACCCATGGACCGTAGGGTACACAATGGTTACGCCTGGATCACCCAGGAAACATCCATACCCTTTAAGCAATCTCCGCCTTATGGATTACGCAACGACAACAAAACTATAGACTGTAGGATACACAATGGTTACGCCTGAATCACCCAGGAAACATTCGTACCCTTTAAGCAATCTTTACCTTGCGGATCACATTATCCAACAAAACGACCATGGGTTATGCCATGGTAGGACACTCGAGTATCACATCTGGAAAACCAAAATCAGAGAGAATAATATTGATAGAATGAATCCACAATCTGCCACAAAGCGGATAACAAGCAAAAGGAATCTTTACTTCGAAATATGTATCATATAGTACCCTTTCAAATAAATTTCAAATATCATACTTATATAAAGTCCGTTATATATAAGATTCCATTTTCAAATCGAATACTTTCCAGAATCAATAGTATATCAAATCACACTTATATAGACTTCGATTATATAAGATTTTGCTTTTCAAATTGAATACCCTTCCAAATCAATAGTTTTCAAATCAACTTCATACCTATACAAATCAATTTTATATAAGTTCGATAACTTCCAAATAAAGTATTTAGTAAAATAAGGTTCTCAATTTCAATTTGTTTCAATATCAATTCAGTTTCAAAATCCCATACAATTTCACCAAATTATTTCTTTCAAATTTAGTATCTTCAGTTCAAGGTTTCCAAAATAATAGGTTTTGAAAATAATCCAAGTTTCCAAATCAACCTAATTCCGGTCTAACAAATTCATTTCCAATATCATTCTATATTACTGGGTTTTAAATTCCAATCTATTTTCGAAACCTAATATTTTTCTCAAAATCAATTATATCCAAAATGATTACCCAGTTTATAGCCATCCCTTTAAAACCTTTAAACTATTTATTTCTATTTGAAAGATTCAATTTACCTTTTGAAAATCATCATTCTACATATACATATATATGGTTTTATAAAAGATGCCACTAAGTTAAAACACTTAAAACAAAATTTTATTCAACACATTTCAAAACAAAATTCCATATTAGTATAATTCAAAATAGTCTTATTCATTTACTTAACAAAAGGTTTCAAACTTGTGTAACGACGCAGAAATTTCGATCTCAAAAATTCCAGATAGTTAAGAAAGAAGGAAAGAGGTAGAAGAAGAAACAGGAAAGAAACACAGAATCTCACTTTCGTAGTGTAACGACCCAGAATTTTTAGAAATTAAAATTTGAATATTTAATTAATTTTAAATATTAAGAAGTGAATTTATAAGTCAAATAAATTTTTATTTGAATTATTGGATTTAATTGAATAATTAAATCGATAATTTAATATGTTAAATTATGGAAATAATTGAAGATTGGGTTAAATATGATTGAAAATGATTTGTAAAATTTTATTTTATCATGTTGGAGTTAGAACGATATTTTAGAACTTTTAAAATCGAATTAAGAGTTAATTTGTGAAAATTGAATATTTTAATATTAAATCGACTAGTGAAAATAGTCAATTTTTGAACAGTCTCAGAATTGAACGAAACCAGTTCCATTGGATCCGTAATAGTTAGTTATTATCGGATTTCAATTTTCGTGTCAATCGGAGCTATCGTTTGATCGTGGCAGCTCGAAACGCATCGATTTATTTTTAATTTTAATTTGGCGAGTTAAAATAGCCATTTTTCAAAAAGTCTTGGATTTTGACGAAACCAGTTTCATCGGATCCGTAATGTGATATTATTGTAAGGTTTCAAATTTTGTGTCAATTGAATTTACCGTTTGTTCGGTACAAATTAAAACGCCTAGAAAATCGCTTAAATCGGTTTAATTCAAATTGAACGTTTATAGCCATAACTCGCACAGATGTCCGAATTAGCTTTCAAAACCTGTTCCATTGTGTCCGGAACGCGGGGTAAACCCTAGAAACGCTGGTTACGGCGCGTAAATCGGAGTTTGGAATTTCCGGAATGAATAGTGTCGTTTTTTTCTCTATAAATAGCCACCATCACAAACAAATAAAAAAATTTTATAACCTAACCCTAATAACTGCACAGCCGCCACTACCACGCTCAATGGCCGAAAATCACTCTCCTTTCCCCCTCGATTTCTTCCAATCCACTAACAATTACAACAAACTTTCAACTAGAGAAATGAAGAGGGCATCAAGATATACAAGTTCAACGGTGGAGATCGCGAATGGAGTTGTATTTCGTGAGATAATGGCCCGTGTTCACGTGCGTATGGACACGATATTCGAGCCTCATATGGTGGCCGAGCTTGGTGCTACCTAGGGCGTGGGTAGGGGGGGTCGTGCTCTTCGCGATGGAACTCTCTGATCGAGATATAGGTTGGTGATGGAGGAGCAAAATCTAAACCTAGTTTATGTTATGGGTTCGGTTGTTTTACTGGAGTGTGCACATAAATGAGAAAGGGGAAGAAGATGGGGGCGGCCAGGATTCATCAAGGGAAATGGACGGCCTGGATTAGATTGGGTTTAAAATTATAAATTATGTTATAAATTTATGTATATAAATTCGTATAACTTCAAATATTCATATCCTTTTCATACGAGGTCGAAAACGCGCGAAACTAGTTGCGTTGGAATCGTATGGACGAGCACTACGCGATGAAATTGGATTGGAGTCGTTTGGAGTTAGTGAGAATTTTGGGTAAAATTAAACGTCCGTTTAATTTTATTCGAAATAAATCGCTAAAACGAATTTAAAACCAAGGTGAGAACTTCTCACTCAATCGAATCAGTTTCGATTTTATTTTAAATAGTAAGATTTAAAATATTTTAATGCATGTTTGAATGATGATTGATATCTATTGATTGTTAAAATAGACATTATGCGCCGTTAGTAAGCGGATGTTATTTATTAAAAACATATACCGTGAATATTTCATAAACAGTGAAATTGGTATTACATATAATAGCAATATATATATATTGACATATGTATATATTGGAGTTACTGATTTCCCGCATTTTTTTTGTTTAGCGGATGAGACCCTATTGCGCCGTCTATTAAGCGGATAATATTTTAAATCCCATATACCGCGATAATTTCGTACTGGAGCGAAATTGGTATTGTGCTAATGTTTGTGGATGCAGGAAAACAGGTTGGAGGGATCCAACTGGATTCCTCAACAGTTTTTATTTGATTTCAGATATTTTGATATTTGATGGACTATCATATACGATATATGATGTCGTTGTTGTCGTGATTGACTATTTGGTGTGTAGCATCATTGGACCAAGTTTTGGAACTTTAAAATGATTTTTTTTAAGTGATTTTTGAAAATATACTATATGTTTGGAATTGATCCATTTTAAATAAATAAACGTATAATTTTTAATGTTATATAAAAATTATGATTTTGAGAAATATAGTTAAAAACTGATTTTTGAGAATATGATGCTAATGATTTTATAAAATAGTTTAAATTGGATTTTTGAATTTATTGTGAAAAGTTTAAATATAGGATAAATAAAATTTGATTATTTTATAAATCAAAAATGGTGAAATTTTAAAGGAGATTAAAGATGTTTTAAAAGAATAATAATATAAATTGATTTATATAAAAGATTTATAAATTGATAATTTATAAATTAAAATATTAGAGTTATAAAACGAGTTTTTATAAGTGTTAGAATGAATTGTGAATGAATTTCATAAATGAATGAAATTTATAGAATTATGAACGGTGAAGTTATAAATGGAATTTTATAAGCAGTAGGTTTATAAAATTCATAAAGTTATTAAAAGAATGGTTTTGGATAAATAATTGAAGCTTATAAGTTATAAGATTTATAAGTATGAAGTTCAAAGGAATGATTTTTTTGCAAGCAAATAAATTATAAGTATTTAACTTATAATATGAATTTTGTTTTATAATTGAGTTATAAATTGAATAGGTTAATAAAGGAATTTATAAAAGGAAGTTGTTATAAAATAAATAGAAAAGGGATTTATAAACGTTGTTTTATAAATTCGCAAACGACTTATTTTGATAAGTAAATTGTTGAAACCTATTAATGGAGTTATATTCACGTTTTTGACTGTGAATAATCCTTTGAAATAAAATGAATAAAAGGATGAAATTTGCTAACAAAGTATATTCACGTTTTTGAATAGTGAATAATATGTTAAAGAAAATGTTTAGGATGTGATATTTTAAACAGAATTAAAACAAGTTAACGATGTTTTAAAATGTGTTGAGATTCGAAACCATAGATTTCAACATTTATTGTTGAAATAGACGTTTTCGAGAAATAGAAGGAAATGGTGGACTATAACACTGTTGTTATAGTAAATGATTTCCGAAAGGAAATGTTTTGTATAGTATTGGGATTTATATATCTATTTTAATTTCGAATCCATATACTAGTGATTTTGGGTTGTCGTAACGATGTTTTACGTAACATTCGTTTTGGCCCAAATAAATATGTTTAAGAGCATGATTTCCTTAAAGAATGAAATATATACTTAATCTCGATTTAAGTATATTTGAATATTTTCCAAGTGTTGAAAATAAATGGATTGAGAATTACTTAATAAGTAAGTATGGAAATGTTTTCCAATATAAGGTGAATATTGGAGAATTTATCTTTTTGAAGATAAATTGAAATGAATAATTGAAATCGTATATGCATGGATATTTTGGAATGAAAATTCACTAAGGAATTTATAAAAGAAAAGGGGAACTTGTTTAAAAATAAATATTGATTTATTTTTGAAGTATTGAAAATAATATATCTTATAAAGATATTTTGGAAAATAAATAATTTGGAAAATTATTTGGAAACTGGTGATGTGTGCATATCCATTGATAGTTCAATAACCGACTATCAATATTTCCCTTTGAATGGGTATTTGATGTGATTTGTTTGAATTTGAATGCCACACTTATTTTTGAACAAGCGCTCACTATTCGGGTTAACCGGGAAAGGACCATGGGGTCGTATAACCCATTCCGAATATGTGATACGTCGTTATGAATTGCATTTGAAGATCGGTGTTGAAGACCGGATATTTGTGAGAGCGATAGGATGACCTATCGATTGACTCTGCACCGAGTAGCTACGGTATTGAGTTCTCCATATGTGATGGTGAATCCGATCAGGATTGTGAATATCCGGATTGCAAGGACTTCTTTGTAAGTGCCTTCGGTTTTGTTCGAGCCCGGAACAGACTTGCATGGATTGTATGTCTGACATTACAAATTGAGATATAAAGCCGATTTCATTCAAATATATTTCTGTTGGTGGCGAAGAATTTATTCTTTTAGCTTAACACCCTTCTCTGAGACGTACGAGCTCAGAGGTTATGTAGTTGAAGGTTATCAGCGATATATTCCCAATTTGGTAATGTGACATGCTGAGTGTTGCTGTGAAATGATCATTGTGTTGATTATTTGTGATAGGATCGTTTATTTGATCGTCTATCCTGGTGATCATTTGTTGACCCAAAGCATGGCTTTTGTATAAAGTATGTTTTTGTGGACGTGACTTCGTCGAGCCTCACACCCCGTGAATGGTCAAAACAGGAAAGAAGCAGCAAGGTTATGAGGGGTAGCGCCCTTTAGGATGTGTGCATTTCCTTCTGGAAAAGGGTGGTATCATGGTATGGAGCCCAGATACTTACTCATGTTGAAAACACTTTATGATTGTGTGAATTGATTGCGAGCGCTCGGTGAAAGGTCCCAAAGGACCGGGGGATGGCATATTCGGTCAGTTGTTACTCAGTTAGGGGTAACCCGGCCTTGTGTTGGTAGAGATCCGGTTTGGTTCTCGGGGATGTCCATCCAGAGGCATTCTCATGTGGCAATGGGAAGTTCCTTGGCTTGATCATTCGTTGGAAATCCAAAGAAACAATACGTGACTTGTATGGTTTTAGTTGTAGAACCTGCTTCCTCAGGAGGTAGCTATAGTAGGCATAATATAATGGTACCTATGCTGGCTAAGATTTATATTCTACTTTCGAAATGACTTTTTTTTCTACACTATGCACTAATAATAATATCAAAAATTGATTTGATTTTAATGCGTATCAAGCATCTTTGACTATCATAAGGAGAAATCTCCTCCAAGTCTGCGTTTGCATTGTGTGTGTGGCAGGAGGTCTTATGGTAGTCTCATTTTAAAAGCATTGCGAATTGAATTTAAAAATAATCCTCTATTTTGATTTTGAAGATGAATAAACTGTTTTGAGTTCTCACACCAGTCACATGACTGACTCGGAGTTTATTGTTTTCCTTCCTAAACTCTGGGTGCCCACCAATTTCCACACGGGCAGTCAAGAGTTAAGGTTTATCAGGATATTCTGGATATTCTGGAGTTGCTGGAGGCAAGCTGGATGGCATGGCGTATTACTTATATAGTATTTCTTTTTCCGCTGCACTGTTTGTTGTTGTTGTACCCTCTGATGATATGATGTAATGAAATGTGATGTAATGTAATGACTGATATAGTTCTTTGTTTAAAGATTATTCATTTATTATTATATGTTGTTCCGCTGCGAATTGTGAGATTCTGATATTGTTCAGTTGTGTTCTGTTCCGTTCCATTTTCCTATTTTCTATTTTCTTTCCTTTCTATTTTCTATCTTTTCCATCTTCTATCTTTTCTGTCTTCTTCTTTTTCTTCAAACCCATAACATTTCGGTTTTTCGGCAACGAAAAATCGAAAACGTTACATTTGATATCAGAGCATATGGTTAAGCGACAACCATGGTTCTGTTGGGTATTACTCATTAGAGACAGAGTCAGTAGTACTCTAGAATGAGTTTGAGTGTAATAATAGCTATGAGAGCGTATTTGTTAGTGAATATAAAATTGTTTTGTATTGTGTTGACTTATCGGTTGATTGTTTATAGATTTCGGTCGATGTAGTCTAGCTAACTATCGTAGAAAGGGGTTTCTAAACTCTTAAACAAGATAAATCGACATAATATTGTTTTAAATTGAGTAAATGAAATAATTTTACCTTGATTATATTTTATATATATAGAGGAATAATTTTTCAGAATTATTAAAGTGTATATAAGTTGATTGTTTAGTTGTTTGAATAATCTAAATTGAAGAATAATTGTATAAGCAAAAGAATTATAAGAATTGAATTATAATTAATGTGATTTACAATTGTGAAATAAACTTATATATGTGAGAAGTGAAACTATATGAATATATTTATGAATATGAGTTATAAATAAAAATAAATTTAAAGATAAATGGAAATTTACTTTAGAATTTGGAATCTGAATTTATTTATAAGTAGGAATTTAAGTTATGCAAAACTAAGTGATGTTTAAATGAAATATAACTTAAGAGGTGTTGACTGAAGTTGATATTAGTATCAAAGTAAATTAATAAAGTTAAGTGATAAATGTGAACTTGAGTTATATAAATGAAATTCAACTTTTGGTAAATTGAATTGAATGAATGGATTGGATAATAATCAATTAAATGTGAATAATTGGTATGAAATAATGAATATAAGTGTTAATTCATTAAAATCTAATGTTATTAGAAGCTGAAAGATTGAATGAAAATCAATTTAATTAAACCAATTGAAAGCAAAGGAATTTGGTTGTAATTAATATATATTGATTATTATATGGTTGTTAGATGATTGTATAAAATTCATTAAGAGTTAATGAAATTGAATTTGATTTGGAAGTGAACCAACTTGAATATGAATTAGTGAATATAAACTAATTGAAAATGAATGCTAGTAAAAACATCCACTGTTAATGAATCGAATGTGATTAAATTGAAAAATCAATTCATTGAATATTAATAAGAATATGAATGAATGTTTATTGGTTATGAATGCTAGTTGGTTGATGGTTGCATTTGTTGTTTGTTTCATTTGCTATGTTGACATATATAGTTATTATGTTGCTATATGTTGTATATCGATACTATTATCTACATGCATGTTTCTCATGTTGTTTGTTGAGTGTTTAGTAGGTGCGGATCGCGTTTGCTTCGCATTTGGAGCTCGCTTTCGCGCTATATTAGCCGTATATGCTTGCTAATAAAATATAAGGTACATATCTCGTATTACATACCGTACTTTTATACATTTTCCCTGCGGGATGCCTCATTACTTGATGAGATGTATATTTGTGATATATATACTGTCATTTTTTTTTTCGGATCGAGCCGCGCAAAGGAGACTATGGCGAATTTTTCCGAAAATTTAAGGCGTTAGAAAAAATTTGAGAAAACTGGAAATTTTTTGAAAACTTTAACTTTGATTTTGGAGTTGAAAGTTAAATAATAGTAGTTGTTTTTGAAAAGATAACTAAGTATGATTTGAAAACTTAGTAAAGTTATTGTAAGAAGTTTAACAATGGATTTTGGAAAATTAATAGATTCTGTAACTTTTCTTACTTGTTAATTTCAAGGACGAAATTCTTTTAAGGGGGAAGATTGTAACGACCCAGAATTTTTAGAAATTAAAATTTGAATATTTAATTAATTTTAAATATTAAGAAGTGAATTTATAAGTCAAATAAATTTTTATTTGAATTATTGGATTTAATTGAATAATTAAATCGATAATTTAATATGTTAAATTATGGAAATAATTGAAGATTGGGTTAAATATGATTGAAAATGATTTGTAAAATTTTATTTTATCATGTTGGAGTTAGAACGATATTTTAGAACTTTTAAAATCGAATTAAGAGTTAATTTGTGAAAATTGAATATTTTAATATTAAATCGACTAGTGAAAATAGTCAATTTTTGAACAGTCTCAGAATTGAACGAAACCAGTTCCAATGGATCCGTAATAGTTAGTTATTACCGGATTTCAATTTTCGTGTCAATCGGAGCTATCGTTTGATCGTGGCAGGTCGAAACGCATCGATTTGTTTTTAATTTTAATTTGGCGAGTTAAAATAGCCATTTTTCAAAAAGTCTCGGATTTCGACGAAACCAGTTTCATCGGATCCGTAATGTGATATTATTGTAAGGTTTCAAATTTCGTGTCAATTGGATTTACCGTTTGTTCGGTACAAATTAAAACGCCTAGAAAATCGCTTAAATCGGTTTAATTCAAATTGAACGTTTATAGCCATAACTCGCACAGATGTCCGAATTAGCTTTCGAAACCTGTTCCATTGTGTCCGGAATGCGGGGTAAACCCTAGAAATGCTGGTTACGGCGCGTAAATCGGAGTTCGGAATTTCCGGAATGAATAGTGTCGTTTTTTTCTCTATAAATAGCCACCATCACAAACAAATAAAAAAAAATTTATAACCTAACCCTAATAACTGCACAGCTGCCACTACCACGCTCAATGGCCGAAAATCACTCTCCTTTCCCCCTCGATTTCTTTCAATCCACTAACAATTACAACAAACTTTCAACTAGAGAAATGAAGAGGGCATCAAGATCTACAAGTTCAACGGTGGAGATCGCGAATGGAGTTGTATTTCGTGAGATAATGGCCCGCGTTCACGTGCGTATGGACACGATATTCGAGCCTCATATGGTTGCCGAGCTTGGTGCTGCCTAGGGCGTGGGTAGGGGGGTCGTGCTCTTCGCGATGGAACTCTCTGATCGAGATATAGGTTGGTGATGGAGGAGCAAAATCTAAACCTAGTTTATGTTATGGGTTCGGTTGTTTTACTGGAGTGTGCACGTAAATGAGAAAGGGGAAGAAGATGGGGGCGGCCAGGATTCATCAAGGGAAATGGACGGCCTGGATTAGATTGGGTTTAAAATTATAAATTATGTTATAAATTTATGTATATAAATTCGTATAACTTCAAATATTCATATCTTTTTCATACGAGGTCGAAAACGCGCGAAACCAGTTGCGTTGGAATCGTATGGACGAGCACTACGCGATGAAATTGGATTGGAGTCGTTTGGAGTTAGTGAGAATTTTGGGTAAAATTAAACGTCCGTTTAATTTTATTCGAAATAAATCGCTAAAACGAATTTAAAACCAAGGTGAGAACTTCTCACTCAATCGAATCAGTTTCGATTTTATTTTAAATAGTTAGATTTAAAATATTTTAATGCATGTTTGAATGATGATTGATATCTATTGATTGTTAAAATAGACATTATGCGCCGTTAGTAAGCGGATGTTATTTATTAAAAACATATACCGCGAATATTTCATAAACAGTGAAATTGTTATTATATATAATAGCAATATATATATATTGGCATATGTATATATTGGAGTTATTGATTTCCCGCATTTTTTTTTGTTTAGCGGATGAGACCCTATTGCGCCGTCTATTAAGCGGATAATATTTTAAATCCCATATACCGCGATAATTTCGTACTGGAGCGAAATTGGTATTGTGCTAATGTTTGTGGATGCAGGAAAACAGGTTGGAGGGATCCAACTGGATTCCTCAACAGTTTTTATTTGATTTCAGATATTTTGATATTTGATGGACTATCATATACGATATATGATGTCGTTGTTGTCGTGATTGACTATTTGGTGTGTAGCATCATTGGACCAAGTTTTGGAACTTTAAAATGATTTTTTTTAAGTGATTTTTGAAAATATACTATATGTTTGGAATTGATCCATTTTAAATAAATAAACGTATAATTTTTAATGTTATATAAAAATTATGATTTTGAGAAATATAGTTAAAAACTGATTTTTGAGAATATGATGCTAATGATTTTATAAAATAGTTTAAATTGGATTTTTGAATTTATTGTGAAAAGTTTAAATATAGGATAAATAAAATTTGATTATTTTATAAATCAAAAATGGTGAAATTTTAAAGGAGATTAAAGATGTTTTAAAAGAATAATAATATAAATTGATTTATATAAAAGATTTATAAATTGATAATTTATAAATTAAAATATTAGAGTTATAAAACGAGTTTTTATAAGTGTTAGAATGAATTGTGAATGAATTTCATAAATGAATGAAATTTATAGAATTATGAACGGTGAAGTTATAAATGGAATTTTATAAGCAGTAGGTTTATAAAATTCATAAAGTTATTAAAAGAATGGTTTTGGATAAATAATTGAAGCTTATAAGTTATAAGATTTATAAGTATGAAGTTCAAAGGAATGATTTTTTTGCAAGCAAATAAATTATAAGTATTTAACTTATAATATGAATTTTGTTTTATAATTGAGTTATAAATTGAATAGGTTAATAAAGGAATTTATAAAAGGAAGTTGTTATAAAATAAATAGAAAAGGGATTTATAAACGTTGTTTTATAAATTCGCAAACGACTTATTTTGATAAGTAAATTGTTGAAACCTATTAATGGAGTTATATTCACGTTTTTGACTGTGAATAATCCTTTGAAATAAAATGAATAAAAGGATGAAATTTGCTAACAAAGTATATTCACGTTTTTGAATAGTGAATAATATGTTAAAGAAAATGTTTAGGATGTGATATTTTAAACAGAATTAAAACAAGTTAACGATGTTTTAAAATGTGTTGAGATTCGAAACCATAGATTTCAACATTTATTGTTGAAATAGACGTTTTCGAGAAATAGAAGGAAATGGTGGACTATAACACTGTTGTTATAGTAAATGATTTCCGAAAGGAAATGTTTTGTATAGTATTGGGATTTATATATCTATTTTAATTTCGAATCCATATACTAGTGATTTTGGGTTGTCGTAACGATGTTTTACGTAACATTCATTTTGGCCTAAATAAATATGTTTAAGAGCATGATTTCCTTAAAGAATGAAATATATACTTAATCTCGATTTAAGTATATTTGAATATTTTCCAAGTGTTGAAAATAAATGGATTGAGAATTACTTAATAAGTAAGTATGGAAATGTTTTCCAATATAAGGTGAATATTGGAGAATTTATCTTTTTGAAGATAAATTGAAATGAATAATTGAAATCGTATATGCATGGATATTTTGGAATGAAAATTCACTAAGGAATTTATAAAAGAAAAGGGGAACTTGTTTAAAAATAAATATTGATTTAATTTTGAAGTATTGAAAATAATATATCTTGTAAAGATATTTTGGAAAATAAATAATTTGGAAAATTATTTGGAAACTGGTGATGTGTGCATATCCATTGATAGTTCAATAACCGACTATCAATATTTCCCTTTGAATGGGTATTTGATGTGATTTGTTTGAATTTGAATGCCACACTTATTTTTGAATAAGCGCTCACTATTCGGGTTAACCAGGAAAGGACCATGGGGTCGTATAACCCATTCCGAATATGTGATACGTCGTTATGAATTGCATTTGAAGATCGGTGTTGAAGACCGGATATTTGTGAGAGCGATAGGATGACCTATCGATTGACTCTGCACCGAGTAGCTACGTTATTGAGTTCTCCATATGTGATGGTGAATCCGATCAGGATTGTGAATATCCGGATTGCAAGGACTTCTTTGTAAGTGCCTTCGGTTTTGTTCGAGCCCGGAACGGACTTGTATAGATTGTATGTCTGACATTACAAATTAAGATATAAAGCCGATTTCATTCAAATATATTTCTGTTGGTGGCGAAGAATTTATTCTTTTAGCTTAACACCCTTCTCTGAGACGTACGAGCTCAGAGGTTATGTAGTTGAAGGTTATCAGCGATATATCCCAATTTGGTAATGTGACATGCTGAGTGTTGCTGTGAAATGATCATTGTGTTGATTATTTGTGATAGGATCGTTTATTTGATCGTCTATCCTGGTGATCATTTGTTGACCCAAAGCATGGCTTTTGTATAAAGTATGTTTTTGTGGACGTGACTTCGTCGAGCCTCACACCCCGTGAATGGTCAAAACAGGAAAGAAGCAGTAAGGTTATGAGGGGTAGCGCCCTTTAGGATGTGTGCATTTCCTTCTGGAAAAGGGTGGTATCATGGTATGGAGCCCAGATACTTACTCATGTTGAAAACACTTTATGATTGTGTGAATTGATTGCGAGCGCTCGGTGAAAGGTCCCAAAGGACCGGAGGATGGCATATTCGGTCAGTTGTTACTCAGTTAGGGGTAACCCGGCCTTGTGTTGGTAGAGATCCGGTTTGGTTCTCGGGGATGTCCATCCAGAGGCATTCTCATGTGGCAATGGGAAGTTCCTTGGCTTGATCATTCGTTGGAAATCCAAAGAAACAATACGTGACTTGTATGGTTTTAGTTGTAGAACCTGCTTCCTCAGGAGGTAGCTATAGTAGGCATAATATAATGGTACCTATGCTGGCTAAGATTTATATTCTACTTTCGAAATGACTTTTTTTTCTACACTATGCACTAATAATAATATCAAAAATTGATTTGATTTTAATGCGTATCAAGCATCTTTGACTATCATAAGGAGAAATCTCCTCCAAGTCTGCGTTTGCATTGTGTGTGTGGCAGGAGGTCTTATGGTAGTCTCATTTTAAAAGCATTGCGAATTGAATTTAAAAATAATCCTCTATTTTGATTTTGAAGATGAATAAACTGTTTTGAGTTCTCACACCAGTCACATGACTGACTCGGAGTTTATTGTTTTCCTTCCTAAACTCTGGGTGCCCACCAATTTCCACACGGGCAGTCAAGAGTTAAGGTTTATCAGGATATTCTGGATATTCTGGAGTTGCTGGAGGCAAGCTGGATGGCATGGCGTATTACTTATATAGTATTTCTTTTTCCGCTGCACTGTTTGTTGTTGTTGTACCCTCTGATGATATGATGTAATGAAATGTGATGTAATGTAATGACTGATATAGTTCTTTGTTTAAAGATTATTCATTTATTATTATATGTTGTTCCGCTGCGAATTGTGAGATTCTGATATTGTTCAGTTGTGTTCTGTTCCGTTCCATTTTCCTATTTTCTATTTTCTTTCCTTTCTATTTTCTATCTTTTCCATCTTCTATCTTTTCTGTCTTCTTCTTTTTCGTCAAACCCATAACATTTCGGTTTTTCGGCAACGAAAAATCGAAAACGTTACACGTAGCGGATCAAAATATAATATCAAATAAAATAACAGTTTACAATGGGAAAACTATATCAGTTAATATACATTTTAATACATCAGAGTTACATCATATACACAAAACGTAGACAGATACAAGACATGACCTAGATATAAAACAATATATCACAACGGATGCACTCCATATGTTCCTGCTATCCAGCTCGCCTTCTGAACTCCAGAACGTCCTTACTTGAAAATCTGTATACTCGATCTGACCCGAGCATTACATCAAAGTAACACCCGGGTCAGGCTGGAAACAAGCGTGAGTAAACCTATATAATTTGAAATACTAAGCTACAAAACTTGAGTGAATTACCAGGGTAACTCGTGCCTTCTACGAGTTTTCATCTTATTCAAAATCACTCTCATATGAAAAACGATATCTAAGAAATGTTCTCAGTTTTTTAAATGGTCACGATTACCCAATTTATCTCATTCCAGCCTGTTAATTTTCCATATCTATTTCATAAGGAATTCCAGTTACAAATCGAAGTAGTTTCGGATATTGTTGATACCCAAACCCAGTCTCTTCAATTCAATGTTATCTCTAATCCAAGTTGATAGGTTTAAAATCAATACAATTCAGATTCAGGATTTCGAAACACACGACAATTTATCTCATATAGATAAACCACATTATCCCTGATCCAACCCAAACCAAACATCACAATTTATCAGTCTAGATATTTATCCAAACTCTTAATGCAATTCAATCTATCATAAACAAGTTTGATAAGCCCTTAATCAATTCATTTTATTCGCAAATGAATGAATTATTAACCTTAACAACTCGGATTACCTAAATCCTACTTACTTGACATTAATTAATTATCGCCCAATTAATTAATGAATCTTAAACTAACCCTCTTAATTAATCGTCCCCAATTAATTTCCTCTAATTACATTAAGTAATTAGCCTCTAATTAATTACATAAATTAATTAACCTTAATCCATTCAAAATAATGAACCCTTATTAATTAATTTATGTTCCTCTACTTACTTCCATAAATTATTTATTCTTCTAATTAATTACTTTACATGTAATATTTAATTAAGCGCATTCATTAATTACCTATAATTAATCACATTCAGTAATTAATTATTACTTGCATTAATTAATTAGCCTTTAATAAAACCTTTTAATTAATTACACTAAGTGATTATTCTTTGATTACTTCCATAAGATAATTATTCTCTTTAAATTTATTTATATTCAGTAATTATCTATAATTAATGAAAAATAAGTCTTTCTTTAATTAGTCACTCAATTAAATCATTTAGATCTTATTTAATTAAGTACCTGAAATTAATTAATTTATAGAAATTGTTAGAGAACTTTTAGTTTAAGTTAAATACATACTTTAATTACATCTTTAAATTTTATTTGAAAGCATGTTGGATTTATTTAAAAAGTTAACCAAATTCATAATTACTTTTAAACAAACAATCCTAAATATTTTATTTTAATGTCTTTGAGAATTTGTCAATAACTAGTTTTAGATAAATTTATCTTGGTATTAAAATTCACAATTTGCTACTTTAAAATCGGGTTGTTTAAAATCACAACAACAAAAACCAAAGCCTTAACCCATACTTCCCCAAGCCACTAATGAAAATACCCGAGCTTTTCTCCAACTTTCCCGAGCTTAATACTAAAACTGGTACGAGAGAACTTCGCGTACTACTCGACAAGAAAACCCGAGCGCATCCTTCCTTTTTTCCTGAAACAAACTCGAAGGAAAACTTCATAATGAAGCTGACACATCAGAGACACCGTGCACATGTACATGAGATCGCCGACGATCTTCCCTCTCTTCGTACCGTCAATGAATCATCGAACAAAACCACCTTCGTTTCTGACCATCCTACCCAAGCGTCAAGATCGAATTCAGAATTTAGCCTACATAGTCAAACCGGAATAGAAAAATTCGACCAAAAATCCTCCTGGCGCCCCCAATTCCGATCACCGGAATTCACGAATCCTTGAGCACTGCCTCTCGATGACCCCTGCTTTTTTCCCCCAACAACCAATCAACTCCGATGCTACCTCATCACCGTGAATGTCACAAGAACATCGTCCAACCCATAAAAGCACTAAACCCTACAGCTCCGACACGACACCGCCACGATGATCTTTTAAACCTTCCGCCATTTTTCTAGTGTAACTCCACCCTCGAGCTATCCCCAGCATCAAGCACGTCGACCGTCCCATTGTCGATTGTCAAATTTTACCAAAAATACCATCTCCGTTCAACCCCAAAAATCCAATCAATTACACATCTAAAAATCTAGATACGATCACTAAAATTCGTCTCTTCAAAGATCGAATCCAGCTACATAATCCATGCTTGAAATCTAAACATTCGATTTTCTAGTTGGAAATAGATTTCACCGTGTTTTCCAGATTTCTATAAACTTATTTGATAATTAAAGCTAATTTTTTTTTAGAAATATCACCTAGTTGTTATTAACAATTTACCTTTAAGATCACAACCTAAAATCAAACATATGGGGAGGAATTTGATTAATTTGTACATTGCATGTGACTGTTACCATACAGAAAATTATATATATACACACACACACACACACACACACACACATTTTTACAGCAAGCACATAATAAACCATATCTATATACACAGAAAACACTTTGATTTCTACCTGTAAACACTACTTCAATTATTGATCACAAGCACAATCTTTAACAGATTAAGTTTAGATTACTTACTTGCTGTAATAATATTTAACAGAGTAATTCAACTTGTACAGGTGGATATTGCATAATCTTCTATTGTTTAAGATCTTTACTTACTCCTAGAATTAGATGAGATTTTAAAAATTTTAAATGAAGTTTACTCACATTCATTAAAGCATAAAACACACTCAACTTAAAAGAAGTAGTTTACTCACCTTTTAAAAATATTTATCCAGTATTTTCCCTTGAATCTACTTTTATAAATAAAGTGATACACATACTATTTTTTTTTCCATTCAGAAATCAAATTCTAAATTGTTTAGGTGCGATGTTTTAGATTTTGATCAGGTTTTAAAACTTGTAAATTTTGAACAGAGCATTACTTCCCTATTCCCAAACATGCATTCCTATCTAGACACATAAATATACAATAATATTTACCTTCATGCAAGAACTTATCACAACTATACTTCAAATATATTCACAACATCCAGATGTCAACAGATTCTAGTTTTAAATAGGTTAATTTTACTCACCTCTCTTATGAAGAAACAGAGAATAGTTTTGATTTGCTCTGCCAATTTGAATTTGCCTTTGGGTTTTAGAAGATATGATGTTGTTGAATCTATCTTGAAACTGATGTTGATGAGTTGATTTCAAGCTTCAGGTTGAAGATTGTAAAAATAAATGTAGTTTGAAAATTTTATTTCCTTTTTATTTGTTCTCTGATTTTCTTACAGGCTTTGCTCAACAGGTTTTTTTTTGAGAAAATGGTTTACAGTGTTTTCATTTGTTTTGATTTTCTGATCTGAAACTTTAGTTTGTTTAGATTTTCAATTTCTTTTGTTTCTTATTTTTATTTATTTTTATTTTTATTTTAAAAACTCATGTTGCCATTTGTTACTTTAAGTTGTAGAATGCTTCCAAGTGTAATTGCATGCTTTAATTGTCTTACTTGTTTTACAAATGTAAAAACAAGAATTTTATGTCCCACTCCTTATTTAAATTTTACTTATATTTTATGCTCAACATATATAAATATTTAGAAAAAATATTATCCTATATTAAACCCTAATTTTAAATTTCCCTTGAAAATTGAATACAAATCAATGCTCTTAATATACTCAACATATATATACACTTATATTCTAGCATTAGAACGCATTTAAAATTTTCAACATTCTTAAGCTTGCACAACATCATATATATACATATATTAATTTTTTATAAGTTATATCATTTCTAGATATCTTTATTTCAATATTTATCATAGCGTCAAATACATTCAGATATCATTTTATTACCAAAATTTTATCTGTTCACTAAATAAAACCAGAACTTGTCCAATTATCAGATGCTGAAATTCTGGGTTATCACATTCCTCCCCCCTTTGAATCTTTTTGTCCTAAAAAAGAAACGAAGCCAGAATTTATTAAATATTTTAAAACTAGTTAAAATATTCTTTGATTGTCATTTCATTTCATCATTTTTTTAAATACTTTAAAACCAATATAGTATTAAGATATAGTTTTATAAAAATACTTTTATAAATCGATGTCTTAACAAGTCCATCCTCTTTCTTACAAAAATTCGGTCATACGTTGATCAGGCGTAGACTGAAAATCTATAAGTACTTGGTAAACCCAATTCAACACCCAGTGAAAATACTTTAAAAAATAATTTTATTGAAAACCTTATAAAAACATAGAAAACATTTTGAAAATAGTGGTAATATCTTTGGTGAGGATGTTCTGGAAATCATCACTGCCATCCATGGTCGCAGCTAACCCGATGGTTACGTTGCCATCCCGACAAAATCCATAGATAACTGTAGGCCTCCGCGCCCCTCGATTACACCATGGAACCCACTACAGATCGCAGCTACAACTGGGGTTATGTTACTATCACAGCAAAAACCCATATAAATGTAGGCATCAGCGCCCTCGAATTTCACTGCCAAAGAATGAAACTTCTCCACTCCATTTGACCATAGATCGCAGCCTACCGATGTTACGTTGCCTTCCCGGCAAAATCAAGCGTAGACTGTTGACACTCACCTCCATACGATTTCCGCTATGGTCCACACAATAGACCGCTGCGACATCGAGTTACACTATTGTCACAACACAACCCAAATGCCTTTATAGGCATCAGCGCCCTCGACTTTCTCTATCCAATAATCCTCAGGAACTAGTTTTGTCCGGACTCCTCATAGGATCAACTTTAGAACTCGCCCTTAGAGGCTCAAGGCAGTACCAACCTATGGTACTCCTGAGAAGTTCATCCCAAGGGAGCACCTTTTTCTCTAGAGCCATTTTCAAAACACTTTATACTATAAATATATAGTATCTTCGAAATCATACACCTAGTATGACTCTCATATACATCTCCTTTCTCAAAACCGATTATCCAAAAATCGATAATTCTCAAACTAGGCTTTCCACATTCCAAAATTGATTTTACCCAAAAATCAAAAAGCCTTTTCCAAATTCTTAAGTTCCCAAAACCTTTTCCAAAATCATTTTTGTAACGCCCCACCTCTATACCCACGCTAGCCAAGAACACTACGGTGTAGTGCTGTCAACTAGCACGGAGAATAAGGCTGTTGAGGAGCGACCATCCGTGTAATTGCTTTGTGCGAGCACCGATATGCCAGATAGTAAAAGCGTGCATTTCATTTCAGGAGGAAATCCGACATGCCGATGCAAACTCAAAGCTACTACACAGTGGCTATAATAGTCTAGGACAAAAATACAAAATAATAACACAGATAATATAAATGCGGAACACAGATGAAACAAAAAGTCTCATATATATATATAATAACTGATGTCAGTTACAATACATTTGACACGGTACATGTGATACAACTACAACAGTAGACTCAGGAAGTTACATATACAAGTACATTAACGATTAATATACATGAAGACATATCAACCTATACTATGACACGACAACTCCAAAAGATATGAAAGAACTTCATAGCTCGAGCAGCATCCCAAAGCAGAATATCTACAACCTGAAATAACTCGGGTCTGACCCGAGTATTACAATGAAAAGAAAATAATACCCGGGTCAGTCTAATTCAAACTCAGTTATTAATGCACAGAAGAAATAATAATCAAATAACGAATAGATGACAATCACAATAAATCTCGTCTATCCAATCACTAATAAGGATGAATTGGACAAAGGAAACAATCAAGTAATTGGGAACATCAATTAAAACGACAACTCGAGTAGGGCTGCAGTATACGCAAGCGTGTACTGCCACGCCACTACAACATATTGAATACGAAATAGATCCATAAATCAAAAGCAAAAGAAATAACACCAAAACCAATACCGTGTGGCTGCAGTTCACGCTTGCGTGCACTGCCTTGCCACTATAGTGATGATGTACCCATTGAATACCGTGTGGCTGCAGTTCACGCTTGCGTGCACTGCCTTGCCACTATAGTGATGATGTACCTAATGAAGATTCACAAGCGTCGCCGTGAATATCATAAGGCCAAGTGTCGATTAAATTGCAGAGACAAATGCGAGGTCAAGCCCAATGAATTTTAGGCTCAACACAAGGCGATGAGCAAAGTAGCAAGTCATGTACACTAAAACAAAGTAAAGAATGTATAAATGCACATGAACAAGTACTGTGCATATACAAGTGCACATAAACAAGTGTAGTGCAATGACTAGACTAGCAAATGTAGTATACAAGTGATGCAGGCAAAATGGATTTATGCAACCTGAACCAACAGAGCACGAAGGCTCGAATGACCAAATACACATGGCAATGATACAACATGGTGCAAAAGAAAGATGCAATTTACATCAAACTGCAATGAACCAAAAATCACAAAACCAACATCAACTAAGTTCAAAGGGTCAAGACAGCTTCAACACAAATTGAAACTGCTTATATACTCGAAGCACAGTGCCAAATGGCATGAACAAGACTCTAATGTACAGCCTCCATTGTATATATATATATATATACAGTAAAATGGCTGCAACATAATCAGGGTAGTAAAGAATGAATGCCACAACTTCAGAGAGCATGCGCAAGTGACTCGAAGCAGTGGGTCAAATACAGTTAAGACAGTGGTGAATATGCAGCACCACGCAACACGAAGCAAACTCATGTGAACATGGACAAAAGGGACACAAATCTGGACTAATTTTCCATCAGATGAATAAGAAACAAAGACCAGGCTAATCAATGTATACAACATGCAGTGCAACAAAACTCAAGTTAAACTGAGTACAATTCAATGCAAAAACAGGACCAGACCAACATATGAAATATGAATATGTACATGAAGTAAACATATACATATATGTGTGCAGTCAGTTCAAGTCTAACCAAACAGTGAACCTCAATATCGAAATGAGACAGTAATGCAAGCAATGCTACGATATGCCTCAGAAATTATCCATATGCAATGAAGACAGTGGTCTAAAAATATCAAAGTGTATAGGTCAGGGAAGAACCCAGACCACATGAATTAAGTGTGCAACTGACTTGAATGTCACAAATCGCAACAAACATAATGGATGCAACTGATGAATGGTGCAAGGGACAACACACATAAAGTTCAAATATAACAATAAGGTTCAGTGGGTTTGAGTTCAAAACAAAACAGATGTCAAGAGAACATCGAAATGCAGTTTGAAATAGGCAGTGGCAGTACTACCGTGAAGTATGTAAATGCAGACTAGCTACTAATGATCAAGTTCAAAGTTGAAGCTAACAGTTCAGCAACCTACACTTTAAATAATTCAAGTGAAGATACCAAATACAACCTGAATGAACTAGCCTGGAAACATGCTCAAACTCAACTGGCACATAACTACAAGTATGCAGTAGCTAACAGCATATGAGTGACCTCAAGCAACTACAAAGATCACAATTCGAAGTGGACAGAACCATCAGGCATGCAATGTGCAGACTACAAAAATGATTCAAGCACAGTGCTACTACAAATATCACAATGGATGCAACACCAAACCCAAAACCAAGATAAACAAGTCAAGGTCAAACATTCATATCAGAAGTGGTTTCAAATAATGCCAATAAAAAATGCCAAGGCCGACAGTACGCAAGTCAATGCCAAAGTCGAACTAGCGAATTCGAAACCAATTCAACATCCAAAATCAAGTCAAGGCCGAAACAAAGAAACGAAATAAGCAAACGAGGTCAAAGAATTTGAATTAGATGTGAGTATAAATTACTCACCTTGTTGCCAAATCGAAGCAGAGGCCATCGGAATCGAACACGAACGATTTGAAGTTGTTAAATGATTGCCGAAGCCCCAATTTTTGGACGAAGAGGAAGGAGGACGAAGCCGCCATTAACTCTCTCGCTCTCGTTTGCTTTCGGGCTAGTGAATGGGAAAAATGAAGAAAATAAAAAAAAGGGAACGGGTTAAAGAATGTAAAGAGGGGGACGGTTCGAACGGCACTCAAAAAAAATAAGAGGCCGATATTCACAATTTCAAAGCTCACAACACTTGACCAATTTTATTTTATTTTTTTAAGAATTTCAACCCGGTAAAACAAAAACTCCATCCTCAATTTGCTAGCGACAATAATTATTTAAATGACGATAATAAATTTTCACAAAAACTCGCGTTGTTACAGACTCCCCTCCTTAAAGAAATTGCGTCCTCGCAATCTTAAGGAATAAATGGACAAAAGGTAACAACCACTTGTCGCCTACGACAAAGTGCATCGGTAACAAGATTTTCCCTTCCGGGAGTGGTAAATAATATCAAGATCATAAGATGTATGGAGCTCGAGTCAACGTGGTTGACTCAAATCATGTTCCTTATGAGAAAATAAATATTCCCAAGATTCATGATCAGGGTAGAGAACAAATTTCTCACCCAAAAATAATGGTTCCAAATTTTGAAGAACGAAATCAATAGCCAAGAGCACTAGATCATGAGTAGCATATCTAGTCTCAATAGGCATTAATGATTTAGAAACACAAGAGACGGCACGTTCTCTTCTGCAAGAGAATGGTATGCAAACCAACACGATTAGCATTGGTACAATCGATAAAGTCTTGGTTCCCTCGGGAATCACAAGAATAGAAGTGTCGGAAAAGAGTTGTTTTAAATAGTATTCTTTCCCGAAAAGCTAAAACTTTCGAAATTTACTTTATGTAATTATCTTTTCAGACAAATTTACATTTAAAATTCAATTTACTGTGTCTGATTGTCTCATCAAAGCGTCTAGGAGGTTCCTATCGATAACGTTGATCAAGCGCATCGACCAGAATTCTTAAAGCACTCAATGGGCAATACAATCACAAAACATTCTTTTAATTTTATAAAAGGAATTTACAAATTTTCACCCTCAAACGGACAAGTCCGAAATTAAACGAATTAGTAAAAGAAAGGGGTCATAGTCCTCGATTTTGCTGAAACATTTAAATCGCTTTCTCATTCTTTTGAAAGCGTAAACTATAAAAAATTTGAAAACGATTTTTATTTTTGAAACAATTTTTTTTTTAAACACGTGATTAAAACAGCGATATCAGTAGAAACTTCGATAAGTGGATCTTCATTCATCAAAAGTGTCACAAGAATCTTCTCAAAGATAGAAAGGGATATCATACCCTAAACTTGTACTCATAACAAGTCAATGACACACGAATTCACCAATGCACAAGAATTGATAAAACTTATCAATAGAAATCACGAAAATTGGTGAAGCACAAATTCTAGAAATCTACACAAGAAATCCAGAAATCACAAGATAAGAGTATGAAAACTCGAATGGGAGTATGAAAACTCGAAGGAGAGTATGAAAACTCAAACGGAGTATGAAAACTCGAAGGAGAGTATGAAAACTCAAACGGAGTATGAAAACTCGAACAGAGTATGAAAACTCAAACGGAGTATGAAAACTCGAACAGAGTATGAAAACTCAAACGGAGTATGAAAACTCGAACAGAGTATGAAAACTCAAACAGAGTATGAAAACTCGAACAGAGTATGAAAACTCGAACGGAGTATGAAAACTCGAAGTAGAGTATGAAAACTCAAATGGAGTATGAAAACTCGAAGGAGAGTATGAAAACTCACCTACACGCGAGCATGAAAATTCATCAACACATGTAACGCATAACGAGAACGGGAGCACGAAAACTCACCTACACGCGAGCATGAAAACTCATCAGCACATGTAACGCAAAGCGAGAACGGGAGCACGAAAACTCACCTACATGCAAGCATGAAAATTCATCAGCACGTGCAACGCATAACGAGAACGGGAGCACGAAAACTCACCTACATGCGAGCATGAAAACTCACCAACACGTGCAATGCAAAGCGAGAACGGGAGCACGGAATCTCACCTACACGTGAGCATGAAAATCACCAACACGTGCAACGCAAAGCGAGAACGGGAGCACGGAATCTCACCTACACGCGAGCATGAAAAATCATCAACATGTGCAACGCAAAGCGAGAACGGGAGCACGGAATCTCACCTACACATGAGCATGAAAATCACCAACACGTGCAACGCATAACGAGACGCTATCTCATGGTTGCAAGCCATTAATTTTGACACACGAATGGTCCGAAGACCGTGGGGCGCTACCCCACATGTGTGAGTCGAAATCACACAGATTGAGGTCTAGACTAACCAAAATTCAAAAAGGTATGTGTGAGTGGAATCACACAAGTGGTGTCTAGTCTAACCTCGCAAACAAAAGGAAAGTATGTGTGAATGAAGTCACACAAATGGTGTCTAGACAATCCTCAAAGCCCAAGAGATATGTGTGAGACGAAATCACACCGATGAGGCCTAGTCTAACCGAAAAGGTATGTGTGAACGAAATCACACAAATGGTGTCTAGACAATCCTCAAAGCCCAAGAGATATGTGTGAGACGAAATCACACCGATGAGGCCTAGTCTAACCGTAAAAATGATCGTCATGATCAATGAGAAGTGTCAATTACACTAAGTTAGTAAATGTAAAAGTTTAGCTTCATGTCCCATAACCACTTGCTTAACTTAAATATTTACGAACAAACTGTAAATCTTCACTAGAAAATTGTCACATGAGGTTCAATCGAACAAGTCCAAGAATTAACCGACGAAGCAAACGCAAGCGTTTCATACCACTTGTTTTACTAAGCCGTTTAATTAGATTTCTCATACGAGTGAAATAAAGATTTGTATATACTAATAGATTGGAAAACGGTTTTAAAAACGAGTTTGGTATTGAAAATAGAGTTGAAAATATTTTGATAAAAGAGTTTTGATATTTACTACTAGTATTGAAACCTTTATATTCTTAAAGTGACAAATCACAAAAATGATTGTAGAAACAATCAATCACAAGAATTCACATACGAAGACGTGAATAGAATCCAAAGAAATCGATACCGAATTCATCGAAAGGTATGTCCACAAAAATCCCGAAGAAAAGGTCATCAAAGTTGCTAATAAATGATAGCAACAAATCGGGAAATAATCAAGAATCGATTAAATTCGAAAACCAAATCAATTCACTAAGATTCACATTCGAAGACGTGAATAAAATCCGAAGAATTCGATTCCAATCCATCAAAGTAGGAATACCCAAAAATTCCTGAAATAGAAGTTATCAAAGTCGACAAAGGTGATAACAACTATCCGGAAAAGAAGAATCGATCAACAATTGAAAAAACAAAGCAGAACGAGCATAAATGCTTGAATGACTTTAGCAAAAGTAAAAGTCAAGTCAATGTCGATATCGACCAGGCAAAGTCCAAGACAATTTCTTTTATACCAAAGAAATTTTAAAACTATCAGAGAGAGGCACATGAAAGCCAACAAACCATGGATAAACAGACAGAGTTGACAATTGAAATGCAATATGTCGGATAAACAGACAGAGTCGACAATTGAAATGCAATTTGTCTCAAAGATTGATACCCAAAACCCAATTGCATGGAGACTCCATCCAGTACACGAATCCGAGATAAGAATGCATATATACAGCAGTTCGAATAAACAACGCGAGTTCAAATCGAAGTGGGTACGAGTTGCAGCAGTATGCAACTTGGTATAGCATATGCACAAGGATACTTAGCAGTGCATACTCGAATGAGTAAGTGCAACAGAGAATAGCAGCAATGCTCATGAATAAGAGTTAGGAATTCATACCTAACAAATCAAAGATGATTTTAGATAAAGATGTGAGATAAAACATCGACAAATAGTTGTAACACATGTACTATCTAAGTTATGTTTTATATTTGTTCTAAACTCCAGGCTCTGATACCAAGCTGTAACGCCCCACCTGTATACCCACGCTAGCCAAGAACACTACGGTGTAGTGCTGTCAACTAGCACGGAGAATAAGGCTGTTGAGGAGCGACCATCCGTGTAATTGCTTTGTGCGAGCACCGATATGCCAGATAGTAAAAGCGTGCATTTCATTTCAGGAGGAAATCCGACATGCCGATGCAAACTCAAAGCTACTACACAGTGGCTATAATAGTCTAGGACAAAAATACAAAATAATAACACAGATAATATAAATGCGGAACACAGATGAAACAAAAAGTCTCATATATATATATAATAACTGATGTCAGTTACAATACATTTGACACGGTACATGTGATACAACTACAACAGTCGACTCAGGAAGTTACATATACAAGTACATTAACGATTAATATACATGAAGACATATCAACCTATACTATGACACGACAACTCCAAAAGATATGAAAGAACTTCATAGCTCGAGCAGCATCCCAAAGCAGAATATCTACAACCTGAAATAACTCGGGTCTGACCCGAGTATTACAATCAAAAGAAAATAATACCCGGGTCAGTCTAATTCAAACTCGGTTATTAATGCACAGAAGCAATAATAATCAAATAACGAATAGATGACAATCACAATAAATCTCGTCTATCCAATCACTAATAAGGATGAATTGGACAAAGGAAACAATCAAGTAATTGGGAACATCAATTAAAACGACAACTCGAGTAGGGCTGCAGTATACGCAAGCGTGTACTGCCACGCCACTACAACATATTGAATACGAAATAGATCCATAAATCAAAAGCAAAAGAAATAACACCAAAACCAATACCGTGTGGCTGCAGTTCACGCTTGCGTGCACTGCCTTGCCACTATAGTGATGATGTACCCATTGAATACCGTGTGGCTGCAGTTCACGCTTGCGTGCACTGCCTTGCCACTATAGTGATGATGTACCCAATGAAAATTCACAAGCGTCGCCGTGAATATCATAAGGCCAAGTGTCGATTAAATTGCAGAGACAAATGCGAGGTCAAGCCCAATGAATTTTAGGCTCAACACAAGGCGATGAGCAAAGTAGCAAGTCATGTACACTAAAACAAAGTAAAGAATGTATAAATGCACATGAACAAATACTGTGCATATACAAATGCACATAAACAAGTGTAGTGCAATGACTAGACTAGCAAATGTAGTATACAAGTGATGCAGGCAAAATGGATTTATGCAACCTGAACCAACAGAGCACGAAGGCTCGAATGACCAAATACACATGGCAATGATACAACATGGTGCAAAAGAAAGATGCAATTTACATCAAACTGCAATGAACCAAAAATCACAAAACCAACATCAACTAAGTTCAAAGGGTCAAGACAGCTTCAACACAAATTGAAACTGCTTATATACTCGAAGCACAGTGCCAAATGGCATGAACAAGACTCTAATGTACAGCCTCCATTGTATATATATATATATACACAGTAAAATGGCTGCAACATAATCAGGGTAGTAAAGAATGAATGCCACAACTTCAGAGAGCATGCGCAAGTGACTCGAAGCAGTGAGTCAAATACAGTTAAGACAGTGGTGAATATGCAGCACCACGCAACACGAAGCAAACTCATGTGAACATGGACAAAAGGGACACAAATCTGGACTAATTTTCCATCAGATGAATAAGAAACAAAGACCAGGCTACTCAATGTATACAACATGCAGTGCAACAAAACTCAAGTTAAACTGAGTACAGTTCAATGCAAAAACAGGACCAGACCAACATATGAAATATGAATATGTACATGAAGTAAACATATACATATATGTGTGCAGTCAGTTCAAGTCTAACCAAATAGTGAACCTCAATATCGAAATGAGACAGTAATGCAAGCAATGCTACGATATGCCTCAGAAATTATCCATATGCAATGAAGACAGTGGTCTAAAAATATCAAAGTGTATAGGTCAGGGAAGAACCCAGACCACATGAATTAAGTGTGCAACTGACTTGAATGTCACAAATCGCAACAAACATAATGGATGCAACTGATGAATGGTGCAAGGGACAACACGCATAAAGTTCAAATGTAACAATAAGGTTCAGTGGGTTTGAGTTCAAAACAAAACAGATGTCAAGAGAACATCGAAATGCAGTTTGAAATAGGCAGTGGCAGTACTACCGTGAAGTATGTAAATGCAGACTAGCTACTAATGATCAAGTTCAAAGTTGAAGCTAACAGTTCAGCAACCTACACTTTAAATAATTCAAGTGAAGATACCAAATACAACCTGAATGAACTAGCCTGGAAACATGCTCAAACTCAACTGGAACATAACTACAAGTATGCAGTAGCTAACAGCATATGAGTGACCTCAAGCAACTACAAAGATCACAATTCGAAGTGGACAGAACCATCAGGCATGCAATGTGCAGACTACAAAAATGATTCAAGCACAGTGCTACTACAAATATCACAATGGATGCAACACCAAACCCAAAACCAAGATAAACAAGTCAAGGTCAAACATTCATATCAGAAGTGGTTTCAAATAATGGCAATAAAAAATGCCAAGGCCGACAGTACGCAAGTCAATGCCAAAGTCGAACTAGCGAATTCGAAACCAATTCAACATCCAAAATCAAGTCAAGGCCGAAACAAAGAAACGAAATAAGCAAACGAGGTCAAAGAATTTGAATTAGATGTGAGTATAAATTACTCACCTTGTTGCCAAATCGAAGCAGAGGCCATCAGAATCGAACACGAACGATTTGAAGTTGTTAAATGATTGCCGAAGCCCCAATTTTTGGACGAAGAGGAAGGAGGACGAAGCCGCCATTAACTCTCTCGCTCTCGTTTGCTTTCGGGCTAGTGAATGGGAAAAATGAAGAAAATAAAAAAAGGGGAACGGGTTAAAGAACGTAAAGAGGGGGACGGTTCGAACGGCACTCAAAAAAAATAAGAGGCCGATATTCACAATTTCAAAGCTCACAACACTTGACCAATTTTATTTTATTTTTTTAAGAATTTCAACCCGATAAAACAAAAACTCCATCCTCAATTTGCTAGCGACAATAATTATTTAAATGACGATAATAAATTTTCACAAAAGCTCGGGTTGTTACAATTTTCATAAGATCCTTTATACGTATATATATAGATATATATCTTCTTAAAACTTTAGATCTATTCAAACTTGTATAAAAACCCTTTTATACTTTAAAACTTTCAAAAACCATTTTCTTCTGGTTATAGATTCAACAAGGGGAGATTTATCTTATATATAACAAAGATACGTAACTTTGTTTATCGCAAATCAAATATTAAAATTTGATTGCTCTATAAAGTCATTAACCATATTACTTACTTTCATAAAGTAAATTTTTACCATAGAAATATCCAATTTCTACTTTACTTTATCATATATTCCATAAAATATACCTTTCCTTTCAAAAACCATTTCACATTTCTTATTCACAAATTCCCAGTATCAATTTCATTCAAACCGGTACGATGTACACATATCATCCGTACGCTATATCAATCTAATCGCTTACTCGAACACACAATTTCACTTCCGAACTAGTATCATTCACCCGACTTCCTAGTGCGGACTCAGATCTGGTTTCTTAATCAGAAACTGTCATTCTCCTTGAATAGCCATAACTATGATAGAGAATATCCAGATCCAACCAACAATCCATATCCAGGTTCGCCGTCGAAAATTGAGTGAAAATCCCAATTCGGATCGATATAACTATCTCGAAATTCTGTGCTCGAATCTGGATCAGATCACTATGTGAATAGAATAATATACGTATATCCTACGTATTTATCTTCATTGATTATCAACTAAATCAATTTCTCTTTCTATTCACATTTCCTTTAATCTCTATCCACCTAATTACAATTGTTTCAATTCCATAGGATTATTACTTTAATCCTTATCTCAAATGGATATTCAATCATAAACAGTTTGAACTCCGTCCAGCTTAGATTTAGAAAATAGCTTAAAAAGTTTAAAATAGATAAGTAGTCGAAAAATAATTATTAGTTTGTAAAATATCTGTAAAATAGTTAAATAATTGTAAAAAGTTAGAAAATAGACAAATAGTTATAATTTTTTTTAAATAATTTCAAAATAGTTGTAAAATAATAATTAATTTGTAAAATAATTGAAAAATAGTTAAATAGTTTCAAAAATAATTGTAAAATAAGTATAAAATAGTTTAGCTTTAAAAAGAAAGATTATATATAGTAAATAATTTGGAAAAATAGATTTTAAATAGTTTATATCAAAATAATTTATTTGAAAATAGTCCAGAGCCTAACTGTTCAACTTCCAATCTCCATTCCCATCAATCCAATTTAAATTTCCACCTCTATTGAAATTGACTCAGTTCCAAATTAAATAACTTCAATTTCCATTGAAATTGATTTAATCCCAATTCAAGTTGAATTAACCTCAATTTCTTTCCAAATTCAAATCAAATTCCAGTTGAATTTTAAAACTATTCAACCTTTAACCACAATTTCAAATTATTTAAATCAAATTTCAATTTGAACCAGCTTCAAATTCCAGTTCACTATAAACCATCTCGAATTATATAAATTCGAGTTAATACTTCAAATGTTGATTTACTTCCTTTAAATCAATTTACCTTTACTTTTAAAGTCTCTAAACAATTCAATTCAAAGTTTTATAAGTCATTTATAATAAATGATGATATCGAAGTAAGTAAACATCCAATTTACTTAAAACATTCATCATCCACTATCCATTTCAAAATCTCAACCCAGATTGAGATCACATATAATCTCTACCTAATCAACCCATTTAACTTCCCCAAGTTAAATTTCTGTTTGAATTAATTTCAAATTCCATTTCAGATAAAAGAAGGTGATTTTATTAGATCATACTACCATAAAATATTTCATACATTGATAAACTGCACACTAGCAATTCAACATTACATCCATTCATCACAATAAAAGCTTACATAGTCATAATTAAGATGTTTACGCCATCACCTAGGTTTTAGAGTCCTAGCATTCTCTATCAGAAACCTTCTTATGGACTTCCTTCCAATGGGCAAAGCCTAAACATGCACTTTTCAACAGGATGTCCACACTTATAGCATTTTCCACAAAAAGTTTCTATCCTCTCATCAATATGGATGACCTCCATGGTTCCTACTGGGTGTTCCACAACCTTAATCTTCTTCTTCTGTCTCTTGGGACAATTTCTGGCGATACGTCCCAGCCCTTTACAATTATAGCAAATGGTTGACTCGTTGACCGGTTCCATTGGTTTACGCTTCACCTTTCTCACTTCAGGACAATGGTTAGAGAAATGTCCCTTCTTATGGCACTTAAAGCATAATATCTCGGAGCGAAATCGTTGGAATGTACTCTTTAATTCCTTCCTTGTTTTACCACACTTGGCTACGTAATGACCCTTATTGAAACATCTATAGCATGTGACATTATCATAAGGTCCTGGTCCATTTCTTTCCTTAATCCGACTTTCATACACCTGAATTGCTATTTCTCATTCCTTATGTGAAGCTGCCCTTCGTTCTCTGCGCCTTGCCTTCCATTCTTCAGTCTTAGCCATTTCTCTCAAAGATTGAATTCTAAAGGGACTTCCTAACCTATAAATTAGACTTAATTAGAAGAATTCAACTCTTATATATCAATTTTCTTACCTAGATATATCTTAAGTTTTAAACCACCTCTGGTTTTAAATTCACAACGACTTCCTTTAAGTTTTCAAACAACTCTTGTTCGAAACAGGACCCCTCATTAAGTAACATTATTTATTATTTCCTTATCACTTTAAAACAATTTTCAAATTCTGGACCTAGATTTAAAATTTAACAATTTAGATCATCTTCAATTCCAAATTATAAGTTATACTTACCCAAATGTTTTACTTCCTTACAACATTTCATTATTAAATACAACAACCATTTATGATAATAATCAAGTTTATCCTATCTGGAAATCAATTCATTATTATCTTATTCTAAAACTCCTTTTCAAATTCAAGATTTAAAATTTTAGTTTGAGTCAATTTCAAACTTGTTTTAATTTCAATTTGGTTGTATTTCTATTACCACTTAATTTAATTCCAATAATTTAACAACTAATTGCCTCAATATTTATTAGAAGGAAATACTGCTCTATATATCAAAATATATTCTTATATAAAATCATTTAAAATCTTTATATAAGAAAATAACAAATACGTTCCCTCATATATATATATACACACTCAACTCATTCTAGGGTACCATTGACCCTATCCTAAATGAGTATACCACCAGAGCCAAGGTTCTCGCTTAACCTCGCTCTCATACCAAATGTAACGACCCGGAAATTTCGATCCCGAAAATTCTAGATAGTTAAGAAAGAAGGAAAGAGATATAAGAAGAAACAGGAAAGAAACACAGAATCTCAATTTCGCAGCGGATCAAAATATAATATCAAATAAAATAACAGTTAACAAAGGGAAAACTGTATCAATTAATTTACATTTTAATACATCAAAGTTACATCATATACACAAAACATAGACAGATACAATGAACATGACCCAGATATAAAACAATATATCATGACGGATGCACTCCATACGTTCCTGCTATCCAGCTCGCCTTCTGAACTCCAGAACGTCCTTACCTGAAAATCTGTAATACTCGGTCTGACCCGAGCATTACATCAAAGTAACACCCGGGTCAGGCAAATTCAACATCGATACTCACTTTATCGACTGCCGAGAAATCGAAGGTCGGAAACACGGAATGTTATGGGTTTTAACAAAAATTTTAAGAAAAGAAAAAGAGAGAAGTAGAAGAAGATAACAGAAAATAGAGAGAGAGGAAGATAGAAAAATAGAAAATTTGATAATAGAAGATAGAAGAATTTTTTTAAAATAGAACGGGACAGAAAGGAACAACAACAGAATCTCACAATTCGCAGCGGAACAACATATAATAATAAATGAATAATCTTTAAACAAAGAACTATATCAGTTATTACATTACATCACATTTTATTACATCATATCATCACATCAGAGTGTACAACAACATACAACAACAAACAATGCAGCGGAAAAAGAAATACTATATAAACTAGTAATACGCCATGCCATCCAGCTTGCCTCCAGCAACTCCAGAATATCCAGAATATCCTGATAAACCTAACTCTTAACTGCCCGTGTGGAAATTGGTGGGCACCCAGAGTTTAGGAAGGAAAACAATAAACTCCGAGTCAGTCATGTGACTGGTGTGAGAACTCAAAATAGTTTATTTATCTTTAAAATCAAAATAGAGGAATATTTTTAAATCAATTCGCAATGCTTTTAAAAATGAGACTACCATAAGGCCTCCCGCACACACACACATGCAAACGCAGAATCGGAGGAGATTTCTCCTTATGATAGTCAAAGATGCTTGATACGCATTTAAAATAATATTTGATATTATTATTAGTGCATAGTGTAGAGGAAAATCATTTCGAAAATAAAGATATAAATCTTAGCCAACATACGACCATTATCGTATGCCTACTATAGCTACTATCCAAACAGTGGTGACCACCATAAGTGAATAGCAGGTTCTACAACTAATACCGTACAAGTTTCGTATTGGGAATTGGATTTCCAACAAATGGTCAGGCCAAGGAACTTCCCATTGCCACATGAGAATGCCTCTGGATGGACATCCCCGAGAACCAAACCGGATCTCTACCAACACAAGGCCGGGTTACCCCTAACTGAGTAACAACTGACCGAATATGCCATCCCCCGGTCCTTTGGGACCTTTATCCGAGAGCGCTCTCTAATCAATTCACACAATCATAAAAACAAAGTGTTTCAACATGAGTAAGTATCTGGGCTCCATACCATGATACCACCCTTTTCCAGAAGGAAATGCACATATCCTAAAGGGCGCTACCCCTCATAACCTTGCTGCTTCTTTCCTGTTTTGACCATTCACGGGGTGTGAGGCTCGACGAAGTCACGTCCACAAAAACATACTTTATACAAAAGCCATGCTTTGGGTCAACAAATGATCAACACAATGATCACAAGGATAGACGATCAAATAAACGATCCTATCACAAATAATCAACACAATGATCATTTCAGCATCACTCAGCATATCACATTACCAAATTGGGAATATATCGCTGATAACTTCAACTATATAACCTTTGAGCACATACGTCTCAAAGAAGGGTGTTAAGCAAAGAATAAATTCTCCGCCACCAACAGAAATATATTTGAAAGAAATCGGCTTTATATCTCAAATTGTAATGTCAGACATACAATCCATACAAGTCTGTTCCGGGCTCGAACAGAACCGAAGGCACTTACAAAGAAGTCCTTGCAATCCGGATATTCACAATCCTGATCGGATTCACCATCACATATGGAGAACTCAATACCGGAGCAACTCGGTGCAGAGTCAATCGATAGTTCATCCTATCACTCTTGCAAATACCGGTCTTCAACACCGATCTTCAAATGCGATTCACAACGACGTATCACATATTCGAAATGGGTTATACGACCCCATGGTCCTTTCCCGGTTAACCCGAATAGTGAGCGCTTATTCAAAAATAAGTGTGCATTCAAATTCAATCAATTCACATCAAATACCCATTCAAAGGGAAATATTGATAGTCGATTATTGAACTATCAATGGATATGCATACATCACCAGATTCCAAATAATTTTCCAAATTATTTATTTTCCAAAATATCTTTACAAGATATATTATTTCAACACTTCAAAAATAAATCAATATTTATTTTTAACCAATTTCACTTTTCACATATAAATTCCATAATGAATTTATATTTCAAAATATTCGTGCATATACGATTTCAATTATTCATTTTCAATTTATCTTCAAAAAGATAAATTCTCAAAATATTCACTTTATATCGGAAAACAATTCCATACTTATTTATTTATAAGTAATTCACAAATCTCTTTTATTTTCAACACTTAGAAAATATTCAATATACTTAAATCGAATTAAGTATATATTTCATTATATTAAGAAAATCCTTTCTTAAACATATCTACTTGGGCCAAAACGAATGTTACGTAAAACATCGTTACGACAACCCAAAATCACTAGTATAGGGATTCGAAATTAAAATAGATATATAAATCCCAATACTATTCAAAACATTTCCTTTCGGAAATCATTTACTATAACAACAGTGTTATAGTCCACTATTTCCTTTTATTTCTCGAAAACATCTATTTCAACAATCAATGTTGAAATCTATGGTTTCGAATCTCAACACATTTTATAACATCGTTAGATCGTTTTAATTCAATTTAAACATCTCATTCAAAACAATTTCTTTAACATATCATTCACTATTCAAAAACGTGAATATACTTCTTTAACAAATTCCATCCTTTTATTCATTTTAATTCAAAGAATTATTCACTGTCTAAAAACGTGAATATAACTCTATTTCTAAGTTATAACAATTAACTTATCAAAATAAGTCGTTTGCGAATTTATAAAACAACGTTCATAAATTCCATTTCTATTTATATATATAAAAACTTCCTTTTTATAAATTCCTTTATTAACATATTCCAGTTTATAACTAAATTATAAACTAAACGTTCATATTATAAGTTAACTACTTATAAACGATTATTTCACAAAATCGTTCCTTAGAATTTCATAATTATAAATCTTATAACTTATAAGATTCATTTATTTATCCAAAACTATTATTTTAACAACATAATAAATTTTATAAACCTACTGCTTATAAAATTCCATTTATGACTTCACCGTATAAAATTCTATAAATTTCATTCTATTTATGAAATTCATTCACAATTTATTCTAACACTTATAAAAGCTCGTTTTATAATTCCTACGTTCTAATTTATAAATTATCAATTTATAAATCTTTAATATAAATCAATTTATATTTTTCTTTTAAAACGTCTTTAAATTCCTTTATAATTTCATCATTCTGATTTATAAAATAATCAAATTTTATAAATCCTATATTTAAACTTTTATAACAAGTTTAGAATCCCAATTTAAACTCTTTTATAAAGTCATTGATTCCTTATTTTCAAAAATCAGCTTTTAACTATATTTCTTAAAAATCATAATTTTTATAACTTTAAAACTTATAACGTTTATTTATTTGAAATGGATCAATTCCAAAAATATAGTATATTCTCAAAATCACTTTTAAAAATCATTTTTAAATCCCAAAATTTGGGTCCAATGATGCTACACACCAAATAGTCAATCACGACTACAACAATATCATATATCGATATGATAATCCATCAAATATCAAAATATCTGAAATCAAATAAAACTGTTGAGGAATCCAGTTGGATCCCTCCAACCTGTTTTCCTGCATCCAAAAACATTAGCACAATACCAATTTCGCTCCAGTACGAAATTATCGCGGTATATGTTCTTATTAAATATTATCCGCTTAATAACGGCGTAATAGGGTCTCATCCGCTAAACAAAAAATGCGGGAAATCAACAACTGCAATATATACATATGCCAATATATATATATTGATATTATATATAATACCAATTTACTGTTTATGAAATATTCGCGGTATATGTTTATAATAAATAACATCCGCTTACTAACGGCGCATAATGTCTATTTTAACAATCAATAGATATTAATCATCATTCAAACGTGCATTCAAATATTTTAAATCTAACTACTTAAAATATTTGACGAAACCTATTCGATTGAGTGAGAAGTTCTCACCTTGGTTTTAATTTCCGTTTTAGCGATTTATTTCGAATAAAATTAAACGCGCGTTTAATTTTACCCGAAATTCTCACTAACTCCAAACGACTCCAAACCAACTCCATCGCGTAGTGCTCGTCCATACGATTCCAACGCAACTGAGTTTGCAATTTTTCGGCCTCGTATGAAAAAGTTATGTATTTTCAAAGTTTACACGAATTTAAATCAACTAATTTACAACATTTACTTTATATTTATAACCTACATCAATTCACAGCCATCAGATCCCACTCCAACCTGATCTGGACCGTCCCCCTTCATCTTCCACTTGCGTTCCTTCATCAGGTAATAGGCCGTCACCACCCAAACCCATAACAACAAACTAGGGTTTCGATTTCAAGCTTCATCACTCGATTAAAACTCGATCGGGGAACTCCATTGCGTAGCCCCTCTCCACCACCATGCTCGGCCCCCCCTAGGTGAAGCTCGGCTATGTCTAGTGCCTAGGGAAACGTGCGCACCTGGCCACTTTCGGCCCCATGCTCCTCCCCCTTCGACGCTCCAACCAAGATCATATCCGTATGGATTTCAAGCTCTCTTCATGATCTTCAATGTTGTAGTTAACAACTTTGGCTAATTCTTGCTGGATTGAGAGAGATTGAGGAAGAAGTGGGATTGAATTCTGGCCTTTGGTTATAATGTGGCGGCTGAGCATATTGGATTAGGGTTTTGCTTTTTATTTTATTTTTTTTAGAATGGTGGCTATTTATAAGAAAAGCAAGCGTAAACACTATTCATCCCGGGAATTCCGAACTCCGATTTAGACGCCGTAACCAGCGTACCTAGGGTTTATCCCGCGTTTCGGACACAATGGAACAGGTTTCGGAAGCTAATTCGGAAGTATGTGCGAGTTATGGCTGCAAACGCTCAATTTAAATTAAACCGATTTAAATCGATTTCTAGGCGTTTTAATTTGTACCGGACAAACGGTAAATCCAATCGACTTGAAATTTGAAACCTTACAATAATATCACATTACGGATCCGATGAAACTGGTTTCGTCGAAATCCGAGACTTTTTGAAAAATGGCTATTTTGACTCGCCAAATTTAAATTAAAAATAATTCGATGCGTTTCGAGCTGCCCGACCAAACGATAGCTCCGATTGACACGAAATTTGAAATCCGGTAATAACTAACTATTACGGATCCAATGGAACTGGTTTCGTTCAATTCTGAGACTGTTCAAAAATTGGCTATTTTACAGTCGATTATTAAATATTAAAATATTCAATTTTCACAAATTAACTTTTAATTCGATTTTAAAAGTTCTAAAATATCGTTCTAACTTCAACATGATAAAATAAAATTTTACAAATTATTTTCAATCATATTTAACTCGATTTTCAATTATTTCCATAATTTAACATATTAAATTATCGATTTAATTATCCAATTAAATCCAATAATTCAAATAAAAATTTATTCGACTTATAAATTCACTTATAAATATTTAAAATTAATTAAATATTCAAATTTTAATTTATAAAAATTCTGGGTCGTTACATGAGTAAACCTATATAATTTGAAATACTAAGCTACAAAACTTCAGTGAATTACCATGGTAACTCGTGCCTTCTACGAGTTTTCATCTAATTTAAAATCACTCTCATATTAAAAACGATATCTAAGAAATGTTCTCAGTTTTTTAAATGTTCATGATTGCCCAATTTATCTCATTCCAGCCTGTTAATTTTCCATATCTATTTCATAAGGAATTCCAGTTACAAATCGAAGTAGTTTCGGATATTGTTGATACCCAAACCCGGTCTCTTCAATTCAATGTTATCTCTAATCCAAGTTGATAGGTTTAAAATCAATACAATTCAGATTCAGGATTTCGAAACACACGACAATGTATCCCATATAGATAAATCACATTATCCCTTATCCAACCCAAACCATACATCACGATTTATCAGTCTAGATATTTATCCATACTCTTAATTTAATTCAATCCATCATAAACAATTTGACAAACCCTTAATCAATTCATTTTATTCGCAAATGAATTAATTATTAACCTTAATTACTCGGATTACCTAAATCCTTCTTACTTGACATTAATTAATTACCACCCAATTAATTAATGAATCTTAAATTAACCCTCTTAATTACTCGTCCCCAATTAATTTCCTCTAATTACATTAAGTAATTAACCTCTAATACATAAATTAATTAACCTTAATCCATTCAAAATAATGAACCCTTATTAATTAATTTATGTTCCTCTACTTACTTCCATAAATTATTTATTCTTTTAATTAATTACTTTACAAGTAATCTTTAGTTAAGCACATTCATTAATTAACTTTAATTAATCACATTCAGTAATTAATTATTACTTGCATTAATTAATTCGCCTTTACTAGATCCTTTTAATTAATTACACTAAGTGATTATTCTTTGATTACTTCCATAAGATAATTATTCTCTTTAAATTTATTTATTTTCAGTAATTATCCATAATTAATGAAAAATAAGTCCTTTAATTAGCCACTCAATTAAATCATTTAGATCTTATTTAATTAAGTGCCTGAAATTAATTAATTTATAGAAGTCGTTAGAGAACTTTTAGTTTAAGTTAAATACATACTTTAATTACATCTTTAAATTTTATTTGAAAGCATTTTGGATTTAATTAAAAATTTAACCAAATTCATAATTACTTTTAAACAAACAATCCTAAATATTTTATTTTAATGTCTTTGTGAATTTGTCAATAACTAGTTTTGAATAAATTTATCTTGGTATTAAAATTCACAATTTGCAGCTCTAAAATCTGGTTGTTTAAAATCACAACAACAAAAACCCAAGCCTTAACCCGTACTTTCCCGAGCCACTAACGAAAATACCTGAGCTTTTCTTCACCTTTCCCGAGCTTAATACTAAAACTGGTACGAAAGAACTTCGCGTACTACTCGACAAAAAATACCCGAGCACATCCTTCCTTTTTTCCTGAAACAAACTCGAAGGAAAACTTCATAATGGAGATGACACATCAGAGACACCATGCACGTGTACAGGAGATCGCCAGCGATCTTCCCTCTCTTCGTACCGTCAACGAATCATCGACCAACACCACCTTCGTTTCCGACCATCCTACCCAAGCATCAAGCTCAAATTCAAAATTTAGCCTATATAGTCAAACTGGAACAGAAAACTTCGACCAGAAATCCTCCTGGCGCCTCCAATTCCGATCACCGGAATTCACGAATCCTAGACCACTGCCTCGCCGATGACCCCTGCTTTATTTCCCCAACAACCCATCAACTCCGATGCTACCTCATCACCTTGAATATCACAAGAACATCGTCCAACCCATAAAAACACTAAACCCTACAACTCCGACACGACACCGCCACGATGATCTTTTAACCCTTCCTCCATTTATCTAGTGTAACTCCACCCTCGAGCTATCCCCAGCATCAAGCACGTCGACCGTCCCATTGTCGATTGTCAGATTTTACCAAAAATACCGTCTCCGTTCAACCCCAAAAATCCAATCAATTACACATATAAAAATCTAGATACGATCACTAAAATTCGTCTCTTCAAAGATCGAATTGAGCTACATAATCCATTCTTGAAATCTAAACATTCGATTTTCGGGTTTGAAATAGATTTCACTGTGTTTTCCAGATTTCTATAAAATTATTTGATAATCAAGGCTAATTTTTTTTAGAAATATCACCTAGTTGTTATTAACAATTTAATTTTAAGGATCACAACCTAAAATCAAACATATAGGGAGGAATTTGATTAATCTGTACATTGCATGTGACTGTTACCATACAGAAACTTATCTATATACATTTTCACAACAAGCACATAATAAACCATATCTGTATACACAGAAAACACTTTGATTTCTACCTGTAAACACTACTTCAATTATTGATCACAAGCACAATCTTTAACAGGTTAAGTTTAGATTACTTACTTGCTGTAACAATATTTAACAGAGTAATTCAACTTGTACAGGTGGATATTGCATAATCTTCTATTGTTTAAAATCTTTACTTACTCATAGAATTAGATGAGATTTAAAAAATTTTAAAATGAAGTTTACTCACATTCATTAAAGCATAAAACACACTCAACTTAAAAGAAGTAGTTTACTCACCTTTTAAAAATATTTATCCAGTATTTTCCCTTGAATCTACTTTTATAAATAAAGTGATACACATACAATTTTTTTTCCATTCAGAATTCAAATTCTGAATTGTTTAGGTGGGATGTTTTAGATTTTGATCAGGTTTTAAAACTGGTAAATTTTGAACAGAGCATTACTTCCCTGTTCCCAGACATGCATTCCTATTTACACACATAAATATACAATAATATTTACCTTCATGCAAGAACTTATCACAACTATACTTCAAATATATTCACAACATCCAGATTTCAACAGGTTCTAGTTTAAATAGGTTAATTTTACTCACATCTCTTATGAAGAAACAGAGAATAGTTTTTGATTTGCTCTGTCAATCTGAAATTGCCTTTGGGTTTGAGAAGATTTGATGTTGTTGAATCTATCTTGAATCTGATGTTGATGAGTTGATTTCGAGCTTCAGGTTGAAGATTGTAAAAATAACTGTAGTTTGAAAATTTTATTTCCTTTTGATTTGTTATCTAATTTTCTTACTGGCTTTGCTCAACAGGGTTTTTTTGAGAAAATGGTTTGCAGTGTTTTCATTTGTTTTGATTTTCTGATCTAAAACTTTAGTTTGTTTATATTTTCAATTTCTTTTGTTTCTTATTTTTATTTATTTATATTTCTTTTTAAAGAAAAACTCATGCCGTCGTTTGTTACTTTAAGTTGTAGAATGCTTCCAAGTGTAATTGCATGCTTTAATTGTCTTACTTGTTTTACAAATGTAGAAATAAGAATTTTATGTCCCACTCCTTATTTAAATTTTACTTGTATTTTTATGCTCAACATATATAAATATTTAGAAAAAATATCCTATATTAAATCCTAATTTTAAATTTCCCTTACAAATCAATGCTCTTAATATACTCAACATATATATACACTTATATTCTTGCATTTGAACACATTTAAAATTTTAAACATTATTAAGCTTGCAAAACATCATATATATACATATATTAATTTACTATAAGTTATATCATTTCCAGATATCTATATTTCATAGTTTCAAATACATTCAGATATCTTTTTATTACCAGAATTTTATCTGTTCACTAAATGAAGCCAGAACTTATCCAATTATCAGATGCCGAAATTCCAGGCTATCACAACTTGAACATACAAAACTAAAACTTATATACTTTATCAAATAATTTATACTTTTTGAAATTACTTAGCTTTAAAAATTAAACCTCAATTTGGAAGTGTTCGAACATTCAAAATGGTCGAAGAAATCAAAGTTCAAATCCAAGAGTTGGAAATTAGCAACCAATCAGTAAATCAATTTCAATAGATACGGTTAAATCCAATACTCGAGGACTGAACACCGGGCTCACTTCAAATCGTTTCAAATATATATACATATATCCTTCGAATATCAGATCATACTTCGGAATTTGAAATCAAAATTGGTTTCATAAAATCACTCGCATAGCAAAGCTACTAAAGTGGCCTCTCCCTCACTCTGAAACTCGAAAATCAATGTCGATGATGCATGCACTCATCACGGAAATTATTTTCAAGTGACATAAGTGAGTTCTGGACTTCTATTTCCTAAAAAATTCTTTGAAATCATTGGAACTCATTTGTAGTCATTTGAAATGTTTCTTATTCGAAAATACATTTAAATATTATTATTATATATTTTTCAAAATCTTAAAACCAATTTCAAAATAACGGAGTTCAATTTCCCGAAATTCAAATTCAAATTCAAAACCCTTCAATTATAAATCATTTTTGTATAAATCAAATTTCTTATAAAATTTTCGAAATTTTCGATCCTTTCAAAATTTCGAATTCTTGTTTTTAAAAGGTATATAATCCTTATTGAAAACATTCCCACCTTTATATAGAATATAATCATTCTTATCAAAATAGTAATTTCGATATATAAAACAATTTCTAAAATACAAAGAAACCCGATTTTCAAAGGATGATTCAAGAATGAATCTTGAAACGAGATAAAGGTTGAAGTCAAATTCAAAAGGGATCCTACTCAATGAGAATCCTAACAAAGATTTCGAGGTATATTAACTTATATCAATTCAGAGGAATTTCTTTCATTAGTGAAAAATCATAAATTCTCATCAAGCGAAATGCTAAAGCATAATTATATATCTTAAGTTCGACACATCAAATTTTATTAGGTAAAGGATATGATAGAGTTCACTTAATACAACTTAACATATTCTACTGATAACAAATAGATACCACTGATCCTTACTTCTACAAGAACAATGCATCGGTATTAATTCTGCCGAGTGGTGCTTCAATGGGTCCAGTAAACTCCACATCATGGTTCCCCCAACTATGACATTTCTTTCATAAGTACACTACTCTCCCATCTTCCTTGAGGAACTTTGGGAAGGCAACAGCTTGAGCACGCAACACAGCTTGCCTTCCGCGTTGTCTCCCAGAATAATCTCTGGCTATATGTCAAGTCTGCCTATAGTGGTAGAAAGTGGTTGACTGGTCGATTGATGTAGTGAGTGCCGATTTCACTTTCTTCACTTTCACGCAGCGACTTGGGAAGTGTCCCTTCTCACTACACTTAAAACGGAAAATCTCGGATCGAAAGCGCATGCCCTCCTTCTTCTTTCCTTTATTTCTCTTTCCGCACATGGCTGCATAATGCCCCTTTTCCTGACACCGATAACAAATGACATGGTAATAAGGACCAGGTCCTGCCCTTTCTCTCCATAGCCTCTCTTGCTCCTCAATAGCTTCCTCCCGTTGCTTATGGGCCAGTGCTCTTCGTGTCCGACGAGCTGTTTTCTGCTTTTTCGATTTTGCCATATACCAAATAGTTTCCTATCATTCAATGAGTCCAAAATCAAACAAGACAGAAGTTCAAAATTTAAGGGAAACCTAATCAAATGGGAGTTTCCAAAACAAAAGGAAAGGGCTCGAACGAAGATGAGGTTATAAAAATTCAAAATAGAAAATGGATATACTTATCTAAGAATATAAATAGGGAGAGGCAAACACGAATTTCAGAACTAAGATAGAGATGTCAAATTAGAGGAACTCTAATCAAATTAGAATTCTGATTCGAAGATAGGCTCGAACGAAAGTGGTTCCGCAAATAAATTTACTATATATGCTAAGTTTGCCTAGAGCCAAAGCTCTGATACCAAGTATAACAACCCAGTATTTTCAACCATTCGCAACCGCATGTGTCGGACTTGAATTAATATCAAATTGTTAATTTATATTTGGAAAAACTCAGCATATACAGTAAATAAATCAATCACAAAATCACAGACACAGAGTAATATAAGGCAGCGGAATAGATAAATAGCAGTTCATGAAGCTACCATAAAAACGTCAGAGTTAGAAATAAAACACAGCAGAATATCTCAAATACAGTGAAGTCTCTTGTAAACAGATGATCTCTCTGAACAAATCAACCAAAAAAACTAAAAGCTGAATCGATAGTTGGATCGCCAAACGAAGCTCCAAACTCCAAGGCGAGTCTGAAGTGTTGTATCACTCAGTCTGACCCGAGCGTAAAGCAAAACACAAAACACTCGAGTCAGAATTAACATTTTTATATCAATAAATCCAACTCAAGTGAAATATCAACTGAAATACAAGTAACTCCGAAGATGTTTTGGATAACCATCCTCTAAGGATCTGCGGAACTATCTACAAGGTAGAAATATACACTATAGCTCCATGGTCATTTCAAATTAATTTATACTTCAAAACCAAAATATCATTTTCATTTCAAATATATATTTTTTCCAAAAATAATATATGTACTAAATAATTTAAAAAGTAAAGTATTTGAAATTTCCTCAAACTTCATAAATCGCTTCAAAGTCAACTCGACTTTCCCATTCAAATGAAATTTAATCTTAATTTATCAAATTCCATTCAATTCAGTTTCTGAACAAACAATTTCATTTTTTTACGATTTCAAATATAGATTTGAACCACAAAATAAACATTTAAATTTCAATATAATTCAACGTTAATATATTTCGAAGCTTTAAATATTCAACATTTCAAAGGCAAAATTTGATAATTGCATTTATCTCCTAATTTGACTTCACTATTATTTAGTTTTGAAATATTCACTTAATAAATTCAATATTATTTATGTGACCTTAAATTTACAATTTCTATAAATTACCTTCGATTTCTTTAGACATGAAATATCCATTAAATTTCTTAAATTGATAATCAAGTTATAAGATCATATTTTAAAGTTTCGAACTCAATAACTTCAAATCGATTAAATAAATCCTTAATTAAATACAATTTCAAATAAGTCTCATATATAACTTCCAACCTTAGCTTATAAAATTATTCCACAAATCTATTTCTGAAATACAAATTTAATAAATCCTTAAACGTGTTTCATATTAATTAAATCAATCTTTATTAAATTATATTTTATTATTAAGTATATATATAAAATAACCTTTATATATAATATTTTAAATCAATATTTATTAAAACCATATATTTCTTTTCAAAACCATGGAATTCATTTTCCAAACATTTATATAGACCAACGGTGTTGGTGTATAATTTTCTATTCTATAGTCAAGTGATACAGATATTTATCATTTCAATCCGTAATTTAAATATGTACAAGTGGATATCATTTCAACCGGTAATCACAAATTCAATTCAAATGAAAATCGCTTGGGTTTATCATTTCAACCCATAACAATTTTCTCCTATTCTAAAGTCCGTTCGAGCATGTATCATTTCAACCCATTGTGATTCCTATACTAACCGGGAACTTGCAGAGTGATAAAAGATAATGTAATAATACTGACAGGCATATATCATTAATAATAATATAATATAAACAAAAGGATATGTTGTCATATCCCACAGGTGAATAATTACAGATAATAGCATATATAACAATTCAAATAACTACAGCAACATATTGCAATTGTCATTTCGATTGAAATCAAATTTTATAAATATAAGAACGTTAATCGTGAGTGATTGCTCACCTTTCGAGGTTAGAGAGGTAGACAGGGAAGTTGAGTTACGGAGCAAAGCACGATGGACATGGGTTTGACAAACAAGCTGATAACTAGGAAGAGACGAATTCAAACCAGAGCTAGGTTGATGTTGATAAATGGCATCAATGAATCTATATATATATATATATAATATAATTTGAAATAACTACTTATATAAATACTAGTAGAATGAAAATACTTATACTATATTTTATTCCTTTCAAAATGTCATATATGTACTTCAAAATAATAACATGGCTTATATATGCCTATACACCCCTCAACAAATACTTAATTCAAATACCCTTTTTAAAATGACATATCTACTTATTGCACTTAAATTGAAAGTCAAACATGTACCCAACACCTATGCTTTACAGAAAATTTCTGGACTTTGATAAATATATATAAATACATTTAAACACACATTTGTATAAACTTTCTTTTCAGCAATATGAAATAGAAACAAGCAACTATATGCAGAAATATTAATGTATAGAACGTATGTGAACTTACAGAACACTAGAGTTGCTATATTATAAAAGTATAGAGAAGATAATTGTATACCATTTCACATATATGTACCTTTAACGTCCATATCATTTTTTTTATAGAATCAATAACGACCATAAATAAATATACGAATAAATAAAATGAATAATTATATAAGTGTACAACTGCTCAGTTCGAGTATAAACAACTATATATGTTATTACTATCAAAATTGTTACAACATAGCCTAGTTTAAGCGAACATTTTTAACATACTATATATATATATATATAATTTATAAACTTTGTAAGCAAAACTTTATACTACATATTCATATACAACTAACAAGTATATAAAAAATCAACGAACATAAATCATAACGTGTATATATATACGTAACATATGTACCAGAGCAAAAATTAGAACTATATATATTAAACTAATACATAACATATACTCAAAATTGTGTGTATGTATATATATATATATCATATTATGCACATTGCTAACTTATTATATAATCATATATAGCTACTGCATATATACAGCGCTACCTAAATATAATTGACATAACTTATATTTAAAACTTTATATATATAAAAAAAACCATTGTTTTAAACACATATACTAAACTGTAAAGTATTTATATGTATACAAATAAACTAAATATATAGATAGACTCATAGTCGCAAATTTTTGAAGTGTTTATGCAAATAAAAAACAACATATATATAACTGTGCAAAATATATTTTTCTTTATAATATAATATGTACTCAATAGACCATATATATAACCCAATAGGTCATTTTTAATTTATATGCAGGCGTGTGTTTTATTCACATATATACTAAACATATTTTATACAACTGTTATAAACTTTTATACTTATAAAGAGATATTTTTATACACACCTTAAATAAGGAACAAAGGTAGATAAATGGCTCGGCTAGTCTGGAGAGGAGAACGGTTGGTGGTTGCGAGTGTGGCTGAGGCTGCCGAAGGAGAGAGAGAGGGGCGGAGGAATGGGGGAGGGGGTGCATGAGTAAGGAGGAAGGAAAAGAGAAATAAAAGAAGAGGGGCAGTGGAGAAAAAAAGAATTTTAGGAGGAGAAGGAAGAAGCTACAGAAACTTAAAAAAATAGAACGCGTAGATATGTAATATATCTGCAAAGTTATAAAGGTAAAGGAATCGGTTACCATATACAAAATTTAACGTAATAGCAGCAGTCACGAAAATCCAGAGGGCTTATTTAAAGCAATAAATATTGCGGCCCCGCTGCACGTTTCAAATTTGAAAAGGCCGTGGAAATTAAAAGTCACAATTTCAATACTAGAAAATGCGTACCAGAAAATGCTGCTATTTGGTCAGAAATAAGGTAGACGGAGCAATAGAAGTCTGAATTTGAAAAAACGAAAGATGACGTCTCACTCAGAAGAGGATTTAGAATTTTTCTATGTAAAATATTCGGGTTTGGAAAATATTTTATTATCAACAATTATTAACTGACTTGAATTTAATAGAATTACACAAAAAAATAAACTTTCATAAAATCACATGAAAATTTACCATCTGCTATATTTAAGTATACGTATTCCAAATATAAATTTTTATTTTCAAATTTTATTATTTAAAATTTCTCCAAAATTCAATTAAATATGTTAATAAAACCATTAAAATTTTACGGGTCGTTACAGTGAATGAAGTGAAGAGAGTTAGGTGCTATTTATAGGCAAATGCAAGGATGCAAATATCATGATAATCCCACATAAACGCATCACTATTTCATCACCACCACACCTCATCCCCTACATCATGTTTAGCCAAAATGACCCCTCCATGTGCCTCCTTTGGATGGTAAGTTGACTTGATTTTTGGTAAGAAATTTCTTGCTATTTATTTTTTTTTCCATAAGGGAATTTGTAAATATATATGGTAATTCTTATATGTATTTGAATGTCCAAGGATGTTGATGTGTATGTGTGTATATGTATATCTCAAATGTTTTACAATGTTGCACAACTTTTTTATGTTGAATCGTTGCGGATTTCGATTTCCGGTCATATTTTCACCTCTTATTTAATATATATATATATATATATATATATATATATTGAAAAAATGTTTGATAATAATATTTAAATCATTATATAATAATTAAAAGGTCTTATTTAATAATTAAAATAATTATCAGATCATCTAAACTTAATTTAAATTCAAAAATTATTTATTCCGAAATAGTAATACCATTGATGATGTCATAAGGAGATTATATTTTTATAAATAGAATAATTAATTTTATTACATATTCTCACTTATATAGATAAATGAGTGTATGTATCCAGCTTCGTGCACGATGTTGGATGATCTAAGAACTGTTTATTGATAAAACGGTTTTTGGTCATTTTATCGATATATCTTCCAAAGCATACATTTTTGAAAATATTTACTCAAAATAAGGTTACCAATATTATCCATTGTTCAAAACATTTTCAAATATGTTAAAAAAGTCTTATATTTGAATTTTTCATAATTTTCTAAAGTGATGAATATGCAGATCATTATAGTATCAAAGCACTAGGTTTGCAAAAACTCATAATTTGATTTTTTTTGAAAATTTAAAATGGCTGGTAATATTTTTAACACTTTTGTAGAAAAATAATTTTGTGAAATCAATATGTAATTAGAAACTAATTGTATTGAAAATTCACTTGATTTCTTGGAAAGGTATGATTTTGAATTGCAGGAACAAGTTTGTTATATGGCCGACGATGAATAGACAATTGAAAATCAAACCGTAACGACCCGTAATTTCGCTACTTCGAAATTGAGAGATTTTATTTATTTTAAAATTCAAAAAAGTTTAAAACTAACATTAATATGTTGTAGTTAATGATGGAGAAATTATTTATTCTTATGGTTAATAACTAAAAAGTATAAAATTTGAACTTTAGAACAAATCAGCAAAAGTAAAGTTTTGTTAAAAATAGATAAATTCTTAAATAAATAGGTTTAAATATTTATTTAAAAAGACAAATCTTATTAAAAACACCAAATAAAGATAATGGAAATATATTTAAGGATTTAGAAATATATTTAGAATCGTTTTACAAAAATATTTATAATTTTGTCGTATTTTGTCAATTTTATATACACTGTAAAAATGGAGATTTTGATATTATTTAAATATGGTTCTATAATATGAATAGACGTGTTAAAATTTATTTAAGGAAGTAAAAAGTTCATTTTTAAATTTGGCTATATCAGTATATAGTTTAGCAAAAAGGTCAAATTTTGACTGTAAAATTTATTGATAAAAAACATCGTCTTCAACCAAAATAAGTTATTGCATGGTTGTATGAACATATGCACCTTACAACATGTATATTACATCTTCACAAACTATATAACGCTTACATTTATAACTTATTGAAACAAATTCACTTTGAAAAGTCAAAATTAACATATAATTCAAAAAAGTAACATGACTTGACAATTTATAATTAGAATTAAATTACTAAACATAATCATTACAAAAATGACTTAACCTCTCTTTTCTCATTTATGCATAAGTCTTATCTTACATGGAAAAAGAGAAAATGTTTAAATTAACATTTTAAAGTGTAAGAAAAAAAAGGCAAACATTATTTCCTAAGTACAAGTCACATCTTAACATCCTTTCCATCATTAATACACTTCACATCATGCTTAAGAAAAAGTCAACAAGTAAGACAAGTGTATTTAAGTCATTTACCTTCCAAAACTCAAGTATAAATAACCATGCATACCTTCCACTCTTTCACAGCTCAAACTCTTCTTTTTTCTTCACTTTCTCCATCTTCTTCTTCTCCATTTTCATGGCTTCCCAGCTCCTCCTCCTCCTCTACATGGTCGTACCCTCCCCCATATAAAAAGAAGAAAAAAAGATTAGAAAGGGAAGAAAGAAAAGAGAGGAACACGCGTTAGTTCGTTAGCCGTAAGCATGCCAATTCGTTTAAAGATAGACGGAGTAGAAATATAGGTAAGAAATTCTCATCGCTTTTAAAAGATTGTATTTTGATATTGCTATAACAATCATCTTATGACATATGCAAGTATACACCCCTTTAAAATGTTATTATGGATGTTTGGTTATGTTTATGTTATGTTTAAGTAGTAGCAAGTGTTTATGGTAGTGACTACGTGATGTGATTGGTTGATTTGGATGTGGTAGTGTTAGTTATAAATAGTTATTATGTTTATTTCACCCAAGCAATCACCTTTGTTAAATAAGAACCAATTTTGATGATATGAGATACTTTGGAAAAATAAATCCCTTTTTAAGTGAAATTTAAATTAAAGTAAAACAAAATTTGAATTTAAATGTGAAATTGGATTTGAAATCGAAGTTAAAATAGAAAGTGAAATTGAATTAATTTTGAAATTGAAATTTGGGTTGAAATTAAAGATGGATTTGAAATCAAATTTGAACTGAAATTTTAATTGAGTTTAATTCGAAGTTAGAATTTAAATTGAATTGAAATTAGATTTAAAAATTTAATGTTAAATTTATAGGAATAAAATAATATGGAAATAGTGAAAATATACTTTAAAACTTCAAACAGTAAAAATATTGATTTAAAATGATTTGTAATAATTTCATAAGTAATAAAGTTCAATTCGAATAAATTATTTCAACTATTGAAAAATAAGTTAAAACTAGGCGCGTCGTGCAACAGTAGTTCGCGATTTCGCCTCGAAATGTTCAGATGAGTGTGTATAGTGGAATATAGTTCGGAATTCTTTGAGATAAGAAAATTCTAAACTATCATAGCCATATCTTCTAAAATAAGAAACAAAATCAAGATTTCATTAAGTAAATTTTGAATTATGACCAAATCAATTTTCTAGAAAAATCACGCTAATGAAGTTAAGTGACCGTAAGAGGAAGTCTGTTCAAATTAACATTTTTAATTATGGAAAAATATGGAATAAATTTGATAAATCTATTTGAATATTTTAGAAAAGATTTGAATTGCAAAATATGAATTTTTAAATATTAAGAAGTTGTTTAAATAAACTAAGCTTATATAGTACTTACCGTAACACTTTTCTACTACCTTTTCTACGCCTTTTTAAAAGAAGGTTTAAACTTAACGACTTTTTCTAGAATCAATTATGATTGTTTTTAAAAGGAACTTTAAGTGTTTAAAAGATAATTTGGAATCTCTATAATCAATTCCAAAATAAATCTAATAACTGTGTATGTGGAAACGACTAGCACATTTGTACCGCATATGAGATCTGGGAAGATGAAACAAGGTGTTTAACTAAGGTTAGTGACGGAGCAACTAATGCCCTGAACTTACTTGGCCTATGTTTTTTCTTTTTAGGCGAGGGGTGGAACAGATTGAAAGGAAAGACGGAATTCTCTAAAAAGATGATATTAAGTTTTCCAAAATAAAGATGATTAGTATTATCCAATATTTAAGCAATCTCCAAAATGAATAAACTATAATTCGGATTACATAAAGATAATCTTCTTACACTAGGTATTAAATTCCGAAGAGGGAACTCGTCCTATCCGTGGAATTTAAAAGGTGATTTCACCGTTATTCTGCCCATAACAGTTGTTGAATATGGAAATTGATATTGAGTAAAATTAGAATGATTTCTATGATCATATTTACTTAATAATGTTTGCTAAGACTGATTTTATGGTTTACAGTAAACAGTGTCTTAAATAACATTGTTTTTGACCCATTTAAAAGCCAAGAAATTCTGGATCGATAAGTATTAAAATAGGAAATGTTTTCCCAAATTAATAAGTGAATGAACTAAGAATTACTCTGAGATTAAAAAGGGACTTAACAAAAAGAAAAGTGAAAAGAGACTTAATAAATCCGGTATACCCATATTCACTTTTTATCGATAATTGGATTTTGAAGGAATCAAGTTCGGATTTGGGTGATTCCTATCTGAAAACCACTTCGAACCAATTTATGTATTCAAAGAATGAAGCTGTTTGTAGGAAGAGATATTGAGATGAATAAAAATGAAGGACTACTTGTTGATTAGTTGGGGATAAAATCCCAATTTACTTATTGCTACAACTGTCTCTTTGTTATGAAAAACCTCAGAAAAACAAGAACTTTTTGCCTAGTCATGGCCGAGGAAAGTACCTTCGGTTTCGTTCAGTACCAAAACAAACTTGTATGGAAGAATGTATGACATTGCATTTAAATCACATCGAGTGAACTCTATATATTGTATATCAGTTGGTGGTGGAGAAGACACCTTCTCTAAGCTTGACACCCTTTCCTGAGATTTACATGCTCAGGAAGTTATAGTTTGTAGTAATCATTCGTGTGAATGTGGAATGGTAATGTAGCATTTAAAGTGAAATAAGATGTGCTACGCGAAAAGGTAATCGTTATCTCAAGCCTCATCAACCGGAAATGGTTAAAACAAGGTTGGATGCAGCAAGGCTAAGTGGGTCATTCTTAATTTAGGTATGATTATCCCTTTCTAAATATATTTCTTCCTGCTATGACATTCGGGATGTGAATTTATGTGGTTCGTTTGCTAGAGCATGCTCGATTAAAGGTCGGTAACGACCGGGGGTTGACATATTCGGTACCATCTAGTTATAGAGGTAGGCTTGTCTTGTGTTGGTAAAGGGCAGATATTCTGTGCCTAGGGACATCTATCTAGAGGAGTACCCATCGGAAGGTAGTCCCTTCACCTGGTCATTTGCATGGAAATTCATTCTCCAATAAGTGCTTTCAGACTTGATTATAAACCTAATACGCTTGAATTTAATCAATGTACCAATTTCGACTAGGATTAATAAGTTTATTTTCAAATGTTTTTCAAAGAATGTCATTAGAAATAATATCAAATGTTTTGATATAATTTTTTTTAGTTATCATAAGGTAAAAACCCGTTTGTGTTTATGTGTGGGCACGGTCTTATGAGATACTCTTCCTTTTCAGAGGATTTTATTCCAAGGCTTTTTATGACACTGTCATTTATTATTGAGTTTTTCTCCTACTGGTTTATCAAGCTTGATCTAGGTATTTTCAATACTCAGATCAGATCCGAGTAGTTTCAGGTTTAGTTAAAGATGGTTGGAGTTTGTAGAGGAAAGCTGGAGATATTCATCTATGTATGGACGCATTCTATTATCTGCTGCTGTACGTTTATTTTTGTTTGATGTTTGTCAGCAATTGTAAGAACATATGTTTATAATTATCCAAGCTGAATAAGGTAGACTCTAATATATGTATTTTAAAAGTTTTCCGCTGTAAAGATATTACTTAATATTATATGTTATTCCTTTCGTGTGAGATTCTGTTCTACATATTTTTCTTTATTCCCCTTGGTAATTTATTCTTCCGTGCAATTTGGGTTGGACATATGTGGTTTATTGTTGGCTTAAATGGTATGGAATTGTGGGTTGTCACATTTGGTATCAGAGCTTTTTGTTGAGTGAACACCAAATCCTGGTAGCGGTAAGTCTCATAAAAGGTAGGATTAGTAAATCCTAGGATGAGTAACTCATTAGAGATAGGGTTAATAACACCCTAGAATGAGTTTTAAGAGTATTATATATGAGCGCTTATTTGATAGTGTTATATATAAAAATGGTTTTATTTTAAAAGAAGTTGGTAAATGTAATAATTTTACCTTCAGTTTGTATCTTAAATATTAAAGAAAATATTATTATTTTTGGGTTAGAAATTAAGGATTGTTTGTAATTTAGCTTAGTAAAACTAAAATATGAATATCTTGTGAAAAGAATTGCATAATTTGACCATAAGATATTCCATATAGAATCAATTATTTGAAAGCTTGAATTTAGAACTCTAATCATATGCCCCTAGGCATTTGGTTATTAAGAAATAATGATTTATTGATCATCAAAATTGATGGATTTAAAAGCCAAGCACAAATATCTTGTGAAGTAAAATTCATGATTTGACTATAAGATATTTGATAATAATATTGAAGCTAGAAGTTGTAAATAGAGAATGTAAAAAGTAAATGCACCACTTAGAAAATTTCTTATCAATAAGATAGAAAAAGATAAGCCTAAATTGAGACTCTAGGTAAATATAATAAAAAAGGGCAAGTTCTATTAAGACCTTAGGTAAATAAAAAAGGATAATTTGAAATTTAGACACTTTGATTAGGTTAAAATCAAAGTGAAATTTAAGAATAAGAGATATAAGAAATATCATCCTAATACAAAACTTTGAATTAGTGATATATTTGGAGTAACATTTGTAATTTAAAATGAAATAAGATTAGAAATGGATAGTTTTGAATAATATGGTTAATAGGTTGATTGTTAGATGAAAATGATTAAACAAAAAATACCATGTGAATTAAGTTTCACAATTTGACTATAAGGTATTTGATGGATTTAAGGTTAAAAAATTTGAATTAGGAAATGGATGGGTAAATAAGTTAAATAGATAATCATAGAAAAAGGTGTACACTTAGTAAAGTTTCCTTATTAATGTATGGATAAGATAAATTATATTAGTTAAATTAAGACCTTAGGTAAATAAAACTAAGGATTGATTTTATAACTTACTAATTTGAGATAATAGTAAAATTCCTCATTTGTTAAACGCCCTAATTGAAGTAATAACAGTTTGAAGTTTGGGGATATGTATATATACTCTTAGGAAGCAAAGGTATAGTATACAAGTTTAAGTCATATTTGCATGCTTAAGTAATAATGGATTTAGTAAAAAGTGAATGGTGGAGATACGAATCTTGAATAAATATATTAGGTAAAAATGAATGTGAATAAATAAGTAAGTTATACGTAGATCATTTCGGCACATAAAATCTTGATCTAAAATTTGAATGCAGAACTTTGAGGTGTTTACAACAATCCGAGAAAGGATTCATCACTCGATTCTTGACGGTGAACATTGATAAGGGTTTATGGTTATGTACTTGAGTTTTCTATCATATTTGAGAGCAATGAAAGGAAAGCAATGGTTTATAATCAAGAAACCTGATCAAGTCTTCATAAGAAAATTGGGGAATAGATACTAATTCATAAGTAAAGTTGTGGATCCAAATAATAGATCGAATCAAATATCACATATAGTATGATGTTTTGGGTTTGTCTACATGGTAATTGGATAGTTATCTTAAATTCATAGCAGGCACTAAAATATAGTGCTAGACTTATGTTTTGGTATGTATATATAACCCTAAGTACATGACAAGCACTGAGGTTGGTATGGGGAATCTCTGTTTCATGTATGTATGTCTGGTGTTAATTGTTTAGTGTTGTTATAGTATCAACCTTCTTTATTTGTATGCATTTTCTTTCTACCATTAGCATAAATAAGTCAAAATGTTCAAGGATACAAGTATGAGATAGATTCATTTATCTAACTGTCATTTCGATGATGAAATGCTTTTAAGTAGGGGAGAATGTAACGACCCGTAATTTCACTACTTCGAAAATGAGAGATTTTTTTTAAGTTTAAAAAGGTTTGAAACGTAAATAAATATGTTATATATAATAGTTAATAATGGAAATATTATATGTTCTTATAATTAATAATTAAAGTATAAAATTTGGATTTCAGAACAAATCAGCAAAAGCTAAGTTTTGTTAAAAATAAATAAACAATTAAATAAATAGGTTTAAATATTGATTTTAAAATATAAATCATATTCAAAACATGTATTAAAGATAATAGAAGTATATTTAAGGATTTAAAAATATGTTTATAACCATTTTGCAAAAATGTTCAAAATTATGTTGCATTTTGTTGGTTTTACGAACACTATAAAAATGGAGATTTTGATATTATTTAAATATAGTTTTATACTATGAATAGACGTTTTCAAATTTATTTAAGAAAGTAAGAAGTTCATTTTTAAGTTTGGTTTACATCAATGTGACGACCTGAAATTTTCGATCCTAAAAATTCCAAATAGTTAGAGAAAAGAAGAAAAGAGATAGAAGAAGAAGAACAGAAACACCATAGCACAATCTCACATTCGCAGCGAATAGTATGATATCAATAATACCAGTTTACAAAGAAAAACTGTACTTGTCAAATTACACTATAATACATCAGAGTTACAACATTTACAAACATTAGACAGATTCAATCAACCTGTCCTAGACGAACTACAATATCATAGCGGTATACACTCCATACGTTCCCGCCATCCAGATCGCCCTTTCCTGAAAAACTGTAATACTCGGTCTGACCTGAGCATTACAGCAAAGTAACATCCGGGTCAGGCTAGAAACCAGCGTGAGTAAACCCATCTAACATGGAATACAAAAGCATAAAACTTAAATAAAACTAGGGGTAATTCGTATCTAATTACAAGTTCACAATTTGATATAGACATTAGTTATTTCACACATCAATTTCTAAGTACCAAAACTTAGATTAAATGGTCCAATACACTTAACCATTCCATTCCAGTCTATTGAATTCACATATCAATCTATAAAGAATCGAAATGGTTTCGAGTATTTACTAACACCCGACTCCTGTCTCTTTGAATCCAATGTCGTCTTAACCTAAGTTGTTCAAGTGAATACAATTTAAATTTAAATACTAGATTTCACTTTTACACAACACTTCACCATTGATAAATAACCACATTAGCACAATCTACCCAAACAGATCATATCATAAAATATTTCATATCAGAGATATCAACCAATTCAAAGCATTTAACATCATTCAATCATTCATAAGCAAGATTGATCACTTCCAAAATTAATTTAATTTAAATTTGAAAACATCAGCTTCAACATCAAACAAATTTTCAGATCTGATTAAGTACTGTTCTTTGTTTTTCAAAACCTGGAAGCAACTCAATTCAGACATTAGTTTCAAAACAAGATCATGGGTCAAACAATTGCTTATTTTCAGAGTTCAAAGTAAAACAAACAATTCCAGATTTTTAACAAAAGCTTCTCTGTTTTCTACATGTGAGTAAACTAAACACCCTCTTATTTTAAATTTAGTACATGTGATGATTTATGAAATAATGATGTGGTAATCTGTTTGCATGAGGTAAATTTAGACTTGCATGTTGAAAATGAGGTGATAAGTATGCATGCCTATATATCTGTGCTCATTCTGTTTTTTTCAGTGTTTATATTTTGAATCAAAAATTCCAATCTCCTTATCAAGTCTCTTATAGGATGTAGTATTTAAACAAATTGTTTTTGCTTAAAAATAAACTAAGTTTTAAAATTTGGTTTAAGTAAAATAAGTCAGTATATTTCAGGAAAATAAGAAAAAGGTAGTAAGAACTTACAGAGCATGAAAATTTAAGCATCACAATTCCTTGGTTAACTTATTCGAAATCATCATCTAAAATTATGAATTTTAAGAGTTAAATCCAGATTTTTAGTTGGGAACGAGCGAGATTTTGGTAGTTGATCGGTTTTGGTATTAGAGCTCTGACTTGTCGAGGTTAAGAAGGATGATCGGAGAGGCGTGAGGCTGTCGTGCATGTGTGCACGACTGAGTTGGGTGACATTGTTTTTTTTAGGGAGACGGGGGTTTATCGAGTTTGGATCGAGAAGAATTCATGTATGACTCGAAGCAGTTTGGGTTTGGGAAGTGTTCGAGGGTTGCTAGGGGTTTGGTCGGGCTATATCTCGTTGGCTCGGGGATTTTTGTTTGGGCCGGAATTTTTTTTGTAAACTGAAGAAGTTTTAAAGCTTTTCAAGGTAGGTATGTTTCTAAGTTAATGTAAACCAAGTTAAATAAAGTATTAGTAAGTTTTAAACAAATTTCCAAAGTTTAAAATGAATTCAAATTGTTATTTTAAGGTGAACTAAAGTTGTAATTAAATTAAAGTATATATTATTTAATATATCAGGATGGTTAATTGATTAATTAATTAAAGTTTAATGAATTTGTGAAATCAATTTTAAAGATTGATTTATTAATATGATCAAGTAATCAATTCTATTAATCAAAAGATGATTAATTAAGGTTAAAATCAATATATAGTTTAGCGAAAATGTCAAATTTTGACTGTAAAATTTGTCGACAAAAAACAAACCAAAACTAGTTTTCGCAATGTTGTATGAACATATGCACCTTATAACATGTATATTATATCTTTACAAACTATATAATACTTATATTTATAGCATACAAAAACAAATTCACTTTAAAAGGTCAAAATAACATATAATTCAAAAAAGAACTTGGTTTGACAATTTAATTAAAATTAAATTACTAAACATAATCATTACAAAAAGAACTTAACCTCTCTTTTCTCATTTACGCACAAGTCTTCTCTTACATGGAAAAGGAGAAAAAGTCATTTCTTAAGTACAAATCACATCTTAACATCCTTTCCACCATTAATGCACTTCACATCATGCTTAAGCAAAAGTCAAAAAGTAAGGCAATGTATTTAAGTGATTTACCTTCCAAAACTCAGGTATAATTAAGCATGCATACCTTCCAATCTTTCACAACTCAAACTCTTCTCTGCTCCTTCACTTTCTCCATCTTATTCTTCCTCCATTTTCACGGGTTCCCACCTCCTCCTCCTTTACATGGTTGTACCCTCCTCCATATTAAAAAAAGAAAAATAAAAGAAAAGAAAGGGAAGGATGAAAAGAGAGGAATGCACATTAGTTCGTTAGCTGTAAACACGCCAATTCGCCTAAAGAATGACGGAATGGAAATAAAGTTGAGAAATTCTCATTGCTTTAAAAGATAGTATTTATATATTGCTTTAATAATCATCTAATGACATATGCATGTATACATCCCTTTAAAATGTTGTTATGGATATTTGGTTATGTTTGTGCTATGTTTGAATAGTAGCAAGTGTTTATGGTAGTGATTACGTGATGTGATTGGTTGATTTGGAAGTGGTATTGGTAATTATAAATAGTGATTATGTTTATTTCACCCAAGTAACCACCTTTGTTAAATAAGACCAATTTGGATGGTATGAGATACGTTAGAAAAATAAATCTCTTTTTATATGAAATTGAAATTAAATTTAAGGTAAAATAGAATTCTAATTTAAAAGTGAAATTGTATTTGAAATTGAAGTTAAAATCGAAAATGAAATGAATTGATTTTGAAATTGAAATTAATATTGAAATTGAAATTTGAGTTGAAATTAAAGATGGATTTGAAATCAAATTTGAAATTGATGTTTTAATTGAGTTTACTTTGAAGTTAGAATTTAAATTGAAATGAAATTGGATTTAAAAATTTAAGATTAAAATAATAGGAATAAAATAATATTGAAATAATGAAAATATACTTTGAATACTTCAAATAGTAAAAATATTGATTTAAAATGATTTGTTATCATTCTACAAGTAATAAAGTTCAATTTGAATAAATTATATCAAATATTGAAAAATAAGTTAAAACTAAGCGCATCGCGCAACGGTAGTTCGCGTTTCGCCCCAAAAAGTTCAAATGGGTGCATAGAGTTGAATATAACTCGGAATTCTTTGAGATAAGAAAATTCCAGACTACTATATCCATATCTTATAAACAAAGAAAGAAAGTCAAGATTTTTTTAATTAGATTTTGAATTACAACCAAATCAATTTTCTAGAAAAATCGCGCTAGTATAGTTAAGTGACCATAACAGAAAATCTGTTTAAATGAACGTTTTTAATTATGGAAAAATATGGAGTAAATTTTATAAATTTAATTAAATAGTGTAGAAGATATTTGAATTGGAAAATATGAATTTTCACATATTAAAAAGTTGTTTAAATCAAATAATCTTATAAAGCACTTTCCGCAACACTTTTCTGCTACATTTTCTACGACTTCTTAAAAGAAGGTTTAAACTTATAAACTTTTTCTAGGATAAATTATGCATGTTCTTAAAAGGAATTTTAAGTGTTTAAAAAATAATTTGGAATCTTTATAATCAATTCCAAAATAAAGCGAATAACTGAGTATGTTGAAGCGACTAGTACATTTGTTCCACCAGTGAGATCTGGAAAGATAAAACAAGGCGTTTCACTAAGTTTAGGGATGAAGAAACTGATGCCTTGAACGTACCTGGCCTAAGTTTTAAAAGGGTTGGAATAGATCGAAAAGAAAGCCCAGATGATATTAAGTTTTCCAAAATAAAAGAAGATTAGTATTATCCAAAATTTAAGCAATCTCCAAAATGAATAAACTATAACTTGGATTACATAGAGATAATCTTCTTGTATTTGGTGTTAAATTCTAAAGAAAGAACTTGTCCTATTCGTGGAATTTAAAAGGTGATTTCACCGTTATTCTGCCCATAGCACTTGTAGAATACGAAAAATGATATTGAATAAAATTAGAATGCTTTCTATGATCCTATTTACTCAATAATGTTCACTAAGATTGATTTTTGGGTTTACAGTAAGCACCGTCTTAAAATAACATTGTTTTTGACTCATTTAAAAGCCAAGAAATTCTGGATCGATAAGTAACAACATAGGAAATGTTTTCCCTAACTAATAAGTGAATGAACTTAGAATTACTCTGATATTAAAAAGGGATTTAACAAAAAGAATTAAAGTGAAAAGAGACTTAATAAATCCTTTATACACATATTCACTTTTTATCAATAATTGGATTTCGAAGAAATCAGGGTCGGATTTGGGTGATTCCTATCCGAAAACCCTTTCGATAAAATTTACATATTCGAAGATTGAAGCTATTTGAAGACGGAGATATTGAGACGAAAAAAAACAAAGGACTTCTTGTTGATTAGTTAGGGATAATCACCCGTTTTACTTATTGTAGCAGTGGTCCCTTTGTTATGAAAAATCTCAGAAAATAAAGGACTTCTCGGCTAGTAATAGCCAAGGAAAATACATTTAGTTTCGTTCAGTCCCAGAACGAACTTGTATGGAAGAATGTCTAACATTGCATTCTAAATCACATCGAGTGATCTCTATATAATGTATACCAGTTGGTGTCAGAGAAGACACCTTCTCTTAGCTTAACACCCTTTCCCAAGACTTACAAGCTCAGGAAGTTATATGTTTGTAGAAATTATTCGTGTGAATGTGGAATTATAACGTGGCATTCAAAGTGAAAGAAGATGTGCTATGTGAAATGGTAATCATTACCTGAAGCCTCATCAACCGAAAATGACCGAAACATGGTTAGATGCAACAAGGCAAAGTAGGTCATTCCCAATTAGGGTATGATCGTTCCCTTCTAGATATATTTCTTCCCGCTATGACATTCGAAATGTAAATTTATGTGGTTTGTATGCTAGAGCATGCTCAATTAAAGGTTGGTAACGACCAGGGGATGACATATTCGATTCTATCTAGTTATAGAGGTAGGTCGGTCTTGTATTGGTAGAGGGCAGATGTTCTATGTCTCTGGACATCCATCTAGAGGTGTACCCGTTGGAAGGTAGTCCCTTCACCTGATCATTTGTATGGAAGTCCATTCTCCAATAAGTGCCTTCAGACTTGATTGTAAACCTCATATGCTATAATTTAATCAATGTAACAATTTCGGCTAAGATTAATGAGTTTATTTGCAAATGTTTTTCAAAGAATGTAATTAGTAATAATATAAAATGTTTTGATATAAAAGTTTTTTAGTTATCATAAGGTAAAATCCTGTCTGTGTTTATGTGTGGGCGTGGTCTTATGAGATACTCTTCCTTTTCAAAGGATTTTATTTCCCAGGCTGGTACATGACACTGTCATTTATTATTGAGTTTTTCTCATGCTGGTTTACCAAGCCTGATCCTAGTATTTTCAATACTCGGTTCAGATTCGAGTAGTTTTAGGTTTAGTTGAAGATGGTTGTGGAGATATTCATCCACGTATGGATGTATTCTATTATCTGCTGCTGTTTATTTGTTTTTGTTTTTGTTTGATGCTTGTCAGCAATTGTTAGGATAAATGTTTATAATTATCCAAGCTAAATGAGGTAGAATCTAATATATGTATTTTAAAAGTTTTTCGCTGTAAAGATATTATTCAGTATTATATATTATTCCATTCGTGTGAGATTCTATTCTGCCTATTTTTCTTTATTACCCTTGATAATCCATTCTTCCATTCAATTTGGGTTGGACATATATGGTTTATTGTCAGCTCAAAGGGTACGGAATTATGGGTCATCACATAAACATCACAAATCAAGAAGGACAAGTGGATACTGGATAGTGGATGCTCAAGACACATGATTAGAAATCCAAAGATCTTGAAATATATTGTCTACAAAGATGGTGGATCAGTAACTTTGGAGATAACTTGTAACGACCCGCTATTTTGGACCATTCAAATCGACAATAAAACCATACATGTCCGACTTGAATAATTCAAAATACCAAATTGTTAATTTAAATTTGGCAAAACATATACATTAAATAAATCAATCACAGATACAGAGTAGTACAATAATACGCAGCAGAATAAATGAATAGTAGTTCATGAAGCTACTATATAAACAAAGTTAGAAATAAAATACATCAGAATATCCCAGATGCAGTGAAGTCTCCAGTATGGGCAGATGACTTCTCTGAACCAATCGACTGGATGACTGAAAGGATAGATAGCTGTATCTTCAAGCAAAGCTCCAACTTCGAATGTGAGTCTCAAATGTTGTATCACTCAGTCTGACCCGAGCGTAAAGGAAAACACAAAACACTCGAGTCAGGATTAACATTCTTATATCAATAAATCCAACTCAAGCGAAATATCAACTGAAATACAGTAACTTAGAGGATGTATGGGATAACCATTCTCTAAGGATCCGTGGAACTATCTACAATGTAGAAATATACACTATAACACCGTGGTCATTTCAATTTAATTTGTACTTCAAAACCAAAATATCATTTCATCTAATATATATATATATATATATATATATATATATATATATATATATATATATTCAAATTTTATCACTTTCAAAGTTGCGATTCAAATCTATTCAAATTCCAAATTCAAATTTTAGTCCAATCTCAATTTATTAATTTAAAATTCAACTCAATTCCTAAATAACCATTTCACATTTTATCGATCTCAAATCCGGATTTGAAATCACAAATTACACTTTTAAATTTCAATATTATTTCAAAACTTTAAATATTCAATGTTTCAAACTAAATTTTTTATTCAACTAAATTTTCTAAATAATAATTCAAATTATATTGATTTCAATACAGATCTGAATCACAAATAAGCTAATTAAATTCCAGTACAGTTCAAAGCTTTAATATTCTACAATTCAAAGTTTAATTGACAGTTTCATATAGATCTCGATTTAACCCCATTATTACTTAGTCTTGAAATATTCCCTCATTAGATTCAATATCATTTAAGTAACCTTAACTTACATTTTACTAAACATTTTTTTAGATGTGAAATATTCATTAAATCACTTAAATCAAAATCCAGTTAAAAAATCATACCTTTTAATTTTCCATTCAATAATTTCAAATCGATTAATTAAAATTATTATTTAAATACCATTTCCAATAAACCCAAATTTACCTTCCCAACCTTACTTATTCAATTTATTACAAGAAAATCAATTGAAATATAGATTTACATATATACTTAACCATATTCTACGTATTAAATCCATCTAATTTAAATCTAATATTACTACTAAAATTTATATATATAATTTATCGTTTATCTAATGTCTTAAGAATCTATATTTATTAAACCATATATTTCTTTACAAAACCATAGAAATTATTTTCAAGATATTTATATATGGACCAACGGTGTCTGTATATATTTCTTATCATATGGTAAAGTGATATGGATATTTATCATTTCAATCCGTACACTAAATATATACGGGTGGATAGCATTTCAACCTGTAATCCCAAATTCAATTTAATGAAAATCGCTTGGGTCTATCATTTCAACCCATAACGAAATTCTCCTTTCTAAAGTCCGTTCGGGTATGTATCATTTCAACCCATAGTGAATTCTAAACTACAGGGAACTTGCAGAGTGATAACAGATAATAATAATATAACAGGATATGATAATAATATAACAACATGCATATATCAACAGTAATTAAATAAAGTATAAACAATAGGATATGGTGTTATATCCCATAGGTGAACAGTTTACAAATAATAGCATATATAACAGATTTACTAACTTCAGCAGTATATTTCAATTGTCCTCTCAATTGAAACCAAATTTAATAGATAAAAGAAAGTTAATCGTGAGTGATTGCTCACCTTTCGAGGCTAAAGGCTAGAGAAGATAGCAACTCAACAAGCTACGAATTTCAAAGCAACGTTAGATTGGCACGATTTCAACGAAGCTGAGAGTTAAGAATTTGGTGAAAACGAATTAGAACCATCTTGATATGACAGAAAATGATGTATATAATTATATTATTTATTATTAAAATCAATTTAATCATATATCTCAAATTAAAATTTAATTCAAAACTTCGAACAAAGTCTCCGTATATTTATATCTTTTAAAACCAATTAATGTATACTCATATAGACATTTGCGAACAAAATTTTATATAATACACACACACACACATATATATAAAGTTATATAAACTTAAATAGAAAATATACAAACGCGATTGTATTACAAGTTTTCAACAATATATATTTTCCGTTTTAAAATATTAGGAATTCTACAAACCATAATATATTATAACTAACATATAACTTAAAATATAATTAACAAATATATATATACAAACGTACATAAGGTATAAATATATACATATGTATACTCAGTGACCCTATCTAACCCAACAGGTAAAATCCAAACTAATATAACTTATGTTCTTAAAAAAATTATAAACACTGTCTATATCATACTTAAAACAAAATCAATATATATTACTATAAATATATAAACAGTAACATATATTCATTGTCGAACCAGATTTTTCAATTTCTATAATATATAAAAATAGATCATATAATTGTTTATATAAAATCAGTATTTACGTAATTATGATATCAACAAGCCCATTCTTTATCTGTACAAATCCACTTATATTCTTATACAACATATAACTTTATATATGTGTACCTTATACCCTATAACACTTATATATTTTAAAACAAAACAGAGAATATAGTGTGTAATATATACATCTTTTCTTTCATAAACATACATCAACGCATATATATAAGCATATAAACTAACACAGTATATATTATAATATACCATAGGTTTATAAAAAAAAATATACTTACGCAAAAGAAGGAGTACACGGTCTAAGTGGCTATGGAGGAGCACGAAGGGTGGAAGATCAGGGAGGAGCTGCGGAGTGATGTTTTTGAGAAGCTAACAGAGGGAAAAAAAAAGAAGAAACAGAGAAGAGAAGTAAAGGCCACAGAGAAATATAAGGGAGGAGCTCAATATTTAAAAGCTGGAATAAGAAACGTAAAATTGAATGAGTGAAATGAATGCAAAAAGTATATAAGTTTGATATTCGAATGACGGTCATAAAAATGGAAATTTGGGTATAGGTAACGACTGGCTATAATCAAATATTCACGTTTTGAAGGATTGCTTTCCTTTAAGCAATAAAGACAGGGAGAGAAAAAATAGATAAAGGTAACGAATCTATCAATCAAAGAAAATGGATAAGTTTGAACTTGTACGCAAATAAATAGATATAGAACGATGTAGGTGAGTTGGCTGCTCTGGGTAAAAATGCTTAATAATTTTTATGAACCAAATAGGCGTGAACAGACTACAACATGCAATTAACTAATTGATTGTCTGTAACCGTGCAAGCAAGAAATGAGATAATAATTAAAGTTTTTTTTTTGATTTCCGAAGGAAACAAGGAAAGGCAGACCAATAGGCTGAGAATCATACCATAATTACCCTAGTGAACAGAGGAAAGAAATTTAGAACAAAAATATAGATAAAGGTTGAGTGAATGGACACGGTCACCTGCTTGAATCACGTGAAATAATTAAAGCAAATGAAGTGGCTACAGGAAACGAATGATTTCTTCCTACTTTTGAATTAAAGTTTACGTAGCCAATTTTTAAGCAAAAAGGAAACGTACAACAAATAATAAATTGAAATGACCTTTGATTCAACAATGTTATTAAAGCAATTTATTATACTGCTTGGGCTGAACGGTGAAGATTGGAAGAGACGTGTTTCACAATGCAACCGTCTTTAAGAAATAAATATATTACTTTAAAACAGAAGAACTGACCAAAAATGAACGTAAACGTATACAATTTATATATTTTGATATTCAGAATAATTATAGAATGGCAACAGTCACCCTACATATAGTTGAGAAATTAAAGCAATTAATTGCTGATTTGATAGCCCTTTCCATATTTGAAACGTAAAGGAAAAAGATAAGTATGGAATGGAAGGATACGTTATAAAGGCAAAATGAACCGTTTGGAGAAAAAATAAAAGAAATGATGGCAAATAAAACAGTTGTGCCTTGAATTTCCCAAAATAAATTATTAGAGCAATTGATGGGTTGATTGGACAGTGTGTCTCAAAACTTCAAGGAAATAGTAATATATTTGAAAATACTAACATAACCTATATATACATACCTACTAGAATTCACACAATAATTAATGGACCCTATACCCAAACCAAACTTTCCATGTATACATGTATATTAGGACCAAATTTTTCTTTGAATCAAAAATCTATACTTGCTTTCAAAACTAAATTTCAAAACCACCATTTGATATATAAACAGATCATAATATTTTTCCTCTTTTTATTAACAATAAATCAAACATTATTTAATAATTTCACATAACTCAACATATCTATTAGTTACCAATTTTATTTCATTTGTTAGAGGTAACTTATTTGAATTACAACAATACAATTAAACTATTGTTTCCTCTTAAATTTTATTCGATAGATCAACATTTACAATTAACAATTATTATTAAATTCTTAACATTTGTTATTTTAATTCAAATTGTAAATCTCATATAAACTATTATTATTCCCATCATTTTTGTTTCTACCAAATTTTATTCAATATTTTAATAAAATTAGAATTTTATCACTTTCAAATTTTATCACTTTCAAAGTTGCGATTCAAATCTATTCAAATTCCAAAATTAAATTTTAGTCCAATCTCAATTTATTAATTTAAATTCAACTCAATTCCTAAATAACCATTTCACATTTTATCGATCTCCAATCCGGATTTGAAATCACAAAATACCCTTTTACATTTCAATATTATTTCAAAACTTTAAATATTCAATGTTTCAAACTAAATTTTTTATTCGATTAAATTTTCTAAATAATAAATTCGAATTATATTGATTTCAAATATAGATCTGAATCACAAATAAACCAATTAAATTCCAGTACAGTTCAAAGCTTTAATATTCTACAATTCAAAGTTTAATTGACAGTTTCATATAGATCTCGATTTAACCCCATTATTACTTAGTCTTGAAATATTCCCTCATTAGATTCAATATCATTTAACTAACCTTAACTTACATTTTACTAAACATTTTTTTTAGATGTGAAATATTCATTAAATCACTTAAATCAAAATCCAGTTAAAAAATCATACCTTTAAATTTCCCATTCAATAATTTCAAATCGATTAATTAAAATCCTTATTTAAATACCATTTCCAATAAACCCAAATTTACCTTCCCAACCTTACTTATTCAATTTATTACAAGAAAATCTATTGAAATATAGATTTACATATATACTTAACCATATTCTACGTATTAAATCCATCTAATTTAAATCAAATATTACTACTAAATTTATATATAAAATTTATCATTTATCTAATGTCTTAAGAATCTATATTTATTAAACCATATATTTCTTTACAAAACCATAGAAATTATTTTCAAAATATTTATATATGGACCAACGGTGTCTGTATATATTTCTTATCATACGGTCAAGTGATATGGATATTTATCATTTCAATCCGTACACTAAATATATACGGGTGGATAGCATTTCAACCTGTAATCCCAAATTCAATTTAATGAAAATCGCTTGGGTCTATCATTTCAACCCATAACGAAATTCTCCTTTCTAAAGTCCGTTCGGGTATGTATCATTTCAACCCATAGTGAATTCTAAACTACAGGGAACTTGCAGAGTGATAACAGATAATAATAATATAACAGGATATGATAATAATATAACAACAGGCATATATCAACAGTAATTAAATAAAGTATAAACAATAGGATATGGTGTCATATCCCATAGGTAAACAGTTTACAGATAATAGCATATATAACAGATTTACTAACTTCAGCAGTATATTTCAATTGTCCTTTCAATTGAAACCAAATTTAATAAATAAAAGAACGTTAATCGTGAGTGGTTGCTCACTTTTGAGGCTAGAGGCTAGAGAAGATAGACAACTCAACAAGCTACGAATTTCAAAGCAACGCTAGATTGGCACAAATTCAACAAAGCTGAGAGATAAGAATTTGGTGAAAACGAATTAGAACCATCTTGATATGACAGAAAATGATGTATATAATTTTATTATTTATTATTAAAATCAATTTAATCATATATCTCAAATTAAAATTTAATTCAACACTTCAAACAAAGTCACCATATATTTATATCTTTTAAAACCAATTAATGTATAATATAGACATTTGCGAACAAAATTTTATATTATATACACACACATATATATAAAGTTATATAAAATTAAATATAAAATATACAAACGCGATTGTATTAGAAGTTTCCAACAATATATATTTTTTGTTTTAAAATATTAGGAATACTAAAAACCATAATATATTATAACTAACATATAAATTAAAATATAATTAACAAATATATATACAAACGTACATGAGGTATAAATATATACATATGTATACTCAGTGACCCTATCTACCCAACAGGTAAAATCCAAAATAATATAACTTTCTTTTTAAAAAAAAAACTTATAAACACTGTCTATATCATACTTAAACAAAATAAATATATATTACTGTAAATATATAAATAGTATAACATATATTCATTGTCGAACCAGATTTTCCAATTTCTTTAATATATAAAAATAGATCATATAATTGTTTATATAAAATCAGTATTTACGTAATTATAATATCAATAAACCCATGCTTTATCTGCACAAATTGTAACAACTCGCATATTTATCGATTTTATATTTAAATGTTTTATTTAAATATTTTGTCGTTAATCGGATATTGGTCCGAAAAGCTACTTTTTGCAAACGGTCAAATTAGGACTCGAGACCACTTCCATTGAGTTCGAAATGTCGTTTACAACTTTTTTAAGTATAAACATTGATAGGTTTGGAGTTAGTGGAATTTCACTTACTTTTCCCACTTTGGACTTTGGGTTAGATTAGCCATTATAACTCAAACCCACTTCTCTCCTTCTCCTCACTCTTCATAAATTCCTACCAAACACAAACTTTAACATTAATGATGAGTGGAAAGGGAAATTAGAAACTCCAAGCCTAGGTTTCAACTCCAACTCCATCATTCAACTCCAAATTCAAGGAAAAGCATTGGATTCAAGCTTGTAGTTGCTTCTCCGTTCACCTTCAAGCTTTACCTTCATAATTTGGTGAAAATGTGAGATTTTTATCTCACAATTCTAGTCTATAACTATATTGGACTGTTGGGAATGATTCCCCATCACTTTAGCATGTACATTGGCATTTGGTTTGGATTGGATTGGCGAAAAATTCCAATTTTTAGTGTTTTTGGTAAAATTCCGCACTTAGGTCGTTCTGCCTATGCTAGGTCGTTCGCGTGGAAAAGTCTCGGCCTTCAAATAGCTTGTTTCTGGCCTTAAAACGTTCTACAGCCTTAGGTCGCTCGGCTCTGGCTCGCTAGGTCGTAGGTCGCTCGGCCTGTTCTTCGTTTGGTTGCTCGATCCATTATTCGTTAGGTCGCGGCAACGCTAGGTCGCTTCAACCACTAGGTCGTTCCTGACCTTAGGTCGCTAGACCTTGTTTTAGACCATAGGTCGTTAGGCCGTATGACCTTGGGCCGTTAGGTTGTATGACATTAGGTCGTTTCCCCGTTAGGTCGTATGACCTTAGATCGCTCGCCTCATCTAACCCGCGAGTTCCTTAAGTCGTTCGTCTTCCTTAGGTCGCTTGCCTCTTCTAACCCGCGAGTTCCTAAAGTCGTCCGTCTTCCTTAGGTCGCTCACCTGGTTGAGTCGCACCTTACCTTAGCTCGGCCATATTAGGTCGCGAGTTTCCCTTAGGTCGCGTACCCCCTTAAGTCGCTCGACCACTAGGTCGCGAACACCTCTAGGTCGCTCGACCCCCTTAGACTCGTAGGTCGCTCGGCCCCTTACTTTATTAGGTAGTTCGGCTTTAAAATGTTAGGTCGCTTGGCCTGTGCTTTTGTTAGGTCACGAGTCCCTTAAGTCGCTCGCCTCTGTTAGGTCGCTTGTTTCTGCTAACTCGTGAACACCCCTAGGTCGCAACCAATAGGTCGCTCGATCCATTCCTCCCTTAGGTCTTTACTAGGTCGTACCATTTTGGACGGGGCGCTGCCCCCTGGACCCCCGCGCCCTGACTGGGCAGGTCGAACCGCGTAGCGGGGGCGTTGCCCCCGCACCCCCACCTTAGGGGGGTTGCCACCCCCCTGGACCCCCCTCCGTAGGGGATCTTATCTGAAAAACATTCAACAAAACTTGCTTTGTTGAGATGCTGAGTTGACCATTCTTCGAGACAAACTATCTTTGGCTTCTCGGTCGATTTTATGGTATCACGGCCTTGCTAAAAGGCGGGATAACAACTTTAGAAATATGAAGGTTTCAATACTAGTAGTAAATATCAAAACCCTTTCAACAAAATGATTTCAACTCTAATTTCAATAACAAAGCTCTTTTCTTAAACCGTTTTCCAATCTACTAGTATATACAAACCTTTACCTCACTCGAATGAGAAACCTAATTAAACGGCTTAGTAAAACAAGTGGTATGAAACGCTTGCGTTCACTTCGTCGGTTAATTCTTGGACTTGTTCGTTTGAACCTCTTGTGACAATTTTCTAGTGAAGATTTACAGCTGGTTCGTAAATATTTAAGTTAAGAAAGTGGTTATGGGACACGAAGATAAACTTTTATACTTACTATCTTAGTGTAATTGACACTTCTCGTTGATCATGACGATCATTTTATGATTTAGACTAGCAATTGTGCGATGTCTCTTTGTTTGCAAGGTTAGACTAGACCTCATGGGTGTGATTCCGACTCACACATATCTCTTTGTCCGCAAGGTTAGTCTGGACACCATTTGTGTGATTCCACTCACACATACCTTTTTGTTGCGAGATTAGGCTAGACACCGTTTGTGTGATTCCACTCATACATACCTTTTTGCTTTTTGGTTAGCCTAGACCTCATCTGGGTGATTCTGACTCACCCATATGGGGTAGCTCCCCGTGGTCTTCGGACCGTCATGTGATAGGCCTCTTTCCGTTTTTCTGTGATTTCTGGATTTCTTGTGTTGATTTCCGGAATTTATGTCATTGACTTGTTATGAGTACAAGTTTAGGGTATGATGCCCTCTTTGGATCTTTGAGAAGATTCTTGTGATATTGATTTATCTCTTATTGATTGATCTTTTGTTGATCATCATTTGCGTACTTATAGTAGTATGTCAGTATGGATATTTTATGTTTATGCCATATCTTTTATTTTATATCATGTCATCTGATATTTATAGCTAGACTGATCCGTTTATTATTTTCTTAAACAATACTCGGGTCAGACCGAGATGTTACAGGTGCTTCTGCTTGACTTCTTCTCGGGATTTTCTACTCTGACTTTTGGCTAACTATTTAGATTAGCAGTTTTTGTTGTATACACTTGAGATATAGACTCATAGTTGTATTCTCTTGTATAGCACGTGTTGCTATTCTTTTGTATTATTGTGGATCTTTTTGACCACTACTCTGATGTACACTTTCATGTGTTAGTTATATATTCATATCTTCTTCCGCCTTTGTGATATGGATGTCTGAGACTGATTTGTGTTATGCTTATTTCTATGTTTGTTTCCGAAGATTATTTATAACCACCGTGTGATAAGCAATCACATGGATGGTCGCTCCTCAACAGCCTTATTCTCCGTGCTAGTTGACTGCACTACACCGTAGTGTTCTTGGCTAGCATGGGTATAGAGGTGGGGCGTCACAGCTTGGTATCAGAGCCAAACCTCGGAACAATGTAGAATAACTTAACAAGGATCATCATCCTAAGTCCAGTTAGGAGTCGTACCTTAGGATTAATTCGTGTCTTCGTACCGATTCATCCTATTTTTATTATGATTCCTTGTTTTACTTATCAAGATTGCTTGATATATCTTTTAGTGAATAACCTTTTCCATCTCCTTCTTTCTTAAGGAATAAAAATGGTTAGACCTGGACGTCCCTGTGCCAGTCAATCTACTGCAACTCCCCACGATGGAGTTTTTATGACTACCCAGCAACTTCTTGACCTTGTCACGAATGCTCAAGCAGCTGGTTCTAATCCGGAACCTACTCACCCTAAATCTGGGTTTGCACGTTTGTGCAATGATTGCACCAACCTGGGTGGGAAGCCATTTAAAGGTTCTGAAACTATCATCGAGGTCCAGGCTTGGTTGAGGACCTGCGATCGAATCTTCATTCGCATGAATCTCGTCGATCCTCACCGTGTTCAGGTGGCTTCTAGTATGCTCCAAAAGAGAGCATTGGACTGGTATGAACTTCTTATTTCTGAAGTCAACGAAGCGGACCTTACCTGGGAGCAATTCCGGACACGCTTCGAGTTAAAATTTGTACCAGAAGCAGAGAAGGTAACTCTGGCTCGACGCTTTATGGACCTTGTTCAAGGTAAGTCCTCTGTGACTGATTACGTTACAGCCTTTGAGTCGCTTTCCAAATATGGGGTTGAATACATCAACACCCCATTGAAGAAGAACCAGATGTTCGTTTAGGGCTTAAACAAAAGCCTCAAGAAGCCATTACTTCTAAAGTTAGAAGTTCCTTTCGGCCAACTTATAAATATCGCTCTTCGTTTGGAAGAGGCTGATAAAGAAAGTGATGTTGAAGTAGTAGCTTCCAAACCCAACTTCAACAACAAAAAGAGGCCTAGTAAATTCAAAGGCCCTTATCCCAACAAAAAGGGTAAGCAAGCAACCCCTATGGCAAAGTCTCCTTCTCCTAGTGGTGCGAGATGCTTCAACTGTGGATCTGGGGATCATTTTGCGAATAAGTGCTCTAAGCCCAAATCTTGTCGCTATTGTAAGAGCCCGGATCATTACATACATCAATGCCTCAAACATGAAGGCAAGAAGGAAGGAAAGTTGAATGTGGCTCAAGCCCCTGGCAACACATCTCGTGGCCAGGTATTTCTCACTCCATTCTTGATGGTATTATTTTATTTCATGATCAACCTATTAGAGTATTCTTTGATATGGGTGCATCCCATTCTTTTACATCAAAGGAACTGGTAGACACTATTTCCTTAAGTGTTACTGCATTAATGACTTCTTTTAAAATTGCGAATCCTGTTGGTGGATCCGCAACTCTTAGTTTGCTTTGTAAAGATGTGGAGATTATTTTATGCGATTTTTCCTTCCTAGCCGATTTGCATATTATGCGTTACTTAGGCTTTGAAATGATATTGGTTATGGACTTGCTTAACCGTTATGAAGCTCATATCCTATGTCCTGAGCGGACTATTTATCTCCGACATCCGCAATCTGTAAATCGGATTTTTATTATTCTTAAAGATTCGGATTCTGCGTTGACTGCATCTTTATATTCTTTAAATCCTCATGATGAGGAAGATGTCATTTCTCGAATTCACGTCGTTCATGAATTTTCCAACATATTTGAGCCCGTTTTAGGTTTACCACCTAAACGAGCAATTGAGTTCAGAATTAATCTTACCCCTAAAGCTCAACCTATTACTCGTCCTCCTTATCGCATGTCCAATAAGGAAAATGAAAAAATGCGCAAACAATTATCTGAATTGGAGATGAAGCAATTTATTCGCTCTAGTTCCTCGCCTTGGGGAGCTTCGGCTATTTTCGTAAAGAAATTCGATGGTACTCTTAGGCTCTGCGTTGATTATCGCAAGCTTAACGATCTTACTATTAAAAATAAATATCCTTTACCTCGGATTGATGATCAGTTTGATCAACTTAGCGGAGCTAGGTCTTTTCACAGTTGGACTTGGCTACCGGTTTTCATCAGCTTCGTATTGCTGAGGATAGTATTCCTTTGACGTCGTTCCGTACTCGTTATGGATCTTATGAATGGCTTGTTATGCCATTAGGTTTAACGAATGCTCCGACTTACTTCATTGACCTCATGAATCGAGTTTTCAAGGCTTTCTTCGATCGGTTTGTTCTCATCTTCATTGATGATATCCTTGTGTATTCTAAAACCGAGGAGGAGCATGAAAAGCATCTTCGGATTGTATTGGAAACTCTTAGGAGTAATCAATTAAAGGCGAAATTTTCTAAATGCCACTTTTGGCAATCTCGTGTGAAATTTCTCGGTCATATTATTTCCGAATCCGAAATTTCCGTGGATCCTTCAAAGATTGAAGCGATTCAAGATTGGAAGAGACCGGAGAGTGTGACAGAGATTCGTAGTTTTCTCGGATTGGCGGGTTATTACCGTTGTTTCATTAAAGACTTTTGTAAGATTGCCGTGCCTCTTACTGGCTTGACTAAGAAGGGAGTTAAATACATTTGGTCGGACAAATGTGAAGCCTCTTTTCAGAAATTGAAAGAACTCCTTTCCGATGCTCCTATTCTCGTTATTCCCGAAGGGAATCAAGATTTTGTTATTTATACTGATGCTAGTCACGTTGGTTTGGGTGTCGTTCTTATGCAAAAAGAACGTGTTATTGCTTATGCTTCTAGGCAATTAAAGCCGGCCGAGACTAGATATGCCAAACATGATTTAGAACTCGCGGCTATTGTTTTCGCCCTTCGAATTTGGCGTCATTATCTAATGGGAGAGAAATTTATTCTTTACACAGATCATAAGTCTTTGAAATATTTATTTTCTCAAAAGGAACTTAATTTACGTCAACAACGTTGGCTCGAGTTCCTTGCTCCTTATGATCTCGATATTCTTTATACCTCCGGTAAGGGTAATCGTGTCGCCGATGCTCTTAGTCGTAAGCAACAAGCAGTTGTTTCTATGATGATATTTGAATGGAACGATCTCGAGATCTTATCCACTTTTGAGATCGGGAGCACGTATCCGATTTATGCTCATCATTTTTTTTATGTAGCTTTGAGGCTCATCCTTCTCTCTTAGACCGCATTCTTGAAGCTCAAAGGCTAGATCCTGAACTGGGTCATCTTGGCCAAAATATTAAGGATAGAAGTGATATTAAAGGTTTGAAAGACTTTGATATTGATTCTCGTGGCGGCATTCGGAAATTTGGTAGACTTATCGTACCAAATATTGGAAATCTTCATAAAGATATTTTAGAAGATTCTCATCGTTCTAAATTTATCATTCATCCCGATAGCAGTAAAATGTACGCTGATATGAAGCGACTTTATTATTGGGAGGGAATGAAATCCAACATCGCTAACTTTATTAAGTGTTGCATGACATGCCAACTTGTTAAGGGCGAACATCAAAGGCCTGGTGGGTTATTGCAACCTTTAGAAATTCCAATGTGGAAGTGGGACCAAATATCCATGGATTTTATTGATGGCCTTCCCCGTTCTCGTTCGGGTCATGATAGTTTATGGGTGATTGTTGATAGACTTACTAAATCTTCCCATTTTATTCCCGTTCGGTCTAACCGAACCGTTCCTCTTTTGGCCAAACTTTTTATCAAAGAAATTGTTAAATTGCATGGAGTTCCTAATTCTATTGTTAGCGATCGTGATCCATTGTTTACTAGTGGATTTTTGAAGAGTCTTCAAAAAGCTTTGGGAACAAAGCTTAATTTTAGCACCGCTTATCACCCCCAGTCCGATGGACAAACCGAGCGTGTGAATCAAACTCTTGAAGATCTTATTCGAGCTTGTGTGCTTGATTTTGATGGAAGTTAGGAAGATCATATTTCACTTGTCGAATTTTCCTATATTAACAGCTTCCAATCTAGTATTGGTACGGCACCTTACGAGGCACTCTACGGAAGGCCATGCCGATCTCCTTCTTGTTGGCTTGAGGCTAGTGAGAAGCTGGTTTTAGGTCCAGACTTTATTCGTGATTCCACAGAAAAGACTGAAATTATTCGACATAGGATGAAAGAAGCCCAGAGTAGACAAAAATCCTATGCCGATAATCGAAGATGGAAATTAGAATTTTCTGTTGGAGATCTTGTTTTTATTCGTGTTTCACCTATGAAAGGTGTTGTACGTTTCAGTCGGTCAGGAAAGTTAGCGCCTCGATATATTGGGCCGTTTCCTATCACTGAACGTATTGGTTCCATGGCTTATCGCCTTTCATTACCGGCTCAGTTTTCTGCCATGCATGACGTGTTTCACGTTTCTCAATTACGGAAATGCCTTCGAGATTCTGATTCTATTCTTGAGCCTGGTATTGTGGAAGAAATTGAAGTTTCGCCAAATTTAACTTATGAGCAGCAACCTGTTCGAATTATTGCTTCGGAGGTCAAACGACTTTGAAATAAAGATGTTCCGCTTGTGAAGGTTCAATGGTCCTCAAATCCTAAGGATTGCTCTTGGGAATCCAGAGAATTCATCAAGCGAACACATCCGGACTTGCTTACGCCTGCTCTTTGAGGTGAACTTCCTATTTCAAATTTCTTTTGTGTTAATATGCTTTTATGGTTGTTACTTTTTATTTCCATCTTATATATTGCGAGGACGCAATTTCTTTAAGGAGGGGAGTCTGTAACAACCCGCATATTTATCGATTTTATATTTAAATATTTTGTCGTTAATCGGATATTGGTCCGAAAAGCTACTTTTTGCAAACGGTCAAATTAGGACTCAAGACCACTTCTATTGAGTTCGAAATGCCGTTTACAACTTTTATAAGTATAAACATTGATAGGTATGGAGTTAGTGGAATTTCACTTACTTTTGCCGCTTTGGACTTTGGGTTAGATTAGCCATTATAACTCAAACCCACTTCTCTCCTTCTCCTCACTCTTCATAAATTCCTACCAAACACAAACTTTAACATTAATGGTGAGTGGAAAGGGAAATTAGAAACTCCAAGCCTTGGTTTCAACTCCAACTTCATCATTCAACTCCAAATTCAAGGAAAAGCATTGGATTCAAGCTTGTAGTTGCTTCTCCATTCACCTTCACGCTTTACCTTCATAATTTGGTGAAAAGGTGTGATTTTTATCTCACAATTCTAGTCTATAACTATATTGGACTGTTGGGAATGATTCCCCATCACTTTAGCATGTACATTTGCATTTGGTTTGGATTGGATTGGCCAAAAATTCCAATTTTTAGTGTTTTTGGTAAAATTCCGCACTTAGGTCGTTCTGCTAATGCTAGGTCGTTCGCGTGGAAAAGTCTCGGCCTTCAACTAGCTTGTTTCTGGCCTTAAAACGTTCTACAGCCTTAGGTCGCTCGGCTCTGGCTCGCTAGGTCGTAGGTCGCTCGGCCTGTTCTTCGTTTGGTTGCTCGATCCATTATTCGTTAGGTCGCGGCAATGCTAGGTCGCTTCAACCACTAGGTCGTTCCTGACCTTAGGTCGCTAGACCTTGTTTTAGAACATAGGTCGTTAGGCCGTATGACCTTAGGCCGTTAGGTCGTATGACATTAGGTCGTTTCCCCGTTAGGTCGTATGACCTTAGGTCGCTCGCCTCATCTAACCCGCGAGTTCCTTAAGTCGTTCGTCTTCCTTAGGTCGCTCGCCTCTTCTAACCCGCGAGTTCCTAAAGTCATCCGTCTTCCTTAGGTCGCTCACCTGGTTGAGTCGCACCTTACTTTATCTCGGCCATGTTAGGTTGCGGGTTTCCCTTAGGTCGCGTACCCACTTAAGTCGCTCGACCACTAGGTCGCGAACACCTCTTGGTCTCTCGACCCCCTTAAACTCGTAGGTCGTTCAGCCTCTTACTTTATTAGGTCGTTCGGCCTTAAAAAGTTAGGTCACTTGGCCTGTGTTTTTGTTAGGTCGCGAGTCCCTTAAGTCGCTCGCCTCTGTTAGGTCGCTCATTTCTGCTAACTCGCGAACACCCCTAGGTCGCAACCAATAGGTCGCTCGATCCATTTCTCCCTTAGGTCTTCACTAGGTCGTATCGTTTTGGACAGGGCGCTGCCCCCCGAACCCTCGCGACCTGACCGGGCAGGTCGAACCCCGTAGCGGGGGCGTTGCCCCCGCTCCCCCACCTTGGGGGGGTTGCCACCCCCCTGGACCCCCCTCTGTAGGGGTTCTTATCTGAAAAACATTCAACAGAACTTGCTTTGTTGAGATGCTGAGTTGACCATTCTTCTAGACAAACTATCTTTGGCTTCTCGGTCGATTTTATGGTATCACGGCCTTGCTAAAAAGGCGGGATAACAACTTTAGAAATATGAAGGTTTCAATACTAGTAGTAAATATCAAAACTCTTTCAACAAAATGATTTCAACTCTATTTTCAATAACAAAGCTCTTTTCTTAAATCGTTTTCCAATCAACTAGTATATACAAACTTTTACCTCACTCGGATTAGAAATCTAATTAAACGGCTTAGTAAAACAAGTGGTATGAAACGCTTGCGTTCACTTCGTCGGTTAATTCTTGGACTTGTTCGATTGAACCTCTTGTGACAATTTTCTAGTGAAGATTTACAGTTTGTTCGTAAATATTTAAGTTAAGCAAGTGGTTATGGGACACGAAGATAAACTTTTATATTTACTAGCTTAGTGTAATTGACACTTCTCGTTGATCATGACGATCATTTTATGATTTAGACTAGCAATTGCGCGATGTCTCTTTGTTTGCAAGGTTAGACTAGACCTCATGGGTGTGATTCCAACTCACACATATCTCTTTGTCCGCAAGGTTAGTCTAGACGCCATTTGTGTGATTCCACTCACACATACCTTTTTGTTGCGAGGTTAGGCTAGACACCATTTGTGTGATTCCACTCACACATACCTTTTTGATTTTTGGTGAGCCTAGACCTCATCTGGGTGATTCCGACTCACCCATATGGGGTAGCTCCCCATGGTCTTCGGACCGTCATGTGATAGGCCTCTTTCCCTTTTTCTGTGATTTCTGGATTTCTTGTGTTGATTTCTGGAATTTATGACATTGACTTGTTATGAGTACAAGTTTAGGGTATGATGCCCTCTTTGAATCTTTGAGAAGATTCTTGTGATATTGATTTATCTCTTATTGATTGATCTTCTGTTGATCATCATTTGCATACTTATAGTTGTATGTCAGTATGGATATTTTATGTTTATGCCATATCTTTTATTTTATACCATGTCATCTGATATTTATAGCTGGACTGATCCGTTTACTATTTTCTTAAATAATACTCGGGTCAGACCGAGATGTTACAGGTGCTTCTGCTTGACTTCTTCCCAGGATTTTCTACTCTAACTTTTGGCTAACTATTTAGATTAGCAGTTTTTGTTGTATACACTTGAGATATAGACTCGTAGTTGTATTCTTTTGTATAGCACGTGTTGCTATTCTTTTGTATTATTGTGGATCTTTTTGACCACTACTCTGATGTACACTTTCATGTGTTAGTTATATATTCATATCTTCTTCCGCCTTTGTGATATGGATGTCTGAAACTGATTTGTGTTATGCTTATTTCTATGTTTGTTTCCGAAGATTATTTATAGCCACCGTGTGTGTAACGACCCGTAAATTTTCAAAAATTAAAATAGCTAATTTAATAAGATTTCGTGTTTTAGTGTTAGAAAAAATTTGTAAGTCGTTTGGAATAGTAATAAATGGAATGAATTGCAACAATAATTATCCTAGTAGTGAAAATAAATGCTACTTAGTGAATGCCTTTGCAATCAATAGTTGAATGGGATAATAAATGTTGAATTCATTGGGTATAATAGAGTAATTGATTGATAAGTAAAATCTATTAAAAATGAAATATTGAATATTGAATAGGTAAATTGTTTAAATTAAATATTTAAAACTTATTGAATAATTGAATAATTGTAAAAAATGGAAATAGTGTTCTAAATTGTTATTTTTTTTAAGTTGAATCTTATAAGTTCAATTTCAATATTTCAAAAGATAATGAATTATTGGATAAGAGAAATTGTTTAAATTTAATATTTGGAATTTATTGAATAATTGAATAAAGGGAATTGAATAACTGTTTTAATGAAAATGGTTGTTCTATAATTTGAATTGTCAAATTTTTAAGTTCGCTTGAATATCTCAAAAGATAGTGATATAAAAATAATCAAATTTGTTTAAATTTAATATTACGAATGTTTGAATAATTAAATTCTGAATGTGATATGATTAATTTGATATTGAAATTTAATATATGAAAATAGAGTGAATAATTGAAATTTGATTTACAATGATTCAAATTGGTTTCCAAAGTGAATGTAAGTTATATTGGGATTTTAATAGAGTTAATATGTTTTTAAAATTGGAATTTATGGCATAATTGAATAACGGGTTTAATATGATTAAAAATGATTTGTAAAATTTTATTTTATCATATTAAAGTTAGAATGATGTTGTAGAACTTTCAAAATCGAATTAAAAGTTAATTTGTGAAAATTGAATATTTTAATATTTAATTGACTAGTGAAATTGGTCAATTTTTGAACAGTCTCATAATTGGACGAAACTAGTTCCATTGGGTCCGTAATAGTTTGTTATTATCGGATTTCAATTTTCGTAGCAATCGGAGTTTTTGTTTGACCGTGGCAGCTCGAAATGCATCGAAATTGTTTTAATATTAATTTGACGAGTTAAAATAGTCATTTTTCAAACAGTTTCGGATTTCGACGAAACTAGTTTCATCGGATCCGTAATGTGATATTATTGTAAGATTTAAAATTTTGTGTCAATCGGATTTACCGTTTGTCCGGGGCGAGCCAAAACGCATAGAAATCGGTTTAATCGATTTAATTTAAAATCGATCGTTTATTTCCGTAACTCACACATACGATCGAATTAGCTTCCGAAACCTGTTCCATTTTGTCCAAAACGCGGGATAAACCCTAGAAACGACGGTCACCGCGCGTAAATCGGAGTTCGGAAAACCCGGGATGATTAGTGTTTCGATAAATTTATATAAATAGACCCCCCTTTTATTCACAAAAAAAAAAATTAGGGTTTCATCTCAAAAAAATTTCCGGCCACCACTTATAAAAATCAATGGCCGAAAATCTCGTGCCTTCCTCCTCAAATATCTTCAAATCCGCTAATCGAATCGAGAAACTTCCAACTAGAAGATTGTAGAGGCCAGTGAGTTCTAGGTATCCAACGGGTATGATCGTATTTGGAGCTACCAGTCGCTGGCAATTTTCGTTCAAGGCGCTGTCGTTCGCCCTCGTCTCATGTGCAAAGGAGATGGTCGAGCTCCACCCTTTCCTGGCCGATGGTGGCTTGTTTGAAGGACTTCAACGTGGTGTGCTTTGATCGACCTGGAGTTGCTCGTATGTGGGTGCGAATTTGACGAATGGGAGGCGGCCTTTGGGTCTAATTGCGTGCGTGGTTTCCTGGCTTGGAGCGAACGGGGAAAGAGAAGAAGGGGGGCCGGCCAGATCTGAAGGTGTGGAAGTGGACGGCTGAGATGTTTTAGGGTACAATTTAAAAAGAAATTTGTGTAATTAGTTTATATTTAAAATTCATGAATGTTTAAAATGCAATAACTTTTTGCTACGAGGTCGAAAACGCACGAAACCAGTTGCGATGGAATTGTATGGACGAGCACTACGCTATGGAGCTGGATTGGAATCGTTTGGAGGTAGAGAAAATTTTAGATTAAATCGAACGTCGTTCGATTTGATTTAAAATCGTAAAAATCAAGGTGAGTGTTTTATAACGCTCACAACGTACTAAAATCTTTATGCTAGTTAAGTTTATTATTATGAAGTGATATGAACTTTATTTGTCGTTGTTTGATAAAATTTAATTGTCATATAGATTGTCATTTGAATTAACCTTTGAAATTTAATTGACAGTTAAATTGAAATTAAAATTGAATTGCGATTAAATTACCTGACATTGAAAACTATGAAATTGCCATGAATTGTATTGTCTATTGGATGATTTATTTCGATGGATGCTATTGGTTGATATTTAAATGTTTGGATGTTTATTTGCGTATATATATCCTGGTATGCATACATACGAAACTGTGATTTGATTTAAGTGATATATATTCATCCCTGACATTTAATTAAAATAAATAATTACTTGGCCATAGGATAGAAAATTATATACGGACACTGGATTGGCTAAATTTATAATTTTTAAAATCGTCGATTTGAAATTTATTTAAATGTTTTGATTTAAAAGTTATAAATAGAAATCGAATTTATCGAAAAATTGAGTTTGGAATGTTGAAATAAATTTTGGTTAAAAGAAATTGTTAAAATTTAGAGCGGAGACTTTGGAAATTTAAAACCGGGATATGATTGAATTTCGAAATTTGATTTGTTTTAAAAATTGAACCTTAATTCGAGCTTTGAATATTACTAAGTAAAAGTGATATAAAAATGATATTTTGAAATCGAGCTTGGAATTGAATCATATTTGAAATTTGGATTTAAACTTGAATATTGATGGAAAATTTTGTTAAGTGTTATAAATGGATATTTTGAAAATCAAGCACTAAATCGATATAAATTGAAATTGAATTAATTGAAAGTGAATATAAAATTGAATAAATTTGAAGTCAAAGTTGACGTTGATTTAATCGAATTCGAAATTGAATCGGTAGAGCGGAAATTGAAATTGTTTTGAATTGGGAAGTTATAATTGAAATAGTTTGGTTTTGAAGCTGTTTTATTTTGTTTTCCAATTTACTCAGTTATATAAACCATTTTGAATACTTAAACTATTTTAATCTATTTTAAATCTACTTAACCCGATTTAAATTATTTTAAACTAATTTATCTATTTCAAATCCATTTTAAGATTTTAAGTATTTTTAACTATTTAAATTATTTAAAACTACTTTTAAACTCCTTAAAGCTATTTTCTAAAATTCTAAGCTGGTCAATAAGGTGAAATGTTTATATTTAAATCTTGAATTTAAATACGAATTGGGTTAAATGAAGTTGCAACCTAAATTGAAATTCGAAATAATTTTGAAATCGAAATGAGATATTGATGCGAAAAAGGATTTTGAAACGGAATCTTACATTTGAGGATACGATGATATTTGAAATAGATTTGATTTTTGAAGCGAATATGATATTTTGATATCAATTATGAATCGATTTGAAATGCAAAAGAGCCAACGATGTAATAATACGTAGTTATTAAAGAGACCGGGATCAGATATGGACATACTCTCTGTCGATACCGAACACCACTTTAATAACTATTATACGCGGAGTGTTGATCCAGAATGAAGTGGACGGTTTGGTGAACGGTTTGATTGAAGAAAGAGAACGATATTGGATGACCCCTGACATGACTAAAATAGGAGCCGCGCCGGGCCATTGAGGTTCGCCACCTCTAGCGGACACACTTCTTCGATACCATATCTATTACATTTGTGATGCGATTTGGGTGCACCCCTTGATTTGGGAGTGTTGTTTCGCGGTGTTGGGGTAGCTGCTGGCTATGCTCAACATCAGTCCGGATCACGCAACTACTAGTATCCTAGTTGGTATCGCCTCATACCTTGTCATACTGATTATCCTATTCGCGACCACTACATTTTGTTTGTGTTATACCTATGGGGTACCCTCTGATAACTACCAGTTTACAGTGGGGTTTACGGTGCTGTATAGACTATGACATTATAAAAATGTGTTAAGGGGGATTATGGTAATGCCTTAACGCTATTTTGATACTTTATATTACTGATAGGAATTATCTACTTAGCGTACATTACTACATAGTGGATAGTTTAACAGATCCTTAAGAGATAGAAAATCCCGTAACATCTCTTAAGTTATTGCACGCACGTTGACACTGGATATGAGATGTCAAACCCCGTAAACATCTCTGACGCCGTTACACTCATATTTATTTACGATTGACTTAACTTTCATAAGGATATTTTAGTCCTGACTCGAGTGTTTTGTCTTTTCATTACACTCGAGTCAGTCCTGAGTTTTTCAGATTTTGAAGATCTATTCTGGAGGATGAAGACGGAGATTTGGTACACTATTACTATTATTATCTGTGCATCATGTTGTCTGCTGCATTATTTTAATTGTTCTGTTGTATATGTATAACTCTGATAAATGTTGTATAAATAATAATCGAGGTATAGTAAACAACTTCATGAACTGTTTATTTGATTATTATATTTTATCGTTCCGCTGCAAGATTCTGTGTTGTTTCCTTTCTTTTATTTCTCTTTCCTCTTCCTTTCTTGTTTACCCCAATAACCATATGCCCTTTTCAATGGTTTGGAATCGACATGTGTATTTGATCGTTGGTTTTAACTGTCCAAAAAGGCGGGTCGTTACAGTTGGTATCAACGCTTTGGTTTAGCGATAACCTTAGCTTTGTGGGGTCTGACTCTTTATAAATAGGGTAGTAATACCCTATGATGAGTTGCTGAGTGATCACATGGATGGTCGCTCCTCAACAGCCTTATTCTCCGTGCTAGTTGACAGCACTACACCGTAGTGTTCTTGGCTAGCGTGGGTATAGAAGTGGGGCGTCACAGCTTGGTATCAGAGCCAAACTTCGGAACAATTTAGAATAACTTAACAAGGATCATCGTCCTAAGTCCAGCTTAGGAGTCGTACCTTAGGATTAATTCGAGTCTTCGTACCGATTCATCCTATTTTTATTATGATTCCTTGTTTCACTTATCAAGATTGCTTGATATATCTTTTAGTGAATAGCCTTTTTCTTCTCCTTCTTTCTTAAGGAATAAAAATGGTTAGACCTGGACATCCCCGTGCCGGTCAATCTACTGCAACTCCCCAAGATGGAGTTTTTATGACTACCCAGCAACTTCTTGACCTTGTCACGAATGCTCAAGCAGCTGGTTCTAATCCGGAACCTACTCGCCCTAAATTTGGGTTTGCACGTTTGTGCAATGATTACACCAACCTAGGTGGGAAGCCATTTAAAGGTTCTGAAACTATCATTGAGGTCCAGGCTTGGTTGAGGACCTGCGATCGAATCTTCATTCGCATGAATCTCGTCGATCTTCACCGTGTTCAGGTGGCTTCCAGTATGCTCCAAGAGAGAGCATTGGACTGGTATGAACTTCTTATTTCTGAAGTCAACGAAGCGGACCTTACCTGGGAGCAATTTCGAACACGCTTCGAGTTAAAATTTGTACCAGAAGCAGAGAAGGTAACTCTGGCTCGACGCTTTATAGACCTTGTTCAAGATAAGTCCTCTTTGACTGATTACGTCGCAACCTTTGAGTCGCTTTCCAAATATGGGGTTGAATACATCAACACCCCATTGAAGAAGAACCAGAGGTTCGTTTATGGCTTAAACAAAAGCCTCCAGAAGCCATTACTTCTAAAGTTAGAAGTTCCTTTTGACCAACTTATAGATATCGCTCTTCGTTTGGAAAAGGCTGATAAAGAAAGTGATGTTGAAGTAGTAGCTTCCAAACCCAACTTCAACAACAAAAAGAGGCCCAGTAAATTCAAAGGCCCTTATCCCAACAAAAAGGGTAAGCAAGCAACCCCTGCGGAAAAATCTCCTTCTCCTAGTGGTGCGAGATGCTTCAATTGTGGATCTGGGGATCATTTTGCGAATAAGTTCTCTAAGCCCAAATCTTGTCGCTATTGTAAGAGCCCGGATCATTACATACATCAATGCCTCAAACGTGAAGGCAAGAAGGAAGGAAAGTTGAATGTGGCTCAAGCCCCTGGCAACACATCTCGTGGCCAAGGTATTTCTCACTCCATTCTTGATGGTATTATTTTATTTCATGATCAACCTATTAGAGTTCTCTTTGATACGGGTGCATCCCATTCTTTTATATCAAAGGAACTGGTAGACACTATTTCCTTAAGTGTTACTGCATTAATGACTTCTTTAAAAATTGCGAATCCTGTTGGTGGATCCGCAACTCTTAGTTTGCTTTGTAAAGATGTGGAGATTATTTATGTGATTTTTCCTTCCTAGCCGATTTGCATGTTATGCGCTACTTAGGCTTTGGAATGATATTGGGTGTGGACTTGCTTAACCGTTATGAAGCTCATATCCTATGTCCTGAGAGGACTATTTATCTCCGACATCCACAATATGTAAATCAGATTTCTATTATTCTTAAAGATTTGGATTATGCGTTGACTGCATCTTTATATTCTTTAAATCCTCATGATGAGGAAGATGTCATTTCTCGAATTCACGTCGCTCGTGAATTTTCCGACATATTTGAGCCCGTTTTAGGTTTACCACCTAAACGAGCAATTGAGTTTAGAATTAATCTTACCCCTAAAGCTCAACCTATTACTCGTCCTCCTTATCGCATGTCCAATAAGGAAAATGAAGAGATGCGCAAGCAATTATCCGAATTGGAGACGAAGCAATTTATTCGCTGTAATTCCTCGCCTTGGGGAGCTTCGGCTATTTTCGTAAAGAAATCCGATGGCACTCTTAGGCTCAGCATTGATTATCGCAAGCTTAACGATCTTACTATTAAAAATAAATATCCTTTACCTCAGATTGATGATCTGTTTGATCAGCTTAGCGGAGCTAGGGTCTTTTCACTATTGGACTTGGCTACCGGTTTTCATCAGCTTCGTATTGCTGAGGATAGTATTCCTTTGACGTCGTTCCGTACTCGTTATGGATCTTATGAATGGCTTGTTATGCCATTTGGTTTGACAAATGCTCTGGCTTACTTCGATGACCTCATGAATCGAGTTTTCAAGGCTTTCCTCGATCGGTTTGTTCTCATCTTCATTATGATATCCTTGTGTATTCTAAAACCGAGGAGGAGCATGAAAAGCATCTTCGGATTGTATTGGAAACTCTTAGGAGTAATCAATTAAAGGCGAAATTTTCTAAATGCCACTTTTGGCAATCTCGTGTGAAATTTCTCAGTCATATTATTTCCGAATCCGAAATTTCCATGGATCCTTCAAGGATTGAAGCGATTCAAGACTGGAAGAGACCGGAGAGTGTGACAGAGATTCGTAGTCTTCTCGGATTGGCGGGTTATTACCACCGTTTCATTAAAGACTTTTCTAAGATTGTTGTGCCTCTTACTGGCTTGACTAAGAAGGGAGTTAAATACATTTGGTCGGACAAATGTGAAGCCTCTTTTCAGAAATTGAAAGAACTCCTTTCCGATGCTCCTATTCTTGTTATTCCCGAAGGGAATCAAGATTTTGTTATTTATACAGATGCTAGTCACGTTGGTTTGGGTGTCGTTCTTATGCAAAAAGAACGTGTTATTGCTTATGCTTCTAGGCAATTAAAGCCGGCCGAGACTAGATATGCCACACATGATTTAGAACTCGCGGCTATTGTTTTCGCCCTTCGAATTTGGCGTCATTATCTATTAGGAGAGATATTTATTCTTTACATGGATCATAAGTCTTTGAAATATTTATTTTCTCAAAAGGAACTTAATTTACGTCAACAACGTTGGCTCGAGTTCCTTGCTCCTTATGATCTCGATATTCTTTATACCCCCGGTAAGGGTAATCGTGTCGCCGATGCTCTTAGCCGTAAGCAACAAGCAGTTGTTTCTATGATGATATCCGAATGGAACGATCTCGAGATCTTATCCACTTGTGAGATCGGGAGCGCGTATCCGATATATGCTCATCATTTGTTTTATGTAGCCTTGAGGCTCATCCTTCTCTCTTAGACCGCATTCTTGAAGCTCAAAAGCTAGATCATGAACTGGGTCTTCTTAGCCAAAATATTAAGGATAGAAGTGATATTAAAGGTTTGAAAGACTTTGATATTGATTCTCGTGGCGGCATTCGAAAATTTTGTAGACTTATCGTACCAAATATTGGAACTCTTCGTAAAGATATTTTAGAAGATTCTCATCGTTCTAAATTTACCATTCATCCCGATAGCAGTAAAATGTACGCTGATATGAAGCGACTTTATTATTGGGAGGGAATGAAATCCAACATCGCTAACTTTATTAAGTGTTGCATGACATGCCAACTTGTTAAGGGCGAACATCAAAGGCCTGGTGGGTTATTGCAACCTTTAGAAATTCCAATGTGGAAGTGGGACCAAATTTCCATGGATTTTATTGATGGCCTTCCCCGTTCTCGTCCGGGTCATGATAGCTTATGGGTGATTGTTGATAGACTTACTAAATCTTCCCATTTTATTCCCGTTCGGTCTAACCGAACCGTTCCTCTTTTGGCCAAATTTTTTATCAAAGAAATTGTTAAATTGCATGGAGTTCCTAATTCTATTGTTAGCGATCGTGATCCATTGTTTACTAGTGGGTTTTGGAAGAGTCTTCAAATAGCTTTGGGAACAAAGCTTAATTTTAGCACCGCTTATCACCCCCAGTCCGATGGACAAACCGAGCGTGTGAATCAAACTCTTGAAGATCTTCTTCGAGCTTGTGTGCTTGATTTTGATGGAAGTTAGGAAGATCATATTTCACTTGTCGAATTTTCCTATAATAACAACTTCCAATCTAGTATTGGTACGGCCCCTTACGAGGCACTCTACGGAAGGCCATGCAGATCTCCTTCTTGTTGGCTTGAGGCTGGTGAGAAGCTGGTTTTAGGTCCAGACTTTATCCGTGATTCCACAGAAAAGACTGAACTTATTCGACATAGGATGAAAGAAGCCCAGAGTAGACAAAAATCCTATGCCGATAGCGAAGACGGAAATTAGAATTTTTTGTTGGAGATCTTGTTTTTATTCGTGTTTCACCTATGAAAGGTGTTGTACGTTTTCGTCGGGCGGGAAAGTTAGAGCCTCGATATATTGGGCCGTTTCCTATCACTGAACGTATTGGTTCCATGGCTTATCGCCTTTCATTACCGGCTCAGTTTTCTGCCATGCATGACGTGTTTCACGTTTCTCAATTACGGAAATGCCTTCGAGATTCTGATTCTATTCTTGAGCCTGGTATTGTGGAAGAAATTGAAGTTTCGCCAAATTTAACTTATGAGCAGCAACCTGTTCGAATTATTTCTTCGGAGGTCAAACGACTTCGAAATAAAGATGTTCCGCTTGTGAAGGTTCAATGGTCCTCAAATCCTAAGGATTGCTCTTGGGAATCCAGAGAATTCATCGAGCGAACACATCCGGACTTGCTTACTCCTGCTCTTTGAGGTGAACTTCCTATTTCAAATTTATTTTGTGTTAATATGCTTTTATGGTTGTTAATTTTTATTTCCATCTTATATATTGCGAGGACGCAATTTCTTTAAGGAGGGGGAGTCTGTAACAACCCGCATATCGATCGATTTTATATTTAAATATTTTGTCGTTAATCGGATATTGGTCCGAAATGCTACATTTTGCAAACGGTCAAATTAGGACTCAAGACCACTTCCATTGAGTTCGAAATGTCGTTTACAACTTTTTTAAGTATAAACATTGATAGGTTTTGAGTTAGTGGAATTTCACTTACTTTTCCCGCTTTGGACTTTAGGTTAGATTAGCCATTATAACTCAAACCCACTTCTCTTCTTCTCCTCACTCTTCATAAATTCCTACCAAACACAAACTTTAACATTAATGGTGAGTGGAAAGGGAAATTAGAAACTCCAAGCCTAGGTTTCAACTCCAACTCCATCATTCAACTCCAAATTCAAGGAAAAGCATTGGATTCAAGCTTGTAGTTGCTTCTCCATTCACCTTCAAGCTTTACCTTCACAATTTGGTGAAAAGGCGAGATTTTTATCTCACAATTCTAGTTTATAACTATATTGGACTATTGGTAATGATTCCCCATCACTTTAGCATGTACATTTGCATTTGGTTTGGATTGGATTGGCGAAAAATTCCAAACTTTAGTGTTTTTGGTAAAATTATGCACTTAGGTCATTCTGCCAATGCTAGGTCGTTCACGTGGAAAAGTCTCGGCCTTCAAATAGCTCGTTTATCGCCTTAAAACGTTCTACAGCCTTAGGTTGCTCGGCTCTGGCTCGCTAGGTCGTAGGTCGCTCGGCCTGTTCTTCGTTTGGTTGCTCGATCCATTATTCGTTAGGTCGCGGCAACGCTAGGTTGCTTCAACCACTAGGTCGTTCCTGACCTTTGGTCGCTAGACCTTGTTTTAGACCATAGGCTGTTAGGCCGTATGACCTTAGGCCGTTAGGTCGTATGACATTAGGTCGTTTCCCCGTTAGGTCGTATGACCTTAGGTCGCTCGCCTAATCTAACCCGCGAGTTCCTTATGTCATTCGTCTTCCTTAGGTCGCTCGCCTCTTCTAACCCGCGAGTTCCTAAAGTCGTCCGTCTTCCTTAGGTCGCTCACCTGGTTGAGTTGCACCTTACCTTAGCTCGGCCATGTTAGGTCGCGGGTTTCCCTTAGGTCGCGTACCCCCTTAAGTCGCTCGACCACTAGGTCGCGAACACCTCTAGGTCGCTCGACCCCCTTAAACTCGTAGGTCGCTCGGCCCCTTACTTTATTAGGTCGTTCGGCCTTAAAATGTTAGGTCGCTTGGCCTGTGCTTTTGTTAGGTCGCGAGTCCCTTAAGTCGCTCGCCTCTGTTAGGTCGCTCGTTTCTGCTAACTCGCGAACAACCCTAGGTCGCAACCAATAGGTCGCTCGATCCATTCCTCCCTTAGGTCTTCACTAGGTCGTACCGTTTTGGACGAGGCGCTGCCCCTTGGACCCTTGTGACCTGACCGGGCAGGTCGAACCACGTAGCGGGGGCGTTGCCCCCGCACCCCCACCTTGGGATTGGAGGGGGGGTTTGCTACCCCCCTGGACCCCCCCCCTCCGTAGTGGATCTTATCTGAAAAACATTCAACATAACTTGCTTTGTTGAGATGCTGAGTTGACCATTCTTTGAGACAAACAATCTTTGGCTTCTCGGTCGATTTTATGGTATCACGGCCTTGCTAAAAAGGCGGGATAACAACTTTAGAAATATGAAGGTTTAAATACTAGTATTAAATATCAAAACTCTTTCAACAAAATGATTTCAACTCTATTTTCAATAACAAAGCTCTTTTCTTAAATCGTTTTCCAATCTACTAGTATATACAAACCTTTACCTCACTCGGATGAGAAATCTAATTAAACGGCTTAGTAAAACAAGTGGTATGAAACGCTTGCATTCACTTCGTCGGTTAATTCTTGGACTTGTTCGATTGAACCTCTTGTGATAATTTTCAAGTGAAGATTTACAGTTTGTTCGTAAATATTTAAGTTAAGCAAGTGGTTATGGGACACGAAGATAAACTTTTATATTTACTAGCTTAGTGTAATTGACACTTCTCGTTGATCATGACGATCATTTTATGATTTGGACTAGCAATTGTGTGATGTCTCTTTGTTTGCAAGGTTAGACTAGACCTCATGGGTGTGATTCCGACTCACACATATCTCTTTGTCCGCAAGGTTAGTATAGACACCATTTGTGTGATTCCACTCACACATACCTTTTTGTTGCGAGGTTAGGCTAGACACCATTTGTGTGATTCCACTCACACATACCTTTTTGCTTTTTGGTTAGCCTAGACCTCATCTGGGTGATTCCGACTCACCCATATGGGGTAGCTCCCCATAGTCTTCGGACCGTCATGTGATAGGCCTCTTTCCCTTTTTCTGTGATTTTTGGATTTCTTGTGTTGATTTCTGGAATTTATGTCATTGACTTGTTATGAGTACAAGTTTAGGGTATGATGCCCTCTTTGGATCTTTGAGAAGATTCTTGTGATATTGATTTATCTCTTATTGATTGATCTTCTGTTGATCATCGTTTGCATACTTATAGTAGTATGTCAGTATGGATATTTTATGTTTATGCCATATCTTTTATTTTATACCATGTCATCTGATATTTATAGCTAGATTGATCCGTTTATTATTTTCTTAAATAATACTCGGGTCAGACCTAGATGTTACAGGTGCTTCTGCTTGACTTCTTCCCGGGATTTGCTACTCTGACTTTTGGATAACTATTTAGATTAGCAGTTTTTGTTGTATATACTTGAGATATAGACTCATAGTTGTATTCTTTTGTATAAAACGTGTTGCTATTCTTTTGTATTATTGTGGATCTTTTTGACCACTACTCTGATGTACACTTTCATGTGTTAGTTATATATTCATATCTTCTTCCGCCTTTGTGATATGGATGTCTGAGACTGATTTGTGTTATGCTTATTTCTATGTTTATTTCTGAAGATTATTTATAGCCACCGTGTGATAAGCAATCACATGGATGGTCGCTCCTCAACAGCCTTATTCTCCATGCTAGTTGACAGCACTACACCGTAGTGTTCTTGGCTAGCGTGGGTATAGAGGTGGGGCGTCACACAAATCCACTTATATTCTTATACAACAAATAACTTTATATATGTGTACCTTATACCCTATAACACTTATATATTTTTAAAAAAAACAGAGAATATAGTGTAATATATACATATTTTTTTTCATAAACATACATCAACGTATATATATATAAGCATATAAACTAACGTACACAGTATATATTATAATATACCATAGGTTTATAAAAAAAAAATTTACGCAAAAGAAGGAGTACACGGTCTAAGTGGCTACGGAGGAGCACGAGGGGTGGAAGATCAGGGAGGAGCTGCGGAGTGATATTTTGAGAAGCTAACAGAGGGGGAGAAAAAAAAAGAAACAGAGAAGAGAAGTAAAGGCCACAGAGAAATATAAGGGAGGAGCTCAATATTTAAAAGCTAGAATAAGAAACGTAAAATTGAATGAGCGAAATGAATGCAAAAAGTATAGAAGTTTGATATTCGAATGACGGTCATAAAAATGGAAATTTAGGTATAGGTAACGGCTGGCTATAATCAAATATTCATGTTTTGATGGATTGCTTTCCTTTAAGCAATAAAGACAGGGAGAGAAAGAATAGATAGAGGCAACAAATCTATCAGTCAAAGAAAATGGAAAAGTTTGAACTTGTACGCAAATAAATAGATATAGAATGATGTAGGTGAGTTGGCTGCTCTGGGTAAAAGGCTTAATAATTTTTATGAACCAAATAGGCATGAACATACTACAACATGCAATTAACTAATTGATTGTCTGTAACCGTGCAAGCAAGAAATGAGATAATAATTAAAGTTTTTTTATTGCCGAAGGAAAGAAGGAAAGGCAGACCAATAGGCTGAGAATCATACCATAATTACCCTAGTGAACAGAGGAAAGAAATTTAAAACAAAAATATAGATAAAGGTTGAGTGAATGGACACGATCACCTGCTTGAATCACGCGAAATAATTAAAGCAAATGAAGTGGCTACAGGAAACGAATGATTTCTTCCTATTTTTGGATTAAAGTTTACAAAGCCAATTTTTAAGCAAAAAGGAAACGTACAACAAAAAATAAATTGAAATGACCGTTGATTCAGCAACGTTATTAAAGCAATTTATTATATTACTTGGGCTGCACGATGAAGATTTAGAAGAGACGTGTTTCACAATGCAACCGTTTTTAAGACATAAATATATTACTTTAAAACAGAAGAACTGACCAAAAATGAACGTAAACGTATACAATTTGTATGTTTTGATATTCAAAATAATTATAGGATGGCAACTGTCACCCTAGATTTAGTTGAGAAGTTAAAGCAATTAATTGCTGATTGGACAGCACGTTCCATATTTAAAACGTAAAGGAAAAAGATAAGTATGGAATGGAAGGATACGTTATAAAGGAAAAATGAACCGTTTGGAGAAAAAATAAAAGAAATGATGGCAAATAAAACAGCTGTGCCTTGAATTTCCCAAAATAAATTATTAGATCAATTGATGGGTTGATTGGACAGTGTGTTTCAAAATTTCAAGGAAATGAGTAATATATTTGAAAATACTAACATAACCTATATATACATACCTACTAGAATTCACACAATAATTAATGGACCCTATACCCAAACTAAACTTTCCATGTATATATGTATATTAAGACCAAATTTTTCTTTGAATCAAAAATCAATACTTGCTTTCAAAACTAAATTTCAAAACCACCATTTGATGTATAAACAGAACATAATATTTTTCCTTTTTTTCTACTTTTTATTAACAATAAATCAAACATTATTTAATAATTTCACATAACTCAACATATCCATTAGTTACCAATTTTAGTTCATTTGTTAGAGGTTAACTTATTTGAATTACGACAATACAATTAAACTATTGTTTCCTCTTAAATTTTATTCAATGGATCAATATTTACAATTAACAATTATTATTAAATTCTTAACATTTGCTGTTTTAATTCAAATTGTAAATCTCATATAAACTATTATTATTCCCATCATTTTTGTTTCTACCAAATTTTATTCAATATTTTAATAAAATTAGAATTTTAAATTGGTCTAAAATTTCGGATCGTTACCCATTACCCTTTTTTTCCAGATCTGGACTGCGTTGCAAAAAATGAAGATGGGAAGAGATTTTGAAACGGTTAGGAATTCAAAGATTTTTATTCCTATTAAATATGGAGACGCAAATGAAAGTGGAAAGTTTTACACTTGAATTGAAGGCAGGGTTTTAATTCTTTTTTTTAATGCACGTGCTGATTTGAATTTTAACAGCTAAGATATGAAATAAAAGAGTGCGTACAATAGATGCAATAATTAAAACGAACGTACGCCCAAATTAATTAACCAGTAACATAATCTAAATTTATATGTTTTCTTATTTATTGACTACTTATATTTAATTATACGTAATCCAAACATTAAATTTTCATTTCAAAATATTATTATTTAAAATTTCTCAAAAATTCAATTAAATACATTATTAAAAACCATTTAAAATTTATGGGTTGTTACATAACTCAAAAGGATATGTGATTGATATTAGCAATGTCAGTAACTCTAAAACTCCTACTATTTCTAATGTTTTGTTAGTTAGGAATCTGAAACAAAACTTTCTTAGTATTAGTCAATTGTGCGATAAGAGTTTTAAAATTAAGTTTGAAAAAGATAGTTGCCATATCGAAGGTAATGAGTCAAACATTATCATTGAAGTTACTATGAAACGTAACATTTATATTTTAAATATGAATGTGTCCAATGATAATTTATGCCATGTGGACGAATCTAATTACCCTTGGATTTGGCTTAAAATATTTGGTCATTTGAATTTTAAACACCTTTCTAATGTTTCTAGATATGAACTTGTTAGGGGACTTCCTAAAATGAGTATCAATATTAATAGTTTTTGTAATGCCTATCAATTAGGAAATATCCGTAAAGCTTTTTCAAATCTAAAGATATGATTTTTACTTTTCATCCTCTTGAACTTCTTCGCCTAGATCTTTTCAGACCTTTGCAAATACAATCCATAAAGGATAATAGGAATGTCTTCGTAATTGTAGATGATTTTTCTAGATGAAGTGAAGTTTTTGAAATGTTTGAAATTTTTACTAAAAGAATTCGAAAGCAAATGTCAACTAAAATTAAAACGATTAGGAGCGATCATGGATGAGTTCAAAAATGATAATCTTGAAATCTTTTGCAATAAGAAAGGAACTACACATAACTTTTTATTTCTACGAAAATAGAGTAGTAGAACGTAAAAATAGAACTATATAAGAACGTGGTAGAATAATGTTAAACGATAGTGAATTACCTAAAATAATTTTGGGTTGAAGTAGTTGCTACAACATGTTGTATTTTAAATAGAATTTTAGTATGATCTTTAACTAAGAAAACTCCATGCAGTTCACGCTCCCCCATCACAGCAACTCGTCTCCTCTGGCTTGAGTGAACGGAAATGGACTTCTCTGTTTAAGCGAAAACCAAGAAATGCAGGCAAGTACATACCCGTTGACATGTCTCCAGTTTATGAAGAAGAAGCATTGGTGCCACCCAAAGAAGTTTTAGAGGCTGGTGCAGCTATCTGGAATGACACCGTTGTCGGCTTCTTCCTTGATAAGCCACTGTCGTATACCGCTGTTGTCCAAAAGTTAAAGTTTATTTGGAAGCTTAAAGGCACTGTTAAGGTGAAATCTGATGGTACCATATTTTTATTCAACTTCACTTGTTGTGAAGACAGAGAATCTATTTTGCAGAGTGATCCAATTATTATGAATAACAAACTTTTTATTATTAAACCTTATGATGCCACAGTGAGTAATGTTACTGGTTCAGTCACTGCTGTGCCTGTCTGGGTTCACATGCACAACCTTCCTATTTTTGCTTGGTCCCCTCTAGGTATTAACTGGCTTTGCAGTCACTTGGGTAAAATGCTATGCATGGATGAGATGACTGAAAAACAAGATAGGCTTAGCTATGCGAAGTGCTTGATAGAAATTAGACCGGATAGAGAACTAGTGGAAGAATTTATGGTGAAATTAGTTGAGGGAGGACAACAAAAGATATATGTGCAATATTTATGGCAGCCAGATGTATGTGTGAAGTGCAGGAAATTTGGACACAAAACAATAGATTGTGATAACTTTATTAGTAGTGAGGCTAAAGGAGAAAAGGAAAATGGTAAAGATAAAACCGTAGAAGTAAAGGAAGTGAGAACGGAGAAGGAACAAACTTATAATTATTCAAGACCAGTCAAGAAACAAAATATTAGAATATGGCAACGTGTAGCGAGGAAGAAAATTGGACCGGCGGGAACTGATAAGAATGTGAAACATGCTCAAGTGGAAGGAGTACAGTCAGCAGAAGACAAAGATAGTAAAGAATTACGTGCTAATGATAATGCTGGTGAGCAGGATAGGAAGGTTAGTGAGACTGAGCAAAATGATGAAGATTGTGTTGAACAAGGTCAGGAGGAAAGGAGACAGGATGATAGAGAAGAACAGCAGAGTAAGACTAATATGAATCAGGATGGGTCAATTAATCAGAACGAAATAATTTTTGAACAAGGTGAATTTGAGGAAAACATTTGTACTTTCAATAAATTTGATATACTTAGTAATATAGAGGAAGGTGAAATTATTAGTACAATAGATAGAATCCAAGTGGTTGAGGAAAGTAATGTACAAGAAGCAATAAATGAAAGTAGTAAAGGAGTGCAAAATAGAGACAAAGCAATCCAAAAGGAGCAAATGGAATGTACTAGTGAAGCAAACCAACAAGATGTCAGGAGGATTTCAGACCATTTGAAGGAAAAGGCAAAAAATGTAATTACTGAAGATGCATCATTTCCTGTTCAAATACCCAGTAGAATGAAACATGATAGTGAAAGTGACCCAGAAGAGTTAAAGAATGAAAAGAAGAATAAAAGAAATATGAAAAACAAAACAGTGCAGAACAATATATCACACAAAAAGCATAATGCATGCGTGCACAACAATGCACGTACATCTCTGAACGACCAGAACACCAATTCTACAACTGCTCTTGCCATATCTTCCCCAGTCTACTTCAATTTAAAACCTCCCTCAGCTTTCAAACCACCACCGCCAATAAACACTCCGACCACCTCTCCTCCTCTACCCATTTTGAAAACTCCACCATCCAAAAATGCCAATTCCGCTCGAGAAGTTACTCCACTTTCTGTTGACATCCCCAACTATTTAAACTCTTCGCAAGCTATGACGAGGAGTATGAAAATTGAAATTATTAATGCGCGTGCTCTCCAATGATGGTTAATATTGGAGTATGGAATATACGAGGAGGTCATCATGTAATCAAGCTCGATCAATGTAGAGACCTTATCTGTGCTCATCAGTTATCCATTATTGCTATGCTAGAAACTAAGCTAAACCATGATCTGACGATCAAAGCGGCTAATTATATCAGGCCTGCTTGGAATTATGTTCATAATCTGGATGAAGCTGAATACGGTAGAATATTGATCCTTTACAACCCCCTTCATGTTCATATCAACCCTATTCTTTCCACTCCACAAATGATACACTGCCATGCTAAATCAGTCTATGATAATACATCATTCTACATTACTTTTGTTTACGCACTTAACTCTGTCTCCGGTAGAGCTAAGTTGTTCGATATTATTCCTGCTCTCCGACAAAACTCTCATCCTTGGCTTTTATCGGGAGACTTCAACTGCTGTTATAAATTATCTGATAGAGACGGTGGTAACCCTCTCTCTTTGAATGAAATCAATCCGCTTGTTTCTACTCTTAATCTTGCGGAAATTATTCCTGTGAAAACTGTTGGTTTGCAGTTCACATGGAACAATAAGAGAAGACATGGAAGGAGAACTTTCTCGCGAATTGATCACTCCTTTTCCAATCTGAATGCTCTTGAAAAATGGCCCTTCCTTTACTGCCTTCTGCCCCCTCCTCTCCTATCTGACCATTCACCACAAATCATCCACCTTCGTGGAGCTGATATGAGAGGGAAATCAAGTTTTAAATTTTTTAACTCTTGGATTAAAGATCCAGACTTTAAAACAATTGTATCTAATGCCTGGAATATAGGTAAGTATGGTAATCCGCTGTTTATTTTGCAGGAGAAAATAAAGGAAGTAAAATGTATACTGAAGCAGTGGTCATTCAAAAACTTTGGCAAAGGTGATAAGTTGAGCATGTCTATTGGTCAGAAACTTGCAGAGGTTCAAAAAGAGATGATGACCAACGTTGACAATGAAGATCTTTCTGCTGCAGAATATACCTTAAATCAACAATATAGTGAAGCTTTAGTTAATGAAAGTGACATGATCAAACAGAAAAGCAGAATAAAATGGAAAGAAGACGGTGATAGAAATAGTGCGTTCTTCCATGCTAGTCTTAAGAACAAACAGCGCAGAGAGAATATCACTACTATTTTATCTAAAGACGACAACCTTCAGACAACTGTGAATGACGTTCATGATGCTTTTGTGAATTACTTTTCTTCCATTTATGGCAACGAATGCGACTTCATACCAAAACTTGATGAAATCCCAACTGACATTCTTCCTAGATTAAGTGAAGCTGATTATTCTTTCCTATGCTCTGAAGTAACTACTGAAGAAATCAAAGATGCGATGTTCTCTCTGAACAGCAATTCTTGCGGAGGCCCAGATGGTTTAAATGCCAAATTCTATACTACCTGTTGGTCAATTGTGGCAAATGATGTTTTCAAAGCAATTAAACATTTCTTCAAAAAGGCAAAGCTTTATAGATCATTTAACTACACTAATATTGCACTTGTTCCTAAGGTTCCCAATGCTCACCATGTCAGAGATTTTCGACCCATATCATGTTGCAATACATTTTACAAATGTATTTCCAAAGTTATAGCATCCAGACTCAAAATTGTTCTGCCAAGAGTTATTTCCAAAAACCAAGCAGCATTCTTGCCGGGAAGGAATATTCTTGATAATATACTACTTGCTCATGAGCTGCTTAAGGGGTACTCCCGTAAAACATCTATTCCTAAAGCTATGTTCAAACTTGACATCATGAAGGCGTTTGATATGTTACAATGGGATAGTATCATTCGTATCATGGGGTATATGGATTTCCCTCCACATTTTCTTGCTTGGATATACGAATGCATTTCTACACCAACATTTTCGGTTATTATCAATGGTTCTCCGGCTGGTTTCTTCCGCTGTAGACAAGGCATAAGGCAAGGAGACCCGATTTCGGCGTATATTTTCATTGTTGTCATGGAGCTCCTGACCAGAATGATAGACAGTCTAATTTCGCAAGGTAAGTTTAAGTGCCATCATCTCTGCAGTCAACCTAGTATCTCAACGCTTATGTTTGCTGATGACCTCGTGGTGTTTTGCACGCCTGATAATGATACAATCAACAACTTAATGAATGTTTTATCGCAGTTCTATGAGATGACTGGGTTGAAAATCAACATACACAAATCTGAAATAATTGTAGCTGGGGTGAATAATGATCAATTGCACGTTATTTCTCAAGCTACTGGCTTATATCCTAACCCTAACACTGTTTCTTACCTGGGGATGCCCCTGATAACATCTAGGATAACTACTAATCTTTGCCTACCCTTATATGAAAGAATTACTGCAAGATTATATAGCTGGACGACATTGAAGCTGAGCCAAGCTGGTAGGTTAACTCTTGTGAAGTCAGTAATATTTGCAATGCAAGTGTACTGGGCTAGAACTTATGTTCTTCCCATGAAGCTAATGAAAATGATACGAAGTGCGTTTATGCGCTTTCTATGGACGGGAAGAACTGCAGGCAAATATATTGCGCCTGTCAACTTTAAAATTGTTCAACTGCCGCTCTCTAAAGGTGGATTAGGTATCATCAACTTAAAAGAATGGAACAAAGCGGCGGTGGCTAAACACATCGATACATACTTCAATAGTTATGACAGCAACTGGGCTACTTGGTCTCGCCGGAATGTTATCAAAGGTAGAAGTTTATGGACTATGCGTATGCCGCAGAACTTGAGTTGGACGTGGAGGAGCATATTCAAACTAAAGGGTGACATCTTACCTCTCTTGCAGATGAGTATTAATAATCGATTTACTGTTAGTTTTTGGAATGACCCTTGGCTTGAGAAAGGGTTGATTCTGAAAAGTAGGTTGGCTTATAATGAAATGATTCAAACTGGGATCCATCTTGAAGCAAAAGTCATAGATGTTGTACATAATATACAAAGTTCTGCTGTCTTCTCGTCTAATCAAAGAATACAACAATTATGGAACCAGATAAAAGGAAATGCTACCCTATCTACTTCCAATAAGCAGCTGGTATGGGGTGACAAAGATGCTTCTTTTACTATTAGCAAAGTATATAACTTTCTGACTAAGAACTATCAAAAAACTGACTGGACATGGAGCAAGCGAACATGGCACAAGGATAGCAGTTTTAGAGATAACTTGTTACTCTGGAAAGTGTTGCACCGTGCTATTCATACAAAGGCAAGACTTGTCTGCATTGGGATGGATGTGGATATGCAGTGTGTCTTCTGCAGTGATGGTGTGGAGACTGTGGAACACTTATTTTTTGAGTGTGAATTCATAAACCATGTTTGGGGTAATATAAAGGACAAGCTGCGTGTGAATGACCCTTCTACAAGCAACAACAACATAGCGGAATGGAGCTCTATTTTAGGGAAGACTGGTCATGCTCACAATCATAAGAGACTGTACCTTGTTGTGTTGAAGTGTTTTATATCACAAGTGTGGTATGAGCGAAATACTAGAGTGTTTGATGCTGAAAGAGCTAAGTCAGGCCCTATGTTCTTGCTTTCAGTTTCTTATGCGATTAGATCTCTGCTGAAAACACTCTCTTTTGCTATTGAACCTGGTATATCTCTCTCCTTTTAAGTTCTTGTTTGTGTAGTTTTTCCTGTTTCTTCTTTTTTCCTTTTAGTCTCAAGTTTATTTTGTAGCGCTTTGTTTCCCTTGTATTTTTTGAGTTCGCTCAATGTCTTTGTTGTAATCTCTTTGGTGCTGCAATAAAGTGGTCGGGGACCATCCAACCCCGTCGGCCTTGCCAAAAAAAAAAGAAAACTCCATGCAAATTATTTTATAATAGAAAGCTTAAAGTATCTTATTTTAGATTTTTTGGTAGTAAATTTTTTATATTAAACACAAAAGATAATTTATATAAATTTGATGCTAAATTAGATAAAGGAATTTTTTTTATTGGTTATTCTAAAGAAGTGAAGCGTACGAAGTTTTCAACACTGAAACAAACTCCATTAAAGCGATATTACATGTTTCATTTGATGAGAATTTTAAAATCAATAATTCTAGTTTGATGAAGAATAAAATATTAATAAAACTAATGACATTACAAATAATGAAACCACTAATGATGAAAATAATAATAACTCTGAAAATTTACATCCAAATAAATGAATAAAATATTTGAAAGATCATCCTATAGAAAATATTTAAGGAAATATAGAATCTAGTGTAAAAACAATAAATTAATTAAATGAAATGAGTGATGTTGCTTTTACATTAACCTTTGAACCTGAAAATCCAAAAGACATATTATTAGATAATTCAACGATTCTTGCTGCAAGAGGAACTAAATCAATTTACCAGAATGATGTTTGGAAATTAGTTCCAAGACCCGAAAATAAGTCTGTAATAGGATTTATAGAAACAAAATGAATAAATAAGGAGAAGTCATAATAAATAAAGTACGATTAGTTACTCAAGGTTATAGTCAGGATGAAGGTATAGATTTTAACGAAACCTTTGCTCTTGTAGCTAGATTTGAAGCTATTAGAATTCTACTCACTTTTGCAAATCGTAATAATTTTAAATTATTTCAAATGGATGTTAAAAATGTCTTTTTAAATGGATTTACTAAAGAAGTCGTTTGTTGAACAACCCCTACATTTTGAAGATGAAAACATTCACGTTTATAAATTAAAGAAAGCCCTATATGGTCTAAAACAAGCTCCTAGAGCATGATATGATAGACTTAAATCCAATTTGTTGTATTCTAATTTTGAAATAGTAAAAGTAGACAGTACTGTATTTATTAAAGGAAAAAATTATGATATTCAACTTATGAAAATATACGTAGATGATATTATTTTTGGATCAACAAATGAATAACTAAATGAAGAATTTTTAGATATAATGACTATGGAATTTGAAATGAGTCATAAGCGAGAACAACATTCTTTTTAGGATTTCAAAATAATGGAATTTTTATAAGTCAAGAAAAATATGCTAAAGATATAGTTAAGAAATTTGGTATGTCAAATACTAGTGGAAAGAAAACTCCCTTGACAATAAATGAGAAGTTAAATAAAGAAGAAATTCATATGTATATCTAAAATTATATAGAAGTATGATAGGATCATTACCCTATATAACTTCGAGTATACCAGATATAATTTATTGTGTTTGTCTATATGCAAGATATCAATCTCAACCTAAGGAAACTCACTTAAAAATAATAAAAAGAATACCAAGGTACGTAAATAACACTTTAGACTATGGACTTTTCTATCCAAAAGAAGATTCTTTCGATTTAATTTCATATAGTGATGCTGACTATGCTAGATGCAAATCGGACCAAAAAATACAAGTGGAACTTGTCGCTTTTTAGGACACTCTCTTGTTTTTTGGTTAAGAAAAAACAAAATTCTATATCTCCGACTATAGTAGAAGCATAATATATTTTAGCTTCATTAGTCTTTTCACAGGTTATCTATATGCAACAAAATTTAAAAGATTTTGTTTTAAATTTTACTAGATCATCGATATATTGTTATAACACTAGTGCAATAAATCTATCCAAAAATCCAACACATCATCCTAGAACCAAATACATGGACATAAGAAATCATTTTTTTGAGAGATAATGTGGATAAAGAATTAATTTCACTCAAATTTATAAACACTAAAAACCAAATAGTTGATATTTTGACAAAACCATTAGCTCAAACATCTTTTCTTAAACTCAGAAGAGAGTTAGGAATGTGTTCCTTCTCTGAATATAAATATAACAACCTAAAATGAATATTTAAAAGGAAAATAAAATGACAAAATTTACAAATGTATGTCGACATACGTCCTACATATATGTCGACATGTGTTGGTGCAATCTAAAACAGATTTCCATCTAAAATTCGAAATTCGAAATGATGCTATATAACCATCAAATTTTGATTTATTTCTCATTTTTCTCTATTCTTCTTTCTGTATAATTCGAAATTAAATTAAATCAATGGCTTCCTTAAGTTCCAAACGTCCAAGGGAAAAGACTGCACTCTTTTCCTTTGAAACCCAAATTTTAGGTCCCTTCCAAACCAAAATCATGGCCAAAGCCATCAAGATTGAAGATGATCTGAAGCATGTACATAATATGCTTTCAGAAATAGAGGTTGTTCAACTATGCCTCTTAAAAGAACAAGAGAAACAAGGACGCATTATTTGAATTCTCCATAAGTACCTATCGGATAATGAAGGAAATCCAATTATAATTGAGAGGATGCTCCTAACCTTGTCGTTCACAATCCTATGAATAGCATGGAAGAGGAAGAGGAAGAACATGATGAGGTGGAAGATAATGATGGGGTCAAATGTGTTGGCCAAGTATGCTTTGATCATGATGGAAATCTCATAAAACAAAGAGAAATCTTTTGTCTTCACCATCCCTTTTGCCCCATCCGTAAGTCTCCAATAATCAAAAGAAAACCATATATTTTAGTCTAGTATGTATTAGTTTGGCTTGTTAGGATTTGGTTGGTTAGATGTATATTTGTATTGGATTTGTTTGACTTGGTTTGGATTTTTTTTTACATTTGGATTTGTGTGTTTTGGATATTTGATTAATTGTATAAGATTGGTTTTAATTAATAAAATTAGATTGTGTTATCTTATTCATTACATACCATAATCATTATATAGATCCTGGTTAAATATATCATGTTTAGTATGGTTAAATATATCATGTTATCATCATAAAAAAGACGGAGATTATTAATACCTCGGTCATTTATTTTGATGATAAAAACCTTGATAACAACAATATATATTTATATACGATACATATACTAATGTTTTGCTAAGTTGTACAGTATACAGTGCAGGATACATAGGTGTTAAATCGAAAACTGTACAGTATAATGACTCAAGAAATGGACATGAAGACTCATGAGTACGAAAGATCTGAAGTTCTCAAGACTATAATAGAGTGTATAGAGTCACATAATATTGTCCAAATTCCTGATAGCAATCTTTGATCTCTATCTCCTATTTTTCTACCTTTTATATGTTTAAAACAAAATAAATTTTCAAAATATATTTCAAAATATTTTATAAAAGTTTCTCAAAGGTCAAAATATTTATAAACTATGTTTAATGTGTTTTACAAAGTATCAAACTATTTTACAAAGTATATTTTTTTCAAAACATTTTTAAACAGAAATAAGTTTTCAAAATTTACAAGCATATGTCGACATATACCCAGATGGTATGTTGACATATATGTCGCCAAACAGTTTTCAAATTTTGAAAAGAAGTGCCTATTTATTTGTTGCAACTCTTTGCAAATGGACACATCAATTTATAAACTATATAAAAAGGAGTTCGAACCATTTTTGGTAGTTATTAACTTATTTTCTTCCCTCCTCTTTCTCTCTTTAAAATATTATTAAAAATGTACCAAATTCTCTTTGAAATCACTTTGAATCAATTCATACTTTTGAGTATTGATTCAATGCTACTTTTTTTTACCATTTTGGAATCATCTCTCTCTTAAATCAAATATCAAAGTGTTGTTCAAGGGGTTATAGGATCCAATATATGCAAAGTTCCAGAAATTGTCTTTGGATACACCATCAAACTCTGTTTTTATTTACTTGGGTATGCTTGCAGCCCGTTCAAATCAAGTGGATGTGCTTAGTAGCCTTGAAATCAAATGGGTGTGCTTGTAGTCCATCCAAATAAAGTGGATGTACCTTGAGCTCAAAAAGTCAGAAGGGTGTGTTGCATAGCCTTGGAATCGGGATTGTAATAGGGTTTGCCTTCTACTCGTTTAAACGACTGACATCTGAAAAAGAAATATGTACAAGAAATTGTATGGGGCTGGATGTAGAAGAAATTTGAACCAATATAAAATCCTTCGTGTCACCTCTCTAATTCTTTAATTTGCTTTACTGCTTTTATTTTGTCTGTGATTACATCTGTGACTATTTAATAGTATATTTCTACATTGAAATGTGATTTAATATCAAACTTGAAAGAAATTAAAGACTTACAAAAGATGGAAAAACTATTCACCCCCTCTAGTGTTTACTTAGCCTTAAGGTCCATAATTCCACAATCCATAAGTTTTCCTAGCTAGACTGGCCACCAGTGGTGTGACTTTACAACAATGTGAGACATCGCCTATAATAAGTATCAACGATGGATGGAAGGCTAGTCCTAATTCATATGGTAAGTCAGTCTAGTTAATATGGCTATCGGTGTCAATGAATAGTCGGACAAATGTGAGATGTCATATTGTGGGTTGTGGGTCATAAGACGTAGGGCCTGCTTTTGAGTTAGGGGTATTAAGTAGTTGTTGTAAGATCTGCCTTATTCCTAACTAAGAATTATTGAATGGTTGAGATTATCTTTTAGGTACGATAGTGGGAAATATTGGTAAGAGCCCGCTTCAAGGTTGAGGCATTAAGTGGCTATTATAGGGTCCGCTTCTTCCTATAAAAGAAGTATTAAGTTGCCCAGTGAGTTTTCTTACGATGTCAGTTAGGTAGTGTAAGCCTTGTGTTTAGGTATTAAATAATAGGGATCTGCATAGAGCATATGTATTAAATGGTCAAAGTGCGCCTAACTCCCATTAAAGAGGTATTGAGAGGCTTAGGTGCTTTCATGTGCATAGTTCGAGCATGATTTGAGTTAGTTACGTTGCACCAACGTTTGAGTTATAAAGTTGGGCTGGAAGACCCTTCGGGGTTATAGTTGGAGGTATACTTGGTAGGTTATAATATTGGTTGCATAAGACATATTACTTATCTAAATGGTACTACCTAAATACTATTATGGTAAGACATAAGATTTTCATTCACCAGATGTTGCTGCTCTAACTCCCTCCTCATTACAACTCATAGTATAGGGGAAATGATGCCGATGGAGATGACGGCGGCTGTGGCGAAGACTTGTGGCGGTTTATTTATCTATCTATGTTTTTCATATATTTTGATGTGCCTAATTCCAAACATATTGATGTTATTTTGAGATATTTTATTTTGTATATTTTGGGATGATATGTTGTATTTATGAGTTGAATTTTTATGAAGTAGTACTTATTTCTGTTAATATATTTTATTCCTTGCACTATGAGATTTTGAAAAAATAGATTGACGGCTTTGTATATTATCCGTTATATCAATTTTACCAACCAATAGCCATCTTTGAAATGGGCTAAAGTTCAACGAGCTTTTATTGGGTCAAAAATTAGGCCTGTTACAGAAAGGGCTGTTACATTTGACATTAAAGCTTAGGTTACCTAATCAATGGGAATAAGTATATGTAAGAGTGCATATATGTTATTTTTGAAAGTATTTTCAAAAACTTACTATATATATGCACACACTTTTATGAACATATGGAAACACATTAGGAAAATCTTTATTTTAGCAAATGATACTATCTTAAGAAGTTATATCTAGAAGCTCAAACATATAGATAGTTGATTATGGTTGAAAATAATAACTTTGAGGATGGGAATCCCTCCACTCAAGAAATATCCACCATTCGAGGCATCCTAGAATGGTTCAAGCAATACCTAAGGCATATGGATGCAAGTTCCCATTTCTCAACAAGCTACACCAACATCAAACGCTCCGCCCATTGAAGCAGTACCCCGCCCAGTAGACTTCCTTAAAATATGTAAAGATTTATAGAATATGGAAGGATGGTTATACATGGAACCTGAAGATTTTTTTGAAACAAAGGCTTGGATTAATGATTGTGAACATGTATTTTGGGAGCTTGGATGGAAGACTATATCAAGAGTAGGATGCATGCTTGGTATTTAAAGAAGGTAGTGCTAGATTTGTGGACCATTGTAGTTGAAGAGAATACAGAGGAAGGAATTACGTACACTGAATTCAAGGTTCGTTTTGTGTTATTATTCATTTCTAGAGCAGAAGTAAGTTTGTAATTAGAGAATTTCAAACAACCAAGGCAAGGAGAATCCATATTGAAGGAGTACATCAACAAGTTCACAGAGTTGGCTAAGTTTCGATCGAGGCTGATTGTACCACTACAAAAAAGGCTATGAAGTTTGTTAAAGGCCTAAATTCCTCATTTAAATAGCTTCTTTTGACCCAAATTCCTGTAGGTGCCAATTATGAGATGATAGTTGAAATGCCATTAATTGAGACAATTGGTATAAAGGAAAAAGAGAAGGAAAGACCTGCATGAAGTCAATATGGAGCAAAAATAGGAAAATTTTGAGCTGACAAGAAAGCCAAGGGGAAGATCAAGAAAGAAGTTGTGACATGTCGTAGATGTCAGAAGAAGGGGCATGTTGCTAAGAATTGCAAGGTGAATTTAATGGAGAAGAGTACATAGGGTGATACTATCATTGCCATGAGGAGGGACATTACAAGAATCGGTGCCCGAATCTAGCAAAGGAGGGACAAGGTGGGCAAGTTTATGCTATTAAAGCTATATCTCTCTTAAGTTGAGCACTTCCTAGAGACCAAGAAAAAGCTGCATTGGAAGGTGCAACTATTATATCAAAAAATACTATTCGTACCTTATTTGAATTGGAAGCATCACATTCATTCTTAGCTAGAAATATAAAGTCGTATCCTTAAGTCTAAAAATCCAAGTTGTCAGTAACCCAATAGTTGTATTGAAACTTATTGGGGGGTTTACATACCTTTCTTTGATTTGTAAAGACCTGATCCTAGATATATGTAAAGTTTACTTTACATATAATGCGCATGTTCTTGGTTTTGAGGGGTATGGACGTATCCTAAGGATGGATTAGTTATCTTACTATGGGACCCTCTTAGATTGTGATAGGAGGATAGTTTGGTTAAAAAGTTAAAAGGGGTGAGATATTGATGTTTGTTGTACACCCTAAAACTCAATTGAGTTAAGTCATTTGTATTCTCTTAGCCTATAAAAAATGTACTCTCATCTGTGTCCGTAGTCTGAGATTTTCTAGACCTTTTTGAAGAAGCATCCAATCTCCCACACTGAAGGGAGATCGAGTCTAGGCTTTATTTGTAGAAGGATACTAGACTTACCATTCTACCATTAAGACATATGGCTCACAAAGAAAGGCAAGTGTTGGATGAGCATATTTTGGAGCTATTGCATAAGAGATTTATTTGCTATATTACTTTAGAATAGGCAGCACCAGTTGTATTTGTTACTAAGGCAGAAGGCTCTTTAAGGCCATGTGTTGACTGCAGAAAGCTTAACAAACCGATCAAGAAAAATAGGTATCCCATACCTAGAATATACAACTAATTTGACCAGCTTGTTCGAATCAAAATCTTTTCTCAATTGAACTTAACCAATGGATTCCTCTAGTTTAGAATAGCCGAAGAACAAGTAGAAGATGGTTTTCACACTCCAGATAGACTATTATAATGTGAAGTAATGCCGGTCGGGTTGACGAATGCCCTTGAATACTTTGTATTTGATGAGTAGAGAATTTATATGAAAAAAATAAATTCATCACAGCATTCGAAGATGATATTCAAGTTTTCTCTAAAAGTGAAGATGAGCATGAAAAATCACTTAAGGGAGGTACTGTGGACCTTGAGAACGCACTAACTAAAAGCCAAATTCTCAAAATGCTACTTTTGGAAGAAGGAGCTGAGATTTCTCAATTATATTATTTTCAAGAAAGGATTGTATATGGATCCTACAAAGGTCGAAACTACTCAAGACTGGAAGATTTCAAAGAACACCGCGGAAGTTATGAGTTTTCTTGTGTTGGGGGGTTACTATAGGAAATTCATTAAGGAATTTGCCAAGATAGCAGTCCCACTAAAACTAAAAATATCTAGTTTTTGCACAGGATGAGAAATGCATAGAAGCATTTGACGATTTTGGATGGTACGAAGCCCTTCACTGTTTACACAGATGCATGCGGAACGGGATTCAGAGCCATTCTTGTGTAAGAAGGAAGAGTGATAGCCTATGCACGTAGACAGTTGAAGGACCATGAAAAGAGGTACCCACCTCCCAACTTTGAATTAATGGCTATCGTTTTTTCTTTAAAGATGTGGAGGAACTATTTTTTGGAGGAAATGTTTGAGTTATCCACCAACCACAAATCCCTTAAATACCTATTTTCCTAAAAATATTCAAATCTTAAGCGGTAAAGGAGGATGGATTTTATAGGATCATAAGACTTTGAGATACAGTATACCTCCTAAGAAAGCAATGTTATTGTTGACGCCCTTAGCCGGACGAATGTTGCGCTTGATGTCTATATGGCTGAAGGCAGCTTGATTTCCTCTCAAACATCAATTTTCAATCGCCATCCGAACTCACTCTAGGCTATTTGTTAATAATGGAGGTTAGGCCAACATTAATGGACTGCATCAGGCAAGAATAGAAGAAAGATGTGATGATGGCACGCATTTTGGACAAGCTAAGTGGAGGAGAACTTCCCCTGCATTGATAGATATGTAATAGATCGAAGAGGATGGTTGAGGAAGGATAGATGCCTATGTGTTCCAATGGTAGTGGATGTTTTCGGTGAAGTTCTGGCTAAGGATGACAATTCACCTCGATGGGGACAAAATGTATAGATATATGAAGTGAATTCTCTATTAGGCGGACTATGTCTCTAGATGTTTGACATGCCAAAAGATAAAGGCAGAGCAAGGGAAGCCTGGAGGCCTGTTATTTCTGTCAGAGGTGCCGACTTGGAAATGGAAGCATTTATCGATGGACTTTATTGATGGGTTGACTAAGAGTCAAAGATACAATAAGTTTATTTGGGTTATAGTGGATAGAGTCACTAAAAATTCCCACTTTATTCCCTTTAGGAGTAATAAGACCGCAACATCTCCAACACGGATCTGTATCATAGAAGTTGTATGACTACAAGGAGTTTCGATTAGCAGTGTGAGTGATAGAGATCCCTTGTTCTCTAGCGAATTTTGGAGAAGTTTTCTGTCAGTTCTAGGGACGACGCTGACTCATAGCATAGCTTACCACCTGTAGATAGATGGTCAGACTGAAAGGGTGAACAAGATTTTGGAAATTGCACTCAGAGCTTGTATAATCGATTTTGGAGAAAATTAGGAGAATCACTTACCTTAGTTACCATTATAAGGAAAGCTAGTGAAACACCGTCAGTCTTCTTTCTAGATTAGATTCAGGAATTCAAGTCCAAAGGAAGATAGTATTTGGTTTATATAGATATACAATTTTCTATTTGTATTCTTTCTCAATCTCTTAATTCTGAATCTAATTCACATACAATAGAATTGTTGTATATTTCAAAGAGAGAAAATTGAAGGTCCAGCTAGGAAAAGGCTTGAATCAAATCCAAAGGGAAGTTGGAAGCTATCTATGAATGGAAATCTTATTTTTTCACATTTTACATGTTTTTGTAGTAAAAGTTCGGATTTGTTTTTTTGTCTTTGGGCATTTTGTTCATGAAATACCCAAAATTAAAACCGAAGAATTCCCCTAATAAAATGTCAATTCTTAGGTTCATAGGAATCTCGATTGTTTTATATTAAAATAGTAAAATTTGATTTGTTATTACAATCTAAATAATTTATGTTCTATTACACTTTGGTTTTCTTTATTTACTGTTTTGATAAAGGGTTCTAAAAATAAAATAGAATTCGAAAGTGGTGTGTAAAGTATGAATTTTCCTATTCATAGTTTGCACTCCCTATTTCCAAAATTTAGACAATATGAATACCTTTTTCGCAGTAAGTTTTATAGGTAAAAGTTGAATAGAATATAAAAGGTTTAAATTGTAAGTTTTGTGTACCTGAAATAGAGATGTTGATTGTACTATGTTGATATAAAATAATTTTGGTATTTGATTCTCTTTTATAAATGCATGTCTGTTTTGTTTAGCCAAGAATATCTGCTAATTTGTAAAATTATTTTATGAAGTTGAGACTTATATGAATATGGAAGTTTTAACAATTTAAGCGATTAATATAGGACGCGAGAATTTAGAATAGGAGTATCTTTATGCACACTTAGGAATACGTATATACATATATATGTATACTAGTGTAATATATATACGTATTATTAACATATAAATAGCTTATTAGTCACATCATATAGAATTAATAAGTTAATAACTAGCATTAAACCACATAGGAGGGTGGTAAGTATAATTATGGAAATTAACCCATAATTAAAGGCGAAATAAAGAGTTACATTTTGTATGGTCTTGAGTTGTAAATATGTGAGTTATTATAGTATGATAGAAGAGCAAAAATATAACTAAGTTATAAGGATTTGAGGTCAGTCAAAAGTACATAGAAGTCTGCCTAGCTAATCTGGCTACCGACGGTGTGACTTTTGGACTAATGAGCGATATCGCCTATAATAAGTTCACACAGTGGATATGAGGGTAGTCCCAATTCTATGGAATAAGTCTGTCTGGCAAATCTGGCTGACGGTACCTACGAATAGTCGGACAAATGTGAGATATCTTGCTTTGGGTTACAGATCATAAGATTAGGGCCTGCTTCTAGGTTGGGGGTATTAATTGGTTATTGTAGGGTCCGCCTCTTTCCTAATTAAGAAGTATTCAATGGTTGAGATTATCCTTTAAGTGTTCTAGTGGGAAATCTTGGTAGGGGTATGCTTCAGGGTTGCGTATTAGTGACTATTGTAGGGTCTGCCTCTTTCTATAAAAGAAGTATTAAGTTTCCTAGTGAGGTTTCTTAAAATGTCAGTTAAGGAGTACTACAGAGGGGTCTGCTTGGGGTATATGTATTTAATGTTCAGAGTCTTCCTAATTCTCATTAAGAGGTATTAAGTGGCCCAGATTCTTTCTCTCGCATCGTTAGGGCATGATTTACGGTAGTTGCGTTGTGTCGATATCTATGTTAGGAAATTGGACTAGAAGAGCCTGCGAGCTTTTAGTTGCGGGTAAACATGGTAGGTTGCAGTATGGGGTGCATAAGATATATTACTTATGTAAATGTACTGCCCAAATACTATTATGGTAAGTGACGCAGCGGATTAATCAAACAAAACTTCAATCGATGGAATGTAGCAATCGGTGAGTTGAAGATACCAAAATGCCCAAGTTCGTTGATCCAAAGATACCGAACTCTAGCTATCTCAAACACGTTGATAGCGCACTATACCGTGTTCTAAGATCTACGATTCTTCGCACGTTGATCTAGCGCACTAGATTCCGTGAATCGGCTTCAACAAACGTGGATTCGAGCGCACTCGAATGACGTAAGTGGAGATAGGAGATTACACTCAACTACCAATTGGAGAAGAAAGCACAAAGCAATCAACAAGAAATTTTATTTCCAAATCAACCATCCCAAATGTACAACACACGCCCCTATTTATAGAGTTTTCGACCCAGTCCCTAAGTCGTTGCCGACCTACGACTCACCTTAAGTCGTGACCGACTTAACACAAAGCGACTCAACTGAATCAACTACATACCGACCTACTATTTACAACACAAAGTACTCGACATAACGACTCAAAACCTGGCCGACTTAACAAGTACGACCAACTCACCTGACTCAACACGACCGACTCATCATAGGTCGTACGCGACCTAACACTTCCCATTCATGACCGAGTTAAGCAATACAACACACAACATATGTACACGACTTAACACCCAACACAATCCCATAGGTCGGTAACGACCTAAAATACAACACGACTCAATCCCTTACGACCTAAAATAGAAGGCAGTTCAGCTTGCTTCGATCGGAACTCGACGAAGTTATCCTGTTTAACATCACTAGCTCGTAACTCGGCACAGTTATCTCGTTCAATATCATTAGGTCGGAGCTTGTTAGGTCGGAATGCTTCTTCCTGTGTTTTCTTAGGTCGAAGACGACTCAAAATTCCGTTGTTAGGTCGTGACCATGCTTTCTTAGGTCGGACTACCTTCCCCCTTGGCTTGTTGACTCATGGCCCTCCTTCCTTAGCTCGGCAACGACTCATGCCTTCACTGAATCGTGAATGACTCTTCACACTACACCACAAACTCATGTTTTCAGGAATTATAGTTTGCACAACTTCTTCTCTGGCCTTAGCTGCATCATCCTCCCCTGGTTGAGAAAAATTCGTCCTCGAATTTGCAAATTCTTTCTCATCAAAATGTTCATCTCCATAATATGGCACAAGATGCTTAATATTGAATACATCAGAAGTGTAAATATCCTCCGGCAGCTTCAACTTATAAGCATTGTTATTAATTCGTTTCACAATTTCGACAGGACCAATTTTCCTGGCTTTCAACTTATTATAAGCACCCACTGGAAAACGTTCTTTGGTCAATACAGCATAAACCAAATCACCTTCGTTAAATTCAACATTTCGTCGCTTCAAATCTGCAGACTTCTTATACTTCTCATTCGATTTCTCCAATCGTTCCTGAACGATTTTATGACATTCAGTCAACTCATCAACAAAATCAGCAGCTCGTTTAACTGTTTCCTTCGCCCGTGGTACTACTGCCAAATCCAACGGTCCTTTGGGTAAATTTAAATAAACAATCTGAAATGGACTGAATCCCGTGCTACGATTCACTGCATGATTATGTGCAAATTCAGCTTGGCATAACTTCATGTCCCAACTTCTCAAATTATCCTGTACAAGACATCGCAACAAATTTCCCAATGACCTGTTAACAACTTCTGTCTGTCCATCAGTTTGTGGATGATAAGCACTACTAAATTTCAGCTTCGTTCCCACCATCTTCCACAAACTCAACCAAAAATGACTCAGAAAACGAGTATCTCGATCAGAAACAATAGATTCTGGTAAACCATGCAATCGATATACCTCCTTAAAGAATAATTGTGCCACTCGAACTGCATCCGCTGTCTTCTTGCAGGCAATAAAATGTGCCATCTTCGAAAACCTGTCCACTACAACAAATATCGAATCATTTCCCCTTTGAGTTCGAGGCAAACCCAAAACGAAATCCATGCTAATATCAACCCATGGCTTAGATGGTACTGGTAATGGCATATACAACCCTGCATTCGTTGCTGTTCCCTTTGACACCTGACAAATATGGCATCTCTTCACGAATCTTTCAACCTCTTTTCTCATCGATGGCCAAAAGTAGGACTGTGAAATCAATTGCAAAGTACGATCGCGGCCCACATGCCCTTCCTCGTGTAACTCTTTGACAATTTTCAACCTCAAGCTACAGTCTGGAATACATAACTGATTTCCTTTGAACAAGAATCCATCAACCAACATAAATTCATCGGTACTCCCATCCTTCACTTTCTCAACATATTTCACAAAGTAAGGATCTTCTTCAATCATCTCTGGCAGTAATTCAAACCCCGTCACTTCAACTTTCATTGTCGTTAATAAATGACTCCTCCTACTCAAAGCATCAGCTACTCGATTTGTCACTCCTGATTTGTGCTTAACGACAAAAGTAAACTGCTGTAAATATGCAATCCATGATGCATGTCTCGCTGAAATTTTATCCTGCCTCTGTAAGTGCTTCAATGCTTCATGATCAGTGTAAAGAACAAATTCCTTCTGAAATAGGTAGTGTCTCCAATGCTTAACAGCTTGTACAACCGCATAGAATTCAACGTCATATGTACTGTATCTCATCTTTGCCCCTGACAATTTTTCGCTGAAATAAGCAACTGGCTTCCCATTCTGACTCAGAACTCCTCCAATACCAACCTTCGAAGCATCAGTATGCAATTCAAACAATAACTGAAAATTCGGTAAAACAAGAATTGGTGCAGACGTCAACAATTCCTTGATCTTCTCAAAAGCAACTCCCGCTTCTTCTGACCATACAAATTGTTTACCCTTCATGCAATCAGTAACTGGAGCCATCACGCTACTGAAGTGTGGAATGAATCTTCGGTAGAATGACGCTAGCCCATGAAAACTTCTCACTTCCGTAATTGTCTTTGGCTGTGGCCAATTCCTGACTGCTTCAACTTTACTTTGATCAACTTGAATTCCTTCTCCTGAAACAACATAACCCAGGAATAAAACACTGTGCGTCATAAACACACATTTCTTCGTAGCAGCATAAAATTGTTCTTCACGAAGAATAATCAATACTTCCCTCAAATGTAGAACATGCTCCTCCATACTTCTGCTGTAAATCAGAATATCATCGAAATAAACCACAACGAACTTCCCAATGAATGGTCTAAAGATTTGATTCATCACCCGCATGAATGTACTAGGTGCATTTGACAAACCAAATGGCATAACCAACCATTCGTACAACCCCTCTCTCGTCTTGAAAGCTGTCTTCCATTCGTCTCCAGGTCTGATTCGAATTTGATGATAACCACTCTTCAAATCAATCTTCGAAAATATAGTTGCCTCACTCAACTGATCCAGTAAGTCATCCAACCTTGGCATAGGAAATCTATATCGGACAGTGATCTTATTCAAAGCTCTACTGTCTGTGCACATCCTCCATGTTCCGTCCTTCTTTGGTACTAATAATGCTGGCACGGCACAAGGACTCAAGCTTTCCTGAACACGTCCCTGTTCCAACAACTCTTCCACCTGCCTTCGTAACTCCTCATGTTCCTTCGGACTCATTCGGTAGTGTGGTCGATGTGGTAACACTGCTCCCGGCACAAGATCAATCTGATGTTGAATGTCTCTAAGTGGCGGTAACTCCTTAGGCAACTCCTCTGGAAAGACATCTTCGAATTCTTTCAAAATTGGCTTTGCTTCATCTGGAATCTCAACTTCTTCACTACTCTCTCTCCCAATCAATAAAAATACTTCAGGCTCCTCTTCAACTTCCTTAACAAACTCTTTCAAAGTCAACAGAGTTTTTAATTCCTCAATCTCCTCTAGCTTGCTCTCCTTCTGCTGTTGCTTCTTAGGAACCAAAGTGATTTTCGTACCCTCGAACATGAAACTGTAACTATTGGCACGACCATCATGTTGAACTGCTCTATCGAATTGCCACGGTCTGCCCAACAACAGATGACAAACATCCATATCCACAACATCACACCAAATTTCATCTTTGTATTTCTTTCCAATAGAAAAATTAACACAAGCCCTTCGACACACCTTCACTTCACCACCCTTCCTTAACCATGCTAGCTTGTACGGTTTAGGATGCTTTTCAGTCTTCAAGTTCAATTTCCTCACTGCTTCTGTAGAAATAATGTTATCACAACTCCCCGCATCAATAACGAACTTGCAAACCTTTCCCAGAATAGTGCACGTCGACTGAAAAATATTGCTTCTCAACCAGCTACAATCCTCCTCTTGCTTTGGTGTAAGACATGACCTCCTCATCATAAGATTACAACCTTCATCTCCAAACAATTCTTCCTCCTCCTCAACATAAGGTGTATTTGAACATTCTGCCTCCTCACCATCATCCTCCTCAACTTCTGCAACCATGGTTCTCTTCTTCGGCTTCGGACATTCATTACTCTTATGACCCAACTCCTGACAATTATAACATTTGAAAACATTGCTAACCTTCGCCTTCTCAGCCTCCTTCACCACTGGCTTTGAAACAGGTTTAGGAACATTAGCACTTCCACCAACACCCCTTGCTTGATTATTGGAATTAGTAAACACACCACCTCCACGTCTTCCTTGTTTCTCCCAAGCTAACGCTTTCTGATGTGCTTCTGCAACGGATCTAGGATCAAACATATTAACCATATCCTGGATCTGCATTCTCAATCCCCCAATGAATCTAGCAGTTAGCTGTTCTTCCGTTTCCATAATATCATTCCTGGCAATGAGTTGGTAAAACTCATCAGCATAATCACTAACAGACTTTGTCCCTTGCCTCAGATTCTGCAACCTTTGGTACATAAGTGATTGGTAATTATAAGGTAAGAAAGTAGATCTCATCAACTTCTTCATCTTATCCCATGATTCTATCTTCGACTTTCCCATTCTCTCCCTAGTAAGTTTAGTTTGTTGCCACCACGCCAAAGCTCTCCCCCTCAACCTAGTAGCAACCAACTTCACCCTTCTATGCTCAGGAACCTCCTTGAAATCAAAGATCTCTTCAACATTAGAAATCCAATCGAGAAATTCTTCTGCAATCATTCCGCCTTTAAACTCCGGAATCTCCATTTTCATACCCGATTCCCATCGACGATCATCTTCAACATCCCGATAAGAATTTCGAACTTGGTCTCGATCTCGATAATGAATACTAGCTCTATCACCTTCTTCAACAAAATCAAAGGTACGCCTACATCGATCTCGACCATTATTATCTCTTCGCTCATGCATGCTTCTTTGACTATGTCTCTCTTCATCTCTATATGCTTCATGTTCAAATTCACGTCGACTTCTTCCCTCTTCATGTGCATAGTCATGATGATCTCTTCGTGATGAAATTGACGTTTCTCTTCTATCTCTACAAGAATGTGGTGATACCCTCCTCGCTTCCGTAACCGATGGCGAAACTCGGTTTCCTCCATGGTTCGAGTTTGGTGATCTCCTCCTTTGATTCAAATCATTCATCAATTTCTCCAATTTACCAATGCCTTTATCATACTTCTCATTAATACGTTGTTCCATAAGCTCGGCTTCTTCTCTATGATACAAAGCTTCAACGTTTTGATGACGATTAGCTCTCCTTGGTGGCATAATTGAAAAACTTCTCAAACTTCAACAATTCAAACACAAAAACTCCAAAGCTTTCACAAACAACACTTTCACAAGGCTCGGCCTTGAACTTAACTCGGCAACACTTAGATCGGCTCAACAATTCACGGCTCGACCTTACTACAACCCTTCAAGGCTTTAGCTCGGCAATGGTTTTACACGGCTCCACACTTCAAATCTTGGCGCGCAAAACTTCAAGACAAAATCCAAACAATATCCAACTCCTCGATCCAAAATGAAATGAATCAAACACTCTAATGTTGTTACAAATTCAACAAGAACACAATGAACTCCTTCAAACTTCAAAAACTTCAAAAACTTCAAAAACTTGGTTCCAAGAATCAACTTAGCTATGATTGGCTAAGTATGGCTCTGATACCAAATAATGACGCAGCGGATTAATCAAACAAAACTTCAATCGATGGAATGTAGCAATCGGTGAGTTGAAGATACCAAAATGCCCAAGTTCGTTGATCCAAAGATACCGAACTCTAGCTATCTCAAACACGTTGATAGCGCACTATACCGTGTTCTAAGATCTACGATTCTTCGCACGTTGATCTAGCGCACTAGATTCCGTGAATCGGCTTCAACAAACGTGGATTCGAGCGCACTCGAATGACGTAAGTGGAGATAGGAGATTACACTCAACTACCAATTGGAGAAGAAAGCACAAAGCAATCAACAAGAAATTTTATTTCCAAATCAACCATCCCAAATGTACAACACACGCCCCTATTTATAGAGTTTTCGACCCAGTCCCTAAGTCGTTGCCGACCTACGACTCACCTTAAGTCGTGACCGACTTAACACAAAGCGACTCAACTGAATCAACTACATACCGACCTACTATTTACAACACAAAGTACTCGACATAACGACTCAAAACCTGGCCGACTTAACAAGTACGACCAACTCACCTGACTCAACACGACCGACTCATCATAGGTCGTACGCGACCTAACACTTCCCATTCATGACCGAGTTAAGCAATACAACACACAACATATGTACACGACTTAACACCCAACACAATCCCATAGGTCGGTAACGACCTAAAATACAACACGACTCAATCCCTTACGACCTAAAATAGAAGGCAGTTCAGCTTGCTTCGATCGGAACTCGGCGAAGTTATCCTGTTTAACATCACTAGCTCGTAACTCGGCATAGTTATATCGTTCAATATCATTAGGTCGGAGCTTGTTAGGTCGGAATGCTTCTTCCTGTGTTTTCTTAGGTCGGAGACGACTCAAAATTCCGTTGTTAGGTCGTGACCATGCTTTCTTAGGTCGGACTACCTTCCCCCTTGGCTTGTTGACTCGTGGCCCTCCTTCCTTAGCTCGGCAACGACTCATGCCTTCACTGAATCGTGAATGACTCTTCACACTACACCACAAACTCATGTTTTCAGGAATTATAGTTTGCACAACTTCTTCTCTGGCTTTAGCTGCATCAGTAAGACTTGAGATTTTCATTCATCAGACATTGTTGTTTTTGTCCCCCTCCTCATTACAACCCGCAGGTTATGGGAAATGATGCTGATGGAGAAGACGAAGGAAATGGTGAAGACTTATGGCCGTTTATCTATGTTTTGATGTACCCTATTTCATATATATTGATGTTGCATTGTATTATGGATATTTTGTGATGATATGTTGTATTTTTGAGATTTACGTATTTATGAAATGGGTTTCTATTATAATATCTTATTCCTTGCGTTGTGAGATTTTGATACCATAGACCGATAGTTTTATATATTGTTTATTATATTAATTTTACTAACTAACAGCCAACTTTGGGGTGAGCCTAAGGCTCGATGAGCTTTTATTAGGTCGAACATTAGACCTATCTCGAAGAGGTTTGTTGCGAAAGTTTAGTACAAAAGGGATCAAAATTAAGTTAACATGATTAACATTTATTTAATTGAGGTGTGGCAAAAAGGGATCTTAATTATATTACAAGATCTAAATTATATTACAAGACGAATATATAAACATATGATATATAACATAAAAAGGATTCAAACCATACGAACATACTAATATATGATTAAATAAACTTGAATGTTACAATAGGTGTAGCCAAAAAGTTGCACCTTGAATGATGAACAAAGCTCCTATATTCCATTTAACCAACCTCCAGATTTTATAGGAATAAAAGACAATAGCCATCTTTTACATTGATTTTATTTATATTATTGTTCTAAAATTTTTAATCCCCGAAGGCCAGGAAACATGGAGAGGGAGAGAGAGAGTGTGTGATTGAACGGAATGGAAATCTTTTAAGAAGCCAATAAAGTAAATTAAAGGCCACAGATCTAGTGCCTTCCTTTAGTCACTATTTATCCTTTTCAATTAAAAATTTAAAACGCTTCCTTTCACCCTTGGCTAGCCCTAGAACAAGGCAAGATAGGACCTAGAATTTTCCAAACTACCCAGTATTTATTCTATTTAAATCTAATTTAAATATTCTATCGATATCTTATATCGATATGCATATATATAACTTTTGTAAATACGAATTTCATTACATACTAAAGGTGTTCAAACATCAAAAATTTAATAATTAATATTCATAAATATTAATTAATTAAATTAATTTACAACGATTATAAATTAAGTAAATCTTATTGTTTATTTAGAGTATTCATCAATAATGTTGTGCAACTCAAAGATATAAATTCAATCAATGATCAGTCTAGAATAATTTGAATATTTACGTTCATATGAAACCTTTGCAAGTAGTGTGATATTTTGGCTTAATTTATCGTTTATACATCTTTGTAGTAAAAACCAATTTCGCTTATTGTAAGCGGTACCCAGTAGTAAAGATTATTCAAAACAATTCTCTTTGTTAATACCATATCACTTTAGGACTGATGGAATTAGGTTTTTGTCAAAATTCCACCATTGTCCATGTTCAACATTGTTAGTGAAAACACAAAGTCCTTGGTTCAATTTATTTTTAACTGTATTGTTGACTATGTGTAACGACCCAAAATGTTTGACCTCGAAAATTCGACATTAATACCTTCACTGTAAAAATGCCAAGCAATCTAACGCCGAAAATTTCAGATTGTTAGAGGAAAGAAGAAGAAGGTAGAAGAAGAACAGGAAACAACAACATCTCACATTCGTAGTGGATAAAATATAATATCAAATAATAGCATTATCAATGAAAGCTGTAATTGTCAGATTATATTCAATATATCAGAGTACACTCACTCATACATAAACTGGATGGTTAATTAACTCATCCCAGAATACAAGTAATACAACTTCAAAACACAATGGGATATACTCCATACATTCTTGCCATCCAGCTCGCCACTTGAGCTCAAGAACGTCCTAACCTGAAAATCTATAATACTCGATCTACTCCGAGCATTATATCAAAGTAACACCCGGGTTAGGCTGGAAATCAACGTGAGTAAACCCATATAACTTGCAAATACTGAGCTTAAACATATTTGAATTCCGAAGTAACTCATACGTCACTACGAGATCTTAACTTGTTATAGAGAACACTTATTTCACAAATCAATTCTCAAGTACCACTACATAGTTTCAATGGTCCTGTTTACTTAAATTATCCATTCTAGCCTATTGATTACACATATCAAATCTATAAATAACTGTTGTAGATTACATATCAAAGTGGTTTCAGGTATTTACTGATACCCGACCCCGATCTCATCGAAACCAATGTTATTCTTTAAGCCAAATCTTTAAGTTTAAAAAAATAATTATATTCAGGATTTCATATTCACACAATAACTTATCTCAGATAGATAGCCCACAATATCACAGTTTAACCAAAGTATCTCATATCACAAAGCATCACAAATCACATATCAGAGATATCAAATAATCTAATTCATTCAATATGTCTTAATCATTTATAAGCAAGATTAACTAATTGCCCCATTTATAATTAATTTAATTAATCTCCAAATAAATTAAATTAATTATCTTAATTACTTTTAAATCCAGCTTACTTAACATTAATTAATTTCGAGCCATTAGTTAATCATCCTTTAATTATTAATTAATTATACTTTAATCATTGGTTAATTAATTATCCTTTTATCATTATTTAATTAACCTTAATTATTAATTAATTACTTTTATTTAGTAATTATTCTTTAAGTAATTATCTTTTAATTACTTCATTACTTAATTAATCTATGATTACTTAAGTATATTAGTTAACCCTTAATTACTTAAGTTCTTAATTAATCTAAGATAAACCATTTATCTTAATTAATTGCTTAATTTCATTTAAATCTTATTTAAAAATGTATGAAATTAATTTATACCAAATCACCTGAGAACCTTTTATTAATTTAAGTTTAATGCACTTATCTTAATCACCTACTTAATTACATTATTATATTATATTTGAAAAAACTTAAAGATTTAATTAAATAATTAATATAATTATTCAAATGAAAACAAATTAAATTTCAAAACATTTGACTTTATAATTTATATTGAAACTTGTTTTTCAAAACTTGATTACACTTTACTTTGAAAAACTTGTTTAATAATTCCTTTGAAAAGTTGTTAACATTTCTTTTATGCTTTAAAAACTTGGTTAATAATCTACCTTGGAATCTTGCTTAACTTCTTATATTTTTAAGCTTTTGAAACTTATTCCCTTTCTTTAGCTTTTAAAATTTGGTTCAAAACTTACTACATTTGCTTTTGAAACTTGGTTAACACCTGGCTTGAAAACTAGATTTCACTTACCTAAATTATTTACTTAAAACCTAGTACAAAAATAACTTCAAATTTTGAAAACCTGTTATCTTAAAAACAAACCCGAGTTACCACAAAACCACCCAAACAAATACTCGAGCAAACTACCCAACTTCCCGCGCATGTCCCCAAGCCAAACATCATCTCCTCCGATCCCTGTAACTAATCCAGCATCAACCGATACAAAGACAACCTATGCACATGCACACAAACTTCAACCATCTTCGACCAACACCGCTACCACCAGCAAGTCATTGTCGACCACCTCGATCCAAACAACCGCCCAGAACCCACGTCGAACAGCAGAATCTAAAACGAGGTCGACGAGCACTACCTGGAACAAACCCAGCCACCAAACCCATATTTTATCTCCGAACTACGAACGCCCGAGAGCTCGCCACTGAACCAACACCTTCGCCATAGCCTCACACTTTATTTCCTCTATATCTGATCCAACCCGATGCAACGTCGACGCCGCATTGGCCTCGAAATCAACCACGACCCAAACCCATGCTTAAACCCTAGTTTTCCCTTGTCGTGCCACCATGATGACCTAGAAAGTCGGTGGTCATTTTTCCAACGACCATCGATCTACAAGCAACCTTTGGTCTAAACCCCGAGGCGATAGAGTGTCATGATCGTAGAAATTGGCAATTTCCCAATTTCCGATCAACCCATAAATTCTCCTCGAATTCAAGATTAAAATTTTGATTTCACCTTTAAAAATCATTATTTGCAATATCGAATTAGATCGTATAAATAAAACTTGAGTTTTAGATACTTTAATTTCTGACTGGAAAAAATTTCCCCTGTAATTTATTTTTTTCCAATAAATCTATGTACTAATTTTGCTTAAAAACATTTTTAAAAATCAAATATAGTTAATACTAACATATTTCATTAAGAGATCAAATCCTATAAGAGATTGGGAAAGGATATTTAGGAATTTTAAACTAATCGAGTCTGTTTAAACAAAGACAGAGCAAGATATCAACATACAAACATTCACATATATACACACACATAGATATCCAACTATATTCTAGGAAAAATACAACCAAGTAAATTATATTCATAACATAACAACAGTTATTTATCACATGCATTAGTATGTGAACACAGATAAAGCTTCTTTAAAATAAATGTTTACTCACCTGTAATTGATAAATAGGGATAGGGAAAAGATTTGATCTGGAAACTGATTTGTTGATACTGAGGCTTGATATTGATTTGGATCTTTGAATTGAGTTTTAATTTTCTTATTTGAAGCCTTAATCCTTACTTTGCTTGATCAGGTTGGAATAGTTGTTTGATTTTATTTCTGGTTTTAGTTTCCTAAATTTTTAATATTAACAAAGAAATGAGGAAAGAAGGAGTATAGAGGGATATATATATATATATATATATATATATATATACATAGCTTTGTATTTTTTTATTACACATGTGCATTTGATACATTTGTATTTTGCATGCTGCAATTAATTTCCACTTGTTTAATGCATGTTGAAATCTTTTTACACTTGTCTATTTTGCATATTAATCCTTTTATTAATATATATTTTTATTTATCTACTATGTTTTTATTTCCTTATTTTTTTATATATATACAAACCATTTTTATCCATTTATAATTTTAAAAGAAAGCATATAAACCTTTTTATGTTTAATACTTTTATATATATATACAAGTTATATACTTTTAAAGAAAGTTTTAACCTTTATTAAATCCTATTTTTATTAATTCATTTTTCTATTATTTATACTTATGTAACCTTTAAAGAAAATGATTTTAAAATCTAATTGTACCTTAATAAATAATATATATATATATATATATATATATATATATATATATTAGAATTTAATCCTTAAATATCTTTTGAAAAATTATTATATTGAATTTAAAACAATAGCTTCCTAATCATAATATATATATATATATATATATATATATATATATATATATATATATATATATATATATATATATTAATTAGAAATATCTTATGTGAATTTTTTGATAAATGTAAATGTATCCACATTTTTACAACTTCCAAATATTCTACTTCTCATGGCATACATATATATCTTTATATAGATATTCTTATCTTGGATTAAATAGTGAAATATATTATTCATTTATCCAGAGATTTTATTTTTTCAATATTTATTATAGTTTCCAATCTCTATATATATATATATACATATCCAGATATTTATCAGAATTTTATTTATTTAACATACAAATCAGTATTTTATATTTAATCCTGTTAATTGCCAATTAACAGATGTCCAAAAATCCGGGTTATTACATTCCTCCACCCTTTGAATTTTTTCGTCCCCGAAAAGGAACGAAACCATAATTTGATTAAAATGTTTACTATTAGTCAAGTTATCTTTTGAGACTTTTTAACTATAAACTCCTTTTTATTCAGAAATTTAAAAATTAAAATTTACATAATACTATCAAAATAGCTTTATAAAAATACTTTTTATAACTCGATGTCTCAAACAGTCCATCCTTGTTCTCACAGAAATTTGGTCTTACGTTGATCATGTATAGGACTGAAAATCTACAAGTACTTAGTAGACCCGTTCTCAACACCCAGTGAAAATACTTGGAAAACATTTTCGAAAATGTAGAAATCATTTTTGGTGAGAATGCTTTGGAAATCATCACCCCCTTCTTGGTCACAGTTAACCCGATGGTTACGTTGCCATCGCGGCAAAATCCATAGATAACTGTAGGTACTCTACGCCCCTCGATTACGCCATGGAACCCGCCACAGATCGCAGCTACATGCAGGGTTACGTCACCATCATGGTAAAGTCCATGTAAATGTAGGCATCAACGCCCTCGAATTTCGCTGCCAAATGAAACTTCACCACTCCTATATAGATCACAGACTACATCAATCGAGTCCCAATGTAGCCTATAGGCTCTCACGGCCTCACGACTTTTGCTATGTCTTCATAGATCGCAGTCTACCGATGTTACATTCCCATCACGGAAAAATCAAACGTAGACCTTAGGCTCTCACGGTCACACGACTTCCGCTATGGTCTGCAGTAGATCGTAGTGACATCGAGTTACACTATCGTCACTGCATAACCCAAATGTCTTTGTAGGCATCAGCGCCCTCGACTTTCGCTACCCACACACACACAATCCTCGTGAACTTCGGTTTGTCCAGACTTCCTCCCAGGATTCAATTTAGAGCTGTCCCCTTAGGGCTCAAGGCAGAACCATCCCGTGGATCTCCTATGAAGTTTATTTCAATGGAAGCGCCTTTTCCCCAGAGCCAATCTTAAAACATTTTATATTATACACTTATAGTATCTTTGAAATCATGCTCTTTATGATTCACACAAATCTCCTTTACTCAAAATCGATATCTCAAATAGATAGTTCCAAACTTGGCTTTTCAATTTCCCAAAATTGATTTTTCTCAACAATCAAAAGCCTTTCCAAAATCCCTAGGTTCCAAAATCTTTTATAAATCATTCTCATATAATCATTTATATATATATATATATATATATATATATATATATATATATATATATATATATCTTTACTATGCCAATTCAACATTTAATTTTGATTTTCTTTTATAAAGTTACTTAATATATCACTTACTTTTCATAAAGTGAATTTTAAAAGATATCCAACTTTCACCTTTATTCGTATATATTTCTCAAAATATATTTTAAAAATCATTTTCATTTCTTTCAAAATTTCAATATCTATTTCATTTAAGCACATATGATGTACATATACCATCCATATGCAATATCAAATCTGATCGCTCGCTCGATCACATAATTTCACTTCCAAACTAGTATCGTTCACCCGACTTCCTAGTGCGGACTCAGATCTTCTTTCTTGGTCAGAAACCGTCATTCTCTTTGCATAGACCTAACTATGATAGAGAATTTCCAGAATAAATCAAAATCTATATCTAGGGTGTTGAAAATCAAGTGAAAACCCCAACTCGGATCGATATACTATCTCGAAATTATGTGCTCGAATATGGATCAAATCATTCTGCGAATAGAATAATATACGTACATCCTACGTATTTATCTTCATTGATTACTAGCTAAATCAATATTCTTTCTATTCACCTTCATTTTGGTTCTATTCATTCATTCACAATTTCTTTAGTTTCTATTTGGGCTATCACTTTAATTATAAATAGTTTGCACTCTGACCACTTGAATTTAGAAAATAGCTTGAAAAAGTTTAAAATAGAAAAGCAGTTGTAAAATAACAATTAGTTGTAAAATAGCAGTAAATAGTAGTAAAATAGTTAAGTAATTATAAAATAGCAGTAAAATAATTAACTAGTTGTAGAATAGTTAGATAGTTGCAAAGTAGTTGTAAAATAGAAATTATTTTGTAAACAGATGTCAAATTGTTTAAAGTGGTAATTAGTTTCAAAATAGTTGTAAGAAATTTGGGTTTTTAGAAAGAAAGGTTGTATAGTAAATAGCTAGGAAAATAGATTTAAAATAGTTTATATTTAAACAATTTATTTGAAAATAGTTTTCAGAGTCAAACTGGTCCAATTTCCCAATCTCCCGTTCCAATCAATTTCCAATTTCCACTTAAATTGATTCAATTCCAATTAAATTCGAATTAACTTCAATTCTTATCCCAAATTCAAACCAATTCCGATTTGAATTTAAACTTATTCAACTTCAATCACAGTTTCAATTAATTTAAATCAAATTCAATTTGAACAAACTTTCAATCTCAATCTCAATTTTTAAACCATCCCGAATTATATAAATTCTAGTTAAATCTTTAAATGTAGATTTAATTCTTTAAATCAAATTAACCTTTACTTTTAAATTAACAACTTAAATCTTTAAACCATTTAATTTTGAGTCCAAATTTCAAAATTCCATTTTAAATTATCTTTACTTAACTTATTTCAAAATTCAAATAAGAGTTCAAAACTTATTAAATGGTTTAATCTTTAGAATCCAATTTATTGCCTAATTTTAACTTCGATGCCAATTCGTAACAAATTTTCCACAAGCTTGTTTCAAACATTTAAATCTTTAAGTTCAAAGCGATTTCCTTTTCATAAGTTCAATCTTATTTCAATTTTATTTCAGTATTGGATGTATATTATCTCAATCCATTTCCTAGTTCATTTAAATTAATCCAATCCTCAGTTTCATAGATTATTAATAACAATATGATGATATTAGGATAAATCAGAATAAATAAACATCAAAATTATTTTTAAACATCCATCCATAGCATCCATTACCCATTTCCAGATCTCAAACCCATTTGAGTTCACATTTAACTCCCAATTCAAATCAACCCATTTAATTTCCTAAGTTAAATCTCAATTTCATCTTGAAATTTCCAATTCAGGTTGTTTGTTCTAAACTAATTTAACTTCCCCTAAGTTAATTTCAATTTCACTTAATCTGGTCAACTTTATTCAATTTGAATTCTCCATTTCAAATTTTAAACTTCATACCCATATCCTTCCCATTTATAAGTTCAAAAACTTATTTCACTTCGGATTTTTACATCACATTCCTAGGAAAAATTCAAAACTTCAACACTTAGAGTTCCTTTCAAATCATCTTTAATATTATGTATATTCCACATATATACATATTTATTTCCTTTGCTCACCAAATTATACTTTAAATTTTAAACCACCTTTGGTTTTAATTTAAAACAAATTCCTTTAAAACAATTTCAAGTTTCCAGTACTTAAAACTTCACAATTTAAATAATTTTCAATTTCTAAGTCATATTTCTCTAAAAAAAATATTTCCATAAAACATTTCATTTAGCTTAATTATTAACAAACATTCCATTATCAAGATATAATAAACATTTTAGGATAATAACCAAGGTTATCATAACTGGAAACCAATTCACTATATAATCTCTCATAATTTATTGGATAATAAAATCGGGGTAACTTAATTCAGCATCCTAAAAACATTCTTACAAACTTTAGGATTTTATTCTATTGTTTGAATCCATTTCTAGCTTATCTTATTGTGTAGTTCATATTATCCAATTCCTATTTGGTTATATATATCACCACTTAAATTATTACATTTAATTTCAACAATCAACGACCAATTACCTTAATATTTATAATAATTAGAAAATTATTTCTTTATATATCAAAATATAGACTTATAAAAAATCATTTTTAAAACCATTTTTAAAATCATTATATAAGAAAATAACAAGTGCTCTCTCATATATATATATATATAGACACACACACTCAACTCATTCTAGGGTACTACTGACCCTACCCTCAATGAGTAAACCTACTAGAGCCAAGGTTCTTGCTTAACCTTCAGCTCTGATACCAAAATATAACGATCCAAAATTTTCGACCTTGAAAATTTGACATTAATACGTTCACTGTAAAAATGACGAGCAATCGAACGCCGAAAATTTCAGATTGTTAGAGGAAAGAAGAAGAAGGCAGAAGAAGAACAGGAAACAATAGCATCTCACATTTACAGCGGATAAAATATAATATCAAATAATAGCATTTTCAATGAAAGTTGTAATTGTCAGATTACATTCAATATATCAGAGTACACTCACACATACATAAACTGGACGGTTAATTAACTCGTCCCAGAATACAAACAATACAACTTCAAAACACAGCGGGATATACTCCATACGTTCCTGCCATCCAGCTCGCCACCTGAGCTTCAGAACGTCCTAACCTGAAAATCTGTAATACTCGGTCTGACCCAAGCATTACATCAAAGTAACACCCGGGTCAAGCTCGAAACCAGCGTAGTAAACCTATATAACTTGAAAATACTGTGTTTAAACATATTTGGATTCCGGCAAACTCGTACTTCACTATGAGATCTTAACTTGTTATAGTCAACATTTATTTCACAAATCAATTTCCAAGTACCACTAGATAGTTTCAATGGTCCAGTTTACTTAAATTATCCATTCCAGCCTGTTGATTGCATATATCAAATCTATAAAGAATTGTTGTAGATTACAAATCGAAGTGGTTTCGGGTATTTGCTGATACCCGACCCCTGTCTCTTCGGAACCAATTCTTTATGCCAAATGTTTAAGTTTAAACATTATATTCAGGATTTCATGTTCACGCAACAATTCATCTCAGATAGATAACCCAAAATATCACAGTTCAACCAAAGTAACTCATATCACAAAGCATCACAAATCACATATTAGAGATATCAAGTAACCTAATTCATTCAATATATCTTAATCATCTATAAGCATTAATTGGACCATTTCTAATTAATTTAATTAATCTTCAAATAAATTAAATTAATTATCTTAATTACTTTTAAATCCAGCTTACTAAACATTAATTAATTTCAAGCCAATAATTAATCATCCTTTAATTATTAATTAATTATACTTTAATCATCGATTGACTAATTATCCTTTGATCACTATTTAATTATCCTTAATTATTAATTAATTACTTTTTTAAGTAATTATACTTTAAGTAATTATCCTTTAATTACTTAATTAATTAATTAATCTATGATTACTTAAGTATATTAATTAACCCTTAATTACTTAAGTCCTTAATTAATCTAAGATAAACCATTTATCTTAATTAATTGCTTAAATTTCAATTAAATCTTATTTAAAAATGTATGAAATTAATTTATACCAAATTACCTGAGAACCTTTTATTAATTTAAGTTTAATGCACTTATCTTAATCACCTACTTAATTACATCTTTATATTATATTTGAAAACACTTAGAGATTTAAATAAATAATTAATAGAACTATTCAAATCAAAACAAATTAAATTTCAAAACATTTGACTTTATAATTTATATTGAAACTTGTTTTTGAAAATTTGATTACGCTTTACTTTGAAAAACTTGTTTAATAATTCCTTTGAAAAGTTGTTAACATTTCTTTTATGCTTTAAAAACATGGTTAATAATCTACCTTGGAATCTTGCTTAACTTCTTATATTTTTAAGCTTTCGAAACTTAATCCCTTTCTTTAGCTTTTGAAATTTGGTTCAAAACTTACTTCATTTGCTTTTGAAACGTGGTTAACACCTGGCTTGAAAACTAGATTTCACTTACCTAAATTATTTACTTAAAACCCGGTACAAAAATAACTTCAAATTTTAAAAACCTGTTATCTTAAAAACAAACCTGAGCTACAACAAAACCACCCGAATAAATACTCGAGAAAACTACCTAACTTCCCAAATATGTCCCCGAACCGAACATCATCTCCTCCAATCCCTGTAACCAACCCAGCATCAACCGATACAAAGACAACCTGTGCATGTGCACACAAACTCCGACCAACACCGCTGCCACTAGCAAGTCATCATCGACCACCTCGTTCCAAACGACCACCCAGTACCCACGTTGAACACCAGAATCTAAAACAAGGTCGACGAGCACTACCTGGAACAAACCCAGCCACCAAACCCACCTTGTATCGACGAACTCCAATCGCCAAAGAGCTCGCCGTTGAAACCACACCTTCGCCATAGCCTCACGTTCCATTTCCCCTATATCCGATCCAACCCGATGCAACGTCGACGTCGCATTGGCCTCAAAATCAACCACGACCCAAACCCATACTTAAACCCTAGTTTTCCCTCGTCGTGCCACCACGATGACCTAGAAAGTCGGCGGTAATTTTTCCCATGACCACTGATCTACAAGCAACCTTTGGTCAAAACCCCGACACGATAGAATGTCGTGATCGCTGGAAATTGGCGATTTCCCAATTTTCGATCAACCCATAGATTCTCCTCGAATTCAAGCTTAAATTTTTTGATTTTACCTTTAAAAATCATTATTTCCAATATCTAATTAGATCGTATAAACAAAACTTGAGTTTTAAATACTTTAATTTCTGACTTGAAAAGATTTCCTCTGTAATTTATTTTTTCCAGTAAATCTATGTACTAATTTTGCTTTAAAACATTTGTAAAAATCAGATATAGTTAATACTAACATATTTCATTAAGAGATCAAATCCTAAAAGAGATTGGGAAAGGAGAGATAGGAATTTTAAACTAATTGAGTCTATTTAAACAAAGACAAAGCAAGATATCAACATACAGACATTTACGTATATATATACATATATATCCAACTATATTCTAGGAAAAATACAACCAAGTAAATTATATTCACAACATAATAACAGTTATTTATCACATGCATTAGTATGTGAACACATATTTAGCATCCTTAAAATAAATGTTTACTCACCTGTAATTAATAAACAGGGGACAGGGAAAAGATTTGATCTGGAAACTGATTTGTTGATACTGAGTCCTGATATTGATTTAGATCTTTGAGTTGAGTTTGAATTTGCTTGTTTGAAGCCTTAATCCATGCTTTTCTTGATCAGGTTGCAATAGTTGTTTGATTTTATTTCTAGTTTTAGTTTCTTAAATTTTAAATATTAACAAAGAGATGAGGAAAGAAGGAGTATGGAGCGATACACACACACACACACACACACACACATTGCTTTGTATTTTATTATTACACATATGCATTTGAGACATTTGTATTTTGCATGCTACAATTAACTTCCACTTGTTTAATGCATGTTGTAATCATTTTACACTTGTCTACTCTACACATTAATACTTTTATTAATTTTTTATTTTTTATCTATTATGTTTTTATTTCCTTATTTTATTTATATATATACAAACCATTTTTATCCATTTATAATTTTAAAAGAAAGCATATAAAGCTTTTTATGTTTAATACATTTATATATATACAACTTATATATTTTTAAAGAAAGTATTAACCTTTATTAAATCTTATTTTTATTAATTCATTTTTCTATTACTTACTTATATAACCTTTAAAGAAAATGATTTTAAAATCTAATTATACCTTAATAAATAATATATATATATATATAATATTTTAATCCTTAAATAGCTTTTGAAAAATTATTATATTGAATTCAAAAAATTAACTTCCTAATCACAATATATATATATATATTATAATTAGAAATATCTTATGTGAATTTTTTGATAAATGTAAATTTATCCACATTTTTACAGCTTCCAAATATTATATTTCTCATGGCATACATATATATCTTTATATATATATGTAGATATTCTTATCTTGGATTAAATAGTGAAATATATTATTCATTTATCCAGAGATTTATCTTTTCAATTTTTATTATAGTTTCCAATATCTATATATATCCAGATATTTATCAGAATTTTATTTTTTTAACATACAAATCAGTATTTTAATAAATTTAATCTAATTAACATATGCCCAAAAATACGGGTTATTACACTTTGAGTTGCCAACAATTGATAATGATACTAACCCCATATAACTAAGGAGACGAATTCTTTATCAAATATTGTTTCACTTCTAATACTTCCACTCAGAACCAACTTTAGCCCCCAGTGGATGTCATTCCATGATATAACTATGGTCAAAGTGGAGTGTCTATGTTAAAGTTCAATAAAATTCTTAAGTCAAGGTAACTGTGTAGTACCGTCTTTGGGATTCTCTATTTGACCTTAGTTATATTAACCAACAGAAAACTCTCGAGTTTGTCATTTCATAATTATCCAATAATTATCAGTATGCAGCCTCTTGGAGCCCCCAATAGGCATGAGTAATACATTGCCCAATGTTTGGAGAGCGTTACATACTCTAGTCTCAACAAACGTTTCGCTATCCTTTCTCAAAATATTTTTGCTAGGAATGTTTAAAATAATATATTATTTTTAATGTGATAAATTTGTCATGATTACAACCCAATGTATTTACTATCACATAACATACTATTTATGAATTTACATTTAACATACTTAAATTAAATATTTAATTAGCATATCACAAAGTATATAATAGAAAGAAAAGCACCTTTTATTTCGAATGAGATTTTATTATAGAGTTAATAATTTACAATGAATCACAATATTACCGATAGGGCATACTCTTAACTTTATCAGTCTCCCACTATAATTTGGGGCCAATTACACAATCTTAATCCTATCCCTTCGATTAGTTTGCTCACAATCAGTCAATTTAGTCCCTTCTTGAATAGATTTTCTATATTATCCTTAGTGTCTATTCTATCAACCACAACTTCTATATTAGTGACAAACTCTCTAACAATGTGGAAATTTCGAAGTATGTGCCTTGACCTCTTACGAGGTCTTGTTTCCTTTGCAATCTGCATCACATCATTGTTGTCACAAAACAATGTCATGGATTCTAAATATTAGGAACCATCCCAAGCTCAGTCATAAATTTGAGCATCCAAATCGCTTCTTTAACTGCTTCATTAAAGGCAATGTATTCAGCTTCTATATTTGAGTCAGCCACTATTTATTTTTTGGAACTTTTATAACTAACAGCCCCATCATTTAATGTAAAACATAACCAAAAGCAGACTTACTATTATTGATATCAATCTAAAAGTTAGAAACTATATACCCCTTCGTAAGGAGGTCTTTATTACAGTATATGAGGAATAAGTCTATAGTATTTCTCAAATATTAAAAATACATTTTACATCATCTAATGCTTATCACCTAGATTAGACTAATAATGGCTTATGGAACTTAATGCATAAGCCACTTTCGTTCTTGTATATACCATGACATACATTTCGGGTCCGATAGCGGATGCATACGGTATCAAGATGCTATAGTATTCTCTTGATGTGCTCCTTCTCCTTATTAGTATGAAACATACATTTTAGAAAAGAAGATTCTGGATTGCATTGAAACATTAACTCACTTGGAAATCCCTACGTTGAACCTTTTCAGGGTGAATCTATGTACATGGATTAGGACAATCCCAGCAACCTCTTGGATCTATCTCTGTAGATCTTTATACCAAGTATATAGGTTGCTTTTACTAGATCTTTCATGGAGAAATTCTTGGACGGCCATGCTTTCATCTATTGCAACTGTGGGATGCCATTGTCAATCAGGAGTAGGTCATTAACATAACGGGTAATTAACGTTATAGCACTTCCCTGTTCTTTCCTACATACGCATACCTCCTTTGTATTCTAACTAAAAATATACTATTTGATTGATTTATCAAGCACTCATTCCAACTCCTTAAAGCTTTCTCAAGATAGTAAGTTGATCTAAACAATTTGCAAGCCTATCCCTCGCCCCCAATGACTTCGAAACCCTCGCATTGTGACATATAAACTATTTCTTCAAAACTACCATTTAGAAATTAAATTTTCACATCCATTTTCCATATTTCATAGTCATAAAATGCAGTAAAATCAAGCACTATCTGAATGAACTTAAGTATAGCTACAAGCGAAAACATTACGTTGTTGTCAATGCACTACTAGAATTTTGTTCATAGATGTCACATTTTTTACATCAGGTAGAAAAATGCATGATGTTAAAAATCGTTATAACATTGTTATTTTTATCGGTGTTGTATAAAACACACATCACTTTGATTTTTAGGGCGATGTTAAAAATCCTTTTATTATCATTTTAACATCGTTCTTTTACATTGATTTTCAAAGCAATGTTAAAATGTAAATTTAAAATTTGTAAAAAAAGCACAAAAAAACTAAGTGTAAATATTTTGATAACGTGGAATACACCCAAATTCCATCATATGTGAGCACAACCATCGCAAATAGCAATTTATCTAAAATTGTTATTTTCCTAAAATTTTAATTAAAAAACATAGAAATTTGAGCAACAAGCCCTTATCAATAATTGAAGTAGAAAATATGTCATTTATCAATAATTATATATAAATCAAGTCTTACATATTATACAAGGTGCAATGCACTACAGAAGACATATTAAATGACATTTATCAATAATTATATGTAAATCAAGTTACAAACCTCGTATACGAGGGTAAATATGATGTGGTAAGGGTTAACGTGCTTGGCACTTGAAAAAAAAATTAGGGCACATCTTTTTACAAACACGTATCAACAAAATTTTGGGGCAATATTTTTTTTGAATATTCGCATCTCAAGATTCACTTCTATCCAGTCCATAAGCTTCCATGCATCTCCATCTAGCCATCCACTTCTCACGATTCGCATGCTCAGCGGCCTATCATCCGTCTTCTAGCACGTCATCGAAATCCACTCCTTCTCATTATCCAAGAACCCTAAAATGTGTGGGAAAGCAATTTTCATTTCCCTCCTTCCGTTCCAAACTTCATTCACGTTCACGCTACAAAATTCATTCATGTTCCCTCCAATTCAGCTAAGGAAAAAACTTAATCCCTACATTCAATTTCAGCATCCTAATTTCAGTTCGATTCAATTTTAGTATCCTTAGTCCCCAATTCCTATTCAATTTTAGTACCTGATCTCATTTCAGCATCTCGATTTTGATTCGATTTTAATTCATCATCTCAATTTCAATTCGGCTAAGGAGAAGACATAGCACCATACCCGATTTTAATTCATCCACGTCCAGCTCGGTCAAGACTTCGCTAAATATTCTTTTAGTTTTAGTTTTTCCAAACCAAGTTCAATTTGTTTTGGAAGAAATTCCACTAATTTTCGGCAAATTGATTATCCAGACTTATCTAAGGCTCCAAATATTCAGGTTTTATTTTAAGTGCACAAGATGGATCATCAGAATTCTTATTATGTTGCAGATTCCGGTATAGCTCGATATAATGAGCCCTGGTGGGAAACCGATGAGGTAAGAAATGTTACTTATACTTTAATGGTTTTTTCATATGGAATTAATTTCTAACATATGTAATTTCATTGATGTTCATTATATATATTTTAATATAGTTAGAATTTACTAGTTATAATCTGTCTTTATAAACCTTACGTTATTGTAACCCATTGATGTTTTCATTCATCAATCCAAGCATGCAACAGTGAGTATAGATGATGTGCTAGCAATTTTGCATCATATAAAGCAGGAAAAGGTTGGTATATCTTTATTCATGTTAAAGTAAACGATGTAAGCCTGTTTTCCTTGTTTAGGCATGTAAATTTTTAGATGAGGGTTGGAGTCCAAAATTTACGTTATTAATATCGAATTTGGGCCATGATTTTCTATGCATCACCTCATGCATGCCAAGACCATTTATTCTATTTGATACTTACTTTGGTAATATTATGGAAGCTAATTGCGTCACCTTATACATGCCTAATGTATATAGTATTGATACTTACTTTTATAATTTCATTGTAGAGATAAAATAGTTCCTCGAAGAACATGTTTATCCAAATCCCTTATTGCATTACTTCATTAAGGAGGAGTTTTAAAAGATTTTTATGTAGGTTTAACAACTTAAGAGATCAATATTGCAATGGATGTGGATTTCAAAAAGTTTCCACTATTGATCTCTTGTGTTGCTAAATCTACAATAATCTTTCATGCATAGTTTATTCACCCTTTTCAAATAAAGCTTCTCACTAGTTCATGGGTGAGCATTGAGTTTTATGAGACATACCATTCATGGATGAACACACTTTGGCTTTCGGATATCAGATCAGGTAGTATATATTTCATCCTGCTATATATTATTTTTGGAATGATTTTATAGATCATGTTACAATATACTATTAGCCTATACTCTTTTATTTTTCTTAACTTATTACTTTAGGAATCACTTTTAGAAATATAGGGTTAATTTCTTTCTGGAATTTACTACTGTCTTATACATGTTGAATAGCTTTATGTATTGACTCCTTGATGTCGATCCAATGTAACATAAAGAATTATGCACTCAGGCCATCTATGTTAAATATTATTCCTTTTAGCTCCTTCTCCATCAATCTACTTATCAAATAGCTTCTACCCTTTGCATTAACAGTTTCCTTGCAAGTTATATTAGGAAATACAGTATATGTAGAACCACTGTTAAATAGATTGTTGAAGTATTGTATAACATTAAGTTCCAACTCCTCTTTTGAATTTCGTTTAGTCCCATCACCTAAAATGATGTTATGAAAATTACCATGGTTTTTCCTTTGGAGCATTCCTGCATAAAAAAATTAGAGCACTCGTCGCCTTCCATTAACCAAATTCGTTGGTTTTTTGTATTACAACATGTGCTTGAATATCCAAATTAGTTTTTTTTCACTTGCTTTTCATATAGTTCCAACTTAATGCAGTCGCTGGACCTTAGTTTTGGCCTGCTTGTTTTTTTACTTGAAATTATGTGTGTAGAAATGCATGGCTTTGTGATGCAATTGTAGCGTAAATGCTTTGGTAGTTCTTGACTAATTTCGGAGCAAGTGAGTGATATAGGAAAGATGTTGCAGTTTGTTTATATATTGCATGAAAATAGTGAATGTTATGCATGTAATGAAACAGATTTTCGACCCTCGAAAATGAACTAATACGTCCACTGTATCATATGCTGAACATTCAAGTGCTAGAAATACCGATCTGTTGGGGTGAAAGAAGATGGTAGAAGATAGAAGAAAACTAAACAACATAGAATCTCATAATGCAACGAATAATATATAATACAACAATGATATTCACAAAAAGGAAGCATCTTTATTCATATATACAACATCATAGTAAACTAGACTTATCCTAAATTTGCACAGTTATAGAAAATAATTCTTACATTGACAAACATATAGACACTACAATACAAAAGAAGGCAAATATACATGAATACATCTTGACCATCCAGCTCCTCTCCAACTCCAAAGTATCCAGCTAAACCTGGGAAAACATGCTCGGTCTGACCCGAGCATTACATGAAATAACACCCAGGTTCGTCTGGTATACTAGCATGAGTAAAACTCGATAACGTAACAACCAAACTGATTGCTACATTAGAAACTTTTCAAACAAAGGGTATCTCGTGAAAACACACCGCACATAAAAATGAATGGGTTTTTACTTTACGATAATCAAAGCATTTTATATCAAATCCATTAATATTATCATAGTGTCTAGGTTTGAAGTAAATAGACAAAATAACTGAAATCCTTGCATCTCACATTCCAATATACTACGCTCTTCAATCAAAATCGTAAGGCATATATTAGAGATCGGTACCCAACAATGGCAAGGTAAGGGGCTACCTTCTGATGATACACCTCTAGAAAATGCACTGATGCTAAAACAAAGCCAGCTGCCCCATTAACATGGCAGACCAGATTTTCCCACCCTCTTTAAACCGAGGCCTTGTACTACCATAGTGTTTGCACATAAACCAACTCTAAAAGGGACATCTAGAAGGGGGTGACCGCTCCTAACGGTAGCTAACCAAATTGCTCTATTGCATGCCCTATTGTTGCTATTCCTCCCATTTGTGAGGCTTGAGGTTACACTTTACGTATCTAAATAGCTATCCATCTTGGAATGCTAACACTGCCCTCTAGGAGATAATGTAATGCCAGCGTTCATCCATACAAGTTTGTACTGGGTCTGAATAAAACCTAAGGCACTAACTCTACTCTATCTATTTTGAAATCACCCTCAGGACTAGTAATAGTAGCCCTTACACTACAAAGAGCACCGTCTTCAATCATCATCAAGATGTCATCCACTCGAATGTACATGTTGGTTTGGAGTGGTTTTTGGATATATAAATCCGATCTTGGTCTCTCCGTACCAACAACCGATAATTCCCGGTTGACTCATTCCCGGTTCTATTGGAAGTACTTGAGTCCTTATCGGGGAACTCAAATTTACATTCATACTTCCTAACTCAAATTTAGTCAGTTATTTAACTATCAAAAAAACAATAACCAATTCTAATTGAGATTTCTTTATCGATAGCAACCACTAAGCCTCATAACATATCTTTGTTTAATAAATCTCTTTCATAAACATTCATATATTTATTTTTCCGACATAAGTATATTCACACAATACTTGTAAGATTTTCCTTTACTAAATCTCTAAAAGGGATTTAACTACATTATTTAAATTGGAGAAAAGGATAGCTCTAACCACTATTCCTTCGGTGTAAAGTGTGCAACGGATATCCTATACCATCATTTTAAAAAGGTCGGCCTCAAGAAACCCAAACCTCAAATTCCCGTCTTATTTATCTTAAATAATATAAATTTTCTTTATCCATGAAATCGTTTTTGCTTTAACCCAAACCCGTTTATAAAACATTTATCAACCTTCATACTCATTTATGAAATTTTTATAATTATTCAAACCCGATTATGTAACTTCTTTATAAACTTTCAAACCTTGTATCAAAATTTCCTTTATAGACATTTAAATCCATTTTCAAAATCTTTGTATAAACATCAAAACCCATTTCTAAAACTCTCTTTAGTGGATACCCCAAAGTTATTTATGAAACTTTTCAAACTAATTGTCAAATCGTTCTTCAAACATCTTGTTCAAAATAGAATAGGTTTATAGACCATTTCAAAATAAAATGAAATATTTACTTTGCAAAACTACATGGAGGCTCAACGACTACAATGGATCAATAAATTTGGGTTTAACTTATCTAAGTTATATCAGAGATTCTGCCAAACATCGGATATATAAGGGATTCATACATAATACACAATCAATCATAGGTAGATGCCCAAGCTATAAATATAGGTACATCCATTATTGGTGAAAAATGTACATATAGAAGTACATTGTATACACTTAAGTTACCATGACCCGTTTACTGAAATTAACTTCCTTGTGTCTATCACGTTACCGATATTCGACATTTGTGCTAAACTCAAGTCATTTGCTTCCCAAAAAATGTGTCAATGTTCTATAATTGCTAGTTTAGTCATTTGGCTGCTTAATGGTCCAGATGAGAGATCCTTTGATTTAAACTTACTTGACTTGAAAAGAAGATTGATTTAAAACATAACCAAACAAGTTTAAAAATAGTTTTCAAAAGGTTAAAGTATATTTAATTAGCTTAAATCCTAATTATGTCTTAATTAAATCAAGGTTAGTTCATAATTAAACTTTAATTAAATTAATGAACTTGGTTAAGTCTTAGTTAACTTCCTAGTGTATCTTAGTTACGGTTTAAACAATTCATTATTAGTTAAATCCTAATTAATTAAATAATCACTTAATTATATAATAATTAACAAACTAATTAACTTAGTTAAATATTATCAATTAACTAATTAAATTAATTAAATACTAATTAATCATTCAATTACTTCTTAACTCATTAATCACTAATTAAAACCTTATCAATCAATAGTTAGTCATTAACTTTCCTTAAGTGTTGCTTAACATCTAACCACTTACTTAATTACTAATTAAGTGCTACTTACCTTTATTTATTTTATTAAATAGTAAAATATTAATTTAACTAAACTTAATCACTTTTTACGTTACTAATTTAATTCGAAAAACTTTTGCAAAACCATTTCAAAAGAAATGTTTTAAAATGAAAATCGAAATTTTTTTCGAACTCCGCTCACCGCGAATATCACTATGAGTGCAGTTCACTTAAACATACTTTAAGCGAAAACGCTTGCTTATTATTTCCTATTTCATGTTTAGAAACATAACTTCAAAAGTTTTTGAGACTTAGAAACAAAGATAGAAACTTTGAAATAGTTTCCAAACTTGAAAACAAGGAAACCTAGTTTTTTATTTCGAATCGGATCTCACGTCCGTCGCAACACACAAAGTTATTAGCTTTGTTTCAACTCAACGTATTTTGGTTCTTAGATCACAATCATACATACATAATACCATACTTTTAACATCACAATGAACCATATATACAAACATAAGGTTATACACTAACTAACTAGACAACATCCCATTCATATCTCAAATTCAACACCAAACATCCATCATATCACCATTGACCAACATAATAACCATTTAATTTTCTCATCATATTATCACCAAAACAACACATCATAATAAAGTCAAGAACTTTTAAAAATAAAGTATTTATACTCACCTTTATGCTAACAACTTCGCCCGAACTTCGACTATAACTCGGCAATACCTTTACGCTCGACTCTAGATTAAAATTCTGAAACTTTGAAGGGGTAAGGCCCTAGAATAGGTTCAATTAAATGTAATTTGGCTTGGTTAGGCTTTGTGGAGTAGTGATGGCCTTGGTATTTGGAAGAGAGGATGTTGAAATGAAACTATTAGAAGTGTTGAAGTTATGTAAGCAAATTACAACACAAAACGCTAACTTTTTATAAAAAAGTTTGAAACATGGAAGTCGTGGAATTTTTTGAGAAGAATATTTAGAAAAGAATGAAATTATAATGTAAACGAAAATATGTCTATGAGAGTGTGTATTTATAGATGAAGGAAAGTGGGGAAATTACCATTTTATCCTTTGTTTAAAATATCATAATATGTCATTATCTGGACATGTCACATCACCACCTTCCTCCTCGTCATATGTCACATCTCCTCCTTTTCTAGTCACATCCAATAAGCCATGATGGGTAATGATGATGGTGCTTAAGGAAATGACAAGAGATAATGACAAGATTTAGTGTGTGTATATATATATATAAGTTATTATTTTAAAACCTTGTCTTGTCACATCACTTGCTAAACGTAATTAATATAATATAAATCATAATTAAGTATATTATTATATGGTTAATTATCTCTTATATATGTGTACATATAGTGCATAAGGGCGAACAATGTTCCTGACAACTTTCCAGTGTAGAAAAGTCAAAATTCCGGAAAACATTCTTCAGTAACATTTTCTATTTTTCTACAAACTATCTATTTTGGTAAAAAAAAATTAAATCTATTTTACCGTCATTATATAATAATTATAATAGGTTTATTTGTAGATAAAACTCCATTAATTTATTATTTAAAGTTAACTTGAATACCCAAAGAAATATATAAAATCAATGATATCAACTGTCGATGTCATAAATACATTTTATTTTCCAAAAGTAAAAATAAATTATTTTATTTCATAATCTTTGTTTGAATACTAATATTAGTGTATGAATCCAGAGCTATGCATGACCTTATTGTTTAAAAGCAGTTTTGTTGATATTTTTCCTGAGTGGTATTTAAAATTACCAACATTTTACATCGGTAATTTGTCCGCAAATATTTTTCCCAAACAAAACAAGTGTTAATATTTACCACTCAAAACATGATTATGTATTACTTTAAACCTATATCTTAATATTTTAAAAATAAATATAATTTATCCAAGTGACAAATTTGCGGGTCGTTACAATGCAAGTTGCTTTTGAAGTCTACTTAGATGTGTGGTATGTAAATATGTACAATGTTGTTTCTAGCTAACATACAATAAAATGTGTTCTAATATAGTTATTTTTGTAGTGGGCTCTTACTTCAAAAAATTGCTTTCCATACACCAAAGGGGATCTTGATGAAATTTGGATAGAAGTTGCGTGTGTCATTACGAACATGATCGATCCTCAGAAAGAAGACAAAGTGTGTACGTTTGATGTTTATGAATATGAGGTGTAGTCTGTGAGTATGAATGTTTAACATTATGTTTTAAATTTATATTATGAAATATTATGCGTTTATACTATTATTTGTTGTATATATTGCCGTCTTTAACATTATTAAGTATTATATAATGTGCTTAAAACAAACTAATATTACAAATTATAATTATAAAATTGATTACAATTATAACAAACCGATGTATATGATATTCAATAACATCATGCCTGATAGAATAAGCGATGTATAGCTAAACCAATTTACATCTCTAATAAGTTTAAAACTGATTTCGTATGTATGTGTAGACATCATTTATAAATCAATGTCTAAACTTTAGCTATTTTTAACATTACCCACTAACACATTGGTACATGTTTTCATAGATATTGGTCCTGGTCTGATGTTCATGAACAAAATTCTAGTTGTGATGTCTTGAATTTTGTGAAAGCCTTTTGCAACTAGCCTTGACTTATTGGTTCCTACCTACCCATCTAGATTTTTCTTTTTCTTCAAAATCCATTGGCAGCCTATTGGTTTTATCCTTTTGGGTATGTCAGCCAAAGTCCATACTTTGTTATCATACATGGAATCCATCCCAAATTTCATAGCTTCAAACCAAAGTGCAAAGCCTTTGCTCCATTATGCTTGCTGAATTATGAGAGGACTATTGTTTTCTAAGATATATTCCTCTTTATCTCCATCCATGAAAAAACCATAGTATCTCTCTAGATGGTGAGATTCCTTGTTAGGCCTTCTAATAAGTTGAGTGTTTACATATAATGGTGAAGTTGATTCACTGGTTCATCCTCTATGTTCACTTCTCTGACCTCATCTAAGTTTACAACTTTACTGTTAATTTATTTTAGTAGAAATTCCTTTTTTAAAAAGATAGTGTAAGTATTTTAATCTTATGGTTCGATTCCATCATTATGTCATGGAGTATAGGATGGAGTAACCTGAGAGATAATCTCATTATCCTTTAAGTGATATTGGAGCTCTTATCCAACATATTCACCTCCTAGATTAGATCGAAGTATTTTTGTTACCCAGTTACTTGTCTTGGGTATGAGATACTGATTATTGACCTGAATGCACTGTTCGGCCCATAAGTCTCGTTTAGCCAGGACACATCGTTCGGCCTAAACACACCGTTTGGCATACTTCAGTCTGACCATCATTGCTCGGCTAGGGTGGCTCGGCATTTGATCGTTGGCATAAATTCTTTAGTTGCGTGCCGCTCGGTCATAAAGAGACGATTACGTGGCTCGATGAAAAAGGACACATGGTTTGTGACCTCTCGCTCGGCCTTGATGGGGAGATCGACGCTCGGTCTTGGAGAGGGAGTCATCGCTTGGCCGATACCGTCTGACAATTGTCATTCAACCAGTAGTGTTAAGAATGATACGGTCCGGCATGGATGGTTCGGTCGAGGAAGCACAGATACATGTCGCTCGCCTCAGATGTTCAGTGCAGATCGCTTGGTGCATCCTAGAGAAGTTGGTAGGTTATCTGTGTTAGTCCGTGAGATGATGGTTTTGATGACAACAACCTCAGAATAGATTATAAAATATGAATACTAACATTATAAGTTTAGATATATATGTATATGCAGGATTTAACCATGCAGGTACTAAGAATGAAGACTGTACAGTATAGAGATTCAAGATATCAAGATTGAAGACTCATGAGTATCAAGAGTTCAAGTAATTTATTCTTTGATTAGAAATCTTTTTTAAAACTCCTAGAAAAGCACTGGCATCTTAAAATCCAATTTATTCGTGGAATGGAATCCACTTCGAGCCTGTTAAAGGGATGGAACCCTAAGTACGATGGAACCTACGAAAAATCTAGTGGAACATTGTTTTGTATCCGCTAACCTTTTATTCAAAATGATTTTTTCAAAATTATATCTTGTTTTTAAAATGATTTCAAAACCTTCCTTTTAAAAGCATATAAAACATCTATCCTGATTTTAAATAATTTTAGCCTCAGAATCATCTTTAATTTCAAAGTCAAATTACTCCTGATTTTAAACTATCTTTTAATATAATATATTTAACTTTTGAAATATTTATACTTAGATTTAAATATAAAATTATAGTTAAATTCTATATATGTATTATTCTCTATATTTACTTATGAATTTTAACTATAGTCAAGTATATTTATAAAGTTTAAAATAGTTTTAAAATAAGATAAAGGTTATTTTCAAAGAAAATCAGATCATTAAAAAATGCTTTGGGATTTCGACATAATCATGGTGACCATGTCGACATGGTGTCAGTTGAGTTCAAAATTTCAATTTCAAAAGAAGTGTCTATTCGCCATAATTCTTCACGAATGGACATGACAGTTGTTCTACTATAAATAGGGGTCAGTTTCAACGAATTTTACATCAGATTTCTGGTTTTTCACTCTTCTTCTTCTTCTTCCACTTTTCTTAATAAAAATTCTTATCATTACTCTGTTGAAATCCACATTGAATTGAACTCGATCATTCGTAGTTTGATTCTCTATCACTATCTCAACAAGATCTTCAGTGCTATTCAGAGTTATAGGCTTTTTGTAATCAACTTAGCAAGAAAAGGTGTGATTGTAGCCTTGAAAATCAGTCAAGCGTGATAAGGTATGATTGTAGCCTTGGGAAATCAATTGGGCGACCTTGCAGCCCGAAAAATCAAGTATCTCTACCTAGAGGATTGTGATTCTGGATGATGTACCTCGTAGCCTTGAAATCGAGGGTGTAATTGTAAAGATTGCTTTTGAAAGGAAATCCATACTTGTGTTGCGGGACTGGATGTGGGGTAACTCCGAACCAGTATAAAATCCGGTATGTTCTTTCCTTTACTGCTTTTTATTTTATTTCTGCATCTGTGTTTGTTTCCGTGATCATATCCGTGTCTGTATATTGCACACATCTGTGTTTAAATTTACATAAACTCAAAAAGATTTAGTAATTTTGTATAAACACTATTCACCCCCTCTAGTGTTAATCCTAGCCTTAAGATCCGTAATCCGCATTTCTCACAATTGGTATCCGAGCACGGTTTTCAAAGTTTCATAATCTGATTTCTGAAAAAATTTCAAAATGGCTACCAACACTGGTACTGTTACTAACACTAGTTTCTTTGCCACTAGTTCATTTATAGAAGGACAGTCTATTGTCAGACCACCACTTTTTAATGGCAGTAACTATGCGTATTGGGCATGTTGGATGAAAATATATTTACAATCTATAGGATTAGACACTTGGAATATTACACAAACTGATTTTGCACAGTGGACTGCTAAGCAAAAGACTGTTGCACAAAATAATTCTAAGCCAATGAATATTTTGTTTTGTTCACTAGATAGAAATGAATTCAATAGATTGTCAGTTTGTAAGTCTGCATGTGAAATCTGGAAAACTTTACAAAATACTCACGAAGGAACATGCAATGTTAAACAGACCAAAATTTCCATGCTCACAAATCGGTTTCAATTATTTAAAATGAATTCTAATGAGTCAATTTCAGATATGTGTGACGACTCGGAATTTTGAGCAATATCAATTTAATAATCTTTATTAATAATTAAATTGATTTGATCATTTTACATTGTAAATTGATTAGTTAAAATTATTTCAAAGGCTGATAATAATGATTTGATAAATATCTATCAATAATTTTTCTTAACAATATAAATACGCAAGTATAATTCTTTTGAAAATTTATAATATTTTAATTTGGGATATTTATTTTGGCAATTTAAAATTGGTAAGATTTATTTTATTTTTTATTTATAATATATATGTATTGATATATCTTGTAAATAGGAAGTTTCAAAAGCTAATATATATTCAAATTGTAACATATATGAATATATATATATATATATATATATTATGATTTGGTTTGTGTTTCAAATTTTAATACAGTAACCGTCAAATATAATGTTGAAATGTTTTCTATTTGAAATATGTGTATATATATATATATATATATATATTTGTGTATATACATTTGAAATTGAAATTTTATTAATCTGAATTTAATCAGTATTTCCAAACTTTATTATAGATATATAGAGTTTTGTAATTTGAAAGGTTTATTTGATTTAATGCTTTTGAAATGATAATTGAGATTTAAATTTTAATAAAAAAGTTAATTTCTTATTTTATAAACATATATTTTAGTTTTTGTTTTAAATAAGATTTAAATTTAAAAAAATTCATTTGTTTTTATTTTTCTTCATCTTAATTTTTATCATAAGACAAAATTGTTTTAAGAATTTTATATAAAGAGATAAACTAAGTTTTTCAATTTATAAACAAGTGATAAAATTAAATTGATCTAAAATATAAGTTATTATAAATGCCTATATGAGTTTACTTTTAAGATATTTATTAAAGTCTAAAGTTTATTTTTATATAATAAAAACATTTTATAATATTATATAAATACATTGTATATAGCTTAAATAGATTATTAAAAAGAAGATAACATTTAAAACATTTATGAAACATTAGAAAATACTTTTGTAAATATTAATTAAACCTTAAGGACACTTGTAACATTTTAGAGTGTGTTAAAGACAAGTGTAAGATCCTTATAACATTAAAGTGACAAATGTCTTTTTCTTTAATAATTAAATTTAAAATTTAATTGTAAAATATAAAATAAGTTTTATTCTTCAGCTGAATATTATCTCATTTTAACAAAAATGTAGTATCAAATAAAGAAAGAAAAAATGAATGCAGAGAAAAAAATAATAAAAGAAGTAAAATGCAGAAATCTGTAAAATCTGGAAAATGCAAAGCAGAGGCAAATGCAAGTCCAAATCAGAGGGTAAGCTGGAAAATCAGTAATCATTGCAAGTTCATCTTTAAGTTCAATCATTCAAGAAAATTTGTCAACATGAAGATCTGAAAAAAATAGCAGCTAGATTAGAACTCAACATGCAGAGAGTTTCAAAGGCCTGGAAAACAAAAATTACAGTTTTTGTTCTCTGTCTTCTGTTTTATCAAGGTGGGTAAATAATTCCTTTTAAAAACAGTTTAAACCTAAATTTCATCATGTTAATATGGTTGAATATGTTAATATTATTGAGTACTTAGATTAGAATTGAGTGCATGTTTGGATTAAGATAGTTGAATGCCTGGGTAGTTGAAAATTTATACTCTGTGTAAATTTAAAATTGACAGTTTCATCATAAAATTCAATAACTTAATTCAGGATTCATATGGGCTTCTGATGTGTAAGTAGAAGCTGTTTGTAAATGAGTAATCTATCACCTAAAAATATTTATATGATTTTAAAGTGCATATTTTACTCAGGAATTGTAAATTTACAGTAAAATATTGATTTGGGCCAAAAAAATTTGTACTCAGATTTGAGTTTTGACTTGATAATCGAATGGTAAATTAGAAATCATGATTTTAGGAGTTTGAATTACAAATTTTAGTTGGGTAACTTGTGTGTTTGGAATTTGAGTGTTTTAAGCATTTTGACCAAATTGTGGCGAACGGCGGCAAAGTGGTGGTCGTGGTTGTGCTCGAAGGTGGAGGGGTCGGCAGTGACCATAGGAAAATTAGTTTGGTGATTTATCTTTGTTTGTGGTGGCCGTAATCGTTCGAAGTAGGGTTTTATACCCCGTATATGATCAACATGTTCATCGGGGATTCACGGCGTCGTGGGGATATTGGAGTTGACCGCTCTTGTGCCATAGGATCTGGGGGTTGTGGCGGAGCTAGGGTAGTGGCGGTGTGGTCTCTAGTGAGGGGGATGGTCGGTGGTGGTCGAAGTTTGATGGTGTGGGTTTCGAACAGTTTGGGTTGAAGGGCAAGATTTCGATTCTCGATCGTACGAATTTTTTGGGTTGCGCGTAGTGTTGAAGGATTCGAGAGAGACTCGTCGAAGTCACGGTGAAGGTCGTCGGTGGTTGGGGTGATGGTGCATGATGCACGCGTGAAGGTGTATCAGTGGATTTGGATTTTGGGGAGAAGATGGATTGAGCTCGAAGACGACTTCGGGTTTGCAGTGTGATTTCTCGAAGCAGGTTGTAGGGTTGGGTAACTCGGGGTTTAACGCGGGAAATTTAGTAGGTTGCTCGGGTTTTTGCTGAGTAGGATTTTGTATGTTCAGGTTTTAAAATCAACAGCATATGTTTTTTTTAAAAAAGTTTGAAACTAAGGGAATTTGATTTTGTAAACGATTAAGGTTTTAAAACAAAAGTTAATAGGTTTATTTATAAAACTAATTTGTTTCAAGTTAAGTTTCAAACAAGTTTTTATGCATTAAAATATGAAAGTTTTTAACATAAAATTAGTGCATTTTTGAAACAAAGGTTGTATTAAATATTTATTATAAATTTTGGAAGTTTAAAGATGTAAAAGTTTACTTGAATATTTAAATTATTTTAATTATAATTGATTTCAAGTATATTTTATTTTTAATAAAGTTTAATGATTAAGAATTTGATAGTCAATTATAATTAAGAATTATATTGAGTAATTTAGAGTTTGGTTAACGAATATATGAATATAATTATGATTAAGTTATTGGTTAATATAAATGATTTAATTAGGATAATGGTTTCTTAATTAAGAATCTTTATAATATAGTAAGCTAAGAATCATTTAATTAATTTAAATGATTAAGTTAAATAATTAATTAAATAATTAATTTGTGGTTAATCAAGATAATCACTGATGGGTTAATCTAATATTATTACTTGGTGAAGTAATTAGGTAATTAAATGATTAATTACAAGAGGTAATTAAATAAGAGATAATTACTTTATGAAAGTAATTAAGTAGATGTGATTAAAGGTTAATCACTTGGGTTATTAATTAAAAAATTAATTAATAATTAATTAATGGTTTAAATTATTTAATTTATGGTTAATTAATAAAAGGATTAAAAATAATTAATTAAGAAAGAAATTTAATTAATGAAGTAATTGTTAATTAATGGAAATAATTAATAAATTGTTAATTAATAATTTAAGGATAATTAAGTGTTGATTATTAAATATACTTAAAAGTAATTAATCAAATGTGATTTATTAAAAGTAATTAATTAAAAAATGATTAATCAAGTATGATTAATTAAAGATAATTAATCAAGAGTAATTAATCAAGTATGATTAATTAAGGATGATTAATCAGGTGTGATTAATTAAATAATTATTAAGGTAATTAATTAATAATAAATCAAGTGTGATTTATTTAGGAAGTAACTGAATGATAATTACTTGGCTAATTAAGAATTTTTAATCTAATTAGATATGGAATTAATTTAATTAGGTATGGAATTAATTTAATTAAGGATTAATTAAATTAATTAAGTTTGGAACAAACTTGTTTATGCATGATCAATGATTGGTTGATAAGTATTATTGGATGACATTGATTGATATGGGATGAATGTGATATATCTGAGATGTGATATATATGATGTTTTGTGATATGTATGGATGAATGTGATAATAGTGGATTATCTATCTGCGTAATGTGAATCATCCATTTATGTTTAAGTAATATTCTGAATATACTGTTTTAAACCCTTAAGTACAACTTGGACATTAAAATGACGTTTGGATTCGGTGAGACCGGGATCGGGTTTCCATATTTGGATATCCGAAAACCACACCGATTCCAATTAAACGTTAGGTCGTGAATCCAAGTGGAGCAAGTGAAGACTCGAGGTGTAAGAACTATACGTCAGTATAACTCTGTGGGTGATTCCGTAATGAGTTTGACAAAATAGTGCTTATAGGTTCGAGATGGTGATTAAGAGTGCAAGGGCTATGGTCGTTGACTCTTAGGGTGATTCCAAAATGAGTACAACGAGATAGTGCCTTTGGTTTCGTTCGAACCCGGAACGAACTTGTATGGATTGAATGCTTTCAGAACATCGTCAGGTGGACGATGAGCATTCTAAGATAAATGTGTCCTATAAAGGTAATCGTAGCCTCAAGCCTCATCAACTGAGAATGGCTAAAACAGGGGAGGTGCAGCAAGGCTTCGTGGGTAGCTCCCACTGGAGAGAGAGATACATCCCTGTCTAGATGTCCCTTTTTATTTCGGCTTTATGGGCAGTTGGTCTGCAGCCAACTTCGGGGTGGTCTTGTTCGGGACTATTCAGTAAGGAATGGTCCCGGCCTTGTGTCGCAGGGGAGCGGGCGTACTCCTCGGTACGGTGATCTAGACCACGTACTGTGACGGGCGGTACCCCAATAGCCCTGCCATTGATGGAAACCCATTTTTCCTACGAGACCCTACAGTTTTGTTTGTATTACCCACTTTTGTGGCAAGTAGCTGGAATTTAATAGATGTAACAATTTCGGCTATTTCATATTTATTTGAAAACCCTAGACACTATTATAATATCATTGGATTTCCTATCAAATGTTTTGGTTAGCGTAAGGTAAAAACTTTTCCATGTTTATGTGTGGGAAGTCTTACGTGATACTCTTTCTTTTCAAAAGGATTTTCTAAAGTTAAGCAATCCTAAACCGTTTACTCACACCAGACCCCTGTCTGACCCGAGTGTTTATTTTCTGTTTTATTAAACTCTTGGGTACTCATAATCTATATGAGTAGTCAAGTGATTCAGGTTATCTTTGACGAAATCTAGAGGAGCTATGGAGTAGGAGGCTTCAGCGTGTAGATTATAGTTAGAGTTTCCGTTGTGTTGTTATTCTGAATGATGTCCTGTATTGTATTAGACAGAATTGTTATAACTGTCTAAATTGAGATGTATAGATGTGTACTCTGATGTATATGATACTGTGTATATGTTCTATATTATATTTTGATCGTTCCGCTGTGAGATTCTGATGTGTTGTTTCTTTTTCTTCTCTTCTTTTCTTCTTCTATCTCTTTCTTTCTTAATTAGTGATGCGATTTTCTGGTGATAGAAAGTCGGGTCGTTACAGTTGGTATCGGAGAAGTAGGTTGAGTGAATACCTAGGCTATGGAGTGGTATCTATCTTGAGAGAGCGTACTTGTAATTTATATATATATATATATATATATATATATATATATATATATCTACGTAATCTGTTGGGTGATCTGTTTGGATTTTCCAATATAGGTTATAGAGGTAGATAAGGTAGGAGTGTGTGTAACACGACTACCACTATTGGTTGAGGTTCATATGTTGTGGTTGGAGGTGTATCTGTCGAGATTGTGGATCTAATACCGTCTTGAATAAGCTTTGTAGATTGATGAAAGGATTTCATTGATCCCAGAGGAAGTATTTTCAAGAATTGGAGTATATTCTTGAAGTGTGAGGTTGATTTGCTCTCGAGTGAGCGGGATTTCCAAGAGTTGAAAGAGTTGAGTTGTCGGCTGAGCAGAAGCAGGTGATGGTATCTTGGTGACCTCAGGAAGGAATAACTGTGTGATGCGATGCAGTATCCATAGATGGTTCTGAAGATGTTCTTATGGAGCAAAGTTTATGGTGGTATTGAAGGAACTGTAATGCCTACTGCAGGGAAGATTCGGATATTTATAGATTTTCTGGATCTCATGTAAGGGTGTCTTATCTTTATTAAAGTAGGAGACTAAGGTCGATGAGTTAACTCATTTCTGACATGGTCTCAATTGTTTTTCTTAAGAAGATAAGTGGTTGGTGTTGGGTTGGAGCTGAGTTTCTTGAGAAGATGTCTACCGTCTCAAGGATCTTTTAGTGGAATTGGGTGACAGTTTTGAGTTTCAAGGAGCTTTTGGTTAAGGAAGATCTTTTGCCTTAGTAGTATCATTGAAGTGAAGTTTGGAAGCAGTAGCATGGATCTGTTTCTTAAATGTTCAGTAATTTTTGGATTTTACTACCGGCAGACCAGGCAGATCGTGAAGACTTATCCTTTTCTTCGGGAGGCTCGGCAGAATAGGATATCTGTTGGAAGTGATCTATCAGTTTTTCTGGTAGATAAGCCATTCTGGAGGAATTGATCTTGATTAGGGAAGCTGTTCTAGTTGGTGAAGCAGATAGTTCTTTGGTCGGAACTGAGAGGGATCGCAAAAGTGACTTGCGATTAGTGTGGGAGTCTTTGAGTATTCTTTGGTTTGAGATTGAGGCATCTCATATGGAGGTAAAGGTTACTTAAGTAGCCAGAGATTATCCAGATGTTTTTGAGGAAATCAGAAGTTTACTCGAATCAAAGATTGAGTTTTCTTATCGACTTGGATTTCCAAGAGCAATATTGATGATTCAACCATATAGTGGGATGACTCTTTGAGCGAGAAGAGTTTGGTGAGGTAGCTCAATATTCTTTGGAGAGGGATTGATCATCTTATTCTAAGTTGAGATTCTGTTAGGTGTTTTGACCAAGTGAAAGGGTCACTAAAATTTTATGAGTCGGATGAACAGTGTATAGAGAAAGATTGTGCTTGAGTTCTTTGATAGCATTCTCATCTATTCCAGATCAGAGTTGTGCAGCGAAAACGAGATAGCAGTTATTCTAGTATGGAGCAACCGGATGTTGCAGTAAGGAATTTCTACAGGAAATTCAGGTATGAAGGAATTTTCTGGATTTGGTAGGTATGGTTGTCAAGTGCAACTGTTTGGCTATTCCAGATAGGAGAGGTAGGTCTGAAGTCCACTAATGCTTGTGGAGTAGAGTTGTATTTGGATTTCAGCAAATTATTTTTGGAGAGCCATTTTGTTGAGTAGGACCTGGAGATTTGGTTTGATTTTGGTCCTATTTGTTTCATGAAGCAGTTATCAAGGGTTAGGCTGATCAGGAATATTGAAGGTGACTCAGAGCATCAGAAGAGTTATGCAGTTAAGAATTGAGGAGATTTGGAATGTGCAGTTAGAATTTGGATATTGACTTAGTTTTATCCGATCAAAGGAGATATAAGATTTGGTAAAACTGGAAAGTTCGCTTTGAAGGTATTTTGAGTTTTTCTGTGTTCTCGGGAGATTAGATTTTGATCTACAGGATTTAATTGCCAGTTCGGATAACTGGAATTCATTATATTTCACATATTTCTGAGGAATATGTGTATGAGTCATCAAGTGAAAGAATCCACAGTTTAGAAGGATCTGGTAGTTGGGCTGGTCTTGAGTTTAATCTGATATCTTATTCAGATTTGAAGGATCAGATGAGGGAGTTCTTGGTTATAGTAATATAGTTACTTAAGATTCTGTAGAGCAAGTATTCCAGTGTAGGTACCTGGAAAACTCTAGATAATATTAGGGAGTTCTATTCAGAATTTTTCTGGATAGATAAAATTATCTGTTTGAATTAGTTGCTATGATTGATTGCGTGATTGTTGTTTGAAATTTAAATTCTTTAGCAAGGTTATTAAATTATCTTTGTTTTTAAATTTCGGGGACGAAATTCTTTTAAGGGAGAAGGAATGTGATGACCCGGAATTTTGAGCAATATCAATTTAATAATCTTTGTTAATAATTAAATTGATTTGATCATTTTACATTATAAATTGATTAGTTAAAATTATTTCAAAGGCTAATAACAATGATTTGATAAATATCTATCAACAATTTTTCTTAACAATATAAATATGCAAGTATAATTCTTTTAAAAATTTATAATATTTTAATTTGGGATATTTATTTTGGCAATTTAAAATTGGTAAGATTTATTTTATTTTCTATGTATAATATATATGTATTGATATATCTTGTAAATAGGAAGTTTTAAAAGCTAATATATATTCAAATTGTAATATATATGAATATATATTTATGATTTGGTTTGTGTTTCAAATTTTAATACAGTAACCATCAAATATAATGTAGAAATGTTTTCTATTTGAAATATGTACATATATATTTGTATATATATATTTGAAATAGGAATTTTATTAATATGAATTTAATCAGTATTTCCAAACTTTATTATAGATATATATAGTTTTGTAATTTGAAAGGTTAATTTGATTTAATGCTTTTGAAATGATAATTGAGATTTAAATTTTAATAACAAAGTTAATTTCTTATTTTATAGACATATATTTTAGTTTTGTTTTAAATAAGATTTAAATTTAAAAAAAATTCATTTGTTTTTATTTTTCTTCATCTTAATTTTTATCATAAGATAAAATTGTTTTAAGAATTTTTAAATAAAGAGAAAAACTAAGTTTTTCAATTTATAAACAAGTGATAAAATTAAATTGATCTAAAATATAAGTTATTTATAAATGCCTATATGAGTTTACTTTTAAGATATTTATTAAAGTCTTAAGTTTATTTTTATATGATAAAAACATTTTATAATATTACATAAATACATTGTATATATCATAAATAGATTATTAAAAAGAAGATAACATTTAAAACATTTATGAAACATTAGAAAATACTTTTGTAAATATTATTAAACCTTAAGGACACTTGTAAACATTTTAGAGTGTGTTAAAGACAAGTGTAAGATCCTTATAACATTAAAGTGACAAATGTCTTTTTCTTTAATAATTAAATTTAAAATTTAATTGTAAAATATAAAATAAGTTTTATTCTTCAGCTGAATATTATCTCATTTTAACAAAAATGTAATATCAAATAAAGAAAAAAAATGAATGCGGAGAAAATAATAATAAAAGAAGTAAAATGCAGAAATCTGTAAAATCTGGCAAATGTAAAGCAGAGGCAAATGCAAGTCCAAATCAGAGGGTAAGCTGGAAAATCAGTAATCAATGCAAGTTCATCTTTAAGTTCAATCATTCAAGAAAATTTATCAACATGAAGATCTGAAAAAAAATAACAGTTAGATTAGAACTCAACATGCAGAGAGTTTCAAAGGCCTGGAAAACAAAAATTACAGTTTTTGTTCTCTGTCTTCTGTTTTGTCAAGGTGAGTAAATAATTCCTTCTAAAAACAGTTTAAACCTGAATTTCATCATGTTAATATGGTTGAGTATCTTAATATTATTAAGTACTTGGATTAGAATTGAGTGCATGTTTGAATTAAGATAGTTGAATGCCTGGGTAGTTGAAAATTTATACTCTGTGTAAATTTAAAATTGACATTTTCATCATAAAATTCAATAACTTAATTCTGGATTCATATAGGCCTTTGATGTGTAAGTAGAAGTTGTTTGTAAATGAGTAATCTATCACCTAAAAATATTTATAGGATTTTAAAGTGCATATTTTACTTAGGAATTGTAAATTCATAGTAAAATATTGATTTGGGACAAAAATTTTTTTACTCAAATTTGAGTTTTAACTTGATAATCGAATGGTAAATAAGAAATCATGATTTTAGGAGTTTGAATTACAAATTTTAGTTGGGTAACTTGTGTGAATTTGGGATTTGAGTGTTTTAAGCATTTTGACCAAATTGTGGCGAACGACGGCAAAGTGGCGGTCATGGTTGTGCTCGAAGGTGGAGGGGTCGGCAATGACCACGGGAAAATTAGTTTGGTGATTTATCTTTGATTGTGGTGGCCGTAATCGTTCGAAGTAGGGTTTTATACCCCGTATATGGACAACATGTTCATCGGGGCTTCACGGTGTCGTGGGGATACCGGAGTTGACCGCTCTTGTGCCATAGGATCTGGGGTTGTGGCGAAGCTAGGGTAGTGGCGGCGTGGTCTCTAGTGAGGGGGATGGTCGGTGGTGGTCGAAGTTTGATGGTGTGGGTTTCGAACAGTTTGGGTTGAAGGGCAAGATTTCGATTCTCGATCGTACGAATTTTTTGGGTTGCGCGTAGTGTTGAAGGAGTCGAGAGAGACTCATCGAAGTCACGGTGAAGGTCGTCGGTGGTTGGGGTGATGGTGCATGATGCACGCGTGAAGGTGTATCAGTGGATTTGGATTTTGGGGAGAAGATGGATTGAGCTCGAAGACGACTTCGGGTTTGCAGTGAGATTTCTCAAAGCAGGTTGTAGGGTTGGGTAACTCGTGGTTTAACGCGGGAAATTTAGTGGGTTGCTCGGGTTTTTGCTAAGTAGGATTTTGTTTGTTCAGGTTTTAAAATCAACAGCATGCGTTTTTTTAAAAAGTTTGAAACTAAGGGAATTTGATTTTGTAAACGATTAAGGTTTTAAAACAAAAGTTAATAGGTTTATTTATAAAACTAATTTGTTTCAAGTTAAGTTTCAAACAAGTTTTTATATATTAAAATATGAAAGTTTTTAAAATAAAATTAGTGAGTTTTTGAAACAAAGGTTGTATTAAATTTTTATTATAAATTTTGGAAGTTTAAAGATGTAAAAGTTTGCTTGAATATTTAAATTATTTTAATTATAATTGATTTCAAGTATATTTTATTTTTAATAAAGTTTAATGATTAAGAATTTGATAGTCAATTATAATTAAGAATTATATTGAGTAATTTAGAGTTTGGTTAACAAATATATGAAGATAGTTAAGATTAAGTTATTGGTTAATATAAATGATTTAATTAGGATAATGGTTTCTTAATTAAGAATCTTTATAATATAGTAAGTTAAGAATCATTTAATTAATTTAAATGATTAAGTTAAATAATTAATTAAATAATTAATTTGTGGTTAACCAAGATAATCACTGATGGGTTAATCTAATATTATTACTTGGTGAAGTAATTAGGTAATTAAATGATTAATTACAAGAGGTAATTAAATAAGAGATAATTACTTTATGAAAGTAATTAAGCAGATGTGATTAAGGGTTAATCACTTAGGTTATTAATTAAAAAATTAATTAATAATTAATTAATGGTTTAAATTACTTAATTTATGGTTAATTAATAAAAGGATTAAAAATAATTAATTAAGAAAGAAATTTAATTAATGAAGTAATTATTAATTAATGGAAATAATTAATAAATTGTTAATTAATAATTTAAGGATAATTAAGTGTTAATTATCAAATATAATTAAAAGTAATTAATCAAATGTGATTTATTAAAAGTAATTAATTAAAAAATGATTAATTATAAATGATTAATCAAGTATGATTAATTAAAGATAATTAATCAAGAGTAATTAATCAAGTATGATTAACTAAGGATGATTAATCAGGTGTGATTAATTAAATAATTATTAAGGTAATTAATTAATAATAAATCAAGTGTGATTTATTTAGGAAGTAATTGAATGATGATTACTTGGCTAATTAAGAAGTTATTAATCAAGATGATTAATTAAATTTGTGGTTAAGAAATAATTACTTAAAGTAATTAAGTAATAATTAATCAAAGATGATTAATTAAAGAGAATAATTAAGTGATGTTTATTAATTAATTTGTAATAAATTAATGAATAAGTAAGATGGATTGATGATAAATCCGAGTGATTTGGTATGGAATTAATTTAATTAAGGATTAATTAAATTAATTAAGTTTGGAACAAACTTGTTTATGCATGATCAATGATTGGTTGATAAGTATTATTGGATGACATTGATTGATATGGGATGAATGTGATATATCTGAGATGTGATATATATGATGTTTTGTGATATGTATGGATGAATGTGATAATAGTGGATTATCTATCTGCGTAATGTGAATCATCCATTTATGTTTAAGTAATATTCTGAATATACTGTTTTAAACCCTTAAGTACAACTTGGACATTAAAATGACGTTTGGATTCGGTGAGACCGGGATCGGGTTTCCATATTTGGATATCCGAAAACCACACCGATTCCAATTAAACGTTAGGTCGTGAATCCAAGTGGAGCAAGTGAAGACTCGAGGTGTAAGAACTATACGTCAGTATAACTCTGTGGGTGATTCCGTAATGAGTTTGACAAAATAGTGCTTATAGGTTCGAGATGGTGATTAAGAGTGCAAGGGCTATGGTCGTTGACTCTGAGGGTGATTCCAAAATGAGTACAACGAGATAGTGCCTTTGGTTTCGTTCGAACCCGGAACGAACTTGTATGGATTGAATGCTTTCAGAACATCGTCAGGTGGACGATGAGCATTCTAAGATAAATGTGTCCTATAAAGGTAATCGTAGCCTCAAGCCTCATCAACTGAGAATGGCTAAAACAGGGGAGGTGCAGCAAGGCTTCGTGGGTAGCTCCCACTGGAGAGAGAGATACATCCCTGTCTAGATGTCCCTTTTTATTTCGGCTTTATGGGCAGTTGGTCTGCAGCCAACTTCGGGGTGGTCTTGTTCGGGACTATTCAGTAAGGAATGGTCCCGGCCTTGTGTCGCAGGGGAGCGGGCGTACTCCTCGGTACGGTGATCTAGACCACGTACTGTGACGGGCGGTACCCCAATAGCCCTGCCATTGATGGAAACCCATTTTTCCTACGAGACCCTACAGTTTTGTTTGTATTACCCACTTTTGTGGCAAGTAGCTGGAATTTAATAGATGTAACAATTTCGGCTATTTCATATTTATTTGAAAACCCTAGACACTATTATAATATCATTGGATTTCCTATCAAATGTTTTGGTTAGCGTAAGGTAAAAACTTTTCCATGTTTATGTGTGGGAAGTCTTACGTGATACTCTTTCTTTTCAAAAGGATTTTCTAAAGTTAAGCAATCCTAAACCGTTTACTCACACCAGACCCCTGTCTGACCCGAGTGTTTATTTTCTGTTTTATTAAACTCTTGGGTACTCATAATCTATATGATTAGTCAAGTGATTCAGGTTATCTTTGACGAAATCTGGAGGAGCTATGGAGCAGGAGGCTTCAGCGTGTAGATTATAGTTAGAGTTTCCGTTGTGTTGTTATTCTGAATGATGTCCTGTATTGTATTAGACAGAATTGTTATAACTGTCTAAATTGAGATGTATAGATGTGTACTCTGATGTATATGATACTGTGTATATGTTCTATATTATATTTTGATCGTTCCGCTGTGAGATTCTGATGTGTTGTTTCTTTTTCTTCTCTTCTTTTCTTCTTCTTTCTCTTTCTTTCTTAATTAGTGATGCGATTTTATGGTGATAGAAAGTCGGGTCGTTACAATATGTATAGTAAATTTCAGGATATTGTGCACTCTCTAATATCTTTGGGAAAGGAATTTTCTGAAGAAGATCAAGTCAAAAATATTTTAAATTCTCTTACTCAAGAATGGGATCAAAAGACACTTGCTATCGAAGAGGCAAATAACATCAGTACTTTAAAGATAGAAGAATTAATTGGAAATCTAATGTCGTATGAAGTTCAAATGATCGGGAGAAGAGAGAGCAAAGCTTTTGAAAAGAAATCAATGGCATTCAATGCATTGACTGATGGATCAGATTCAAACAGCGATAATGATGAAGAAATAGCCTTAATGACCAGAAATTTTAGGAAATTCCTGAAATATAAAAAGATGAATAATCTCAAAAGAAACAACTATAAGAACTCTGGAAATCAGAATGTAGTGCCAAATAATGTCAAATGTTACAACTGTGATAAACCAGGCCATGTCAAAAGAGACTGTCCGTATCCAGATAGGCAAAATCCTCATATGCATAATGATTTGGCAAAGGAATAGAAACATGCATTTACTACTACTCTAGATGACTCAGATTCGTCCTCAAGTGATGTTGATCAGAAAATAGATAATTCAAATTTGTGTTTCACGGCAGTTCACGACTTTGACGAATTCAAAGAAACAGACTCAGAAAAAGGTACACATTTACAATATAATTTTTGAAATTGCTTGCTTAGAATTTGATGTTTGATTGCTTGATTAATTGATTTTGAATTGGCGTGTTGTTTGAATTTTAAAATTCTATTTTCTATTTTTTATTATTATTTTATTATTTTTTATTATTTTATTATTTATTTTATATCATTATTTTTAATAATATAATAATAATTTTTGAAATATATTATTAGTCCAATAATATTTCAAATATATATAATAAAGTATATAAATTTATTAGAGAACTTGGGAAAAATAATTCACAAAAATTCAGTGGCACATGCCGACATGATCCCTACCATGATGTCGACATGGGTACCAGAATTTGAATTTCAAAATTTGAATTCAAATGTTTGAATTTTCCTCCATCTTTTCACTTCAATTCTCTGAAAAGCTACCTTTTGACCAGAGAATGTGTACTTTGAGAATCTATTTATCCACTATATTTTATCATATCTTTTCACTCTCATTTTCAAATTCAAACTCTCTTTCTTCAAAACTTCAAGCTCTCTACTCTCTACTTTAATGGCTTCTTCAAGCAACCCCTCCACCATGAGAATTTCCACAAAAATAAAAGAGCAACTCTTCAATGATCCGGAGGCAATAAAAGCATACATCAATTATGCTAATTATGCCAAAGTCCATCCCGAAAAGTTTCCTATTTTTCAAGATTTTCCTTCTTATGAACTTGATTCTCTTTTTGCAAACAATGGAGTTCTTAGTCTTATTGATGCCTCTCAAAATGATTTTGTTTGCTATCCAAATATTTTTAAAATTTTCTATGCTAATTTAAACCGAGGATTTTATAATGGAAATGAGGATGAAATTCGGAGTAGTGTCAAAGGCACTAGAATTGTTTTGAATTGTGATCTTTTGGGTACCATTCTCAATTGCAAGTGTACGGGAATGGATCTTTCTAATTTTAAAATCGATGAAAATGATCGTGAGACATTTCATCACATTTTCGAAGGGAACGATAATTTTGAGTTCAAAAATCGAAATTTTCGACCAAGGGTAAGAATTGTCAATCTTCTTTTGCAACATACTTTGACCCCAAGATCGGGGAATCTTAACAATCCTACTTCAAAAGTTTGCAAAGCACGTTTTGCTATTTTTGGAAATTACAACATAAATTGGGCGCAAGTTATTTTGGATGAACTTCGTCCTAAAAATCTTGAAAAGGGTGAGAATACTTTGTATCATGGGATTTATCTCACTCGGATTTTCAACTATTTTGGAGTGGATTTCAAAGGCGAAGAATTTATTTCTAGAAAAGTTTTCAATCATTCCAACATTTCACTTATGAAAATTCCATTTGTTTTTCAACCTTATGAGACCCTTGCCGTAAAGGAAGAGCATTTGGCTCATGAGAAAATGGAAGAAGAAGAAGTGGAAAAGGAAGAAGAAGGGGATGAAATGGAAATTGAAGAAGAAAAAGGTGAAACCTCTTTGGAAAGCATTGACTATCCTCCTAATCCATCCACCAAAACCCTTCTCAAAAACTAAAAGACGATTGTTGAGAATCAACGGATTCTTAAACGATCCGTTAGTAAGATGTTGGACAAAATTTCATCCAAGATGAACAAGTTCATTTCCAAAGTCAGCAAGAAACTTAGACTTTCTTCATCATCATCATCCTCTAACTAGTGTTATCTTTTTGTATTTTGTTGTTTGTGTTTTAGCTTGTTTTAATTCGAAAGTTCATGTTGTTTTATATGTTTAATCATTGTATCATCGTAGTATGTAATGAAATGAAATTTCCTTTCTGTTATCTAGCTTGTCTTATCTCTAGAATAAAAATTAGTATATTATATAAATATATATATATAGACACACACACACACACACACAAAATTATTCACAAAATCTAATTAGTCATATTTTTTCACTAACCCATGTCAACATACCCCCTATGACCATGTCGACATGTACTGGTCAGAGATGACAACTCATTTTGAATTTGAAATTTGAATAACTACCATATGTCTATTTATTTCAAACGAATTTCTACACCTATATATACCTATTTCTTCCAGAATTCTTCACTGAAAATTATTTCTTATCTTCTAATCCTTCATTTCTTTCATAAATTCAACTATGGCTAATCCAATTCACAATTTATTCAAAAATCTTGAAGAAACTCTTAATTCATTCAAGAATATTCTCTCGTTCATTCTCTATAACCAACGACACTTAGAATTGAGTCAAATGCAGATGATCAAGGAGCAAGAAAGGCATTTCTATGCAATACGATGGATGATTTCCTCCCTACACAAGGATGATAATGAAGCACATCCTCCTATTTCTCTCACCAGTGACAATGAAAATTGGGATGCTATTAAAGCAGACCCTATCTTTAGAGAAGAAGGATGGGTGGAAGTTCCTCGTAATGTTTAAATTTTATTACTTTGTTTGAATTGTTTGAATTGATTTGATTTGGTTTAGATTGATACTTGGTGTGGATTGATTTCTTAATTTAGTTCGATGTTTGATGTATAAAAACATGTAAATATACATTGAAATGTATGTAGTCTTTGATTAAATTATCATGCTCATAAGTATAATTATTTCTTAATCTATCTATTATACATTTCTTTGTATAATTTATCAATACAGGTACTTCAGTCCAAAAATGAGGGGGAGTTAGTTTTTTGTTGATGACAAAGGGGGAGAAGTATAAAATAGGGTAATTAGGGCATAGACTAAGGGGGAGTTATTAGTTTTAGGGGGAGTTATTAGGATGGAAGTAATATTTTATAAAGAAAGGTTGTCATCATCAAAAAGGGGGAGATTGTTAGTCCGTGAGATGATGGTTTTGATGACAACAACCTTAGAATAGATTATAAAATATAAATACTAACATTATAAGTTTAGATATATATGTATAAGCAGGATTTAACCATGCAGGTACCAAGAATGAAGACTGTACAGTATAGAGATTCAAGATATCAAGATTGAAGACTCATGAGTATCAAGATTATCAAGAGTTCAAGAATTCAAGTAATTTATTCTTTAATTAGAAAATTTTGTTAAAACTCCTAGAAAAGAACTGGCATCTTAAAATCTAATTTATTCGTGGAATGGAATCCACTTTGAGCCTGTTAAAGGGATGGAACCCTAAGTAGGATGGAACCTACGAAAAATCTAGTGGAACATTGTTTTGTATCCTCTAACCTTTTATTCAAAATGATTTTTTCAAAATTATATCCTGTTTTCAAAATGATTTCAAAACCTTCCTTTTAAAAGTATCAAAAACAACTATCCTGATTTTAAATAATTTTAGACTTAAAATCATCTTTAATTTCAAAGTCAAATTGCTCCTGATTTTAAACTATCTATTAATATAATATATTTAACTTTTAAAATATTTATACTTAGATTTAAATATAAAATTATAGTTAAATTCTATATATATTATTCTCTATATTTACTTATGAATTTTAACTATAGTCAGGTATATTTATAAAGTTTAAAATAGTTTTAAAATAAGATAAAGGTTATTTTCAAAGAAAATCAAATCATCAAAAAATGCTTTGGGATGTCGACACTCATGGTGACCATGTCGACATGGTGTCAGTTGAGTTCAAAATTTCAATTTCAAAAGAAGTGTCTATTCGCCATAACTCTTCACCGATGGACATGACTGTTGTTCTACTATAAATAGGGGCCAATTTCAACGAATTTTACATTAGATTTTCTGGTTTGTTACTCCTCTTCTTCTTCCACTTTTCTTAATAAAAATTCTTATCATTACTCTGCCGAAATATACATTGAATTGAACTCGATCATACATAGTTTGATTCTCTATCACTATCTCAACAAGATCCTCAGTGCTATTCGAAGTAATAGGCTTTTTGTAATCAACTTAGCAAGAAAAGGTGTGATTGTAGCCTTGAAAATCAATCAAGCATGATAAGGTATGATTGTAGCCTTGGGAAATCAATTGGGTGAACTTGTTGCCCGTAAAATCAAGTGGGTGAACTTGTAGCCCGGAAAATCAAGTATCTCTATCCGGAGGATTGTGATTCTGGAGGGTGTACCTCGTAGCCTTGAAATCGAGGGTGTAATTGTAAAGATTGCTTTTGAAAGGAAATCCGTACTTGTGTTGCGGGACTGGATGTAGGGTAACTCCGAACCAGTATAAAATCCGGTGTGTTCTTTCCTTTACTGCCTTTTATTTTAAATCTGCATCTGTGTTTGTTTCTGTGATCATATCTGTGTCTGTATATTGCATACATTTGTGTTTAAATTTACATGAACTCAAAAAGATTTAGTAATTCTTTATAAATATTATTCACCCCCCTTTAGTGTTAATCCTAGCCTTAAGATCCGTAATGCGCATTTCTCACAATCCAGATTACAACAAAGTGAGGCATTCGGCGTGGCTTCGCTTCAAGTCAACCCACCATTTGCTTCAAGTACTTTAAGGCCTTGCTTCGAGTCACTTGCTAAGATGATCATCGGTCGGCCTTGATGGCTTATAGTTCCTGTATCGACCGATTGTCGACCGGCATTTCTCACTCAGCATGACTCATTCGACATGCATGGCTCGGTGCGGAGAAGCCAACTACTTTGGGACAAGATACCTTGTTCCTGGGCCCATGAGGGAAGTCTAGCCTATCTTCGTCTATTAATAGAGGGGCAGGGGCGCAGTGAAGAGGGACCTTTTTGGGAGAACACTGGGGAGACTTTGTTATTTCGAAGACTTATTCCTTTTCAGTTAGAACTTGTATTCAAGTTTTTGGTGTACGAATTGTATATGTATTCAATTGTTTGAAAAAGCAATAAAGGCTAAACTCAAAGTGGACGTAGGCAGTTACGCCGAACCACTATAAATCTGGTGTTCTAGTTTCTGCAATTAATTCTGCATATATTCCTCTATTTTAATTTTCTATCTTTATTAATCTCTCTACAAAAACATTCCTTTGGGAGTTAGTGACCAATTTCGATGCTAACATTTTGGCGCTTTCACTGAGAACTCACATTCTCAGGTTATTGGGATCTACTTTTTAGCTACAGGATTGAAGAAATCCCTCGAAGGAGATCCAAGTCATTCACAGGAAGTCCATTAATTCTACTCAGAGTTCCTACTAATAACTTGTCACTACCCGAAATCTAGCGATTGAAAATTGACATCAAATACCTCACTTGTATTCGACTGCCGAAGATTCAAACGTCGAACTCCATTTCGGATGAAGCTTATAACAACATTAGATGAAAATCAACATCGGAACAAAATGAACTATCATTAATCAACATCACAGATACAACATTCAACATATTTTTTGATACAACAAATCACCACCATCATCAGAGTGATACATATATGATACAACAACAAAATGATAGCAACTTCACAACGAAACGACAACAGAGTCTTCAAAAGGTTGCAATATACTTCAACTTCGATAAGGTCTTCAAAACTCCAAACACTTCAAAAGATATTCAAACCAATGCTTTCCAAAATCCGATAACTTCCAAACCAAAAGACTTCAAAAGATTCCAAACCAGCTCCAAAACATGAATAACCTGCTTCTAGGCTACCCGTGTGGAAATTATAGGCACCCAGAGTTTAGGAAGGGAACAATAAACTCCGGGTCAGTCATTGGACTTGTATGTGTAAACAAAAACAGTTGTTTGTACAAAAACAATTTAGAAAAGAAATTCGATATGCTTTTGGAAAATGAAACTACCATAAGGCCTCCCGTTACACACACAATGCAATCGCACACTTGGGGGAGATTTCTCCTTATGATAGTCAAATATGCTTAATACGAGGAAACTCTTTTGATATTATTATTAGTGCATAGTATGAAAACATTTTTGAAAGTATAATATTAATCTTAGCCAGCATACGTACCATTATAGTATGCCTACTATAACTACCATATTAGATGGCAGGTTCTACAACTAAAACCGTACTGGACGCGTATTGGTGATTGGATTTCCAACAATGGTCAGGCTAAGGAACTTCCTTACCGAATAGGAATGCCTCTGGAGGGACGTCCTGGGAACCTAACTGGATCTATGCCAACACAAGGACAGGTTACCTCTGTAACAAAGTTACCACTGACACGAGTATGCCATCCCTCGGTCGTTACCGACCTTTTACCGAGGCCTCAACACCAACAATATTCCAACAATCACATAGGTTAAATATCTGGGCTCCGTACCATGATATCACCTTTGATCCAGAAGGAAAATGCACCTACCCTAAGGGGCGCTACCCCCAATAACCTTTCTACATCCTTCCTGTTTCGATCATTACCGGGTTGTGAGGTCTGATAAAGTCTCGTCCACAAAACTATGCTTTTCACAAAAGCCATGCTTCGCTCAACACATGATCAGCAGCACTCAGCATGCCATACTACCAAGTTGGGAGTATATCACTGATAACCTTCAACTACATAACCTCCGAGATCGTACGTATCAGAGAAGGGTGTTAAGCTAAGAGAATAAATTCTCCGCCACCAACAGAAATGTATTTGAAAGAAATGTGCGTTATATCTCAAAGTGTAATGTCAGACATACAACCATACAAGTCTGTTCTGGGTTCGAATAGGCCGAAGACACTTCCAAAAAAGCCCTTGCAATCCGGGCATCCACAATCCTAATCGGACGCCCCATCACATATGGAGATATCTATACCGGAGCAACTCAGTGCAGAGTCATTCGATAAGTTATCATATCATTCTCGAAGACACCCGGTCTTCACCACCGTCTTCAAATGCCATCCATTTCGTTGTATCACTATTCGGAATGGGTTATATGACACAAAGGTCCTCTCCTGGCAAAACCGAATAGTGAGCGCTTAATTTAAAAACATATGGATATATCATTCACAAAGATTCATACGTTCGATGTGGGTTTTGGATAACCAATAGAAATCCGACTCCCTATCGCATCGAAATTTAAATACCGTTTTACGGGCCAATGGGTTTTTACATTCACAGAAACAAATCACAGATAGCACAGCTCAGCACAAAGAAATTCATATCACATGGTATCACAATCACATATTAGAGATATCAACCAATACACAACATTCAATAGCAATCAGTCATCTGAAATTAAGATGGACTAATCGTGTAATTATAGTTAATTAATCACATAATTGTTTTCATTAATCATCCTTAATTGATGATTAATTATTCTTAATTTTAAATTTATTAATCCTCAATTTTTATGAATTAATTCCTTAATTATTAATTAATTAAATCTTAATAACCTTCATTAATTAATTAATTATTCCTTAATTAATTACCTTTAATTAATTAATTAATTAATAATTAATTAACCTTTAATTAATTATGAATTAATTATTCAGTAATTATAAATCATTAATTATTTAATCATCACTAAAAATATAAATTAATTTACTTTTAAGTTAACAATTTAAACATTTGATTAACTTCTTAATTATTTTGTTAAGTTTTATTTAAAATAACTCTATTTAAAAATATAAGTTTAAAACATCTTTAAACTTAATTTATTTAAAAATAATTTATTTCAAAACCTTTAACTTCACATTCCACTTAACAAACAATCATCATTTTATAAAGAATAAATTTAGAAATCAATTTAACTTAGATTGTTAAAGTTTAAAACTGGAAATGCTTTTACCCGAGAACTACTTCGAGCATTCCCCTGGGCTACACGCCTGCTTGTTTCGAGTTTCCTTAAAAACTTATCTAGTGTATTTTTTTCTTCAACTTAAAATTTTGTTAAGTATTAAACCCGATGCCATTCAAAATTACTTGAGCCATCCATGCATTCCCCTGACCTCTGCTTAGAGTTAAAACCGTTCCTCCTTAATCCTTATCCATAGACACAACCCAAATGCTATGCACGTACACAATGGCTCCGGCCACCTTCGGTCGGTGTCGTGGCCATCGAAAAATCGGCAACCACCTCCCCTAAGCTTCCTACCACCTAGAAACCCGAATCATTGATGAATTTGAAACTTCGATATCAAACCCAAACTGGAACAACATGGATCACCAGAAAAACCCTTCGCCTCGCCACCTCAGGCCACCAGAGGCCATGTAACTTCAGCTGAAGCTTCGACTGACTTCAATGCTTCGATTGTCATCAGTGCGATCAACTCCGATGCGACGACGAAGCTGCAACAACCCGAATTCTTGACTTCGACCCAATATGGGTTTAAACCCTAAAATTCCAACACGCCGATGCCACAATGGTCGGAAAAATATTCGATGATTTTTTCCTAGCTCGACAGCCCCCAGGCACCTTCGGTCACGATCACGACACCCAACAATCCATCGATCGTCGGAAATTTGATAAACCCAATTTAACTTCAACTTACAAATTCTCAAATTTTACTAAATTAAAAATTTTAATTTCACTTTTAAAAATCATCAACCTCAAAGACGTTTCAATTTATATATTAAAAATCAGAAATCAGGATTGATGGAATTTCTGTTTACATTGGTTTGCCTGTATTGTTATATTTCCATAAAAAGTTTTTGTTTAATTTGCTTAAATTTATTTTTAAAACTTAGGGCAAGATCATACAAATATGTTCTCTTTAGATTTCAAAGCCTAAAAATGATTTGAGATAAAGTTTTTGAATTTGAAACAGGTTTATGGAACCTGTAGGCCTGGAACAAAGTTCATATTTATGTGTACTGACATGCACCTTCATTTTCATGTATATATATACACATGCAAACACACATTTACAATTCAAACTTCAATATTATTCACAGCAACAAGTTCTAGTTCAAATCAAAACGGTTTACTCACCTGGTAAAGAAGAAAACAGAAAGCTTTGAATTCTGGAAGCTGAAAACAGACTATTGGAATTTGAATTGGCTTGTTTGAGTTGATTTTTAATGGTCCCTGAATCTTTTATTTTTTTGTTTGATTATTGAATTGTTGCTGAAGATATCCTTTACTTTGTAAAATCTTGCTTTCCTGGTTTGAAACTTGCTTTTGATTTCGTTTGAGTTTAATTGTTTTACAGGTTTCTGTTCTTTTTTGATCTGGTTTGGGTTTTGATTTTTTTCCTCAGGCTTTTAATTTTTTTTTTGGAACTGAAGGATAAAGAATTGAGAAAGGAAATAAAATAAAAGAGATAAGAAAGAAGGGGATGTGGTTTTTATAATCTTGTTTTCTTATTTTCATTAAATTTTCAAAAATAAAAATAAGAATATGACACTTGTAAATTTTAATTACGAGATTATTACACTTGTTCATTCTCTTGTTTTATGAATCGCACTTGTTGAATTTCTTGCTTCATTTTTAACACTTGTAATTTTTTACGTAATTACATCTTTAAATAAAATTTTGTGTTATTTTTTTCTTATTTGTAAAATTATATTCCTTTATTATACTTATACAACTTTTAAAAGAGAATGTTTTAATACTATTTTATACATAAATAAAATCATATACATATGTTAATATTTTGAACCCAAATATTTTTCTTAAGATATTTATTTAAATTCAAATTAAAGTTCAAATTCAAAGTTGAATTACAATCCACTATATATATATATATTTAAATCCAAATTATTTTACTAAAGTATTTATTTAAAATTTAAATTCAAATTCAAAGTCAAATTCAAATCTACTCATATATACACACACACATATATATATAATTTAAATTCAAATAATTTTGAAAACATTTATTATTTCAATTTATAAACTCAAAGGAAATTGAAATCTTATTCATACAAATTAACACTTATTTTATTTGATTTGCAAATTTTTCAAATTAATTTCAAATTAAATTCCAAAAATTCAAATAAATTACTAATTTTAAATTGACAAAATTTGGGATGTTATAGATTCCCCCCTTAAGAAAATTTTGTCCTCGAAATTTGAAAGAGGGAGAAAACAAACAAAGAACATAATAATATAGAAAAAGATAGAGAAATGGCTTACAAATCATGTCGGAATATCCACTCTGCAATTGGGATAGGATTTTTGCATTCTATCATTTGTTTCCCAAGTACAGTCATTTGAATCACTGCTCCACCGCACTTTAACTACTTTCACAACTTTATTCTTCAATTGCTTTTCATCACGATCGATGATTTTCAATGGCTCTCTTTTAACTTCCAGATTTGGTGTGATTTTCAAATCCTGCTGAGCTGCCTCTTCGATAATACTGTCTCGATCGTGCACATATTTTCGAAGATGTGAAACATGAAACACATTGTGTATGCTAGATAACGAGCTGGGTAGCTACACCCGATATGCCAGAGGACCGATCCTTTCCAATATAGGAAAAAGACCAATATAACGTGGTGCTAGCTTACCAGTCTTCCCAAATCTTAACACACCACGCATTGGAGATACTTTCAAGAAAACAGAATCTCCAACTAGAAATTCTAAAGCTCTTCTCCTACGGTCGTAATAACTCTTCTGATGACTTTGAGTAGCTATTAACTTCTTTCGAATAAAATCAACTTTTTCCATTGCTTCTTTAATCATATTTGGTCCAAGAATGAGTCTATTACCAGACTCAATCCAGCATGCCGGTGATTGACATGGACGACCATATAAAGCTTCAAAAGGAGCCATTTTCGATGCTGGCCTGATAGCTATTGTTATATGAGAATTCAACCAGATGCAAATAGTTTTCCCAAGAACCACCAAAGTTGAGAACACAAGAATGTAAAAGGTCTTCTAAAATTCGATTAATCCTTTCCTTCTGCCCATCAGACCATGGATGGTAAGCAGTACTGAAGTTCAGCTTTGTCCCAAGTACGGCTTGAAACGCCTCCCAAAATATACAAGTGAAGATCGGATCACGATCACTCACTAATACTGCTGGGTATACCATGGAGACGAACAATCTCTTTTATATATAGCTCAACCAAATTTTCTGTTGTTCGGGTAGATTTCACTAGTATAAAGTGAGCCATCTTAGTCAAACGGTCCACAATAACCCAAATTGCTTCATTCCCCTTTCGAGTGCGGGTAACCCGTCGATGAAATCTATCGATACTTGATCCCATTTCCACTTGGGTACCTCCAAAGGCTGGAGTAAACCAGCCATTTTCTTTTGATCACTTTTAATTTGTTGACAAGTAGCACAACGACTCATATATATAGATATATCCCTTTTCATTGCCTTCCACCAGAAAGTTCTTTTGATATCTCTATACATCTTATTAACTCCTGGATGGATATTGAGTTTAGACTTGTGACATTCATCCAAAAACTTCACGTTTCAGATCCAGGATGTCTAGGACACACAATAGCATTTCAATCTTATAATTCCACTATGATTGGTTTCGAAACTGATATCTTCGCCTCGAAGGATTCTTCCATAAATATCTCAAAGAAACTTGTCTCCTTTTTGCCTGCTAGCGACTTTATCAAGAAGAGTAGGAGTAACAGCAAGATGAGCAAGAATATCATGACTTCTACTCAAGGCATCGGCAACTACATTGGCTTTTCAGGCGTATGCAGAATATCTAGTTCATATGACGCTACAAACTCTGACCATCGTTGTCGCCTCAGATTTATATCTTTCTGGATGAAAAGAAATTTCAGAGATTCGTGGTCCGTGAATAATCCGAATTTTTCACCTAAAACAAGAAGGATTTATTAAGTACAAATCTTAAGTTGAGTTAAATTTTTAAATCTTTTAGGAAAGCTGAAAGAGATTTTATCCAAAAGATGGTGTCGCCAGATTTTCAATTCGAAAATAACTGCTAGAAACTCGAGATTGTGAGTTGGGTAATTTTTCTCATGCGGACGTAATTGTCTACTCGCTTAGGCAATTACTTTTTTATTTTGCATTAGCACCACACCCAAACCATCACCACAAGCTTCAGTATAGATAGATAAACCTTGGTTTCCGTTAATGATAGCAAGAATGGGAGTGGTAGTTAATCTCCTCTTCAACTCCTGGAAAGCTTCATCACACTTTGGAGTCCAATCAAACTTAGCATTCTTCATCGTTAGCTTAGCAACGGACTGGCCAACTTGGAAAAATCTTGGGCAAACTTTCTATAATATCGCGCTAAACCTAGAAAACTTCGAACTTCTTTTGGAGTAGTGGGTCGCTTCCAGCCTAGAATAGCAGAAATCTTTCCCAGATCAACAGAGATTCCCTCTTCATTAACAATGTGCCCGAGAAATCTGACTTCTTTCACCCCAAAAATGGAATTTAGAAAATTTTGCAAAAAGAATTTTATTCCTTAATATCTCCAAAACAATTCTAAGATGCTCGGCATGCTCCTCTTCGGTTTTGGAATAGATTAGAATATCATCAATAAACACCAAAACAAATTTATTCAATACTCCTCGAAATACACGGGTCACTAAGTCTACGAAGTATGCGGGAGCATTGGTTAGTTCGAAAGGCATAACTAACCAATCGTAGAAAATGTATGGACCCCTGAAAGCAGCCAAGTGAACACAGTCTTCGACAATTCGTAGTTGATGGAATCCTTGAGCTAGATCCATCTTTGAACAGAATCAAGCGCCGTACAGTTGATCGAATGGATCGTCGATTCTGGGTAACAGAAATTTGTTTTTGAGAGTTAATTTGTTGAGATCGCGGTAGTTCACACACAATCTCGAAGATCTTTCAGATTTGGCTACGAAGGCCACAGCTGAACCCCAATCAGAAACACTAGGACGTATTAATCCTTTTTCTAGTAAATCTCAGGTTTGATTGACTAGTTCTAACCTTTCCCTGGGTGCCATCCCGTGGCTTGCGTGAACAACAGGACAAGCATTTGGAACTAGTCAATTCTGAATTCAATTTCTCTATGTGGAGGTAAGGACTTTACTTCTTCGAACACGTTTGGAAATTCCCAGACTATAGGTATGGACTCCATACTAGGTTCGGGATATCCCAAGGTATACATCATCTTATCTCTCTTAGGGCTCGGATCCTCACAAGAGATTTCAATAAAATTTCCAAACTTTGTTTTAACCAAAATTATCCAATTGTTACAGTCTAATTTAGCTTCATATTTAGTTAACCTATTCATTCCGAGTAAGATTTCAAGTTCGTTAAAGTCGAGAACATAAAGGTTGATAGGAAACTGATGGCAAGAATATGAGATAGGGACTTTCCTATAGTATAGAAAAAAAATTGCAGGACCACCAACTGGATTCTTTACGCAAACGGGTTAATCGACAAATTTAGGTTCAAGTTTTGATTCATTTATGGTTTGTTGGGAGATAAAGCTATGTGAAACTCCCGTATCGAACAAAATCCTAACAACTTTGTCATAAATAATAAGGTTACCTTCTAGCACTCCTTTTCCTTTGTCCGCCCTTAAAGTTGAGGGGTCATCCTTTATCGCATAAACATTCGCCACTTGTGCTTGCTTCATCACCGGGCAATTCTTAACTACATGTCCAGCTTGTGACAGTAAAAGCATTCTCTAACTCCTTGACTGGTCTTCATCGGTTATTCTTTCTTTATTTGTTTCTTCGAATTCTTACAGCTGTTTGAATAATAGCCCTTCTTAAAGAAATTAAAATAAGTAACGCCCTTGGCCTGGTTCTCCTGGTTATTATTCTTTTCTTTGCCCTGATATGGTTTCTTCCTTCCAAATTTCCTTTTCTTCCAATTTGAATTGCTCGTATTCGCTTTTTCAATTGGAGCCTCCTGCATATCCAGGGTACCATACATGTACCCCATATCGATAAGATCAGAAAAAGGTTCTTTGAGGTGAGCTGTCAATCTTTCGTGAAATTTCTTATTCATCCCACGAATGAATCTTTCATTTTTCTTTAGAGGTGTGTTTACCAATTCCAGACCGAAACGAGATAATTCGTTGAATTTATTTAAGTACTCCTCAAATGATAAACCCCCTTGCTTCAAGTCCATGAATTCTTAGTACATTTGGGAGATACCAGCCGACGACATATAGCGTTTCTCAAACATTCCTTGCATCGACTCTACTTAAATTCTTCTTCTGGTTCATCAACAGTAACTGTCTCCCACCCGGATAGGGCTTCTTCTTGGAGTAGCCGAGAAGCTATTTGTTGCATTTAATTGTCTTCCAAATTTAACCCTTTAAAAATTCTTTCACACGATCTGATGCAGGCTTGGGCTTCAACAATAGATTCCTTGCCAGTGAACGACTTACCACCAAGCCTTGAGAAACTTTTATATAGATCAGCTAGATTCGGCTGAGGTTAAGTAGGTATTGGTGCTTCTGCTATTGTAGGGACTTGGCCAATTGAAGTGGTATCAGAGCTAAAGGTTGAGTAAGAACTTTAGCTACATAGTATAACACATTAGGTGGCTCATTAGAGAAGGTGAAATATACCATATAATGAGTATAACCCAAGAGACCGAAACCCTAAAATTTCTTGGTCTATTTCTTTTAACTACTGATATTTCCTAAGATATCTCGTCCGTATACCTAAATTAAGTTTTCTTACTATTTGCAGATAGTAAGAATGAGCGGGCGAAGTGGAAACCCACAGGTCCCAGGATCGAAACCTGGTTTTGATACCACTTATCACGACCCGAAATCCAGCGATTGAAAATAGACATCAAATACCTCACTTGTATTCGACTGCCGGAGATTCAAACATCGAACTCCAGTTCGGATGAAGCTTATAACAACATTAAATGAAAATCAATAGCGGAACAAAATGAACTATCATTAATCAACATCACAAATACAACATTCAATATAGTGTTTTATACAACAAATCACCACTATCATCAGAGTAATACATATATTACACAACAACAAAATGATAACAATTTCACAAAGGAACGACACAAGAGTCTTCAAAAGGTTCCAATATACTTCAACTTCGATGAGGTCTTCAAAACTCCAAACGCTTCAAAAGATATCCAAACCAAAGCTTTCCAAAATCCGATAGCTTCCAAACTAAAAGACTTCAAAAGATTCCAGGCCAGCTCCAAAACACGGATAACCTACTTCTAGGCTGCCCGTATGGAAATTATGGGCACCCAAAGTTTAGGAAGGGAACAATAAACTCCGTGTCGGTCATGGGACTGGTATGAGTAAACTAAAACAGTTGTTTGCACAAAAACAATTTATAAAAGAAATTTGATATGCTTTTGAAAAATGAAACTACCATAAAGCCTCCCGGTACACACACAATGCAATCGCACACTTGGGGGAGATTTCTCCTTATGATAGTCAAATATGCTTAATATGAGAAAACTCTTTTGACATTATTATTAGTACATAGTGTGAAATTTTTTCGAAAGTATAATATTAATCTTAGCCAACATACGTACCATTATAGTATGCCTACTATGGCTACCATATTAGATGGCAAGTTCTACAACTAAAACCGTGCTGGACGCGTATTGGTGATTAGATTTCCAGCATTGCTCAGGCTAAGGAACTTCCTTGCCAAATGGGAATGCCTTTGAAGGGACTCCATGAGAACCTAACCGGATCTCTGCCAACACAAGGACGGGTTACCTCTGTACTAGGTAACTACTTACACGAGTATGCCATCCCTCGGTTGTTACCAACGTTTAACTGAGGCTTCGACACCAACAATATTCCAACAATCACATAGGTTAAATATTTGGGCTCCATACCATGATACCACCTTTTATCCAGTAGGAAATGCACATCCCTTAAGGGGCGCTACCCCTAATAACCTTGTCGCATCCTTCCTGTTTTGACCATTACCGGGTTGTGAGGTCCGACGAAGTATCATCCACAAAGTTACACTTTTCACAAAAGCCATGCTTCGATCAACACATGATCAGCAGCACTCAACACGCCACACTACCAAGTTGGGAGTATATCACTGATAACCTTCAAGTACATAACCTCTGAGCTCGTACGTCTCTGAGAAGGGTGTTAAACTAAGGGAACAAATTCTCCACCATCAACAAAAATGTATTTGAAAGAAATCTGCTTTATATCTCAAAGTATAATGTCATACATACAACCATACAAGCCTGTTCCGGGTTCGAACAGAACCGAAGGCACTTCCAAAGAAGCCTTGGAATCCGGGCTTCCACAATTCTGATCAGACTCCCCATCACATATGGAGATCTCTATACCGATGCAACTCAGTGCAGGATCATTCAATAGATCGTTCTCGAAGACACCCGGTCTTCACCAACGTCTTCAAATATTATCCATTTCGTTGTATCACTATTCGGAATGGGTTATATGACAAAAAGGTCCTCCCTTGTCTATACCGAATAATGAGCGCTTTATTTAAAAATATATGGATATATCATTCATCAAAATTTAAATGTCGTTTTATGGGCTTATTGTTTTTTACATTCACAGAAACAAATCGCAGATATCACAACTCAGCACAGAGCAACTCATATCATATGGCATCACAATTACATATCAATACACAGCCTTCAATAACAATCAATCATCTAAAATTAAGATGGACTAATCGTGTGATTATAATTATTTAATCACATAATTGTTCTAATTAATTATCCATAATTTATGATTAATTATTCTTAATTTTAAATTTAATAATCCTTAATTTTTATGAATTGAATCCTTAATTATTAATTAATAAAATCTTAATTACCTTCATTAATTATTTAATTATTCCTTAATTAATTACCTTTAAATAATTAATTATTCCTTGATTAATTACCTTTTATTAATTAGTTATTAATTATTAATTAATTAACCTTTAATTAATTATGAATTAATTATTTAGTAATTATAAATCATTAATTATTAAATCATCATTAACAATATAAATTAATTTACTTTTAAGTTAACAATTTAAACATTTGATTAACTTCTGAATTATTTTGTTAAGTTTTATTTAAAATAATTCTATTTAAAAATATAAGTTTACAACATCTTTAAACTTAATTTAATTAAAAGTAATTTATTTCAAAACCTTTAACTTCACATTCCACTTAACAAACAATCATCATTTTATAAAGAATAAATTTAGAAATCAATTCGACTTAGATTGTTAAAGTTTAAAACTAGAAATGCTATTACCCGTGAACTACTTCGAGCATTCCCCCGGGCTACATGCCTGCTTGCTTCGAGTTTCCCTAAAAACTTACCCGTGTATATTTTTTTCCTCAACTCAAAATTTTGTTAAGTATTAAACCCGGTGACATTCAAAATTACTCGAACCAGTACTCGAGCCATCCATTCATTCCCCTGACCTCTGCCTCGAGTTAAAACCCTTCCCCCTCAATCATAATCCACTGACACAACCCAAATGCTGTGCACGTACACAACGGCTCCGGCCACCTCCGGTCGGTGTCATGGCCATCAGCAAATCGGCAACCACCTCTCCTAAGCTTTCGACCACCCTGAAACCCAAATCATTAACAAATTTGGAACTTCGACATCGAAACCAAACTGGAACAACATGGATCACAAGAAAAACCCTTCGCCTTGCCACCTTAGGCCACCAGAGGCCACGTAACTTCAACTAAAGCTTCGATTGACTTCAATGCTTCGATCGCCAACGGTGCGATCAACTTCGATGTGACGACGAAGCTGCAACAACCCGGATTTTTGACTTCGACCAAATATGGGTTTAAACCCTAAAATTCCAACACGTCGATGCCACAATGGTCGGAAAAATCTCCGATGATTTTTTTCCCAGCTCGACAAACCCCGTGCACCTTCGGTCACGATCGCGACACCCAACAATCCATCGATCGTAGGAAATTTGGTAAAACCCAATTTACCTTCAACTTACAAATTCTCAAGATTTACTAAATTAAAAATTTTAATTTCACTTTTAAAAATCATCAACTTCGAAGACGTTTCAATTGATATATTAAAAATCAGAAATCGGGATTGATGAAATTTCTATTTACATTGGTTTGCCTGTATTCTTACATTTCCAGAAATTTTTTTGCTTAATTTACTTAAATTTATTTTTTAAATCTTAAAGCATGATCATACAAACATGTTCTCTTCAGATTTCAAACCCTAAAAATAATTTGAGATAAAGCTTTTGAATTTGAAACAGGTTTTTGGAACCTATAAGCCTTGAACAGAGTTCATATTTATATGTACAGACATGCACCTACATTTTCATGTGTATATATATATATATATACATGCAAACACACATTTACAATTCAAACTTCAATATTATTCACAGCAACAAGTTCTAGTCCAAATCAAAAGGTTTTACTCACCTGGTAAAGAAGAAAACAGAAAGCTTTGAATTCTGGAAGCTGAAAACAGACTACTAGAATTTGAATTGGCTTGTTGAGTTGATTTGTAATGGTCCCTGAATATTTGATTTTTTTATTTAATTACTGAATTGTTGCCGAAGATATCCTTTACTTTGTAAATCTTGTTTTCTTGGTTTGAAACTTGCTTTCGATTTCTTTTGATTTTAATTGTTTTACTGGTTTCTGTTCTTTTTTTATCTTGTTTGGGTTTTGATTTATTTTTCTCAGGCTTTTGATTTTTTTTGAAACTGAAGAATAAAGAATTGAGAGAGGAAATGAAATAAAAGAGATAAGAAAGAAGAGGATGTTGTTTTTATAATCTTGTTTTCTTATTTTCCTTAAATTTTCAAAAATAAAAACAAGAATATTACACTTGTTAATTTTAATTATGAGATTATTACACTTGTTCGTTCTCTTGTTTTATGAATCACACTTATTGAATTTATTGCTATATTTTTAACACTTGTAATTTTTTTACTTAATTACATGTTTAAATAAAATTTTGTATTTTTTTTCTTATTTGTAAAATTACATTCCTTTATTATATTTATACAACTTTTAAAAGAGAATGTTTTAATACTATTTTATACATAAATAAAATCATATACATATGTTAATATTTTGAACCCAAATATTTTTCTTAAGATATTTATTTAAATTCAAATTAAAATTTGAACTACAATCCACTCTATATATATATATATTTAAATTCAAAATATTTTACTAAAGTATTTATTTAAAATTTAAATTTAAATTCAAAGTCAAATTCAAATCTGCTCATACACACACACATATATAATTTAAATTCAAATAATTTTAAAAACATTTATTATTTCAAATTTTAAACTCAAATGAAATTGAATTCTTATTCATACAAATTAACACATATTTTATTTGATTTGAAAATCTTTCAAATTAAATTCCAAAAATTCAAATAAATTACTAATTTTGAATTGATAAAATTTGGGATGTTACATAACTCTACAATGGGAAGACCGCGTACCATATCAGCCTCTCAAAACGCGGACATCCACGAGACAGCTAGCGTCCAACAAGTAGGACCTAGCAATCAACAAGATAATCTAGACGTCGTCGCCCAAAACCAAATGGAAGTTGTCACTAGAACGGAGTTCAACGAGCTAATGAGAGAACTCATGGAAAGCGGGAGACAACTTAATAAACAGATTCAAGCTAACGCCAACCTCATGACTCAGCTTACTCAACAACAACGTCAGAATGTTGGAGGTAGCCCCGCTCCTTACTCCTCATCTGACAGCTCGACTTTGTCCGATGAACCTCCCAGGCGTAGAAACAACACAAGCAGGTGTTACTAATTAGATGGTCCAGTTTCCCACCTAGAGCCACGGCACCTCACCTACATCAAGGAAATCACACCCAAACTGGAGCAGGAAACTTAGGATCTGGAGCATGAGCGAAAGTTGGACGGCCAGCTCACCAAGGTCCTAATGAAGTCGGTCCCTAGGATACCTATTTGGTAGATCGCCAACAGAGGAGACACCAACTAGAACGGTCTCGTAGGATAGATTCCAACCTGCCATCTTTAATACAAACCCCGGACCTATCGGCTATGGTCAAACAGCTGATGAGAGAAAATCAAGGTTTGACTAATGATGATTAGGGGATATCCAGGAGTCATACTCCACTCACGGATACTATTCTACAGGCCGAGTACCCCAAGGAGTTTAACATGCTAACTATTCTGGCCTTCTAAGGGAATACTGATCCCCGATAGCATGTGATGAGATATGAATGGATGATGGATTCAGTTAGAGCAAATGATGCAACTAAGTATAGATGCTTCCTAATAACTTTATCTGGAATAGCTACCATGTTGGTCACCCGACTTCCTCCGCAGTCTATCTCCAACTTTGATGAATTAGCAATGAAATTTGTTGAACAATTCATGATTCACGCCACTCGTTCTAAGGACGTGATGTCCTTGTCCAGTGTGATTTAGGCTCCAAGGGAGTCGTTAATGGAGTACTTATAGAGATTTCATGTTGCAGCTACGGGAGTTAGCAACTCAAATGACCATGCCATTCTAATGGCTGTGATGCGAGGAGTGGATCCAGATTCAGAGTTTGGCGATTGGCTGGCAGGAAAGCCTCTGACTATTGAGCTTTTATATTCAAAGGAGCATCAATTCATAAGAAGAGAGGATGCCAGGTGGACGAGGCGAGACAACGCACCAAGGCCTGGCAAGGAAACCGTGAAGAGCAACATTGTTGTAAAACAATCTGGTGATAACTCGGGGAAGGTCCAGGTCAATGTCTAGAACAAGCCAGAGCAATCTAAAGGATCTGGAGGAGGAAATCCCGGAAAGAAAAGGGAAGTAGGGAAGTCGAAACCAAGGATATTGACTTACAATGAATATACATCTTTGAATGCACCTCTGGAAAATATTTATCTATCGACTTGTAATACTTTTCAATACCAAAAGCCACACCCGAGAGGTCCACAGTGGAACAAAAGCGGACTGGGAAGTATTTCTGCTTCCATGAGACTTACGAGCATGGTACCGAGGAGTGTAGAATCTCTATGACGCCATAGAAAAGCTAATTCGACAGAAAAAGTTATAGGAGTTTGTCTAGAACCCGCAGGAGGGTAGACAAGTAACATCAGACCCTAATCACGAGCAAGCTCCATGCCATCTAGAGGAACCTGCTCGAACTGTAGGTAGACTAGCCATAAACACGATAGTCAGTGGACCTCACCCTACAGAGAAGAATTGGTAAGAAATGGAGCGGTATGCTAACTCTCTAAGGCATGCATATTTTGAATATTGTTCAAATACGGAGGATGGGTCCTTGGCTATGCAGCAGCGAACGATGATGGATGATATAGTATTCAGAAGCAGAGATGCTGATCAGGTGGAGGCTCCTACCATTGACTCGATGGTCATCTCCGCGACAATCGGTCCAGCATTGGTGAAAAGAATATTGATTGATTGTGGATGTTCTGTTAACATCGTCTTTAAGAAAGCATATGACCAAATGAAGATGGAGACAAAGGATTTAAAACCATCTAAAGCTTGTATCCATAGTTTTAATGGTGCAGCTACCGACGCAGTGGGTTTTGTTGAATTGCCAGTTGAACTTGGACAAGGTGAACGTAGGAGGGTGCGAATCTCTTCTTTCATCTTTTTGGATGTCGATTCTCCATACAATATGTTTCTTGGTCGACCGGCCCTGGAAGAATTTAAGGCAGCTTTGGCCCCTTGGTGTTTAACCTTGAAATTTCCGACAGACAAAGGAGTTGGTGTTGTGCATGGCGATCAGGAGACCGGTCGCGCATGTTATGTGGCTGAGCTGAGAGAGGCCCAGCGAAGAGAGAAAGAAAGGTTACGGATAGCTCCGTCCGGATCCGAGTCACTGAAAATTGACAAGTAGTGCCCGATCCTTGACTTGGGCAACACGATCAGATCTATAGAGACATAGATCCGAGAGAAAATGATGAGGAACCCATGGAAGTAAAAGCAGCACCGGCTGAACTGACGATTGACATTCTAATCAGCCGAGATGACCCATCGCGAGAACTTAAGATTGGATTACAATTCAACCCCTCGATGATTGAGGATCTCACTGATTTCCTCCGAGCGAATCTGGATGTTTTCGCTTGGATACATTCTGATATGTGTGGGATTTCTCCTGCCATTGCGAGTCATATGTTGAACATAGACCTAGGTATGTACCAGTGAAGCAGAAAAGGAGAGGCATGGACCCGACGAGGTCCGCTGCTCTCGGAGAAGAGATGGACAAACTCAAGGTCAACGGGTTCATCTGCGACGCCCTCTACCCTAAATGGGTGCCTAACACCGTGCTAGTGAGAAAAACTAATGGGAAATGGAGAAACTACGTAGATTACTCTGATCTGAACAAAACATGCCCAAAGGATAGTTTCCCTTTACGCAGAATTGACCAACTGGTCGAATCAACGGTAGGACACGAGTTATTGTCGTTTATGCATGCGTACTCGGAATATAATCAAATCCCGATGCACATTCCATACCAAGAACACACTAGTTTTGTCATAGAAGTTGGGCTATATTGCTATGTAGTGATGCCATTCGGACTGAAAAAAGCGGGAGCAACTTATCAATGTCTGGTGAATCGAATGTTTAAAGAGCAGACTGGTAGAACAATGGAAGTCTATGTGGATGACATGCTCGTGAAGTCACGACAGTCAAACGACCACATTCGAAAATTAGCGAAAATGCTTTATATACTCATATATTATGGAATGAAGATCAATCCTCTTAAGTGTTCATTGGTGTTGAATTAGGGAAGTTTTTGGGTTTCGTTGTTATTGCACAAGGAATTGAAGCTAACCTAGAAAAGATTCAGGCTATTTGAGACATACAAGTGCCCAGTAATATAAAGCCAGTACAAAGCCTGAAATGAAAAGTGGCCGGGCTGAATTGGTTCTGAGACGACCCGACTTTCGACTCCCGGAAAATCGCATCACCTTTAAGAAAGAAAGGGATAGAAAAGAGAAAAGAAAGAAGAGAAGAAAGAAACAACATCAGAATCTACACAGCGGAACGAATAAATTATATTAATAACATAAATATTACATAGTTTACAACCATTATCAGAGTACACAGACATACAACACATACTAGACAGTTATAAACACCTGTCTAGTTATACAACTCAATACAACAACTCAGAGAACACACAGCGGAATACTCAATATATATCTACACGTAGAAGCCTCCTGCTCCATTGCTCCTCCACAATTCGTCAAAGAAAACCTGAATCCTAACCTGAATTCCCTTGACTACTCATAAAAATTTGAGTACCCAAGAGTTTATGAAAAACAAAAATAAACTCCGGGTCAAACATGGGTCTGGTGTGAGTAACAGGTTAAAGTTGCTTAACTTTTAAAAACCTTTTGAAAAGAAAGGTATCATGTAAGACTTCCCACACATAAACATGGAAAAAAATTTACCTTACGCTAACCAAAACATTTGATAGGAAATCTGGTGATATTATAATAGTGTCTAGGGTTTTCAAATAAATAAGAAATAGCCGAAATTGTTACATTATTAAATTCCAGCTACTAGCCACAAAAGTGGGTAATACAATGAAAACCGTTGGCACTTATTGGATTTTGGATTCCATACAATGGCAGGGCTACTGAGGTACCGCCCGTCATAGTACGTGGCCAAGATCAACGTACCGAGGATCACTCCCGACCCCCTGCAACACAAAGCCGGACCCATTCCTTACTGAATAGTTCCGAACAAGACAACCCCGTGGTTGTAGCTAGCAACCACCCACAAAGCCGAATATAAAGGGACTTCTAGACAGGGATCAATCTTGCTCTCCAGTGGGCGCGACCCACGAAGCTTTGCTGCACCTCCCCTGTTTTAGCCATTCTCAGTTGATGAGGCTTGAGGCTACGATTACCTTTATAGGACATATCACTTAGAATGCTCATCGTCCACCTGACGATGTGGTGAAAGCATTCAATCCATACAAGTTCGTTCCGGGTTCGAACGAAACCGAAGGCATTATCTCGTTACACTCATTTTGGAATCACCCTCAGAGTTAACGACAATAACCCTTGCACTCTAATTCACCATCTCGAATCTATAAGAACTAATTCCGTCAACTCATTACGGAATCACCCACAGAGTTATACTGACTCATAGTCCTTACACCTCGAGTCTTCACAAAGCTCCACTTGATTCACGACCTAACGTTATTTGGAATCGATGTGGTTTTCGGATATCCAAATATGGAAACCCGATCCCGGTCTCATCGAAAAACCAAAGCGTGTCTTTTAGGTCCAAGTTGTTTTAATGTTTTAAAAAATTCAATATAGTATCTATATACACACAGATTCATAAACCATAACTGATAATCAAAATTATCACATAACAGGTAACCCACATTATCAATATCAAATAGATATACCATATATCACCATCACAATAGATAACCTATGTTATCATCATAATACAACTAAACATCCATACCACACAATATCATTTATCTCATTACTGAGATCTCATCCATTCAAGACAATCAAGTTCACCTATTCATCCATAAGCAATGATTTACTCATCATCATATAATTAATTTAAAATGAATTAAATTAACTATCTCTATCTCTAATTAATTTAAAATGAATTAAATTAATTACCCCATCTTTAATTAATTTAAAATAAATTATATTAATTACTTCATCAATATAAATCTTGCTTACTCAATCATTTAATTGATTACAATCAATTAATCATTCATTATTAATTATCTTAATTAATCACTCTTGATTAATTATCCTTAATTACATTCATGTAATTATACTCAATTAATTTCACAAATTAATTATTCTCAAACAAACAGTAATTAACCTTTAATTACTTCAATTAATTAATCAATCATAATTAATCCTTAATTAATTAATTACCTTTAAGTACCTATTATTGATTAATTAATCATAATTAATCAACTTTAATTACATCATTAATTAAAATAATTAATGATCCTTAATTATTCCTTAAATTAATTACTCTAAGTAATTAACTAAATTAATTACTATATTAAACCAAATTAATTATCCTTAATTAATTACTTAATTAATCCCTTGATTAATTACTAAATTATTAATCCAAATTACTTCATACTTAAGCATCTTCACTTAATTACAATCATGTAATTATTAAACAATTACTTAACTGAGTAATTTCCACATCATTAATTACATAAGTGATTATTTATAAAAATTAAGTGTTTATAATTAATTAAACTTAATTAATTAAATTAAACAATCTCATTCAATTAAATTAATTACATTAAGTAATTAATTTCTTAATTACTTTACTAAGTAATTACTCAAACCATTTATAATTGATTATTATTAAATTAATTAATCTAATTAATTATAAAAAATTAACCATATTAATTAATTTTAAAATAATCCTGGTTAATGACCTTCATTAACCATCCTCAAAATATTTTATAAAGTAATTAATTTAAATTAATTACCATTTTAAATTATCTTTAGTCATTCATTAATTAAAGTTAATTATTAAATTTATTAACCTTAATTTAAAACTTAATTATATAATTAATATTCATTTATCATTAATTAATACTTTAATTAATGATCTTAATTTTAAATTGATTAATCATTAATCAATTATTAATTCCAAATTTAATTAATTAATTAAATTAATTAATTAATCTTAATTACCTTGTTAATTAAATTCTAAAACATAAATCTTAATCAAATTTTCAAAATAAAACATAACTTAATTATGTTAAAACAATATTATTCAAAACAAGGTGCTTTTTGAACTCCTTTTAAATTTCCATTTTAAATACAAGTTTAAATTAAAAATAATTTTGAACTTATCAGGTTTGAAAATTTTAAAACTTATTTAAATTTCAAATCAAACAAATGCCATGAAAAATTTAAAGTTAAATTCATTTCAAAATTTCGATAACTTCCATTCATTCTTAGTTTATAACTTTTAAATTTAAATCTTCTTTTAAGTTTAAACTGAACTTCATTTCTAAAACTTAGAATTTCCAGATTTAAATAAATCTGTAAATCCTTACTCACATTTTTAAAACCTTAATATTTAAAATTTTATACTATCTACCAAAACAATTTAGATAATTAAGTTAAATTTCTAAAACTTCCATTTTAATATTAAAACTGGAATTTAAATTCAAGTCAAAAATTTAAACTTGCATTTCAATTTGAACTTAAATTTTACTCAAAACATAAAACTGCAGATTTAAAAAGTTTAAATCCAGATTTTAAAAAAAAACAGAAAAACAGGTTTCAAAACCTGGAATTTGAAAAAAAAAATACAACTTGAATTCAAATCAAAAATGCAACTTGAATTTGATTTTAAACCTAAACTTTTCTTTAACATAAACTTCAGATTTTAAATTTTCAAAAACCCAGATTTTAAATTTCAAAAACTCAAATTTTAAACAGGCTTTCAAACCTGGAAATTACAGAGTTCAACCCGAGGTAAATCAATTCCTACTTCGAGTTCAAAGCTGCCTTACTTCGAGTCATTCTCCCATTCACTTCGAGTAAACTCTAACCTTTCCCCTGCAACACAAAATCCCCAATATACATCACCAGAACCCCATCTGAAAACTCGTCGCCGCCACCTCTGCTGACCATCTTAGGTGATCAAGCCACAACCAGAAACCCAACAACACCCAACATCATCACCAGGTCGATCAAAAATCATAGAATCAAACTTCACCCCCAAATTTCAAAACCTGGAAATTTTCTACAGGTTTTTACTCAAAACCTGTCAACGGCCGTAGTTCGCCATTCTGATCATCTGGCATCCAACCCCTCCGGCCTCGAGTCCCTCTACACACCAACTATCCATACACCAGAAACTAGCACACTCGATCAATCCATCTCTTCATACTGACTTAATTTTTAACCCTATTCAAAACTAGGGTTCAATTCTAAAAATCCAAAACTGCAATCAATCTAGAAATTATTATACACTTGTTTGATTTTTCTGAGTATATCTACTCCATCACTCAGAAGAATTCCAGGATTTCTTAATTCAAAAATCAATAGAATTTGCACAAATTCCTAATTTTGTTCAAGAACAAACTGCTACTGAAACATACACATAGAAAATCCTGATACTTAATTTAAAACTCAAGATTTAGTTTATAGGTTTGATTGGTATTACTGCATTACCATATTATTTTGATTGGGTTTGAAAAAAAGAATAAATAAAAATAAACATGCAAGATGTTTTCTGCTTTTACAGAGGCAATTAAAAAGAAAAGAAAACAGCATGCATACATACATATTCATAACAACAGTTATTCATAACATAAGAATTTAGCTATTTCATTTTAATAAACTAGCATGCAACCTGATTAAAACTTAAAGTTCAAAGTTACTCACCATTTGATGAATGCAGACCCCTGTGAGTTTTGCAGAAAACACATGCAGGCTTGACCCCTTTGTTTAATATCTGAGTTGCACTTTGATGAAATGCCCATGATCACAGCCTAATTACTTGCATGCAGGAAGAATGCAGTTGCTAAATCCTCAAATACATGCTAATGCTTTCACTACTTCCAGGTTTAAACAGAATGCAGAGAATAAAAGTGTGCAGGCTTTACTTTGATTTTTGCAGACTTCTTTTGAGATTTGCAGATGAAGGATTTTGAGAATGCAGATTTGATCTTTGATGAGTTACAGGGATTTGCAGATTTTATCTTTTAATATGCTGGTTTTTATGATAAATATGAAGATGAGTTTGTGTATGCAGAATTTTGATTGTGGATATGCAGGTTTATGAACAGATTTAGTTTTGATTAAAGAAGTGAAAAGAATATGCAATATGAAAATGAAGATGCACACTTAACTAATGTATTTCTGATTTAATAAAAGAAAAGAAAATTTAAAACAAAATTTAACACTTGTCAAAAGTTAGACACTTGTCAAAAGTTAGACACTTGTCTATTTGAATGCATATGAATCTAACACATGTTATCTTTTTAAGGTAATTAGTATTTAAATTAACAAAGTAATGCATGTGATTTTAGTTTACTATAACTTGTTAGTTTATATTAGATATGTGTATGAATTTACAAGAGAAAAATCAACAAATCATGTTTACAAACTTACGCTAATAAAAATTAAAACAACTGAAGATTTTATACTTTGAATTTAAATTCAAACAAAATTCAAAATCAATTATTCTCAAATCAAGTTATAAATATAAATTCAATTTGAAATAAAAATTACAAATTCTATTCAAAACTTATTTATAAAGACAATACAATACCAATATTATTTTTATAAATCTCTTTTATTAAATTAAAATCATTTTACAAAATATTAATTTTATTAAGTCATAAAATCATTTTGTTAAATTTATTCTAAATTTAAAACTCAAGCTAATTTAATTTAAACATTCCATTCAGTTTTTAAAATCATATATTTATTTATGAAATAGTTTTAAAACTCAATACTAATTTAAAACAAAATTTTCCCAAATTGAAATGTATATATTAGAATTTTAAAACATGATTTAATTATTAAATTTAAACCAAACCATTTATTTGACTTTGAAAAAAACTTAAATATTAAATAAAACAAATTTTCCAAATTACCATAAATAATAAAACTAGAAAATATGCTTTACTTGTTAAAATTAAAACAATACCAATCTATTTAAAATATAAACCAAATATTTGTAGTGTAAATAGAAATCAATTTATATCATTTAGAAGACAAAATAACCAATTTAAATAATTATTGAAGAAGATTATTAAATTTATTTGAATAATTATTAACAGATTATCAATATCAATTTAATTTTAACTACAGATTATTAAATTGATATTGTTAAAAATTCCAGGATATTACAATCCTTCCCCCTTAAAAGAATTTCGTCCTCGAAATTTAAAACAAAGGTAATTTAATAATCTTATTAAAGATTTATTTAAAAACACAAGCATATATCAAACCTATGCTAACAATCAAACACAACCAATCAAACAAATCTAATTATCCAGACAAAATTCTGGATAAAATTTTATCGAGTTTTCCCCAGGTATATATATATACCGGGATACTCGCTCTAGAGAATCCAAACAATCAATACTATGAAGCTATAAAACTCCTATACAACTATATCTATAATACTAGACAAGATATCAGACTACAAACGAGTCTGACTCAACAACCAAAACTCCAGAACTGCTTGTTCTACAACCAGAGATAGACCATACACGTACTCCCTCAGAGATACGTGAAACTCATCGAATCCCAGATATCCAAACTGGCAATCCAATCCTGTAGATCAATCACTTAACCTCCTAGATCACAGAAAAGATCCAAAACACTACAGAGCTGTCTTACCCAATCTTATAGCTTACTTATGATCGGAGAAAACTTATCCAAAATTAAATCCCCGACTCAGAATCCAAAATCTCTCCGACCTTTATCCACAAAACTCTTCAGATGATCCTGGCTACCTACAGCCTACCATTCAGCTCAACCTTTGTTAATGCTTCTAGAAATAGACTAGACCAATCAACTCAACAAAATGATCTCCTCAAGATCAACCAAAACCAAGAACTCAAACTCTACTCCTCAATATCAGAGAACAACCCACTTCTCCTATCTGGAAAAAGAAAAAAGCAGATTCACTTCCAAACTGCTTCCGCTGCTCAACTCTGATCCAAAGTAGAAGAGAATGCCGAAGAAGAACGCAAGCACAAACAGGACAACACACCCTAGAGATATGATTCACAGATCCATAAGAATCATTCAGAAGTTCCTCCAAAACTCCGAGCTGCTACACCCACTCAATCTCCTAGAAACCATTCTTCTATAAAGCTGAACTACCGGTACCACTCCTGGAATTCCAGTCGATAAGAAAGCTCAATCTCCAGATGCGAACCAAGCTCTGACTTCCTGACGACATCCAGAAAAATTCAGATAACCCAAGAGAACACTCAAACAATCGCAAGTCACATTTGCGATCCACCAAACCAAATCCAAGAAAAACTGTTCTCCCTTAACCAAATAGAACGGCTTACTCTCAACTAGCCAACCATCGAAGAAACGGGTCCACTCAACTGCTTTAGAACTCCACTACAGAAAAACTGCTAATCCTAAAAGATCTCTTGCCAACACCGAGAACACTCCAAACTACACTGCTGCCACAGTGCCAAATAATTCCAAAACAGAGCTCTCCGAGAAAGTCGGACTTCAAAGAAAACAGAAACTCCAGCTGAGCACAGCCACAACACTGAAACAGACTCGCCTTCTTAACTTGTTCCAAAGAAAACATCTTTGGAAACATCCATAGTCACTACTTCTCATCACGCAGCTACTATTTCCTGAGGTATTCAAAATACCATCACTCGCTTCAGCCCAACCAACAAATCCAAACTCTACTCATCCAACTTCAGAAATAAACTCCGAACCTTCGCAGGTTTCCTTCAGAGATCAATGAAGTTCTTCATTACTACAGAACTTACTGGAGACGGTATTAGGTCTACAGTCTCAACAGAACACCTCCAACCTCAAACATTCAAACTCCAACCAATGGTAGTAATCGTGTTATACACACTACTACCCCATCTATCTTCATAACTTATATTGAAAAACCTGAACAGGTAACCCAACAGATAGGTAGAAATATATATATATATATATATATATATATTAAAAATTACAAATACGCTCTCTCAAGAAAGACACCACTACAGAGCCTAGGTATTCACTCAACCTAATGCTCTGATACCACAATGTAACGACCTGGCTTCCAAATACCAGGAAGTCGCATCGTTAAGAAGAAATAAAGGGATAGAAAAGAGAAAAGAAAGAAGGGATAGAAAGAAACAACATCAGAATCTACACAGCGGAACGAATAAATTATATTAATAACATAAATATTACATAGTTTACAACCATTATCAGAGTACACAGACATACAACACATACTAGACAGTTATAAACACCTGTCTAGTTATACAACTCAATACAACAACTCAGAGAACACACAGCGGAATACTCAATATATATCTACACGTAGAAGCCTCCTGCTCCATTGCTCCTCCACAATTCGTCAAAGCAAACCTGAATCCTAACCTGAATTCCCTTGATTACTCATAGAAATTTGAGTACCCAAGAGTTTATGAAAAACAAAAATAAACTCCGGATCAGACATGGGTCTGCTGGTGTGAGTAACAGGTTAAAGTTGCTTAACTTTTAAAAACCTTTTGAAAATAAAGGTATCACGTAAGACTTCCCACACATAAACATGGAAAAGTTTTTACCTTACGCTTACCAAAACATTTGATAGGAAATCTGGTGATATTATAATAGTGTCTAGGGTTTTCAAATAAATAAGAAATAGCCGAAAATGTTACATTATTAAATTCCAGCTACTAGCCACAAAAGTGGGTAATACAATCAAAACCGTTGGCACTTATTGGATTTTGGATTCCATACAATGGCAGGGCTACTGGAGTACCGCCCGTCACAGTACGTGGCCAAGATCAACGTACCGAGGATCACTCCCGACCCCCTGAAACACAAAGCCGGACCCATTCCTTACTGAATAGTTCCGAACAAGACAACCCCGTGGTTGTAGCTAGCAACCACCCACAAAGCCGAATATAAAGGGACTTCTAGACAGGGATCAATCTTGCTCTCCAGTGGGCGCGACCCACGAAGCTTTGCTGCACCTCCCCTGTTTTAGCCATTCTCAGTTGATGAGGCTTGAGGCTACGATTACCTTTATAGGACATATCACTTAGAATGCTCATCGTCCACCTGACGATGTGGTGAAAGCATTCAATCCATACAAGTTCGTTCCGGGTTCGAACGAAACCGAAGGCATTATCTCGTTACACTCATTTTGGAATCACCCTCAGAGTTAACGACAATAACCCTTGCACTCTAATTCACCATCTCGAATCTATAAGAACTAATTCCGTCAACTCATTACGGAATCACCCACAGAGTTATACTGACTCATAGTCCTTACACCTCGAGTCTTCACAAAGCTCCACTTGATTCACGACCTAACGTTATTTGGAATCGATGTGGTTTTCGGATATCCAAATATGGAAACCCGATCCCGGTCTCATCGAAAAACCAAAGCGTGTCTTTTAGGTCCAAGTTGTTTTAATGTTTTAAAAAATTCAATATAGTATCTATATACACACAGATTCATAAACCATAACTGATAATCAAAATTATCACATAACAGGTAACCCACATTATCAATATCAAATAGATATACCATATATCACCATCACAATAGATAACCTATGTTATCATCATAATACAACTAAACATCCATACCACACAATATCATTTATCTCATTACTGAGATCTCATCCATTCAAGACAATCAAGTTCACCTATTCATCCATAAGCAATGATTTACTCATCATCATATAATTAATTTAAAATGAATTAAATTAACTATCTCTATCTCTAATTAATTTAAAATGAATTAAATTAATTACCCCATCTTTAATTAATTTAAAATAAATTATATTAATTACTTCATCAATATAAATCTTGCTTACTCAATCATTTAATTGATTACAATCAATTAATCATTCATTATTAATTATCTTAATTAATCACTCTTGATTAATTATCCTTAATTACATTCATGTAATTATACTCAATTAATTTCACAAATTAATTATTCTCAAACAAACAGTAATTAACCTTTAATTACTTCAATTAATTAATCAATCATAATTAATCCTTAATTAATTAATTACCTTTAATTACCTATTATTGATTAATTAATCATAATTAATCAACTTTAATTACATCATTAATTAAAATAATTAATGATCCTTAATTATTCCTTAAATTAATTACTCTAAGTAATTAACTAAATTAATTACTATATTAAACCAAATTAATTATCCCTAATTAATTACTTAATTAATCCCTTGATTAATTACTAAATTATTAATCCAAATTACTTCATACTTAAGCATCTTCACTTAATTACAATCATGTAATTATTAAACAATTACTTAACCGAGTAATTTCCACATCATTAATTACATAAGTGATTATTTATAAAACTCAAGTGTTTATAATTAATTAAACTTAATTAATTAAATTAAACAATCTCATTCAATTAAATTAATTACATTAAGTAATTAATTTCTTAATTACTTTACTAAGTAATTACTCAAACCATTTATAAATGATTATTATTAAATTAATTAATCTAATTAATTATAAAAATTTAACCATATTAATTAATTTTAAAATAATCCTGGTTAATGACCTTCATTAACCATCCTCAAAATATTTTATGAAGTAATTAATTTAAATTAATTATCATTTTAAATTATCTTTAGTCATTCATTAATTAAAGTTAATTATTAAATTTATTAACCTTAATTTAAAACTTAATTATATAATTAATATTCATTTATCATTAATTAATACTTTAATTAATGATCTTAATTTTAAATTGATTAATCATTAATCAATTATTAATTCCAAATTTAATTAATTAATTAAATTAATTAATTAATCTTAATTACCTTGTTAATTAAATTCTAAAACATAAATCTTAATCAAATTTTCAAAATAAAACATAACTTAATTATGTTAAAGCAATATTATTCAAAACAAGGTGCTTTTTGAACTCCTTTTAAATTTCCATTTTAAATACAAGTTTAAATTAAAAATAATTTTGAACTTATCATGTTTGAAAATTTTAAAACTTATTTAAATTTCATGTCAAACAAATGCCATGAAAAATTTAAAGTTAAATTCATTTCAAAATTTTGATAACTTCCATTCATTCTTAGTTTATAACTTTTAAATTTAAATCTTCTTTTAAATTTAAACTGAACTTCATTTCTAAAACTTAGAATTTCCATATTTAAATAAATCTGTAAATCCTTACTCACATTCTTAAAACCTTAATATTTAAAATTTTATACTATCTACCAAAACAATTTAGATAATTAAGTTAAATTTCTAAAACTTACATTTTAATATTAAAACTGGAATTTAAATTCAAGTCAAAAATTTAAACTTGCATTTGAATTTGAACTTAAATTTTACTCAAAACATAAAACTGCAGATTTAAAAAGTTTAAATCCAGATTTAAAAAAAAACAGAAAAACAGGTTTCAAAACCTGGAATTTGAAAAAAAAAATACAACTTGAATTCAAATCAAAAATACAACTTGAATTTGATTTTAAACCTAAACTTTTCTTTAACATAAACTTCAGATTTTAAATTTTCAAAAACCCAGATTTTAAATTTCAAAAACTCAGATTTTAAACAGGCTTTCAAACCTGGAAATTACAGAGTTCAACCCGAGGTAAATCAATTCCTACTTCAAGTTCAAAGCTGCCTTACTTCGAGTCATTCTCCCATTCACTTCGAGTAAACTCTAACCTTTCCCCTGCAACACAAAATCCCCAATATACATCACCAGAACCCCATCTGAAAACTCGTCGCCGCCACCTCTGCTGACCATCTTAGGTGATCAAGCCACAACCAGAAACCCAACAACACCCAACATCATCACCAGGTCGATCAAAAATCATCGAATCAAACTTCACCCCTAAATTTCAAAACCTGGAAATTTTCTACAGGTTTTTACTCAAAACCTGTCAACGGCCGTAGTTCGCCATTCTGATCATCTGGCATCCAACCCCTCCGGCCTCGAATCCCTCTACACACCAACTATCCATACACCAGAAACTAGCACACTCGATCAATCCATCTCTTCATACTGACTAAATTTTTAACCCTATTCAAAACTAGGGTTCAATTCTAAAAGTCCGAAACTGCAATCAATCTAGAAATTATTATACACTTGTTTGATTTTTCTGAGTATCTTCAGTATCTACTCCACCACTCAGAAGAATTGCAGGATTTCTTAATTCAAAAATCAATAGAATTTGCACAAATTCCTAATTTTGTTCAGGAACAAACTGCTACTGACACATACACATAGAAAATCCTGATACTTAATTTAAAACTCAAGATTTAGTTTATAGGTTTGATTGGTATTACTGCATTACCATATTATTTTGATTGGGTTTGAAAAAAAGAATAAATAAAAATAAACATGCAAGATGTTTTCTGCTTTTACAGAGGCAATTAAAAAGAAAAGAAAATAGCATGCATCATATTCATAACAACAGTTATTCATAACATAAGAATTTAGATATTTCATTTTAATAAACTAGCATGCAACCTGTTTAAAACTTAAAGTTCAAAGTTACTCACCATTTAATGAATGCAGAGCCCTGTGAGTTTTGCAGAAAACACATGCAGGCTTGACCCCTTTGTTTAATATCTGAGTTGCACTTTGATGAAATGCCCATGATCAAAGCCTAATTACTTGCATGCAGGAAGAATGCAGTTGCTAAATCCTCAAATACATGCTAATGCTTTCACTTCTTCTAGGTTTAAACAGAATGCAGAGAATAAAAGTGTGCAGGCTTCACTTTGATTTTTGCAGACTTCTTTTGAGATTTGCAGATGAAGGATTTTGAGAATGCAGATTTGATCTTTGATGAGTTACAAGGATTTGTAGATTTTATCTTTTAATATGCTGGTTTTTATGATAAATATGAAGATGAGTTTGTGTATGCAGAATTTTGATTGTGGATATGCAGGTTTATGAACAGATTTAGTTTTGATTAAAGAAGTGAAAAGAATATGCAATATGAAAATGAAGATGCACACTTAACTAATGTATTTCAGATTTAATAAAAGAAAAGAAAATTTAAAACAAAATTTAACACTTGTCAAAAGTTAGACACTTGTCTATTTGAATGCATATGAATCTAACACATGTTATCTTTTAAAGGTAATTAGTATTTAAATTAACAATGTAATGCATGTGATTTTATTTTAATATAACTTGTTAGTTTATATTAGATATGTGTATGAATTTACAAGAGAAAAATCAACAAATCATGTTTACAAACTTACACTAATAAAAATTAAAACAAATGACGATTTTATACTTTGAATTTAAATTCAAACAAAATTCAAAATCAATTATTCTCAAATCAAGTTATAAATATAAATTCAATTTGAAATAAAAATTACAAATTCTATTCAAAACTTATTTATAAAGACAATACAATATCAATATTATTTTTATAAATCTCTTTTATTAAATTAAAATCATTTTAAAAAATATTCATTTTATTAAGTCATAAAATCATTTTGTTAAATTTATTCTAAATTTAAAACTCAAGCTAATTTAATTTAAACATTCAATATTTTTCCATTCAATTTTTAAAATCATATATTTATTTATGAAATAGTTTTAAAACTCAATACTAATTTAAAACAAAATTTTCCCAAATTGAAATGTATATATTTGAATTTTAAAACATGATTTAATTATTAAATTTAAACCAAAACCATTTATTTGACTTTGAAAAAAACTTAAATATTAAATAAAACAAATTTTCCAAATTACTATAAATAATAAAACTAGAAAGTATGCTTTACTTGTTAAAATTAAAACAATACCAATCTATTTAAAATATAAACCAAATATTTGTATTGTAAATAGAAATCAATTTATATCATTTAAAAGACAAAATAACCAATTTAAATAATTATTGAAGAAGATTATTAAATTTATTTGAATAATTATTAACAGATTATCAATATGAATTTAATTTTAACTACAGATTATTAAATTGATATTGTTAAAAATTTCGGGATATTACAGGTTCATATCTAGAGCCATAGATAAGTGTATTCCCTTCTTCGATGTAATAAATAAAGGAAAGAGAAATTTCGAATGGACGCCCAACTGTGAGGATGCGTTCCGAGTTCTGGTAAGGCATTTGGAAAGTCCCCCAGTGCTGTCGAAGCCTATAGACCATGAAGTGTTATATGTATACTTGGTCGTATCTCAACATGCCATCAGTACGACTTTGGTTCGTGAGGAGGAACGAGTTCAAAAGCCGATGTATTATGTCAAAAACACTTGATGGGGGCAGAGAGGAATTATCCTAAAATTGATAAGTTGGAATATTGCTTCGTGATTGCATCACACAAGCTTCGTCTGTATTTTCAGGCACACTTGATCAGTGTTTATACCAATCAACCATTGTGATAGGTACTCCAATGACCAGAAACCTCTGGAAGGATGTTAAAATGGAATATCGAGTTGAGTCAGTTCGATATTACCTACCTTCCATGAAGGCGATACAAGGGCAAGCCCTAGCAGATTCATTGCAGAATTCACCGTATCGGATGAACCAAACAATGATGACGTTATACCCTCTCTTCGATGGAAACTATGCACCAATGGGGCATCCAACGACCATTGTTCTAGGGCTGGTATAATTCTTTGTGACTCTCAAAAACCAATCAATTTGTTACGCTTTGAAGCTCAATTTCCCAACGACAAATAACGAAGCCGAGTATGAAGCATTGATTGCTGGCTTGAAACTTATCAGGGAACTTGGAGTAAAATTGGTTGAAATCTTTTATGACTCACAATTGATGGTATATCAGCTAAGGGCAGAGACTTGCCCCATACCTTGCTCGGGTTCAAGAGCTGTTAACACATCTAGAGTATTACGATATTTCACATGTCCCACACGAACAAAATAGAGAAGCCGATTTATCGAAAAAATTTGCAAGTACTGGTGATGCACGACAAATAGGATTGGTTCACGTCAAAACCTTACATGCTCTGAGTATATATGAGATGGAGGTAGATTTCGTGTTAGAAATAGAAATCGAGAAGGAGTCATGAATAGCCCCATTCAAGCAATACCTGCTACATGGGGTCATGCCCGAAAGAAAGAGCGAAAGATAACAAGTCATTCACCAAGCTTCATGATATGTAATGCAGGATGGAATAATGTATCATAAGGGATTCTCGGTCCCCTTACTTCGGTGCATTTCGCATGATGAGATAAAGTGAGTCTTTAAGGAATTCCTGAAGGAGAATGGGTAACCATACAGGGCGGCAGAATTAGGAAAAAAGATCCTCCACTATGGATTCTATTGGCCAACTGTAAATCGAGATGCCGTGGACTACGCAAGGAGATGTGAGAAATGTCAAAAGTATGTAAAAATCCCGTGAGCTCCGCCAATGGAATTCACACAAATTATAAGTCCCTGACCGTTTGCAATATGGGGAATTGATATAATCGGTTCCTTACCTATCTCCAAAGGTGGTGCAAAATACGTAATAGTTGTGGTCGATTACTTTACCAAGTGGGTAGAAGCAGAGCCCTTAGTTACAATCACCACCGAAAAGGTCATTAATATCGTTGTACGAAACATCATGTGCCATTTTGACTTACCGTGAAATATAATTACGGACAACGGAACTCAGTTCAAAAGTAGAGAGTTCAAAGAATTTTGTCAAAAGTATGGCATTGAGAAAAGGTTTGTAGCAGTTTCTCATCCAAAATCCAATGGACAAGTAGAAGCCGTAAATAAAATAATGAAATCCATATTGAAAAAAAGTCTACAAAGGCTAGAGTAAGTTAGTGGATGAGCTTCCAACAGCACGTTGGGCTTACCCAACCATCCAAAAGTCCGCGACCGGCCCCACTCCATTCACATTGGCATATGGCACGGAAGTCGTTATACTGGTGGAACTTGAAGTTCCTTCACATCGGGTAACTATTATGACCCTAAGTCGAATCAGGATCTTTTGTTGGAATCACTGGACTTTGTTGACGAAAAACGTGAAGAAGCTGATTTAAGGGCAGCAATATATATGCATCAAGTCGCTCAATATTATAATGAAAAAGTTCGACCGAGAATCTTTGATGTGGGCGATCTCGTTTTGAAGCGAGTGTTCCCGGTCCTATCGCATATGAGTCTCACATGGGAAGGTCCATACATCATTGAACAGAGGCTTGTAGAGGGAACTTTCAAGCTAGCGACTGTTGATGGCACAACACTCCCCTGAGCATGGAATAGCGAGCATCTGTGACGTTGTTATACTTAGTCTATTTCTTTCGGATTTTAGTTGAAATTATTTCAAGTGTATTTTTTATTTCATTGACTCTTAATTTTTGATGTGTAATAAGACAATTTAGTTCATTTTCATTAATAATGGCTTGAACCCATCTTTTCCATGAACTTTGATGTCTCCTGTGTTGCAATTCTATGGCAAAAATTAAAGTTACATTTTTCTTTCTGGCGTATGAACACGCACAAAAACTTTAAAATCTCCAAGTCTCCAGAGTGCGGACTGGAGTACTCTGAGTCCCTTGAGCGGGGACTAAAGTATAAAAAACTTTAAAATCTCTAAGTCCCTAGAGTGCGGGCTGGAGTACTCTAAGTCCCTAGAGTGCAGATTAGAGTATAAATGACTTAAAATCTCCAAGTCCCCAAAATGCGGGCTGGAGTACTCTAAGTCCCCAGAGTGAAAACTATAGTATAAATGACTTAAAAATCTCTAAGTCCCTAGAGTGCGGATTGGAGCACTCTGAGTTCCCAGAGTGCATATTAGAGTATAAACGACTTAAAATCGCCAACTCTCCGGAGTGCGGACTGGAGTACTCTGAGTCCCCAGAGTGCGGACTAAGTATAAAAGACTTAAAAATCTCTATGTCCCCAGAGTGCGGACTGGAGTACTCTGAGTCCCCAGAGTGCGGACGGTTATAAATGACAAGTCCCTGGAGTGCGGACTGGAGTACTCTGAGTCCCCAGAGTGCGGACTAGAGTATAAACGACTTAAAATCTCCAAAGTCCCCAGATCGCGGACTGGAGTACTCTGAGTCCACAGAGTGCGGGCTAGAGTACAAATGACTTAAAAATCTCCAAAGTCCCCAGAGCGTGGATTGGAGTACTTTTAGTCCCCATAGTGTGGACTAGAGTTTAAGGACTTAAAATCTCCAAGTCTTCAGAGTGTAAACTGGAGTACTCTGAGTCCCTAGAGTTTGACTGTAGTATAAACGACTTAAAATCTCCAAGTCCACGAAGTGCGGACTGAAGTAGTCTGAGTCCCCAGAGTGGTGACTAGAGTATAAACGACTTAAAAATCTCCAAGTCCCCAGAATGCGGCAGTGCGGATGAGAAAATAAACGATTTAAACTATCTAAGTCCCTAGAGTGCGGACTGAAGTACTCTAAGTCTCCAAAGTGTGGACTAGAGTATAAATGACTCGAAAATTTGTAAGTCCCCAAAGTGCGGACTAAAAGTATTCTAAGTGCCCGAAGTGTGGAATAGAGGATCTATGATTCTAAAAAAAATTCTGAGTCACATAGAGGTGAACTGGATCTTGTGTAACTTACCAAATTCCTAGCTATGGCAAAAAGTTGGACAATAAGATGAAAAGGGAAAGTCATCAAAAAATAAAGAAACTAAGTTTTATTCACAAATTCCTAAACAAAGTTCTGCTACAATTCCTCCTAAACTCGGAGTCAAAAATCTATTTACATTGGCTACGAAAATAAATAGAAATAATCACATAATCCAGCCTGACTCTCATTGAACGAGCATGATAACTACTTCTTTGACTTCTTCTCCTGCCTCGGTTTCTCAAATGGCACCTCCCCCATGCGTTTTCTCTTGGACGCTTTGCTTGCAAGGGAAGTGGTGTCCAAGGAAGGAAGAGGTACTTCCAACTTCTTGGTCCCACTGGGGAGTATGAACTTCAAAGGCCTGTTCAAGGGATCATCAAGTTCCACTACTTGGGGTTCGACGTTGATTTCGGCTTTCTTCTTCTCTTCCATAAGTTGCTCCCCCATGCTCAATTTTGAAGTATGCTTAGAGGCGCCTTTAATTTTGACCTCGTCATGTTCTTTGACGGGCGAAGGATTTTTTGATCTGTCTTCGTTAAGCGCCTCTATTACCTGTGCGTCAGGTTTGGGAGTCTCCCCTGTTTGAATTGCCTCTCCCGTTTTCTCCACCTTTTCCGTGGCAACATCGCTCCTTCGAGCTGGCTCGGGATCAGAACGGCCTGCACGACATCATAAGGGACAAATGTTAGAATACATTAACTACTCATCGATAACGACGGCCCTTTGAACTTTGAGAAGAAAAGTTATGAACCGGTTTTTGGCTGACTCTCAACTTTCCGGGGAGTTTCACCTTCTGGAATGGGAGATAGAACATGAATATCTAGGCCAGGATCTTTTAGATCATAGCCAATGTGCTGCTCAAAGGGATCAAGTGATGGACGATGTAACGACCCATAATTTCTGCCAATTAAAATTTGTATATTTAATTGATTTTAAATATTAATAAGTGAAATTTATAAGTCGAATAAATTATATTTCGAATAATTGGATTTAATTGAATAATTAAATCGATAATTTATTAGTTGAAATTACAGAAATAATTGAAAATTGGGTTTAATATGACTGAAAATGATTTGTAAAATTTTTTTTTATCATATTGAAGTTATAATGATATTATAGAACTTTTAAAATTGAATTTAAAGTTAATTTGTGAAAATTGAATATTTTAATATTTAAATCGACTAGTGAAATTAGCCATTTTTCGAACAGTCTCAGAATTGGACAAAACTAGTTCCATTGGATCCTTAATAGTTTGTTATTATCGGATTTCAATTTTCATAGCAATCGGAATTTTCGTTTGACCGTGGCAGCTCGAAACGGATCGAAATTATTTTAATATTTATTTGGCGAGTTAAAATAGCCATTTTTCAAACAGTCTCGGATTTCGACGAAACCAGTTTCATTGGACCCGTAATGTTATATTATTGTATGGTTTCAAATTTCGTGTCAATCGAATTTACCGTTTGTCCAGGGCAAGCCAAAACGCCTAGAAATTAGTTTGAATTGATTTAATTTAAAATCGAACGTTTATTGCCATAACTCGCACAGATGATCGAATTAGCTCCCGAAACACGTTCCATTGTGTTCGAAACGTGGGGTAAACCTTAGGAATGCCAACAATCACGCTTCGTTTGGAGTTCGGAAATTCCGGGATGAATAGTGTTCGTTGAATTTTCTATATAAGCCCCTCTACTCTTCACTATTGCAAAATTCTAAAACCCTGGGTTAAACTTCAGAGCCGCCGCCTCTTATATAATCAATGGCCGAAGTTATCTCTTCCTCTCCTCCTCTTTTCTTCAAATCCATCAACATTTACAACAAACTTCCAACATGAAGATTGTAGAGGGGAGTGAGTTCTAGATATCCAACGGGTATGATCGTGTTTGGAGCTTTGGATCAACGGGGATTTGGGCTCGAAGTGCCGCAGTTCGCACGCATTTTTCACGACCATCATGGAGCCGAGCTCGACATGGCTCATGCCGAAGGTTGAGGAGGGGATGCACTTCAATATGGCGCTAGTTGATCGTCTTCTAGTTGTTCGAATTAGTCGCATTGATTTAGGGTTTTGGTGGAGGTTGGGTTCGGCATTCACTGGAAACGAATGATAGAGGGAAGGTGATACTCACGGCCGTGATTTGCAGGTTGGAAAATGGACGGTTGTGATGCAATTAGGTTTAGAAAGTAAAATAAATGCTGTAAATTATATATATATATATATATATATATATAAATTCGTGTAACTTTAAAAATTCATATCCTTTTCATACGAGGTCAAAAACGCACGAAACCAGTTGTGTTGGGTTCGTATGGACGAACACTACGCTATGGAATTGGATTGGAGTCGTTTGGAGCTAGCGAGAATTTTGGGTAAAACTAAACGCGCGTTTAATTTTATTCGAAATAAAAGCTGAAAACGAAATTGAAATCAAGGTGAGAACTTCTCGCTCAATCGAATCGGTTTCGATTTTAATTTTAAAAATTGTTAGATTTAAAATTCTTGATTGTATGTTTGAATGATGATTGTTATCCATTGATTGTTAGAATAGACATTATACGACGTTAGTAAGCGGAGGTTTATTATTAAAAACGTATACCGCGAATATTTCACAGAACAGTGAAATTGGTATTATTTATGTACTTGGAGTTGATTTCCCGCATTATATAGTGGATGAGACCCTTTTGCGCTGCCTATTAAGCGGATAATATTTTAAATCCTATATACCGCGATAATACCGTACTAGAACGGATTTGGTATTGTGCTAACATTTTTGGATGCAGGAAAACAGGTTGGAGGGATCCAACTGGATTCCTCAACAGTATTTATTTGATTATGGATATTTTGATATTCGTTGATTATCATGTACAGATATAAGATGTCGTTGTGGTCGTGATTGACTATTTGGTGTGTAGCATCATTGGGCCAATTTTGGAATTTTAAAAGGATTTTTAAAGTGATTTTTGAAAGTATACGTTTTATAAAATATTTTTGGAATTGATTCATTTTAAATAAATAAACGTTATAATTTTAATGTTATAAAAATTATGATTTTTGAGAAATATATTTAAAAGTTGATTTCTGAAAATATGGGGTTAATGATTTTGTAAAATTGTTTAAATTAGGATTTTTGAATTTATTGTAAAAAGTTTGAAATATAGGATTTATGAAATTTGATTATTTTATAAATCAAAGAAAATGATGAAATTATAAAGGAGTTTAAGGACGTTTTAAAATAATAATATAAATTGATTTATATAAAAGATTTATAAATTGATATTTATAAATTAAAAATATTTGAATTATAAAACGAGTTTTTATAAGTGTTAGAATGAATTGTAAATGAATTTCATAAATGAATGAAATTTATAGAAATATAAACGGTGAAGTTATAAATGGAATTTTATAAGCAGTGGTTTATAAAATTTGTAAAGTTATTAAAAGAATAGATTTGGGTGAATAAATGAATCTTATAAGTTATAAGATTTATAATTTGGGAAGTCTTAAAAAAGAACGATTTTGTAAACAAATAAATTGTAAGTATTTAACTTATAATATGAACTTTTGGTATATAATTGAGTTATAAATTGAAATAGGTTAATAAAGGAGATTTATAAAAGGAAGTGGTTATAAAATAAATAGAAATGGAATTTATAAACATTGTTTTATAAATCCGCAAACGGCTTATTTTGATAAGTAAATTGTTATAGCTTATTAATGGAGTTATATTCACGTTTTAGACAGTGAATAATCCTTTAAAATAAAATGTATAGAAATGATGAAATTGGTTAACAAAGTATATTCACGTTTTTGGATAGTGAATATTATGTTAAAGAAAATGTTTTGGATGTGATGTTTTAAATAGAATTAAAACGATCTAAGGATGTTTTTAAAATGTGTTAAGATTCGAAACCATAGATTTCAACATTCATTGTTGAAATAGACGTTTTCGAGAAATAGACGGAGATGGTGGACTATAACACTGTTGTTATAGTAAATGATTTCCGAAAGGAAATGTTTTGTATAGTATTGGGATTTATATATCTATTTTAATTTCGAATCCCTATACTAGTGATTTTGGGTTGTCGTAACGATGTTTTACGCAACATTCGTTTTGGCCCAAATAAATATGTTTAAGAGAATGATGTCCTTAAAGAATGAAATATATACTTAATTTCGATTTAAGTATATTGAATATTTTCCAAATGTTGAAAATAAATAGATTTGTGAATTACTTATTAATAAGTAAGTATGGAAATGTTTTTCCAATGTGAAATGAAACGTTTTTGAGAATTTATCTTTTTGAAGATAAATTGAAAATGAATAATTGAAATCGTGTATTCATAAATATTTTAGAATGTAAATTCACTATGGAATTTATAAATGAAAAGGGGAATTTGTTTAAAAATAAACGTTGATTTATTTTTGAAGTGTGGGAATAAATTTACGGATTTGGAACGTAAATATAAAGTAAATCGTTAAGGATTTATTTAATTGGTTTAAATGAACCATGTTGAAATGAAAGTATTTCCGCGTAAGGAAAATGTTTGAAATTTGTTTTCAAAAGTGGTAAATGTGAAAAGTGATTTGAAAATTGTTTTCAAATGGTTGAAGTGTGAAAATTATATATCTTGTAAAGATATTTTTGGAAAACAAATAATTTGGAAAATTATTTGGAATATGGTGATGTTGTGCACATTCATTGATAGTTCAATAACCGACTATCAATATTTACCTTTGAATAGGTATTTGTTGTGATTTGCTTGAATTTGAATGCCACACTTATTTTTGAACAAGCGCTCACTATTCGGGTTAACCGAGAAAGGACCTTGGGGTCGTATAACCCATTCCGAATATGTGATACGTCGTTATGAATTGCATTTGAAGACCGGTGTTGAAGACCGGATATTTTCAAAAGCGAAAGGACAACTCGTCAAATGTCTTTGCATCGACTGGTCCCCGGTATAGAGACTCTATATTTGATGAGAAGTCCGGATGTGATTAGTGAATATCCGGATTGCATGGACTTCTTTGTAAGTGCCTTCGGTTCTGTTCGATCCCGGAACAGACTTGTATGGATAGTATGTCTGACATTATAAATTGAGATATAAAGTTGATTTCTTTCAAATATATTTCTGTTGGTGGCGGAGAATTTATTCTCTTAGCTTAACACCCTTCTCTGAGACGTACGAGCTCAGAGGTTATGTGGTTGATGGTTATCAGCGATATATTCCCAATTTGGTAATGTGACATGCTAAGTGTTGCTGTGAAATGATCATTGTTTGATCATTTGTGATATGATCATTTGTTTGATCGTTTATCTTTGTGATCATTACTTTGATCATTTGTCGACCCAAAGCATGGCTTTGTACCAAAGCGTGGCTTTGTGGACGAGACTTCCTTGGACCTCACACCCCGGAAATGGACAAAACAGGAAGGATGCAGCAAGGTTATTAGGGGTAGCGCCCTTTAGTGTATGTCATTCCTTCTGGATAGAGGTGGTATCATGGTATGGAGCCCAGATACTTAACCTATGTTGTTGCTGCAAACTTATTACTTTGTGGTTGTTGGAAATCGAGGATCCTCGGATGTAGATCGGTTACGATCGGGGGATGGCATATTCGTGTCAGTAGTTACCCAGTTAGGGGTAACCCGGCCTTGTGTTGGCAGAGATCCAGTTTGGTTCTCGGGACGTCATTCCAGAGGCGTTTCCATGTGGCAATGGGAAGTTCCTTGGCCTGACCATTTGTTGGAAATCCAAAAAAACAATACGATCTTGTACAGTTTTAGTTGTAGAACCTATCATTCACTTATGGTGGCGCCCCACTATTTGGATGGTAGCTATAGTAGGCATACGATAATGGTCGTATGTTGGCTAAGATTTATATCTTTACTTTCGAAACGATTTTTCCTACACTATGCACTAGTAATAATATCAAATGTTTCTTTTTAGTACGTATCAAGCATCTTTGACTATCATAAGGAGAAATCTCCTCCGATTCTGCGTTTGCATTGTGTGTGTTTGCGGGAGGCCTTATGGTAGTCTCGTTTTTAAAAGCATTGCGAATCTATTTTAAAATTATCATATTCTTTGTTTTAAAGATAAATAACTGTTTTAAAGTTCTCACACCAGTCACATGACTGACTCGGAGTTTATTGTTTTCCTTCCTAAACTCTTGGTGCCCACCAATTTCCATACGGGCAGTCAAGAGTCAGGTTTATCAGGATATTCTGGAATTCAGGAGTTGCTGGAGGCAAGATGGATGGCATGGCGTATTCACTAGTATATAGTATTTCTTTTCCGCTGTTTGTTGTTGTTTGATAGTTTTACACTCTGATGATGTAATGTAATGTAGTAACTGATATAGTTCTTTGTTTAAAGATTATTCATTTATTTATTATATGTTGTTCCACTGCGATTGTGAGATTCTGATATTGTTCTGTTGTTTTCTTTCTGTTCTGTTCTATCTTTTCTCTCTTCTTCTATCTTTTTCTTCTTCTTTTTAAACCCTAAGAATTCGTATTTCCGTTCATCTTGAGTTAATCAGTGGAGATTAGTGTCTATTCAAGGAGTACGGATTTGCGGGTCCTCACATCTGGTATCATAGCATATGGTTAAGCGACAACCATGGCTCTGTTGGGTATTACTCATTAGAGATAGAGTCAGTAGTACTCTAGAATGAGTTTGAGTGTAATAATAGCTATGAGTGCGTATTTGTTAGTGAATATAAAATTGTTTTATATTGTGATGATTGGTTTGTTGAGTGGTATATGGATTCTGGTTAATACGAGTAATTAACGTTGTTGATAGGGATCTCTAAACACTTGTACAGAACAATTCGACACGATATTGTTTTAAATTGGGTAAATGAAATAATTTTACCTTGAGTATATTTTATATATAAAGGAATAATTTTTCAGAATTATTAAAGTGTATATAAGTTGATTGTTTGGTTGATTGAAAATGTAAGAATATATATATAAGTTAATTAAAAGACGTTTGAATAATCTAAATAAAAGAATAATTGTATAAGCAAATGAATAATAAGTATGAAATTATAATTGATGTGATTTACAATTGTGAAATAAACTTATATATATAAGAAGTGAAACTATATGAATATAAGTTGCAAATAAAAATGAGTTTGAATAAGTGATGAAATTTGACTTTGGTAAAGGTTAAATAAAATTTACTTTAGAATTGGGAATCTGAATTGGATTTATAAGTGGGAATTTAAGTTAAGTAAAACCAAATAATGTTTAAATGGAATATAACTTAAGTGATGTTGAATGAAGTTGATTTTGGTATCAAAGTAAATTAATAAAGTTAAGTGGTAAATGTGAACTTGAGTTATATAAATGAAATTCAACTTTTGTGGTTTAATGTATTAGCAACTGAATTAATTAATGGATTGAATGTTAATCAATTGAATGTAAATAATTGATATGAAATAATGAATGTAAGTGTTGATTCATTAAAATCTAATGTTATTGGAAAAATTGAATAATTGAATGAAACTCAATTTAAATTAAACCAATTGAAAGCTAAAGTAATTGAAATCCAAATTGGAAGTTAAGTGAATCTTAAGTAAAATTGAATTTGATTTGGAAGTGAACCAACTTGAATATGAATTAGTGAATATAAACTAACTAAGAATGAATATTAGTAAATCCAATGTAAATGAATCGAATGTGATTAAATTAAGAACCCATTTCATTGAATATTAATGAGAATATGAATGAATATTTATTGGTTATGGATGTTAGTTGGATGATAGTTGGTTGATGGTTAAATATATTGCTTTTACTGCATTTGCTATGTTGGCATATATAGTTATTATGTTGCTATATGTTGTATATCGATACTATTGTCTATATACATGTTTCTCATCTGTTTGTTGAGTGTTTAGTAGGTGCGGATTGCGTTTGCTTCGCATTTGGAGCTCGCTTTCGCGCTATATTAGCCGTATATGCTCGCTAATAAAATATAAGGTACATATCTCGGATTAAATATCGTACTTTTACACTTTTTTCCCTGCGGGATGCCTCATCACTTGATGAGATGTATATTTATGATATATATACTGTCATTTTTTTCGGATCGAGCCGCGCAAAGGAGACTGGCGAATTTTTCCAAAAATTTAAGGCGTTGGAATATTTTTGAGAAATAAATTGGAAAATTTTGAAAACTATAAATTTGATTTGGAATTGAAAGTTAAACGATAGTAGTTGTTTTTGAAAAGATAACTAAGTATGATTTGAAAACTTAGTAAAGATTTTGTAAGAAGTTTAACAATGGATTTATGGAAAGTTAATAGATTCTGTAACTTTTCTTACTTGGTAATTTCGAGGACGAAATTCTTTTAAGGGGGAAGATTGTAACGACCCAGAATTTCTGTCAATTAAAATTTGTATATTTAATTGATTTCAAATATTAATAAGTGAAATTTATAAGTCGAATAAATTTTATTTCGAATAATTGGATTTAATTGAATAATTAAATCGATAATTTAATAGTTGAAAGAATAATTTTTCTTCCCATGTCCTCTTCTTCCCATGTCCATGCCTCTCCTGTTCTTCCCATCACGTCCACAACCATACCCGTACCTCCCTGCCATAATGTACCTTCATCTCCTGCAATCCTCTCCAGCTTACCAGTGACTCTTTCCCCAACCACTGACAAACTCCTCCCGCCCTCCACTGCCAACAATTCTGAACCCATTCGTTCTGTCCCCCCTCCTCTTCCTCTTCCTGACCCTCACCTTTCAAAGCCACCTGATGCGACTGCTTTACCTCTTCCTGACCATCTCCCTCATCCTGACCCTCTTCTCTCTGACCCTCTTCCTGACCGCGATGAACGTAAATGGACTTCTTTATTCAAGCATAAGCCAAGTAATGCTGGGAAGTACATTCCCGTTGATCTTACCCCGTTGTATGAAGATGATGTTATGGTGCCACCAACTAGTGTACTTGAAGCTGGTGCTAAGAACTGGTCAGACACAGTTGTGGGATTTTTCTTAGACAAACCTCTGTCGTACACTGCTGTGGTACAGAAGTTGAAAGGAATATGGAAACTTAAAGGCATGGTCAAAGTTAAATCTGATGGTAATGTGTTTTTATTTAATTTTACTTCTGCTGATGATAGAAGAAATGTTTTACAGAAAGACCCAATCTTTATAAACAATAAGATGTTCATTATAAAGCCATATGATGTGTCTGTTAGTAACATATCTGGATCTGTAACCTCTGTTCCAGTATGGGTGCATCTTCACAATCTTCCTCTGTTTGCATGGTCACCACTTGGAATTAATTGGTTGTGTAGTCGTATGGGTAGATTACTATGTATGGACGAATTAACGGAGCAACAAAATAGGTTAACTTATGCTAAGTGTCTCATTGAAGTGAAACCTAATAAGGAGTTAGTTAATGAATTTAAAGTGAAACTGGTGGAAGGTGGCTATCAGAAGATATATGTTGAGTATCAGTGGAGGCCGGATGTTTGTGTGATATGCAACAAATTTGGTCACTCAACTGTTCGATGTGAGTATAAAGAAGAGGTGGCAGTTAATGGAGATACTAAAGAACAAAAAAATGAAGTGAAAGGTAACAGTAAAGGCAAGAAAACTGAGAATGTGCATGAAATAAAGAAGGGTAACCCCTTTCAGGTGAAAGTAGCGAGAAGATGGCAGCGTGTGATTAGAAACAAAAAAGAATTGAATGTGACTAAAAATAACAAAGAAAATAAAGAAGGAAGCATTGAAGTGGTAGACTGTGACAAAATCAGTGGAATGGATGTGGTTGAAATACATGATGCTGATAGTAATCGAATTGATAAGGAAAGTGAGAGAAGAAGCATGCAAATAAAGTCTAATGACACAACTACAATGCTTAATGAAGTCAACAACCAAGAAATTGATGTGTGTGCTGATAATGGAAATTATGGGAATGAAAGTAATAAGGATAAGGAAACATCTGCTGATCTTATCATATCTAATAAGTTCGATGTTTTAATGGGTATGGAGAATGATGTTTTTGATGATATGGAAAATGGTGTAAGTGATAGTGATAAAAGATTGGACAAAGGTAAACAATCAGGAAGCAGTGTGCCTGATGTTAACACAAATGTTGATTTTGCATTGCAAAAGGAACAAATGAAAATAATTGCACATGAAGATGATACAACTCACTTAACTCATATACAACTGTCTGATAACATCATCTCAGACAAATCCACAAGTTATGTAGGCATAACTGTGAATGCTACAGGATGTGATTACACAAATGATAAAGGAAAAAGTGCTGATGAAGGTAAAAACAAACATAGTAAAAGTGGGAAATCGAAGAATAAAAGGAAAACAAGGAATAGCACTGACATGCACAAGAATGAAAAAGAGCACACTGATACATTAACTAATACAACTGAAATTCCAAACTCCACAGCAGTATCTCCTCATAACATCTACTACAAAATTCTTCCTCCATCAGCTTTCAAATCTAATCCCAATGCTTCTACACCATCAACAAATCTCCCATCTCCTGAACTTGCTCATAACCAGACAACCACTACACAAATTCCTTTTGCTTCTGAAAATAATGAACTGACCCCATTATCAGCAACTATTCCAAACTACTTGTCTTCAACTCAGGCAGTAACTAGGAAAATGAAGATAGAGTTTCTCAATGCTAGAATTCCCCAATGATGTTACGCTTTGGAGCATGGAATATCAGGGGGGCTCACCATATCACAAAACAAGAACAGTGCAAACAACTAATCTCCTCTCAGAATTTATCTGTGCTGGCGATACTTGAGACTAAACTAAATCTTAATTTAACTATTAAGGCTGCGGAGCATATCAAATTGGGTTGGAAAATTATTCATAACCACAATGAATCTCCTTATGGTAGAATTTTGATAATTTACAATCCCCATGTTGTTGAATTGTCTACCATCCTATCCACCTCACAACTAATCCACTGTCATGCTATTGATACAGCCGATCAAACCTCTTTCTATGTAACTTTTATTTATGCATTCAACTCTACTACTGCCAGAATACCTTTGTTATCTGTCATTCCTTCCCTTAGACAATCCTCTCATCCATGGATCATTTTTGGTGATTTCAACTGTTGCCAAGCTATCTCTGATAGAGTGGGTGGTAACCCTCTGTCCTCTAATGAAATTCTACCCCTCAATAATTTAATAACTGATGCTGACCTAATTAACATCAAATCTGTTGGAATGCAATTCTCATGGAACAATAAAAGAAAGCATGGCATCAGAACTTTCTCTAGAATTGATCACTCCTTCTCCAATCTTGCAGCTCTTACTAAATGGCCTCACCTTTTCAACTATCTTCCTCCCCCTCTACTTTCTGACCACTCTCCCCAGATTATTCATCTTCATGGAGTGGACATGAGAAGAAAAACAAATTTTAAATTTTTTAATTCTTGGACAACTGAAGCAGACTTTAAACCAACTGTTTTAAATGTGTGGAATTCTAATAAACTTGGTAACCCACTTTTTGTTTTGCAGGAGAAAATTAGAGATACCAAAAGCACTCTTAAAAATTGGGCACATAACAAATATGGCAATGGTGACAAGTTGAGCTCCAATATTATGAGGAAGCTAGTTGAAGTTCAGAAGGCTATGATGGATAATCATAATGATGCTAGCTTTTCGGCCTCTGAAGCTGTTTTAACTCAACAATACACTGTAGCTCTTGCTCAAGAATGTGATATGATACGTCAAAAGTCGAGAATGAAATGGTGGAAAGAAGGAGATAAGAATAGTGCTTTCTTTCATGATAGTCTTAAAGACAAACATAGAAGAGAGAACATTGCATCCATAATAGACATGAATGAGGATGTACAAAATACTACTGGTAAAATCAATTTAGCTTTTGAGCAATACTTTTCTTCTATATATTCCAATGCTAACAACTTCATCCCTGCAATTGATGACATCCCCATGGACATATTGCCAATGCTGGATTATGAGAACTACAAAATGCTTTGTGAAGAGGTCTCCAAAGAAGAAATAGTCAATGCGATGTTTTCTCTCAATTCTAGGTCTTGCAGTGGTCCTGATGGTTTGAACACCCACTTTTACACTAAATGCTGGAATATTGTGTCTATGGATCTATGTAAAGCTATTTCTTATTTCTTCTTTAAAAGCAAGCTCTACAGATCTTTCAACTACACTAACATAGCTCTTGTCCCTAAAATCAATAATGCTCACCATGTTAAAGACTTTAGGCCCATATCATGCTGCAACACTATTTACAAATGTATTTCCAAGATTATTGCTACACGGTTAAAGAAAGTTCTTCCCTCTCTTGTCTCTAACAACCAAACGGCCTTTCTGCCTGGTAGAAATATTCTAGATCACATCCTTCTTGCGCATGAGATTATTAAAGGAAACAACAGAAGTAATACTTCCCCCAGAGCTATGCTTAAACTTGATATTATGAAAGCATTTGATATGCTGCAATGGGATAGTATTGTTCGAATAATGGGGTATATGAACTTTCCTCCTCACTTTATTGCGTGGATTTATGAATGCATCTCCTCTCCTACTTACTCCATTGTTGTTAACGGTTCTCCTACTGGATTTTTCAAGAGCAGGCAAGGAATCAGGCAGGGAGACCCCATGTCTGCCTATATTTTCATTATTGTTATGGAATTGCTCACTAGAATGATCAATAAAGCTGTAAGTATGGGGAAGATCATGCTTCATCCTGCTTGTAAAGACCCTCAAATCACCACTCTAATGTTTGCTGATGATTTAATCATGTTTTGTTCTCCTGATCTAGTGACTATTGAAAACATTATGCTTACTCTTGAGCAGTTTCACGCTATGACTGGGTTAAAAATTAACATTCACAAATCTGATATTGTTCTTGCTGGAGTAAGCCCTGCTCAAGCCAACATGATCCATCATATCACTGGATTGAATAGGAATCTATCCACGGTCTCCTACCTTGGTCTTCCACTGACTACTTCCAGGATCACTACTAACCAATGCTTACCTATGTATGAAAAAATAATAGCTAGATTAAGTAGCTGGACTGCTAGGAAATTAATTCAAGCTGGAAGACTCACATTAATTAAGTCTGTTATCTTCTCTATGCAAGTGTACTGGGCTAGATCTTTTGTTCTCCCGATTAAACTTATTAAAATGATTAGATGTGCTATGATGAAGTATTTGTGGAGTGGCAAGACTACTGGCAGATTCATTGCTCCTGTTAAGTATGCAACTGTTGAGAAGCCACTTAACAAAGGAGGACTTGGTTTAATTAATATAAAACAGTGGAATAAGGCTGCTTTTGCTAGACATATTGATACTTTGTTCAATTGCCCAGACAGTTTATGGGCTGCTTGGTCTATGAAGAAGTATATGAACTGCAAAGGGTTATGGAAAATAACAAATCACCAAAATGATAGCTGGACATGGCGTAATATCCACAAGTATAAAGAGCTGTTTCTCCCTATGATACAGTTGAAGATTAACAGTTCGATAAATGTATATTTCTGGGATGATCCATGGCTTGAACAAGGCCTTATACTTAGGAGACTGCTCACTTATAGTGAGATTCTACATACTGGAATACATGAACGTGCGCTTGTCAGAGATGTGATACATAACTTTCAATCAAGATATATTTTCACTTCGAACCAAAGAGTGCAAATTATATGGGATAAAATAAGGTTATTTACAGCACTGCCTACATCAAACAATAATCTTGTCTGGGGTAAGAAGAAGGGGAAGTATAAAACTGGTTTGACATATGAATTCTTGATGCAAAACAACCTGAATCAGAACTGGAGATGGTGGAAGAGAATTTGGAATACTGACAGTAGCAACAGGCACAACTTATTGTTATGGAAAGTCCTTAATGGAGCTCTTCTGACTAAATCTAGACTCGCGAGCTACGGCATGAATGTTAATACATCATGCACCTTTTGCAGTAATATTCCTGAAACAATTGACCATATTTATTTTGAATGTAATGTTACGAAGGAAATATGGTCTGAGGTAATGAACAAATATTGTAGTAGAAGACCATCACATAGCAATGCGGCGGAATGGGAAAGAATTTATTCACAAACTGGTAACAAGCATGATAGAAAAAGAATTTTTTGTGTTGCTCTAAAATGTTATGTTGCTGTGGTGTGGAGGGAGCGAAATATTAGGGTTTTTGATCCAACTAATGCCAAATCAGATGAAGTATTGAAGTTAAGTGTTATGCAAGAGATATATTCTGTGGTTAAGATGCTTTTTGCATTTGATCCAGGAATAGCAGTCGGCTCTCTAGGTTGATTTTGTTATGCTTTGTCTGTTTCATGTTTTTTTTCTTTTTGTTAATCCTTGTGGTTTGCAACACCATAGTCTCCTCTGTTTTCTTTGAGCTTTATGCTCTCTGTTGTATTTGTTTTCCCTGGTGTTGCAATAAAATGGTCGGGGACCATCCAACCCCGTCGGCCTTGCCAAAAAAAAAAGATAATTTAATAGTTGAAATTACAGAAATAGTTGAAATTACAGAAATAATTAGAAAATTGGGTTTAATATGACTGAAAACGATTTGTAAAATTTTATTTTATCATATTGAAGTTATAATGATGTTATAGAACTTTTAAAATTGAATTTAAAGTTAATTTGTGAAAATTGAATATTTTAATATTTAAATCGACTAGTGAAATTAGCCATTTTTCGGACAGTCTCAGAATTGGACGAAACTAGTTCCATTGGATCCGTAATAGTTTGTTATTATCAGATTTCAATTTTTGTAGCAATCAGAGTTTTCGTTTGACCGTGGCAGCTCAAAACGCATCGAAATTGTTTTAATATTTATTTGGCAAGTTAAAATAGCCATTCTTCAGACAGTCTCGGATTTCGACGAAACCAGTTTCATTGGATCCGTAATGTTATATTATTATATGGTTTCAAATTTCGTATCAATCGGATTTACCGTTTTTCCGGGGCAAGCCAAAACGCCTAGAAATTAGTTTAAATCGATTTAATTTAAAATCGAACGTTTATTGCCATAACTCGCGCAGATGATCGAATTAGCTCCTGAAACACGTTCCATTGTGTTTGGAACGCGGGGTAAACCTTAGGAACGCCAACCGGCACGCTTCGTTTGGAGTTCGGAAATTCCGGGATGAATAATGTTCGTTGAATTTTCTATATAAGCCCCTCTACTCTTCACTATTGCAAAATTCTAAAACCCTGGGTTAAACTTCAGAGCCGCCGGCCTCTTATATAATCAATGGCTGAAGTTATCTCTTCTTCTCCTCCTCTTTTCTTCAAATCCATCAACATTTACGACAAACTTCCAACATGAAGATTTTAGAGGGGAGTGAGTTCTACATATCCAACGGGTATGATCGTGTTTGGAGCTTTGGATCAACGGGGATTTGGGCTCGAAGTGCCGCAGTTCGCACGCATTTTTCACGACCATCATGGAGCCGAGCTCGACATGGCTCGTGCCGAAGGTAGAGGAGGGGATGCACTTCAATATAGCGCTAGTTGATCGTCTTCTAGTTGTTCGAATTAGTCGCGTTGATTTAGGGTTTTGGTGGAGGTTGGGTTCGGCATTCACTGGAAACGAATGATGGAGGGAAGATGATACTCACGGCCGTGATTTGCAGGTTGGAAAATGAACGGTTGTGATGCAATTAAGTTTAGAAAGTAAAATAAATGTTGTAAATTATATATATATATATATATATATATATATATATATATATATATATATATATATTCGTGTAACTTTAAAAATTCATATCCTTTTCATACGAGGTCGAAAACGCACGAAACCAGTTGTGTTGGGTTCGTATGGACGAACACTACGCTATGGAATTGGATTGGAGTCGTTTGGAGCTAGCGAGAATTTTGGGTAAAACTAAACGCGCGTTTAATTTTATTCGAAATAAAAGCTGAAAACGAAATTGAAATCAAGGTGAGAACTTCTCACTCAATCGAATCGGTTTCGATTTTAATTTTAAAAATTGTTAGATTTAAAATTCTTGATTGTATGTTTGAATGATGATTGTTATCCATTGATTGTTAGAATAGACATTATACGACGTTAGTAAGCGGAGGTTTATTATTAAAAACGTATACCGCGAATATTTCACAGAACAGTGAAATTGGTATTATTTATGTACTTGGAGTTGATTTTCCGCATTATATAGTGGATGAGATCCTTTTGCGCTGCCTATTAAGCGGATAATATTTTAAATCCTATATACCGCGATAATACCGTACTGGAACAGATTTGGTATTGTGCTAACATTTTTGGATGCAGGAAAACAGGTTGGAGGGATCCAACTGGATTCCTCAACAGTATTTATTTGATTATGGATATTTTGATATTCGTTGATTATCATATACAGATATATGATGTCGTTGTGGTCGTGATTGACTATTTGGTGTGTAGCATCATTGGGCCAATTTTGGAATTTTAAAAGGATTTTTAAAGTGATTTTTGAAAGTATACATTTTATAAAATATTTTTGGAATTGATTCATTTTAAATAAATAAACGTTATAATTTTAATGTTATAAAAATTATGATTTTTGAGAAATATATTTAAAAGTTGATTTCTGAAAATATGGGGTTAATGATTTTATAAAATTGTTTAAATTAGGATTTTTGAATTTATTGTAAAAAGTTTGAAATATAGGATTTATGAAATTTGATTATTTTATAAATCAAAGAAAATGATGAAATTATAAAGGAGTTTAAGGACGTTTTAAAATAATAATATAAATTGATTTATATAAAAGATTTATAAATTGATATTTATAAATTAAAAATATTTGAATTATAAAACGAGTTTTTATAAGTGTTAGAATGAATTGTAAATGAATTTCATAAATGAATGAAATTTATAGAAATATAAACGGTGAAGTTATAAATGGAATTTTATAAGCAGTGGTTTATAAAATTTGTAAAGTTATTAAAAGAATAGATTTGGGTGAATAAATGAATCTTATAAGTTATAAGATTTATAATTTGGGAAGTCTTAAAAAAGAACGATTTTGTAAACAAATAAATTGTAAGTATTTAACTTATAATATGAACTTTTGGTATATAATTGAGTTATAAATTGAAATAGGTTAATAAAGGAGATTTATAAAAGGAAGTGGTTATAAAATAAATAGAAATGGAATTTATAAACATTGTTTTATAAATCCGCAAACGGCTTACTTTGATAAGTAAATTGTTATAGCATATTAATGGAGTTATATTCACGTTTTAGACCGTGAATAATCCTTTAAAATAAAATGTATAGAAATGATGAAATTGGTTAACGAAGTATATTCACGTTTTTGGATAGTGAATATTATGTTAAAGAAAATGTTTTGGATGTGATGTTTTAAATAGAATTAAAACGATCTAACGATGTTTTTAAAATGTGTTAATATTCGAAACCATAGATTTCAACATTCATTGTTGAAATAGACGTTTTCAAGAAATAGAAGGAGATGGTGGACTATAACACTGTTGTTATAGTAAATGATTTCCGAAAAGAAATGTTTTGTATAGTATTGGGATTTATTTATCTATTTTAATTTCGAATCCCTATACTAGTGATTTTGGGTTGTCGTAACGATGTTTTACGCAACATTCGTTTTGGCCCAAATAAATATGTTTAAGAGAATGATGTCCTTAAAGAATGAAATATATACTTAATTTCGATTTAAGTATATTGAATATTTTCCAAATGTTGAAAATAAATAGATTTGTGAATTACTTATTAATAAGTAAGTATGGAAATGTTTTTCCAATGTGAAATGAAACGTTTTTGAGAATTTATCTTTTTGAAGATAAATTGAAAATGAATAATTCAAATCGTGTATTCATAAATATTTTGGAATGTAAATTCACTATGGAATTTATAAATGAAAAGGGGAATTTGTTTAAAAATAAACGTTGATTTATTTTTGAAGTGTGGGAATAAATTTACGGATTTGGAACGTAAATATAAAGTAAATCGTTAAGGATTTATTTAATTAGTTTAAATGAACCATGTTGAAATGAAAGTATTTCAGCGTAAGGAAAATGTTTGAAATTTGTTTTCTAAAGTGGTAAATGTGAAAAGTGATTTGAAAATTGTTTTCAAATGGTTGAAGTGTGAAAATTATATATCTTGTAAAGATATTTTTGGAAAACAAATAATTTGGAAAATTATTTGGAATATGGTGATGTTGTGCACATTCATTGATAGTTCAATAACCGACTATCAATATTTACCTTTGAATAGGTATTTGTTGTGATTTGCTTGAATTTGAATGCCACACTTATTTTTGAACAAGCGCTCACTATTCGGGTTAGCCGAGAAAGGACCTTGGGGTCGTATAACCCATTCCGAATATGTGATACGTCGTTATGAATTGCATTTGAAGACCGGTGTTGAAGACCGGATATTTTCAAAAGCGAAAGGACAACTCGTCAAATGTCTTTGCATCGACTGGTCCCCGGTATAGAGACTCTATATTTGATGAGAAGTCCGGATGTGATTAGTGAATATCCGGATTGCATGGACTTCTTTGTAAGTGCCTTCAGTTCTGTTCGATCCCGGAACAGACTTGTATGGATAGTATGTCTGACATTATAAATTGAGATATAAAGCTGATTTCTTTCAAATATATTTCTGTTGGTGGCGGAGAATTTATTCTCTTAGCTTAACACCCTTCTCTGAGACGTACGAGCTCAGAGGTTATGTGGTTGATGGTTATCAGCGATATATTCCCAATTTGGTAATGTGACATGCTGAGTGTTGCTGTGAAATGATCATTGTTTGATCATTTGTGATATGATCATTTGTTTGATCGTTTATCTTTGTGATCATTACTTTGATCATTTGTTGACCCAAAGCATGGCTTTGTACTAAAGCGTGGCTTTGTGGACGAGACTTCGTTGGACCTCACACCCCGGAAATGGTCAAAACAGGAAGGATGCAGCAAGGTTATTAGGGGTAGCGCCCTTTAGTGTATGTCATTCCTTCTGGATAGAGGTGGTATCACGGTATGGATCCCAGATACTTAACCTGTGTTGTTGCTGCAAACTTATTACTTTGTGGTTGTTGGAAATCAAGGATCTTCGAATGTAGATCGGTTACGATCGGGGGATGGCATATTCGTGTCAGTAGTTACCCAGTTAGGGGTAACCCGGCCTTGTGTTGGCAGAGATCCGGTTTGGTTCTCGGGACGTCATTCCAGAGGCGTTTCCATGTGACAATGGGAAGTTCCTTGGCCTGACCATTTGTTGGAAATCCAAAGAAACAATACGATCTTGTACGGTTTTAGTTGTAGAACCTATCCTTCACTTATGGTGGCGCCCCACTGTTTGGATGGTAGCTATAGTAGGCATACGATAATGGTCGTATGTTGGCTAAGATTTATATCTTTACTTTCGAAATGATTTTTCCTACACTATGCACTAGTAATAATATCAAATGTTTCTTTTTAATACGTAACAAGCATCTTTGACTATCATAAGGAGAAATCTCCTCCGATTCTGCGTTTGCATTGTGTGTGTTTGCGGGAGGCCTTATGGTAGTCTCATTTTTAAAAGCATTGCGAATCTATTTTAAAATTATCCTATTCTTTGTTTTAAAGATAAATAACTGTTTTAAAGTTCTCACACTAGTAATAATATCAAACAACTGTTTTAAACTTTGTGAACGCTATTCTTTTGCCCTCCTCACTAGCTTCATCCTTCAGCGTCTCAACTTTGGAGAGTTCTTCATCGAGCTTTGTTTTTAGGAGTCGTGTAGCAACAATCTCGTTGTAGTATCGTTGTGACTCCTCCTGCACAGCAGTGTTTTCCTCCTTCTCTTTAGAAGTATCTCTTCCAACTCTTTGACTCGTTGAGCGAGCGCATCTCCCTCCTTTTCAACGGAGTCTTTCTCTAAAGCTAAGGTGCCGCAGCGTTGAATCGCTTCATCGATCTCTTTCTTATGTGCGGCCTCCAGGCGATTATCTACCTCAACTATGTCTTTAGCATTTTTCTGAGCAGTTTCAAGCTGAGACTTGTATGAGGAAAGCCCTTCATCCTGGGCTTTGACAATGTCTTTGTCATGGATGGCTTCGAGTTTTAGACGATCACTTTCATGTTGGCGTTCGATAGAGACATCTGAAACATTTTCTGCCGAATGAACAAATGCGTCATGTTGAACGTAGGCACCATTGTTGCAAGCAATGACACTTTGTATAACGTTCCTCAGAATGTGGTGAATCGTTGGAAGAAACTTTAGACCGTCGACACATATTTTTTGGAACATGGCCTTAAGCTCGGTTAGCTTTTCTGCTATTGACGGATCATGTGCAGGAGCAGAAGAAGTTTGTCTAGAGGCTATGGGTTTTTGGTGAAGTTCCCGGGATTGCTTGGTACTAAATGAACCAGAGTGTTGGTCATGGTGAGTATCGGACTGGGGTCCCTTATGAGCAAATTTTTCCCAACCTTGCTCTGGTTGAGAGGGAGGATCGTGAAGGTATGAAGACTGATTGTAAATATTCCTTCGAGATGATGAATCCTGGGAGCGATAGTCCTTATCGCTGTCGTCGTCTCTATCTCAACATTTGCTGGAGCCCAAATCCCGGCCGGAATGATGGGAAATAGAGGACCCGTGCAAGCGGTCGAATTCATAAGAGCGCCCCATATCACCTGCACAGAAATTAAATGAACACGAGTTAGTAAGAATAACAAGATGGATGAAGTTTAAGTGCGAGGTGACGTGTAAGTGTTATTATGTGTGTCCTAGTGTTTCCCCTGATGGACGAGTTTCTTTAGCTTTACTTATCGGTGTTTTTTCTCCTCGATTATGGGCTTGAAAGCCTTCATCGCCTCTCATGTGCGAATGAAATTTTAGGGCTTCTAGATTATTGAAGCCATAATTAAGCAATTCATCAGGAACAGTGCGGTCAGATAAGCCTTTCAGTGAACCCTCTTAAATGTTCTGGAGACGGCACTCTCTTCATAGGAGTAATTGTGACCTTTGAGGTTCCGCCTACTGTCTTTTTCCTCGGTTTGTAAGCTAGTTTCTTTTTTCCCATTGAAGGGGGAGGCGGTTCATCAGTGCCACTGCCTCAACCACCAGTTCTGGAGTAGGACTTATATTCTCACTTGGTGCTTCTGACACCCTAGTTTCTCTAGTCTCGCCCTCCTCGGGTGTGTCGGGAGCACCATGTGTCGAAGGCATTGAAGGCCCAGCTTTCCTTTTGCCTTTATCCAAGGCAGTTCCAGTTGTAGTGGCGCTGTGAGGAAGACTTATTCGGCAACCTTCCGCTAATAACCCAAATTTTGAGAGCGATTAATTGGAAATGATGGATCTGATGTCCCGGTCTTCCATGGAACAGCTCGAATAGCTTCGACAGCCTCAGAGTACCTGAAACCTTCGTGATGTGGCTGATACCTGTAAAAGTCGAGAAAGGGTTTAGAAAGGATGTACTTTCTGCCCCATACAAATATTGATTAAGAAAAGAAACTTACTCCCTTCTAACCATCTCCTCGCAAAGCTAGTGGAACAGCGCACGTAAAACCATTCCTGCTTGTATTGGACGAATTGGCACATGTTATGTGGCTCTGGAAATATGAAAGATGGGCTGTCGGATCGTCTCTTGAAACGATAAATGTAGCAGATGTCACCGGGAGTGGGGAGCTTGAATAGAATGCTCATGAAGAGAATACACGTGCTATATATAAATGCATGACTGTTGGGATGTTGCTGTGCTGGGGCGATCTCGATATACTGCAACACATCGCGGAGGAAGGAGTTGAATGGTGGCACGCTACCAACCCAACACATGAATTTGTTGCAGGCAGTATATCCAGGTGGGGGACAGGTGAGGACAATCTTGCCATGATGGAACCAGGACATTGTCAAATGGAATTTCGTGGATTGAGCATAGTCGGCGAGGAGCGTTTTCATTGATTCTTGATGCTTGAGAATCAACCGGATTGTCTAGGATGATTGCTCCATCTATGGCATCAGGAGCTAAGTCAACAGACGCAGTCGTTGGACTTGGGATGTTCTGTGCAGGAGTTGTCGATGATTCGAGCTTTCCTCTACTTCCTGTTGAGAACTTGGTTCAGGTTTATCTGAGACTGTGGCAGAGCTAGACTTTCTAGACATATTCAATAAGCATCGAATTTTGATAAACACCCGTTTGAACTATACTTGAAAGACAATCAATATTAGACATAACGACAAAAGTGCTCCCCCCATGTGGTGCGTGGACTAGTGCAATCGTTTGCGTGTAAGTGTAAAAGAATTAAAACTGGTAAAATGAAGTTAATCATTGAAATGCCATCCTCGAAGACCGTCATCGCTGACCGTCTCAGAGAGCCTGCCCACTTAAAGGCTCGATGTGTAGTTTTGAACTCGAAAATTAGCACTATATGTTGAAGGCTATTTTTCTTTTTTGTTGAGTTGAACTCAGGTTTATAGTTGTTGAAACTGGGGAGCTATTAGTCCGAATCAGTTCGATATTCTTATATGCTTAAGTTCTTGTCCTTTTTTGTCGTCCTATGATTAGGCATGAGAAGTAAGCGAACTTGACATGTGTTGTGTTCAAGTTAAAATGATTTTGACTATCATTGCCCACTTAAAGGCTCGATGCTGAGCGACTCCTAAAAGCATGTGACGGAACGACCCTCTAGACCAGAGACGCCTACCCACTCACTTCCTACCTCCCTAACATCACTCTCACACGAAGACTATCGTGCCACCTACTTCGTAGTTGACCGACATTAACTTCCACCCAAAAAGAAAATGTCGACCTGTTCACACTCACTTCTCCCTCGTTCCTTGGTTACCAAACGACGTTAACCACTAATTTAGTTCCACTTCCATAACCTAACGGCTTGGCATTAACATTCAGCCAAAACCTCTTGAACTCACTAATTCCTACTGACCCACTACTACCTCCTCCACCCTCACTTGATGGCCCAAGAAGAGCCAACTTCCTGGAAATCACCAACTCCAGCCTAAAACATATTCTAACCTCCGGTTCGACTTCATTACCTACACAACTCCTACCATATGTAAACTGAAGAAAACTCACGAAAATGAATTTTGTATAAAACTCCTAGCTTGAGAAGGTCGGTCATATGGAAGATTCATACCTAAGATGTCAAGTCGAGGCAAGGGGAATTGAAAGATTTAAGGCCGAAGTTCGTCTCGATTTGTTATCAGGGGAAGTTGCGGAGAAGATGCACTGGATTTAGGATGAGAATGGAAGATTGAGTGGTAGCTAAAGTTCAGGAGAAGATAAACTAAAAGGTCATGTGGTGTTGAAATGATAGTGGAGAGAAGAAAAGGAGAAAGGTTAGCTTTTATATGAGGAAGGGGAGGCAAAAGGCATTAACCATTAGATCCGGTCAAAGAATCTCACTAGTTCAGTGAATAATTGTACCGAGCGGCAATAAGTTTGCCGAACGAGTGGCTCGGCATTTATATGATGACCGGACCGCATCGGAGATGGTAGTGCAATAAAGGAACTAGTCCCATCGGAGATGACCTGCTTGTCATTCAAAGCATATCATGACTGACTCTCACGATATGCTTTAGGGGGCAGTTGTTACCCAGTTACTTGTCTTGCGTACGAGATACTGATTATTGACCTGAATGCACTGTTCGGCCTATAAGTCTCTTTCTGCTAGGATGCACTATTCAGCCTGAACGCACCATTCGGTATCCTACAGTCCGACCATCATCGCTCGGCTAGGGTGGCTCGACATTTGGTCTTTCGGCATAAAGGCTTCAGACATGTACCGCTCGACCATAAAGAGATGATTACGTGGCTTGGTGAAAAAGGGCGTGTGGTTCGGTGACCTCTTGCTCGGCCTTGAAGGGGAGGGCGACGCTCGGTCTTGGAGTCATCGCTCGGACGATACCGTCCGACAATTGTGTTCGACCAGTAAAGTTAAGAATGATACAGCTCGGCATGGATGGTTCGGTCAAGTAATACAGACACATGTCGCTCGGCTCAAATGTTCGGTGCACATCGCTTGGTGCATCCTAGAGAAGTTGGTAGGTTATCAGGACTACAAAAAGTGAGGTGTTCAATGTGGTTTCGCTTCGAGTCAACACACCATTTGCTTCGCGTACTTCGAGGTCTTGCTTCGAGTCACTTGCTAAGATGATCATCGGTAGGCTACGATGGCTCGTAGTTCCTAGATAGGCCGATTGTCGACCGTCATTTCTCGCTCGGCATGACTCGTTCGGCATGCATGGCTCGGCGCGTAGAAGCCAACTACTATGGCCCGAGATACCCTATTCCTGGGCCCATGAGGGAAGTCCAGCCTATCTTCATCTATAAATAGAGGGGCAGGGGCGCAGTGAAGAGTGACCTTTTTTGGAGAACACTGGGGAGACTTTGCCATTTTGAAGACTTGTTCCTTTTCAGTTAGAACTTGTATTCAAGTTGTTGATATACGATTGTATTTATATTCAATTGTTTGAAAAAGCAATAAAGGTTAAACTCAAATCGGACGTAGGCAGTTTCGCCGAACCACTATAAATTTGGTGTAATTAATTCCGCATACATTCCTCTATTTTAATTTTCTATCTTCATTAATCTCTCTACACAAACCTTTTTTTGGGTGTTAGTGACCAATTTTGGTGCTAACAATTTTAATCTTATGATTCATCTAGTTTCCAACCTTATTCTTATTCTCATTAGATTAGAAGCTACATAAATTTTACTTGCTTTCACTAATTATAATAATTTTAAATTATATCAAATAGATGTTAAACGTGCTTTTTTTAATAGTTTTATTAAAGAAGATGGATATGTAGAACGACCTCCACTTTTTGAAGATGCAAAACTACCTAATTAATTTTACAAATGAACAAAGGCTTTGTATGGTCTGAAACAGGCACCAAGAGCTTAGTATGACAGACAGAAATCATATCTATTACAATCAAATTTTAAAATAGGCAAAGTGGATAGTGGACTTTTTATTAAAAGCGATAAAAATGATATTCAAATAATAAAAATATATACCAATGATAAACTAAATAAAGAATTCTCAGAAATAATGACTAAGGAATCTGAAATGAGTCATATGGAAGAACTAAATTATTTTCTAGGATTACAAACAAAACAACTAAGTAACGGAATTTTTATTAGTCGAGAAACATATGCGAAAGATATAGTTAAGAAATTTGGTATGTCAAATACTAATGGTAAACCATCTTCTATGGATACAATGAAAAATTAAATTATGAAGAAAATTCAAAAGATGTAAATCAAAAATTATATAGAAGAAAGATTGGATCACTACTCTATATAACTGCTAGTAGACCTGGTATAATACATAGTGTTTGTCTCTGTGCAAGATATTAATCTCAACCCAAAGAAACTCATATAAAATCCATAAAATGAATTTTAAGATATATAAACAACACATTAGACTATAGACTCTTTTACCTAAAAGAAGACTCCTTTGAATTAACTTCATGTAGTGATGCTGACTATGCTGATTGCAAATCAGTCGAAAATGTACAAGTGGAACCTATAACTTTTTAGGACACTTTCTAATTTCCTAGTTTAGTAAGAAGCAAAACTTTATATCTCTATCTACGACAGAAGCAGAATATATTTCAACGGATCAGCCTGTTCATAGGTTATCTATATGCAACAAACATTAAAAGATTTTGTTTTAAATTTTACTAAATCGCCAATATACTATGGTAATACAAGAATGATAAGTCTATCTAAAAATACAACTCATCATGCTAGAACTAAACATATTGATCTAAGACAACATTTCTAAGAGATAATGTAAACATATAACGATAAATTTTGTTTTTAAAATTTCCCTCTAAAATTCAAATTGGTGGTTATAAAATAATGAAATTTCAGAGATAAAAAATCAAGTCTTTCCCTAAGATTTCGAATAAACATTCCTCTTTATTTTTCTATATGCACTGTATTTTAAACTTATGAAACAAATAAACCATGGCCTCCTCTAATCCTAAACGTTCTAGAGAAGAGAGTTCATCATTTTCCTTTCCTTCTCCTACACAAGGCCCCTTATAAACACTACTATGGCAATGATCACTAAAATGGAGGGTGAAATGAAGAATATTATGCAAATGCTCACTAAAATTAAAGTGGTACAGCTTTATAATACCAAATAATAAGAGAAGTAAAGAAGAATTCTTCAAAATTTGCAATAGTATTTATTGATAATCCAATGAATCCAATAGTTATTGAAGATGATTCTACAAATTTAGCAATTCATAACCCCATTCAAGGCAAAGAAGAGGAGGAGGAGGAAGAATTCAAGGCAACGATGATGAGGAAGACAAAGAAGAAGAAAATGAGGAAGAACACATAGAGGAAAATGATGAAGTCCGATGCATCGGAGAAGTACGTTTCGACCGAGATGGAAATCTCGTCGAACAAAAAGGAAACTTTTACTTTCATTATCCTCATTGTCTCATTCACAGATCCCCATTCATTAAAAATTCACATTAGATAATACTCGATTTTCTTTGATTACTTAAATGTGTGGTATGTATATTTGATTTAATTGACTACGAATTTATATGTATAGTCTAAGATTTGACTAGATTGTGATTACTTTTTATTGTGATATTGAATGAATATATAGTTTGATATGGTTACTATTAATGATTTGTGTTATCACCCATCATTTCTTATATATCATTCTTATCATCATCAATATAGTAACTTTAGTAGGGGGAGTTATATTTAGTTTATTTTTGTTCTTGACGAAGGGGGAAAGATATATAAATCTAGGCATAGATCAAGGGGGAGTTTTGTAATCCAGAGGGAGTTATATTATACTTCGTACATAGAGTTATCATCATCAACAAGGAGGAGATTGTTAGTGCCTTAGGTTTTGGTTTTGATGATAACAATTATAGGATATTAAAACATAATACTAATGTTTTATCAAGAAATATATAGTATATAGTGCATGATATTAGACAAGTGTTGATTAAGAAGACTGTACAGTATCAAGAGTATATTAAAAAGCTAATATAGAGTTTCAAGAGCTCAAGAATGAAGACTCATGAGTATTGAAGATTTCAAGATTTTAGGTATTCCAGATAAATTATAGATTCATATAATTTATGTTAAAACTTTGACAGCACTTTCATGGTCTCTCTCTCTCTATTTCAAATAAGTTTCAAATGATTATCAAATATCTTGATTTTCAGAATAGTCTTTTTAAACATTTAAATAAAATATTTCTAAAAAAAATTCTTAATCTTTTATATTTACAAAGATATTATATTAGGTTTTTTAAGTAATTTAAATTTATTATATTTTTTTAGTATTTTAGTTTTATTTTTTGTATTTATATTTTGATTTTAGATATTTACTTATAAGTTTTAACTATGTTGATTTTATGTTATGTACATTATATTGAATATTCATATTAAATCTTTCAAAATTATTTTATAAAGTTTTATTAAGTTTTAATATGATTAAAATATAAATAAACCATGTTCAAATGTTTTTAAAAGTTCAAAATATTTCACAAAACTAAATATTTTTACACATTTTTTATTAAATGAATTTTCAAAATACAAAGGGATATGTCGACGTATCCTCTTAGAATATGTCCACATATAGTTCGGGAATTTCAAAATTCAAATTTGAATGTAAGTGTCTTTTTTTCATATCTCTCCATGAATGGACACGATCGTTGTTTCCCGATGTTTACTAGACTTCCAAAAGAATTTCTAACAACTTTTTTATCCTTCTCTCCACTTTTCACTCTGTTGAAATTCAGTCATAATCAAACTCAATCATTACCAATTTGATTCTCCTTCATTTACTTTCTGATTTCTCTCATTTGTCTCACTCAAACCAAGATCAAAGTGTATTCAAGAGTTACAGATTCAATTACATCAAGATCGAAGATCTAAGTCTGTAAACTTTATCAAATCATACTCTTATACTTTATGGTGTGCTTATTATGCTTGAAATCAAAGTAGGTGTGACTGTAGCATGTAAAATCAATTGGGTGCACTTAGTAGCCCTTAAATCTAGCGGGTGTGCTTATAGCACGAAAATCAAGTGACTTTACCCAGAGGTCGGGATTCTGAAAGGTGTGTCTTGTAGCCTTGAAATCAAGAGTGTATTTGCATTTACTAGTTGGACAGAAATCCATAAAAGGAATTGTGCAGGACTAGATGTAGGGTAACTCTAAACTAGTATAAAATCCTATTGCGTTCTTTTGTTTTCACTTTTACTGCATTTATTTTTATCTGTACTTTGATTCTGCAATTGTTCCTATGATTGTTAATTGTATCATTCCAAGTATAATCTTAAAGAATTTAAAAAAAATATTCGCATAATAAATTAAACACTATTTACCCTCCCCTTTAGTGTTAATTTAGCCTTAAGGTCCCTATTCCACTAACTCATGGTTCTACGATCGAAAATAATTCAAAACCAATTAGGAAAGTTAATGTTAAAAATTTAACATCAAAATGTGCATTTTAAACTTTAACATTAAATATACATGTAAAGCAGTAACATTCAGTAAAATTAAATCTAATTAAGAAAGCAAAAAATGGAAAGAAATTAAATGAACGTAGAAGGAAATAAAAGATAATTAATTAACATTAAACAAACATAAATAGAAAAGAACGTTAACATTGAAGAAAAGGAAATTGGGAAATAAATATTGTTAATTAACATTTAATTAATTCTAAGCCAATGCTTAAGCGCCTAGCAACACTAATATCAGTTTAAGAAAAAAATTGTATCGAACGAACAAGTAAGGATTGACATCATATGGGCATAATTAATTAACGAAAGTAATACTAACCGGTCTACCCCTTAGATCAACCGGTCGACCGTCAGCGATCAACCAGTTGGGAGGTAGCGGTCGACCGTTGCGTATTTTCTGTTGTGAATTATGACGTGGCCAAGTGGCCCGGATTTAAAAAATCGAATCCAATGGTTGATATTGATTCGATTCCCTCTAAATACGGGCCTAACCGCTTACTTTTCTTCCTATATTTTAGGAAACCATGTGAAGCTCTGTAATTTTCTCTTCTTTATAAATTCTTAATTTTAAATAAAACTATAGTTTACTTATGTATATACAACACAGGATAATTAAGAAGAAGAATAAGGTCAAATCAAATCATCAAATTCAAGGTAAATTATAAATCCAGATCTAAAATTAAATCCAAATATCTTCTCTGTCTATATATCTTATAAGCATATATATGCTTAGGTATATTTGTTCAAATAGGGAGAAAAAGGGAGTTAAACTGAATAATCGGGATTAGATCTGCAGATTTGGAAAGCTAAAAGGGTAATATGGAAATTATATATTTTTATATAATATAAGATTTACTTCATTGCAAAATCTATTCAATATGCCTAAAATGTAAATTGGAGTTTTAGGCTAAAATTGTATACATATAATGAATTTATAAACCCTACCTACATATTTCATGATTCACAATTTGAATTATATATTGCATGTATGTGAATCAAGAAAATATTAGGTTGAAGTTGGCCCATATATTTAGGATTGGTTAGTAGTAGTCCCTGAAATTTCTAAATTATGAGACGTTTCAGATTTGTAGATTTTAACGACTTTTGCCAATAAAAAGGAAAATTAATTTATCAAACTAAATTATAGGGTTTTAAGTAGTATTTCGATTCATTGGAATATAGGGTGCTGCAACCTGAATTTCTACAAATTATCAAGTTTTGATTTATAAGTAAAAGTGTATTGCTTGAAATAATAAGGAATATACCTAAAAAAGAGATGTTAAAATATGGATACGTATCATTTTTTGAACTATCTATTTCAATAAATATAAAAAGGATAACTCCTTGTAATTCCAAATGCAACACAAATTCTCCCTTTGGATAGCATATAAAAATTTATAGTGCTAACCTTTCCTTTCGGGAGAGATGTAATTCCAGTGTATTAAAATGTAGGAATTCCTAATGATTAATTAAAGAATGGTATATATGATGATAATAACGGTCTAAGAGAAAAATTTATATATGCAATATATGTAAAACAGAAATCAAGTAAAGGTGAGTGGGAATTATGCATTTGAATGTAATATTGGATTTATATCTTTGTAAATCTACTTCGGTATGCTTAAAATGTAAATTGGATTTGTAAGCTAAAATTTTATATGTTTAATGAATTTATAAACCCTGGCTACATGTTTTATGAATGATAATTTTAATTATATATTGCATATATGTGAATTTGAAACTATTAGGTAGAATTAGTCACTAAATTTAGGATTGGGTTGTATTAGTCCCTAAACCTCATAAATTATGTGATAGTTCCAGATTTGTAGATCTAAACAATTTTTGCAAGTAAAAAGGTAAATTAAATTATCACAATAAATTATGGGGATTTAAGTAATATTTTAATTTATTGGAATATATGGTGTTGTAATGTGAATTTCTATAGATTGTCTTGTTTCAATTTATAAATATAAGTTTATCGTTCAAAATAATAAGGAATACACCTAAGAGAAAGAGATGTATAAAATAGGGATATTTGCCGCATTTTGCACTGTTTATTTCGATAGCTAAAAAAAGATAGTTCCTTATAATTCTAAACATAACATGAACTCCCTTAATAAATAACATGTAAAAATTTACATTAACCTTTCATTTTAGGAGTGATGTAATTTCAATGCACTAAAGTGTAGCAATCACTAAGGATTAATTAAGAAATGGCAAATGTGATAATAATAATAATGGTCTAAGAGAAGAATTAATATATGCAATATAAGTAAGACAGAAATCAAGTAATAATATAGAAAAGGTAAGAAAGTGATAATTTGAAATAAAATGACTATGCAAAGTTCTTAAAACATGGGAGGGCAGTAAATGTTAAAAAGGGATAGAATGAAAAGTTTAATAAAAAGAAATGGAGTGAACGGGAAATGGCATTTAGATCTGTTAAGAGAAAGCGGCAAATGACCTTAAAAATTGGGCATGAAGTAAACACATGACAAATTAAGAATAACAGTTGAACATTGGAGGCATAATAATCAAACAAGTATGAATATATATATATAGTATGAATGAATATATATATATATAAACATATATATATATATATAGCCTCAAGTATGCATTCATGAATGGTGTGAATTATTAAAATTAGTAAATAACTTAGATGTATAAGAATGATATAGTAATTAGAATTAGTTAGAATGTGAGGTCAGTAGTGTTACACGACCGATGTCTGCCTACTGCTTGGGGCAACTAGGGACTGTGCGTACATTATACAGATGTGAGACATATCCAAATGTAGGACCCGTGGGAATATATACGCTTGCAAATAGGTAAAGGAATACCCTAGTGGGGTTTGCTTTAAATTTTAAGCAGGTGCATTGCCTTATTGCATTAGGCAATCTAAGTGGGACGGTGAGCAAGAATCGATGCCATGTTAGTGTTTTGGTACAATATTAGGGACTAGGAGCTATATGTAGGTTGAAAATGTCATCGGTCCTAAACGATCGATGGGAAAGATGAGGGTTACACCTAATAGGCTGCACCTCCCACTATTATTGTAACAACCTGTAAATATATAACTTTAAATAAATGATCGTTTAGCTTTATCAATATAACAATAATTTTGTAAATAATTATTTATATTAATTTATATGCTTTTATAAACAAAATATTATCATTTTAATTAGTTAAGAATGATAAGAAAATTTATTATCAAAATTTGTTTACAAATATATGCATATTAATTTAAAAGAGAAAATATGATCGAAAATCGGAATCAGAATTTGTAACGATACAATATGTGGAAGTTGTGCAACGTTGTAGGAATATGTAACATACACTTACACATGTACTTGTGCATACATGAGAAAATGCACATGAACATACATATACAAGTATAATTAAGTACAGAAATATAATATAAAATAGATAAGATATTTTTAGTTTTTTTACTCCTTAAGCATACATAAGTCAACATATGCATACATGAGATGATGGAAGTGATGGGCACATGAGTGATGGGCCTTTTACTATGCCTAGGGGAGGAGGACGTGATGATGAAGGTGATGCAAAAGATGATGTGTGTGTAGATATTTCTTACTCTCTTCTTTTCCTATAAATACCCCACCCTCTTCATTTTTATTCATCTTCTTCTTCATATTTCTAAGCTTTGTCCTTCTCTTTAGTAGCTTCTACACTAAGAGAAATAATGGAAAATATTATTTCAAAAATAATTTAAATAAGAATATATAGTTATATATACACACACACACACACTTAAACACCTGAAAACAATCTTCAAACTCCAATTTTGCTCCCTGTTCTTCACCATCTCAACCCTACATTATCATAGGCCGAGCTACTTCCTTGCTCCACCTAGGCCATGCATCTTCAATCCACCACAAGCTTTGGTTAAGGCATCTAGGAGCTAAAGCCCGAAGAATAGTTAGCTTTGAAAACCGAAAAGCGGAGCTAATTAATCGTTGAAAAAATCAAGGTGAGGACTCCTAAACTATTATATTATAGTTTGGATGATGATATGATGTTTTCAATAGATGTATGATTTGATCATCAAGTTTGGTTGTTTAAATATGAATGTTGAATTTATATGCAAGTCACGCAAATACACGTCGATAAGCACAAGGGAAATCACTTACCTTCATATTAATGAATTGGTGTACATGGAAGGTTAAATCTCTTTATAAAGGTTTTAAAATGAGTTCTAAATATTTTATAAACATTTAAAAGTGTTTTGGTTAAGTTTGAATGATAAATGAAAATTTAGTCAAAAATAAGTGCGTCGCGTAACGACAGTTCGCGATTTCATGCCATAAAAGTCAAAAAAGTGTAAAAGATGGAATGTAGCTTTGAATTCTTCGAGATAAGAATTTTACGAACTATTATATCCATATTCTTCCAAAGAAGAAAGAAAATCAAGATTTTGATATGAAATTTTGAAGTATGAGTAAAAAACTTTTTGGAAAAATCACGGTTTTGCAGTTCGGAATCCATAACAGGATTTCCTTGAAATTGATATTTTAAAATTGTTTAAAAATATGAAATAAATTATATAAATATTTTAGAATGTTTTAAAGGTGATTCAAATTATAAGAGTGAATTTCCAAATGATAAAAAGTCATTTTTTATCAATATAGTTTAAAAAGCACTTTTTGGAGCATTTTCTGCAACACTTTTCTATAATTTTTAAATTTTAGTTTTAAACTTAACTACTTTTTCCACATCTTTTATAAATGTTTTCAAATGGATAATTAAGTGTTTTAACAATGATTTGAGGTTTTTATAACTTATTTAAAAGAGTTTAAATAAATGATTTAAAGAAAAGCTATTACAAATTTAGTGGTTTAATCTTGGCTCTAAAAGCCAACGGGTAGACTGGATTTTTCTTTTCATGACATCCAGATGTGAGGCGCTTAAACTAAGGAGATGGTCAAGAGCAACCGGTGTCCTGGCACGCCTAGCCTCTTCCATAGATGAGGGATTGATAAGGTCGAAACGTTAGAAATGAATTTAAGTGTAAAATGGTTTTAAGAAATCAAAAGATGCCATAAGTGAGGTTTAATGATTCTGTATATACCAAAATGAATGTTTTAAGAAATATGTATCTCTAAAAGAAATTTTGATAAGAATAACTTTAATTAATAAATGATTCCCTATTCTTAGAACATCTTTTTATCGATGATTGTTTCAAAGGAACTGTGGCCGGATTTGAATGATTCATATCCAAAGAGCACTTGAACCAATTTACATATTTGAAGTAAAGACATGGATATGATATTTAGAATTTCCATAACGAGGACTACTTGTGGGTCATTTGGGGATAAACTCCCAACTTACATATAGTAGCGGTAGTCTCTTCATTATGAAATATCCAATGCAACAACTAATCGCTACTAATCCTAATGGTACTCCCGACAGGATATGGCAGGAGAGTGCCTTTGGTTTGTCCTATTCCTGGATAACTTGTATGGACGAATCTTCGATGTTGCATTTCTAGTTATATAAGTGATCTCTACGAATGTATTATCTACTTGGTGGTAGCGAAGGAAACTTCCCTGAGCTTAACGTCCTTTCCTGAGACATATGAGCTCAAGAGTTATATGTTGTAGAAATCAGTTGTATGACAGTGTGACATTCAAAGAAAGATAGTGTGCTATATGAAAGGTAATGGTTACCTCGGAACTCGCACTTAGAAATGGCCGAAACAAGGTAGATGCAGCATGGCTATGTGTATGCCAAGAGATGTCTTAGATAGGTCGGTAATAATTGGGGTGATGACATATTCGGTAATATCTAGAAAGTGGTAGGCAGTTCTTGTGTTCGTGGAGGACCATCAGTTGGGCCTCGGTACATTCCTCTAGAGGTGTGCTACCGAAAGGTAGTCCCTTCACCTGGTCATTTTTATGGAAACCTATTTCCAATAAGTGCCTGCCATTTTATTTGTAAAACCTACGTTTGTGGTTAGTATGCTAAAATTTAATAGTCTAACAATTTCGGCTAAGATTAATAAGTTTACTTACAAATGTTTTCAAAATAATACCAGCAAGTGTGGGAGTAGGCATTTATAACTGTTCCTAGCTAGGTTAGTACATACCAAAACACCGATGTACCCTAGCGAGATGGTTGTATGTACTATCTATCTATTTTAACGTGACTTGAGAATTTGTGTTTCTATCTTTCATCTTTACTTTACTTTACCATTGAAAATCTGCCTCCTCGGCACTTGAATTTACGGCAATCAATATCGTGGATGTATTAGTGTAATATCCCGGATTTTTTAACAATATCAATTTAATAATCTGTATTAAAAATTAAATTGATATTGATATTTTGTTGATAATAATTCAAATTGGTTTAAAAATCTTCTTTAATAATTATATAAATTGGTTCCTATTTACAATATAAATATTTGGTTTATATTTTAAATAGATTGGTATTGTTTTAATTTTAATAAGTAAAGCATATTTTCTAGTTTTAATATTTGTAGTAATTTGGAAAATTTGTTTTTATTTAATATTTAAGCTTTTCAAAGTTAAATAAATGATTTTGGTTTAAAATTTAATAAATGAATCATGTTTTAAAATTCTAATATATACATTATAAATTGGAAATTTTGATTTTAATTAGTATTGAGTTTTCAAAGACTATTTCATAAATAAATATATGATTTTAAATTTCGATAAGAAAAATATTTAAATGTTTAAATTAAATAGGATTGAGTTTTAAATTTAGAATAAACAAACAAAATGATTTCATGGCTTAATAAAATGGATAATTTATTGATAAAAATATAATCTCTTGTAAAATGATTTTTAATTTAATAATAAAAGATTTATAAAAAGCCATATTAATATTGTATTATTTTTCTAAATAAGTTCTGAATAAGATTTGTAATTTTTATTTCAAATTGAATTTATATTCATAACTTGATTTGGAATTATTTGATTTTGAATTTAGTTTGAATTTAAGTTCAAAGGTATAAAATCTTAATTTTTTTAATCTTTAATATGTATAAGTTTCAATTTGTAAAACATGATTTGTTCTTATTTCTTTTGTAAATTCATACACATATCTAAAATAAACTAACAAGTTAAATTAAGCTAATACACACTTTAGTTTGTAAATTAAATACTAATTACCTTTAAAGGAAAACATGTGTTGCATTCATAAGCATTCTTCTAACAAGTGTTCAAATTTAACATTAATAATTTGACAAGTGTTAATTTTAGTTTTAATTTTCTTTTATTAAATCTGAAAATACATTTAGTTTAGTTTGCATCTTCATTTCATATTACATTTTTTTTCATTTTCCTTAATCAAAGAGAAAAGATCAAACTCATCTTCAGATTTTATAAATCAGTAACACCCTCCACAAATCTGCATTCACAAATTCATTAAAATCCAAAAAAAATCTGCATTTCCTTAAATTTCAGAAACCCTGCATATTCAACCATATTCAAAATCATAAACTCCTCATATCTAAGCCCTTCAAATACCTGTACAAATCCACATTTCTGATTGTTCAAACCTTAATTAGAAGACCCCAAAACCATATTCGATCTGCATATTACTCAAAATCAAAGAGAGCCTGCATTCTGTTTTTAAGTCCTGGAATGGATTTGAAAACATGAAAATTCATCTGCATGCATTTGAGGAATTAACAGTTGCATCTACATCTGCATGCAAGTGATTAGAGTATGGAGCATGAGCATTTCATCAGGATTGCAACTCAGCTATTAAACAGGGTCAAGCCTGCATATTCATTTTTCTGCAAAATTTGTAATGAACAACAGAGGTCTGCATTCAATAAAAAGGTGAGTAACTTTTAACTTTAAAATTTTAATCAGGTTGCATGTTAGTTTATTGAAAGAAATAGCTAAATTCTTATGTTATAAATAACTGTTGATATGAATATGTCTGGTGTGCAAACTGTTTCTTTCTTTTTAATTTCCTGTTCTATTTCTCTGATTTTACAAGCACCCATAATGTTATTAAATACTTATTACTAAATTTGTTCCTGATATAATGACAGTTATAAAGTAAAGCTGTTTATTTTCTTAAGTTAATATTTAAAATTTTTAAGTAGGTTAATGTGCAGAGTATTACATCTGTAAAACCAGAATCATCATGTATGTTTAAATTTTTTTCAAACCCAATCTAATTAATATGATAATTCAGTAGTACAAGTCAAATATTTAAACTGGAACTTGATTTTTAAATCAAGTAGTAGGATTTTTCGAGGTTTGATTAAGTGGCAGTTTATTCTTGAACCAAAAATGGATTTGAGCAAAATTCATGTAATCTGTGACTTGAGAAACTTGGAAATTTTTCTGGGCTATAGAGTAAGGATCATAGAACCATAGAAAAATCAGAAATGAGGATTATATTGGGTAGGATAGTTGCAGTTTGTATTTGAATTTTTAAACCCTAGTTTTAATAAGGTATGAAGGAATCGGGCAATTCAGGAAGATGGATTGACCGAGTGCTTTGGTGTTTGGGAAAGGGGTAGAGGGTGTGTAGAAGCGTTCGTGGCCGGAGAGGTTGGATGTCAGGTGGTCGGAGGTGAGAAATGTTGTCGTTGACAGGTTTTGAAGGGGGGAAAACCTGTTTATGTTTCAGGTTGGGTTTTTATCTCGTTTTGATTTGTACTGCTGTTGTGGTTTTCTGGTGATTGTGTTCGACTGTGGAGGTGATCATTGATGGGAAGAAGCTATGGTGGACGGCCGGTGATGGCCGGAGCCACAGTGCACGTGCACCGTGCAGTTGAGTTCAGGGGAAGTTGTTTGTCGGGTGCTGTTTTGAACTCGGAATTTAACTCGAGTTACTTGAGTTTCTAACTCGAAGCAAGGGGGGTTTACTCGAGTAAATTTGGGGGTTGACTCGGGTAAAGGAATTTTTACAAGTTTTAATAAACCTGAACCTATTTGTCAAATATTGTTTTATAAACCTGACAGTATTTAAGTTTTTAAAATTTAAACTGAATTTAAAAAGTGTAAAGCAAGTTTTGAAAAAAGTTTTAAAACAAGTTTAAAATCTTAATTCAAAATGAGTTTGAATTATAGATTTAAAAATATACAAGTTTTATAAAAATAGAAGGTTTTTAACAACTTTGAAATTGATAAAGTATTTTATATAATGTTTTAAAATCTGAAGTTTAAGGCTTAAACAGAGTTTAAAATTTGAATTTAAATCTGGATTCAAAGCTTAATTTGAATCTTAGTTTGAAATAAATTGTTTAAGTAGTTTGAATTTTTAAAATGAAGTTTTAAATGTAAGAGAAGTTTAAATCTTAAGTTTAAATCTGGAATCAAAGTAGAATATGTATTTCAGTTTTTGAAATTAAAAGAAGGTTTAAAGTTGAAAGATTTAAACTAAATATAAATTGAGTTATTGAAATGCTAAAGTTATAAATTGTTTAAACTTTGATAAGTTTAAATCATTTTCATTTCAAAACTTGTATTTAAAATGAAATTTGGAAGCAAGTTCAAAACACTTTGTTTTAAATAAAATTTGTTTTTAAACATAATTTAGAAATGTTTTATTTTAAAATTAAGTTAAGAATTAATGTTTTGAAATTAAATTATTAAAAAGGTAATTAAGAAATAATTTATTTATTTATTTATTTAATTATTAAGGTTTAATGCATATTGATTTAGGGGTTAATCAATTTGAAATTTAGATCATTAATTAGATTATTAATTAACGATTAAAGTTTTATTAATTAAGCAATTAAGTTATATGGTTAATTAATTAAATAATTAAAGATTAATTAAGTTTCAGTTAACTCTTAATTAATTAAATAATTAGACTTTAATTAATGGATAATTAAAGATCATTTAAATTGTGATTAATCTAAGTTAATTACTTAAATAAATTAATTAGAGGATGGTTAATGAAGGTCATTAACCAGGATTATTTAATAATTAATTAATATGGTTAATTTTTAATAATTAATTAGATTAATTAATTTGATAATAGTCAATTGTGAATTGTTGAGAATAATTACTTAATGAAGTAATTAAGAAATTAATTACTTTAGGTAATTAATTGTGTTAAATGTGATTGTTTATTTGAATTAATTAAGTTTAATTAATTTTAAGCACTTGGATTTTAAAGATAATTACTTTATGTAATTAATGATTTGGAAATTTACTTAGTTAAGTAATTAATTAATAATTACATGATTGCAATTAAGCAAAGATGTTTAAGTATGAGGTAATTTGGATTAATTATTTAGTAATTAATCAAATAATTAATTAAGAAATAAATTAAAGGATAATTAATTTGGTTTAATATAGTAATTAAATTGGTTAATTACTTAGAGTAATTAATTTAAGAAATAATTAAGAATCATTAATTATTTTAATTAATGATGTAATTAAAGATGATTAATTATGATTAATTAATCAATAATAGATAATTAAAGGTAATTAATTAACATAATAAATTAAGGATTAAGGTAATTAATTATGATTAATTAATTAATTGAAGCAATTAAAGGTTAATTACTGTTTATTTGAGAATAATTAATTTGTGGAATTAATTAAGGATAATTACATGAATGTAATTAAGGGTAATTAATCAAAGGTGATTAATTAAGGTAATTAATAATGAATCATTAACTGATTGTAATCAATAAAATGATTGAGAAAGCAAGATTTATATTGGTGAAGTAATTAATTTAATTTATTTTAAATTAATTATAGATAAAGTAATTAATTTAATTCACTTTAAATTAATTAGAGATAGAGAATTAATTTAATTCATTTTAAATTAATTATATTAGGGTATGAATAAATCTTTGCTTATGTATGAATGGATGACATTGATTGTCTTGGATGCTTTGAGATCTCAGTAATAAGATAAATGATATTGTGTGGTATGAATGACTTGATTGTATTGTGATGATAACATAGGTTATCTATTGTGATGATGATATATGGAATATTTATTTGATATTGATAATGTGGGTTACCTGTTATATGATAATGTTGATTATCAGTTGTGATTTATGAATTATCTATCTGTGTGTATATAGATACTGTGATTGAAATGTTTTAAAAACCTTTAAAACAACTTAGACATAAAAGACACGTTTTGGTTTTCAATGAGACCGGGATCGGGGTTCCATATTTGGATGTCCGAAAACCACATCGATTCCAAATAACGTTAGGTCGTGAGTCAAAGTGGAGTTTTGTGAAGACTCGAGGTGTAAGGACTATAAGTCAATATAACTCTGTGGGTGATTCCGTAATGAGTTTGACGGAATAGTACTTATAGATTCGAGATGGTGGTTTAGAGTGCAAGGGTTATCGTCGTTAACTCTAAGGGTGATTCCAAAACGAGAGTAACGAGATAATGCCTTCGGTTTCGTTCGAACCCGGAACGAACTTGTATGGATTGAATGCTTTCAGAACATCGTCAGGTGGACGATGAGCATTCTAAGTGATATGTCCTATAAAGGTAATCGTAGCCTCAAGCCTCATCAACCGGGAATGGCTAAAATAGGGGAGGTGCAGCAAGGCTTCGTGGGTCGCACCCACTGGAGAGCGAGATTTACCCCTGTCTAGAGGTCCCTTTTTATTTCAGCTGTGTGGACGTTTTTTGAGCTCCAACCGTCGGGGTTATCTTGTTCGGAACTTTTCAGTAAGGAATGGGTCCGGGCTTGTGTTGCAGGGGAGTGGGAGTACTCCTCGGTACGGTGATCTAGGCCACGTACTGTGACGGGCGGTACCCCAGTAGCCCTGCCATTGTATGGAATCCAAAATCCAATAAGTGCCAACGGTTTTGATTGTATTACCCACTTTTGTGGCTAGTAGCTGGAATTTAATCATGTAACAATTTCGGTTATTTCTTATTTATTTGAAAACCCTAGACACTATGATAATATCACTGAATTTACTATCAAATGTGTTGGTTAGCGTAAGGTAAAAACTTTTCCATGTTTATGTGTGGGAAGTCTTACGTGATACCTTTCTTTTCAAAAAGGTTTTGAAAGTTAAGCAACTTTAACCTGTTACTCACACCAGACCCATGTCTGACCCGGAGTTTATTTTTGTTTTTCATAAACTCTTGGGTACTCAAATTTTTATGAGTAGTCAAGGGATTCAGGTTAGCTTTGACGAATTGTGGAGGAGCAAATGGGACAGGATGCTACTGCGTTAGATATATAGTATTCCGCTATGTGTTCTGTGTTGTCTCTGAGTCGTATTGAGTTGTAATAACTAGACTGGTGTTTATAACTATCTAGTATATATTGTATATCTGTGTAACTCTGATATGGTTGTAAACTATGTAATATTTATGTTATTAATATAGTTTATTCGTTCCGCTGTTAGATTCTGATGTTGTTTCTTTCTTCTCTTCTTTCTATTCTCTTTTCTATCTCTTTCTTTCTTAAAAATGATGCGATTTTCTATGGTAAGAAAGTCGGGTCGTTCACAATTAGTGTCGATTTTTGAGGGTCGAGGAGACGGGTCTTCACATTTGGTATCAAAGCTGAAGGTTAAGCGAGAAACTTAGCTTTGAAGGGGTATGACTCATTAGAAATAGGGTTAGTAATACCCTAGAATGAGTTTAATCTTTGAGAGTACGCATTTAGAGTCTTTATCTGAACAAACTCAAGTTGTGCTGTGCATAATACCTATTCCCAGATATAATTTCATCTTTGCATTCGAAAGAAATCTTACTAAATTCTGGTAGTCAGACTTGAGTATGCATAGATGACGAAGATGGGGAAATAGCAGCACTACAACAACCAACGGTCGAGCTTTAACCGTTGATGTAGAAGAAATAGCTTCAGTATAACCCTAGGTTAATTTTGCTACCCAGTACAAGAATTATACCAGCTTAGAGTACATAAGCTATCAATGAAGTATAAGCTTGGATTAAATCATGTGAAAGAATCTTTAAGGCATTGGATATTAGTAATAACCAAAATAGGTTTTTAACCTCATGGCAATCACACGAAGGGGCTTTGGCTTAGTGGGAGTCCATTACCCTAAATGATTCAGAGGACAATTTCTCTTGGGAAAAGTTTAAGGAGGTTTTGGAGGAGCAGTACATGCCAGCATCCAGAAAATCTCGTTTTTATCGAAGCTTTATGGATTTGAAGTGGAATAAAATGACTATTAATAAGTATGCGAATAAGTTCAATGAATTATCTTGTTTTGGGACAGGTCTAGTTGACCTGACTTTAAAGAAAAACGAGACATTTATTTTCGGAATGAACGAGAAGTACTAGCAGAATGGCTGCCTACATACAGGGTTAATCTATAGATTATCTAGATATGGGATTCCATTACGAAAAATTGGACAAAACGAAGCCAGTGGTATCTCAGACCAGCAACATCACCAACAATTGGAAGAAGAGAAAGTTTAATCAAAATGGAAAAAACCCAGGTCAAAGAAAATCTGGAGGAGGACCCAAAGGTAACTACTTAAAAGATGCTACATGTTATAATTGCCAACAAAAGGGCCACCTAGCAACTAATTGCAAGAACCCCAAGGTTCATAGGCCACCAAACTTCTATAATTGTCATCGTCTGGTGCATATGATCATGGATTGTCCGATCATGAGGAAGGGAGAGCAAGCCAGAGTCTGCACAATAAAGGATGAGCCTTTGACCTCTTAGGATGTGAAGGGCAATGGAGTTTTAGAAGGTAATATTTTTATAGAAGATATTTTAGTTAGAGTATTGTTTGACATAGGAGCTTCTCGTAGTTTTGTTTCTAAAAAACCTTAAAAGAAATAAAACTTGACCCTAAGATAGTTGATACCTTATTTGCGTGATAAATCCAATAGGTTGTACCACTAATCTTTTTTTGAAATGTGAAAAAGTACAAATTTCCCACTCTTCCCATCAATTCCCTTTTGACCTATTTGTCTTGGATTTTATTGGATTTGAAATTTTGCTCGGTATGTATTGGTTGACTAAACACGAAGCTATTCTTGATTGTGTAAAAAGAACGGCTTTAGTAAAATCAAAGTTAGGGAAGTTTATAAAAATATCTTGTGAAGATCCTAGTCTAAGGAAGGGAAGTTTCCTAAATGCATTAAACTCATCCCATGAAGGATTAGAAACAATACCCGTTGTTAAAGAATTCCCAGACGTCTTTGAAGAAGTTAAAAGTTTACCCCCACATTGGAAAATCGAATTTCGTATTGACTTGATTTCTGGTTTAAGGCCGATCAAACAACATGACCGAAGGATGGATCCAAAGGAGAGGGAGGAGTTAAATAACCAAACCCAGGATTTATTGAAGAAAGGGTTGGTAAGACCGAGTCGCTCAAGTTAGGGGTTGGCTGTAGTTTTTGTTGCCAAGTTGGATGGATCTTTACGATTATGTGTAGATTACCGAGATCTGAATAAACAAACGATTAAGAAAAAGTATCCTCTACCTTGAATTGATGACTTGTTTGATTAGCTATATGGTGCTAGGGTATTCTTAAAAATGGATCTAGCTGCATGATTCCATCAACTAAGAGTCGTAGAAGAATGCATCCATCTAATTGCATTTAAAGGTCAAAACACTTTCTTCGAGTGGTTGTTTATTCCTTTTGGGCCAACCAATGCGCCTGCTTATTTTTTTGACCTGATGAATAGAATATTTAGAGATGTACTCAACAAATTCATATTAGTCTTTATCAACGATAACCTTATCTATTCTAAGAATAACACGAAAGGCATCTCGAAACTGTGTTGAAGATATCGAGAAATAATGTGCTTAAAGTCAAATTCTATAAATGCCATTTTTGGGAAAAGGATGTAAGACTCCTTGGACATATAGTTTCAAGGGACGGTATTTCAGTAGATCCTGTAAAGCTTATAGCTGTTCAAAATTGGAAGCAACCATCAACTCCCAAAGAAGTTTGTAGCTTCTTAGGTCTATAGGGTATTACAAAAGTTCATTCAAGACTTCTCAAAGAATGCCTACAACCTATGTAAGTTGACTATGAAGGATGCTGAATTTATCTGGACTCCTAAATGTGAAGCACCATTCCAAGAACTCAAAAGGAGGTTAGCAACCTCTCCCATTCTTGCAATCATAAATGGAAATAGTGGATTTACCGTTTATATGGGTGCAAGTGGAGAAGGAGTTGGTGTGGTTCTGATGCAGGAAGGGAAGGTGATTGCTTACGCAAGTAGACAACTAAAGATTCATGAGAAGATGTATGCAACACACGACTTAGAATTATTAGCCATGGCGTTCGCATTAAACATATGGAGGTGTTATTTGCCGGGTAAGAAGTTTCCATAGTTTGTTTCAATTAAAACTTTAAATTGACCTTAGTAAATAAAATCCCTCTTTTAATTAGGTGAAAAGTTTGAGCTCTTTACGGATCATAAATCTTTAAAGTGTCTTTTCACTCAGAAAGATTTGAACATAAGGCAGCCACATTGGCAGATGCATTTAGCAGGAAATATGCTGTTGTTTCTTATTTGGTAGTCACTCTATCTCTTCTAGAAAAAATTTCAAGCAAGCAAAAAGAAGACCAATTCCTAAAGAAGATTTTAAAGATAAATACAAGGGCAAAATTCAAGCTTTGAATTTGATAGCCATGGAGTATTACGATTGAATAGGCGAATTTGTGTGCCGGATGTAGAGAATCTTAGGCAAGTGGTATTAGCTGAATGTCACAAATCCAAACTTAACATCCATCCAGGAATTAAAAAATGTAAAAAGATATGAAATGCACATTTCGATGGAAAAGCATGAAGAGGGACATATCCATTTATGTTAGCAGATGCGGCAATTGTCAACAAGTCGAAAGTGACTAGCAGAAAATTGCAGGGTTACTTCAACCTCTAGAGATTTCAGTTTGGAAGTGGGATCAAATATCAATAGATTTAATTGATGGCTTACCTCGAACAAGGAAAGGAAACGAAGGAATTTGGGTTATCATCAATCGATTAAATAAGGGTACACATTTCATTCCAGTTAAGCCAACAAGGACCGCTGCAAGCCTGGCAGATATATATATATATATATATATATATATATATATATATATATGAAGGAGATTGTACGATTGCATGGAGTTTCGAGCAGTATATTAAGCAATCGGGATCCAATCTTTACTATTCGGTTTTAGGAAACATTACAGACCACTTTGGGAAGCACCGTCTATCATCCCTAAACAGATGGACAGACAGAAAGAGTCAACCTATTTTGGAAGATCTTCTCAAGGAGTGTGTTCTGGATTTTGGAGGCTCCTGGGAAAATCATTTGCATTTAGTAGAATTATCATATAACAACAGTTATTAAACTTGTAGGCATGGCACCATATGAAGCTCTGTATTGTCGTCCGTGCAGGTCACCGACATGTTGGATTGAAACCATAGATCGGTTAGCACTTGGTCCTGATATGATACGAGAAGCTTCAAATAATGTTGATATGTTAAAAAGAAGCTAAAGGAAGCCTAGAGTAGACGGAAATGTTATGCAAACCAAAGGCGAAGAAATCTGGAATTCTTAGTGGGAAATTCAGTCTTTTTGAAAGTCTCTCCAATGAGAGGATTGGTGAGATTTGGAAGAGCTGGGAAATCAGCATGTTGATATATTGCACCATTTCCCATTCTTGAACGAACTGGCTCACTAACTTATCGAGTTCAATTCCTGGAAATATTAGCGGGAGTGTACAATGCCTTTCATGTATCTTATTTAAGGAATATATGCATGACCCAAAGCAAATTATAGAAACAACTGCTTAGGAAGACTTAGAAGTGGAACCGAATTTGGTTGTTATTAGATGACCTTTTCGAATCGTTGATCATGATGAGAAACGATTAAGGAGGAAGGTAGTAAGGTTAGTCAAAGTTCAATGGAGTGGAGATGCTAGGGATTGCACTTGGGAAATGGAGGACAGAATGGAAAAAGTCATATCCAGAATATAGGATGGAAGAGCGAATTGTATAAATTATATCATTCTAGTGTACTTACCGCCTATGGTGTAGTCACTTATCCATACTTTTGTATATATTCATCATATCGAATATATTTCCTTTTGAGCTATTTCTTTCTTATCTTAATTTCGAGGACGAAATTCATTTAAGGAGGGGAGTCTGTAACGTCCCGTAAATATATCACTTTAAATAAATGATCGTTTAGCATTATCGATTTAACAATAATTTTGTAAATAATTATTTATATTAGTTTATATGATTTTATATATAAAATATTATCATTTTAATTAGTTAAGAATGATAAGAAAATTTATTTTCAAAAGTTGTTTACAAATATATGCATATATTAATTTAAAAGAGAAAATATAACCGAAAATCGAAATCAGGATTTGTAATGATACAACGTATGGAAGTTGTCCAACGTTGTAGTAATATGTAACATACACATGTACATGTGCATACATGAGAACATGCACATGAACATATATATACAAATATAATTAAGTATAAAAATATAACATAAAATATATAAGATACTTTAAGCTTTCTCACTTCTTAAGCATACATAAGTCAACATAGGCATACATGAGATGATTGAAGTGATGGGCACATGGATGATGGGGCTTTTGCCATGCCTAGGCAAGGAGGATGTGATGATAAAGGTGATGCAAAAGATGATATATGTGTAGATATTTCTTACTCTCTTCTTTTCCTATAAATACCATACCCTCTTCTCTTTATTTTCATTCATCTTCTTCTTCATTTTTCTAATCTTTGCCCTCCTCTTTAATGGCTTCTACCCTAGGAGAAATAATTGCAAGATTTATTTTAAAAAGAATTTAAATTATAACATATAGTTATATATACATTTAAACACCTCAAAACAATCCTGAACTCCGCCTTTTCTCCTTGTTCTACACCATCTCCAACCCACTTCATCTTAGGTGGAGCCACTTCCTTGCTCCATCCTAGGCTGTGCACCCCCCAAGCCACCCCAAGCTTTGCTTAAGGCATCTAGGAACTAAAGCACGAAGAATAGTGAGCTTTGAAAGCTGAATAGCGAAGCTATAGTGAATTTTTAATTAATCATTGAAAAATCATGATGAGAACTACTAAACTATTATATTATATTTTGGATGATGATATGATGTTCACAATGATATTCTTTTATCGTCTAGTTTGGTTTTTTAAATATGAATGCTGAATATATATGCAAGTTAGGAAAATACACATCGATGAGCACAAAGGAAATCACTTTCCTCTACATTGATGAATTGGTGTAAATGGAAGGTTAAATCTCTATAAAAGGTTTTAAAATGAGTTTGAAATGTCTTAAAAATATTTAGAAGTGTTTTGATAAAGTTTGAATGAGAAATAAAAATTTAGTCAAAAATAGGCCCGTCGCGTAACGACAGTTCGTGATTTCGCACCATAAAATCACGAACTAATGTAAAGGTTGGAATACAGCTAAGAATTCTTTAAGATAAGAATTTTCCGAACTATTATATCCATAGTTTCCCAACAAAGAAATAAAACCGAGATTTTGATAGGTAGATTTTGAAATATGAGTAAAATACGTTTTTGGAAAAATCGCGGTTTTGTAGTTCGGAATCCATAACCAGATTTCTTTGAAATTGACAATTTAAAATTGTTTAAAAATATGAAATAAATTCTAAAATTCTTTAAAACTTTTTAAAAGTTATTTGAGTTATAAATATGAATTTCCAAATGATAAAAGGTCGTTTTTGATCAATATAACTAAAAAGGCACTTTTGCAGCACTTTCCGTAACACTTTTCTATAACTTTTAAATTTTAGATTTAAACTTAACGATTCTTTTCCAATCTTTTATAAATGTTTTCGAATGGATAACTAGGAATTTTAACAATAATTCGGGGTTTTTATAACTTATTTAAAAGAGTTTAAATTAACGATTTAAAGAAAAGTTATTATAAATTTAGTTGTTTAATCTTGGCTCTAAAAGCCTACAAGTAGACAAGATTTTTCTATTCGTGAGATCCGAATGTGAGGTGCTTAAACTAAGCAGATGTTCAGAAGCAAGCAGTGTCCTGGCTCACCTAGCCTCTTCCTCAGGCGAGGGATAGATAAGGTCTAAATGTCAGAAACGAGTTAAGTGTAACAAGGTTTTAAGAAACCAAAAGATGCGATATGAGAGGTTTAATGATTCAGTATACAATGGAAAGAATGTTTTAAGAAATATATTTCTCCCATAGAGATTTTGATAAGAAGAACTAAATCAATCAAAGAATGATTCCCTCGTCTCATAACATTATTTAATCGATGATTGTTTCGAATGAGCCGGAGTCAGATTCGGGTGATTCCTATTTGCTGACCACTTCGAACCAATTTACATATTCGAAGTGATGACACGGATATGATATTTGGGTTTTTCATAATAAAGGACTTCTTGTTGATCATTTGGGGATAAACTCCCAGCATACATATAGTAGTAGTCTCTTCATTATGAAATATCCAATACAAAGACTAATGGCTACTATTCCTGGATGTACTCCCACATGATGTGGTAGGAGAGTGCCTTCGGTTTGTCCTGTTCCTGGACAACCAGTATGGCGAACATCTAACTTTTCATTTCAAGTTACTAAGTGATCCCTATGAATGTATCATTTGCTTGGTGGCAGAGTAGGCAACTACTCTTAGCTTAACACCCTTTCTTGAGATGTATGAGCTTAGGAGTTATACGTTTGTAGAAATCAGTTGCGTGACCATGGAATGGCAGTGTGGCATTCAAAGAAAGATGATGTGCTATATTAAAGGTAATCGTTACCTCGAACTTCAAACCTGAAATGGGCCGAAACAGGGTAGATCCAGCAAGACATATGGGTCGCAACCATTTGGGTATGATCATCCCCTTCTAGATATATTTCTTCCCGCTATGATGTTTGGGTTTAAGTTATTGTGGTATATGCTAAGAGACGTATCAGATAGTTGGTAATTAACGGGGTGATGACATATTCAGTACTATATAAGAAGAGGTAGACCAGTCTTGTGTTGGTAGAGGACCATCAGTTGGGCCTTGGTACATTCCTCTAGAGACGTACTGCCAAAAGGTAGTCTCTTCACCTGGTCATTTGTATGGAAACTTATTCTCCAATAAGTGTCTACCATTTAGTTTGTAGAACCTGCGTTTGTGGTTACTATTCTGGAATTTAATAATGTTATAATTTCGGCTAAGATTAATAGGTTTACTTGCAAATGTTTTCAAAGAAATGTCATTAAAAATAATATCCCTAATTTTTATGTAATAAAGATTTGGTTATCATAAGGTAGAAACTCATCCATGTTTATGCGTGGTGTGGACTTATGAGATGCCTTTTTTTGAAACATGGTATTTTGAGTTCTCACACCTGTTCCATAACTAACCCGGAGTTTATTTTGTTTTCCCTTTAAACTTTGAGTGCCTTATTTTTTTCGAGCAGCCAAGCAGTCTGGATTCTGTTTTGGAGTATTTTGGGAAAAGCATGCTTGAAGCGATTTTTGGAGCACGGAGCTGGAGCACTCGACGTGGATATCTATCTATCTATTTTATTTTTCTGCTATGTCTAAGTTAGTTAATACAAGCAAGTGTGGGAGCAAGTAGTTATAACTGTTCTTAGCTATGCTAGTTTATACCAAAACTCCGGTGTACCCTAGTGTGAGTGGTTGGATTTACGACACATGAATACCGTGGATGTTTTAGTATCGATATTCAAGAGTTGAGGAGACCGTTCTTTACATATATAGTCATGTTAGGTCATGCACCGCTATAGGTGTTTGCTATTTCATTTGTTTGTGGAAAGGCTAGATAACACTTAAGAGAGTCTTTCAGAATGAATGGGGTTGTCCATGGAGCAGTACCCATAATAGCTCGAGGAGCTAAGTCCTTTATAGTCCATGGTGCTGGGTCCTTTATGTTAGGAAATCGAATCTACAATTTTGATGACAACAACTATACAATGGAAATCGAATATGTATATATATTTCTATATATACAAGTACTTGCTAGAATAACATCACTAGAAAGAAAAGAACAAGGCGCAAAGAACACTACAAGAGGCTACAAGTCGATAGGTACAAAGAAGCTGCAGAATAGATGCATAAAACAGATATGCACAAGTATCAGACGTCTGGGTGCACAAGCCATACGTCTGGAAAAGTACTCTGGAACAACAAACAGACTAAACCAGACGTCCGATAATAGCACTCGAACGTCTGAAAATCTACTATGTAAAAACAAATATAGTAACAGACGTTTGATATAAATACCAGACGTCTGAATTCATACTTGGATTTCCGATATGAACTTTAGAGTGTTCATTAATGGATGCAACTACTCAAGATACCGACCTACGAGTATATATAGCATCAAGAATCAAAAGAACAAACTCACCTTACTTACTTACGGTCTCTAATTACAAACTCTATCGTATATTCTTGATCTCTAGCAATCTGTACTCGTATTTCACTCTTCCAAATATTCAGTTCCTCATAGACAATACTCCCTAGATATAAATTCAAAGCATCTGTACTAATTAGTCAATATTCGTGTTATAGGACACACATTTGACAAGAAAAATTCATTGTTACCAAGCCTATTCCTCAGGGCGAAGTGATGGTGTTTCATAGTCGAATTCCGTAGGGGTGCTTTGGGACTGGACGTAGGATGGGAGGTCCAAACCAGTTTAAAATCTTGGTGTGCTTATTCTATATTTACTTAGATTAATATTGCTTTTAGATGCATCATGTATTTTGTCACATATACTTGCATATACACTACACGATCCACCCTGTAGACTTTCAATTGGTATCATAGCAAGGTTTTGATCAAAGTACAGTAACACGTTTTTGAATCACTTTAATATGGCAAGTATTTTTCAAGAAGGTCAATCCACAGCACGACCCCCACTTTATAATGGTTCTAACTATGCATATTGGTCGATACGTATGAGAATCTTTATGGAAGCTAATGGAATAGAAATTTGGTCAGCCACTCGAAATAAATATGAAGCCCTTGACATTTCTATGAAGACATGGAATGATGCACAAAAAACCGCAACATCTAATATTGCCAAGGCTATGGATGTTTTATTTTGTTCATTAGATAAAAATGAATTTGCACGTGTCATGTTATATAATACTGCATATGGTATTTGGCGTACCTAACAAGTTACACACAAAGGCACGAACAAAGTTAAACAAACTAAGATTTCAGTTTTACAAAATCAATTTTCATCATTTAAAATGAAACAAAATGAATCTATAGTAGACATGTACTCTAGATTCCAAACCATTCAACACGATTTAATGGCACTTGGAGTCAAATTCACAAATTTTGATTTAATATCTAGAATACTCAATTCTTTAACTCCATAGCAGGAAAGAAAAGTATTAGCTATCGAAGAAGCTAATGATCTCTCAACACTCTTAGTTGAAGAATTGATAGGAAATTTAATGTCCTACGAAGCAAATTTGCAAGCAAGAAAAGAACAAAATTCGAAGAAGAAAACATAGCATTCCCAGCAACAAATGAAAACTCTGACTTAGACGAAGAAGAAATCGTATTTATTGCCAAAAATTAGTACAAATTCAAGAAATTTAGGAAAATGACTAGATTTCAGAAAGGAGGAAAATCAAACTCTACTGATCAAACATCAATCAAACGCTATGAATGTGACCAATTTGGACATATGAAGAAAGATTGTCCCAAGCTCAATAATGATAAAAAGAAGAACAAATTTGAATAATTCAAAAAGAAAAAAGCTTTCAAAGTAACATGGGACGACAGGGAATCTTCATCATCATCAGACAGTGACAGCAACAGCGACGGAGAACAAGCTAATATATGCTTTATGGCACAAACTGATGAGGTATGTCCCGAACGTAGCTATGATGAATTATTGAAACTTAGCATGGAATTAGACGATAAATTTAGATAAATTGAAAAATTGAATAAAGAACATATAGGCAAAATAAATGGATTATAACTTGAAGTAGGAATGTTAAAAGATGAAAAAATTATTTTAGAAGAGGAACTAGAATTATCTCAGGAAAAAATTAAAAAATAGTTTGGTTGAAAATGTGACTATCGCTGTTAATTTTGGAAAAATTAGACTAGAAAAGGATAACTTGTTAAAAGAAAATATCAACTTGAAGAATAATATAGAAACATTGAAAATCGAAAATTTAGAATTAAACGAAAAATTAGATAAAATTACAAATAATGTTTCAAAATTTAATAAAGGAAAACAAGATTTTGAAATTCTTATCAAAACTTCAAAACCATCAGGTAATAGAAATGGAACAGGATTTAAAAAAATATTCCTAAACAAAAAAGGAATAATATTAAGAAATATAGTTGTATTTATCAAAAGACTAAAAGATCGCCTATGTCTAATACGAATACCAAAAATATAAAAATTTGGATTCCTATGACAAATAATAATTTGATTAGACAAAAACATATTAATAATTTTTTAGATAATGTAGTTTATAATAAAAATTATATTCATAAAGGTACCAAACCGTCTTGGGTATGGCTACCCGGTCCTCCTAATGTCTAGGACCCTAACAAAGTATATGGATAGCAATAAATCATCTTTGTTTTGCAGGTATCCGAAATAAAAAACACGGAGAAATGGATACTTGATAGTGGATGCTCTAAGCATATGACCAGAAACTCAAGAATGTTATCAAATATAACATACATCGATGGTGGAACGGTAACTTTTGGAGATAACTCAAAAGAATACATCATTGGCATTGGAAAAGTCATCAACTCTGGTGTTTCTAACTCTCCTATTATTACAAATGTTTTGTTAGTAGAAAATTTAAAACACAACCTACTTAGCATTAGTCAATTATGCGATAAAGGTTTTCAAATTAATTTCGTAAAAGATAGATGCAATATTTTTTACAATAATAAACACTTACGGATTTCGGCAAAGTTATCAATAAATCACCAATATATTGCGATAACACTAGTGCAATAAATCTATCAAAAAACCCTATAAATCACTCGCATACTAAACAGATAGATATACGACATCAGTTTTTACGTGACAATGTAGAAAAAGGAATTATTGCATTAGAGTACATAAATATCGAGAATCAAATAGCAGATATTTTCACAAAATCACTAAATGAAAAAACATTTATTGAACTGCGACACAATTTAGGAATACGCTCTCTTAATGATCTTCCAAACTAATACTACATTTTTCATTTATTCTACGTTTAGCTAAAAAAAATATCCACAAATTAAAATTGTTAACTCCTTCACCTTAAATTTTTTAGGTGGTTGTTTTACCTATGAATAACCTTTAAAATCATATATAAATAAATTTTTACAAACCAAAAAGTAAAGAATATATAGTTTCATATTTTACAATAGAAAATATAAGATGTCTTTCGACAACTCTCATCTCACCTTCTCGACACCAACAATGGATAACTCGACGGATACACGTCACCGCCTTTCTACTCCTACACCAAATCAGGAACCAACATATAGGTGGTCTTCCTACCACACGGGACTCACTCTCGATAAAAAGAAGTTCAAACGATCGCTATTTTATCTCTAACACCAAGGAGAAAATCGATTGAATACATCATTATCAAAAGCAACAAATAGATTTACATTGAGAATTATACTTCGAGCAAAAGGCGATCGCGCCACGACTAAGTTTTCTGGAGCAAGTAGCGATAAAAATTTGTAATTCACGAAAATAAGATGTGCATGTACCACTTCTGATTTCTTACTATCCTTTGCATCCCACTACCTCGTATCGTACACCTTTGGATCCTTCACCTAGGAGATTCTCTGGTTCCCCAAGAACCCACGAGCGTCGAAATATATGGTCTCCACTCAAGCCATGGAGGGATGACAAGTCTGAAGATCGCAATGCTCCTTTGTCATCTATTAATTATTCTCATTATATTTTTATCCACGTATATCTGTATTCTGTTTCACAAATATAATACTGTCTTATTAAAACCAAACTCTCGAAAAATAAGCAACACCCTTCAAAAATAGGCCATTTTAAGACAAACTGTTCATTTCAGACATATGAACTCTGCCATCAGACACTGACATTCTGGTATCACACAAATTTTTAACCATCATGCATATATTAGACGTCCGATATAACCTTCCATACGTCTGAAAATTAACTCTGCTTCATAAAATATACAAACCAGTCTATTTGAGATGTCTGAACTATTGACCAGATGTCTGAACAACGTTTCTGTCTCCATAAGATAAAAAATCAGTCCATTTTCAGATGTCTCATATTACATCCAAACATCTGAGAAAGCTATCTGTCTGACAAGAATAACACTTCGACCTATTCAGACGTCTGATTCTGCAACCAGACGTCTGATAATTCTCTCATCCTTTCAAAAATTACAAATCGATCAATTCCAGACGTCTGTCTCCAACAACCAGATGACTGATTCTATTTATTGTCTTCAAACTAGGTTAAATCAGATGTTTGAATAACTTTTCAGATGTCTGAAATTCAATCGATGCTCTAAATTACCCTGCTAACGACTATTTTTTCACTTTTTCTCACTTACATTTTACTTCGTTTCTATTGCAAGGTCGATTTTTAAATTCTCAAAATTATTTTCTCTTCCAAACTCACTTGAATTCAATGGCTTCTAAAAAAACCCAAGGATCTCTAAGCGAAAGCACGATTAAGCCACTTCATCCAACCACCAAGTTTGCTCTGACGATCAAATTGAACGATGAATGAATCGTGTACCGCATTCACTCAGGAGATACACGGATATTCAAAAGAAGAAACTCCATACAGGTCCATTTTATAATTTGCTAAAGTTTCCAATGCATGATTTAGACGAAATGTGTGAAAATGTTGGTTTGGAAACATTAATGTCGTCTAATCCCAATAACATCCAAACAGATGAGCTAGCCGTATTTCTTTTCAACGCTAATTTGGATAGCATAGCAGTTTGGAACACTGACAACGATAATAATTGGCTATGGTCTAGTGTTTACGGCAACATAATTAGGCTTACTCTAGGGATCATAGGCCGAACTCTCGGATGTTTCGACACCAGAGAAGATTTATATAATATTCTGAATATGCGTCCGAAACCAAGAGATAATATAACACACCAAATATGGGAAGATGAAATGCCTAGATTTGCATCCAAATATCTACGACCTAACGCGAGACTTCTCACTAGAATGATTATCATTACTATCATTCCTCGCCTTGGTAGTCATGAGAAAATCACGGAACTAGAGCACAAGGCCCTATATGCTATATTTAGTGGAACAAGGGTTGATTAGACAAAATTTATATTTGATGAGCTAAAACATTTTTGGACTCGATCACGCTCATCCATCATCTATCCTACATATATCATGAGAATTCTATGAGCTCACAACATCCCCTCACATTTGTCCACTTTTGAAGAGATTTGTTCGAAATATGCATCCACAAAATTTTGATCCTTAATGCACTTACCGGAAAATCCTCCATATTTTATATCATTTAAAGAGTGGACGCAAAGTCATCAAGCCACACAATCTGGGTCTCCACCTCAAACACAAGATGAACCATCATAAGAGGTTGGGCAACATCACGAGACTACTCCTCCTCCTCCTAGATCATTTGATTATACGTGCCAAGATGATATTTTGGAAACTCGCACTAAGACGAATCCAAATGAGAGTATTCACGACTTAACTCTTCAGAATCGTCTTATTTTATCTCAAAACCAAAAATTATTGGCTAAGGCATTAATAGTTTTGAAACATCCTTTGCTTCTCCCCTAGTCATAGTTGAAACATCACTTTCCGCTGTATTATCTGTTCTAAAGGAGGTTATTCAAAGGGTTCATGGTCCTACACCACCTTCAGAAGATTGGCCAACTCCAGTGCCTTCTCCTCCTCCTTCGAAACATTCCAAACTTTTTGATGAGGAGAAACAACCTTTCGAAAAAACTCCGACATCTCCTAAAAAACAAGCGAGTTCTTCCAAGGATGAAGATAAAGGAGATGATCAAGAAAAAGCTTCCCTAAAATATCCATAAATTTCTTAGGATTCCTTCTTTTGTATCAAAATGATAAAAATCTAAGAATGTAATCGATTAATGTGATTAATGAAAATTTCTTTTTGTTGTGTTATTTCTCTGTATATTTTTTGGTATCTTACAACGATTGATAAATGCTTAATGGAATGGAAATAATGTCTACAATTTAAACAGTTTTAAATCCTTTTTGATAATGCCAAAGGGGGAAAATAATAAAAATCACAATAAATGATGGAAAGCACATATTTAGGGGGAGATTTATAAATATATATATGTGTGTGTGTGTGTGTATGTATATGTACATTGTATGGTTGGCATCATCAATAAAGGGGAGATTGTTAGGAATTCCAATCTACAGTTTCGATGACAACTATACAATGGAAATCGAATATGAATATATAATTTTATATATACAGGTACTTGCTAGAACAACATCACTAGAAAGACCAAAATAAGGCTCAAAGAACACTACAACAGACTACAAGTCAATAGGTACAAAGAAGCAACAGAAAAGATGCATAAAACAGACATGCACAAGTATCAGACATCTGGGTGCACAAGCTAGACGTTTGGAAAAGTCCTCTGGAATAACAAATAGACTAAACTAGGCGTCTGGTAATAACACTCAGATGTCTGAAAATCTACTATGTACAAAAAATATATAGTACCAGACGTCTGATACAAATACCAGACGTCTAAATTCAAATTCGAATTTCAGATATGAACTTTAACTGCCGCATATGAATGGACATCTCCGCTTTTCTTCGCCGCAACTCTTCATCATCAACAGAAGCAACTTCAGAGTGTCCGTTAATGGACGCAACTACTCAAGATACTTATCTAAAACTATATATAGCATCAAGAATCAAAAGAGCAAACTCACCTTACTTACTTACGCTCTCCAATTACATACTCTATCGTATATTCTTGATCTCTAGCAACCTATACTTGTACTCCACTCTTCCAGATATTCAATTCTTCATAGACAATACTCTCTAGATATATATTCGAAGCATTTGTACTAATTAGCCAATATCCATATTATAGAACACACATTTGACAAGAATAATTCATTGTAACCAAGCCTATTCCTCCAAGTGAAGTAAGGGTGTTTGATAGTCGAATTTCGAAGGAGAGCTTCGGGATTGGACGTAGGACCGGAGGTCCGAACTAGTATAAAATCCTGGTGTACTTATTATATATTTACTTAGATTAATATTTCTTTTAGTTGCATCATATATTTTGTCACATATACTTGCATATACACTACACGATCCACTCTGTAGACTTTCACTCCATAGATCGTGGAGCTAGGTCCACAATAGGAAGCACACAAGAAGAAAATCCCCAAGATTGGGATAAACTATATCACGTCATTATTAGGTACTACAGGAGTTCCTTGGTGTGCACGACAACCAGACGTTATACTACGTTAATGAAGGATCTTTACGGGGTGTTGGGTTATCGATACTAGTAGGGATAGTATCATGGTACAAATGGAGATTATGGTACTTATACGTTATATATATAGTTATGGATGACTTCGAGTAGATGGGGTGTATCATATGCATACATAGTGTAATGATGACTAAGTAAATGAAAAGAATAACAAGTGACGGAAGGCGAGCAGAATAAACTAGTATTATGTGTAAAATGTATAATTTACCAGTCCTCAGAACGTTATTCTGACCCTTTCTTTAATACAACCCACATGATAGCTTTAGAGGGAAAGGTACGAGTACTAGTCGGGAACAACAGAAGGAAGGTTTCCTTATGCATGCTCAGTATTGACAATGATGGTAGATATTGGGAGTGTTAGTCTTGGTTTGTAACTATACGATCTATTATACCTTACTATTCCGTTATGAGTTAAATCTATAGTGCTTCGATAAGCATTTATTTATTTATTTGCAAGGTACCAAGCAATGATATGTACTTTGAAGGGCTTGGGTTTTCGATTTAGCAAAAATTCAGGCTCACAAGGGTATGTGTTGTTGTTGCATTCAGTATCAGAATTTTGGTTAGTAGATCTTTAAAGTTAGGAAACGTTGAGTGAGAGTAATTGTATTTTTACCTATAATTATAAATACAGTACATTTCAAATCATACAAATTTCAAATATAGAAGTAATTGCAACATATTTTGAAAAAAAATGCGACAATGAGTTGGAACAGTGTAGGAAGTCGGAAATGTACACCTACCCTGATCACCCTATGGAAAATTAGCCGTATGAAAAAGCATTGACTTATGAAGAGAATGAACATAGCAAATGGATGGTCCATGAAGTTGGATAGCATATGACTCCCTAGTTGGGCACATGGCAGCCTAACGGTTGTAGATCCCAATAGGATTGTCAATTGATGATGTGCAATAGGTCCAAATAAATGGGAAAGTAAGAGTTTATATGTTACAGATATCCGAAAGTAAGAATTAATTGTGTTCCCAAAGAAAGATGTGCAGTAATCACTTCAAGATGATAGTCGGATTTTTATTATATTCTAAAGGAAGATAAGTATGTAACTAAGAAGAAGAGAATAAAAGTCCAGAAGAAGGGTAAAATAAAAATCCACTCTGAGTCCGAACCCATGTGAAAGAATTTATGTAAAGTTGAAACGATTTTACTTTAAAAGTTTGAGAAAATATGTAAATAATATATGTGAAATGGTTTTCAACGGAATCATTTGACGGTACAAAAACCTTATTTTTGAAAAGTAAATATTAAGTTTCCAAAAATATAAAATATCTACATTTTATTGAAATAAAAAGTTCTAGTAGGAATAATAATTAGTTAAATTGGAAATTTCAGTAAATGGCATTTTAGTAAAAAGTTATTTCTTTCGAAAAAATTTATAAAGCATATGTATAGGTCATTGGTTTTTCTAACATAACATTTTTAAGTTTTAAAATTCTTTTTAGGGGTGGACAATAGGAAGTGGTACTAGTTTTAAATGGAGTTAATATTACAGAAAAGAAGATAGTTAATTGAGTGGAAAAGGTGTATAAGAAGAGTAATTTAAATAAGAGTGGTTTAGGTAGAAGATGGTTAAATAGTAGTGACATTACGAAGTATAAATAGGAACAATATTAGAAATGTATATAAAATAATGTTAGTGATTAGAAATGATGTTGGGAGATTATATTAAAAAATTATGCTAGTAAAGTAATTAAAAGAAACATAGGAAATTAAAGGCAAAACAAAGAAAATGGATATTTTCATTGTTGTGCATGTTAATTGCACGCGCCTGTTAAAAGTCCCCCTCACATGCTATTAGAGACGCGGCCAAGGATTGGAGGAGGTGATAGAATGAGTAATAGAAAAATAATAGGACGGAAGTATCCTTGTCTACTCCAGTTTTTATTGTTTAAAATTGTAAAAGATGTTTTGGAAACATTATAAAGTGTACTTAGAAAGAAATGGTTTGGTACAAGAATTGAGTTTTTAAAAGAAAATCTTAATAAATTGTTTGAGTTAAAAAATCCTAAAAAAATACATGTTATTAAAAAAGGGATTTACAAGAAAATTTGATTTGAAGGAATAGGAAAGAAACTTTTTAAAATTAAATTGCTAACATTTTCTTTACGACTTGATGAATAAAACTTAATTCAAAAATCCTAAATCATAGTTTTATAATTTTGAACATCAAGTTATTTTTGAATTAAATAAAAAGTTTCTAAGTTTGTACTTTTAATGATAAAAGTTATGGGTCTAAGTGCTTCCAAAATTTTGAAGTTTTTATTTTTTGAAAAAAAAGTGGTGAAAACCAAACCAAAATTTTAATGCGGAGTTGATAAGGATGATAGCTTAGGTAAAACGGGGTAAAAGATAAGGTTTAAAAAAATAGCCGTGATTGCTCATCGAGTAGCAATAAGGAATATACATAGAGTGTAAGGGATATCGGTGAGAATTTAGGAATGTTTTATCAGATATATATATTTAAGCTATAAGAAGAACCCATAAGGAAATGATAAATGGTATTAAAGTACACTTCTATGAGTTCTAGAATAAGCCTGCAAGAAATGTCAAGGATAAAGAAAGTAAATACCAAAAATCTAAGAATACAATTAAGAGATCTGGATTAAGAGAATATAGCAACAGAGAGTAATAAGATAATAAACATACGTAGAGGACATTGGTAGACTAAAGGTTGTGAAAGATAAGATAGACGGCGAAAAAATTATTCTACCAGGTGAATTTGGCAACGGGTTATTCAAAATGTGCATAGTTGTATTGTTTAGCCCAGTAAAAAGTGGAAATGCACTGTTCAACCTATAGTTGGTGGTAGTAAATAAAAGTGAGGAGCGGACCTTATTTTCTAGAACCCGCAAAGGTAAACTAAGATATATAGATTATAGTAAAATGACAGATTAGGAATGTCCATTAAATTTAAGTAAGAAGCATAGGGCTACAACATCGTTATTGTCAGTTAATGTCGAATGGTAGCTTACACCAATTGTTTTTTTGAGGTTTGGCTTGTAAGAATTAGTTATTTCTATAAAACCTATATGAAGAAATATCCCTTTTAAAATTGTTTTTCTGGATGAATCCATATGTTAATTGGAAAACTGCTGTGGTAAGGAAATTTCATGTAGACAACTAATGCAAGTAAGATAGGAAGTTTATAAAATAAATTAGTAAATTTATTAGCCACTAAAAGTAAACTAATGTTAAATACCAAAAGCCTTAAGTTTCGAAAGGCAAATTTCAGCGAGCGAAGGACATGGAAAGTTTGTTGCGAAGCCATGGGTCAATGTCCCTGTACCTTAAAATGTTGAAATTTACATATGAACTTGTGTGTTGGGTTTTACTATAAAATAAAATAAAAAAAATTAAAATTTAAAATTTGCCGTGTAATAGGATGGGGTCTATTATGGACGTTAAACTATTGACTAAACCCCGACAACTTAGGATTTGACATGAACAGCTTTGATAAAATGTACATATATACTTTTGAAAAATTTATTTAAAGTTCTTGGCTTTGGAAAACAAAATATTTTTATAAAAGAACTCAAAAAGTTTCCCAAATATTTGAGAAGTTCAACGTAAAAATAATAGTGAAAAGGGTGAAAATGTCTAATTTTTGGAATGCCCATGCCTATCATAGGGAAAAAGCCGATGGGTTAGCAAATATGAACTTTACTGTGCGGTAGAAGTAATAGTAAAATAAAAGTTAGTTAGCGATAAGGGAAAGACTATCTCTGATATGGAATATATTTCTTCAACCTTGTCGGTATATGAAAAAATACTAATTTTACAATAATTTTATCTCAAAAATCTAAAGATTTAAAATAAATTTACTTATACGGACTGTACTTGGAATATTTGGAAAAAGAATTAAGGGTTGAAGAAACAATTCCAAGAAACAGTGGAAAACGGTACACAAGAAAAGGATGAAAATATGGAATCCTTCATCCAAAACTTTTCCGACATAAAGATATAGCTTTAGAAAATTGAAATTTTGCCAACAATTGTATGTTAGCCATGGCTTGCTAGGATATGGGATCATTGAGATAGGATGCAAAATTGGTTAAACTATTCTTCTATTCATAGAAGTGTGAAAAAATTGGATGCAAAATGAAGTTTTTGATTTTTCAAAATTTCCATACACATAAAACTAAAAGTGTATATATAGAGGTTGTTTGCATCATATGTTCAAAAATTGTTTTAAAAGATGCATTCATATAGGAGATGCCGATTTAGAATTGCTCCGTATGCATATCATATATGTAGTGATACACCATGCACTTGTACAAGATTAGTTGTGAAATTAGTTGTATATAAACTGGTTCAATAATTTATAATGGCTGCCCATTATGTTGCATGGTTCAATCCTTGAAGAATTTCTTGACGAAATTCTTTTAATTGGGAAGAATGTAACACCCTATAAATTTTACGATAATACATACACAAATAATATCAAAAGAACAATATTTTTGCAAACGTTAGAATTTAGCTATGAAACTTACAACATTGGGTTCGTGGCAATTGTCTGATCAATTTTCATAATTTTTATGACAGATCAAAAATAATTCAAAACCAATTAAGAATGTAAGTGTTGATTTAACATTAAAATGCATATGAAGTAATTAATTTTTGTGTTAAATATACATGTAAATAAATAAGCATTCAGTAAAATTAAATCTAGTTAAGAAAGTGGAGAAGAAAAGAAATAAATTGAATGCAGAATAAAATAAATAAGAATTAATTAACATGCGAACGTTAATAAACAAAAAATTATCATCGAGTTAACGAAAATAGGGAAATAGATATTGTTATTAATATTAAACCAGTGCCAAACTGTTATGCAACATTAACATCAGTTTAAACAGAAAGAAATTGCATCAAACGAACAAATAAGGAATGAAATCAAATGGGTGTAATTAAGTGATAACCCAGATTTTTGAACATCTGTTAATTTGATAGTTAACTGATTTTAAACCATTGAGATATTGATTTCATTTGATTAAACAAATGAAATTTGATAAATTAAGATATTTGGATATATAAATGAATTTAAAATTTTAACAAAAGTTGAATTATAAATATCTGAAAATAATAAAGATTGAATATATATAGATAAGCAGATTTTGAATAGAGAAATTTTTATTTTTAAAACAAATTTAAGATGTGTTTTCTTAAAAGTGTATATTTATATTTATGAGTTGATTTTTAATTTTGAATTTGAATTGGAATTCTGGTTTAAATTGAAAATTTAAAAGATAAATACTTTAAATTATTTTGGATTCAAAATAGGATTTGTCTTATATTATTTTCCTTAAAGGAAACTTTCTTTATATAAATTAAGAAAGTGATTGTTAATTGATAAAATAAATATAAAAGCTTTATAAACATTTAAAATAAATATATCATGCATAATTACAAATGTTTAATAAAGAAAATCTAAACAAAGAGAAGTGTGATTGTTAAACACACTTAATATATTATTAGTATAAAACTAAAATTTAACTATAATAAGATGTATAAAAAAATTAAAACACATTAGTACATTATAATTACAAGTGTAAACCTATTGATTTCATGCAAATACAAGTGTAATTAATTTACTCCATAATTTAACAAGTGTCATAATTATATTGATTTTCTTTTGTTCAAGTATATAGATCATCATTATTTCTCACTCCATTTTTCTTCTAGGATTAGTTCAAAAAAATAAAAATAAAGAAATTCATCAACAAGCAAAATCTGTAAACCAGTAAACAAATCAAAAAGGAAATTTCTTCATAAATTCAAAATCTGAACAAAAGCAAGAATCAACTCAGAAATCCAATCCAGATCAAACATCAAGGACAAGTGCAAGCTGTAGTTTTTAAAGAATTTTTAGATCTTAAGTTTTTAATTTTCAAGTGCAGCAGCTTCCAATTTTCATGGTTCTGTTTCCAAGTTCTGTTCTTCATCGGTGAGTAGACCTTTTCCTTAAAAATAAGCTTTAAATCTGTGATTAAGTTGTTGCATGTGATAAAAATTAGTAGAAACATAGCACATAGTGATTACTTGAATATTTGGTTAAGGATATATGTATACAATGCCTGTGTATTGACGGTACTTATAGTCTCTGTTGTGATACAGGCTAGATACTCTAAGAAAATTCAATTCCACTCTTGTCAATTGATGTCAGGTCTTGATCTATAAATAAAAGTTAATTGAAATTGTACAACATTCTTTTTAAAAATAATACCGAGAGTTTATATTAAGAAATCATTACAAAAATTTGAAAATACAGTAAAAATAAGAAAATGAGTAAAAATCAAATATGATAATTTATATATCTAATTTTAAAATCTTGATTGTGAAGATGAATCATGAATTTTGAAATAAATTTTGTTGTTTTTAATGGTGTATAGGCAGAGATATTGCATGTTGATCGGCATTTTGTTTTCGAGCAATATCTGATGATCTATAAAGTTTTAGGAATTGGGGCCTCTACTGTAGTTAGCTTGGAGGAAGGCGAGTTTGGGAAAAATGGTAGATGAATTCTTTGTTCACCGTGGTGGCGGCGTGGGGACAAAGTAGGGTTTAAGAAGCTTGCCTGGTCGATGTTGAGGTCGGGAAATTTTTTACGTCATGGTTGATTTTGAGGACACCGGTGGTTGGGGAAAAGGAATAGGAGGGCAAGGTGAAGGATTGGATGTAGTGTTGGGTTCTCCGGTGGGCGACGGTGGCGGCGCGAAGAAGATTGGCCAAGCAGGATTGGTGATAGATTGGGCTGAGTGACTCAATTTTGATCTTCGGCCTAATCAGTGGTGATGGGAGGTCCGTAAGATCGGGGAAGGCTGGGGCGACTCGCATATGGTTTCAGAGTTGATCAACGCTGGTTTGATCGTCGTGCACGGTGCACTAGTGTACGGTGTAGCTGGATATGGTAGAGGAGTTGAGGAAGATGGACTTGTGATCGACTCGAAGATGAATTTGTGGATTTTTGGTTTGTTGCTCGGGTCAGTATTCGTGTCGTTTGCGAGCTTTGATAATACTGTAATTTTAAAATTTAGGTACAAACAGAGTTATAAAGGAAGAAGTAAAAGCAAAGCTTAAGTTTACAAGTGATTTCAAATTTTAAAGTAAAAGTAAATTTTTAAACAAAGTTTAAAGCTTTGTTTTAACAATAGTTTTGATTTATATACTTATACTTTAAAAAAAAGAGAATCTTGTAAAACTTTGTTCCATAATGTTTCAAATGAAAAGGGGTAATTTGTTGAAATTAAGTGTGATTTAAGCAAAAGAGGTATTTAACTCTAATAATAAAAGAATGATGGTTTTAATAAATCATATTCAAGCTTTTAAATCTATTTATTTTAAATGGAATTTAAGAGTTAAGTGTAATAAATGTTTTATCTTAATTTAAATCAAGTTTTATTTACAAAAGTAATTAAAGTAAAATTACTTAATTAATTTGAGTAATTAAATTAATGTAAATTGATTTGTGAAATTAATTAAGTATAATTAATTAATTAATAAACATTTGATTAATCAAAGTTAATCAATTAAGAAATAATTAAGTAATAAGTAATTAGGGGTTAATTAATTAATGTTAAGAAGGTTAATGGTAATTACTTAATAAAGTAATTAAACTAATTAATTACTTGTGTAATTAATTAAGTAAATGTGATTAATTTGAATTAATTAATTAAGTTTAACTAATTAAAGTGGATTACTTAAGGATGGATTAAGTGTAATTGCTTAATGTAATTAATGAAGTGTAATTACTTAGCGAAGTAATTAACGAATAATTACTGGATGTAATTAATTATAAAAGGAATTACTTAATGGATAATAATTAAAGGATAATTACTCAAGGGAAGTAATTAAGTGATAATTGCTCGGTGTAATTAAAGGATTTATTAATTAATAAAGTGGTTAATTAATTAATGTAAGTAATTAAGAATAATTAATGACTGAATGTGATTAATCAAGATTGATTAATGAATGTTGTAAATTTATCAAAGGCTAATTATCGAATGTAATTAGAGAGCTTAATCAGGAAATGAATAATGAATGGTTTGTAATTAATTTTTGTTAAGTAAGCAAAATTTAAGGAGATTTGAGTATTTAATTTGATTTAATTAGGAATGGATAACTAATAAATCTGGCTTATGAATGATTGGTTGATATTTCTGATATGAAATGTTTGTGATATGATATGTTTGCCTTGAACAGTGATTATGTGGTTATCTGTCGATGATAAATTGCTGTGTAAAAAGTGACATCTTGTGATTAAAGGTTAAATTGGGTTTCACCTGAATAGTGTGGGTTATTATTGAATTCAAAGTGACATCTTTTCCCAATATCTGAAATTTTCGGGATCGAAAATTTCAGGTCGTTACATTTGGTATCAGAGCCGAAGGTTAAGTGAGAACCTTGGCTCTAGTGGGATTACTCATTAAGGATACGGTCAATGGTACCCTAGAATGAGTTGAGTGTGTGTGTCTATATATATATATATATATGAGAGTGTACTTGTTATTTTCTTACATAAAGATTTTAAATGATTTTATATAAGAATATATTTTGATATATAAAGCAATATTTCTTTCTAATAAATATTATGGTAATTGGTTATTAAATTTTTGGAATTAAATTAAGTGGTAATAGAAATACAACCAAATTGAAATTAAATTAAAGATAAGTTTGAAATGGATTCAAACTAAAATTAAATCTTGAAGTTGGGAAAGAGTTTCAAAATAAGTTGAATTAGAATTGGTTTCAAACCAGAAAATAGAATGGTTATTGGGTTTAATAATGGGATGATTGTTTTCAAATAAATAATAAAATGATTTAAGGAAGTAACCATTTGATGAGAATAACTTTTGAATTAGAAAGGATGTAAATTAAAGTGAGATTCAAATTGTGAAGTTTTGAATTCTAAATTTAAACATTTGAATTGTTTTCAAAATGTTAAAGGAAATAATATTATTCAAACTATTTTGGATATAATCTTATTTTAGAACAAGAAGTTGTTTGTAAACATTAAAGGAATTTGTTTTGAATTAAAAACCAAAGGTGGTATAAAATTTAAGTATAACTTGGTGGGTAAAGGAAATTAATGTGTATATATGTGGATATACATAATATCGAAAATGATTTGAAATAAACTCCAAATGTTGAGTTTTAAATTTGGAATGAGACGTGATACCAAAAGTGATAAGTTTTTGAACTTATAAGTGGGAAAGGATTTTTAAATTTGAAATGGAGAATTCAAGTTTGAGTAAGGTTAACGGGATTAATTGAATTTAACTCGAAGGAAGTTAAATAAGTTTGAATGAACAATTCGATTTGGAAATTTCAAGATGAAATTTGGATTTAAGTTGGAAAGTAAAATGGTTGATTTGAATTGGGAGTTTGTATGATCTCAAAATATGTTTGAGATATATAAATTGGGAATGGATGGATGTTTTAAAGTAATTTGAATGATACCATCTTATTGTTATTAATAATCTTTAAGCTAGATTTGTTTAAAATGAATAAAGAAATGGAGTGTGGTAATATATCCATTATTAAGATCAAATGGAATCGTTTTGGACTTAAACATTGAATGTTCAAGATAAAACTTCAAAGGTTTGGTTTCAAAACTGAAATTCGGTGATAAACTGAATTTCAAAGATTTAGTTTTTAAAAAAAAGATTTAAAATTATTATTTGAACTTTGAAATAAGTTAAAAATGGAATTTGGATTCAGGATTAAATGGTTTAAAGATATAAGTTAATTTGATATAAAGGATTTATTCAACATTTGAAAATTTAACTCGAATTTATATAATTCGGGATGGTTTAAATTCGAAATTTGAATTGAACTAGTTCAAATTAAATTTGATTTGAATTAATTAGAATTGTGATGAAGATGGATAAGTTTTAAAAAAATCAAATCGAAAATTTAAATTGGATAATTTGAAAAGAAATTGAAGTTGAATGAGTTCAAATTCAAAATGGAGATTGGAATTTGGATTAATTCAAACTGGAGTTGAAATGAATTGAAATTGGAACCTGATCAAATGAAATTTATTTGAATTAGTAGAATTTGGGATCAAAGTTGAATAAAGTCAAGTTTGGAAAGAAACTGAGGTTAATTCAACTTGAACTGGGGTTAAATCAATTTCAATGGAAATCAATTTAAATGAAAGTGGAAATTTAAATTGAATTGATTCGAAATGGGGGTTGGAATTTTAACAGTTTGACTTTGGACTATTTTCAAAATAAATTATTTTAGTACAAATCTATTTTTCTAAACTATTTACTATACAACTTTTCCTTTTAAACCTAAAACTATCTTATACTTGTTTTACAATTATTTTTGAAACTATTTAACAATTTTTCAACTGTTTTATAAACTAGTTACTGTTTTTCAACTACTTTATAACTATTTGACTATTTTCCAACTATTTTACAATTACTTAACTATTTTGTAGCTACTTTACAAACTAATAATTTTTTTCAATTACTTATCTATTTTTAACTTTTCAAGCTATTTTCTAAATTTAAACTGGACAGAGTTTAAACTGGACAGAGTTTAAACTGTTTATGATTGAATACCCATTTGAGATAAGAATAAAGGTAATAATCCAAATAAGGATTTAAGCAATTGTGAATAATAGAATAGAAATGAAAGTGGATGTGAATAGAAAAGGAAATTGATTTAGCTAATGATCAATGAAGATAAATACGTAGGATGTACGTATATTATTCTATTCGTATAGTGATTTGATCCAGATTCGAGCACAGAATTTCGAGATAGTTTATCGATCCGAGTTAGGATTTCTCACTCCATTTTCGGCGGCGAACCTGGATATGGATTGTTTATTTTTTTCTGGATATTCTCAATCATAGTTATCGCTATGTAAGGAGAATGACGGCTTCTGATCAAAAAACCAGATCTGTGTCTGAACTAGGAAGTCGGGTGGACGATACTAGTTCGGAAGTGAAATTGTGTGATCGAGTGATCGATCGGATTGGTATAGCGTACGGATGGTATGTGTGCATCGTGCGGGTTTGAATAAAATTGTTACTTGGAATTTGTGGAAAATAACTGTGAAATGGTTTTTGAGATGAAAGGTATATTTTGTAAAATATATGATAAAATAAAATAGAAATTGGATATTTCTATAGTAAAACTTTACCTTATGGGAGTGACTAAATTTGGTAAGTGGCTTTATAAAAGAATGATCAAATTTGAATATGATCTAGAACAAACAAAGTAATATATCTTTGTTATATAAGATAAATCTCCCTTTGTTGAATCTATAGCCGGAAGAAAGGATTTTGAAGGTGTTTGAAGTATAAAGGGATTTTATACAAGTGTGAATGACCCAAAGGTTTTTAAAAAAATTATAAATATCTATATATTTATATATATAAAGGATCTTATGAGGATTTTGGAAAAAGGTTTTGGGAACCTTTGGATTTGGAAAGGCTTTTTATTTTTGGGTAAAATCAATATTGAAATTTGAAAAGCCTAGTTTGAGAATTATCGAATTTGGGATAATCGATTTCGTGTAAAGGAGCCTTGTATGAGATCATACTAGGTGTATGATTTGAAAGATACTATATGTGTATAGTATAAAGTGTTTTAATGATGGCTCTGGGAAAAAGGCGCTCCCTTGAAATGAACTTCTTAGGAGTGCCACCGGGTGGTGCTGCCTTGAGCCCCGGGGGGGTTCTAAAGTTGATCCTGTGAGGAGTCCGGACAAAACTAGTTCTTGGGGATTATGAGTAGTGTGTACCATAGAGAAACTCATGTGTGCCACTGAGTGCCAACAGTCTGCGTTTGATGTTATATCGATAGACTACGACCTATGGTAACATAGCGATGGTCGTGTGTACCGCTGAGAGCCAACAGTCTGCGTTTGATTTTATATCGGTAGACTACGACCTATGTAGGAGTGGAGAAGCTTCATTTTGACAGTGAAAATCGTGTGTGCTACTGAAAGACAACAGTTGCATGGACTTTTGCTGCGATGGCAACGTAACCCTGGAATGTAACTGCGATCTATTGTGGGTTCCATGGCGTAATCGAGGGGCGTGGAGTGCCTACAGTTACATGGACTTTTGCTGCGATGGCAACGTAACCCAGGATGTAACTGCGACCATGGATGGGAGTGATGAATTCCAGAGCATTCTTACCAAAGATATTTCCTCTACTTTCAAAAATATTTTCTATATTTTCAGAAAAATTATTTTTCAAAGTATTTTCACTGGATGTTGAAAATGAGTCTGCCAATCACTTGTAAATTTTCAGTCTTACGCATGATCAACGTATGACCGAATTTCTGTAAGAAGAAGGTTGGACTGGTTGAGACATTGAGTTGTAAAAAGTATTTTTATAAAACTGTTTTGTAATATTATATAGATTTTAAGGTGTTTTAAGAATAATCAAAGGATGATTTAACTAATATTAAATATTTTAATAAATTCTGGCTTTGTTTCTTTTCGAGGACGAAAAGATTCAAAGGGGGAAGGGATGTGATAACCCAGATTTTTGAACATCTGTTAATTTGATAGTTAACTAATTTTAAACCATTGAGATACTGATTTCATTTGTTTAAACAAATGAAATTTGATAAATTAAGATATCTAGATATATAAATGAATTTAAAATTTTAACAAAAGTTGAATTATAAATATATGAAAATAATAAAGATTGAATATATATAGATAAGCAGATTTTGAATAGAGAAATTTTTATTTTTAAAACAAATTTAAGATGTGTTTTATTAAAAGTGTATATTTATATTTATGAGTTGATTTTTAATTTTTAATTAGAATTGGAATTCTGGTTTAAATTGAAAATTTAAAAGATAAATACTTTAAATTATTTTGGATTCAAAATAGGATTTGTCTTATATTATTTTCCTTAAAGGAAACTTTCTTTATGTAAATTAAGAAAGTGATTTTTAATTGATAAAATAAATACAAAAGCTTTATAAACATTTAAAATAAATATATCATGCATAATTACAAATGTAAGTTTAATAAAGAAAATCTGAACAAAGAGAAGTTTGATTATTAAACACATTAATACATTATAATTACAAGTGTAAACCTATTGATTTCATGTAAATACAAGTGTAATTAATTTACACCATAATTTAACAAGTGTCATAATTAAATTTACTTTCTTTTATTCAGGATATATATCATCATTATTTCTCACTCCAATTTTCTTCTTGGATTAGTTTAAAAAAATAAAGAAACTCATCAACAAGCAAAATATGTAAACCAATAAACAAATCAAAAAGGAACTTTCTTCATAAATTCAAAATCTGAACAAAAGCAAGAATCAACTCATAAATCCAATCTAGATCAAACATCAAAGACAAGTGCAAGCTTTAGTTTTTAAAGAATTCTTAGATCATAAGTGTCCAAGTTTTCAATTTTCAAGTGCAGCGGCTTCCAATTTTCATGGTTCTGTTTCCAAGCTCTGTTCTTCATTGGTGAGTAGACATTTTCCTTAAAAAAAAGCTTTAAATATGTGATTAAGTTGTTGAATGTGATAAAAATTAGTAGAAACATAGCACATAGTGATTACTTGAATATTTGGTTAAGGATATATGTATACAATGCCTGTGTATTGACTGTACTTATAGTCTCTGTTGTGTTACAGGCTAGATACTCTAAGAAAATTCAATTCTACTCTTCTTAATCGATGTTAGGTTTTGATCTATAAATAAAAGTTGATTGAAATTGTACAACATTCTTTTTAAAAATAATACCGAGAGTTTATATTAAGAAATCATTACAAAAATTTGAAAATATAGTAAAAATAAGAAAATAAATAAAAATCAGATATGATAATTTATATATCTAATTTTAAAATCTTGATTGTGAACACGAATCATGAATTTTGAAATAACTTTATAGTTTGTAATGGTGTATAGGCCGAGATATTACACGTTGATCGGTATTTTGTTTTCGAGCAATATCTGATGATCTGTAAAGTTTTAAGAATTGGGGTCTCTACTGTAGTTAGCCTGGAGGAAGGCAAGTTTGGGAAAAATGGAAGATGAATTCTTTGTTCACCATGGTGGCGGCGTGGGGAGAAAGTAGTGTTTAAGAAGCTTGCCTGGTCGATGTTGAGGTCGGGAAGTTTTTGACGTCGTGGTTGATTTTGAGGACATCGGTGGCGGGGGAAAAGGAATAGGAGGGCAACGTGAAGGACTGGACGAAGTGTTGGGTTATCCGGTGGGCGACAGTGGCGGCACGAAGAAGATTTTCCAAGCAGGATGGGTGATAGATAGGGCCAAGTGACTCAATTTTGATCTCCAGCCTGATCAATGGTGATGGGAGGTCAGTAAGATCGAGGAAGGCTGGGGCGACTCGCGTATGGTTTCAGAGTTAATCAACGTTGGTTTGATCGTCGTGCACGGTGCACGAGTGTACGGTGTAGCTGGATATGGTAGAGGAGTAGAGGAAGATGGACTTGTGATCGACTCGAAGATGAATTCGTGGATTTTTGATTTGTTGCTCGGGTCAGTATTCGTGTCGTTTGCGAGCTTTGATAATACTGTAATTTTAAAATTTAGGTACAAACAGAGTTATAAAGGAAGAAGTAAAAGCAGGTTTTAAGTAAAAGCAAAGCTTAAGTTTACAAATGATTTCAAATTTTAAAGTAAAAGCAAATTTTTAAACAAAGTTTTAAGCTTTGTTTTAACAATAGTTTTGATTTATATAATTATATTTTAAAAAAAGAGAATCTTGTAAAACTTTGTTCCATAATGTTTCAAATGAAAAGGGATAATTTGTTGAAATTAAGTGTGATTTAAGTAAAATAGGTATTCAACTCTAATAATAAAAGAATGATGGTTTTAATAAATCATATTCAAGCTTTTAAATCTATTTATTATAAATGGAAGTTAAGAGTTAAATGTAATAAATTTTTTATCTTAATTTAAATCAAGTTTTATTTACAAAAGTAATTAAAGTAAAATTACATAATTAATTTGAGTAACTAAACTATGGTAAATTGATTTGTGAAATTAATTAAGTATAATTAATTAATTGATTAATATTTGATTAATCAAAGTTAATCAATTAAGAAATAATTAAGTAATAAGTAATTAGGGGTTAATTACTTAATGTTAAGAAGGTTAATGGTAACTACTTAATAAAGTAATTAAAGTAATTAATTACTTGTGTAATTAATTAAGTTAATTTTATTAATTTGAATTAATTAATTAAGTTTAATTAATTAAAGAGGATTACTTAAGGATGGATTAAGTATAAGTGCTTAATGTAAATAATAAAGTGTAATTACTTAGCGAAGTAATTAACGAATAATTACTGGATGTAATTAATTATAAAAGGAATTACTTAATGGATAATAATTAAAGGATAATTACTTAGGGGAAGTAATTAAGTGATAATTACTCGGTGTAATTAAAGGATTTATTAATTAATAAAGAGGTTAATTAATTAATGTAAGTAATTAAGAATAATTAATGACTGAATGTGATTAATCAAGATTGATTAATGAATGTTGTAAATTTGTCAAAGGCTAATTACCGAATGTAATTAGAGAGCTTAATCAGGAAATGAATAATTAATGGTTTGTAATTAAATTTTGTTAAGTAAGCAAAATTTAAGGAGATTTAAGTATTTAATTTGATTTAATTAGGAATGGATGACTAATAAATCTTGCTTATGAATGATTGGTTGATATTTCTGATATGAAATGTTTGTGATATGATATGTTTGCCTTGAACAGTGATTATGTGGTTATCTGTCGATGATAAATTGCTGTGTAAAAAGTGACATCTTGTGATTAAAGGTTAAATTGGGTTTCACCTGAATAGTGTGGGTTAAGATGGTATTGAATTCGAAGAGACCAGAGTCGGGTATTAGTAAATACCCGAAACCACTTCGATTTGTAATCTATAAATAACTCTGTTCAGATTTGATATGTGAAAACTATATATTGGACTGGAATGATTTAAGTGGATTGGACCATTTAATCTAAGTTTGGTACTTAGAAATTGATGTGTGAATTAAATGATGTCTATAACAACGTGCGAAGTTGTAAATTGATATAAGTTACCCGGGTTTATATAAGTCGCATGCTTTTGTCATTCATGTTAAATGGGTTTACTCACGCTGGTTTCCAGCCTGACCCGGGTGTTACTTTGATGTAATGCTCGGGTCAAACCGAGTATTACAGATTTTCAGGTAAGGACGTTCTGGAGCTCAGGAGGCAAGCTAGATGGCAGGAACGTATGGAGTGAATCCGTTGTGATATCGTCGTATATCTGGAACACGTTGATTTTATCTGTCCAGTAATTGTATATGTTGTAACTCTGATGTACAAAAGTGAAATTTGACAAGTACTGTTTCCTTTGTATAACTGTTATTATTTGTTATTATATTTTATCCGTTGCGAATTGTGAGATGTTGGTGTTTCATTTCTTCCTTTCTTCTATCTCTTTCTTCTTTTCCTAACTATCTGAAATTTTCGGGATCGAATATTTAGGGTCGTTACAAATTAATTAATTAAATTAATGCTAACCAGTCAACCCCTTATATCAAAAGGTTCACCAATAGCTGTCGGCCAGTTGGGGGTAGTGGTCGTCCAGTGCGTATTTTTTGTTGTGAATTATGACATCGCCAAACAGGCCGAATTTAAAATAATATAATTCGAAGGCTGACATTGATTCGAACCCCTATAAATATGTGCATGACCCCTTACTTTTTTCATATTTTTTGAAGCAATGGCGAAACTCTGTCATTTTTTGTTGTATACTAATTCTTAATTCTAAATAAAATTATAGCTTACATACGTATATATAAGTAGAGAATAGCAGAGGATAACTGAGAAGAAGAATAGGGTTGAATCAAATAATCAAAATAAAGGTAAATTATTAATCTGGATCTAAAATCTAAATTAAATCCAATCCCTTCTCTGATCTAGATTTCTGATAGGTACATGTATGCTTGCGGTATATGTATTCAAACAGGGAGAAAAAGGAAGACGATCTGAATAACTGGGATTAGATCTAGAGATTTGGAAAGCCAAAAAGGTGAGTGAAAAATTATATATTTCTATATAATATTGGATTCATATCGTTTTGAATCTATTCCTGCACGCCAAAAATGTAAATAGGATTTGTAGGCTATATATACATTTAATAAATTTACAAACCCCACCTACATATTCTGTGATTGATATTTTTAAACTTATATTGCATATATGTGAATTTGGAAAGTATTGGGTGGAATTACTCCCTAAATTTCTGATTGGGTTGCAATAATCCCTAAAACTTATAAATTATCTAGTAGTCCCAAATTTATAGAATTAAACAACTTTTGCAAGTAAAAAGGTAAATTAAGTTATCACAATAAATTGTGCGGATTTACGTAGTATTGTAATTCATTGAAATAAAGGGTGTTGCAATATGAATTTTTACAGATTATCAAGTTCTGGTTTATAAATAAAGGTGTATCGCTTGAAACAACAAGAAATACACTGAAGAGAAAGAGATTTATTAAATAAGGATATTTACCATATTTTGTACTGTCTATTTCAATAACTATGAAAAAATATAATTTTTTGTAATTCTAAATGTAACACAAATTCCCCTATTAAATGACATACAGGAATTTGCAGTGTTAAACTTTCATTTTAGGAGTGATGTAATTCCAATGTATTAAAGTGTAGAAATCCCCAAGGATTGATTAAAGACTGGTAAATGTGATAATGATAACGGTCTAAGGGAAGAATTAACATTTGCAATAATAGAAAGGCGAAAATCAAGTAATAACAATGAAAAGGTAGGAAAGTGATAATTTGAAATAAAAAGAGTATAGAAAGTTCATTAAACACGGGAGGGTAGTAAATGTTAAAAAGGAATTGAAAGAAAAGTTTAATAAAAGGAAATGGAGTAAATGAGAGAAAATATTTAGATCTTTTAAAAGAAAGTGGTAAATGAACTTAAAATTGGGTAAGAAGTAAATGCATGAAAAAGTAAGAAATGTTATTAATAGCTGAACATTGGAGGCATAATAATCAAACATGTATGAACATATGTGTGTGTCTATATATGTATGTATGTATGTATGTATGTATAAACGTATATATACATAGCCTCAAGTATGCATTTATAATGAGTGTGAATTATTAAAATTAGTAAATAACTTAGATGAATAAGAATGACATAGTCATTAGAATTGATTAGAATGTGAGGTCAATAGTGTTACACAACTGAACTCTGCCCACCATAAGAGGCTATCAGCTATTGTGTGTACATTATACTGATGTGAGACATATCCAATTGTAGGACCTATGGAATTATATACGCTTGTGTACAGATGAAGGAATATCCCAGTAGGGTCAGCTTCAACTTTTTAGCAGGGGCCTAAATGGGACAATGAGAAAGGATTGATGCTATGTCAGCGTGTTGGTACCATATTAATGAATAGAAATTGTACATAGGTCGAGAATGTCATCAGTCCTGAGTAGTCAGCGGTAAAGATGAGGGTTGCACCTAATGAGCTACAACTCCTACTCCGTTAGGTCCTTTTAGGTCATGCACCACCACAGCTGTTTTCTATTTTATATTGTTAGGCATAAAGCTATATAAATCTTACGAGAATATTTCAAAATAAATGGGGTAGTCAATGAAGCTGAGTCCACAATAATCCAAAGAGCTAAGTCTTTTATAGTCCATAGAGATGAGTCCATGCACTACAACAATCTGATCTTTTTATAGCATTTTAAAATCTCTATAGAAGGCTTCTATAGTGTTTAGATAAACCTATAAAACGACATGTTGTAATATTTCTAGCAGATATAATAGCATTATTAAAAACGCTGTAAAAAGTAATATATTATAGCGTTTTTTGTTGTCGTCTTGCATTTATTACTTTATTGTTAATATAATTAACATTTCATAGCGTTTCTATAATTTCACTAGAAACTTTTTTAGCATTTTGAGAACGCTATGTAGGGAAAGCTTTGACAATTTCTTTTTTCCTAGCATTTTTACAATGTAGATTAATTTTTGTAGCATTTATAAAAAGCTATGGTACTTAGATTTTGTTCCTTGCCTAATTTTTTGTAGCTTTTACAAACGTTGTAAATTAACTTTCATAGCATTGTGACTTTCATTTACAACTCTATGTTTATTTCAACATATATTATAACAGTTCAAAATATCACAATTAACGCATTATAATATTCGTAATCAAAATAATTCAGAAACCAAACCACAATATATATCCATAATATGTCGGCTACATAGTATTAAGCATACAAATACTTATGACCAAAGTAATATTGCATACAAGCGTACAAAACAATACATATAACTAACCAAGTAAAGACGTATGAACATCGCTATAAAATAATATATTATAATGAAAGCAAGATTGATTTTCGATAGAGGAAAAAGGGCAAACATACTTCTGCCTGCTTTCCAACGTGTAACCTAACCCTAGAAGCATCATCCATCACCTGTCAAAAAGAAAGTTGTCATCAGATTCCTACATGACATATCCGACCTAATGCTAGATGGTCTGAAACTTGATTTTCTATGCTCTTGATATTCCTATTGGTGGAACATGATTACTTATCAATATAACACCAATATTCATATTCAATAAATTTGGATTTTATGCAAGGTTTTTTGACAAATTAAACTTTATTGAATAAAATAATTTTAAGAACTATGTTCTTTCTTATGTATGCTACTCAATATTATATTTGTTTTAACAATAAATTACCATTTTATTGTGCTAACTATTATTATTTATGTTATTATTACTAATACTATTAGTTTTTATGGAGTTTTCTAATTTTTATAAAACTTAGTTTATTTTTGCAAAATCGATTAGTTTAAAGAAACTTTGTTAACTCAACTAACTATTTATGAAAATTAATAGATTCTTTAAAAAGCTAGTTAAACTTTTATTAAACAGTTGCTTTTTATAAATTTGTTATACAACATGGTTAATTTTGTAAAAAAAATTAAATTTTACAAACTTAGTTAATTTAGTTAAATGTTTATAAAAATTAGTTAATTTCTAACAATATAAGTTTAAAAAAACTTCTTGTATTTCTCAAAAAAAACTTAATTAATTTTAGGAACTTAGTTATTTTAATAAACTTATTTAATTTTTATAAAACTTAGATATTTAATTCTATAAAACCTAGTTAACTTTTGTAAAAATTAGCAAATTTTTATAAAATAGGTTAATATTTATAAAAATTAATTAAATTTTTTTAAAACTTAGTTCACTTTTATAAATTTATTTAATTTTTATAAAATATTTTTAATAATTAAAAAATTATTTAATTTTTATAAAACTTGGTTAACTTAGTTAAAATTCCATATAACTTAGATAATTTTTATAAATTTATTTAAGTTTTATAAAACTTAGTTAATTTTTAGAAAATTATTTAGTTTTAATAAAACTTGGATAATTTAGTAAATTTTTATAAACTTAGTTAACATAGCTAAATTTTATAAAAGTTAGTTAAATTTATATAATTTTTATAAACTGTTAGTCAACTTACTAAATTTGTATAAACTTAATTATTTTTTATAAACTTAGTTTTTTCTTTATACTAAATTAACTAGGTTAAAAATGTGTAACCCAAAGTTAGTTTTTATAAGTGTGTAAATTTTATACATATTTCTAATTTTAATAAAAATTGATTAACATAATTATTATATGTTGAAGTTTGACGTTTTTTGTAAACTTAGTTAATTTCTATAAAAAATTAACTTAGTTAAATCTATGTAAAACTTGATCGATTTTTGTAAACTTATCAGATTTCACTTAATTCTAACAACACCTCCTTTGCATGGTTAGTGCTTTCTTGCACATTCCAATTAAATATATATTTACAAGATCAAAATAAAATTGGATTCATATCAGATATAACAAAATATACTCTATGATAAACTACATGCTAGAAAGCATAAAACATACCATCTGTTAGTAATTTTAGCTAGCGTTCTTCTGTATAGCAAAATATGTACCTATACAGTAAAGAAAAGAAAATAATTAGGTTGCAAAATAATGACACGCTATATATGAATTATGCGCTTAGCATCGGTACTTTTTTCACAAAATGTATAATATATGTGTATGTGTACGCTTTTGCTTAGCTTTTATTAAATTTATATCGAACTAGGCTAATTTTCATATCTTAAAGTATAGTTGGTAGCAACGGCTCTTCCTATGCCCATCAAGTGATTACTGACCTTATATCACATACTATGTGGTCTGCGTTGAAGTTCCCTGTAATATCCCGGAATTTTGGACAATTTAAATTTAATAATCTGTGTTTTAATTTAAATTGAATTGATAAATTTTGTTAATAAATTTGATTTGATTTAATAATTTTCTTTATTTAAATATTTAATTTGTGAATTTATTTTTAATGAACTAATAAATCTATTTTCTATTTAATAATGTATATGTATTTATATATATTTTAAATAGATAAGTTGTTTTAATTAAATTAGTACAGGATGATTTTAATGTTTTAAAAATAGGAATTGAAATTTATTTTTGGATTTAAGCTTTTCAAAAATATTTAATAAAATACTCTATGATTTTAAATATGTAAGATAAATATTTTATTGGTTTAAAATTCATTTTAACTAAAGTTTGAATATTAAAATAAGTTACATAAATGTTGTGTTATTCTTTTTAAAATATTGATTGATAATTTTGATTTGTTAATTTAATTTGAAATTTAAAATACAATTTAAAATATGAACATGCATTCATTAAGTTTAATTTTCTTTAACACTTAATTTAAATAACAAAAACATTTATTAACACTTAATTAAATAACAAGACATTTACAAATACATGTGTAAACTTATCATCAATTTAAAATGACAAATGTAATAGCTTAAGCCATGTGTCATTGTTTGAGTTTGTTTTCCTTTAATTTTAATTTAAATCAAACATTTTTATTTAAAACTTGCATATATTCATTTCTTTAGCTCTTTCTCATTCTTCATTCTAAAAAGAAATCTGAAATTTTGTTCAAATGCATTTCTCAAACAAGTAAACATTTGCATTCAACTCCTCTCTTATTCAAACATTCAAAAACCTGCAAATCATTCCCTGTAAACACTTGCATTTCTCAAACCTGCATTACACAAGACCCTGTAACTCCTCAAACCCAAAATACAAACCTGCATGCAACCATGAAAAGCAAGAAAACCTGCATATGTGTAAACTAAAGCATGCATTCATTTTTCAAAACTTTGGAACATGCAAATTAAATCAAGTTGAAGCCTGCATTTCATCTGGAACATGCATATGAATCTGGAGATAAATGCAAATGAGTCTGGAAACACAAAGGGGCCTGCATTTCATTTGCAAGCATGAAGCCTGCATTTTTTTCAAAATAACCTGGGGATTTGCATCTGCATTCAAACTGGAAGCATCTTTTTAAAACAATGTGGCTCTGTTCTTTATATTTGATTCAGGTGAGTAACACCTAAATTTAAATAAATTAGTAGGATTGCATGCTAGTTTATCTTAGGAGTTTAATTTTGTATATGTTTTTTTTAATTGCCTGTGTATATATGGTGTGAGGCGTGTTTGATTTTCTCAGGTTCTGGTTGTACCATTAAAGTTCAGAAATAATTCTTATCCCTTAATCTGTTTGCTATTATGTTTATCATTGAATGGAATTTGTTTATTTCATGATAAAATAAATTTCAAAGGTTTTTCTTTTTGCAGTAAAGTTTGGGTATTGTCTGCAACATAAACATCACAACTTAATTCTATATAAATGGAAAATTTCAAGGATCATGAATCAATGTATCATAAATTCAATTCAAAACAACTTCCAAAGTTATGATTTTTAAAAATAATATTACAGTTTATAGTGCTGTAAAATAAATACAGTTTTGAAATTACTGTATTTTACATATTAGCTGAGTACAGATTATACATGCAATTGGATTGGTTGAATTTGTTTTTAGAGACAGTGTATCTATTATAGATCATAGGAAAAATATTGAATTGAATTAAAATTCAATCTTGGTGTTGCAATTTGGGTTTCCAGGTTTAGAACCCTAGTTTTGTTGGGTCTCTGATTTTGTCTAAATGTGAACTCCTGGGTTGATCGAGTTCAACCACGATTTGCATGATGGTAAATGATAGGTTGGCGAAGTCGTCGACGGAGGTTGAGTGGATATAGTGGCCGGAGTTGGATGATAACGCCGTTGACAGGTTGATCACTGAAAGGGGAAGGTGGTTTCCAGGTTTTTGTTTTGAAACCTGATTTCAAATTCGAATTAAATTTTGGGAATCTGAGGATTGAATGTTGATATAGGGGTTTTGGTCGATGGAGGATGGTCATAGATGATCGCCAGTGATGGCTGGAGTTGGGAAGTGGATGCACAGAGGTGTTGTGCATGTTGGTGTGATGATGGGTGGTTGCAGGGTTTTATATCTCGGGATGGATTCGGGGAAAGTAAAAAGTGACTCGAAGCTGGGAAGCTGTTGACTCGAAGTAATTTAGAGGGTGGCTCGGGTTTGTTAAAATGTTTCAGGGTTTTAGTTTTTGAGCAGAATCATGTTTCCAGGTTTCTAAGATTTGAAGTAAAGTAAATTGCAAAATAAAATCTGAAATAAGTTTGAATCTAGAATTTAATTTAAATTCAATAAGTTATAAATTTTAGACCTTTGAAATAAATTTGAAATGCTTTCAAAACTCAAGTTTGGGTTTTAAACAAAACAGAAACTGTTTTCTGTTTTTAGATTTAAAGGTAAAATTTCAAATTAAAGAGGGAGTTCAAACTGTAATGTTTAAACCTGAAATTTAAATTCAAAGTCAATAGTTTAATTCTTGAATTTTTGAAACATTTTTGAATTCTAAAATATGTTTTAAACTAAAACAGGAACTATTTTCTGTTTTTATGTTTTAATTTGGAAAGCAAACTTTAAAGTGCAACTGAAATTTTAAAACAAGTTTAAATCTGGAAATAGAATTATGAAGCTCAAGTTTGAATTTAATTTAAATCTGGAAATTTAAATTTAGACTTTAAACGTTTAAAAGTATAAAAGAACATTGATTTGAATTTAAAGCCATAAGTTTTATATTATAAGAATTTAAACTAAGTTTAAATTTAGTTTTAAAACCTGAGATTTGACTTTAATGTCATTTTTTTTAAATTTTAATAAGTTTTTAAGTTTAAATTTGTTTTTGACTACTTTAGAAAGTTTAAATAATTTGAATTTGAAAATGAAGATAGAGATGTAAGTAAAGTTTTAAAATTTTATGTTTGAATCTAGAATGGAAATTTGAATTTTGTTTCAGTTTGAAATTTAAAAAGAAATTTTTAAATTGAATTTTGTTTTGAAACAAAGTGTTTAAAATACTTTGTATAAAGAAGAATGTTTCTTAATTTTGAACTTAAGAAAATTGATTTCATTTATTGAATTAATTTAAATGGAATATTAATTATTTAATTAATTAATATTGTGGATGTTTAATTAAGTAATTAATAGTTTTTAAGTTAATTAATTAAGATTTAAGATTAATTAATTAAGTATTAGTTAATCTATAATTAAGGATTGTTAATTAAATTTTAATTAATGATTACGATTTATTCAATCAAATGATTAATGATTAATTAAGATTTTAATTAACACTTAATTAATTAATAATTAGGGATTAATTAAATTGTAATTAAAGATTAACTAATTGATAATTAATAATGATTAATTGAAGTTAATTCTTAATTAATTAATTAAGTAATGTTAATGAAGGTCATTAACTTAAGATTATTTGATAATTAATTAATGAGATTAATTTTTAATAAGTAATTAAATTAATTAAATTAATTAATTAATAATAATCAATTATTTAAGTTTAATTACTTAATGAAAGTAATTAATGAATTAATTACTTGGTGTAATTAATTTGATTAAGGTGATTAGTTTAGATTAATTAAGTTTAATTAATTTAAACATTTATGGATTGTTTGATAATTACTTTATGTAGTTTTTGAATTTATAATTACTTGCGGAAGTAATTAAATAATAATTACTGAATGTAATTAAGGATATTTATTATAGAAGTAATTTGAATTTAAATTATTTTGAAATTAATCAAGTGATTAATGGAGATAATTAATTAAGAATAATTAATTATGGGATGAGTAATTAAAGCAGCTAATTACTGAATGGTTATTAATCATAGGTGATTAATATATATGTGGTTTAAATGGAAGATTAATTACTTATGCAATTAATTTATATAGTGATTGATTAAATGTAATCATTAATTAATTAATCAATAATGTAATTTGGAATTGATTAATTAAGGTATAATTAATAATGAATAAAAGATTAATTTAATTAATTAATTAATTAAGCAACTACAAGTTAATTATTTGTTAGGGGTTTAAGTAATTAACTTGTGTAATTAACTTATATGCTAATTACTTATTGTAATTAGAGATAGTTAATCAGTAATGATTAAGTGAAATGAGAATTGAAATGGTGATTTAGAGATTGATTTGTAATCAATTGATGGTTAAATTAAGCAGGATTATAATGATGAAGTAATTAATTTAATTCATTTTAAATTAATTAGAGTTTAGGTAATTAATTTAATTCATTTTAAATTAATTATGAATGGTGTGATCATTAGATCATTGCTTATGTTTGATGATTGGTATTGATTGCCATGTATGGTTTGTAATCTCAGTTATGAGATGAGTAGTGTATGTGATATGGATGCATTGGTTGCTTTTGGAAGATAGTATGAATTATCTGATTTTGATATGAATTATCTGTTGATAATGATAATGTTAATTGTCTATTGTGATGAATTATCTATCTGTGTATATTTAGATAATGAATTGAATTGTTTTAAGCTTAAAACAACTTGGACCTTAAAAGACACGCTTTGGATTTCGATGAGACCGGGATCGGGTTTCCATATATTTGGGATCCGAAAACCACATCGATTCCAATTAAACGTTAGGTCGTTAACCCAAGTGGAGCGAGTGAAGACTCGGGGTGTAAGGGCTATACGTCAGTATAACTCTGTGGGTGATTCCGTAATGAGTTTGACGGAATAGTACTTATAGATTCGAGATGATGATTCAGAGTGCAAGGGTTATTGTCGTTAACTCTGAGGGTGATTCCAATACGAGTGTAACGAGATAATGCCTTCGGTTTCCTTCGAACCCGGAACGAACTTGTATGGATTGAATGCTTTCAGAACATCGTCAGGTGGACGATGAGCATTCTAAGTGTTATGTCCTATAAAGGTAATCGTAGCCTCAACCCTCATCAACCGGGAATGGCTAAAACAGGGGAGGTGCAGCAAAGCTTCGTGGGTAGCACCCACTTGAGAGCAAGATTTATCCCTGTCTAGAGGTCCCTTTATTTTCGGCTTAGTGGTGCGGTTGCTGATCACAACTACGGGGTTGTCTTGTTTGGAACTGTTCAGTAAGGAACGGGTCCGGCTTTGTGTTGCAGGGGATTGGGAGTAATCCTCGGTACGGTGATCTAGGCCACGTACTGTGACGGGCGGTACCCCAGTAGCCCAGCCATTGATGGAATCCAAAATCCAATAAGTGCCAACGGTTTTGATTGTATTACCCACTTTTGTGTCTAGTAGCTGGAATTTAATGAATGTAACAATTTCGGCTATTTCTTATTTACTTGAAAACCCTAGACACTATTATAATATCATCAGATTTCCTATCAAATGTTTTGGTTAGCATAAGGTAAAAACTTTTCCATGTTTATGTGTGGGAAGTCTTACGTGATACCTTTTCTTTTCAAAGGTTTTTCAAAGTTAAGCAACTTTAACCTGTTACTCACACCAGGCCCATGACTGACCCGGAGTTATTTCTGTTTTTCTATAACTCTTGGGTACTCAAATTTTTATGAGTAGCCAAGGGAATTCAGGTTAGGATTCAGGTTAGCTTTGACGAATTGTGAAGGAGCAATGGAGCAGGAGGCTTCTGCGTATAGTTATATATTTTTCCGCTGTGTTGGTATCTCTGAGTGTTTCTGTATTGTGTATTGAGTTGTAATAACTAGACAGGTGTTTATAACTGTCTAGTATGTGTTGTATATGTATGTGTAACTCTGATATTTGATGTATACTATGTAATACTTATGTTATTAATATAATTTATTCGTTCCGCTGTTGAGATGCTTGTGTTGTTTCTTTTTTCTCTTCTTTCTTTTCTCTTTTCTATCCCTTTCTTTCTTAAAGATGATACGACTTTTTGGGGAGAAAAAGTTGGGTCGTCTCATTCCCTATAGTCTAGGACTCAACAACTACACAAAGTTGTACTAAAGTAGAAGGCTTGGGATCATTAACTATGACTAGGGAAGATATAATCGTTTGGGAAGCAGACGGGCTGGCTAGAATGGAGGAAGAAGAAGATCAAGATCTAAGAGTTCTTCCTGTTCCCTAGAATGCTACATTGCTGGTATGTTTCCTATGTTCCTGAAGTAAAAAGAGACAATATTCATAGCTTATTTGTGTTATATACTTCTTTAGTCGATTATGTTAGTCAAACAATAATATAACAACATATAGTGTAGTTTTTTGGCATCATTCTATGATTAAGTTCACTGCAATTTCTTATCCGGCGACTCCAACTCTTTTGGGCATTCTGATTTCCTCATGCTCTACAAAGTTCATATATCAGGGAAGCACAATATCTGCATTAATTTTCTCAAGAAGGAAGTCAAACAAAATGTTCAGGCTAAGTTGAGTAGCAAATTAGACATATTTACAAAATTAACATAATATAGTGATATCTCAGGGAAAGATACATTAGCCGGATCATCAAAATGCCTCAAAGGTCCATCATCAATAGTGAACCCAATCTACTAGAAATATATGTTTTATATGACACTTTCAGGTGGTCGAGGACCTGCAGTGCTTGAAATTTATTGTGTTTATGGTGGTCATCTTCGAGTCTAAGATTTCTAGCTACACCAGTTAGCCTCGTGCCATACCTAAATGCGAACAAGAATATTGGCATTAATAAACATTTACATTAAGATGTTTAGCATATTGGCACAAAGGTCCTCCTTCATTAACAACCATTTACATTAAGATGTTTAGCATATTGGCACAAAGGTCCTCCTTCAATGATGCATCGCTATACAGTACCGCATATGTGGCCTTCTTAGTTCCAACAGTTCCTATAATATTCACAATTGACATTAGTCACATAAGTAGTCATGAGTTCATCAGCAGGTTAAGTATACTTTTGATTATAGGTCATCTTCCTAAGCTCACATCTTAAGCATTTAAATTGATCGGTTGTGGCTGTAGGAAATGATCCTCTCTCAAACATATATCATGGAACTCGCCGAAAATAGCAACCATATAAAGGATCCCAACAAATAGTAGCATTAATGTTATCACCGTCAACATGCAGAAAATCCAATAATTGAGCACAAAGCTTTATAACGCTGTTATAATTTTTTTATAAAAGAGTAGGAAAATGAAAATTTGACTGTTTATTTTTTGCTTTTCAACTAAACTACAATTTCCCCATTATATAGAGATAATGAGTGCCAATATCACTATAAACTAGGACCACTAACTCTAATTGAAATTATAAACTAGGAAAGGACTTGCAACACTTTGATAAATACTAAATTTGTCTTATCTAATAGGAAATTATTATTACTTAGTCTAATGACCTATGTCTCTCTATAATCCGTCCCTTAAACTGATATTACAAGTATTCAACCTAAAGAACATCTTTCATGTTTCCTTTTTTGACTCAAACTCCGAGTATTTGTCTAAGCGTTTAAAAGACAATTTATCTAGGAGACTTGGTGTATGTGTGTCTGTGTATCAGTTATCCAGTCATCGCTTCTATAGTACATGCCATCAATAATTCCTTCCATGGTCCACTCCATTAAGTAATTGTACTTTGCATCTATATGTTTGCTTCAAACATGAAGAACAAGAATGTTAGATAGTTGCAGATTATTGTCACAATATATTGCAATGGCTCACTCTTGCTTGAAATGCAGCTCTTTAAGAATCTTTCTCAAACAAACAACCTGATATACACTATCTATCTACATGCCTGTTCCAATGAAACTTCTTGTAGTTGGTTCTTAATGTTCATAAATAAAATGAATGATCTAATAAGTGCAGTGCGTGTGTATTGAAAAAAGTCACTTAAGCAATAAATGCATACCCAAAATACACATTGAGTATCAAATCCTTTGAAATCAAGTAGTTTTCTTGGTAAAAATTCTTTCTAATGCGCTTTTTACCAAGAAACTTCTCTTTCAACCACCATAGATTCAGGATATATGATCTTAGTTCCTACAACATCCCTTTTCTTAGTTCTTTATAGAAAGTAAGTGATTTTCTTGTAAGGAACAGTAAAAGTGAACAGATTGGTGTATGCAGCAACAAAGCTAATCCTCAAAGTATGCAATAGTTGCCAAAATGAATAGAACCCATCTATGTAGTGAAAGGCTTATAGGATCATGATAATCAGCCTATGCAAAACAAATACTTGACATCAACTGAGATGCATAAAGTTGTGTATCACCAAAATACCATCACTATTTATAAAGAATATATGCACAATACAATCCCATAATTATCATTATGATGACCATAACATTGTACCATAGGTAGACCTTTACAATTTGAACTAAACGACTTCTTAGTTGGAGAAAAAATAGGGCATTGCATAAATAGCTACAAAGCCATCATACTCAACATCAAAAAGATATTGCCAGTAGGCTTAAAATCAAGTGACCCAGGTGTTGAAATACAAAGATTGTAGAAAATAAGTATAGGGTACTGACTGAAAGCAAAAACAGCAATCAAAACACATAAAACCTATAAAAAAAAAGAAGGTACAAATGTAGCCTATTATAATTGATACATCATATATTAAAACTGCTAGAAGGAGGAAAATCACAGTAGGCTTTAAATACTTTAAATTTTATTTTATGCTTCACATTATTAAAATTATAAAGATCGATATGTATAATTATAAAATTTAAAAAAAATGTAATTACTCTACAAATACCCATAAGATTGTTACAATGCATGATTTGAAACAATGCATGATTTGAAAAACTAGAAAAAGAATTTTTCATTCGAATTCAATAATCAATAAATGTGTCAAAGATTCTCACAAAATCAGATTCAAGATTAATCATACAATTATCATTACTTTTAAACAATAAAATAGAACCATACAAGTGTTGAATTATTGACTGATATTTCAAGACTTCAACAAAAATAACGCTAAAACCATAACTACATCATGAATCAATTCTTGAACTAACAAGATCAAGAAAGGCAAGAAAAATCTCAGTCTAAGAAGGTAACTCTAATGCATTGTTCTGATCAAGAACATAATCGATGAACTCACATATGATAAGCTAACAATTCTTATAAGGCTCATATAAGATTATTGGTGAGTGCTTTAATTTAGCGAGAAGAGAAGCACAAACATCCATATAATTCAGGCTAGCATCATGAAATGAGAACATTATCAAAACTGATACTCCAAACATCTAATTGTGATAGATATAGCAAAGGTCGGAAGGTTCAAATGATTAGTATGGGAATTTTTCGAAAACTTTAGGGTTTGTGTCGGATTATCGACTGAGGCCATGCCTTAGTTTCAAATAATGCAAGTGCCTCAATTTAACTGAGGCAAATACGTACTGCTTCAAGTGCCTTATTATAGGTGTTCATTTTCTTTCTCTCAACTTACAAGGTGGACACACAAGGTTGAAAGAAAAAGTGTTTCTGTGCAAAGCAGTGGTTTTAGAGTAATTTTAAAAGGTTATTTTGTAAAATAAAATACCACAAAAGGTAAATGCTAAGAAGCAAGAAATGCTACAGGGGATAACGCGGTAGAATGCTCTAACATTACTAAATTTTTAGGTGTTCGGCTTAAAAATAAAACTGAAGTAAAGTTTACCAAGCTAGCGAAGCCTTTTGACAGCAAATTATTGATATTTAGTGCCATGGAGCCAAGCCTTAACCCATTGTTGGTATCTAAATTATAATGAATCCATATAACCATACAAACATGATTAAAAAGTGAATAACCATTCATATGTAGGGTCTAATATAGGTTGATCCAACACTAATGTGAAACAATTAAAACTCCTCTTTAAAAAAACAACCATAAAAAAATGACCATTGGAAAAAAGCAGAAAAAGAATTTGTAACCAAATCAAAACCCCTCAACTTCTAATGGAATAATGTATCACTGATTCGTTGTACATTAAAAATTTTGATATAAGAAAGTGGCCATGTGAATAATAAAAAAAGTAGAGAAATAAAAGGATTTAATTTGAAAAAATATTGTTAAAAATATCATGAAAGAAGAACATGACATATAACATTAAATAACAACTGGAAAATAAATAAAAACCTCAAATAAAAGTTACTGATATTTTTCTACCTCAAAATTGAAAATTTTCCTTTTATTACGAAGGTCGTACATATTACTTGACACCATATGTAATATGGAGAATTGTAATATCAGTCAAGTACAAAAACATATTGCTCCTTTTATTATACTTGTAGCTTTGTTCAAATATGATTAATATTTTATTACACTAAGCTTAGTTCATCAATGGCTACTGACAATCACCGGGGACCTGCTCCTCCATTCATTTATGCTTCAACCATTCATGCCAAATGTGATATATATAATGTTAAAGGCTTAAATTTATTTGGATTTATATTTAGTGGTAACATCCACTGCTTTGTATTTGTTCAAATCTATAATTGTGATCACTTAGTGCTTCAGCGCTATTCTTGAGGAAGTGAGTAGAAGTATGTTCAAGTAGTATGACTGTTAATTTAATTCATTATTTAAGTAGTAATCCTCGGAATATCAATGTTATGGGTGTTTACATTATGTAATACACTTGCAATACTATCTAAATTATAGTGCTAATAAGTCAGTGCAAAAAAATTATAGGCTTCTATGGGAAAAATATATATTACCGACTAAAGAAATACTATAAGTCATGAATTATAATTAAATATCTTATTGAAAATGGTTGACAAAAGAAAAGGATCTTACGCACTAAAATAATTCTTGAACACCTGGTGATAATAAGATTATGTGTTAAAAAGGCTAAACCATAATAGTGGTGATCTAAACAATGAAGGCATAGTTGTTTGTAGCATTCTGAGAAAATCGAGAGGAGTATACAAAAAACAAATATGAATCAACAAAGGTGAAATGTACACATTTAAACCTTTAAGCAATTGTTTAACAAAATACTTATTTTTTTGCTAATGTATGAAAGTACATTAAAACCTTTAAGCAATTATATGATAAATAATCATATTTAACTATTTAAGAAATTATATAGTAAAAAATTATATTTAGATTTTTAAGCAATTATATAGTAAAAATTAGGAAGAATCAAATGCTCACCTTGATTACATCTTTAAGCATTCATTTCAGTTTATCTAGGTATCAAAAATTTATAAAATTGTAACACAAAAAACTATTTCTTAACCATGCAACCAAACTTAAAAAAGAATAACAATAGAATTCTATTGTACATTAGTTGTCTGAATGTTTGAGGTTCCAATACAACTAAACATGAAAGTATCCTATGACAAATCAATTTAATGTTGCATCATCTTTGGCGTATAATACATATGTTTTTTAAGATAAGTCATTACCAATTTTTCACTTTATATGCTCCCATATACTAGTTTCCTTCTGTAATGGATTACATACAAATGAATGAACAATATTCTCCAGATGAAGTTTTACATGTGTGTATAATAAAATGATTCAGCTACAGTTTAGATGAAACTTTACACAAACGCTATGCTTTCCCACCCTAATCTCACCTACAAAATATACATCATTATTTTGATATAGCACCTAAATATTCTCTAACTCAAATAAGATGAACCATAGATCTTCTGATGGACTAGGAATCTCAATATCATATATTATGGTGATCGCACACCCAAAAAATTTACTAAAAAGACTAACTATCAAAATCTGACATAGTGGAATGAATCAAACATAAAACCCAAATTTTAACCACAAAAAACCATAAGTCAAGCGTACAAGACAAACCCTAACTTGAATCGGTTTTAAAGTAAAAACGACAATAATAATGGATTTACATGAAATTAAAACAATGATTTTTTCTAGAACGGACTCTCCACGAAAAATAGGAGATTGCCCGGCTATAAGCTTTTTACACGGTCGCTGTGACATAGAGTAGACAACAGAATCAGGAGAAAATGGCGATTAAACGAGAGGAATGATTAGCGTGGATGGAGCTTCCATTGAACGGTTTTGTTTTGGAGACATGTAATGGAACGATTAGCATGGATGGAGGGAAAGTAAATAAGTTGTTGCTTTCATTTTTGGATTGTGTTTGATAGTGGGAAAAATTAATAATTTATATGTAAGTTGCAAAATACAGCAAGCGGCTTAAATTTGCATTCAATATAGGGTTTTCTTGTAATGGTAATAGTCCGAGGAGCTGAGTCATATATAGTTTGTGGAGCTAAGCCCATAATAGGAAGTAAATAAGTTGAAAATCCCTAAGGCAAGACAAAATACGGTTAAATTACATGATGTCGTTATTAGGCACTTCGGAAGTTCCTTGGTATGCATGACGATTAGATGTAATATTACGTTGATGATGGATCATGATGGGGTGCTAGGTTATGGAGATTTGCATGAACGATATCTTGGCCAAAGAGGGACTATGGAACTTATATTATACATATATATAGTTATGGTCTACTTTGTGTAGATAGGGGCGTATCATACTCGTACGTGGAGTTTAGACGACTAAATAAATAGAAAGAGATAACACGTGATGGAAGGCAACCAGCATAAACTAGTGTTATGTGTAAAATTTATAATTTACCAGTCACTAGAACGTTCTTCTGACCCCTTTCTCATTACAACCTACAAGATAGCTTTAGACAGATAGGTACTGATGTTAGGCGAGAACGGTGGAAGGACGGGTTTCCTTATGCATGCTCAGCACCGATAACAACACTAGATATTGGGAGTGCAAATATTGATTAGTAATTATATGACAGATTATACTTTACTATTCCCATATGAGTTATAACAATAGTGCTTAATATGCATTTATTTGTTAATTTGCAGGATACCAAACCAACGATCCGTACTTTGGTGGACTAGGGTTTTCGATTTGGCAAAAATTCAGGCCCATATGGTGCAGATTGTTATGGCAAGGCAATCAACAAGCACTATGCAAGCTTTTCCAAATTTCATTTGTTATTTTCTGCTTCGATAAGTTGTTTGTCGATGTAGTATATAGGCCTTTGGAGTATTCATTTCTTACGTACCAAAGCTGCACTCGATGCATGAGATCGCCAATTAAATGAATAAATCTATCCTTCCAAAGGCTTTGATAGGATTGGTGGTCTCTACATATGCTCTAACAATTTTTAGAAAGCTTTCTGGCATTCCTTGGTCCAAACAAACTTCCCTTTTCTTTCATAAGGGCATCAAAGAATGATATACCCTTGTTCATCGCTTTTGAGATAAATCGACTCAACAGGGTGATTTTCCAGTTCAAACTCTGCATTTTCCTCCCTGTCTTTGGGGAATTGGCATCTTTTAGTGCATTAAACAACCTAGGATTGGATTTAATGGTCCCTGAATTCACAAAGAAAATAAAAAACTTTCCCCATGCGACTCCAAAAGACCACTGTAATGGATCGAGCTTTGTTTTGTACATTCAAATCACATTGAACATCTTAGTAAGGTCATCCTTGTGATTCATAGATCATTATGATCTCACCTTCATGTCATCCATACAAACCACCATTGTCTGACTGATTTGATCTTCGAATATCTTATTCACCAATCGCCGATATGTAGCTCCAGCATTCTTTAAACTAAATGGCACTACTCGATAGCAGTACAATCCTAGATCAATGACGAAGCTTATGTGGTCCTGAACTAGAACGTGCTTCGCTATTTGATTGTAAATTCAATATGCATCCTTGAAGGATAACAATTCATATCTTTCCATTAACTCTAAAAGTTGGTTTATCTTCGGTAGCGGGAAGCTGTCTTTTAGGCATGCTTTATTTAGGTCCAAATAATCGATGCATGTCCACCATTTTCCATATGGTTTTTGACCAATACAGGATCTGATACCCATTTACGGTATAGGACATCACGGATAAAGCCATTTTCCTTTAGCTTATCCACTTCCTCTTCCAATACAGTGGGTCGCCCTAGACCTAGAACGTGCCTCTTTTGCTTTTCAGGATGGCATCTTAGGTCCAGATTTAATGCATGACATGTTATCTCCGGTGATATTCCGTACATTGGAACATGTCCAACCAAGCAAATCCAGGTTTGCTTGGAGAAACCCTGCCAACTACTTTCTCATCTTTGTGCTAAGTCGAGATCATACTTTGAGGACCCCGATAGGATCATCCTCATTAATTGGGAAGTTGTACACTAGTCCATAGGCGCCACCCTTGCATCCTATGGCTCTTTTTAGGAGTCCATAAGCATGTAGAACTTGATATGGAACCCAAGCCAGGACTTAGGCGGCAATTGCTATGCATCTATGATCTTAATGTAGAGAGCCTTCTCTACACCATTTCCTCTTTCATGTCGATTTTCGCTTCTGTAAGCTCGTTGATTTGCTTCTCTAAGATGACGATATAGCATTCACAACTAGTGCTTTGGTTGCCTAGAATAGCTGCAACCCTATTTTTGAAGGTGAACTTCATCATCAGACACCATGAAGCCAGCGCTATTGTGAAGTTGGAAAATGCTAATCTGTGCAGAACTACAATGTAAGTAAAAAAAATCATTTGCAATCACAAAGGTCTACACCCGCATAATCTTACGGTCACCTCCAACCAATTCCATTGAAAGGTCTAATTGGCTCTTTTGCTCCTCAGTAAATTCTTTAATGCTTGTTTACATGGATCTATGTCCATTGGAACAATCTTCATCCAATCAAATGTCTTCCTAAATAGAATGTTAACCGAGCTTCTACAGTCAATTAGAACTCTATGTATAGTTGCATGCACTATTATAGTCATAATCACCAGGGGTCATGCATCGGCATTTAAACCATCAGCATCTCCACCTCGAAAAACTATCATCACCCATCATCTTCGGCTATTTTATTGGAGCTCTATCTTCGACATAAAAACAACTCTCTTTTTGCATATGCTTTAACAAAGTCTCATACCACTTGTTGATGCCAAAAATGGGCATCAACACTTAATAAAATCTAGTAGAGATTAAATGAAGAATGAAATTAAAAAAGAGCAAAATTCATAAATAAATACACAGATTTTTGTAGTGGTTTGGCAATCTTAACCGATGTCCACTTTATAATTTTATTGATCTAGCACTTGATTATGATTGTAAGAAAGTTTGGATCAGCTGGGATCTACAGGTACAAGAATAAAGAATATAAATGAAAGAGCCTTCGCAGCCGAAAGAAGTGGCCACTTTTCTAATGTCATGCTTGCTGTATTTAAAGGAAAGATGTATACAGATCGAGCTGAAATTTTGGCAGAAGAACCTCCAAGCGAAGACAAGGCCACATAAGAATTTGTAGGCTCATTAGGGCCCATAACCGATCCCTATTTTGGTGTATAAATGGGTTATGATTCCTTTGGTGGGTCTCTTATGATGTTAGCTACTTGCCCTTCAAATTTCTTTCCATTTCGATTTACCGTTTGTGAGACATCGCATTTTCCGTGAAGTTATATTGCATGCATTCTGATTTCAGCCGATCCCTCAAGAGGGATAGAGACCGATCCCTCCAGTCTCCTCTGATTGGGATGCGATCCCTAGGGGGTATTCTCCATGTTATAATGCCCTTATACTCCAGGTTTCTTGTTGATAGCAACTGTAGATTTTGAGTTATTATCCGACCATTGTTGTAATATGTAGTGAAAGCTGAGTATGGTCTATACCTTTTACACCGATCCCTCTATACAATCCATTTTATATCGATCCCTCTTATACCTATCCTTGTTTTAGGTGAAGTAAGTTTTCCATAACTTGAGCATACGAGCTCCAAACGACTTGAAACTTGACATTTAATGTGACGACTCGAACTCGATGCCCGACAAATGACATCGAATCCGTATCGCCGGAGCTTGCAACAACATTAGATGAAAAATAACACAGCGGAAACAAAAGATAATTGCATTGATATACAACAATAGATACAATGTGATATACATCATGATAGAATAACTCAACACCATTAGAGAATGATACAACACAACACCACAGCGGAAATATATATCTCATCATGAGTAATGACTTCAACAGAATCCAATACTGCAACTCCAATCCAAACTCCGAACTCCAAGCTCGAACCACCATCAAATTGAACTTGTAGCAATGCGATCCCGAACGCGATTGCCAAACCAAAAACTTCAAAGATCCAAAACTAAAGAAGATCTCCAAATACTACCAAACCAAAGACTTCGAAAGCTATCGAATCTACACCTATTATTGGATTATCTGAAAACCCAACTCTAGACTGACCGTGTGGAAAATTGTGGGCACCCAGAGTTTAGGAAGGGAATAATAAACTTCAGGTCAGCCATGGGACTGGTATGAGCAAACGAAAACATTTGTTTTGAACAAACAACAAAAGAATTTTAAAACCTTGAAATCCGCAATGCTTTTTGGAAAATGAAACTACCATAAGGCCTTCCGGTGCACACACCATGCAATCGCACACTTGGAGGAGATTTCTCCTTATGATAGTCAAAAATGCTTACTACGCAAAAATCTTTTTGATATTATTATTAGTGCATAGTGGAAAACATTTTGAAAGTATAATATTAATCTTAACCAGCATAGGTACCATTATATTATGCCAGCTATAGCTACCTTCTGAGGTGGCAGGTTATACAATTGCAATTGTAAAAGGCTCGCATTGTTTGATTGGATTTCCAACAAATGGTCAGGCCAAGGAACTTCCCATTGCCACATGGGTACGCCTCTGGAGGGACGCCCCAAGAACCTACCCGGCTCTCTGCCAACACAAGGCCGGCTTACTCCCTGCCCGGGAGTAATACCTAAAGATATGCCACCCCCGGTCGTTTGCGACCTTTATCCGAGGATCCTCAACCACAAAGCAACATCACACAGTAATAAATATACAGTGTCCACATGAGTTAAGTATCTGGGCTCCATACCATGATACCACCCTTTTCCAAAGGGAATGGACATGCCCTAGGGGCGCGACCCCTGCAGCCTTGCCGCATCTTTCCTGTTTCGACCATTTCCGGTTTGTGAGGTCCTGATGCAGTCTCGTCCATAAAGCTATGTTTTTTCACAAAGCCATGCTTCGATCAAAAAATGATCAGCGGCACTTTGTATGCCACATTACCAAATTGGGAATGTATCACTAGCAACCATCAACTACATAACCTTTGTACTCGTATGTCTCAAAGAAGGGTGTTAAGCTAAGAGAATAAATCTCCGCCACCAAACATAAATGTATTTGATAGAAACCAGTTTTACATCTCAAAGAGTAACGTCAGATACACATCCATACAAGTCTGTTCCAGGTTCGAACAGAACCGAAGGCACTTCCAAAGAAGCCCTTGCAATCCGGGTATTCACAACCCCTATCGGACTCCCCATCACGTATGGAGACCTCTATATCGTAGCTACTCAGTGCAGAGTCATTCGACGGATTATCCTTTCGTTCTCTAAAACACCCGGTCTTCACCACCGGTCTTCGAATGCTATCCATAACATTGTATCATTATTCGGAATGGGTTATATGACTCAAGGTCCTCTCCCGGCTAAACCGAATAATGAGTGCAATATTTAAAAACATATGGATATGGGATTTCAGTTAAGTCACCACTTTAAAATCCAAAATCTTTCTTTTCAAATGGTTTAAACAAATTACCATTTTCAAATCTTTAAACAAAAAGATTTACTTTACAAAGTTCACCTATTTTTCACAAAGAACCGTCCGCAGATTTCAAAACAATTTTCATTTCAATTTGGATTAACTCATTCAATCTTTAAATTAAAGATTTAACTTATAGCTTTCAAACACGTTTCCAAAGATTCATTCATAACTTGGAAAACAATTACATTTCAAATTTGAAATCCCTTTAACACAAATTGGAAATCTTTTTTTTTATATGAAAGCTTTTATTATTTGAAAACAAATAGTTTTTGTTTTGGAAAAATCCGATTTCATTGATACAAGTTAAAGCCCTTGGGTCAATTTCAAATTCTCAAAACAATACCTTTAAAATGGTTTGAACACATATAAACACATTTATAACTTGTATAACATTTTTAAATCGTAATTTCCAAACATAGAATTCAATTTCAAATTCAAATTTAAATCAAATTATTTAAATTTCAAACCATAAGCAAGTTATTCAAAATAACTTTCATCTTCAAAACTCCTTTTCAAAAGCTTTTCGTATTTAACCCAAATCCATTTTCAAAACCATTTGGATTCAAAAATTCAATTTTTAAAACTATTTCAAAAATCTGTGACTTAACCAATTTCCTCATGCAATCCATATTTGTGTGTGTATGGTATAGTCAAAGGGTTTTACCCAATAGTGCAACAACATCAATCATCACAGATACAATCACAGCAATATCGATAAGCGGTATAATCCTATAACACTTATCTATATACATAGAATCACAGACAGATAATATAAATGCATTATAGATAAATAAGTTACATTCATCACAGCTTGAATTAAAACAATTCAAATCATAAAGCATCACACAGTAGAGGTAACAAACAATTCACAGCAATTCATACAATTCAAACATCCATAAGTAAGGTTACTTGATCATCTGATTAATAGAAACCAGATTAGTCGCCAATTCTGGTTGATTAACATTAATTAATTACAGTTTATGTTAATTTATTATCCTTTAATTATTTATTAATTAACCTTAATAAATGAATTAATCCACCATTATTTATTAAAGAATTAATCTTAATTAATTATCCTTAACAATTTAATTAATAAATTAATCAACCTTTAATTAATTAATCAACCCTTAATTAATTATTATTTAATTAATTACCCTTAATTAATTATAACAAGTAATTATCCTTAATTACTTCATTAACTTTAACCATTAACGAATTACTTTAACTAAGTAATTATCTTTAAGTAATTAATTATCTCTAATTACTATTAATTAATCAATCTTTTAACTAATTAATTGTTCTTAATTATGAAATTAATTAATCTTAATCCATCTTTGATTAAGTAATTATCCTTAATTTTTTTCTTACATAAAATAATTATCTCAAATCAAGTAGTTACTTAAGATTTTAATCAAATCAAAAGTCAAACCTTTCGTCTTAAATTTATTTCTTTAAATATTAAAGTTAATTATTTTATATATTTAAACACCTTTTTTTTAAATCTAAATAAATTTTAAAATAATTGATATTTAAAACCTTTATTTGATACAAAAACAAACATGAATTTTATAAAAGAATTTGTTTACAAAATTCATTAAACTAAATTAAACTTTATCAAACTTGATTAAATTTTTTTAACTTATATACTGGTTAACACAAAATTCTCAAACCCGGGCAAATCCCTTAGTTTCCCTGAGTAAAACTTCGGGCCTCACCGAAACTTCAACTGCTTCGAGTTGATCTCATGAGTTACACGAGCACGAACCCGAGACCTATCTTCTTTCCCGAATAAACAAAGTTCCAGATACAATGTCATGGTTGTGCACGTGCACAGTTCGCCTGAGCAATGGCGATCGTTGCCGTAACCTCCCACATATCGTTGGTCATTGCCTCGGCAACACATATCACCCAAATCGATGCAAGCAACGATCGAACGAAATTGAACCAATCATTCCAAAAACTGGAACTCAATCTGATCAGAGAAACACCCACCACCGACGATCACGATCATCTTTCGCCACGCCTCTACGTCCACAATATTGTCACACACCCACGAACCAAATCTCCTCGGTGCGATGGCCTTGAACCTGATATCGACGTTGCAGTAATCATCAAAACTCCTGCAACCCAAAATGCCAATCGAACCCTAGTTCGACATCCACCCGCCACCACGTTCACCTATAAATGTTCGCACTATTTTTCCCTAGGTCATTGTCCCGTAAGCATGCTCCAGCCCCGACCCCAAGACACCGGAACTCTCGATCGCCTGAATTCGACCAAAATTTTCTTTCCATTCATCTCGCATTTTCTATCCAATTTCTTACTTAAAATTTTTGATATTGTCATCAAAATTCATAAAATTCAAGTGTGAATCCAAACATATAACTGCAATTTAAAATCTTAATACTTGGATTTTTGATAAAATTTGTTTACCACTATAGTTTTCAAATTTTAAAATATTCATTCCATAAAAACATTTGAAACTATTTTCAAATTTTTTATTACACTGCTATGATAAATTTCGACTTAAATATTATCACCTAAACCTGTTTATATTTTTAGATATGATTTTTCTATGGAAAATTTTTGCATGTAAAACAGCAGGGAGGGATAATGCATATACACAAATATGCATACTTAAATTCACACATGTAAATACATATACTTATTGATATATTTACATTCATACAACACTTCTAAGTCAATATCATCACAGACATACAAAAATTATTAAGAAAATCTGGGTTTAAAAGCAAAGTTTGCTTTCCTGTTTAAAGCAGAGAACTTGAAAGAACAGAGGAGGTTGAATACTGGAAATGATGACTTGGCTTAAGCTTTGATCTCTTTTTGTTTGATTTTGAAGGCTTTGAAAACCATTATGCTTGATTTTCTTTTTTATCTTCAGGTTTAAATCTTCTATTTCAGGTCTGAATTGTTTGAATTTGTACTTGATGTTTTCAGATTTAAAGTGCACAAAATTGTTGCCTTGATACTTCAGGTCTTGCTTACTGTTTGCATGCTTGTTTCTTGCTTTGATATTTTCCAGGCTTTAAAGATTTTTAAATTGCTGTTTTGATTTTGGTTTTGAGGAGAGTTACAGGTTTATTTTTGTTCTTACGTTTTGAGATTGAAGATAGTTTTGAATTCTTTTTTCTTTTGTTTCTCAGGCTTGAGAAAAGAATAGCCTGATTATATTTTTTTTCTTTTTCTATGCATGCTTTTCTAAATTTAGTTTGAAAGAGAAGAATTTGTTTTGCCACTTGTACACTTAGTTTTAACACTTGTACAATTACTTTATAAAAATGCTTACACCTGTTATATATAATTGAAATTGTGTTTAAATCCTTCATCTTAATTAATTTCAAAATTGTGTTTTAACCCTTAAGTACTTATTTTTAACTTAAGTATTATATTTTGTTTTACACTTGTTAAAACAAATGTTTTTACATATACAATTTCTATTATTTAATAAATAAATGCATTTTCTTTTTAAATTCTTTAAGAAAAAATTGAATTTTAAACAAAATATACTTTAATAATATAACACACATGTGTATATTATAAAATTTAGCTTTTAAACAACATTCAAACTTTTACTATACTTTGAACATTACAAATAATATATTAAAGATAATTTTATATCATATCTCTTATTTAAGTAAATACATTTCTTTATTAATCATTTATATAATCCTTTATAGATAAATAGTTTCAAAATTTAACTATACATAAATAAATATATAGAGTTTCATTTTAATTAGCCATGGAAAAATTTATTATATCAAATTCAAACATCATTTTTTTAAATTATAATGCATTTTTAAATAATTAGAATCAAATTCTTATTAACTTAAAAATAAAATTTTAAATCCAATTCCAATATATTTATTTTTTTTAAATCCTATTTTTATTTATCAAATACTTATCCTTAAATTTCAACCAAAATTCTATTTATAATCTAAAATATTTATTTACTCTGGAAATTTTCTAAATTAATTCATAAATAATTCCATAATTTAATTCCAAAATTATATTGATTGTCAAATTAAACTTGGCTAAAATTCAGGGATGTTATAGATTCCCCCCTTAAAGAAAATTTCGCCCCCGAAATTTGCCAGGGAGATAACAAAGAACAGATAAAAGATAGAGAAATATCTTTCCAGATCAAATTGGATATCTATTCTGCATTTGGCTTACCAAATCAGAATATCAACAATAGATATGAAAATATTCAAGTTATCCAGATTTACGAAATATACATGGGTATTGGTTAGTTCGAAGGGATAACTAACCGTTCGTAGAATATATCAAAACCCAATGAAACAGACAAAATAAGTTCGACTACGATCTTAGATTCAAGATTTAACTCATTTACGATTTGTTTAGGAATAAACTATGTGTTGTTCATGTGTCGAACAAAACTCGAAAATTTTTATCGTAAACGAGAAGGTTACCTTATAAAATTTCTTTTCCTTTATCAGCCTTTGAGGTTGAAGGATCGTCCTTGATTGCATACGCCCTCGCTACTTGAGCTTGCTTCAGTGCTGGGCAATCCATGATCCTACGTCCCGGCTTATGACAATAATAGCATTCCCTAGATTCCTGGGATTCTTACAATTGTTCAAGTAATGGCCTTTCTTCAAACAACTAAAACAAGAAACATCTTTCACCTTGTTACCCTGAGTATTCTTCTTTCCTTTTTCTTTCCACGGTTTCTTTCCGCCGAACTTCCTTTTCCTCCAATTTAGATTGCTCGTATTCCCTTTCTCCTCCAGATCTTCTTGCTTATCTGGAGTATCATATCTATAGCCCATATCGATCAATTCAGAAAAAGATTCCTTTACATGAGTAGTCATCCTCTCCTGAAACTTCTTGTTCATTCCCCGAATAAACTTTTCATTCTTTTTCAAAGTGTATTCACTAACTCCAGATCAAATCGAGATAATACGTTGAATTTGTTCAAGTATTCCTCAAAGGATAAGCTTCCCTGCTTCAAATCCGTGAATTCTTGATACATTCTAGAGATACCAGCAGACGGCATATATCACTGCTCGAACACTTCCTTCAAACGACTCCAAGTGAACTCATCCGCCTGCTCATCCACATTAATAGTTTCCCACCAAGATAAAGCCTCTTCCTGGAGTTGCCAGGAAGCTATCAATTGCTTTTGATCATCTTCCAATTTTAGTCCTTTGAAAATTCTTTTGCACGATTGAATCCAGGGTTGTGCTTCGATAATGGTTTCCTTGCCTGTGAATGGCTTTCCACCAACTCTAGTAAAGCTTCGATATAGAACAGCCAGATTCGATTGAGGTTGAGTAGGATATCTGTTGTTGCAGGGACTTGACCAGTTAAAGTGGTACTTCCCCGTCCCCTACCTCGTCCTCCTCTTTCACTCATTCTTAATATTTGTAATTAGTAAGAAAACCGATTTAGGCATTCAGACGAGATCTCTTAAGGAATAACAACAGTTAAAAAAAATAGACTGAGTAATTTGGGTTTCCGGTTTCACTGGTTGTACTCATTCTAGCCTACACTTCACCCTATCTCTAATGAGCCATCTAATGTGTTACACTCTGTAGCTAAAGTTCTTACTCAACCTTTAGCTCTAATACCACTTGTGACGATCCGAACTCGATTCTCGGCAAATGACATCGAATCCGTATCGCCGGAGCTTGCAACAACATTAGATCAAAAACAACACAGCGGAAATAAAAGATAATTGCATTGATATACAATAATAGATAAAATGTGATATACATCATGATACAATAACTCAACACCATCAGAGAATGATACAACACAACACCACAGCGGAAATATATATCTCATCATGAGCAAAGACTTCAAGAGAATCCAGTATTACAACCCCAATCCAAACTCCGAACGTCAAGCCGAACCACGATCAATTGAACTTGTAGCAATGCGATCCCGAGCGCGATTGCCAAACCAAAAACTTCAAAGATCCAAAACTGAAGAAGATCTCCGAATGCTACCAAACCAAAGACTTCGAAAGTTATCGAATCTACACCTATTATTAGATTATCTGAAAAACCCAACTCTGGATCACCCGTGTGGAAAATTGTGGGCACCCGGAGTTTAGGAAGGAAACAATAAACTCCGGGTCAGTCATGGGACTAGTATGAGCAAACAAAAACATTTGTTTTAAACAAACAACAAAAGAATTTTAAAACCTTGAAATTCACAATGCTTTTTGGAAAATGAAACTACCATAAGGCCTCCCGGCACATACACCACGCAATCGCACACTTGTGGGAGATTTCTCCTTATGATAGCCAAAAAAGCTTACTAGGCAAAAATCCTTTTTGATATTATTATTAGTGCATAGTGGAAAACATTTAGAAAGTATAATATTAATCTTAACCAGCATAGGTACCATTATATTATGCCAGCTATAACTACCACCGGAGGTGGTAGGTTATACAATTGCAATCGTAAAGGGGTCGTATTGTTTGATTAGATTTCCAACAAATGGTCAGGCCAAGGAACTTCCCATTGCCACATGGGTACGCCTCTAGTGGGACGCCCCGAGAACCTACCTGGCTCTCTGCCAAAATAAGGTCGGTTTACTCCCTGTCCAGGAGTAATACATAAAGATATGCCACCCTCGGTCGTTTGCAACCTTTATCCGAGGTTCCTCAACCATAAAGCAACATCACACAGTAATAAATATACAGTGTCCATATAAGTTAAGTACCTGGACTCCATACCATGATACCACCCTTTTCCAAAAGGAATGGACATACACTAGGGGCGCGACCACTACAACCTTGCCGCATCTTTCCTGTTTCGACCATTTCCAAGTTTGTGAGGTCCTGATGCAGTCTCGTCCACAAAGCTATGTTTTTTCACAAAGCCATGCTTCGATCAACAAATGATCAGCAGCACTTCGTATGCCACATTACCAAATTGGAAATGTATCACTAGTAACCATCAACTACATAACCTATAAGCTCGTACGTCTCAGAGAAGGGTGTTAAGCTAAGAGAATAAATCTCCGCCACCAAATAGAAATGTATTTGATAGAAACCAGCTTTACATCTCAAAGTGTAACGTCAGACACACATCCACACAAATCTATTCCGGGTTCGAACAGAACCGAAGCACTTCCAAAGAAGCCCTTGCAATCCGGTATTCACAATCCCCATCGGACTCCCCATCACATACGGAGATCTCCATACCGTAGCTACTCAGTGCAGACTCATTCGACGGATTATCCTTTCGTTCTCGAAAACACCCGGCCTTCACCACCGGTCTTCGAATGTTATCCATAACGTCGTATCATTATTTGGAATGGGTTATATGACATAAGGTCCTCTCCCATCTAAACCGAATAATGAGCGCAATATTTAAAAAAAATGGATATGGGATATCATTTAAGTCACCACTTCAAAATCCAAAATCTTTCTTTTCAAAAGGTTTAAACAAATTACCATTTTCAAATCTTTAAACAAAAAGATTTACTTTACAAAGTACACCCATTTTTCACAAAGATCCGTTAACAAATTTCAAAACAATTTCCATTTCAATTTGGATTAACTCATTCAATCTTTAAATTAAAGATTTAATTTATAGCTTTCAAACCCGTTTCCAAAGATTCATTCATAACTTGGAAAACAATCACATTTCAAACTTGACATCCCTTTAACGCAAATTGGAAATCTTTCCTTATATGAAAGCTTTTATTATTTCAAAACAAATAGTTTTCGTTTCGAAAAATCTGATTTCATTGATACAAGTTAAAGCCCTTGAATTAATTTCAAATTCTCAAAAAAATACCTTTAAATGGGTTTAAACACATATAAACACATTTATAACTTGTATAACATTTTTAAATCGTAATTTCCAAACATAGAATTCAATTTCAAATTTTGAATTCGAAATTAAATCGAATTATTTAAATTTCAAAACTTAAGCAAGTTATTCAAAATAACTTTCATCTTCAAAACTCCTTTTCAAAAGCTTTTCATATTTAACCCAAATCCATTTTCAAAATCATTTGAATTCAAAAATTCAATTTTTAATACTATTTCAAAAATCTGTGACTTAACCAATTTCCTCGTGCAATCCATATTTGTGTGTGTATGGTTTAGTCAAGGGGTTTTACCCAATAGTGCAACAACATCAATCATCACATATACAATCACAGCAATATCGATAAGCGGTATAATCCTATAACGCTTATCTATATACACAGAATCACAGATAGATAATATAGATGCATTATAGATAAATAAATTACATTCATCACAGCTTGAATTAAAACAATTCAAATCACAAAGCGTCACACAGTAGTGGCGACAAACAATTCACAGCAGTTCATACAATTCAAACATCCATAAGTAAGGTTACTTGATTATCCGATTAATTGAAACCAGGTTAGTCACTAATTCTGGTTGATTAACATTAATTAATTATAGTTTATGTTAACTTGTTAACTTTTAATTATTTATTAATTAACTTTAATAAATGAATTAATCCACCATTAATCATTAAAGAATTAATCTTAATTAATTATCCTTAACAATTTAATTAATAAATTAATTAACCCTTAATTAATTAATAATCAACCCTTAATTAATTATTATTTAAATAATTACCCTTAATTAATTATAACAACTAATTATCCCTAATTACTTAATTTACCTTAACCATTAATGAATTACTTTAACTAAGTAATTATCTTTAAGTAATTAATTACCTCTACTTACTATTAATTAATTAATCTTCTAGTTAATTAATCATTCTTAATTATGAAATTAATAAATCTTAATCCATCTTTGATTAAGTAATTATCCTTAAAAAAATCTTACATAAAATAATTATCTCAAATAAAGTAATCACTTAAGACTTTAATCAAATCAAAAGTCAATCCTTTCATCTTAAATTTATTTCTTTAAATATTAAAGGTAATTTTTTTATATATTTAAACACCTTTTCTTAAATCAAAATAAATTTTAAAATAATTGATATTTAAAACCTTTAATTGATACAAAAACAAACACAAATTATATAAAATAATTTGTTTACAAAATTCATTAAACTAAATTAAACTTTATAAAACTTGATTAAATTTTTTTAACTTAAAAACTGTTTAAATTCTCAAACCCGGGCTAATCCCTTAGTTTCCTCGAGTAAAACTTCGAGCCTCACTAAAACTTCAACTGCTTCGAGTTGATCTGGCGAGTTACACGAGCATGAACCCGAGACCTATCTTCTTCCTCAAATAAACAAAGTTCCAGATACAATGTCATGGCTGTGCACGTGCACAGTTCGCCTGAGCAACGGCGATTGTTGCCGTAACCTCCCACACGTCGCTATTGATCGCCTCGACAACACACATCACCCAAATCGATGCAAGAACGACCGAATGAAATTAAACCCATCGTTCCAAAAACTGGAACTCAATCTGATCAGAGAAACACACACCACCGATGATCACGATCATCTTTCACCATGCCTCCACGTCCATAATCTCGTCACACACCCACGAACCAAATCCCCTCGGTACGATGGTCGAAACTCCAACAACCCAAAATGCCAATCGAACCCTAGTTCGACCTCCACCCGCCACCACGTTCACCTATAAATGTTCGCACTATTTTTCCCTAAGTCACTGTCCCGTAAGCATGCTCCAGCCCCAACCCCAAGACCACCGGAACTCTCGATCGCCTGAATTCGACCAAAATTTGTTTTTCGTTCATCTCGCATTTTCTATCCAAATTCTTACTTAAAATTTTCGATATTGTCGTCAAAATTCATAAAATTCAAGTGCGAATCCAAACATATAACTGCAATTTAAAATCTTAATACTTGGATTTCTGATAAAATTAGTTTACCACTATAGTTTTCAAATTTTAAAATATTCATTCCATAAAAACATTTGAAACTACTTTCGAAATTTGTATTACACTGTTATGATAAATTTCCACTTAAATATTATCACCTAAACCTGTTTATATTTTGAGATATGATTTTTCTATGGAAAATTTCTGCCTGTAAAATAACAGGGAGGGATAATGCATATACACAGACATGCATACTTAAATTCACACATGTAAATACATATACTTACTGATATATTTACATTCATACAACACTTCTAAGTCAATATCATTACAGACATAAGAAAATTATTAAGAAAATCTGGGTTTAAAAGCAAAGTTAGCTCACCTGTTTAAAGCAGATAACTTGAAAGAACAGATGAGGTTGAATACTGGAAATGATGACTTGGCTTAAGCTTTGATCTCTTTTTGTTTGATTTTGAAGGCTTCGAAAACTGTTGTGCTTGATTTTCTTTTTTTATCTTCAGGTTTAAATCTTCTGTTTCAGGTCTGAATTGTTTGAATTTGTACTTGATGTTTTCAGATTTAAAGTGCACAAAATTGTTGCCTTGATACTTTAGATCTTGCTTGCAGTTTGCACGCTTGATCCGTGCTTTGATATTTTCCAAGCTTTAAAGATTTTTAAATTACTGTTTTGATTTTGGTTTTGAGGAGAGTTACAGGTTTGTTTTTGTTCTTATGTTTTGAGATTGAAGATAGTTTTGAAAAAAAAATCCTTTTGTTTCTCAGGCTTGAGAAAAGAATAGCCTGATTTTTTTCTTTTTCTATGCATGCTTTTCTAAATTTAGTTTAAAAGAAAAGAATTTGTTTTGCCACTTGTACACTTAGTTCTAACACTTGTACAATTACTTTATAAAAATGCTTACACTTGTTATATATAATTGAAATTGTGTTTAAATCCTTCATCTTAATTAATTTCAAAATTGTGTTTTAACCCTTAAGTATTTATTTTTAACATATTTATTATATTTTGTTTTACACTTGTTAAACCAAATGTTTTTATATATACAATTTCTATTATTTAATAAATAAATGCATTTCGTTTATAAATTCTTTAAGAAAAAATTGAATTTTAAAACAAATTATACTTTAGTAATATAACACACATGTGTATATCATAAATTTTAGCTTTTAAACAACATTCAAACTTTTACTATACTTTAAACATTACAAATAATATTTTAAAGATAACTTTATATCATATCTCCTATTTAAGTAAATACATTTCATTATTAATCATTTTATAATCCTTCAAAGATAAATAGTTTTAAAATTTAACTACATATAAATAAATATATTAGAGTTTCATTTTAATTAGCCTTCGAAAAATTTATTATGTCAAATTCAAACATCATTTTTTTAAATTATAACGCATTTTTAAATAATTAGAAACAAATTCTTATTAACTTAAAAATAAAATTTTAAATCCAATTTATTTCCAATATTTTTTTAAGTCCAATTTTTATTTATAAAATACTTATCCTTAAATTTCAACAAAAATTCTATTTATAATCTAAAATATTTATTTATTCTGGAAATTTTCTAATTAATTCACATATAATTCCATAATTTAATTCCAAAATTAAATTAATTATCAAATTAAATTTGGCTAAAATTCAGGAATGTTACATTTAGCCTTATGGGGCCTTCCTTGTCACTCCATATCGATCTCACTCCGTTTGGGACAAAAATTAGGGATAAGTGCTGATCCCCTAAGGAAAGGGAGAGGCACTAATCCCTCATCCGGAGGAGGAATTATACCACACTTGGAATATTATGAAGGGTCTATCTCTTGGTCACAGTTGATCGTCGCTTCATATTATTGTATGCGCTTGATCTTTGAGCTTAATACTCAACTCTCTGGGTTATCTTCTTCGATGATTGTCAAATCTAACTTGTCCAATCATTCTGAATATAGCTGAGCCAAAAGGTTGGATAACATTTTCACCCCAAAATATGGCTTGTTATGTACATGACGTGCTTTGAATTGATGTCAAGTTAGGTTCATCGTAGAGGATTCCACTTGGTATCTTGAATGGTTGTTATCCTTCTGTTGTTATTGAGCTGCTTTGTGGAGAGTCAAATCTCTCTTTATTCATCGTAACACTTGGTCATTATCGAGTGATGTAAATTCGTGCGTAGAATCTATCGGTAATCGTCTGCACTAGGTTCCATTGAGCTAAGTTGTAACGACCCATAATTTCGATAATTAAATTTTGTTAATTTAACAAGTTTTGGTAATTTAATTAGGAAAGAAAATAAAAAAATCTGTAATTTAATAATGAAATCACTAAAATAAAGGTAATTATGTTATGCAAGTTAATAAATAACTAAATTAGTGCAATCTCAATTAATTGAAACAACTGTAAAGTTATAATTGATTTTATTTCGTAAATTGGAAAATAAATTTCAATAAGTGTAGTTAAATATTATGTTAATGTAAATTAAGATAATATTTGAAAATAATGTCAATTCCATTTATAATATGACAATTGGTTGATAAAAAGAATGGAAAATCAAGATTTATTAATTTATTGGAATTTAACTTTAATAATTGGATTAACTGCAAACAAACAGAATTAAATATTTAAATATTACGTTAATGGAAATTAAGTTGAAATTTGAGAATATTATGTAATAAATCATGAACCAATGTTAATTTAATCCGTTTGATAATGATAGATTAAATAATAGGATGAAAGGTCAAATTAAATGGAATTGTTGGAATTTAATTTATAATTTCTGAATTTAGTGAAATTGAAATTAAACATTGAAATTAAGGAATTAATCAATTTTAAATCGACAGCTAAATTTGTTTAAATTATTTGTGAATGGTAAAAAAAATGAAATTGATGGAAGTTGTAAATTATTAAAAATTTAAATTGGAAGGTGATAAATTAATTTAATATTAATTTATTTAATTAACTAGAAAATAGCCTTTTTGGTCACTGACTCGGATTTCGACGAAACTATTTCCATCGGATCCGTAATGGTGAATTATTGTAGGATTTCAAGTTTCAAAGCGATCGGGCTTGTCGTTTGATCGTACGGACTCGAAACGCCCTTAAATTAATTTAATTGAAATCAATTTGAAATAACTTGATTTTAGCATAACTTCTTCATACGATGGAATTTGGACTTGTAAGCTTTCCATTGCATTTAAAATATTTAAAAACATCTCTTTTGATATATGGATTGACCCAATTTCATTCTGAAGTCAAAACGGGCTTTTTGAGCCATTTATTGTTCAACAATCCAAACCAATCGTATCCGTTCTTCTTATTTTCAACCCTACCTATATATATCCAGTTATAAACCATAGCATCCTTTCTATTTCTCATTTCTATACGTATACGAACTTCTGTTGCTCCTCTTCCTCAATGGCTGTAAACCCTAAATGTTCCAATTCAATCCCAATTCAAATCCAACAACAAAAATTCAAATCCTCAAATAATATCAACTTTTATATCGATCTAAAGCTCTCGATGAGCGCAAGTCAAAAATATGATTCATTTTCAATTCAACACGTCGTTTATCCAAAAATTCAATCTGAACCTCAGTCGTCCATTTGATTAGGGTTTTGATCCTACGGTGGATCTGCGTCGATAGGATGATCTGGGAGTTGCGCTGGGAAAGTGGAATCGTGCAGGTCATGGCGGTGGTGCCCACTTGTCTCGAAGATTGCCAGAGCCGCCGCGATTTGCTGTTTTGTGAGGAGGGGTCATGAGTCAGCAGAGGCGTTTAGGGTGGTCGCGACCCGACAGTGGGGTCGGCGTGGGATGAGTCGAAGGTTGGCGGTGTTGGATCCGGTCGTAGGCGAGCGTAGGCGATGCGATTTTGTTGGCCAGGTGATCGACAACGTGGCGTCTAGGGTTCGAATTCTCTATAAGGATGCGCGCGTGTGCAAAGACAAGGAAGGCGATGTGGTAGAGTCTTGTTGGTCTGGGTTTTATTTTATTTTTATTTTTAATTTTGTTTCGAATGTTCTAATTCATGTAACTTGTGCATACGAGGTCCAATTCACACGCGGTTTCTCTGCTGTGATCCTATCGAAATTCCGGACATTTTGACGCTCATTTGGATGGATTCTGAGACTGTTCAAATTTTGGGTTTAAATTGGATTTAAATTCAATTTAAATTCCAAAGGTGAGTGTTTCAACCCACTCACAACTTCTATAATTTATTATATTTGCTAAATTGATTTATGATCTGATTAGAAATTTATTTATGACTGTTTGGCATATTTTGAATCATCATCTTGGTTTATTTGAATTTATTTGGATAAATTTGTTTTTTAATTTATTATTGCATATAAACTGCCAGTTAAATTTGTTATTTAATTTATTTTTGAAACTTCCAGTTAAATTGTTATTTAATTTATTATTGCATATAAACTACCAGTAAAATTATTATTTAATTTATTACCGAATATAAACTGCTAGTAAATACCTGTTATTTATTATCTATTCTATACTGATATTATTGTTTGAATTGGATGATGATTGTGATAAATGGTTGATGATTGACATTGGATGAATGGATGTTGTATTTATATTGTTATAGACTACAAGTTGTTATGGACATTATTTCATTCGAGACTGCGGTTTGAAATGATATATAACCGTATTTATATTTTAAATTGCGGATTGAAATGATAAATATCTGTATCACTTGACCATAGGATAGAAAATTATATACAGACACCGTGGTCTATATATGAAAATATTTTGAAATGATTTCTATGGTTTTGTAAAAAAATATGGTGTTATAGAAATATTGATTCCAGATATTATATAAATGTTATTTTATATATATATATATATATATAGTTAAATTCTTGATTTTAGCTATGTATAAAAAAATTTGGTGCAAAACAAGTTTAAAATAAAGATTGACTTTATTACAATGTAATATGGTCAAGTATTTATATAAATTATATTTTATATAGAGTTTATAATGATTTCTAATAAAATTAAGGCTGAGAAGATAGATGTGGAATTGATTTGAAATTGTACAGAAATTTATTTAATGAAACCGATTGGAACTTATGGAATTTGAGATTTGTAAAGGATATGATTTATAACTTGATCTTGTTTAAGGTGAATTAAATAAATATTTCAAGTATAAACAAATTCAAGGAAACATTTAGTTGTTTGTAATCTTGGTTTTATTTAAATGATAATGGATTTTTTAAGTAAATATTTTGAAACTAAATAATAGAAAATTGAATTTGATATATATATGAAATTATCAAACTTAGTTTTGAAATTGTTGAATACCTAAAGTTGAAATATATTGCATTTGGAATGGTTTATTTTGTGGATCAAATCTGCTTTGAAATCGGTATAACTTGGAATAGTTTATTTGGGATTTTGTTAAATAAAAAATTTAGAAATTCGAGTTGTTTTGAAATTGATTAGGGGAATTTAAGAATCTATTTTACCATATAAAGTATTTTAACTTTTAAACCATTTAAGTGGGGGAAGCTATGTTTCAAGTTATGAGTTTCAAAGTAATACGATTTGAAAGTGTTATACATTAAGTGTTTGATTTCGAAGTGTTATAACTTAGAAAGTGCTATGATTTTGGAAAAATGATATATTTGAAATAAAATGATATTATATTGATTGGGTTTTATAAAAATGGTATCATATTGATTGGGTTTTAAATGGAAATGATATCGTATTTATATGGTTTTAAATGGATATTATATTCTGGTTTTGAAGTATAAATTATTTTGAAATGACCGCGGTGTAATAATAATGTTTGGTTGTTAAACAGACCGGGATCGGCAGTTGTCATACTCTCTGCCAACTCCGAAAACCACTTTGACAACCGTGTATTCGGTGGAGATCCAGAATGAAGTAGGATGGTGGCGGCGTTGCTTTGAGGTATACACGTGGACCCGACTCCCGTGAGTTGGCATAAGGTGGCTAAAACAGGAGCGATTGATGGGCTAAGAAGGTAGCACCTTTTATCGGACACACTCCTTCGATACCATTCTATTACTTTGTGATTGATTGGGGCCCTTTTCGATTTTGGGGTATGGCTCGAGGTGGGCGGTAGTAGCTGTTACGCATTACCACCGGTCCGGAAGTGTAATTGGTATACCAACTCTGGCATTGCCTAGTTGTACCGTGTCACCAACCCTAGCGAGCCTTGTACGAGTTTGATTTGTGTCGTACCTATGGAGCATCTTCTCATAGCCTCCTGATCAGGAGGTACGTGGGTGTTGTATAGACTATTGGCACTATTTACTTGTTAAGGTGGAAAATGTAAAGCCTTAATGCTATTTAAAAGTAAGTTTATTTTACTACAGACATTACTACATAGTAAATAGTTTAACGGATCCTTAGGAGATGTAAATCCTGAGCCTCTCTTAAGTTACTGCACTCACGGTTGACACTGGATAAGAGATGTCAAATCCCATAACATCTCTAAGCCGTTCCACTCATATTATTTATTGTTGATTTAACTTACATAAGATCTTTTAGTTCTGACTCGAGTATTTTGTCTTTTCAATTCGCTCGGGTCAATCTGAGCATTTTAGGATTTTGAAGACTTTATCTCTAGAGGACGAAGTCGAAGATTTGTATTACTATTATTTACTATTTCGTTCCACTGCATTCATACTGTTCAGTTGCATTATTTATTATTCGTTGGTATGTGTAACTCTGATATGTGTTGTATAAGTAAAATCAAATGTATGCAAAACATCTTCATGAACCGTTATTTGATTATTATATTTTGTCATTTCGGTGCAAGGTTCTGTTTTTTTTCTTCTTTCCTTGCTTTTTCTTATTCACCCCAATAACAATCCTCCCTTCTGTAGGGTTTGAGTTTGACGTGTGTGGTTTATCGTCGATTTAAAGCGTACAAAAAGGCGGGATGTTACATGAATAGTCGAGCTAGTGTTCCTTGGTTATTTGATCTAATTCTTCCTCTGATTTCCCCATATGAGAATCCAATTTCTATCGATTGCAAGAAATCGAATTTTTAGCATGTGCATGTTCAGGTACACGTTTTTGTTTTTGGCTCCCTGATGCATTCATTGGTCATTGCAAATTTGGTGGAATGCAATTCAATCATTTGCAATTTTTCGTCCATCGATCCTTTTCGATCCAAACCTTTGTAGATATAGGATGAAGGGATTGGAGAAGTTGATGTTGAAGAGAACACTAATGACGATCGATTATGGTTTGAAGCATATGGGTCGTCGTGAGGTTGAATGTGGTCTGCTGCATTTGATCACTTAGGAGATGAAATGAAGGGTGGTTTTGTTCAATTGCAGGCATGGTTAGGCTTGGATATTGGTGGCAGGAGGAATGGTGTTTCTTCAAAAATGATTTTGAGTGTAGGACTTCTCTTAGTATTCATTTGATTTTTCTCGTTGGCAATTCACCAAAGTAGGGGATTGGATAAACCCTTCCTGTGTATGATTCCTTCTCAGATGGCGTAGCATGAAGCTTTGTGGAGGATCTGCCATTTTTCATTCGTCTGTTTAGGAAGGATTCCCCATTGTAGATAGTCTTTCATAGGAGTCATCCATGACTCCTTGTCCAGCTCCATCTCCAAGATCTGGTTGATCTCCGTCTGGTCAATGCTTGGAGCATTAAGTACTTTAACTGGGATTAAGCCCATTTGTTGCACATTCCCTGAACTGGCATACTACTAGCTAGGAATCGCAAAAGATCTGCAAGGATTTTACTCTCGGTTTTTAGCAAGCTTGAGCATGGAAACCAAGGCTTTGTATTCAAATTCACTATTTGCCACAGGGAAATTTAGTTCTAGGGCATAGTAGATCGATCATTCCTCAGGAGCCACTATCACACTTCAGCGCCAGAACATCGCTCAATGGACGCTCCATCCGCGTACATCTCCTACCAAATGGTCAGTTCTATACTGCACCCTGGAGAGTCGTATGGTGCAGCAAATTCGACTATGACGTTGGCCAATATATGTCCCCAGATAGCTCTCCAAGAGATAAGTGACGTTAAATTGGCTCAATTCAATATTCCACTTGAGTAGTCTTCCTGATGTCTTAGGTCGTTGTATGATCTGTCGTAACGGCTGGCCGGCATAGACATTAATTGGGTGAGCCTGCCAATTGCTTGCTTACATAATATACCCTTATTTAGATCCAGTTCTCTTCACATAGCATTACGGTGCTTATGGCGTGTACCAATATAGCTAAATAGATGTGTAAATCTTTGTGATCTGGTGGCTTGGATAATATAAGAAGTCTCTCTAAGTGATCTACCAAAGGTTGAAATGCATCAACGCAATCCTGTGTCAATTCAAAGTTTCTTTCTATTTCCTGATTATTTCAAAGAATAGAGTACACTTGTCAATGGCCCTAGAGATGAATCGACTTAGGGTGATGACCTTCTCATTTAGGCTTTATACCCACTTGATTGTCTTCAGTACCTAGATGTATCATATTGCCTGAATCTTCTTGGGATTGGCTTCAATTCCTGGAGAGTTAAGCATTAAACCCAAGAACATCTCTAACAGAACGCTGAAAGAGCGTTACAAGGGACTGAGTTTCATTCCATATCTTTGGATAAAAATTAATATCTTTACCAAGTCATCGATGTGGTTGTTTGATAAAAATAAACTAAGCGGCATCTCTCTCGAAAGTAAAACAAAGGCAAGTGGGTTGATTTGAAAGCTATTAAAAATTGCATCAACCCCATCAAAAGCAAGCTTTTGACACCATCCCCTTTCACCTTTCTCCAATATGCTACATGCCAACTATTTGATATCAAGTGTATTGGTTTCGAATGGGTTCAAAACGCAAACTGGATGATTTCGGTAGCAAGCAAATGGAAATGGCAAGTTTGTAATTCGAAGCAAAAAACTGATTTTATACCTCTAAAAGAAATTCCTTTATACCTAACTTGCCTTATTTTTCGACATATGATTGGTCGCCAAACATTTATCAAAAATCTTTTTCTAGAAAGGCTGCCGAATTCATCTAATAATGGTTAAAATAATTTAGCAAAGCTTTTCCCTTAACAAAACAATTAAGGCATTTAAATCCTCAAAGTTAAAATATTTAATTTCCATAGTAAATTACTTAGGAAAATTCCCCAAAAATCATCTTAATTCACTTTAAATATGTTTTCTAACATATATAAATTTCGGACCCAAAATACTCTATATGATTGCCGTAATTTATTTTAAACCCAAATTATCTATTTCTTCCATTAAAAATTCATGATAAATTATCCATAGCTTGAATTAATATGTGTTAGCGCTAAAATTGGTCAACAACACCCAAATCCTTATGAAAGCACCAAGCACCAGTCATAGATAACAGATAGATTGTATGAAGAGAATATAAATATGAAGAATAACAGAAATTAAAATGAAAGCAGTAAAGACACAGAATTTATAGTGGTTTGGCTAACTCCGGCCTACGTCCACTACAGAAATTTCCTTTTTATTGATCTAAGAATTGATTACAGTTACAAAACGGCAGACTAGCCTTAGCCTTAGAAAGTATAAAGTCAGAGAGCCGAAGAAGAGATCCCTTTTTTTGAACCCACACACGTTGTATTTATAGACAAATCCTGAGTTGTTGAGCTTTCTGAATGGTATAGGCCCATCAAGGCCTTCCACCGAGCCATGTACCTCTACTATGCCGAGCCACACCGGTCTCGTCGCAATGCCGAGCAACCTACCTCTACCATGTCTAGCCACACTGGTCTCCCCACAATGCCGAGCCACCTACCTCTACCATGCCGAGCCACACCGGTCTCACCATAATGTCGAGCCACACTGGCCTCACCAATATGCCGAGCCGTCCCACCAACGCCGAGCGAGGTGTGATGCCGAACGAGGTACGATGCGAGGTGCGGTGCCGAACGAGGTACGATGCCGAGCGAGGTGCGATGCCGAACGAGGTACGATGCCAAGCGAGGTGCGATGTGGAACGAGGTACGTTGCCGAGCGGGGTGCGATGTCGAGCGAGGTACGATGTCGAACGACCTCTCCAATGCCGAGCGACCCATGATGCCGAGCGGCCTCTCCAATGCCAAGCGACCCATGATGAAGAGCGGCCTCTCCAATGCCGAGCGACATCTCCAATGCCGAGCGGCCCTTCCAATGCCGAGTCTCCACTCCAATGCCGAGTCATGCATATTGAACCATTCCTGACCGACCGTCAATTCATCCAGCTAGTTTCAACCAATCGTATTCCAGTTTCGACAAATGAACAGTCGATTTGGTTAAATCCGTCTGTCCGTGGCCTTGTCAAAAGGCAAGTTAACACTTGCCCCTCAAAGCATGCCTTGATGCTGGAAGGTGTGTTTTGAATAGCCACAAGTCTTATATGCGAATTCCATGTGTTAACCACATCCATACCTTCCGGTTCATAATCCAACCCAATACCGAGCCATCTTATTTGCCAACCAAGCTTTGATCCATCAATTCCCAAAAGCCAAATCTATAACCTTTTCGATTCGATATCCAAATTCTAGACCGCTTCGGGCCTTTTTGCCAAATTCAGGACCTCACCAGGTCCGTCTAACCTAAGTCAAAATTCGAATCCCTTACCTCTCCGAGTTTAATCTTTGAATCTGTCGACCTTGCAGGGTTGTGTTATCCTGTTCCAGCCTCGACTCTCCTGTTAAGAGCTTGTATGTTCTCCGGCCTCGACTCTCCGTTCAAAGACTTAGATATCCACTACCTTCGGCACTCCAGCCAAGGACTTTGATATTCACCGGCCTGGGCACTTTGGCCAAGGACTTTGGTTTTCACTGGCCTCAGCACTCCGGCTAAGGACTTTGATGTTTACCGGCCTCGGCACTCGGGCCAAGGACTTTGATATTCATCGCCCTCGACACTCCGGCCAAGGACTTTGGTATTCGCCGGCCTCGGCACTCCGGCCAAGGACTTTGATATTTTGTTCGTGTCCGTTCCACCGCTCTTCGGCAAAGGGGCTTGCAACTTGCGATCACTACTCCGTCTCTCCGATTGGGACATTAATCGCAAAACCTGAATTGTTTAATACATTGATCTGAATTCGATTAGAAAACAAGAAATCCACACCAAAAATCAAATATCCAAACCAAAATGGCAAACCAAAGAACCAACCAAGCCTGGAGTTCATCCCAAACTCCAAAACCATGCTAAAGAAAAGTAAATGTCCAAAGTACCAAAGACAAAACCAAAGTTTGCAGAAAAACAGAAAGAAAACAGAATTTCATAGACCTGAGCAGTACGGTTTTTCGTCATCTCATTGCACGCCTAGGGGCCGTCCTCGATCTCATACGTGTGTAAGTGACCTAGCCGTATTACTTCGGGTACTATTACTTATTAAGAACCATCAAACCATTCATTTTATAACAAGCCGGCGTTGACCAAATCTAGTGCCACCACTGCTAGAGGTAGGCGGTGGCCGCTCCTGTCCCACAGCCACAGCTCGATTCCTTACATACTACTGTAGATGACCATTCCTTACATGCTCCACAATGATATCTCTCAAATGCCTACAGTCGTTTGTGTTGTTCCCATCTAACTCATGGAATAGGCAATGTTGTCCCGATGTCCGCTCGTATTCAGAAATCTCTCTCTTTGCCGGCTTTCGATAGTGGAGGCGCCCTCGAGTATCTAAGTAAATCCTTTCCAGAGTCTCAGTTAAATCTGTGTAAGAAGGAAACTTTGACTCCCTTCGAGGTTTCTTCGAAGTGTCACCGTTGCCATTTGTTTTCCTTTTTCCTTTATCGTCTTTACTTGGATCCTCGAAGGGTGGGCCTCCACCCTTCACTGCATAAGCTTCAGCCTCTCTCCCTGCCCTCTCAGCCTGCGCATCCTCCTATCTCAGGAACCTTTCCGCCTCATGGTAGAACTCCCCGAGGTCCCTCAGTGGGTCCCGTTCCAATGATATCTTCATATTCGAATTATCCACGATTCCTGAGACTGCTACCATCAAAACCATTGACAGATCGGGTCGATCCACTGATGCTACTGCTGCGTTAAATCTGGATAAGAAGTTCCTGAGTGACTCTTCTTTCCATTGCTTCATCGATGTCAAGGCCATTACGTTCTTGGGTCTGACTATATGGACCCGAAACTATCTCATAAACTTTTCAATCAGCTCCATCCATGTACCGATGGAACCACTCTCCAGTTGTCTGAACCATATAGCTGCAATATCCATCAAATACAATAAGAAGCATCGAGCCATGACCTCATCCGATGTCCCTAGTACCTCCATATGCCTCATGTACCTTGTCAGGTGAACGGTGGGTTCCGTTCTCCCATCTTACATATCCAACGTTGGTAGCTTAAAGTCCGGTGGATTCCTAGATTGCCTGATAGTAGGAGCAAAGGGATTCCTATTTACATCCTCCAAGTCTTTGTTTACCAATCCACCTCTCACAGCCCGTCTGACCATCTCCGCTAATTTGTCGTTGTCCCCAAACTGTAATCCTTGTCCGTTGCCTCTGGTTTGCCATCCGAGTTCATGAGGGAACTCTAGCACATACTCCTCATCTCGTACTCCTACACTCTTGTTAGTGTCGGGTTGCACAGCGTCATCAGGTATCCCTCCATGGATTGGTCTAGCGTTTCCTAGTGGTATGCCCCCAAGTCTACATCCGTTCAAGTGGATAGCCGTCTTCTGATTCGGGGCTGCCCTCTGCTGAGCCATTTCCTCCGCTTGTTGATTGAGTGCTTTTGATCCAGATCCACGGATCTGAGCTCCTGCATTTTCTGCTTGTGTAAATTGTCTAAGAAGAGTCTGCATCATCTCCTCTTGTCTTTTCAACATTGCTTCCATCTCATCTCTGGTGATGTAGATGGATACTTGACCTGCTCCAGCTCCAGAGGAAGCCTCTTGACTTCCCTCCTGATTGCTTCTTTCCATCACTTGCTTTCTTGTTGATGTCCTAGCCATTGATTTCTAGAATCCAAGTTCCTAGCTCCAAAATCCCCGAGTGCTTTCCTTCTCAGTGAAAGCACCAAAATTTTAGCTCTAAAATTGGTCACCAACACCCAAATCCTTATGAAATCACCAAGCACCAGTCATTGATAACAGATAGATTGTATGAAGAGAATATAAATATGAAGAATAACAGAAATTAAAATGGAAAAAGTAAAGACATAGAATTTATAGTGGTTCGGCTAACTCCGGCCTACGTCCACTCCAGAAATTTCCTTTCTATTGATCTAAGAATCGATTATAGTTACAAAATGGTAGACTAGCCTTTGCCTTAGAAAGTAGAAGTCAGAGAGCCGAAGAGAAGATCCCTTTTTGAGCCCCCACATGCTATATTTATAAACAAATCCTGAGTTGTTGGGCTTTTTGAATGGTATAAGCCCATCAAGGCCTTCCACCGAGCCATATACCTCTACCATGCCGAGCCACACCGGTCTCGCCGCAATGCCGAGCCACCTACCTCTACCATGCTGAGCCACACCGGTCTCGCCACAAATGCCGAACTACCTACCTCTACCATACCGAGCCACACCGGTCTCCCCATAATGCCGAGCCACACCGGTCTCATCATTATGCCAAGCTATCCGACCAATGCCGAGCGAGGTGCGATGCCGAATGAGGTACGATGCCGAGCGAGGTGCGATGCCGAAGAGGTATGATGTCGGGTGGGGTGTGATGCTGAGCAAGGTACGATGTCGAGCGGCCTCTCCAATGCCGAGCGAACCATGATGCCGAGCGGCCTCTCCAATGCCGAGCGACCCATGATGCCGAGCGGCCTCTCCAATGTTAAGCGACCTCTCCAATGCCGAGCGGCCCTTCCAATGCCGAGACACCTCTCCAATGCCGAGTCATGCATATCGAACCATTCCTGACCGACCGTTAATCCATCCAGTTGGTTCGAACCAATTGTATTCCAGTTTTGACAAATGAATAGTCAATTTGGTTAAATCTGCATGTCCGTGGCCTTGTAAAAAAGCGGGTTAACAATATGAAAATTTAAACCCATCTCCGATATAATGTTTAACATTACATATTAAATCCTCATGGCATTCGAAACTCATTATTAATGATTTTAACCTTAAAATCGAACCAAAACCTTTTATAAACATACTTATTTAAATCAAGCATGGCATAAAATTAAAGCATATCATCATTAAAATCATCCAAACGGTTTTAAACCTTTAAACCAAAATTAAGATGTTCATTAAAACATATATGAGATGGTTCCGATTATTATTTACCTTCTTAGGATAAGGAACTTGAGATTTGATCTTGCTTAATTCTTCCTTGCTCGAATCTTTAGCTTCTAGTTGATTTTGATCCTCTTTTTCTCCTTGGTTTATGGTCGGCCTTGGACTTCTTTTTTTTGTTTTATGAAAGTATGATACTGAGAATGAAGTAAGGGTTTATGGGTTATAGGTTTATATATGACTAGTCCCATAATACCCTTGCTTTATTCTCTTGAGTAGTTAACTTACAAACTCATTTATAAACCCATTCTTAAGATTTTATTTAGTTAACGCACGCCCTCTATTAAGTTTTCGAATCTCAATTCCCTTATCACTCTAGTCTTTACATTATTCTATTAATTTATCTAATTTAATCTCCTGAACAATGTTATATAAAATTAGAGGTGTTACGGGCTCTGCTCCGTAAACAATTTCATCCTCGAAATTCAGTAAAGACTGAATACTAAACATAGCAATCATTTGTAACATCTCCTAACTACCATACATGCCTACCTGGCTAGTAAAGAGTCTATATAAAGCAAATATAGAACATAGCTCTACAGCAAATCAGGATAAGTATCTCTAATCATGTCTTATGTTTCCTAAGTGCAGTTCTTCATGTTGTCGCTCCACTGAACTTTCACCGATTTGACAGTCTTATTTCTTAACTTCTTCTCATCTCTCACTGCAACCTGAACTTGTTGTCTAACAAAAGTCAAATTCGATTCTACTATTAAATCTTCCAATGCATTCGAAGGAATAGTAGTCTCTAGATCATGCATATACTTACGAAGATGACACTCATGAAACACATTATGGACACCTGCCAAACTGCTTGGAAACTCTACCCTATATGCGAGCTTCCTGATCCTCTCTATAATTGAGAACGATACAACATATCTCGGTGTTAGTTTCCCTAACTTTCCGAATCATACCACACCATTCATTGGTGATACTTTGATGAAAACCTTATCTCCGACTAAGAACTCTAGATCCTTACGCCTCTTATCTGCATAACCTTTCTGTCCAGACTGAGCTTCCTTTGTCCAACCACGGATCAACTCAATTTTCTCTGCCGCCTCTCTTATCAGATCCATTCTTAAAACTAAACTATATCCAATTTTCAACTAACATGCTGGTGATTTGCATGTCCTTCAATACAAAGCTTCGAAATGCACCATTCCTATGCTAGTATGATAACTGTTATTACAGAAAAACTCAACCAAGTGCAGACGATCTTCCCAGGATCCACTAAAGCCTAGCACACAAGCTCTCAATAAATCCTCGAGCACCTTATTGACTCTTTATGTCTGTCCATCCGTCTGAAGGTGATACGTAGTACTCATCTTGAGCTTGGTACCTTAAACATCCTGTAGAGTCTTCTAGAATTCACTAGTAAACAAAGTATCTCTATCACTTAGTATACTACTAGGAATTCCATGCAGTCTAACTATGTTCTCATAAACAATTTAGCTAAAATAGTTGCCGTCCTGGTTGACTTAATGGGAATGAAATAGGCACTTTTGGTCAACTTATCCATTATGACACAGATAATTTCATTTTCCTTATTCGACTTTGGCAACCCGTCTATAAAATCCATGGATATCGAATACCATTTCCAAATTGGTATTTCCAGAGGTTGAAGCAATCCACTCGGCTTCTGATGTTTAGCTTTCACTTGTTGACAGTTCACACACTCTCTAAACCACAAGTCAACATCCTTCTTCATACCTTCCTTATAGAAACTCCTCTTCCTATCTTGATACATATTGGTTTCCTTAGGAAGAATCGTAATTTGGATCGATGGAATTCCCTAAGGACTTCTTTCCATAAGACTCAAACATTCAAAATACACAACCGTCCCTTCTTTCTCAACCATCCCCTTTGGTCAAGACTAAAATCTTTTGGATCATTAATCTCCGATCCAACCTCCAGCCTTTTAATCTTCTCAGCTAACTATTGATCCTCTTTCTAGTTAGAAGCAATCCTTTCGATTAGCACCGATTGAACTTCCAAGAAAGATACCGTGGCAGTGCTCTGACTAAACTAGTAGTCAATCTTAATTGCACACTACAAGTAGTCAAAGACTCTAGATCCCTCCATTCTGTTAACATTGTTAATACCATAGTATGATGTTTTCTGCGAAGAGTAATTGCTACTTTATTTCCTTTTCTAGGTGTATAATCTATATCAAAATTATAAGCCGTGAAGAACTCCAACCATCTCTACTGTCACATATTCAACTCCTTTTGAGAGAAAAAAATACCTTAAGAACTTAGGATCTGTATGTAACTCAAACCTCTCCCCTAAGAGATAATGTCTGCATACTTTCGATGCAAACATCACCGCTGCTAACTCTAAATCATGAGTAGGATATCTTATTTCATACGGTCTAAGATGTCGTGAAGCATAGGCAATAACTTTATCTTTCTACATTAACATAGCCCCTAATCCAGCTCCACATGCATCGGTATACGCTACTAACCCTTGGTTTCCATCTGGAACCACTAACTAACACAGGCGTGTTGGTTAACAAATTCTTTAACTGAAGGAATGCTTTCTCACGTTTGTCAAACCAAATAAACTTCACGTCCTTCCTAATTAGTTTAGTCAAAGGCTCTGCTTTCCGCGAGAAATCCTTAATGAATCTTCGGTTATAGCCAACGGGTCCAAGAAAACTTCTAATCTCAGTCACTATCTTAGGTCTCTTCCAGTTGTTAACAGTTTCGATCTTATCCGGATCAACTGACTGACCCTTCTCTGAAACCACATGACCAAGAAACTTAAATTATTTCTTCCAGAAATTACACTTGGAAAACTTTGCTTTTCAACTGATGCTGCCCTAGCATCTCAAGCACTATTCAAAGATGAACTTCATGCTCTTTTTCATCCTCAGAGTATATTAAAATGTCATCTATGAATACCAACACAAACCTATCCAAGTGCTCTCAAAAATTCAGTTCATCAAATCCTAAAAGAATGCTGGCACATTTGTTAACCTAATGGCATTACTAACCACTCGTACGAACCATACCTAGTCTGAAAAGCCAATAGTAGAATATTGTCCACTGTCACTCTTAGCCGATGGAAACTTGTTGCCAAATCCAATTGGAAAAATACTCTAGCTCCACTCAATTGATCAAATAAATTATCGACTCTCGGCAAAGGATACTTATTCTTGATTATTTTCTCGTTCAACTTACGATAGTCGTACACATTCTTAATGACCCATCTGGTTTCCTTATGAAATCACGGCCGCTTCTCGAGGCAAACTGCTTGTTCTAATGAAAATCTTCCCTTCTAAATCCACTAGCTACACCTTCAATTCTTTCATCTCGATCGGTGTCATCCTGCTAGGCAGTTTACTTAAAGGTTCTGCTTCTGGCATAACATCTATCCGAAGCTCATTGGCTCGCTTAGGTGGTGGTCCTATAACCGATTGAAAACATCTGCAAACTCTCTTACTACCAAAACCTGATTCAACTCTTTTTCTAGTTCCATAGCACTCAACAAAGCACAAGCAAGCCGGTCTGAATTCTCCACTGATAATGTAATTTGGTTATGACTATTAGGGTGCCGTAGCGATATTTCCCTATCTTGTAAAAATATCCTAGCATCATATTTGTCTAACCAATCCATACCCAAATGATTTCGAAACCTCTGAAATCAAAAACATACGAACTGCATGCAAACTTATGACCTAACAAAACAAGTTCAAGCTGGTCAAATCTCATTCCTAGAGTTGCATAGACTCCTATCGAATTCGCAACCCTTAAGGAAGTAACAAGGTATGAGGGTTCTAAACATAAATTATCTACCACACAGTGAGATATAAATGAAAGCGATGCACCAATATTAAACAGTACCCTAATTGGTATACTTTTAATCAAAAGCACACCTTTCATCACAGTCTTTCCCTTCTCAGCAGTAGTTGGTCTAGCACATGATGATCCTAAAGCGAAGACTTTTCCCTTGTCTGCTCTGATCCGTTCTGGACACCGATCCGTATAATGCCCAATCTGGCCGCAGTTAAAGCACTTCACTCCGTTCTTGTTTACAGCCTTCTTCCCTTTTCCAGTTCGACATTCATGAGCATAATTTCCCTTCTTATCACACATAAAGCAAACTTGATTATCCTTCGCCTTCCTGGTAGCTTCTCCCTTCTGGATTCCTTTCTCCATGAAAAATTTCCTCTTCTTGCCCTAAAAACCCTAGGTTTCAACCTGCTTCTCTTTCCCATAAGTAGAAATCATCTCTTCACTCCGGATCGCCATCTCTACAACAACAGTTCTTGGATCATAGAGATGTGGCATTGTCGCCTAGCATTAGGTCTTAACCCTCGAATAAACTTCTCGTTTCTTTTGATGATACTTTCAATGGTCGCATATCCATATCTGGACAACTCATCAAACTTCATAGCAAACTCTGTCACCGACATCTCGCCCTGCTCTAAATCCATGAACTTTCTCAACAACACTGACTTGGCAACTTCAGATAAAAACCCCTCTTCGAATATTCTTTGAGATTCCGCCCAAATCAACTCCTCCTTGGGAACTCCTACTATAACACTATTCCACCAATGAAGTGCTACTCCCTACAACTGTCAAGAGGCGAGTCTCCTCTTCTGCTCATCGTTTAATCCTAAGTCACGAAGATCCTTTCATAATGTAAAAGCCAATTCTATACTTCTATAGCATCCTCTATTCCCAAAAACGACTTCCTACCAAGACTGGTATAATCCATGTTCGGCTTAGCATAATTGTTGCCAAATGGGGCCACGTGATTAGCTCCTCCAACATTCCCAGCATTACCCCTAGCCATTCCTGCACCTGCTCCAACTTGCATCAGATTGAAAAAGAATTGATACATCATCCCGATATTTACTGGCAAAATTCAAGCACCTACGTTGGCACTTGCATTTGGATTAGCATTTTCTTGTCGACCCAGGTATCTCCTTTTTTTGGTTCGAGCATTTCCATTAGTTAACAGGCTTCCTCCACCTAGATTTCCTCTTTCATTTCCTGCCTCCATATCTTCCTTTCTTGTAAATCTGCATATAAGCCTTAGTAAGATACAGAAGAACGGTGTAAGAGAGAGGGGAATACACACTTATATATATCACAAATACAAGTACTTTATTATAGTGTTAACCCAAACTCCAATCTTATTTTCTTATTCATTGGATTACGTTTTGAAAATCTTTTAGGTTTAAATTTCTCTTTATATTTGCATAATCTTATGATCTGATACCAACTTGTAACATCCCTCACTTGGAGGCCCAAAACTAACGGCTACGAATTTGCAGTCATCCATAACTATTAATTCTTAGTGACCAAATACAGTAATGTTAGATACATTGATATAACATTAAAAAAATGTATATGTAAAAATTTCAAAATCGCAAAATAGATTTCTCAATCAAATTCAAATTATGTTTCAAATTCATAACATAATCCCAATTCGTAAACCATGTTTAGGGAAATATAATTATCACAAAATACGCCAAGAGCAACATATGAAGATGCCTCCTTGGATGATCAGAGTCTAAACGTAGGAAATTAGACAACTATGTCATTACAACCAAACATAGTGGAATCAAACAGAAAAAAACTCCTACCAGCTAGCTTGCCTCCTGCATGTCTCTCAAAGCTTATTCGTCTAAATAATAAACTGAAAACCTTAATTCTCAAAGTACTCAAAATCAATTGAGCACCGAGAGTTTAAGGAAAAACATGAACTTCGAGTCAGACAAAAAGTCTGGTATGAATAATTACCTATCATCTCGAACCATATAGATATCTAAGACCAAGCTACTTAGTGTATCTTAACTCAATTTATAATAACCATATACTGTGCACCTGCGTCCACAATGTTTAGGACACAACATAATAAAATGTATCACGATGATATGAAAACATACAATATATTCTGGATTGCTCATCCCATTCATTTGGCTATCTATCTCGGTTATAGTTTCTATAGTCACTATTAACCTATTAGTTTTCACATGCTAACTAATAATATGTTCAAAGCTTACAGACCATCTGCTTGGTTTCATAATTTTCATGAGTTCACCATGAACCTTTTGGGTTCTCCAATAACTTCTCTCATATTATAGTTTTCATGGGTTAACTATGCACCTATTGATCTCTACCGGTAACTTAATTTGGATATAGTTTTCATGGCATCACTAAGAACTTATTGGCTCCTGTCAATAACTATTTGCAAACATAGTTTTCATGGGTTTACTATGAACTTGTCTAACCTAACAACTTTTTGATCAGTCTTTAGGCATCATATGTTCTGGTCTAACTGATCTCCTATACGCAACTCTACTCATACAAGAGTTTACTCAATTTATATTCACTATCGGGTCAACCTAGCTCATTATTCTGGCCTCAATAATAACCCAAAATGCAGTTATAGGTTGATTATAAAGTGAATATGTTTACAGAAGAAGCATACATGATAACTGATCATAACATAATATTATAAACATCGTTAGTACAATTTTCATGCAATCATTTTCAAATGAAACATGGTTAATATCTTTAACCTATTCTCTATAACAAGGAAAGCTTCTTCAAAAATTCCAAAGTTAAATGCCATTTCAAAAACCCTTTCATGTTGCCATGGGTTTAACTTCAAAAATGAGATTGGGTTCTTTGTTTTGAAAAATAAGGCTCGGGAAACCTTAGACTTCTTTCAAAACCATCTAAACAAACCTTTCGAAGGTATTCAAATCTTTTTTCAAAACACATAAAAATGCACCTTTCGAAACATTCAAACCATTTCTTTTGAAAGCATTGAAATCTACCGTTCAAAAGCATTAAGACATTCCCTTTGAAACTATTAAAGCTTACCTTTCGAAACCACTTAGTTCAAGTAGAATTTATAGAAGCACAGTGTCGAAACCATTTGAAAGTATCTCTTTTGAAATCATTAGGTTTAAGCTTAAGTATAACCTCTATGTCAAAGTGAATATAAGCGAAAGTAACCCTTTCAAAAATATTAATCTCCAAATAAAATAGTTTGGGTGAACAGATGGCTCCGAAACCACCCTTTTGAAAGATAATCTTTAAGTAAAATAATCAGAGAAAAGGATAGCTTCGAAACGACCTTTCGAAATCATTGCCTTCGAAACCTTTAATATAAATGACTACAGGGACCCTTTCGAAAGCATTGGGTTGTGGCTTTTATCTTAATAAAACAAAAGCATCCCTTTCGAACTCACTGTTGTAAGATTATTAAGAAAAATGGTCTTTAACCAATTCGAAAGGTATGAAGATGGCAGCTAGGTTTTGACTAGGTTCAAAAGCAATTAACGTTTCGAAAGCTCCTTTTCAAAACTCAACATGTGGTAAATCAATCGAAAGTTACTTTTAATATCAAAGCAAACTGCAATTATTCAAAATCTATTTAAAAATAACTTCAACCCTTTCGAAAGCATCTTAGAAAACAAGCAGCAACTCTTTCAAATGCTTCCTAAACAACTCTTTACAAAGCTTCTCTAAAGAAAAAAGGAAGTGGCATCTCCCTTGAAAGCAAAACAAAGGTATGTGGGTTGATTCGAAAGCTATTAAAAATGGCATTAACCCTTTCAAAAGCAAGCTTTCGACACCATCCCCTTTTGCCTTTCTCCAATACTCTATATACCAAATATTTGATATCATGTATATTAGTTTTGAATGGCCAACTAGAATGATTTCAGTAGCAAGCAAATGGGAGTGGCAAGTTTGTAATTCGAAGCAAATTGATTTTATACCTCTAAAAGAAATTCCTTTATACTAACTTGCCTTATTTGTCAAAATATGATCTGTTGCCAAACCTTTTTCAAAAACTTTTTCTAAAATGGCTACCTAATTCATCTATAGTAATTAAGATATTTTGGCAAAGAAGCCCTTCCCCTTAACAAAACAATTAAGGCATTTAAGTCATCTAAATTAATTAATTTAATTTCCATAGTAAATTACATAGGAAAATTCCCTAAAAATAATTTTAATTCACTTTTAATATGTTTTCTAACATATATAAATTTCGGACCTAAAATAGTTTATATGTTTGCCATAATTAGTTTTAAACCCAATTATATATTTCTTCCATTCAAAATTCACAATAAATTATCCATAGCTTGGATTAATATGAAAATTTAAAACCATCTCTAAAATAATGTTTCATATGACAAATTAAATCCTCATGGCATTTGAAATACATTATACATGATTTTAACCCTAAAACCGAATCAAACCTTTTACAAGCATACTTATTTAAATCAAACATGGCATAAAATTAAAACATGTCATCATTCAAAACATCCAAACTGTTTTAAACCTTTAAACCCAAAATTAAGATGTTCATTAAAACATACATGAGATGGTGTAGATTATTATTCACCTTATTTGGATAAGGAACTTGAGATTTGATCTTGCTTAATTCTTCCTTGCTTAAATCCTTAACTTCTACTTGATTTTCTCCTAGGGCTATAGCCGGCCTTCATCTTTTTGTTTTTTGTTTTATGAAAGTATGATAATAAGAATGAAGTAAGGGTTTAGGGGTTATGGGGTTATATACGGCGATTCTCATAATACCCTTGTCTTATTCTCTTAAGTAGTTAACTTATAGAGTCATTTTATAAACCCATTCTTATGATTTTATTTAGTTAAGACACGGCCACTGTCAAGTTTTCAAATCTTGATCCCTTATCACTCTAGTCTTTGCATTATTCTATTAATTTATCTAATTTAATCCTTTGAATAATGTTATTTAAAATTAGGGGCGTTACAAGACGTGGGACGTCATGGTGTTGATAGGGATTTCTAAATACTTGAACAAGGCGAAAAGACACAATATTGATTTTTTAAAATGGGTAAATGAAATACTTTTCCTGGGCTTATATAATTTATATATATTAAGGAATAATTTTCAGATTTATGTAGTTATTTATGTTGTGTTTGTTGGTTTGAATACGATATTATTTATTATTGTTGTTGTTTATTTAGTCGTGCTCGGGTAGTAAGTGCACTAAATGAACCCCTTATGAATTGAATTTCATAATTTGACTACAAGGTGTTTGAAAAAAATGTTAAGTTAAAAATCTTCTTTTAATAAAATTGTTTAATATAATATAAAAGGAAAAATAGGACATTTAGTGGATATGTTTTTGAGAAAAAAATTTATAATAAAGGATAACAATTATAATATGAGATGTTTACATAAAGGCAACTTTATAAAAAATTAATTTATAAATGTGATTTGAAAAGGAGTTTATTATAATAAAGGGAAATTATTATGATATAAGATGAATTTAAAAAGGTGCATTTCACATGACTATGGTAGATATAAAATGATTTATATGATTTTAAAAAGGCGTCTTATAAGTAAAAAAATGATTTTGATAATTTGAATCCCAAAATTTCTTGAATTGATTCCAAAAATATTTTAAGAAAAGTAATGATAGTATTACTGGGAAATAATTGTAAGTGTGAATATTTCAAAGATAAATTCTAATAAAGATACATTTTCTTTGGACGGCTTGGGGAAAACATCTCGATTACTTTTATGATAATCTAAATAATCTTCTAAGTGACGATCGAATGGTTGCTTAGATGAACATTGTAGTACACTTAGTAAATTATTCTTTTTATCATTGTACGATCGAAATGAGTTCAAATTCGAATGAACCCAAAGCGATTGTTATTGAATAAGTTGTTAAAATTATTTTACATACACAGAAATATATGCGGTATGATTTTAAAAAAAATGAAATAAAAACCAAGTATTCAGTTCTTATGTTTCCTTAAAGGGATCGATTTAAAATAAAAAGGTAAGATAAATTATTTGTTAAATGAAAATTTTAAATTCTTGGATAGAAAAGAGATAATTTAACTCAAGTTTTAATGGGTTAAATTAGGTAGGGAGGCTTTAATAGGCGTTGCTTTATTAAAACTATAGCTTTTGTTTAAACATCTAAGTCTCACAAACCATTTGATCTTATTGGGTCGACTAATAAACATTTTACCTTATAACACTCAAAGGTAAAAAGATCAAAGTAGTCGACTTAGTTTTAAGTCCCATATCTTTTTTGCGCCTCCATTTGAATTTGAAAAAAAACAAAAAAATAAGAATACATAATAAATAAATAAAATAAAATTGTCATTTTGTATACACTCTTAGGATTTAGAGGAGTATTATATAAGTAAATAAAATTGGAGTAAGTTTTTAAGTTAATATTTTATAATGATGTGTCTTTATAAAATGTTTGTACACTTAAGTGAAATTTATGAAGTAATTCATAAATAATTTTAGTATTGAATGAAATACTAGAAATAAAATTTAAAACAATTCAAAAATAGATTAGTGTAATTAATAAACCAATTGAATTTAGTGCATAAGTTATACGTAGATCATTTTATTCGCACGGTTCTCGATCTAGGATTCGAGTACATAACTTTGGGGTGATTCACACCAGTCCGAAAAAGGATTTCTCACTTGATTCTTGTCAGCGAACACTTGATTTAGATTTATGATATGATACTGAGGTTTTCTACCATAGTATATAGCTATATAGGAAGAACAGAGGCTTTTAATCAAGGAACCTAATCAGAGTCCGCACTAGGGAGGTTAAGTAAGCGATACTAGTTCAAAAATAAAGTTTGTGTATTCGAGCAAGTGATCGGATAAATTATTGCATACGGATGATTTATGGACATCATACGGGTCAAAGTAAATTTGTACGGATTCGGGAAGTTTAGGAGTGACTTTCAATCTAGTTTGAGGGAGTTTAGATAATCTTCTAAGCAATAACCAAAGGCTGGTGAGCATAATGGTACACTTAGAAAATTAAATATACCCATGGAAAGTTGAGCAAGTGATGAACCTAAGCAAATTCTAGATCTTGTTTGTTGAATCATTTAACATTTTAAATAATTAATGTTAAGTGATAGTTTATTCCTTTATGAAATTTGATTTGATAGATAGTCTGGTTTTATAGACTATGGTTTATAAAATTATTGTTTGTTAGGACATAATCCTGGTGCTTTTGAAAGAAGTGGTTCCAAAAGATGAAATAATAATAAAATTATTTTTAAAGCTTTGGTAAAGTATTATTATTTCAGTATTTGAAAGGATTTTTGGTGGCTTGATTTTTCATATAATTTGGTTATGACTAAAGTTGGGCGATTGGGAGTTTTTCGATTTGGAAGACTCGCCTGGTATATTTGTTTGCGCTAGTTGTTGTTTTTAGGAGAAACTAGAATATCACTGGATGCTCCATGTTGCTTGATTCTAGAGTTGTTCCATGCTTCGTTAGGAGAAGCACCCTACTTATCATAATTGATTTTGGTTTTTATTTATTTCTCTTTGGAGGAATTTGAAAATATATTTTGAATATATATATTAAAAAAACCCAGACTATTTAGTTCTAAATTTATCTTTTGAAAAAGAATGGATGCTTAGTATTTTATTATAGAGTATTCCCTGCAAATTTTTTTCATATGGCTTTTCTATTATTTATATTGATATTGCTTATGTTAGAAATAGCTTGTGTATTACTTTTTTCGTCATGGTTCGCTTTTGGATTATGATACAAGATACGTATAAGGAAGCAAGAGTTTGCTATTTGATTTCTTATGCACCTGCATCCGCATTGAGATATTAAATTGCTTGCTAAAAATCAAACGTAAAAAGGGTACATAGTAGGTTTAGAAATTGAAAATTAATTGATGATTTTATGCCATGGATATGAGAGGCCACTTGGCTTTTGTTTTCTTTTGGTTGATTTGGGCCAGATGTGGCGAGGTGTAGTTTTTTTGAATGAACGGCACAAAGGAGATGCTGTTGAAATTTCCACGATATAAGGAAATTTAAGAGTTTAAGTACTCATTTTAATTAATATTTTTTTCTTTACTTAAGGGTTTAGATGACATTTTCTACCGTTGGGAATTTCGAGGAGAAATTCTTTAAGGTGGAGAATGTAACATCCTGGAATTTTATCGTTTTGATTTTGAATATTCAATTAATTTAAAATATTTAAATAATTGGTTTTTAAAGTTTAATAAACTATATCCAAATATAGGGATTATTTAAATATTTTAATGGTGAATTAAATATTAATTAAATGGATTTAATAGTCTTATTAAACTCCTTTTAATTAATAAATAATAATGGTGAACTAATTTTGTAAATTTATTTGCAATAATAAATAATAAGAAAATCAGTTTGTAATAAAATAGACTTCATTTTTATTGTAGTATGTTTAACTTAATTTATAGGATTTTCCATAATTTTTAATTTAGAAAATGTTTAAACTGTCATTTGACGATTTTTCGGCAAATATTGGTATTTCTATGATTTTTCAAAATAACATAACCAGTGTATATTATTGTTGATTTATGATCGTGTCAAATTTCGAGGCGTGCTCGTATTTTTATTTCTATCATTCATGGTCCGTACACGAACGGAATATTGTGCAGTGGAATACTGTTAAACCTCCTTTTTAATAATCATTTAAAGTTCAAATCAAATTCAAAAATTTGAGCTTGATATTTGATCGATATGGTGTGTTGTTTGGGAATATTAATTAACATGAAAATTTTGAACAACTTTATTTTCAAGTGAAGAAATTTTATTTTGTATTTAAAAAAGCAAAAATCAACACTTTTTCTTCATTTTTCAGTCGTTTCTTTCTCCCTATTTTTTTTGTTCATCGCTTTATAGTGAAAAAAAATGGTGTCTAACTTTAAAAATCGAAATCTAAAGTGATATCCTATGAAAAATTGCAAAACTTGAATCTTTGAACTCGTGTGAGTAGATCTTCTATTCTATGTGAGTGTTGAGTGGTTCTGTGATGATTGGGGAGATTGATAGTCAACGGTCATGAGCTAAGGTTTGTGATCATGGCTGATTTAGGCTGTGTTAGGCGATGGCATTAGCGTGGTTGCATTTCTCATGGGAAGAGAAGTCGGTGATGTAATTTTGGGAGGATTGTTTCATCTAGCATGGTGCGACATTGTGTACAATCTCAAGGATGGCCCAAGTCAGATTTTGCTAAAGGTGATCGAGCCACTTGAGGTTGGGTTCGGGCAGAGAGGTCAAAAAGAGCAAGCCGATGGTGGTGACGGCGTGTTGTTTCGTTGACCAGGAGCTTGTGCAATTGGTGGTGGAAGGCACGTGCATTTAGGTTATTCATGCACTGGAACATGTACAGGCGGTCTCATATTTGAATTGGAAAAGAAATAGTTAATGATGATAACTGGTTATTTAATTAAGTAATTAATTAATTTAAATTAATCAAATCTTATAAATTAAATAACTTTTGTGTATGTGATTCAGTCGAGACGCGGTCAGTTGCATTGGACTTGTAGAAAAGTTAGCTACGCGTTGGAACTGGTTTTGTCAAATTTGAAGCAAGTGGAATTTTGGGCTAAAATTGAATGACCAAATCGGAATGCAAAAGCATCAACTGGAAGTTCGAAATCGATAAGTAATGGTAGGGGTATAAGATTTAATTTCCATATACGATCATTTTGATTATACATGGTAGTTGATTTATTGACTATCAGTTCGGCTTTTTTTCTTTATGTATCATCAATCTAAGACGATTTACTGCTCATTTTGAGTTTTGATATCCTTTGTCGAAAATGACTAAAACTAGAAAGCGAGTGGGGACAAGCTATGTAGGTTTGCTCCTATTAGTGTATTTTCACATCTACTCTAGACTGGCTTCGGTAGAACGTATGCGGAGATGTGAAATACTCAGATACTTGATAAGATTGGTGGGTTGCAGCTTAGAGTTCCCGAGAGGAGTCAAAGAGTACATGACCCTCTCGGGTATACTGTCTAGAGGTAGACTTTCGATGAAGGGGCACACCTTCCTAGTCATTGTTGGAATATTCCTTTCCCTTGTTGTCGATAAATCTTTGAATTGTTTTCTTAATTACATCGAGAAATGCCTAAAGGTCTTCTTAATGTATTATTATTTGTGTCCATTCTTTAAATTTGGATTTTGGTCTTGTTTATACCCATTCTTTCAAGTTTGGGTTTTGTTTTAATTTGTGTCCATTCATTCATGTGTGGAAGTTGTTCTTATGAGGTAAACCCAATCCGTGATTAGCGGCATGGTTTTACAGAATTATTTTATGTTCACCACATTACTTGAGTTCTCTCACGCTAGTATTTCCAGACTGATCCAGGTGTTATTTTATTGTAATGCTCAGATCGGACCGAATACTTTTCCAAGTTGTCATTAGTGAGACATAGAGCTCATGGAGTAGAGCTGGTTGTTCACCTGCCATGATATTTTTATTTTCCGATGTATTATTATATATACCCAACGACAATTGTAATGTCAGAAAGTTATAACTATCTAGGCTGATGCGGTTTGTTTTTAACTCTAATGTACTATGTATTTTAGATTGACAACTTTATTGTCTTTGTTATATTATATATGATCGTTCCGCTATGAGATTTTGTTTCTCTTGTTCTTTTTTCTTTTTATTTTTCTTTATATCCTAACAAATTGCCTTTCCCGCGATTGGGTGTTCGACGTTTGAATACCGTAAATGTATTGAGTGCCAACTTTTGATGGTCAAAAAGGCGGGTCATTACATAGTGGGTCCCATAATCGAAGGGTGTGCGAATGGACTTACTCGGTCATTGGGTCCCCTCATTTGAGAGCGAGTGGACGCAACATGAATTAATGATCCAGAGAGATCGAAGATTGGATACGCAATTCAAAGAAATTAGACACTAGATTAATGATCCAAAGAAATTGAATTGGACTGGATATTGATCATATGATCCAGAGAGATCAAACCCAAGCCTAGAATTGATTGTGCGATCCGAAAATATCGTAAACTAGGCTTTGGATTTGAACGCCAACTCGCTTTGAAATGATTTAATGATGATTATCAAATTAGATCACTATCTCGATTCAGTCAGAACCATTTATGATGGGATGTTGAGTAATTTCAGATGACTTATAAATGATGTTCTTATTGATGGCATAATACTACCTTTTATTGATCACTTATAACAACCAGATGATTGATGAAAGTCATTATTTTGATACTATTAGGAATTCTTTTAAAGTAATACTAGGAGATACTAGACAATTTATAAATAACGCTCCAAGTGATGAACTCACATAATTATTGACTTTAGATTATCAGGCACATGATCTACCCATGATGACTTAAATCCCAAATGAACATGAGATGACATTGATTTTGATACATGATACTTACCTTCCGGATAAAGAAGGGACAATATTGACTTATTGTACGATATATAATATGGTATTCCAAGAGAAACAGAATGATGATGATGATTTATGATCGACGCTTGAGCAAGGACTCGAGTTCTTAGTTATAATGGTGTGGAACAACCTTTAGTTTACAGGTGAATCTGAAGGAATCAGATGATTCACAATGATTTGATCAGTCGATAGCCAAAAATCTCAATTACCGGTAAATTTTCAACTTTAACATTTTTTCTTGAACAAAGCACTCCTTTCATATTCATAAAGCGTACATTAGACAAGAAGATATTATCCGGAAAAAAAATTCAGTCTCCGAACAGCTTGAATAATTAAATATTGGATGAAAAAGCAATGAAAAATGAACTCGAAGACCTAGGAAATATCATTCTAAGGCAAGACAGTGGAAATAGCAAGAAATGAGAGGAAAAAATTAGCTTAAGTTTATAGTTTAGCCATGCCAAATAGGCCCCGGACAATGACTCGGAGAAAATGGGCAAAGACCCAAGTTGGACTCCAAGCAAGAGCAGGTAAACTCAGAGTAGATGATGCATTGCATGAAAGCAAAACAACTTAAGCCAAAACCCAGAGCAAGGAATGTTTTGACTCCAAGTGGACCCCGAGCCATATCGAGACCAACTTATGCCTCATGGTTCATCACCAATCCATAGGGCAGGGATAAGGTTGGTCAAGCTACTTTCATGGAAGGACGTGCACGATATGAAGAACATGTATAGTGATTTTCGAAGCCAAATGTGGAGATTTTTTCCTATAAATAGAGGTGGAGAGGGCATGAATTCGGTACTTTTCTTCTTCTCCATTAAAACTTCTAACAACGACGAGTTATAAAATCTTAACTTTGAAAGTCGCTGGGCTGGATTCCAACCGAATTTTGACTACTGAGTTATAAGAACAGCTTTGTAAAAATAGAAGATAATCAATAAATATCGACTAAGTGGATGTAAGCCCGAGTATTCGCCAAACCACTATAAAAATATCGAGTCATTTTCTTGCTATTTCTTTCTCTTTTTTGATATTTTACATTATTATTACTCAATTTGGTGTTCATGCTAATTTTGTTGTGAATATTTACCGTACCACTCTGGCCGAGACTTTGACTTTGAGTTGACTAAAGTTGATTGTGATGTTGACAGTATATAACCGAGGAGATGAATTCTCTATTGAATAGTGTTTCACTTCCAATGCTTCAACTTAGACCCCAACTAAAGTCGTTCGATGGGCGTCATGCCATAATGCAACAATATCAAAGTTAAGTGTTTACATTGAATTCCACGGTATTCTCAAGTCGAGAGAACTGTGTAACATTGTCAATTTGAAGATTCTTTATGTGACCTTAGTTACATTAATTGACATAAAACTCTCAAGTGAGTCATTCCATAGTTATCTAATAATTATTAGTAAATAAAACTCTTTATGCTCCCAACAGCTATGAGTAATACACTGTCCAACATTTAGAGAGCGTAATGTACTTTAGCCTCAATGGATGTATCGATCTTCCATCTCGAAACATCTTAACTAGGAATATTTAAAATAATATGTTATTTTTAATGTGATAAATTTCTTATGATTACAATGCAGTGTAATTACTATCACATAACATATCATTTGAGGATTTTTTATTTAATATACTTTAAATTTATTATATCACAATATAAAATGTATATAATAGAAAGAAAACACCTTTTATTTTGAAAAGGATTGGTTATTAAGTTAGATATATGTACAAACTACATATTTGCCCCTAAAGCATACCACTAACTCTATCATAACTAACAACATAGTAGTATTGACTCTTTTGTATGAACACGATCCACGGTCAATATCTAAAAAAATTAAATATCGAAGCCTATAGACTTGGCTGAAGTATAATGTAGGGTCAAGTTCAATGCTTACAGATCATTTAGACGAAATCATAGTTCTAATCTAATATAGGCTAACCTAGTAACTATAGTTTGTACACTATTCTTTTTGCCATTGCTATATCACTTTGATATTTATAGCTTGGTCTAAGGCAAAAAAATATATCAATATATTCATTAATTGCGTAAGCCGTTTTAAAGTCCTAGGTTTAATTCAATAACATTTATTAATTAACTGATTTACTCTGGCTAGAGATTTTGACTTTAAGTTGACTAAGGAATCACGCTATACCGATCTTCTATACTATATGGGATGAATCATCCCTTGATTAGTGTTTCACTTTGAGTGGTTTAACATGTACCCAACTATTGATGTAATATGGTTACCATGCCATGTGATTGAGAGTAGTCTAAGGACCGTTTAAATACTCAAGATCGACGTACTATCAAGTCAGAAGACTTTCGTTGAATCATTTTATGATTGTCCCAAACAACCACGAGGATGTAACACATTTGTACCCCTAATGGTCATAAGTAAACCACAATCCATCATAGATAGCGTTATGTACACTAGTGTCAACGGATGTATCAATATCCTTTTCTCGATACATCTCGACTAGGAACATTTAATGAGTTAGTGTTTTAGTTTATATCGATTGAATACTCATGGTTACAAACTAATTAGTAACTACAATGATAAAACACTAATCCTACAGATATCCACTTATATATGTTTAATATTATTAATTTACCACCTAAATATTATAATATAATAACATATAGAAACAAATTTATTTCGAACAAGATTATTTACATAGTTAAGATTACATAACAAAATACATAATTTCTCATAGGCACACCCTTAATCTCATGTGAAACATACTTTATTGCATTTGTAATGTCATTTACATAAGAAAAACATATAAAACTTGTTGAAAAAAATGAACAAAGTGGATGAACAAAGAAGATAAGGGCGTAATCGTAAATAAACTAGAAAAGTTATGATTAAAATTTCTAAAATTGAACTTATTCATTTGTTTTTTCCTTCTTCATCAAAAGTAGAAACCTAGCTTCCATCTTATTCTCTTTATAACATCCATAAAGCTAAGCAAAAAATTTAAATAAATACACTATATTTGAATTAGGAGGTTCTCTATAAAAACCCATTTACTTAAATGTACAACTTGGCAAGATTCGACCTATGATTTCAAAGTTTAAAACTTCAATTGGACATTAAATTAGTGATTTATTCTTACAATTGGTGATTGAGAAATACTTAATATACTTTATGATCACCTTTATGCTCTTGTTTCATTTTCAACATCAAATGTTGGGTTAAGACTGTTTTAAGACAAAAGTAGAATATTTGAATAATAATTGTACTAAGGAACATGTGGATTGTATAGAATCAATATATCTGGATATGTGATGAATAAGAAAATTTGTATGTTTGATCAAATTGTGCGAGTGCGACAAGCACCATTGTCCTGGTGGTTAAGTGTTTCGACTCTGAGACGAGAGGTCACAAGTTCGAAACTTGTGTAGCATGATTCGAGCGTATATTGACAAGTGATATGTGATTTGTTGTATCTAAGTACCATTTAAAAAAATTATGCAAGTGTTATTGGTTTTCTTTGTGTCTAAATGAGTACAGGCTATGCTAGGATAATAGGGAATAAGTTTGGATGATAGTTATGTGATTACAATCACATGATTTGTTGAAGAATGTTCAATGTCTTAAAGTTTTTTTGTTGAGTTAACATAGAGCTGAGGTACTCGTCTAAAAAACAAATAACTTAAAACAAAGGCTTGAAATGGGGTTGCAAGACACAAATGCGAAGTGATGTGATTACATGAGCTAAGAGTCGAAGCGAACGGTAAAAAAACAAACCATATACCAGTAGGAGAATGGAGGGAATGAAGGGGGGAGATCGAAAATCCCCTCCAACTCCATGAAAGGGTTTTCTTAGGTTGGACATTCTATCTCGATAACAAGGGTCTTTAGTCCTCGAGCTACTAGACTTATTTCCTTGTAGGTAACTCAATGGATAACAATTAGGTACATGATGATATAAATTAGGTTAGATACAGCCAATGCGATAACAATACTTGATCGATCTCAGCCTTATCGAGGATCCAGGCCTACTAGCCTAAAGTGTAGTGTTTTCTTTACTTATGAGGTGCCATTGTGATTTAAGTGGTTTGCTAAAATTATAACGTAATGTGTAGCACTATGGTAGAGATATTTTAACTTGTTGTACGCATGTGAAGATATAGGTTGCGGCATGTTATCTTTTTCGTTATCTACTTTTGAGTATGTCAACTTTGAGAAGGGAACACTAGCGCTTGGAGGTAGGCTTTAGAACCATAATACTACTGCTATTATTGTATCCATCTACTAATTTTGGGTATAGATATGTCAGACTTATTCATTTGAGACCTATTACATGGGATTTGATGTACTATTTGAACTCCATTTCTTTGGAATATTTTGTATAAGTTGTAGTGTACGTCTCATTTATCTAAATATGATGTCCAGTTGGTCACGCGTACATACAAACAAACATACATACATGTATGTATACCGTACTTTATCATTCCACAATGTAATTCTCTTGAACATGTGATAGATATACTCTATTTATTAATGTTTTACTTTTAAGAGTTATCATCTACAACAATTAAGGAATCAGGTGTTGTTCTATGCATCAATTTTGAATGTTACAAATGATAGATCTTCACAATAATACATATCAAATAGTAAAACTCTCCTTGCATTGATTTATTTTTTAAATGCAAACTTTATCCTTGTCAAGTACTTTATCATTGTACAAATATCTAATACCTTGAATGTAACGACCCTGGGTTTTGGCCCTATTTATTTTAATAAATATTTAATCTAATGAAATGAAAAGTAATCTGATCAATTTAAAGTGAATAGGATTTTTGGAATAATTGTCATTTATTTGTATGGATTTGTATTTTAAAAGGAAATTGATTTTAAAATTTAAAATAAGTCTCTTAATAATATTTATAATAAAATTTATCTTATATAATTGTATTAAAAAATTTTGCCTTGTTATCAATTGATAAAAATATATATGGATGATAATGTTTAAAATAGAATTTATCTTACATAATTAAATTAAAATACTTTGTCTTCTTAACATTTGGTAGATAAATATATAGAGGTGAATGTTAATGTTCAAGATGAAATCAAAGCTTATCAATGTAAAATATAAATGTGAAATGTAAGTCAAACATATGTATATAATTTAAATATTGATAGTAAAGTACAAATAGAAATAAATATAAATATAAGTAAGTAAACCATATTGAATATAACTTAAACATTGATAGTTAGAAATGAAAATAAAAGAAAAAACAAGGATTAAATAATTTTGTTAAACATACAACATAAACTGAAGATTTAAAGCACAAATGTATAAAATAAAATAAGTACAAAGTATAAGTGAAACCAGACAAACATATATATATGAGTTATTTAAGCAAGAACAAATATCTTTATATACAAAACCATGTCAATCTGCAAAGTGTATGAGCTAAAACAAACATCTTTATACAAAAATATCTTCATAAACAAAGCTTCACACACAAGCCATATGCCTACCTGCAAAAGTACATATCTTCATACAAATATCTATCTACAGCAAACATGATGACAATTATGTAAACTAATTAAGAAACAAGCATTTAAATTCCTATCATCTTAGCCTAATATTTGTCTATCCAATATATTTTGCAAATCTTATTTTTTCAGAAACAAAAATCTAGTCAAATAAAACAATAGTACTAGTTAGAACCTTCCTCATACATCCTGTTTCTTTTATGTATAGGTGTTTCTATCTTGCTATTTAGTTCGATCTGTAGCTCATAAAAAAAAAGTAAAATCAAATTGAATTCAAACTCAAATATATTTAACTCAAACAAGAAAATATAGGACTTTGTAGTTTCATGCTTCAGGTTTACAAGAGAAAACAAGAAGTGTTCTTTGTTCAGAAATTTTGTAGGTGAGTAAACAATCAATTTTAAAAAAAAATAGTTTAAATTAAAATCAGTAAAGGTGATTCCTTTAATATATGGTATTGTATATGTTGTATTTTTGGATAAAATTCTGTGTATATAGGTTACTCTCTATGTGTTCTTTTCTGTTATGAATTACAGGGATTGACTATTATTCAAATTTGAATTTTATCCAACTGAATCATTGTCATGCATTCAATTTTCAATTAAACAAGAGGTTTAAACTTTAAATTTAGATTTTAAAGGTTGTTTTAAAATCATGTTTGAAATATACACTGTAGTTTTGTTTTACAGGTAAGTAAGTAGAAACGTGATAAAATCAATTGTTGTAAAATATTAATTCAAGATTATTAATTGAATCCATATTGCAAATCATGATTTTTAAAACAAGAATGATGATTTTTAGTTTAGAATTCTTAGAGCAGTTTGAACTTGAATAAAAATTGCATTTTAACAAATTACAGATGATTGATCCAATAATTATTGTTGAAGTTTTGTTTGAAGCTAATATAAACATCATGGATCTCAAGAAAATTATCAGAGAAATTTTCCAATTCATAAATTAAGGGAATGAGATCATTTTAGGGTTTTATTTGCAGTTTTTGTTCATGTCAGTAAAGTGTCAAGTACAACTCCTATATGTGATCGAGAGTCATGAATTCCTGGTGGATGGTTGGTTGTCGTGTTGTCGAGGCGTGGACGAAATCTGGGCGACTCCGGTGGCTTGTGTGACGATCGCGGGACATTTTTAGTTGATGGTCGAGTTACAGTTTTTCAAGTAGAAGGCAAATTTTCGATTTCGAACATTTGATGTCAAATTGGGTTTGTTTTTCGTACCTACGCGTGATTTGGGACTTTCCTGCGACATTGGGGTTTGTCGGAGATGGATCGCGCTGCCGTACACGTGTACGGCAGCGGTGGTGTATCAGCAACATTGAAGGAAGCATGGTCTCGAGTTGTTACTCGAGAAATCGAGTCTAGCTTCGAGTTTTCTTGATCATGTGCGTGAAAGTTTCCTGATGCTATTTTAACTTAGTTTAAATTTTTAAACTTACTGGAATAAATTAACTTAACTACAGAGAAAAAAGAAGAAGAAGAGAGTAGCGTTCAGGGAAGACTCGGGTGATTGGGGTAGGTAACTCAAAGTAACACTCGAGTTTTATCAGGGAAGTCTCGGGTTGTCTTCAAATTGCAGTAGTGTATTTTAAAAGGTAATATTACGTAAACAATTTTTCATTCAATTTTAAATACTGTAAAATTTAATAATATTTAACAGTTTAAGCTAAAAACTTAGATACAAGTTAATTATTTTAGTTAATACTTTAAAATGTTTTAAGCTCTTAATTATTATTCAAATTAAGTAATTAATATAAGATAAGTATAAAACTTATTAACATATAAGTTTGTAATTAGCAATAAATTGATTTCAAAAGCTAAAGAAGATTCCTTTTAAAATGTCAATTAAGTTGAATAATTAATATCAATTGATTATTTTCTAAAAGTAATTAAGAATAATTACTTTTTAATTGTAATTAGTGATGGATTTTGAGTAATAAATGAAATTGTAATTAAATACTTAAGTTAATTAATAAATGATTAATAGTTAATTAATTAAGTAATTTAATTAGGAATTAATAAATGATTACTTTGTTGGGGATGCGGATTAAGGATCTTGAGGCAGAAATAACACTAGAGGGGGGGTGAATAGTGTTTTAAAGAATATATGAACTATATGACTAAATTAAAACTTTCAACACAAATCTAAACAGAATTCTAACATAGAATGATCATAGAACATGTAACAAATGCAAATAGTAAAGTAAAGCAAGTAAAAGGAAAGAACACACCGGATTTTATACTGGTTCGGAATCCTCCTACATCCAGTCCTGCACCAAGGCAATATCCTTGTACAGATTTTTATAGGCCAATATCCAAATTACAACCCTCAATTTCTAAGGCCTTGAGGAACCCTCCTATCTCCGAGTCTGGGGTAAACTCTCTTGATTTACGGGACACAAGATCACCCTAATACTTTCTAATGCCAATCCTTTTGAATGGATAGACTCTATAGACTTTTTGAATACAAATTGATACTATAACTCTGAATAGCACTTTGATCTTTAGTAGAATGATGGAGAATCAAATAGAGAGAGTATCTAAATGATTTCCTATTGAGAGTTTGGCAGAATGATGGCACGATCTTGAAAATATGAAGTTTTACGGATATGGAATGGTGGAGAAGAAAAAGTGAAGAAAATAAGAAAGTAGTTGTTAAAAAATTCGTTTTGGAAGCCTTTATATAGATGCACAACAGTCATAACCATTGGAGAAAGGTTTTTGAACGAATGGACACTTCTTTTGAAATTTGAATTTTGAATCCAACTGTCACCATGTCGACATGGGGTATCCCCATATGTCGACATCCCTCAGTTCAAAATTGTAGAGATGTTGTTTTGTAAAAGCATTTGAATTTAAAAGAAGTTGAAACTTCTCTGAAGAAAAATAAAGTGTTTAAACAATATTTTGAGATAGAGAATGAATATAAAACATTATTTTAAATATATATATATATATATAACTGATACAGACCGTCAATTATATAAGTAATATTTAAAATCAGAATAAGTTTTGATGTTTTAAAAATAAAAGTTTTTAAAATCAGAATGGAGGAATATTTCAAGGCTAAAACAAAGTTTGAAAACATTTTTGAAAACATGATTTTGAAAGCTAAAACATTTTGAAAAAAAGATTTAAAAACATTTTAAAAAATCTATTCAAACTGAAATTGCAAGAACCTTCCTACAGAGCTCCTCCATAGGACTCGAGAACTAGTACAAAGTAGTTTAAATGATTTTGATTTTCGTGGGTTTGTAAGCCACTTGTCGTAGTTTTGTAAGCTACTTGTCGTGGGTTTGTAAGCCACTGGTTTCGATAGAAATTGAGTTCCATCCCAAAAGAAAATTGGAAGAAAGATGAAGCGCTATTATGAAGTTTTAACAAAATACTAAACACTTATCTGGAGATCTTGAAATCTTGGTTCTCTAGAGTCTTGAATCTTGAATCTCTAATCTTCATCTTGATGCTTGAGTCTTTATACCGATCAGTCTTCGATAATACCTGCATATACTTCCTATATACATATATACATACATATATATATATATATATATATCTACATGAAAATGTTAGTATATATTTTATAAAGTAAAGTATAATAACTATATAAGGTTGTTGTCATCAAAACATCATCAACTCAGTTCCTAACAATCTCCCCCTTTTTGATGATGACAACCTTTATTTATAAAATATTCTTACCATACCATAACTCTCCATAACTCCCCCTTACTCCATGACTTCTTATTAAAACTACAACTCCCCCTTACACCAAGCACATATTTTTATAACTTTCTCCCCCTTTGTCATCAGAAAAAACTATTAACTACTTAAGAATTCAAGAATGATTAGTATGAACAATTAATATGTATAGAACAAGCATGAAACAATGAGTATAAGTGAACACATTTTTCTTATTACGACATATATAAGAACATACATAAACACGAACAAACAGAACAATGCAAAACGAAGAATAAAAAAAGAAAGTATGCTTTAATGGCGATCCTTAACTATAGGAGACTTATGAATCGAACAATTGGGGTAGTGGAGACAAAAGTTTCCACGTTGTTCAATTATGTTTCCATTAGTATCAACAAGGATCTCACCAACGCAAATAACGCTCTCGTCCTCATTTATAGGGACTTCGGGTTGAGGAAACCGTTGATCTTCCTCTTGGTCTTCTTGTGGCTCATCCATAGGTTCTTCTTCCTTTGATTCCATGGCTTGTGAAGAGTCTTCAATATTAATAGGATTTGTACGGTTATCCATAAGGAATTTTTGTACATTCCTAATAATATTCCCTTGCCTTTGTTGTTCTCTAGCCATCCTAAGTTGACATACTTGAATTTCAGTCAACAATTGAAGGATATCTTTCATCTTCTCTTGCAATTTGATCACTCGAGCGTGCGTAGATCGTTGAAATGGACCAGAATGAGGAGATGTGGGCGAAGTGGGTTCATTAGTAGAAGAGGAGGCCATTATTTTATTGTTTCAGAAGTTATTTACAGAGAATATAGTGAAGAAAGAGGAGAGAAAACGAAATAAATAGATAAATAACCAAATAACTAACTTTGGAGGGAAATTCTATTTTCAAATTTTTGTTGGGTATGTCGACATCAGGGGATGGGGCATGTCGACATGTCTTTCAGAAAAAGTGTAATTTTTATTTTGAATTTTTATTGATTATTATATTATATTATTTTATATTTCAGATTTTGAACAAATACCTAATTCTCTTCTAAATTTAGTAAAATTCTATTCGGTTAACGGTTTAGTTAATATATCAACAATTTGTTTTTCAGTATTTATGTAATCTAGAGTTATTATTTCTTTAGTTATATTATCTCTAAGAAAATGATGTCTTATATCAATATGTTTAGTCCTAGCATGATGAGTTGGATTTTTAGACAGATTTATTGCACTAGTATTATTACAATATATTGGTGATTTACTTATGTCAATTCCAAAATCTTTTAAAGTTTGTTGCATATATATGACTTGTGAACAGGCTAGAGCAGCAGATATATACTCTGCTTCAGTTGTTGACAAGGAAACAGTATTTTGTTTCTTGCTGAACCAGGAAACCAGTGAATGTCCTAGAAAGTGACAAGCTCCACTTGTACTTTTTCGGTCTGATTTACAACCAGCATAATCAGCATCACTATATGATATTAAATCAAAAGTATTATTTTTAGGATAAAATAAACCATAATCTAAAGTGTATTTTACATATCTTAAAATTCTTTTAACAGCTTTTAAGTGAGTTTCTTTAGGTTGTGATTGGTATCTTGCATAGAGACAAACACTATGCATAATATCAGGACGACTCGCCGTTATATAAAGTAGTGAACCAATCATACCCTATATAAAGTTTGATCAATATCTTTTGATTTATCTTCTTTACTTAAACCTACATTTGTTGACATTGGAGTTGGTTTCCCACTAGAGGTGCTTAAACCAAATTTATTGATTAAGTTTTTAACATATTTTTCTTGACTTATGAAGATTCCATTTTCTAGTTGTTTAATTTGAAGCCCTAAGAAGAAACTTAATTCTCCCATGTGACTCATTTCAAATTCTTTAGTCATTATATCTGAAAATTATTTATTCATTATGTTATTAGTTGATCCAAAGATTATATCATCTACATATATTTGAACGAGTTGAATATCTTGATTATTTCTTTTAATAAAGAGTGTTGTATCTACTTTACCAATTTCAAAACCAGATTGAAGTAAATAAGATCTTAGTCTTTCATACCAGGCTCTAGGAGCTTGTTTTAGACCATATAGAGCTTTCTTTAACTTGTATACATGGTTTGGAAATTTATTATCTTCAAAAAGTGGAGGTTGTTCAACATAAACATCTTCTTTTACAAAACCATTTAGAAAAGCACTTTTAACATCCATTTGATATAATTTGAAATTATTATAATTAGCGAAAGCAAGTAGAATTCTTATAGCTTCTAATCTTGCTACGGGGGCAAAGGTTTCATCATAGTCAATTCCTTCTTCTTGACAATAACCTTGCGCGACTAAACGAGCTTTATTTCTTACGACCTCACCGAGTTCATTCATTTTATTTTTATAAACCCATTTAGTTCCAATTATACTTTTATCCTCAGGTTTAGGAACAAGTTCCCATACATCATTTCTAGTAAATTGATTCAATTCTTCTTGCATAGCAAGAATCCATGAATCATCAGACGATGCTTCCTTTGGATTTTTAGGTTCAATTGTTGATATAAAGGCTACATTACTCATACTACTTAATTGATTTCTAGTTCTTACTACAGATTCAATATTTCCTAAAACATTTTCTATAGGATGATCTTTTGATATTTTAAATCTCTTATTAGGTTGATTTATTTCACTAATAGTTTCATTAGATTGATTTAAATTTATAAAATCTTCTTCATCATCTATTTGAACAATACATTTAAGATTTTCATCAAAAGATACATGCATAGTTTCTTCAATAGTATTAGTTTTTAAATTAAAAACTCTAAATGCTTTGCTTCTATTAGAATAACCAATAAAGAATCCTTTATCAGCTTTTGGTTCAAATTTATCTAAATTATCTTTTGTATTAAGTATAAAACATTTACTCCCAAAGACTTTGAAATAAGGAACTATAGGTTTCTTATTATAAAGTAATTCATATGGAGTTTTATTTGTTAATGGTCTAACTAAAATTCTATTTAATATATAACAAGCTGTAGCAACTGCTTCAGCCCAAAAATATTTAGGTAAATTACTATCAGAAAGCATTGTACGAGCACACTCTTGAATCATTCTATTCTTACGTTCTACTACTCCGTTTTGTTGTGGAGTTCTTGGAAATGAAAAGTTGTGAGTAATTCCCTTCTAAGTACAGAAATTCTCAAAATTTTCATTTTCAAATTCACCACCGTGATCACTTCGAATAGTTTTAATTTTGAAAGAATGTTGTTTTTGAATTCTCTTAGAAAAGTTTTTAAATATTTCAAAATCATCACTTTTATGTTTTAAAAAGATTGTCCAAGTATATCTTGAATAATCATCTACTATAACAAAAACATATTTACTATGGTTAATTGATTGAACTTGAGATGGACCAAATAAATTTAAATGAAGTAATTCTAGAGGACTAGAGGTAGAAATAGCATCTTTTAATTTAAATGAACTTTTCTTAAGTTTTCTTAATTGACAAGCATGACAAATACTATCTACTTTAAAGTTTAATTTGGGTAGACCTCTAACTAAGTCAAGTTTTGATAGCCTAGATAATAATTTGAAATTCAAATGGCCAAATCTTTTATGTCAAATCCAAGGGTCACTTGTATTAGCCAAAAGACATAGGTTATCATTTGAAATTTTCATACTAAGGATATAAATATTTTTCTTCCTAATACCTTCAAAAATTATATTAGACTTATCATCTTCAATGTGACATTTATCTTTTCCAAAGTTAATTTTAAAACCTTTATCGCAAAGTTGACTTATACTAAGCAGATTATGTTTTAAGTTCCTAACTAATAAAACATCAGAAATAAGTAAAGTTTTAGAGTTACCGACATTGCCGACGCCAACCACATATCCTTTAGAGTTGTCACCAAAATTGACTAATCCACCATCTTGATAAGTAATGTCCTTGAGTATCTTGGGATTTCCAGTCATGTGCCTTGAACAGCCACTATCAAGTATCCATTTATCTTTCTCAATTTGCACAGTTTGTCCGTTGGGTGTTGATTCGTCAAAAGCCATATAACATGTCTGTTCTTGCATAACACACCAATTCGGTAGATAACTTGATTTTTCAAAATAACTATATGCAGACTTCTGAAACTTTGATGAAATGCATATATTCAAAACAGTTTTAACACAATTTTCCAAAAATGCCATTTTTATATTTTTCAAGTTTCATATTATGAAAACAATGAAAACCAATGCTCTGATACTAATTGTTGGGAATGCGGATTAAGGATCTTAAGGCAGAAATAACACTAGAGGGGGTGAATAGTGTTTTAAAGAATATATGAACTATGTGACTAAATTAAAACTTTCAACACAAATCTAAACAGAATTCTAACACAGAATGATCACAGAACATATAACAAATGCAAATAGTAAAGTAAAGCAAGTAAAAGGAAAGAACACACCGGATTTTATACTGGTTCGGAATCCTCCTACATCTAGTCCTGCACTAAGGCAATATCCTTGTACAGATTTTTATAAGCCAATATCCAAATTACAACCCTCAATTTCTAAGGCCTTGAGGAACCCTCCTATCTCCGAGTCTGGGGTAAACTCTCTTGATTTACGGGACACAAGATCACCCTAATACTTTCTAATACCAATCCTTTTGAATGGATAGACTCTATGGACTTTTTGAATACAAATTGATCCTATAACTCTGAATAGCACTTTGATCTTTAGTAGAATGATGGAGAATCAAATAGAGAGAGTATCTAAATGATTTCCTATTGAGAGTTTGGCAGAATGATGGCACGATCTTGAAAATATGAAGTTTTATGGATATGGAATGGTGGAGAAGAAAGAGTGAAGAAAGTAGTTGTTAAAAAATTCGTTTTGGAATCCTTTATATAGATGCACAACAGTCATAACCATTGGCGAAAGGTTTTTGAACGAATGGACACTTCTTTTGAAATTTGAATTTACTGTAAGCATGTCGACATGGGGTATCCCCATATGTCGACATCCCTCAGTTCAAAATTGTAGAGATGTTGTTTTGTAAAAGCATTTGAAGTTAAAACAAGTTGAAACTTCTCTGAAGCAAAATAAAGTGTTTAAAAAATATTTTGAGATAGAGAATGAATATAAAACATTATTTTAAATCTATATATATAATTAATATAAACCGTCAATTATATAAGTAATATTTAAAATCAGAATAAGTTTTGATGTTTTAAAAATAGAAGTTTTTAAAATTAGAATGGAGGAATATTTCAAGGCTAAAACAAAGTTTGAAAACATTTTTGAAAACATGATTTTGAAAGCTAAAACATTTTGAAAAACAGATTTAAAAACATTTTGAAAAATCTATTCAAACTGAAATTGCAAGAACCTTCCTACAGAGCTCCTCCATAGGACTCGAGAACTTGTACAAAGTAGTTTAAATGATTTTGATTTTCGTGGGTTTGTAAGCCACTTGTCGTAGGTTTGTAAGCTACTTGTCGTGGGTTTGTAAGCCACTGGTTTCGATAGAAATTGGGTTCCATCCCAAAAGAAAATTGGAAGAAAGATGAGAGTGCTATTATGAAGTTTTAACAAAATACTAGACACTTATCTTGAGATCTTGAAATCTTGATTCTCTAGAGTCTTGAATCTTGAATCTCTAATCTTCATCTTGATGCTTGAGTCTTTATACTGATCAGTCTTCGATAATACCTGCATATACTTCCTATATATATATATATATATATATATATGAAAATGTTAGTATATATTTTATAAAGTAAAGTATAATAACTATATAAGGTTGTTGTCATCAAAACATCATCAACTCAGTTCCTAACAATTAAGTAATTAGCAGTTAATAAATGGGTAATTAAGTTTTATTTATTAATAACTAAGGTTATTAATTAATGATTAAGTAATAGTTAATTAAAGCAAATAACTTGATTAAGAAGTAATTAATTAAATAGTGTGAATAAAGTAATTAAGACTTAATAATTGATTAAGAAATACTTTATTTATTAAACAATTTGAAATGGAATAAGTAATTAATTGATAATTAATGATCAATTAAACAGGGTTAAGTAATTAATTCTCAAGTAATTGTTTTAAATTGAATTAATTACAATGATAATTAAAGATGATTGCTTATGGATTGTTGTGTAGAATATCTGATTTGTGATATTTATTTGATGATATTTTGTGATGCTCTTTGATATGCTGTGATATTTCTATGATGATTGTGTATGATTTATCTGTGATAAATGTAATTTGAATTCAATTATTGAATTAAACTGTTTAAGTTAATTAGACAAGTTGGCCTTTAAAATGGCGTTTGGATTTCGATGAGACCGGGATCGGGTGTCATTTATTGACTATCCGAAAACCACATCGATCCAAATTAAACGTTAGTTCGTGAATTCTCAAATGAAGATCGAGATGGTGTTTCAGAATGCAAGGGTTATCGTCGTTAACTCTGAGGGTGATTCCAAAATGAGTGTAATGAGATAATGCTTTCGGTTTCGTTCGAACCCGGAAGGAACTTGTATGGATTGAATGCTTTCAGCACATCGTGAGGCGGACGATGAGCATTCTAAGAGATATGTTCTGTAAAGGTAATCGCAGCCTCAAGCCTCATCAACCGGGAATGGCTAAAACAGGGGATGTGCAGCAAGGTTAGGTGGGTCATGCCCAAGAAGGATGGGATATACCCCTGTCTAAATGTCCCTTTTTATTTCGGCTGTGTGGGCGGTTGCAAGCTACAACCGCGGGGTTATCTTGTTCGGGACTGTTCAGTAAGGAATGGTTCCGGCCTTGTATTGTAGGGGATCGGGTTTGCTACATTACAATGTGATAGGGGGTTCTCGCTTTGCGTTAGGTGGCGAACGGGAGATTCTTACCCCTACATGCCCCCGGGGGTAGTATAAGGCCTTTTGGGGTTGGTTGCGAGTCGAGAGGCTGGCCGTAAAAGCAAACCCGAGGTATCACTGTGAGCCACGGCGGGGTTGGGGTGGTTGAAAAGCCTACCGGTCGAGTGAGCCGCTGTCGATGGTTGAAAAGCCTAGATCATCACAGTTGGTATCAGAGCGCTAGGTTGAGCGAATACCTAGGCTCTTGAGTGATTTCTTTCTTGAGAGAGCATATTTGTAATTTTAATATATATATATATATATATATATATATATATATATTTCTACCTAACTATTGGGTTACCTGTTTTGGTATTCCAATATAAGTTATAAAGGTAGATAGGGTAGTGGTGTGTGTAACACGACTACCAATGGCTGGAGATTTGAATGTTGAGGTTGGAAGTGTATCTGTCGAAACTGTAGACCTATTACTGTCTCGAGTGAACTTTGGATGGTGTAAGGATTTCATCGATCTCTGAAGGAAACCCGTTAAGGTTCGGAGTTCATCTTTGAAGTGTAAGTTTGGATGAGCTAGAGTTTGGATATGTCGGTTGGACGGAAGCAAGTCAAGATATCTTGATACTCAGGATGTAGTAGCTGTGTGATGAGACACGGTGACTATGGATGTCTCCGAAGATGTTTCTTTGGAACAAGTTAAAGAAGTATGTTTGCTTCGGGGTTGTGGTTGAGTTCAGTAGAGTGTTTCTGTTTGGTTCGAGGTCCGAGTTTCTCGAAGAGCTTTGAATAGGAAGTCTTTGGGCATCCGAGTCAGCAGGGAAGCTCGGAGTGTTCTGTGTGCCGTTGAGAAGATTTTCTGGCTTAGCAGTTTAGGTATTTTTAGAAGTAGCAGAGTGGATCCATTTCTTCGATGGATTGGCTCGATAAGTATAAGGTTATTCTGAATTGTGATGGGAGAGCAGTTTCGTTGGAAACTGATTTGGGTAAATTGCCAGAGTGTCCGGTGATAATTCTGGAATTCACTTGAGTAGTCTTTTTCTTGAAGATATCGACGTGGTCCAAGATTTTCCCTGATGTATTCGAGGAAGTCAAGTGTTTGCCTCCGCATCGATAGATAGAGTTTCGCATTGATTTGATTCCAGTAGTAGTGTCGGTGATTCAGCCTAGTAAGAGGATGGCTCCTAGGAAGAGGGAAGATTTAGTTAAGCAGACTTAGGATCTTTTGTAAAAGGGGTTTATTAGGCCCAGTTTTCCTTGTTGGGGTTCTGGGCAGTGTTTGTCACTTAATCGGATGGATCGCTAAGATTCTATATAGATTTTTGAGAATTGAATAAGTTCATTATGGTATTCATCGATGATATTCTGGTCTATTCTAAGTCTGAAGAAGAGCACAAGCAGCATTTGAGAATAGTGTTGGAAACACTGAGGAGACATGTTTTGAAGGCGAAGTTCTCTAAGTGCTATTTCTGGAAATCGGAAGTTATATTTTTAGGGCACATTGTTTCTGGTAAAGGTATCTCTGTAAATCCTGTAAAGGTCGGGACTATTCTGGAATGGAAGCAACCGAAGTCACCGATGGTAGTTTGCATTTTTCTGGGATTAGCTGGCTACTACAGGAAGTTTATCAAGGATTATTCCAAGATTTATTCACATCTGACTAAGCTGAGAAGGAAAGGAGCTAAGTTCAAGTGGACACCCCAGTGTGAAAAGCATTTCAAGAATTGAAGACGAGGCTAACCAACACGCTAGTGCTAGCTATTCCGGATGGAAAGAGCAAATTTGAGTTTTACAGATGCTTGTATAGTTGGTCTGGGAGCAGTGTTGATGCAGGATGGAAGAGCGATTGCGTATGCGTGCCGACAATTAAAGCCACATGAAAGGAACTACGCAACGCACAATCTTGAGTTGTTAGCTATTGTTTTTGCTTTGAGAATTTGGAGACATTATCTCTTGGGAGAGAGGTTTGAGTTATTCACGGATCACAAACCGTTGAAATATCTTTTCTCTCAAAAAAGAAAAAAAACCCGAGGCAGCAGTAGTGGGTCAATTTTCTGGCATCATATGAATTGGATATTCTGTATACCCCGGGAAAAGCGAATGTTGTGGCCGATGCTCTTAGCTGGAATGCAGTTTTGTCTCTTTTGTAAGTTGTTCCATCTCTCCTGGTCAGAATTATAAGTAAGCAAATGGAGGATAGATTTTTTTTTGAGGAACTGATTCTTAGACTAAGGATGGTCGGTATTCTGATTTCAAAGTGGATGATCAAGGTGTTTTGAGGATTAATGGTCGTTTGTGTGTGTGCCTAATATAGATGGATTGAGGCAAGAAGTTTTAGCTGAGTGTCATCGCTCCAAACTAAATATCCACTCAGGAATCTTTATGATGTATAAAGATATGAGAAGAATTTTCTGGTAGCCGAGTATGAAGAAGGATGTAGCTGCTTTCGTAATAGTGGTGCTATCTGTCAGCTGGTTAAAGGAAATCAACAGAAGTCAGCCGGTTTGTGCAACTTTGGAAATCCCAGAATGGAAATGGGTGATGATTTCGATGGATTTTATCGACGGTTTGCCAAGAACCAAGAAAGGAAATGATGGTATATGGTTTATTGTGGATTGGTTAACTAAGAGTGCTCATTTTGTACCGGTCAAGACAACTCGTACTACAGTTTGTCTGGCAGAGATTTTCTTGAGGGAGATAGTCAGATTGCATGGTGTTCCTGTCAGTATAGTAAGTGATCGTGATCCTTTCATCACCAGCAAATTCTGGATGGCTCTGCAATCAGCTATGGGAACAAGTTTGAGATTGAGTACAGCCAATCATCCTCAGACAGACGGACAGACGGAGAGGTTGAACCGTATTCTAGAAGATTTGTTGCGAGCTTGTGTTTTGGATTTTGGTGGATCATGGGAGGACCATCTTCATTTGGTAGAATTCTCATATAATAATAGTTATCGAGCGAGTATCAGGATGGCTCCTTATGAAGCTCTTTTTAGAAGACCGTGTAGATCCTCATTCTGATGGATAGAGTCGAAAGATCGTCTTGTGCTTAGGTCAGATTTGATTCGTGAAGCGTCTGCTGAAGTTGAGCTTATCAAAGGAAGAATGAGAGCTGCTCTAGACCGTTAGAAGAAGTACGCAGATAAGAGAAGGACAATTGGAATTCGAGATTGGTAATTTTGTTTTTGTTAAGGTTTCCCGATTAAAGGGGATATTGGATTCGGAAAGACAGGAATACCTGCCCTGAGATATATTGGACCATATCAGATATGGGAAAGAGTTGGTGTTGTAGCTTACAGAGTTGAATTGTCAGGACATATGTCTGAAATTCATAAAGTATTCCATGTATCCCATATAAGGAAATTTGTTCATGATCCATCATCAGTTGTAGAACCAGTAGTCCGGGAAGTTTGGGAGATCGAGCCGAATTTGACTATGGTCAAGAATCCAGTTCGGATTGTTGATCAAGACGAGAGGCAACTCATAAGGTAGTGAAGCTGGTCAAAGTGCAATGGAGCAAGGATCCCAATGATTGTACCTGGGAAACTCTGAATAGTTTTAGGAAAGCTTATCCGGATTTATGTCCAAATAGCTAGTGATGTTTGTTAGGATAGACTGTTTGATTATTTGCTAATGTATGAATGATATGTATGTTTGAATGGTTGGTATAACAACTTTTAAATTATCCTTGTTTTAAATTTCGGGGACGAAATTCTTTTAAGGGGGGAGGAATGTAACGACCCTGGGTTTAGGCCCTATTTATTTTAATAAATATTTAATCTAATTAAATGCAAAGTAATCTGATCAATTTAAAGCAAATAGGATTTTTGGAATAATTGTCATTTATTTGTATGGATTTGTATTTCAAAAGGAAATTGATTTGAAAATTTAAAATAAGTCTCTTGATAATATTTATAATAAAATTTATCTTATATAATTGTATTAAAAAGTATTGCCTTGTTATCAGTTGATAAAAATATATATGGATGATAATGTTTAAAATATAATTTATCTTATATAATTAAATTAAAATACTTTGTCTTTCTAACATTTGGTAGATAAATATATAGAGGTGAATGTTAATGTTTAAAATAAAATCAAAGCTTGTCAATGTAAAATATAAATGTGAAATGTAAGTCAAACATATGTATATAATTTAAATATTGATAGTAAAGTACAAATAGAAATAAATATAAATATAAGTAAGTAAACCATATTGAATATAACTTAAACATTGATAGTTAGAAATGAAAATAAAAGAAAAACAAGGATTAAATAATTTTGTTAAACATACAACATAAACTAAAGATTTAAAGCACAAATGTATAAAATAAAATAAGTACAAAGTATAAGTGAAACCAGACAAACATATAGATATGAATTATTTAAGCAAGAACAAATATCTTTATATACAAAACCATGTCAATCTGCAAAGTGTATGAGCTAAAACAAACATCTTTATACAAAAATATCTTTATAAACAAAGCTTCACACACAAGCCATAAGCCTACCTGCAAAAGTACATATCTTCATACAAATATCTATCTACAGCAAACATGATGATAATTATGTAAACTAATTAAGAAACAAGCATTTAAATTTCTATCATCTCAGCCTAACATTTTTCTTTTCAATATATTTTGCAAATCTTATCTTTTCAGAAACAAAAATCTGGTCAAATAAAACAATAGTACCAATTAGAACCTTCCTCATACATCCTGTTTCTTTTATATATAGGTGTGTCTATCTTGCTATTTAGTTCGATCTGTAGCTCATAAAAAAAAAGTAAAATCAAATTGAATTCAAACTCAAATATATTTAACTCAAACAAGAACAGATAGGACTCTGCAGTTTCATGCTTCAGGTTTGCAAGAGAAAACAAGAAGTGTTCTTTGTTTAGAGATTTTGTAGGTGAGTAAACAATCAATTTTTTAAAAAATTAAGTTTAAATTATAATCAGTAAAGGTGATTCCTTTAATATATGGTATTGTATATGTTGTGTTTTTGGATAAAATTCTATGTATATAGGTTACTTTGTATGTGTTCTTCTCTGTTATGAATTACAGGGATTGATTATTATTCAAATTTGAATTTTATCCAACTGAGTCATTGTTGAGGTTTCAATTTTCAATTAAACAAGAGGTTTAAACTTTAAATTTAGATTTTAAAGGTTGTTTTAAAATCCTGTTTGAAATATACACTGTAGTTTTGTTTTACAGGTAAGTAAGTAGAAACGTGATAAAATCAATTGTTGTAAAATATTAATTCAAGATTATTAATTGAATCCATACTGCAAATCATGATTTCTAAAACAAGAAAGAAGATTTTTAGTTTAGAATTCTCAGAGCAGTTTGAACTTGAATAAAAATTGCATTTTAACAAATTACAGATGATTGATCCAATAATTATTGTTAAAGTTTTGTTTGAAGCTAATATAAACATTATGGATCTCAAGAAAATTATCATAGAAATTTTCCAATTCATAAATTAAGGGAATGAGATCATTTTAGGGTTTTATTTGCAGTTTTTGTTCATGTCATAAAATGTCAAGTACAACTCCTATACGTGATCGAGCGTCACGAATTCCTAGTGGATGGTTGGTTGTCGTGTTGTCGAGGCGTGGACGAAATCTGGGCGACTCCAGTTGCTTGTGTGACGATCGCGAGACGTTTTTAGTTGATGGTCGAGTTACAGTTTTTCAAGCAGAAGGAAAATTTTCGATTTCGAACATTTGATGTCGAATTGGGTTTGTTTTTCGTACCTACGCGTGATTTGGGACTTGCCTGCAACATTGGGGTTCGTCGGAGATGGAACGCGCCGACGTACACGTGTACGGCAGCGGTGGTGTATCAGCGACATTAAAGGAAGCACGGTCTCGACTTGTTACTCGAGAAATCGAGTCGATAGCTTCGAGTTTTCTTGATCGTGTGCGTGAAAGTTTCCTGATGCTATTTTAACTTAGTTTAAATTTTTAAACTTACTGGAATAAATAAACTTAACTACAGAGGAAAAAAAAGAAGAAGAAGAGAGTAGCGTTCAGGGAAGACTCGGGTGATTGGGGTGGGTAACTCGAAGTAACACTCGAGTTTTATCAAGGAAGTCTCGGGTTGTCTTCAAGTTGCAGTAGTGTATTTTAAAAGGTAATGTTAAGTAAACAATTTTTCATTCAATTTTAAATACTGTAAAATTTAATAATATTTAACAGTTTAAGCTAAAAACTTAGATACAAGTTAATTATTTTAGTTAATACTTTAAAATGTTTTAAGCTCTTAATTATTATTCAAATTAAGTAATTAATATAAGATAAGTATAAAACTTATTAACATATAAGTTTGTAATTAGTAATAAATTGATTTCAAAAGCTTAAGAAGATTCCTTTTAAAATGTCAATTAAGTTGAATAATTAATATCAATTGATTATTTTCTAAAAGTACTTAAGAATAATTACTTTTTAATTGTAATTAGTGATGGATTATGAGTAATAAATGAAATTGTAATTAACTACTTAAGTTAATTAATGAATGATTAATAGTTAATTAATTAAGTAATTTAATCAAGAATTTATAAATGATTACTTAAGTAATTAGCAGTTAATAAATGGGTAATTAAGTTTTATTTATTAATAATTAAGGTTATTAATTAATGATTAAGTAATAGTTAATTAAAGTAAATAACTTGATTAAGAAGTAATTCATTAAATAGTGTGAATAAAGTAATTAAGTAATAAGACTTAATAATTGATTAAGAAATAATTTATTTATTAAACAATTTGAAATGGAATAAGCAATTAATTGATGATTAATTATCAATTAAACAAGGTTAAGTAATTAATTCTCAAGTAATTGTTTTAATTTGAATTAATTACAATGATAATTAAAGATGATTGCTTATGGATTGTTGTGTAGAATATCTGATTTGTGATATTTATTTGATGATATTCTGTGATGCTCTGTGATATGCTGTGATATATCTATGATGATTGTGTATGATTTATCTATGATAAATGTAATTTGAATTTAATTGTTGAATTAAACTGTTTAAGTTAATTAGACAACTTGGCCTTTAAAATGGCATTTGGATTTCGATGAGACCGGGATCGGGTGTTATTTATTGATTATCCGAAAACCACATCGATCCAAATTAAACGTTAGGTCGTGAATTCTCAAATGAAGATCGAGATGGTGTTTCAGAATGCAAGGGTTATCGAAGCTAACTCTGAGGGTGATTCCAAAATGAGTGTAACGAGATAATGCCTTCGATTTCGTTCGAACCTGGAACGAACTTGTATGGATTGAATGCTTTCAGCACATCGTTAGGCGGACGATAAGCATTCTAAGAGATATGTTCTGTAAAGGTAATCGCAGCCTCAAGCCTCATCAACGGGGGATGGCTAAAACAGGGGATGTGCAGCAAGGTTAGGTGGGCCATGCCCAAGCAGGACGAGATATACCCCTGTCTAGATGTCCCTTTTTATTTCGGCTATGTGGGCGGTTGCTAGCTACAACCGCGGGGTTATCTTGTTCGAGACTGTTCGGTAAGGAATGGTTCCGACCTTGTGTTGTAGGGGGTCGGGAGTGATCCTCGGTACGGTGATCTAGGCTCCGTACTGTGACGGGTGGTACCCCAGTAGCCCTGCCATTGTTGGAAACCCATTTTCCCTACGAGACCCTGCGGTTTTGATTTGTATTACCCACTTTCGTGGCTAGTAGCTGGAATTTAATGAATGTAACAATTTCGGCTATTTTCTATTTACTTGAAAACCCTAGACACTATCATAATATCACTGGATTTCCTATAAAATGTTTTGGTTAGCGTAAGCTAAAAACTTACCCGTGTTTATGTGTGGGAGGTCTTACGTGATACCTTTATTTTCAAATGTTTTTTTCAAAGTTAAACAACTTTAAACCATTTACTCATACGAGACCCATGTCTGACCCAGAGTTTATATTTTGTTTTTTCTAAACTCTTGGGTACTCAAATTTTTATGAGTAGCCAAGTGATAGGTTTGGACTGTGATTTCTGGAGGAGCTTGGAGCAGGAGTTTCCAGACGTGTGTATATATACACACACACACATATATATATATCTTGTTCCGCTGTGTTAGTTGATGTATGCCATATCTATTATGTATATAGTGACAGATGTATGTATGACTGTCATGTGTTTATGATATTGTATAACTCTGATATATGTAAAACTATGTAATAGTTATGTTATGTATTATATTTTGTTCCATTCCGCTGTGAGATTTTGATGTCGTTGTTCTTTCTTTCTATTCTTTTCTATTTCTATCTCTTTATTTCTTAACGACGATACGTCTTTCTGGGAGTAGAAGGGCGGGTCGTCACATTGAAAGAACAATTTTCACAGTAGAGTTTGCTTTGGTGATATCTTGTATCAATCAGCCCATTTCAAATGTTAGACCATCGTAGTCAATTTCAAAAAGGAAAAAAGTTACTAGAAAAAAAATTCCCTAATATGCATGTATAGTCTATGAGGATGTCCCCGCAACTTACATGTGATACCTAAGTGAATTTATGGTTACAAATTATTGTTTCATGGTAACTTTTTTTAGGCTTATAAACAGAAGACATATTTATCATATATACTACTATGTTACTAAAAGAAAATTTGTTACTACTACTAATATTACTACCACCATTGTTCTTCAAAGTGGATATTAAGACAAAAAATAAGACGCTAATTTTAACACAACAAATATTGACAATTAGATATCTTTGCCGTTATATGGAGAGGTCGAAATCAAGGGGACATCTAATAACTAAGATCACTAGTGTCATATTTTGTGTCTAAGTAATTTATTATTATTACTGCTATTGCTATTATTATTATTATTATTATTATTTTTTTGAAAATCCAGGTGAACCCGGCAAGCCGGTAAACTCCTGAGGAGGGTACAGTAAAGTCGTCCGCTGATCCAAGCCCCCATATCCCTGGGTAAATTTATATAGGATGGGGAAGCGCATGGTAGGAATCGAACTTGGATCTTTTTACCAGAACCTAAGCCTCATTTCCACTGCGCTGCACCCGCAGCTATTATTATTATTATTGCTACTGCTGCTATAGTTATAGTTACTTCTGTTATATTTGGTTCACTACTAGAGAAGTATTTACATATGGTATGGCTGCTATTATGTCCTTTGATTCATTCATTCAGAATGAAATAAAGATGATTAACTATTACATTATACCTAATCCAATCTTTGAATCTACTACATGTAACCCCAAAATTCTAAAAAAAATTAACATGTTGAAAAAAATCAACATGTTCTCGATATATAAAAATTATGCTCAATCAAATGAAGCTACTATAGTTTCCACGTCAATTTTCCATTACGGTCATCTCCAAAACTAAAGTATTTCATAAGAAATCTCTATTCAATTCCAACCTTAAAAAATACATTTTAATTTTTAGAACCCTGATTTCATAATACACTAAAATTTAATCTAATTTCTCATAAAGATAATAATCGATGGATGTAATAGCCCTCGTTATGTTCTAAATCAATTTAGATTAGGTTAAAACTAAAACCCAACAATTATAATGGATGATTCATATTGATTTATTTGGGAGGAAAGCAAAGTAAAATATACGATAGTCGAATTTGTTGTTGATGATAAAAAAGGGCTGTTAGCACCAAAATTGGTCACTAACACCCTTAGAAAGATTGTGTAGAGAGATTAATGAAGAAAGTAAATTAAAACAGAGAATAGAGTGTAAATTTAAATACAGAGAATAAGAACACCAAATTTATAGTGGTTCGGCGTAACTGCCTACATCCACTTTGAGGTTGATTTCCATTGATCTCCTTGACGGGTGATTACAGATACAATCCGTTTTTAGTTACTAGAATACAATTGCAAATTAAAAGAAATAAGTCTAGAATGAGTCTTGAAAATGGCAGAGTCTCCCCAGTGTTCTCTCAAATCCCCTCATTTTTTGTGCCCCTGCCCCTCTATTTATAGACAAAGGTGGGTTGGACTTCCTTGGTGGGCCTGGTAGCTGAATAACTCGGTCCAAATAGGACAAGTCCTGTACGTTGAATCAAGCGTGCCGAACGGTTGAAGGCCGAACCCACCATTTCATGCCGAGTGATCTCTTTGTTGTGTGGGAGGCATAGGCCGAGCAACAATCGAGGCCGGACGTGCTGGGGAGAACGTCGAACGTCTTTGATTATCGAATATTCTTGGGAGGCCGAACGTTCCTTGTGTCAGACGATGTGATGCCGAGCAGTATAGAATGTTGGTTTGCCAGGCCGAACGTCCGGAGATGCTGAGCATACTTTACGCCGAACGTTCCTTGTAGGTTGAACGTTTACTTTGGCCTAACGTTAACTTTGGCCTATCGTACCTTGTGCCGAGCGCTCCTTCTAGACCGTATGCTTACTTTAGGCCGAACGCGCTTGGGAGACCGAGTATCGTTCGGATTCCGAACGTGCCTAGGAGACCGAACCATCAAGGTTCACCGAACGATAGCTCCGGTCGAGCATGCTCGGGTGGCCGAGCGATCTTTGATCTTCGAATGATCTTAGGTCGAGCGCCTCCTTTTGACCGAACAGTATTCAATGCTGGGCGCATCTTGATGCCGAATGGGGGGAGTCTGAGTACTAAGTTGTCCGTTCAATTCCTTGGGGAACAAGGGCAAATTGGTTTGATGTCCCAAATTTAGGAAACCTTTATATTAAGGTTATCTTAATAAATGAGATTTAATAGAATAATTATAGTTTCTCTTTTATTCACCTTTTTCAATTATTTAAATCGGAATATGTGATTGAAATAAAAAAGATTTGAGGTGTAGTAAAAATAAGGTAAAAAATGAGGCATATAAAACCATGATATTTTTATTTGGACCTTTTTGTAAAATTAAATTTCACAACGATATAGGTTACTATTTACGTGGGACTTAAATGTTCATTTCATAAATTGATGCTTTTTAAGAAAATAACATATCATACTTAATTTTACTGTGTTTCCATAGGTTAGATCTCTTTCTAACATTTGAAACACATGTAGTTTAAGTAAATGAAACCTCTTATTCTCCTTGTTTATTCCCCTTCTTAATCACGTGATCGTGGGATCAAATAAATTCAAAAATAATATCTAGAAACTGAATCGTATAAAATGATGAAAATATAAACTTGCCCATTGTATTACGATGGAGCATATAAAGATAGAAAATTTGAAGTTTTAAACCAACTGTTTCCCACCAGGGAGAACCTGGAGGAAAAAAAAAATCTTCAAATAAATGAAGTAGTACTTGAGAATATTGGGATAAATAAATACATAAAACAAAGATATAATTATATGTGACGGTGATAGCGTGTTGTCAGAATGGAGTCCCCACCGCCTGCGACGCCGCGATCCATTTCACATGCTTTTCATTTCTGACAAGTCTAGCCACACTTATTTTTTTACCAAACTACTAAATAGCCCCTCATCATCCACCATTACCCCATATTTTATGAGGTTATTTTTGTAAATTTCGTACGTTTTATTCTTTTGCCTTTATCATTACTCATTTGGGTGACACGTTCAATTTGCATATTTATTGAGAGCGATAACATTTTGGTGCTGACCGATAAATATACTCTCTTTTCCTTCGTAATTTATTTGTAGAAAACGAAGTAAGTTGAGAGTGTCTATAAAAATTTAGTAATCATTTCTTTGTTTGTTTACTTAAAAGAATTGTGGGCAGTGTTTTAAACGTTTACTTTATGTCTGGTTATGTATCTAATAAACAGTAACATTGTAATTACTGTTATTTTTTATAGTTGATTTGTAAAATGTGGCATTTACATTTGAGTCTGAGAATAAGTTGTACTTTTTCTTTTTACCCGATTGACATATATTACACAGTGCAAGAATTCAATTTATCGCTTATTTTTAATTTTTTATAAAGACCTTTCATATGAATATCCATCACCTTTGCTGTGGACTTTATTGCATGCTATGCCTTAGCATTACAAAAAATTTGCACAACTTTTGAGAAACTGGTAGTAAGGTTAGCGAAAATACTTTGCTGTTCTTTTCTGTTCTTATACAAGTACATGAATATATGATGTAAGACTGTGATATATTTGATTTACTTCAAATGAAACTTGACATACAAAATCCAAATAAATTGTAAATTTCATACATTGAATTCCACTTGACATTTGTATATACTGTTGAATTAAAACCCCAATAAAATTAGTAGCAATTCACTTTGTAAAGTAGCTAAGACTTAACCAAACACAAAACCATTAAACCAAGCATTTTACTGAACTAGGGAAGTTAAAGAGGCAAAATAACAAGGAAAAAAAAAGGTATAATTGGACTGTTATAATCGGAATATAGACAAGTTGATAAAAGGCAACCTAACCTATTATTCATTTTTACACCACCAAATAATAGTGTATATGAAAGTGACATTTTTTTCGATTGTTTTTCCATGCATCCTGTTTTACTTTCTTAATAAACATATTGCCTTCATTATACATTTTTTACAAGACACTGATTGATCGTGAACAATACATTATTAAACCATGTTCTTTCTTTTGTTAACATGTGGACTCCACGGATCCAAACGTTAAATCTAACACCCCAGCGCAAGTACTTCCAAGAAAACAAATATTTTAAGTTGCTAAACATTGCCATTTCTCTTTTTAAACTCAACTATTGCCAATTATATTTCACATAGAGTTGAAATTATAAATGTATATTACTATTATAAATGGGTTACGCATGTATTTTTGCAGTTCGAATTCTCGTATATATGCAAAACATATATTTATGAACCGATATGATTATAGGTTAAGATATATCCAATGGCAAAATGTTCAATATTTTTTGTCTAAATATGTAGTAACTGATAGATAGGCAAGTAGAATTAAGAAAGCAAGCACAGTACGAATGGGCCAATTGGCCATGAATCATTATCATAGGTATAGCTAAGTATAGTTAGTAAAGTTAGGTTTCTTCGTTTCTTGTATTGTACTACCAAAGGCCGAACTTACATATACCTAAACCTTTCGATCTTGCTTAAACGTGGACCACTTTTTTTCTTTTTCTTTTTTCTGATCCGACAATGAACAAAAACTAACTGCTAATACTTTTCCCCAATTATACACAAGCCTATGTCATTTTCATCACTCTTACTCTACTTCTAAATGATATTTGAGAACTATAGGGTCGGTTCACAGATTTTAGCTAGACAGTTTAAGTTACTTACGCGTTGAAAGCTATGAACCTGACGAAGCTCCCTTTAATCCTTTGGTGGAGCACGAGTAAACAGCTGGTACATTTTTTCCATTTTACTTCCCCTTCAATAGCACACAAACAAATCTTTTTTTTACCGAACTTATCATTATTTTATAACAAGAAAAACTTCGCTGAAAATATCGTTTATGACTAATAAAATATACAAAAATATTCATTATTTTATATTTGCCATATTTAATTTGTTTGGTTTCGTTTACAAAATTAAAAAAAGTTTTGATTGTGCTGAATATATATACATATAACTTTTCACTTGAACTGATGAAGTTTGAAGTTTATTAACTTGAACAGCAACACAGATTTACAGACGTCATTAAAGATCCCGTTACTGGATTGTATGAAAGTAAAGAGTACTGCAAATCCAATTAACTAATTAGCTGAACATAAACGTACTGTTACAAACCATTATAATAATATAAGTGAGATGCGCACATCATGCCTCTATGGCTCTATCAACAAGATGTTGATATTGATGTACAACATACTACTACTATATATGTCATAGCATACGCCATTTAGTACAAAACGATTGAGCTTTCATGCAATCTATAAAATATATATATAATAATAAACTCTCATGAACATTTGAGTGGGGTTTGGGTGACAAGATTATTAATTAACAATTAAGCGTGTTTCCGGAAAATGTTATTATACAAAGAGTCAAAGGACAGTTAGTAATTGCGTGTTTAATTGAAATTACTCACAGAACTCGTTCTTCCTTTTTTAAAAATAAGCTGCTAATTATACATTGATTAATCACAATGTCTTTACACTACACTGTCCAGCGGAAAATAGTAATTATTGGTTTTCTGTAATTTCAGGATAAGAAAATGTTAATTTGATCCTCCCAGTTGAGATCCAGTTCTAACAACCGTACCCAAATGATTTTTCTCCAATTTTGAAAGTTGTTTTCAACATTACTATATTATACCTTAGCATCTTCTATAAAATCAAATTATAAGCCCCATCCAATTTGTAAAGGAGATCATTAATTTAATATTTGATCATAAAATTAAGATTCGGGAAACCATATAATATTTATCATTGTTTCTTGATACTGTGAACTAACCACTGTGCATTAGGCGGAATATATGCTACGATATTGGTACTGAAAGGCAACATTAGCAATGACATAAACCATTCTATAACTGGAAATTATACATGATATATGTTGCACTGCTGAATCGATTTGCAATAAATTATACCTACCCTATAACTAATTATATTTACTACAATAATAAAGAATTTGGTTAAAGTAGATCCATTGCAGAAATAAAATGTCATTTCCGCTTAAAGTTCGCCATACATAAACATACAAGCATGAATATAGTGCATGTTACATCATAATTTCAATTTCATGGCTGAACAATAGGCGCTAATATTCTATAAGATTATTTAACGATATCAAGATTAGGATGTTGGACGTAATTTATACAATAGTTGATCCGATCCGATCTTGAATTTTTGATCCACGTCCAATTTCCTTCTAAAACATAAATATGATCCAATACAATCCAGAATTTATTAGATTAAATTTGATCAGATAATGATTCTTGTTTTTGAGAAAATTTACAAGATCTATATACTTGTGGATCTTTCGTGTAAAAATTGTTGATTATATGTTAAGTCTTATTTTATCAAATACTAATATATAGTTTTAGGAATGTCAGTTTTTACTGTATAGTCTATATATAATGTTTCATTTTCAATACCTAATTAAACTATATAGTGGATTTATATCATTATTATAAATTGTTGTTCGTATGAAAAGTAGAGATTGTAAACAAGACAATGATTGTTAATTGAGATAACAAATTATCTTCTGGCTGCAAATTAGATGAAATCAAATTCAAGCATAAAATATAATATAGCATGATATAATCCTTTTCTACTCTCTAATTGAACTAAAATAGATAGAAAAAAGAAAACAATTTTTTATTTTTAAAATACACCTTAATAAAATTAGAGTGACTTGTATAATTACATTGAAAAACAAATAACACCTTAGCAGCTGAAGAAAAAAACAAAAACTAGATTTGAAATAATATATCTTTTTAATATACAAAATATGTATAATCAAACCGACCGTTAAGGAGGTTTGTTTACTGTCACTGGTCAAAATCAATTTTTCTGAAGCAAAAAAAACGTGGATCTTGTCTCATCGCGGTTTCCCTAAACACGTGAATCTTGTCTAATCGCGGTTTCTCTAAACTTCCTTCTTTTATTTCGCGCATCAAAGATTTCAAATTCAAATCTATTATGATTTTCAAATTCTAAAACTTCAATTTCAAATCGACAATTTTGAATGCTTTGATTAATATTTAAATATGAAATTCATATTTTCAGATTCAAATCTCAATTTATTCTTTTCCAACATATTATCACTTAATGTTTAAGTAATATTAACAAAAAATTTAAATGTATATTTCTTATCAAAATTATACAATCGAACGGTCGGTTTCTCCAACGTTATGCGGTTATACTAGTTAATTAGAATTAAAATTCCACACACGGTGTTTAGTTAATCATTGCAATTTTGCTGGAACGACCTGCTTGCGATTGGTGAGAAAACACGATTTAGAATAAACCGTGGGAGTCCCCTGGATTCCGCTGCAATATTTGTTTCTTCACATAACCCTTCCTCCCGGTCGTTCTAGCGAGATTCTAATTAATTATTAAAATATGAGAGAATGATAAAACGCAATTAATTTGAAGTTCAAACTAAAACATAAAATTGTACAAATTAAACCTAAGTGAGAACTAAAAGACCCGATGTTAAAAGAGATTTCATCACAAACACTTAACTTCATCAATTATAAAATAAAAAATGAACATCAATTAGTTTTTAATAATTTATAATAAATTGGATTGGTTATCCAATTAGTTTTTAATAATTTATAATAAATTGGATTGGTTATCCAATTAGTTCCAGCCACAAGGATTTGCTACCATATCCGCCATAATTGAAATTCTATAATATCCAATTTGATTTTTAAATTGGACTGGTTTCCATCTTTTTTTCCGAATTAAACTGGATTTGATCCATTGGATAATCTACGAGTGGGTGTGTGTCGGTTTGGTTTAAAGCTCAAACCGCTACCGCACCATATCAAACAGTTAATCAAAAATACAAACCATTATACTAATGTTTTAAATGGTTCGGTTTTGGTTTGATTTAATGTAATACGGTCCGGTTTTGGTCCGGTCCAATTTGTACCCATATTAAATATGGAATGGGAGCATTACTTCTATCAACAATCAATTTAAGAAGACGACTGTGTGAAGTTTTTACATTTAAAGCTTAAAACACACAATGTTATACTAAAATAAAAGATTAGTTCTTAATTTTATGAATATTTCAATATGACATTTAGCTACAAGTAAGATTTTTTTTAGCAGAATAACCAATCATCAACGTTAATCAATGCATAATCATTGAGTAAAATGAATAAAATAAAATTATAATTAGCATTTATCCAAAAAAATAAGATGAAAAATATCGTACTAAAATTATAACTTCTTCTTTATGACAACGGTTATAATTAATATAAGCTGAAAATAGATATACATCGTTAGAATATAAAATAAAAGAGGAACTGTTTATATTTTTATCATAAGATTATTGTGTAAATATTCGGTTCGATCCGGTTTAATATGGTCGGTTCAATTATCGAAACCGCAACCGAATCGTATCGATGCGTATTGGTCCGGTTTGAGATATTTGTTTTTGTTAGAAGATTCGGTGCGAGTTTCCGCACCCGTACGGTTTATGCCCACGTCTAGCTTAATCAGCTCATGTGCACCCTTACTTAGGAAACATATTCCATGCAATTCAAAGAGATTTGCACCATGGTTTAAACTTATGATAATTCACGTACCAACATGATGTTACACCATTGGTCCGCTTTTTAGGGTTTTGTATATTGCTAATTGGAAGATAAATTTTCAACTAATAGTTAATTAGAAACATTAATGGTTTGTTCATTCCCCTAAATTATATTACAAAAATGCATACTTGTGGTGAAATATCATGCAAAGAAAATCATGTGCGATTGATACGGTTCACAATGGTTATTGTTGTAAAAATCCTTGTGGATGTTTATCTTGAGCTTGCTTAGGTGCTCATTGTCTAAGGGTCCATCCAGGCTCCATCAAAAGGTTAAAAGAAGCACCCAAATTGGTGTCTTCCAAATACATTATTGTGAGCATATAGTTATGTTTCGCTGTTATTGAACGAATACACGTGAGCAATATGAAACTCTCAACATAATTTTTACTTGGTCTTTAACTTTGAATTTGAATAACTAGTTATAATATTGATATTTTTTGTATAGTACTAAATAAAATAAATTTTCCCTATTGAGAATGTATAACTTTGCTAAAAATACGATGTTATTAAAACCGTCAAATTTAATCTATCTTTGATTAATTCTCGTCAGGACAGTTAATCTTTAATTCAAACTCCCAGTCCTACCTCTATCTAGCAATCTTTTATAGTTTTGACCGTAGTAACCTAACTCCTTAACTGTAACCATTATACATAGTAAATGGTAACCACGAGGGATTAAGTACATACCTTTGCTTTTTCACATATTATTTCAACATTGTTTTTCTGCATTTGTATGCACATCCGTCATGCTATACACTAATATATAGGAAACAAAGTCCATGCAAACACAAAATAAGCAAAGTAGAATGTGTTGTATGTACCTTACTTTTTTACTTTTTATGAACACAGAGAGAAAATGCATGCACTTAACTCCCACATTTTTCTTTCTTGAAATATGAACAATAAAAAAGAAAAGTTCACAACTTTTTAGAGAAGTTCGTAACTGAGTAAATTTGGCTGTAAAAATTAGTGATTTCTACATATATATTTTTATGATCAAACCAAAGGTGCTTAATTAACTTACAGCTTGCATGTAGCAACAAGTAGACATACTCTACTAATTATATAGAGGAAAATGTGAACAATTTGCATACTGTAAGTCTGTATCAGAAGAATGTATTTCAAGTTTGAATTCAATATTTTCACTAAGAAACACAGCTTAAAATTGAAAATTTAACTTTTAAGGCTTGAGTTACGTATATCACTAAATAATTCGCATTGAATATAGAATAATATCTAAGTTCTAGCATCAAGCCTATTTTCAAATTGCAGCATACTCATTCATTTTGGAATCAAAATGTATGGTTGCTCACAAAAAGATTTTAGCATGATTGATACCTGATTGCAACAAAATTTGAAAGCAAAAAATAATTTAGAAAACTATATGACTCACAAACGGAAACAAATATAAATGGCAGTATTCCAATAGAAGAAGCATGTCAGACAAAAATTATAATATAAATATTAGTAAAAAGAAGAATCCTAATAATGATATTTGAAAAATAACCAACTAAACTAATTAGGCATGTATAGTAATATCAGATAACGAAACAATACGTATAATTATCTCAACTTTGATAGAACATAAACTTCTTTACATTACAAATTAAACGAAAAGATTTGACCTCAATTATGCATTATACATTTGCAACTATGTTCACACATATTAAACATATATAACTCAATCAATTTATATCTGTATGTAAAAAATGAAAGAACAAAAATATAGATCAGAAAGTTTACGAACAGACCAAGAAAGGAATAAATTGGGTTAATTTCAAATCCTCACACAAAGAGATCGGTAGTTGATTATGGTCAAATTGTAGTAAATAAATGTTAAACCCTATCATAGGCAGTAAATACTGTAAATATATATTGTTCTCACATTAACTAGAGTAAAAATTAAATTCATATCATATGCATCTGTTGTTAAGTGATAGGTGCTTAATTACTTGATTCAATAAATAAGGTTTATTATGTTTATTAACCAATAAATATTGAAGACATATGGTACCTAATTACTTAAATCAATCATATTCATCGAATATTAGTGCAAAATAAATATGGATGCCACATTCTTAGACAAGCATAACGAGAAATTTGAAAAGTGCAAGAGAAAGGACATTAATTTAAAATAAAGAAATACAAAAAAGGGGAAATTATTTCCTCTTGTTTCACCAAAATAAATAAATAAATAAATATACAATGGTCATAACTGTAAAAACAAAACAGAAAACAATAGTGTTAATTAGTGTGAATTCATGCATTATTTGAAGTATAAGACGTTTCAGAATAATATGTACCCAGAGTTTCATGCAATAATGCAAACAATACAAGTATTATTACATAGATAATATAAGTAATAATTTCTCTTTTTTTTTTTTTTTTTTAAAAAAGATATAAATAGATTTGCAGACCCATTCCCATCTCAATGTATAGTAGCATTCATTTGCCACATAAAACTCTTACCCTAAAAATTTGTCCCTCTATTTGAAGAAATTGTCATCATTATTATAAAAAATAAAAAGAGGGAAAAGCAGGAAACAATAAATGCAAAAAATATTCTCTATGCAAAGGGGGAAAGTACTAACTAGTTGCTTAAAGTTCCATCCCTATTCAATGAACCACAAATCAAGCACAAGCAAACACCAACACGTATAAAAATATCAAACTTAAAATACAAAACTGAAATTGAAACAAGCATCCAAAATAAAAAACAAATAAAATCAAAGCCCATCTCATTTCATGATTACCATCTCGTATTCAATAAATGATGGCTAGCACTAGCTATACAAATGCAAACCCTAATCAAGTTCTTTAAAACCATAATCAAAATATCCAAAATAAGATTAATTATTATAACTTAATTATACATATGATCATTTCGCTAAATTAATTTAAAAAAAGGTTAATAATCCTTAAAAAAAAATCAACTTAAGTAATTAATTAATTACCAACATACCCTATCAAAATCCATCTTCATTCTTCGGGATTGCACTCTGAATCAAATCCTGCAGCAACCCATGATCCCTGACACTTGTCCCATCCCCAGCCGTTGGATGTGCTAGTTGGCGGTAATCCACCGGCTGATGCTGCTGCTGCTGCGGCAGGTAAGAGTTCATGAAAAAAGGGGGAACTCCAAGCTGCATATGGGGAGCCATGGCAGCATAGCGCTCAAAATGGGGTTGCTGATGCATGATGACGTGGCTGCCACGTGGCACGACGGGGCTCTGGTGCGTGTGCTTCCCTTCATAAGTAGTGATCACCACCGTTGAGTCTTTAGAACTCCTTTCGACTCTCTTCTTCACCCCGCACATAGCCGTAGTGCATCTATAATAGCTCCTACATAAGGAAAACTCAATGTTAGTTTCGGAAACAAAATACTAAAAATCAAATGAAATTGCATTTATTTGAAGCACCTACCTTGGAAAGGGGCTGTTTTTGACGGCCTTCTGGCCGTACTTGCGCCACCTGTACCCATCTTCGAGATGGTCGACTTCGCTCTTCGTCAGGAAGGCGTATCTCTGTTCTCTTTTTCGCTTTTGCCCCTTCTTCTTCCCGCCTTTTGTAAGCCTGCGCCCATTAGTTTAACCGATTGTCAATGGAAGAAGAATTTAATTGTAAAAGAAATCAAGAGCTTGCTGACTTACTCGTTCTTATCCTTTTCAGGATCGTCTTCCGCGTCTGCTTCGGGTGTGGTGACTGCAGCCTTGCCGAGATCGGACTCGCTGGGAACTTCGTTGGAGGAAGAGGAGATGGAAGAATCGTTTGGAGTGAGTGGTAAATTCACCGCCTCGGACGGCAAACTCACCGGAGTAGAGGGAGGTGGAAAATCAAAGAAGGTGGAGTACTGAGAGGAGAAGTCTTGGAAGCCGAGCATCTCGGACATGAATCCATGATCAAACGGTCCGGACGAGGTGATCTGGTCACCCCCATCGAACTCGGAGTTCTCTGTCTTCATCGATCGAATCATGCGAGTCGAGGTAGAGGAATTAGGGCTTTCGAGTGGGAATTGAGGAGGGTACGAAAAGAGAGATTGAAAATGAATTGAAATGAAAAAAGTTGGGATTTTTAAGAGGCTTATGAAAGAAGAGGGAGGGTGGGAAAAATGACCGGTGATAGGCGGTGGAAAGGTACGGAAGTGGAGACGAGCAATAAATGCGGCCTTTTGTCTTGTATAGGGTGGCGAGTTTATGCTTTCATATTTGAGCTGGTTTTTATTTCTTGTTTCCGGTTTTGACCGGCAAACTGGTTTAGTCTGAAATCAAACTTTTATTCATCCTCAGCATGTGCTAAATGTGAATACACAAAGACCCGTATCTTGTTCTTGGTCTAATTGATTTGATAATTGAGACTTGTATTACCTTTGGTACATGGTTACAAGTAGTTTAATTACTTAAAATTATAAGTCGTTTAATTGGTGTAAGCTCTGCAGTGCATTTTCTTTTAAGGATGCTTTGAGAAATTTAATTTAATTCGACAATTTAATTTATTATCGTTTTGTTTTTTACTAACGAAAATATATACCACTTAGTGGAAATATGAAATAATTAAAAATGGTAAATGCATGATCACCTGATTCACCCCTGTCAATTTTATATAATTTAATATTTAAATCATTATTTGCAGACTTTCAAGCTAATTGCGATTCATGTTATGCTAATTTCTAAAATTTAACTTCTCTTTTTCACTCGTATGTGTGGCGCCATGAAAATGAGTGCTTAGGTCTAGTAACAGACCGAGATTCGAGCTCTGTCTTGCACGCACTTCTCGTGAAAAATAAATTCATGAGTTATAGATGTTATGAGTTGAAGCGGACAAGTATAATTTAATTCTTCTCAAAAGTTTATTGTTCTGCCGAGTTCTCCAAGAGTATATTTCAAAAAAAATTACCTTTTTAATTCGACAAATAAATATTATTTGTATTTTAAGTGTATACATATAATTAAAGTGAAATGAAACGTCGTTTGTTCCTAAAAAAGAACAATTATTTAAAACTTAAATTACCATTCAAACATAAGGGATATGTTATAAATTTTGTTTTGGCAATAGTAAATTGTAAAGTAATTTGATTCGATGGTGGCGGAGACATTGTGGCATTAAAATAACTGGAGAATGTTAACTTTCGATTCTGTGTAAGTGTGCTCTTTGAAATAAAAATATGGAATGCATCACGCCATGTTATTTACTTTATTGTCTATTTTTCTTAAAGTAAAAATTAAAAATTGTGCAATTTTCTTTAACACCGTAAATTTGACCTCCAATGACAACTCAACCTATGTGACTTTGATTACAACAATGTACATGCAATTTGTTCATCTCGGTAAACTCACTTTTTTGTTAAATCGTAGAAAAAATTAAGTTGGTTTTGTAAACATACTACAAGTATAATTTTAATTAATGCAAGGATCGTCTACTTTTCAAATCAAAATCAAAACTTCACAATCCCAATCCGCATTCTTCCTTTTAAATCCAATTCTTAAAACCAATATTCTTTCAGTTAGTTCTAATTTGTAGGTGTAAATCTCTGCATTATTTGTTTTGACCTTCCCAACTGAATAGATTTACTCTAAAAAATTAAGGTACAAATAAGATTATGTATAGAAATTTCCATCAACAACGCAAATGAAGTATAAGAGGCAGTGATTGAATAAGGCAAACGAAATATGGATAAACTACTAATAACGATCATAATTTAGATGTGTTTATACATAGTTCCCATTTGCATAAAAACATGCAAACAACTCCAATCAATTTTTTGTGGAGCTGTGAACGTGAGGTGTATAAAATAACTATTATATTAATATCATGATTAATTTTCAGAGAGTAGATCGCATATAGGTTATGTATGAAGTAAATTGCAATAAAGTAAAGAACATAGAGATTTATAGAGGTTCGACCAAAATATGCCTACATCCACTGTCTATTTTTATTATTCTTCTTATAATCCTTGATACAATGCTTGGGATACAAAATAAAATTATCTGCGGCTCAAAAGACAGTAATATATAACTCAAGGGCGTCTGTTCGACTATTCATGTCTAGCTAATCATGTCTGCCAATTCCTGTTCGGTTGTTACTGTTATGCAGATCCTACTAGACTATTCCTACTAAACTGCTCTTGTTAGGCTATCCTAAATTGTCCCCCGTTGTTTGGAAGCTTTGGTATTTATAGGAATGGAGAGTTGTGGTGGTCATTCTGATAAATAAGGCAATTTCCATCTATAACTCGCTCGGTTTAGATATTTCGATTTATACATGACATAATCAAAAGTTTCCATATACTCAGATTTCATTCCATATATATCTTTCTTGGTTCAGTTGAGAGCTCCGTCCAGTACTAGTCGGTTCAGTGTGGTGCACATAGACGTCTTGCTGGCTAGGTTCCAGTAACATCTCCTCGGTTTGGCTCCTGCTACTCTATCTTTGCCTGGTCTTTACAAGACTACGCTCCTGGCCTAGACCCTTTTCCACCGAACAATTGACCCTGTTCGGTACCCTACGGTACCGGACAAAAGGAGGATTCTGCCTTTCTCTCTTCTCCTTCGCTCTTCTTATCGACTCCTTATGTCTTGCCTTCTCTATTTTCCTTCCATATGTTGGAAATGGTTAGGCACTTAGCAGTTAAATTTCCTATTGGACCATTCCTCATTTCCAAAAAAATAATGTGCTTGTCAGGAATCAAACTCCCGACTTCCCGCTTGGAAGCTTGTTGCCCAACCACTTGAGCGACACACGTTTTTATGTCATAACTCCTTCATTTCAAGTTCGAGTTGAATGAAACTTGGACTGATAGCTTCGATCGTCGAGTAGAGTATTCTAATGCCTCTAAATGTTTCGTTTGCTTGGAGTAGGTAGTAGCACTCCAAGATAGGGCCCGGGCCGAGTAGATGGTAGACAAATTTTAAGAAGATCATATTTTCCAATCCGTAGCTCGAATTGAGATACAATTTCGACCTAGGTACATGTCTTGACTTTAGAAATTTTTACAAGTGTTTTAACTATATGTTCCGACTATTCCAATTTTCCCATAACACTTCGCATTTCCCTTGTGATTACATGGTGGTGCTTTTATTATGCATCTTTCGATCGTTTCTATGCTCTGATGTATTTTCGCATTTACCAAGCTGTGGATGAAAATGCCTACAACACTTGCCCCCTCCAAAGCATACTTTCGCAGAATACAAAGTATGCTTTGTTTCATCCAAACTCATCTTTCTTTCTCATGCGATGGTGATCTCGAACCTCAAATATCTATATCCTCATTTCCATCCTTCCGGTAAGTTTTCCGCTGCTAATATGTTGTAGAACCTTGTTCTCTCGGGGAAACTTGTTATCGTTCCAAGACATCCTTTATCAATATGATGTTTGCAGTTCGTTCGTTTTCGGTGGTATAAACATCTAGCATGATTTCCTACTGATTCTCATCTCTATCTAGTAGGCTTTTTCTCCCTCTGGTTCGACCTCTTTGCCCCCGGATCCTGAGGGCTACGCCTTGTCTTATGAGTGTTTCAAGAATATCAAGGTGCCATTGGGAAAGAAATATACAGTAGTTCCATGGTGAACTTGACGATGTGTATTTGTTGCGTTGACTGTAGTTTGGCTAATTAAGACTAGTGGTTGTGATGTATTTTTCCTACATGATTGCCAAGTTATTTCTCTAATGACTCCTTCATCACTACCATGCATACTTGTATAGGTCAATCACTAAAATGTTTGTCCAGGTAAGTGGTTTCAGCTAAATCTTTTTTCGTATTTTTGCATAGTTGCGTTTAATAATTATTCTTTTCCATATTCTCCTTTTCTTGGCTAGTAGTCATGATGTGTTAGTTCCACATGGTTACTAGGTTTGGTTGATATGTTAGTAGCATTTCTTATTGCTATCATGCATATTTGTACGTTATCAATCACCAATAGGTTCGATAGGGTAGGCAGTTTTTGTGATTTATGCTTCTCTTGGTCCATACTTTATCTATACGAACACTTACACAAGCACATATGTATCTTATAGAAATTTTAAATAAGATTATCATACCTGATCAGGATTAGTTATTGCATTGCATTTGTATAGTATCCTTGTTTAGCCATTAGTTTGTTAGTAATCTTTTATTGCTTCCACACATACTTGTACAGGGTTCCACTGCTAAGTTCGACATGGTGCATACTGGTTGAGTAGTTACGTGTTATTTTGTTAGCTCTTCCAGCAGCTCTTCCTTTGCACCTGACATATTTGCACAGAATCAACCATTGGCAAGTTTGCTAAGGTGAGTGATCTCTGGTTGTGTGTCTTATTAATCCAGCCCTATGTGTCCTTGTTTATTTTCATGCATATATTCCACATGAACTTTGTACAAGCTTGTCCTAGTGTAAGTCTGTTGGAAGTCCTCATTTGCACACTATGCAATAAAGTGAATCAGGCAATAGTGATCATAAAACATATGGTAAATTTTCTGTTATTCTACTTTTTCGCACAATATACGAAAAAATCATATACTATATAACACAATAGTGATCGGGCAACATTTGTTTTTAGACAATATCTATTTGATGTTTAATTGAAGTTGTCAAAAAATTAGTTTGGCTCCATATTAATATTTTGGTTTCCCTCTTAATATTCTCGTGATCGTGTATTCTGTGTTTTTTCCCTCCTCTTTCTTTTCATTTCATTTTTTCCTCATTTCTCAAACTAGAGAATCAAATGATTAAACCCTATTTATCCCATTTTCTTCTCTCTCTCAAAACCAAATCGGCAAAACCATTTACAACCAAATTTAATATTTTTATTTTCCTTTAAGCCCACATACATTTCCATGCTATCTTCCTTCGATATATGGTCTCTAGATCAAAAGATGCCGCTTGGAATTTGAAATGCAAATGGTACTCCTTCTCTGATGCATGCACACTTCAATTAGCAGTGATCGATTGCGTGGTTGATTTCTTTGTTGAGTTGATTGCTATTGATTTTGTATGCTTAAAATTTTTGCCCCTTTTCAATTTTATGCTCGAACTCGATTAATTTTCCCGATGATGATATGGGTTAATGTAACATCCTCCAACTTTCAAAACTAACGGCTACGGATGCTGCAGTCATCCATAATTATTAATCTTCGGCGATCGATTACGGCAATGTTAGATTCATTGATACACAGAAACACATGAATATGGAAAAAAATTAAAACATCAAATAAGATCACATTCCATTTCAAAACATTTCCAATTCATTATATAATCCCACAATCGTTAACCATGTTCTGAAAAAATATATTTATTACAACATACATCAAGAGCGACATATGCAGATGCCCCCTTGGATGATCAGAGTATATATAGACAATTTAACAACTTTGCCATTACAAACAACACAACAAAATTAAAATAAAAGAGAACTGTAAATATTTATCATGCCTCCTACACATCTCCGGAAGCTTATTCGTCTAGAGAGGTACCTGAAAACCTCAACTCTCAAACTACTCAAAATCAATTGAGTACCCGGCATTTTAAGGGGAAAACATAAACTTCAAGTTGGACATAAAGCCTGGTATGAATAATAACCTACCATCTCAAACCATTTAGATATTTAGTGAGACCATGCCGCTTAGTGGAATAGATTTTCCCCTCACTAGTATCCAAAAAACCTTTATAAAACCATATACTATGCTTCTACATCCACAATGGTCAAAACAATATGATATGATGTTATGCAAATCAAGTGAATCAATTCTGGATTACTTATCCCCATTAATTTTGACTATTTGTCACAGTTATAGTTTCTAGTGTTACTATTACCCTAATAGTTTTCATAGGCTGACTACTAACCGGTAAAATGATTATGGACTCCCTGTCCAGTTACATAGTTTTCATGGGATCACTAAGAATCTATTGGTAACTCCAATATCTTTACATTTTTCCTAGTTTTCATGTGCTAACTAGGAACCTATTGACATCCATCAATACCTTAATCTGGATATAGTTTTCATGAGCTAACTTCAAACCTACTGGGCCCTGCTAATATCAAATCATAGTTTTCATGGGCTAACTATGAAACTATCTTTCGGACATCTTCATTTATACATAGTTTTCATGGACTTACTATGAACCTATTGGCCTCTACCAATATCTTTTCCTATATATAGTTTTCACTGGCATACTGAGAACCTATTGGCCCCCTGCCAATATCTTCCTTTAATAATTTAGCATCCTATATTCTGGTCTTTCTGACTTCCTGGATTTAATTCTACTCATTCAGGAGTTAACTTAATTTATATTCACTACTGGCTCAAACTAGCTGGTTATTCTTCCCTTCCCCAAAATACAGTTATGGGTCAAATACAATATGAAAATATACATATATGAAGACGCAAACACAATAACTTGGTTAATCCCTTTAAACTTTTAAATCAAAGAAAACTTCTTTAAAAGCTCCTTTTCAAAACACTTTATTTATTTATTCCATGATTTTCTTTTAAAATGAGATTAGGTTATTTGTTTTGAAAACTAAGGCTTTCGAAACCTTCAAAACCTTGCTTTCGACCTCACTGGATAACCTCCTTCGAAAGCATATGAATCTGTTTTCAAAACATTAGGCCCCTGCCTTTCGAAACACTTTGAAACTTCTTTTTCAAAACCTTTCGAATATAATTATGTATTAGTAATTAACTTTAAGCAGCATAGCTTCGAAACCATTGAAAGTACCATTTTTGAAATCTTTGGAAGGATCCCTTCCGAAACCATTGAAAGTCCCCCTTTCAAAACCACTGGGTTTATATTTAAAAATATCATTGTTTGCGCAAAATTGGTCACAAACACCCAATTGCCAATGAAAACACCAGTTCATAATCACATATCACAAGTAACAAGCAAGTATAGGAATAATGATGCAGATCACTCAAAATATTCAAAAGAAATCAGTAAACAACACAGATTTTATAGTGGTTCGGCGATCTTGCCTACGTCCACTCTGAACTTGATAGCTTTATTGTTTCACTTGATGATTTCAATCTTGTTACAGCAGATAACAGTAGGTTATAGCTCTGAAGTTTGAATACAACATTGATAGAAAGATGTAGAATTGAATCCGGCAGAGTCTGGACGTCGAATAGCCAAAAGATCCCTTTTCTGTAGATTTCAAGGGGCTATTTATAGGCGTAGGAGGCTGATATCACGCTCAAACTTCAAGAGACTTCTTCTGGCACGTGAGTGGGCCCATGAGACCGACCCCACCAAGTTTTGACTCGATTTGTAATCGATGCGAAGCAATTTCGTATCCATCAAAAAATGATCCAATCGAGCTGAAACTTGGCAGGATTGCTCCTTAGCTTGTACGTAAGTTGCTGCGTAAATTTCGTAACATTTGGACTAGTGGTTTGTGAGTGATGATCGATACGAGTTGAAGTTTCTCGGTTGGCTGCTTGCTTCGAGTCGACCACTTCGAATCCATGTCTTCGAATCGATGGATGCATGTTTCTTCGAGACGACGTGGCGCGAAAATCTTGCATCGATCTGCCTTTTGCTCCGAGTTGACCGCGTCGTATCCATGAGTTTCGCCTTGTTTGTATCGAGTGCTATTACACAGTTTGAACCATTCAACCATGCGCACCTCGTACCGATCTGCAGTACGTTTAGTTCGAATCGAGATAGATAGTTCACCTCGTATCGATGGTAGATTGATGGATACGAATTGAAGCTACCTGATGGATTCGAATAAACGCCTCCTTCATGGGTACGAACTAGACATTGGTTGATTGATACGAAGTGCGTTACTGGTTGATGGATGCAGAGTTGATCGATACGAAATAGTTGCTTGAGTGCGAAACTGATCGATATGAAGTAAGGCCTATCGATGGGTGCGAAGCGGGATGGTCTGATCGATGCGAAGCCGATCGATGCGAAATGGACGGATACGAAAATGTGGCCGTCTTGACCGATGCGAGGTCGATGGATTCGAACCGAGGTAGGATGGTGGATACGAACCGCATCGATACGAATCGATGTGCACTGATGGATATGAAAATATGGCTTTTTCCTTTAATTTGTATCGATCATAACTTGAGCACACGAACTCGGATTGACTTGAAATTTGGGATGCTGGCTTCCATGACTTTGCTTGCTGTGTCCTATCAATTGTAGCCTGATCCGGGCTCGGACAAAATTCATCGATATCCATAGCGAAGTAGTGTATAGCCAATCTTCGAGATGAATTGTCTTTGGTTTTTTGATCAATCTTTTGGTATCACGGCCTTGCCAAAAGGCGGGATAACACTTGCCCCCTAAAACATGCCTTGCGATAGGAACGTGTGTTTTGTAATGCCATAAGCTGGATGTTCATATCCTGTCAACAACCTATAAAGAACTTGATAGTTTCATGACCACGAATGGCGATCGTTCGGGATCGTATGCCATTTGTGGTGAAATGGGACCGTTCACAGTCGAATGCCATTCGCGACAAATGGTGACCGTTCGCGGTAGGGGTGCCGTTCGAGGCGAGTTGAGATCATTCGCGATTGGGTGCCGTTCGAGGCGAGGGTGACCGTTCGAGGTCGGGTGCCGTTCGAGGCGAATTGTGACCGTTCGAGGTCGGGTGCCGTTCGAGGCGAATTGGTGTGCCGGGGGAGACTTAGTATTATTGATGCCAGATTTCACGTTCGAGTAAATTTCTGGATCGTTTGTCAGGGCGGTTTATCGCCATCTCAGAGCATGTCTAAGGATCGTTCGCGATCCCGTACATGTGTAAGTAGCTTAGCTGTTTCAGAATTATCAAAACCAAATGCCCATTCAACCGATGATTTTTAAAAACAGAAATGTCCGACAAAATCAAATCCAAACATAAAAAACACAAAAAAAGAAAGCAAAACAGTGGCGTCAGAGTGCAAACACCCATATCGATGTGGTTTATAATCGTATCAGAGCATGCCTGAGGATCGTTCGCGATCCTATACATGTGTGAACAACTTAATTGTGTCGATGTGGAGTTTTCCGCTCGTCCGTCATTATCTCAATCAATTGATAATAAGGTGACGTCTCGATCCTGAGCCGTCTTCAGTTGGTGCAGGTGGTGGTCGTTCTTGTTCCACCGTTGCGGCCCTCCTTCTCACATACTATAATAGCAAACCATTCCGGATGTGACCCTCGACTTCGTCTTTTAAGTGTCTGCAGTCGTTTGTGCTATGACCATTCAACTCATGAAATGAACAATACTTGTCCGACCTTCTCTCGTTACTAGTTGGATCTCTCCTCGTTGGCTTTCGATAAGGGACCTGTCCCTTAGTATCCTGGTAGATCCGTTCCAAAGTCTCATTCAACTCTGAGTATGTGGTAAATCTTGGTTCCTTTCGCAGTCGCATTGATCTGTTATTGTTGCCCTCAGCCTTTCGTTTTCCCTGGCTAGTTTCTGCACCTTTCTCAGGGGGATTTACACCTTTGACCGCATAAACATCAATTCCTTCTCCTTCCTCTCTTTTGGCGTTTGCATCCTCCAACCGTAAAAATCCTTCAGCCTCATGATAAAATTCCCCTAGATCCATAGCGGGATCTCTTGTCAGTGAATTTTTGAATTCCGTTCCATCAGCTATGCCCGATACAGCTGCCATCAAGACCATGGATGGATCCGGTCGATCCACCGATGCTACAGCTGCATTGAATCATGTCAAAAAGCTTCTCAAAGACTCCACAGTTCTTTGTTTCAATGCTGCCAAACTCATCACATTCTTGGGTCTCGAAATATGAACCCTGAATTGCCTCATAAACCTTTCAGTCAAATCACTCCATGTTCCGATAGATCCACTCTCTAGTTGCCTAAACCATAGCGCCGCAATATTTGCTAGATACAATGGAAAGCACCGGGCCATGACCTCCTCCGATGCCCCCAGCACTTCCACATGCCTCATATACCTTGTCAGATGAACCGTAGGGTCTGTCCTTCCATTATACATATCCAATTATGGTACTTAAAATCCGGTGGGTTCCTAGCTTGTCTGATTGAAGTGGTAAAAGGGCTACTATTTACATCCTCCAAGTCTTTGTTAACCAATCCACCTCTCATAGCCCGTCTGATCATCTCCGCCAACCTGTCATTGTCTTCTAGCTGTAATCCTCGTCCATTGCCTTCGACCTTCCCCTCGAGTTCACGAGGGAATTCTGGAACCTATCCTCCTGGATGAGCTTCCCCTTCTTTGTCAATGTCGTGTTATTCGAATCCACCCGATGCTCTTCTTGGTATTAGGTCAGCGTGCTCTAGGCGAATGCCCAATAGCTCTGGTGCCGCTTCAGAAGGTCCTTCTTCGTTTTGAACTCCATCTGCTCCTCGATTATGCGCTCTAAATTGCCCAATCTGTTGAAGCAAATTCTGGATCATCTCTTCTTGCCTTCTCATCATTGTCTCCATCTCATCCCTGGTGATGAAGACTGAAGCTTGGTTCGCTCCCCAGAAAGCCTCTTGACTTCCTTCGCGTTGACTTCTCTCTGGTCTCTGCCTTCTACTTGTTTGCCTTGTCATGGCTCCTTAGACATGAATTCTTAAATCTTCAAATTCAACTTCCAAGCGGTAGAATCCCTGAATTAGCCTTCTCAGTGGAAGCACCAAAATGTTTGCATCAAAATTGGTCACAAACACCCAATTGCCAATGAAAACACCAGTTCGTAATCACAGATCACAAGTAACAAGAAAGTATAGGAATAATGATGCAGATCACTCAAAATATTCAAAAGAAATAAGTAAACAACACAGATTTTATAGTGGTTCGGCGATCTTGCCTACGTCCACTCTGAACTTGATAGCTTTATTGATTCACTTGATGATTTCAATCTTGTTACAGTAGATAACAGTAGGTTATAGCTCTGAAGTTTGAATACAACGTTGATAGAAAGATGTAGAATTGAATCCGGCAGAGTCTGGACGTCGAATAGCCAAATGATCCCTTTTCTGTAGATTTCAGGGGGCTATTTATAGGCGTAGGAGGCTGATATCACGCTCAAACTTCAAGAGACTTCTTCTGGCACGTGAGTGGGCCCATGAGACCGACCCCACCAAGTTTTGACTCGATCTGTAATCGATGCGAAGCAATTTCGTATCCATCAAAAAATGATCCAATCGAGCTGAAACTTGGCAGGATTGCTCCTTAGCTTGTACGTAAGTTGCTGCGAAAATTTCGTAACATTTGGACTAGTGGTTTGTGAGTTATGATCGATACGAGTTGAAGTTTCTCGGTTGGCTGCTTGCTTCGAGTCGACCACTTCAAATCCATGTCTTCGAATCGATGGATGCATGTGTCTTCGAGACGACGTGGCGCGCACATCTCGCATCGATCCGCCTTTTGCTCCGAGTTGACCGCGTCGTATCCATGAGTTTTGCCTCATTTGTATCGAGTGCCTTTACAAAGTTCGAACCATTCAACCATGCGCACCTCGTACCGATCTACAGTGCGTTTAGTTCGAATCAAGATTGATAGTTCACCTCGTATCGATGGTAGATTGATGGATACGAATTGAAGCTACTTGATGGATTCGAATAAACGCCTCGTACAATTAGACATTGGTGGATCGATACGAAGTGCGCTACTGGTTGATGGATGCAGAGTTGATCGATACGAAACAGTTGCTTGAGTGCGAAACTGATCGATATGAAGCAGGGCCTATCGATGGGTACGAAGGGGGATGGTCTGATCGATGCGAAGCCAATCGATGCGAAATGGACGGATACGAAAACGTGGTCATCTTGACCGGTGCGAGGTCGATGGATTCGAACCGAGGAAGGATGGTGGATACGAACCACATCGATACGGATCGATGTGCACTGATGGATACGAAAATATGGCTTTTTCCTTTAATTTGTATCGATCGTAACTTGAGCATGCGAACTTGGATTGGCTTGAAATTTGGAATGCTGGCTTCCATGACTTTGCTTGCCGTGTCCTATCAATTGTAGCCTGATCCGGGCTCGGACAAAATTCATCGATATCCATAGCGAAGTAGTGTATAGCCGATCTTCGGGATGAACTGTATTTGGTTTTCTAATCAATCTTTTGGTATCAAGGCCTTGCCAAAAGGCGGTATAACAATCATTTGGGTCAAAGTGAATATAAAAGAAAGTATGTCTTTCGAAACCATTCTTTATCATATAAAAGTATTGGGAAAAACTTGATGGTGTCGGCACCGTCCCTTTCGAAAGCTTCAAATCATTTGAAGGAAACACTGAAGGATAGCATCGAAACCTCCTTTCGAAGCCATTGCCTTCGAAACCCTTGGACCCTTTTGAAAGCATTTAGGAAGTGTCTTAAAATATCTTTAAAACAAAACTACCCTCCGAAGGAATTAATGACTTCAACATACTCGAAAGGCAAAAGAACGGCGGCAGGGCTTCGACTATGTCGGAACCCCTACATTCAAAAGCATTATTTTCATAAGTAAAGAAACCCATTCGAAAGCTTATTCTTTAAAACATAAGATGGAAACCCTTTCGAAAGCTTTTAGAAAACCGCTTTAGAAAACATATGGTTCAACTCCTTCGAAGGCTTTAATAAAACAAAGGCAGACGCTTCACTTTTTGAAACAAACAAAGGTATCGACCCTTTCAGACGCAATGCTTTCGACACTATACCTTTCGCCTTTCTCCAACCTACTACGTGCCACCTAAGTGATACCTTTTATATTGGTTTTGTCCTGGGTTGATTTCGATGGAGATGAAGCAGAAACATTGGAGTCGAAAGGTACTTCTAAATAGAGGCAGAACGCACTTTTCTAGGTAAACCTGATTTAATACCAACTAAAGCAAACGCTTTCTAACTAACCTGCCACGTGTAAACTTATGATTGATTGCCTTAACTTTTCAAATTCTTTACCCAAGTAACTACCACGTAATTTCATATCTAAACCAAGGTTAAGTTAGCAAATAAGCCATTCCATTAAGAAAAATCAATATGGAAAATAAGTCCTTCTTTTAGAATAATTTAATTTCCATAACAAATTACTTAGGAAAAGTCCTTAAAAATTACAAAAATTCTCTTTCATCATGTTACCTAACATATCAAAATTTCAGACCAAATTCTCAATATAATTTCTGAAATAAATTTCTAAACCCAATCAACCATATTTTTCTTTGAAAATTCATAATAGTATTTTCATAGCTTGGAAAATTATCAAAATTGAAACCCAACTTCAAAATCATGTTTTGAATAACGTAAAAAATTTCCATTGTATTTAAACATCAATATCAATTGATTTTTCTCTAAAACCGCATATATTCTTATTTAAACATTCTTGTTTAAATCAAACAAATTGTAATTCAAGCATATCATCATCCAAATCATCATAGAAATGAATTTAATCTCAAATCCGAAAAAATTATGTTCATAAAACAAAATAGAGATGGTACAAATTATTATTCACCTTGATTAAGATAAAGGGATTGGATTGAGATTGAGGTTTATTCCCCTAGCTTCAATCCTCAGCTTTACTTTTATTTGAATTATCTTCTCTTTTCTTCCTAGCTATGGCCGGCTCCTCTTTATATTTGCGTTTTATGTTTTCGTGGAAATGAGAATAAACGTAAATAGATGGTAAGACATGGATATATATAAGGGTTATGGGATCAAGGTACGGTTAATACCCAATATATCCTTGTGTAAACTAATTAGCCTATAAGCCATTCTAAACCCATTTAAATCAATTAATTAAGCATGGCCACTTAGTATTTATTCAAACCTCAATCCCTCTTATCACTTAACTTTTACATTATTCTATTTAATTCATTTAATTAAATCTCTTGAATAATGCGATAAAAATTAGGGGTGTTACAGGCTCCCCGCCTTAAAGAATTTCGTCCTAGAAATTCAGTAAGGACTAAATACTGAACATAGCAATCATATGTAACGAGTCCTAACAAACATACTAGTCTACCTGACTAGTAATTATTTGTATAAATCTAATGCAAACATACCTTCAAAGAAGACCTGGATAAGTATCTCAAATCCTGTCTTCGGTCTCCCAAGTATAGTTTCTCGTTGTCTCTTCACTAAAGTTTCACCAACTCGACTGTCTTGTTCCTCAATCTTTTCTCATCTCTCGCCACAACCCAAACTGGTTGTCTAACAAAATTCAAATTAGGCTATACTACCAAATCTTCCAACCTTGCTGGAGGACTAGTACTCTTTGGATCATGTATATACTTACGAAGATGAGACACATGAAATACATTGTGGATACCTTCCATACTGTTTGGAAACTCTACTTTATATGCGAGCTTTCCAATCCTCTCTATAATCTAGAATAGACCAACATATCTCTGTGCCAGCTTCCCTGACTTCTCGAACCATACCGCACTCTTCATTGATGATATCTTAATGAAAACCCTATCTCCAGGTGAGAACTCTAGATCTTACGTCTCTTATCTGCGTAACTCTTCTATCTAGATTGAGCTTCCTTCATCCTTTCTTGGATCAACTCAGTCTTCTCTGACACCTCCCTAACCAAATCTAGACCTAAGACCAATCTGTCTCCAGTCTCCAACCAACATGCTGGTGATTTGCATGCCCTTCCATACAAAGCTTCAAAAGGCACCATTCCTATATTAGTCCGATAACTATTATTAAAGGAAAACTCAACCAAATGAAGGTGATTTTCCCAAGATCTACCAAATTCCAATACACAAGCTCTCAACAAATCCTGAGTACCTTATTGACTCTCTTTGTCTTCCCATCTGTCTGAGGGGCTTAGTGCCTAACACATCCTGTAGACTCTTCTAGAATTCGCTAGTGAATAAAGCTTCTCTGTCACTAACTATGCTATTAGAAACTTCATATGGTCTAACTATGCTCTTCATGAACAACTTAGCTAAAACAGATGCCATCTTGGTTGACTTGACTGGAATGAAATGGACACTCTTAATCGTCCTGTCCACCGTGACCCATATACTTTCATTTCCTTTATTCGACCTTGGCAACCATTCTATAAAATCCATGGATATTGAATCCCATTTCCAAACTGGAATGTCGAGAGGCTGAAGTAACATACTTGGCTTTTGATGTTCGCCTTTCACTTGTTGACAGTTTGCATACTGCCAAACCTACAAGCCAACATCCCTCTTCATACCTTCCCAATAGAAGCTCCTCTTCATATATTGATACATCTTGGTCCCTATAGGATGAATCATAAACTTGGATGAATGACATTCTCCAAGAACTTCTTTCCTCAAGTTCTCAACATTTGGAACACACAACCATCTCTTCTTTCTCAACCATCCTACCTGGTCAAGATTAAAATACCTTATATCATCGATCTCAGGTCCAACCTCAAGCCTTTTAATCTTCTCGTCTAATATTGGATCCTCCTTCTGCTTAGATCTCTTGATCAACACTGGTCGAACTTCCAAACAGAACAACATGATAGTACTCTGACTAGAACTAGCAGTCAATATTAACTACACAGTACAAGTAGTCAAAGCTTCCAAATCTTTTCATTCTACCAACATAGCTAACGCCACATTCTGATGCTTCTGCTAAGAGCATCCGCAACTTTATTACCTTTCCCTAGTTTATACTATATACTAAAATCATAAGCAGCTAAAAACTCCAGCCACCTATATCGCCTCATATTCAACTTCTTCTAGAAGAATAAGTATCTTAAAGACTTATGATCCGTGTATAGCTCAAATCTCTCTCCTAAGAGATAATGCCTCTAAATCTTCAATGCAAAGATCACCGCAACCAACTACAAATCATGAGTAGGATATCTCACTTCATGCGGTCTAAGATGTCCTGAAGCGTGGGCAATCACTTTACCTTTCTGCATCAACATAGCTTCTAATCCAGTTCCACATACATCATTATACATTACCAACCCTTGGTTTTCGTTTGGAACAACTAACACTGGTGCATTGGTCAACAAATGCTTTAAATTAAGGAATGCTTCCTCACATTTGTCAGACCAAACAAACTTCACCTCCATCCTAGTTAGCTTAGTCAAAGGCGCTGCTATTCGTAAGAAATCCTTGATGAATCTCCAGTAATAGCCAGCAAGTCCAAGAAAACTTCTAATCTCAGTTACCATCTCTGGTCTCTTCCAATTATTAACAGCTTCGATCTTATCCAGATCGACTGACAACCCTTTCTCAGAAACCATATGACCAAGAAAGTTAAACTCTTTCTTCCAAAAATGACACTTGAAAGACTTTGCCTTTAGCTGATGCTGCCTCAGCGTCTCAAGCACAACTCTAAGATGATCTTGATGCTCTCTGTCATCCTTAGAGTATACCAATGTGTCATCTATAAACACCAACATGAATCTGTCTAAATACTCTTGGAAGACTCAGTTCATCAAATCAATAAAGAAAGTAAGTGCATTCATTAACCCAAATAACATCACTAAACACTCATACGAACCATATCCAGTCTTGAATGTTGTCAAAAAAATACTATCCTCTGCTACTCTTAACTAATGGAAACCCGTCACCAAATCCAACTAGGAAAATACTCGGGCTTCACACAACTGATCAAATAGATCATCAATTCTGGGCAAAGGGTACTTATTATTTATCGTCCTCTCGTTCAACTTACGATAGTCGGTACACATCCTCAACGTCCATATGGTTTCTTGATGAACATCATGGCCGCTCCCCAAGGCGAATTGCTTGGTCTATTAAATTTTCTTCCTTCTAGGTCCACTAGCGGCACCTTTAATTCCTTCATCTCAATATGGGTCATTCTTCTAGGTGGTCCACTCATGGATTCAGCTCCTGGCATAAGATCTATCTGAAACTCAATAGCTCATCTCGGTAGTAGTCCTGTAACTGGCTCAAAAACATCTGCAAAATCTCTTGCGATTTGAACCTGGCTTAACTCTTATCCCACTTCCATTGCACTTAACAAAGCACAACTACTCCGATCAGAATTCTCCACTAAGAATATAATTCGGTTAAGACTATCAGGGTGGCTTAGTGATATCTCCCCATCCTGGCAAAATATCCTAGCCTCATACTTGCTCAACCAATCCATACCCAAAATGATTCTGCAATCTACGAAATCAAAAACATATAGACTGCATGCAAACTTATGACTTAACAAATCAAGTTCTAACTGGTCACATCTCATCCTCAAAGTTGCATACCCTCCTATTTATTTTGCAACCCTTAAGGAAGTAACAAGGTAGGTAGGTTCTAAGCATAATCTATCAACCAAACACTGGGATATAAATGAATATGATGCACCGGTAACAAATAGTACCCTAACTGATATACTCTGAATCAAAAACGTACATTCCATCACAGTCTTTCCTTTTTCAGCTATAGCCGTCTTAGCATATGATGGCCCAACAACAAAAACCTTCCTCTTGTCCTCCCTGACTAGCTCTGGACATAGATTCTTATAATGCCCAACTTGGTCGCAATTCAAGCACTTCACATTCTTCTTGTCTGCAGCCTTCTTTCCCTTTCCCGACCAGCACTCATTTTCATAATGACCCTTCTTTTCACACTTGTAGCAAACTAAGTCAGCCTTTTCCTTATTGGCAGCATCTCCCTTCTAGGCTCCCTTCTTCTTAAAGAAATTCCTCTTCTTTCCCTAAGAACCCTAGGTTTCAACTGGCTTCTCGCAAGCACAAACAACAAGCATCTCCTCATGGCGGATTTTCATCTCCACAACCACATTACAAGGATCATGGATATATGTTAGGGTCGCCCTAAAAAGCTGGGTCTTAATCCCCAAATGAACCTCTCATTCCTTCTGATGTCAATGTCTATAGTAGCATACAAATATCGAGACAGCTCATCAAACTTAGTGGCATACTCGATAACCGACATCTCTCCACGAACTAGATCCATAAACTTTCTTATCAATGCTGACTTAGCAACCTTAGATAAAGACCTCTATTCAAATCTCCTTCTGAATTCAGCCCATGTCAATTCTTCCTCCAGAACTCCCGTAGTAACACTATTCCACCAATGAAGTGCTGACCCTTGCAACTGCCTAGAGGCCAACCTTCTCTTCTGCTCATCATCTAAACCCAAATCAGCAAAGATACGCTTACAATGCAACAACCAATTTTCAACTTCTACACCATCCTTCATCCCTATAAATGGCTTCCTACCAAGACTGGTGTAATCTTTGCTCAGCTTAGCGTAATTATTCCTAACTGGAGCCACAGGATTAGCCCCTCGGACATTACCAGCAACACGAGCAGCAACTCTTGCTTGCATCACATTGACGAAGAACTGATACATCGCCCTCATATCTACTAGTGGATTTCCAACACCCATATTGGCATCAACATTTTGGTTAGCATTAGCCCATCGACCTTGATTCCTCCTAGTATTAGGTCGAGCATTTCCGTTGGTTGTGGTGCTTCCTCCATCGAGATTTCCTCTTCCATTTCCTGCTACCATATCTTCTTTCTCGTAAATCTATATACAAGCCTTAGTGAGATGCAGAAGGTCTAAGAGAGAAGGGAATGCATACTTATATATATCTATATCAAATACAAGTACATTACGATAGAGTTAATCCAAACCCCGATCTTATTTTCTGATTAGTTGGATTATGTTTGAAAATATTTTAGGTTTAATTTCTTCTAAGTTTACATAAACCTATGCTCTGATACAAACTTGTAACATCCCCCTCCTTGGAGGCCCAAAACTAATGGCTATGGATGCTGCAGTCATCCATAGTTATTAATCCTTGACGACCAAATATGGCAATGTTAGATTCAACGATACACAGAAACATATGAATATGGAAAAAAAATTAAAACATCAAACAAGATCACATTCCATTTCAAAATATTTTCAATTCATTACATAATCCCAGAACCGTTAACCGCGTTCAGAGAAAAATATTTATTACAATATACGCCAAGAGTGATATATGAAGATGCCCTATTGGATGATCAGAGTACGTATAGGCAATTTAACAACTTCGCCATTACAAACAACACAACGGAATCAAAATTAAAGAGAACTCTAGATAGTTATCATGTCTCCTGCACGTCTTTGGAAGCTTATTCGTCTAAAGAAGTACTTAAAAACCTCAACTCTCAAACTACTCAAAATCAATTGAGTACCCGAGTGTCTAAGGGGAAAACATAAACTTCGAGTTAGACATAAAGCCTTGGTATGAATAAAAATCTACCATCTCAAACCATTTAGATATCTGGTGAGACCATGCCACTTAGCGGAAGAAGTTTTCCCCTCACTAGTATCTTAAAATCTTTATAAAACTATATACTATGCTCCTACATCTATAATGGTTAAAACAATTCAAAACAATATGATATGATGATATGGAAACAAGTGAATCAATTCTGGATTATCCATCCCCGTTAATTTTTACTATCTGTCACGGTTATAGTTTTAAGGGTTACTATTAACCTAATAGTTTTCGCGCGATGACTAATAACCGGTAAAATGTTTATGGACTCTCTGTCCAGTTACATAGTTTTCATAGGATCACTAAGAACCTATTGGTAACTCCAATATCTTTATTTTATCCTAGTTTTCATGGGTTGACTAGGAGGCTATTGACATTTGTCAATATCTTAATTCGCATATAGTTTTCATAGGCTAACTACAGACCTATTGGTTCCTGCCAATTTCAAATCATAGTTTTCATTGGCTAACTATGAACCTATCTTTCGGACACCTTCATTTATACATAGTTTTCATGGGCTTACTATGAACCTATTGGCCCCTGCCATTATCTTCTTTTAATATTTTAGCATCCTATATTCTGGTCTATTTGAACTCTTGGATTCAATTCTACTCATTCAGGAGTTAACTTAATTATATTCACGATTTGGTCAACCTAGCTGGTTATTCTGCCCTTCTCCAAAATATGGTTATGGGTCCTTTACAATGTGAATATATGCATATATGAAGAAGCAAACACAATAACTTGGTTAATGCCTTTATCCTTTTAAATCAAGGAAAACTTCTACAAAAGCCCTTTTCAAAAAACTTTATGCCATGGTTTTCTTTTAAAATGAGATTGGGTTATTTTTTTTTGAAAACTATGGCTTTCGAAACCTTCAAAACCTTGCTTTCGACCTCACTGGATAGCTCCTTCAAAGCATATAAATCTCTTTTCAAAACATTAGGCCTCTACCTTTCGAAACACTTTAAAACTTCTCTTTCGAAACCTTTCGAATGTAATAAAGTATTAGTTATTAAATCTTAGAAGCATAGCTTTGAAACCATTGAAATTACCCCTTTCGAAACCTTTGGAAGTATCTCTTCTGAAATCATTGAAAGTTCCCCTTTCGAAACCATTAGGTTTATATTTAAAAATATCATTTGGGTCAAAGTGAATATAAACGAAAGTATCTCTTTTAAAACCATTCTTTATCATGTAAAAGTATTAGGGAAAACTTGATGGCGTAGGCTCCATCCCTTTTGAAAGCTTCAAATCATTTGAACAAAACACTGAAGGATAGCATCAAAACCCCCTTTCGAAGCCATTGCCTTCGAAACCCTTGGATCCTTTCGAAAGCATTTAGGAAGTGGCTTAAAACATCTTTAAAACAAAATTACCCTTCGAAGGCATTGATGACTTCAATATACTCGAAAGGCAAAAGAACTGCAGCAGGGCTTCGACTAGGTCGATACCCCTACTTTCAAAAGCATTATTTTCATAAGTAAAGAAACCCATTCGAAAGCTTATTCTTTAAAACATAAGATGGCAACCCATTCGAAAGCCTTTAGAATACCTCTTTCGAAAACATATGCTTCGACTCCTTCGAAGGCTTTAATAAAACAAAGGCAGGCGCTTCACTTTTTAAAACAGTTAAAGGTATCGACCCCATCAGAAGCAATGCTTTCGACACCGTGCCTTCCGCCTTTCTTCAATCCACTACGTACCATCTAAGTGATACCTTGTGTATTGGTTTCGGCCTAGGATGGTTTCGACTGAGATGAAGCGAAAGCATTGGAGTCAAAAGATACTTCTAAATAGAGGCGGAACCCACTTTTCTAGGTAAACCTAATTTAATACCAATTAAAGCAAACACTTTCTAACTAACCTGCCATGTGAAAACTTATGATTGGTGGCCTTAACTTTTCAAATTCTTTACCAAAATAACTGCCGCTTAATTTCAGATCTAAACTATGGTTAAGTTAGTAAATAAACCCTTCCATTAAGCAAAACCAATATTGCAAATAAGTCCTTCTTTTAAAATAATTTAATTTCCATAACAAATTACTTAGGAAAAATCCCCAAAAATTATAGAAATTCACTTTCATCATATTTTCTAACATATCAAAATTTTAGACCCAAATTTTCAATATAATTTCTGAGATAAATTTATAAACCCAGTTAACCATATTTCATTTGAAAATTCATAATAATCTTTCCATAGCTTAGAGAATTATCAAAATTAAAACCCAACTCCATAATCATGATTTACATAACATAAAAAATTTCCATGGCTTTAAACATCAATATCAATCAGTTTTACCCTAAAACCGCATATATTCTTATTTAACGTTCTTGTTTAAATCAAACAAATTGTAATTCAAGCATATCATCATTCAAATCATCATAGAAACGAATTTAATCTTAAATCCGAAAACATATGTTCATAAAACAAAATAAAGATGGTATAAATTATTATTCACCTTGATTAAGATAAGAAAATTGGATTGAGAGTTATTTCCCTAGCTTTAATCCTTAGCATTACTTTGATTTGAATTCACTTCTCTTTCTTCTAAGCTATGGTCAGCTCCTCTTTATATTTGCATTTTACGTTTTTGTGGAAACGAGGATAAATGTAATAGATGGCAAGTCGTAGATATATATAAGGGTTATGGAATTAAGGTGCGGCTAATACCCAATACACCCTTGTGTAAACTAATTAGCCTATAAGCCATTCTTAAGCCCATTTAAAATATCTAATTAATTAAGCACGACCGCTTAGTAGTTATTCAAACCTCAATCCGTTTATCACTTAACATTTATATTCTATTTAATTTATCAAATTAAATCTCTTGAATAATGTGATTGAAAATTAGGGGTGTTACAATTAATTTATAGGGTTTGAATCCCAGTATTTTCGTTTTAAATATTTTATTTACCAATGATGATTTGGATGTTTGTATAGCAATCAATTTTCTATATATTCATATATACTTTTGGCTTGAATTTTTTTAAAGTTTGATTGACATTATGACTTGTTCATTGATATATATATTTGAGATTCTTAAATATATTTCGAATATATTTTGTCCATCGTTTGGTTTCTGCTTTGGTTTCTTGTTCATAGTTTGATTACCTTTCATATTCTTGAATTTCTGCTTTGGTTTCCATTTGCTAATTCGGTTGCTATATTGGACCTTATTTTCACTATGCTGCTTGACCTTGTGCTCTTGACTATGTTGCCTGACCATATTGCTCAAAACCGGTACCTGTGTATATGTGTGTCTCTCCAATTGTTAATGTGAGTTTGAAATTATTACTCCTGGTAGTTGTTGCTACTGATTTTCTTTTGATTTTGATTTGCCTTGCGATTGTCCCTATTACTACTAGATGTTGTTGTTACTATTTTGTCGTGATGGTGAAAACTTGAACTTAGGACCTACTTTGTACTCTATGAGTTAGTGGATGCTTTGAACTTCCATGTATATACATATATAAATATGTATGTATATATATGTGAATGTTGGTGGTTGACCATTCTTTTGGATGTTGATGAGTTCATGATGATTCGAACTTATGTTGATATGGTGGGTTCTTGTGATGGTCTGATACGGAGATGGTCGTGGTAGATGTCGATCTAGTTTTTAGAATGCCATGTGTTATGTTCGTTACTCTTTCATGTGCTTGTGCCATTTATTATTTGTGAACTTGCACTAGCATTCTATTCGGTGTGCATGCTTGTCTAATCTGGTTTGCACATGTGCTTGACTTCATTTGATAGTTCATGTGTACACTTAGTCTTGTTTCCTGACCATATGCTTGAACCTTTACACTTTAGCTTTGTTCATGCTTTTTAAAACTGATATGTACGTTGCACCTGAGTTGAGCTCGAGCCCGCTTTTGCTTGGCCTTGTGCATGCTTGCACCATGCTGAGCCTTCGGGCTTGACCTTTGCATTTGTCCCTGAGAGGTAACTAATGCTCGGCCTTGTGATTTTCACAATGATACACTATGCATATCATAAGCTGTTCGCACACACTTAATTTTTGCCACTATCTAAGATATGAAAATAAACAAGCCAAATAACTGAGGCAATTTTAAATCATAATTATAATTTTACTTTGTTCATTCTTATTTGTTTCTTTTTCTATTTTACTGCATTGTTTAGTTGATAGGTATAGCGCACGACTAGACACAGGTTGGAGTAAGAAGATATCAAAAAAAATTCGAGCGAGAGTAAAAAATGATGTATATGATAGTGAGAAATAGTGTATGATGAAAGTTGTCATATATTTGAGAATGTAAATATAGTGGAAGCCAAATGTGTACTATTTGAATTTGAATTAAAATAAAATATTTGTTTAAATAAAATTATGATTCATTTATTTATTTCATTTTGGAAATATTTATTTCATTCTGTAAACAACATATAAGTGTAATTGGTATTCATATACTCAATATTTATATGTTTTCTAATATGAAATTCTAGGAATGATACTATAACATCAAACAACATATGATTTTTTGTTGTTATGTTAGTGCATATCAAACGACGTGGCATATCTGTGATCCGATGTGCAATGATATGACATTGGATTTTACCGACAGATAGATATGCTTTCAGACAACAGAGCATATCTGCCATTTGATGCATTTTTTAGCATAGTGGCAATTCTAGTATCGACTGCTTGCACCGAACCGCATGAACGGTAGTCATGTTTTACTATGGATGAGCTCAGTCATCCTCCGTTGATAGAAATCTAGGGCCAATCATCAACAGTGAATCAAATAGGTGGCGGTCATGTTCTGATCACCACTAATTCAAGTTCTCCATAGCCATCCCAGTAGCTTGTAGACAATCGTCAATGGTAGACACCTAGTAAAGGGATCATTATTGTCTACACTACCTTCGAGAAGTTTGAGCTGATCTTCAATAATGGAAATCTGGTTAAGTGATCACTCTAGTCCACCATTGCCGACGAGAATATTTAGGGCCGATCGTCAATTGTGAACACCTATATGGTGGTCATGTCCTGACCATAGGCTGATCTGGCTTTCCATTGTCGACTAAATATTTGGGCCGATTGTCAATGGCGAGCACCCATTTGGCGATCATGTCCTAATGACGGGCATATTTGTCTCGCCATTGCTGGCCAAAGGTTTGGGGCCGATCATCAATGATGAACACCCATTTGGTGGTCATGTCCTGACCATATGCTGATTTGGCTTGCTATTACCTGCCAAAGATTTGGGGTTGATCGTCAATGGCGAGCACTCATTTGATAGTCATGTCCTGATCATGGGCTAATCTAGCTTGCCATTGCTAGCTAAAACTTTAGGGCTAATCGTCAATGGAAAGCACCCATTTGGTGGTCATGTCCTGACCATGGGTTGATATGGCTCTCCATTACTGGCAAAAAGTTTGGGGTCGATCGTTAATGGCGAGCACCCATTTGGCGGTCATTTCCTGACCATGGCCTAATCTCGCTCGCCATTGCTGGCTAAAGGTTAGGGCTGATCATCAATGTCTGATCTGGCCGGCCATTGCCGGCTAAAGATTTGGGGTCGATCTTCAATGGCGAGCACACATTTGGTGTTCATGTCCTAAACATAGACTAATCCAGCTTGCCATTGGCGACCAAAGGTTTGGGGTCGATCTTCGATGACCCATTTGGTAGTCATGTCCTAACCATGGGCTGATTTGGCTTGCCATCACCGACCAAAGGTTTGGGGTCGATCGTTAATAGCGGGCACTCATTTGGCGGTCATGTTCTGAACATGGGCCGATCTAGCTCACCATTGTCGGCTAAAGGTTTGTCCAAGCTTTCCACTATGCGCCAGAGTTAGGTTCCCCAGCATGTAGAAAACTTACTTATATAGTCCAAGAAATTGGTGAGTTTATTTGGCATAGGGTGGTTATTCTTGTAGTGGTGTGATAGCACTAGTCATCTATCATAGTTTCACACACACTATCCATGAGGTTTGGGAAGACCGCGACGATTATTTAATCCAAGTAGTTTCTATAGTCAGTGCTTGAAAACAAACAAAGGTTTTGAGTATTCCATGTTTCCATGGATACTGCTCCATCCATAGTGATGAGAATGTAGGCTCCATTCGCTGTATCCCTACTGATAAAATATAATCTTTCCTAAGTCGGGTAAAGTGCCCCCAAGCTAAGGGAAAAATCACTCTAGGAGTAGGTTTTCTTCCTGTAGTAGGCGATGCTCTATCCTAGATTTTTATTTCACTGCTCTCTACTAGTGCGCCATGATTTTCAAAGCAGCTTTGTCCTATGTTAATTGGGTTTTTAATCCAACATAATTCAATAGGTATTCGAACATTTAGATTAAACCAGACCAACTAGAAACTTGATTGGAAGGCCTAAAAATACAAGACAAAGGACGCTAAGAAATTTGGACCATTTTTATGCTAAAATTTAGGATTGGTACCTATCCGATCCAATTTGATCGGTACCGATCAAAAATATCGCTTTATTGGATCTCCAATCCACTTGTCTTACACTCCTATGTCTCCACTAAGCTTATCTACGAAGTTTGATAACATTCCAAGCATCCAAGTTCAAGAAGTAAAAACTTGTCTGATTCAAATTACAGCTTGATCAAACCCATGGTGAATCACCATCAAAAAATGTCAACAAGCAATGAAATTTCATGGAAAGCATTGAAACAAAGCAAGAAAAATAGCCAAATAGTAGTAACATAAAAAATGCTCAACTCTTTGGATTGGTATCGATCCGATCCAATCAGTGCCGACCTAAATAGTTAGCTCCAGTGACCCCTAAATTTTTTGGGCTCCTTCTTTACACTAATTGCAGGCTTCTAGTGTAGCAGCTCTGGCCCAAGTGCTCTCCAACTCCTATATACCATCCCATCTGCAATAGAAAGAGGGGATCTTCTGAACTTGCTGCTGCAACTTTGCCACTATGATTCTTCACTCTTCTTCTCCCACATAATAGTCATGTAGGAGCAACTGAGGTCCTCCAATTACCTCAAAATACTTGCGATTTAGATCTAACCTAGAGATTCAATCATATTGTAAACCAAATCAATCTTGTAACAACAGTCAACCAATAAAATCTATGAAGTGGACGTAGGCTTCGTTAACAGCCGAATCACTATAAAATTCTCTTGTCTCTTTACTTTTCTATGATTTTCTGTTGCTTTTTCTATTTTATTTTCCTTGAAAAACCATGGCTGTTGCTTTCACACTCAGTCCAGGGTATTGATCCATTATTGGGTTAACATTTTAGTGATTTCATTGAGAAGATAGAAAATTCAGGCATATATCTGGTTTTCCTCTTTTGATCTGCCAGATCCAGAAACTAGATCCATTAGATTAGCTATAGGGAGTTTGAAGCTTGCTGTTGAAGATCAATGGCGGGGAAAAAGAGAACTACTTCTGAAAAATCCATAGGAGCTGTTATTGTTGGAGAAGAAACCAATTCTCAACAAGTTGAAGTCAACAACATCAATAATCTGCTAATTAGAGCGAATTCTAAAGCTAACACCGGAGAAATCGGGTGTCGGGATCTTCTACTCAGCATGAAGTCGTCACTAACGACGAATTAAACAAGATGGTTGATGAAATCAACCAAAAAATGGAGAACAACAAAAAAGCTCTTATGGACAAATTAAGCGCCATCCTAACCTTGCAATCACTAGCTGCTCCAAGAACCATGCCAGAGCCCACGGCTGCCACGGAGTAGGAAAACTCTTCCGTTTCTGGCCTGAACAAAAGAAATGAAAGGCAGAAGTAAAAAGGAGTAATGGGTGGAGCTGCATGAATCATAATAGAAAGAAAGGCAAGAAATCCACCATTGTAAAGCAATCTGCTAGAAACTTGAATCTACGAGCGAAAACGCCATAGGAAGATATAGTGGTGGATCTCCCCAACTCTGAAGATGGTGAACAATTTCACGACGATAAGTTGGAAGAAAATATTAATACACTCAATACCGACATGGAGGTCCAAACTGCCCCTACCCGACCAACCGTAAGCCAATGGAACTTCGAGGGAGTGACTCTCTCGAAAAAAGCAGAGCCTAGGCTTCAACCCACTTATCAAGATCGTTTGCAAAATCAAACACTTAGCATAGTCAATGAAAGCCAACCAATGGACTATCGGACATTAGGTTCATATATCGTGGATTTGATCAAGCGCTTGATGGATGAAAGTAACGATAGGAGAGATGACGAATGGGGATCCGCTACAAGTTGGACTCCCTTCATTGATGACATTGTTAATGAACAATACCCTGAAAAGTTTATAATGCCGACTATTCCGTCTCATGATGGAACTAGAGATATGAAACCTTACTTGTACAAGTACAGTTAGTACATGGACGGATAAAATACTTCACTTGTTGTTCGATGTAGATGTTTTCTAATCTTCCTAGAGGGAATTTCTTCTATGTTGTTCACCAGGCATCCACCAAAATCCATCTTCACTTCCAATGGATTAGCAACAAAATTATTTAATTAGTTTAGGCTTCACAGGGCACAACCAAAAGACGCAATGTCCATATTTGGCCAATCTCAGGGATGAAATGAATCTTTGAAATCCTTCATGTGTTGGTTCAATACTGCAGTGACTGAAGTAACTAACCCAAATGAAGATATGATGTTTATGGCCTTGGTTGTGCAATCCAACCTGCAAGTGAATCAAAAAATAGATCTAAATGAAAAAACCTAACACTAGGAAGGACTTTAACAGGAAGGCAAGCCGGTACTTGAGATTGGAAAATGGGAAGGAGCTAGATGGAAAACCTACTCACTCTTAACTAACGCTGGCTAGAATGGCATGGTAGCCAACCAAGATGCAAACACCTCTGGGACTGCAGTAGGAAACGTGGGGAAGGATGGGCACCAGAAAAGGAAGAACCGGAATTCGAACAAGCAAAATAGAGGTAATAAGCGACTTAAAGGATTAAGGCCCAAAGACTACATCCCGCTCAATGATACTCTAGAAAACATCTACCTTGCGACACAAGAGATGGAGGAGTACAAGAGGCCACCTAAAAAGGAAGCGACTGAGTAGCAAAGCATTTCGAAAAGTACTTTCGCTTTGGGTCACAATATGAATGAGTGCCAACACCTGAAGAACCTGATTGAAGAGCCAATTCAGGAAAACAAGCTTCGATAGTATGTGAGGAAACCATAAAATTATGACCAGCCTGCTGCACCCTAAGCTCCTGGGGACTGGGGAAACCAAGCTGGAACTAGAGAAGAGGTATCCAGATTGACTGACCAAATACTCATCATCGAAACGATATCTGAAGGACCTCATCCTGCGCACAAGAGTTGGGAAGAAATGGAGCGATATATAAGCTCATTGAAACACGTTCCAAAAGATTCTTGCTTTGCGGTTATAGACGGAACTCCTACTTAGCAGTATAAAACCCTAAATGATGATATAGTATTTCGAAATCGAAACTCGAAAGGAATAGAAGCTCCAACCCTCGACCCCATGGTCGTGACGTTTGGAATCAAACCAGCCATGGACCGACAAGTATTGATGGACAATGGCAGCACTATCAATATCTAGTTCAGACACAGTGGCAGCTTTATCAATATCCAGTTGAGACACACGTTTGATCAAATAAAGATAAGTATGAAAGACGTATCCGCTTATCGAACAAAGATCCAGGGATTCACCGGTGAACCTAAGCAATCCGTCGTAATAATTAATTTGCCCATAGAACTTGGGGAAAGCGATCGAAGAGTCATCCTCATCCAGACCTTTGTGATCGCAAATGGAATATCCACCTATAATGCTTTCTTAGGTCCACCTGCTTTGGTAGACGTCAGGATTGCTTTAGCTCATTGGTGTCTAGCCATGAAATTTCCAACAAAGAATGGAGTTGGAGTGATCAAAGGAGGCCAAAGTGTCGCTAGAGAATGCTATATCGTAGAACTGCATGAAACTAGAAGAAAAGAAAAGAGGAAGAATGTGGGGAGAACTCTCCATATTCATGAACCTTCCACATAGCAACTGCAGAGCCGTCCCTGGCTTAGGGACTATAGCCGATTTAATAAGGCTTTGGACCATAGAAAAAAGAGTTTAGGGGAGGATCGGGTAGCGCAGACTGAATTAATGGTGTTTGTCCCAGTCGATATGGATGACCTAACTTGGGTCCTGAAAATTGGTTCATGTCTTGGAAACAAGACGCAACACGAACTAATCAAATTTCTTTGTGCCAACCTAGACATATTCACTTGGAAACATTCCAATATGTGCGGGGTGTCGTCGGAGATTGCATGCCATGCACACAATATCGGTCCCAAGTTTACACCAGTGAAGCAGAAGAGGCATAGCCTAGGACTCGAATGGTCCAAAGCACTAAGAGAAGAAATGGATGGACTGATGGCTAATGGCTTTATTCGCGATGCAACCTAAATGTGTATCCAACCCGGTCTTGGTGAAGAAATCCAATGGGAAATGGCGAACTTGTATCGACTACTAAGACCTAAACAAAGTCTGCCCAAAGGACAACATTCCATCGCCTAGAATCGACCAGCTTGTGGAGAGATAGCAAGATATGAATTACTATCGTTCAGGATGCTTACTCAAGATACAACCAGATCATGATGAATGTACGAGACCAGGAAAGCACCAGTTTTATCACTGATCTGGAATTATACTACTACAAAGTGATGCCGTTCGGCTTAAAAATGCTGAGGCAACATACCAGCCGAAATGTTCGAGATACTCTGCAAGTATAGAATGAAAATCAATCCACTTAAATGTCACTTCAGGGTAGCCTCTTGAAAGTTCCTAGGTTTCATTGTAAGTGCCAAAGACATCGAAGCTAATCTTGAACAAATTACTGCCTTACGAGAAATCGAGGCCCCAAGGAATAAGAAAGAGCTACAAAGCTTGAATGGAAAAGTTGCAGCATTAAGCTGGTTCATCACAAAAGCAACTGACAAATTGTTAGTGCTTGAGATGATGGTTTTGATGACAACAACCTTAGGACTTGTTATAAAATATAAATACTAACATTATAGTTTATATATATATATGTATGTATGTATGTATGTATGTATATGTAGGATATAAACATACAAGTACCAAGAATGAAGACTGTAAAGTATAGAGATTCAAGACTGAATATATCAAGATTGAAGACTCATGAGTATCAAGATATCAATAGTTCAAGATTTTAAGAGTACAAGATAAGTATTGAGTCTACAGTTATGTTAAAACTTCTTGAAATCACTTACATCTTTATTCGAAATTTATTCTTGGAATGAAATCCACTTCGAGCCTGTTAAAGGGATGAAACCCTAGTGGGATGGAACGCATGACAATATCTAGTGGAACATATAGTGGTCCTATTTTGATATCCACTAATTTTATAAAATATTTTTCAAAAATATATCTTTTTTTAAGTGTTTTCAGAACTTTCTTTTCAAAAAGAGATCTCTCTTGTTTGAAATATTTTAGCCTCAAAATTATCTTTATCATTTTTAGTATTTTGGTTTCAAAATTGTCCTTGTTTTTAAATCATCTCTTGTATTAAACATTTAGCTTTATAATATTTATATACTCAGATTTTAAATAACTTTATAGATTAAGATTAGATATATTAAGAATTACTTTCTAAACTCTTTTATGTGTTTAAACTATATTCAAATATATTTACAAAGTTTAGAAATTGTTTTGACAAATTATAGAAACCAATTTTAACTAAGAAAATCAAAACATCAATTTTTGCGTTGAGCATGTCAACATACCTCAACCCTCCATATCGACATGGTGCCCGTTAAATTTAAAAATAAAATTTTCAAAAGAAGTGTCTATTCGTCGTATTCTTTCACGAATAGATATAGCTGTTGATCTCCTACAAAAACCAGTAGTTCTAAACGAATTTATTATCAGATTTCACTTGTTTTCTCTCCTCTTCATTTTCCACATTTATTCTAAAGAATGCCAAACTATACTCTGCCGAAGTACCAAGTGAATCAAACTTGATTATCTCTTGTTTGATTCTCTTCCACTCTCTCCATAAGATCTCATTGCTGTTCAGAGTTATAGGATCTTTTGTAAATCAAACTGTTGAGTAAAAGGTGTGGTTGAGCCTTGAAATCAATTGGGTGTGATTGTATCCCCGGAAATCAATTAGGTGATCTTGTAGCGTGGTTAAATCAAGAGAGTTTCTCTAAACTCGAATACAGGAGGGTGCGCCTCGTGCCTATAAACTGAGGGTGTAATTTGGAAGATTATTTTGATAAGAAAACCGTACGATTGTACGGGACTGGATGTAGGGTAACTTCGAACCAGTATAAAATCCTGGTATGTTCTTTCCTTTACTTCTTTTATTTAGTATTTGAATCTGTGTCTGATTCTGTGATTATATCTATGCCTGTGAATTAAATTTGTTGGTGATTAAATTACATAAGTTTCAAAAAATTTTAGAAAATCCACAAAACATTCTTCACCCCCTCTAGTGTTATTCCAGCCTTAAGATCTGCAATCCGCATTTCTCACACAAATGTATACCGTTCTTCGATGCACTAAAGAAGGGAAAGAAGAATTTCGAATGGAATTAGGCTTTCTAGACTGCCGTCAAAGAACTGCCGTGACATATGGAGACTTCGCTAATCCTATCCAAGGTAGTAGATGGAGAAGACTTATTTATCTACGTAGCAGTCTCTTCCCATGCACTGAGTGCCGTATTCATACGGGAAGAAGCTAGGGTCTAGCGACATGCATATTACATATGTAAACGGTTCAGTGGAGCTGAGAAGAACCGTCCAAAGTTGGAAAAATAGCATATCGCCTCTTGATCGCATCTAGAAAGTTACGACCATACTTCAAAGCACACCCGATCAAAGTACTACTGGATCAAACCTTGAAGCAGGTGTTGTACCGCCCCGAGACCTATGGACGGCTTATCAAATGGAACATTGAATTGATTCAATATGAAATTGCTTACCATCCTCGAAGGGAGATCAACAGGCAGGCATTGGAAAACTTCATTACCAAGTTTACAATATGAGATAACAAAGATGAAATTACTCCAGAAGTGGAGACACTCCGGAAGTTGTTCGTCGATGGTGCATCAAACAACTTTTGCCTAGGGGCAGGTGTCACGCTTGAAACCCCTGAAGGACGATCCATCTGCTGTGCTTTATGCTTGGCATTCTTTGCAACAAACAATGAAGCAGAATATGAAGCATTGATAGCCGGGCTGAAAGTTGTGAAGGAACACGGGATAAAATCCATACATATCCATAGCGGCTCTCAACTAGTCGTCTATCAGGTGAGAGACGATTATCAAGCATAGAGAACCTTGCCCCATATCTATCTAAAATGCAGATATTGTAGGATGACATCGAGCATTACACCATAACTCATATCCTAAGAGAATAAAACATGAAGGCGGTCTATCTAGCTAAATTGGCCATTTTTGGAGAATCTCAATCAATGGGACTGATCCCATTTGAAACTCTGATTACTTCAAGCGTAGGCGAGATGGATATCAGTTGGATTCTCAAAATGTCCAAAGAACCATAAACATGGGTGACACCATTCGAGGACAATCCCCTCAAAGGAACACTCCCCGCAGACAAGAATCAATGGAAAAAGCTCCTTCGAAAGGCACCACGGTTCGTAATACATGATGGAATACTCTACCGAAGGGGATGCTTTACCCCCTTGCTCGGATATGCGACCAATGGCCAAGCTCGAAGGATCCTAAGGGAAGTTCATAAAGGCAACCATGGAGATCACACTGGGGTACAAACTCTTGCAAAGATAGTTCTCCAATATGGGTATTTTTGGCCAACAATCAACCATGATGCATCAGATTATGCAAAATGGTGGGACCAATGCCAAAGATTCGGCAAAATCAAAAGAAATCCTTCAATAGAGCTAAAACAGATGGTCAGCCCATGGCCATTCACAATATGGGGGATTGATTTGATTGGCGTATTGCCAATAGCCAAAGGAAGAGCCAAGTACGCTATCCTTGCTATCGATTACTTCGCCAAATGGGCTTAAGCAGAATAGCTGGCCACCATTACCATAAAGAAAGTTGTTAACTTTGTCACAAAAAACATTATTTATAGGTTTGGTGTGCCATAAAAAATCATCATGGATAACGAGAGTTAATTTGAAAATGCTGAGTTCAAAGACTTCTGCAAACGCTTCCGAATACAGAAAAGCTTTTCCGCTGTTGCACATCCACAAGAAAATAGGCAAGTGGAGGCAATAAACAATATCATTAAGTCCATCACCAAATAGCGGCTAACTAATGATAAAGAAAGTTGGGTTGATGAACTTCCACTTGCACTATAGGCTTACAGAACAACGCACAAATATGCAACCAAGCACTCTCTGTTCGTCCTGGCATATGGTTCAAAAACAAAGATCCCGAACAAATTAGAAGTCCTTTCTCATTGAAGGTAGAAATTTAATCAAAGGCAAAACGAGCAGCTCTTGCTCGAGTAGCTCGATATGTTTGATGAGAAGAGGGAAGAAGTTGAGCTAAGGACCGCTGCTCACCAAAAAAGGGTCTCATGACATTTCAACTCCAAGGTCCTTAACCATAGTTTCGAATTAGGAGACCTTATCCTCAAATGAGTCTATCCTGTACTAGAAACGCGGACCAAGCTTGGAAGGGCCCTATACAATCAGCAAGAATCTAGAGAATGGCACGTTCAATCTAACAACCGTTGATCGAACCCAAATTCCCCTTGCTTAGAACAACGAATTAATTCCTCATTACTTTATCTAAGACTATCTTATATTTATACAAACAAGCCACCCAGGGATACCCAAGGCATTACAAAGAGACAGAACTTACCTAACTTTCATTTCAATTAGCAAAATTGCTTTGCTTTTTGAACCAACAAAACCGTGATCACATAAGTAACTTGCCAAGTCGATGGGGTCAAATTGACTCAAAACCATCTGATCACTACTTAAGATAATGGAATCACACTCAAGTATGCCCGATCTACTTTCCAAGTTAACGGAAGAAAACCGACTCAAACCGTTGATCGATGAAACTCGATCCTGGCTTTCTTAGAATCGGTATTGCTCCGATGACACCAGAAGGTCCACGTCTAAGCCCCACATTTCATAAGCCGTGCACTGCCTCTTGGATTGTGGAATCACGTCCAAGAAAACACAATTACCTATGCCATGCATCTCTTAAGCCGCGCATTGTTTCTTGGTTTGCAAAACTACGACCGAGCAAGCCTCAATCCTAATTTGTGCACTTCGTAAGCCATGCACCACTATTGGGATTAACAAATTTGAATCCAAAGATGAGGAACTCACATATTACAAAAAGGTGCGCACCGCCTCCAAAGCTAAGGAAATAACACTCCAAGGAGCGACGCATTTTCATAATAGCCAGAACGTCAGGATTTCTATGAAATCACATAGCAGATTTTTTAATTAATCGGTGTTGCTCCAGCATCGCCGATCATTTAGGTGCGTAAATCACTTAAGTGCATAAATTACTTGCCATAAGGCAGCTAAAAAGCTTCATGGATACCATAAGTCAAAAATCAAAATAGGATATCTAAAATGAGTACAATAAAACCAGAAGTTCCCAAAGATAGAAGTTGCGGTATAGACTCGACTGGGGGAATCCGGAAGACTACCAGTGGGACTCAGTCTCATATCAAATGTTCGGAGTAAACAGTCCCGAGAACTAAGGAGAGCCCACCAACACTCAACCAAAATAGCAAATACTTCACAGTTCTATCACTCCAAAAAAATAATTTTGACAGTAAATATGGGATAAATAAAAAAGTGCTAAATAGAAAAAACAGTGGCATAAAAAGGCAACAGTGCATGGAATGTTGATAAATAGACAAGTGAAGTTACAATCAAAATTTCAACAGTTTCATTGCTTATAATATTTTTCAAGTACAATAACAAATAGTGGGGGCCGTACCGCACAAAATTGGCCAAGAATAGGAAAATAAAAACACCACTGTTGCAACAACAAGAAGAAATGCTAAGTGCAGACTCTGCACTTGTACAAAAAGCAATTAAAAAAGCAAAAGCTCTGCTTCACGAGTACACGGATAGATCATGACTTATTGTCACTACTTCTCGTGCCATCTTTCCTGCCTCTGATCGGCAACTTCTCAAGCTTCTACCCTCTCGGGGCAATCTCGCTGTCTGAAACACTGCCACTAGCAGACCCTCCTTTGCCTTTGTGCTTGTAGGATTTGTTTGAACTCTTTGATGAAATGTTTTGCTCTTCAACCTTCTCCTTCTTCACTGCTACCATTTATTACTCGGTCATCGGTTGCTTGAACCTCTACTTTGTCTGGTTATCTAGCTTGATCTGCCTTCTTCTGTGTGTCAATAGTTGCCAAACCCTCCTCTTAAGACATAGAAGGGTTATCCAAGCCATGCAGCACTCGAATTTGCTCGGAGTGCGAATCGGTTTGTGAGCCAGATGCGAAGACGATAGTTGATGCGGTCAAAATAGCAGTAGATTTGGCACCGTGAGAAGGAGGTAACTCAACAGGAAGAGAGGGTTGATATATAATATAATAATAAAGGGCGGTTTTCTCAGCAATTTCATCAGGCGTAAATTGGAAGACTTTAAACACAGGAAGCTAAGAAAATTACCTTCTTTGGAGGTTTGTTCATGCGCCACAACTTTGAAGCCCTCACCGTTGCCCACCTTTGATGGCTGCGCAATCATGGGAGAAGTAGAAACGATTCCCTCATCAGAGCGAAGATGTGAAGATGGCTCACCAGGGCCTGAAGGAAAATGCCAAGTTATAACCTTGGCGGCGGCCGCAACATCAATAGCTTCTTGTTCCCTCTCCGGTCTCAAGATTTCCTGATCTAATTGGATCAGATCAGTACAGATCCAAATAGTTGAGCATTTTTTATGCTACGACTATTTAGCTGTCTTTCTTACTTAATTTCTATGCTCTCCATGTAATTTCGTAGCTTGTTGACTTGCTTTGATGGTGATTCACCTATGGGTTTGACTGATCTGTAATTTGAATCAGACAAATTTTTACTTCTTGAAATCGGATACTAAAAATGTTGTCAAACTTAGTATATAAGCTTAGTGGAGACATGAGAGTGTAAGACAAGTGGTTTGGAGATCCAATAAAGTGATATTTAGGATCGGTACCGATCCAATTGGATCAGACCGGTACTTATCCAAAATGTTAGCATAAAAATGGTCCAAACTTCTTGGGGTCATTTGTCTTGTATTTTAGGCCTTCCGATCAAGTTTCGAGTCATTCTGGTTTAATCTAAATATTCTAACTTCTATTGAATTCTTCTGGGTTAAACACCCAGTTAACATTTGTCCCCAAGAGTATGTTTCCATTGAAAACATGGTGTTCTATGGAATTGACTATCTCTGGGTTTCCATTTTAAGAATTTTCATTGATCGTGTTGAGTTATCTTGAAAAGCTATCTACAAAGTACCGGCTAACTATTCAGTCCTTTATGTGAATCTCCATTGTTCGTGATTATGGAGTGATCTTGACTTGATAATTTCCAGAATGAACACGAACCTTGAGTAGGTCGCAAAGAGAAAATTTAGGACCATTTGAAAGAGTAAATTTGGGTTGGATCGGATCGGTACCGATCTAAGTACTGGCAATTTTTCCTAACTTTCTCTCTCTTTTTTGTACGATCCGACCCCTCAGTTCAATTCATTTCCATTCGATCTAATCCTCGTTTTTATAGCTGACCCGACATCTCTAAACCCTACCTAGTCGATCTAAGCATTCCATCCATCAAGGAGTTGCTGCCATCGATATCTACCACGAGCGCCATTAGTTGCCGCCTCCTGAAGTCGTTGCTAATGATTAGAGCAAGGAATCACCGCCAATAATCCCTAACTTCATGAAGACTGTCGATCTGATCCGAGTGAAATTTGACCTTTGGGTCTCCTAAAACTAAAGATCAATGTATCTTCTCCAATTTGAAGGTTGGTAGCATGGATTTTGGCATATTATTACATTAGCGATTAGTGATGAAGTTGTGTTGGTGATGGATATAGTGGAAGATTTGAGTTGAGTGTGACCTCGTGGAAGAAGATTGCAAACCAAGGTTTTGAATTTTTCATGGAATGTAGCAAGAGTTTTGCCTTGATACTCGACATGTTTTGCTGTCTTCGTCCATAGGGTCAGAACTGACCTGCACCAAGTTACACAGTCAATCCCAACATAGCGTCTTACAGATTAATTTTGGCTTTTTTGGGAGGTAATAATAGCTTAGGTTTGCGTCTTGTTTGCGGCTCATGCTGTTATCACCTTCCAAAGAACTAAAATCGACTTATGCTGAGAATCCTTTACTTGATTTAGACCCATTAATCTATATTTTCTTGCTTAGGATTGGTCCTGTAATTGCATAGTCGGTGTACCTGGAATAGGAAGGGCTTTCCATGTCTCTTCGGATAACGGATCCGTTATCGAATGTTGATCGATAACGGGTAAGTATAGAAGAAATGAAATTAATAGGTGATACAAATTGCTCTTTCCGGTATGAATGAGCCATCAACGTGGAATGGTTTGTTCACAGCATTTAGGACACCGGGCCCATTCTCACTTAGATTACACGTCACACACATTCCTAGTCAATACTTAGAATCCGTTCGATGGTTGGTATATGTCAATTATTTATCAGATTTCAAGTGTCAACTACGCAACGATTTATATTTTAAAGATTAGGCATACTTGACCGTTTTGAACACAAGCTTTCTTATATAGAATGACGTGCAAATCTTCTCGATGCAAATCAATTGACAGGAACTAACCTCTTTCTGAAGCAAAATCATCATCGATCCCAACTGGTTCCGCCGCTTCCATAACTTCAGGTCAATATGGTCATTCGATTCCAGTCGGTCCCGTCGTCGATCGCATCCCTCCTAATTTCAGAGTCTTGCTTGATCCTCCAGAGAAAGCTCCTATAATTCTTACACACAAAATATTTTAAAGCATTTTCTAACAATATGGCATCCCAAAGGATGATGTGCTTCTGCCAGCGAGAGGAGAATTTGCTCATAGGCCACCTTCTGGATACGTAGCTTGCGACCGTTATATGTGCATGAATGGTGTAGTTCCCTTATTCAATCACTTCTTAATGACAACACTTCAGAACATATGGTTGGACCCATTCCAGATTCTTCCAAATGGATTTCCATGCTGATGTGCTTATATGTTCTATTCAAGCGGACGCTTAAGTGTGCTCCGAGATTCGCTGAGCTGCAGTATCTTCTATTGTTCGAGAAGAGAGAGGCTAATCCATTACTTGTTTACAGTGAAGCACGACATAGCCAGAAACTTATATTGGATCTTCCTAGAATAGTTCCTTTATTTAAGAATTAGTTTTTTTACTATGTGTCCAGAAGGATTCACTTATTTATGGACTATGAGGGGTAAGTCTCCTTCACCATCTTGGAGTTTCCTTTGATTGGTATAAGTTTTCTAAACAATCATATATTCCTTGCAGTTCTTCTAAAGATTAACAAGGACCCGACACTCAGCACCATTCTTAGCACTTAGAAAGCGGTCGATGCTTAGGAGCGCAATATTAGATTCTTGCTCATAGATGAGAACCTTCGATGATGTGGGCTATTACACCCTGGGAGTTTTGTTGGATTCGTTTTCTCTCCTTCCTGCTTTAGAACCCAAACCCATTCTATTTTCTTTTTCCATGACTTTGGTAAAGAAGATGAGAAAGTGACCCATCTGATGAGCTATAGAAGACCCCCGAGGAGATCTAAATTCAATTCGGGGTCGAAAGTCCACCCAAAATGACAATGATTCTTGAAGAGAAAAAGGAAGGGTTTATTCAACGGAAGGGAAAGGATCCGCTTATTGAAGAGAAGGAAGAAGGAGAAATCAGCGAGGAGCATCCTCTAAATGAGGAAGAAATAGATTAGGACGCAGATGAGGGTAGCGCTAAACTAGGCGACAAGGCTTCAGAATTAGGCCATGATCATGCACCCTCGCCTTATTTGAAAGAGAATATTAAGGAAGCTTCTCCCAAGACTAAACCGGTATCCAGCTCTCTGCCAGAAGGTGCTGACATTGATTTGGGAGATATGGGTGACATTTTTGTGAATATGGGTGACTTGATGGATGAATTCACTTCGAAAGGGTTGCCTTCCCAGTCTACTTGGATGATCCCTGTAGGAAGCAACATTCTGAAATTAGTTGGTGACTGACTTGGTTTTTGTATTCCATTGGGGTCGTTAAATTACAATGAACACTTCACTGGGATCACACACTTTATATTATTATTATTGGATGTTTTAGTTCATCAAATGCCTCTTTCCAAAGGCCATTTTATCGCTTGCTGCAGGAATCATGTTTCGCAGTTTTTACAACGATCTTGAATGAGTTGTAGAGTCTCAATGTTTGTAGAGACACTCTTTAAGGTACCATGCTCCTCAGGAAACTGATGAGGAGAGGAAAAGGAGGAAGGATGGTGAGGCGAAACAGCGTCGTCGTGTCGAGAAAGATCAAGGCTGTGATAGGGGAAGTGGCTATGAGAAGAGGAAGAGCCTGACTGAGCGAGGAGATCCATCAAAGAGGCCGAAAAGAGACCAAGAGCGAGATTTGCTTCACACCCTCCTGCTTCCACTAGGATAAATGTCCCTGTCTCTGATGTCGTGACCTCCTCCATTCATACTGCCATGATTGCATCGCTCCAGGTTTCTAGGCGCGTGCCTTACATTCTTCCTCCTCGTTGAAAGTGACTATGCTATAGGATCTTGTAATATGGATAAACTACTTGTGTGGAGTAATAATTAAGTAAATAATTGAAACAGTAAAGAAAATGACACCAGAGATTTTTATACTGGTCGAACTCCCATTCTACATCCAGTCCCAGATTCCTTCTGGAATTAAACTAGCAACCCTCACTTAACTCGAAGGAATAGGTTTACACCACCTGAGCAACTAAACTGGACTTTTACCGCCTAAGCAACCGAATAGGACTTTTAACACCTAAGCAACCGAACATGACTTCTTTACAACTAGGAAAAAGTATCTGACTATAATATGCTCTTTTAGATAGCACTGATAAGTAAATTAAGTACAATCTTCCTATAATCTTATCCTTTATGATATATAGTATAATGTGCTTGAAGAATATGGAAGATGGAGTGATCAACGATCGAAAATTGTATGCAATTTGATTGCAAGTTGAAAATAGATTGAGAGATAAGAATTCAATACACTACGCCATAGATTGCATACTGCAACACCAAGAAGTGATGCAGGAAGTGCCAAAAAAATATTGCTGTAGGCTAAAAAAGGGCAAAGGCAACACTTTCTCGGTGATGCATTTTGCCGCGTTGCCCTAGAGTCAAAGGCAACATCTTTGCGGCCCTAGGGCAACATCGGTTCTGTTGTTGCCACAAGTACCAAATTTACTAAAAAGTAGGCCCCACAATCTGGGCCCTAACATGTGGGCCCACATTGTGGGGCCCACTAATTCTGTGGCCTACCTTTACAGAACCCTGTTGTGGGACCCATATTCATTAATCTATGGTAACACTTTTACCATCCAATGGCAACCCCTTGCCAGTTTATTACCACATTTAACATCACATACTGCAACATTATATCATATCTATGGCAATATTATATGGCAACATTATATCATATCTAATTGCAACATTACACTGCAACAAAGAACTTTTCATTTCAGAATAACCAGCAACACAAGTTTTACTTAGTCAAATACAAAATAGCAAACATACTTAAAAACATAGCCACTGTATTCATAGTTACAGCCAGTACGTACTAAATTCTACTTATTGTGACTTTCCATCAGAAATCATTTCTTGAACAACTCCATCACTTCCTACTTCACCTATTGCTTTTCCAATCTTATCCTGCAAAATAAAGTAGTTTCAAAATGTGACATTAAATAAAATTAACAATTCTGAAACAAGTTTCTTAAACAAGAATGTTTTGCAATATCTATTAACAGTTTTAAAATGGATACAGAAAATATCCTGCTATAGGTTTCAACAAAACATGATCTAATTCTACAAAAATGTCGATGCGCAAAATGAAGCATTTTTTTGACATCTGATTGAAGAGAAAATAAAATTCTTACAATTTTGTACTTCGTTACTGAAGTATCAGTCTTGTATAACTTTCCTTCTTTCCGCTTGCGAGTTTTAACAAAAAGTTCTCCATCTGATTCGTTGGACCGATACAAATTAAATGAAAAAAGTTAGATAGCAAAAGGATATCAAACCAATTTTTCCAACACTAAACACAGCCCTCCTCACAAATGCCACCTGATCACCATTCCAGCAGCTATCAGCATATACCACCAATAACTGCACATAAAGAAAAGCAACAACATAATTCTAGTCCTACACAATGTTCTGATGATTTACAAGAAGTGCAACCATAAAAAGAACTACAACCTGAAAAAGTTACTGAAGTGCAGTCAACCAGTTATCAACATATACCACCTACAACTGTACACAAAGAAAAGAAACAAAACAGTACTGGTCCTACACATGTCTGATGATTTACAAGAAGTGCAACTTGAAGAAGTGCAAGTAACCGAAATGCACTCTGATTCTGGAAATCAGTCACTTGCTAGTGACATTAATGATGTCCAATAGCAGTTTATTGAGGAAATTGTACAAAGTATTGAAGAAACAGAAATACAAGAGAAAATAAAAAAACATGTCCCCCAAATGCTTGAGGCAAATTTGAAATACAAGAAGAGGCATGAAAATTCAAAAACCCCAACAGCTTCTCCTAAAAGATCTCCCAGGGCATAAGTAAGATTAAATGAATGTCATGACATGGAATGTGAGAGGATTAAATATTGATAATAAGATGCTATCAGTAATGTCTTATAGTCTCATAGGCTATCCATTATATCCTTATTAGAGACTAAGATTAATGATGCAGGCATTCATAAATTTATGGCAATATTTCCTAAAAACTAGACTTATTTTCATAATAATGACATAGGATTTAAAAGGAGAATGTTGGTCATCATTGGTACAAATATATGGAGTACAAAAGCACTCAGCAAGTTACTGCTGTTATGTCTAATGCAGGTGGTTTCCAATGCATTATTAGCTTTGCGTATGCGAGTAATTCTTTTTCTGATAGAGAAAAGCTGTGGGGTGAATTCATTTTCAATGTATCTACTATTCGATTGCCTTGGATAGCTTTTGGGGATTTCAATAATCTTTGAACTGTAAAGATGAGACGGGAGGATTTCCTATTCCTTTTTCTTATCTTACAAGTTTTAATAATTGTATTTTACAATGTGGCCTTGTTGAATGTGCTTTGTAGGGTTGTAAATATACATGGAGAAAAGGAGGCATGTTTACAAACATCGATAAAGTTCTAGTGAATCAAGAATTCATGCAAATTTCCCTGATTTAACTTCTATTGCTATTCCTACAATTCTTAATGAGCACACTCCTATCTTGATCAGATTTAAGGAAAGCAATAGGCAAGACAAAAGTGCTCCTTTCAGATACATTAACAGTTGCACATATTGGAGGGATCTCAACAATGCGTCACTGAAAGCAAATGGATGATTAATGTGACAGATCAAATTATATAGCTTGCTTGTTATTCTTTTAGTTACAAACTTCTATATCATAAACAGAACATATATCACTAATATTTATTTTGCTTATTTGTTTGAGTGAGGTGATATTTTATTTTGGAACATATATGTAGTTATTTTAATTTTTATTTTGGAACATATATCGCTTTGCTCAATAAGGAGAGGAATTTCAGATAAAATAAAATGCATACCTCCAGCCAACCATAAAAATAAGCAAAAATACATACTCATTGGACCTTTCCATGAATATACTCCTCCAATTTCAGTGAACTTTAGCTCATCCCTGACATACTCCATCAGTACTGTGTAAGAAAACATATCCAAATCAACGTCCATGACAGAAGTCTCTTCTCCAACAACATATCCATTCTACTCAAATTTTCCCTTGTGACGGAATTTAAGATTTGCCTCCATCCTACACAAAATGAAGGAATTAACATTGGAATGACATAAACCAAGTTCAACTACACCTCTCTGACCAAAACAGCTTCTTCCATCGATAACAGCAGTGCACACACATCTCACTAAACTCCACTTTCAATCTCCACAACCTCCCTCTGTTACCGTTTACATCCTCTATTTCAAGCAACTCTACTACACACAACAACTCTACTGCTCTGTCCACCATATAAACCATCAACATTGCAACTTGCAGCAACAACTCACGCACACCACGCCATACAACCATCTCAGCCACAACCCTATACCCTACACAGCACCTCTACTACAAACTGCATCACCAATACTTCACTACCCCACACCATTACATTCATTCACTTCTGTCAAACATACAACTGCCTGCCTCCATTTTCAACCGTATCACTATCTATTTTCAAACATACAACTGCTGTCAAACTTCTGTGCTACATGTTTTTGCAAGCCTGACCAAAGCTGCTCACATCACTATCAATTGGCACTGCTCCCCTCAACAAACTTTGGTACCAAAAAAAAATCACTCCAGTTATATAATTCCAGTTCCAACCACTAGCTCCTCACTGCTATGCACATCAACAAAAACAGTGTACAAAACATACTTAACCATCACCAACTTCATATACTCTCTTTGCTCTCTTCACCCTGCCATTACTCCTCATCACAGCAGCCATCCGTCAACTGTCTCTACCTGAAACCATCTACAACACAACAGTAAACCATTTCAAAGTCCTCCACCACTTTACCCAACTGCTGCAGTCACTTGATCATCATCGATCGCTTGTTACAACCATCTGTTCAATTCCTTCTCCAATTCAAACACTGCCCCTTCCCCACTTCAATATCATCAACCTCATAAACTTGCCAACTTGAAAGCAACACAAACTTCTTTAACCATCAAACCAAAATCCCAAACCCCTTACTGACCTACACTTATGTCACAACACCGCCGACAACAACCACTAACCCTTACACGGACCAGGACCACCTCCAGTAACCACCTACTGCCTAGAATCGCCAACGGTCGCGAGCACCGCAATCACGAAATCACCACGACTGCATCCTACCACCAAGTCGACTTCCATCCCTGCCGAAACCCAACCTCCGCTTCATCCCACGCCTCACCCAATCGAACAACTTAAATCGAAACTCGACCGCACTCATCAACGAGAACTGCTATTCCATCGCCGCACTTCAAAGCAAACCACCAGGTCTTCAACTTGAAACACATCGAACATGAGCAATAATCGGCGTTTTGGAGCTTGCGAACTTGGAAATTGAATTCGAACTCGAAAAATTGATTTGGGAATTGGTTTTTACAGATTTTGGTTTTGGCGAGATAAAATTGTGTGGTGTTTTACTTTTTTGTGTGGACAGGGTTCAAATTTCATCACCTACCGCGAACTCGAACTTTCCCTAATATTTTGTTAATTTTGCCGCTTTGTTTTTGCTTCCCGCCTTAAAAATTATTTCAGCCCGCTTTTTTTTAAGCCCGCACTCATTTTTTATAATATTTTTATAAGTCTATGGCTACTGCATCATAATGTTGATATCTATGCTAACATCCCGAAGCTAATGTTGTAATAGACAAAAATCAGCATAGCTATCGTTACATTGTAGCTAGCAACATCTTGTATTTTCGTTGCAATAGGCCATCTATGGCGTAGTGAGAATATTAAGATCAGTTGAGTTAATTGTCTTTCGAGTTCTAAAATCTATTTATAGAGATTAAAAAGTAGCAATTGTTGATGAAAAATAACGTTGAAGAGAAACAGGTCCAACTGTTGATTTGAAGGTGTTTCTCTTCGATGAAAAGAAGTGTCTTTTCTTAAAAATAGCTATTGAAAATATTCAACCGGCTGAAAATAATTATTCAGCCTTCTGAATTTGGTAAAATCGAAAAAAACAAAGAAATAAGCATTTTTTGGCCTAAAACAGCCGGCTGGATTAACACATTCAGTCGGCTGAATATTGTGAAAAAATAAAGTTGTTTTAGCAAATAGACAGCTGAATGAGTCCATTCAGCCGCCTTTTTTCAGCCTTTTGTGCATTGAGCATGTGTATGTATGTTTATATCACCCGGGAGAGATTTTAACATATTTCTAAAAAGTATACAAACTCTAGATAAAGGACTATCAGCTTAAAAATATTCTAAATACGAATCTACAACGAATCTCCTGCATAAGTGATCAGTACATTGATTTATATAGTTTGTCACAATCAAAACGATGAAAATCGAGATTACAACATTCTCCCTAATTTTGATGATGACAACTATATAAGTATAAATAATATATTTACATGAACACTTGCTACTCCCTCTGTCAATATGCACAATAATTTAAGCTAATTTTCTCCCCCTTTGTCATCAACAAAAATAAAAATAAATGCATGTAAACATTTTAGAGCATAAATTAAAATCAAGATGTCATTTCGAAAGAAAAATCACAATGTCCATACAACATAATATAGATAACTAAAAGAGAATCGTAGATGTTTGAAATAATATTACAAACCGGAAAATAATTCACAAAAATAATAATAAAACTAGATAGAGACATAGGGCTCGTCATCATCAGTATCTGAACTCGAAGACAACCATTGAAAGGGAGATGGGTTGTAAGCTTCGGTGGATGTAGAACCCAAACAAGAGATTTTATCCCATATCCTACTAAGAAATCCTTTTATGGAGTTGAATTTTTTCTTCATCTTCTTTTCAAGATTTTTAATTTTCCAATGAAGTTTTGATTGATTTCAGGAGAGGGTGATGATAGCTTGTCTGGAGGAAGTTTTCGGGCCAACAACTTGAATAGAGTCATCGTCCTCCTCTTCTTCTTCATGTTGGGTGTGTGAAGAGGTGGCAATACTAGTGTCATGAGGTTGTGGAACACCTTGGTGAACATTGTGAGACCATTCTTGAAATAAATGATTTGTTGTGGAGGAGGCCGGGGAGGAAAACCCATCAATCCGAAGGTTTTTGCACCTAACTCTCTAATGCTTGAAAACTCAGAGTCAGGCATTAGAATGCCAATGTTGAGAAGGATACGCATAATATATGCGCCATAATGGATGGTCTTATATTTTCTTTGGATTGTGACATCTTGAAATTCATCTAAAATGATTTTGCCCCAATTTACTTGTTGGTTGGAGTAGATTGAATAAAGAGCTTGAAAATCTCTTTTATGAACTTTTTCATAACTTCCCGTTCGAGGTTGTAGAGAGCGAATGAAAGCATGGTGCATAAGGCGTGCTTGTGGCCTTAAAGCGCGAGATTTTAATGCACTTAAATTGGTAATGTGATCGGACAAAAAACGATGTGAAATTTCATCTCTATGATCCATATCAACTTCAATATCATTTATATCAACCCCTTGATAAGGACAGTTTAAAATATTGCCTAATCTTTGCAAAGGCAAAAAGATTTTAGTACCAAAAACAATTGACCAAACACAATCTTTTCGATTTTAAGGATTATGGTGGTCTAGATTCAGATTTGCAAGAAAAAGTTTAATCAAAAGATGGTTAGTTCTAACATTATTAGGAGCATACCCTATGAGATTATCAAAGTGGAATTGCTTGGCCATTTCTCTAATTCGATAAGCTGCGAAATTTAAGAACTTCATGAAAGCCCATTCAAAGACATTGGAATTTTTCATAGAATTATAGCGGGAGATTACAACATCATTCCAAAGCCATCAACGAATCTGGTCTTCGAAAGGACTGAAGGGTGGATTCCATTGTGTGTTTTGATCTTGGAGCTATTAGTGGTTAAAATTTAAAAGTAGAAGATGAGAATTTGAAAAAAAATTAAGTTAGGGTTTTGAAGTGAAGGGATAAAAGGTGAAAAGATGAATTTATAGATAGGTGAAAAGTAAGGGTAAAGTTGGAAGAGGAGATGTAGGGCCTAGTAAAAAAATGCTTCAGGAAGGATTCAGCCGGTTGTTTTACTGTAAACAGCCATTTGAATTTATTCCCGCAAGTAAATAGTTCATTTTTTGAACCGATTCAGATGGCTGTTTTAAGTGATTCAGCTATTTGAATCCGGGAAATAATTTTCTTCTGAATAATATTCTGCCGTCTGTTTTAGTGTAAACAGCCGACTGAATTGTTTGAAAAAATATGGCTGCCTTTTTCTTTTATAACAAGTATTATTGTTAAAGGAATAGCGTAAATATATTTGAAAAACAAATAAGATTACATATTAAATACATTTAAATAGATTTTGATGAGGAGCTTGGAGTGTGATATTCATCTGGCTCTATTTTTGTGTTCTCTTATGGTGGCCTGAGTGGCGACCATCAATTGCCGCGTTCCCATGAGTTCGGAGATATTGGTGCATGCTGTGGTGATAGTTCTGAAGGATTGCGTCAGGATGGAGAACAAACTGAAGACGATTGATGAACCGTGCTCTTGGATGAGGAACCATAGAATTTCAAGGCGACTTGCTCCAAAAGGCTTAAACGCTTGGCGTTAACTTTTTGTTTATAATAAAGTTCACACTGTAATTCCAGCGTTTCCCTTTGGTAGTGGTGAATGTCATCTATCTTTTCTTCAGTAGATGATGAACATAAAAATAGAGACCGTCTTATTCTTTTTCAGAGTGGAGTGTAACCCGTCTGAGTAGATTGGGACTGGTTCATAAATCGGTGTAGGAGTGGGAAAATTTACTAATCCTGAACTAGGAGAAGAATATGAAAGTGCAAAGGATTTAGAGTTTTGCTAGGAAGACATTTTGATGAATAAAGCTTGGAAGAAAAACTTGTACAAATAAATTGTTAAAAAGATGATGTAAAGTAAAACTTGGTTGACGAGGAATTTATAAAGCATAAGAATCCAGAAATAGGTATAGAATTTGAGGTTAAAAAATGTTAACTAGAGAAAAATTTAATGGTTAAAAACTGTGTAGTTAAAAAAATGTGGGGTAGGAAAAAAAATTGATCGGCGTAGAAAAATATATATTAAACTATGGTTCTGTTGTGAAGTATGTTGTAGTGAAGTGATAGAGCACAAGATTTTCAAGTAAGAGATCCCGAGTTCAAGTTTGGGAATTTTTTTTTAATTTTTTTTAAATTAAAAAAAATCTTAAATCTTTTATGGATACAATTCCAAATTCTCTACTTAATTTTATGAAAATACTTTCATTTAAAGGTTTTGTAAATATATCAGCCAGTTGATTTTCAGAGGATACAAATTCTAGTTTGACTAAATCCTTTTCAATATTATCACGGAGAAAATGATAACGTATGTCCATATGTTTAGTTCACGAATGATTGACAGGATTTATGGATATCTTATAGCACTAGTATTATCACAAAGAATAGTTGATAGATAAATTGACACCAAAATCTTGAAGTATTTGTTGCACATAAATGACTTGAGCACAAGCTAAGGCAGTAGAAATATATTCTGCCTCACAAGTTGAAAGTGAAACACAATTTTGTTTCTTGCTAAACCAAGAGACTAAGGATTGTCCAATGAAGTGACAAGTCCCACTAGTACTTTTTCGATCCATCCAACACCTCCAAAGTCAGCGTCACTATATGAAACTAACTCAAAAGGACATTCTTTCGGATAAAATGTCCAAAATCTTTGGTTTTGCTTAGATAACGCAATATGCGTTTTACAGCTCGCATATGTGATTCATTAGGATTTGCTTGAAATCGAACACATAAAATAACAATCGTCATTATGTCAGGTCTACTAGCAGTTAGATAAAGTAATGATCCAATTCTACTTCGATATACTATTTGGTCAACACTTTTCCCATCATCATCTCTATTGATATGAATTGTTTTACACATTTGAGTTGGGTTAGCAAAAGTATTTCCCATACTAAAGCAATTAATCAGATTATCACAATTTTTTTCTTGATTAATAAAATTCCATTTTCTAATTGTTTAATCTATAATCCAAGAAAATAAGATAATTCTCCCATATGTGACATTTCAAATTCTTTCGTCATTATTTTTGAGAATTCTTGACATAATTTTTCATTTGTAGAACCAAAAATAACATCATCTACATAAATTTGAATAATTAAAATATCATTTTTAGTTCTTTTAATAAAAAGAGTTTGATCAACCTTCCCAATTTCAAAACTAGAATTTATTAAATAGCTCTTAAGACGTTCATACCAAGCACGGGGTGCTTGTTTTAGACCGTATAAGGCTTTCTTAAGTTTATAGACGTGGTCAGAAAATTTTTCATATGTGAATAACGGAGGTTGTTCAACAATTTTTTCTTTTCTTTTATGTAACCATTTAAAAAAGCACCTTTAACATCCATTTGATAAAGTTTGAAATTATGAAAATATGCAAAGGCCAGTAAGATACATATTGCTTCAAACCATGCAACTGGAGCAAACGTTTCTTCGTAGTCAATTCCTTCTTCTTGATTATATCCTTGTGCAACTAATCTACCTTTTTTCCTAGTTATTACCTTGTTCATCTGCTTTATTTTTGAAAACCCATTTAGTACCAATGACTGTTTGGTCACTTGGTTTAGGAACTAGTTCCCAAACTTCGTTTCATTCGAATTGGTTTATCTCTTCTTGCATAGCTATAATCCAATAGTCATTAGTAGATGCTTCTAGAAAGAAAAGCTACATGGCCTATTTGATTAAGTTGATTTTTAGTTCTAACATGTGAATCAATTTCTCCTATGACATTTTCTACTGGGTGATCTCATAAAATCCAAGGAGGAGATCTTAATTCATTTTCATTATGAATAATGTTTTCATCTTCTTCAAAATTATTTTGAGTAACCGTATTTATAACCGTCTTAGGTATATTTTCATCATCCTCAAAATTTTATTAATATTGAAATTTTTGTCGAATGAAACACGAAGTGTTTCTTTGGTTTTTTTTGTTCTTTTATTAAAAATTCGATAAGTTTTGCTTCGTTCTGAATATCCTACGAAGATCCCTTCATTGGATTTTGTATCGAATTTTCCAAGCTGATCTTTTGTGTTTAAGATAAAACATTTTGAACCAAAAGTTTCAAAATATGAAATGTTAAGTTTTCTTTGATGAAAAAGTACATATGTAGTGTGTTTTGTTAAAGGTCCGATGGAAACATGATTTAGAATATTTCAAGTAGTTGCGACAGCTTCTGCCAATAATTGTTTTGGTAATGTGCTTCCATTTAATGAAGTTCTTGTACATTCTTGTAATGTTCTATTTTTCCTTTCTACAACTCCATTTCGTTGTGGTTTTCTAGGAAAAGATAATTATGATAAATTCCCCTTTTATTACAAAAATATTCAAAAGCTTCATTTTCAAATTCACCTCCATGATCACTTCTAATATTTTTTATTTTTAAAATTTTGAGATTTTGGATTCTTTTTGCAAAAATCTTGAAATTTTCAAAAGTAACACTTTTATTTCTTAGGAAATTAGTCCAAGTATATCTTGAGAAATCATCTACTATAATAAACACATACTTAATATGATTCATAGATTGAATTTAAGTTGGACCAAAGAGATCCAAATGCAATAGTTCTAGTGGTTGTACAGTATAAATATTTTTCCTTGATTTAAAGAATAATTTTGATAATTTTCCTAATTGACAAGCATCAAAAATATTGTTTACTTTAAAATTAATTTTTGGTAAACCTTTTACTAAATTATTTTTAGATAATTTATTTAAAGCTCTGAAATTAATATGACAAAATCTTTTGTGCCATAACCAAGGATCATTTTCTTTGGCTATTAAACACATATTTATATTATAATTTACATTCATATCTAGAACACAAATATTTTTATCTCTAAAACCTTCAAAAATAAGATTTTTATTTTTATCAAAAATACTACACTTGTTTTTAGAAAAGGAAATATTGAATCCTTTGTCATACAATTGGCTGATTATGCTTCAAATTTTAACTAATAAGACGCCTACAATAAGAGGTAATTTAGACATACCATTATCTCCAAATGTGACAGAACCTCCATCTGAGTATTTAATGTTTGTTAGCATCCCTTTGTTTCCCTCCATGTGTTTTGAGCAACCACTATCTAGTATCCATTTTCCCCTCCTTTTAGATGGTACCTGCAAAATATAGAAATAACATTGGTACCCACCCTTTTATTTTGGGTCCTAAGAGTTAGGTCTTAGGAAGCCAAACCCAAGAGAGATGAGAATTCTTTTAGAAAACAAAATCTTTGTTTTTATGAACAGTTTTTATAAAAGATTTTATATACTTATTTCTAGTCGAAGAATTATTAGTTTTAGGAACCCCAGTTTTAATTGAATTAGTAAAATTTGAAACTTAAGAACTAGGTTTTTCAACTTTATTATTCTTTTTATATGAAAAATTCTTTTTTTTGGAATAATTCTAGAGGATTGTTTATATCCTAGTCCTCTTTTATTTGATGCAGTTTGAGAATTTTCTATAATTTTGGAAAGATTTTCTCTTCCTTTATTAAAATTAGAGACATTTTTAGTAATGTCTGCTAACTTTGTTTTAAGGCTAGAGTTATCTAATTCTAAAATCTTGATATTTGCTTTAAGGTCATGATTCTCAATTAATAAAGCATCATTGTTTTCTTTCTGAATTTCTATCTCTTGACTTAGCAGAGAAAGTTAAGATGTCATATTAGAACCAGATTCTTGAGTAACATGAAGTTTTTCTTCTAAAATTTACTTTTCATTTCTTAGCATTTCTACTTTGATTTTAGTTCTATTCAATTTTTCAAGGGTTTCTTTGTAATTTCTATTTTTTCCTTTTAATTTGTCAAGTAATTCCAAATTGATTTCCAAAAGATCATTAAAAGTTAGATCACTTACCTCGCCTTTTGTGTCTATAAAGCAAATGTTGGCTTGTTCTAAATCACCATCCTAGTCACTTTCTGATGATGAAGATGGTTCTGTATCGTCCCATGTGATAGTGAAAGTTTTCTTCTTGAATCAGTCTTTTTTGTGCTTATATTTGTCTTTCTTTTTCTCAGGACAGTCTTTCTTGATGTGACCTTTCTTGTGACATTCATAACATTCTAGAGCAAATGATGATGCTTTGTTGGTGTTTTTATTATGTTGGAGCTGTTCTTGTTATTTCTAATTTGTTGCTCTTTCTAAATTTCAAAAACTTTTTGAAAATTTTAGCAATGAATGCCATATCTTCTTCATCTGAATCCGATTCATCTTTTTCTGCCTGGAATGCTATATTCTTCTTATCTTGAGCCTGTACTCGTTTTGCGTGGAGATTAACTTTATAAGACATTAGATTTTCAATCAACTCTTTTGGTTTTATGGTCGAAATGTCGTTAGCTTCTTTGATTGCTAAGACTTTTCGTTCCCACTCATCCGTTAGTGAGTTGAGGATTTTTGAAACAATATCAAAATCTGTATAAGTTTCTCCTAATGCTATCGAAGAATGATATATATCTTGAAATCTAGAGTACATTTAATTTATAATATCATCTTGCTTCCTTTTAAAATTCTATAACTGATTTTTGAGCATAGAAATTTTACTCTATTTTACTTTGTTATTACCTTCATGTGTAATTTTAAGTTTATGCCAAATTTTATTAGCAGTTTTACGCATGCTTATTCTATTAAATTCATTTTTGTCTAATGCACAGTATAACATATTCATAGCTTTAGCATTTGCAGTAGCATCTAATTTTTGCGTGTTAGACCATGTTGAATATTCAGTGGTAGGAATAATATATTCAGATTGCATAGTGTTCCAGGTTTCATAACTACTTTCTTGTATATAGATTCTTATTTTAGTAGCCTAATAGTTATTGTTCATTCCATTAAATAGAGGTGGTTGTGTAGTAGATTGACCTTCTAAAAGGGTAGTGTTAGCAACAGTGCTGGTGTTGTTTTCCATATTAAAACAATATCATATAACTATGTTACGGTTATACGATGGCCTTGCTCTGATACCAAATGAAAGTGACTATGTTATAGGATCGTGTAATATGGATAAACTACTTGTGCGAAATAATAATTAAGTAAGTAAATAATTAAAGAAGTAAGGAAAATGACACCAGAGATTTTTATACTGGTTCGAACTCTTGTTTTACGTCCAATCCCAGACTCCTTCTGGAATTAAACTAGCAACCTCACTTAACTCGGAGGAATATGTTTACACCGCCTGAGCAGCCGAATAGGATTTCTGCCGCCTAAGCAACCGACTAGGACTTTTACTGCCTAAGCAATCGAACATGACTTCTTTACAACTAGACAAAAGAATCTGACTATAGTTTGCTCTTTTAGATAGCACTGATAAGTCAATTAAGTACAATCTTTCTATAATCTTCTCCTTTATTATATATAGTGTAATGTGCTTGAAGAATGTGGAAGATGGAGTGATCAACAATCAGAAATTGTATGCAATTTGAGTGCAAGTTGATAATAGATTGTGAGATAAGAATTCGAGAATATTAAGATCAATTGAGTTAATTGTTTTTTAAATTTTGAAATCTATTTATAGAGATTAAAAAGTTGCATATATTTATGAAAGATAACGTTAAAGAGAAATAAGTGAAACTATTGATTTGAAGATGTTTCTCTCCGATGAAGAGAAGTGTCTTTTCATAAAAATAGCCGTTGAAAATATTCAGCTGGTTGAAAATAATTATTCAACCTTCTAAATTTGGTAAAATCGAAAACATCAAAGAAATAGGCATTTTTTGGCCTAAAACAGCCGGCTGAATTAACACATTCAGCTAGCTGAATATTGTGAAACAATAAAGTTGTTTCAGTAAATAGACGGTTGAATGAGTCCATTCAGTCGGTTGTTTTCAACCTTTTGTGCATGATTGAGCATGTGTGTGTATGTTTATATATATATATATATATATATATATATATATCATTCAAGAGAGATTTTAACATATTTCTAAAAAGTATACAGACTCCAGAAAAAGGACCATTAGCATCAAAATATTTTGAATACGAATCTACAACAAATCTCCTGCATAAGTGATTAGTACACACAAATATTGATTTATATAGTTTGTCACAATCAAAACGATGAAAATCGAGATTTCAACACTAGTCCCCCGCATCTACAAGCTACATTCCCTAATTTTTTCTTAAGGGGTCTATTTTTGATAATCCCAATTTGAAGTCAGTTCGTGCCAAATCTTATTCACTCTATTTCCAAGCAATTCAGAATGGCTTGGGGCAAGCTGAGGGGTGGGGAAAATTATGCGTGCAACTATCCACCGTTAATGGAACAACTACCAGGAACTCCTCTTGTTTGCGTCCGAAAAGGATGAGTATGAAAAGCAGCTCGCAGATCACGATGCAGAGATCGAGAGACTAAAGAAAGAGCGAGATGACGCCCTCAATAGGGAGGGCAAAAGCACTTCTTTGCTCCGGTTGCCTCCAAGTTCTTCTTATTTAGATCTAACCATGGTGATTCAATCGTATTATAAACCAAATTAATCTTTTAATTGCTCTTTTATTTTATTTTCCTTAATAAACAAGGCTGGTGCTTTTACACTCAATCTAGGGTGTTGATCCATTTTTGGGTTAACATCCTACTTCTCCTCGATCGGATCTAGGGACATGTTTAGCAATTCCTCATTCTCCTTCGATTTACAGGGAATTCTCCTATGTAATGAGACTATAGTTTCGATGGGAATCATAACCAATAAATTGTAAGCCAGCGCGAAAGGAGCATATCCCATTGTAGTTTTACAAGAAGTGCGATACACATAAAATCCAATGGCAGCTCAACAATCAGAGCTCCTTTATCATTTTCCAAATGTTCCTTTATGTGAGTTTTGAGAAACTTGTTGACCTCTTCAATCTATCCATTGGCCTACTAGTGTGGCACTTTAGGAATGCTTATCTTGATTCCATGTTGTCGATAGAAGTTGGCAAATTCTTGACTATCAAACTGCTCCTAACAACTAAACTAATAGTCTCTAAGTATGACAAATGGAGAAAGCAATGAAATCTTCTCCCTTTATAGCTCCAATTGCTTCCATACGCTAAATGTAGCGCCTACAATGTGTTCAAGGGTTGGTTTTTCCAACGTATTATTTCACAATTAGTGTCTTAAAATCAGGGGGTTGGCCGCATATTTGATATTCGAAGTGAACCGACTATGGTTTATTTTTGCAAGCTCTGGCCCCGTACTTCCATCGTCTACCACTTAAAAAACATTAGTCCAACGACTTACTTTCACTACTGGAATGCTTCCTTTAGTTAGCTTTGCGAGCTACGTTGTTCCCCCCGACAATGGATCACCACATATGTACCACTTGGTATGAACTCAGGCGGTCCCGTTTCGACAGCCAAGTGTGTGGATCCAACATAAGTATTGACTTTTGGTAAGACATCCTCTTTTGGTCCTGCATGGGCTATAACATTAATCTAGTACTGATTAGTTCTACATCGGTCTGATTTAGTTCGAGCTCTAGCTGGTTTGCTTTGTGGAAATCCGAATATCCATGGCCTCTTCCTGCCTTACCTGCTCCCTTATGTCCTTTTTTGATGGGTTGCAAATAGAACTCCATACTTGGTCTATCTGGACCTGGATTGGTGTTGCTTGCTCCATAAGTCTAAGGAATGCTCCATTATTTCGAATACTTAGCCAGGAAAGGAGCTACCTTATCTTCCATCATCATTTGCAATCACTACTAGACTCTTCTCTAGTAGCTATATCAGGCTGCTTTTCTGATGCCATGCATTGCAACCTCTCGATTCATAGATCTTAAAATATCTAGGGTCCCTATTAGTCCTATCTTCAAGGAGAAGGTAATGCTAAACTACTCTCTAATTCCTTTCTCCATATTTTCATGTTTGAAGAATTTGTCTAATGATTCGAGCCATCCTATCCTCTGGTTTGGGTGGCTGTCAATAATAGCCCAAACTTTCCCTTTTGGGAAAATGAATTCTTTCATCTTCCTTGTGATGACTTGATCTTTAGTTACAAGCATAGATATGGCTCTTAGATCAACCCCGTGATCATTTTATCCTTCATTGACCATAATTTCAATGAGAGAATGAGAAACCTTTACTGCAACTGCCCTTGATTCGGCATCATCCCTGTCTGGTCTAGTGTCGAATCGCTTCTTGGTTAAGCTTTAGGCTGAACTTTTGCTCGTTTCATCCCTCGAGCATTCCTCCTTCTATCGGTTTGACTTTCTTGATCAGATTCCTTGTTAGATTACAACCTCTATCGCCTTTGAGATCCCCTAGATTAGAATCATCCTTGTGTTCAAGTGTTGCGACCAATAGTTTGTGGTTTTCCCAAGCGTGTCATGGTTTGGTACACCATTGATTGATGTTGGGCAGCGAACCTTTCGTTTAGCTTGGCCATAACTCTATCTAGCTTACCTTTGGTAATTACGTCTACTAGCATTGGAATGCTTGCTAAATGATTGTCATGATTAAAAGTTGTCTACTTTGGTGCGCTGGTATTTCCCGCATTCTCGATGGTAGTACTAACCTTGTTCTCTGATCTCCAAAGCATGTCAAGGATCTGATTTTCAACGAAAGCACCTAAAATGTTTGCATTAAAAATAGGCAAACACCTCCATTGATCTGTTACAGAGCTATGAATACAAGGTGTATAACACAGCTATTATATTTATATCATGATTAATTTTTAGAGAGTAGACTGCATATAGGTTATGCATAAAGACAATTGCAGGAAAGTAACGAACCCAAAGATTTGTAGTGGTTTGGCTAGAGTATGCCTACATCCACTATCCATTTTCATGATTCTTCTTATAGATCTTTAATACAATGCCTAAGATTCAAAATATAATGATATGTAGCTCAAAAGATAGTAATGTATAGCTTAAGGGAATCTGTTCGGCTATTTCTGTTCGGCTAATCCTGCCTACCTATTCTTATTCGGTTGTTCCTATTAGGCAGATCCTACTAGACTATTCCTACTAAGCTGCTCATGTTAGACAGATCCTGCTTGGAAACTCCTATTAGACTGATCCTGCTAGGCTATTACAACTAAGTTGCTATTGTTAGGCAGATCTTACCAGGCTGTTACTCTTAGGTAGATCTTGCTAGGCTATTCCTACTAGGCTGCTCTTGTTAGGCTGATCCTGCTAGGCAGATAATGCTAGGTTATTCCTATTAAGTAGATCTTGTTAGGATGATCCTGACATGTCCGTTGTTACCGTTATAAGTTTAGCTCTCCATAATTGTCCTTTATTGTTGACGGAAGCTTTGATATTTGTAGGAGTGGAGAGCTATGGTGGTCATTTCGCTAAATCTTGCTTCATTAGGTAGAGAGCTTTGTCGGTACTAGTTGGTTCGTTGTGGTGCACATGGATGTTTTGTTAGCCAGGTTCCTGTACCATATCCTTGGTTCAGCTCCTACTACTCTATCTTTGCCCGGTCTTCACAAGACTATGCTCCTGGCCCGACACCCTTTTCCACCAAATAATGATCCTGTTCGGTACCCTGGGGTACCAGATAGGAGGAGGATTTCGACCTTTCTTTCTTCTCCTTCACCCTTCCTATTGACTCCTTAGGTCTTGCCTTCTCTCTTTTCCTTCCTTACATTGCAAATGGTTAGACACTCAATAGTTAGACTCCCTACTGGACCATTCCTTCGGTTCCATAAAAATAACGTGCTTGCTAAAAATCGAACTCCCAACCTCTCCCTTGGAAGCTTAATGCCCAACCACATGAGCTGCACATGTTTTTGTGCCATAACCCCTTTATTTTAAGTCAGAATTGAATGAAAATTTGACGGATAGCTTCGTATCATTAAGTAGAGTTTTCAATGATTTTGAATGTTCCATTTTGTTGGTATAAGTAGTGGCTCTCTAAGATGGGGCCTAGGTTGGTTAGGTGGTGCATAAATTTTAAGATGCCTATATCTTTCAATCTGTAGCTCGGATTGAGATGCGATTTCGACCTAGGTGAATGTCCCGACCTTAGGAAAATCCTACAAGTGTTTTGACTATATTTGTAGACTATTTCTATTAAGCCCTAACGCTTTGCTTTGCCTTTGTGATTACATGATGGAACTTTAATCATGCATCTTTCGACCATTACTATGCTTTTCGATGTCTTTTTGCATTCACTATGGTATGGGAGAAAATGCAAACAATACTTGCCCCCAAAGCATACTTTCCTAGAATGCAAAGTGTGATTTATTTTATCTAAAATCGTCCTTCTTTCTCATGTGATGGTTTTCTCAACCTTAAATATCTATATCCTCATTCCCATCCTTCTTTCTCAGGTGCCATTGTGAATGGAATATAAAGTGGTTCCATGGTACATGCACTTGACGATGTGTATTTTGTCATGCTGATTGTAATTTGGCCATTTAAGACTGGTGGTTGTGATGTATTTGTCCTACATGATCGCAACTTATTCCACTAGTGATTCCTTCATCACCAACATGCATATATTTATGGGTCAATCACTAAAATGTTTGGCCAAGTAAGTGGTTTCTACTGAAGTTTTGAATGTAGGTTGATTATGTGCTTGTATTGGGAAGCTAATTTTTTTTGGTGTTTTTGCATTGTTGCATTTGATATTTATTCATGTCCATATTCTTCTTTTCTTAACTAGTAGTTACGATATGTTTATTCCACATGGTTGCTACATTTGCTTGTTTTGTTAGTATTCTTTCTTGCTACTGTCATGCATACCTGTATGGGATCAATCACCAACAAGTTCAGTAGGGTAAGCTAATTCTCTAACTGATGCTTCTCCTTGTCCATGCTTTATTCTTCATGTACAAACAATTAAATAACCGCGTGTGTATCTTATAGATATTTTAAATGAAATTATTGTACCTGATCAGGATTAGTTATTGTGTTGTGTTTGTATAGTATCATTGCTTAGCCATTAGCTTGTTAGTAATCTTTTATTGCTTCCTTACATACTTGTACATGGTTCATCACTAACAAGTTCGACACGGTGAGCATACTGGTGATGTAGTTACGAAGCATAGAGTAAAATATCAATATTATATTATTTATAAATATTTAGTTACAAAAATTGATGCACATTAAAATAATTAACAATTCTCAAATTATATTAAAACTAAAATCTAAACTAAAATGACCGTAAAATCGGTGATCTAAAATCAATTAAATCAAGTAATATAAGAACCAAAAATGAAGAACTAGGAGAGTATTCATGCAAAAATGCAAGGTGTATGCAAAATGACGGCGAATCAAGTAATACAATGTAACATAAGTGGTACCAAGAAAAGGAACAAGAATATAAAGGGCCTACATGGGTGAAGGTACAGATTTGATGTAGACATGATCCAACCTCATATACGTCCACAGTTGGCTTCCTCCCTACACACAATCACCACCATTAATTCCGATTTTTTAGGAAGGCATGTCAGTTTTTATAGTGATCCATCCACTTTTATAGATAATATTATTACACATGTAAGGCTAAATACCTTGGTACCTTTGGCATATATGGCAAAACTGCAAAAACATAAGTTGCATAAGGCAATCTCACTTAGCACTTACCGAGTCCACAACATATTACAATAAGGCCCTTTGACGAAAAATACAATTGCATCCAAAACTCTCTGACCTAACAAACTGTCCTAACAACAAAACAATACCAACAACTGGCATTCATGTAACATACAATACATACAAAGATTGCACCGAGGCAACCAGCATAGTAGCAAGATACTCAAGAATATAACAAAAATTGCATTGCATAGAAAACAAGATACCCAAGAATACCATAGCAAAACAAGACTGGAACTGACAACTCAAACTTTCCACTTTGACAACCTTGTCCGTTAGGCATAACACTCAACAACAATGATAACTCAACTTGCTACATCTTGGAAATTCTAGTGGTGTTGAGTTATAGGGCGGGGACAATGTAGTAGATAGAGTGACGAGTAGTAAAATTCAAAATAGTAAATGGGCGAAGATAATGCAAGAGCGCAAATCCAAACCCTAAAAAATCAACAACGGGAATAACATCTCCATGTAACAAGTTCAAACCATAAAGCAACAGTAACCAAAGCTCAATAATCAGCATCTTACCCATTCTCATTGTTAACCAAACACAAAAAGTCCAAATTGTAGTTGCCAATATGGAGGCAGGATGGTAGAATAGGCGACATGTTCCATTAACGCTTTAATAACCAAAGCTCAATAATTCGCATTGTGAATGTGTTAATAGTATGAGTAGTGGATCATGTATGTAAAATACTTATTCTTAAATTTCCTAGTTGAGATGTTTTGCAAAAATGATATCAATACATCCACTAAGATCGGTGTACATAATGATCTATATTTGATAAACGATGAATTACCGATGATTGCTGTAGGCACCATGGGTTATTTACTTGTGGTTGTTTGGAATAATTTCATAACGAATCACAAGATTCTTCTAAAAGTTAAATATAACTAAGTCATACTAAAAGGTATCGTTGTGCAATAGTCTTTAGATTTGAGAATTTTTTAGATCTTAAGTTTCTAAAATGTACTTTAACTTTGGTCAATCATATGACATTATATACGTGCTACAACCATAGTTCTCTATTCATTAAACTACTTAAAGTGAGACACCACTCAAAAGAGGATCTGTTTCCTTCTCAGTAGAATGTTAGTATCAATGTAATTGGTAGTTAACTTTTAGTCAAAATATCTAACCAGAGTAAAATGATTAATTGATAATTATTACCAGATTGAACAGGTGCTTTAAAGTTGCACTTAGCAACTATCTACAAATATAGTCAGAGTTTTAAACCATTGATCAAATCAAGATATCTCTATGATATAGTGATGAAAAAAGGAAAACATTTGCGGTATATCATTACTTAAGGTGTAAATTTAATAGATAGAAATACGATTTCACCTAAATGATATATAAGCAACTAAATTTGTGTCCACTACCGCAATTTAGCAAAGTCTGCAGAGGCTCTAATTTCTAAATTGTATAAATATTACCAAGGGCTAAGTTCAACCAACAAATCACATGTCAATATTTGTTAGCATATCTCCAAATAAGTTTAATCAAATTTATTCATAAATGATATGATTAAAATCGGGTAAACATTATTTATTTACACCAAACTTGTGTATTACACACCATTATTAGACTCTTACATTTAGGTTAAGCAAACTCATCAATTCTTTAGATAAATTTTTCGTCTAACACTTCAAATAAATAATAGTTATTATCATTTTTCCAACTCATGTTTAAGCTTCATCAACATTTTTTCTTTATACAAGTTTATTGCATTTAACTTATTAACGTATAAATTTTATAGCTCCATGTATCATGTCCTAACATTACAAAGGCTCAAGTCCAAAGATATTAAATTTTACTTCAAAATGCTACTTAAAGCATATTTATAATGGTAACTAAAATATAACCTTAGGCTAAAGAAAACATGCCATACAGATGCTACTAGAGGCATACATTTAAGTTAACAAAAACATAACATTCAGTTAACTAATGTATAACATTCAACTAACAAAAGCATGCTCTCTATACACCAACAGAGCATGAGTATATGCTAATGAAAATATGCATTTTGGCTATCAAAAGCATGCATCATTTTTTAATGGAAACATGCACTTTTTCTTAATGGAAACATGCACCTTTTGCTATCGAAAACTTGCACTTTGGGTTAATGGAAACATGTGCCTTTTCTATTGGAAACATGCATTTTTACTAATCGAAACATGCACTTTTCCTTAACGAAAAAACAATCATCTCATGTTAACAAAATCATAGCTATTAGAACATTGCAAATGGAAATATGGCTAATGTAGAAATGTAGCGGAAGCATGATAACGAAAATGTGCAATCGGATGTACATATGGAAAATTTGTAAGTAATTAGAAAGGTTGTATTACCTAACAAAGTATTATCTTTTTGTTCGACCTTTCCACTTGTTTGATTACATTTTCTTAGTTCTTATTTTTACTGATCTGTACAACATATTTTAGAGAATGATTTTTATATTTTATTTACTTTAATAGCTACCAAATTAATTATATGATAACTTATTTTCTCTCATTTTCCCTTCATATAATAATTTGCATTAGTTCCAAAGAGATGGGAGAATCCACAAAAATTCCCAAAACTATCGCATATCAAAATAGTTAATCATAATATTTTTAATTAATTATGTCAATACCGTAGATATAGACAAATTTTCAAAAGAGATCGGTTTTGAAAAGTATTGGCATAAATAGGCTACTCTGAAAACTATTTGCACTTGTAGGCTAGTTTTGGCCAGCTCAGCGATGAACTAGCCATTTAAAAAAAAATACACTGGGCGCATTTGTGAAATGCGCCCCTTGTAATTTACACTGGTGCATCTGCCAAATGCCCCAGTGTAAATCTCAGGTCCAAACCTGGACAACAACCTTCACTAAACAATTCAAATCCAAATACACAAAATCTAAATCCAATTCATAATTTTAAATAATAGAAAACATTTATCTATATAAAATCTAACAAATAAAACTACCGTTCAATAAAATCAAGCATAACATAATTAAAATTCGATTACATTCGAATTAAAGTAGAACTTATAGTTCGATTACAAAAGCAAACTAATAGTAAACTAAAATTAGGAATACTTATGGTTGAGTTGGGTCGTCTTGAGTAGGTGGGGGTTGAGAAGGTCCAGCGGGTTGCGTTGGTGTGTATCCTGCCTTCTTTTAGTTCTTCACCCTCTAGTCTGCATAGATTGTTCGAAAGAGCTTGAGCGTGTTAATCGGTTTCTAAAAAGGAGTGTGTCAATAAGTTTCTTCAAATCAAGACACTGTGGTTGGACTTCTCGTTCAGGTACTCTACTATGTCCGATATCGTCCAACATTCTTCCTACTGTCTCTAGTACATCGACCTACAAGTTGTCGTTATTTATTCAAAATTAGAAAAGTAATTCAAGTGAATGAACTAAAAATAACATGATAATGTGAAGATTTACCACATCTTGCTAAGCGGTGCACAAGCGGTGTATGCTTGTTCGCAAGAAGTCTGATCTGCAACAATGAATCTTCGAGTAACCGATCAGTACCAAGTCATGTATCTCGATATAGGAATGGTAGGAAACTATTGGTGTATGATACGGTTATGTCTATCGTTCGACTGGACAATTTTTGACAATTAAATTTGGATAATTAAATTGAATGAGACTTGGACAAGTATGTTTGAGACTTGAACAATAATTCCAATCCTTGCAACAAACTAAATTTGAACAAACTAAATTGCAATGAAGATCATACTTGAACAAACTAAATGCGGTCAATGAACAAACTAAATTTGAACAATTTTTGAGACTTTAATTCAATTCATCAAGTCTATGTACAAGCTAAATTCCTATATTTGAATAAATTACTTGTAACAAAGGTGTATACGTCTAATTTGAACAAAATTCTTATGATAAATACCATATTTTGAACAAACAAAATTCCAATATACAAACAAAGGTGTATACTTCTAATTTGAAGATTATACCTCTAACTTGAGAAGATGATGATGATCCTTCCATTTTTTTGCAGAATTGACGAAGAAATAATTGCAATTGTTGTTGTGGTTGAGAATTTAGAAATTGGGGGTTTTAGGGATTTTGAGTAAGGATGGAATAGAGTGAAGTGAGGAAGTAAGGCTGTCTGTCTTTGTATATACACAACACGGGGCGCATTTCAGAAGTGCACCCGTACAAATCTCTATTGGCGCACCTGCAAAATGAGCCCTGACAATTCTGCACCTAACAGAGACCTTCTTCTACTTTTGTACTACTTGAGGCAATTCAAGATGAACAAATGAAATATCTTGGCACAAGAAGCTAACATACAACATGCAAATACGTTCAAATCATCCAAACGAGATATCTTGGCACAAGAAGCTAACAGACAACATACAAATTCAAGAAAAACATCCGAACGAAATAACAAGTACAAAATATGTTCAAATCGTTCACTTAGACACAATAAGCTAACATAAATCATATGCAAATTATTTTGACGGACAAGTTGATCCTTTATGCCCTTTTTGACCACATTTGCTACAAGTATTTTGTTTGCTTCCTTCCATTTTATCCATCATGCCTTTGATTCTAGTCGACCGTGGACATCCCGTCTTTCTTTTTGTAAGCGGTGGCAACATGGCCGGACCGTGATATGCATCCCAATATCTACTATCTGAAATAGGATAAAAACTTAGAGAGTAACTTGCTTTACAATTATCAACTGAAAACCACATTGAAAAAAAAATCGTAATATGATCTATTCGCTCCTCCAATGGTTCGAGCACGAGCGGCCATTACATGCAAACTTGGCAACTTTTGCAATAAAGGTATGTTGCAAGTGTGTCTACATATGTTAGCTTGTAGTGTCACTGTAAACGCTCTTCCAAATTGACCATTCACTTGCCATTCGTTTTGATTGAATCTAACAATTCCACATTATCTTGCTTGTTTTTCTCTTTTGGCTAAAAGAGTTTCAACTTTTGGACTCATTTGCATTTCAAATCCCTCGACATCGGAACGACATTTCATGAAATAGTCGTTTAAACGATAAAATGTTCTTGCTACTAACGACTTAACTGGCAAAGCACGAGCACCTCTTAGAAATCCATTAAAACTTTCGGACACATTTGTTGTCATCATCATAAATTTTCCACCATTATCCTTGCATAGAGGCCAATTTTCCTCTGCACCTCGTAAACTCTTTTCAATCCAAGCATGTGCATCTGGAGCAATAGTTTTCAAGTGTCCTCTTAACTCTTTGTACTGCAAATCATCTGTAGCACTAATACATGAATAAAACAAGTCTACCAATTTTTTTGAGTAAATCCAGCAACTTGGAAGTTAGCTTTGAGATGTTTAGCACAAAAGCAGTGATGACGTTCTTCTAGCCAATTATCTTATGCTCTCGGAATACCTTTCATTCGATCGGATAAGAAAGTTAAACAGCTATTGCGAACACTATGTATGTAGTAGTACAAGCATCTAAGAAACTAATCCCACTATCTTTTGATTCAGAGTCTACGATTGCATATGCTAATGGAAATACCATCATTTGCATCTACTCTAGTCACGACTAGCAATGTAAGTTGATATTTACCGTATAGATGAGTGCCATCAATGCAAGTCAACAGTCGACAATGTGCAAAACCCATAATAGATGCACCGAATGCCCAAAATGCACTCTTAAAAAAGAACTTTATCATTGGTGATTCTTTCAATATCAACTTTGAAAACTGTTTCCGGATTATGTTTTTTAATAGTAGCTAAATATTGTGGTAACTCAACGTATGATGTTTCTCGATCTCCAAAAACTCTCTCAAGTGCTTTACGCAATGCCCTATATGCCTTGAAGTAGCCGATCTTGATAAACAAAAGATTCAAACATTAGAACTTGAATCGTAGAAGGAGTGGTATTCAAATTCGATTTCACAAAAGGAAGTATTTTATTAGCAATAAATCTGGTTGTAGCTTGTTTATGATTTGAATTAATAATCGGATTAACATAAGTATGATTTCCATCATATTTTATAATTTCCCACCACTCTATCAATGATTTTTTAGGGACAATTACATGTATTCTCCAATGGCAATTTTTATCAACATTACAAATCTTGGTGTATTCTATTTTGCGGATTTTATAGGTTTAAAAGAAACAGAGTTCTTGATGGACTACTCACTTAACTGCTGAATAAGTATTTCCTTTGTTTTAAATTTCATTCCCACTTAATGCCGCTATAATTTTCATGCTACATAAATCATCTGTCAAAGGCATCTCAAATTCCTTATGTTCATCGTTATCATCATCATCTTCTTCCATCGAAGATGCTTCATCATTTTCATTTTCTTTCTCATTATCAATTTCAAATTCCAGAGCTTCATTATTAACTTCCATATTATCCATCCATGATATATCATTAAACATTGAAGCAATTTGCATGCTTTCTGTATGCGGTGAATACGGCTTCCTTCATCATTGTTAACCTCTCTAAAATTCAAAAGAACGGAGTGTAAAAATTGATCATTTGCTAATCTAGTGCTTGAACCACCCAGATGCACCATAAAACTATAAAAAGAGAGAGTATGAAATCAAAACACTATACATTTCAACTACTCAAATGTAAATACTTTAACAAATTACTTACATTGTATTCACATAAGTAGGAAATACTGGACTTGGATTGCCGTGATAAGGATAACTCGGAATAGTACCAAGAATTTGTGTAGAATGTTGGTTCAAATTAGTAGTAGTTGCCTCTTCAAAATGTCTCAACTCCTCTTTTAGTATAAATAATTCAATCACTTTCATATTAACAGAAAACATGGCATCGACATCTTCATCATCATTTACGTCAATAGCAGAAGATCTAGAATCCGTTACCCACTTGCATACTAGTCTTACATCAAACTCTTGTGAATCAATTTTTGTAGCCCTATACACCGTTTCTTTTAGTTCATGATAAGAGCAAAATATTTCCACCTTAGAACCCTTTTGTTGACCACCAACATATACCAGTGTATTGTTTTCTTTCATAGTCAATTTTCCATTAAAGTAGCAAATAATTGGGATGAAATCTGACATACTTCTAAAAAGGAAAACATAATAGCAATTTTAGAACAATCAATTGTTAAACATATACTAATGAAATAATAAAGCATAAAATGAGAGAGTAGATATGTGAAAAGTAGAATATGAAAATACCTGAAATTGAGCTAGGGTTTGAGTTTAATGAGAGAGAAGATATGTGAAAAGTAGAATATGAAAATACCTAAAAATTGAGCCAGGGTTTGAATTTAACCTAGATTTATACCTTCAAATTGATGCCAAATAGCTGATAGAAGTAACCCGACTAGTAATCCTTGTATATTTTGAGATTTTGAGGAGATTTTGATGAATTTTATAGGTGAATGCAAGAAAGGTACAAAATTGGATTTTCTAGCTCGAATATGTTATTAAAGAAATGATTAGCTGTGCCTTCAGTTTCTGTTTGGTAGAAAAATTTACACCGGCGCATTTGGCAGATGCGCCAGTGTAAATTATAAGGGGCGCATTTCACAAATGCACCCCGTATTATTCTTTTAAAAAAATGGCCAGTTTAACGTTGAGCTGGCCAAAACTAGCATACAACTGTAAATAATTCCCAGAGTAGCCTATTTATGCCAATACTTTTAAAATCGGTCTCTTTTGAAAATTTGTCCGTAGATATTGATTTTGACAACAATAACCATATAAATATAAAGATTGGTATTTTCCCAAGTTGTACAGAATGATATTACGTGGTTTTATACAAAAAGGGGACAATCGAGTTTAAAGACTGATCAATAAAAGGACTAGAGATCAAGATTCAGAGATGATCGAGAAAACTGAAGGCTCGTGAGTTTAAAAACAAAGACATGAAGAGTTCAAGACTATAGTTTATAGTTAAAAGACATTAGATAAATTTGTTAAATTCCTTGAATGCCAATTTTTTTCCTTGAATACTCTCTTATTTAAATATTTATTTCATTTTCGAAATATGTTTCCATAAATATTTAATAAAAAGTTTTATATATTAAAAAGTATTTAAAAACCATTTTTAAATGATTTTATAAAGTACCAAAATTTTACAACACTTCAAATATATATTTGTTTTTCCAAACATACAAATGCATGTCGACATTGGCTTCCTATGCATGTCGACATATATACCATTGAAGAGATGTCTTTTGAATTTTGAATAGTTGTGATTTTTGACTCCATCTCTTCGCAAATAGACGTGTCCCTTCAAACATTGTATAAAGGGGACTAGAAAACGAATTTTAATAACTACTTTCTCTATATTCTTCTTACTCTAAATTCTCATTATATATTTCAAAAATCAAATAAATTCTTCACTCTCTTTCCTCTAAAACAAACCCATAACGTCTTCTTCAAACCAACCCTCTTCATTCAAAATCATTAGACTTACCAAAAGAATCAAAAGTCAACTTTTCAATGATCAAGAGTCCATTGAAACATATATTGAGCATACTATATATGATAAAGCCTTTACGAGAAGATTTGTTAATTTTAATGAATTTCATTCTTATGGTTTACAAGATCTTGCTTTAGAAAATTGTATTTTTAGTTTAAACGATTTATATCAAAACAATTGTTATCTCGATTTGGTTAAAATATTTTATACAAATTTAAATGGAAAGTTTTATCAAGTGGAAGAAGGTCTAATTTGGAGTAGTATAAAAGATACAACTATTGTTTAAGATTTTGAAATTCTTGGCTGCAAAAGTGGTTGAAATGACCTCTCTACTTTTGAAAATGATTATGGAAAAAGAGAAGTTGTGCATGACTTGTTTTCAGATGATAAAGAGTATGTTTTAAAGGAAAAAAATCTTAAGCCAAAAGAGAGAGTAATGAGCATTTTTTTACGATAAAGTATTACACAGTACGGAATTTACAATAACCCCACTCAAAATGTTTTCAAATCCTTTTCTGCTATTTTTAGAAAATATGATATAAATTGGGCTCAAGTGATTTTGTATGACTTTATCGAAAAGAAAATTTCCAAACATGAATATAAACTTTATCATGGTGTGTACCTCGTTAAAATTTTCAATTATTTTAGTATTGATTTAGGAGGTGAAAACATTTTGTCTCATAAAATTTTTGATAAAACAAACCTCTCTCTCATGCACATCCCTCTTGAATTTGAACAATATGAGCCTCTTACTGAAAAAGGAAGAAAGATTAGCTAGAGATGAAGAGGAAGAGAATCTTTAAGAAGAAGAAAGTGATGATATGCAAATAGAAGAGGAGGAAGAAAGTGAATAAGAGGAGAAAGAAAGTGAAGAGGAGGAGGAAATGGATACATCTCTTGAAAACTATGACAAACCGTCTTGCTATTCAAACAAAGAGATACATAGGAATCAAGAGAAGCTTTCTAATAATCAAAATAAGCTTGAGTTCTCTTTTAGTAAGAAATTCACCAGCCTCTCAAATAAAGCCAAAAAATACTTTGGGAAATAATGAGAAAGCTTGGTGGAATTCTTCTTCTTCGTCGTCATCTTTTTAGATTTACTTGTCAATCCTTATGTTTTCAAGTTTTTATATATGTCATTTTCGTGTATTTTTTATTTTGTATCTCTCTATTTTATTAATGAAATTTTCTTAGAGACTTCATTTCTGTTGTTAATTATGTTTTTTTTATTCTTTGGAATTATAAACTAAAATAATATAAAATATAAACAAAAAAATACTAGTTTTTGCATGTATGTCGGCATAGACTACATATGTATGTCGAAATACTCTGGAATTTTGAAGAATTTGAAATTCAAATAAATTTTTTATTTTTTGGAGGGATTAATTATTAATTTGATCTATAAAACCATATTTCTTTCATAAAAACTCAAAATTCAATTCATCTTCTTATACCATTCCTCTTCACACATCTCTTTTCATAAAAATGAATTCAAACATCAATTCTTCAGAACCAAAACTTAGTGATAATCTGAAGAAACTCTTCATTCATTCAAGAATGCTCTTTGCTTCTTTCTTCACAATCAACAACACTTGGAGTTGAGTCAATTGCAAATGATTAAAGAAAAAGAAAAACAATTCAATTCTCTTTGATACTTGATTTCTTGTTTCACCAAAGGTGTTCAAAGCAATGCCCTAGAATGCTCAAACTCTAAAGCAAAAATAGAACATGCAGATTAGGAAGTTATCAAGACCAATCCAATCTTTCGATCTAAGGGATGGGTTGAAATTCCCATGAAAATTTAGTTTTAATTTATGTTCAAAATATGTATTTATTTGCACATTTTTAGTTTGTATAATTAACTTTAGTTACAATTTGGACTTTTTTTTATGTAATTAATTATGTAAATATGCATAGATTGTGATGTATGGTTGAAACAATTGTAATTGTGTGTATATATATTGTTATTTCTAAAAAAGTTATTTCATAATTAATATTCATTTTTTTGATTCCATATACAACATTATCACATTTCATAGTATTTAATGTTTCACATTTTAGGGGGAGTTTATTTTTCTTTATCAATTTTTGTTGATGACAAAGTGTAAGAAAAATATAAAATATAATACATGCATATGCTAAGAGGGGTTATTCAAAATAGGGGAAGTTACGGTATATTTTATAATAAACCTATTTACATTGTTGTCATTATTAGAAGGGAGAGATTGTTAATATGATAGATACTGATATTGGTGACAATAAGCATATAAATATAGGTATTGATGTTTTCCCAAGTTATATAGAATATTCATAGGATATTACACACGTGTATACAAGAACATGATATTCGAGTTTGAAGACTGATCAGTAAAAAGACCAGAGATTAAGATTCAGAGATGATTGAAGACATACGAGTTTAAAGACAAAGGCCTGAAGAGTTCAAGCTATAGTTTATAGCAAAAAGACAATAGATAAATTTGTTAAAGTCCTTGAATATCAAATTTCTTCTCTTTGAATATTCCCTTATCAAAATATTTATTTTATTTTCAAAATATATTTATACAAATATTTCATAAAAAATTATATATTAAAAATTAATTAAAAAATATTTTCAAATGAGTTCTAAAAATATCAGAATTTTATAACACTTTAAATATATTATTGTTTTTCCAAACATACAAACGTATGTCGATTTATATGCTGTTGAAGTGATGTCTTTTGAATTTTAAATAGTTGTGATTTTTGGCTAAATCTCTTCGTGAATAGACATATCCTTTTAAACACTATATAAATAGGACTAGAAAATGAATTTAATAACTACTTTCTCTATATTCTTCTCACTCCAAATTCTCATTATATATTTCACATAATCCACTTTCTATACTCTTCAAATTCACTAAATTCAATCTCTACTATACTACATTCATTCTCGATAATCTACTCAATGGTTTGTCCGAAGAAAGTAACGAAAACAAGTCCAAGAAGAAATAGGAGGCAAAAATAAAGAAAAAGGCATTTCAAGTTACTTTGGACGTCTCCGACTCTTCTTCATCTGGCAAGGAAAGTGACACCGAGCAAGCAAATGTCTATTTTATGGCATTCGATGATGAGGTTCCCCAAACTTACTCTTATGATTATTTACTTAAAATTAATATAGGCATTTTAGAAGAAAAGAAGAATGAAAAGAAATTAAGAAAAGAAACATATGCAAAACTAGATAGAGCGTAGTAGAAAAGTGTAACATCCCCGGATTTTAGCCCAGTCTAATTTGATAATTGAATTAATTTTTGAAATTAATTTGTGAATTAAATAGAGTTTTTCAAAATAAAATAAAATAAAATATTAGTTGTTTATAAATATTAATTTTAAAATTTAATTGAAATTAATTTGAATATTTGGGAATAGATATGTATATAAGATTAATATGAAAATATATAAACATAAGAAAGATGTTTAAAAGTTAAATTCTATATATATATATATAATATGTGTACTTATTAAAGTATATTTAGTTTTAAAATCATTTCCTTTAAATTGATAGAAATGTAAAATTGGTTTGTAAATATATAAAATGAGATTTTTAAAAAAAAATGTATGACATTTAAAACATAATGAATATAATTTGAGAATATACATATGTGAATATAAACAATTTATAAAATGATATGGTTAAAACAAAATTTATAATTAAATTTAACAAAAGGATTTAAACATAAAAAGTTTATATTTTAACAAGTGTCCATGTTTAAAGATAAGTGTTAACATGTCTTAGTTGTATTTACAAGTGGCAAATCCTATTCTCTAAATTTCTTAATAACGTAAATCAAAAATGTAAATCAAAAGAAAGTAAAACCAGGTTTTCATTTCTTCTTAACACTAAAAACTGAGTATAAAAATCAAAAGCAACCAAATACAAAGCAAAGATAAAAGCAAAGACTGCAACTTCATCATCTTCTCAAATTCAAAACAAATGAGGCACAGATTCAAGTGCATCTCAAACTATCTTCATTAAATTGAGACCAAGCATCAGATCAGGGTTGCAAATAAACAAGATCAGGATTCAAATCTACAAAGCAAATACAGATTCCAGAGAAACATGAGAAGAAAATAAATCAAACAAGAAGCTCAAAACTGAAGCAATTGAAACAAAATCAAAGAGCTAATCAGATAAGCAAGCTAAAGATCCAGATCAAAAGTGAATAGCATTTTCAGACTTCAAAATCAATAACAGGTACACTGTCTCTGTTCACTTCAAGCACAGGTGAGCAAACATCATTTTAAACACTTAATATGTTTATATCTAAGTAGTGTGCGATGATCTTTGAAGCTGTGATGTGAAATATGAATTTATGATTGACTAAATATGCCTGCATGTTTATAGAAAATGTAGGTATATGCCTGTATATAGGAAACAGGTTCCTATTCTTGTTACAGGATTTTAGAAACTCGTTCAAAAAAAGAGAAAAAAATTTAAAAACTAATCCTCCAATCTCCTTTAGGCTTTGGTATCTGAATGAGAAATGATCGTAAAATCGTAACATTTTATTTAAAAATAATTTTAAGTCTTTAAGTCGGATATTTATTTCAAAAATAATATATGTAAGTGATGATTTAAAAATAAGCCCAAAATCGAATGTCTTGAATTTTATGTTTGATCATACAAATGGATTAGTCTTTCAAAATCGTGATTTTTTATGATCATTTCAGAATTTTCAAGTTTATATTTGGTGAGAAAATTTGAGTAGATCAGTAAATGGGTTTCGTTCAATTTTTGGTGATCACGACGATATTGAGCCTTGGGGTTAATAATGAAGGTAGCTTGCAGGTTGTTGTTCCTCAGAAAAATAATCACCTGATTTATAGATCGGTGAGGAGGTAGGGCGAAGATGTTTTAGGGTTCGAGGACCCGTTCTGGTAGATGATGTTCGACAGTCAATCGCGGCGACTTGTTCGCATCGAGCTTGACCAGAGTGAATGGGAACTGCAGTGTTTGACAGTGGCGAGGTTTTGAGTTGGTCGAGGTGATCTCCACCAATTGGAGATAGGAGGAGTAGGGTGGTTTCAATGGTCAGGTTTGGATCCTGGTTGTGTTAAGTGGCTCAACTTTGAGTTCGACGTAGTTGAGACAATTTGGGCGGTAGGGTCGTTATAATTGGTATCAGAACTGAAGGTTGAAACTTAGCTCAGGAGTATAACACATTAAGTAACTCATTAGAGATAGGGTGAAGTATACCCTAGAATGAGTATATCCCTAAGATATCCATCTGAATGCCTCAGTTAATTCTCTTACTATCCATTGATAGTGAGTACGAGTGCAAGAAGAGGACGAGATAGGGGACATGGGAATACGACTACAAATGGTCGATACCCTGCAATAGCGGAAACAACTTTCTCTATCAATCTCCTTTGATTCATCTTTTCAATCCTTTGATGATTTCTGGCAGCTCCAGGAAGAAGCTTTGATATATTTGCATGGGACACAAACTCTAGATGGGTCAGAATTGTTTGTTTGGATGAATTGTTTGCTTTGGTTGCTATGGTTGATAGGTATATTTTGGTTGTTTAAACTAAAAGTTTTGGGATTGCATCCATATATCTGTTTATTCTGTTGGGTCCAGGTATATTCAACAAGTGGTTAGTTATCTTTTGAACTAATCAATACCCCTATATATTCCGTAGTTCTGGTGACCCGAGTATCTTGATTCGTTCTTGTATCCATTAATGATATTCTGATTTAGTAAGCCAAATACAGAATAGATAATCGATTTAATTAGTGAGTCGATTCTCTATCTTTGTGTATCCATCCTTTGTTGTCTCCCTACTTTCAAATTTCGAGGACGAAATTTTCTTAAGCGGGGAATCTGTAACATCCCCGGATTTTATCCCAGTTTAATTTGATAATTGAATTAATTTTTGAAATTAACTTGTGAATTAAATAGAGTTTTTCAAAATAAAATAAAATATTAGTTGTTTATAGATATTAATTTTAAAATTTAATTGAAAATTAATTTGAATATTTGGGAATAGATATGTGTATAAGATTAATATGAAAATATATAAGCATAAGAAAGATATTTAAAAGTTAAATTCTATATATATAATATGTGTATTTATTAAAGTACTATTAGTTTTAAAATCATTTCCTTTAAATTGATTGAAATTTAAAATTGATTTTAAATTTATAAAATGTGGTTTAAAAAAATGTATAACATTTAAAACATAATAAGTATAATTTGAGAATATACATATGTGAATATAAAGCAATTTATAAAACGATAGGGTTAAAACAAAATTTATAATTAAATTTAACAAAAGGATTTGAACATAAAAGTTTGTATTTTAACAAGCGTCCATGTTTAAAGATAAGTGTTAACATGTGTTAGTTGTATTTACAAGTGGCAAATCCTATTCTCTAAATTTCTTAATAATGTAAATCAAAAATGTAAATCAAAAGAAAGTAAAACCAGGTTTTCATTTCTTCTTAACACTAAAACCTGAGTATAAAAATCAAAAGCAACCAAATACAAAGCAAAAATAAAAGCAAAGACTGCAACTTCATCATCTTCTCAAATTCAAAACAAATGAGGTACATATTCAAGTGCATCTCAAACGTTCTTCATTAAATTGAGACCAAGCATCAGATCAAGGTTGCAATAAACAAGATCAGGATTCATATCTACAAAGAAAATACAGATTCTAGAGAAACATGAGAAGAAAATGAATCAAACAACAAGTTCAAAACTGAAGATATTGAAACAAAATCAAAGGGCTAATCAGATAAGCAAGCTAAAGATCCAGATCAAAAGTGAATAGCATTTTCGGACTTCAAAATCAATAACAGGTTCACTGTCTCTGTTCTCTTCAAGCACAGGTGAGCAAACCTCATTTTAAACCCTTAATATGTTTATATCTAGGTAGTGTGGAATGATCTTTGAAGCTGTGATGTGAAATATGATTTTATGATTGAGTAAATATGCCTACATGTTTATAGAAAATGTTGGTGTATGCCTGTATATAGGAAACAGGTTCCTACTCTTGTTACAGGTTTTAGAAACTCATTCAAAAAAAAGAGAATTTTTTTTAAAAACTAATCCTCCAATCTCCTTTAGGCTTTGGTATCTGAATGAGAAATGATTGTAAAATCGTAACATTTTATTTAAAATTAATTTTAAGTCTTTAAGTCGAATATTTATTTCAAAAATAATATATATCAGTGATGATTTAAAAATAAGCCCAAAATCGAATGTCTTGTATTTTAAGTCTGATCATACGAATGGATTAGTCTTTCAAAATCGTGATTTTTGATGATCATTTCAGAATTTTCAAGTTTATATTTGGTGATAAAAATTGAGTTGATCAGTAAATGGGTTTCGTTCAATTTCTGGTGATCACGGCGACATTGAGCCTCGGGGTTGATGATGAAGGTAGCTTGCAGGTTGTTGTTCCTCAGAAAAATAATCACCTGATTTATAGATCGGTGAGGAGGTAGGGCGAAGATGTTTTAGGGTTCAAGGACCTGTTCTGGTAGATGATGTTTGACAGTTAATCGCGGCAACTTGTTTGCATCGAGCTTGACCAGAGTGAATGGGAACTGCAGTGTTGGACAGTGGCGTGGTTTTGAGTTGGTCGAGGTGATTTCCAGTAATCGGAGATAGGAGGAGCAGGGTGGTTTCAATGGTCAGGTTTGGGTCCTGGTAGTGTTAAGTGGTTCGATTTTGAGTTCGACGTAGTTGAGACAATTTGGGCGGTAGGGTCATTGTAAATAGATATGTTAAAATATGAAAAAGTAATTCTTGAAGAAGAATTACGTATGGTATAAGAGTCTAAAGGAATTTTGACATCTCATTGTAGGAGGAACTAAAAATCTATTGAGACGAGAACTGTTTGCGCCAAAATTGGTCACAAACCCCAAGTAACGTGAAAGCACCAAACTATGAATATAAATCAGCAATATTCCAAACAAAAGTCACAAATCTAAGTAAGCAACAAACAACAATCCAGAAATAATGAACAAAAATACAAGATTTATAGTGGTTCGGCTATCTCCGGCCTACGTTCACTTCAAAGGTTTTGTCTTTTATTGATGTTCTTTACTGATTACAAATGATTGCAGCAGCTACAATGAAGAAATTCAAATACAACAGCAATGGTAAGGTGTAGAATTGAATCCGGCAGAGTCTGGACGTCGAATAGCCAAAAAATCCTTTTTTTGTAGGCTTCAAGGGGCTATTTATAGGCATAGGAGGCTGATATCGCGCTCAAACTTCGGAAGACTTCTTCTGGCATGTGAGTGGGCCCGCACGACCGACCCCACGAAGTTTTGACTCGATCTGTGATCGATACGAAACAATTTCATATCGATCAAAAAATAATCCCATCGAGCTGAAACTTGGCAGGATTGTTCTTTAGCTCGTACGTAAGCTCCTGTGAAAATTTCGTAGCATTTGGACTTGTAGATCGTGAGATATGATCGATGCAAGATTGCACTTTCGTGAACACTGTCGTGTTCGAATCCATGTTTCGTACCCATCTGTTCAACTCGATCAAGGCACGTGTGCGTGAGGTGACGTGGTGCGAGATTCTTGGATCGCTCCACCTTTTTTGCCGAGTCGACCGAGTCGTTCGCACCCAATACCGGAGCTTCGTTCGCATCGACCGTTGATTCGTATCCAACCACTTCAGTCCTTTGAATCAATTATCAATTCGCACCCCTTCATCGTTGCCTTTGTTCCTATCAATAATTGTGCGTACATTTCGTAACGATCATCATCGATACGAAACGAACTTGCTTGTGCATGATGGGTACGAACAAGGACTCAGATGCTATCGATGCGAACAATCATGAACTGGGTGAATATGAACCATGCTCACGCGTGATTGATACGAACTATATTGGACCCTGGTTGACACTATCATGATGGACACGAAGTGCAATCGATACGACGTTGTTGTTTGGATCGATGCGATGACCTTGATCGATTCAAACTCGGGGATACGAACTGGAGTTTGCATTGATCGATGCGATCCTGATGGATTCGAACTGCACAAAACTCGATGGATTCGAACATACTGAGGCGATGCCATTCCGATGGATACGAACCTGATGGTTTCGAATAGGACATCACCTCAACTTTTTGATGGATACGAACAGCATATTCTTTTCACCTTGTATCGATCATATCTTCTTCATACGAACTCCGATTAACCTAAAATTTGAAATATAGCTTCTTCTTGCTTTGATCATCAGCTCCAATCGATTCCGTCCTGATCGAAGCTCGGCCAAAATTCATCGATATTCACGGTTATCCTGCAATGCATAGTTGATATTCATGACTTGTTATTATTGATTTTCAGTATTTGTGGGTATCTCAGCTTTGCCAAAAGGTGGGATAACAAGAACATCAAACTTTTAAAAGAAAATTGTGATTTACAATCATCACTTGATACATCTAAAAACCAAATTGTTTCTTTATAATTTAAGATTAATGATTTGCCATAAAATATTTTAAAATTTAATAAAAGAAAAGAAAGCTTAACAAATTTGATAAATATTTCAAAACCTACTTTTAATAGAAATGGTTTGGGATTTAGAGCTTTTAAAATTCATAATCATGGTTCTTAAAAGAAATATGCACCATTGTATACAAAATTTAGAAAATCCAAATATAATTAAAGTCAAACAAATTTAGAAAATTCCAAGACTATCAGTGTATGGATTCCCATAACTAATAATACACTAATTAGAAATAAATATGTAAATAATTTTATTTCTAAAGTACGTTTGAGTTCAGATTACATTTTCAAAGGTCCAACCAAACCTAGTTGTGTATGGTTACCATAAATCTATCTCCCAGACCCTAAATTTGGTAGTGGGTACCAAAACATATGTCATAATTTTTGCGGATACACCACATATTGAAGGGGAGAAGGATTCTAAAATTTTCTGATGTATATGGAAATTGAGCTAAACATGGAGAAACATCAGAAATTTTTATATTCTTATCTTTAAGTGTATAATATTATTTTATAAGAAAAAAATTACTATTAAATTATTACTTATAAATAATTTTGACAAAGTTCAAGGTACTTTAATAACATTATGGGTATATAACTTCCATAAAAAGATTATATCTCAAAAATATGTATACCCGTCAAATGTTTTAATGGTATAAATATTTTTTTGTCATGCATTGGCAATGGGTTTACACTTTAATTTTTTTTTTAAATTTATATTTAAATATGTTTGTTCCAATATATGCAGGTCAATAAAAGGTCTTCAATTTATTTAGATTATAAAAACTATTGACTAAATAATATAACTAAGAGAAATTAACTTATAGAAATCCCTATCGATGTTTAGAAATCTCTATCGATGTTATAGCGTCCTATGCACCAACCAGAATTTATAAATACAAAACAAAATAAATTAACACAATACAAAATCTTTTATAACACTAACAAATACGCTCTCTCATATTTACCTCAATGACTCATTCTAGGGTATTACTACCCTATATCTTATGAGTCAGACCCCACAAAGCTAAGGTTATTACTAAACCAAAGCTCTGATACCAACTGTAACGGCCTACCTTTTTGGATGGTTTAAATTGACGATAAACCATATATGTCAGACTCAAACCATTCAAAAGGGTAGATTTTTATGGGGTAAATAAGAAAAAGCAGAGAAAGAAAGAAAACAAATACAAAATCTCGCTGTGGAATGACAAAATATAATAATCAAATAAATAGTTCATAAAGCTATTTCCAAATAACATTGATTAAACCTTTATAATAAAGATCAGAGTTACATAAAAATAAGAAAGATAATAAACAAATGAGCGGAACGGCATGATGCAGTGGAATAAATATAGTACATAATAACAGTACAAAATCTTCGTCTTCGCCCTCCAGAAAGCAGTTTTCGATAAACTAAAAAGCTTAGGCTGACTCGAACGAATTGAAAAGATAAAACACTCGAGTCAGAACTAAAAGATCTTATATTAGTTAAATCAACGGTAAATAAATGTGACTATAATGGCATCAGAGATGTTTACACGGGTTGACATCTTCTATCCAGCATCAACACGAGTGCAATAACTTAAGAGATGTTTGGGACTTACATCTCCCAAGCACCGTTAAACTATCTACTATGCAGTACAGTATGCTATTATGATAGTGTTTACAGTAAAGTAAATTATTAAAATAGCATTAAGGCGTTACTCGTATCCTCCTTAACACATTTTTATATTCCCATAGTCAATACAGTACCGTAAGCTCCTCCGTGAGGTTTACTCAGAGGGCACTCCATAGGTATGGTACAAACCAAACTCGTTGTAGGCGCAACAGGGCATGTGAACACGACACTCGAGGCAATGCCAGGGCAGATATACCAATTGTGGATCCGAACCGATGGTAACGCATAACAGCTATTACCGCCCATCTCGTAACATACTCCCATAATCAAAATCAAGGGGTGGACACCAAATCATCACAAAGTCATAATATGGTATCAAAGAAATGTGTCCGGTCGAAGGTGCGACCTCACTTGGCTTGGCATGGCTCCTGCTTTAGTCACATCTAAGCTGACTCACGGGAGTCAAGGTCACGTAAATAACTTATACAGAATTGTTCGCCAAACCATTCCTACTTTACTTCTAGAATCTCCACCACGTACATAGTTGTTAAAGTGGTTTTAGGTATTGGCAGAGAGTATGACTATATCCAATCCCGGTCTCTTTAACAACCAAACGCTTATTTCACAACGGATGGTTCTTTTACATTTCAAAGTCAATTCACACTTGATATCAAAATATCATATTCTCAAAACCATATCACTTTTGAAATCATATTCACTTTCAAAATCATATTCACTTTCAAAATCATATTCACTTTTTAGTTTATCGATAGGATAGATTAATTAAATCCTCGTTCCAAAATCATAATATTTACTCAAGTATGACATTTCACAAAAAAGTATCAATTCCAAATTCCAACTTAGGTTGTATTATCATCAAGGATTTAAATATAAATACTCTAACTTTACACAATCTGAAATTTTAGAAAATAGTTTAGATAGTCATAAATAGTTTTTAATAGTATTTAAAAATATAGTTTAAAATGGTTTAAATAGTAAAAATAGTTTAAATAGATTTAAATTTGATTTAAATGGATTTAAAATGATTTAAATAGATTTAAATAGATTAAATAGATTTATATCATATTAAATAAATTTTTAAATAGATTAAACAAATTTAAATAGATTAAAAAGATTTAAACTATATTAAATAAATTTAAAATAGATTAAATAAATTTGAAATAGATGAAATAGATTTAAATTATATTAAATAGATTAAATAAATTTAAAATTGATTTAAATTGTATTAAATCGATTTAAAATAGATTAAATAAATTTAATTAGTTTAAAATAGGTAAAACAGATTAAATTGGATTAAATTGGTTATAATAAATTAAAATAAATTAGACTAGTTTAATTTATTAAAATAGTGTAAATTAATTAAAATAGTTTAAAATAGTTCAAAATTGATTTCAAAGTTATATCCAAACATTTTTAATAACTCAATTCCGATATTAATTTATGTTTGATGCTTCACTTTGAAATTCCAATTTAAATCCTTTGAAAGATTCGTTAAACCAATTCCAATTTCAACATTAACGCTTGGATTATCAAAAATAATTCATCTTATATAAATCAATTTCTATTTCAAAATGCCAGTTAACTGAATTCAAAATTTCAAGAATTAAAGATCATTTAATTTTACCAATCCGGTGTCCGTATATAATTTTCTACCCTATGGTCAAGTGATACGGATATTTATCATTTCCATCCGCAATTTAAAATTTTACGATTATATATCATTTCAACCCATAAACCTGAATTAAATTCAAAATCCATAAAATCGCTCGGGTTTATCATTTCAGTCCATAACCATTTTTCCCCAATTTAATAGATCATTCGGGTGCGTATCATTTCTGTGACGACCTGGAATTTTTGGATGTTTGAAATTGGAATATTTAATTGATTTTAAATATTTGAAAGTTAATTTTTAACTTGAATTCAAATATTATTATTATTTAGCAATTAAGTTATTGGATTTAATAAACTGAAATTAGGTAAATTATTGAATCTTCAGTTTTAATCCTGTTAAAAATAATTTGAAGGCTTGTAAAATTTATATGGATAATACTAAAGATAGTAAAAGTGTTAAAATTGAATTTAAAGGTGATTTGTTTAGTTTTGAAATTATATCGTTTAAATTGAATTTAAAAAAGAATAGCCTTCCGAGGCATAGTCTTGGATTTCGACGAAACCAGTTCCATTGGATCCGTAATAGTGTAATATTGTCGGATTTCGGAGTGTTTGGAGTTGTGGTGTGAGCGTACGATATATAAACGTGCTGAAATCTATATCGAAAATTAAATATAATAACCGATCCAAAAAGCTATCTTCTCCATACGATCGAATTTAGACTCGAAACCTTTTCCATTGTGTTCGAAATAGGGATATAACCTTATAAATGCCTAGCGGCATGCCTCGTTAGGATGTCGAAATGTTAAGTTGCATTTATCGGGACAATTTGAATTTATTAAAAAAATTATTTTTATAAACTGCTCAAAGTGCTACTCGCATCAGAACTTTATCGTTTCACATCAGACCTTTTACACCTCTTTTCAAAAGCACTGTAGCAGAGCAATTCCTTCACGCGACCTTCATTTCACTTCAGTCTTTTGAAACGCGCTTCCCTTCCTGATAAAAGCAAACATATCTTTTCTTTAAAGATTTATAGCTAAAACAATTTAATGGCAGAACAAATTCCTTTACTCCTCTTTTAAGCTTAACATGACCGCGTCCCTTTTCTCCTATAAATCGAAATAAATTCGTTCACCTCAAAAAAAAGAAATAATGGCTACTCGTTCCTTTAGATTCCAATTTGAAATCAAAGTCTTCTAGTTCGTCATCCTTGAAAATCGACTTCGATTTTTATAGCCGAATTTAATAGAAGGGAAAGGAGAACCAAGAAAATACATAATCATCTTCTCCAAATAAAATTGAAAACCCAAATCGAGTTTGAATTCGCTCATTCAAATCAACCGAGCAGTGCTCATTCGTATAATATTAATGGGGAAGGCTCGAATTTAATTCGTGAACCTATACTCACGCGTGCACTTATTCAACAGGGTAGCAGAGCGGGTTGCCAATGATGTGGGACGCGCGTGCGAGTGATAAGGTTGGAGAGGGAGCGATTCAAATCGCAATGTTATATGGTGCCAACAGCATTCAAGGTTGTCGGCGAATTCTTTGTCACGAGGTTGAGGGTCTAATGTCGGGGCTGGTGATGTATCGTGAGGGCATAGTGGGTTTCGAGGCCGAGGTGTTTGTCGTAGTTAGGGCGTGTGATCAGTTGTTCGATCGAGCTTGTATGGGTCTGGACAGTAAGGTATTAATCAATTCTAGCATTTTATTTTATTCTTCATCTTTAAAATTTGATCTAGTAAGTATATGTATAGATGAAAGGAATTTAATTATAGAGGGTTGGAAACAGAAAACTGAGGATTTGTTTATAGATGAAGTTTGGACAATAGAATTTATATAAAGGTTTGATTTTTTTTTAAATAAAAATAAATAAAATCTATATGGATTGTTTTTAATATTTTTATACGTAGTTTCTAAATGAAAATACCTTTATCCATTCTAAACTTACTAGTTACTAGTTATTTTAAATTTCTGTGTTATAGTAATTAACTTGTTCAATTAAATTTTCTTTATTTATTTTAGTTCACAAAAATAACTTATTATAGGAAATTAGTTAAAATTAAATTATTTGTTTAAATTCCAAATTGTTAGATAAATTAAATTTGTAAATGATAATAAATTGTTCGGTTAATTCAAATATTAATAAACCGTGTAATATTTATACAAGGTCTAAAATCATGGAGAAATAAGTCGAGATGGATTGGATTTGCAAAACAAAAATCAAAAGTGAGTTAATCTCACTCATCTGGGTTAATTTAAATTTAAATGGTTAAATCTAAATAATTGGTTGAATGATTGAATTGATTTGATGTGCTATATTATATATAGTAGTATATAGTATATTTTGGAGTGATTGATTTTCCGCATTATATAGCGAATGAGACCCTATGCGCCGCATAATAGCGGATGATATTATATTAATCCCATATACCGCGATATTCCACCTCGAAGTGGAATTGGTATTGTGCTAACATCTGTGGATGTAGGGAAACAGGTTGGAGGGATCCAACTGGATTCCTCAAAATTATTTAGATCGTTTAATATTCTGTGTTATGAATATTTGATATTCTGTGATGAATATTATTGATAATTGGAATATTGAATGGTATGGTTTACTTGAATATATTTTGGTTCACTGAGCTATCAAAATATATAGAATTGGATTTTTGAAAAGAAAATAGAGGAAGATAATTTGTAAGTGAAATAATTATAGAGAATTTAAATAAATTTAAGAATGAACTGGATAAGAATAATAGTGGTTTTAAAATTCTGATAAATAAATTCCGTGTATGAAAAGGGGATTTGAATAAACAGGAAGATAATGAATTTTATACTTAAGTGTTGTTATTTAAAAGAATAAATCATTTATTTTAAATTTAAGATTTAAATTATGGGAAAAAATAAAGACGGAATTTTGGAAAAAATATGAAATTGGTGTTTTCAGTTAATTTTTTAAAAATCATAATTAAGGAATAAAGTTTGAAATTAATGGGTTTGAAATGAATTGAGTAAGTAAAGAAATTTATTTCAAGTGGAGAAAATTGGGAATCAATTTGGAAATTGATCTATGTGTTCGAAATTGGAATTTCAAAAGGGAGTTGAGACTAAGAAATTTATAAACTGAGTTTATAAAAGTGAAGTAATATATCAGTGGATATTTGGAAGAATAAATTCACGATGGGGATTTATTAAAGAATGGGAAGATTTGTTTAAAAATAAATAGTAATTTATTTTTAAAGGATGTAAAGAGAAGCGTATTTCCCTGGATAGCCAAGTACGTTTTCAAAACAAATTTATAAGTATAAGTTAAAAGTTGTTTTAAAAAGGATGTTTTAGAAAATTTATTATTTTTAAGAGTCTAAATCTTAATGTAAGTCTTTCAAATTTATTATAGTAGAAACTTTTTAAAATTGGCTTGGTACTATGTTTCTAAAAGAGAAAACTTTGTTTTATATTTTATAAAGTAGCTTTAATTTAAATATTCTTAAAGTATATTTTTGAATAAGGTATTAAAGTAGTTTTATTTTAAATGTTTTAAAGAATAATTTATAATAAAGTGTTTTAAATTATTTTAAAAATCTAAAGCTTTGTACTTGGTGTTTTCAGTGGAAATAAATATTTGGGAATTTATTTCATGAGAAGAGTGTGGTTTGAAAACTGTTTTCAAAAGGGTTGGAAATGGAAATATATCTTGCGAAGATATTTTGGGAATAATAAATAATTTGGAGAAATTATTTATTGTTTGATGGTTGTTGTGAATGTTAATTGATAGTTAAATAACCGACTATCAATATTGGCCAATGCGCTGAACGTTTCAAAGAGACCGAGATCGGGACTAATTTCTCGAAAACCACGGTTTGTTTGTTTTCGTAAGGAAGACGAGTTTGGATTCGAAGGTGGTGCAATGAAGTGCAAGGGCTAGTCGCTACTAATCCTGAGGATGATTCCAAAATGGATGTAGTAGGAGTAGTGTCTTCGGTTCCGTTCGAACCTGGGACAGACTTGTATGGATGAACGCTTTCAGAACATCGTCAGGTGGACGATGAGCATTCTAAGTGAAACGTTCTAAAAAGGTAACGCTTAGCCTCAAGCTTCATCAACCAGGAATGACTAAAAATCAGGGGTTATGCAGCAAGGCTAGGTGGGTAGCGCCCATTAGGATGAGGTCATCCCTGTCTAGATGTCCCTTTTTATTTGGCTTAGTGGTGCGGTTGCTGATCCCAAATGTGGGGTGATCTTACTCGGGATTATCCAGTAAGGGGTTGTCCCGATCTTGTGTTGTAGGGGGTCGGGAGTGATCCTCGGTATGCTGATCTAGACCAGGTACCGTGACAGGTGGTACCCAAGTGCCTAGTCATTAGTTAGAAATCCATTTTCCCTACGCGCCCGTACGGTTTTGATTGTGCCCAACTATTGCTGCAACGTGAGATGCAAGCATTTCAGCTAGATTCTATTTTACTTTTTATAGACACTATTGTAATATCAGAGAATTTTAATAAAAAGTATTATAGCAATCGTAAGGTAAAAACCCGACATGTTTATTTGTGGCGTGGTCTTACGAGATGCTTTTGTTTTCAAAAGTATTTTGAAACTTTGATAATCAATTTGAGTGTGGTTTTCTCACGCTGGTTTTCCAGATTGACTCGTGTGTTATTTAACTATAATGCTCGGGTCAGACCAAGTATTATAGATTACAGGAAATGATGCTGTGGAGCTGGATGGCGATACGTACTTCCGTATTTGTTTAAATATTCCGCTGTGTATTCAGTATGAGGACAGGTTATGGTTACTGTCCAGTTGTATGTTATTGACGTTGTTGAACTCTGATGATGTATTCTGGTGATGTATGTATAAAACAGATATAGTTTTCTTTTGTGTAAAGATATGTTATTATCTATTGTATTTTATTCCGCTGTGATGGTTAGATTCTGATGTTGTTTCCCATTTTCTTCTTCTACCTCTCCTTCTTTAACCCAAATGGTTCGTATTTCTGTTCATCTTGAGTTAATTAATATAGAATAGTGTTGACTCAAGGGGTACAGATTTGCAGGCTGTTACAGTTGGTATCAGAGCATAGGTTGGTGATAACCTTGGCTCTGGTGGGGATTACTCATTGAAAATATAGTCTGTAGTACTCTGGAATGAGTTTGAGTGTATTAATACATATGAGCGCGTATTTGTTAGTGAATATAAATTGTTCTAATATTGTGTTGACTTATTGGTTGAGTGGAATATGAATTATGATCGAGTAAGTTGGCCGCTATTCGAGAAGAGTTTATAAACACCTAACATGATAAATTGGCACCGTATTGTTTTAAATATAGGTGAATGAAATAATTTTACCCAAAACATATTTTGATATAAAAGAAATATTCTCTTAAATTGTTATATAACTTGGATGTTTGGATGATAATATTTTAAACAAATAAGTTTATAGAAAAAAATTGGAATGACTTGTATAATCAAATGGGAATTTGTATGAGCATAAATTATACGAATGAATTAAAGTTAAAATTTGATTTAAGCCAAAATTTGAGAATTTAAAACCCCGGAGCTTTTGGAAGTGTTTTTCGAAGTGTTTTGAAGACAAATAATAGCATTATCGTTTTAGAAGTATTCCTGAAAGGAAATTGTTTCAAATAAATTTTGAGAAGGGATTTGGCATTGAACTCACTTCAGTCGCTGGTAACTTCGGTGATGACTGCAGCATTATCGATGTTCATTTTCGAGTTTCTAAGTGACGGATTGCTTCCAAATTGATTTGTTCAGAAGAACTAGTTTGTTTTTGAAATTTCAAAGGGAATTTGTTGGGGATAAAAACCAGGATTGGTTTAAAAGTTTGAGAAATGTGATTTTGGGATAATGGTGATTTCAAAATTATTTGAACTAAAAGCCGGGTGTTTGAAATCCTGAACCCTTATTTGAATTGAAAATCCTGAACCCTTATTTGAATTGAAAATCCTGATGAGATAAGTTATAAACTTGTAAAGTTGAGATGATTTTTAAATAAGGAAGGAAAATATGAGCTTTGAATGTTGGAATTAAAATTTAAAGTGAAAATGTTAAATAAATTCAATTTGGAGAAATTAAATTGTGGAAAATTTAGTTGATGGTGATTTGAAAGAAATAAAATTTAATTGACTTATGCTAAATAAATGGAGGAGAGTTGAATTGAAGTCAACTTAAACTAAGTTAAATGGTATTGGGTTGGGTTTAAGCAAGTGAAAATAAAATTCAACTTGGAATAAAGTGAAGAAATTAAAATTTTGAAACTTAAATAGATTGTGATTGAGTGGGAAACAAAAATTAAATTGGAATTGAATTGGATGGAGAAATAAAATTATGAAACAAGTGAACTTAAGCTAAGTTTAATATTGAGTTGGATTTGAATTAAACTGTAAATAAAATTTAGTTGTATTCGAATAATGTCGGAATGGGATTGAATTAAAATGAATTCAGGAAGTTACTAATAGTATAGAATGAAATAAAATTCTTACTGGAGTAAATAAGTGTAAACTAAGTAAGTATCGAATTGGAATAAAAATACTTCAGAAGCTTATAAAAGAATCGAAAAGCATTGAAATAAAAATATAATCCCTATTTAAAAGTAAAATGCAAATGTGATTGACTGTAAATGGATGGAGAAGTATGAATATTATTAAGTGAGCAGCTTACAAAAATGTAAAACAGGAATAAATAAGCCGAAATAAAAGTGTTGGAATTTTTGAAAATGAAAGAAAATCCAAACTGGAATTATAAAATAAAATTGAACTCAGGAAAATTCAATGAAGTAATTTTTGAAATAAACTCGAATATTGATTTAAAATTGGAAGTAAGCTAATGAGCTAAATAAATTATTCGATAGAGTATGTTAATAAAATTTAACTCGGTTAAATGAAATGGATTGTACGTTAATAATGAAGTTTGGAAACAAACTCGAATTGTAAATAGAATTTGACCTGGATTGATAATGAATTAAAATAAGTGGAGATGTTGTAAAAATAAAATGGAATTGGAATAAAGTGGTAATGGTTTGTATTGCAAATAAAATCCAAGTAAGTAGAAGTAAATTGGAAATGGCCTTGTTATTAATAAAATAAATTCAGGATGAATTGAGTATGGAAATTAAAATTCATAATGGATTGAATGAATAAACTAATTGTATTGAATAAATAAATGGATGGAATTTGATTAAATAAGAATCAAATGAAAGATGGAAATATAACTTGTTGCAAAAAAAATGGAGGTTGGTCAAATGAAATGAACATATGCTATAATGTTAAAAATGGAGTAGTTTTAGTTGCAACAAGTTAAGAAGAAATGAAATTGTTAAGGAGTTGAAATAACTTAAAGACAATAAGATATATGGAATGTTTTCAAGTTTTATAGAATGGTTTCAAATGAAATGAATGCAGATAAGAAATGAAACGCAATGAATGGATCATGAATAAAATTGAAAAGGAATAAAATTGAAATGGAATGTGTCGAGCTAAATAAAATGGTTGTGAATGAATTAAAATAAAAGGAATTAAATATAAGCGAGTAAGTTGTAAATCACTTAAACCGAATGGAATGGTTCGAGAATTGGTTGTAAGCAATGGTAATAAGTGTCGGAACCTTGTATGTGCTTATGAAAATTATATAACATGCGTTATATGTGAAATTTATGTGTTAGCTATATTAAAATAAGTCAAATACTAGTTAATTGCATATATTTAGCACTTACATGTTTTAGTTGAGTAAATACAGGTTCAGGGAAGCCGTTGGGCTGGATTTGATCGCGCAAATTGCTAAAATAATAAGCCGCTTGCTTAAAAATGCTAAACAAAGGTATGCCTACGCAATAAAAATAGGAAATATGAAACAATTTTTGTTTTTCCGACCGTGTGGGTCGATGTATATATATTTATATCTCTTGTCAGACTGCAAAAGCTCCTCGGTACAAAGGAGACTCTGCCAAAAAATTTCGAAAATTTTGGGAGTTAGAAATTTTTTTGGAAATTTTTTGTTAGCGACAAAACAATTTCAAATTGGAAATTAAAATAAATTAGTGGATGAAACTATGATATGAATCAGTTATAAATGGAAGATAGAATTATATATTCAGAGTTGAAGATAAATTGAATTCATATGGAAATGGGAAAACTAATTTGAATAGAAGTAAATATGAAACTTATGTAAGGAAATGTATAAAATGATTTTAAAAGCTACGATTGGATATTATTGCTAAGTAGGATATGCATGTATTATAAAGGGAAAGGAAAATTGGTTTGATTTCAGATGATAAATTTGAATTGCCCGACTAAAAAGGTATGTGTTTAAATTTCTGTATGAAATTTGATTGGGTTTTAATCTAGCCACTTGGCCTTTTGTTTTCTTTTGGAATTTGGGAGCCCGTAGAGGCATTTTGTAGTGGTACCGAGCTAGCCGCACAAAGGTGACGCTGGCGAATTTTTTCGGAAATTTAGAGAGTTAGAAAATTTTTGAGAAAGTTTTGATAATTTAAATTTGTATTTAAATTTAAATTTGAATAAGTGGAGTAAATGATGTTGGAAACTATGGAAGGTTTTGGGAAGTTGGTTGAAGTAATAGTGGGTCTTTAATAAAAGATATGTTATGGCAAGGTGATAAAACTGTTTGGTTTTGAAAAATAGTAATGGGTATTGGATCATTCTTCCTAACTAGTAATTTTGGGGACGAAATTCTTTTAAGTGGGGATGAATGTGACAACCTGGAATTTTTGGATGTTTGAAATTGGAATATTTAATTGATTTTAAATATTAAAAAATTAATTTTTAACTTGGATTCAAATATTATTATCATTTAGCAATTAAGTCATTGGATTGAATAAACTGAAATTGGGTAAATTATTGAATCTTCAGTTTTAAGCCTGTTAAAAATAATTTGAAGGCTTGTAAAATTTATATGGATAATGCTGAAGATGGTAAAAGTGTTAAAATTGAATTTAAAGGTGATTTGTTCAGTTTTGAAATTATATCGTTTAAATTGAATTTTAAAAAAGAATAGCCTTCCAAGGCATAATCTCGGATTTCGACGAAACCAGTTCCATTGGATCCGTAATAGTGTAATATTATCGGATTTCAAATTTCGGAGTGTTTGGAGTTGTGGTGTAAGCGTACGATGTATAAACGTGCTGAAATCTATATCAAAAGTTAAATATAATAACTGATCCAAAAAGCTATCTTCTCCATACGATCGAATTTGAACTTGAAACCTTTTCCATTGTGTTCGGTATAGGGTTATAACCTTATAAACGCCTAGCGGCACGCCTCGTTAGGATGTCGAAATGTTAAGTTGTATTTATCGAGACAATTTGAATTTATTAAAAAAATTATTTTTATAAACTGCTCAAAGTGCTACTCACATCAGAACTTTATCATTTCACATCAGACCTTTTACACCTCTTTTCAAAAGCACTGTAGCAGAGCAATTCATTCACGCGACCTTCGTTTCACTTCAGTCTTTTGAAACATGCTTCCCTCCCTGATAAAATCACACATATCTTTTCTTTAAAGATTGATAGCTAAACGATTTAATGGCAGAACGAATTCCTTTACTCCTCTCTTAAGCTTAACATGACCGCATCCCTTTTCTCCTCTAAATCGAACGAAATTCGTTCACCTCAAAAAAAGAAATAATGGTTGCTCGTTCCTTTAGATTCCAATTCGAAATCATAGTCTTCTAGTTCGTCATCCTTGAAAATCGACTTTGATTTTTATAGCCGAACTTAATAGAAGGGAAGCGAGAACCAAGAAAGTACATAATCAGATGAGACCCTATGTGCCGTAGCGGATGATTCCATACACCGCAGTATTCTACCTCGAAGTGGAATTGGTATTGTGCTAACATCTGTGGATGTAGGGAAATAAGTTGGAGGGATCCAACTGGATTCCTCAAAATTATTTAGATCGTTTAATATTCTGTGTTATGAATATTTGATGTTCTGTGATGAATATTATTGATAATTGGAATATTGAATGGTATGGTTTACTTGAATATATTTCGATACACTGAGTTATCAAAATATATAGAATTGGATCTTTGAAAAGAAAATAAAGGAAGAGAATTTGTAAGTGAAATAATTATAGAGAATTTAAATAAATTTAAAAATGAACTGGATAAGAATAATAGTGGTTTAAAATTCTAATAAATAAATTCCGTGTATGAAAAAGGGATTTTGAATAAACAGGAAGATAATGAATTTTAAACTTAAGTGTTATTATTTAAAAGAATAAATCATTTAGTTTAAATTTAAGATTTAAATTATAGAAAATAAATAAATAAAGAATTTCGAAAAAATCTGAATTGGTGTTTTCAGTTAATTTTTTTAAAAATCATAATTGAGGAATAAAGTCTGAAATTAATGGATTTGAAATGAATTGAGTAACTAAAGAAATTTATTTCAAATGAAGAAAATTGGGAATCAATTAGGAAATTGATCTAAGTGTTTGGAATCAAAATTTTAAAAGGAAGTAGAGACTAAGAAATTTATAAACTGGGTTTATAAAAGTGAAGTAATATATTAGTGGATATTTGGAAGAATAAGTTCACGATGGGGATTTATTAAAGGAATGAGAAGATTTGTTTAAAAATAAATAGTAATTTATTTTTAAAGGATGTAAAGAGAAGCGTATTTCCCTGGATAGCCAAATACGTTTTCAAAACAAATTTATTAGTATAAGTTAAAAGTTGTTTTAAAAAGGATGTTTTAGGAAATTTATTATTTTTAAGATTTTAAATCGTAATGTAAGTCTTTCAAATTTATTATAGTGGAGATGGATGGAGATACGTACTTCCTATTTGTTTAAATATTCCGCTATGTATTCAGATTGTGAGGACAGGTTATGGTTACTGTCCAGTTGTATGTTATTGACGTTGTTGAACTCTGATGATGTATGTATAAAACAGATATAGTTTTCTTTTGTGCAAAGATCTGTTATTGTCTATTGTGTTTTATTCCGCTAGGGTGGTTAGATTCTGATGTTGTTTCCTATTTTCTTCTTCTACCTCTTCTTTTTTTAACCCAAATGGTACGTATTTCTGTTCATCTTGGGTTGATTAATGTAGAATAGTGTTGACTCAAGGGGTACGGATTTGCGGGCTGTTACAATTTCAACCCATATGGAACTTACGGTGTTAAAATAATATAAAAAAATTACATCCAGTCATCCGATATCAACAATCGACATCCATTACAATCATCATTCAAGCCAATCAATAAACAATAGCAATCGAACGGTGACCAGTGACAAGTATTAACTGGCTATTAAACTTTAATTTTAAATTGAATGGCTATTTAACTCAATAACGGTCAAATTTTACTGGAATGACAAATTAAATATACCAAACGTCAACAAATAATATTTCAAATCACATCAGAAATTTAATTTAACTAACATAAGATAATTTAGTAGTTGTGAGTGGGTTAAAACACTCACCTTTGATTTTAAACCGATTTGAAATCCAAAATAAGGCCTAAAATTCAATGGTCTCAAAATTCATCCAAACATGTTCCATAATGTTTGAAATTTTGATATGATCACAGCGGAACAAACCGCGCGTAAATTCGACCTCATACGTAAAAGTTATCAACGTTAGACGGTATGAATAAAAATTTCAAATAAAAAAAATTACCTTTACACATTCTAACACGTCAACACCTAGTCTAACGCGCAGTTCGTATCCATGCTCAAATGCTTGCACGCTAACCACGGCAACCTGCCTTTGACCACCGCCGCTCACCTTATGGGCCTTCATCGACCAAGCCGCCACCACCATCGAGCTCTACAACTCCGACGCACCTCCCTCGTGAATCACATTCACCTCAAATTCCATCATCCGTCGCACAACATAAGCCCTAGATCATCGATTTCTGACCATCTCCAGCCGCTATGGGTTATGCGAGGACCACCAGAAGACTCCACACGACAATCTCTTCGAAACCCATATTTCACTTTTGCCGATTGAAACACAGATCAAAATGCCCTAAATTGCCAAGGTTTTGAGATTTAACTACTTTGACCGCGAATTCCCTATGACTCAGGCACTATTTCAGGAAACAAATGCTAGACACTGAATCATATCATTGAGTGCTTCAAAATGGCATACAATATGATAGGGTTTGGAGGAGTTTATATTTTTGAAAGTTGATTTAGAAATTGGATTTTAGGGTTTTGTAATTTGAATTGGTTTCTACCAATGAGGAAGGAGATGGGCAGATAGAATTATACATACAGGAATGAGAAAATGACTGCTAGGGTTTGGGAAACAAGACTATTTATATTAACAAAGCCTAATAAGAAAATAAACACATATCGAATTGGTACGAACGACAAATAGCGATCCAAAATGCCCGTTCTACCTCCAAAACGTTAGTGGGTCATTCCACATATCAAAATAGATGTTTTCGATATTTCTAAATTAAAGTGGAACATGTTTCAAGTCCTAATTCCATTGTATGAAAAAGTTAGCTTTAAAATCATCTTATTTCACATTGATTTCAATAAATTTGATTAAATTGATTTCTACATGTTTCGAGTCCGTACGATCAAACGACAAGTCTGTTTGCTACGAAACTTGAAATCCTACAATGATTCACAGTTACGGATCTGATGAAATTGGCTTCATCAAAATCCAAGACAGCAGCCAAAATGGCTATTTTCACATTAATTTAATATTAAATTAATTAAATCACCTTTTGATTTCAGATTTAATAAATAACGATTTTTATCATTTTTGATTACTTTGACATTTACAATGATTTAAAAAAAATTTACATATCAATTCAGTGTTAAATACTTCATTAATTATAGTGTTAAATTTCAACTATAATTAAATCCAATTAATATAATTTAATTCCAATAAATTGATTTAATTTGGTTTCAATCTTTTTATTCAATCATTAGTTACACTATAGACAAATTAACATTTGTTTATCTTTAATCACATTAATTTCCTCCTTTTAGCAATTATACCATATATGTTGCAATATTTCAATTACACTGAATTTTTGTCAATTTTATTATAATTTAAAATCCTAATAAATCGATTTATCCTTGTTTCGCTCTTTTAACTAAATCAATTATTACCTTATAAATGTAAGTGACATTTCTGTACATCTTGTTGCATCCACCATTTCCAGTTATCGTCTTAACTCATTTTCTGTAACATTTAATTTCAATTGATATCCAATTTAGTTCAACGATTAAACAAATTGGTAACAACGTACAATCGTTACCTTTTCTTAATTTAATAACATTTGTAAGTTTGTTACCTACACAAAATACCATAACTACTACCACAACACTACTTTTATCAATTATAAATTAATTACATACTATTTCATAAATTTTTACATATTTAAATTATCAGTTACTCCTTTAATCCAATTTACCAATTAATACACACATCATTACAATTAATTTTCAATTTATAACCAATTATAACTTTTTAATCATTTTTAATTAATTGCGGTTACATTTAAAGTAGTTATCAGTTACCTTAAATTAATACCATCACATTTCATTCTAGTAATTTTTTTGTTATTACGTCTTAATTTATAATTTATTTTCATTTTTCACAACATCAAACTCCAAAACTTAGTTAATCCAATAAATTTAATTATCAAAAATTACGGGTCGTTACACTCTCCCACACTCAAAACTTTTTATCCTCGAAAAGGGAAAGAAGTGATTAAGGAATTAATATATCTTATTCAAAATATCAAATATATAAACAATCAATTTATGTAAATAAATAATTTAAATAAAATATATCAATTTATAAACAATTAAACCTTTCATATTCAAGTTAATAAAAGTTTGGAAAACATTTCACAAATTTTTTATAAGTCCAAAATTTACGGAAAATTTCGGCAGAGTCTCCTTGGTACGGAGAGGTCTGGGAGAAATAATAATATCAGTAATAACAATATGTATATATATATATAAATATATATCATATTTTCAAAATAGTATATTCCCAAACCATGGGAAAGCAGTATAATATCGCTAGAAAACCATAATCCGAGAACGTACCTACTTGTTGGGCATACGACGCTTGATTTTTGAAACCAAAAGCAGTAGCTATTTCTTCCATAAACCTGCATTTCACGTATATAATTCAAAAGAGGTTAATAATTAAGTAAAAGAGAACATTTTTATGTTGTTTAAATTAGTAATAATCAAATCAACACAACATACAACAAGCACTTGAAAACAGAGCCATACAATCATTACATGCAATTAAAGAAATCAACCATCCATCCGTAGCAACCAAAGCAAAGGGTTTGTTCGGGTTTTGAAACTTTAATCGTATAAAATGATAAATAAACTACTAAGTTTACCATACATTCGACAATCTTAGATAAAACTCAATATATCAATTATACATCCTTGCACAATAAAAGTATCCTTTCCCAACCAATCTCTAAGGCATACAAATAATAACTTCAAATAATATTTAAGTTTTATTCTTATTACTTTTTTTCACATTATTTACTGTTCATTTTCATTTATTCACACAATGCTTGTTTAATTTCTTTACATTTATCAGTTACAAAATTCATTTTCCATTAATTTATACAGTATCATCTTTCTTTTCATTACTTTACATTCATTGCTTGCATACGTTATTTCCATTTCAATTATTAGATTGGTTATTATTATGTAAATCTCTTTACAATTTAATTCACCATTAATGAATCATTTCTTTTTCACATTCATTCTTCCATATATAGTATTGTTGAATATTAAATCCATTTTTTAAACCATTCCAATGTTTCCTGAAGTTGTACTCATTCAATTAATATAGTATTCATTTTAATAATAAATGGTTCCAACATTAATTAGTTTATAATTATCTACTTACACTATTTACCTTTAACTATTCAATCTAATCATAAATAGCTTAAAATGTTAACTTAAGTTTATAATCATTTTTCTTACGTTATTCACTTTTCTATTACATTTGATTAGTAACATTTCAAACTATTAACTTAAGTTTATAACAATTTATAATATCAGAATTCTTCTTTATAAAAGAATACCATTGAACGCATTCATTTTCTAAGTTTTTCTTGTATAATATTCTATTACATATTCCTATTAACATTTCAACTTTTAATAATTTGGTAAGTTATATATTGTTCTATGAATGCAATTGAATGTTACACAAGTTTATCTTATTCACTTTAGTAAATAAAATGTTTATGATTTCATCTTCTAAATTTTCATTATTCTTTAACCTGTAAGTTACAAATTTTCAGTTTCTTGTCTATTTCATTAATCATTTTAACATTAAATTTTCATTTAGAAGTTTCCAATTATAGCATAGTCAAGATTCCTTTCTTTACAATAATTTCAATTTCTAATTTACAGAAACTCAAGAACTAAACAACCGGGTTTCATTTCAATCCTTTTAAAATAATATATATATATGTATACACTCATAAATTATATATATATATATATATATATATATCAAATCAAACTTAAAAAATAAAATATAAGTTTCGTTTATCAAAATGGATGTGCAATAAAACTACTACAGCAGTCTTCTCGCTTTGAAACTCGAAAATGAACATCGACGATGCGTGCACTCTTCATCGAATTATTTTCCAACGATAGAGAGGGGAGTACAGAACTTATTTCCTTCCAAAAGTATTTTAAACATTTCTTTCAAATAATATTGAAATGTTTATATCTGAAAATACTTCCAAATGATAATATTTATTCCAAAATCGTTTGAAATCTAATTTCAAAAATCCCAAAACTTAATTTCTTAAATTATCAATTTATATCCATTTTATTTGTAAATCCTATTTTCAATCAATATATATAAGATTTCTCTACCTAACAAACAATATACTACATCCAACTATGTCATTTATAAAATCTATTATTTTACATACAAAATATATAATAGGAAAAATTATTTAATTTACTTATATTTAAAAACAATATTGTGTAGGTCTGTCCTACTAAGTGTTTAAAAATCCCTATCGATGTCATAGCGTCCCATGCACCAACCAGAATTTATAAATACAAAACAAAACAAATAAACACAATACAAAACCTTTTATAACACTAACAAATATGATCTCTCATATATACCCTCAATGACTCATTCTAGGGTATTACCACCCAACTTCTTATGAGTCAGACCCCATAAAGCTAGGATTATCGCTAAACCTAATCTCTTCTACCAATTGTAACGACTTGCATTTTTGGATGGCTTAAATCAACGATAAATCACACATGTCGGACTCAAACCATTCAAAAGGGCAGATTGTTATGGGGTAAATTATAAAAAGAAGATAAAGAAAAACAAATAAAGAATCTTGCAGCGGAATGACAAAATATAATAATCAAATAAACGTTTCATGAAGCTGTTTACAAATAACATTGATTAAACCTTTATAATACAAATCAGTGTTACATAAAACAAGAATAATAAATAAATAATAAATAAATGCAGCGTAACAACATGATGCGGTGGAGTAAATAATGTACAAAATAATGTTACAAAATCTTCGTCTTCGTCCTCCAGAAAGCAATCTTCGATAAGCTAAAAAGCTCAGACTGACCCGAGTGAATTGAAAAGACAAAACACTCGAGTGAGAACTAAAAGATCTTATGTAAGTTAAATCAACAGTAAATAAATATGAGTGTAATGGCGTCGGAGATGTTTACTAGTTTTGACATCTCCTATCCAGTGTCAATGTGAGTCCAATAACTTAAGAGATGTTTGGGATTTACATCTCCTAAGGGTCCGTTAAACTATCTACTATATTGTACAATACACTATTATAATAGTGTCTATGGTAAAGTAAAGTATTAAAATAGCGATAAGGTGTTACCCATATCCCCCTTAACATATTTTTATATTCTCATAGTCTATACAGTACGGTAAGCTCCTCCATGAGGTTTACTTAGAGGGCACTCCAAAGGTATGGTACAAACCAAACTCGTAAATGGCACGATATCGCATGTGAGCACGACACTCGAGGCAATGCCAGGATAGATATACAAATTGTGGATCCGGACTGGTGGTAACGCATAGCAGCTACTACCTCCCACCTCAGAACACTCTCCCATAATCAAAATCAAGGGCTGGCCACCAAATCATCACTAAGTCATAATATGATATCAAAGAAATGTGTCCGATCGGAGGTGCGACCTCACTTGGCCTGGCGTGGCTCCTGTTTTAGTCGCATCTAAGCTGACTCATGGGAGTTAGGGTCACGTAAATGCCTCATACAGAATCGTTCGCCAAACCATCCTACTTCATTTCTGGAATCTCCACCACGTACACAGTTGTTACAGGGTTTTCAATATTGGCAGAGAGTATGATAATATCTGATCCCGATCTTTTTAACAACCAAATGCTTATTTCACACTGGATGGTCCTTTTACATTTCAAAGTCAATTCACACGTGATATCAAGATATCATGTTCTCAAAACCATATCACTTTTAAAATCATATTCACTTTCAATATTCACTTTCAAAGTCATGTTCGCTTTCAAAATCATATTCACTTTTTAATTTATCGATAAGATAGGTTAACTAAATCATCGTTCCATGTAACGACCCGAAATTTTCGATCTCGAAAATTCCAGAAAGTTAGGGAAAAGAAGAAAGAGATAGAAGAAAAGAAAAACAGAAACACTAACATCTCACATTCACAGCGAATAAAATATAATAACAAATAATAACAGTTATACAATGAAAAACTGTATTTGTCAAATTTACACTTTAATACATCAGAGTTACAACATACACAAGCACTGGACAGATACAATTCACATGTCCCAGACATACTACAATATCACAGCGGATACACTCCATACGTTTCTGCCATCTAGCTCGCCTCCTAAGCTCCATAACGTCCTTACCTGAAAATCAGTAATACTTGGTCTGACCCGAGCATTAAATCAATGTACCCATATAACATAGAATACAAAAGCATAAAACTTATATAAACCCGGGGTAACTTGTTCATCACTACAAGTTCACAACTTATTATAATCCCTAAGTACCTATACTTAGTTTTAAATGGTCCAGTCATTTAAACTATCCCATTTCAGCCCACTGATTACACATATTAGTCTATAAAGAATCATTGTAGGTTACAAATCGAAGTGGTTTCGGGTATGTACTAATACCCGACCCTGGTCTCTTCGAATCCAATTCCAAATAATTAAATTTTAAAACAATGCAATTCATATTTTAGGATATCATACCACACGATAACTTAACTCTTATAGATAACCTACATTAGCACAGTTCAGCCCACTCATATCACAACACATCTCAATCGCTCGCCTGAAACAACGACAATCCAAATCTTCAAAATCAATCAACCATCCATATACAAGATTTATTAAATATATAATTCCTAATCAATTCAATTAATCTCCAATTAAATTAATTACCAACTTAATCACTTGGATTACCTTAATCCTGCTTACTTTACATTGATTAATCCTCCTAATTAATTATCTTATAATTACATTTAGTAATTGTCTTTTAATTAATCACATAGATTAACTAGCTTTAACCATACGCATTGATTAATCTTTAATTAATTAACGACATTCATTAATGATCCTCTAATTACTTCCAGTAATTAATTATTCATTTAATTACTTACATTTAACAAGTAATCTTTAAATTAATCACAGCACATTAATTAACTTTAATTAATCATAGACAGTAATTAACCTTCTTGTAATTACTTACCTTTATTAATTAACTCCTTAATTAATTATATTAATCCTTTGATTAATTACACTAGGTAATTAATCCTTAATTACTTCCATTAAGTAACTTTCTTTAATTACCTTTCATTAACTAATTACTCTCTACATTGATTACATTTAGTAATTAACCCCAATTAATTTCATTTAATAATTATCCATTAATTACTTCACTAAGTAATTATACTTAATTAATTCATAAGCGATTATCTTTAATTAATTTAACAAATTAATTAACTTAAAATTAATTACATTAATAAATTAATCAATTAATCATCACTTAATCACCAGTTAATGATTCAACCCTTAATTACATTCATTAACTACCCACGAACTACTTCACTAAGTAGTTATCTTTAATTACTCTAAGTAATTAACTTTTAATTTGTTTTACTAATTAATCCTTCTTAATTTACCACAACCTATTCTCACTAAAGATAAATTCTTTATTTACATTAAATAACTATTCCCATCATTAAGCTTCATAAGAATCCATTTTGAAAACAATATAAAATTTACTATTTAAACAAAACAATTTAAATGCTAAAATTTAACTTTTTAAAATCTTTAATTATTTTACAAAGTAAATCCCGGAATGTCTAAAACGTTAAAACTTAAACATTAAAATTTAAGCTTCATAAGGCCCAAACTTATCACAACCGAAACCTTCTTTAATTATTTTACACAAATAAAGTAAATGTGGCAAGCCTAAAAAAAACCCGACTAATCCCTATCCCTTCTCCTCTTCTTCTTAATCCAGTTCCAATTCCAGGAACGCCAAACCATTCACCTGAATCTTGATGCTTCGAACCGGAAAATCATCTCCAATCAACCTGAGAATCCACATAAACATCAATGCAAACGCTACTCTACTTAACCCAGGAACCCAACCCAACTCCTGACTTAACCCAAACCTCTTCGGCTAATTATCTCGTGCACACGGTGCACGTGCACCACCACCTTGATGAACCTTCCGACCTCGCGAACTCCTAAATCGACATCACTTCATCCACTGGTCAACATTTCCCCCTCGACGATGTCTCGAACGCATCCCAGCCGAAAAGCAATACTTGCTCGACCGCACAGAAAAACTCCACCACAACACTCAAGTAACTGCTCTCACCTCCGATCACTAACATGCATGCCATCTATCTCAGAAGAAAGTCAACTCCAACAGCTACCTCCGAGGCAAACCCTGAGCAGTCCGGTTTCCCCAACAACTCGCGTTCGTCGGCCCTGAAACCATTCCCAAAACACTAAAAACAGCACTACACCACAAATCGAATCCAAATTCGAGAATTGGCTTCAATAAGGCCCTAGCACATGAAGCTAGGCTCCTTTATGACCAAATCGCAACACCCCTAATCAAGCCGATCACCGGAAATAATTTTTAAACGGAATTCATTCATTCCTAAATTCCTTACAATCTAGGTTGTTAAAAATCACAATTTAACCTTTAAAAATCCCATTTCTACAAAGGAAATCAACTTGCATGCTTAAAACTGATTCAATTATATTGAAATTTCGCTAAAATATGATATTTACTGTAAATCTTGACATAAATGAAATATACAGTATGATTTCCACAAAAATCAATTTTTAACTAAAACTATATTAAGAAATAAACATCTTCTTAGTTAGCATCAACATGCAATATGAACTAGGTGATGTGATTTAGATTTTTGAATACCGGGATGAACAAAATTTTTCACACATAACAGAATAACAGATCAATTTCATTTCCAGGATTAAAAGATAAATGTTTATCACCTTAAATTATGCAAACAGAGATCCTAAACCTGCTTTTGAAAACTGAAGGTAATGATGCTCTGATTGCTTTTAAACTGGAAGATACTTGATGATCTTTGTTACAGGTTGTTGGAATGGTTTTGTTGCTTGATTCCAGTTGAATTTTGTTTTGATTTTGATGTGCTCAGGTCTGAGATTTTTCTTTTAAATCGGAGAGGATTGTTTGATACTTCTGGTTTTAGTTATAATGTTTTACAGGCTTTTGTTTAGATCTTCTTGTGGTATGTATTATGTTTTACTGATGTTTCTCTTTGCTATTTAATTTGTTTTCAGGTTTTAGATGTATCCAAGAAAAATGAAGCCTGGTTCTTTTCTTCTAATACATGTAATTAATTAATTTTTTAAAAAAAAACATGTTTTGCCACTTGTCTATTTCAAATACACTTGTAAATAAATAAGTAAATGTCTTAACACTTGTAATTCTTCTTGCAAAATGTTTATAGAAATTTTTATACTAATTATTTAAATTTATATCTACATATGTTTACATATGTACTTTGTATTTTACATATACACTAACTATACCTATTTTTAAGTATATAAAAGGAAAAGTATTTTTTAATCCTTAATTAAATCTCACCTTATATATATGTGTAAAATTTCGAAGATTAATTTAAAGTTGAATTCTATATATTATTTTTTTATAAAACATAGATTTCATTAAAATATACATATCTATATATTATATTAGAAAATTATTCTTATTAGCTTTGAAAAGTTAAATTTTATCTAAACAAAAATTTATAAGTCAGAATTTATTATAGTCCAAATCCATTGATATACATGTCCAGATATATTCTAATTATCAGAATTTCATTTATTTATCCAGATAAATTAGTAAATTATCCAATTACAATATGCCAAAAATCCGGGTTATCGCATTCCTTCCCCCTTTGAATCTTTTCGTCCTCGAAAAAGAACGAAGCCAGAATTTATCAAAATGCTTAACATTAGAAAAATTAATCTTTGATCTTTATTAAAACACTTTAAAATCTATATAATATTTTCAAAATAGTTTTATATAAATACTTTTATAACTCGATGTTTCCACAAGTCCATCTTCGTTCTCATAGAAGTTCGGTCGTACGTTGATCAGACATAAGACTGAAAATCTATAAGTGCTTGGCAGACCCGTTTTCAACATCAGTGAAAATACTTGGAAAATAATTTTATTGAAAATATAGAAAACATTTTTAAAAATAGAGGGAACGTCTTGGTGAGAATGCTCTGGAAATCATCACCCCCATAAATGGTCACAGTTAACCCGATGGTTACGTTGCCGTCCCGACAAAATCCATAGATAATTGTAGGCCTCCGCGCCCCTCGATTATGCCATGGAACCCGCTACAGATCGCAGCTACAACCGGGTTACGTTGCTATCCCAACAAAAACCCATATAACTGTAGGCCTCAGCGCCCTCGAATTTCGCTGCCAAAAGAATGAAACTTCTCCACTCCCGCATAGGTCGTAGTCTACCAATGTAAAATCAAACGTAGACCGTTGGCTCTCAATAGCACACACGACTTTCTCTATGTCACCATAGGTCGCAGTCTACCGATATAAAATCAAACGTAGAATGTTGGCTCTCAGCAGCACACGCGACTTTCGCTTTGTCACCATAGTCGCAGTCTACCGATATAAAATCAAACGTAGACTGTTGGCTCTTAGCAGCACACATGACTTTTGCTATGGTCTGCAGTAGATCACAGTGACATCAAGTTACACTGTCATCACAACATAACCCAAATGCCTCTGTAGGCATCACCGCCCTCGACTTTCACTACACACCACACATAATCCTCAGGAACTAGTTTGTCTGAACTCGTCACATGATCAACTTTAGAGCCTCCCCCTCTTTGAGGCTCAAGGCAGTACCAACCTATGGTACTCCTGAGAAATTCATTCAAGGGAGCGCCTTTTTCTCCAGAGCCATTTTCAAAACACTTTATACTGTACACATATAGTATCTTCCAAATCATACACCTAGTATGAATCGCATATAAATCTCATTTCTCAAAATCGATTATCCAAAATCAATAATTCTCAACTAGGCTTTCCAAATTTCAAAAAATGATTTTTTTCTCTAAATATCAAAAGCCTTTCCAAATCCAAAGTTCCAAACCTTTTCCCGAAATAATTCTCATAAGATCCTCTATATATATATAACCTTGAAAAATCTTTGGATCATTTCAAACTTTTATAAAACCCTTTTTATACTTCAAATATTTTCAAAACCCTTTTCTTCTGGCTATAGATTCAACAGGGGGAGTTTATCATATATATAACAAAGATACATAACTTTATTTATGCCAAATCAAATATTAAAATTTGATTACTCTTTACAAAACCACTTCCCATATTACTTACTTCCATAAAGTAAATTTCTATTATAGAAATATCCAATTACCCCTTTATTCTATCATATATCTCACAGAATATATTTTCATTTCAAAAACCATTCCACATTTCTTATCCACAAATTCCCAGTATCAATTTCATTCAAACTCGTACGATGTACACATATCATCCGTACGCTATATCAGTCTGATCCCTCGCTCGATCACACAATTTCACTTCCGAACTAGTATCGTCCACCCGACTTCCTAGTGCGGACTCAGATCTGGTTTCTTGATCAGAAACCGTCATTCTCTTTGCACAGCCATAACTATGATAGAGAATATCCAGAACCAATCAAAAATCCATATCCAGGTTCGGCATTGAAAATCGAGTGAAAAATCCCAACTTGGATCGATAAAGTACCTCGAAATTCTATGCTCGAATCTTGATCAAATCACTATGCAAATTGAATAATATACGTACATCCTACATATTTATCTTTATTGATTATTAGCCAAATCAATTCTCTTTTCTATTCACCTTCATTTAATTTCTATTTACTTATTCACATTTGCATCAATCCTCTTTGGATTATCACTTTAATTCTTATCTCAATGGTCATTTAATCATAAACAGTTTGCACTCTAACCGTCTTAAAATTAGAAAATAGCTTGAAAAATTAAAAATAGATAAGTAGTTGAAAAAAGTTATTAGTTTGTAAAATAGATGTAAAATAGTTAAATAGTGATAAAATAGTTAAATAATTTTAAAATAGTTGGAAAATAGTCATAGAAATTTTAAATAATTGCAAAATAGTTGTAAAATAGTAATTAATTTGTAAAATAGTTGGAAAATAGTAATTAATTTATAAAACAGTAGTAAAATAGTTAAATAATTTCAAAAGTAGTTATAAAATAAGTACAAGATAGTCTTGGGTTTAATAAGAAAGGTTGTGTAAAAAAATAACTTGAAAAAATAGATTTGTACTAAAATAATTTATTTTCCTGAACAAAACTGTACAATTCCCAATCTCCATCTCCATCAATTCAATTTAAATTTCCACTTTCATTTAAATTAACCCATTTCCAATTTAAATAACTTCAATTTTCATTGAAATTGATTTAACCAAAATTCAAGTTGAATAAATCCTCAATTTCTTTCCTAAATTCAAATCAAATTCCATTTAAATTTACTTATTCAACTTTAACCACAATTTTTAATTAATTCAAATAAATTTCAAATTGAACCACTTTCAATTCATATCAATTCCATTTTGAATTAATCCCAACTCCCATTTAAATTTGAATTCATTCAACTTCAATTTCACTTCAAATTAATCCAATTCAAATTTTCCATTTGAATATTTGAAATTATCCATCTTCAATCACAGTACCAATTAATTCAAATCAAAATCAATTTGAACTAATTTAATTTAAATCTCAACTTCAAACCATCTCGAATTATAAATTCAAGTTAAATTTTAAAGGTTGATTTAATCCTTTAAATCAAATCAACTTATATTTCTAAACCATTTAATTCCGAATCCAAATTCCATTTTAAACTTCTTTCAAAGTTCAAATAATAATTCAAATCCTTTTTAAACAACTAAATCTTAGAAATTCAATTTATCACAAAATTTCAATTTTGAAACCAAACCTTTGATGTTTTATCCTAAATATTCAAATCTTATGTTCAAAATAATTCCATTTTATCTTAGTAATGGATATATTACCACACCTCATTTCTTTATTTATTTAAACAAATCCAATTTTAGATTGTTAATAACAACAGGATGGTACCGTTCAAATTATTTTAAAACATCCATTCATTTCCAATTTCTAGATCTCAAACTCATTTTGAGATCACACAAACTCCTAATTCAAATTAACCATTTAACCTCCCAAGTTATACCCAGTTTCATCTTGAAATTTCCAAATCAGGTTGTTTATTCAAACTTATTTAACTTTCTCTTAAGTTAAATTCAATTAAGTCCTGTTAACCTTACACAAATTTGAATTCCCACTTCAAATTTTAAACTCCTTATCAATATCCTTTTCCACTTATAAGTTCAAAACTTATATCACCGTGGGCTATCATTCTTCAAGAAAATCAAAACTCAAAACTTTAGAGTTTATTTCAAATTATCTTTGATATTATGTATATCCACACATATATACATATTTACTTCTTTTACACACCAAGTTATCCTTAAATTTTAAACCACCCTTGGTTTTTAATTCAAAACAAATTTTTTAAAATTTCCAAACAACTTCTTATTTTAAAATAAGATTACATTCAAAAATAGTCTGAATAATATTATTTATTTTTTTTCCTTCATCACTTTGAAACAATTTTCAAATTTCTGGACCTAGATTTAAATCTTTACAATTCAGATCATTTAAACTATCCCATTTCAGCCTACTGATTACACATATCAGTCTATAAAGAATCATTGTAGGTTACAAATCGAAGTGGTTTCGGGTATGTACTGATACCTGACCCTGGTCTCTACGAATCCAATTCCAAATAATTAAGTTTTAAAACAATACAATTCATATTTGAGGATATCATACCACACAACAACTTATATAGATAACCTACGTTAGCATAGTTCAACCCACTCATATGACAACACATCACAATCACTCATCTGAGACAACGACAATCTAAATCAATCAACCATCCAAATACAAGATTTATTAGACATATAATTCCTAATCAATTTAATTAATCTCCAATTAAATTAATTACCAACTTAATCACTTGGATTACCTTAATCCTGCTTACTTAACATTAATTAATCCTCCTTGATTAATTATCTTATAATTACATTTAGTAATTTTCTTTTAATTAATCACATAGATAAATTAGCTTTAACCATACACATTAATTAATCTTTAATTAATTAACGACATTCATTAATCATCCTCTAATTACTTCCAGTAATTAATTATTCTTTTAATTAATTACATTTAACAAGTAATCTTTAAATTAATCACAATTCATTAATTAACTTTAATTAATCATAGATAGTAATTAACCTTCTTGTAATTACTTACCTTAATTAATTAACTCCTTAATTAATTATATTAATCCTTTGATAAATTACACTAAGTAATTAATCCTTAATTACTTCCATTAAGTAATTTTCTTTAGTTACCTTTCATTAACTAATTACTCTCTACATTGATTACATTTAGTAATTAACCCCCAATTAATTACATTTAGTAATTATCCATTAATTACTTCATTAAGTAATTATACTCAATTAATTCATAAGTGATTATCTTTAATTAATTTAACAAATTAATTAACTTAAAATTAGTTACATTAATAAATTAATGAATTAATCATCACTTAATCACTAGTTAATGATTCAACCCTTAATTACATTCATTAACTACCCACTAACTACTTCACTAAGTAATTATCCTTAATTACTCTAAGTAATTAACTTTTATTTTGTTTTACTAATTAATTCTTCTTAATTTACCACAACCTTTTCGCATTAAAGATAAATTCTTTATTTACATTAAATAACTATTCCCATCATTAAGCTTCATAAGAATCCATTTTGAAAACAATATAAAATTTACTTTTTAAACAAAACAATTTAAATGCTAAAGTTTAACTTTTTAAAATCTTTAATTATTTTACAAAGTAAATCCCAGAATGTCTAAAAGTTAAAACTTAAAGTTAAAATTTAAGCTTCATAAGGCCTAAACTTATCACAACCGAAACCTTCTTTAATCATTTTACACAAATAAAGTAAATGGGCCAAGCCCAAAAACAAAAAACCCAACTAATCCCTATCCCTTCTCCTGTTCTTCTTAATCCAGTTCCAATTCCAGGAATGCCAAATCATTCACCTGAACCTTGATGCTTCGAACCGGAAAATCATCTCCGATCTGTTGGATCATAGGTTTTAATTGCTGACACGACACAACAGTTCACGAATCTACGACTACGATAACATCCAGACTCATCGGCTCAAAATATAGCTTGTATAGTTATATATATTTTAACAAGGTCCATAAAATATGTATATAGAGTCTAGTTTAGTGCTTTGTTAACATCTTTCCTCAAGAATCATCATTCACATTCAAATAAACTTGCATGCATATTTTAATCAAAATCAAGTTTTCGAAAAGTGCATGGAGCGACGCTCGAACCCGGGTCACTAGTTTAGAAGGCAAGTGCTCTAACCAATGACCCCTGGTGATTTTTGATTATCAACAGAATTCAGTCGACTGAAAAAAATCGACCAGTCGACTGAATATCTATAAAACAGCCTACTGTACACAGGTATGCACTGTTTTTTACTATCTTTGAATATTTAGTCGACTGACCGTTTTTCCCAGTCGACTGAATTCTGCAACAGTCATTTTTTTATGAAAAGACACTTCCTTTTGCCAAGAGTCACGTTCTATTATGAAGAGTAATGGATGCTTCTGTTGATCAGAACTCTTCATGAACGGTTGCATCTTTTTATCTATTATATAAACACACAAAATCCACTCCACAAATAACCAATGTTCTGATTACTTTCTGATCATATTTTCTACTATCTTTGTATTTTAAAAATCAATCACAACTTTCATATTTTGCTTGAATCTCTAAAACAATTAACTTATTCTTTGATTCTAAGCAATATTTTCCTTTCTAAATCTTTATACACACATATATACTTGAGGAAAGATTATAGGAAGGTTGTACTATCAAAGACAAATCAGTGTTATTAAGAACAAAAAGTGTCAAAGCAATTCTATTCAAACTGTTGAAGTCCTGTTCGGTTGTCCAGGCGGGTAAAGTCCTCTTTCGGTTGTTAGAGGCGGAAAAATCCTATTTGGTTGTTCAGGTGTTGTATACCTATTCCTCTGGGTTAAGAGAGGGTTATTGTGAGAAATTCCATAAGGAAGTCTAGGACTGGACGTAGAATCGGAAGTTCGAACCAGTATAAAAACTCCTGGTGTGCTTATTCTTATTTACTTTATTATTATTATCTGTTTCCGCATTTTGTTTATAATACATTCCATATTACACGATCCTAAGTGATAACTAGCTACATAGTAGTCACTTTCATAACTAGCTACACAGTAGTTACTTTCATTTGGTACCAGAGCAAGGCATCTTATAACCGTTACAAAGTTATATGATATCTTGCTAATATGGAAAACAACACCACTAATACTAGTTTTATTGAAGGTCAATCCACTGCACGACCTCCATTCTTTAATGGTTTGAACTATAGTTATTGGTCTACTCGTATGCGAATCTATATGCAATCTAATTGTTTTGAATCATGGAATATCACACAGAATGAATACACTCTTCCTACTGGAGAATATTCCACTTTGTCAAACACACAAAAATTAGATGCTACTGCCAATGCTAAAGCTATGAACATGTTATTTTTTGCTTTAGATAGAAATGAATTTAACCGTGTTAGCATGTGCCAAACTGCTTATGAAATATGGAGAACGCTTAAAATCACTCATGAAGGAACTAAAAAGTCAAACAAAGCAAAATCTCCATGCTCAAAAATCAGTTTCAAAACTTTAGAATAAAACAAGATGAATTCATCAGTGATATGTATTCTAGATTTCAAGATATCTATCATTCACTATTAGGATTAGGAGAAAAAATTTCTGATTTTGATATAGTATCAAAAATCCTAAACTCTTTAGCAGATGAATGGGAAAGAAAGGTCCTAGCTATTGAAGAAGCAAACGATCTTTCAACTATGAAACAAGAAGAGTTAATAGGAAATCTAATGTCATATGAAGTGAATTTGCAGGAAAAGAAACTTCAAGCACAAGACAAGAAGAATCTAGCGTTTCAAGAAGAACAAGATGTCTCTGACTCAGATGAAGAGGATATGGCATTTATTGCCAAGAATTTCAAAAAGTTTTTGTAATTCAAAAAGAATAATAAGGGCAAGAGCTACAAAAATAATTCTAGCAACAATAATAGCAATAAACCATCATCATCTGTCATGCAATGTTATGAATGTCATAAAAAGGGTCATATGAAGAAAGATTATCCAGAAAAACAGAAAAACAAATTCAAGAAGAAAGCATTTTCTGTAACATGGGATGATTTAGATTCTTCATCATCAGAAAGCGACAGTGACACAGAGCAAGCAAATGTATGCTTCATGGCTTCAAATGATGATGTAACTGAACTAAGTTTTGAAGATTTAGTTGAACTTAATTCTGAACTAGTAGATTTTGTAAAACAGACTAAGAAATATAATAAGGAGTTACAAGGAAAACTAAATAGATCTGAATTGAAATTAGTATGCTTAGAGATGAAAAGAAAATTCTCGAAGAAGAACTTGAAAAATCTCAAGAATCTAATTCTAATTTAGCTTCACAACTTTCTATGATAACTCAGGAATTAGAAATTCAGAAGAATAAAAATGATGATTTATCAGTTGAAATTAATGATTTAAAATCTAACACTAAAGTATTTGAGTTAGAAAAATCTAGTCTTAAAACTAAGCTAGAATATATTAATAAAAATATTTCTAATTTTAATAAAGGACGAGAAAATCTTCCTAAAATATTAGAAATTTCTCAGTCTACTTCAAATAAAATGGATTTAGGATATAATAAAACTGATCGTAGAAATAACACCAGATATGCTTTCATTTATAGTAAAAATGATAGTGCTAGTACTAAATTTCGAGTAAAGCCTAAATCCAATAGAAATTCAAATACTACTATGACCTATAATGTTGATAATTTCTCTAGAAGTACAAAATCATCAACAGGAAATATGAATAAAAATTATCTTAGTATTTGGGTTCCTGTTAATTGGAAAAATAGAGAAAAATACATTGATGATTATTTTGATATGGTAGTTAGTAATGAAAATTATATTTATAAAGGTTCAACCACACCCAAATGGGTATGGTTTCCTAAAAATTAGGAAATTATAAAAACCTTAGGTATCGCATGCTTTAAATGTTAATTTTTTCTGATACCTTACATTATAAGTAGTGGTCATTTTGTTTTATATTGCTCTATGTTAACACTTATGTAAAATATAATTTATATCATCACATATACTCTCCTTTTTGTCGATGACAAAGGGGGAGAAAGATATTGCTCTCTAACACTATTTGTAGGAATAGACCATGCAAGCACAGATTAAGGGGGAGAAAAGATTAATTATTTACAGGAATATATAGCATAGGTTCAGGGGGAGAAATCTATAGCACAATTACAGGAAGATATTCAGTGAGAGAGATAAGATCAGCAAATCTTGTCAAAGATTCGTTCGTAGCAAATGAAGTTGTCATCATCAAAAAGAAGGAGAATGTTGGATCATAGGTTTTGATTGCTGACAAGACACAACAGTTCACGAATCTACGACTACGATAACATCCAGACTCATCAGCTCAAAATATAGTTTGTATAGTTATATATATTTTAACAAGGGTCATCAAATATGTATATTGAGTCTAGTTTAGTGCTTTGTTAAAATCTTTCCTCAAGAATCATCACTCACATTCAAATAAACTTGCATGCATATTTTAATCAAAATCAAGTTTTCAAAAAATGCATGGAGCAGGGCTCGAACCCGAGTCACTAGTTTAGAAGGCAAATGCTCTAACCAAATGAGCTGTGGTGATTTTTGATTATTAACAGAATTCAGTCGACTGAACAAAATCGACCAGTCGACTGAATATCTATAAAACAGCCTACTGTACGCAGATATGCACTGTTTTTTACTATCTTTCAATATTCAGTCGACTGACCGTTTTTCCCAGTCGACTGAATGCTGCAACAGTCATTTTTTGTGAAAAGACATTTCCTTTTTCCAAGAGTCATGTTCTATTATGAAGAGTAATGGATGCTTCTGTTGATCAGAACTCTTCATGAACGGTTGCATCTCTTTATCTATTATATAAACACACAAAATCCACTCCACAAATAACCAATTTTTTGATTACTTTTTGATCTTATTTTCTACTATCTTTGTATTGTAAAAACAAATCACAACTTTCGTATATTGCTTGAATCTCTAAAACAATTAACTTATTCTTTGATTCTAAGCAATATTTTCCTTTCTAAATCTTTATACACACATATATACTTGAGGAAAGATTATAGGAAGGTTGTACTATCAAAGACAAATCAGTGTTATTAAGAACACAATGTGTCAAAGCAATTCTATTCAAACTGTTGAAGTCCTGTTTGGTTGTTCAGGCGGGTAAAGTCCTCTTTTGGTTGTTAGAGGCGGAAAAATCCTGTTTGGTTGTTCAGGTGTTGTATACCTATTCCTCGGGGTTAAGAGAGGGTTATTGTGAGAAATTCCAAAGGGAAGTCTGGGACTGGACGTAGAATGGGAAGTTTGAACCAGTATAAACCTTCTGGTGTGCTTACTCTTATTTACTTTATTATTATTATCTGTCTTCGCATTTTGTTTATAATACATTCCATATTACACGATCCTAAGTGATAACTAGCTACAAAGTAGTCACTTTCACGACTAGCTACACAGTAGTTTCTTTCATGATCAACCCGAGAATCCATACGAACAATAACGCAAACGCTACTCGACTTAACCCTAGAACCCAACCCAACTCCTGACTTAACCCAAACTTCTTCGGCAAATCGTCCCGTGCACATGGTGCACGTGCACCACCGCCCTGATGACCCTTCCGACCTCGCGAACTCCTAAATCGACATCACTTCATCCACTGGTCAACATTTCCCCCTCGACGATGTGTCGAACGCATTCCAGCTGAAAAGCAATACTTGCTCGACCCCACGGAAAAACTTCTGCACAACACTCAACTAACCACTCTCACCTCTAATAACACGCTTGCCATCTGTCTCATGAGAAAGTCAACTCCAGCAGCTACCTCCGAGGCAAACCCCAAGCTGTCCGGTTGCCCCGAAATTTCTCGGACAGCTCGCGTTCATCGGCCCCTGAAACCATTCCCAAAACCCTAAAAACAGCACTACACCACAAATCGAATCCAAATTCGAGACTTGGCTTCAGTGAAGCCCTAGCATATGAAGTGGGCTCCTTTACGACCAAATCACAACACCCCTAATCAAGCCGATCACCAGAAATATTTTTTTAAACAGAATTCATTCATTCCCAAATTCCTTACAATCTAGGTTGTTAAAATCACAATTAAACCTTTAAAAATCCCATTTTTACAAAGGAAATCAACTTGCATGCTTAAAACTTTGATTCAATTATATTGAAATTTCGCCAAAATATGATATTTACTGTAAATCTTGACATAAATGAACTATACAGTATGATTTCCACAAAAAACAATTTTTAACTAAAACTATATTAAGAAATAAACATTTTCTTAGTTAGCATCAACATGCAATATGAACTAGGTAATGTGATCTATATTTTTGAATACCGGGATGAACAAAAATTTTCACAGATAACAGAATAACATATCAATTTCATTTCTAGGATTAAAAGATAAATGTTTCTTACCTTAAATTATGCAAACAGAGATCCTGAACCTGCTTTTGAAAAGTGAAGATGATGATGCTCTGATTGCTTTTAAACTGGAAGATACTTGATGGTCTTTGTTAGAGGTTGTTGAAAAGGTTTTGTTGCTTGATTCCAGTTGAATCTTGTTTTGATTTTGATATGCCTTAGGTCTGAGATTTTTCTTTTAAATCGGAGAGGATTGTTTGATACTTTTGGTTTTAGTTATAATGTTTTATAGGCTTTTGTTTAGATCTTCTTATGGTCTGTATAATGTTTTACTGATGTTTCTCTTTGCTTTTTAATTTGTTTTCAGATTTTAGATGTATCCAAGAAAAATGAAGTCCGGTTCTTTTCTTCTAATAAATGTAATTAATTAATTTTTTTTAAAACATGTTTTGCCACTTGTTTATTTCAAATACACTTGTAAATAAATAAGTAAATGTCTTAATACTTGTAATTCTTCTTGTAAAATGTTTATAGAAATTTTTATACTAATTATTTAAATTTATACCTACATATGTTTACATATGTACTTTGTGTTTTACATATACACTAACTATATCGATTTTTAAGTATATAAAAGGAAAAGTATTTTTTAATCTTTAATTAAATCTTACCTTATATATATACATGTGTAAAATTTCAAAGGTTAATTTAAAGTTGAATTCTATATTTTTTTTTTAAAACATAGCTTTCACTAAAATATACATACCTATATGTTATATTAGGAAATTATTCTTATTAGCTTTGAAAAGATAAATTTTTGCCAAATAAATATTTATAAGTCAGAATTTATTATAGTCCAAATCCATTGATACACATGTCCAGATATATTCTAATTATCAGAATTTCATTTATTTATCCAAATAAATCAGTAAATTATCCAATTACAATATGCCAAAAATCCAGGTTATCACATTCCAAAATCATCATATTTACTCAAATATGTCATTTCACAAAAAGATGTCAATTCCAAATTCCAACTTAGGTTGTATCTTCATCAAGGATTTAAATATAAATACTTCAACTTCACACAATCTGAAATTTTAGAAAATAGTTTAGATAGTCATAAATAGTTTTCAAAAAATAGTTTAATATAGATTAAAATAGTTTAAATAGTAAAAATAGTTTAAATAGATTTCAATTTGATTTAATTAGATGTAAAATGATTTAAATAGATTTAAAATAGATTAAATAGATTTAAATTATATTAAATAGATTAAATAAATCTAAAATAGATTAAATAGATTTAAATTATATTAAATAGATTAAATAAATTTAAAATAGATTACATAGATTTAAATTATATTAAATAGATTTTTAAGTAGATTAAATAAATTTAAAATAGATTTAAATTATATTAAATAGATTTAAAATAGATTAAATAAACTTAAATAAATTTAAAATAGATTAAATAGATTTAAATTGTATTAAACAGATTTAAAATAGATTTAAAATAGATTAATTAAATTTAATTACTTTAAATTAGGTAAAATAGATTAAATTAGATTAAATACGTTATAATAGATTAAAATAAATTAAACTAGTTTAAATTGATAAAATAGTTTAAATTAATTAAAATATTTTAAATTAGTTCAAAATAGATTTCAAAGTTATATCCAAACATTTTTAATTAAATGAATTTCGATAAATTCATTTATATTCGACACTTCACTTTGTTATTTCAATTTAAATCCTTTGAACAGTTCATTAAACCAATTCCAGTTTCAACGTTAACGCTTAGATTATCGAAAATAATTCGGTTTATATATAAATCAATTTTTATTTCAAAATGCCAGTTAACTGAGTTCAAAATTTAAAGAATTAAAAATCATTTAATTTAACCAATCCGATGTCCGTATATAATTTTCTACCATATGTCAAGTGACACGGATATTTTTCATTTAAATCGAAAATTTAAAATTTCACGGTTATATATCATTTCAACCCGCAATCTCGAATGAAATTCGAAATCTATAAAATCGCTCCAGTTTATCATTTCAATCCATAATGGATTTTTCGTAATCTACAGATCGTTCGGATGTGTATCATTTCAATCCATAGAGTTACACTATTAAAACAATATAAAAAATATAACATCCAGTCATCCGATATCAACAATCAACATGCATCACAATCATCGTTCAAACCAATTAATAAACAATAACAATCAAACAGTGATCAATGACAAGTATTAACTGGCTATTAAAGTTCAATATCAGACCAAATAGCTATTTAATTCAATAAAGGTCAAATTTTACAGGAATGACAAATTAAGTATACCAAACATCAACAAATAAATTTCAAATCACATCAGAAATTTAGTTTAACTAACATAAGATAATTTAGTGGTTGTAAGTGGGTTAAAACACTCGCATTTCATTTCAAATCGATTTGAAATCCAAATAAGGCCCAAAATTCGATAGTCTTAGAATTTGTCCAAATCTTTTCCATAATGTCTGAAATTTCGATACGATCACAGTGGAACAAACCTCGCGTAAATCCAACCTCGTACGTAAAAGTTATTGACGTTAGACGGTATGAATCAAAATTTCAAATAAAATACTAAAGGAAATCACCTTTACACGTTCTAACACGTCAACACCTAATCTCAGTTGCAGTTTGTATTCAGGCTCGAACGCAAGCACGCTGACCAGGAAAACCCGCCTTTGACCGCAGCCGCTCACGCCTATAGGCCCCCATCGACCAAGCCACCACCACCATCAAGCTCTACAACTCCGGCCGCACCTCCCCCGTGAATGCGGTTCGCCCCAAATGCCATCATTCGCCGCACAACATAAGCCCTAGATCATCGATTTATGACCACCTCCCGCCATTATTGGGTATGCGACCACCTCTAGAAGACTCCACACGACAATCTCTTCGAAACCCATTTTTCAATTTCGTCGATTAAAGCCCGGATCAAAAAGCCCTAAATTGCCTAGCGTATCGAGATTTAACCGCTTTGACCACGAATTCCCAACGACTCGAGCACTCTTTCTGGAAAAAAATGCTAGACTCTGAATCGTATCGTTGAGAGCTTCGAAACGGTATATAATATGATATGGTTTGAAGGAGTTTAAATTTTTGAAATTTGATTTGGAAATTGGATTTTAGGGTTTTGTAATTTGAATTGGTCTCTACCATTGAGGTAGGAGATGGGCAGATATAATTGTACGTACTGGAATGAGAAAATGACTGCTAAAGTTTGGGAAACAAGTCTACTTATATTAGTATAGCCCGATAAGAAGATAAACACGTATCAAATTGGTACGAACGACAAATAGCGACCCAAAATGCCCATTCTGCCTCCAAAACGAAAGTGGGCCATTCCATATATCAAAATTGATATTTTCGATATTGACAAATTAAATGGAATAGGTTTCAAGTCCTAATTCCATCATATGAAGAAGTTAGCTTTAAAATTAGCTTATTTCAAATTGATTTCAATAAATTTAATTAAATTGATTTCTATGCGTTTTGAGTCCGTACGATCAAACGAGAAGTCCGATTGCTACAAAACTTGAAATCCTACAATGTTTCACTGTTATGGATCCAATGAAACTGGTTTCGTCAAAATCCAAGATAGTGGCCAAAATGGCTATTTTAACATTGATTAAATAGTTTAATATTAAATTAAGTAAATCACTTTTTAATTTCAGATTTAATAACTAACAATTTTTAACACTTTTGATTACTTAGACATTTACAATAATTTAAAATAAATTTACATATCAATTCAGTGTTAAATACTTCACTAATTACAGTGTTCAATTTCAACTGTAATTAAATCCAATTAATATAATTTAATTCCAATAAATTGATTTAATTTGGTTTCAATCTTTTTACTCAATCAATAATTACTCTATAGACATAGCTAACATTTGTTTATCTTTTATTAAATTAATATCCTCCTTTTACCATCTTATGCCATATTAATTGTAACATTTCAATTACGTTGATTTTTTGTCAATTTTATTATAATTTAAAATCCTAAAATTTAATTTATCCTTGTTTCACTCTTTTTATTAAATCAATTATTGCCTTATGAATGTAATTGACATTTCTGTACATCTTGTTGCATCCACCTTTTTCGGTTATTGTCTTAACTCATTTTATGTAACATTTAATTTCAATTGATTTCCAATTTAGTTCAACAACTAAGAAAATTGGCAAGAAATGACAATCGTTACATTTTCTTAATTTAAATAACATTTGTAAGTTGTTATCTACACAAAATGCCATAACTACTACCACAACACTACATTTATCAATTATAAATTAATTATATACCATTTCATAAATTTATACATATTTAAATTATCAAGTACTCCTTTAATCCAATTTATCAATTAATACACACATCATTACAATTAATTTACAGTCTATAACCAATTATAATTTTTTAATCATTTTTAAATAACTAGGATTACATTTAAAGCAGTTATCAATTACCTTAAATTAGTACTATTGCATTTCATTCTAGTTATTTTCTTACTACTACATCCTAATTTATAATTTATTTTCATTTTTCACAACATCAAACTCCAAAACTTAGTTAATCGAATAAATTAAATTATCGAAAATTATGGGCCGTTATAATGTATTTCTTAACAATACTTTCTAAGAAAGATATGTTTACTTAAATGATTTTCATCTATACTTAGAATATTGCTGTAAAAAAAGAGATTTAAGTATTTTCTCTTTATAATATAATTTATAAAATTTATTATTACCTAAATGGCAATATTTTTGTGTTTCCGCCTGCTTTTTGATAATGACAAAGGGGGAGAAATACATATGCATATTGATAGGGGGAGATATTATGTTTAAGGGGAGCATTAATTATATTATAATATCATTTTATATTAAACAGATATTTTCAAAAATTGTATAGTTGTCGTCATCAAAAAAGGAGGAGAATGTTTGAACCTCTTATGTTGGATGTTAATGACAACAACTATATAATTATTTCAAAGAACTTCTAAGCTAACCTGCAAGTGCATGAGTATCAAAAAGAGATAAATGACTAAACATATTGAAACCACAGATATTCAAAGAAGATAAAAGCATATACATGGAGATACAAGAAGATATAAGGACAACAAATGATTTAAAGACTCGATGAGCTAGAATGAAGGTATCTACAAGAAGCTCAAAACAAAGACAAACTATTGTAAGAGTCATGTGTCATGTATCAGTGCAATAGATATACGTGTAAAATCTCCTTTACAATGATCACAAACAGGCACAATGATTTTTGAAAAGCTGAATTTAAAAGAGACTTGAAACACAAACTTTTATTTTCCCTTTTTAGCAATCCAACCGTCTAACTAAAATTCAGCCTTCTGAATATATAATTCATATGCCTAAATAAGTGAAATGTAAAAGAACATTTTTAAGGTAATTCAATCATCTGAATTTATAATTCAAATATCTGAATTTATAATTCAGACGTTTGAATAAAAATCCAGCCATCTGAATTATAATTTTAGATGTTTGAGTTAGTCTGTTTTTAAACTGTTTTGTTTCTATTTTATAGCGTAAATTTTAGCTATCTGAATTTAAATTTCCACCATCTGATCTATATGAAAAGAAGCATCTCTTCAGAAATTCAAATCTGGACAGTTGTCTTCTTCTCCAAAGGTTGCATCTTCTCTAGTGGTGATAACCTTTCAAATAGAATATTTTAAACTCTAAAAATACAAGTAAATTTATTTTTTTAGATTGACTAATTCTTACTTACTTTCTACTCTATACTCTCTTGTGAATTATCAAAAGGCAATACAATTTATATTTCCTCACTGTGCACATTCAAATCATCATCTAAAGGAGACTATAGGAAGGTTATACTTTATTGACTCACCAATGTTTTATCTAGAACACGCAAAGTCAACGACTTACTACTTTTGTAATCGAAGTCTTGCTAGAGATCTTCATGCAAGTGAAGTCCTATTCGGCTACTTAGGCATTATGTAAGATAACTTTTCCTCTGAGTAGTTAATTCCAAAAGGAGTTTAGGACTAGCGTAGGACAAAAAGTCAAACTAGTATAAAAATATCTGGTGCGATCATTTTTAATTTCTTTACTTTATTTATTCCATTGTATATCTACTATTGATTATATATATAGACACACACTCGTTATTTAAGCTATTGGTAATAAGTCTTAATTTAATAGAATAATTCAAATTACTCGATCCATAGTGATTTTCAATTTGTATATACACTGTACAAGACTGGGCACGGGATTGGTGTGACGACCGAGAATTTTTGATATTTGAATTTGAAAATATTTAATTGATTTTAAATATTTGGAAGTTCGTTTAGCTTGAATTTCAAAATTAATTATGAATTTGGCAATTTAATTATTGAATTTAATTTATTGAAGTTGGATAAAATACTGAATTTTCTATTTTTTAGCTGATTAAAAATAATTCGATGGCTTAGAAAATTTATATTGACAACACTGAAGATAATGGAAGCTTCAGAATTGAATTTGGAAATGATTTATTCAGTTTTGAATTTTTATCATTTAAATTGATATTTAAAAACAGCCTTCCGAGGCATAGTCTTGGAATTCGACGAAATCAGTTCCATTGGATCCAAAATATTGTATTATTATCCGATTTTAATTTTCGTAGCAACCAGAGTTGTCGTTTAACCCTGGCAGCTCAAAACGCATAGAAACTATTTTAATCGATTCAATTTAAAATTGATCGTTTACTTTCGTGACTTGCGTATATGATTGAATTAGCCTCCGAAACACATTCCATTATGTTCGGAATGTGGATAAAACCTTAGAAATGCTAGGCGGCACGTCTCGATAGGATGTCAAGATTTTGAGCAGCGAATTCAGGGCGATTTAAATTCAAGCTTGAATAATATATTCTATTGACCAGTTAAAAACATTTCATGTGAAAAAATTTCCTCCAACAGCTTTTGTTTTTCTGAATCACTACAGCCTTCCTCCACACGGCAACGTCTCATCCTTGTCTCCCCATTTCTTTATAAATCTCACGCAAAAAATCATTTCAAAAGCAGTGAGGAAGGAAATACAGTTCGCTTCAAAATAATGGCCATGACATTCAAACCTAGCTAAATTCGTTCGATATGAAATCAAATCAAATCAAGCTTGGTAGCTTCTTCTTTTCATACTTCAGTTCGAAATTAAAATTGGTAAAAAAAGGGGGGATCGCGACTGTCTCGCAATTACAATACTTGAGCACGACATCGAAGGGTCGTCGAGCTTAGAGTCGCGATACCTCAAGTCGAGGCGATTGCCTCGTGCACATGAATAAGGTGGAGATGAAGCTAGGGCATGCGGTGGTGAATTGGGGGTCGCAATAGTAGTTTTCGAGGCAAGCTAGGGTTTCCGTGGGCTCGCGATTGTTTTGGGGACTTAAGATTAATCGGAGGTGCGATGCTTGGGGGGTTCAATGTCGAGGTGGGTCGTACGACGATCGTAGTGGCTCGTCATGATATGTTCAAGCTTGGCCTGGTCGCAATTTTGATAGTAAGGTATCAATATTGTTTGATTTAAATTTAATACAAATACGTATAGATATAGTTAGGTTTTAATCTGCAGTGATGTTTATTTACAGTTATTTATTCAATTTAAATATATATTCACACATGTAGAAAGATATATGTATGTATATTTCAGTAAGGTATTTCAAAGGATAGTTTGATTTTCAGAAAAGAAATTTTTAAATATAAGTGGAAATGATAATGACTTTTTCAATTTATTTTGACATCCATTTTAATTTAGATATTCTATATAAAAAAGAGTTGGGAAAATAATTAGTTTAATCAAATTACTAAATGTTAATAGATTGTTCGATTTATTCAAATATTAATAAATTGTATAAATTATTCATACAAGGTCAAAATCTGAAAGAAAACAAGCCGGAACCGAAAATGGAGTGCATTCATATTAAAGGTGAGATCTTCTCACTCAATCAGATTTTTTTTGATTTAATTTTAAATAGTTAGATTTAAAATTGTTGATTGTGTTGATTGTTTGCTTGGATAATAATTTATTATCAGTTGTATTGAAATAGACCCTATACGCCGCATAATAGCGGATGATATTATATTTAAACCCATATACTGCGATATTCCACCTCGAAGTGGAATTTGTATTATATATGTATTTGGAGCTGTTGATTTCCCGCATTATATAGCGGATGAGACCCTATGCGCCGCATAATAGTGATATTTTATAAATCCCATATACCGCGATATTCCACCTCGAAGTGGAATTGGTATTTAATTGTTGTGCTAATGTCTGTGGATGCAGGGAAAACAGGTTGGAGGGATCCAACTGGATTCCTTAAATATTTGAATTAGTTTCAATATTGTGTGTTGATTATTTGTTATCTGTGTGTGACTATTAATGATTGAGACTGTTGAAGACTATAATTTAGCCAAATATATTTTTGGTATCGTAGGATATCAGAAATAAATAAAATTAGATTTTCGAAATTTAGTAGAAAATTTATAGTAAATTAATCTTAGAAAATTGAACAGATTTAAAAGAAGGAATTTGTTTCAAAAGAGAATAATTTTGGTGTTGAAATAAATTTAGAAATCGATTTTGGAAATTGATTTGGTATTCGAAAATAAATTTGGAAATCAATCGTATATCAATGGATATTTAGAAGTTTAAATTCACAATGGGAATTTATGAAAGAAAGGGAAATTTGTTTTAAAAACAAACATTTGGTTATTTTTAAAAGTGTGAAAGGAATTTACGGATTCGGAACGTAAATTTAAAATAAATCAAGAAAGATTTATTAATTGATTTGAATGAACCATTTTGAAATGAAAAATGTATTTTCCCTGGAAAGCCGAGCATGATTACGAAGTAGCTTATAAATATAAACTGAAATTTTTTAAGGATGGTTTTAGAAAGTATACTTTGGATAAATTATTTCCTTAACTGGTTTCAAATCTTTAAAGTATGGATTTATTTAATTACTTATAGAAGGGATTATTGTAAAGATTAAAATTGATATTGTTTTTAGGAAACGATTATTTAAATAGTTATACCTTATATACTAATTTTATTTTAAAATTAGTTGGGACTTAAAAATCTTATATGTGATAATTAGTATAATGTTTTCACAACCAATATTTTAAGTAAGTATTTAAAATGGTTTTTTTTTAAATATTCCTAAGTATATTTTGGATAAGTAATTTGAATTATTTTAACTCGGCAGATTTCCAGTGGAAAAGAATAAATAATTGGAAATATATTCCGCATAAGGAAAATGCTTTGAAATTTGTTTTCAAAGGATTGAAATGTAAATGGTGATTTGAAATTTGTTTTCAAAATATTAAAGTGATGAAAATATACCCTGCGATGATATTTTGAAAATAAATAATTTGGAAAATTATTTAAATCTGGTAATCGTTGTGAATGTTGATTGATAGTTATATAACCGACTAACGATATTTGTCTTTAAATGACATTTGAATTTCGATGCGACCGGGGGTCGGATTCCAAGTGGATATCCGAAAACCACATCGAACCTTTGTGATTATGATGGATCTTTTATTTAAAAGATCAAAGTGGAAATTATTGTGATTTGTTTGAAATCTAAATGAACACTTATTTTCAAAAATAAGCGCTCGTTATTCGGATTAGCCGGGAGAGGACCTTGTGTCATAAAACCCATTCCAAATAATGATACGACGAAATGGGATTGCATTTGAAGATGGTGTTGAAGACCGGGTATTTTCGAAAATGAAAGGATTACCTGTCGAATGTCTCTGCACCGGGTTGCTCCGGTATAGAGATTTTATCACGTTTGTGATGGGGATTCCGAACGTGATTTGTGAATATTCGGATTTGCAAGGGCTTCTTTGAAGTGCCTTCGGTTCCGTTCGATCCCGGAACGGACTTGTATGGATGTGTGTCTGACATTACACTTTGAGATGTAAAGCCGGTTCTATCAAATACATTTCTGTTGGTGGCGGAGAATTTATTCTCTTAGCTTAACACCCTTCTTTGAGACGTACGAGCTCAGAGGTTATGTAGTTGATGGTTACTAGTGATATATTCCCAAACTAGTAGTGTGGCATATGAAGTGCTGCTGATCATTTGTTGATCAAAGCATGATTTTGTGAAAAGTGTAGTTTTGTGGATGAGACTTCGTCGGACCTCGCACTCCGGAAATGGTCAAAACAGGAAAGATGCGGCCAGGTTATGAGGGTCGCGCCCTTTAGGGTATGTCATTTCCTTCTGGAAAAAGGTGGTATCACGGTATGGAGCCCAGATACTTAACCTATGTTGTTGCCGCAAATTTATTATACTTTGTGGTTGTTGCTTTGTGGTGGAGGATCCTCGGATAAAGGTCCCAAAGGACCGGGGGATGGCATACTCGAGTAGTAGTTACCTAGTTACAGAGGTAACCCGGCCTTGTGTTGGCAGAGATCCGGGTAGGTTCTCGGGTCGTCCCTCCAAAGGCGTACCCATGTAGCAGTAGGATGTTACTTAGCCTGACCATTTGTTGGAAATCCAAAGAAACAATACGCGCCCTGTACGGTTTTAGTTGTATAACCTACCATGGAATGTGGTGGTAACCTGCTATTGAACATGGTAGCTATAGTAGGCATATAATAATCGTTGAATGCTAGCTAAGATTAATATTATACTTTCGAAATGTTTTCTGCACTATGCACTAATAATAATAATATCGAAAGGATTTTGCGTATTAAGCATGTTTGACTATCATAAGGAGAAATCTCCTCCAATTCTGCGTTTGCATTGTGTGTGTGGAGGGAGGCCTTATTGTAGTTTCATTTTCAAAAAGCATAGCGGATTTCTTTTCCTTTCTTTGTGAAAATAACTATTTTTAAGATCTCACACCAGTCTCATGACCGACTCGGAGTTTATTGTTCCTTTTCTAATCTCTGGGTGCCCATAATTTTCCACACAGGTAGCCCAGAGTCAGGTTATGATTATTCTGGAGCGAAGTCAGAAAAGAGATGCTGTGGAAATTAGGAGCAAGCTGGATGGCAAAACGTATCACTAGTATATGTTAGATTCTTTTCCGCTGTTTTGTTGTTGTAACACTTTGATAATGAAATGTGATGTAATGTAACAACTGATATAGTTCTTTGTTTTAAAGATTATTCATTTATATATTATATGTTGTTCCGCTGCGAAATGTGAGATTCTGTTGTTGTTTCTATTCTTCTTCTACCTCTATCTTCTTTAACCCTAAAGACTCGTACATCTGTCCCTCTTTGGGCTGAATTGTTGTGGAATTTTGCCAGCTCAAAAGGGGTACGGATTTGCGGGCCTTTACATTTGGTATCAAAGCATTTGGTTAAGCGACAACCCTGCCTCTATTGGGTGTTACTCATTAGAGATAGAGTCAGTAGTACTCTAGAATGAGTTTGAGTGTAATAATAAATATGAGCACGTAATTGTTAGTGAATATAAAATTGTTTTATATTGTGTTGATTGGTTTGTTGAGTGGTATATGGATTTTGGTCAATACGAATAACTAACATTATCGATAGGGATCTCTAAACACTTGTACAGAAAAAATTCGACATGATATCGTTATAAGATAGGGTAATGAAATAATTTTACCCAAAATATTTTCATATATAAAAGAAATAAAATTTTCTGTGAATTGTTATAATATATGGTTGCTTGGTTGCTAGGAAGTGATACTATTAAATTATTATCATCGTTGCATGAGGAATTGAAATCAAAAAAACAAAGAACTAAGAAAATAAAATCCATATACAAATGAGAATATAAATTGTAAATGTGATTTGTAATTTGAAATAGAAGAGAAAAATTTGAAAGAATATGAAATTTTGAGATTTGGAAAAAGCTTAAATTCTTTTGATTTTGAAGATGATTTTCAAAGGTTTTGAAAAAAATGTTTTTGGAGGGATAAAAGCTCTAAACTCTTTTCGGTCACTGGAAAATAATTCCGGTGATGATCACGACATCATCGGTGTTCATTTTCGGGTTTCCAAAAGAGGAATTGCTGCCAAATTGTTTTAAATGGAAGTTGTTTGGAAAAGAAGGGTTTGGTTTTGAAATTCAAAGGTTAATTTGAATTATTTTTAATAATGGTTTTGGAAAAGGTGGAAAGCCTCTGGAATTTTATTAAAATAGTTATGGAATAATAAGTTTGGAAACTTAGGAAATTCAGATTTAAACTGAAACCGACTTGAGTTAATTTGAATAAAGGTGTACTTTAAAAGTCTAATAGACTAAAATGATTGGAATAAAATTTATTAAGGTGGAAAATAAAATTTGGAATGAATAATAAATTTGCAATTGCAAGCAAATGAGTGGGAAATTAAATGTTGAAATTCATTTCGAATTTGTAAGTAAATAGAATTGGAATTGAATTTGGTTTGTGATAAACAAAGCGAAGTATTGAAATTAAATTAGTAAGTGAAACTAATTGATGAATGACGAAATTGAGTATGATTTGAAATGAATCAAAATTCAATAATTATAAACGAAAGGTAAATTAAATTCATATGGAATTTGAAATCCAGTTTAAATATAAGTGGTTATAAACAAAAATAGTGAATTGAAAATAAACTTTTGGGAATGAACAAAAAAACAAAATTGGAATTGGAATTGAAACTGAATATTGAAACCAATTTGAATTGTGTGAAGTCAAATGAAGTTGTAAAATTAGTTCGAAGTGAACTAAATATAATAATGGTGAAATAGAGAAATGGTTTGAGATAAAATGGATTGGAACTTGTAATTAATTAGTAAATGGAATTAATTTAAAATAGTGCATTTGTGAATGAAAGATAATTGATAAAATTCAATATTCGAAAGATAAATTGAATCCAAATAGAATTGAAAGTGAAAATTAAATTCAAGTAAAATTAAAAATGTGAGATTGAATGGAATTGGATGTATAACTTCAATAGTGAAGTAAAGATGGTATAAGAAGTATATATTGAAAATTTGTAAAGGAATGTGAAAAATAAATTTGAATGTTGTAATTGGACATTATGGATATTAGGATATACATGTATGTTAAAGACAAAGGATAAATTGGATTTTGATTCTGAAGATAAAATTGAATTGCTCGACAAAAAGGTATGTATTTAAATTTCAGTATAAGATTTGATGATTTTCTTGTCCAACCACTTGGCTTTTCGTTTTCTTTTTGAATCTGGGGGCCTGTGGTGCCATTTTGTAGTCGTACAGAGCTAGCCGTGCAAAGGAGACGTTGGCGAAATTTTTCGAAAATTTAGGGAGTTAGAAAAATTTTGAGAAAATTTTGGAAATTTAAAATTTGAATTTAAATTTAAATTTGAATTATTGAGAAAACAATATTGTTTGGAACTTATAATTGAAGTTGGAAAGTTAGTTGAATTAATGATGGATCCTAAATAAAAAGATTTGTTTTGGGCAAGCTGATAAAACTATTTGGATTGGGAAAAATAATAAATGGGTTTAGGATCATTCTTCTTAACTTGTAATTTCGGAACGAAATTCTTTTAAGGGGGGAAGGATGTGACGACTAAGAATTTTTGATATATGAATTTGAAAATATTTAATTGATTTTGAATATTTGGAAGTTAGTTTAACTTGAATTTCAAAATTAATTATGAATTTGGCAATTTGATTATTGAATTTAATTTATTGAAGTTGGATAAAATATTGAATTTTTTATTTTTAAGCTGATTAAAAATAATTTGATGGCTTAGAAAATTTATATTGACAACACTGAAGATAATGGAAGCTTCAGAATTGAATTTGGAAATGATTTATTCAGTTTTGAATTTTTATCATTTAAATTGATATTTAAAAATAGCCTTCCGAGGCATAGTCTCAGAATTCGACAAAATCAGTTCCATTGGATCCGTAATATTGTATTGTTATCGGATTTCAATTTTCGTAGCAATCGGAGTTGTCGTTTAACCCTGGCAGCTCAAAACGCATAGAAACTATTTTAATCGATTTAATTTAAAATTGATCGTTTACTTTCGTAACTTGCGTATATGATTGAATTAGCCTCCGAAACATGTTCCATTGTGTTCGGAATGCGGATAAAACCTTATAAACGCTAGGCGGCACGTCTCGATAGGATGTCAAGATTTTGAGAGCGAATTCAGGGCGATTTAAATTTAAACTTGAATAATATATTCTATTGACCAGTTAAAAACATTTCATGTCAAAACTTTTCCTCCAGCTGCTTTTGTTTTCCTTAATCACTACAGCCTTCCTCCATACGCTAACGACTCGTCTTTGTCTCCCCATTTCTTTACAAATCTCACGTAAAAAATCATTTCAAAAGGAGTGAGGAAGGAAATACAGTTCGCTTCAAAATAAGGGCCACGACATTCAAATCCAGCTAAATTCGTTCGATATAAAACCAAATCAAATCGTGCTTGGCCGCTTCTTCTCTTCATACTTCAGTTCGAAATTAAAAATGGATAAAAAAAGAGGGGGGAGATCGCGATTGTCTCGCGATTACAATACTTGAGCACGGCATCAAAGGGTCGTCGAGCTTAGAGTCGCTACACCTCAAGTCGAGGCGATTGCCTCGCGCACATGAATAAGATGGAGACGAAGATTGGGCACGCGGTGGTGAATTGGGGGCCGCGATAGTAGATTTCGAGGCAAGCTAGGGTTGCCGTGGGCTCGCGATTGGTTTGGGGCCTCGCGATCGATCGGAGGTGCGATGCCTGGGGGGTTCGATGTCGAGGTGGGTCGTACGGCGATCGTAGTGGTTCGTCGTGATATGTTCAAGCTCGGCCTGGTCGCAATTTCGATAGTAAGGTATCGACATTGTTTGATTTAAATTTAATACAAATACGTATAGATATGGTTTGGTTTTAATCTGCAGTGATGTTTATTTACAGTTATTTCTTCAATTTAAATATATATTCACACATGTAGAAAGATATATGTATATATATTTCAGTAAGGTATTCCAAAGGATAGTTTGATTTCCAAAAAGAAATTTTTATATATAAATGGAAATGATAATTAGTTGTTCAATTTATTTTTATATCCATTTTAATTTAGATATTCTTTATAAACAAAGGTGGGAAAATAATTAGTTTAATCAAATTATTAAATGTTAATAGATTGTTCGATTTATTCAAATATTAATAAATTGTATAAATTATTCATACATGGTCGAAATCTGAAAGAAAACAAGCCGGAACGGAAAATGGACTGCATTCATATTAAAGGTGAGATCTTCTCACTCAATCAGATTTTTTCTGATTTAATTTTAAATAGTTAGATTTAAAATTGTTGATTGTGTTGATTGTTTGCTTGGATAATAATTTATTATCAGTTGCATTGAAATGGACCCTATACGCCGCATAATAGCGGATGATATTATATTTAAACCCGTATACCGCGATATTCCACCTCGAAGTGGAATTGGTATTATATTTGTATTTGGAGTTGTTGATTTCCCGCATTATATAACGGATGAGACCCTATGCGCCGCATAATAGCGGATGATATTTTATAAATCCCATATACCGCGATATTCCACCTCGAAGTGGAATTGGTATTTAATTGTTGTGCTAATGTCTGTGGATGCAGGGAAAATAGGTTGGAGGGATACAACTGGATTCCTCAAATATTTGAATTAGTTTCAATATTGTGTGTTGATTATTTGTAATCTGTGTGTGACTATTTATGACTGAGACTGTTGAAGGCTATAATTTAGCCCAATATATTTTTGGTATCGTAGGATATCAGAAATAAATAAAATTGAATTTTTGAAATTTAGTAGAAAATTTACAGCAAATTAATCTTAGAAAATTGAACTGATTTCAAAGAAGGAATTTGTTTCAAAAGAGAATAAATTTGGTGTTGAAATAAATTTAGAAGTAAATTTTGGAAATTGATTTGGTATTCGAAAATAAATTTGGAAATCAATCGTATACCAATGGATATTTAGAAGTTTAAATTCACAATGGGAATTTATAAAGGAAAGAGAAATTTGTTTTAAAAATAAACATTTGGTTACTTTTAAAAGTGTGAAAGGAATTTACGGATTTGGAACGTAAATTTAAAATAAATCAAGAAAGATTTATTAATTGATTTGAATGAACCATTTTGAAATGAAAAATGTATTTTCCCTAATAAACTGAGTACGATTTCGAAGTAGCCTTTAAATATAAGCTAAATTTTTTTAAGGATGGTTTAGAAAGGATACTTTGGATAAATTATTTTGTTAACTGGTTTCAAATCTTTAAAGTATGAATTTATTTAATTACTTATAGAAGAGATTATTTGAAAGATTAAAATTGACGTTGGTTTTAGGAAACGATTATTTAAATAGTTATAACTTATCTACTATAAAATTAGTTGGGACTTAAAATCTTATATGTGATAATTAGTATAATATTTTCACAACCAATATTTTAAGTAAGTATTTAAAATGGTTTTGTTTTAAATATTCCCAAGTATGTTTTGGATAAGTGATTTGAATTATTTTAACTCGGCAAATTTCCAGTGGAAATGAATAAATATTTGGAAATATATTTAGCATAAGGAAAATGCTTTGAAATTTGTTTTCAAAGGATTGAAATGTGAATAGTGATCTGAAATTTGTTTTCAAAATATTAAAGTGATGAAAATACACCTTGCGAAAATATTTTGAAAATAAATAATTGGGAAAATTATTTAAATCTGGTAATCGTTGTGAATGTTGATTGATAGTTAAATAACCGACTATCGATATTTGTCTTTAAATGACATATGAATTTCGATGCGACCGGGGGTCCGATTCCAAGTGGATATCCGAAAACCACATCAAACCTTTGTGAATGTGATGGATCTTTCACTTTAAAGATAAAAGTGTAAATTATTGTGATTTGTTTGAAATCTGAATGAACACTTATTTTTAAAAATAAGCGCTCGTTATTCGGGTTAGCCGGGAGCGGACCTTGTGTCATAAAACCCATTCCGAATAATGATATGACGAAATGGGATTGCATTTGAATATGGTGTTGAAGACCGGGTATTTTTGAAAATGAAAGGATTACCTGTCGAATGTCTCTGCACCGGGTTGCTCCGGTATAGAGATTTTATCACCTTTGTGATGGGGATTCCGGACGTGATTTGTGATTATCCGGATTTGCAAGGGCTTCTTTGAAGTGCCTTCGGTTCCGTTCGATCCTGGAACGGACTTGTATGGATGTGTGTCTGACATTACACTTTGAGATGTAAAGCTGGTTTCTATCAAATACATTTCTGTTGGTGGCGGAAAATTTATTCTCTTAGCTTAATACCCTTCTCTGATTCGTACGAGCTCAGAGGTTATGTAGTTGATGGTTACTAGTGATATATTCCCAAACTGGTAATGTGGCATACGATGTGATGCTGATCATTTGTTGATCAAAGCATGACTTTATGAAAAGTGTAGCTTTGTGGACGAGACTTCGTCGGACCTCACGCCCCGGAAATGGTCAAAACTGGAAAGATGCAGCAAGGTTATGAGGGTCGCGCCCTTTAGGGCATGTCATTTCCTTCTGGAAATGGGTGGTATCATGGTATCGAATCCAGATACTTAACCTATATTGTTGCCACAAATTTATTATACTTTATGGTTATTGCTTTGTGGTTAGGGATCCTCGGATAAAGGTCCCAAAGGACCGGGGGATAACATACTCGAGTTGTAGTTACCTAGTTACAGAGGTACCCCGGCCTTGTGTTGGCAGAGATCCGGGTAGGTTCTCGGGACGTCCCTCCAGAGGCGTACCCACGTGGCAGTAGGAAGTTCCTTAGCCTGACCATTTGTTGGAAATCCAAAGAAAAAATATGCGCCCTGTACGGTTTTAGTTGTATAACCTGCCATGGAATGTGGCGATAACCTGCTATTGAACATGGTAGCTATAGTAGGCATTCAATAATGGTTGTATCCTAGCTAAGATTAATATTATGCTTTCAAAATATTTTCTGCACTATGAACTAATGATAATAATATCGAAAGGATTTTGCGTATTAAGCATGTTTGACTATCATAAGGAGAAATCTCCTCCAATTCTGCATTTGCATTGTGTGTGTGGCGGGAGGCCTTATGGTAGTTTCATTTTCCAAAAGCATAGCGGATTTATTTTCCTTTCTTTGTGAAAATAACCGTTCTTAAGATCTCACACCTGTCTCATGACTGACTCGGAGTTTATTGTTCCCTTTCTAAACTCTGGGTGCCCATAATTTTCCACACGGGCAGCCCAGAGTCAGGTTATGATTATTCTAGAGAGAAGTCAGAAAAGAGATGCTGTGGAAATCAGGAGCAAGCTGGACGGCGAAGCGTATCACTGGTATATGATAGATTCTTTTCCACTGTTTTGTTGTTGTAACACTCTGATAATGAAATGTGATGTAATGTAACAACTGATATAGTTCTTTGTTTTAAAGATTATTCATTTATATATTATATGTTGTTCCGCTGCGAAATGTGAGATTCTGTTGTTGTTTCTGTTCTTCTTCTACCTCTTTCTTCTTTAACCCTAAAGAATCGTACATCTGTCCCTCATTGGGCTGAATTGTTGTGGAATTTTGCCAGCTCAAAAGGGGTACGGATTTGCGGGCCTTTACAATTGGTTTGTCCAAACTAGTATAAAACTTCTGGCGTCATCTCTCTTACTTTTACTTTTTTTATTGCATATATATATGATTGCCTATTAATATATATATATATATGTGTGTGTGTGTGTGTGTGTGTATGTACGTATGTATTGATTATGTATTTTTGGATTTAAATTTTGAAATAATATAGAAGGTTCTATATAAGTTATAAAACGTTATTCACCCCTTTATAGTGTTAAAGTAGCCTTAAGATCTGTTCACATTAGTATAATTTATACTATACCATTTTCCACAAATTAGACTCGACACTTTCCCATTAGAGAATTCATAATAATTCATAGAAGCATAGGAAAATTCTCAAATTAAAAACCCATCTCCAAAATTGCATCTTATGCCTCATATCTAAAATTTATCATGTTTTGAGCTCACATGTTTAAGTTATGACTAAAATAGTTTACTAAATTCACACACGCACATATATATTCATTCGTGGCATACATGTAATCATGTAAATTTCACATAACTTACCTCATGAACAAGAATATTGTTTGAAATAAATTATGCCTTTGGTATTGTTTTCCACTTTATGTATTTTTATATTGTGATATATAATGATCTCAAACAATAAATATATACAAGTAGAAAATCCTTTAAAAAATATTTAATCGATTGCAGTTGTGAATGTGTTTGTAACCATGAGTATTAAATCATATATTTAGGATTCTTATCCTTAAATGTTCCTAGTCAAGATGTATTAAAAAAAAAGATATTGATGCATCCATTAAGAATAATGTACATATGGTAGGCAAGGAACTACTCATGACCATTGGGGATATTAAGGGGTTACGTACTTATGTTATTTGAAAAAAGATCATAGAACGACTCATTGAGATTCTTCTATAGGTTGAGTACAACTAATTGAAAATAGAAGATCTCATTTGTTGATGTGCAGCAATCTTTAGAATTTAGTGTAGTGTTGATCTTAAGATCTAGGTTGTACTTTCATTATGGTTAATCACATGACATGATTTTCATGTTACAGCCATAATTGGGTATTCATTGAACCAATTGAAGTGAAACACTAGTTAAGTGAGGATTCATCTTCTTCCTTATAGAAAGTCAGTATCACTATAATTAGTAGTCAATTTTAAGTCACAATCTATATCCAGAGTAAAATAATTAATCGATAAATGTTATTGGATTTAACCAAGGGACCAGAAGTTGTACTATGCAATTAAGTACGGATATTATTGGAGTTTTTTACTTTTTACCAAACTCTAGATATATTAGTGATATAGTGATAATGAAGAGCAATAATACACTACATTGTTACTTAGGGTATAGTTTTAATAAATTGGAAATATAAGTTCACCTTAATGATTTGTAAGAAACTGAACTAATGTCCACTAGCATGCTTCAACAAAGTACGACAATCCTTGGTATTTAAAATTTTTAAATATTACCAATGGTTGAGTTCACAGTATGGAATCACATAATGGTATTTGTTAACATATTTCCGAATTGAGCTTTGTCTTTTTTTACAAGTGTTATAAATTAGAATGGAGGAAATTAATATAAATGTTATATAAAAATTTTGTATTATTTATTTATTAATTTAAGGCCTTAAATTATTAAGATAATATATAAATGTTAAATATAGATTTAGTATAATATGGGATAAAACAAATATTTAAATAATTAATAATAGGCATTAGTTAGACTCAAAATTTACAAAAAATTGTAATAAGTAGGCCCACCATAGATGAAAGAAGATAGTGTCTGAATTTCTCTTTTACTAGATATTAAATCTAGAGAAAAGTAAACGGAAAAAGAGGGGAATATACTAGATATTTATAGCAATTTAGTAGATATAAAAACAACCCTATTCTCTTATTATTTTTATATTTTTCATAACATAGAAACACTAACCTCCATTAGGAGCTTGCTACTTAGCTTTACAAACCAAGTTAGGAGGAGAAATGAGGCATACTCCAAAGAGGAAATACTTGCAAAGACAAAGTACCAACAACTGGCTATATCGAAGAAGTTAATATTCATTTATATTTCTCATGTATATTACTCGCGCCCATTATATATATATATATATATATATATATATGTTTATATGTCTATACAAAAACATACATATATATTAACACACATGTACATACGTACATATGAACAAACATACATGATAATATAAAAATTGCTTGTTTGTTTTATATATACACATAAAACTGTGCAAGCTAACTTATTAACTTTATCATTAATGTATGTATGTGTTCTAAATATTTTAAAAGATAATATACTTAAGTTTAATACACACACACACACACACATATATATAACATTTATCTTAATATATTTTAAATAAAATTTATTTTTTTATTTTTGGCCCTAACACGTATATAATTTTTAAGTGTGTATTTACAGTAAATATAATATTGACTTAGTGATATTTTGAAGCTAATTTAAAATTCATGTTTACATATTTATGTCGCGTACACACACATACATATGCACATATACATACATGCAAACACACCCACGTGCACGTGCACACACACATATATATTAAAATAACCCAACAAAAAACCATATTCTTTCTTTTTGGCCGAACATTTATGTATGTATAAAATGTATACAGATAGATATTTTGTTAAAATGATTAAATCCTAGAATTTTATATATAGTTATGTTATATCAAATTTATCTAATAAACATTACTATTTTTCGATCATGGGATTTTTAAAATAAATATTATATGTTTACGAAATTTAATTATAGGCCAAGCCTTATATATATGTTAAAAAAAATGATAAATTATAAGCCATACATATATATTAAACAAAATGATAAATTACACACACACACACACATATGACATGCTAAGAATACGTACACATTGCATACAATATGTTATATATATATAATGTGGTCATAAATCCTAATGATCAGATACGCCTATAACTTCATTTTATACCATACATTTTATGTTAAAACATACAGTTGTGTATCATATACATATTTTTTGTTTGCATTGTATGTAAAAATATGATTTCAATCTTAAATATAAAATAAAATAATCAAAGATAAAATCTGACTTAATAAAATATTAAACCACAAAACTTACTTATTGCAACTTTCCATAAATACTAATTTATGTAAGAAAATTATTCGTGATAACACAAATTAAAAACATGGTGAATAATTAATAGAAGAATTTTTTTTTAATTTCTCCCTTTTCCTCCGTTACCGGTGCACCTGATCCAACATCATATACTATATTGACTCATAGCATCGGACTTGTTTTTGAATTTACCACAAATTTTTTATACATAATTACCCAAGGAAGATATGAAAGCTGAGACAAATGGGTGCAAATAATGTGAAAACTATAGGGAAAACGAACATGACACAAATGAATGTCAATACCTTAAAAAATGAAATATTGCCACTTCACTTAAAGAGATTGCTTAGGTAAAGTCATTAATGAACGGTAGCTATTTAGGATTTACAACTAGTACCGCTTGCGAATGCACAAATGGATATGATAAGTAACCCCAATTCCGTGATAAGGTCAATCCCATAGAATTACACTTGGATAGATCCAACAAAATACAACGGAAAGATATAAGCCAAAAATGATAATGGGTCATCTATAACATCAAGAATCCAACCCAAAAACTAGTTGAAATGTTTGATTAGGATATAGTGTTCACTGCCGTAGACTTAAAAAAGGGCGTTCCCTCATTAGGATCCTCTAGTGAAAGAGTTCCAAAATCTAAACTACACAATAAAGATAATATTGGTCGACAATAGAGCTTCTATTAATGTGATCTTTATGGCAACCTTTGATTGCATGATTTTACCTAAATAAATTGTCTTTTCTAATCTAAATCCAATCTACAATTTTAATAGTGTTATAACAGTTCCAAACATAGTGACTAGGTGATGGTGGTCGCAAGTAAATACCTAATATGCACTTCTTTCTTTGCAGCCTTCTTGATCATTAATTAGCCATCACGATTCAATGCTTTCTTGGGAAGGATGGGTGGTATAAATATGGGAGTTATTATTTTGCAATGAGTTCCAACGATGAAATTTTATACAATGATATCACCTCCTGCTAATATCTTTCTTTTATATTTTAGCATCCTATATTCTAGTCTTCCTGACCTCTTGGATGTAATTCTACATATTCAAGAGTTTAATCAATTTATATTCACTATTGGGTTAACCTACTTCTACCCTTTATCCCCAATATGCAGTTATGGGTCCATTATAAAGTGAATAAACCTATATTTGAAGAAGCAATCATAATAACATAGCAATACCACTCCTGTTGTTTTAATATAAAACATGGTTAATACCTTTAGCCTATTATTTAACCAAAGAAAGGTTCTTCTCAAACAGTTACATAAAACCATAGGTTTTTTCCTTTGAAAAATGATTTTGGGTTGTAAAACCTTTCGATACCTTCGAAACCTTACTTTCGACTTAATAGGATAACATCCTTCGAAAGCATTAAAATCTATCTTCAAAGCATTAGGCTCATGCCTTTTAATACTTTAAAACCTTCCTTTTGAAACCCTTCAATTATATTAAAGTATTAACATTTAACTTTAGAAGCATAGCTTCAAAACCAGTTGAAAGTACCCCTTTCGACACCATTGGAAGTAACCCATCCGAAATCATTGAAAGTCCCCCTTTCGAAAGCATTAGGTTTATACTTAAAACATTATTTGGGTCAAAGAGAATATATGCGAAAGCATCTCTTTCGAAACCATCCTTTATCATATAAAAATATTAGGGAAATATGATGGCATCGGCACCATCTCTTTCAAAAGCATAAAACATTTAGGTAAAATATTAGAAGGTTGGTGTCGAAACCCCTTTCGAAATCACAACCTTCGAAACCCCTAACCCCATTCGAAAGGTACAAGAAGTGGCTTAAACTTATACAAAGTACCTTTCGACGGCATTGATATCTTCAATACCATCGAAAGGCTAAAGAACGGCAGCAGAGTTTCGACTTGGTCGGCAACCCTTCTTTTAAAACATTCTTTCATAAGTAAAGAAACGCAGTCGAAAGCAAGCTTAAGTTAATGCCAACCCTTTGGAAACCCTTTAAAAAAACTCTTTCGAAATCATATGCTTCGACTCCTTCGAAGGCTAAAACAAAACAAAGGCAGGCACTCTTCTTTTCTAAAAACAAACCAAGGTTTTGACTCCTTTGGAAGCTATGCTTTCGATATCTTACCTTTCACCTTCCTCCAGTCCACTGCGTACCATCTTTGTGATACCTTGTGTATTATTTTCGGCTCAGTAGGCTTCGACTAGGATAAAGGCGGAGGCTCCTATGTCGAAAGGTACTTCCCAAAGTAGGCGAAACCAATTTTTCAGAGTAAACCTGGTTTAGTTCTTCTTAAAGTAAAGATTTCTCTAACTAACCTGCCACATGTCAACACCAGATTGGTTGTCTTAATTTTTTCAATTTCTTTTCCAAAATAACTGCCACTAATTTTCGATCTAAACCATGGTTAAGTTAATTAAATAAGCCCTTCCATTAAGCAAAACTAATTTTGCAATGAAGTCCCTCTTCTGAAATAATTTAATTTGCATAGCAAATCCTTTAGAAAAATCCCCGAAAATTCTAAAAATTCACTTTATTCATGTTATCTGACATATCAAAATTTTAGACCCAAATTCTTAATATATTTTCCAAAGCAAATTTATAAACCTAAATAACCATATTCTCCTTTAAAAATTCATAATAATCTTTCCATAGCTTCGAAAATTATCAAAATTGAAACCCAACTCCATAATCATGTTTCTCATGATATAAAAAAATTTCCAAAGCGTGTAAACATCATTAAATCTTGATTTTTACCCTAAAACCATACTTATGCTCTTTTAAACAATTTGTTTAAACCATATAAATTGAATCAAGCATATCATCAAACAATATATCATAAAAACGAATTTACCCTTGAACCCAAAATTATATGATTATAAAAACCAAAATAGAGATGGAATTATTATTCACCTTGATTTAGATAAGGAGATTGGATTGAGATTGATTTCCCCTAAGCTTGATTCTACAAATTTTATTTGTATTCTTCTTGTTAATGGAAAGAAAAAGGTAGGAGCGGAAATATATATATGGGTAAGGGTTATGGGCAACAATTCCAATTATTCCCTTATGTAATTTAATTAACCAAAAACCCACTCTTAAGCCCATTAATTATTATATCAGGCTTGGCCTTAATTAAATTAATTCAAATATCAATACCCTCATCACTTAACTTTACATTATTCTGTTTAGCTTACCTAATTAAATCTCCTGAATAATGTTATCCAAAATTAAGGGTGTTACAGGCTCCCCTCCTTAAATAATTTCGTCCTCGAAATTCAGTAAGGACTAAATACTAAACATAGCAATCGCCTGTAATGACTCCTAACTATTATACTAGTCTACCCGACTATGAATTATCTTTATTAATCTAATATAAACATACCCTCAAAGTAGATCAGGATAAGTATCTCGAATCCCGTCCCCTATCTCCCAAGTACAGTCCTTCTCGTTGTTACTCCACTAAACTTTCACCAACTTGACCGTCTTATTCCTAAATCTCTTCTCATCTCTCGCAACAACCCGAAATGGTTGTCTAACAAAAGTCAAATTAGACTCTACTACTAGATCTTCCAACCCTATCGGAGGAATAGTAGTCTCTCGATCATGCATATACTTGCGAAGATGAGACACATGAAATACATTATGGACACCTGCCATACTTCTTGGCAATTCTACTCTATATGCGAGCTTTCCAATCCTCTCTATAATCTGGAATGGACCAAAATATCTTGGTGCCGGTTTCTCTAACTTCCCGAACCTACCACACCCTTCATCGGTGATGCCTTAGTAAAAACCCGATCTCCCACTGCGAACTCTAGGTCTTTACGCCTCTTATCTGTGTAACTCTTCTGTGTGGATTGAGCTTCCTTCATCCATTCTCGGATTAACTCAATCTTTTCTAACGCCTCCCTAACCAAATCTGGACCTAAGACCAATCTGTCTCCAGTCTTCGACCAACATACATGAGATTTGCATGGCCTTCCACACAAAACTTCAAAAGGTGCCATTCCAAACTAGTCCGGTAACTATTATTATAAGAAAACTCAATCAAATGCAGTTGATCCTCCCAAGGTCCACCAAAATCCAACACACAATCTCTCAACAAATCCTCTAGTACCTTGTTGACTCTCTTTGTCTGCCCATCCGCTTGAGGGTGATATGCGATACTCATCTTGAGCTTAGTGCCTAACACATCTTGTAGAATCTTCCAGAATTCGCTAGTGAATAAAGCATCTCTGTCACTGACTATGCTACTAGGAACTTCATGAAGTCTAACTATGTTTTTCATGAACAACATCACCAAAATAGGTGTCGTCCCGGTCGATTTTACTGGAATTAAATGGGCACTCTTAGTCAACCTATCCACAATAACCCATATACTCACATTCCTATGCTTGACCTTGGCAAACCATCTATAAAATCCATGGATATCGAATCCCATTTCCATACTAGAATCTCTAGAGGCTAAAGTTACCCACTAGGCTTTTGATTTTCGGCCTTCACTTGTTGATAGTTTACACACTACCTAACTTAGAAGCCAACATCCCTGTTCATGCCATCCCAATAGAAGCTCCTTTTCATATCTTAATACATCTTGGTCCCTCTAGGATGAATCGCAAACTTGTATCTATGACGTTTCTCAAGAACTTCTTTTCTTAAGTTCTCCACATCTAGAACACATAACCGTCCCTTCTTTCTCAACCATCTTCTCTGGGTAAGAAAAAAACCTTTAAAATCATCGATCTCTCTTTCAACTGCAAGCCTTCTAATCCTCTCAGCTAATAGTGGATCCTCCTTCTGCTTAGAAGCAATTCTCTCGATCAACATTGGTCGAACTTCTAAACATGACAACATGGCAGTAATCTGACTAGAACTAGCAGTCGATCTTAACTACACACCATACCAATGGTTCTAGATCCTTCCACATAAATTACCCTCAAATCGTACTTGTCCTCTTTTAAACAATCTTGTATAACCCACATAGATTATAAATCAGGCATATTATTAACCAATATATAATAAAAACAAATTTACCCTTAAATCCGAAATTATATGATTATAAAAACTAAAAGAGAGATGGAATATTATTCATCTTGATTTAGATAAGGATATGGGATTGAGATTGATTTCCCCTAAGCTTGATTCTCTAGCTTTTAATTTGTATTCTTCTTGTTAATGGCCGGCCTCTCTTCCTTGCATTTTAGTTTTCAAAATGATGTGAATGGGAAGAAGAAGGTAGAAGCGAATATATATATATATATATATATATATATATATATATATATATATATGGGTAGGGGTTATGGACGACAATTCCAGTTATACCCTAATGTAATTTAGTTAACCGAAAACCTATTCTTAAGCCCATTAATTATTATATTAGGCTCGGGCTTAATTAATTTAATTCATGTCTCAATCCCCTTATTACATAACAATTACATTATTCTATTTAATTTATCTAATTAAATCTCCTGAATAATGTTATCAAAAATTAGGGGTGTTACAAATGGTTACTCATTTCACAATGAGAGCTACCTTAACTTTCCTAGAAGGTTGAATGTAAGAACTTTGAATGCATTCTAGTAAGCATCCTTATTAAGCATCAATAGCCCTTTCTTGTCCGAGAAACACTTTCGTTTCACGTTGTTTATTTATTCATTAAAGCATATCCATTTGATGTTTTTATGCCTAGAGTTAAGTTATTGAATCGAATCCTATAGACTTCCCAATTTGTAGCACCCTGCCATATACCGTTTAATTTAGACATCATTAATTTTGGCACCCTACCATTCAACAACTCCATGAGTCGACATACTTTACGATCTTAGGTTCAATACATTTCTTTCATTCAATAGCTACTGCACATATTCTTTCAAGTAAATTTTTTTATCTTTTATTTAAATGACACAACTGTAACGACCCGTAATTTACGTGTCGATAGATCGTAAAATTTACAGGTTGTTAGTGTTGTTTATGTTGTCTCTAGCATGAGTCGTAGGGGGAGTTAACTCGTGTGTTAAGTGTTGAGTCGTGACCGACTCATAGGCTTAGCTGACTTAAGGATTGAACGAGTCACGGCTTATAGGGTTTGGATGAGTTAAAGGGTGGCCGACTCATGAGGGTATACGACCTAAGATTTGTGACCATGTTAGAATCTGACCGACTCATGGGATAAGTCGTGACCGACTCATAGAGGTAGCGACCTATAGATTTGGCCGAGTTAGTGAGTTGCCGAGTTAACAGGTCAAGGTAGTGAGCGACTCAGTGTTAAGTCGTTTGACCGACTTATAGGTAGAGCGGCTTAAGGGGTTAAGGCTTAGGTCGTGGATAGTTGAGTCGGTGGGGTTTTGAGTCGGTAGGGGGCTTAGGTCGGCAGGGTGTGTTATCTCGTGAAGTTGTTAAGTCGTGAGTCGGTATGTGTTCTGGGTTTAGGTCGGCAGGGAACTAGGTCGTGTGACCCTGTGTGTGTGTGTTGTGTAGTTGGGTCGGTATACTAGTTAAGTCGGCAGCGACCTAAGTTAGGTCGGAGGCCTTTGTATCGTGTAGGTCGTTGGGTCAAAGCACTGCCTGTGTTTGAGTCGTATGAGAGTTAGGTCGGCTATGCCGATGAGTCATGTGGCAGATAGGTCGTTGGGTCGGCAGAGGCTAGTTGAGCTTGTGTCGGTAGGATTGGCTTGAGTCGTGGACGACTCATGGGTTAGGTCGGGGCCGACCTAAGGGGCGACGACTCAGGGGAAAATCAGCCTATAAATAGAGGACTTTGGCTCACTTTTTGGCACCGGTTTTTGAAGCAACGAAGTGCTGCCATTTTGGGAACTCGACTACAACATTTCTTCATCTTCTTTTCTCCATTCCAATCTAGTTCTAACATCCATCCAAGATCGAAGATCGAGATCAAAGATTCAAGGACCAAAGTTGAAGATCTTCATCCAACGAAGTTAGATTTCGTCGTTTTAAGCGAGATTTCGCCGGATCAAGCCTTGATCTTCGCTGTCCAGATCTGAAGTGTTTAGTTTTGAGGTGTTTAGGTGATTTGATGAGTGGTAGTTATCTCTCACGCGGACCCAAAGGAGTATATTGGATTGGTGGTTTGTTGGAGTGTTGTAGATAGTGATTTTGTGCATTTTCCTTAGATCCAAGTGTAGATTCATTGTTTGTGAAGATGTTTACTTATGCATGTTCATTTATCAAGTATTAGAGACAAAACCCATGTTTTATATTTGATAGATCTATGCTAAAAACCTATGATTCATGCATGTTAGACTTATGCTCATTTATTTACGAAATTGCCATTATAGTTGATATTGCTCATTAGATCTTGTTTAAATGATTGATTGTTTGATTGTATGATTGATTTGATTGTTTCCAAGTTAGCTAGTAGTTGATTTGGAACAAGATGATTGAAGATGATTCGAAAGCTAAGTGGAAAGGCTCTTGAATGGTGAAAGCTGCTTATGGCATATGAAGCGGATGTTGAAGCTCATATGTATGGATTGGATGATGTTGAGATGGAACTTTGCCATGATGCGATGAGGCAAACCATGTTGTTGAGTTGAGACTTTTCTATGGTGTGGTAAAGCGAAGTATGATGTGATGTAGACTTGGCGTAATCCAGGCAGGGATCATTCCAAGCATGTTGATAACTCGAGGGATGGTTCAAGTTGGTTGATAATGGATTGCTCGGGAGTTAGCTTGAGCTAGTATGAGAATAGTCGTCGAGGAGGATGACTAGGAGGCTTGGATCTCATCGTTGTTGAAGGTTCTAGCATGCTCAAAAGCAAGAGTACATGGGGCGCCCAAAACGACTACAGGTAGGTAGTCGGGACACCCAAAAGACTACAGGTAGGTAGTTGAGTACTCTGGGCAGAGTAGGTAAGTCCTAGGCACGGGTCACGATGACGTGCGGAGCTATGCCTAGAACCGGGGTTACCATTAGCCCTTGACAGGTGGTCATTCAACTAACGGTGATATCAATGCAATGATAACAGTGATAGCCAGAGTCATGGATGTTTGGTTGTATCATCATTCGGTCTCAAGAGCGGTGTTTTCTGGGTGCTTATCTGATCTTGGTTTAGGCCTTGGGGGTTTGTATTTGGAAAACATCGTCCTTGACTCGAGTGGTTATTTCTTTTCCTTAATTGTATGCTATGTTATACTTGCTTCTCCTTAGTGTGAGTCTGGGGGCTATCACTGTAGAAAGAGGTGGAGTGGGATGGTTTGGTTCCTATTCCTTTTATCCCTTATGCTCTTTTGGTATGTTTGGTAGATAATTTACTGCTCACTAAGACTTTGTCTGACTCAAGGTTTTATGTCTCCTCTTATTACCTTGGGCTGTTCATCCGTGTTGGGATGGGCAGACTAGGTAGCAGGTGGCAGGTGCTGTGCTTAGAGTTCTCCGATGATGATGACGAAGACGAGCAGGAGGCTTTGCATATTAGTTTTCTTACTATGTGTACTGGGTGTTCCGCTGTTGTATCTGATTGAGTGTTGTAGTGAGGCTTTGATGTATGGATGAATCTTATGTTTGTATCAAACTACTATGATGCTTATATGATGGTTTTCTATTATGGAGCTTCACTATATATTTCTCTATTGTATTTTATCCCTGCGCTGTGAGTTGATGCGATAGAGTTTCTGTTTTTATTTTACCCTGACTATCGTCCATGGCTACCTGGCACGCCTTTCAGCGCACTATTTCCTTGTCTTGGTGCGGGACTCATGGGTGGTCGTCACATTTGGTATCAGAGCTTTGGTTAATCGATTTTAGCCAACGCTCGCTGACGTAACTACGTATGAGAGACGTAATTGTATTTTGATGGATGATTACTATATATAATATAGTAGCCTAGAAGGATTTGAACTCCTTATGCAGTTGTTTCTTAAGGTGTTCTAATCATTCTTATTACAGATATTAAGGATGAGTCGAAGAGGGAGACCAGCTGCAAGGAAAAGCCGTGCTGGTGAAGGAGCTGTTGATTATGGAACAATGTTTGAAGCGATGATGACTTCGATCATGAGAAGGATACCAGCTTCAGGATCATCAGTGGATGTGGGAGTTCAAGTTCAAGCTCCAAGACCGGTGGATTTTGCTAAGCTTTGCAAGGATTATACTTCTCTTGGAGGAAAAGCTTTCTTGGGGACAGAGTCGACCATTGAAGTGCAAAGATGGATTGATGCTTGCCGAAGAATCTTTGGTGACTTGGGGATTGAGGATGCAACTAAGAGGAAGCTTGCATCGAGACAGCTTCAGGGAAGAGCTGCTGATTGGTGGAATTCTATCACCATTGGTACTCCAGAAGAAGAGATCACTTGGGAGCAATTCCAAGTCAGATTTGAAGCTAAGTTCATCTCTACGGCTCAGAAGTCTGTTTTGTTCAAGAGGTTTGTGGAGCTCAAGCAAGGTGGGAGGCCTGTACTTGAGTATATTTCTGAGTTCGAAGCCTTGTCCAAATATGCCAGATCGTATATTGATTCTCCCTATCAGAAGAACGAGAAGTTTGTGACTGGTCTAGATGCTTATCTTGGGAGGCAGTTAGTGGATCATTTGGACGATCCATTTGAGAAGCTTGTGGAGAAAGCCCTTAGGCATGAGAGTTTGTTTCCTAAGGAAAGTTCTGTTGTTGCTGTAACCAGGGAAGGATCTAAACCACACCAGAGTGGCAATAAGAGGAGGAAGCAGCAGCAGCAGAAGGGTAAGGATGGCCAGAAGAAGCCGAAAGGCGAAGTGACTTGTTATAACTGCCAACAGAAGGGCCATCTTTACAAAGATTGTAAGAATCCCAAGGTGCCGGGAAAGTGTTATAACTATGATAAGCTGGGACATATCAAGAAGGATTGCCCAGAGCCGAGGAAAGATAGGCAGATTATGCAAGCTTATGCTCTGGGAGTTGTGCCGTCATCTTCAAAAGCTCCGACTGCTGAAGAAAAGGGGAAGAGTGTGGTGGTTCAAGGTACTCTTTCTATCTGTGGTGTTCCAGTTAGAGTGTTGTTTGATACTGGAGCGTCGCATTCTTTTGTTTGTAATGATTTGGTAGACCGGTTAGGTTTGAGACCGGATATTGTTGATAGGCCATTGGTTGTGACTAATCCAGTTGGGGGTTCGTCATGTTTGTGTATGGTATGCCGTGGTCTAGTCGTGTCGAGTCATGATTGCTCGTTTGTTTGTGATTGCTTTGTTCTAAACTTTGCGCGGTTCGGAATTATTTTGGGTATGGACTGGATTAGGAAGTATGCGGCAAGGATTGATTGTGAGAGGCTTGAGGTGACAGTCGGGAATGTGGAAGGGCGAAAGGTTGTGATACGATGTAAGCATGAGGAAGGCGTCTTCATGAGCTTCATGTATTCGCTGGTTGTTCCACGGGATGGACTGTCATCGGTGCCAATTGTGAATGGATTTGAGGACGTCTTTGACGAAGTCAAAGGGTTACCGCCGCATAGGGAGATCGAGTTTCGTATCGATCTAGTCGAGGGAGCCAGACCTGTTGTGATGCCTCTTAGGCGGATGTCGCCTAGGGAGCAGCTAGAGTTGAGGGTGCAGGTTGATGACCTTTTGCAGAAAGGATTCATTCGGAGAAGTGTGTCCGAATGGGGTGCACCAGTTGTGTTCGCAACCAAAGCGGATGGATCGTTGAGGTTGTGTGTGGATTATCGTGAGCTGAATAAGTTGACTAGGAAGAACAAGTATCCATTGCCGAGAATAGATGACTTGTTTGATCAGCTTCACGAGGCTAAGGTGTTTTCTCAGATGGATTTGGCAACGGGATTTCACCAGTTGAGAGTGGCGAAGGATAGTGTGCCGAAGACTGCTTTCAGGACACCATCCGGATTTTATGAGTGGCTGGTAATGCCGTTTGGATTGACTAACGCGCCAGCATATTTTGTGGATCTTATGAATAGAGTGTTCAGAGATCAGTTGAATAAATTTGTACTTGTGTTCGTGGATGATATTTTGGTTTACTCCAGAACTGAAGAAGAGCACAAGACGCACTTAAGGATTGTTTTGGAAATCTTGCGGGAACATCAGCTGAAGGCTAAGTTTTCGAAGTGTCACTTCTGGAAGAGTGAAGTGAGGTTCTTAGGCCATGTTATCTCTAGAAATGGAATAGCGGTTGATCCCGCTAAGGTGGCAGCAATCCAGGATTGGATTAGACCTAAGAATGCATCTGATGTGAGAAGTTTTCTTGGATTAGCAGGATATTATCGACGGTTTATCAAAGACTTTTCCAAGATAGCTGCACCGTTAACAGGATTGACGAAAAAGAACCAAGTGTTCAGATGGGATGATAAGTGTGAGCAAGCTTTCGTAATCCTGAAAGAGCGACTGACAAGTGCTCCTGTTTTGACTATTCCAAGTGGGAATGATGAGATGGTGGTCTACACCGATGCATGTGGCACTGGACTTGGAGCAGTGCTAATGCAGAAAGATAAAGTTGTTGCGTATGCTAGTCGACAACTGAAGCCGCATGAAAGGAATTATCTGACTCATGATTTGGAGTTAGCGGCGATTGTGTTTGCTTCGAAGATGTGGAGACATTATCTATTGGGAGTTAGATTCGAGTTGTTTACAGATCATAAGTCGTTGAAGTATCTGTTCTCCCAAAAGGATTTGAATCTTCGACAGCAACGGTGGCTAGAGTTTCTAGCATCTTATGATTTTGGTATAGCCTATACTCTGGGAAAAGGTAACGCAGTGGCTGATGCGTTAAGTCGAAGACATGCAGGATTGGGAGCCATGTTTTCGGAATGGAAGAGTCTCGAGTATTTGGCTGGATTTGATTTCAGGCCCAGATGTGAATTGGAACCTGAGATGTTGGCAAACTTATCGATAAGACCTACTCTTGTGGAAAGAATTGGCGAGAGCCAAAAGCGAGACGATAAGCTTGTCAAGATCATCCGAGATTTGGAATCTGGATTGGACCCAGAGAAGGATAAGGGATTCGAGGTCGATCGAGAGGGTTGGCTTCGGAAGCAAGGACGATTGGTTGTTCCCGATGTAGATGGATTGAGAGATGAAGTTCTGAAGGAAGGTCATCACTCGAAGTTGACAATTCATCCAGGTGGAAATAAGATGTATCGGGATATGAAGAGAACTTACTGCTGGGAAGGCATGAAGAAGGATGTTGGAAATTTTATTTCCAAGTGTATGAACTGTCAGTTAGTGAAAGATGAGCAGAAGAAGCCCAGTGGATTACTTCAGCCATTAGAAATTCCTACATGGAAGTGGGAGCAAGTGTCGATGGACTTTATCGATGGTCTACCTAGGACAAGATCAGGAAATGAAGGAATTTGGGTCATAGTAGATCGTTTGACCAAGAGTGCAAGGTTCATTCCTGTTCGATCAACTAGGACTGCATCGAAGTTGGCTGAGTTGTATGTTAAGTGGATAGTTCGATTCCATGGTATTCCGAAGAGTATAGTGAGCGATCGAGACCCATTGTTCACTGGTGGATTTTGGAAGAGCTTCCAGGAAGTTTTGGAAACTGAGTTGTGTTTGAGTACAGCTTATCACCCTCAAACAGATGGTCAGACTGAAAGAGTCAACCGAGTTTTGGAAGATCTTCTCAGAGCTTGTGTTTTGGACTTCGGAGGATCATGGGAAGATCATCTTCATTTGGTGGAATTTGCATATAATAACAGTTATCAGTCGAGTATTGGTATGGCACCATATGAGGCATTATATGGAAGACCGTGTAACTCTCCGACATGTTGGTTGGAAACTGGAGAAAAGCTGATACTTGGGCCAGAGATGATTCGACAGACTTCGGATTGTATAGAGATCATTCGGCAACGAATGAAAGCAGCCCAAGATCGTCAGAAAAGTTATGCCGATAATCGTCGCAAGGATTTGGAATTCGACATAGGTGAGATGGTTTTTGTGAAGATTTCTCCGTTAAAGAGTGTTATTAGATTCGGGAAGAAAGGAAAGTTAACTCCGAGATTTGTTGGACCATTCCCGATTATCGAGCGAATTGGAAAGCTCGCTTATAGATTGAAGTTACCGGAAAAGATGGCGGGTGTGCACAATGTTTTTCATGTATCTTATCTACGGAAGTATGTGCATGACCCAACTACGGTGGTTTCTGCTGATAGCTGTGAAGACTTAGAGGTTGATCCAGTGGTTACGAGACCTCGTAAGCCGCTTCGTATTGTTGAAACCGATACGAAACAGCTTAGGAAGAAGACGATTACGTTGCTCAAGGTACAATGGAGTGATGATGTTAACGACTGTACGTGGGAGGAGGAAGAGAGGATGAAGGCAGCTCATCCCGAACTCTTCGAGGTATGGCCCTAAGGTGTCGTGACATCTCATGAATTTGTACCTTGTTCTAAGTCTTAGAATTCTGCATGCTAGGCTAGAATTGGATGCATGGTTTGTTGATTGCTATGGATGGTAGGCATGCAGAATATCTTTGATTGCTGTTGTTTGCTTGGAATTTCGGGGGCGAAATTCCTAAGGGGGAGAGAATGTAACGACCCGTATTTTACGTGTCGATAGATCGTAAAATTTACAGGTTGTTAGTGTTGTTTATGTTGTCTCTAGCATGAGTCGTAGGGGGAGTTAACTCGTGTGTTAAGTGTTGAGTCGTGACCGACTCATAGGCTTAGCTGACTTAAGGATTGAACGAGTCACGGCTTATAGGGTTTGGATGAGTTAAAGGGTGGCCGACTCATGAGGGTATATGACCTAAGATTTGTGACCATGTTAGAATCTAACCGACTCATGGGATAAGTCGTGACCGACTCATAGAGGTAGCGACCTATAGATTTGGCCGAGTTAGTGAGTTGCCGAGTTAACAGGTCAAGGTAGTGAGCGACTCAGTGTTAAGTCGTTTGACCGACTTATAGGTAGAGCGGCTTAAGGGGTTAAGGCTTAGGTCGTGGATAGTTGAGTCGGTGGGGTTTTGAGTCGGTAGGGGGCTTAGGTCGGCAGGGTGTGTTATCTCGTGAAGTTGTTAAGTCGTGAGTCGGTATGTGTTCTGGGTTTAGGTCGGCAGGGAACTAGGTCGTGTGACCCTGTGTGTGTGTGTTGTGTAGTTGGGTCGGTATACTAGTTAAGTCGGCAGCGACCTAAGTTAGGTCGGAGGCCTTTGTATCATGTAGGTCGTTGGGTCAAAGCACTGCCTGTGTTTGAGTCGTATGAGAGTTAGGTCGGCTATGCCGATGAGTCGTGTGGCAGATAGGTCGTTGGGTCGGCAGAGGCTAGTTGAGCTTGTGTCGGTAGGATTGGCTTGAGTCGTGGACGACTCATGGGTTAGGTCGGGGCCGACCTAAGGGGCGACGACTCAGGGGAAAATCAGCCTATAAATAGAGGACTTTGGCTCACTTTTTGGCACCGGTTTTTGAAGCAACGAAGTGCTGCCATTTTGGGAACTCGACTACAACATTTCTTCATCTTCTTTTCTCCATTCCAATCTAGTTCTAACATCCATCCAAGATCGAAGATCGAGATCAAAGATTCAAGGACCAAAGTTGAAGATCTTCATCCAACGAAGTTAGATTTCGTCGTTTTAAGCGAGATTTCGCCGGATCAAGCCTTGATCTTCGCTGTCCAGATCTGAAGTGTTTAGTTTTGAGGTGTTTAGGTGATTTGGTGAGTGGTAGTTATCTCTCACGCGGACCCAAAGGAGTATATTGGATTGGTGGTTTGTTGGAGTGTTGTAGATAGTGATTTTGTGCATTTTCCTTAGATCCAAGTGTAGATTCATTGTTTGTGAAGATGTTTACTTATGCATGTTCATTTATCAAGTATTAGAGACAAAACCCATGTTTTATATTTGATAGATCTATGCTAAAAACCTATGATTCATGCATGTTAGACTTATGCTCATTTATTTACGAAATTGCCATTATAGTTGATATTGCTCATTAGATCTTGTTTAAATGATTGATTGTTTGATTGTATGATTGATTTGATTGTTTCCAAGTTAGCTAGTAGTTGATTTGGAACAAGATGATTGAAGATGATTCGAAAGCTAAGTGGAAAGGCTCTTGAATGGTGAAAGCTGCTTATGGCATATGAAGCGGATGTTGAAGCTCATATGTATGGATTGGATGATGTTGAGATGGAACTTTGCCATGATGCGATGAGGCAAACCATGTTGTTGAGTTGAGACTTTGCTATGGTGTGATAAAGCGAAGTATGATGTGATGTAGACTTGGCGTAATCCAGGCAGGGATCATTCCAAGCATGTTGATAACTCGAGGGATGGTTCGAGTTGGTTGATAATGGATTGCTCGGGAGTTAGCTTGAGCTAGTATGAGAATAGTCGTCGAGGAGGATGACTAGGAGGCTTGGATCTCATCGTTGTTGAAGGTTCTAGCATGCTCAAAAGCAAGAGTACATGGGGCGCCCAAAACGACTACAGGTAGGTAGTCGGGACACCCAAAAGACTACAGGTAGGTAGTTGAGTACTCTGGGCAGAGTAGGTAAGTCCTAGGCACGGGTCACGATGACGTGCGGAGCTATGCCTAGAACCGGGGTTACCATTAGCCCTTGACAGGTGGTCATTCAACTAACGGTGATATCAAGGCAATGATAACAGTGATAGCCAGAGTCATGGATGTTTGGTTGTATCATCATTCGGTCTCAAGAGCGGTGTTTTCTGGGTGCTTATCTGATCTTGGTTTAGGCCTTGGGGGTTTGTATTTGGAAAACATCGTCCTTGACTCGAGTGGTTATTTCTTTTCCTTAATTGTATGCTATGTTATACTTGCTTCTCCTTAGTGTGAGTCTGGGGGCTATCACTGTAGAAAGAGGTGGAGTGGGATGGTTTGGTTCCTATTCCTTTTATCCCTTATGCTCTTTTGGTATGTTTGGTAGATAATTTACTGCTCACTAAGACTTTGTCTGACTCAAGGTTTTATGTCTCCTCTTATTACCTTGGGCTGTTCATCCGTGTTGGGATGGGCAGACTAGGTAGCAGGTGGCAGGTGCTGTGCTTAGAGTTCTCCGATGATGATGACGAAGACGAGCAGGAGGCTTTGCATATTAGTTTTCTTACTATGTGTACTGGGTGTTCCGCTGTTGTATCTGATTGAGTGTTGTAGTGAGGCTTTGATGTATGGATGAATCTTATGTTTGTATCAAACTACTATGATGCTTATATGATGGTTTTCTATTATGGAGCTTCACTATATATTTCTCTATTGTATTTTATCCCTGCGCTGTGAGTTGATGCGATAGAGTTTCTGTTTTTATTTTACCCTGACTATCGTCCATGGCTACCTGGCACGCCTTTCAGCGCACTATTTCCTTGTCTTGGTGCGGGACTCATGGGCGGTCGTCACAACAACTATCATTTCTTTGCTTCCCTAAGATTAGTTCATTTCAAAGTTTGAGTAAGCTAACATCGTTTAACTTGTTAATTTTTCGTTTATAATATCACCCCTTTGAAATTTCAAAACCAACATCTTGGAAACTAGTTTTCGAAATGCCACTAAGAATTATTTTATTTAACTTAAGGAATTCATCTTAACTAGCTATTGTAATCCACGTTTCATAATTATCGAGTGTAACCTTTACTTTGCTATCGCATGTTGAAACTATTGCCTACCAAGCTATTGCTATGCAAAGATACTGCATTACAAAGTTCTCACAACATGAAGCTATCACATGTCGAGGCTCTGACATGTCCGACTTAGTGCTATTGAGGTTAAGAAATTGTATGCCTACTTATCGCATGTTAAAATCCAAAGTTATCATACATCAAAAACAAGATATTGCATGCTTAACTTCTGAGCTATCAAGTTCTCAACTTAAAGTTATCACATGTCAACATATTACGCCTCAAACCTACCGCATGTTAAGGGTTTTGCATGGCAAAGCTATCGCTCCTTGAAGCCTCAAACCACAAAGTTATCGCACTGCAAAGTATTGCACTTTGATGTTATCGCATTACATAGCTATCACATGTTGACCTTTTACACCATTGGCTACCGCACTTTGATTTATCGCATGATGGCCATCGTAGGCTATCGCATTTTGATGTTATCACATCACAAATTTATTGCATGACAATGTAAGGCTATCAAAGGTCATACTTAAAAGCTATCAAGAGTTAAGCTATCTTATGCTAAATTTTAAAGCTATTGAGGGTTGAGTCCGAAAAGCTATCACATGTTATCTTCCTAAAGCTATCAAACATTGAACTTTTATAGGCCACCCCATGCCAAAAATTTAAAGCTATCGATCGTTGCATCATTATAAGCTATCGTTTGTTGTAGTGGTAAATCTATTATTAAAAAGAATACAATATTTTTCCATAATAAAACAACACCTATTGACCTAACATGTATACATGTCACTTGCTTGCTAGTTTCTTTAATTTACAACTATATTCTCTAATAGATGCTGAAAATTATGCCCCTTAATTAATGTTTTCCTTAATTTTTTTTATTAATTTGGTGATGTTTTATTTACCAATTAATTCATAATAATTCCAAAATAGATGGGAAATTTCCCAAAATTCAAAAAAATCAAATGCATCCTTTTCTATCTCAAGTTAAAAAGTTCAAAACAAAATATTTAACTTTATTGTTTTTAAGTATTTATATATACTTGAAATTAGCCATTTTCCACGTAGAAAATTATAATTAATTATTGTTTCATCCAAAATTCATGAAATTAAAACGCATCTCAGTTTTAACATTAAAAACATAATTTTGAAATTTCATGACATTTAGAGAAGATAAAATCATGCTTTACCAAAAACATAATCAAACTCTACTCATTTAAATCATTAAACATGTACACAATCATCTTTGATCATTAAAACATGTTTAACAGTCTTTAAAATTACCAAATCATATCAATCGAATCCAATTGGGTTTGGGCGAATTTAGAGAATGAATTATTCACCTAGATTTTTGACATCCTCTTTTTCTTCCTAGAGATGAATGCTTTAATATTTTAATTTTGATTTCCTCTTCCTTTTCCTAGCAATGATGGTGAACTAAAGTTAATGAGGTTTTGTTTGATTTCTCTTGAAATCGGAAATGAGTGCATATAAAGAGAAGAATGTTGTTAAGAGTATTATACTAATGATTTTGGCTTAGGCTAAAAGCCCACTTGGTTAATCTCATTAATTTATTTCCCTTAATAAAAATCCCCTGCATTCTTTAATCAAAATTTATTTATTACTATCTTATAGAGCCAAATTTAATTGGACAAATCACTCTTGGTTCACTCAACTAACATTTTAAGTGTTTTACGTCTAATCAGTCAAATTTTCCTTAAGTTTTTTCTCATAAGATTATCCTAATTATATTTAATAAATTCTCATTATTAATTTAATTTCCCATGCTATGGCACTCTAAAATATGGGGTATTATAGCCGTTTATCCTTACATGAATTTTGTTCTAGAAATTCAAATATGGAAGAATAAAAATTATAATAACACTCCATAGTATAAAGTCGTCATCATATAAGTACACAGAAGTGCAAAAGTTACAACGATATTCTACTATTGTAAGAAATCAGTCATAAACATAATGCATTAGCTCAACTACTAACACATAATTATATCATAACATAAATACACTAGCGCCACAACTAATGCATACAATAGACAAGAAAAACATAGTCTGAAAAACACGAGTGACTAAAACAATTCGAGATAGATACTCCTGATTCTATCCTTTACATCCCAAGTGCACTCATTTTTATCGTTACTCCATCGAAGCAAACAAGTCAGATAATTTTATTCCTCGATTCCTTCACATCTCGATCTACTATCCCATTCGATCGCCTAAAATAAGTCAAACCTGATTCTATAGATAAGTACCCAATCTCCTCGGTTCCACTACTATCACACATTTTCTCAAATGTGATATATGAAAGACATTATGTTTTTTTTAAATTACTAGATAACTTGACTCGATATGCGAGCTTACCAATCATCTCTACCACTGGAAATAGACTTACATATCTAGGAGCCAATTTCCCTACCTTCCCAAAGTGCATTACACCTCTTATCGGTTAAACCCTCACAAACACATGATCACCCACTACGAACTCCGGTTTCTTTCTTGTCTTATTAGCATAATTCTTGCATTGATTGCGTAACTTTCAATCTAGCGTGAATCAACTCTGCCTTTTCAGTAGCATCCCTTACCAAGTCAAGCCCTAACACGAGCCTATCTCTCGTATCCAAAAAACATACTGGTAACTTACACAATCTACTGTAAAGCTCCTTGAATGGTCTCATTCCAATACTCGACTGGTAACCATTACTATAGGCAAACTCTACCAAATGCAAATGATCTTCCCAACATCATTCAAAGTATAAAACATATCCCCTCAGCAAATCCTCTAACATGGTTCACCCTTTCCATTTGACCATCTGTCTATGGGTGATAGCCTATACTCAAATTCTACTGTTTACCCAGCATACTCTATAAACTTCTTCAGAACTCACTGGTAAATAGTGGATGCCTATCACCGACAATACTACTCAAGATTCACTATAATCTTACAACATTCTTCATGTATAGCTTCGTTGAAATAGTTGTCATCCTTGTCGACCTTACTGGGATAAAGTGGACGTCCTTGGCCGATCTATCAACTACTACCCACATGTTCTCATTCCCCATTCTCAACCTTGGCAACCTATATATAAAATCCATAGATACTGAATCCCACTTCCAAGCAGGTACTTAGAAGGGTTGAAGTAAAGCTTGTTAATATGTGAAACAATTCTTCACACGTTCTCCTACAGCTCTTTTCAACCCCTCCTAAAAGAAGACATACTTCATGTCATTATACATCATTGTCCCTCAAGGATGAATATAAACTTAGACTAATGACTTTTTTCGAAGACTTCTTTCCAAAGATTATCTATATTTGGAATAAATAGTAGTTCTTTCTTCCTAAACCATCCCTTCGAATCTATCTCGAACACTTTCAAATCCTCTATATCCAAACCCATCTCTAATTGCCTAATTCTCTCAATTAATAATGGTTCTTCTCTTTACCCAATAACAATTCTATCAATAAGCGTTCAAAATACTTCAAAACTTGTAATATGCCATGATCTTTACTTTATCAAGCATTAAGCCTAAAATGCACTCCATAGAATGCTAATGTCTCTAACGTCTTCCATTCCTCAATCATGGCTAAACACCATTCTACAGCTTTCCACTCAACACGTTGACAGCCTTATTTTCCTTCCTTAATGTATACTCGATATTAAAGTTGTATGCCGCTAAGAACTCCAATAATTATTACTGTCTCATATTCAACTCCTTTTGGAAGAATAAATACTCAAGAAACTTTGGCCTATATACCACTCGAACCGTTCTCCTAAAAGATAATGCCTCATAATCTTCAAAGTACTAGTTAGTGCCGCTAACTCTAAGTCATGAGTCGGGATACCGAACTTCATACGACCTTAACTACCTTGATGCATAAGTAATCACTCACCTTTTCTGCATTAATACTACACCCAAACTAGTTCCACATGCATCAGTATATACTAACAAATCCTGATTCCCTTCATATACAACCAATTCAAAAGAATTAGCCAACAACCTCATCAACTCCTACAATGACTCTTCACACTTATCTATCCATATAAACTTCTCATTCTTTCTTGTCAACTTATTCAAGGTTACTTCCACAATGAAGAAATAATTAATGAATCTATGGCAATAACCAACCAAATATAGGAAAATTCTCATCTTCGTTACCACCTCTGGCCTTTTCTAATCTTTTTTAGTCTCTGTTTTATTCGGACGCACTGCAAACCCATTCTTAGACACTACAAGAACAAGCACCTTAATTTCCCGTTTTCCAAACTGACACTTGGGAAATTTTGCTCATTGTCTCCAATACCAATCTAAGTTGAGTCTCATGGTCCCTCTAGTTCTTTGAGTATACCAAAATGTCGACAATGAAGACTAGCACAAATTTATCCAATTTATCATGAAAGATTCGGTTCATAAGATCTACAAAGAATGCAAGGGCATTGGTTTATCAAGAAGGCATAACAAACAACTCACATATTTAGTTCTAAACACAACCAAACAAACATTATCATTAGCTACCCTTAGTTGGGGGAATCTTTTTGCCAAATCTAGCCACGACAATACTCTTTACCACTCAACTGGTCGAACAAATCATCTATCCTAGGGAATACATAATGATTCTTTTGGTTAACTCATTCAACTTTCGGTAGTTAATATAAATCCATAGTAATCCATCTCACTTCATTACAAATATCGCAAATGTTTCCCACGGTGAACAACTTAGCCTAATGGAACCTTTATGCTCAAGTTCCACTTTTTGTTACTTTAATTCCTCTATCTCCTTGGGTGACATTCTACTAGGTGGTCTATTAAAATATTGTGCCCCTAGTATTAAGTCTATATAAAATTCAATCGCTCTCGTAGTCATCACTTTCATCACTGGCTTGAAATATTAGAAAATTTTCAAACTACTAGTGCTCTACCGTAACGACCCTAATTTTGACTAACATTACTTAGGAAAATTAAATGAAATAACGTAAATGGTTAAGGGATTGAGATTTGAATAATAGAGGGTAGCTGTGCCTAATGAACTACTGAGCCGAAGGGAAAATAAAATGAAATAGATAAGGTAATAGGATATGGGCAATATAGGGATAAGTTATATTCTTATACCCTACACTCTCATGCACTCTCATTTTACACGTTCACAAACAAAAATTAAATCAAGTAAGTCCAGCAACCATTAGGAGAAAACAAAGAGGAAGATAAGCTAAAATCAAGAGGAATAAGCTTAATCAATTTAACACAAGAGCAAATCTCAACTCCTTAACAAGCTAAGGTGAATAATAGGTTACATCTCATATTTTCTTATTTTCGATACTAGATTAGATCCGAATATGTTTTGCAAATGGTTAACCATGTTTTGATTATTTAAATGGATATATACTTGTTGATGATTCATGCTAATTCATATAAATTTTATGATAAGGATTAACTTGGAAAACCTAGTAAATGATTTCCAAATGCCTTGCGACTTTGATATATGATCAAAGATAATATTTTAGAGATGGGTTTTAAGTTTCATAATTTTTTGAATTATGGTGGATTATTATAAATTTTCTTGTGGAAAAAATGGCTAAATTGGACTTAAATTTATTATGGCTATTATATGTTAGCTTTGGGTCAGAAATTCAAATATGTTAGAAAACATATAAAATAATGATTTATTGGAATTTTTGGAGGATTTTCCCAAGTGTTTTAATAAGTTTATAAAATTATTTAAGGTATGAGACTTAAATGTTTTATATGTATATAAAAGGAGAAGGGGCAATTTGTAAATGTTTTAAATTGTTAATCTCTGAAATTCGGCAGCATTTTTAGAATGGAAAAGGGTTGGCAACCAATACTTGTTTTGCCATTTCGCCATTTTTGGTAGCTACCTTCCGACACTATACTTCTGCCTCCATCCTAGTCGAAACCAATACACATGGTATCAAAGACTTGGTACGTAGTGGATTGGAGATAGGCGAAAGATTTGGAGTTGAAATGTGCCTTTGAAGAGGTCGAGAACTTGTTTTGATTTTAAACGAAATGCACCGGCTATGATTTCAAATGAGATAGCTTTCAAATTGGTCAAGTTTTTTAAAGAAAAGAGCTTTCGAAAGAGGTTGTCGCCTTTTTTTAAAAAATATGCTTCCGAAGAGGTCGAAACCCCAGCAGCCGCATTCTACCTTTCGAAGCAGGGCCTTCGAAAGGGTTCTTTCAGTTTAAACGCTGAGCAGCTTCTTCAATGTTTTCAAAGGGGTTGGTTTTGACACCATCCACTTCTTTTATTTAGGAAAATGCTTTCGAATGTGTTGCTTTCATCCCAGTTGTTTTAAGACTCTTTTGTTATTTTGAATAAACCCAAAGGTTTCCAAAGGAATGGTTTTAAAGGTTTCGAAACTATGTTCCTCATACTTTTCTTGAACCAGTGCTTTCAAAAGGTTTGATTTTTGTAAGGATTCAATGCTTCCAAAAGGTATAAGATAAAGGTTTCGAAGGGGTGATTCCCCTTTGTTTTCGAAAGGTTTACCTTTAGTGTCCAAATGGAGGGTTTCCAATGTTTTCGAAAAGCATGTTTAAAGTGTTTGAAAAAAGGACGTCTAAGGTTTTATAAAGTTTTCGAAAGGGTCACTTTCAATGTTTTCAAACAGCCTAATGTAAATGGTTTCGAAAGGTATGTTTTAGCCTTACGGCCTAATTTTCAAAGTGAAGTAGCTAACATGTTTTGAAAGAGGTACTTTCAGTGGTTTAGTAAGGGGTACTTTCAAAGGTTTCACAAGGGTTTTTTTAAAGCTTTTAAACAAAGGTTTCGAATGTTTTCATCAACAATATTTTAAGTAAAGCATATATCATGGCAAAGAGATTTGAGTAAAGAAACTTGTATGTTTTCCTTGTTTAAGTATGATTTGAAGGGTTAAATCAATTTGAAAAGATTTTCAAGGAAAATTTAATAGGTAGTTAACTCTAATAAATGTCTCAAAAATAAGAATACCATATGGGACTGGTATAGGGTCGTACCCTATATAATAGCTATAGACCCTAGCTAATTTAGTCCAAAATTCCAATGTGTAGGGCTTAGTCATAGGTAAGACTTAATTGAAGTTACACATAGAAAGGAATATACAGAGAAAGATAGGTTATTGGTGAGCTTGCAAAACCATTTGGATCAGGTAACCCTAGGAGAAGTAAGTTAAGGACAGACCATCTAGAAGTTTGTCTAATAGATGTTAGATTATTTATTTTGTCTGGTAGGCCTGAGTCAGCCAATGGTTAGTAGTCAGCCAAACAATAATATATTGTTCGGACAGGTGGTCCATTTATAACCTGATTTATGAGCATATACAATATTGCTATTATTTTTTTAATCAGTTCGATTGTAGGATTCTGATTTGCAAAAAGATCTGTTTTAAAGGGAAATTGGTGAGCAGACCCCGTTCTACTAAATGGCGTGGTCTTGCGTAATATCAGTAAACCGAGATGTAATAGTATTATTCCTACCAAGCTTTATGTCTGACTCAAAGTTTATGTTTTCCCGTTAAACTCTCGAGTGCTCAAAATTAATTTGAGTAGATTGAGAGTCAAGGTTTTTCAGGTTTAGTAGGTTGGACGAGTAAAGCTTCCGAAGATGTGTATGTGGCAAGGCTATCTATATAGGAGCTATTTAGTTTTATTTATGATGTGATCTATTAAGACTTATGTGTCTATTTAGTACTCTGATCATCAAAGGGGGCATCCTCATATGTCGCTCTTGGCGTATTTTGTAATAATTATATTTGATCAAAACCTGGAAATCGTTTTGTGATTATGTATTTGAATATGAAATATTGATTTGAAATGTAATCAAAAAAGTTGTTTAAATCTATGTTGATTTTATTTCAAATTCTTGTGCTTCTGATATTATGGATACTATTAACATTCTTGTATTTTCTCACCGGAAGTTAATACTATAGATGACTGCAGCATCTATAACACTTAGCTTCGGGCCTCAAGACAGGGAATGCTACAACTTAATATCAGAGCATAGGTTTATGAAAAACTTAAAAGAAATTTCAAGCTTAAATTTATTTTGAAAACATAATCCTAAGGAATTAGAGAAAAGATTGGGATATAGGATAAAACTATAATAAGTATACGCTTTATCTCTATTCTCCCATCTCTCTTAGGCTATTCTTCTATATCTTACAAAGGCTCGAATGCAGCTTTTATGGATGTAAGATATGAATGCTAGAAGTGGAAGAGTTAAAATTTATGGGGAAAGCACCATAACCAATGGGAATGCCAGACCAAATACCAAAAGGAACCCAGGTCAGGCAAAAGCTGCAAATTTAGGTACTGGAGTCCCACAAGTTGATATGGAGCAATGTATCAGTTTTTCGTTAACATGATTCAAGAAAGAGTTGCTGTGGGGTTAGTTGGAGGAAATGCTAAAGGAGGAAATCATGAAGCTCTAGCAGTTAATAGTTATGCTGTTTTGAGTAGACATTATGCAAGGTTAAGAGGAAAGCTATTTATTGGTACTGAAGATGCAATCGAAATGGAGAATTGGTTACTTCGTTTTGGAGGATTTTTCTGATTTGGGGCTCGACGATGAGCAGAAAAGGGACTCGCTTTTATACAAATACAAGGAGTAGCACTATATTGGTGGAACGGTGTTACTATTAGAGTCAACGAGGAGACTATGACTTGGGCTGAGTTTAGGAGAAGGTTCAAGGAGAGATTTATGACAAAGATTGTAAAGTCTACACTGCTTAGGAAGTTTACTAAGTTAGAGTAGGGAGATATGACAGTACTTGAGTATGCAACCAGCTTTGAGGAGCTAACGAGATATGGATACGCTATGGTTGATATTGTCAACAAAAGTAATGAGAAGTTCATTCGTGGGTTGAAGCTTGAGCTTGCTAAGGCCACGTTATCGCATATTAGAGATCCATGCGATGTTGTTGCTGAGATGGCTTTAAGGCAGGAAGAGATGCTTGCTTATCTTGAAGGAAACAAGGCAAAGGAGACTCAAGGAGGGCAGAGTCATAAGAGGAAGTTTTCCATAAGAAAAAAGCTCAAAAGAGTGGAGCAGCTAAGAAGGTGAAGGTAGAGGTTGTCTGTTATAAGTGTGATAATAAAGGATACTATGCTCATGAATGTTGGACGGGCAAAGGGAAGAAAACTGCTGAGAAGAAAGGAGTAAGGTGTTTATACCATGATCAGATTGGACACAATACGAACTAGTGCAAGGAGCCATCTAAGGATGGAAAAGGCAGAATGTTTGCATTGGAGCCAACTACCTCGAGACCAACAGCAGAGGAGAAGGTAAAATCTGTGTTGGGAGGTACGCTTTTGATTCGTGGTGTATTAATTAGAGTTCTATTTGATATGGTGCATCGCATTCTTTTATATCTCATTATTTTGCAGATAAACTTTACATGGAACCCTCATGCCTAGTTATTTCCTTAATGGTTGCGAATCTGATAGAAGGATATGCGACTCTTGGGATGAGATGTGAGAACCTAGAGTTTGAATTTTTAAGCCATACCTTTGTTTGTAGTTTGCATATATTTGATTTAGTAGGATTTAGAATTATTTTGGGTATGGACTTGTTAAGTAAATATGATGCTAGGATATTTTTCCATGATAGGAAAATATCACTTAGACACCCTGACTATAATGATCGGATTGTATGCATAGTAGAAAACCCTAGTTTTGAGATTAATGCTTTTTTAGGTGTTGTGGAGGTAAAAGACGAGTTGAATCGAGTTTTCACTGTTAGAGAATTCACAGATGTCTTTGAACCCATAGTTGGATTACTGCCAAAACGAGCCATTGAGTTTTGGATAGACCTAGTACCAAGAGTAGAACCGGTGAGTAGACTGCCAAGCAGAATGACATCTACCATGGCGAGGGAGTCAAAGGTGAAGTTGGTGGATTTGGAAGGCAAAAATTTTATCAGACCAAGCAGTTTGCTTTGGGGAGCAACCGCAGTGTTCGCTAAGAAGCCAGACGGATCGTTTGGGTTATGTATCAATTATCGTAAGTTGAATGAGAAGACTATAAAGAATCGATATCGTTACCTAAAATTAACGATTTGTTCGATCAGTTGAGTGGAGCAAAGTATATTCCCAGTTGGATTTAGCAATAGGTTTCCATCAGCTTAGAGCGGCATAGGATAACATTCCTTTAATGGAGTTTAGAACCAGATATGGATCGTATTAGTAATGTCGTTCAGACTAACTAATGCACTAGCATTCTTTGCAGATTTGATGGACCGAGTTTTCCGAGAGCACTTGGATAGGTTCGTATTGGAATTCATAAATGATATTTTGATATACTCTAAAGATGGAAGAGATCATGAAGTTCATTTTAGAGTGGTGCTAAGATGTTGAGACAGCATCAACTGAAGGTGAAATATTTGAAATGTCATTTCTGGAAGAGAGAAATGAAGTTTCTTGGTCATGTAGTCTTAAAAAAGGGTTGTCAGTAGATCCGACTAAGATAGAGACAGTAAATAGTTGGAGGAGACCCAAAACTAGGACTGAGATAAAGAGTTTCTTAGATTAGCTGGATATTATAGGAGATTCATTAAGGATTTTCGCGGATAGCAACACCGATGACTATGCTAATGCAGAAAGATGTGGAGTTCGTTTGGACTGATAACTGTGAGGAAGCATTCCAGAAGTTGAAATACTTATTGACAATGCAACTACGTTAGTTGTTCTTGAGGTAAATTAGGACTTAGTAGTGATACAGATGAATGTGGAGTAGAATTAGGAGCTGTGTTAATGAGAAGAGGTAAAGTGATTGCCTATGCATCTCGACAGCTTAGACCGCATGAGGTTAGATATCCAACTCATGATTTGAAATTAGCTGCGGTAATTTTTGTGTTGAAGGTGTGGAGACATTAACTTATGGGAGAGAATTTTGAATTGTATATGGATCACAAGTCGCTAAAGTATTTATTCTCTCAAAAGGAGTTGAATATGAGACAACAGAGGTGGTTAAAGTTTTTAGCCACTTATGACTTTGATATTGAGTATATATTAGGAAAAGGCAACAAAGTTGCAGATGCACTTAGCAGAAAACATCAGAATTCAGTATTGGCAATGATAGCTGAGTGGAAAGATTTAGAGACATTGACTAGATGTAGAGTACGGTGGAGACCCAAGAGTAGTTCTAGCATAGAAACTGCCATGTTTTCATGTTTAGAAGTTCGACCAGTGACGATCGAAAGGATTGCTTCTAAGTTAGCAGAGGATCCATTGTTAGTTGAGAGGATCAGAAAGTTAAGAAATGCAACAGAGAGCAATGACTTGAAAGATTTCAGTCTTGACTAGAATGGATGGTTGAGAAAGAAAGGCAGGCTGTGTGTTCAAAATGCAGGAAACGTTAAGAAGGAAGTGCTAGGAGAATGCCATTGTTCGAAGTTCACCATTCATTCAGGAGGAAAAAAATGTATCAGGATTTGAAAAGAAGTTTCTTCTAAGAAGGTATGAAGAGAGATGTAGGATTATGGGTGAAACAGTGTTTGAACTATCAATATGTAAAAGCCGAATATCAGAAACCAAGTGGGTTACTTCAACCTTTAGATGTCTCAGTATGGAAATGAGATTCTATCTCAATGGATTTTATAGATGGGTTGCCAAGGTCAAATCGAGGAAATGAAAGTATATGGGTTGTAGTGGACAGGTTGACTAAGAGTGCCCATTTCATTAAGTCAAATAGAACAACACCAGTTGAGCTAAGTTATTCATAAAGAATATAGTTAGACTGCATGAAATTCCTAGTAGTATAGTAAGTGATAGAAATTCCTTATTCACTAGCGAGTTCTAGAAGAGTTTACATGATACCTTAGGTACCAAACTCAAGATAAGTACCGCTTACTATCCGCAGACAGATAGGATACAGAAAGAGCTAACAAAATCTTAGAAGACTTGTTAAGAGCTTGCATGCTAGATTTTGATGGATCATGGGATGACCATCTACACTTAGTTGAGTTTTCGTATAACAACAATTATCAGGCTCGTATAGAGATGGCACCGTTTGAAGCTTTGTATGGTAGGCCATGCAAATATCCCCTTTTTTGGTTAGAGACCGAGGATAGGTTTGTTCATGGTCCGGATTTAGTTAGAGAAGCTGCAGAAAAGATTGAGTTAATTTAAGCCAGATTGAAGGAAGCTCAATCTAGGCAGAAAAGCTATGCAAGTAGAAGATGGAAAGACTTAGAGTTCTCAATTGGTGATCATGATTTTGTCAATATATCACCAATGAAAGGTGTGATCAGGTTCGAAAAATCATGGAAATTGGCACCGAGATTCGTTAGACAATTTCCTATTGTAGAAAGGATCGGGAAATTTGCATATAAAGTAGAGTTACCGAACAGTTTGGCATGATTCCATAATGTTTTTCATACTTCTCATCTAAGGAAGTGTATTCAAGATCCACAGACTACTATAGCACCGATTGTGTTGAATGACTTGTAGTTGAGCTGAATTTGACTATAGTTAGAAAACTAGTTCGTATAGTCGTGAGAGATGAGAAAGGCTAAGGAACAAGTCAATCAGATTAGTCAAAGTCCAGTGGAGTGATGATGAGAGAGACTATACTTGGGAAACTAAGAGTGACACTTATCCTGACTTGTTTCATGGTATGTTTTACCTTTATGATTGTTTTTGATGAGTGATTTATCGTAATTTCGAGGATGAATTTTTTTAAAGAGGGGAGTCTATACAATATTAATTTTGACTAGCACTATTTAGGACGTCTAATTAGGTAAATTAAATGAAATAATGTAAACGGTTAAGGGATTGAGATTTGAATAATAAAGGGCATCCATGCCTAATGAACCAATGAGCTAAGGGAAAAATAAAATGAAATAGATAAGGGCAATAGGATAAAGGCAAAATAGGAATAAGTTATATTCCTATACCCTAAACCTTTATGCACTCTCATTTTACACGTTCACAAAAAAAAATCAATTAAGGTCGGCCACCATTATGAGAAAGCAAAGATGAGGATAAGCTAAAATCAAGAGGAAGAAGCTTAATCAATTTAATTCAAGAGCAAATCTCAACTGCTTAACAACAAGCTAAGGTGAATAATAGGTTACATCTCATATTTTCTTATTTTCGGTTCTAGATTAGGTCTGAATGTGTTTTGAAAATGATTAGCCATAATTTAATTGTTTAAATGGATATATGATTGTTAATGATTTATGCTATTTCATATCGATTTTATGGTAAGGATTAACTTGGAAAACCTATTAAATGACATTCAAATGCCTTACAACTTTGATATATGGTCAGAAATAATATTTTAGAGATGGTTTTCAAGTTTTATAATTTTCTGAATTATTGTGGATTTATTATAAATTTTTTAGTCAAGAAAATGGTTAAGTTAGGTTAAAATTTATTACGGCTATTATATGTTAGCTTTGGGTCAGAAATTCAAATATGTTAGAAAACATATAAAAAGTGGTTTATTGGAATTTTTGGAGGATTCTCCCAAGTGTTTTGATAAGCAAATAAAATTATTTAATGTATGAGACTTAACTGTTTTATATGTTTAAAAAAGGTGAATGGGCAATATGTAAATGTTTTAAATTCTTAATCTTTGAAATTCGACAGTATTTTTAGAAAAGATTTTGGAAACGTATTGGCAAACAATCATATGTTGACAAATAAAGCAAGTTAGTAAGAAAGAAATTACTTTGTAAAGTAAAAAATCAATTTTACAAGGTTTTGTTGTTTCGCCATTTTCGGCAGCTACCTTTTGACACTATATTTCCGCCTCCATCCTAGTCAAAACCAATACACATGGAATTAAAGACTTGGTACGCAGTGGATTGGAGATAAACAAAAGGTATAGAGTCAAAACGTGCCTTCGAAGGGGTCGTTACCTTGTTTTGATTTTAATGGAAATGTGCTTGCTTTGCTTTCTAATAAAATAGCTTTCGACTTGGTCGAGTGTTTTAAAGAAAAGAGCTTTCGAAAGGGGTTGCCACCTTTTTTTTAAGAATATGCTTTCAAAGAGGTTGAAACCCCAGTAGCTGTATTCTTTCTTTCGAAGCAGTGGGTTCGAAAAGATTCTTTCGCTCTAAACTCTGAGCCATTTCTCAAATGCTTTCGAAGGAGTTGGTTTCGACACCATCCACTTCTTTTATTTAAAAAAATGCTTTTGAAAGAGTTGCTTTCATCCCAGTTATTTTAAGACCCTTTGAAAGTTAAACCCAAAGGTTTCAAAAGGAATAGTTTTAAAGGTTTCAAAACTATGTTCCTCATACTTTTACTTGAACCTAATACTTTCGAAAGGTTCGAATTTTGTACCGGATTTAATGCTTTCGAAAGGTATAAGATAAAGGTTACGAAGGAATGGTTCCCCATTGTTTTCGAAATGTTTATCTTTAGTGTTTAAATGGAGGGTTGCCAATGTTTTCGAAATGCATGTTTTAAGTGTTTGAAAAGAGGATTCTAAGGTTTTATAAAGTTTTCGAAAGGGACACTTTCAATGTTTTTGAAAGGTCTAAGGTAAATGGTTTCGAAAGGTATGTTTTAGCCTTACGGCCTAAGGTTTCAAAATAAAGTAGCTAACATGTTTTTAAAGAGGTACTTTCAATGGTTTCAGAAGGGGTACTTTCAAAGGTTTTGAAAGAGATTCTTTAATGCTTTTAAATAAAGGTTTCGAATGTTTGCATCAATAATGTTTTGAGTAAAGCCTATATCATGGCAAAGATATTGAGTAAAGCAAATAGTATGTTTTCCTTGTTTAAGTATGATTTAAAGGGTTAAATCAATTTGAAAAGGTTTTCAAGGAAAATTTGATGGGTAGTTAGCCCTAAGTAAATTGCTTGGATATTAGAATACCAGATGGGACTGGTATAGGGTCGCACCCTATACATTAGCTATAGCCCGTAGCTAATTTAGTCCAAAATTTTAGTGTGTAAAGCTTAGTCACAGATAAGACTTAGATGATGTTACACACTGAAAAGAATAAACAGAGAAAGATAGGTTATTTCTGAGCCTGCAAAACCATTAGTATCAGGTGACCCTGGGAGAAGTGAGTTAAGACCGTCGAGAATTTTTTCTAATAGATGTTAGATTATTGATTTTGTCTGGTAGTCCCAAGTCAGCTAATGGTTAATAGTTAGCCAAACAAAACTATATTGTTCGGACAGATGGTCCATTTATTACCTGATTTATGAGCATATATGATACTGCTATTATTGTTTTAGTCAGTTTGATTGTAGGATTCTGATTTGCAAAAAGGTACGTTTTAAAGGGATATTCGTGAGGGGAAACCCGTTCCACTAAGTGGTGGTCTCATTTAATATCATAAAACCGAGATGTAATAGTATCATTCACACTAGGATTTATGTTTATCTCGAAATTTATGTTTTTCCCTTAAACTCAGGTGCTCAAAATTAATTTGAGTAGATTAAGAGTCAGGGTTTTTCAGGTTTAGTAGGTTGGACGAATAAAGCTTCCGAAGACGTGTAGGATGCAAGACTAGCTATATAGGAGCTATTTAGTTTTATTTCCACTGTGTGATGTATTAAGATTTATGTATCTATTTAGTACTCGATCATCTAAGGAGGCATCTTCATATGTCGCTCTTGGCGTATTTTGTAATAATTATATCTAATCAAAACTTGGGAATCATTTTGGGATTATGTATCTGAATATGAAATATTGATTTGAAATGTGTTTTGAAAAGTTCTTTAAATCCGTATTGATTTTATTTCATATTCATGTGCTTCTGATATTATGGATACCATTAACATTACCATATTTTGTCAACGAAAGTAAATATTGTAGATGACTGTAGCATCTATAACGCTTAGCTTCGGGCCTCAAGGTAGGGATGTTACATCTACTAAACTCATCTTCCTGATTTTCATTGAGAATAACATTGAACTTGACTCCTTTTTTATTACGTCCGACGCTACATGATCCTTTCTCTACCCTTTGGATTCCATAAAGCAACAACTCTGTCAACACAATAGATCTTGCTTCATTACACACTAACTGATCCGTACCATAAATAAACCTTTACCGAACAAAGTCAAACACATATGGTTTTTAACCAAACAAATGTGTGTACAAAGCAAAATTAAGGCAGTGCACCTTAATCCGAGAGTGGCATACCCGTTGATCGGATTAACCACATGCAAAAGCATAATCAGACATGTTGTATCTAATTATAATCTGTCAACCAAAATTCAAAATGATAGAGTGTGCAATGTTAGTATCAAATCGAACTCTAGCTGAAATCATAGAAATTGAAATCATACCTCCAAGCACAACACCCTTTCCCTCTTCTTTAGTCATTGTATGGCCGAAGGTCCCTTCAAGGCATAAACTTTTTCATGCCTCAATTATGGACAATCTCTTTTCTTATAGCTGGGCTTGTTGCAGTTAAAACACTTGGCCCTTTCCTTGTTTTTTGACTCGGTACACTTAGTATAGCAGTGTTCCTTTTGCGCACAACTAAAGCAAGTGATATTTTCCATGTTTAGCTTCCGATCTCCTGATGTGCATTAAAAGTGTATATTTTTACTCCCATATTTAATCCACTTTTATTTAAATAAATAAACATATTAGGGTATTTTTCATGCTTAACCAAAATTCAAATTGTTTTTAAATCAACATTCATTCATCTTCATTTGGGAGTAAAATGATAATTTTGTGTATGATTTAATTTTGAGAAAATTTATTTGCACATTTTTATATGTGGGAAATAAAGTGCAAATAGGAAAAAGTTTAATGGATAAATGCATACACATATGTTGAAGGCTAATAAGGAAAGGAAATTAAAGAATTCATGCAACATGAAGGAGCCCACATGCCCACTAACTAATGGTCCATAATTAAAAGCACGTGCACATGTTAATGGAGACTTAAAGGCATGTTCGTGGGGATTAATTATTTCCGTATTGATTACTTAGAGGTTGCACTTTCTGAAGGGAATTTTTGGTAGTCCCTTAAAAGTGGATTAGAGTTTTAAGCATGTGTAAATACCTCTTATGTTTCATGTAATTATCTTCTTTTTTATGCAATATTGTAGCCACAAGTCAATGACAAATAAAATGTCTCTTTAATGGCTTCTTAGCTTTGCTCTTTACTTTCATGCATTTTATTTCATGTTTTCGTTTATTGCTATTTATTCTACGCTCTCTTATTTACTTTATGATCCTCTATTTCTTGTTAGTAGCATAGATTTTATTATTGTAATTAGTTTAGTTTTATTTCATGCAAGTAATTAGCTCTCTTTTATTTTAATTAGGTCTCATTTTTCTTGTTTTTTAATGTTGAAATCATTTAACGTTAACATGTATTCAAATATGAGTAGCCAAACCCCTTCAATTTAGGGGTAATGAAGCTCTCTTGAAACATATTAAATTAACATAATGATTTCATTTATGATCTCTCTTTTGTGCTTAATGGAAACTTTAATGATGGTGGTTTATATTTTTAGCGAATTTGATAGTCTACATTGACATCTCAAATAGGCTATGCTTATTCCATTGTAAACTATTTGATCATTTGCCTAAGTGATTTGATAATGAAAGCCAAACCAGAATCAAAATTTGATGATTTATGCTAATAATTCATAGTAAATAGATCATGCTTAAAATAAATTTTGTTTTCAATTTCATGTCTTTTTCATGAGTATTGATAAGTGGGTATGAATGGTCTGTTAGAGTTTGATGGTTTAAGTTGTGCTAATTAATAGCACAAATAAATCATACTTATAATATGCACATCCATCATTTCTCCTTAATATTTTAACGAGAGATTAAAAATGAATTTTGTACTGATTTATATGAAGGATTGGAAGTAGATTTTCCTCTAAATTTTTCCTTAATCAAATAGTTTCATTGATATTTGCTCTAGTTTAATTTCTAAAATTTTCTAGTTTAATTTTTTTTAAAGACTTTGGGCTAGTTTGATTTAGTATTATTAGAATTTAAGTCTTTGCCTGCAGATCGACGCGTACTCGCATACGTACTACAATTGTATGCCGTGTGCTTGCGTTTTTTATAACTATTATATTTTTCGGTGATTTTCTAATCGATAGAAAATCCATCGTCTAACAAGTTTTTGGCGCCATTGCCGGGGAATGCAATTTAATTTTAATTTTACTCTTTAAAATTTTTATATTATTTTATTTTGTTATTTTTCAAAATATATATATATATATATATATATATTTTATGTGGTTTTCATTGGTCTTCATTCACTTCTGTCTACTCTTGTTTTTGTTTTTGTGTTTTACATTTGTTGGCATCATTTGTTTTTGTATGTGTTATTTTTTCTTTAAAAAAACAACCGCCAAATCACTATGTGTTTCATATCAACACTGTTGGGTGCATTAACACTGTTTTATGCATTTCTTCAACATTTTACCGTGCATTGTTGGTTGTTCTTGTTCTCTATTTTCCTGAATTTGTTCAGTAGTCATATTGTGTTTCACTGTTTTGATTTTGCTCTATTACACTGTGACGACCTGAAATTTTGGGCAATATCAATTTAATAATCTGTATTAATAATTAAATTGATTTGATAATTTTTCTTTATTATTTTAATTTAAATTGGTAAATTTAATCTTTTAAAGGTTAATATATATTTAATCAGGCAATACTGATCAATATCTTTTTTAATAGTTTAAACTGGAGAAGATTTATTTTTTTCAAAGCTAATAAAATTTTATTCTATTTAAAATATATATATTTGATATATATTGTGAATAGAAAAATCTTTTGTTTTAAATAAAAGATGAATTTTAAAATTGTATTATATATATGTATATGTTATAATTTGGTGTTGTTTTGGAATTTAATATAATATATTGATAATTCATATATGTATGAATATATTGTAATTTGAAGCTTGGTTTTAAAATTTATATTTTTCAAAGGTTAATATAAGATTAATTCAATTATTTTCAAAGTATAAGATAACTATTTATTTTTAAATATGATAGTTAAAATAAAGTTTTGTTTTGTTTTCTTTAAAGTGCTTAAGTTTAAAATGATTATAAATATATGTATAAAGTTATTAATAAACTTTCTTTTTAAAAATTATTTATTAAAGAATAAAGATAAATGTTTTAGATTTTAAAATACATATATAAGAATATATTTATATTATAATTAGTTTTATAATATTTTCTTTAAAAAGTAAATTTATTTATTAATTTAGTGAATTAAGTAAGTAAGCTTTCTATAAACATTTAAATTAAATAAAAATTTATTTAAAATACTTAAAATACTTAAGAAACATGTATAAACATGTTACCACATCTTAATAACATGTGTAATATTTGTGACAAGTGTTAGTTAAGTTTTACAAGTGTCTTCATTTTAGAATTTACTTTCTTTAATTTTAATAAACCATAACATAATTCATGTAACATAAAGCTTTTTCATCTCTTCACTCTTCTTTCATTTTTTTTCTCAACTGAAAACAAAGATAATTTCAAGTTTGAAAACTTCTCAAACCAAAATTCAATGATGTAAACATATTCCAAATCTAAAGCTTAAACCAGAAAATTATTCTTCTACCTGAAATTTAAAACCCAAAAGCAAAAGTAAATCTGAATTCAAAATTGCAAACCTACAACTCAAATGGAATCAAGATCAAGATCAGTTTCAACATTTTTAATCAATAATTTGTAACCATGCAAGGGACCAATTTCAATAGCAAAGCCTAGAAAAAAGAATTAAAACTGCTCTGCTTTGTTCACTGCTTATATAGGTGAGTAAATATTTTTAAAAACAATTAATCTTGATTTAACTTAAGTGCATATAATGATGTTGGATTGAACTGAATCCTATAGTTCGAAACTTATCTGGATATACAAATATATATATATATATATATATATATATATATATATATATATGATCATGATAGTATATGTTGATATCGTGTTCTCTATTTATGAGCATGACAGTATATGTTGATATCGTGTTCTCTATTTATTAAAAATCTGTGACTTTTGTTTTCAAAAATCCAAATTTCTCAATTAGATACATATTAGCCTTGAATATGTGAACGAAAATTGTTTGTGAATGTAAAATGAAGATCACAAAATAGTATCATGATTTTAAATGCAACAGATAATTTTAAATAAGGGATTAAGAGTGAAACTAAAATTTTTGTTAAAAATCAACTGTCTTAAATTCTAATTTTAACTACATGCATGTAATCATGATGGAAAATCATGAATTTTGATATGCATTTTGTAATTTTTAGTTGGTTAATTCTTGTGAATTTTGTTGTTGAACGAATTGGGTGTTTTGGACGATTGTTGATGAACGGCGTGGCGAAGTTGACCAATTTTTGGCCTAGAGGTGGTTCGATCGATGGTGAGCATGGGAAAAATACTGGTGATTTTTCTTAAGGGTCGTGGTGTTTGGATTCGATCAAACTAGGGTTTTATATTGTTTTTGCTCGGTTTGGCTGTTGAGGCGATTGCGTCATGGGTAATGGACCGGAGTGGGTCGCGTTGGTGGGAATACGAGCTGGAAGGTTTGAAGAAACTTTAGTGATGATGGTAGGTGATCTCGAGGTGTGTGGTGTCGGTAGTGGTGAAGTTTATGGCCATGGTGGTTTTGGCAGTGTCGTGATTTAGCTCGATTTCGTGGCGTTGGTTTTTGGTGCGATCTGGGTTAGTTTTCGTGCTCGCATGTGAACGTGGGGTTGTAGGAGATCGACGCGCCGATCATCGCTGGCTGGAGCTTCAGGTGCACGTGCACCGTGCACGGTTTGGGGGCAGATGAATTTTTTGTTTTGGGAAGATGGTGTTTACTCGAAGTGTTTCTCGTGTTATTCCTGTAGTCGACTCGAAGCAGATGAGGGTGGGTGAATGACTCGAGGCGGGCACGGGGTTCGTAGGAGTTTGACTCGAGTATTTTAGGTTATTTGCTAATCTGTTAAGTACTGTAAAAAAATTAATAGATAAGTTTACATATTAAACTTATTGTTTGAAAAAAAAAAATTAAAGCTTAAGTTTTTACTAAAAGGAATAAATTTTCAAAGTTGAAACTTGTTCTTTTGAAGTATGAGTAAATCAAACTTTTAAAAATGTAAATTGAATTTATTTTCAAAATTTAAATTGTTAAGATGATTTCTTTTGAAAGTAATTATCTTAAGTAAAATTTGAATTTCAATTTAAAAGAGTGTTTTGAATTTAAATATTAAATCAAAAGTTTTAAGTAAATTTTAAGTAATGTTTTAAAAACTAAGTTTCAAATTTTATTTAAAATGAATAAGTTTGAATTAGATAGTTAAAGTGTTTTAAATTTTAAAATTGATTTCTTAATGCTTTTTTTTCAAATAAGGTTATGGTTATAATCTTGTAACCAGTAAAATAATTTGTCTTCAAGTTATTAAGATTTGATTAATTTAAATAATTAATTTATGAAGATAAATATGGTTAATTTATCTTTATTATGAACTTAAGAATACTAAATTAAATATGATTTGTTAATAAGTAAAAGATTAATCAAGATAAATACTTTTCTTAATTAATTAGGGATTTTCTTTAAATCTAAGAAGTTAATTAATCAATTATATAATTAATTTTAAATGATTAGTTAATTGTTTATTTAATTCTAAATAATCACTTAATTACGAATTAATTAAGTGTAATTACTTAATGAAGTAATTAATGGTTAATTATTGAATGTAATTAAGGAAAGAGAAATTACTTATGAAAGTAATTAGTGTGTAATTACTTATGGAAATAATTAGTGGAAATTACTTATGAAAGTAATTGAGTGAAGTGATTAAGGGTTAATCACTTGGTGTTATTATTTTAAGGATTAATTAAGTTAATGGATTTGAAGTTAATTAATTATAGAGTAATTAATTAAAGAATTAAGGATTATTTAATGATGGAATTAATTACTTGTTAAGTAATTAATTAAGAGAGTAATCACCTAATGGAAGTAATAAGAAGATAATTACTTATGTAAGTAATTAAGGGTTAATTACTTTGTTAATTTTAGTTAATTAATTAATGTGATTAATTAATTAATTAATGAATGCGATTAATTTAAGATTTATTTCTAAATGTAATTAATTAATTATTATAGTAATTAATTAAGGATTATTAATTAATTATTATATTAATAATTAGAGTAATTAATCAAAGATTAATATAATTAATTAAGATGTTAATTAAGATAAATAATTACAAGTTGTTAATTACTGTTTATGATTAATGAGATGATTAATTACAAGTTAATTATTTAATGAATTAAAGGAATTATTAATTAATAAGGATTATTAGTTAATATAATTAACGAATTAATCAAGATTGATTAATGGAAGTGATTAATTTAAGTGTGATTAATTAATTGTAATTAATTGAGGCTTAATGGAATTAATTATAGTTGATTAATTAATGGAAACAAATGAAGGATCATTAATTATTGAAATTAATGATAGTAATTAAAGGTAAATTACTGTATATGGTTAAGGATAATTACTTGAATGTAATTAAAGGATAATTAATCATGGGAGATTAATTAAGGAAGATCATTAAGAGATGATTAATTTATTTATTTGGAATAAATTAATAAAGAAGGACTTAGGTAATCCAAATGATTTAGAGTTAATCAATTCTGCTTATGGATGATTGATTGAGATTGGATGATTGATTTATATTGGGTGATTGATATTGGGTGATTGGTTGATACTGGATGATTTGGATATCTATGATATGTGATATGCTGCTTTGTGAGATGAATGGTTGATATGAATTATCTATTGTGATAATGTGATTCATCTATCTGTTTATATCATCCTGAATATAAGTTAATTGTTTAAACCCTTAAACAACTTGGACATTAAAATGGCTTTTGGATTCGGTGAGACCGAGATCGGGTTTCCATATTTGGATAATCCGAAAACCACATCGATCCAAATTAAACGTTAGGTCGTGAATCCAAGTGGAGCTTAGTGAAGACTCGAAGTGTAAGAACTATTCGTCAGTATAACTCTGGTGGTGATTCCATGATGAGTTTGATGGAGATAGTACTTATAGGTTCAAGATGGTGATTCAGAGTGCAAGGGCTATGGTCATTGACTCTGAGGGTGATTCCAAAATGGGTGCAACGAGATAGTGCATTCGGTTCCGTTTGAACCCGGAATGGACTTGTATGCATTGAATGCTTTCAGAACATCTTCAGGTGGACGATGAGCATTCTAAGATAGATGTGTTCTATAAAGGTAATCGCAGCCTCAAGCCTCATCAACCGGGAAATGCTAAAACATGGGAGGTGCAGTAAGGCTAGGTGGGAAGCACCCATTTCAGGGTAAGATCATCCCTATCTAGATGTCCCTTTTATTTCGGCTTAGTGGGTGGTCGGTCGCGCCAACCACGGGGTGATCTTACTCGGGACCGTTCAGTAAGGAATGGTCCCGGCTTTGTGTTGCAGGGGATTGGGAGTAATTCTCGGTACAGTGATCTAGGCCACGTACTGTGATGGGCGGTACCCCGGTAGCCCTGCCATTGATGGAAACCCATTCTTCCTACGAGATCCTACAGTTTTATTTGTATTACCCACTTTTGTGGCTAGTAGCTGGAATTTAATCATGTAATAATTTCGGCAATTTCTTATTTACTTGAAAACCCTAGACATAGTTATAATATCACTGGATTTCCTATCAAATGTTTTGGTTAACGTAAGGTAAAAACTTTTCCATGTTTATGTGTGGGAAGTCTTACGTGATACCTTTTCTTTTCAAAGGATTTTTTATAGTTAAGCAATTTTAACCCGTTTACTCACACCAGACCCCATCTAACCCTAGTGTTTATTTTCTGTTTTATTAAACTCTTGGGTACTCATATTATGTATGAGTAGTTGATGAATTCAAGTTAGCTTGACGAATTCTAGAGGAGATATGGAGCAGGAGGCTTCCACGTGTAGATAGTTATGGTTCCGCTGTGTTTATGTGATATCTGTATCTTGTGTACTTGAGTTGTATAGTTAGATAGATGTTTGTAACTGTCTAATATGTGTTGTATAAGTTGTGTACTCTGATGTAATACGATACTATGTAATATTTTATGTGACGTATTATATTTCGTTTGTTCCGCTGTGAGTATCTAAGGTTGTTGAGTTTCTTCTTTCTTATCTTTTCTTCTTCTATCCCTTTCTTTCTTAATTCATGATGCGTTTTTCTGGAGATAGAAAAACGGATTGTGACAGCTTGGTATCAGAGCATTAGGTTGAGTGAATACCTAAGCTCTGGAGTGGTGTCTTTCTTGAGAGAGAGCGTACTTGTAATTTTTATATATAACTATATATATCTACCTAAATCTGTTGGGTTATCTGTTCGGATTTTCCAACATAAATTTTAGAGGTAGATGGAGCAGTGGTGTGTGTGTAACATGACTACCACTAATGGAAGAGGTCCATATGTTTGAGGTTGGAAGTATAATTGTCGAGACTGTAGACCTAATACCATCTTGAGTAAGATTTATAGCTTAGCGCAAGGATTTCTCTGATCTCCGAAGGAAATCTTTTAAAAAGATTCGGAGTCCATCTTTAAAGTGTAAGTTTGGATTTCGCTCGGGTGAGCGAATTTTTCTTGAGTTTGGATCTGTCGGAAGTGCAGAAGTAAGTGATGATATCTTGATAACTTCGTGATGAGATGAAGCATCCATGGATATTTCAGAAGATGTTTTCTCTTGAAGCAGTTTTAGAAGTGGTTGAGGAGCAGTATTTACCTGCCGCAGGGAAGATTCGTCTATTTAGAAGTTATCTGGATCTTTAGCAAGGAGGTTGGCTGTTTTGGAATATGAGACTAAGGTCTATGAGTTGCTTCGCTTCGGCATGGTCTCATTTGTCATCCCTTAAGGAGAGCGAGATGTTGAGGCTTGGTTTGGAGCCCGAATTTCTTGAGAGGATGTCTGCCATCTCGAAGGTCCATTGTGTGGTTTGTTGATCATTTTGGTTTTCGAGAAGCCTTTGGATTAGAAGTCTTTGGTTAGCCGTGGTAGCAGTTTCAGCTCGAAGTGTTCGGTGTGCTGACGAGAAGGTCTTTTAGCTTTGAAGTATCATCGAGGTAGAGTTTGGAAGCAGCAGTGTGGCTCGTTTCTTCGATGGTTCAGGAATCTTAGTGGTTCTTCTTTTAGCAGTTCGGGCAGATGGTGAAGGTTTTCTTGAAGAGTTAACCTTGTTTGGAAAAGCTTAAGGCTGTTCTAATTGGTAAAGAGAGGACAGTTTCTTTGGAATCCGAACTAGGTAGGATCGCAAAAGTGACTTGCGATTAGTTTGGGAATTTTTCTTGGGCAATCTTTTGTTTGAGACTGAGGGTTCTCATGTGAAAGTAAGAGCTACTGATGTAATCAGAAGTTTGTCTGCATCTGTAGTTGCGCTCCATATTGTTTTGGTTCCAGAAGCGATACTGGTAGTTAGCCCGGTAGTACGATGGTTCTTGGAGAAAGAAGAGTTGGTGTAGCAGCTCAGGAATTTTTGGAATTTGGATTGGTCAGATCTAGTTTTTGGGTTGGATTCTGCTGTAAGGTTGTGTGACCGAGTCAGATGGGTCGCTAAGATTTTATGGATTTTATGAACAAAGTTTCCGGGATATATTGGATAAGTTTGTACTCGCGTTCAGCAATTCCAGAATCAGAGTTGTGCAGCGGAAGCGAGGTAGCAGCTGGGCAAGGAAGGTAGCAAGTTCAGTTTACTATTTCTTGGTAAGTAGAGCTTGTGTTCTGGATTTCGATGGATCTTGGAAAACCTTTCTGTTGGATAGAATCCAGAAACTGGTTTGCTTTGGTCTAGTTGTTTCTGGAAGCATCAGCATAGGTTGAGCTGATCAGGAAGAAGATTGGCTGCCCAGGATTGTCTGCTGAGTTATGCAGATATGAGATAAGGAATCTGGAATTCAAAGTTGGAGACTTCATTGTTGTTAAGATTTCTCTGGTTAAGGGAACAATAATTTGATAAGATTGGATGGTTAGTTCTGAGGCATTTGGGATTTCTTATCTATATTTTTGATAGGATAAGTTCTTTTGTCTATAAGATTGAATTGCCAGTTTGGATAGCTGGAATTCATCGTATTTCACGTATATCTGAGGGAGTACGTGTATGATTCATTGTTGGTTGTAGAATCTACAGTCCAGTTGGATTTGGAAGTTATGCTAGACTTGGATATAGTCTGATGTTCTGTTCAGATTGGTGGATCTAGAGAAGAGAGGGAGCTCTGGATTTTGGTGGTGTAGTTTGTTAGCTTCTATGGAGCGAGTCTCCCAGTGATTTATACTTGGGAAACTCTAGATAGTATTAGAAGATCTATTCTGATTTGTGTCAGGATAATTAGTTAGGTATGTTTGTTTGATTGGTTGCTTTGGTTGTTTGTAACAACCCGCATATTTATCGATTGTATATTTAATTATTTTATTTAAATATTTCATCGTTCGTCGGATTTTAGTCCGAAAACCTACTTTTAGCAAACAGTCAAATTGGGACTCGAGACCCCTTCCATTGAGTTCAAAATGTCGTTTGCAACCTTTTTGAGTATAAACATTGATATGTTTGGAGCTAGCTAAAAATTTAACCTTTTTCACTTTGGGTTTGGGTTTGGGTTCAGCCCACTAGCCAACTTATTACCCCAAAATGAACCACTTCTCTTCATTCATTCCCTCTTTCTTACCTTTTCAGTTCTAAAGAGAATAATGGGGGAAAATAAAAAAAATTAAAGTCCTAAGCCCTAGTTTCCATTTGCAAATCAAGTTCTAACTCCAAATTCAAAGAGAAGCATTGGTAAGTATCATCTCCTTCTTCTTCAACTCATTCTCTCTTTGATTTCAGAAAATTCCTAAACCTAATTTGGGAAATGTTTATCTTTTAAGCTTAGATTCAAGCTTCTTGTGTTGAGATTGAAGTGTGGTTGATCTTCCCTTGTCTTCAAGCTTCTCATTCATTGTTTTTCGGTTCAAAGGTGAGATTTTTATCTCACATCTAAGTTTATAATTATCTTTGATTGTTAGGTATGAATTCCTAACACTTATTTATGTGCATTTGCTTTTGATTTGGATTGAATTGGTGAATGTCCCAATTTTTAGTGTTTTGGGTTCAAATCTTTAAAATCCTAACTTTGATGTTTGAACATGTTTTTGATGATGCATCGAGGAGCATATTGGGCCGAGTAGTCGATTGGCAAAAACCCTTAGCGCCGTTGCTCGAACGATTGCAATTTGGTCGAGATTGGCCCTCGGTTAGATAGGCTGGGAAGTGCTGGAAACAGGTTCCGGTCGACCGAACTCAGTAAGCCGGTCGACAGACCTGCTACCAGAACACTTCTCTGTTTCTGGTATGGTCGACCGAACTCAGTGATTCAGTCGACCGACCTGCTCTTCTTGTTTCCCTGTTCTGCCTATTTATGCTCATTTTGCTTTGCTTTTCCAATCTTTAATTGATTCTTCTTCTCCGATTAGTTGTTATAACCTTTGTCGACTTTGATAACTTCTATTTTTGGAATTTTTGGGTATTTCCACTTTGATGGATTCTTTATCGGTTTCTTTAGATTTGATTCACGTCTTCGTATGTGGATTTTAATGATTGATTGTTTCTACAATCATTTTTATGGTTTGTCACTTTAAAATACAAAGGTTTCTATACTAGTAGTAAATATTCAAACTCTTTATCAAAGATTATTTAAACTCTATTTTCAATATCAAACTCGTTTATAAAACCGTTTTCCAACCTATTAGTATATACAAACCTTTACCTCACTGGTACGAGAAATCTAATTAAACGGTTTAGTAGAACAAGCGGCATGAAACGCTTGCATTTACTTGGTCGGTTAATTCTTGGACTTGTTTGATTGAATCTCTTATGATAATTTTCGAGTGCAAATCTACAATCTGTTCATAAATATTTAAGTTACGCTAGTGGTTATGGGCCACGAGGCTAAACTCATATATTTACTAACTTAGTGTAATTTATACTTATCGATCAATGATGATCATTTTATGGTTTAGACTAGCATTGTGCGATGTCTCTTTGTCCACCTGGATGATTGTACCTCATTTTTATTGAGCTTCGGCTCACTAGGAGTAGCTTCAGCTCAAAGTCCGCAATGAGTGACTATACCCTGTCAGGAGGAACTTCGGATCACCAGGAGGAGCTTCGGCTCACCAGGAGGAGCTTCGGCTCAAAGTCCGCAATGGGGAACTATACCCTGTTAGGAGGAGCTTCGGCTCACCAGGAGGAGCTTCGGCTCAAAGTCCGCAATGGGGGACTATACCCTGCCAGGAGGAGCTCCGGCTCATTTTTATGGGATTGACCATCCTTTTCTTGTGATTTCTGGATTTCTAATTATTGATTTCTTGAATATATGTTTCACCAACTTTTACAATTGACATTGATATGTATGTCATTTTTTGTGGCTTGGTGAATTAAATAAAGAATATGATATTCTTTTTGATGCTATGAGATTCTTGAGATATTTGTATGATTTAGTTGATTTTCTATGTATACTTGTCGCAGTATGACATTTTTGGTTATCATACGTTTTTATTACATCTTTTCTTATATCTAATTTTATCTGATAATTATAGCTGGACTGATCTGTTTATTATTTTCTTCTTAAATAGTACTCGGGTCAGACTGAGATATTGCAGGTGTTTCCTCATGACTTCCTATCTGGAACCATCTTCTGACTTTTGCTTAACTACTTTAGCTACTAGTTTTTGTTGTATACATTTGAGATATAGACTCCTTGTTGTATACATATTCTTTTGTCTAGCACTTGTATCTATTCTTTCGTGATATTGTGGATCTTGTCAGACCACTACTCTGATGTACACTTTTATGTGTAACATTCATATCTGTTTCCGCCTTTGAGATATGAACTTTTGTGTCTTATTTGTGTTATGCTTATTTCTATATTGGTTTTCGAAGATTACATATAGCCACTATGTAGTAGCTTTGAGTTTGCGTTGGTATGTCGGATTCCCTCTCGAGATGAAAAGTTATATTTTTAATCTGGCACATCGGTACTCGCACAAAGCAATTACACGGATGGTTGCTCCTCAACAGCCTTATTCTCCGCGCTAGTTGATGGCATTACTCCGTAGTGTTCTTGGCTAGCGTGGGTGTAGAGGTGGGGCGTCACAGCTTGGTATCAGAGCAAACTTCGGAATAATGTGGAATAATCTAGAAAGGATCATGTCCTAAGTCTTTCTTAGGAGTTGTGCCTTAGGATTTATTCGAGTCTTCGTACCGTCTAATCCTATTTTCTTTAATGATTCCTTGTTATATCAATCAAGTTTGATTGAAATTCATTTTGTGAATAACTTTTTTCTTCTTCTTTCTTTCTTTCTTTGAGAAGAAGAAATGGTTGGATCTGGCAGTCCTAGCGCTGGTCAATCCAGTAGCCCTTCTCTGGATGGCGCATTTATGTCTGCCCAACAACTTTTGGATCTTATAAAGAATCAAAGTTTATCTGTGCTTTGGGTAAGAACCCCGAAAAGATTTTACCTTTGAAACTTGAAGTTCCTTGCAATCAGCTTGTCGATATCACTCTTCGATATGAAGAGGTTGGTAAAGGAAGTGTTAGTGCTATTGGGATTTCCAAGAAGAGGCATATTAAGTTCAAAAGCTTTAATCCCAATAAGAGAGTGAAGCAAACTACTTTTGTAGCAAAGACTTCAATCCCAAATCGTGGAGGATGCTATAATTGTAATTCTAAGGAACACTATGCAAATATGTGTCTGAAACCCCATTCCTATCGCTATTGCAAAAAAATCGGGTCATCTTTTATCTGCATGTCCCAAACTTTTGAACAAGGACATGAGAAAGCTAAATATTGTGCAAGTCCCTAGCAACTCTTCTCTTAGTCAAGGTAGCCATTCTATCCTTGATGACATTTGTTTTATGATTTTCCTTTTCGAGTTCTTTTTTATATGGGTTTCATCTCACTATTTTATATCAAAAGAACTAGTTGATTCATTTTCTTTAAACATTTTTGGGCTTATTGACTCCTTTGACAATGGCGAATCCTGTTGGTGGATCCGCAACGCCCAGTTGGTTTCTTGTATTGATGTCGAAATTATTTTATGTGATTTTTCTTTCTGAGCCGATTTTTACTAATGCTTCGGAATTGACTTTTGTACGGATTGGATTAATTATTATGAAGCCATATCCTATGTCCCGAGTGGACTATTCGTCTTCGACATTTTTAATCTATTAAGTAGATTTCTATTTTTCTTTGTGATTTCGATTCCAATTTGATGACATCATTTTATTCTTTAAACCCACATGATGAAGAAAATGTTATTTTTCTCATTCGGGTAGTTTGTGGAATTTTCTGGTATTTTTGAGCTTGTCTTAGGATTATCACCTAAGCAATATCTTGTGCGGTGTTAAGGTGTATTCAGCTCGACCTTGTCATCGGTTTTCATTTGCTACGAGTTGCGGCAGTTAGCATTCCACTTACCACATTTCGCGCTCGTTACGATTCTTATGAATGACTTATTATGTCATTCAGTTTGCCCATCTTGTTTCATCCATTTTATAAATCGAGTACTCTATGAATATCTCGATAATTCCATTCTTGTATTTATTGATTTTGGATGAAAATAGAAATTTAAAATTTTGCAAATCTTTTTCATAAGATATATTTATAAGTACAATTGGATTTTTATCTTAAATGAGCAAAGAATATTCTCAAAACTTTTAAGAGATATTTTCATCATATAGAAGATTATTTCGTGATTGTATTTCCCGTTGAGTGCTTTAAGAATTCTGGTCGATGCGCTTGATCAACGTTATCGATAGGAATTTCCTAAACGCTTTGATGAGACAATCAAAGACGGTAAATTTCACTTTGAATAAGTAAAATTTTTTAGAAAAATGATTACATAAGTTAATTGTAATTTTGAAAGTTTAGCTTTTCGGGAAAGAATATAGAACTCTTTCTTTTCCAATACTCTTATTCTTGTGATTCCCGAGGGGAACCAAGACTTTATTGTTTATACCTATGCTAGTCGTATTGGTTTGGATGCCATTCTCTTGCAAAAGAGAACGTGCTATCACTTGTGCTTATAAATCATTAAAGACTATAAAGACTAGATATGACACTCACGATCTAGTGCTTGCGGCTATTATTTTTGCTTCTAGAGTTTGGCTTATCATTTTTGGGAGAGAAATTTATTATCCACCTCGATCATAAATCTTTGGAATATTTATTTTCTCATAAGAAACTTAATTTGCGTCAACCCTGTTGGCTCGAATTCCTTGTATCTTATGATCTTTTTTTGCCAAGTTCATCGGACGTTTCGATGTACTTTGTTTTGTTGAGCTTCGTCTCATTTCTTTTATGGACTAGCGTCCAATGTTCTTTTATGGTGTTCGGTTCATTGGGCGTACCGTTATTGTACTATGTCGTTGTACCAGCTCAATTTTCTGCTACTCATGCGTTTTCCACGTCTTTCGACTATGGAAATGCCTTAGAGATTCTGATTTTTTTTAAATTCTTGAGCCTGGTGTTGTTGAGGAAATTGAAGTTTCGCCAGATTTGACTTATGAGCAACATTCCATTCGCATCATTGCTTCGGAGGTTGAACGCCTTCGGAATAAAGATGTACTTCGTGAAAGTTCATTGGTTCTCAAATCTCAAGGATAGATCTTGAGAATCTAGAGAATTCATCGAGCGAACACGTTCGGACTTACTCTTTCATGCTCTTTTTGGTGAACTTCCTATTTCAAATTTCTTTTGTGTTGATATGCTTTTGTGGTTGTTACTCTTTATTTTCTTCTTAAGTATTGCGAGGACGCAAGTTCTTTAAGGAGGGGAGTCTGTAACTACCTGCATATTTATCGATTGTATATTTAAATATTTCATCGTTCGTTGAATTTTAGTCCAAAAATCTACCTTTAGCAAACAGTCGAATTAGGACTCGAGATCCCTTCCATTGAGTTCAAAATACCGTTTGCAACCTTTTTGAGTATAAACATTGGCATGTTTGGAGCTAGCTAAAATTTTGACCTTTTTCACTTTGGGTTTGGGTTTGGGTTCAGCCCACTAGCCAATTTAATACCCCAAACTGAACCACTTCTCTTCATTCATTCCCTCTTCCTTATCTTTTCAGTTCTAAAGAGAATAATGGGGGAAAAGAAAAGGAATTGAAATCCTAAACCCTAGTTTCCATTTGCAAATCAAGTTCTAGCTCCAAATTCAAAGAGAAGCATTGGTAACTATCATCTCCTTCTTCTCCAACTCATTCTCTCTTTGATTTCAGAAAATTCCTAAACCTAATTCGGGAAATGTTTCTCTTTTAAGCTTAGATTCAAGCTTCTTGTGTTGAGATTGAAACGTGGTTGATCTTCCCTTGTCTACAAGCTTCTCATTCATTGTTTTTGGGTTCAAAGGTGAGATTTTTATCTCACATCTAAGTCTATAATTATCTTTGATTGTTAGATATGAATTCCTAACACTTATTTATGTGCATTTGCTTTTGGTTTGGATTGAATTGGTCAATATCCTAATTTTTAGTGTTTTGGCTTCAAATCTTTAAAATCCAAACTTTGATGTTTAGACATGTTTTTGGTGATGCATCGATGAGCATATAAGGCCGGGTAGTCGATTGGCACAAACCCTTAGCGCCGTTTCTCGAACGATTATAATTTGGTCGAGATTGGCCCTCGTTTAGATAGGCTGGGAAGTGTTGGAAACAGGTTTCGGTCGACCGAACTCAGTAAGCTGGTCTACCGACCTGCTACCAGAACACTTCTCTGTTTCTGGTCCGGTCGACCGAACTCAGTGATTCAGTCGACCGACCTGCTCCTGTTTCCCTGTTTTGCCTATTTATGCTCATTTTGCTTTGCTTTTCCAATCTTTAATCGATTCTTCTTCTCCGATTAGTTGTTATCACCTTTGTCGACTTTGATAACTTCTATTTTTGGAATTTTTGGGTATTTCCACTTTGATGGATTCTTTATCGGTTTCTTTGGATTTGATTCACGTCTTCGTATGTGGATTTTGTTGAATATGCGCTTATATGATTTTTGTTTGATGATAATAAACATATATACATTCGTTTAAATGTATTTGTTAATATACTATTTTATTTTCACAGATTAAATAAATATTTGTTGAATAAATTAAATAACACAGAATTTGAATTCAAACAGAAATTTTATTCAAACAAATATTTATTACATCTTTGAATAGTACAATTTCAAGCTCTCACTATAACTATACAACTTTGATTACAATTACATCACATTTCACATTTACAAATGTCCTCACTACATATCACTCACACTCATAAATATATCTTCAACTTCCTTCCAGTTTGAATCCAGCATCTGAGAAATCTGCAAAAGTATAAACTAACGCAGTAAAATTGAAAAAGAAATATTTTTGCAATTCAAAAATAAATAATTTTTGAAAATATGATTTGCCTCAGTTATTTGGGTTGTTCGTCATAATTTAAATTTGAATCCATCATACATGAACAACTTATGACATACACAGTGTATTACTGTATATGCCACAAGGCCGTGCACGCCGATATATACACTTGATTGATTTACAGGGACAGGTGAGCACAAGGTCAAACCCATATAAAAAGATGGGTTCAACTCAGGTGCAACATAAATAAAATCTTGACATCGGCACAAGGTCAAACCCGAGTTGTGAAACTGGATTCAACTCAAGTGATACAAGTTCGAACAATGCTCAATGCACAGCCAACAGATGTCACCAAAAAAACCAAACAAGGGGCAGGCTAACAGGTGCAAACAAAAGACACAGTGCATAGATGAAGTACACAAGTGCAACTACATCAACTAGACTCGACAATGTTCACAAATGCATATTCAAATGCCCATACTACATGAAATACATGGAGACAAAGCAACTGCCTTAAGACGACAATGCAGTATACATGAATACAATTACAGGTACAAGTCCAAATACAACAGTGTGTAGCAACAGTCACAAGTGAACATGTCACAATACAAAGACCAGCTACAACATGTCAATGCAACAAACATGTATGCAGCATCAGGCCAGACACTTCAATGATCAAATAGGGATGAATACAATGTCAAAGCATAGTGCACAAGAAAATCAATTCAACGAGTATGCACAGCAATGCAAGAACAAGCCAGCAGTTACATGAAAAATTCAGCAATCCAAATAACACAGTGCCAACAACCAAGTAAGTGCAATGGACAGTTCAAGTCAGAGACAACATCAGTATGAAAATGAAGACTCCGGCAAATGTCCAGTCCAGCAACATGAACACACAGAGAAATGCACAAAAGCTACAATGGATGATCAAACTCAATGGACCAGACTACAAGCACGACAAACATGAACACAGTATCCACAGCAAACAACATGGTGCAGCAACCTAAATATACAGTGAAGCAATCCAAACTCAACAAAACCAAGTGCAACTTTAAAACCAAAGTTTCAAGCATACGAAATGCTCAATGCAAACTACAATGTCACCGCAAACAAGTGATGACACAAGCACTTACACAAGATTGCCACCAACATAGCAGCAAGCACATGAATGCACATAGCAAGCTACATGAAGACAGAGCTCAAGACTACAACTCAAAGTTCAATGCAAACTGCATAATGAACCAACTACAAAATTCAAAGCATAATGATCCAAACAACAACAAAGTCGATGCAAACATACATGAATAGGCAGTACACAGTGAAACAGGGTGACTCAGGCAAATATACAGATCAAACAACAAATGCCACTGTGATTTCGACAAACCACTAAAAGTATCAATAACTGAGCCGATAAATCAAAACATATAACAAAGTCAAAGCCGGTGGTCATCACAAAATCCAAGTCGAAGTCAACCAGAGAAAACCACGAAATTAATCAACACCATAATGTACGTTGACCAAGTTAAAGCCGTGACCATCAAGTTATGATAATATACGCTTTTTTGAACAAGTCAGAAAACATCCCAAGCATCCAAGCATAATCGAACGGGCGAAGACAAATTCAAATCAACATATACGAACGCAAAAATAGGAAATCAAATCCTATAAAAACCCTAATCATCATCGGCAATTATTCCATCGAATTCCAGAAAGCACAAAATCAGAAAAGCAAAAGGATATAATTACATACCGGAATTCGATCAACGAAGCAGCCGCGGTGAACAAATTAAAGAGCATCGAAGTCGAAAAGTATCAAAGGTCGGCGCTTCAATTTGCAAGAAACCCTAATTTGAATCACGAACGAAAGCCCTAATCTGGATTGAAGGACAAAGACGATCTCAAAACAACGAACGGAGCAAATAAAAAGAAAAAGGAACGGGTTGAAGAAGTGAATAGGGGCCGGCCTTGTTTTATTATAAGGCTTTAGTTTTTTTTTAAATAGGGTTTTATTTTATTTAAATTGTTTTTAATTGTATTTTCTTTTTAAACCGTTTTAAATTTCTAGTCGTGTGACTAGGGCACAAGCCACGTGGTGTAGCTTGAGAATTCGCAACTCGGTGGTTGAGTCGTGGCAAGGTTTTGAGCGTAGAGTTAGATTAGTCAATAGCGGGTATAGCGAGTTTACGTGTGTAAGCGAGGGACTATCTAATTTCTATTAGAAACCTTGGGGGAAGCACGTAGGCAGGGTTTTGCCGAAGCTGGGTAAATTCTGTGTTGTTCTGTTTTTTTTGTTATTTATATTCTGCGATATCTGTGCTGCTATTCTGTGATCTGAATTGAATATTTTATAAGCTTCCACGATTAATTTTTATAATTAACACTATCACCCTATTCACCCCCCTCTAGGGTGAAATCGATCCTACAAGTGGTATCAGAGTTAGGAACAAAAGCCGTTTTTGTTTTAAAAATTTGATTTTTTACAAAAACCAATTTTCGTTTTAAAATTTTGAATTTTTAAAATGGCTTCTTTTAATAATGCTTTTGCAGAGGGTCAGTCGATAGTTAGACCACCAATGTTCAATGGTGAATATGCTTACTGGAAAAATAGAATGCAAATTTTTCTGAAAACCATTGACGCTTGGAATATTGTTGAGACAGGTTATAGAATACCAACTATAACTGTAGATAATCAGGAAATAGAGAAATCAAAGGAACAATGGACAGAACTAGGAAATAAATTACAGAATACTAATGCCAAAGCTATGAATTCTATTATCTGTTCATTGGATGAATTTGAATTTAATCGTGTCTCACATTGTCTAACTGCGCAGGAAATATAGCACACACTAGAAGTGACTCACGAAAGAACATCTCAAGTTAAAGAATCTCGCCTTGCCATGCTAAGCAGCGAATACGAGAACTTCACAATGGCGAAGGAAGAAAATGTTAAAGAGATGCATGGACGACTTTCCAATATCGTTTACAAATCAAAAGCTTTTTGGAAAATCATACACAGAGTTGGAGATAGTCCGAAAAATCCTTAGAGTCCTTCCACGAAAATTTGAAGCGAAAGTGACTGCCATTCAAGAATCAAAAGATTTGAAACAAATGAAAGTCGAAGAACTCATCGGAAATCTCACCACTTATGAGCTAGAAATGAAATTCAAGGAAGAGCGTGAAGGAGGAGATAATCAAAAGAAATCAATAGCGCTCAAAGGAACAACCGAAAGTGATGATGATAACGACGATGATGATGGCGCAGCAGAGCTGGCGCTACTAATAAAGAAATTCAAAAGGTGGAATCGCAAATACGGAAATCCAGCTCGAAATCATGAATTAAAAAGCAGAATAGGCAAAGCACTTGACTACTCAGAAGAACAAGAGATCATCTGTCATAAGTGCAACCAATCCGGACACATCAAGCCCAATTGTCCTCAAAATCAACGCGACTTTAAAAAGAAATCAAAAAGGAAAAGTTTTGCAGCCACGTGGAATACAAGTGATGAAGATAATCAAAGTTCTAGCAGTGAGAGTGAGAAAGAAGATATGTGCCTTCAAGGGAATATAACTGATAGCAACGATGACGAGCCAAGCGAGGTATCAAAACTTACTCACTCTGAATTGCTTATATATTTTCATGAAATAAATGGCTGTTATGAACGACTTAGGGAAAAATATGCCAAACTTGAATCACAAAAAGATACTTTGATAGATTTAAATAAACAACTTGACCAATTAGTTAAAACCTATCAAAGTAGGATCCCTAAGTGTGATAAGTGTCCAACATTTGAAAACAAAATTAAAAAATCAGAAATCAATATAAAATCACTTGAAAATGAAATTCTGATTTTAAAAGAAAGTGAAAATACAAGGAGAGAGAATTCTATCAAAAAGTGCACACAATTGTTAAACGAAAATGAATCTCTCAAATCACAAGTCCAACAACTGTCTACTACTTTAGATAAATTTTCCAAAAGTGAAAAATCGTTGAATATGCTATTAGGAAAGCAAACTGTTAATACGGTTAGACAAGGACTTGGATATAATTGTTCGAAAATTGTTGAAAGCAATATTAATCAAGTTAATTCTATGTGCACAATTTGTAGAAAATATGGACACAATCACAATAATTGTTGGTATAGACCCAAACATGTGAAAACTATACCGATTTGGGTTCCAAAAGGCACAAATATAAAATCTCTCAAAGTTAAACAAATTTGGGTGCCGAAGGGAACAATTATTAATAGTTTTGGGTCTTTACAAAATTGTTTTTCAAAATTTTCTTCCACTAACAACCATGGACCTATAAAAACAAATAGGTCACATAAATCTTTCATCGTGTAGGTGTGGTGGCAGGCTAAGGAACAACAACAGTGTTCTCTGGATTTTGGCTGTTCCAGAAACACAACGGGCGACAAAGCAAAGTTCCTTAGTCTAGTATAAAGGTGACAGAATCACAATGGGCAACAACGAAAAATATCGTAAAGGTAAAACAGGTAATTGTATATTTATTTGAACGATATATTAAATGTGATAATCTGCACCATATTCTGAATTAAAATCAGCCAATATTGAGATTGATGAAAAGATGATGGTTTTTATTCTGACTTATTCAAAATAGTTGGCCAATTATAATTATTATGCCAAAAAACACTATAATAATCTCTAGATTCTTTAAATTACTTCATATATATATCATTTTGGATTAAAAATAGTGTTTTGTTGGATAATAATACAATTGGTTATAATTCGGCTAACTCTATATTCACGGTTTTTGATTTTTTACACGGCTTCAATTCAATTTCAAAAGAATGTCATTTAAATTGTTGTTAAAATTGAATTTGAAATTTTTGGTGCACACTTCATGGTTTGGTCAATCAAATTCAATTGATGATAATTTTGAGTGAAAAAGAAATTCAGATGCAGATTACACTAGTAATCTAGTTGATAGAAAAATTACTAGTGAAACGTGATTTTTGTTGAGACATTTAGTAACTGCATCGTTTTTCAAAGAAAATATCTGCATATTCTTCATTTCAAATAATTTTCAAATAGCAGAAAATTTTCTTTTAAAACCCCCTGGAGAAAATCATTTTTGACCATATTTTCAGATTAGTCATTTTTGAAAAATTAATTTCATAATTATTTTTGAATTTGATTTTAAATGACTATTTTGACTAATCTGACTCCCTAATGTTTATCGAAAAGAAAAATAGTGATTGAAAAAGTGACGAGTGTTAATATTGATCAAATATTATGACTTGAGACGGTATAATTAATAAATTTATTTAGAAATTTAAACAAGAGTTATAAAACTTTTTGTTGGTAAAAATTCCATGACCATCTCTATATCTATCATATTTCTAACAACCATCACTCATCAAAATTCTATATTGTTTGTCGATATGTGGTACTTTAAACAGGAATCGTTCGTTTTTCATTTTCACATTTTTTAAAAAAAAAACTAAAATAAATAAATAAATACCAAAGTATTCACTCTCATTTAAATGTCCTCACGGTTATGCATGGGTGAATTACTTGGAATTTGTTATGTGCTTCCATGCTCATTTAAAAGTCCTCGCGGTTATGCATGTATGGAACGCATATCAAAAGTTGATTTTTTTAAAATAAACAAGTTGACTCTAATCCCATTTAAAAGTCCTCACGGTTATGCGTGGTTAGAAGATACTTGAATTCATTTTTTTAAAATAAATTTGGAATACTACTAATCTCATTTAAAAGTCCTAACGGTTATGCATGGTTAGTAGATATTCAAATTCCTGATATAAATATACCACAAATAGACACAACTGTATGGTTTTATATGATGACATAATTCCCATCATTCTAAAAGTGGAATATGCGCCTAACAAAATATTTATGATTTTTGTTTGATTTTTTATCGAAATTTAATATTTATATTCAATTGAGTTTTAATGTTGAATTAATATCGATCACTTTATCTCTATTTTCTCTAACACTATTATTCTTTTGCTGATAACAAAAGAGGGAGAGAAAAGCTAAGATTTTGTCAAATAAAATCAAGCAAAGGTCAAATAATTTTCTATTTGCATCTAGGATCATTTGCATATTTTTATTTGTATGCATATATGTAGGGGGAGCATCGTATAGAGAGGAAGCATTTAAATAGGGGGAGCAATTAGGATATATCAATGATCAAATACATTTAACATATTCAAAATCTTAAATATATGTTTGCTATCATCAAAAGGGGGAGATTGTTGAATATGCGCTTATATGATTTTTGTTTGATGATAATAAACATATATACATTCGTTTAAATGTATTTGTTAATATACTATTTTATTTTCACAGATTAAATAAATATTTGTTGAATAAATTAAATAACACGGAATTTGAATTCAAACAGAAATTTTATTCAAACAAATATTTATTACATCTTTGAATAGTACAATTTCAAGCTCTCACTATAACTATACAACTTTGATTACAATTACATCACATTTCACATTTACAAATGTCCTCACTACATATCACTCACACTCGTATATATATCTTCAACTTCCTTCCAGTTTGAATCCAGCATCTGAGAAATCTGCAAAAATATAAACTAACGCAGTTAAATTGAAAAAGAAATATTTTTGCAATTCAAAAATAAATAATTTTTGAAAATATGATTTGCCTCAGTTATTTGGGTTGTTCGTCATAATTTAAATTTGAATCCATCATACACGAACAACTTGTGACATACACAGTGTATTACTGTATATGCCACAAGGCCGTGCACGTCGATATATACACTTGATTGATTTATAGGGACAGGTGAGCACAAGGTCAAACCCATATAAAAAGACGGGTTCAACTCAGGTGCAACATAAATAAAATCTCAACTTCGGCACAAGGTCAAACCCGAGTTGTGAAACTGGATTCAACTCAAGTGATACAAGTTCGAACAATGCTCAATGCACAGCCAACAGATGTCACTAAAAAAACCAAACAAGGGGCAGGCTAACAGGTGCAAACAAAAGATACAGTGCATAGATGAAGTACACAAGTGCAACTACATCAACTAGACTCGACAATGTTCACAAATGCATATTCAAATGCCCATACTACATGAAATACATGGAGACAAAGCAACTGCCATAAGACGACAATGCAGTATACATGAATACAATTACATGTACAAGTCCAAATACAACAGTGTGTAGCAACAGTCACAAGTGAACATGTCACAATACAAAGACCAGCTACAACATGCCAATGCAACAAACATGTATGCAGCATCAGGCCAGACACTTCAATGATCAAACAGGGATGAATACAATGTCAAAGCACAGTGCACAAGAAAACCAGTTCAATGAGTATGCACAGCAATGCAAGAACAAGCCAGCAGTTACATGAAAAATTCAGCAATCCAAATAACACAGTGTCAACAACCAAGTAAGTGCAATGGACAGTTCAAGTCAGAGACAACATCAGTATGAAAATGAAGACTCCGGCAAATGTCCAGTCCAGCAACATGAACACACAGAGAAATGCACAAAAGCTACAATGGATGATCAAACTCAATAGACCAGACTACAAGCACGACAAACATGAACACAGTATCCACAGCAAACAACATGGTGCAGCAACCTAAATATACAGTGAAGCAGTGCAAACTCAACAAAACCAAGTGCAACTTTAAAACCAAAGTTTCAAGCATACAAAATGCTCAATGCAAACTACAATGTCACCGCAAACAAGTGATGACACAAGCACTTACACAAGATTGCCATCAACATAGCAGCAAGCACATGAATGCACATAGCAAGCTACATGAAGACAGAGCTCAAGACTACAACTCAAAGTTCAATGCAGACTGCATAATGAACCAACTACAAAATTCGAAGCATAATGATCCAAACAACAACAAAGTCGATGCAAACATACATGAACAGGCAGTACACAGTGAAACAGGGTGACTCAGGCAAATATACAGATCAAACAACAAATGCCACTGTGATTTCGACAAACCACTAAAAGTATCAATAACTGAGCCGATAAATCAAAACATATAACCAAGTCAAAGCCGGTGGTCATCATAAAATCCAAGTCGAAGTCAACCAGAGAAAACCACGAAATTAATCAACACCGTAATGTACATTGACCAAGTTAAAGCCGTGACCATCAAGTTATGATAATATACGCTTTTTTGAACAAGTCAGAAAACATCCCAAGCATCCAAGCATAATCGAACGGGCGAAGACAAATTCAAATCAACATATACGAACGCAAAAATAGGAAATCAAATCCTATAAAACCCTAATCATCATCGGCAATTATTCCATCAAATTCCAGAAAGCACAAAATCAGAAAAGCAAAAGGATAAAATTACATACCGGAATTCGATCAATGAAGCAGCCGCGGTGAACAAATTATAGAGCATCGAAGCCGAAAAGTATCAAAGGTCGGCGCTTCAATTTGCAAGAAACCCTAATTTGAATCACGAACGAAAGCCCTAATCTGGATTGAAGGACAAAGCCGCCGCTATCTCAAAACAACGAACGGAGCAAATAAAAAGAAAAAGGAACGGGTTGAAGAGGTGAATAGGGGCCGGCCTTGTTTTATTATAAGGATTTAGTTTTTTTAAATAGGGTTTTATTTTATTTAAATTGTTTTTAATTGTATTTTCTTTTTAAACCGTTTTAAATTTCTAGTCGTGTGACTAGGGCACAAGCTACGTGGCGTAGCTTGAGAATTCGCAACTCGGTGGTTGAGTTGTGGCAAGGTTTTGAGCGTAGAGTTAGATTAGTCAATAGCGGGTATAGCGAGTTTACGTGTGTAAGCGAGGGACTATCTAATTTCTAGTAGAAACCTTGGGGGCAGCACGTAGGCAGGGTTTTGTCGAAGCTGGGTAAATTCTGTGTTGTTCTGTTTTTTCTGTTATTTATATTCTGCGATATCTGTGCTGCTATTCTGTGATCTGAATTGAATATTTTATAAGCTTCCGCGATTAATCTTTATAATTAACACTATCACCCTATTCACCCCCACCTCTAGGGTGAAATCGATCCTACAAGTGATTTTAATGATTGATTGTTTCTACAATCATTTTTATGGTTTATCACTTTAAAATACAAAGGTTTCTATACTAGTAGTAAATATTCAAACTCTTTATCAAAGACTATTTAAACTCTATTTTCAATATCAAACTCGTTTATAAAACCATTTTCCAACATATTAGTATATACAAACCTTTACCTCACTCGTACGAGAAATCTAATTAAACGGTTTAGTAGAACAAGTGGTATGAAACGCTTGCGTTTACTTCGTCGGTTAATTCTTGGACTTGTTCGATTGAATCACTTGTGTCAATTTTCGAGTGGAAATCTACAATCTGTTCATAAATATTTAAGTTAAGCTAGTAGTTATGGGACATGAGGCTAAACTCATATATTTACTAACTTAGTGTAATTTACACTTATCGATCAATGATGATCATTTTGTGGTTTAGACTAGCATTGTGTGATGTCTCTTTGTCCACGTGGAGGACTGTACCTCAATTTTATTGAGCTTCGGCTCACCAGGAGGAGCTTCAACTCAAAGTCTGCAATGGGGGACTATACCCGGTCACGAGGAGCTTCGGCTCACCAGGAGGAGCTTCGGCTCAAAGTCCGCAATGGGGGACTATACCCTGTCAGGAGGAACTTCGGATCACCAGGAGGAGCTTCGGCTCACCAGGAGGAGCTTCGGCTCAAAGTCCGCAATGGGGAACTATACCCTGTTAGGAGGAGCTTCGACTCACCAGTAGGAGCTTCGGCTCACCAGGAGGAGCTTCGGCTCAAAGTCCGCAATGGGGGACTATACCCTGTCAGGAGGAGCTCCGGCTCATTTTTATGGGATTGACCATCCTTTTCTTGTGATTTTTGGATTTCCAATTATTGATTTCTTGAGTATATGTTTCACCAACTTTTACAATTGACATTGATATGTATGTCATTTTTTGTGGCTTGGTGAATTAAATAAAGAATATGATATTCTTTTTGATGCTATGAGATTCTTGAGATATTTGTATGATTTAGTTGATTTTCTATGTATACTTGTCGCAGTATGACATTTTTGGTTATCATACGTTTTTATTACATCTCTTCTTATATCTCATTTTATCTGATAATTATAGCTGGGCTGATCCGTTTATTATTTTCTTCTTAAATAGTACTCGGGTCAGACTGAGATATTGCAGGTGTTTCCTCATGACTTCCTAGCTGGAACCATCTTCTGACTTTTGCTTAACTACTTTAGTCTACTAGTTTTTGTTGTATACATTTAAGATATAGACTCCTTGCTGTATACATATTCTTTTGTCTAGCACTTGTATCTTTTCTTTCGTGATATTGTGGATCTTGTCAGACCACTACTCTGATGTACACTTTTATATGTAACATTCATATCTGTTTCCGCCTTTGAGATATGAACTTCTGTGTCTTATTTGTGTTATGCTTATTTCTATATTTATTTCCGAAGATTACATATAGCCACTGTTTAGTAGCTTTGAGTTTGCGTTGGTATGTCGGATTCCCTCTCGAGATGAAAAGTTATATTTTTAATCTGGCACATCGGTACTCGCACAAAGCAATTACACGAATGGTCGCTCCTCAACAGCCTTATTCTCCGCGCTAGTTGACGACATTACTCTGTAGTGTTCTTAGCTAGCGTGGGCATAGAGGTGGGGCGTCACATTGTTAGTTACTGGATAATAGGAATGCTTTGCTGATTGAAAATTAAAATCTTTGCTGGTTATTAAATTACCTTTGCTTTTGAATTTCGGGGATGAAATTCTTTTAAGGGGGGAGGAATGTGATGACCCGGAATTTTGGGCAATATCAATTTAATAATCTGTATTAATAATTAATTGATTTGATAATTTTTCTTTATAATTTAATTTAAATTGGTAAATTTAATCTTTTAAAGGCTAATAAATATTTAATCTGGCAATATTAATCAATATCTTTTTAAACAATTTAAAATGGATAAGATTTATTTTTTTCAAAGCTAATAAAATTTTATTTTATTTATAATATATATATTTGATATATATTGTGAATAGAAAAATCTTTTGTTTTAAATAAAAAATGAATTTTCAAATTGTATTATATATATGTATATGTTATAATTTGGAGTTGTTCTAGAATTTAATATAATCTATTGATAATTCATATATGTATGAATATATTGTAATTTGAAGCTTGGTTTTAAAATTTATATTTTTCAAAGGTTAATTTAAGATTAATTCAATTATTTTCAAAGAATACGAAACTATTTATTTTTAAATATGATAGTTTAAATAAAGTTTTGTTTTGTTCTCTTTAAAGTGCTTAAATTTAAAATGATTATAAATATATGTATAAAGTTATTAATAAACTTTCTTTTTAGAAATTATTTCTTAAACAATAAAGATAAATGTTTTAGATTTTAAAATACATATATAAGAATATATTTATATTATAATTAGTTTTATAATATTTTCTTTAAAAAGTAAATTTATTTATTAATTTAGTGAATTAAGTAAGTAAGCTTTCTATTAACATTTAAATTAAATAAAAATTTATTTAAAATACTTAAGAAACATGTTTATACATGTTAGCACATCTTAATAACATGTGTAATATTTCTGACAAGTGTTATTTAAGTTTTACAAGTGTCTTCATTTTAGAGTTTACTTTCTTTAATTTTAATAAACCATAACATAATTCATGTAAAATAAAACTTTTTCATCTCTTCACTCTTCTTTTATTTTTTCTCAGATGGAAACAAAGATAATTTCAAGTTTGAAAACTTCTCAAACCAAAATTCAATGATGTAAACATATTCCAAATCTGAAGCTCAAACCAGAAAATTATTCTTCAACCTGAAATTTAAAACCCAAAAGCAAAAGTAAATCTGAATTCAAAATTGCAAACCTGTAACTCAAATGGAATCAAGATCAAGATCAGTTTCAAAATTTTTAATCAATAATTTGTAAGCATGCAAGGGACCAATTTCAACAGCAAAGCCTAGAAAAAAGAATTAAAACTGCTCTGCTTTGTTCACTGCTTATATAGGTGAGTAAATATTTTTAAAAACAATTAATCTTGATTTAACTTAAGTGCATATAATGATGTTGGATTGAACTGAATCCTATAGTTCGAAACTTATCTGGATTTGCAAATATATATATGTGAGCATGATAGTATATGTTGATATCTTGTTCTCTATTTATTAAAAATCTGTAACTTTTGTTTTAAAAAATCTATGAGTTTTGTTTTCAAAATTCCAAATTTCTCAATTAGATCCATATTAGCCTTGAATATGTGAATGAAAATTGTTTGTGAATGTAAAATGAAGATCACAAAAATAGTTTCGTGATTTTAAATGCAACAGATAATTTTAAATAAGGGACTAACGGTGAAACTAAAATTTTTGTTAAAAATCAACTGCCTTAAATTCTAATTTGAACTACATTCATGTAATCATGATGGAAAATCATGAATTTTGATATGCATTTTGTAATTTTTAGTTGGTTAATTCTAGTGAATTTTGGGGTTGAACGAATTGGTTATTTTGGGCGATTGCCGATGAACGGCGTGGCGAAGTTGACCAATTTTTGGTCTGGAGGTGGTTCGATCAATGGTGAGCATGGTAAAAATACTGGTGATTTTTCCTAGGGGCCGTGGTGTTTGGATTCGATCAAACTAGGGTTTTATATTGTTTTTGTTCGGCTTGGCTGTCTAGGCGATTGCGTCGTGGGTAGTGGACCGGAGTGGGTCGCGTTGGTGGGAATACGAGCTGGAGGGTTTAAGAAACTTCGGCGATGATGGTAGGCGATCTCGAGGTGTGTGGCGTCGGTAGTGGTGAAGTTTATGGCTATGGTGGTTTTGGCAAGGTCGTGATTTAGCTCGATTTCGTGGCGTTGGTTTTTGGTGCGATCTGGGTTAGCTTTCGGGCTCGCATGTGATCGTGGGGTTGTAGGAGATCGACGCGCCGATCGTCGCTGGCCGGAGCTTCAGGTGCACGTGCACCATGCACGGTTTGGGGGCAGGTGAAGTTTTTGTTTTGGAGATGGTGTTTACTCGAAGTGTTTCTCATGTTATTCCTGTAGTCGACTCGAAGCAGACGAGGGTGGGTGAATGACTCGAGGCGAGCACGGTGTTCATAGGATTTTGACTCGAGTATTTTAGGTCATTTGCTAATCTGTTAAGTACTGTAAAAAAATTAAAAGATAAGTTTACATATTAAACTTATTGTTTGAAAAAAATAAAATTAAAGCTTAAGTTTTTACTAAAAGGAAATAAATTTTCAAAGTTAAAACTTGTTCTTTTGAAGTATGAGTAAATCAAACTTTCAAAAATGTAAATTGAATTTATTTTCAAAATTTAAATTGTTAAGATGATTTCTTTTGAAAGTAATTATCTTAAGTAAATTTTGAATTTCAATTTAAAAGAGTGTTTTGAATTTAAATATTAAATCAAAAGTTTTAAGTAAATTTTTAGTAATGTTTTAAAAAATAAGTTTTCAAATTTTATTTAAAATGAATAAGTTTGAATTAGATAGTTAAAGTTTTAAAAAAATTTAAATTGATTTCTTAATGCTTTGTTTTCAAATAAGGTTATGGTTATAATCTTGTAACCAATAAAATAATTTGTCTTCAAGTTATTAAGATTTGATTAATTTAAATAATTAATTTATGAAGATAAATTTGGTTAATTTATCTTTGTTATGAACTTAAGAATACTAAATTAAATATGATTTGTTAATCAGTAAAAGATTAATTAAAATAAATGCTTTTCTTAATTAATTAGGGATTTTCTTCAAATCTAAGAAGTTAATTAATCAATTATTTAATTAATTTTAAATGATTAGTTAATTGTTTATTTAATTTTAAATAATCACTTAATTATGAATTAATTAAGTGTAATTACTTAATGAAGTAATTAATGGTTAATTATTGAATATAATTAAGGAAAGAGAAATTACTTATGAAAGTAATTAGTGTGTAATTACTTATGGAAGTAATTAATGGAAATTACTTGTGAAAGTAATTGAGTGAAGTGATTAAGGGTTAATCACTTGGTGTTATTATTTTAAGGATTAATTAAGTTAATGGATTTGAAGTCAATTAATTATAGAGTAATTATAAAGAATTAAGGATTATTTGATGATGGAATTAATTACTTGTTAAGTAACTAATTAAGAGAGTAATTGCCTAATGGAAGTAATAAGAAGATAATTACTTATGTAAGTAATTAAGGGTTAATTACTTAGTTAATTTTAGTTAATTAATTAATGTGATTAATTAATTAATGAATGTGATTAATTTAAGATTTATTTCTAAATGTAATTAATTAATTATTAAAGTAACTAATTAAGGATTATTAATTAATTAATTTATTAATAATTAGAGTAATTAAGCAAAGATTAATAAAATTAATTAAGATGTTAATTAAGATAAGTAATTACAAGTTGTTAATTACTGTTTATGATTAATTAGATGAATAATTACAAGTTAACTTTTTAATTAATTAAAGGAATTATTAATTAATAAGGATCATTAGTTAATATAATTAATGAATTAATCAAGATTGATTAATGGAAGTGGTTAATTTAAGTGTGATTAATTAATTGTAATTAATTGAGGTTTAATGTAATTAATTATAGTTGATTAATTAATGGAAACAAATGAAGGATCATTATTTATTGAAATTAATGATAGTAATTAAAGGTTAATTACTGTATATGGTTAAGGATAATTACTTGAATGTAATTAAAGGATAATTAATCATGGGAGATTAATTAAGGAAGATCATTAAGAGATGATTAAATTATTTATTTGGAATAAATTAATGAAGAAGGATTTAGGTAATCCAATTGATTTAGAGTTAATCAATTCTGCTTATGTATGATTGATTGAGATTGGATGATTGATTTATATTGGATGATTGATATTGGGTGATTGGTTGATACTGGATGATTTGGATATCTATGATATGTGATATGTTGCTTTGTGAGATGAATGGTTGATATGAATTATCTATTGTGATAATGTGATTCATCTATCTGTTTATATCATCCTGAATATAAGTTAATTGTTTAAACCCTTAAACAACTTGGACATTAAAATGGCGTTTGGATTCGGTGAGACTGGGATCTGGTTTCCATATTTTGATAATCCGAAAACCACATCGATCCAAATTAAACGTTAGGTCGTGAATCCAATTGGAGCTTAGTGAAGACTCGAAGTGTAAGAACTATTCGTCAGTATAACTCTGGGGGTGATTCCGTGATGTGTTTGACGGAGATAGTACTTACAGGTTGGAGATGGTGATTCAGAGTGCAAGGGCTATGGTCGTTGACTCTAAGGGTGATTCCAAAATGAGTGCAACGAGATAGTTCCTTCGGTTTCGTTCGAACCCGGAACGGGCTTGTATGGATTGAATGCTTTCAGAACATCGTCAGGTGGACGATGAGCATTCTAAGATAGATGTGTTCTATAAAGTTAATCGCAGCCTCAAGCCTCATCAATCGGGAATGGCTAAAACAGGGGAGGTGCAGCAAGGCTAGGTGGGTAGCAACCATTTCAGGGTGAGATTATCCCTGTCTAGATGTCCCTTTTATTTCGGCTTAGTGGGTGGTTGGTCGCGCCAACCACGGGGTGATCTTACGCGGGGCTGTTCAGTAAGGAATGGTCCCGACTTTGTGTTGCAGGGGATTGGGAGTAATCCTCAGTACCTTGATCTAGGCCACGTACTGTGACGGGCGGTACCCCGGAAGCCCTGCCATTGATGGAAACCCATTCTTCCTACGAGACCCTACGGTTTTGTTTGTATTACCCACTTTTGTGGCTAGTAGCTGGAATTTAATCATGTAACAATTTCGGCAATTTCTTATTTACTTGAAAACCCTAGACACTGTTATAGTATCACTGGATTTCCTATCAAATGTTTTGGCTAGTGTGAGGTAAAAACTTTTCCATGTTTATGTGTGGGAAGTCTTACGTGATACCTTTTCTTTTCAAAGGATTTTCTAAAGTTAAGAAATTTTAACCCGTTTACTCACACCAGACGCCTGTCTGACCCGAGTGTTTATTTTCTGTTTTATTAAACTCTTGGGTACTCATATTATGTATGAGTAGTCGAGAGATTCAGGTTAGCTTGACGAATTCTGGAAGAGATATGGAGCAGGAGGCTTCCACGTGTAGATATGTTATGGTTCTGCTATGTTTGTGCGATATCTGTATCTTGTGTACTTGAGTTGTATAGTTAGACAGATGTTTATAACTGTCTAACATGTGTTGTATAAGTTGTGTACTCTGATGTAATATGATACTATGTAATATTTTATGTGATGTATTATATTTCATTCGTTCCGTTGTGACTCAGATGTTTCATTACTTCAACCCACAGCAACCTCCCAGTCTAATGTTCCATCTCCACAACATCCACCCCTCTACCATCCTCTACCTGCTTCAAGCATCACCCAAACTGCCAACAACATCAAACTTCCCACAAACTCCTCAACAACTCCTCCTTGATCAACTCTGTCCACTCTAATACATTCATCACCACTCCATCAAAAACTACCATTTCTTCCACTTGAAACACCCCAAATAACCTTCTTGAATTGTCACTACATCATCAATATAGCAACACCGGACAACACATTCCCATCATCACCCGAATACAACGTTACACAATACCCCCTACTTCACGGCAACCCCAATCCACATTACATACTCCCAACTCAACTGCAACCCATCACTGCTTTCTGCGAACCAAAACTACCACACTCCCAATTTCAATAACTCGAACAACCCATTTCAAAACAAACTTCAACTCAATCCCCTTCATCCACTGCCAAACTCCTTTCATACTTCTGCATAATCAACCTGCCACTCCTTAAATAAGTTCTACCTACCTTACATCACCAACCGTCCACCTGCAAACATATCACTCTATCTACAATCTGCACTTCGTTTTCGACCATCTGCCTCCTCTTCAAACAACCTGCTTCTTTACACTGTCATACATACAAACTACAAGCGCAATCACTAGCGCCTCCTTATAAAACAAGCCCATTCACCATCACCATACTCCCTCAAACATAGCACCACAAACAGCTTCCACCTCTGGCCTGAAAGCGACCTCGAATCGACAATGACAAGACAAGATGCCATTTCAAGTTCATCACATCAACCACCTAAAACCATGCGCCCCAAATCACCCTCACAATCACTTGAACCAAAGCCGTTGCCGCAACCAAGCCCTTCACCTTCAATTTGAGACACTTCACCTTCTGCAAACCTGGATCAACCTCAATTGTGAACCTAACCATATTCAACTGCGAATCCTCTCCTTGCCCCACCACAACAAAAAATCCCACTTCAAATTTTATTTTCTTCAACTTCGAATTGCATTTGGACTTGGAATTCGTGACACCTGAATTTTTTTAGGAATTTTGATTAACTTTGGAATTGTGATTTTTTAATTTAGTTTTGATAAGTAAAATTTTGTGCGTTTGAGTGTTTTGGCCACAAGTTTTTTCATTTTGGGCTTTAAGTGTATTTGCTTGTTTGGGCTGAGTTAAATATTTTGTTTTATATTATTTTAGACCTTTTTGCTTTCTTTTATCAAATTTACACTTCTCTTTTCAAAAAAAAGAAAAAAAAGATAGAGAGAAAAAAGTAATACATACATACATATATTGTTCAAATTTTCTGGTTGTAAAAGCAGAAAATTAGAAGAAGAGGATTTACTTGCCATATAACTGCACTGCTTGCCAAATAGGTGCTATGCTTGCTTACTTTAAAAAATCTCTATTTTTAAAATAAATTGCTAATAATTCTACATGCTCTGAATCGTGCTCTTATCGCTTGTTTTTATTTTCACTACATTATTGGTTGCTTGCATTTCAAAAATCCAAAAAAACATTAAAAAATCAAATCTCATTCGTAGTTGCATTGTTAAATCACATTTAATTTCTGTTTTGCATTCATCTCATTTTATTTTTCTCTTCTAAAGGCAACATCCTAAGGTGAGAGATTTCATCACCTCTTCCTTGGCCAACAAATTGCATTTCATTGTAAAATTCCACTAGTAATAACGGTTAGGCATTGGACCTGAGGTGCCATAGGCTCATTTAGGGGTTAATTGCATCTTGACAAATTATCTTCATTCAACAATCTAATTTCTTGATGTCTAGGCTACACCAGAGCAATGATCATAGACAAATATCATGGTGATCAGTTAATGTTATAGTGATTGTTCCTCTAAAGGTACTTAAACCTTCGGCTGCATTGCCACGGTGATTTATGATGCACTGATAACCTCTATTCGTTACCTGGCTAAGAATTATTTTGTTGGATTAGGTAAAAATGAGATTCCACAATTTTGGGTTAAGAAATACTAAGGACATAAAATCTGTAATTAAGTCTTTGCATTCATTTAGTTACATTAGTTCATGGATACTAAAAAAACAAAGCCCAAAAGCAAAAATAAAATTTAACTTGGTTTTTTTATAAACAAAAATCCATAAAGAAAAAAAATCTTTTCATTCGAAAAAAATCAAAAATCCCTTTTGAAAAATAAATTCTTCTTGATAAATATTTTTCCTTCAAAAAACATTTGCACTTCATTTCATTTTCTAAATCTTGTTTCATTCTCTTAAACTTGATTTTCACTTCTTTCTCTCCTTGATCTTTTCACTTATGTATGAGTACTTGGACTCATGACACAACAATGAATTGTTTAACTCGAACGAACAATCCTCTAATGATGGCGAATGAAAACGCTTCGTGAACTCTCATGGATAGAATCTTTCTCGATAGAGTTTATATTCGTTCTTATATCACATTACCCGAATCAACGGATAATCACTTTAAAATTCATTCAAATCATATTGCGATGCTTCCGAAATTTGGCAATTTTGAACACAATGACCGATATATCTTCCTAACAAAATTTGAACAAGTATGTGCAACCATTAAACTCCAGCAATTATATGATGGTGAAATCAAACTTCGGTTAATTTCATTTGCTCTTACCAATTACGCTGAAAAATGGTTGTATATCTTACCATCTAACTCAATTAAAATATAATAAGAATTTGTTAAAATTTTCTTAAAAAATTCTACCCCTTGGAAAAAACAACTAAAATCCTAAATGAAATTGTCGATTTTCAACTATTTTAGTGGTGAACTTTTTGGAAAATACTTTAGAAGGTTTAAAGAGCTTTTAATAAATTGTCCATACCATAATTTTGAAAAATGGACTCTTTGCCAAATCTTATATGATGGACTTGAAAATAGCTCACGAACCATGTTTGAATCGATGTGCCAAGGTAATTTTATTGCCTAACGTCACGATGATGCTTGGCAATTCTTTGAAAACTTGGCCGAAAAATCATGGGAACATACTAACGAAAAATCCGTTTACTCACGATCGAGCGCACACTCAATAAGATCATCGTTGGGTTTGGAAGCTAAAATCGATGCAATGTTTAATAAATTTGACAATGTTTACTCATCCAACCAAATGAACTAAGATTCTTAACCAATATATTATAAATGCAACGATCCAAATCATATCGCTGATCAGTGCCCTACTTCGGTAGAACAACTTAATGCTTTTAGCAGGGTTAAGAATGACTCATTTTCGCCAATGTACAATCCTGGTTGGAGAAATCATCCTAGTTTTGCATGGAACAAAAATACCTCTAACACAAATTTGGTTTGTCCCAATTTTCAAGCATTTCTGAACAATGCTTCGAATCCTACCTTTCAGCCCAACCACTTTCAACAAAATTTTATGCCTCCATCACAAAATCAACCACAACAATCTTTTTCTCCATAAGACGATAAACGATTGACTTCACTTAAGAAAAGTCTTGAAACTTCGGCGAAAGCAACCACTCAAAACCTCCAATCAAATAACAATTTGCAAAATTTTGTAACCTCATACATGCAGAATACGAGTCAGTCGATTGCTAAACATGAAATGCAAATGAGTCAATTAACCACGTCTGTGAGTCAACCTGAACGAGACACATTCCCAAGTCAGCCAGTTCCAAATCCCAAAAATCAAAACACAAATTCGAATCAAGGTCATGTTGTTCAGGATAGCAATGCGAACCAAATGAATGCTATCACCACTTCGCGTTCCGGTAAACAAATTGATAACCAAGTTGGTAATCCAAACAATTCACCAAAAGCTCCTCATAACACTTCGAAAATGACTAGTGATTCAGAACAAAACATTAAGCCAAACATCGAATGAAATTCCATTCCAAGTTCTTCTTCTACTCAAGTAGACTGAACAACTGAGTATCGTGTTCCATTTCCACATCGCCTTCGACCCAGGAAATATTTCGATCAAATGGAAAAGATGCTGTAAATTTTCAAACAAGTGAAAGTGAACATTCCTCTTCTTGATATCATTCAACAAGTCCCAACTTACGCTAAGTTTCTAATGGACTTATGCACTCAAAAATGACACAATCATGTATCCAAGAAAGTTTTCTTAGCCGCTGGTCTTACCGAAGTCCTATCTTAATCAATTCCCATAAAATACAAAGATCTTGGATGTTCGACAATCTCGTGTGGGATAGGAAACAAGACGATTAATAAGGGCTTACTAGACTTTGGTGCCAGTGTCAATTTGATTCCTTATTCAGTTTACCAGTAATTTGGCTTGGATGAACTGAAACCGATGAAGGTAACTCTTCAATTTGCCGATTATTCGACAAAGAAACCCATGGAAAAAATCGAGGACGTGCTCATCAAAATCGATCAATTCATATTCCCTGCCAATTTCATTATCTTTGAAACACAACCTATGAATAAGACAATGAGTAAAATTCCATTGATTTCAGGCCAACCTTTCTTGGCTACTTCAAATGCTCTAACCAATTGTCGAAATGGTTCAATGAAAATTTCTTTTGGAAATATGACTCTGGATCTTAACATTTTCAATCTTAGAAGCCAATCAAACGAATGACTTGACTAAACATTGGAAATTAGCTCCATTCAAGAAAATTTTGATAACAAAATAGTTGACCTTAACCACGAACACGCAATCGAATATGAATAATTGTTTCGAGATGATCCTAACGAAATTAAAAATGTGCTTCCATTTGAACCTCTCATCGTTAAGTCAAAACTTCAACTGGATTCTTGGATAAAGCAAACCCCTAAGTTGGAACGCAAACCTCTTCTTGATTACCTTATGTACGCATACTAAGATGACAACGAAATTACTCCTGTCATAATCTCTTCAATTCTATCTCTTGATCAAGAAGATTCCCTTCTTTCGAAAAAAAAGAGGCAATTGGATGGTCGATTACTGGTATAAATGGAATTAGTCCCGCTCTTGTTCAACATCATATCCATTTAGTTGATGATGCAAAGCCTGTTCATTGTGCGCAATGAAGGCTTAACCCAAAAATGAAGGATGCAGTTCGAGACGAAGTTCTTAAACTTCTTGATAATGGAATCCTATATCCCATCTTTAATACTTCATGGGTTAGCCCAATTCATGTCATGCCTAAATAGTCCGGATTTACCGTTATCAAGAACAACGCTAATGAACTCATTCCAACTCGTACTCAAATGGGTTAGCTTGTTTGCACTGATTATAGAAAATTAATGCTGCAACACGTAAAGATCATTTTCCTCTTCCTTTCATCGACCAAATGCTTGAATGTTTAGCCTACCATGACTTCTATTGCTTTCTTGATGGCTATTTTGGGTATAACTAAATTCCAATCACTCCCGAAGATCATGAGACAACAATGTTCACGTGTCCTTTTGGCACCTTTGCATATAGACGTATGTCATTTGGCCTTTCCAATGCTCCTGCTACTTTCCAAAGATGCATGGTTAGCATTTTTTCTGACACGATCGAACACTTTCTGGAAGTGTTAATGGACAATTTTTTTCATCTTTGGAAACTCTTTTTTCGAGTACTTACACTATCTTCAGTTGATTCTTAATCGGTGCAAGGACGAACACTTAATGTTAAATTGGGGAAATGCCATTTCATGGTCAAATATTGCATTGTTTTTGGACATGTCATTTCAAACAACGGTATTAAGATAGATAAAGCGAAAGTTGACGTAATTGTGAATCTACCCATTCCTAAATATACTAAGGATATTCGTTCATTCCATGGACACGCTGATTATTATCGACGCTTTATGAAATACTTTAGTAAAATTGCTCGACCTCTGATGACTCTGCTTGGAAAAGACGTTCTATTTGATTTTAATTCTGACTATGTTTCTGCTTTCAAACGTCTTAAAAATGAACTCATTTCCGCTACCATCATTTACTCATCCAAATGGGATCTTCCTTTCAAAATTGGCTATTGGAAAAGTCCACTCCTCTAACTATCAGTCCATTCTCAACAGCTTTAGATAGCCTTTACCTCATCATCTCTATCTTATGCTAATTGAAAAGAGCATTCATATCCATGGGTAGAACAATCAAGTTAGTAGCCAGAGTACTGGTCGTGTTGACATCCAAAGTTGCCTCCCCTCGTCGACCATTCATGTGCATACGAAAGGTTCTTATATAAGAATTTGCTCTTGCATTCCCCAACATCATATGTCCACTGTGCATTTCCATTCTTGCTTTATGCGTAAGCAACTTTTTATAAGAAATAGAAGTAAAGAGAATGGGAATAATAGTAGAGGGAAAGAGATATTCACCTATATATCTGAATAAAAATACAAGTAAGCTACATATATAACATATACCCTCCCCAATGTGTTAATTTCCAACTCTCTAGTTCCTACCAAGATATCTATTTCAATCTATTTTACATAAGTTTCACTTACCTAAGCTTTGATACCATGTTGTAACAACCCAATTTCAAGGTTCAAATTCCGATGATGCTTTAGTCGTCGCCAGATTTATTTACAAGTGACAAATTGAGATTGGTACTGTTATACCCTAACACATTAGCTACCACATGTTAATAGAGGAAAAATATTGCAAAACGAGCTATGGCGAGTTGGTTTACAAGTGCCACCGTGTGATGATAGTGAAAGTATTCATGGAATGATCCAAAAGAGTCATCATGTGATGATAATTAAAGACATCATGGGATGGTACATAAAAGTCATCGTGTAATGACAACAAAATGCTTCGTGGATTGGTTTACAAGTGCCATCATGTAGTGACTATAAGAGCTTTCGTAGGATGATTTAAAGAAATGTCGTATGGTGAAAGAGCTATCTTTTGGTCACTTCATGTATAAAATATACTAGCCTGATATAATCCCTGGAGTTGTCAGGAGATGAAGCAGTGGAATCATCATGAAGAATTTCTTCTAGCTATTGTGGAGTAAGGAATCAATGCCATTGTGTGGCGATTCTTGAAGTAATGCTATCAAATGATAATAAATCAATCTACATGTGATGATATGGCCAAGTTGTCGCGTGAGGACATGGAGCTGTCATGAGATAATAAATAAGGCCTTTTATCTCGGAAAAAATGTGTCATATGTCACTTTAAACATGTGCCATGTCAGCAGATCATGACCATCTAATTTTAATAAGGTGCCAACTGTCAAGAATCCAACGGCTCGAATTCTCTGTAAATATACATGCACCCTCATCTAAAAAGAGGTCGACTTTGAAATCTTCTTCTTTATTTTTCATTTTTCTTAAGCATGTGGAAGTGAGCTTGGAAATGGGGATGTCATGGTCGTTGGGTCCAATTGATTTTATGATTGTGTAATGATGACTTATACTTCTGAAAATTTGCATACCTGATCCTTTCGAATTCATAATTCCTATATATGACTATGACTATGACTCATGCTTTGAACATTTGCCTCGTGATTTGGAACATGTATATATGACTATGAATTGCATAATGACCATGAACTCTTTCTTGACTTCTCTTGACTTAACTACATAAGATGCACAAAGCCCAACTTTTACCCTAACATTAAGTCGTTCTTTCACTAAGAGTTGTTCTCAAGAATTATCTCTCCTTCTTTTTCTTTCATATCAAGACTATTGATCTGTTTAGACATAAAGTCAAGGCTGTTGCACTCAAAAAAAATTCATGGTAACTAGATATCAATAAGGATCATCTAAGCCTCATTTAAACATCTTATCTTACACACATACCAATCAATGCTTTAGCAAGGAGTAAGAGTTGAATTTGAGGAATTTAGCTCTTTAAACATTGAAAAGGAAGAAAAAGAGTGCCCAATATGATCTAAGAAAATAGAGTTTGAATCCTTTTTATGTCGGATAAGAACTCATCTTTGCCTTGGCTAACAATCTAAGATTGGAAAAGCTAAACCAAAGTCATAAAGATAGCACAAAGTTCAGAAAGGGCCCATTTTTTGAAGTCAGATTGAATATCCAATTTCAAGCATGAGGAACCATTATTATGACCGAATTGAATCATGACTTTGAAATATTAGATCAGAAATGGGAGAATCTTGTTAGTATAGCCTTTGAAAAAGGGGTTTTTCAATTAAGAAAACAAGAATCAAGAAAAGGTCACGAGATACAAAAGTTTCAAAAAGCCATACAGACGAGCAAGGATAACATACAACAAAGACAGCAAAGAGATTGAAGGATAAGATTATCACTTCTCTTCTTATTTCTCAAGAAAAGGTGTATCTTCTCACCAAGGAAATATGAAAGTATTGGATCTCCAAGAAGACTTCATGAAAAGAAGAGAGACATAAAGGAGACGAATATTGCTGTTATCATAGAGAAAATATGCATCACATTAATCGTTGTACAATATTATCGGGGATCATCGAATATTATGCAAAAAAGGAGAATTACAAGAATTTATGGAATTTGAATTTCAAGGAGTTAAAAGGAAAAAATAAGGTCATGTACAAAGGAAAGAAATTGATAATCAGAACTTTATTTTCAAACAACAAGGCTCTACTAGAATGCCAATAAAACGTTCATTCTCACCGTAAGGCCTCCGTTATACCCCGTAAAAATTAATGAAAAATTAAATAATAAAAAATAATTAATTAATAATATGACTAAATATGGAAACTTTGTAAAAGTCGATGTTTAGCCATGAAAGTTGTGCCATTATGTTCGTGGCGTGGTGATTTTTTGATCAATTTCCACATATAATGTTTCGAAAATGGAGCTCTAATGGAAAAGCTATGGACGTTTGAAGTTTTAAAATTTAAATAATTTAAACGAGAATAAAATTCAAAATAAATAATTAATTCTTAAGGTTGAAATTCTAAAACTGATGGTAGTTGGACTTAGAGGTTAAGTAAATGTTAAAATTAATTAAGGAATAAAATAAATTCACAACAACACAAAATAAGATGTTCCCAAAATAGAGCTACAGGTTGACCGCTGCCCTTGGCCGGTCAACCGCTAGCGGTCGATTGGTGAGGTAGAAGCACTGGACTGGTTCATGTTGATGGTGACTAGGGTTTTCTACATTTAAACGATGTAGTTTTTATTATTTTAAATTGACTTAAATCCAACAACTCCAGTTCTTTCTTACCTCTATAAATAAGAGTCCATCCCCCTTACATTTTCTCATAAATTATTTTGGGAACCAAGCGAAGCTCTATCGATCTCTATAGAGCGTAAAAGTAATTAGATTGTAAGCTTCTAGTAATGTTGATTCTGTTTTTTTTGTACAAAATATATTGAGCATGGATTCTATTTTATACAAATTCATTGATTGAATTATGAATATTAGATATGTGGTATATTTTTTAATATGGACTTGATAAATTTGAAGTTTTGACATTTAAATTATAGTTTAGGGCACAATATTCGCACACAGAGAAATATTTAGGGAGCACGTATGTGCATACACACACATACACTAGCGTAAATAACGTATAATTATAACGTATCAATTACGTTATTAATAGTTTATTAATTATTATTAAATTCCACTTAGAAGAGTTATTAGTTGTAAAGGCAAAATAAGAAGTTTCTACTAAGGCCTTGATATGGAATGCGGTGAGATGTGGGATAATATGCTAAAAGAGTGCTTTAGATTATGACTAAGTAATAGGAATGCGAGGTCAGTCAAAAGCACGCAGAAGTTACTCGGCTAACCTAGCCAGCAGCAGTGTGAATTTACGGACTGACTTGAGACATCGTTTATAATAAATAACCATGGAGGACATGAGGTTAATCCCAAATTTATAGGATAAACATGCACAATTAATATGACTACCAGTAGCTATGAATAGTTAGATTAATATGAGACGTCACAATTGGTTCATTATGGTCATAATACGAAGTACCTGCCTCAAAGTTGAAGGTACTGAGTGGCTGGTTGAGGGCCTGCATCTTCCTTATGAAAGAAGTAGTAAATGATAAGGGTTTGGCATGGTAGAGGATATCACGGGGTGGGTCCGCTTTAGAGTTGAAGTAGCAAGTGGCCTAAAGAGATTCCGTGCAATGTCAGCTGGATTGTACCAGCGAGGAGTTCGCCTTAGGATGGGTATTAAATGATGGGGACCTGCCATAAGGAAGGTATTAAATTGTCGGAATCTACCTAGTTTTCATAAAAAAGGTATTAAGTGGCTTGGATACTATCTCTTACATTGTTAAAACATTATTGATGATAGATATGTATTAGTAGACTAAAAGAATAATGGACTGGAAAGCCTTAGTACTTATAGTCGGAAAATTTATAATATAGTTTGACACATAAGACATGTTCTTATTTAAATTATAATATCTAAGTACTGTTATAGAAACGCATGAAATCTTAATCACTAGGCATTGTTGTTCTGATTAGCTACTCATTACAACATAGGTTAGAGATGATGCAGATTTTCGAAGGTGGTGGCAGAAACGTAGAATTGTGGAAGTTACTATTTATTTACTTGTCCTATTTCCTTTATTTCTGATGTACGCATTAAATGATGTTGTAAATTTGTGTTAGTTCCTGAGATGATGGTTTTGATGACAACAACCTTAGGACTTTTTATAAAATATAAATACTAATATCTTTATCTATATATGTGTGTATACGCAGAATATATATATATATAAAGGTACTGAGAGTGAAGACTGTACAATATAGAGATTCAAGACCGATGAATTCAAGATTGTAGAAATCAAGACTGGAGACTTATGAGTATCAAGAGTTCAAGAGTATAAGATATCAAGATAAGTAATAGAGTCTATATTTATGTTAAAACTTCATAATAGCACTAAAATCTTTCTTCTGATTTTACTTGTGGAATGGAATCCACCTTCTCGCTTTAATATTGGAATGGAACCCACAACCTCTTTAGTGGGTTGGAACCCACGACCTTCTTCAGCGGCATGGAGTCCACGAAATTTTGGAAATGATTTAATTTTAAGACTTTTTCAAAACCATCCTTTTAAAAGATATCTCTCTTGGTTTAAATATTTTAGCCTTAATTCAAATACTATTTTTAAATTTCAAAATCATCTCTTGTTTTTAAACTCTCTTGGATTTTATATTTTAGCTTTAAATCTCAAAAATATGTCCATACTTAGTTTTTAATATTTTATAGATTATATATATATTTAGATTATTTTATAAAACTCTTTTATAGGTTTAAACTATATTCAAAATGGTTCTTGAAATTGTTTGGACAAGTTTTAGAATATAAATCATTTTAAAGCAAAATCAATTTTCAAAAATTACATAGGCATGTCAACATCCCTCATCCCCCATGTCGATATGGTGACCGTGGAATTCAAATTTCAAATTTTCAAAAGAAGTGTCTATTTGTCATAACCTTTCGCGAATGGATATGACTATTGTTCTCCTATGTATACCAGTTGTTTACAATGAATTTTAAGTTAGTTTTTGTTCATTTCTTCACCCCTACTTCTCCACTCAAATATTCTCTTATGTTTTAACAAAACTCTGCCTAAATTCTAAGTGAATCAAACTCGATTATCTCTAGTTTGATTCTTTGCCACTCTCTCTTGAATATCTTAGTGCTATTCATATTTATTGGATCATCTGTAATCAAACATCGAAAGATTGAAGTGTATTAAGTCTCTCTTTATCACAGTGTGATTGAAAATGGTGTGATTGTGGCCTGTAAATCAATTGGGTGTGATTATAGCCCATAAATCAATTAGATGACCTTGTAGCCTGGTTAAATCAAGAGAGTTTGCCCTGGACACAAAGACAAGAGGGTGTATCTCGTAGGGCCTTGAAATCGATGTTGTAATATCGACATTATATTTGAAAAGAAATCTGCATAAGAAATTTTATGAGACTGGATGTAGGGTAACTCTGAACTAGTATTAAATTCTAGTGTGTTCATTCCTTTAATGCTTTTATTTACTATTTGCATCTGTGTCTGATTCTGTGATTGTTTCTTCATTTGTGAATTGCATATGTTTGGATTTAATTTGAATAGATTTTAAAAAGATTCATAAAATTAATTAAACACTATTCACCCCCCCTCTAGTGTTAATTTTGCCTTACGGTCCGTGAACCGCGTTTCCTACATTTGGTACAGGAGTATTGGTTTTCAAAGTTATCATAATCTGAATTTTGAAAAAAGTTTAAAATGGAAATTATTAGAACTCTATTAATACTAGTTCAAAACTGTTTAAATCATCATTGTCTCATAAGTCTGCATATTATTATTGTAGAAAATCGAGTTATCTACCGAATAGATGTGTTGTGCAGGAACAGATGTGTTACATGGCTTTTGAAGAATCAACACTCAATGAACAAATGTTGTAAATCCGGAAGAACAAATGGATACTTTATAGTGGATGTTCAAGACACATGACTAGTAATCTGGAGATATTGAATGACATAATTTATGAAGTCGGAGGACTGGTCAACTTTGGAGACAACTCACAAGGATATGTGATTGGCATCGGCAATGTCGGTAACTCTAAAACACATACTATTTCTGATGTTTTGTTAGTTAGGAATCCAAAAAACAATTTTTAGCATAAGTCAACTATGTGATAAGGGCTATAAAATTAAATTTGAAAACGATAAGTGTCACATCGACTAAAATAAATAAAATATTATCTTTGAAGGAATTAGGAAGAAAAATATTTATATTCTCATTATGAAAGTCTAGAATGATAACCTATGTCTTTTGACTAATACAAGTGACCCTTGGATTTGGCATAAAGGATTTAGGCATTTGAATTTCAAACTCTTAACTAGACTTTCAAAACATGATTTAGTAAGAGGTCTTCCTAAAATGGATTTTAAAGTAGATAATATATGTGATGCTTGTCAATTAGGGAAACTTAGAAAGAGTTCATTCAAATTAAAAGATAAGATTTCAACTTCAAAACCTCTTGAGTTACTTCATTTAGATCTGTTTGGTTCATCTCAAATTCATTCAATAAATCCCAGTAAATAAATTTTTGTAATTGTTGATGATTATTCTAGATTTACATGGATAATTTTCCTAAAACTTAAAAGTGATGCTTTTGATTTATTTAAAACTTTTGCAAAGAGAATTCAAAATCAATTTTCTTTAATAATCAAAACTATTCATAGTGATCACGGTGGAGAACTGGAAAATGAATTTTTTAAAATTTCTGTAATAAAAAAGGAATAACTCATAATTTTTCCTTTCCAAGAATTCCACAACAACACTGAGTGGTAGAGTGTAAAAATAAGACGATTCAAGAGTGTGCAATAACTACGCTTTCAGATAGTAAATTACCAAGAAGTTTTTGGGTTGAAGCATTCGCTACAACTTGTTACATTTTGAATTAAATTTTAGTTAGACCTTTAACCAATAAAACGCCATATAAACTTCTTTTCAATAAGAAACCAAAAGTATCTTATTTTAAATTTTTTTGGAAGTTCTTTATTTTAAATACAAAGGACAATTTGGATAAATTTGATCCTAAATCTGACAAAGGAGTCTTTATCGGATATTCTAACAGAAGTAAAGCATACAGAGTTCTCAATTTAAAAACTAACACCATTGAAGAAACAAAGCTTGTATATTTTGATGAAAATTTCAATGATTTTGTTCAAATAAATAATGAATATGATTTTGTTACTTTAAATATTGAATCAGATGAAGCAAATTGTGAAACTGTTCATCCTAATAAAACGATCAGGCTTTTAAAAGATCATCCTGTAGAAAATATACTAGAAAATATTGAATCTGTTGTTAGAACTTGAAACCAACTAAACAAGATGAGTAATGTAGCTTTTATATCAACTACTGAACCTAAAAATCCAAAGGAAGGATCATTTGATAATTCATGGATTCTTACTGTGCGAGAGGAACCGAATCAATTCACCAGAAATGATGTATGAGAACTTGTTCCTAACCTGAGGACAAAACTATAACAGGAACTAAATGGGTTTATAAAAATAAAATGAATGAAGAAGGTGAGATCATTAGAAATAAAGCTTGGTTAGTCGTGCAAGGTTACAGTTAAGAAGAAGGAAGAGACTATGATGAAACCTTTGCACCCGTAGCAAGATTAGAAACTATTAGAATTTTACTTGCTTTCGCAAACCATAACAATTTCAAAATATTTCAAATGGATGTCAAAAGTGCATTTTTAAATGGTTTTGTTAAAGAAGATGTTTATGTTGAACAACCCCCACTTTTTGAAGAAGAAAAAGTTTCCAAATCATGTTTACAAATTAAAGAAAGCTTTATATGGTCTGAAACAAGCTCATAGAGGCTGGTATGACAGATAAAGTTCTAATATATTACAATCCAATTTTAAAATTGGTAAAGTAGATAATATTCTTTTTATTAAAAGAAACAAAAATGATATCCAATTAGTATAGATTTGTGTTGATGATATAATTTTTAGACCAACAAACAATGAAATGAATAAAGTATTTTCTGAAATAATGAAAAAAGAGTTTGTGATGAGTCATATGGGTGAACTTACTTCCTTTTTAGGATTGCAAATAAAATAATTAGATAGTGGTATTTTCATTAATCAAGAAAAGTATGCTAAAGATCTAGTTAGTAAGTTTGGTATGACCACTGCGAGTGGAAAATCCACTCCTATGGCAACCAATGAAGCCTTAAGTAAAGAAGACATGTCAAAAGATGTTGATGAAAAATTATACAGGGGAATGATTGGATCGCTACTCTATATAACTACGAGTAGGCCCGATATCATTCATAGTGTTTGTCTCTATGCAAGATACCAAACTTAACCCAAAGAAACCCGTTTAAAAGCTGTTAAACGTATCCTAAGATATGTTAAACACACTTTAGACCATAGCCTATTTTACCCAAAAAATGATTCATTTGGTTTAATCTCATATTGTGATGACGACTATGCTGGTTGTAAATCAGACTGAAAAAGTACAAGTGGAGCTTGTCACTTTTTAGGACATTCTCTAGTATCTAGGTTTAGTGAAAAGCAAAATATTGTTTCACTATCAACAACTGAAGGAGAATATATCTCTGTTGCTTTGGCTTGTTCTCAAGTTATCTATATGCAACATACCCAAAAGGATTTTGGATTAATTATTTCAAAATCACCAATTTACTGTGACAATACAAGTGCAATAAATTTATCAAAAAATTCTACTCGTCATGTCAGAACCAAACATGTTGATATAAAACATCATTTTCTAAGAGATAGTATAAGTAAAGAGATTATTTCTCTTGAGTTTATCAACACTAAGAATCAAATAGGTGATATTCTGACCAAACCCTTAAATCAATCAACCTTTACTAAATTAAGAAGAGAATTGGGTATTTGTTCTATAAGTGAGAAATATAATATAGATATAATAGCATATATATTTAAATAAATATAGAAAAATAAAATTGTCTAATTTTTTATAAGGATGTCGCCATGTGCCTACCCCATATGTCGACATATAACAGTAAAATTTGAAATTTTGATTTTCCCTCTAAAATCAGTTTGGTGGTTATATAATCACAATATTTCATATTCTTCTATCTTCTCTCTTCATTTTCTCCATAATAAACTTCTAAAAAATACAAAGTAATGGCCTCCTCTCCTAAATCAAACCAGAATGCAACCTTTTCCTTCCATTCTCCTAATTCTAGTCCATTTCAATGAACTATGTTGGCACGAGTGATGAAGATCGAGGAAACTTTGAAGGATTCCCTACAAATGCTGACTAAATTACAAGTCATGCAAATAAAGATGGCAGAGGAACAAGAGAAATAAGGCAAGAGAAATTTGCAAAATTTTCTAATGGATAATCATGTAGATCCCATTGTGATTGAAGATGATTCCTTTAACATACATATTCATAATCCATTAGAGGATAACGAAGAAGAAGAAGAGGATGTAGTGCAAATGGACGAGGATGATAAAGTTATTTGCGTTGGAGAAGTCAATTTTGAAAAAGATGGTAATTTGGTCGAGCAACGTGGAAACTTTTGTCTCCATTACCTTAATTATTCGATTCACTAGTCACCAATTGTCAAGGACTCTCATTAGATTGTTTTTATGATAATATTTTTATATATTGTGTAATTGTATATATTCTCTTATATGTTTGTGTAATATAACACCATATATAATAAAATTAGATTTATGTTTTAGCTTATTATACTTCATTATTAGCATTTAGTTCTATAGTATTAGTTTAAGGGAAGTTATGTAGTTTATGCTTAGTTTTTGTTGATGACAAAGGCGGAGAATTATAAAATATGATAGTTAGGCTGTTAGATAGGCTTAGATTAAGGGAGAATTGTTGGAATAAGCGGGGAGTCGGAGTAGAATCAGAAGTTTGGTGGAGTAGATTTTATAAACAAAGGTTGTCATCATCAAAAAAGGAGAGATTGTTGTTCCTGAGATGATGGTTTTGATGACAACAATCTTAGGTTTTGTTATAAAATATAAATACTAATATCTCTGTCTAGATATATATGTATACGCATGATATATATATATATATATATATATATATATATATATATATATGCAGGTACTGAGAATGAAGACTGTCTAATATAGAGATTCAAGACCGACAAATTTAAGATTGTAGAAATCAAGACTGAAGACTCATGAGTATCAAGAGTTTAAGATATCAAGATAAGTAATAGATTCTAGATTTATGTTAAAACTTCATATAACACTAAAATCTTTCTTCTGATTTTAATTGCGGAATGGAAGTCACCTTCTCGCTTTAATAGTGAGTTAGAACCCATGACCTCTTTAGTGGGATGGAACCCACAACATTCTCTAATGGAATGGAATACACAAAATTTTAAAAATGGTTTATTTTTAGGATTTTTTTTCAAAACCATCCTTTTAAAGATATCTCTCTTGGTTTAAATATTTTAGGCTTAATTCAAAAACTATTATTAAATTTAAAAATCATCTCCTGTTCTTAAACTATCTCCTGGATTTTATATTTTAGCTTTAAATCACAAAAATATATCTATGCTTAGTTTTTAATATTTTATAGATTATATATATATTTAGATTATTTTCTAAAACTTTTTTATAGATTTAAACTATATTCAAAATGGTTTACAAAGTTTAGAAATTATTTTGACAAGTTTTAGAATAGAAATCATTTTAAAGATAAATTAAGTAAAAAAAAATATATAGGCATGTTGACATACCTCTTCCTCCCATGTCGACATGGTGATCATAGAATTCAAATTTCAAATTTTCAAAAGAAGTGTCTATTCGTCATTACCTTTCGCGAATGGATAAGATTGTTGTTCTTCTATATATACTAGTTTTTTCAACAAATTTTGAGTTAATTTTTATTCGTTTCTTCACTCGTTCTCCACTCAAATGTTCTCTTATATTTTAAAAAAAACTCTGCCGAAATTCTAAGTGAATCAAACTCGATTGTCCCTAGTTTGATTCTCTTCCACTCTCTTTCAAAGATCTCAGTGAGATTCAGATTATAGAATCATTTGTAATCAAAGATCGAAAGATCGAAGTGCATCGAGTCTCTCTCTATCAAAGTGTGATTGGAAATCGGTGTGATTGTAGCCTGTAAATCAATTGGCTGTGATTGTAGCCCGTAGATAAATTAAGTGATTTGGTAACTTGGTTAAATTAGGAGAGTTTGTCCTGGACTGGGAGACAGGAGGGTGTATATCGTGGCCTTGAAATCGAGGTTGTAATATCGACATTATATTTGAAAAGAAATCTGTACAAGAAATTATGTGGGACTGGATGTATGGTAACTCCGAACTAGTATAAAATTCTGGTGTGTTCTTTCTTTTACTGCTTTTATTTACTCTTTGCATTTGTGTCTGATTCTGTGATTGTTTCTATGTTTGTGAATTGCATCTGTTTGGTTTATTTGAAAAGATTTCAAAAAGATTCATGAAATTAATTAAAAACTATTCTCCCCCCTCTCTTTAGCATTAATTCTGCCTTAAGATCCGTAATCCGCATTTCCTACACTTTGGAATATTATACTACAGATAGTTGATGACTGTTTGTGGTATTGTGTAATGTTTTTATGACGTGTGAATTTTAAATCAAATGATACCTACTCTGATCTTATATTTTATTCCTCTTCTTCGAGTTTCTAAATATGTAGATACAACTTTGCATATTCTTCTTTATACTAACAACAACCAGCTTTGCAGTGAGTTTAAGTTTCGATAGGCCTTTTCTGGGTCGAAATTTAAGCCTACTTCGAGTCAGGTTGTTACATTTGGTATTGGAGCTTAGGTTACCAGATCAAAGAGGATAGGTATATGTAAGAGCGGTTACTTGTTATTTTTGAAAGTATTTTTCAAAAATCTTACTATATATAAATATATATATACTTATTTTGAACAAATACCTAACTCCATAAATTTCGACTATGGAAGTAGTTAAGACTGTATTTCAAAAGGTTGGATGAGGCGACTATGAGTTAGAAAAGTAATAGAGTTAAATTTGTGCTCCTACCTCGATTTCCTAAGGGACAAAGGCTAATTTGTAAGGAGTGGATAAGAAGAGCTTGACCGTGAGATATAGAAGCACCTAGAAGATGAATGGTATTTGACTCCATTGTTAGACCTAGACTGCCTTATGATTTTGGACTTCGATAGATTGCCGATTGAAGATAGACATTTCGTCCAGACCGATGAGAGATAAGAACGTATATGTTGCAGGCATCTTGAAGTAAGGAGATAATTAGATTTTTATGAAGACTAGGTGCAGAAGAAGGAAAGTGCAATAAAAAAGACACTTAAAGTCAATTTCTAAATACAATCCCATAGGAAAGAATTTGGTAAAAGGTTTTTGGAAAATTTCTTGAATTGTTTTGAATAGGATTTATTGGGAGGATGTTGTTTGGAAAAAGTAAGAAAATTTGGAAATTCATTATTTAAATTTTTTGAGTCAAAAGTTTTTGATCGAAAAGTTTTTGGTAGAAAGAAATTTTCTCTTTGAAATGCTAGTTTTAAATTAGTCGAGTTAAAAAGTTTCTAATAGATTGTTCGTTTTTATAATAAATGTAAAATAAATCATAGGTTGGACTCGATGATTTTTTTCTATTTCATGAATTTTAAACTTTTTTCTAAAAAAAAAAATCTTTTTACAAAGGAATAAATGGAAATGGAACTTGATTAAAATGTTGTATAGGACATTTAGGTAGATGGAATATAAACAGAGGCAATATTTGGATATTTGGATAGAAATAGCATTTGCAATTTATATAAAATAACATTAGTAATCTAGCCAGAGATAATATAAGAGGAAAGAGATAGGAAAATGATAGGATAGAGGTTTACCTTGTCCACTCCCCTTTTCATTATTTAAGGTTATAGAAGATGTTTTGAATCAAAAGACTTACTTTTAATAAATCTTTGATACAGAAACTTTTTGAAAGGGGAAAATTGTTTTTCTCATTTTTGGAATTAAGTAATCAATTTTGTATTTTTCGTTTAATAATTGATTTTTTGAATATTTTGGGTTAAAAATCCTGCTTTAAAAACAAGTATGTCTCTGAGAAGGAAAATTATTTAGCTAAGCAATTTTTGAATTTAGGGTTAAGATTAAAGTGACAAACGTTTCGAAAATTGTGTTCTAATGCTTTTGAGAAGTTTGGTTTAAATGTTTTTGGAAGTTTTTGTTCAAGTGTGCAGTAAAAATGGGATATTTATAAAATAAAATAAAACATGGTATTAGATGCTTTTGGAAATTTGATTTTTCAAACTGTTTTGCAAGTTGGAAATTTGTAACAACCCGTATTTTTAACTATTTTAAATTATTAAGGTTAATATAATATTTGAATAAAAATGGTTAAAAATAAAATTTAATGATTTGTATTGAAAAGATAAACTAAAAGATATTAGTTGTAAATAATCGATAATAGAAATAGAAATAGTAATGTTTATTTTAAATAAGAGATTGTTGTATGTAAATAATAAAAGAACATGAGTTACAATATTTAATCGAAATTTTAAATGACAAAAATTGTAATAAAGTAAAAAGGTGTAACTTATATTAAAATTGAAATTAATGATATTGGGTTATAATAAAATTATAAAAGAAATTAAGATAGTAAGTGTTAAGCTAAAATGAATGAACAAATGTTTGTTAAAAGAAGCTTGTGTTATTATTTAAAATGTATTCTGATAAGTTGCATGATCGTAGTTTTAACGAATTAAGACTTAGTAGACTAAATAATAATTTTAGAATAAAATAAATAGTAAAATTTAATTATGGAAAAATTTAAATTTTGAAATTCATCTAATGAATGGTAGTGAAAGAAATTTTATTTGTTGAGAAATATGTAAATTCATTGGTTTCGTGTTTCAATTCAGAAATCAATTGATATTTTAGTGGGAAATATTGTTTTCCGACATGTGAATATTTTCACAGAGAAATGATCTAGAAAATTTTCCGATTGAAACGTCAAAGTTCATTTCGTCTAATTCTGATCTTTCTAGCTCCATTTGATACAATGGTCGTAACATAAATTTTATTACACCATTTGATTCGTCTCGTTATGTTGATCATCGTAGTATATTTGCATCTGTATTTTGACGTCCAACGCGCAACGTTACGTGGTCGAGTTATAGTACAAATCGGTACCTAGTTTGCCACGTTAATCGTTTAAATAAATATCTCTGGTTGGTCTAGCAAACTTGGCCAGCGCATTAAAGTCTAATAAATACCTTGGACATATAAACACGTTACCCTAAATAATAATAATATAAAACAAAATTAAATGCTCGTTCTCTCTACCCCTCATTTCCTTTTTAGCCTCGTCCCCTTCCATTTTCAACTCCAGCCTTCCTCCGCCCGTACCCCTCTGCCGCTCTTCCACTTCTCCTAGAACCGGCGCTGCCCCGCCTCTCCTTGCAGTTCGCCAACCCCCTTCCCTCCACCGCTTCGCCATCCATCATTTGTACCAATCACCTTCATCACCACCTCTTCCCCCGTAACCATAGCCTTGCACCTCCACCTTACAGCCTCAGCCTCTGTAAACCTCTTCGCATCTCCTGAGCACCCGCCTGAAGCTCCAGCTCCATCACCTTGCCTTCCAGCCTCCTTCATCACTTTGCCATGCCTTCATCCGAGATCTTTCTATTCGCTTGTTGCGGTCGAAGTTTGCTTGTCTTGCTACTGCCATTAACGAAGTTTGTGCCTATAACCTGCACTTGCCACTATGCTCTCCAACCATGCATTACCGAAACCGAAGTCAAGTTTACTCGTATTGTTTCGCAGCAGCTCCACATTCAAATTTCTATTCTCGTACGTGTCTGTTGTCCGAATCAAAGCATTTGTGCCCATAGTCGACGGTGATCGCTCGTACTATTTTCATAAGTCGCGTTATCAAGTAAGTGGTTAACCCATTCACGAAGCAATTTTCTACTGCAAGTTAAACCAATTAACGAAGTTATAAAATTATATTGATTGCTGTTTGGAAATTAATTAACTGGAATTGAATTAATTGAATTTTAATTAATTGGATTTAAATCAACATTTATATTTTATAGTAAAATTTGGTAGTTAAATTGACTGTCAGATTTGATAGTTAAACTTACATTTAATTGGACATTTAAATTAATATTGGAATAGCATCACTTTTAATTAAACATCCTGACATTTACTAACTACTGATTGTAGTGACATGGATGAATTGGTTTCTTCGGATGTTGATTAATATTGAGATGGATGATATGTTTGATCTGCTGTATGTTGGCTAATGGTTTTGATATTTCCGTGTTACCACGCTGTTATTACCACTATTGATAAGATTGACCACCTGGACATTTAAATTTGATATGGACGTTGGATATGCTATCTGATGTGAATATTGATGCATAGTTGACTGCTTTGGCAGAATTATGATTTTGTGATTCCAACGCCGTTCGGGAAAATTGAGTTTCATTTATTGAATTTAAAAAGGCTTTGAAAAACTAACATTTAGAAATTTATATATTATAAAGAATTTAATTTTGTGAATTAAATTAAATTTAGTTTCTGAAATTAACTTGAATTTCATTTAAAAAATTTAAATTCTAATATTTTTTTTATATCATACAATTTATTTTCCTAAAAGAGCAATAAAAGGGTTTGCAAATTTTCCTATAACTTTAATAAATAAAAAGTAAATGTTGTAAGAAGGCCGATGTTTGGGATCCAACTGTTTAATGATTTTTATATGTTTGAATTGGATTATTTTCAAATTCGAGCTTTAGAAATGTTGGAATTAAAAATTGTTAAAAAAATTTGCGTACAGAATCCAATTTGAAATTTCGAAGTTATAATAGATATATGTTTTGAATTTTGGAAATTGGAATTTAAAGGTTTTGAATCTTAAAATTAGAATATTGAAATTAAATTGATTTATATAATTTTAATTGGTGTATTGAGATTAGAATCGAATTTATATGAACTGAAATGACTTGAAATAAGATTTGAATTGAAACTCAAGCCAGCAAATTAAATCGTTAGAATCGAAATTGAAATTGGTTTAAATCGGAATCAAAATCGAAATTAAATGAAACTGAATTTGAAAGTAATTGAATAGGAACATTGGAAATCCAATTCATTTGTTTGGAATTTGAATCTAAGTCCAAATTTGTTGGAAATGGAATGAACAGTTCATTTGGAACTATATTTCTCTTGATTTTGATTTGACTCACATGAGGATTTTTAGTCCTGAATCGAATGTTTTATTTTCATTACACTTGGGCCAGACAGAGGTTTTCAGTTATCAAAGACAGTTATTTTAGAGCACGAAGACGAAGATTCAATATATCATATCTACTAGTATTTATTCCGATGCACTATTTCAATCTGACTATTAAAATGTAAACCACTGATGATATTGTATAACTCGGATTGATGTTATAAACTGAAATCAAATGTATATTTGTTAAACAGCTTGATGAACTATTTTTGTGATTATTATATTTTGTCGTTCCACTACGAGATTTTGTTATTATTTCTTCTTTTCTGTTTATTTCTTCAAAATAAACCATTGATAATCTATTTTTTGAACAGTTTGAGTTGGACATATGTGATTTATTGTGGACTTGAACTGTTCAAAAAAGTGGGTCATCACAAAATTATTTTGGAAAATATGTTTGTAAATTTCCTTTTTGAAATGAGAATATCTCTGAATTTCAAATGCCTCATACTAGAGTAATGGGGTTTTCCAAGATAAAGGTTTCAAATAAGGTACTTCATGATTTTGAAACTTTAGTTTTAAGAATGATGAAGACTCAACCAATTTTTTTATATGATGAGATTAAGCATTGCTACCTAGTTAATATAGGGTAAATGTTTTAGGATATGAATAGGATAGGAATAATATGGATAGTATGCACAACCTGATCTGGATATTTAAAGTCAATCCAAAATATTTATTTGTAGAATGTTGGTAAAGTTGCAAAGGTATTCATGATCTATAATCAGGTTGTAAATTAGGTTGCCTTAGTTGACTTGGAATGTGAATTTTTATGTTTTGATTTATTTGGAGTGGGTTTCATGGAATTTCCATAAATTGTCTAATTACAAAATATGTATGGATGCGTGTCATTTGACTTAACAAAGTATATACCAAAACAGAAAAGAGATGAGTAGGATATGGATATTCTTTTTCGTAGTTTACACCGAAAACAAAAGAAATAATTTCTTGTAATTTCAAATGAAGCAAAGATCTCATTTTCTAGTAATTTATAAAAAGTTATAATGGTAATCCTCTTTGAAAATGTAGCTCAAATAAATTAAAATGTGGAAAAGAATGTTCTAGTTGTAATATCTAGAAATATAAACATAAAATACGTATAACTGCGCTTATCGATTAAAGATAAAAATATATAAATAGCATAATTGACATAATTTAAAACAATATTCGTATTCGTTATTAACAGCATAGTAATCATAGGACTAGGATTTATGAACATTAATTAAATATTTAATGGACTATAAATTTGTAATTAATAAAGAATTAAAAGTAATTAAGTGGGGACTGATTAAAGAATTTAATATCGTATTTATGAAAGAATTGTATAGGCATAGTAGGTGGATTTTAAAATTGGTAATTGAAGAAAAAGGGTAAAATGAGGATCGATTAGAGATTATCACTTTAGACATTAATGACCAATTATTACAAGTGATGGAAATTTATTAGAAAATGAGAAGGAGAATTAAAGATGATGGGTGATGGTAGAATGACATTCTAAGAATGACTATCTTAATTTAGTAAGGAGTATTAGGAACCTAACATCATTAACACCTGATGATGAAAAATGACATCTAGCAAAATTATTTTTTATAATTTTTGGTTAAAATTGCTAGCTATCTCCTTCAAGGTATTGGAAAAGCATAAGATATGATCATGTTTTATCACTGTCTTGATTTTATGGAAGCGATCAGACCGCTGGATAAACATATACATATTAAGGAACAATGTAAATAAGAAATTTTATAAGGATATTTAATTTGCGATAAACTATAGATATGATGGAAGTTAATAAGGAAATTAGGTTAGCAACATGAAATAAAGGATGCTTCAATCCTAAAAAATTTTAATTTTAAGAAAAATAAATTTTAGCTTGCGGAATGTCACCATTCAATAATGATCCTTCAGTCCGAAGAAGATAAAGATGTATAGAGATATAAAGCGAATTTTCTATTAGCAAGAAATAAAGAAGAAGGTAGCTGAATTTATTTCTAGATGTTTGACGTGCCAAAGGATAAAGACTAAGCAAGGAAAGGCTAGAGGATTTTTATGACCATTGGAGATTCCGACTAGGAAATGGAGCATATATTGATGGACTTTATTGATGGGTCTAAGAGACAAATAGTCAATCAAGCAATTTCGATCGTAGTGAATAGACTCACGAAAAGTGCCCATTTTATTCCTATGAGAAGTAATAGGCCCGAAACTTCTTTAGGGTAAAATTTATATTAAGGAGGTAGTTCGATTTCATGGAAATTCGATTAGCATTGTTAGTGATAGGGACACCTTATTTACTGTTAAATTTTGAAGGAGTTTGTTGTTAGCTTTAAGAAATTCGCTGAATCTTAGCACTGTTTACCACCCATAGACCATAAGTCGGATTGAACAGATGAATAGGATTTTGGAGGACTTGTTAAGAGCTTACATCATGGACTTTGGAGGATTTTAGAGGACATGGAGAGCAGAATTTACATTTACAAAATTTTAGGTATAATAGTAGTCACCAAGCGATGATTAGTATAGCACCCTATAAAGCGCTTTATGGGTGGCCATGCAAATCGCCAAACTGTTGGTGGGGAACCATCAAAAAAATCCTACTCGGACCAGAATTAATTCACGAGACGTAGAGAAAGGTAGAATTAATTAGGCTGTGAATGAAGGCAGCATAAGATTATGAGAAATACTACGAGGATGAGCGAAGAAAAGAGTTAGAGTTTGAAGTAGGTGACATGTTTTTGTTAAAGCTTCTTGCTCAAGAAAGTCATGAGATTGGGAAAGTTGGCACTAAGATTTGTTAGGCTTTTCCTAATTTTAGAATGAATAGGAAGATTTTCTTATCGTGTGGAGCTACCAGCTAAGTTGGCTGGAGTCAATGACGATATTCACGTTTTGCACATAAGGAAATTTCTTCATAGCATAGCCACTACGGTGGAGCCTCATCAATTGGGGGGACATAGAGACGGTACCAATTGCATCTCGTGCCACCACATGTATTGTGGAGCACGGAACTAGGAAGCTCCACAACAACAAAATTAGGCCAGTTTGTGTACAATGGGGGGAAAATATGACAGAAAGCATGAGGACTTCTCGTCTCGAGCATTTCACTAGTAAAAAATTTCCCCCTAAAATTAAGTTTTGTTTGCATCATGGTTTCAAGATTTGATGATAACAGATGTTTGGCACGCTTCTCACTATTACATTTGCAATCATATAGAAAACATTTTACATGTTTAGAATGTCGCATACATTGCAATTTGTCATGACACTTGCATTCATGCTAATATTCAGCTCACCTATATCAAGTTTGCACACACAATCAGATTGAACATTTTAGTTGAGTGGTTGGATGTAGCATCCCTTACCTTGTGGCTTGAGACTAAGCACTACAGATGCTGCAATCATCCATAATATTAACTTGCGATGACCAAATATGGTAATGTTAATGGTATCCATAATATCAAAAGCACTTAATATGAAGTAAAATCATCATAGATTAAAACACTTTTCTGATTACATTTCAAAACAACATTTCATATCCAAGTTATATAATCCTAAACGTTTTCCAAGTTTAGATCAAATATAATTATCATAAAATACACCAAGAGCGACATATGATGATGCCTCCTTGGATGATCAGGGTACTAAATAGTCATATCAGACTTAATACAACACAACAGAAATAAAACATAACAACTCCTAAATAGCTAACTTCAGCCTACCGCTCGTCCTCGAAAGCCTTTTTCATCCACCTACTAAAACCTGTAAATCCTCAACCCTCAGCCTACTTAAATCAATTTTGAGCATTCGAGAGTTTAAGAGGAAAAACATATGTTAGGAACTGGAGATAGTGCTTTTGATGACAACAACCTTTGTAACTTATTTTATTATAACTTATATACTAACACTTTTCTCCAGATATATATGAATGTTATTATGCAGGATATATATAAGGCAGGTGTTGATTATTGAAGACTGTAAAGTATAAAGATCAAGAATGAAGAAATCAAGTTTGAAGACTCATGAGTATCAAGATCAAGATTTCAAGATATGTGTCTAGTTTTTGTTAAAACTTCATAATAGCATGGCAATTTCATTTCGAATTTCATTTGGGATGGAACCCATTTCTACCTTCTTAGTGGCTTACAAACCCATAACCAGTAGCTTACAAACCTACGACAAGTGGCTTACAAACCCACGAACGTCTTGGTTTTGTACAAGTTCTCGAGTCCTGATGTGATGAGATATTCTGCAGGAAGAAGCTTGAAAAACTACTTCAAAATGGTTTTTCAAAACGTTTTTAAAAATTGATTTTCAAAGTGTTTTATCCTTAAAACTATCTTTTCAAATGATTTTCAAAAAGATGTTTTAGCCTTAAAATATTCTTTGTTTCTGTGTTTTAAAACATAGTAAAATTAGTTTATTTTACTCCAGAATCATTTCACTTTGTTTTCATTTCAATATCATTTTCAAAATTAATTTTATACTATTTCTAACATAGAGATGCTGACATCATGGGATACCCCTTGTCGACATGGTGCCTTGAGTTCAAAAGTTTCAATTTTCAAAAGAAGTGTCTATTCGTTTAAATCTCTTCACAAATGGTTATGATTGTTGATTCTTCATAAATAGTTTTCTCAAACGAATTGTTTATCATACTATTCTCATATTTTCTTTACTTCTTCTTCTCCACAAATCCATGTTCTATAATCATCATATTTTTAAGATTGTACCGAAATTCTGCCAAATTCTCAAGTGAATCAAATTAGAAGTTCATTCTTGTTTCATTCTCTGTCCCCTCTCGAAGATTAAAGTTCTATTCAGAGTTATAGTATCAATTCATAATCAAAAGGTTATCGAGTCTCTCTATAGGGTGTGGTTATGCCTGGAAATTAATTGGGTAATCTTGTGGCCCGTAAATCAAGAGAGTTTTCCCTGGACTCGTGAGACATCAGGGTACCTCAAGGCCTTTATAAATTAAGGAGTGTAATCTCGACACTGGTTTAATAAAAATCTGTATGAGGTAGTTTGCCATGGTATAGGACTGGATATAAGGTAACTCCGAACCAGTATAAAATCCGGTATGTTCTTTCCCTTTACTGCTTTTCATTTACTTTCTACATCTGTGTTTGATTCTGTGATTGTTCTGAGATTAAGTTCTGCATTTGTTGTGTCATAATTTCAATTTACTTCATATAATCTTAGAATTCATTAAACAATATTCACTCCCCTTCTAGTGTTAAATTAGCCTTAAGATCCTTAATCCGCTATCCCTTTCAATTGGTATCAGAGCATTGGTTTTCAAAATTTCATAATCTGATTTTTGAAAATTTTTAAAAATGTCATTTTAACACTATTTTCATATGAATATGTCACAGAATCATCATGATATTGTTGTTTAAAATTATATTTAGTTATTTTGAAAAGTCTCTTGATTCTTTAGAATTCGTTATGTTGTTTTGCATGATGTCTAATGACAATGGGTTAGAAGATGCCAGATAATCATTCATCGGTCAAGAAGAAGTAATGGATATAAAACGGCAATCGACAATGAAATGGGCACCAGATCTATACAAAGGTTTTGATTCTCATCTAAAACTTGATACTATACTGTACTTCTCTCCATCTACTTCGCAATGTCACTGGTTTCATGCGAATCCGTCAAGAATTGACCAAGTTATGGTCAAATGAAGTTTTGGTGAACAAAGAGAAAAAGTAAGCAAAACTGTCAATGCTATTCTTCAAATTGCGTATATAGATTTGAGTATTTTGTTCCCACTCCTTTTTCAGATTGTATTTCTTGTTCTCATGGTTGTTTTGATGGGTGGATCATAAAATTCCGATCAAAATTGTGTGAGATATGGCAGTTTGAAGTTGACTATCCAAAACTGAAAACTGTGCGCGCAATTTTATGCATTTCTCTTACTGTTTGGAATGTTGCACCACAATATCGACCAAATTTCATCACCAAACTATTACTAGATCAAAACCCTTACCTTCCTCTTCGATTTGCCGCCAATTTCATCCAACTCCGTTAAGAAATGAAGAAGATATGCCTTCTAGAAGTTTGATAGTAAATAGAAAAACAGGAACAAGAAGATGAAGAGAAACTTTTATGAAAAGTGGTGATTGTTGGGCATATTTATAGTGGTTGAAGTGTCTATTCATTCAAAATTCAAATTCAAGGTTTTGGCGCCAAGTTTGTCAATCTACTAAATCATATGTATTTTTCTCATATGGTCTTCAAATTCAGCAAATGAATATACTACGCTGATCAAAAAAATGAGCCCGTCGCAGTAGAATAGATCTCCTCATCAAATTATGAAAGATATAAATGTGCGATTCATGACTATGGAAGATCAAAGAAGTTAGAAAGACGGAGGAATGCAAAAGGAGGTACGCTTTACTATTATTTCATCTTTATTATTGCATTTAGGAATATATATTTATGTATTTAGTTAGGTATAGAAATTTATCTCTTTTATAGTTTTGATATTTTGGTCATATACCAACACACCATAGTATACATATTAACATATCAGTCTAATTTTTTTTTAAATTCTTTTAAAATGTGTTTCCTTTCAAATGAAATCTTTCTACAATTAATTACAACTATACTTAGTAGAAAAGCATACCTTCATTTATGATTTCAACCTTTTTAATGTTGTTTTTACTTCTCGTACTCTATTTCTTTTAAAAAAATAGAATAAATTTAGAATGTTAGAATAAGGCCCTATTTATAGATTTCTTCATTTAATAAGATTGCGCTACATCACATGACACTTGTCATTACACTTGTTCTTTAATAAAAGCATTTTTACATGCATAATGCCAAGTGTCTTTACATATGTCTTTTCATTTTTTTAAGTACTTCAATTATATTAAATACTATAAAGATTGGGTCAAAAATAGATTATTTACATGTCCAAATTTAGTTGTAAAATTAGTGCAAAATCGCGTAAAAAAAGCCCAAAACTTTAGATAGCATTTCTGAAATGCTGTCTTTGCTTTTATTATGCTGCAAATACGTTTTTATAGCATTTCTATGCTTTGAAACGCTGTAGGGTTTTCGAAACTTTTCACAGCATTTTGTAGATGCTACAAATTCTATTTTATAATTTTTTAAATATTTTTTATTGCAAAAACTTTTTATAACATTTTGTAAATGCTGTCCTTTCTGTTTGAAACTTTAAATTTTGAAAAAACGATATTTAAACTAAGTATTTTTCTCTATTCTTTTTGGAGTTATTTTCTAACTTATATTAGAATATTTTAAAATTAATTTCATGTTTAAATATTTTTTATAATTAATTAACCTTTTTAATGCAAAAAAGCCTTAACACATGTTTATTTTAGTTTTTCAAACTTTGTTATATCATATTTCTTTATGATATTTTTTAAAACTAAAAAGTGTTTAAACATGTTTCCAAATATTTTAATCAAATAATTTAATATATAGGTTTTAATTAGTAAGTTAAGTATTTTATAAACATGAAAGTTTGGATTCTTAAAAAACATTTAAGTTAACAAAATATGTATGTATATATATTAAACTTAAACAAGGAGGGTATTAATTTTTATAAAATCCATATTTGATCATATATAGTTTAAGTCCATAATTCTTAGCGTTTGATTTTGATATTAAGTTTGATTACTACCTTCCATGTATATGTTATAGTTTTAATACCATTCATTACCTTTAAACTCTTGTCTTTACTACTCTTTCAGTCCCATTCATTAGTTTACTTAACCTAAGTCTAGTAATTGGTATGTATTACCTTTTTTTGGTTGAAGTGATTTATAATAAATAGTTTGATATATGTGTACATATATATATATATATATATGTGTGTGTGTGTGTGTGTGTGTGTGTGTGTGTGTGTGTGTGTGTGTGCGCTTGTCAATTAGATATTACTTATCACTCATATTTAGCTTATATTCTGAATATCTCTTACCGTAGTCCATATATCATCTATCATTCTGGATATATTTTTCTTCTTACTTAATTATCATTTTATTTCATATTACATATCATTGTGCATCCTATTTCATATCACATTTCATTGCATATTAAAACATAAATTACAATACATGAATTATCATTTTGCATCATAAGTGCACTTCATTCTGCATATCATCTCATGCTACATTGCATATGTCATACATTTTATGTTGCATTACAAACTATATATTGCATACATGTACACATAACAAGTGTATTATATTTAAGGGGAGTTTTTATTATTGTATTGTAGTATAGGGTTATTAGTATTTGATTTGATTGGATTTACTTGATTGACTTGTTTGACTTGATAGACTTGTTTGAGTTGATTGAGCTGATTGACTTGTTTGACTTGATTAACTTGATTGACTTGTTTGACTTGATTGGTTCGTTTGACTTATTTGACATGATTGGATTTGAGTATGTGTCTTCACATTCCATTTACTATACTTTTTTATAGTATTAGCTTAAGGGGGAGTTTTATAGTTTTATGGTTTTAGGATGGTTTTTGTTGATGACAAAGGGGGAGAAGTTATATAAAATATGTAGGCTTAGAGTAAGGGGGAGTTATTAGTGCAAGGGGAAGTTGTGGTATGATCGAAGTGGTAAGTATATTTTATAAGGTTGTGGTCGTCAAGAAGGGGGAGATTGTTAGGAACAGGAGATAGCGGTTTTGATGACAACAACCGTTGTAACTTCTTTTATTATAACTTATATACTAAGACTATTCTCTAGATATATATATATATGAATGTTATTATGCATGATATATATAAGACAGGTGTTGATTATTGAAGTCTGTACAGTATAAAGATCAAGAATGAAGAAATCAAGTTTGAAGACTCATGAGTATCAAGATCAAGATTTCAAGGTATGTGTCTATTTTTTTGTTAAAAATTCATAATAGCATGGAAATCTTCATTCCGAATTTCATTTGGGATGGTACACATTTCTACCTTCCTAGTGGCTTACAAACCCATGACAAGTAGCTTATGAACCTACAATTAGTGACTTACAAACCCACGAACATCCTGGTTTTGTACAAGTTCTCGAGTCCTGATGTGATAAGATATTCTGCAGGAAGAAGTTTGCAAAACTACTTCAAAATGGTTTTTTAAAACTGATTTTCAACATGTTTTAGCCTTAAAACTATATTTTCAAATGATTTTCAAAAAGGTGTTTTAGCCTTAAAATATTCTTTGTTTCTATGTTTTAAAACATAATAAAATTAGTTTATTTTACTCCAGAATCATTTCATTTTGTTTTCATTTCAATATGATTTTCAAAACAAATTTTATACTATTTCTAACATAGGTATGTCGACATCATGGGATACCCCATGTCGACTTGGTGGCCGTTGTGTTCAAAAGTTTCAGTTTTGAAAAGAAGTGTCTAATCGTTTAAATCTCTTCACGAATGGTTATGACCATTGGTGCTTTATAAATAGCCTTCTCAAACGAATTTTTTATCATACTATTCTCATATTTTCTTCACTTCTTCTTCTTCACAAATCCACATTCTCAAGTGAATCAAATTAGAAGTTCATTCTTGTTTGATTCTCTGTTCTATCTTGAAGATCAAAGTGCTATTCAAAGTTAGAGGATCAATTTGTAATCAAAAGTTTATTGAGTCTCTTTATAAGGCGTGGTTGTGCCTGGAAATCAATTAGGTATTCTTATGGCCCGTAAATCCAGAGAGTTTGCCCCCTTCTCGTGAGACAGGAGGGTACCTCAAGGCCTTTATAAATTGAGGAGTGTAATCTCGACACTGGTTTAATAAAAATCCGTATGAGGGGGTTTGCCTTGGTACAGGACTGGATATAGGGTAAGTCCGAACCAGTATAAAATCCGGTGTGTTCCTTTACTGCTTTTTGTTTACTTTCTACATCTGTGTTTGATTCTGTGATTGTTCTGTGATTAGGTTCTGCATTTGTTTGTGTCTTAATTTCAATTTAGTTCATATAAGTCTTAGAATTCATAAAACACTATTCACCCCCCTCTAGTGTTAAATTAGCCTTAAGATCCTTAATCCGCTGTCCCTTTCAATGTAAACTTCGAGTCGGACATAAAGCCATTGAGAGTAATATTGTACATCTCTGTTTACTGATATTAAGTGAGACCATGCCACTTAGCGGAATGAGTTCCCATCACTAATATCCTTTTAAAATATATCTTTTGCAAATCTAAATCCTGCAACCAAACTAGTTAAAACATTATGAGTGATATCATGTATGCATATAAAATAGGCAATAAATGGATTATCTATCCGAACACTATTGTTTTGTTTGGCTAATTACTAACCTTTGGCTGACTCGGGACTGCCAGACAAATTAAAAAAATATTCTAAATTTTGTTAGATACTCTTCTGGACGGTCTGTCCCTAACTTACTTCTTCCAAGGTCAACTAATCCTAATGGTTTTTCGGGCTCACCAATAAACTATCCTCACTCTTTATATTCCTTTTTATGTGTAACATCATTTTAACCTTACCTGTGACAAAGCCTTACATAATGTAATTTTGGACATATATTAGCTAGGGGCTACTAGCTAAAGTATAGGGCGTGACCCCATACCAGTCCCATCTGGTAACCTAATATCTGAGTCATTTTACTTACGGTCATCTACCCTTAAAATTTTCCTTAAAAATATTTTATTTCAAATTGAATTAATACTTTAAATCATACTTAAACAAGAAAAATATACTCTATGATTTACTCAAATCACTTTCCATGTTATATATACTTTACACAAAACATTGTTGATGAAAACATTCAAAACCTAAAGTACCCCTTTCGAAAACATTTAAATCATCTCTTTCGAAAGCTTTATAAAACCTTAGTCATCCTACTTTCAAAACACTTTAAAAATTGTCATTCGAAACCATTGGAAACCTTCCATTTAAAACCGTTTGATAACATTGGGAACCACCCCTTCGAATCCTTCATTTAAGACCTTTCAAAAGCATTCAAACACTTTTCTATAAACAAACCTTTCGAAAGCATTGGGTTCAGGTAAAACATGTGGAACAACCTTTCAAAACCATTTAAATCCATTCCTTTTGAAACCTTTGGGTTTAACTTTCAACAGAATAGAGGGTCTTAAAATAACCGAGTCGAAAACACTCTTTCAAGCAATTCCTAAGTAAAAGAAGACGAGGTTTTAAAACAGAGAAACACTTTTGAAAGCATTGCTTCGAAAGGTAAGATGCGGCAGCTAGGGTTTTCGACCCCTTCGAAAGCTTCTTTATATAAAAAAAGACCAACCTCTTTCGAAACCATTCTTTAAAAGTATTTAACCAAGTTGAAAGCTATCTAAGTCGAAAGCATTCTTTTCGAAAGCAAAGCCAGTGCATTTCCTTTTAAAATCATAGCAAGGTTTCAACCCCTTCGGAAACCTCTATTTCAACCCAGTACTTTCAGCTATGTCCAATTCACTACGTACCAAGTCTTTGATACCATGCACATTAGTTTCGATGAAGATGGAGGCAGACGTACTCTGTCGAAAGGTATGTGCCGAAAGTGGCGAAACTGGAAAGTCTTAAAAAAAATGATTTTTTACTTAAAGAAGTAAATTCGTTTCAACTGACCTGCTTTGTTTGTCAACATATTATTGGTTGCTAATTTCTTTCTAAAATCTTTTCAAAAAGTGCTGCCGAAATTTCAGAAGTAAATAATTGAAAAGACTAACAAAATTCCCCTTCTCGTTTTATAAATGTGTAAAACATTTAAGTCCCATATCTTAAATAATTTTAAATACTTATTAAAACACTTAGGAAAATTGTAAAAAATTCCCAAAAATCATTTTTAATATGTTTTCTAACATATATTATTTTATGAGCCAAAAACAATATAAATTAGCCATATTTAATTTTGAACCCAATTAACCATTTTCCTTACAAGCAATTAACAATAAATCCACATTAATTCAGAAAATTATGAAATTTGAAACCCATCTCTAAAATATTATTCATGACCTTATCTCAAAATCATAAGACATTTGGATGTCATCTAATAAGGTTATTACATTAAAACTTATCATAAAATCCGTATGAAATAGCATAAATTATCAACAAGCATATATATTCATTTTAACAAACAAAACATGGCAAAACATTTGCAAAATAATTCGAATTTCAATCTAAAACCAAACATAATAAAAACATGAGATGTAACCTATTATTCACCTTTTTCTTTGTTGTCAAGGAGTTGAGATTTGATAATGGAATTGATTAATCTTCCTCTTGATCTTTAGCTTTTCTTCTTCTAGCTTTGTCTAATGGTGGCCAGCCTAAATATTTGATTTTTGATTGTGAACATGTAAAATAAAATTGTGTGATGGTTTAGAGTATAAGAATAAGATTTATTCCTATTTCCCCTTTATCTAGTTCTGTAACCTATTTCATTTTAACTTCCATTTAGTTCATCAGTCCAACTAGGTATGGCCCCCCTTTATTACATAAATCTCAATCCCCTAACTATTTCATTATTTCATTTAATTTAACTAATTAAATGTCGTAAATAATACTAATAAAAATTTGGATCATTACAGACTCCCTTCCTTAAAGAATTTCATCCTCGGAATTACGATAAAGCATACAACAAATCAATCCTACAGGTAAAACATACCATGAAACAAATTCGGATAAACGTCTCTAATCCTGCTCTCAGATTCCCAAGTATAGTCTCTCTCATCGATGATCTACTAGTTCTTAACTAATCTGACTATCTTGTTCCTTAGCCTATTCTCATCTCTTGCGACTATACAAACTAGCTTCCTAACTGTTGTCAAGTTCGGTTCCACTACTAAGTCCTCTAACACAGTAGGTGCTATAATAGTCTCCGGATGTCGAATACACATTCTCAGATGAGAAACCCAAAAAAAATTATGGACTCCTATCAAACTATTTGGTAACTCTACTCTATATGCGAGTTTCTCGATCCTTTCTATAATAGGAAATGGTCCTACAAATCTCGGTGCTAATTTCCCTGATTTTCCGAATCGAATTACTCCTTTCATCGGTGATACCTTGACAAAAACATGATCTCCTACTGAGAACTCTAAGTCCTTCCATCCTCTATTAGCATAACTCTTCTTCCTAGATTGAGCTTCCTTCATTCTAGCTCGAATCTACTCAATCTTCTCTCTAACCAAATCCGGACTAAGTACCAACCTATCCCCTGCCTCTAACCAACAAACTGAAGATTTGCATGGCCTTCCATACAAAGCTTCAAACAGTGTCATCCCTATACTAGCCAGATAACTGCTGTTATACGAAAATTTGACTAAGTATAGATGGTCTTTCCATGATCTTCCAAAATCTAGCGCACAAGCTCTTAACAAATCCTCCACGACTTTGTTAACTCTTTCTGTTTTCCCATTGGTCTGTGGATGGTAAGCGGTACTCATCTTGAGCTTGGTACTTAAAGTCTCGTGTAGACTCTTTCAGGACTCGCTAGTGAATAAGGAATCTCTATCACTTACTATACTACTAGGAATTCCATGAAGTCTAACTATATTTTTCATAAATAACTTAGCTTAAACAGGTGTCGTCCTAGTTGACTTAACTGGAATGAAATGGACGCTCTTGGTTAACCTGGCCACTATGACCCATATGCTTTCATTTACTCTATTAGATCTTGGCAACCTGTCTACAAAATCCATTGAGATATAATCCCACATCCAAACTGGAACATTTAAAGGCTAAGTAACACATTCAGTTTCTAATGTTCGGCTTTCATTTGTTCACAGTTCAGACACTGCTTCATGCATAAGCCTACTCTCTCTTCATACCTTCCCAAAATAAAATTCTCCTCATGTCCTGATATATCTTAGTTCCTCCCGGATAAATAGTGAACTTAGAACGATGGCATTCTTCAAGAACTTCCTTCCTAGTGCTTCCTATATTAGGAGCACATAACCTTCCTTTCTCTCTCAACTACCCATTCGGGTCAAGACTAAAACCTTTCAAGTCATCGCTATCTGTTCTATCCCTTAACTTCCTGATATGTTCAACTAACAATGGATCCTCAATCTGTTTAAATGCAATATTTTGGATCATCATCGGTCGAACTTCAGACATGATAACATAGTTGTTTCTGCACTAGTCCCGCCCTAAGATCTCCATTGTACTCTGCATGTAGTCAATGCTTCCAAATCTTTTCACTCTGCTATCATCACCGACACTACACTTTAATGTTTTCTGCAAAGTGCATCTGCAACCTTGTTGCCTTTCCCTGGTGTGTACTCAATACCAAAGTCATATGCGACTATAAACTCTAACCATCTCTGCTGTCTCATATTCAGCTCCCTCTAGGAGAATAAATACTTTAGCAACTTATGATCCATATACAGTTCAAATCCCTCTCCCGAAATGTAATGTCTCCACACCTTCAATGCAAAAATCACTGTAGCTAATTTCAAATCGTGATTCGAGTACCTAACCTCATGCGGTCTAAGCTGTAGAGATGCATAGACACTTCACCCCTTTGCATTAACACAACTCCTAACCCAGTTCCACATGCATCTGTATATACTACTAAATCCTGGTTCCCATATAGAATAACTAAAACGAGTCATTAGTCAATAAGTGTTTCAGCTTCTGGAATGCCTTCCATACTTGTCGGTCTAGACAAACCTCACATCATTTTGCATTAGCTGGGTCATCGGTGCTGCTATCCCCAAAAAATCCTTTATGAACCTCCAAGAATATCCGGTTAATCCAAGAAAACTCTTTATCTCAGTCACCGTCTTGGGTCTCTTCTAATTATTCGCCACCTCGATCTTAGTCGGTTCTACGGACAACCCTTTCTTTGAGACTACATAACCAAGAAACTTCACTTCCTTCTTCCAAAAATGACACTCGAAATTTTTTTCATTTAGTTGATGCTGCCTCAACATCTCAAGCATCACTCTAAGATGAACTTCATGCTCTCTTTCATCCTTAGAGTATATTAAAATATCATTTATGGAAACCAACATGAACCTATCGATGTGCTCTTGGATAACTCGATTCATTAAAATTACAAAGAATGTTAGCGCATTAGTTAGTCTGAATGGCATTACTAACCATTGTACAGATATCTAGTTCTAAATGTCGTCAAAGGAATACCATCCTCTGCCACTCTAAGCTGATGGAAAGCTATCCCTAAATCCAATTAGAAAAATACCTTAGCTCCACTCAATTGGTCAAACAAATCGTCAATTCTACGCAGTTGATATTAATTCTTTATCATCTTCTCATTTAACTTACGATAATCGATACATAACCTCAACGATTCGTCCAAGTTCTTAGCAAACACTGCGGCTGATCCTTAAGGCGAACTGCTTGGTCTGATAAAATTCTTACCTTCCAAATCAACCAACTACACCTTCAACTCCCTCATCTCGGTAGGCGTCATCCTGCTTGGCGGTCTACTTACTAGTTCTACTCTAGGTACTAAATCTATCCGTAACTCAATGGCCTATTTCGGTGGTAGTCCTACTACAGGGTCAAAGGCATATGCTAATTCTCTAACAACGATAACTTTATTCAACTCGTCTTTTACTTCCACAACACCCAACAAAGTGTTAACCTCACAACTAATGTTTTCTACTTAGTGCACTATCCGATCTCTACTGTCAGGGTGTTTAAGTGATATTACCCTATCATGGCAAAACATTCTAGCATCGTATTTACTTAACCAATCCATACCCAATATAATTTCGAACCTACGAAATCAAACATATGCAAACTACAAACAAAGGTATGACTTAAAAAATCAAACTCTAAGTGGTCACACTTCATCTCAAGTGTCTCATTATTTCCTATCGGATTTTCAACCTCTTAAGGAAGTAACTAGGTATGAGGGTTCTAGGTTAAGCTTATCTACCAAACTATGAGATATAAAATAATGCGATGCATGGTATCAAGCAGAACTCTAATTGATATCAAAAGTGTACCTCCCAACACAGCTTTTCACCTCTCCTCTGTTATTGGTCTCTAGATAGCTTGTTCCAATGCAAACATCTTACCTTTCCCATCCTTGGCTGGCCCCTTGCACTAGTTCTTATAATTTCCAATTTGATCGCAGTTGAAGCATCTAATATTCTTCTTCCCGATCACCTTCTTTCCATCACCCGAGCGACATTCATTTGCGAAATGCCCTTTCTTGCCACATTTATAGCAAATAACCCCCGCATTTCTCTTCTTGGCAGCTCCACCCTTCTGAGCTCCCCTCTTATAGGAAATCATCTTTTTCCGAATCTGCATTACTTGAACCTTCTTTTCCTTATTTCTTTTAAGAAAACCAAGCATCTCTTCGTGTCTCGGTGTCATCTAAACAACAACATCACATGGATCCCTAATGTGCGATAACGTTGCCTTAGCAAGCTCAAGCTTTGACACCCTGATGAACTTCTCATTCCTCTTAATTATAGTATTCACCGTAGCATAACTATATCACGCTAACTACTCAAACCTTGTTGCATACTTCAGCATAGTCATGTCTCCTTGCTCCAACTCAGCAAACTTCCTAAGAAGAGTGGACTTTGCAATCTCCAACATAAACCTCTCCTCAAATCTCCTTTTAAACTCGGCCCATGATCGTCTCTTCATTAACTCCGATCGTAACACTGTTCCACTAATACAACGCTGCTTCTTATAACTGTCTAGAAGCAAGCCTTCTCTTCTACTCATCATTGAGCCCAAAGTCAGCAAAAATACTCTCTCAATGAAGTAACAAATTCTCTAATTTAGTTGCGTCTTTAGTACCAATAAACGGCTTTCCTCCCAGCCCAGCATAATCTCTACTAAGAATAGCATAGTTGTTAGACCACTGGAGCTTCCTGATTTCCTCCTCTAACTACTCCGGTAATAACTCTCGCTTGCATCATGTTTATAAAGAATTGACACATTGCTCCTATGTCAATTTGCGGGACTCCAACACCCACATTTTCAGCTTGTGCCTGACCTCGATTCCTTTTGGTATTTGGTTTGGCAATTCCATTTGTTGTGGTGCTTCCCCCACCAAGGTTAACACTTCCACTTCTAGCGTCCATATCTATATTCAATCTTACTAAGAAACAAAAAAATAGCCTAAGAGTGATAGGAGAATATAGCTGTAGCGTATACTTACATATAGCAAATACAAATACATTACTACAACGTTATCCCCTACCCCAATCTTTCTCTTATTCCTTAGGATTATGTTTTCAAAAATCCTTTTAGTGTAAAGTCTTTTATAAACCTATGCTATGATAATAAGTTGTAACATCCCCTATTTGGAGGCCCGAAACTAAGTGCTACAGGTGCTTCTGTCATCCATAGTATTAACTTCCGGTGACCAAATACAGTAATGTTAATGGCATCTATAATATCATAAGCACTTGAATATGAAATTAAATCATCACAGACTGAAACACTTTTCTGACTAAATTTCAAAACAACATTTCATATCCAAGTTACATAATCCCAAACGTTTTCCAGGTCCAGAACAAATATAATTATCGTAAAATACACTAAGAGCGATATATGATGATGCCTCCCTGGATGATCCTAGTACTAATTAGTTATATCAGACTTAACACAACACATCGAAAACAAAACATAAGAACCCATAAATAGATAACTTCAGCCTCCTGCTCGTCCTCGGAAGCTTTATTCACCCACCTACTAAAACATGTTAATCATCAACCCTCAGCCTACTCAAATCAATTTTGGACACCTGTGATTTTAAGAGGAAAAACACAAACTTCAAGTCAGGCTTAAATCCTGGTGTGAATAATACTATACATCTCGGTTTATTAACATTAACTGAGACCATGCCACTTAGACGAACCTGTTTCCCCTCACTAATATCCTTTTAAAACATATCATTTACAAATCCAAATCCTGCAACCAAACTGGTTAAAACAATAGTAGTAATATCATGTATCCATATAAATCAGGTAATAAATGGACTATCTATCCGAACACTACAGTTTTGTTTGGCTAACTACTAACTTTGGCTGAATCGGGCCTACCAGACCAATTAAACAAATATTCTAACTTTTATTAGATACTCTCTGGATGGTTCTATCCCTAACTTACTTCTTCCAGAGTCAACTAATCTTAATGGTTTTGCGTGCTCACCAATAACCTATCCTTACTCTGTATATTCCTTTCTATGTGTAACATCATTTTAGTCTTACCTATGACAAAGCGCCCTACACACTGGAATTTGGGACATAGATTAACTAGTGGCTACTAGCTAAAGTATAGGGCGTGACCCCATACCACTCCATCTGGTATCCTAATATCCGAGTCATTTTACTTAGGGCCATCTACCCTTAAAATTTTCCTTGAAATTATTTCAAACTGATTAAACCCTTTAAATCATACTTAAAGAAGGAAAATATATTTTATGCTCTACGCAAATCACTTTGCCATGTTATATATACTTTAGCAAAACAGTGTTGATGAAAACATCCAAAACAATTGAAAGTACCCCTTTTGAAATTTTTGCTTTAAACCTTTTGAAAACATTTAAATCTTCTCTTTTGAAAGCTTTATAAAACATTAGACATCCTTCTTTCAAAATACTTTAAACACTGCCTTTCAAAACCATTGGAAACCTTCAATTTAAAACCTTTCGAAAACATTAGGGAACATTAGGGAACCACCCCTTCAAATCCTTCATTAAAAACCTTTCAAAAGCATTCAAATACTTTTCTATAAACAAACCTTTTGAAAGCACTTGGTCCAAGTAAAACGTGTGGAACAACCTTTCGAAACCATTTAAATCCATTCCTTTCGAAACCTTCGAGTTTAACTTTCAACAGAACAAAGGGTCTTAAAACAATTAAGTCAAAATTACTCTTTCGAAAGCAACTCCTAAGTAAAAGAAGTGGATGATGTTGAAACCTATCCCTTTGAAAGCATTGGAGAGGCTGCTTAGGTTTTAAAAATAATAATCCCTTTCGAAAGCATTGTTTCGAAAGGTAAGATGAGGTAGCTAGGGGTTTGGACCCCTTCGATAGCTTCTTTATAAAACAAAAGCTCAACCTCTTTTGAAACCACTCTTTAAACTATTTAACCAAGTCGAAAGCTATCTAAGTCGAATAATTCTTCTCTAAAGCAAAGAAGGCGCATTTTCTTTTAAAAGCAAAGCAAGGTTTCGACCTCTTCGAAAACCCTTGTTTCGACCCAATAACTTTCACCTATGTCCAATTCGCTACGTGCCAATTCTTTGATACCGCATGAATTGGTTTTGATGAAGATGGAGGCAGAAGTACTAAGTCAAAAGGTATGTAGAGAAAGTGGCAAAATAACAAAGTCTTATAAAAAAACAGATTTTTAACTCGAAGAAGTAATTTCTTTTCAACTAACCTTCTTCGTTTTTCAATGTACGATTGGTCGCTAATTTCTTTCTAAAATCATTTCTAAAAGTACTGCCGAAATTTCAGAAGTAAATAATTTAAAAGATTTACAAAATTCCTCTTATACTTTTATAAATATATAAAACATTTATTTCCCAAACCTTAAATAGTTTTATATACTTATTTAAACATCTAGGAAAATTCTACAAAAATTCCAAAAATCATTTTAAATATGTTTTCAAACATTTAGTAATTTATGGCACAAAAACAATATAAATTAGCTTATTTAATTTTAAACCCAATTAACCATTTTCCTCACTAGAAAATCAACAATAAATCCACATTTATTCAAATAATAATTAAATTTGAAAACCATCCCGAAAATATTATTTTTGACTTTATCTCAAAATTGCAAGACATTTGGATGTCATCTAATAGGGTTTTCACATTAAAACTTATCATAAAATCCATATAAAATAGCATAAATCATTAATAAGCACATATATCCATTTTAACAATCGAAACATGGCAAAATATTTGCAAAATATTTCGGATTTCAATCTAAAACCGAAAATAATAAAAACATGAGATGTAATCTAATATCCATCCTTTTCTTTGTAGTTAAGGAGTTGAGATTTGGGAATGGATTTGATTAATCTTCCTCTTGATCTTTAGCTATTCTTCTTCTAGCTTTGTCTTGTGGTAGCTGGCCTCTAATATTTGATTTTGTGTTATGAATGTGTAAAATGAAGTAGTGTGAGGGTTTAGGGTATAAGAATAAGACTTATTCCTATTTTTCCCTTATCTAATTTCCTAACCTATTTCATTTTAAATTCCATTTAGTCCATCGCTCCAACTAGGCACGACTTCCCTTTATTGTAAAAATCTCAATCCCTTAATTATTTCATCATTTCATTTAATTTAGCTAATTAAATGTCCTAAATAATATTAATAAAATTTGGATCGTTATAGACTCCCCTCCTTAAAGAATTTCGTCCTCGGAATTACGATAAGGTAAACAAAAAATCAATCCTATAGGTAAAACATACCATGAAACAAATTAGGATAAATATCTCTAATCCAGCTCTCAGTTTCCCAAGTATAACGTAGATGTTCTTTCGCGTTACGCTATCTGCCCCAGAGAGAAATTTTGTGAATGAAATCCTTTTTAATGGGGGAGAATGTAACACCCATAAAAGTAATAAAAATTTAACTAATAAGAAAATAATTAATTAATAATAAGGCTAAATATGGAAAATTGGTAAAAGTCGAAGTTTGGCCAAGAAAATTATGCCATTGCGTTCGTGACGATTTTTTGATCAATTTCCCTATATAATGTTTCTAGAACAGAGCTCAAAAGGAAAGTTATGGACATTTGAAATTTTCGAATTTAAATAATTTAAATGAAATTCTAATTCAAATAACTAATTAATTCTTTAGTACGAAATTCAAAAATTAATGGTAGTTAGCTTTAGGGGCTAAGTAAATGTTAAACGTTAAAGTTAAAATTTATTAAGGAATAAAATAAATTCATAATGACACAAAATTAAACGTTCCCAAAATAGAGCTGCCGATCGACCGCTAGCGGTAAACTGGTGTTGATGGCGGCAAAGATTTTCTGCATTTGATTGGTGCATATTTTATTTTTTAAACCGACTTAAATCCAACGGTTTTGGTTCTTTCTTACCATTATAAATAAGAGCCTGCCCTCCACTTTTATTCACAAATTATTTTGGGAATAAGCGAAGATCTATCAGTCTCCCTCCTCGAAGATTCATAAAAATGTCGTAGGGTTCAAGTAATAATTTTAGGTGTTTATTATTCAGTCTCTAATTCTGTCCTCCACCAATTCCAAAATTTTTGAATTTAATCCATTTACAATTACCTTGTTGTATATTTCTAAAAGAAGAAATCTTAATAAGATTATAGCAGACATAACAAATTCAAAAAAGGGAAGAACTAAGGACTTTTTGTGAGCGAAAATCTTGATCTTTCTTATTTTAGTTATTACATAGTATAATTTGGATTTGATATATGCCTTGGGAGAATTTTGTTTATGAAAAAATTACATTAAAACCCAAAATTACATTAGTGGAATTGTGTAGTTATTACAATTTTAATGTTTTACGTTCTATTCCACTTCTTAAATATTTTTCTTTGAGACGGATTAAAGGTTTTGAAAAGAAATAAGTCAGGAAATGGTGTGTAAGGTAAGGATTCTTTTATTCCTAGTTTACACATTCTATTTCCACAATTTAAATAGAAATTCCCTTTTCTAATTTGATACAAAGAATTTGAATAGAACATAAAAGTACTTCAATTGCAAGATTCTAGTAGTGTTGATTTCATTATTTTAGTATAAAAAAAAATTGGGCATGGATTCCATTTTATACAAGCCCGTTGCTTAAATTATGGATATTGCATATATGGTATATTTGTTGATATGGAATTGGACATATACAAATATGAAGTTTCTTATAAGGCCTTGATATGGGAAGCGGTGAGATGTGGGATAAGAGTAATTTAGATTATTACTACCAGTATTGTGACTTTAGGGTTGACGTGAGACATCGCCTATACTAAGTAACCAAGGTGGATTATTAGTCCCAAATTCTATAGGGTAAATCTACCCAGTAAATCTGGCTACCAGTACTTATGAATAGTCATACTAATGTGAAACATCACGGTTGAATTATGGGTCATAATACGAAGGGCCTGCTTCAAGGATGTAGGTACTAAGTGGCTACTTAAGGGCCCGCCTCATTCTTGTGAAAGAAGTATTTAACGATCAGGGTTAGGCATGGTAGATTATCTCGAGGAAGGTTTGCTTCAGATTTGAAGCAGTAAGTGGCCCAAAGAGATTATGTGCAGTGTCAGTTAGATATTACTGGAGAGGAGTCCTCCTTAGGATGGTATTAAATGACGGGGACTGCCTCGAAGAATGTATTAAATGGTCAGAGTCTAACTAGTTTCTACTAAAAAGGTATTAAGTGGCTTGGGTACTATTTCTTACATTGTTGAGACATTATTGATAATAGATATAGATTACTGGATTGAAAGAATAACGAACTGTATAGCCTTAGGGCTTATAGTCGTAAACTTATAATATGGTTAGGTACGTAGGCTTATTCATATTTAAATTATACTACCCAAGTAATATTATAGAAAGGCTTGGGATTTTGTTCACCGGACATTATGACTCTCTCCTCATTACAACACAGGTTAGAGATGATGCAGATTTTTGGAGGCGATGGCGGAGACACAGACTTGTTGAAGTTACTATTTATCTACTTGTTTTGTTTCCTTTATTTCTGATTTACCCATTAAATGATGTTGTATCCTTGGAATATTGTACTACGGATGGTTAACAATTGTTTATGGTATTGTGTTGTGTTTTTATGACATCTGTATTTTAAATAAAATGGGTACTATTTTGATATTATATTTTATCCTTTCGCTGTGAGTTTCTGAAAGTGTATACAAATAGCTCCATGTATTGTTCTTTAAACCAACCAACAACACCTTTGGAATGGTTCTAAGTTTCAATGGATCTTTTCTAGGTTGAAGTTTAGGCCTATTTCGAGGCGTGTTATTATAGCCTAGCCGAAGAACCCATCTAAAAAGTGATAGTCATTTAAGCCTTTGGAACCTACTACTGGGCTATGCCAAAGCACCCATCTAAGGATGGTGGATGAAAAACCTTTAGTCCTACCACAGGCTTGGCCAAAGCACCCATCCAAAGAGTGATGGTCAATTAAGCCTTTGGTCCTATTGTTGGGCCTAGCCAAGGCACCCATCCAATGGAGATGGAAGAAAAGCCTTTAGTCACGTTGCAAGGCCTACCGAAGCACCCATCTAAAGAGTGATTGTCATTTAAGCCTTTAGTCCCACTGTTAGGCCTGGCCAAAGTACCCATCAAAGGGAGATGGATGAAAAGCCTTCGGTCCCATCGTAAAACCTGGCCGAAACATCCATCCAAATAGTGGAGATCAATTAAGCCTTTTTCCATGTCATTGTGCCTTGCCAAAGAACCTATATAAGGAAGATGGACGAAAAGCCTTCAATCCTGCTGTAAGGCTTGGCCGAAGCATCCACCTAAAGGGTAGTGATTGATTAAGCATTTTGTCCCACTATCGGCCCTGTTCAAAGCACTCATCTAAGGGAGATGGATGAAAAGCCATTGGTCACACCATCAAACTTGGCCAAAGCATCAAGAAGAAGACCAATCGACTTTCAATTATTTAAGGATCAGCAAAAGAAAAACGAAAGTGGAGCAATAATGCCAAGACAAGAAATATATTACAACATATCATATGGAGCATGTACACAAATTTTTATTTATAAAAATACAATTGCATACAGTGATTTACATTTTATTTTACAATGCTTCATGATACAATATGATGTTATACAATAATTTCCATTTACAACAAAATATCTTCTTCTAAACTCATGATTCTAGAGGATGAGGAGGAGGATGATTTGGTAAACGAGCTCCTTTCCTTTTCTACCTACGTCTGAGGTGCAATGATGCTTCTCATTGGTTGAACCTACCTCCTTATACAAAATTGGGGTTCCTTCAACTTACTTTAAGGCATTAGAACACCCATACCCAAAAAAGTGTTGATATTGTTAATAACTGGAAGCTAGGGCCTTCCTCATTCTATAACTTATTTCCGTGCCTAAAATTATGAAGTCAATATTTAGGTAAAAAGCCACTATGACTTCAATTAAATAATCAACAAGCAATTCAAGTTACGAAGCCTAAGTGGCATAAAATTGCATTTGTAATGACCCATATTTTGATGTATCGGAGGATCGTAAAATATTATTCTAAAATTCCAAGAGGTCATTTGATTCTATAACTTGGGGAAATTCCTACTAGTGACATTTCCCATATTTAGAATATTTTGGACGGTTTTACCCTTGAAAATTGGTAATGGTTATAACTTTTGATAGAAGTCAAATTACCATCCATGACCATTACCATTGAAAAGATATGATGATTTCACTTTTCATAGAGTGGTCACAGCAGCGATTTAGACTTTCTAGCTAGGAGATACGGTTGTTTCAAAATTGACAGTTTTGAGGTAGCTTAGAGCGTAATTAGAGAGTTTGGGGGCAGATCCACAACCCATTTTGGGTTTGGAGACTATTTTAGGGTGAACCATCATCCCCAAATCCCTTTTACACTTTCCAAATAGTTATAAGCCTCCATTAACTCATTCTACATCCAAAACCTTCTTCTTTCTTCTCCAAATCAAGTTTAAATTATGTTAAAGGTAGATTAACAAGAGGATTAATTAGAGATCTTCAAATCTATATTTTTAGGGAGGGATAATTTCATTTTGGCTATTGAGTTTCGAATTTTGGTCAATTTATGTGCAAATCTCCACTTTTTGGATGTTTGGTGAGTGATTTATAACCTCTTACCTTGCTATATATATATATATGTGTGTGTGTGTGTGTGTGTGTGTGTGTGTGTGTATGTGTGTGTGTGTGTGTATATATATTCTAGCATATTTTAAACTCATTTACAAAGTCAAAATCATAATTTAGGATTGTTTTAAAGTGAAACCTGACATAAAAACGAATTCAAAAGTTTCTAAAGTATTCTAATCATGTTAGTTTGATGCTTGATTACCTTAATATGTGTTAGGTTATGTTAGATAAATTATAAGATGATTTGCCATGAATTATGGTATTTTTACATGTTTGAATATTGTTTGGTGCATGTGTGGTGTTTTTTGTATGCTCATATAGTTGAAAATGCTTATTGGAGCAACATAGAGTTGGAACTACGGGCTTCGACGAATTGATCGAGATTATTTAAGAGTTGTATAGTTGCATACGAAATGTACAAGGTCGATGAATGGAGCATAGTGGTGAAATGGTTCAAAGTTGAGAAGTGGAGATGCAATAGAACTTTGGTCAGTGTTCTTAGCTCAACATTGGTTAGCTCAAGCTTGGGTCTAGTTTGTCAACGGGATGGTCTAGTAGTTGGCTTCATTTGGCAAAGGAAGACTAGACAACAAATCCTATCTGGTAGCTATTTGGTTCGATAAGAGGAGGATAGACATTAAATCCTATCCGGTGGTTGGATGGCTCGGCAACAAAGGGGTACCAAAGCGGAAAACCTATTCGGTAGTTGTTTGTCTCGGTAGTGGGGTATCGAACGGGAATTCTTGTTCGGTGTTGCTATTGGTTCGGTGGATGTATGACTTCCTTCTGGATAAAGGGTGACTGAACAGAAGTGAAGCATGAGGTTTTGGCTATGGGCTTCAGGCATGGCACATAGACATACTTCAAGGCAAAGTCTGGGGTCTTTGACGAGTTGACAAGGAGCAAGGGTAGATGAGTTGGGGATAACTCGGGATGACCTTGAGTTTTGTCCGGCAATAGGGGAAGAAATGGTGTAACGCTTCGATGTAATGACATCGGGACCACAACACGATGTCTCTATGACTTACGATGGGTGTCTAGAGGTATTTTGAAGATGACAACTTAACGATTGGAGTTGTGACGGTGATCCTTAAGGGCAAGTTCAACGATTTGGGCTTGCGAGTGGGAATTTCGATTACGTCTTATCATGGAAATAGCCGTGATGGCATAACAATTGAGTTCCATTGAGGAGATGCGTGTAAAAGGATCATTGATAACTTGGTTGCTTTTACTATGCTCGTAAAAAAGGGATATGTGGAGATGCCCACCTATATTTGTGATTGTGTCTAGATCTTATGATAGTAGATTACCATGGGATTTGTGCTTATGGGCTAGGTTCCAAGCCTGTTGGAGTGGCATGGATTTGAGCTCCAATGAAGTCAAGATTTTGATTAACTCCCTTTTTTGCGATTATACTATATGAGTTTTCATATATCTAACACACACAAGTAATGTGAGGCTTTCTTGATGGATGTTTTCCATGTTGGTTTATCACTCTAGGGGGTCACACGATGTTGGTATTTTCGACTACGTATCTAGACATTGGACATTGTACTTCGACTTTAGTACACTTATATGGTTATGATAGTGGATTAAAATATCGACTGTTATGTGCTAACTCTTTGGATACAGGGATAGGTTAGGTATTGTTCTTCATACCTTATGCCTCTATTTACAATATATAAGTTTTATAATATTTTTGAGATGATGTATCACTTATACCAGACTGTTGTCTGATTCGAGATTTTATGCTTTGCTTCTAATTATCTCGCATTCTCTTAAATGCATAAATTAAGGATAACAGGTCTGGATAGCACATGGAGCCGTAGAAGAACAAGTAGGAGGCTACCTTTTCATATACTATATTTTTAATCTTACAATTGCTTATATTCCGCTGTGTAGTACTGTGGAGCTACGTCAGTGCTTGAATTTTCAAAGATCATTATAGAGTTTATTTTATAGGTTTGTATGTATAAACTCTTTATCAGTTTTTGTGTAGTCCGTGAGCCTGACGCACTCTGATGTTCTTATTCATGGTTCTTTTGATCATATTATTGTTTCTCCTGTTTAACATCAATGTTGTTATAATAATTTTTTTTCTATGTGGTGTGAGATATTCTGTAGGTTTTGTACTTGGATTTATATTACTTTACGCCCCAGTCTATTGTCCTACATTGGCTAGGTACGTCCATAGCGGATTATACAGGTATACGAGGTCCCAAAGGTGTAGGGAGGTCGTCACATTTGGTGTTGGAGCTTAGGTTGCGTAGATGACCTAAGTTGATACCTTGATCCATTAGAGATAAGGGAGGAGCTATCCCCTTAGAATGGACCGAGCGATATATGAGAGAGCGTACTTGTTATATTTTAGTTTTCAAAATTATGTAGTAGTATATATAATATACAAATCACATTGCATTCGTAGACACCATGTTTTCCTTTTAAAGAGACTGATCATTCTTATTACACTTGTAAGAATGAGCCAGCTAATAAGGAACGCTGCTAGGAACGCCATCTCTAGAGTCGAGGAAGGGGTGGGATCAGGGGTTGCTAACCCGGACTTGCAGAACATGTTAATTGAGATGGTGCGAAACATGGTTCAGAATGCCCAAATCGCTCCTAATGCGGCTATTAGTGGTGGTGCTCCAGTGCGAATGCCAAGGACCAACTTTGCCAAATCGAACAAGGACTACTCTACTCTGGGTAAAAAAATAGTTTCTTAGAATGAAATCAGCCATCGAAGTGCAAGATTAGTTGGATACTATGAACGCATCTTTGAGGATATGGAATAGAGATGCGATGAAGAGGAAGCTAGCCTCTAGGCAGCTTTAGGATCGAGCTATGTGGTAGTGGAACACTATCAAGATTACTACTCGTGAGGATCAGATTACTTGGGAGCAGTTTAAGGTGAGGTTTGAAGAAAAGTATATACCGGCTGCTCAGTAGTCAATACTCTTTCAAAAAGTTTTTGACTTGAGACAGGAGATATGTCTATGTTACATGGCTGAGTTCGGCACACTGTTGAAGTACATCCTATCTTTTATCGATTCTCTACTTAAGAAGAATTAGAAGTTCATCATGAGCATGGATGATTATCTAGGAGATAAGATTGTGAGTCATACCAATGAGACCTTCGAGAGGCTGGTGGAGAAGGCTCTTCGACATGAAAGTCTAGTCCTAAGACTAAGTCGGTTGTTACTTCTAAGAATGAGCTAAAGCCGCAAGTTGGTGGGGGAGGCAAGAGGAAGTGGGACAAGAAGAAGAAGTAGTTTTAGAAGAGTGGTCGAAAGAAAGGCAAGTGGGAGCCTATTTGCTATAAATGTGGAAAAAGGGCCATCTTGTTATAGACAGCAAGGCGGAAGGAAAGAAGTTCTACAGCCGCAACAAGCTAAAGCATATCAAGAAGGATTTTCTAGAACCGCCAAGAAAAAAGAAGGTTGTGCCTGCTTTTGCTTTGAACATTGTTACAGCTTCATCAAGTGCTCCATCAGCGACGGAGAAAGAGAAATACGTCATTATACATGGTATGGTTTCTATTTCTAGTAGATTTGTATGTGTTTTATTCGATATTGGGGCTTCACATTTCTTCACATCTAGTGATTTGGTAGATGAATTGGGATTGAAACCTAAGATATTTGACCGGCCTTTGATTAATACAAACCCTGTTGGAGGATCAACTAGCCTTTTCATGGTTTGTCAAGACTTACACTTATCAAGTCATGGATGTTTCTTTACTTGTGATTGCTTTATTTTGGTTTCATGTGGTTCGGTATTATTCTCGGGATGGACTGGGTGCAAAAGTATGAAGTAGTGGTGGATTATGAGAAGCCTAGCTTTCTGTACTCATTGGAGATCTTGCATGATGAGTTGCCATCTGTACCTATAGCGAGGGACTATCCATCCATATTTGAGGTGGTGACTAGATTACCACCACATAGGAGATATAGTTTCGATCGATAGTTATGCCTTTGAGGCTTATGGCACCCAGAGAGCAAAAGGATTTGGAGGTGCAAGTGAATGACCTACGGAGACGAGGGTTCTTTCATAGAAGCATATCTAAGTGGGGGTGAAAATGTAGTATTCACCACCAAGGAGGATGGATCTCGAAGGATGTGTATAGATTACCATGAGCTGAATAAGGTGATAAAGAAGAACAAACATCCACTTCCACGTATTTGATGACTTGTTCGATTAGCTCTATGGTGCTAGGGTGAGCTCTCAATTGGACCTTGTGATGAGGTTTCATCTACTAAGAGTGGCGAAGGGGAGGGTGCCAATTATTGCATTTTGTACACCGTTTGGATTCTATGAGTTGTTGGTTATGCCGTTCGAGCTAACGAATACGTAGACATACTCTGTTGATCTTATCAATCATGTTTTTAGGGATCAGTAAATAAGTTTTTTTATGTTCGTGGTTGATATCCTTGTTTATTCGAGGGCGTAGGAAGAACACAATGATCATTTGTGGATTGTGCTTGAGGTATTGAGGAAGCACCGATTGAAGGCAAAGTTTTCAGAGAGTCACTTCTGGACGAGGAAAGTGTAGTTTTTTGGTCATGTTGTTCCTAATTAGGGTATTGCTATAGATCTAGTGAGGTGGCGGTAGTACATGGCTTGGATCGACCTACGACCATTACAAACGTGAGAAGTTTTCTTGGCTTGGCGAGATACTATAGAAGTTTTATCCAGGACTTCCCCAAGATAACTGAGCCATTAACCTACCCAACGAAGAAGAAATAGACTTTTATTTGGGACACGAGGTGCGAGAATGCTTTTGTGAGTTTGAAGGAGAGGTTGACAAGGACATCGATTTTAGTCATTCCGAGTAGGAATGGGAAGTTGACAGTATACACAGACACCTGTGGTACAGGACTTGATGCGAGGTGGATGCATAGGGGAAAAGTTGTCGCCTATGCTAGTCGATAGCTGAAAGCGCATGAGAAGAAGTTTCCAACTCACGATATGGAGTTGGCGACGATAGTATTTTCTTTGAAGATATGAAGGCATTATTTACTTGGAGGGAGGTTCAAGTCGTATACGGACCACAAGTCATTGAAATATATTTTCTCCTAAAAGGAACATAACCTTCAACACCAGTGATGGTTAGAGTTTCTAGCCTCCTATGACTTTAACATTTTTCAATATGCCTAGTAAGGGAAATGCGGTCATTGATGCTCTAAGTAGGAGAGATGCTAGCTTGCTAGCGATATTTCTGGAGTGGAAGCAGTTGGAGTTTATCGCTGGCTATGATTTTAGACTGCAATGTGAGCTAAAGCCGTAAGTGTTGGATAGCCTGAGGAACCTACCTTGATTAAGCGGATCGGTACTAGTTAGAGGCGAGATGTTGGACTAGCGGAGACCATGGCGAAGATAGAGGAAAGATTAGAGTCTGAGGAGATGAAGCAATACGGGATCGATCGTGATGGTCTACTCCGTAAGGATAGCAGATTATTTGTTCCTGATGTCGATGGGATGAGGGATGAGGTGCTACAAGAGTGCCATCATTCGAGATTGACTATACATCCCAGTGAAAATAAAATGTAACATGATAAGAGGCAGACATTTTATTGGGAAGGGTTAAAGAAGGACATTGAGGCATTCATCCCAAAATGCATGAACTATCAATTGGTAAAGGTAGAGCAAAAGAATCTGAGTGGTTTGCTAAAACCGCTCGAGATTCTTGAGTGGAAATGGGAACAAGTTTTGTTGGAGTTCATTGATGGATTGCCGAGGATCAGAGGAAGGTACGGTAGCATTTGGATCATTATCGATAGATTAATGAAGAGTACTCGATTCATATACCCGTCAAGTCTAGTAGGATGACATTCAAATTGGCTAAATTTTATGTGAAGTGGGTTGTGCGATTCCATGGTGTGCCAAAGATCATTGTGAGTAACTGAGACTCTTTGTTCACTAGTAGGGTTTGGAAGAGCTTGCAAGACACATTGGGGATGGAGCTACATCTTAGTATAGCTTATCACCTACAAACAGATGGGTAGACCAAGAAGGATAATCGTATCTTTGAGGATCTTTTACAAGCTTGCATTCTCAATTTTAGTGGCCCGTGGAACGACCGTTTACACTTAGTGAAGTTCGCATATGACAATAGTTATTAGTCTAGCATCCGCATGACACCATTAGAGGCGTTATATGTTTGACCGTGCAATGCTCCTTTATGATATTGGGAAATGGGCAAGAAACTGATATTTGAACTATATTTGGTTAAAGAGACTTCAAAGAAGATCATGGTCATTCTACAACTGATGAAGGCTACTCAGTATAGGCAGAAGAGCTATGTTGATAGGAGAAGATGTGATTTATAGTTCTTCATCGGTGATATGGTGTCTGTCGAGACCTCACCATTGAAGAATGTTGTTCAATTCAGTAGTAAAGGTAAGTTAGAACTAAGATTCGTTGTTTCTTTTTCGGTTCTGGAGAGGATTGGGAACTTCGCTTATAGAGTTGATTTACCTTGGAAGATGGCGGGCGTTCATGTTCCTTATTTCTCACTTGCAGAAGTTTATGCATGGCTCAGGTATGATAGTTGAATCGAATTAGCTTAATGATATCGAGATTGAGCAAGAAGTTTTGAGACCTTGTAGGCCTATTCATATCGTCGAATGTGATACGAAGCAGCTTAGGAGGAAGACAACAGAGATGGTGAAAGTTTATTGGTGTGGGCGTGAAGGTGATTGTACTTGGGAGACCGAGGAGAATATGAAGACCGCTTATCCACAGCTCTTTACTTGGTGAGGCTCCTATTCATTGCATTTACTTTCACTTTTGATATTATATATAGTAGTTTAGTATCCCACATGGTAGGGTAAGTGTAGTTTCTTACTTATGTATTCATGCTTGATGTTTGATATGGTTACTCATGGATGTTAGGCATGTAGAGTAGCTATATTTGATTTTATCTTGATGTGTTGGGAATTTTGGGGATGAGATTCGTAAAGAGTGGGGAGTGTAACAACCCATATTTTATGAATCGGAGGACCGTAAAATATTATTTTCAAATTTATATAAGGTCATACGACTATATAACTTTAATAAATGCCTACTAGTGACATTTCCTATATTTAAAAAAATTGAACAGTTTTACCCCTAAAAACTTTTAGCGGCTATAACTTTTGATAAAAACCGAAGTATCATTCGAGACCACTTCCATTGGAAAGGCAAGATGGTTTCAATTTCCATAGATTGATCATAGTAGCAGTTTGGTCTTTCTGCCTAGGAGATATAGATGTTCGAAGATTGGTAGTTTTTGGAGTAGCTTGGTGGTTAATTGGTAAGTTTGGGGGCAAACCCACTAAACCATTTCAGGTTTGGAGACTATTTTAGGTTGAACCAGCATCCCAAAATCACTTTTACCACTTTCTAAATAGATCTAAGTCTCCATTAATCCATTCTCTGCCCAAAACCTTTTCTTTTCTCCTCCAATACATATCTAAATCATAGACTAAGGGTAGATTAGCAAGAATATTAATTAGTGATCTTCGAATCTACACTTTTGAGGAGGCAAAAATTTCACCTTGCCTATTGACTTTCGAATTTTCCTCAGTTTGCATGCAAATCTCCATTTTTAGGCGTTTGGTGACCGATTTATCATACCTCACCTTACATACATTCATCTATAGGTTTTGTCATGTTTTAAACTCATTTTCAAAGTCAAATTCATGCTTTGAGGCTATTTCAAAGTGAAACCTATAGTAAAAATGAATTAATGATTTTAGTGTTCTAATCATATTAATTTGATACTTGATTGCCTTGATGCGTGTTAGGCTGTGTTAGAGACATATTATTGGATGATTTTCTATTAATTGTTGTATGTTTGCATGTTTGAAGGTTATTTAGTGCATGTGTGGTACAATGTTTTTTTGTTTGCTTGTATCGTATAAAGCACTCATCGGACCAACTTAGATTAGAAACTATGAAACCATGCTTCGATGGATTGACTCGAGATTGTTGAGAGTTTATCAGTGCATATGGAATGCCTAAGGGTTGAACAATGGAGCATAGCATTGAAATCGGTGTGAAATTGAGAAGTGGAGACACTACAAGATTTTTTATGGCGTGCTTAGTTCGGTATTGGCTGGCTCACGCTTAGCTCGGTATTGGGATGATCCGTAGTTGGCTTCGTTTTGCAAAGGAAGACCAAATAGGAAATCCTGTCAGGTTGTTATTTGGTTTGGCAAGAGGAGAACCATACAAGATATCTTTTCTGGTGGTTGGCTGGCTTGCCGTGAAGGGATACCGAATAGGAATGCCTATTAGGTAGTTGGTTGGTTCGATAGTGGGGTGCCGAACAAGAATTTCTGTTCGGTGCTGCTATTTGTGCGTTGGGTGTATGACGTTACACCGGACAGAGGAGGACCGAGCAGAAGTGAAGCATGGGGTTTTGGCTAGGGGCCTCAGGCATGGTACAGATGTACTTTGGGGCAGAGTTTAAGGGTCTTTGATGAATTGACAAAGTGCATGGGTGGATGACTTCGAGATGACTCCAGATGAACTTAGGTTCTATGCGACAACAGATGAAGCAATGGCATAATGCTTTAATGCATTGACTTCAAGACCATAGTATGACGGCTCTATGACTTATGATGGGTGTCTAGAGGCATTCTGAAGATGGCGGCTTAATGGTTGGAGTCGTGACGGTGATCCATAAGGGCAAGATCAACAATAAGGGCTTACGAATGGGATTTGAAATTGTGTCCTACCGTAGAAATAGCCGTGATGGAATAACGATTGAGTTCCAATGAGGAAACACATGTAAAGGGAACTTTGCTAACTCGGAGGCTTTTACTGTGCTCATAAAGATAGGGTATATGGGGATGCCAACCTAGATTTATAATTGTGTCCAGATCTTACGACAGTAGATTGCCTTAGGCTTTGCGATTGTGGCCCGGTTCCCAGCCATTCGGATTGGCATGGATTCAAGTACCAATGAAGCCGAGATTCCAATTGGGTCCATGTTTTTTGATTGTGTCATACGAGTTATCATATTTCCAACTGCACACGAGTAATGATGAGGTTCATTTTATGGATATTATGTTTGCCATGGTTTTTTATCATTCTCGAATGTCACATGATGTAGGCATTTTCGATCGTATACCTAGACGACTGGTTGTTATTCGACTATAGTGCATGTATGTGGTTGTGACAGTGGATTAGCATATATCAACTGTTATTTTCAAAATCTTTGGGCGCTGGGACAAATTAAGTATGGTTCTTCATACCATATGCCCATGTTTACAATATATGAGTTTTATTGAATTTTTGAGATGATATGTTACTCACAACAGACTGTTGTTAGACCCGAGATTTTATGCTTTGCTTCCTATTGTTTCGGGTACTTTTAAATGAGTAGAATAAAGTTAACAGGTCTGGATAGTGCATGGAGCTGTATTTGGAATATGAGTTGGGGGCTGCGCTTTTATATATCTATACTTTGGAGCTTATTATCGCATATATCCTGCTATGCAATACTGTGGAGCTATGTCAGTACTTGTAATTCAAGAGATAGTTATGGAGTTTATTTTGGAGATTTGGACGTATAAATATTGAGACTTAGTTTTGATTCATGATACGAAGCTATCACTACGACATACAGATTTGACGACTGCAACGACTCAAAAGAGAATATATACTACAAGGTGCGAGACTTCAGAACTGGTGCATCAATTATATTATTTTGTTTTTGAGTCTTAGGTCAATGTTGTTAAAATCTCTCTTCGGTTATGTATACATTAGCTTATATATTTAATCATTCTATTTTCGAAATATTTTATACATGTATAAGCATATATTAAATTATAAAAGTAATTAAAATTATATATATTTCTACACCTGTGTAAACTGTGCATATTGCACAGATTTCACCAGGTCAGTCGACTGACCCAGAGGTCCAGTCGACTGACACTGGAAAATTTGTGCAACATGCACAAGTGCACAGATATACAGATATATATTTAAAATTATTTTGAATATTCTGTCGACTGACCTAGAGGCTAAGTTGACTGAATTTCTTCAATAGCTACTTTTCGAAAAGACACGACTTTTTGTTAAGAGATAGGAGCCTCTACGAAAAGATTTGGATGCAACACTTCAATCGAAACTCTTCACCAATGGTCGCGGCTTTCTAGCCATTATAAATACATACTTGAACTTGATTCCAAATCACAGAATTATAATCGAATTTTCTTATCTCTCTAATCTAATTCTCTGGAATCTATTTGCTATGTTACTTTCAATTATTCTGCATTAAAGCAATACTATACCTTTCTATTCTTCATATACTTCAAATATATATATTTATACTCGAGGAGAAGATTATAGGAAGGGTGTAATACAAGTGACAATTCCATGTTATTAGAGCACACAAAAATCAAAACTATTTTCTGTGTTTGTTGAAGTCCTGTTCTGCTGCTCAGGCGAGTGAAGTCCTCTTCGGCTGCTGAGGCAAAATCCTGTGCTGCTGCTCAGATCCCTGTTCGGCTGCTCATGGGTGTATAGACATGTTCCTCCGGGTTAAGCGAGGGTTGTTTTTTTGGTGAAATTCTTGAAGGAGTCTAGCATTGGACGTAGGATGGTGCTCCGAACCAGTATAAAAATCTCTGGAGTCATTTTACTATACTGCTTTTTATTTTCTGCACTATTTACAGTGTTATTATCATCACTATACTCTGTATTATCATACATCCATATTACACGATCCATAGCACACTTTCATTTTGTATCAAAGCAAGGTCATCATATAACCGTAACTCAGTTGTATAATAATCTAATAATATGAACACTAACACTAGCACTAGCACTAGCATTAACACTAGCTTCATTGAAGGACAATCCATTGCACGTCCACCACTATTGAATGGCATGAATTACAATTATTGGGCCACACGAATGAAAATATTTATGCAAGAAAATTGTTTTGATGAAAGCACTTATTTAAAAATAAAAGTTCCCATTTGAAATCTCATACTTTAAACATAATATGGAAACCTTCTTTGAAATCTATTTATAAAACCCCTTTCAAAGCATATGTTTCGACTATGTCGAAAGCTCTATCTAAAACAAAACAGGCACCTAATATTTGGAAACAAGACTAAGGTTTTGACTCCATCGGAAGCATTGCTTTTGAGACCATTGCCTTCCGTCTTTCCTCCAATCCACTACATACCATCTAAGTGATACCTTATGTATTGTTTCGACTAGGTGGCTTTCGGCTAGGATGGTTTTGAATGAGTTGAAGCGGAAGCCATTATAGTCGAAAGGCCCTACTATAAGAGGCGGAACCAATTTTTCTGAATTAAAGGCTAAAACTATGCTACTCTTAGTAACTGCTTTAAACTACCTGCCTATTAGTAATCCTTTGATTGGTTTCCTTAAAAATTTTCAAATACCTTACAAATAAAACCGGCACATTTATCAGATATACTTTAAAGAAAAATTAACATTCAAGCCATTCCATTAAGCAAAACTATTATTACACATGTCCTTCTTTTAAAATAATTTATTTTCCATAGCAAATTAATTAGGAAAAATCCTTGAAAATCCAAGAAAATCCCTTGCATCATGCTATCAGACAAACCAAAATTTCAGACCTAATTTCTTCCTAAAAGACTCAAAATAAATTTAAATCAATATATATCATAATTACCTTTAGAAATTCAAAATAATTTTCCATAATTTGGAAGGTTATGAAAATTGAAACCCATATCCAAAATCATGTTTACTTAAGTTATAAATTTGCCGTGGCATTCTAAAATCATAAACTATCGGTTTTGACCTAAAACCTTGCAAATTCAGGTGTAAATGAATTAATTTAAATAAAACATATAATAGTTCAATCATATCATCATCCATAACATCATAAAAAAGGTTTAATCTTGAATCCAAAAATATACGTTTATAAAAACAAAATAAAGATGGAATGAATTATTAGTCACCTTGGATATGAAAAGGAATTTGAGATTTGTTGAAGATTGATTTCTCTAGCTTTAATCGTTGGCTTTGATTTAATCTTCTTCCTCTTTCTCCCCATTAGTGGTTGGCTCTATTTTATGTTTTTGATTTGCATTTGAGGAAATGGAAAGTATACGTGAATGTGCAAGAGTGAAAAGTGTATAGCCATGAATAGTGTGAGGATATTTTCTTACTAATACAGCCTTATGAAAATTAATTAGCTTATAAACTCTTTTAAGACAATTTGGTTAATTCTAAGCATGACCCTGTATGATTTATTCGAATCTCAATCCCTTATCATCATTATTCTATTTAATTTATCTAATTAAATTTATTGAATAATGTTATCAAAAATTAAGGATGTTACAAAGAAGCAAGTATGATTGAAGGAAAAACCGTTAATGATCAACCGAAGGAAGTGATTTCAGGTAATGTTGTAGTTAAACAGAATGTAAATAATTCTACAGCAACTATAGGGGATGCGGGAAAGAATGCAAATCAGAAAGGGAGGAACCAGAATTTTGGTAGGCGTAACGGGAACAAAGGATGTTTGAGGAATCTAAGGCCCGAAGACTATACCCCATTGATTGATATTTGGAAAACATCTACCTTGCCACTCAAAGAACTAAGTGATACAATAGACTACCCAAAAGGAAGCTTCCGATTAGCAAACCAATTGGAAAAGTTTTGCCACTTCCACTAGAGTCATGAGCATAACAAAAATGAGTGTCGGCATTTGAAAGATTGATTGAGGAATTGATAAGGAATAATAAGCACCAGTGGCATGTCATGAAACCATAAAACCCTGATCAACCAGTTGGACCACAAGCACCGAACCAAGTTTGGAACCTGTGAAGAAGGGCTCTGTAAAATAGACTAAAGGCTAGTTATAAACACCATTATTGAAGGCCCTTGTACAATGTGGAAGAGTAGGAGCTAGATGGAATGATATGCTAGTTCTTTGAAGCACTCCCCTCAGGAGAGCTGTTATGCCATCGAGGATGGAGCTCCAGCAAAGTAACAAAGAATGATCACCAATGACACTGTGTTTTGGAATCAGGATATTGAAGGCATAGAAGCACCAACTCTTGACCCAATAGTAATAAAGATTAGGCTCGGTCTAGTCGTTTGGCATCGAGTTTTGGTTGATAGTGGAAGTTTGTTCAATATCCTATCCCAAAAATGTTTGACCAAATGACAATTAGCATAAAGGATGTGACCATCTATGGAACTAAGATTCAAGGATTTACGAGAGAACCTTAATAGGCAGTTGGAACAATTGACTTACCTATAAAACTAGATGAAGGAGAAGGGAGGATGGTTATCATCCAGACATTTGTAATGATTAATGAGTATTCTTCTTATAATGCTTTCCTAGGCTAACTGGCCTTTGCTAACTTCAGAATCGCTTTGTCCCTATGGTGTCTCATGATGAAATTTCCAATGGAGAATAGGCTCAGAGTTATAATCGGAGACTAAAGATCTGCAAGAAAATGCTATATTATTGAACTATGTGAATCAAAGTGGTGCGAAAAGGGGGAAGATGGTGGGGAAGATTCCACATATTCATGAAACGCAAGCATAGAAATTGCAGAACACTGTTTGCTTGGGGGCATAGCCACTACCTAAAAGCTATGGACTCTAGGAAGAAGAGTTTGGGGTAATTGCGGGCAGCACCGGTGAAGATTATGGTAACCCAATCGAGATGGACGACCTAACTTGGATCTTGAAAATAGATTCATAGGTTGGAATTAAAATGCATGAAGGATTGATGACCCTTTCTTTATGCCAATCTAAATTTGTTCACTTGGACGCATTCTGATATGTGTCAGATATCATAATGTCACACACTTAACATCGACCTCGAATTGATAAAAGGAAGGCGTAAGAGATGCAGTCTCGGTCCGGAGCGATCCGCTGCACTACTGGCGGAAGTGGACAAGCTACTGGCCTGCGGTTTTATCTATGATGCAACATATCCTGAATGAGTGTAAACCCTATGTTGGTCCAAAAACTAAACATGGAATGGAAAATATGCATTGACTATTTAAATTTAAACAAGGTGTAACGACCCAGAATTTTAGTCATTCGATATTCGTATATTTAATTGATTTTATATATTCACAAGTTAATTTTATAAGCTGAATAATTTGTATTTGAAATATAGCGATTTTATTGAATAATTAAATTGTTAATTTAATATTTGAAATTACAGAAATAATTGGAATTTAGATTTAATATGAATGAAAATGATTTATAAAGTTGAATTAAATTCTATTTGAATTAGAATAATGTTAGAGAACTTCTAAAATTGAATTAACAGTTAATTTGTTGAAACTGAATATTTTAATATTTAATTGACGAGTGAAAATAGCCATTTTTCATACAGTCTCGGATTTTGACGATCCAATTTCATTGGATCCGTAATGTTATATTATTGTAAGATTTCAAATTTTGTGTCAATCGGTTCTACGGTTTGTCCGGGGGAAGCTAAAACACGTAGAAATTTATTTAAGCGAATTTTAAATTTAAATAATTTGATTCAGAAACCTATCTTTCATATACGATCAAATTGGCTCTCAATATATATTCCATTGCGTTTGGAATAGGGGTAAAATTGATAAACGTCAGGCAGCATGCTTCGTTTTGCGTTCGAAAAAAATTTCGGATGAATAGTGCATGCGAATTTTCTATAAAAGGACATCACTTTCTCAGCTTTGCACAAACCCTAGGTCCAATGTTATAGCTGCCGCCATTAGCATTCGATGGCCAGAAAACTCCACACTTCTTTCCTCAAAATCTCTAAATCTATACGTTTTCAAGCTTCAATTTCTAGAGGAAAATTGTAGAGCTTAACACGATCAACAAATTCAACGGTCAGTATTGGATTTAACGCTATGGATCGACAGCAAAAGGACCGCATTAGCCTACCGCTCGAGCACGAAAATCAACGCAAGGGGGCAGCCGAGTTCACCAAGCTTGTGGCCGTGTGTAGCTCGTGTGGTGGGCTTCGAGACGTCGTTGCTCGATCGTCGTAAAGTAGGGCGTAGAGGGTCGCAAAAATTCACGAACGAACGACGACATTGGGTAATTACGTTCGTATTCACTTGATGGAAGAAGAAAAAGCACAGGCGGGCTTGATCGCATGACGAAAAATCAACGGCCGTGATATTTGAAGGTTATAATAATTAAAAAAGGCGTAAATTATATTATTTAAAATTGTAAAACCTTTAAAATACCGCAATTTTTTCATACAAGGTCCATTTCGCACCAAACGAGTTGCTTGGGTTCGTATTGACGAGAACTACATTCTAGAGCTGGATTGGAATTTATTTAAGCTAGTGAAAATTTTGGTTGAAATTAAACGCTTGTTTAATTTTAATCGGAATAAACTGCTATCGCGACACTACAGCAAAGTGAGTTCAACTCACTCGTTCTGACTCACTGATATTTTTATATAAGTGAAAAATAATTTATTTATGGCGATTGATGATTGTTTAGATGATATATGATATATTGATGGGTATTTGGATATATTCTTGCCTATTCACAATGCCATTTATGGCCTATTGGAATGAAAATATAAGATGTTGCTAGCTACAATGTAACGGTAGCTATGCTGATTTTTGTCTATTACAACATTAGCTTCAGGATGTTAGCATAGATATCAACACTATGTTGCAGTAGCTATAGACTTATAAAAATATTATAAAAAATGAGTGCGGGCTGGAAAAAAAGCGGGCTGAAATAATTTTTAAGGCGGGAAGCAAAAACAAAGCGGCAAAATTAACAAAATATTAGAGCAAGTTCGAGTTCATGGTAGGTGATGAAGTTTGAACCCTGTCCACACAAAAAAGTAAAGTGCCACACAATTTTATCTCGCCAAAACCAAAATCTGTAAAAACCAATTCCCAAATCAATTTTCGAATTCAATTTCCAAGTTCGCAAGCTCCAAAACACCGATTATTGCGCGTGTTAGATGTTCGATGTGTTTCAAGTTGAAGACCTGGTGGTTTGCTTTGAAGTGAGGCGATGGAGTAGCAGTTCTCGTTGATGAGGGCGGTCGAGTTTCGATTGAAGTTGCTCGATTGGGCGAGGCGTGGGATGAAGCGGAGGTTGGGTTTCGGCAGGGATGGAAGTCGACTTGGTTGTAGGATGCAGTCGTGGTGATTTCGTGATTGCGATGCTCGCGACCGTTGGCGATTCTGAGCAGTAGGTGGTTACTGGAGGTGGTCGTGGTTCGTGTAAGGGTTAGTGGTTGTTGCCGGCGGTGTTGTGACAGAAGTGTAGGTTAGTAAGGGGTTTGGGATTTTGATTTGATGGTTAAAGAAGTTTGATTTGCTTTCAGGTTGGCGTGTTTATGAGGTTGATGATATTGAAGTGGGGAAGGGGCAGTGTTCGAATTGGAGAAGGAATTGAACAGATGGTTGTAACAAGCGATCGATGATGATCTAGTGACTGCAGCAGGTAGGTAAAGTGGTGGAGGACTTTGAAATGGTTTACTGTTGTGTTGTAGATGGTTTCAGGTAGAGACAGTTGATGGATGGCTGCTGTGATGAGGAGTAATGGCAAGGTGAAGAGAGGCAAAGAGAGGATATGAAGTTGGTGATGGTTAAGTATGTTTTGTACACTGTTTTTGTTGATGTGCATAGCAGTGAGGAGCTAGTGGTTGGAACTGGAATTATGTAACCGGAGTGATTTTTTTTTGGTAGCAAAGTTTGTTGAGGGGAGCAGTTCCAATTGATATTGATGTGAGCAGCTTTGGTCAGACTTGCAAAAACATGTAGCACAGAAGTTTGACAGCAGTTGTATGTTTGAAAATAGATAGTGATACGGTTGAAAATGGAGGCAGGCAGTTGTATGTTTGACAGAAGTGAATGAATGTAATGGTGTGGGGTAGTGAAGTATTGGTGATGCAGTTTGTAGTAGAGGTACTGTGTAGGGTATAGGGTTGTGGCTGAGATGGTTGTATGGCGTGGTGTGCGTGAGTTGTTGCTGCAAGTTGCAATGTTGATGGTTTATATGGTGGACAGAGCAGTAGAGTTGTTGTGTGTAGTAGAGTTGCTTGAATTAGAGGATGTAAACGGTAACAGAGGGAGGTTGTGGAGATTGAAAGTGGAGTTTAGTGAGATGTGTGTGCACTGCTGTTATCGATGGAAGAAGCTGTATTGGTCAGAGAGGTGTAGTTGAACTTGGTTTATGTCATTCTAATGTTAATTCCATCATTTTGTGTAGAATGGAGGAAAATCTTAAATTCCATCACAAGGGAAAATTTGAGAAGAATGGGTATGTTGGTGGAGAAGAGACTTCTATCATGGGCGTTGATCTGGATATGTTTTCTTACACAGTACTGATGGAGTATGTCAGGGATGAGCTAAAGTACACTGAAATTGGAGGAGTATATTCATGAAAAGGTTCAATAGTACGTATTTTTGCTTATTTTTATGGTTGGCTGGAGGTATGCATTTTATTTTATCTGAAATTCCTCTCCTTATTTAGCAAAGCGATATATGTTCCAAAATAAAAATTAGAATAACTACATATATGTTCAAAAATAAAATATCACCTCACTCAAACAAATAAGAAAAATAAATATTAGTGATATATGTTTTGTTTATGATATAGAAGTTTGTAACTAAATGAATAACAAGCAGGCTATATAATCTGATCTGTCACATTAATCATCCATTTGCTTTGAATACTTCAGTGATGCATTGTCGAGATCCCTCCAATATGTGCCAACTGTTAATGTATCTGAAAGGAGCACATTTGTCCTGCCTATTGCTTTCCTTAAATCTGATCAAGATAGGAGTGTGCTCATTAAGAATTGTAGGAAGAGCAATAGAAGTTAAATCTGGGAAATTTGCATGAATTCTCGATTCACTATAACTTTATCGATGTTTGTAAACATGCCTCCTTTTCTCCATGTATATTTACAACCCTGCAAAGCACATTCAGCAAGGACACATTGTAAAATACAATTATTAAAACTTGTAAGATAAGAAAAAGGAATAGGAAATCCTCCCATCTTATCTTTAGGGTTCAAAGCATTATTGAAATCCCCAAAAGCTACCCAAGGAAATTGAATAGTAGATACATTGAAAATGAATTCACCCCACATCTTCTCTCTATCAAAAAAAGAATTACTTGCATACACAAAGCTAATAATGCATCGAAAACCACCTGCATTAGACATAACAGCAGTAACTTGCTGAGTGCTTTTGTCTGAGATACATGTACTCCATATATTTGTACCAATGATGACCAATATTCTCCTTTTAAATCCTATGTCATTATTATGAAAATAAGTCTAGTTTTTAGGAAATCGTGCCATAAATTTATGAATGTCTGCATCATTAATCTTAGTCTCTAATAAGGATATAATGGATAGCCTATGAGACTATAAGACATTACTGATAGCATCTTATTATCAATATTTAATCCTCTCACATTCCATGTCATGACATTCATTTAATCTTACTTGTGCCCTGGGAGATCTTTTAGGAGAAGCCGTTGGGGTTTTTGAATTTTCATGCTTCTGATTGTATTTCAAATTTGCCTCAAGCATTTGGGGGAATGTTTTTTGTTTTCTCTTGTATTTCTGTTTCTTCAATACTTTGTACAATTTCCTCAATAAACTGCTATTGGACATCATTAATGTCACTAGCAAGTGACTGATTTCCAGAATCAGAGTGCATTTCGGTTACTAGCACTTCTTCAAGTTGCACTTCTAGTAAATCATCAGACATGTGTAGGACCGGTACTGTTTTGTTTCTTTTCTTTGTGTACAGTTGCAGGTGGTATATGTTGATAACTGGTTGACTGCACTTCAGTAACTTTTTCAGGTTGTAGTTCTTTTTATGGTCGCACTTCTTGTAAATCATCAGAACCTTGTGTAGGACTAGAATTATGTTGTTGCTTTTCTTTGTGTGCGGTTATTGGTGATATATGCTGATAGCTGCTGGAATAGTGATCAGGTGGCATTTGTGAGGAGGACTGTGCTTAGTGTTGGAAAAATTGGTTTGATATCCTTTTGCTATCTAACTTTTTTCATTTAATTTGTATCAGTCCAACGAATCAGATGGAGAACTTTTTGTTAAAACTTGCAAGCGGAAAGAAGGAAAGGTGTACAAGACTGATACTTCAGTAACGAAGTACAGAATTGTAAGAATTTTATTTTCTCTTCAATCACATGTCAAAAAAAAAGCTTCATTTTGCGCATTGACATTTTTGTAGAATTAGATCATATTTTGTTGAAACCTATAGCAGGATATTTTCTAAATCCATTTTAAAACTGTTAATAAATATGGCAAAACAATTCTTATTTAAGAAACTTGTTTTAGAATTGTTAATTTTATTTAATGTCACATTTTGAAACTGCTTTATTTTGTAGGATAAGATTGAAAAAGCAATAGGTGAAGTAGGAAGTGATGGAGTTGTTCAAGAAATGATTTCTATAGGTTAAGTTTTGTTATTTTGTACTTTACTAAGTAAAACCTGTGTTGCTGGTTATTCTGAAATGAAAAGTTCTTTGTTGTAGTGTAATGTTGCCATTAGATATGATATAATGTTGCCGTATAATGTTTCCATAGATATGATATAATGTTGTAGTATGTGATGTTAAATGTGGTAATAAACCGGCAAAGTGTTGCCATTGGATAGTAAAAGTGTTACCATAGATTAATGAATATGGGCCCCACAACAGGGTTCCGTAAAGGTGGGCCACAGAATTAGTGGGCCCCACAATGTGGGCCTACAAGTCGGGGCCCACTTTTTAGTAAATTTGGTACATGTGGCAACAACAGAACCGATGTTGCCCTAGGGCCGCAAAGATGTTGCCTTTGACTCAAGGGCAATGCGGCAAAATGCATCACCGAGAAAGTGTTGCCTTTGCCCTTTTTTAGCCTACAGCAACATTTTTTGGCACTTCCTGCATCACTTCTTGGTGATGCAGTATGCAATCTATGGTGTAGTGATTGGAGTAGATGACTATACGTTTCCATGTATGAGCGGATGACCCTTTTGTACGCGCGTCTGCCTCAAAGTGGACATTGTACACATATTCTAATATGTATATTTGTTGCAGGTGACAGGTTGGAGGGATCAAACTGGATTCCTCACCAGTGTTGAATTATTTACAAATATTGATATATATTCTGTTATCATATGATATATGATATTTTGAATGCCGTGATTGATGTATTTAGTGCTGTTGCGGCATTGGGCCTATTTTGGTAATATAAAAATGTTGAAGTGATGATTTCAAATTAAAAAGGATTTTTTAGCGATTTGAAAATATATGATTTGATTTGTTATAAAGGAAGGAAACTATTTTTAATAAATAAATGTTATAATTTTTATGTTATAAAAGTTATGATATTTGTGAATATAATTGAAATATGATTTTTGGAAATATGGAGTTAACTATTTTGTGAAATAGTATAAATTGAGAATTTTAATTTATTATAAAGGTTTATATATAAGATTTATAAAATTGATATTTTATAAATCAAAACAATGGAATTGTAAAGAAGTTTTATAACTGTGGAAATGAAGTATAAATGGATTTTATAAGTGAGTAAGATTTATGAATTTGTGAAGTTATAAACGAATAAATTTGTAAATGAATGATTTATAAGTAATTAACTTATAAATTGGACTTTTGAATGAAAATGAGATAAAAATAGAATTTATTAATTAAGGGATTTTATAAGTTGAAGTTCTAATAAAATAATAAATGGAATTTGATTTTATAAATGGAAGTTTTTATAAAATATAAATGTTGATTGTATAAACAATGTTGTATAAATCTGAAATCAATAGAATTTGATAAGTTAAATATGAAGTTTATTTAAAGGAATTATATTAACAATTTTGGACAGTGGATTATCCTTTAATAAATGTGTAGGAATATTGAATTGGGTAAACTATTTATATTCGCGATTTTGGACAGTGAATAATATTTTAAAGTTAAATAACTGTTTTATGAAGTGATATTTTAAAATGGAATTAAATAATTTAAAGATGTTTTAAAATGTGTTAAGTATCGAATTCATAGATTTCAACACTCATTGTTGAAGTAGACGTTTTCGAGAAATAAGGAAATGATGGGCTATAACATTGTTGTTATAGCAAATGATTTTCGAAAGTTTATGTTTCTGTATAGTATTGGGATTTATATATCAATCTTATTTACGAATCCCTATACCGGTAATTTCAGATTGTCGTAATGATGTTTTACGCAGCATTCGTTTTTACCCAAATATTTATGTTAAAAAGAATGTTTTCCTTAAAGAATAAAATATACTTAATCCTGATTTAATTATATGTGATATTTTCCAAGTGTTGAAAATAAATTGAACTGTGAATTACTTATTATTAAATAAGTATATGGACATGTTTACCAATATAGAAATTGAAATGGTTTGAGACTATATCATTTTAAATATAATTTGAAGTGAATATTTAGCAAATGATTTAATTAGTAAAGGTTAATTGAAAGGGCCCAGTGATTGTTATGGTGCTGAATATTTGTTTGCTGCTTTAATAGTTAAATAACCGACTATCGAACTTGGCCATTTTAGTTCCTCGACTTGATGTGGGAACTATTTAGTCATACATTTAGTACGTAGCCTTCTGTGTAGGCTTGATTATCATTTGTATTGAGGATGTTGATTCATATAGTGCGGAGTATTACTCCAATCTATCGAGCTTCCTTCTTGGCCCGAAGGATGGCAAGTTGAAAGTTGGAGACGTGATAAGTCTATGAGACTTATTTTCCGTGTGAGGTTGAGAAACACTTTTGCACTGTTGGTGTGAGGAGACCGGGATCAGATTTATCTGAAAACCACTTTGGGCCAACGTATATGTGACGATTGTGCAGGTTTCTTGTGATGATATTGATATTCTGGATTTTCATAGTGGAGGACTGCTTGTTGATCGTTTGGGGCTAAAATCCCAATATACATCCAGTAGCAGTGATCTCTTCATTATGAAATATCCAATGCGAGGACTATTCGCTACTAATCCTAGGGATTCCCGACAGGATGTGGTAGAAAAGTACATTCGATTTGTCCTGTTCCTGAATAACTCGTTTGGATATTTTTCTGACATGGCATTTCTATAGATTACGTACATTGGTTTTTACAAACATACATCAGTGGTGGCGGGGAAGGCAACTTCTCTTAACTTAACACCCTTCTTGAGACGTATGCGCTTAAGGATTGTATTTTTGTGGAAGGAAATTAGTAGTCAAACGGAAATGGTGGTGTGGCATTCAAAGTGATGTGATTTGTGATTGTGAAAGGTAATCGTTACCTCAGGCCTCATCTACCGGAAATGACCAAAAGAGGGTTAGATGCAGCAGGGCTAAGTGGGTCGCTCCCATTAGGGTATGATCATCCTTTCTAGATATATCTTTACACGCTATGACGTCATGTATCTGATTATTATGGTTTGTATGCTAGAGGGCCCTCGGTAAAGGTCGGTAACGACCGGAGGATGACATATTCTGTACCATCTAATTATAGAAGTGGGTCGGTCTTGTGTTGGTAGAGAGTATATGTTCTGTGCCTCGGGACATCCATCCAGAGGTGTACCCCTTAGGAAGGTAGTCCCTTCACCTGGTCATTTGTATGGAAATCCAAACTCCACAGTGTACCTGCCATTTTGATTGTATTACCCAATTTGGTTGTATGCTGGAATTTAATCAATATAACAATTTCGATTATTATTAATATTATTTATATACTAGACACTAGTATAATATAACATGAATTTGATATGAGATGATTTAGTTATCATAAGGTAAAAACATGTCAGTGTTTATATGTGGACTTGTCTTACGAGATACTTTTGTTTTGATAAAGAAAAAGTTTTGGGAATCTAATAAATTCAGTTGAGTGTGTTTCTCATGTTGGTTTACTAGACTGATTCAGGCGTTCTTCCCTTTCAATGCTCGGGTTAGACCGAGTATATTTACAGGTTTAGTTTTGATGCTTTTGGAGCTTCAGCAGGAGAGCTGGAGATCTTCATTCTGTATACATGTACATGTTTTTTTTGATTATCCGCTGCATTGTTGCTTAGTCATTGTATATTATCGGCAATTGTGAGGACCGGTTATTATAACTACTCAGACTGATAACTATTGATTGATTGCTGTACTCTGATTGATGTATGCATGTATAATTTCTATTTTGTAAAGATCATTGATACGATATTATATGTTTTCCACTGCGATGTGAGATTCTAATCCCGTTGGTCACCTCCCGAATTAATATTGTTCTGTTTGGTTCTATCTTCTATGTTTCTTCTATTCTCTTCTTTTCTCTTTTTTTCTTTCTCTTGACTTTCCTTCAGTCGGTGCTTTTTGGGTTGGACATGTGTGGATTATTGTCGATTCAAAGGGTATGGATTGTGGGCCGTCACATTGGTATCAGAGCTTAGATTTTGTATATTCCTAAGCTTTGATGTGTGCTCAGTATAGATCGGGACAATAGCACCCTAGATTGAGCTTGAGTGTATTATATATATGAGCGCGTATTTGTTAGTGGATATAAAAAAAATTGTATTGTGTTTACTTATCCGTTGAAGTGTTTGTAAATTTTGATTGGTATATGGGAGGCCATGTTATCGATAGGGATTTTCAAATACTTAAATGAGGCAAGTCAACAGAGTATCGTTTTAAATGAGTAAATGATATATTTTATATATAATCGAAATGATTTTTTAGAAATTATTAATGTGTATATAAATGGATTGTTTGGTTCTTGAAAATGTAAATATATATAAGTGAATAAAAGCAGTTTGAATAATCTAAATAAAAACAATAATTGTTAAAAAAGAACAAATTATATTAGTAGATGAATTAGCAAGTTTGGAATTATAATTAAAACGATTTGCAATTGTCAAATAACCTTATATATGAGAAATAAAACTATATGAGTTGTAAATGAAAATGAATTAAACTAAGAAGTTGAAAATTTGAAAGCTGTTTTTTAAAGTTAAGGAGATTATATTGTTATAAATCTAATAGGATAAAAGAATTTGGATTGATCTTATATAAGTAAAGTGAAATAAGTGAAATTATATAAGTAAAAGATTTATAAAAATGATTTATAAATAAAAGGAATTTTCGAAAGAATATAAAGCACTGAATTCACTATTGTTGATGGGAAATAATAAAGATGATGACTGTAGCATCATTAGTATCATTTTCGAGTTTCTATGTGATTGATTGGCTACCAATAATAAATTGAAATTTTTGTTACTATGAAATAAAATGTAACCTGGTTAAGTTAAATAATTTGAACTGGATTAGATGAGTTACTGAAATGGAAATTAAACCTAAGTGTAAAGTGATTATATAACCATGATTTGAAATTATAAAAATGTGAATGGAAGTATACTTAGGTAAATGTTTCTGGAAGTTTGAATATATACGTTGTATAATATGAGGAAATGTAAGTAAAACTAGTTGTTAAAATGGTTAAACAATTTTGTTAAGAAAAGCAAAATCTGAATTTGAATAGTGATATGGAATTTGACTCAAGTGAAAGTTAATAAAATAGAATTTCAATCAAATTAGAGTGAACTTAAGTTGTATAGTAGAAGTAAATGCAAGTGAAAATAAAATGAAATTTAACTTAAGTAGTGTTAAATGAAGTTGATTTTGGTATCGAAGTAAATTAATAAAGTGAATTAAATGAATGTGAACTTGAGCTATGTAAAGAAAATTCAACTTTCGTTGTAAAATGAATTAGCATCAAAAATGGTGTTGTTAAGAAGTTGTGAATTAATAACAATATTAGAAATGTTGTACAGAAATGTGAATATACTGAATACTAGAATTCAATCTAATTGAATACTAAACCAATCGAAATTAAAAATGTGTTAAACCAAATTGAATGAAAGCGAAGTAAATTAATTTGATAATGTTGGCCATGCATTGGTTGTTAGATGGTTGTTAGTTGATTGTGTAGAAATTCATATGAAATTGAATTAATGAAATTGAAAGCTGAATAATTGGATTCGAAATGGAAGTGAAGTAAATCTAAATGGAACTGAATTTGATTTGATTTTGAAATGAACTAAAATGAATGTAAATTAGTGAATGTAAACCAATTGAATATGAATAAATAAATGTTAGTAAAATCCAATGTTAATAAATCAAATGTGATTTAAAATTGAAAACCAATTCATTGAATATTAATAAGAAGTGAATTTATATTGATTTGGTTATGGATTGATTGGATAGTTGTTGGATGTTAGTTGGATGATAGTTGTTTGATGGTTGGATTTGTTGCTTTGGATTGCATTTTCTATACTGGCATATACAGTAGTTGCATTGGTATATGTGCATGTTGATATTACTTTTGTATATACATGTTTCTCATTATTTGTTGAGTGTTTAGTAGGTGCGCATGACGCTTGCTTCATATTTGGAACTCGCTTTCGCGCCATATTAACCATATATGCTTGCTAATAATATATAAGGTACATATCTCGGATTACATATCGTACTTTTATACTTTTTTTCCTGCGAGATGCCTCATCCTCGAAGATGAGATATATATTTGTGATATATGCATGTTGTGATCCTACCACGATCGAACTGCACAAAGGAGACGCTGGCGAATTTTTTTTAAAAATTTAAGGCGATGAAAAAATTTTGGAAATTTTTTGATAACTATAATTTTGATATTTAGTTAAAAGTTATACGTTATTAGTTGGTTTTGAAAAGATAACTAAGTATGGATTTGAAAACTTAGAAAAGTTTTTGTATGAAGTTTAACTAAATGATTTTTGAAAAGTTAATGGATTTTGCATCTTTTTCTTACTTAGTAATTTCGAGTATGAAATTCTTTTAAGTAGGGGAGAATGTAACGACCTAGAATTTTAGTCATTCGATGTTCGTATATTTAATTGATTTTAAATATTCACAAGTTAATTTTATAAGCTGAATAACTTGTATTTGAAATATAGCGATTTAATTTAATAATTAAATTGTTAATTTAATATTTGAAATTACAGAAATAATTGGAATTTAGATTTAATACGAGTGAAAATGATTTATGAAGTTGAATTAAATTGTATTTGAATTAGAATGATGCGAGAGAGCTTTTAAAATTGAATTAAAAGTTAATTTGTTGAATTGAATATTTTAATATTAAATTGACGAGTGAAAATAGCCATTTTTCATACAGTCTCGGACTTATACAAAAATAGTTCCATTGGATCCGTAATGTTATATTATTGTAAGATTTCAAATTTCGTGTCAATCGGATTTATGTTTTGTCCGGGAGAAGCTAAAACGCGTAGAAATTTGTTTAAGTGAATTTTAAATTTAAATAATTCGATTTAGAAACCTATCTTTCATATACGATCGAATTGGCTCTCGATATATATTCGATTGCGTTCGGAATAGGGTTAAAACATTATAAACGCAGGCGGCATGCTTCGTTTCGAGTTCGGAAAAAAATTCGAATGAATAGTGCGCGCGAATTTTCTATAAAATGACCTCACTTTCTCAACTTTGCATAAACCCTAGGTCAAATGTTATAGCCGCTGCCATTAGCATTCGATGGCCATAAAATCCACACTTTTTTCCTAAAAATCTCTAAATCTATACGTTTTCAAGCTTCGATTTCTAAAGGAAAATTGTAGAGTTTAACATGATCTACGAATCCAACAGTTAAGATTGGAGTTAACATTGTGGATCGATAGTAAAAGGGCCGCATTCGCCTACCATTCGTGTAACAGCCCAAAATTTTAATAAATATTTTTATTCATTTTATTTTAAAAACTTTGGCGTTTAATTATTTAAAAGTTTGAATTTTAGAAATTTCCTAAATTAGTTATAAATTATTTGCCCAAATTTATTAAATATAAACAATTTCTGGAATTTTAGATTTTTGTCAAATTTTGACTTTGATTGAAATTATAAAAATTTAAATTCTAACTTCTAATCTTTTATTTAAACTATATATATATATATATATATATTTAAAACATTGTTCCGCTTTTGTTTCATTTAAATTGGTCATATACTTTGTAAATTAAGTAATAAACAATGTTGTAAAAAGCAATAAATTTATACGTGTCTACATCTGTTTTCTTAGTTAAGTAATAAACAAATCCAATGGATATGTAACAAATCAAATTTTAAATTGAGTAATAAACAAAGATGTAAATTGCAATGAAATTATACGTTTTATTTGATATGTGTTATATCTGTTTCTTGTTTATTTCTTTGGTGTTATATAAACGGTACGTTATTTGCTGAATTGTTTTAGCATATATTTTAAATAAATAGGAAACAAATAAATATAAGATACGTTACTTTGTTATTAATTTTGGGCATACATTTCAATTTATTTATTGCCTTTTAATATACACCCCTTTGATTCCATACTTTAGCCTTGGAAATCAATAGCCGTGCATTTTTAAAGGAAGAATTAAACCCTAGCCGCCTAGTTGCCTAGCACTTCACATGTAAATTTTCCCATCTCATTCCACTTCCCATTTCGCTTCTCTTAATTTAATTGGAATAAAATCCTTTAATTTCTCTAACGTTTCAATTATTTATTTCTTGTGTTTTTTCCCACTAAATCAACATGAGCCTTCTCTGTTAAGTAGTACAACTCACGTACAATACCTTACCGCATCTTTTGGCTTTCATCTTCTCGCGTGAAGATCTCCTCTGTAGGTAATGGTTGCACATATTTTTTTTTCTTATTTCTTTTTCTTCTTTCTTTGTTTTTCTTTATTTCTATTGTCTGCTCCACCTAAGTGCGTAGCACATCCACCACCAGTACGGCCTTCCCCTCTGATGTGACAGATCTGGCCGAGAATTCTGTGTAGTTCACCACCTCAAACCTATAGCCTAAGCCTTGTCGATCCACTATATTTCCTCCACCACCAATTGAAGCCGCAGCCACCACCACCGTAGCCACCTCCTCTAGCCTGCGACGCCACTTCTGACCTTAGCCGCACCTCTAGGCAATGATGCTCAGGCTGTGAGGAGCCCATGCACATGCCGAGCCACCTAATGCTTAGGACCAGACCATAGAACTAATTTCATTTCACCACTTTTCCTTTTGCAAATCGCATCCTACTCCTTCGACTTCCCAATGCCTTGCAAGCCTTTCAAGCCTTAAATGTGATCATGGCCGAGTCCTTTGAGGTGTGGGTTGAGTCGTATGGTGGAGTGGTCGAGCCACAATGGTTCAAGTTTTTTGATTCCACTTGTTTCCAGTTTTCTTTATTCAGATTCGATGTATTCTTATGAGAATTTGCATACTTAGATTTGATTTATATTTGTTTCAAGATTTGAATCTGGTTGTTGCATCCTCTAAAATTTGATCGTGCCTTCTTTGCGCACTTCGATGTGTGGATATTGTTATGTTTGAATCAAATCTCTAGTGTCGAAGAGGTGAGTATTCACGTTTGACATTCATACTTATAGAATTATAAATTGCTAGCAAGTGAAATTGTAGAATTGTTATATCATATTATACTTGCCTGTGATATGAATTTTATGATGTTAAACCTTGTTATAAACTTGTCACATCATCCGCTATGTTATATGCTGTTTACTGTTCATTTATTTCTGTTTATCACACTACAATTTCTTTGTAGAGTAGAATCACTATGGGTTGAAATGATACATACCCGAACGGACTTTAGAATAAGGAAAATCGTTATGGGCTGAAACGATAGGCCTGAGCGGTTTTTATTTATTTTATTTAACTTGGGATTGCGGGTTTGAAATGATAGAACCTGGTTTTTTCTTCTTAAAATACGGATTGAAATGATGTATTATCCGTATCACTTGATCTAGGTTATAAAATATTATACAGACCCGTGGTTATTTTATATATATTTTTCTGAAAATTTTAAGTATTTTAAAATTGTATATTATAATATTTTGATTTAAATTGAATAAAAAAAATGATTTTTATAAAGGGTTAATGATTTTCTACAAGTTAAATATGTAAATAAATGAATGGTTAAGTGGAAACTGAAGTATAAATTTATTTTGAAATTTGTGATTTTGTTTAATATGGAGTTTAAGTTAAGTAAATAAAATATGATAATTTGATATAAATTTGAATTTAAAGTGAATTAATAAAGTGTTATTAAGTTTTCTATGAATTAAATGGTTAGATAAATGTATGTTTAAAAGTGTAATTTAAGATATAATTTGATTTGGAAATATGAAATTTGGTTTAAGATAAAAGTTAAGTTAAGAAAAAAATGGAAATGTAGTTTAATGTATGAAATGATAAATTAAATTTAAGTGTATAGTAAATGCAAAGGAATAGAAAATTTTACATTGAATTTAATAAGTGAAGCATTGAAAATTTGATATTTATTGGTGAAATTTTACTTTATAAAAATCATAAGTTAAAGGGTATTTATATGAACATTTTTGAGTGGAAAAAATATGATTTTTATAAGTTAAATTGGTTTAAATTGAAGTTTAAATTGTTGCTGAAATTTTATTTAATCTGAAAATTTAATTAACAGCACTTCGGAAATGTTGTCATTTCTGAAGTCAACTTAAAATCTGTTGTAAAGGATATTACAGCACTTTGTAAGCGTTGTAGTTGATGCAAATGAACTAAAGGCTAAAATTAACTAAGGCTATTGCAGCACTTGGTAAGTGCTGTGATTGCAGAACTAAAAAGTAAAACCTAAAATTAAAAAAAAATCTACAGTAGCACTTGTTAAGTGCTGCAGTTGGCTGAAATGAGATTTTTCGTGAAAAACTGGAATTTCAATGTTTGTAGTTTTACCGAATAAATGAACTCAGAAAAAGGCTAAAATTTTGGGAATTGAATATTTGATTTGTAAGTATAATAACTTCACTTTTAAATAGTTTAAAATGAAGTATATTGATTTAAATATAAACTATTTTTGAAATTTATAACCACGGGTAATAATAACGTTGGTTGTTAAAGAGACCGGGATCAGATATGGACATACTCTCTGTCGATACCAAAACCCATTTTGACAACCGTGTACACGGTGGAGATTCCAGAATGAAGTAGGATGATGGCGACGTTCTATTGAGGTATGAACGTGGACCCGACTCCCGTGAGTTGACATAAGGTGGCTAAAACAGGAGCGATCGACAGGCTAAGGAGGTAGCACCTCTTATCGGACGCACTTCTCTATATGCCATTCTATTACCATGTGATTTTTTGGTGCGCACCTTTGATTTTTGGAGTGTGGTTCGAGGTGGGCGGTACTAGCTGCTACGCGCTACCACAGGTCCGGAAGCGTAATTGATATATCTACCCTGCATTGCCTAGTTATGCCGTGTCACCTACCATAGCGAGCCTTGTGCGAGCTTGGTTTTCTTCCGTAGCCCGTGGAGTATCCTCTAGTGGCTTCCCAATCAGGAGGGACTATGATACTGGATGGACTACTGGGATTATTACGGGTTAAGGGGAATATTGGAGCACTCCTTAACGCTATTTTAAAGTAAGTTTATTTTACTATAGACATTATTATAATAGCAAAATATAACTACATAGTAAATAGTTTAATGGATCCTTAGAGGATGGGCGGTCCTAAGCATCCTTTAAGTCACTTGTACTTTTTATATTACAGTTCACTTGAGTTGGTTTGCACTGCATAAGTATGTATGTCCTGAATCGAGTGTTTATGTTTTATTCTACGCTCGGGTCAGCCTAAGTATCAGTCTGGACTTCATTTCCATGAGCTAGGACTACTGGAGATCATCTTTATCAAGCTGCTATCTATTTTTCTGTCCAGTCTTTTATCTTAGCCTATGTAATTGAGACAAATGAATTTGGGATTTTCTGTAGTTGTTTCAAACTGTATTGGTTTTAAGATTATATAATTTGCACTTATTTTGAGACTATGTTGATAGTGGCTTCATGAACCGCTATGATATTTTATTTCCGCTGCGAGTATTCTGATTTCTGTGTCTATGATTCTGTGATTTGATTTCATTTGCTCCAATTTTTTTACAATCTATTATTTTGAACTATTCAAGTTTGACATGTTTTTAATTTATCGTCGAATTTGAATGGTGCAAAATAGCGGGTCGTTACAGTTGGTATCAGAGCCAAGTTTTGGCAAATCATAGCCTACGGAGCAAAAAAAACTCATTAGAGATAGGGTAGAAATACTTTAGAATGAGTAAAATCAATCTTAGAATCCTTTCTTTGTGGGAGAACGTATTTTAAAGTATAAAATGATTTTTAAAGGATTTTCAAAGAAGTATTTTAATATAAAACTTTCTTGTTTTGAAATCAATTTTTTCCGACTACTTTTTTCCCTTTCTCCATCTTATGTAATTAGGTCCTTTGTTGAATGCCTTTTCTAGTTGAACTTTGTCTTATCTAATCTATCTTGGTCTCTGTTTTTCCTCTGTCCTTAAATTCATTCTTGATTTGTTAGGATGAATCGAGGAAATGCTAGAGGTAGGGGACGTGTTGCTGCCCCAGCTCCTGCACCCGCTGTCCCAGTTAGGTTCACTAAGCTTTGCAAGGAACACACTGAGCTTGGTGGCACCAAGTTCACAGGATCTGAGAGCATAATTGAAGCTCAACAGTGGTTGAGAGATTTGGAGAGAATCGTCTTCGGTCTTGAGATCACTAATGCCCAGCAGCGTCAGTTGGCAGCTCGGCAATTGAAAGGAGCAGCTTTGGATTGGTGGCTGTCAGTTATAGCTCACACCGCTGAGGATGACATTTCTTGGGAGCAATTTAGGTATCTTCTTCTGTTGTTCAAATTTTGTTCAGTTTCCTCTCTTTTGAAATCCGTCTTATATCTCTTATCGTGCTTTAGGGATGCTTTTCTTGTGAAATGGATGCCCGAAGCAGGAAAGTCTCATCTGTATCGGGAATTCATGGATTCGAAGTAAGGTGATGTCCTTTGCCGAATATGAGAGGAAATTCAATGAGCTATCGCAGTATGGCCTTAATCTGATAGACACTCCTCTCAAGAAAAATGAGAAATTTATTCTTGGTGCACGTCCTGAGTACTATGATCGCTTCATAACCCATGTGCATGGTCCTTTCACCTCTCTGATGGACATGGCCATTAGATATGAGAATCCTACCTCTAAGGATCCTCCGGCTGCCTAGTCTGCCCCATCTCAGTCTTCTGGTAGCTCCAAGAAGAGAAAGCCCCACTTTCAACATCGGCAGAGGAATCAGAATAGAACTCCAGGGTTGGGATCGTCTTCTTCTTCATCTCAGAGGTAGCCTATAGACCTATCTGCCATTACTTGCTACAGATGTGACCAGGAGGGACATTATGCTAATAGTTGTCCTACTTTGGGTGTTGTTATTCCCCCTCGAGCTTAGTTAGCCAAGCGCGACCTCTGCCACATTTGTCTTCAGCCTGGACATTTCAAGAAGGACTGCCCTACTCAGAAGAAGGGCAAGGCATCAGGTATTTTTGCTGTGACTTCTGCATCTTCCCCAGCTCCACCGCCTGCACCTGCACCCGCTCCTGCTCCTAGTGATGCCAAGGTACACTTCAGGGTTCTTTTTCTCTGTTTAATTTTTCTGTTCGTGTTCCCTTTGATACTGGAGCTTCCCATAGTTTTATCTCATTGGAACTTTGTAATAAATTTGAGAATCTTCTTTCTCCCGAGTTTACTTCTGTGCCTCTATGTGTTTCAAACCCTATTGGCGGTCCTGCGAACCTTAGTAAGATTTGTAGGAATGTGAAACTCTTCCTTGATAGCTATCAGTTTTCCGGGGATTTCTATGTTCTGGGTTTTGATGCTTTTGATCTATTGCTTGGGGGAGATTGGTTGAACAGGCATGATGCCCATATCTCTTGTAGTTCCCGTACTGTCTCTCTCGTTAGTGATAAAGGTGTTTCTTTGGTGATTCAGTGTAGTTTACCCTAGGATTTTGCTGGCAGCTTTATTTATTCTCTTGATGCTTTCCCTGGTGATATCCATTCGACTCCTGTTGTTAAACTATTTCCCGACGTATTTGGTGAAGTCGCTTCTTTACCTCCTAAGTGGGAAATTGATTTCTGTATTGATCTTATTCCTGAAGCTCGACCTGTAGTTCTTCCACCTAAAAGAATGGCACCCCGCGAGAAGGTTGAGTTAAGGAAGCAAATTCAGGACTTGTCCTCTAAAGGTCTGATCAGACCTAGCTTTTCAGAATGGGGAGCAGCCGAGGTTTTCGTCACCAAGTCTGATGGTTCTCTCCGGATGTGTGTTGATTATAGGGAGCTGAACAAGCTCACTATGAAAAACAAATATCCTATGCCTCGCATCAATGATATTTGATCAGCTCTATGGAGCTACTGTTTTATCTCAGCTTGATCTTGCCACAGGTTTTCACCAACTCAGAGTTGCTAAGGAGAGCATTCGCAAAACCGCCTTCTGTACTGAGAATGGTTTCTTTGAATGGTTAGTTATGCCTTTTGGTTGACCAACGCTCCCACTTTCTTTGTCGATTTGATGAATCGTGTCTTTCGTGATGTGCTCAATAAGTTTGTTCTAGTCTTTATTGATGACATCCTTGTCTTCTCCAAAACAAGAGATGAGCATGAGTCACATTTAAATTATGTTCTAGAGACTCTTCGAAATCATCAATTGAAGGCTAAATTCCCGAAATGCCATTTCTGGGAAGAGGAGGTCTGATTCCTCTGACATATTGTTTCTAGTGATGGAGTTTCTGTTGATCCAGTCAAGATCACTGCGATCAATGTAAGTCTTTCCCTCTTTTCGCTTTCTAAATATGATTACTGTAACGACCCAGAATTTTTAATAATGTAAATTTTAATTATATTTATTCGTTCAAACTTTAAACCGTGATATCTTTTTGCTGCGAGGTCCAAATTGAACGAGATTTTTTGCGTTGGCTTCGTATCGCCGAGCTCTTCGCAATGCAACTGGTTTGGAGTCGATTGGAGCTCGTTTGAATTTCGGGTAAAATTAAACGTTCGTTTAATTTTGTTCGAAACGAACGCCGAAAACGGAAACAAAATCAAGGTGAGAACTCCTCACTCAATCGAAAGGTTTTGTTTAAAATTTTGAATAGTTAATATTGATTGTTGATGGTTGATTGATTGTGGTAGTAGATATAGTAGGATATATACTATATATAGCGATATATATATATTGGCATATGTATATATCGGATTTGATTTCCCGCCTCGTATAGCGGATGAGACCCTATTGCGCCGTTATTAAGCGGAATATTTATAAAATCCCATATACCGCGATATTCCACCTTGAAGTGGAATTGGTATTGTGCTAACGTCTGTGGATGCAGGGTAACAGGTTGGAGGGATCCAACTGGATTCCTCGCATATTTATTTGTTTATGAATATTATGTTGATTGTTGATAATCACATTGATATATGATGTTATTCCCGTGATTGACCATCTGATGTTGTTGCATCATCGGATTCTAATTTTTAAATTAAAAATAACGGTTTTGAATTTAAAAGGGGTTTTAAATCGATTTTTCAAAGAATATGGTTTATTAAGAATTTTGAATTGATTTAATTTTAAAATAAATAGATGGATAAAATTTTATGTTTTAAAAATTTATATTTTTATAAAATATAACTTAAAAGAAATTTTTAACAATAATAGGTTTTTATAAAATAGTTAAATTTGGTTTTTGGGAAGTTATTATTATTAATGGTTTATATAAAGGATTTTATAAATGGATGTTTTTAAAATTAAAATTATTGAAATTATAGAATAAATTTATAAAGTGTTAAGTTGATGTATAACATGAATTTCACTAGGATTTATAGATTAATAAATGTGAAATTTATAAAACGAATGGTTATTGGAAAATTTTAAGCTTATAAGTTATTAACTTATAAAAATGGATTTGGGCATTAAAAAGGGGAATTTTATAGAAATTGTTAATAAATGAAGATTTCATTAGTCGAAATTATTATAAACCATAAAGAAATCTTGTAAGTGATAAGATTTTAAATTGGTGAAGTTCAAAGGAACGATTTGGTAAATAAATAATATTATAAGTATTTAACTTACAATATGGCTTTTGGGTATGAAATTGGGTTATGTAAATTGCATCGGATTAATAAAGGAATTTGTAAAATTGGGGTTTATAATAGAAATGGAATTTATAAACTATGTTTATAAATTTGAAATCCATCGAATTTGATAAATTGAAATATGGGAATTTGTTAAGTGGGCTATATTCACTATTTTGAATATTGAATAGATTATTAAATAAAATGGGTTTGTTTTTGGGAAAGGAATGTTTTAAATGGAATTTAAAACGAATTAAAGGTGTTTTAAAATGTATTGAGTATTGAAAACATAGATTTCAACATTAATTGTTGAAATAGACGTTTTCGAGAAACAGAAGGGGATAATTGGTATAGTATTGGATTTATATATCTATTTTTAATTTCAAACCCATATACTAGTGTTTTTGGGTTGTCGTAACGATGTTTTACGCAACATTCGTTTTTAACCCAAATAAATGTGAATAAAAGAATATTTCTTTAAAGGAATGAAATTAATACTTAACTATGGTTTAAGCATATGGAATATTTTCGAATTGTTGAAAATAAATTGAATTGTGAATTACTTATTTTTTTAAATAAGTTTAGAAATGATTTTCCAATATGGAATGGAACGTTTTTGTGAATTCACCTTTTAAAGGTAAAAGTGTAAGCGAATATTTTGGAATCGATTTGAAATCAAATATGAATGGGTATTTGGGATTTAATTCACGTTGGAATTTATATGAAGGGAAATTTGTTTAAAAATAAATGTTAATTTATTTTTAAGTATGGGATATAATTTACGAATTTGAAACGTAAGTTAAATTTAAATCGGTAAAGATTTATTTGGTGGTTTGGAATTTGTTTTCAAAAGGTATATATGGTTAAGGTGATTTGAAATTAGTTTTCAAATGGTTAAGGTGATTTGAAATTAGTTTTCAAATGGTTAAGGTGATTTGAAATTGGTTTGCAAATGGTTAATGTAATTTGAAAATTGGTTTTCAAATGGTAAAGGTAAATTGAAAATTGGTTTTTCAATTGGTTAAGTGTGGAAAATTTTATCGTGAAGTGGTTTTGGTAAAACAAATAACTGGGGCAATTATTTGTAAATGGTGTATATATATATATATATCTTGTAAAGATATTTTGGGACTTAATAATTTTGGAAAAATTATTTGGAATCTGATGATGTGGCGCATCTTTATTGATAGTTAAATAACCGACTATCAGTATTTACCCTTGGATGGTAATTGTTGTGATTGTTTGAAATTGAATGCACACTTATTTTTAAAATAAGCGCTCGCTATTCGGTTTAGCCGGGAGAGGACCTTTGTGTCATATATCCCATTCCGAATATGCGATACGTCGTTTGGATTGCATTTGAAGACCGGTGTTGAAGACCGGGTATTTGTGAAAACGATAGGATGACCTATCGATTGTCTCCGCATCGTTAGCTACGATATGGAGATTTCCTTTGTGATGGGAAATTTTATCGGGATTGTGAATACCCGGATTGCAAGGGCTTCTTTGGAAGTGCCTTCGGTTCTGTTCGAACCCGGAACAGACTTGTATGGTTACGTGTCTGACATTACATTTTGAGAGATAGAGCAGATTTCTTTCAAATACATTTCTGTTGGTGGCGGAGAATTTATTCTCTTAGCTTAACACCCTTCTCTGAGACGTACGAGCTCAGAGGTTATGTAGTTGAAGGTTATCAGCGATATTTCCCAATCTGGTAATGTGGCATGCTGAGTGCTGCTGTGTGATGATCATTGGTTGATCGTTTGGATATGATCATTTGTTTGATCATTTATCTTTGTGATTATTGCTTTGGTCATCTGTGGACCCAAAGCATGGCTTTGTTGTACAAAGCGTAGCTTTGTGGACGAGACTTCGTCAGGACCTCACTCCCCGGAAATGGTCGAAACAGGAATATGCGGCAAGGTTATGAGGGTCGCGCCCTTTAGGGTATGTCATTTCCTTCTGGAAAAGGGTGGTATCATGGTATGGAGCCCAGATATTTACTCATGTGGAAACACTATATATATATTTCTGTGTGGTGTTGTTGGTATCGAGCGCTCGGATAAAGGTCCCAAAGGACCGGGGGATGGCATATTCGTGTAGTAGTTACCTAGTTACAGAGGTAACCCGGCCTTGTGTTGGCAGAGATCTAACCGTAACGTTAGTTCTCGGGACGTCCCGCCAGAGGCGATCCCATGTGGCAGTAGGAAGTTCCTTAGCCTGACCATTTGTTGGAAATCCATTCCTCCAATACGCGCCTTGTACGGTTTTAGTTGTATTACCTGCCATTCACTTATGGTGGTCACCACTGTTTGGATGGTAGCTATAGTAGGCATAGTTCGGAATGTCTATGTTGGCTAGGATTTATATTCTACTTTCGAAATTGTTTTCTACACTATGCACTAGTAATAATATCAAAAAATGATTTGATTTTAGCGTAGTAAGCATCTTTGACTATCATAAGGAGAAATCTCCTCCAATTCTGCGTTTGCATTGTGTGTGTGGCGGGAGGCCTTATGGTAGTTTCATTTTCCAAAAAGCATTGCGGATTTCAAAATTTAAATTTTCTTGTTGCTTGTTTAAAGATAAACTGTTTTTGAGTTCTCACACCAGTCACATGACTGACCTGGAGTTTATTGTTCCTTTCCTAAACTCTGGGTGCCCACTATTTTCCACACGGGCAGTCTAGAGTTAGGTTATCAGGTTATTCTGGATTCGGGAGTTGCTGTGCAGATCTGGAGGCGAGCCAGATAGCGTAGTCTATTATTTATTGTATATAGTATTTCTTTCCCGCTGTTGTTGTTGTACACTCTGATTGATGTAATGTGATGTAATGTATAAAATGTATAGTTCTTTTGTTTTAATGAATATTCATTTATCTATTATATGTTGTTCCGCTGCGACTGTGAGATTCTGTTATTGTTTCTCGTTCTGTTACTTGTTTTTCTGTTTTCTCTTCTCTTTCTTTTCTTTCTTCTTCTACCTCTTTCTTCTTCTAAAACCCTAACGGTTCGATTTTTCGGCAACGAAAAATCGCGATCGTTACATTTGGTATCAGAGCATATGGTTAAGCGACAACCTGCTCTGTTGGGTATTACTCATTAGAGATAGAGTCAGCAGTACTCTAGAATGAGTATGAGTGTAATAATAGATATGAGTGCGTATTTGTTAGTGAGTATAAAATTGTTTTATATTGTGATGATTGGTTTATTGAGTGGTATATGAACCTTCGTCGGCGCAGCCTCGAAAACTGAATCGAAGGGGTTCCTAAACACTTGAATAGAACAATTCGACACAATATTGTTTTAAATTGGGTAAATGAAATAATTTTACCTTGATTATATTTTGTATATAAAGAAAATAATTTTTCAGGAATTATTGAAGTGTGTATATAATTGATTGCTTGGTTGTTGTAAATGATATAAATATAAAATACTTAAAAGTTGTTTGAATAAGCTAATAAAAGCAACTATTGTAAAAAGAATAATGGTATAAACCAATGAATCATAAGATGAAATTATAATTAATAATGAGTTACAATTGTAAGATAATCATGTATGTATATAAGAAGTAAAATTATATAAGTAAAAGGTTTATAAAAGTGATTTATGAATAGAAAGAAAACTTTTTGGAAGAATAATTAGCATTGATTTCACTATTGTCACTGGGAAATAATAAGGGTGATGACTGCAGCATCATCAGTATCATTTTCGAGTTTTTATGTGATGGATTTGCTACAAAAATGAATTTAAAATTTAAGTTTTGTTGTAATAAATCAATTTGAAATTAAAATTCAATTTGAAATTGATAAATATAAGTGAAAAAGGTTTTGAAGTTATAATATAAGTTAGAAGTTGAATAATAAGTTTTATAACTTATTAAATGGGAAAATGTAAGTGAAACCAGTTGTTGAAGTGGTTAAACAATTAAGTTAAGTAAAATGGAATATGAATTTGAATATTGATATGAATTTGACTTAAGTAAAAGTTAAATAGGATTTACTTTGGAATTTAAAATCCGAATTGAATTGATAAGTAAAACTTAAGTTTAATTAACAAATGATGTTTAAATGGAATAACTTAAGTGAAGTTGAATAAAAAAATCGATCTTTGTATCAAAGTTAAATAATCAAGTGAATTAAATGATGTAAATAAAGTTGAAATGGAATGCAAGTTAAGTAATGTTGAAAGAATTGATGTTAATATCAAAGTAAGTGAATAAAGTGAGTAAATGAAATTGTTAAAGAGGTGAACTTAAGTTATATAAATGAAATTCAATTTTATTTGTAAAAAGAACTAGCAATTGAGTTAAAGAATGGATTGAATGTTAATCAATCGAATGTAAGTAAGTTGATATGAAATGATGCATGCAAGTGTAAATTCGTTTGAAAATAGTTGAATAATAGAATGAAAATCAATTGAATGTTAAACCAATTGGAATTAAAACAGTTGAACCAAATTGAATGTAAGTAAAACGAATAAAATTTGGTTGTATTGGATGTGCATTGGTTGTTATTTGCTTGTTGGTTGGTTGTATGTAAATTCATTAAGTGTTAATGAAATTGAATTAGTAAAAATTGAAAGCTATATAATTGAATTCAAATGAAAATTGGAATGCAAAGTTGAATGAAAATGAATATGCAACTTTAATAGTAAGCTAAAAGTGGTATAAGAAGCATGTATTGGAAATTTTATAATTGAATTGGCAAATTGGTTTGAATATTATAATTGGATATTATGCTAGCAGGATATACAGGTATATAATGGATTGGAATTTTGATTTTGAAGTTAAAAAAAAAAAATTGAATTGCTCGACAAAAAGGTACGTATTTCAGTTTTTATATGAGATTTGATGATTTCCTTCTCCAGCCACTTGGCTTTCTCTTTTCTTTTTGATTCTGAGGGGCCGTAGAGCCGTTTTGTAGTCGTACCGATCTAGCCGCGCAAAGGAGACTCTGGCGAAATTTTTCGAAAATTTAGGGAGTTAGAGAAATTTTGAGAAATTTTGAAAGTTTGAAATTTGAATTGAAATTTAAATTTGAATTGTTGAGTAAACAATGTTGTTTGAAACCTATAATTGAATTGGGAAAGCTAATTGAAATGATAGTAAATCTTTAATAAAAAGATTGGTGTTAGAAGTTGATAAAACTATTAGCTTTGGAAAAATAATAAACGGTTTAGGATCATTCTCCTTAACTTGCAATTTCGAGGACGAAATTCTTTTAAGGGGGGAAGATTGTAACGACCCAGAATTTTTAATAATGTAAATTTTAATTATATTTATTCGTTCAAACTTTAAACCGTGATATCTTTTTGCTGCGAGGTCCAAATTGAACGAGATTTTTTGCGTTGGCTTCGTATCGCCGAGCTCTTCGCAATGCAACTGGTTTGGAGTCGATTGGAGCTCGTTTGAATTTCGGGTAAAATTAAACGTTCGTTTAATTTTGTTCGAAACGAACGCCGAAAACGGAAACAAAATCAAGGTGAGAACTCCTCACTCAATCGAAAGGTTTTGTTTAAAATTTTGAATAGTTAATATTGATTGTTGATGGTTGATTGATTGTGGTAGTAGATATAGTAGGATATATACTATATATAGCGATATATATATATTGGCATATGTATATATCGGATTTGATTTCCCGCCTCGTATAGCGGATGAGACCCTATTGCGCCGTTATTAAGCGGAATATTTATAAAATCCCATATACCGCGATATTCCACCTTGAAGTGGAATTGGTATTGTGCTAACGTCTGTGGATGCAGGGTAACAGGTTGGAGGGATCCAACTGGATTCCTCGCATATTTATTTGTTTATGAATATTATGTTGATTGTTGATAATCACATTGATATATGATGTTATTCCCGTGATTGACCATCTGATGTTGTTGCATCATCGGATTCTAATTTTTAAATTAAAAATAACGGTTTTGAATTTAAAAGGGGTTTTAAATCGATTTTTCAAAGAATATGGTTTATTAAGAATTTTGAATTGATTTAATTTTAAAATAAATAGATGGATAAAATTTTATGTTTTAAAAATTTATATTTTTATAAAATATAACTTAAAAGAAATTTTTAACAATAATAGGTTTTTATAAAATAGTTAAATTTGGTTTTTGGGAAGTTATTATTATTAATGGTTTATATAAAGGATTTTATAAATGGATGTTTTTAAAATTAAAATTATTGAAATTATAGAATAAATTTATAAAGTGTTAAGTTGATGTATAACATGAATTTCACTAGGATTTATAGATTAATAAATGTGAAATTTATAAAACGAATGGTTATTGGAAAATTTTAAGCTTATAAGTTATTAACTTATAAAAATGGATTTGGGCATTAAAAAGGGGAATTTTATAGAAATTGTTAATAAATGAAGATTTCATTAGTCGAAATTATTATAAACCATAAAGAAATCTTGTAAGTGATAAGATTTTAAATTGGTGAAGTTCAAAGGAACGATTTGGTAAATAAATAATATTATAAGTATTTAACTTACAATATGGCTTTTGGGTATGAAATTGGGTTATGTAAATTGCATCGGATTAATAAAGGAATTTGTAAAATTGGGGTTTATAATAGAAATGGAATTTATAAACTATGTTTATAAATTTGAAATCCATCGAATTTGATAAATTGAAATATGGGAATTTGTTAAGTGGGCTATATTCACTATTTTGAATATTGAATAGATTATTAAATAAAATGGGTTTGTTTTTGGGAAAGGAATGTTTTAAATGGAATTTAAAACGAATTAAAGGTGTTTTAAAATGTATTGAGTATTGAAAACATAGATTTCAACATTAATTGTTGAAATAGACGTTTTCGAGAAACAGAAGGGGATAATTGGTATAGTATTGGATTTATATATCTATTTTTAATTTCAAACCCATATACTAGTGTTTTTGGGTTGTCGTAACGATGTTTTACGCAACATTCGTTTTTAACCCAAATAAATGTGAATAAAAGAATATTTCTTTAAAGGAATGAAATTAATACTTAACTATGGTTTAAGCATATGGAATATTTTCGAATTGTTGAAAATAAATTGAATTGTGAATTACTTATTTTTTTAAATAAGTTTAGAAATGATTTTCCAATATGGAATGGAACGTTTTTGTGAATTCACCTTTTAAAGGTAAAAGTGTAAGCGAATATTTTGGAATCGATTTGAAATCAAATATGAATGGGTATTTGGGATTTAATTCACGTTGGAATTTATATGAAGGGAAATTTGTTTAAAAATAAATGTTAATTTATTTTTAAGTATGGGATATAATTTACGAATTTGAAACGTAAGTTAAATTTAAATCGGTAAAGATTTATTTGGTGGTTTGGAATTTGTTTTCAAAAGGTATATATGGTTAAGGTGATTTGAAATTAGTTTTCAAATGGTTAAGGTGATTTGAAATTAGTTTTCAAATGGTTAAGGTGATTTGAAATTGGTTTGCAAATGGTTAATGTAATTTGAAAATTGGTTTTCAAATGGTAAAGGTAAATTGAAAATTGGTTTTTCAATTGGTTAAGTGTGGAAAATTTTATCGTGAAGTGGTTTTGGTAAAACAAATAACTGGGGCAATTATTTGTAAATGGTGTATATATATATATATATCTTGTAAAGATATTTTGGGACTTAATAATTTTGGAAAAATTATTTGGAATCTGATGATGTGGCGCATCTTTATTGATAGTTAAATAACCGACTATCAGTATTTACCCTTGGATGGTAATTGTTGTGATTGTTTGAAATTGAATGCACACTTATTTTTAAAATAAGCGCTCGCTATTCGGTTTAGCCGGGAGAGGACCTTTGTGTCATATATCCCATTCCGAATATGCGATACGTCGTTTGGATTGCATTTGAAGACCGGTGTTGAAGACCGGGTATTTGTGAAAACGATAGGATGACCTATCGATTGTCTCCGCATCGTTAGCTACGATATGGAGATTTCCTTTGTGATGGGAAATTTTATCGGGATTGTGAATACCCGGATTGCAAGGGCTTCTTTGGAAGTGCCTTCGGTTCTGTTCGAACCCGGAACAGACTTGTATGGTTACGTGTCTGACATTACATTTTGAGAGATAGAGCAGATTTCTTTCAAATACATTTCTGTTGGTGGCGGAGAATTTATTCTCTTAGCTTAACACCCTTCTCTGAGACGTACGAGCTCAGAGGTTATGTAGTTGAAGGTTATCAGCGATATTTCCCAATCTGGTAATGTGGCATGCTGAGTGCTGCTGTGTGATGATCATTGGTTGATCGTTTGGATATGATCATTTGTTTGATCATTTATCTTTGTGATTATTGCTTTGGTCATCTGTGGACCCAAAGCATGGCTTTGTTGTACAAAGCGTAGCTTTGTGGACGAGACTTCGTCAGGACCTCACTCCCCGGAAATGGTCGAAACAGGAATATGCGGCAAGGTTATGAGGGTCGCGCCCTTTAGGGTATGTCATTTCCTTCTGGAAAAGGGTGGTATCATGGTATGGAGCCCAGATATTTACTCATGTGGAAACACTATATATATATTTCTGTGTGGTGTTGTTGGTATCGAGCGCTCGGATAAAGGTCCCAAAGGACCGGGGGATGGCATATTCGTGTAGTAGTTACCTAGTTACAGAGGTAACCCGGCCTTGTGTTGGCAGAGATCTAACCGTAACGTTAGTTCTCGGGACGTCCCGCCAGAGGCGATCCCATGTGGCAGTAGGAAGTTCCTTAGCCTGACCATTTGTTGGAAATCCATTCCTCCAATACGCGCCTTGTACGGTTTTAGTTGTATTACCTGCCATTCACTTATGGTGGTCACCACTGTTTGGATGGTAGCTATAGTAGGCATAGTTCGGAATGTCTATGTTGGCTAGGATTTATATTCTACTTTCGAAATTGTTTTCTACACTATGCACTAGTAATAATATCAAAAAATGATTTGATTTTAGCGTAGTAAGCATCTTTGACTATCATAAGGAGAAATCTCCTCCAATTCTGCGTTTGCATTGTGTGTGTGGCGGGAGGCCTTATGGTAGTTTCATTTTCCAAAAAGCATTGCGGATTTCAAAATTTAAATTTTCTTGTTGCTTGTTTAAAGATAAACTGTTTTTGAGTTCTCACACCAGTCACATGACTGACCTGGAGTTTATTGTTCCTTTCCTAAACTCTGGGTGCCCACTATTTTCCACACGGGCAGTCTAGAGTTAGGTTATCAGGTTATTCTGGATTCGGGAGTTGCTGTGCAGATCTGGAGGCGAGCCAGATAGCGTAGTCTATTATTTATTGTATATAGTATTTCTTTCCCGCTGTTGTTGTTGTACACTCTGATTGATGTAATGTGATGTAATGTATAAAATGTATAGTTCTTTTGTTTTAATGAATATTCATTTATCTATTATATGTTGTTCCGCTGCGACTGTGAGATTCTGTTATTGTTTCTCGTTCTGTTACTTGTTTTTCTGTTTTCTCTTCTCTTTCTTTTCTTTCTTCTTCTACCTCTTTCTTCTTCTAAAACCCTAACGGTTCGATTTTTCGGCAACGAAAAATCGCGATCGTTACAATTACTCTATCTTTTTTGGGGTCCTTATTTCTCCTTATTCTGTTACAGGATTGGGAGACTCCTAAGACTCCAACTGATATTCGTAGTTTTCTGGGTCTTGCCGGTTACTATCGGAGGTTCATTGAGAACTTTGCTCGAATTTCTGCACCTCTCACTTCTATAACTCTAAAGAATGCTAAGTTTATATGGAGCGATGAGTGTAAAGCGGCATTAGAAGAGTTAAAGAATAAGCTTACTTCCGCACCAGTGCTTACCATTCCGAATGGAAATGAGGGATTAACGGTATACACCGATGCTTGTCGCGAGGATTTGGGAGCAGTATTGATGCAAGATGGGAAGGTGATTGCTTATGCTAGTCGCCAGTTAAAGACCAATGAGGCTAATTATGCTGCTCATGATCTAGAATTGCTGGCTGTTGTCTTTGCATTGAAGCTTTGGAGACATCATCTCTTGGGTGTTAAGTTTGACCTCTTCATTGATCATCAGTCTTTGAAGTATATCTTCACCCAGAAGGATTTGAATCAGCGTCAAGTTCGGTGGCTTGAGTTTCTCGCTTCTTACGATCTTGACATTAACTATACCCCTGGAAAAGCTAATGTTGTGATGGATTGAGGCAGGAGTTACTTCGGGAACATCAACGATCCAGACTTTCTATTCGTCCTGGCATGGCGAAGATGTACCAGGATATGAAGAAGCTTTATTGGTGAAGGGGTATGAAGCATGATGTCGCTATCTTTGTTAGTAGGTGTGCGACTTGTCAACAAGTCAAGGCGAATCATCAAAAGAACCCTGCTTTGTTGCAGCCTCCTGAGGTTCCCAATTGGAAGTGGGAGCAAGTTTCTATGGATTTCATTGATGGGTTACTGAGATCTAGGAGGGGAAATGAGAGCATCTAGGTTATCGTGGATAGATAGACCAAGTCCGTGCATTTTATTCTGGTCAAATCTACTCGTTCTGCTTCTAGTCTGGCTGAGATTTATATGAGGGAGATTGTTCGCCTCCATGGTGTTCCCCTAAGCTTTGTTTGTGATCGAGACCCTATCTTCACCAATCAATTTTGGAAAGCTTTCTAGGAATCTTTGGGTACTCGTTTGAATTTGATCACTGCTTACCGTCCACAGACCAACGGTCAAACGGAGAGGGTAAATCAAATTCTAGAGGATCTTCTTCGTTCTTGTATTTTGGATTATGAAGCTATTCCTACCAAAGAATATTCTACTTGGTCAAATACACAGAAACTAGATGCCACAGCTAATTGAAAAGTCGTGAATATGTTGTTTTGTGCCTTAGATAAAATTAAGTTTAACCATGTTAGCATATGCAATACTGCATGTGAAATATGGCGTACACTCAATGTTACACACGAAGGAACCAACAAGGTCAAACGTAGCAAAATATCCATGCTCAAAAGTCAGTTTCAAAACTTTAGAATGAAAGAAAATGAATCTATAAATGACATGTACTTAAGATTTCAAGATATCTATCATTCATTGGCAGGACTAGGAAAAAAATATTCAGACTTTGATATTGTATCCAAAATCCTTAACTCCTTTACGAAAGAATTGAAAAGAAAAGTTCTCGCTATTGAAGAAGCGAATGATATTTTCAAAATAACCCCGGAAGAGTTAATAGGAAATCTAGTGTCTTATGAAGTGAATTTGCAGGCTAAACATGTTCAAGCTCAACATAAAAAGAATATAGCATTCCATGTTGAACAAGAAGAATCAGATTCAAATTCAGACGACCTAGGCTTTTTTGCCAAAAACTTCAAGAAATTATTGAAATATAAAAAAGGAAACAGAAATAATGGAAAGAAAAGCTCAAACAGAAATAAACCACCGTCTTTATCAGTTATGGAGTGTTTTAACTATTACAAAAAGAGGCATATGCAGAAGGACTGTCCAGATCAAAAGATAGAATATTAAAATAAAAGGAAGGACAAATTCAAACGAAAAGCCTTTTCACTTACATGGGATGATTCAGATTCCTCCTCTTCTTCTGGAAGTGAAAGTGACAGCGATAATGAACATGCCAACGTATGCTTTATGGCCAAAGATAATGAGGTTAGTGATTTAAATTTCGATGATATGATAGAAATAAATTGTGAATTATTAGATATTTAAAAGAGTCTCAAAAGAAAATATAAATAGGCTATAGAAAACTAGAACAAAGCAGAATTCGAAAGAGATATGCTTAAAGACGAGAAGAAAATATTGGAAGAAGAACTTGAGAAAACTTAAGAATCTCTTTCAAATATTAATTCTCTACTTATATTATTGAGTCAATAAATTGAAACTCAAAAATAAAAGAACGATGGTCTTGTTTCTAAAAATCATGTTTTAAAAACTAATATTAAAATGGTAGAACTAGAAAATTCAAGTCTAAAGACCAAACTAGAAGGAATCACTAAAAATGTTTCAAATTTTAATAAAGGAAGAGAAAATTTATCTAGAATTATTGAGAATTCACAATTTGTTAATAATAAAAATGGTTTATGATATAGGAAGAAAATGAAGAGTTCAGAATCTAGTAATTTAAACAAAGTTAAGTATGATAAAACACCCACATCTTCAAGAAGACTAGTTTCTAAAATTATAAATATATGGGTACCTAAAACTAATAACAAGTTAATAAGGAAAAAGTATATTAGTTCATTTATAGAAGATGTTCATAATAATAAAATTTATATTTATAAAAGGGATACTTAACCCACTTAGGTTTGGTTTCCTAAGACCTAACTCTTAGGACCCTATTAAAAAGGTGGGTACCAACGTTATCTCATATTTTTTGAAGGTCCCACTCAAGAAAAGAGGAAAATGGATACTCGACAGTTGTTTCTCAAAATACATGACATGAAACAAAGATATGTTGATATTATTACATACTCAGATGGAGGCTCTGTCACTTTTGGAGATAATTCCAAGAGATATATCATCGGCAAAGGCGACGTGAGCAATTATGGTACATCTAATTTACCTCCTATTACAAACGTTTTATTACTTAAGAATCTAAAACATAATCTATCAAGTATAAGTCAATTATGCGATAAAGGTTTTAAAATATCATTTTCTGAAAATAAATGTAGTATTATTGATCAGAATCAAGATCTTATTTTTGAAGGAAATAGAGATAAAAACATTTACGTTTTGAATATGAAAGTTAATCATAACTCAGATATACGTGTAATAGCTAAATAAAATGATCACTGGATATGGCACAAACGATTCGGTCATCTCAATTTCAAAAATATAAATAAAATTTCTACACATAATCTTGTAAAAGGATTACCAAAGATGATTTTTAAAGTTAATAGTATATGTGACTCAAGTAAATTAGGTAAATTAACTAAATCCTCGTTTGAATCTAAGAAAGTTATTTCGACATTACAACCGCTTGAATTACTTCATATGGATTTATTTGGGCCTACCCAAATTCAATCTATAAATCACAATAAATACGTATTAGTAACAATTGATGAATTTTCTAGATATACGTGGACTATCTTTATGAAAATAAAAGTGTTACCTTTGAAATTTTCAACCTTTGTTAAACAAATTCAAAATTTAGAAGGTGTTAGAATAAAAAAATTAAAAATGATCACGGAGGTGAATTTGAAAATATACCATTTGATAACTATTGTAAAAAGAAAGGAATATTTCATAACTTTTCGTTTTCTTGAACTCCACAACAAAATGGAGTTATAGAACGAAAGAATCGAACTCTACAAGAATGTGCAAGAACTTTACTAAATGAAAGCATGTTATCAAAACATTTTTGGGCTAAAGCTGTTGTAACTGCCTGTTATGTTTTGAATCGTGTTTCTATTAGACCTCTCACCAAGAATACTCCTTACGAACTTTTTAATGGTAGAAAACCGAATATATCTTATTTTAAAATATTTGGATCAAAATGTTTTATAATAATTACCAAAGATCAACTTGGCAAATTTGATTCAAAGTGTGACGAAGGTATATTTCTTGGACATTCGAATCGAAGTAAAGCTTATCGAATTTAAATAAATGAACTAATACTATCGAAGAGTCACTCCATGTATCTTTTTATGAGAACTCTAAACTTGTTTCTAATACAATTAATGACAATGATTTACTTAATTATTAGAAAACAAATATAATAATAAAAAATTCAAGAGATGATGACGGTATCGTTTATAATTCTAGAGAAGATGAAAACATTGTTAATAATTTAGGAAACAGAAATACTACTAATACTATAAGATCTCCTTGAAGAGTCTTACAGAATCATCCGATAGAAAATATAATTGGAGAAATAAATTCAAATGTTCGAACGAGAAATCAACTAAACTTAATGGGGAATGCAGCATTTCTCTCTACTATAAAGCCTAAAAATACCAAGGGAGCATCATTCGATGAAAATTGGATTATTGCTATGCAAGAAGAACTAAATAAGTTTGAACGAAATAGAGTTTGGGAACCAGTATCCAGACCGACCGATCAGACTGTTATAGGAACTAAATGGGTTTATAAAAATAAAGAAGACGAGTTATGAAATATAACTAGAAACAAAGCGAGACTAGTAGCACAAGGATATAATGAGGAAGAAGGAATATACTACGAAGAAGCGTTTGCTCTAGTCGCTAGACTAGAAGCAATATGAATCTTATTAGCATACGCATGTTTTAATAACTTTAAACTCTATCAAATGAATGTTAAAAGAGCATTTTCAAATGGTTATATTAAAGAAAACGTTTATGTTGAACAACCTCCTTTATTTATTCATGAAAAATACCCAGATCATGTCTATAAACTTAAGAAAGCTTTATATGGTTTAGAACAAGCACCACGTGCTTGGTATATGCCTTAAAAGCTATCTAATTGACTCCGGATTCGAAATAGGAAAAGTAGATCAAACTTTATTTATAAAACATTCTAAAAATGATATATTAACAGTTCATATATGTCGACGGCATTATATTTGGCTCAACTAATAATGAATTATGTAATGAATTTTTTGAAATAATGACTAGAGAATTTGAAATATGCCATATAGGAGAATTATCATATTTTCTAGGACTTCAAATAAAACAAGTTTCAAATGGAATATTTGTTAATCAAGAAAAATATTGTAATAATCTTATCAAACTTTTTGGAATGGAAAACACTTCTGCCAAACCCACACCTATGAGCACAACAATACATCTTGATAAAGATGAAAATGGTAAAAGTGTAGACCAAAAATTATATCATAGTATGATAGGATCACTACTTTATTTAACAACAAGTAGACCAGATATTATGATTAGAGTGTGTCTATGTGCACGATTTCAAGCTGACCCGAAAGAATCACATTTACATGTTGTAAAATGAATACTACGCTATCTTAGTAAAACTACAAATTTTGGACTTTTCTATCAGAAAGAGTGCTCGTTCGAGTTAGTATCATACAGCGATGCTGATTTCAGAGGATCATGAATAGATAGAAAAAGTACAAGCGGTATGTGTCACTTTATTGGTAAATCTTTAATATCATGGTTTAGCAAGAAACAATATTGTGTCTCACTATCAATACTTCATTTTTCAATATACAACCAAGCTGAAATACAAACACAGTTTCATTCATTTTTTTTCCTTTCAAATACTATTTCTCAAGATGTCAACCTCTTCATCCACTAATTCTATCGAAATTCTTACCTCAAACAATTCACCAAAGACTCCGGTTCGTAAAACTTCACAATCTTCTGCCTATCTCACCAGATATACTCCGGATAAAAAGAAAGGAAAGAAGACAATTGACATATCTCCAAACACGAATCAAAAGATAGATGATTTGCACCATTATCAATAAGAATCACTAATGCTTCAACGTGAAATGTACTACGAACAAAAGATTAACTCCAGATGATTAGGAATTATCGAGCATATTGTTATGAAGTTTTGCGGGGCCTTTTCACATCCGATAGACGAATATGCTATTTCTCCTATTAGACGACCATCGACTTCGTCCCCACCGCGACCATCATTTTCAGCAAATTCATGGGATCTCAATGAAGAATCGAATGCTCGTCGCAACCAAATAAAGGGCTATAAGACTCCTAGCCCGTCAAAATAAAGCATAGTTGTTATTATCTTCTGTTTTATTTTTGAATAATTCTACTAAGTATGTATGTTTTTGTTCTTGGAATAATTTATTTCTGTTTCATTCATCAATATGTAAACTAATTATAATATTCAATAATAAACCTACAACGCTCACATATATAAATATATTAACATTTTACTCCAAAAAAATTCACTATAAAAATTCATCCAGGTCAGTCGACTGGACCAATTGGTCAGTCAACTGACATAGAAGTGAATTTTTTTAAAAAAGCATGGCTAGTCGACTGTCTCATTACCTCAGTCGACTGGATCAGAAGGGTGAAAAATTTCGATCTTCAGCTTCCGTTGACTGAAGCACTGAGCCACTCGACTGAATCATAAATCTGAGTAACTTTATTGCTTTTACCCACCAACTTTCCTCCTTTTATATTCTACTTTACCTTCTATCACCATTCTCGTCTCAGATTTCAACGTTTTCCAAAATCTTATCCTTTTAAAAACTCCATTTTTATTCTCCAAAAATTCAAATTAATGGCTCCTAAGAGAAATGGACAAGCTTCTTCATCCTATCAAACTCCTTCAAACGAGCGAATCCAAAAATGGCTATTCGATGACATCGCAATTAAGAAGTGGAGACGAATGCAAGATTCACGTATCTTCGAAGGTTCGTTTGTTAAATTTTCTGGTTCTCTCCATACCATATCCAAGAATCAGCTAGTAGGTGCAATTTGGAATCGTTATTCAACATTGACGATAATAAGCACAAAATCAATCAAATAATGGTCTTTTTTCTCCTTAGATCGAATGGCTCATATTTTGAGAACCGAAAATGATGCTATTGAATTAGCCAATATTGATTATGATTTGGTTGTACGTGACCATATAAGTCACTTGCTTTTAGAAGGCGACATGCATCAACTCAAATCCATGTCTCTACGACCAAAAGCAATAATTATACATCACGCTTTAATGAAAACCATAAGTCCATGAACCGAGAGTTATGAACTTGTCTATGAACATAACTTTATAGCTTTATACGCTGTTTTCGGAAACATCAAAGTCAACTGGCTATGTTTAATTCTTGACAAATTCTTAAGCATCAACAACGGTCGAATGAATGTCATCTACTATGGTGAATATATTATGCAACTTCTAAAGGCTTGTGAGATTCCAAAACCGGACCCGCCACTTTCTACCATTGGATGTTTAAACTCTCGCACCTGGGCATTAATGAAGCTACCGGTTGCTCGACCACCTCCAATCATCACTTTTGAAGAATGGACCCAACGACAACTATCTCAAGGACAACCACAGCACGTAGAAGGCAAAGCATTTCAAGGTCCATCTCGTCAAAGATCAAATTGTCGTCAACAAGACGAAATTTTGATTCTGAATCCGGGCCTTCCTCCACGTGAGTATATTTCTATAATATGCCGTAACCAACAAATTCTTCAATCCAATATCACCAAAGTTGACAAAAAGCTTGATAAGGTTAAAGGATTTTTTATGAAGTTATGGAAATCTATTTCATGTTCTTCCGGGACTTCCACGGCTACTTTAGGCCGGGTAAGCAACCCGTTTTCACTTGGTCTTCTTCTTTCGACGAACAAGCAAGTAGTAGTGCCGATGATGGAGATGGCGAGGATAGTGGTGGTCAAACATCACATCGTGGTAGTAGTAAAGAACCGATGACATAAGATGTTTTTTCTTTTAAAACCTTAGTATTCATTTCGTATGGGTTGTATTAAATGGCCACTCTATTTCATATTATTTCAAAGACTCTTGTTTATGGAAGTTTAATGTATGAATGATTGTTTTCTTCATAATATCTATGACATTATAACTTCATACTTTTATATTCCTTATTCCTTTTTGTCGATGACAAAGAGGGAGAAATATTGTTGCTAACATTAAGAATGCAGGATATAGAGCATCAAAGATTTAGAGGGAGTAAGTATTTATGTTTTATATATACAGTCGAAATCTATATCTATTTACAGGTTGTCATCAATTAGAAAAGGGGAGAATGTTGAGACTTGGTTTTGAATCATGACATGAAGCTATCACTACGACATACAAATTTGATGACTGCTACGACAAAAAGAGAATATATACTACAAGGAGACGAGACTTCAAAACTGGTGCATCAATTATATTATTTTGTTTTGAGTCTTAGGTCAATGTTGTTAAAATCTCTCCTCAGTTACATATATATTAGCTTATATATTTAATCATTCTATTTCCTAAATATTTTTTACATATATAAGCATATATTAAATTATAAAAGTAATTAAAGTTATATATACATCTGTACCTGTGTAAACTGTGCATATTGCACAAATTTTACCAGGTCAGTCGACTGACCCAGAGGTCCAGTGGACTGACACTGGAAAATTTATGCGACATGCACAGGTGCATAGATATACAGATATATATTTAAAAATTATTTTGAATATTCAGTCGACTAACCCAAAGGCTCAGTTGACTGAATTTCTACAATACTACTTTTCGAAGAGACATGACTTTTGTGAAGAGATATGAACCTCTATGAAAAGATTTGTACGCAACACTTCAATCGAAACTCCTCATCAACAGTTGCTGCTTTCTAACCATTATAAATACATACTCATACTTGAATCTAAATCATTGAATTAAAATCGAATTTTCCTATCTCTCTTGTCTAACTCTCTGGAATTTATTTGCTATTTTACTTTCAATTATTCTGCATTAAAGCAATACTATACGTTTCAATTCTTCATGTGCCTCAAATATATATATTTATACTCGAGGAGAAGATTACAGGAAGGGTGTACTGCAAGTGACAAATCTGTTTATCAGAACACGCAAAAGTCAAAACTATTTTCTGTATTTATTGAAGTCCTATTCTGCTGCTCGGGCGAGTGAAGTCCTCTTCGGCTACTGAGGCAAAATCCTATTCCGCTGCTCAGGTCCCTATTCAGCTGCTGATGGGCTATATAGACATGTTCCTCCGGGTTAAGTAAGGGTTGTTATTTTGGTCAAATTCCAGAAGGAGTCTGGGACTGGACGTAAGATGATGCTCCAAACCGGTATAAAAATCTCTATTGTCATTTTACTATACTGCTTTTTGTATCCTGCACTATTTACCGTATTATTATCATCACTATACTCTGTATTATCATATATTCATATTACATGATCCATAGCATACTTTCAGTAAACTCTTTATTTCGGTTTTTGTAAGCCTGTGAAATTGATGCACTCTAATGTTATATTTATGGTTCATTTGATTATATCACCGTCTCGTCTGTTTTAAATCTATGTTATTCTATCATATTTTATCTATACGTTGTGAGATGCTCTACAGGTTCTTTGCTTGAATTTTTATTGCTTCACACGCTTGGCCATCGTCCTGCATCGGCCAGGTACCTCCACAGTGCATTATACAAGTATATTGGGTATAGGAGCCATAGGGCAATCTTCACAGATTTAATTCTACTTGGTCTTTAAGCTCTTTTACCTCATTCATCAATGTTTTAGTGCAGCAGGAGGGTCGATAATGTGATGAATAGCTATAAGAAGGTATTTCTTTAGTTTCTTCTCCTTGTGGAGAATGATACTAAGGGAATCAATGGAGTCAATCTGAACTAATAATGCTTTTTCATAAGTTTTATTGTCCTTTTTAGCTGGGAAGCTTTATGGGTCATACTTGATTTATCATTTTCAAGCGTTTGCATCTTCAATGTAAACTTATTCTTCTAACGCTCTAACATCTCAACTTCCAATCTTAATTCTAAGAATTTATCGATGAACGTCTTGTTCCAATAATCATTTACTTTCTAATTTCATTCTAACTTAAAGGACCTACTTAACCTTGAAAGTTTGCATATTTTACTTTCTTAAGATAGGTCGGTTAAGCCACTACCATGCACTAAATGTCCCCAAGATAAAGAAGAAGTAGTGTAGGAAGATGCATTTTTAGGAGACATGGTTAGAGTAGGGATAGGGTGCCCACTTTCTCTCTCGGCCAATATAAGTTCACATGACTTACATTCATTCTTGTACTTCATTACGTCAATTTACAAATCAAAGCGCGTTGATCAACTATGCAATTTTGGCATCGTAATCTAATTATTATTGTGGATCAAAACATGAGCTGAGCCTTTTAACTAATCTCACGATCTCATTGTCCTTGAATGAAATTTTCTTTTCAAGACCTTGAGTCGCTTCTTGGGAAGACTTTAGAATAGACGTCATAGAAATATATATTGCATAACATTTGTTAGCTTCGAAATTATCAGTGGATTTTGAACCAAAGAGAGAATGAATAAATTGATCTTTCAAGGTTGTCATTGATAATAAAATAAAAGGGAGAATATAAAAAACCATAAAATTTTCATTAATAACCAAGACACAAAAAATAGTATTACATTCATAAAAACAATATTCATAGATATTACAGTGCAACTAATTCTTAGGTTAAGAAAGGATGTCTCGAATCTTCTGAAAGGAGGAGGGTAAGATGGAAAATGTAGCTAAAAGGTGCCTCAATACCAAGATAGGCATTGACCGAGGGGAACCTACGATAATCCCAATCATTAGGAAGAGGGCTATGTTGACCATTCAATAACTTGGCATACTTAGTTTGAATGTCATGTAGGAATTTGTCTTTATGATCGCCTAAGAAATTAAACTCTAAATTTAGGAATTGAGTATACATGTGATGAAGCTTACTAAGAAAGCAGTATTTTGATAAGCAGGATTTGTTAATCTAGGAGTAATTTTGTTTGAAACTCCTTTTTAATCTAGATAATTTACATAATGACATAGGAGATTGTTAATGAATAAATTCCTTAACCCCGAAAGTGTGTAGAAAGTGGAGTTAGTCAAGAAGAGACTCTTTTAAGGCTAGTCAATGTCATCAAGATGAAGTATGCATTCATAACAACTTTTCGTACAGTAATGTCAAACACACATATGGTCCAAGCCAATATGCGAGTCAATATTCAAGTCAATGTACAAGTCACAGTTTCAAGCCAAATTGTTATATAAAGTCACAAGTTCGAATTAATTTGGTATGCTAGTCACTATACAAGTCAATATGCAAGTCACAATCCAAGACTTAACTTGCCAAATATGTAATGCAATTGTTTGATATTCAATTTCTTATATGCATAATGTTTGAGTGTTACGATCAGCAAAATCCCTGAATCAATTTATGTTTCACTGAGTTAAAAATGTAAGAAGTGGAAAGATAATGAATTAATTCTTAAAATGGCACCCTTGGGTCTATATTTATAGAGAAAAAATTAGCATGGTTCATGGCGTCGGTAAGCTTCAGCAACAGCTTTAGACACTTTCAGGCTACTATGTGTTTGCTTAATCATTATAGTAGAACTTCAATGCTACCTTGGTTGCAAAAAACTTTAGCTTCTATGACTCTTTGCCTTGAGATACCATTGACTGATTACTATTCGACTCGTTTGGAAGTAGTTTTCACCCTCAATGAGGAGCGACGTCGGCTTGGTTTCGTGTTGATATAAAGAAGCTTTACTTGGTATATTATTGGCATTGATAGCCCTTAGCGCCATCATGGAGAAACAACATTAGAGCTTTATTGGTGACGAGCTGGTGGTAACAAATAGATAACGGTGGCACTGATGATTTGCGATACCCATCTCCTGAGTATTATGAAGTGAGACGTTGCTTTAATGTAGTGTAGATGACTTTCGCTTTCTTGGTCGGTTTCTACTATAGTTAAAAAGTGGCGTTAATTAAAGATGATCATGATTATGGTGTAGCATATATGAATGATAATATCAGTAAGAAGTGACTTCAATGACTTTTACAAATATCGATGACCTATGAAAACAGCGTCACATGTATAGATATGCGACGCTCTTTGAGTATTATCAGCGTGATACTGGTTTTTGGTGATTGCGATGATGATCAGCTTGAAATGACGTTGGTATGATGTAATCATTTATTAAGAGCAACATCGATAACATTAGTTGACACTAATAACGAAAGTTACCAACATCGCGTGTGTTGTCTCAACTAAACATTCATTATAATCATCATGAACAGTGCAAAGTGAAGGGTTTGATCATTGGTGACATTGTTTACAAGCGACATGGATATGAGGCGACTACAACTATGGCAACCTTCATTGTCGGCATCATCCTACGGTTCCATTCAATAGTTGATGGAGTGCGACATCAATAGATATAGTGACATTGGCAATGTCATTATTGCTTCTAGCAGCATCACAGATATATGGCTCAAGTTGTGTGCCGACATCGATATAGATAATTACTTGCATCAATAATAAGTGGCATAGGTGATGAAGTGTGGCAATACTTCTACCTTAAAGAGCAGTATTCTATTCTTGTCTTCGAAGTCAATTATGGTGATAACATTTTCCTCTTGGAGTAAAGGAATCATTGACTTTTCAAGTCAATAATTTCGATGTCGTCTTCTCCCGCCCATTGGTATTCTCATCAATCTAGTCGTCCATTTAAAACCAATCTAATGGCTCATGCACATCGATTCCTTTGTATAAATAGCATATTTCTTCTCCTTTCTTCTTTCACCTACAATCGAGAATCTCACGTGAGAAATCAAAAATTCTCAAATAAATTTGAACTTTTCTAATTCTCAAGCAATTCATTTTTTGTTCAGGTATGCCTTTTATTCCTTTATCGATCTTTTTAGCAAATTGATTCAAATGATTTGGTATTGAAATTTCTATTTAGGGTACAATTTGGGGTTTTCTTTGATTTTGAACGAACTACCAAGGTGATAAGAGCCATGACTATATGTTTAATATCGTTTAGCCTTTATGCGGCCTTATTAATCTTTGAATCAATTCTTAGCTGGATAATGTCAATTTGAAAGCCTAGATTTCGAGTTTCTTAATGAGGCGGGTTACTTGTTAATCTTGGATCCATATTATCTCGACCCATCTTGGCGTCGATATTCACGACACCATTAAGAGATTCGATGCTAACTGATTAATTTAGTACTTACCAAACCATTAGTCTAGTGCTCTCATGTCATCAATGTGTCAAGATGTGATAGTTAGTGTAGGTAGAATTTTGATCTTCTATGGCATTATTGTTAAATGATGTCATCATCGGTTAAGTTCAACTCTGCTTGCCATCATTGGATAACTTACCCTTTACTGTATCATGATCAATGCATTATGACATCAACGTGATCCCAATATTAATTGGAACTTTTATTGATCAACTTTTAATTCCTAAAAGCCTTTACATCGTTAACATCTTAGATAAGGCATGATAATCTCTTATTGTTATGAGGAAGTGTACACCAGCTAGATGCGACACCACTTAACCACAGACATTGCCATTTACTTTTGATGTTACCTTATGATTTTATAACTTAATATTGATAGTCTTAATGTATTAATGTTTTCACTTATAATGCTGTTAAATTAACATATTACAAGTCATTTATCTTTGTGACAACTTCAATAACTAGCAAATCATCGACCGATGACGTCCCTATTCATTAGTGTCGACCTCCTTATTTAAGACCTCGACTAGTACTTTATCATATAAACTTCACGACATATAATATTGATGTAGTCGCCGACTTTGTCTTATTGAAATTGCACGCCTTTTTTATTTAGCTTTTATATAACTTCTCTATGACGCTACTTTGTTAAAATTTATCTGATTATTTTAGTTTATCATTATTTTTACATATATCATTTAGGTTAGTATCTAGCAGGAAAGGCGGAATTATACTAAAAATATTTTGACATCATTGATATGCACATTATCAACTCATGCTGTCTTTACTCATTGATATAGGCAATCTTCGTCACTTCAACTTTAGTTATAGTCACGTGCTCAACAATGCTTTTAACATAGACTTTTTGGCACTCAATATTTACATAGCTATTGATTTATTGTAATCGAATAACTACTTAATTTCCATGTAATTTTTCCTTGGATTTCATTTGTTAAAGTAGAAATTCATATTTAACTTAGGTTTCCTTTGTAAATATTTTTATATAATTTTACCAAACTCAACATGTATCATTTTAGAATTATCATTCGTATACCTAACATATTCTTTGAGCACTTGGATGGGAAATGGATCGTTTAGAAAATAACTTTTAGCTTCGTATGAGATAAATCTTTTAGATTATGTAAGCATTGTTATTTTATTGAATTTGGAATAACATTACCTGGCAGGAAGATGGAAGGTCAAAAGACGAGTAAGAAGTCCACCAAGAAGCCTAATAAGAGGCTTAAATATCTCAACCAACAAAAAAAGGGATAATTTTTTAAATCCTTCGTATACAACAACCTTAGAAGAAGTGGACTCCAATTTGAACAGTTTAGAATTAGTAGGATCGAATCCATTCCTACCGGCCCTACAGACAATATGTTCAACTCGCTAGAAGGATATTTTGCTATTAGTATGATACACATTTGGCACATGGGATATCTTCCTTTTCTCGGTTCTCCTAAGATATCTTGAACATATGGATTTTTCTCCTATTCATTTCTCACTAAATTCTTATACATACCTGACTTGCTTAGAAGTCTACGCCAGGGAAGCTAGATTTCCTTCTCTTATTGTTGAAATCCTTCACTTAATAGCTGGCCCTGCCAAAATCAGTTAACAACAAGTTCATCATCCGTACCAAATTTGTCCACATCCGAAAAGTATGATTTCTGAGACTGTTAATAAGACGAGAAGATGGGAGATACAATTCTTCTTCGTCTGGTCCAACACCAATTACAGAAGAACATTTTCTACCACCAGTAAGTTTCTCATCCTTGATTACCCTTGTTTCTTTATTATCCTTTACTAATAGGTGTTCTCTTTAGATCCTACTTCAAAAAAATCTAAACCTTGACAATCAAAAGATTATGGACTCCCTAATCCAGATAACTGAGAATAAAAGAAATAAGCTCACACTTCTAACTCCATCGAAGCTCTTCTGGTATTCTATCGCCTTGGATCACCATAAGATTTTGGGAGAACCACTAATGATCAAATACAATTCTCGTGGAAGAACTCATATGTGATGGGCAAATCAGAACTCTCTAGTTCGACATAATTCTCCTATTAAGTTTTAATACAGCATAAATGAAATTCCTAAAGCTATTGGTTTACGAATTTCTATTTTTGCTTTAGGCTCATCTTCCCTCCTCCTTGCTTCTGAGGAAGCAACAGTCAAAAGTAATGTTTCTAAAAAGAGGAAGTGTAAAGATGAAACTTCGGCTCTGGCTTAGTAAATCAAACCTGTTTCTTCGAAAGACTATATTGCCAAGGCCATCGAAGAGTCAGAAGAAGAAGAAACTGGTAGTGATGCTCTTACTGAAACTCCTTCTTCCCCCCAAGGTAAAAGGTCTAGGATTGTTATAACACCCCTAATTATAAGTAGCATTATTCAGGAGATTTAATTAGATAAAGTAAATAGAATAATGTAGAGTCTAGAGTGATAAAGGAATTGATATTTGAAAACTGATTAAGGTTGTTCCATAACTAAAGAATCAATAAGAAAGATTTATAAGTTAAATACTTAAGAGAATAAGGCAAGGGCAATATAGGAATAGCCGAATCTCATAACCTTTAAAAACTCTTACATATTCTCATTCTTACTTACATTCTTACAAACACCAAAACATAAACAAAAGAAAAACAAGGCTGGCCATAACCCTAGGAGAAGAGGAGCTTAAAAGTCAATTAGAGGCTAATATTCAAGCTAGGAAGATTAAAGTATAGAAGAAATCTCATGTTCCTTATCCAAAAAGGGTGAATAATGATCTAAACCATCTCATATAAGTCATCTTGAATGTTTAAATTCGTGTTTGAGGTTTAAAACTCTATGATTGGATGAATGATGATATTGTTTGATTTAAATGCCATGTTATAATTTAAACAAGGATTTTGTGGAATAATGTAGTTTGATTTTAAGGCTAAAATAATGCAAAATTATTTTCAAATGCCATGATTTTTAAATACGTTATGTAAAACGTTATTTTACAGATGGGTTTAAATTTTCCTAATATTCCGAGCTATGGATAATTTATTATGTATTTTTGAGTAAAAGAAATGGATATTTCAGATTTTATTTAATTTAAGGAATTAACTAATTACTTTTGTAACGATCCTGAATTTTTATTTAATTTAAATTTATAATTAAATGAAATTTTGAATAAAAATTTATAAAATTAATTATAAATAGTGATGTGAGTTTCCCCGAGTTCAAATATATTCTATATAAATCATTTAAATTTTTTTTTATATTATATATATATGTATATATGTGAATATATATATATATATGTATATTTGAGTATATATGAGTCAATTTGAAATTTTAAAATCTTGTGTGTATATATATATTTTGATTTGAATTTAAATCTTATATTAATGGTTTGAAAAATAAATATTAAAGTATATACATTGACACAAGTACGAAATGAATAAATAAGTGAATTGTTAATTTATTATTGATGGTTAAAATATATATAATAAATACAAGACAATAAATAAGAAGTAAATAAAATATAAGATATAACAATATAAAGTAAATATATATATATATATCTTAATCTCATATTAATAAATCAATACAAGATAATACAAATGGAGTAGGCTACAAAAGTAATAAGAGTAAAATAAAAATAGAAGTTCACTTATTTTGTAAAGTAAAATAATTCATATTTAAGCTATGAATAAAAATAAGAACAATTATATATAAAACAAAAACAATAAGTAAACATATATAGGAAGTATTACAAAACAAAAATACATACAAGTATGTACACTTGTAAATGAAAACAAAGCAAGCATGGAAAACAAAAAAAATATAAATAAAAGAATTAAGGCATAAGCTTATAAAAAAAATACAAATATAAGCATGAATAAACAAAACCAAGTATAATGAACAAAACAAAGAAAATGATTTGCAGCCACCAAACTGCATAATCAACAAGTTAAAAAGCAAAACAAAGTTAGATTTTATAGAAAGAGAAAATATAAAATGATAACAAATGAAATACATATACAATAGGTAAGCAAGAAATAATGGAACAAAGTTGTTATGTACTTATGTAAAGAACAAGTAAACCAATAAATATGTTCAAATATCTACATACAAAATAATTATGTACAAACAAATGAAAATAGGCAGCCTGTAAATAAGTAGGCAATACAAAAACAAAATTAAACATATTCATAAATAAGTACAAACAAAACATAACTAAAATAAAGAGGTACATAAGCATAGGCTGTAAACATAAAAGAATAAGAAGCATGGGAACAAAGCACTTAGCATTAAATGCTTCCATTCCTTAGCAGCCAAGCCTATTTTAATAAATAATATAAACACCCTGTACAAGATATGGTATCACTTGTACCAGCAAAGAAATGCAAGCCTGCATACATCTTATATATATCAATCAATTTCTTCTTTTTAGTTCGTTCATTCTTTGCTGTGTAAATCTAAAGTGAACACCATTTCAAACTTAAAAAGACAACTTCAACTTAAACATCTAGAACAAATCAAACCAGAGATTATGGAGATGATCTCAGCTAGCAAATTTCAAGTCTGCGTCAAAACAGAAGCTCTGTTTTCTGATGGAAACCACGGTGAGCAAACCTCTTAACTCTGATTTTTATCTGGATGTTTGGATTCGTATGAGAAGCTATGTTGTGAATATATTTGAATGTTGTGCCTGCTTTATGTGTATATAAGTGTGTGGTTGGGTTTATAACTGATGACAGGTATGAACATATCCTGTTCAAACTTACAGGCTGCAAATAAAAAAAAAAAAAAAAAAAATCTGTGAGCAACTTCACCTTTAAACCCTTAAGTATAATTTTGGTTCATATTATTTCTGTGTTCCATCTTGTAATGTGAAGTACATTTGGATATTTATCTTGTTGAACTACTGAAGTATAATGAGTGTATGTTTGTATGACCTGAAGAAGACCTCTGTTCCAAAAGATTTCAAACTCAGGTTATCTTTCAAAATTATTTCCTCTTGATCCAAGGAAAATCTGGACTCATAATTTAAACAAAAGTTGATTGTTTTACCTTAAGCTTTAATTTAAAATTTTATTTAAGATAAAACAACTAGTTAATGTTTCTGGAAAATCAAGATACTGAGAAAAACATAAATTTGTCAAAATTCAAATTTTCTAATTTACAAGTTCAGGTTTGTAACTTGAATTCACATTCTATAACATGATTTTTAAAGTAAAAATCTTGATTTTTAGATCAAAGATAAGAGAGTAGTTTGAGTTTGTCTGATTTGAGCAATTCAAGTCGTCTCGATTGATCTAGAGGGTTGGAGATGTCGTGTTTCTTCCTAGAGGTAGTGGAGTGACCAGAGACTTTGGCAAAAATGTCAGGTAGTCGATCGAAGCACGGTGGAGGTGGTGGTTGACATTTTTTGTCTGGAACCCTAGTTTTAGAGATGTAAAATGTTTTGGATCGTGCGCCTTCTCTAGTCGATCGAGTCTAGCGAACTTTGGGGAGAAGGTAGAGCGAGCGTAGGTGAGTTGATGGCCGGTGTTTCAGAGGTGATAGTGGTCGGAGCACCGAGAAATTTATGTTGACAGGTTTGCTAAGTGATGGGTCTCGCGTGTTCCAGGTTTGGGTTGTATGCTCGTTTTTGATTTTGGGGTTCGATGTGGTCTCTGGGTGGTAGATTGGGTTGAGGTGGTCGGCGAAGACTTGTGAGTGGCAACGGTGATGGTCGGAGAGGTGGCGGATGCTGGTGCATATGCACACGTATCAGCGTGTATCAGTGAGGAGTTTGGGGAAGAAGGTAATGCACTCGGGTTCAGGCTTGTTCTCGTGTGGGATGACCCGAAGTTTTACTCGGGGCTTTGTGAGTTGAACCCGAAGCAGGGGCTGGTGAGACTTGGGTAGGTCTTAGTTTCAGGTTTTACCTGAACCTATCTTCCAGGAATTCAAAACAAAGATTTAAATTTTAAAACAAGGTTTTAAGCTGAGGTTTAAATCAAAATGTAAATAAAAATTCAAATTGAAATTGAAATCTAGTTTGTAAATAAAATAAAGTTTTAAATTCAATTTGGTTTAATAATTTCAACGCAATTAAGTGTATTAAAGAATTTGAATTTAAAATATAATTGAAATTGAAAATGACATTTAAACAAATTGAATTTAAAAGTAGAACCTGGAACTAATCTTAAATCAGAGGTTAAAATTAAATATAAGAAATTTCTTTGGAATGGTAATTTAAGAAATTTAATAATTGATAAAGACCATTAACTAAGATTTTATTTGAAAAACATCAATTAATGTGATAAATTTTAACAATAAATTTAGTTTGATTAATTTCATAATAATCAATCGTGGAACTATTAAGTATAATTACTTAATAACAATAATTGTGAAATTAAATATTCGGTGTAATTTGTGGAGTTAATCGAATTGTTCAAATTAAATTTCTTAAGCTAATTTATTCAGAGTAATCATTTGATAGTTTTGAAGAGTTAATTGCTTAGAGAAGTAATTAATAGATAATTTGTGAATGTAATTAATTAAATGATGATTTTTAAATCAGAACATAAATTTTTGTGAATAATTAAAGGATTAATTAATAATGGAAATTAAATTAAGATTAATTTAAAAAAATTAAAGATTAATTGATTCATTGATTTAAGAATGATTAGTTAATAATTAAGGGTTAACTAATAGATTTGGAAGAAAGATTTATTTCAAATAATTTGTGATTAAATTATGATAATTAACCCGGATTAATAATTGATACATCTAATTTAAATTAATAAGTTGATTAATAAATTCACTTGTGAATGTTTGAACTTGACTGAATAATTAATTTGTCTGATATCCCTGATATTGATGCTTTGTGATATATCCTAATTTGTGTTATGATGTGAGATGTAATTTATTTATCTGAGATAAATATAATTATTATCTGTGATATATATATATATATCTGTGTTCTGTGAATAAAGGATAAGCGTTATGGGTTATATCGCTTATCAAATATAAGCGTTATAGTTTATACCGCTTATCAACTATATTTCTGTGTTTAATTTGTGATGATTGAATGATGTTGCACTAGTATGTTAAACCCCTGGACCACACCATACACACACAAATATGGATTTCACGAGGAAATCAGTTAAGTCGCGGATTTTTGAAAATAGTTTTGAATTTGAATTTTTTAATTCAAATGTTTTGGAAATGGATTGGGTTTTAAAGTTAGAAGCAATTAAAAAGGGAATTTCAAAGATGAAAATGTATTTTAAATTACTTGATTAAGTTTGGAATTTAAATAATTTGATTTAAATTTGAATTCAAAAGTAGGAATTGAATTCAGTAATTTGAAATTAGGGATTAATGATATTATACTAGTCATTATGAGTTAAACCATTTTTAAAGTATTATTTTGGGAATTTGAATTTAACTCAAGGATTTCAACTCGTATAAATGAATCGGATTTCCAAAATGAAAACTGTTGTTTTCAAATGATAAACACTTTTAGATAAGAACTGAGATTCCAGTTAATTAGGGGAATTTCAAGATTGAATAGAGAAATGATTTTCCTAAGTTATGAATGAATTCTTTTTGAAAGCTATGAATTAAATCTGTTTATTTTTAACAGATTTAAATTGATGATTTGTTTAAATCAAATTGAAATGAAATTGTTTTGAAGGCTATAAGTTAAATCTTTGATTTAAAGATTTAACGAGTTAAATCAAATTGAAATGAAAATTGATTTGGAAAATATGTGAATGAATTTTTTGTTTAAAAGATTTAAATGTGAAAATTGTTTAAACCGTTAAAGGTTGTGAAAATGAATCTTTTTGTTTAAAGATTGAAAATGGTAATTTGTTAAACCATTTGAAAGAAAGTTTGAATTATTAAGTTGTGACTTAATTGAAATCCCATATCCATATGTTTTGAAAATATTTTCGCTCACTATTCGGTTTAGCCGGGAAAGGACCGTTGTGTCGTATAACCCATTCCGAATATGTGATACGTCGTTATGGATAGCATTTGAAGACCGGTGATGAAGACCGGGTATTTGTGAAAGCGATAGGATGACCTATCGATTGTTTCTGCACCGAGTCGCGTCGGTATAGATACTCCCTAAGTGATGGGAAAATCCGATCGGGATTGTGAATATCCGGGTTGCAAGGACTTCTTTGTAAGTGCCTTCGGTTTTGTTCGATCCCGGAACAGACTTGTATGGATTGTATGTCTGACGTTACAAATTGAGATATAAAGCAGATTTCTTTCAAATATATTTCTGTTGGTGGCGGAGAATTTATTCTTTTAGCTTAACACCCTTCTCTGAGACGTACGAGCTCAGAGGTTATATAGTTGAAGTTATCAGCGATATATTCCCAATTTGGTAATGTGACATGCTGAGTGTTGCTGAAATGATCATTGTGTTGATTATTGTGATAGGATCGTTTATTTGATCGTCTATCTTGGTGATCATTGTGTTGATCATTTGTTGACCCAAAGCATGGCTTTTGTATAAAGTATGTTTTTTTGAACGTGACTTCGTCGAGCCTCACACCCCGGAAATGGTCAAAACAGGAAAGATGCGGCAAGGTTATGAGGGGTAGCACCCTTTAGGGTATGTACATTTCCTTCTGGATAGAGGTGGTATCATGGTATGGAGCCCAGATATTTAACCTATGTGGTTACTACGAATTTATTACTTTGTGGTTGTTGGTTATCGGGATCCCGTGAGAAAGGTCGTTTACGATCGGGGAATGGCGTGCTCGTGTCAGTAGTTACCCAGTTAGGGGTAACCCAGCCTTGTGTTGGCAGAGTTCCGGTTTGGTTCTCGGGGATGTCTTTCCAGAGGCATTCTCATGTGGCAATGGAAAGTTCCTTGGCCTGACCATTTGTTGGAAATCCAAAGAAACAATACGAGACTTGTACAGTATTAGTTATATAACCTGCCATGGAATGTGGCGGTAACCTGCTATTGAACATGGTTAGCTATAGTAGGCATACGATAATGGTCGTATGTTGGCTAAGATTTATATTCTACTTTCGAAATGAATTTTTCTCTACACTATGCACTAGTAATAATATCAAATGTCCTTTTAATGCGTATCAAGCATCTTTGACTATCATAAGGAGAAATCTCCTCCGATTCTGCGTTTGCATTGTGTGTGTGTGCGGGAGGCCTTATGGTAGTCTCATTTTTAAAAAGCATTGCGAATTGACTTTGAAAATCTTTTGTTGAATGTTTTTAATAGATAAACTGTTTTGTTGCTCACACCAGTCCCACGACTGATCCGGAGTTTATTGTTTCTTTCCTAAACTCTGGGTGCTCATTATTTTCTACACGAGCAGTCTAGAGTTGGGTTTTACAGATAGTTAGATATAGTGAATTATCTGGAGTTGGTTCAGTCTTTGGACCACACCAGTCTTGCTGAGCTTGGTGATATGTTATTGGGAGTTCGAGCTATTACCGGATGGATTCTTGGAAATGGAGTTGCAATTATTTCTGGAGTCCTTCCTTGAAGACTATTTTAGAGTTATATTGTTCCGTATGTTAGATGTCATCTATTTTCTTTTCCGCTGCTATTTATTGTATCATATCTCTGATGTATATTGATATCTATTGGATCATCTGTTGTATCAGATATTGTATCAAAGCTGTATATCAATGTATTATTCTTTTATTCCGCTGTGTTATTTACTTAATGATTGTTATAAGCTCCGGCGAATCGAAATTTAAACGGTCGAATCTACGGCATTCGAGTACGATTTGAAGTATGGATGTCGATTTTCGAGCGGGCAAAATCCGACTCGTTACAACTTTTGCGCTGAAAACTTTATATGACAAAAATATTATCATTTTGGCGTTTATGTGATTTTCTGAGACTGTTCTCAAAAGATTTAGGTGAATTTTTGATTTCGTTAGTAAGATTAGTATTCAACGATTAAGTAAATACAATGGGCTAGTTAATAATTTGGATTAAATATTGGAGCATTAGGGGATTACATGCGACAGCGAATTTTGAAATGAATTTTAAAAAAGGTTTTGTTATCCATAAATAATTTACCATGTAAGAGGTTAGGTAAAAAGAAATTGCTTTAGTTAGTTAAAAATCAATTCTTATAATAATTACAACAACGTCACTTGCCTTTGAAAGCATTGATACCTTCGAAAGCATACAACGCCGATTTGAATCCTAAAGGGATAGGGGAGTCGTTGTAGTTAGACATTAACTAGAATGAAGGCGGAAGAGTCCCTTCACACTAATCAATAGTGTCGAAGGGGTCTCTCCGCATACATACACTTTAATAAGTGTGCAACGCTGCATTAATTGATTCATGGAAAGGACCAACTACACTAGTAGATAGTGTCGAAGGGGTTCCTTCTGCTCTTATATGCTTCATAAGTATTTTAATCAATGAAGAAGGAAGGGGTGTGCCACACCAATCAATGGTGTTGATAGCTTTCCTTCTGTATCTTTATACTTGAGCAAGTCCATCCATTATGGAAGGTATCTTCTGCACTAGTTGATTGTGTCAAAACGATCCTTTTGTATGCGTGTTCAATTATGAAGGGGGAAGTGTCGCACCGCACCCACTCAATGGTGCCGACAGGGTCCTTTCACGTGATTTCGAAGAAGTAGTTGAAGGGGCCTTTTGCATTGCTTAAGCAATGATTTCGAAAGGTCTTGCCTTTAAAGTTGAGTGGCAAAAGGGGCATGGCCACTTGTTTTGAATCAATTAGTAAAATGCAAGGTGACGGAGAGCTTGTTTGCTCTATGATGTCGAAAGGGAGAGTGATGGTGGGTGACTCATGATGTCATAATGATCCGAAGGTATAGTCGAAAGCCTTAGTTTTCAAATAAGAGAACCCAATCTCATTTTTAAAGTAAATATATAGCAATGTAAAAGAGTTTAAAAGCGGCATTTAACTTTGAAATTTTAGAGGAAGCTTTCCTTACCAAAGATAGTGGGTTAAGGATATTAACCATATTTCATTAGAAAATGATTACAAGGAACTAAACCATGGATGTTGATATTGTTGTGTTATTTGATCAGTTATCATGTATGCTTGTGTGATCATATTCACTTCATTTATAACCCATAAATGCATTTTGGTGTGTTAAGGGCAGAACAAAAAGCTAGGTTGACCCAATAGTTAATATTCATTGAATTACTCCTATGTGAGTAGAATTGCATCTAGGAGGTCAGACAGTCTAGAATATAAGATGCCTAGGGCTGATCAAAAGATTATTGGTTTAGATAAGTTCTTAGTAAGCCCATAAAGACTATGTCATGGAAATTGTTATTGGCAGGGGCCAATAGGTTTTAGCGATCCCATGAAAACTATGTCCAGAACAGGTTGTTGATAGAGATCAATAGGTTGATAATCAGGCCATGAAAACTATGACATGAGAGAAGTTATTGGAGAATCCAATAGATTCATAGTGACCGCATGAAAACTATGATTGGATGACGTCATTGGTAGACATGAATATTTCTTAGTGATCCCATGAAAATTGTGAAACTGGATAGATAGTCTGTAAGCTTGGAACAGGATATTAGTTTGCCCATGAAAACTAATAGGTAGATAGTGACCCTAGAAACTATAACATGAGACAGATAGTTAGGTGTATGGGGATGGGAAATCCAGAGCATGTTGCTTGTTTGTGTATCGTCATGATACATTTTATTATGTTATGTCTTAACCATTGTGGATGCAAGTGCACAGTATATGGTTATTATGGATTGGGTTAGTATACTAGTGAGGGGAAACCCATCGCCAAGTGACGTGGTCTCACTGGATATTTGTATGGTTCGAGATGGTAGGTTATTATTCATACCAGGTTTTTGTCTGACTCGAAGTTTATGTTTACCCTTTAAACATTTAGGTGCTCAATTGATTTTGAGTAGTTTGAGAGTTGAGGTTTTCAGGTTCTCCTTTAGACGAATAAGCTTTCGGAGATGTGCAGGAGGCAAGCTAGCTATTAGGAGTTCTTTCTGTTTGATTCCCCTGTATAGTTGGATATAATGGCAAAGTTACTTAGTGCTAATATTTAGACTCTGATCAATCAAGGAGGCATCTTCATATATCGCTCTTGGTGTAATTTGTAATAATTATATTTCTCTGAACGTGGTTTATGAATTATGGTTATATAGTGAATCTGTAATTCGACTTGAAATTGAATGACAAATTTGTTTTAAAGTTAAGTCTAAATTTTTCATGTCCGTGTGTTTTTGGTATATCAACGAATCTAACATTATCGCACTTGGCCACCAAAAAATAATAACTATAAATGACTACAGTATCTGTAGCGGTTTGTTTTGGAACTCCAAATGAGGGATGTTACAAATTGATATCAAGACATAGGTTTATGTAAATTTAAAAGAAATTTGAACCAAAAATATTTTCAAAACTTAACCCGATGAATAAAAAATGAGACCAGGGTTTGAGTTAACGCTGTAGTAACGTACTTGCATTTGTTTTATATATATATATATATATATAAGGATGTATTCCCCTCTCTCTTAGACCGTTCTTCTGTATCTTACTAAGGCTCATATGCAGATATAAAAGAAAGAGAGATATGGAGGCAGGAAACGGAAGAGGAAATCTAGGTGGAGAAAACACCGCAACTAATGGAAATGCTCGACCTAAAACCAGGGGTAATCTGGGTCGACAAGTAAATGCTAATCCAAATGCAAATGCCAATGTAGAAGCTGGAACCCGACAAGTAGATATGGGGATGATGTATCAGTTCTTCATCAGTCTTATACAAGTTGGATTAACTGCGGGAGTAGCTAAGGGAAATGCTGAGGGGTATATCCTATGGCGCTAGTTGGCAATAACTATACCAAGCTGAGCAAGGATTACACCAGTCTTGGTGGAAAGCTGTTTTTGGGAATTGAGGATGCTATGGAAGTAGAAAACTAGTTATTACACTATGAAACAATTTTCTCTAACTTAGGATTAGATGATGAGCAGAAGAGGTGACTTGCTTCTCGACAGTTGCAGGGAACAACACTTTATTGGTGGAATGGTATTACCATGGGAATTGGTAACATCCCTCTACTTGGAGGCCCAAAACTAACGGCTATGGATGCTGCAGTAATCCATAGTTATTAATCTTCGGCGACCAAATACGGTGAAGTTAGATTCATTGACACAGAAACACATAAATATGGAAAAAAATTTAACTTCAAACAAAATCACATTCCATATCAAAATATTTCCAATTCAGTACATAACTCCAAATTCGCAAATCACGTTCAGAGAAAATATATTTATTACAACATATGCCAAGAGCGAAATATGAAGATGCCCCCTAGGATGATTAGAGTATGCACAGGTAATATAACAACTTTGCCATTACAATCAACACAGCGAAATCAATAAAAAAAGAGAGCTCTAAATAGCTATCATGCCTCCTACATGCCTCCAGAATCTTATTTGTCTTAAGAGGTACCTAAAACCTAAACTCTCAAACTACTCAAAATCAATTGAGTACCCGAGAGTTTAAGGGGAAAACATAAGCTTCGAGTCAGACATAAAGCCTGGTATGAATATTAATCTACCATCTCAAATCATTTAGATATCAAGTGAGACCATGTCGCTTAGCGGAATGGATTTCCCCTTGCTAGTATTTCAAAATATTTGTAAAATCATATACTGTGCTCCAACATCCACAATGGTTAAAACAATTCGAAACAATATAATAAGATGATATGCAAAACAAATGAATCAATTCTGGATTACCCATCCCCTTTCATATTATACTATCTGTCTCAATTATAGTTTCTAGCATTACTATTAACCTATTAGTTTTCATCGGCTGATTAATCACTAGTTAAACATTTAAGGACTCTTGTCCAATTACATAGTTTTCATGGGATCACTACGAACCTATTGATAACTCCAATACCTTGCTCTTATCCTTGTTTTCATGGGTTGACTTGGACATTATTGGTAACCCCAATATCCTATCTTCTTAACCTAGTTTTCATGGGTTGACTAGGAACCTATTAATAACCATCAACATTTAATCCAAATATAGTTTTCATGGGCTAACTACAAACCTACTGGCCCCTGCCAGTATCCAATCATAGTTTTCATGGGCTTACTATGAACTTGCCTATCTAACGTCTTCCTTTACACATAGTTTTCATGGCCTAACTATGAACCCGTCTATCTGACATCTTTTTTTATACATAGTTTTCATGGACTAACTATGAACCTATTAGCCCCTGCTAATATCTTTTCCTATACACAGTTTTCATGGGCTTACTGAGAACCTATTGGCCCCTGCCAATATCTTTCATTTATATTTTAGCATCCTATATTCTGGTCTTCCTGGCCTCCAGGATGCAATTCTGCTCATTCAGGAGTTTATTCAATTTATATTCACTACTGGGTTAACCTAACTGATTCTTCTACCTTTATCCCCAAAATGCAGTTATGGGTCCATTATAAAGTGAATATATTCATGTTTGAAGAAGCAACTTAGCAACATAACAGTACCACTTTTGCAGGTTTAATATAAAACATAGTTAATCCCTTTAACCTTTTAATTTATCAAAGAAAGCTTCTTCTTAAAACCTTTATAAATACTCCATTAATTTAGCTATGGTTTTTCCTTTAAAATAGAGTTTGGGTCATAAAACCTTTCGATGCCTTTGAAACCTAGCTTTCGACTTCATAGATAGCCTCCTTCGAAAGGCTTAAAAATCTATCTTCAAAACATTAGGCTTCTTCCTTTTAATACTTTAAAATCTACCTTTCAAATACATTAAAATATTAGCATTTAACTTTAGAAGCTTAGCTTCGAAACCAGTTGAAAGTACCCCTTTCGACACTGTTGGAAGTAACCCTTCCGAAATCATTGAAAGTACCCCTTTCAAAAGCATTTTGTTTATACTTAAAACATTATTTGGGTCAAATTGAACATAGGCGAAAGTAACTCTTTCGAAACCATCCATTATCACATAAATATACTGGGGAAATTCTGATGGCGTCGGCACTATCTCTTTCGAAAGCATTAAGCACCTAGGTAAAATAATAGAGGTGGCGTCGAAACCCCTTTAGAAACCATCACCTTCGAAACCCCTAACCCTTTCAAAAGCTATAGAAAGTGTCTTGAACTTATAAAACAAAGTACCCTTTCGAGTGCATTGATATCTTCAACACCTTCGAAAGGTTAAAGAACGACGGTAGGGTATCGACTAGGTTGGAACCTCTTCTTTTAAAATGCACCTTCAATTCTTTTTCAAAAATAACTGCCGCTAATCCAAATCTAAACCATGGTTAAGTAAATTAATCAGGCCCTTCCAATTTTTGCAAAGAAGTCCCTCTTCTAAAACAATTTAGTTTGCATAGCAAGTCACTCTGGAAAGATCCCCATAAATGCCAAAATTTTACTTTAATCATGTTATCTAACGTATCAAAATTTCAACCCAAATTGTCAATATATTTTAGAAAATAAATTATAAGCCAAAATAACCATATTTTCCTTTGAAAATCATAATAATCTTTCCATAGCTTGGAAAATTGTCAAAATTGAAACCCAACTCCAAATTATGTTTCTCATAACTAAAAATTTTCCCATGGCGTTTAAACATCTATAGATCTCAGTTTTGGCCCTAAATTGTGCAAATGAAAACTCTTTTAAACAATCTTGTTTAAATCAAATAAATCATGAATCAAGTGTATCATTATCCAATATATCATAAAAACAAATTTATCCGAAAATATATGACTTAAATCAAAATAGAGATGAAATTATTATTCACCTTGATCTCGATAATGAGATTGGATTGAGATTGATTTCCTCTAAGCTTGATTCTCTAGATTTAATTTGAATTTCTTTTTCTTCCTTAATGGTCGGTCGTTCCTTCTCTTTTGATTTGCATTTTAGTTTTTAAAATGACATGAATGGAAATAATAGTATAGGCATGAATACATATATTGATAAGGGTCATCGGGCGGCAATTCCTATTATACCCATATGTAATTTAATTAACCCAAAACCATTCTTAAGTCCATTAGTTAGTTTATTAAGCACGGGCCTTAATTGATTAATTCAAATCTCAATCCCCTTATCACTTAACATTTACATTATTCCATTTAATTTATATAATTAAATATCCTGAATAATGTTATAAAAAATTAGGGGTGTTACAGGCTCCCTTCTTAAGGAATTCATCATCGAAATTCAGTTAGGACTAAATATCAAACATATCAATCATCTATAATGACTCCTAACAACCATGCTAGTCTACCTGAATAGGAAATATCTATATAAATCTAATATAGATGTACCCTCAAAGCAGATCGGGATAAGTATCTCGAATCTGGTCCTCTATCTCCCAAATACAGTCCTTCTCGTTGTCGCTCCACTGAACTTTCACCAACTTGACTGTCTTGTTCCTTAATCATTTCTCATCTCTCGCTGCAACCTTAACTGGTTGTCTAACAAAAGTCAAATCTAGCTCTGCTACCAAGTCCTCTAACTTTGTCTGAGGAATGGTAGCCCCTAGATCATGCACACACTTGACACGTGTAATACATTATTGACACCTACCATAATGCTCGGAAACTTTACTCTGTATGCGAGCGTTCCTATCCTTTTTATAATCTGGAATGGACCAACATATCTCGAGGCCAACTTTTTCGACTTTTCAAATTATACCACACCCTTCATTTGTGATACCTTAATGCAAACCCTGTCTCCTACTGAGAACTTTAGTTCTTTACGCCTCATATCTTCGTAACTCTTCTATCTGGATTGAGCTTCCTTCATTCGTTCTCGAATTAACTCAATCTTCTCTGATGCCCCATACTAAATCTAGACCTAAGACCAATCTGTCTCTAGTCTCCAACCAACATGCAGAGGATTTGCATGGCCATCCATTCAATGTTTCAAAAGGATCCATTCCTATACTAGTTTGATAACATTGTTATAGGAAAACTCAACAAAATGCAGGTGATCCTCCCAACATCCACCAATGTCCAATGCACAAACCCTCAACAAATCCTCGAGTACCTTATTAACTCTTTCTATCTACCCATCCGTCTGTTAGTGACATGCGGTACTCATCTTGAGCTTAGTGCCTAACACATCATGTAGATTCTTCCAGAGTTCGCTAGTGAATAAAACATCTCTGTCATTAACTATGCTACTAGGAACTCCATGAAGTCTAACTATGTTCTTCATGAACAACTTCGCCAAAACAGGTGCCATCCTGGTCGACTTTACTGGAAGGAAATGGGAAATCTTAGTCAATCTCTTCACAATAACCCATATACTCTCATTTCCTCTCCTTTACCTTGGCAACCCATCTACAAAATCCATGAATATCGAATCCCATTTCCAAACCGGAATCTCTAAAGGTTGAAGTAACCCACTCAGCTTCTGATGCTCGGCTTTCACTTGTTGACATTTTACACACTGCCTAACCCACAAGCCAATACCTCTCTTCATGCCTTACCAATAGAAGCTCCTCTTCATATCTTGATACATCTTTGTCCCTCCAGGATGAATTGTAAACTTAGATCGATGGCATTCCTCACAAACTTCTCTTCTCAAGTTATCCGCATCTGGAACACATAACCGTCCCTTCTTTCTCAACCATCCTCTCTGGTCAAGACAACAATCTTTCAAATCATCGATCTCCGTTCTAAACTCAAGCCTTCTGATCCTCTCGGCTAATAATGGATCTTCTCTTTATTTAGAAGTTATGCTCTCGATCAGCATTGGTCGAACTTCTAAATAGGACAACATGGTAGTACTCTTACTAGAACTAGTAACTGCACACCACAACTAGCCAAAGCTTCAAGATCTTTCCACTCTGCCAACATAGCCAACACCACATTCTGATGTCTTCTGCTAAGAGCATCCGCTACTTTATTTCCCTTCCTAGGAGTATACTCTATACCAAAATCATAAGCAACCAAAAACTCCAGCCACCTCTGTTATCTCATATTCAACTCTTTCGGAAAGAATAAGTATCTTAAAGATATATGATCGCTATGCAACTCAAATCTCTCCCACAAGAGATAATGCCTCCAAATCTTCAAGGAAAAAATCACCGCTGCCAACTCCAAGTCATGAATAGGGTATCTTACTTCATGCGGTCTAAGCTGCCTAGTTGGATAAGCAATGACTTTTCTCTTTTGCATCAACACTGCTCCCAATCCATTCCTGCATGCATCGGTGTATACTACCAACCCTTGGTTACTATCTGGAACTACGACACTGGAGCATTAGTTAACAAATGCTTTAACTTAAGGAATGTTTCCTCACATTTTTCGGACCAAACAAACTTCACTTCCTTCTTGGTAAGCTTAGTCAAAGGCGCTGCTATCTGCGAAAAATCCTTGATGAATCTTTGGTAGTAGCCAACAAGTCTATGAAAACTTTCGATCCCGGTCACCGTCTATGGTCTCTTCCAATTATTCACAGCTCCGATCTTATCGGATCGACTGACAATCCTTTCTCTAAAACCACATGACCAAGAAACAGGAATCTATCCAAATACTCTCTGAAGACTCGACTCATCAAATCCACAAAGAAAGCATGTGCATTCGTCAACCCAAATGACATCACTAACCACTCATACGAACCATATCTAGTTCTAAATGCAGCCAAAGGAATGTTGTCCTCCGCCACTCTTAACTAATGAACCTCATTGCCAAATCCAACTGGGAAAACACTTTGGCTCCACTCAATTGATTAAACAAATCATCAATTCTTGGCAAGGATACTTATTCTTTATCGTCCTTTCATTTAGCTTGCGATAGTCGATACACATCCTCAGTGATCCATCTGGTCTCAACAAAAATACCGGGGCCGCTCCCTAAGGCAAACTTCTAGGTCAAATAAAATTCCTTCCTTCTAGATCCTCTAAATGTACCTTCAATTCCTTCATCTCTATCAGTGTCATCCTGCTAAGTGGACTATTTACGGGTTCAGCTCCAAGCACAAGATCTATCCGAAACTCTACAGCTCGTTTCCATGGAAGTCCTGTAACTGGCTCAAACACATTTGCTGATTCCCTTTCAATTCGAACCTGACTTAGCTCTTCTTCCACTCCTATTGCACTTAACAAAGCACAACTACTTCGGTCAGAATTCTTTACTAAGAATATAATTCGGTTATGACTACCTAGGTGTCTCAAAGATATCTCCCCATCCTGGCAGAATATACTTGCCTTATACCTCCTCAACCAATACACACCCAAAATGATTCCAAAACCTACGAAATCGTAAACGTACAATCTGCATGCAAACTTATGACCTAACAAATCAAGTTCTAACTAGTCACATCTCATCTCCAAAGTTGCATACCCTCATATTGAATTCGCAACCCTTAAGGAAGTAATAAGGTGTGTGGGTTCTAAGCATAACCTATCAACTAAACACTAGGATATAAATGAAAGTGATGCACCGGTATCAAAAAGTATCCTAACTGGTATACTTTGAATCAAAAATGTATCTTCCATCATAGTCTACCCTTTATCAGCTGTAGTGGACTTAGCTGATGATCCAATAGTAAAAACTTTCCCCTTGTCCACCTTGGCTAGCTCTGGACACTGGCTCTTGTAATGTCCAACTTGATCACAGTTAAAATTTTTCACATTCTCCTTGTCTACAGCCTTCTTCCCCTTGCCTTACCGGCACTCATTTGCATAATGACCCTTTTTGTCACATTTATAGCAAACTAAATCAGCCTTTGTCTTCTTGGCAGCATCCCATTTCTAGGCTCCCTTCTTCTTAACGAATTTCCACTTCTTTCCCTGAGGACCCTAGGATTCAACTGTTTTCTCTCTTGCTGAAATAGTCAGCATCTCTTTATTGAAAATGTCCATCTCCACCACCACATTAGAAGGTTCTCGGATATAGGTATGGTCATTCTGGCAAGCTTAGGTCTCAATCCTCGAATGAACCTTTCATTCCTTCTGACATCAGTGTCAATCAAAGTATATCCATATCGAGACAGCTCATCAAACTTAGCAGCGTACTCGACCACTGACATCTCTCCTTGAACTAGGTCCACGAACTTCCTCATCAATGCCGACTTAGCAACTTTAGATAGAAACCTCTGCTCAAACCTTCCTCTGAAATCAGCCCACGTCAGCTCTTCCTCCGGTACTTTGGCTGTAACACTATTCCACCAGTGAAGCACTGCCCCTTACAACTACCTAAAGGCTAGCCTTCTCCTTTGCCTATCATCCAAGCCTATATCAATATAGATCCTTTCACAACTCAGTAGTCAATTCTCAACCTCAATAGCATCCTCCGTTCCAACAAACAGCTTTCCACCCAAACAGGTGTAGTCTCTACTTAGCTTAGCATAGTTATTCCCAATTGGAGCCACAGGATTAGCTCCTCCAACATTACCAACAACTCCAGCATGCAAAAGATTGGCCAACATCTGATACAATATCCTCGCATCTACTGGCGAATTTCCAGCACCTACATTGGCTTCAGCATTTGGATTAGCATTAGCCTCTCGACCTTGGTTCCTCCTGGTATTAGGTCAAGCGTTACCATTGGTTGTGGTGCTTCCTCCCCCAAGATTTCCTCTTCTGTTTTCTGATTATATATCTTCTTTCTCGCAAATCTGCATACGAGCCTTTGTAAGATACAAAAGAACGGTCTAAGAAAAAGGTGAACACATACTTATATATATATATATATATCAAATACAAGTACGTTACTGTAGCGTTAACCCAAACCTCGATCATATTTTCAAATTCATTGGATTATGTTTGAAAATATTTTAGGTTTAACTTTCTTTTAAAGTGTCATAAACCTATGCTCTGAACCAACTTGTAACATCCGCCTACTTGGAGGCCTAAAACTAACGGCTACGAATGCTGCAGTCAACCATAGTTATTAATCTTCAACGATCAAATATGGCGAAGTTAGATTCATTGACACGGAAACACATGAATATGGAAAAAAAATTAAACTTCAAACAAAATCATATTCCATATAAAAATATTTCCAATTCATTACATAATTTCAAATTCGCAAATCACATTTAGAGAAAATATATTTATTACAACATATGCCAAGAGCGACATATGAAGATGCCCCCTTGGACAGAGTATATATAGGCAATATAACAACTTTGCCATTACAATCAGCACAATGGAATCAAAAGAAAAGAGAACTCTAAATAGTTATCATGCCTCCTGCACATCCCCAAAAGCTTATCCGTCTTGACAAGTACCTGAAACCTCAACTCTCAAACTACTCAAAATCAATTGAGCAGCCGAGAGTTTAAAGGGAAAACATAAACTTCGAGTTAGGCATAAATCCTGGTATGAATAATAATCTACTATCTCAAATCATTTAGATATCTAGTGAAACTGTGCCACTTAGAGAAATGTATTTTCCCTCACTAGTATTTCAAAACCTTTATAAAACCATATACTGTGCTCTTACATCCACAATAGTCAAAATAATTCAGAAGAATATAATAAGATGATATGTAAAATGAATGAATCAAATCTAGATTACACATCCCCATTCATTTTAAACTATCTATCTTAATTATAGTTTCTTGGAGTATATTAACCTATTAGTTTTCATGGACTGACTAATAACCGATTAAACCTTTAAGGACTCCCTGTCCAATTACACAGTTTTCATGGGATCACTATGAACCTATTGGTAACTTCAATATCTTGCTCTTATCATAGTTTTCATGGGTTGACTAGGAACATATTGGTAACCCTAATATCTTTCTTCTTACCCTAGCTTGCATGGATTTACTACGAACCTATTGACAACGGTCAATATTTCATCCGGATATAGTATTCATGGGCTTAGTAAAAGCCTACTGGCCCCTGCCAGTATCTAATCATAGTTTTCATGGGCTTGCTATGAACCTATCTATCTAACTTCTTTCTTTATACATAGTTTTCATGGGCTAACTATAAACCTATCTATCTGATATCTTCTTTTATATAGTTTTCATGGGCTAACTATAAACCTATTGGCCCTGCCAATATCTTTTCCTATACATAGTTTTCATGGGCTTACCAAAAACATACTAGCCCCTGCCAATATCTTTCATTTATATTTTAGCATCCTATATTCTGGCCTTTCTGACCTCATGGATGAAGTTCTAATCATTCAGGAGTTTATTCAATTTATATTCACTACTGAGTTAACCTAACCGGTTCTTTTACCCTTTATTCCTAAAATGTAGTTATGGGTCCGTTATAAAGTGAATATATTCATATTTGAATAAACAACATAACAAAATAACAATACCACACCTTTAGATTTAATATAAAACATGGTTAATCCGTTTAACCTTTTAATTTATCAAAGAAAGTTTCTTCTTAAAACCATTATAAAAACTCCTTTAATTTAGCCATGGGGTTTTCCTTTAAAATAGAGCTTGAGTCATGAAACCTTTCAATACATTCGAAACCTAGCTTTCGACTTCATAGGATAGCCACCTTCGAAAGCCTTAAAAATCTATCTTCAAAGCATTTGGCTTATACCTTTTAATACTTTAAAATCTACCTTTTGAAACCTTTTGAATACATAAAGTATTAGCATGTAACTTTAGAAACTTAGCTTCGAAACTAGTTGAAAGTACCCCTTACGACACTCTTGGAAATAACCCTTTCGAAATCATTGAAAGAACCTCCTTTGAAGGCATTGGAGGTTTATACTTAAAACTTTATTTAGGTCAAAGTGAACATAGGTGAAAAGTAACTTTTTCGAAACCATCCTTTATCATATAAAAATATTGGAGAAAATCCGATGGCGTCGGCACCATCTCTTTTGAAAGCATAAAACATCTGGGTAACATAATGGAAGTTTAGCGTTGAAACCCCTTTTGAAACCATCACCTTCGTGACCCCTAACCCTTTTCGAAAGCTATAGGAAGTGGCTTGAACTTATAAAACAAAGTACCCTTTCGACTGCATTGATATCTTTAATGCCTTCGAATGGTTAAAGAACGATAGCAGGATATCGACTAGGTCGGAACCCCTTCTTTTAAAACATATTTTCAATTCTTTTTCAGAAAAACTACCGCTGATCCAGATCTAAACCATGGTTAAGTTAATCAATCAAGCCCTTCCAATTTTTGCAAAGAAGTCCCTCTTCTAAATCCATTTATTTTGCACTGCAAATCACTTCGGAAAAATCCCAAAAAATTCTTGGTATTCACTTTAATCATGTCATTTAACATATCAAAATTTAAGACCTAAATTCTCAATATATTTTCCAAAATAAATTATAAACCCAAATAACCATATTTTTCATTTAAAATTCACAATAATCCTTCCATAGCTTGGAAAATTATCAAAATTGAAATGCAACTCCAAAATCATGTTTCTTATAACATAAAATCTTCTATGGCATTTAAACATATTTAGATCTCGTTTTTGGCCTAAAACCGTGCAAAAAAACACTTTTAAACAATCTTATTTAAATCAAATAAATCATGAATCTAACATATCATCATCCAATGTATTATAAAAATGAATTTACTCCTAAATCTAAAAATATATAATTTAAATCAAAATAGAAATAGAATTATTATACATCGTAATCTAGATAAGGAGATTGGATTGGGATTAATTTCCCCTAAGCTTGATTCTCTAGGTTTAATTTGAATTTCTTTTTCTTCCTTAATGGTCGGTCGTTCCTTCTCTTTTGATTTGCATTTTAGTTTTTAAAATGATGTGCATGGAAAGAACAAGGTAGGAACAAATGTATATGGGTAAGGGTCATTGGGCGGCAATTCCAATTATACCCTTATGTAATTTAATTAACCCAAAACCATTCTTAATCCCATTAGTTAGTTTATTAGGCATGACACTTAATTAATTAATTCAAATATCAATCCCCTTATCACTTAACATTTACATTATTCTATTTAATTTATCTTATTAAATCTTCTGAATAATGTTATCAAAAATTAGGGATGTTATAGAGTTCTCGAGGAAGAGTTGATTAGAGTTTCAAAGGAGATTCGAAGAGGGGTTCATGTTTAATGTTGCCAAGTCAGTATTGCTGAGAAAGTTCATGGACTTAGTGCAAGGTGAGATGTTAGTGATTGGGTATGATGCGAAGTCTGATGAGTTATCCAGATATGAATATGCTATCATTGACACCGTCATCAAAAGAAATGAGAAGTTTATTAGAGGGTTGTGGTCTGAGATTGCTAGGGCGACTATGCCATATCTCCATGATCCAAGTACAGTTGTAGTGGAGATGGTAATTAGAAATAAAGAGATGCTTTCCACTTTTGGAAAAAAGAAGCCGGCTGAAACCCAGGATTCTCGTGGCAAGAAGAGGAAATTCTTTAAAAAGAAAGGAGCTTAGAAGAGAGCAGCTGCTAAGAAGGAAAAAGCTAGTCTGATTTTCTTTAATTGTGAGGAGAAGGGACATTTTTCTAACGAGTGTTGGATTGGCAAAGCAAAGAATGTTGTTGAAAAGAAATGAGTGAAATGCTTCAACTGTGATCACATGGTGCACTACAAGATCAGTATCCAGAAAAAATCAGTGTGGACAAGGGAAAGATTTTTGCTTTAGAACAGTCATCTTCTAGACTAACCGCAGTTAAGAAGGGAAAGATTGTGATGGAAGGTACGCTTTTGATTCATAGTATACCAGTTATGGTACTATTTGATATGGGTGCATCACATTCATTTATATCATAGTATTTGGTAAATAAGTTATGTTTAGAACCCTCATACCTTGTTACTTCCTTAAGGGTTGCGAATCTGATAAAAGGGGATGCAACTCTAGGGATGAGATGTGACTAGTTAGAACTTGATTTTTTAGGCCATGATTTTGCATGCAGTTTGTATGTTTTTGATTTTGTAAGCTTCGGAATCATTTTGGGTATGGATTGGTTAGATAAATATGGTGTTAGGAAATTTTGCCAAGATAAAGAAATATCGCTAAGACACCCTCATAGTCATAACCAAACTATATACTCGGTGGAAAATTAAGAGCTGAGTGCTTGTTCATTGTTTGAAGTTTTTGAGCCAGTCATAGGACTACCACTGAAGTGAGCCATTGAGTTTCAGATAGATCTTGTGCCGGGAGCAGCACCTGTAAGTAGACCACCTAGAAGGATGACACTTACCTAAATGAAGGATTTGAAGATGCAGCTAGTGGATTTAGAGGAAAGAATTTCATTTGACCAAGCAGAATGCCTTGGGGAGTGGTCACGGTGTTCGCAAACAAACTGGATGGGTCGTTACGAAAGTGTATCGACTACCATAAGTTGAACGAGAATACGATTGAGAATAAATATCCTTTGTCAAGAATCCGTGATTTTTTTGGTCTGTTGAATGGAGTCATGGTATTTTCTCAATTGGATTTGACGACAGGTTTCCATCAGTTAAGAGTGGTAGAGAACTGTACTCCATTGATGGCATTTTCGATTAGGTATGGTTCGTATGAGTGGTTAGCGATGTCGTTCAGGTTAACGAATGCGCCAGCTTTCTCCATTGATTTGACAACCCTGGTTTTTCAAGAGCACTTGGATGGGTTCGTATTGGTGAACCGAGTCTTCTAAGAGTATTTGGACAGATTTGTGTTACTGTTTATGGATGACATTCTAGTGTACTCTAAGGATAAAAGAGAGTAGAAGTTCATCTTAGAGTGATTCTTGAGATGTTGAGGCTGCCTCAACTAAAATCAAAGTTTTCAAAGTGTCATTTATGGAAGAAAGAAGTTAAGTTTCTTGGTTGCTGGCTTCAGAGTAGGGTTTGTCAGTTGATCCGGATAAGATCGAAGCTGTTAATAACTGAAAGAGAGCTGGGATGGTGACTGAGACCAAAGTTTTCTTGGGCTTGCTGGTTACTACCGGAGGTTCATTAAGGATTTCTCGCAGATAGCAGCATCTTTGACTAAGCTAACAAGGAAGGACATAAAGTTTATTTAGTTTGACAAATGTGAGGAAGCATTCCTTAAGTTAAAGGATTTATTGACCAATGCACCTGTGTTAGTAGTTCCAAACAGGGATCAAGGGTTAGTAGTGTATACTGATACATGTGGAACCAGATTAGGGGCTGTATTAATGCAGAAAGGTAAAGTTATTTCCTATGCTTCACGACAGCTTAAACCGCAGGAAGTGAGATATCATACTAATGATCTAGAGTTGGCCGCGATTATCTTCGCATTGAATGTATGGAGACATTATCTGTCAGAGGATGGATTTGAGTTATACATAGATCATAAGTCCTTAAAGTACTTATTCTCTCAGAAGGAGTTTAATATGAGACAACAGAGTTGGTTGGAGTTTTTAATAGCTTATGATTTTGGTTCAGAGTATACACCTGGAAAACAAAATAAAGTAGCAGATGCTCTTAGCAGGAAACATCAGAATGTGTTGTTAGCTATGTTAGTAGAGTGAAAGAATCTGGAGGCTTTGACTACTTGTAGTGTGCAGTTAAAATCGACTGCTAGTTCTAGTCAAAGCACTGCCATGTTATCCTACTTGCACGTTCAACCAATTTTGATCGAAAGGATTGCCTCAAACCAGAAGAGGATCCATTATTAGATAAGAAGATTAGAAGGCATGAGGTTGGATCGGAGATTGATGATCTAAAAGATTTTAGTCTTGATCACAGGAGATGATTGAGAAAGAAGGGATGGTTGTGTATTCTGAATGTTGGGGACCTAAGGAGAGAAATTCTTAAGGAATGTCATCGATCCAAGTTTACGATTCATCTTGGTGGAACCAAGATGTATAAGGATATAAAGAAGATTTTCAACCGGGAAGGTATGAAGAGGGATGTTAGCTTGTGGGTAAAGCGATGTCTAAACTATCAATAAGTGAATGCCGAACATTAGAAGTCGAGTGGGTTGCTTCATCCTTTGTAGATACCAGTCTGGAAATGGGATTTGATATCCATGGATTTTATAGACAGGTTGCTAAGGTCGAACCGGGGAAATGAAAGTATATGGGTCATAGTGGACAGGTTGACCAAGAGTGCCCATTTCATTCGAGTTAAATCAACCAAGACAATACCTATTTTAGCTAAGTTGTTTACGAAGAACATAGTTAGACTGCATGGAATTCCTAATTGTATAGCCAGTAACAGTGATACTTTATTTACTAGCGAGTTTTGGAAGAGTCTACATGATGTGTTTGGTACGAAGCTCAAGATGAATACTGCTTATCAGCTATAGAAAGATGGGCAGACAGAGAGAGTCAACCAGATACTCGAGGATGTGTTGAGGGCTTGTGTGCTAGATTTTATCGATCATGGGAAGATCACCTACACTTATTTGAGTTTTCCTATAATAACAGTTATCAGACTAGTATAGGAATGGCATTTTTCAAATCTTTCTGTGGAAGGCCATGCAAGTCACCAGCATATTGGTTGGAAACCAGAGATAGACTAGTCTTAGGTCCAGATCTGGTAAGAGAGGCGACAGAGAAGATGGAGTTCATCCGAGATAGGATGAAGGAAGTTCAGTCTAGACAAAAGAGTTACGTAGATAGGAGAAGTAAGGATCTAGAGTTTTCAGTTGGAGATAGGGTTTTCATTAAAGTATCACCAATGTAGGGTATGGCATGGTTCGAAAGGTCAGGGAAACTGGCACCAAGATATGTTGGACCGTTTCCAGATGCAAAGAGGATCGAAAAGCTCGCATACAAGGTAGAGTTGTCGAGCAGTTTGGTAGGTTTCCACGATGTGTTTCATGTGTCTCATCTTCGTAAGTACGTACATGATCCGAAGACTACTATCCCTCCAACTACATTGGAAGACTTAATAGTAGAACCGTTTTGACTTTTGTTAGGCAACCAGTTCGAATTATAGCGAGAGATGAGAAGAGGTTAAGAAACAAGACAGTCTAGTTGGTGAAATTTCAGTGGTGAAACAACGAGAAGGACCATACTTAGGAGACATAAGACAGAATTAGAAATACTTATCCTGGTTTATTATAAGGATTTTTTCTATATCTGTTATATATATACTATTCGCTACTTAGGTAGGCTAGTATGGTAGCTGGGAGATGTTATAGATGATTGTTGTACTTAGTATTTAGTCCTTACTGAATTTCAAGGATGAAATTCTTTAAAGGATTTAATTAGATAAACTAAATAGAATAATGTAGAGACTTGAGTGATAAGGGAATTGAGATTTGGAAACTGATTACGGTCGTGCCGTAATTAAATGAATATATAAGAATGGTTCATAAGTTAAATTTTAAGAGAATAAGGCAAGGTAATATGGGAATAGCTGAACCCATTACCACTAAAATCTCTTACCACATTCTCATTCTTATTTACATTCTTACAAAACAAAAACATAAACAAAAGAAAAACAAGGCCGGCCATAACCCTAGGAGAAGAGGAACTCAAAAATCCATTAAAGACTAAGATTCAAGCTAGGAAGAGTAAAGTGTGGAAGAAATATCAAGTTTGTTACTCAAAAAAGGTAAATAATGATCTAAAGTCATCTTGAATGTTTAAATTCATGTTTGAGGTTTAAAACCGGTATGATTGGATGACTGATGATATGTTTTGATTCAAATGGCATGCTATAATTTAGACAAGGACTTTGTGGAATTGTGTAGTTTGGTTTTACGGCTAAAATCGTGCAAAATGATTTACAAATGCCCTGATTTTTGAATATGTTATGTAAAATATTATTTTGGAGATGAGTAAAAAATTTCATAATATTCTAAGCTGTGGATAATTCATTACGAATTTTTGGTGAAAGAAATTAATATTTCGGTTTCTAATTAATTACTATTAGGCTGAAAACCTTATATGACAATGATATTATCATTTTGGAATTTATGTGAATTTCTGTGATGTTCTCAAGATAATTGGGCGAGCTTTGGATTTAATTAGTAATATTTTTATTTAGTGATTAAATAAATGCAAGGGGTTAGTTAATAATTTTGATTAAATATTAGAGCATTGGGGAATTACATGCGGAAGCAAATTTTAAAATGAATTTTAAAAAAGGTTTTTCTATACAATGGAAAATTTACAACAAAAGGGTTTAAGTAAAAAGAAATTGCTTTACATAGTTGTAAATCAGTTCTTACAATAATTACAGCAATGCAACAAGCTTTCAAAAGCTTTGATGCCTTCGAAAGCATTGATAACTTTGAAAGCTTACAACGCCGCTTTGAAAACTAAGGGGATAGAGATTTCGCTATAGTTAGCTATATACTAGAATGTAGGCGGAAGAGTCCTTTCACACTAATCAATAGGGTCGAAGGGGTCTCTCCGCATACATACACTTTAACAAACGTGCACTGCCGCATTAATTGATTCATGGAAAGGACCTTCCACACTAGTAGATAGTGTCGAAGGACTTCCTAACGATCTTTTATGCCATGCAAGTATATTAATCAATGAAGATGAAAGGGATGTGCCGCACCAATCAATGTTGTTGACAGCTTACCTTCCGCATCTTTATACTTGAATAATATAACATCCCCCACTTGGAGGCCTAAAACTAATGGCTACGGATGCTACAATCATCCACAGTTATTAATTCTCGATGACTAAATGCGGTAATGTTAGATTACATCGATATAACAGAAACACGTGGATATGAGAAATAATCAAAACCATTAAACAAATTTCTCATTCCATTTTAATCATATTTCAATTTCATTACATAATCCCATACATGAGAATCACATTCGGAGAAAATATATTTATTAGAAACTACGCCAAGAGCGACATATGAAGATGCTTCCTTGGATGTCAAAGTATAAACATAGGCAATTAAACAACTTTGTCTTTACATCAAAACACGGTGGAATCAAATAGAAAAGAACTCCTATTAGCTAGCTTGCCTCCTGCAAGTCTCTGGTAGCTTATTCGTCTAAAGAAGAACCTAAAAACCTCAACTCTCAAACTACTAAAAATCAATTGAGCGCCCGAGAGTTCAAAGGGAAAACATAAACTTTGAGTCGGACATAAAGCTTGGTATGAGTAATAACCTACCATCTCGAACCAATTAGATATCTAGTGAGACCACACAACTTAGCAGAACTGGTTTTCCCCTTACTAGTATCTTGCACAAAAATTTGTAATAACCACATACTGTGATCCTACATCCACAATGGTATAAAACATTCCAATTTAAAATATCATGACGATATGCAAACAAGCAAAATATCGTGGATTCCCCATCCCTATTCACTTGACTATCCATCTCAGTTATAGTTTCTAGGTAACCTGATAATTTTCTTGGGCTAACTAATAACCTAGTCAATGCTTATGGACTATCAGTCTAGTCTCGTAGTATTCATGGGATCACTAAGAAACTATTAGCCCCTGTCAATAACTTCATCATTTCATGGGTACTTTCTGAACCTATTGGTATCTCCGATAACTTCTTTTCAAACATAGTTTTCATTGGTTGACTATGAGCCTATTGACTTCTATCAATAACTTTATACGGATATAGTTTTCATGGGATCACTACGAACCTATTGGTATCTCCAATAACTCTCTGCAAACATAGTTTTCATGGGTTTACTATGAACCTGTCTAAACTGGAAACTTCTTGATCAATCTTTGGGCATCTTATGTTCTAGTCTACCTAATCTCCTCGATGCAATTCTATCCATTCAGGAGTTAACTTAATTTATATTTTACTACCGGGTCAACCTAGTTGGTTATTTTGCCCTTCTCCCCAAAATATATTATGGGTCCATTATATAGTGAATATGTTTGTAGAAGAAGAACATATAATATCTAATCATAACAATAATAATAATACCAACTTTTATGGTTTATATCCTTGAAATCATATTCACATAAAGTATGGTTAATCCTTTTAACCTACTATTCTTATCAAGGAAAGCTTATTCAAAAACTACAAAATTAAAAACCATTTCAAAGTTCTTTTATATTGCCATGGGTTCCTTTAAAAATGAGATTGGGTTCTTTATTTTGAAAAGTAAAGCTTTCTAAACCGTAGACCTTTACTTTCGAAACTATTTGAACATCTCTTTCGAAAACAATCAAAACTTCATTGCAAAGCACTAAACATATGCCTTTCGAAATGCTTTAAAACATCTCTTTCAAGGGCAAAAAAAACCTTTCTTTCAAATCCATCAAACATTCCATTCGAAAGTATAATAGCATACCTTTCCAATTTGTAAAAGTATAGCTTTGCAACCATTTGAAAGTACTTCTTTCAAAACCATTGGGTTTATCCTTAAAAATAACTTTTGGGTCAAAGTGAGAATAAAAAAGTAGCCCTTTCGAAACAATTAACCTTTTGAAGAGTTTGGAAAAAACATATGGCTTAGAAACCATCCCTTTGAAAGCTTTAATCTTTAAGGAAAACAATTGAAAGGATAGCTTCGAAACATCTTTCGAATCCATTGCCTACGAAACCTTTAGTTCAAATGGCTACTAGAGCCCTTTCAAAAGCATTGGGAAGCGGCTTGTTATATTTATAAAGCAAAAGCTTGCCTTTCGAACTCGTTAAAAACTTTTAGCCTATTCGAAAGGTATGAAGACAGCAGCAAAGCTTCGACTTGGTTCCAAACTACCCTTTTCGAAAGCTTCTCTTTAAAACATAATATACGGCAATTCATTTGAAAGCTACTCTTTAAAAATGAGGTGACAACCCCTTCTAAAGCTATATAAAAGTAATTCAACCCTTTCGAAAACATCCATTTAAATCAAGGCAAGTGGCACCTCTTTTGAAAGCAAAGCAAAGACCTTCGAAAGCTATTTAAAATTGCCTTAACCCCTTCGAAAGCATTGTTTTGACTCTATATCTTCCGCTTTTCTCCAATGCACTATGTACCAAAGCATTGATACCATTTTATTGGTTTCATCTTGGTTAGGGGCAAAAGTATGGGGTCAAAAGGTTGCTATTGAAAGTGGTGAAACAATAAATCTTTACAAAACTGTTTCGTTTTCTTTTTAAGTAAATGATTTTCAACTAACTTTCTTATTTGTAAAAATATAATTGGTTCCCATAACTTTTACAAAATTCTTTTTTGAAAGATTGCCGAATTCATCCAGAGTTAATTAAAAATAATTAGCAAAGAAGTCCTTCCCTTTAGTAAAACAATTAAGACATTCATGTCCTCCAACTAAATTAATCTAATTTCCATAGTAAATTACTTAGGAAAGATCACCAAAAATCATCAAAATTCACTTTTAATATGTTATCTAACATATATAAATTTTGGACCCATAATCCTTTATATAAATCCAAAATAAATTTAAACCCAATCATTTATTTCCTCATTCAGAAATTCATAATAAATTACCTACAGCTTGTATAATTATGAAAATTTAAACCTATCTCTAAAATAATGTTTTACATATCAAACACACTTGTTTGAATCAGACATATTATGTAATTAAGAATATGTCATTAAAATCATCATAAAGGTTTTAAACCTAAAACCCAAATTCAGATGCTCTTTAAAAATGAAAATGAGACGGTTTTGGTTATTATTCAACTTGCTTTGGACAAGGAACTTGAGATTTGATCTTGCTTAATTCTCCTTGCTTGATTCCTATGCTTTAGTAAATTTTTAATCTTTTTTCCCCTAGGTTTTGTCCGGCTTTGTGCTCCCCTTTTTCTTATGTTTTTGAATTATGAATGTAATGAAAATGAGAATAAGGGTTTAGGGATTAAGGGTTATGGTGGACCGCTATTTCCCATAATGCCCTTGTCTTATTCTCTTATTAGTTAACTTGTGAAACCATTTCCATAAACACATTCTTTTATTCTTATTTGATTAAGCACGGCCTCTATTTAGTTTTCAAATCTCAATCCCTTGTCACTTTAGTCTTTACATTATTCTATTTAATTCATATAATTAAATCTCCTAAATAATGTTATTTAAAATTAATGGTGTTACAGGTTCCCCTCCTTAAAGAATTTCGTCCTTGAAATCCAGCAAGGACTAAATATTAAGTACAGCAATCATCTGTAACATCTCTTAACTACCATACTAGCCTACCTGACTACTGATAGTTTATGCAAAGAAAATATACAAAAAAACCCTCACTGTAGAATAGGATAAGCATCTCTAATCCTATCTTCTATTCCTCAAATACAGTCCTTCTCGTTGTCGCTCCACTAAACTTTCACCAACTTGATTGTCTTGTTACTTATCCTCTTCTCATCGCTTGTTACAACCTGAACTGGTTGTCTAACAAAAGTCAAATTCGGTTCTACTGTAAAAACTTCCAACTCTGTAGGAGGAATAGTAGTCTTTGGATCATGCACACACTTGCGAAGATGAGATACATGAAACACATTACGGACACCTGCCATACTACTCGGCAACTCTACTCTATACGCGAGCTTCCCGATCCTCTTTATAATTAGGAACGGTCCAACATATCTCGGTGCAAGTTTCCCTAACTTTGCGAATCGAACCACACCCTTCATCGGTGATACTTTAATGATGACTCTATCTCCAATTGAGAATTCTAGATCTTTATGCCTCTTATCCGCGTAACTCTTCTGTCTAGACTGAGCTTCCTTCATCCTTTCTCGGATCAACTCAATCTTCTAGACTTATTTGTTTCTAGTTTTCAACCAACATGCTGGTGATTTGCATGGCCTTCCACGCAAAGCTTCAAAAGGAGCTATTCCTATGCTAGTCTGATAACTATTATTATAGGAAAACTCAACTAAGTGTATGTGATCTTCCCAAGATCCACTAAAGTCCAACACACAAGCTCTTAACAAATCCTCGAGTACCTTATTGACTCTCTCTTTCTGTCTATCCGTCTGAGGATGATATGCACTACTCATCTTGGGCTTGGTACCTAACACAACATGTGGACTCTTCAAGAATTCACTAGTAAACAAAAAATCCCTATCACTAACTATACTACTAGGAATTCTGTGCACTCTAACCATGTTCTTCATAAACAACTTAGCTAAAACAGGTGCCGACTTGGTTGACTTAACTGGAATGAAATGGGCACTCTTTTTCAACCTGTCCATTATGACCCATATACTTTCATTTCCTCTATTCGACCTTGGCAACCCGTCTATAAAATCCATGGATATCGAATCCCATTTCCAAACTGGTATCTCCAAAGATTGAAGCAATCCACTTAGCTTTTAATGTTCTGCCTTCACTTGTTAACAATTTGCACACTGCTTAACCCACAAGCCAAAATTCTTCTTCATCATTCCTAGTAGAAGCTCCTCTTCATATCTCGATACATCTTGGTTCCTTCGGGGTGAATCGTAAATTTGGATTAATGACATTTCCTAAGAACTTTTTTCCTTAATTCCTCAACATTTGGAACACACAACCGTCCCTTCTTTCTCAACCATCACCTCTGGTCAAGACTAAAATCCTTTAGATCATCGATCTCTGATCCAAACTTAAGCCTTCTAATATTCTCAGCTAATAATGGATCCTCTTTCTACTTAATAGCAATCCTTTCAATCAATAGTGATCAAACTTCCAAACTAGATGATATAGCGGTGCTCTGACTAGAACCAGTAGTCGATCTTAACTGCACACTACAAGTAGTCAAAGCATATAAATATCTCCATTCTACCATCATAGCTAACACTGTATTCTGGTTTTTCATCTGAGATCATCTGATTCATTATTTCCTTTCCTAGGGGGATACTCTATACCAAAAGCATAAGCTACTAAAAACTCCAGCTGCCTCTGCTATCTTATATTCATCCATGAGATAATAAATATCGTAAGGATTTATGATCTATACATGGCTCAAATCCCTCCCCTATGAGATAATGTCTCCATATCTTCAATGCAAAGATCATCGCAACCAACATTAAATCATGAGTAGGATATCTTACCATATGTGGACTAAGGTGTCGTGAAGCATAGGTTATGACTTTACCCTTCTGTATCAAGACAACTCCTACTCTGGTTTCGCATGCATCGGTATATACCAATAACTCTTGGTTTTCGTTTGGAACTACTAATATGGGTGTGTTGGTTGAAAAATTCTTTAACTTGAGGAATGCTTCCTCACATTTGTTAGACCAAGTAAACTTCACGTCCTTCCTGGTTAATTTAGTCAAAGGCGTGCTATCCGTAAGAAATCCTTAACGAATTTTCGGTAATAGCTAGCAAGTCCAAGAAAACTTCTAATCTCAGTCACCGTATCTGGTCTCTTCCAGTTATAACAGCTTCGATCTTTTCTGGATCGACTGACAAACCCTTCTTTGAAACCACATGACCAAGAAGCATAAACTCTTTCTTTCAGAAATGGCACTTGGAAAACTACGCTTTCAGCTGATGCTGCATCAGCGTCTCAAGCACTACTCTAAGATGATCTGCATGCTCTCTTTCATCCTTAGAGCACACTAAAATGTCGTCTATAAATACCAATATGAACCTATCCAAGTACTCTTGGAAAACTCGGTTCATCAAATTCACAAAGAAAGCTGGTGCATTCGTTAACCCAAATGACATTACTAACCACTCGTACGAATCATATCTAGTCTGAAATGATGTCAATGGAATACTGTCCTCTGCCACTCTTAACTGATGGAAACCTATCACCAAATGGGATAAAATTATGGCTCCACACAACTGATCAAATAGATTGTCGATTCTCAATAAAGGATACTTATTCTTGATTATCTTCTCGTTCAGCTTATGATAGTCGATGCACAGCCTCAACGACTCAACTAGTTTCTTCATGAACATCGCGGCCGCACCCCAAGGCGAACTGCTTGTTCTAATAAGATTTCTCCCTTTAATATCCACTATCTGCGCCTTCAATTCTTTTGTCTTGATCGGTGTCATCCTGCTAGGTGGTCTACTTACAAGTTTAGCTCCTGGCACAAGATCTCTCTGAAACTCAATGGCTCGTTTCGGTTGTAATCTTGTAACCGACTCAGAAACATCTGCAAATTCTTTAACTACCCGAACCTGACTTAACTCTTCTTCTACTTGTATAGCACTCAATAGAGTACAAGCACTCAGGTTAGAATCCTCCACTGTTAATATAATTCAGTTATGACTATAAGGGTGTCTCCGCGATATTTCCCTATCATGGAAAAATATTCTAGCCTCATATTTGCCCAACCAATCCATACCCATAATGATTCCGAAGTCTATGAAATCAAAAACACAAAGACTACATAGAAACTTATGACCTAAAAAATCAAGTTCTAGCTAGTCACATCTTATTCCCAGAGTTGCATACTATTATCCTACCTTTAAGCAAGGCCACTATACCAAAAGATTAACTGGAAAACAAAGACAATTCGTCACGATGACGGGTTGTGCGCAGGCTTGCTATGGATATCGATGAATTTTGTCCAAGTCCGGATCGAGCTATAATTGCTATGGCACGACAAGCAAAGCCATAGAAATCAGTGCTCCAAATTTCAAGTCAATCGGAGTTCATATGTACGAAATATAATCGATGCAATCCAAGTGGTCACTCTGTTCGTATCGATCAAAGGGTCACATTGGAGTCGATCGGATTCGAATCCATCCAAGGCCAATTTATTCGAATCCATTTAGAGGGACCTTATTTGTATCGGTCGAGCTTCGCGTCTATCTACGATGCATGATTTCGAATCGATGAGTTCGTAGACGTGTAATGCTCATCTATTCATATCCATTGAACTCCTCTTCGCATCGGTACATTCGCATCCATCTGAACTACACAGTTCATATCCATCACATAACCACTATTTGTGTCGATTGTGGAGCCACAATTCGTATCCATCGAGATGTACTGCATTTCGTATCCAACAATAAGAGAACATATCTTTGTATCCATCGGCGACTGGCCCATTCAAATCAATCCGAAGTAACACGGCGGTCTGTTTCGTATCGATCCCATCGATACGAAATCGGCTGCCGTACAATCGATACGAATGAGCCATCCATCCATCGATATGAAGTTAGCACTGAGCGATCGATACGAGCAAGGCATATGCGTGGGAATGGCTCGTCAATTCGGCGCAAAATGTGGATCGATCTGAAAGTCGCGTGCCACGTCAACACCTGGGCACGTGTCAAATGTGCGATACGAACAGATGGACGCGAAGGCTATGGATTCGAACTCGGCAGCCTTCGAAAAACACGAGATTGCATCGATCATATCTCACAAACCACTGGTCCAAATGTTATGAAATTTTCACAGGATCTTACGTATAAGCCAAAGAAGGTTCATGCCAAGTTTCAACTGCATTGGACAAGATCTTGATCGATACAAAATTAGTTCGTATCGATCGCGGATCGAGTCAAAAATTCATGGGATCGATCGCATAGGCCCACTCACGTGCCAGAAGGAGTCTTTCGAGGTTTGGGCGAGATATCAACCTCCTATGCCTATAAATAGAGCCCCAGAGCCAAAAGAAAAGGGATCGTTTTAGCTTTCCAATGTCCAGACTCTGTCGGATTCAACTATGCACTTCACCACTATTGTTGTACTCGAATTTCAGAACTATAATTTACTGCCACCTGCTGTAATTGATTGAAATTGTCAAGTAGATATCAATAAAGTCATCAACTTAAAAGTGGACATAGGCCAAATCACCGAACCACTATAAAATCTGTGTTGTTTATTGCTTTCTTTTGAATTTACTGAGTGTTCTTCATTTTTGTTTCTCTATATACTTGTTATCTATGATCTGTGATTGCGAACTGGTGCTTTCATCGGCAATCGGGTGTTTGTGACCAACTTTGGCGCAAACATTTTGGTGCTTTCACTGAGAAAGCTAATTCATGGATTCTATCGCTTAGAAGTTGAATTCGAACGTTTAAGGGTTCAGATCTGAAACATCATGACAACGCAATCAAGCAGAATGCCAGGACCAGAGAGAAGTCAACATGAAGGGAACCGGGAGGCTTCATCAGGAGCCAACCAAACTTCAGCTTTCATCACCGAAGACGAAATGTAAATGATGATGGGAGCGATGCACAAAGAATTTCTGAAAAGGCAAGAAGAGATGATGCAAAATCTTCTTCGACAAAATGGACAAACCGAAGTACAAAATCAAGCAAACGCAACCGCAGGAGATGCGGGAGATAGGAATCGGGAGCACGGAGCAGCTAGAATTCAGAATGGAGCAGGACTATCTGACACATCGCTAGAATTAGAGGGCACCCACTTAGAGCATGTTGACCCAGTACCAAGAAGAACATTGGGTGGATTCAAACAGCATGACATTGGCAGAGGAACAGAAGCTCGGCCGGGAGAATAGATTCCAAGATACCCTCGTGAACTCGGGGGGCAGGTCGAAGGCAGTGGGCAAGGACTACGACTCGAAGATAGTGATAGGTTGGCGGAGATGGTCAGACGAGCTATGAGATGCAGATTGGTGAATAAAGACTTAGAGGATGTGAATAGGAGTCCCTTTACTCCAAAAATCAGGCGAGCTAGGAACCTACCGGATTTTAAGCTACCATCGTTGGAGATGTTTAATGGGAGGACAGACCCTACGGTTCATCTAACAAAGTATATGAGGCATATGGAAGTGTTGGGGGCATCAGAGGGGGTCATGGCACGGTGCTTCCCATTGTACCTGGCAGATATTGCGGCACTATGCTTTAGACAACTGGAGAGTGGATCCATCGGAACATGGACTGATTTGACTGAAAGGTTTATGAGGCAATTCAGGATTCACGTTTCAAGACCCAAGAATGTGATGAGTTTGGCAGCACTAAAACAAAGAGCTAGGGAATCTTTGAGAAGCTTTTTGATGCGATTCAATGCTACTGCAACATCGGTGGATCGACCGGATCCATGCATGGTTTTGTTGGCAGCTATATCGGGCATAACTGATGGAACAAAATTCAAGAATTCACTGACAAGAGATCCCCCTATGGATCTAGGGGAATTTTATCATAAGGCTGAAGGATTTTTACGGTTAGAGGATGCAAGTGCTGAAAGAGAGGAAGGAGAAGGAATCGACATTTATACAGTCAAAGGTGGAAATCCTCCTTAAAAAGGTGCAGAAACTAGCAAAGGGAAACGAAAGGCTAAGGATAACGATAATAGATCAACATAACCATGAAGGAACCAAGATTCACCTCATATACGGAGTTGAACGAGACTTTGGAGTGGATCTACCAGGACCCAAGGGACAGGTTCCTTATCGAAAGCCGATGAGGAGAGATCCAACTACAACGAGAGAAGATCAGATAAGTATTGCTCATTCCATGATTTGAATGGCCACAGCATAAATGACTGTAGACACTCGAAAGATGAAGTCGAGGGGCATATCCGGAATGGTTTGCTATCGCAATATATGAGAAGGAGGGCCACAACGGCGGAACAAGAACGACCACCGCCTGTACCAACTGAAGACGGCTCTGGGTCAAGGCGTCATCTTATTATCAATTGATTGATACAATGACTAACAAGTGGCAAACTCCACACGGACGCGATTAAGTTGTTTACGCATGTACATGACCACGAACGATCCTCAGGCATGCTCTGATACAACTATAAACCACATCGATGTAGGTGTTTGCACTCTGACGTCACTGTTTTGCTTTTATTTTTTGCTTCGCATGTTTGGATTTGATTTTGTCGGACATTTCTGTTGAAAAATTCAGTTGAATGGATATTTTGTTTTGATAATTCTAAAACGGCTAAGTCACTTACGCATGTACGGGGTCGCGAACGGTCCTTAGGCATGCTCTGAGATGGCGATAAATCGTCCTAACATACAATCCAAAAACTCACTTGAACGTGAAATCTGTTATTGATGGTACTAAGTCCCCCGAGCACACTCACAACTCGCCTCGAATGGCATTCAACCGCGAACGGTCATAACTCGCAATGAACGGCACCCGACCGCGAATGATCACAATTCGCCACGAATGGCAACCGACCACGAACGGTCATAATTCGCCACGAATGGAACCCCACCACGAACGGTCATAATTCGCCACGAATGGCACCCGACCGCGAACGGTCATAATTCGCCGTGAACGGCACCCGACCGCGAACGGTCATAATTCGCCGTGAACGGCACCCGACCGTGAATGGTCATAATTCGCCGTGAACGGCACCCGACCGCGAAAGGTCACAATTCGCCACGAACGACACCTGACCGTGAACGATCATAATTCACCTCGAACGGCACCCCGACCATGAACGGTCACCATTCGCCGTGAACGAAATATGACCAAGAAAGGTCATATATCACCTCGAATGACATGCGATCCCGAACAATCGTCATTCGTGGTTAGATAAGACTATAAATTTCTTTGCAGATTGTCTACAGGATATGAACATCCGGCTTATGGCATTACAAAACGCACCTTCCTATCGCAAGGCATGTTTTGGGTGGCAAGTGTTATCCCACCTTTTAAAAAGGCCACGATACCAAAAGATTAACAGGAAAACAAAGACTATTCATCAAAAAGATGGGTTGTGCGCAGGCTCACTATGGATATCGACGAATTTTATCCAAGTCCGGATCAAGCTATAATTGATATGACACGACAAGCAAAGCCGTAGAAACCAGTGCTCCAAATTTTAGGTCAATTGGAGTTCATATGTACGAAATATAATCAATGCAATCCAAGTGGTCACTCTGTTCGTATCCATCAAAGGGTCATGTTCGAATCGGTCAAATTCAAATCCATCCGAAGCCACTTTGTTTGAATCCATCTAGAGGGACCTTATTCGTATCGGTCGAGCTTCACATCCATCTATTATGCATGATTTCGAATCAATGAGTTCGTATCCGTGCAATGCTCATCTATTCATATCCATGGAACCCGTATTCGCATCGGTACATTCGCATCCATATGAACTACACAGTTTGTATCCATCACATAACCACTGTTCGTGTCGATAGTGGAGCCACAGTTCGTATAAAATGAGATGCACTGCATTTCATATCCATCAATAAGAGAACTTCTCTTCGTATCTATCGGCGACTGGCCCATTCGAATCCATCGAAAGTAACACGGGGGTCTGTTTCGTATCGATCCCATCGATACGAAATCGGCTGCCGTACGATCGATACGAAGGGGCCATCAATCGATTGATACAAAGTTAGCACTAAGCGATCTATACGAGCAAGGCATATGCATGGGAATGAGTTGGTCAATTCGGCACAAAATATGGATTGATTCGAAAGTCGCGCGCCACGTCAACGCCTGGGCACGTGTCAAATGCACGATACGAACCGATGGATGCGAAAGCTTTGGATTCGAACTCGGCAGCCTTCGAAAAACATGATATTGCATCGATCATATCTCACAAACCACAGGTCCGAATGCTATGAAATTTTCATAGGAGCTTACGTACAAGCCAAAGAAGGTTCGTGCCAAGTTTTGACTCCATTGGACAAGATCATGATCGATACGAAATTGGTTCGTATCGATCACGGATCGAGTCGAAACTTCATGGGATTGATCGCGTGGGCCCACTCACATGCCAGAAGGAGTCTCCCGAAGTTTGGGCGAGATATCAGCCTCCTACGCCTATAAATAGAGGCCCGGAGCCAATAGAAAAGAGATTTTTTGGCTTTTCAATGTCCAGACTCTGTCGGATTCAACTTTGCACTTCACCACTATTGTTGTACTCGAATTTCAAAACTATAATCTACTGCAACCTGCTGTAATTGATCAAAATCGTCAAGTAGATATCAATAAAGTCATCAACTTAAAAGTGGACGTAGGCCAGATCGCCGAACCACTATAAACTCTGTGTTGTTTATTACTTTCTTTTGAATTTTCTGAGTGTTCTCCATTTTTGGTTCTCTACATACTTGTTATCTGTGATCTGTGATTGCGAACTGGTGCTTTCATTGGCAATCATGTGTTTGTGACCAATTTTGGCACAAACGCATAACCTCCTATCGGATTCGCAACCCTTAAGGAAGTAACTAGGTATGTGGGTTCTAAACATAGCCTACCAATCAAACACGGAGATATAAATGAATGTGATGCACCGATATAAAATAGTATCCTAACTAGAATACTTTGAATCAAAAGCATACCTTCCATTACATTCTTTCCTTTCTCAGCAGTAGTTAGTCCAGTAGGCGAGGGTCCAATAGCAAAGAATTTTCCCTTATCCACCCCGATTGGTTCTGGACACTAATTCTTGTAATGCCCAATCTAGTCACAGTTAAAGCACTTCACACCCTTCTTTTCTGTGGCCTTCTTCCCCTTGCCAGTTTGGCATTCATGAGCATAATGACCCTTCTTATCACACTTAAAGCAAACCAGATTAGCCTTTTCCATCTTGGAAGATTCTCCCTTCTGGGTTCCCTTATTCTTGAAGAACTTTCTCTTCTTGCCAAGAGAACTCTGGGTTTCAACTTGTTTCTCCTTCCAATAAGAAGAAAGCATTTCCTCATGTTAGATTGTTGTTTTCACAACAACATTACAACGATCGCAAAGATGTGGCAGGGTCATCCTAGCAATCTCGGGTCTCAATCCTTGAATAAACTTCTCACTGCTCTTGATGACAGTGTCAATGATAGCATGTCCACACTTAGATAACTCATTAAACTTTGTGGCATACTCAATCACCGACCTCTCGCCTTGCACTAAATCCATGAACTTCCTCAATAAGCCGACTTGGCAACTCCAAATAAAAACCACTCTTTGAATCTTCTTCGAAATTCTTCCCAAGTCAAATCTTCCTCGGTAACTCCTACAGTATCACTATTCCACCAATGAAGCGCTACTTCCTACAACTATCTAGAGGCTAGTCTCCTCTTCAGCTCATCATTCAATCCCAAGTCAACAAAGTTTCTTTCATAATGCAACAACCAATTCTCAACTTTTATAGCATCCTCCGTTCCTAAAAACGGCTTTCCACTGAGACTGGTATAATATCTGCTCAACTTAGCATAATTGTCGCCAACTGGGGCCATAGGATTAGCTCCTCCAACATTCCTAGCATTAACCCCAGATACTCCTACGGCATCTCCCGCTTACACCAGATTGACGAAGAACTGATACATTATCCCCATATCCACTGATGGATATCCAACACTTACATTGGCATCTGCATTTTGATTAGCAATTGCCCGTCGACCCTGATTTCTCTTGTTGGGTTGAGCATTTCCATTTATTGTGGTGCTTCCTCCACCAAGATTTCATCTTCCATTTCCTACCTCCTTATCTTCCTTTCTCATAAATCTGCATACATGCCTTAGTAAGATATATAAGAACGGTCTAAGAGAGAGGGGAATTTGTACTTATACACACACACACACATCAAGTACAAATATGTTACTATAGCATTAACCCAAACCCTTATCTTATTTTCTGATTCATTGAATTATGTTTTCAAAAATCTTTTTAAGTATGAAATTGATTTTTTAAGTTTTCATAAACCTATGCTCTGAAACTAACTTTTATCATCTCCCACTTGGACTCCCAAAACAAATGGCTATGGGTGCTGCAATCATTCATAGTTATTAATTCTCGATGAGCAAATGCGGTAATGCCAGATATATCAATATAACATAAACACATAGATAAGAATTTTTTTAACACCATTAAACAAATTTCACATTCCATTTCAATCATATTTCAAATTCATTGCATAATCCCATACTCAAGAACCACGTTCAGAGAAAATATAATTATTACAAACTACACCAAGAGGGACATATGAAGATGCCCTCTTAGATGATCAGAGTATAAACATTAGCAATTTAACAACTTTTCCTTTACATTAAAACACAACAGAATCAAATAGAAAAGAACTCCTATTTGCTAGCTTGCATCCTACATGTCTCCGAAAGCTTATTCGTTTAAAGGAGAACCTGAAACCTCAACTCTCAAACTACTTAAAATCAATTAAGAACCCAAGAGTTTAAGGGGGAAAAATAAACTTCGGGTCAAACATAAAGCCTGGTATGAGTAATAACCTACCATCTCCAACCATTTTGATATCTAGCGAGACCACGCCTCTTAGCGGAACGGGTTTTTCCTTCACTAATATGTTGCGCAAAAATTTATAATAACCATACACTGTGCTCCTGCATTCACAATTGTTAAAAGCATTGCAATTTAAAAATATCATGATGATATGCAAACAAGCAAAATATCCTGTATTCCCCATCCTCATTCATTTGACTATCTGTCTCAGTTATATTTTCTAGGATTACTATCAACCTAATAATTTTCATGGGCTGACTAATAAACTGGTCAAAGCTTATGGACTATCTATCCGGCCTCATAATTTTCATGGGATCACTAAGAACCTATTAGCCCCTGCCAATAACTTCATCATTTCACGGATTCTTTTTTAACCTACTAGTATCTCCAATAACTTCTCTTATATCATAATTTTCATGGGTTAACTATGAACTCATTGAATTCTGTCAATAACCTTATTCGGATATAGTTTTCATGGGATCACTGCGAACCTATTTGTATCTCCAATAACTCTCTCCAAATATAGTTTTCATGGGTTCGGACATGTCTAAACTGACAACTTCTTGATCAATCATTGGGCATCCTATGTTCTGGTCTACCTAATCTCCTGAATGCAATTCTGCCCATTCAAGAGTTAACTTAATTTATATTCACTACTGGGTCAACCGAGATGGTTGTTCTGCCCAAAATACAGTTATGGGTCCATTATATAGTGAATATGTTTATAGAAGAAGCATATACAATATCTAATCATAAAAATAATAATACCAATTTTTATGGTTTTATATCCTTGAAATCATTTCCACATAAGTATGGTTAATCCCTTTAACCTACTATTCTTATTAAGGAAAGATTCTTCAAAAACTCCAAAATTAAAAACCATTTTAAAGCTCTTTTATGTTGCCATGGGATTGACTTTTAAAAATAAGATTGGATTCTTTTTTTTGAAAACCGAGGCTTTCGAAACCTTAGACCTTTGCTTTCGAAACCATTTGAACATCTCTTTCAAAAGCATTCAAATCTTCTTTGCAAAACACTAAACATATGCCTTCCGGAATGCTTTAAAACATCTCTTTCAATAGCATAAAAACCTTTCTTTCCAACCCATCAAAACATTCCTTTCAAAAGTATTCTTTCTAATTTATAGAAGTATAGCTTCGAAACCATTTGAAAGTACCTCTTTCAGACCATTGAGTTTATCCTTAAAAATAACTTTTAGGTCAAAGAGAGCATAAGCGAAAGTAACCCTTTCAAAACCGTTAACCTTCAAATAAAAGAATTTAGAGAAAACAGATGGCTTAGGAACCATCCCTTTGAAAGCTTTAATGTTTAAGGAGAAAAATTGGAAGGATAGCTTCAAAACACCTTTCAAAGCCATTGCCCTCGACCTCGAAACCTTTAGTTTAAATGGCTATTGGAGCCCTTGCGAAAGAATTAGTAAGCGGATTGTTAAATTTATAAAAAAAGCTTGCATTTACAACTCATTGAAAACTATCAACCTATACACAAGGTATGAAGACAGCAGCAAGGCTTCGACTTGGTTCAAAACTACCCTTTTTGAAAGCTTCTCTTTAGAACATAATATACGGCAACTCATTCGAAAGCTACCCTTTTAAAATGAGGCAACAACCCCTTCGAATGCTATATTAAAGTAATTCAACCCTTTCGAAAGCATCCATTAAAATCTAGGCAAGTGGCTCCTTTTTTAAAGCAAAGCAAACTCCTTCAAAAGCTATTTAAAATGGCCTCAACCCCTTATAAAGCAAGGTTTCGACTCTATACCTTCCGCTTTTCTCCAATCCACTGTGTACTAAAGCTTCGATACCATATGTATTGGTTTTGACTTGGTTAGGGGTGGAAGTACGAGTTGAAAGGTAGCTACTAGAAGTGGTGAAACAATAAATTTTTACAAAACTATTTTGTTTTCTTTTCAAGTAAATGCCTTTCAACTAACTTGCCTATTTGCAAAAATATAAATAGTTTCCATAACCTTTACAAAAACCTTTTCTAAAAGACTTCAAAATTAATCCAGAATTAATTAAAAATATCTAGCAAAGAAGCCCTTCCCTTTAGCAAAACAATTAAGACATTCAAGTCCTCTAACAAAATTAATCTATTCTGCATAATAATTACTTAGGAACAATCCCAAAATTCACTTCTAATATGTTATCTAACATATACAAATTTCAGACCCAAAATCCTTTATATAAAAGTCGAAATAAATTTTAAACCTAATTATTTATTTCCTCGTTCAAAAATTCATAATAAATTACCCACAGCTCAAATAATTATGAAAATTTAAACCCATCTCCAAATAAGTTTTACATAACGTATTAAATCTTCATGGCATTCAAAACACAATGTATATGATTTTAGCCTTAAAATCGAATAAAACCTTTGTCAAACATACTTATTTGAATCAAACATATCATGTAATTCGAGCATATCATCATCAAAATCGCATAAAGGTCTTAAACCTAAAACCCAAAATCAGATGCTCTTTGAAAACAAAAATGAGATTGCTTTGATTATTATTCACCTTGCTTTGGATATGGAACTTGATATTTGATCTTGCTTAATTTTCCTTGATTGATTCCTAAGCTTTAGTAAATTTTTGTTCTCCTTTTCCCCTAGGTTATGGCTGGCTTTGAGCTCCCCTTTTTCTTATGTTTTTGAATTATGAACGTGTGAAATGAAAATGAAAATAAGGGCATAAGGGTTATGGTGGATGACTATTTCCCCATAATTCCCTTGCTTTATTCTCTTGTCAGCTAACTTAGGAAACCATTTCCACAAACTCATTCTTTTAATTTTATTTAATTAAGCACGACTTCTATTTAGTTTTCAAATCTCAATCCTCGTATCACTCTAATCTTTACATTGTTCTATTTAATTTATCTAATTAAATCTCTTGAATAATGTTATTTAAGATTAGGGGTGTTACAAGTAAGTCCAGCCGTTACGGAAGGTACCTTCCGCACTAATTTATGGCGTCGAAAGGGTCCTTTTGCATGCATTTTTAATTATAAAGGTAAAAGGTTTACGCCACACCCAATCAATGGTGTCGACAGAATCCTTCCGCATGGTTTCAAAGAAGTAGTGGAAGGGCCTTTCATATTTCGTAAGCAATAATTTCGAAAGGTCCTACCGCTAGAGTAGAGTGGCAAAATGGGAATAACCACTTATTTCGTACCCATTAGTTAAATTGATGAGGACGGAGGGCTTGTTTGCTATAAAATGTTGAAAGAGAGAGTGATAAAGGGTAACTCATGATGTCTCAATGATCTAAAGGACATAGTAGAAAGCCTTAGTTTTCAAATTAGAGAACCCAATCTTATTTTTAAAGTAAATACATGGCAATGTAAAAGAATTTTGAAATGGCTTTTAACTTTGAAATTTTAGGGGTAGCTTTTCTTGCTAAAGATAGTAGGTTAAGGGTATTGACCATATTTCATTAGAAAATGATTACAAGGAATTATACCATGGATATTTATATTATAGTTTTATTTGATCAATTATCATGTATGCTTGTGTAATCATATTCACTTCATTTATAACCCATAACTTCATTTGTTATGCTAAGGGCAGAATAACAGGCTAGGCTAACCCAGTAGTGAATATATATTAAATTAACGCATGTGTCCACAGAATTGCATCCAAGATGTCAGACAGACTAGAATATTGGGTGCTCAAGACTAATCAAAAGATTATTGGTTTAGACAGGTTCTTAGTAATCCCATAAAAACTATGTTATGGAAATTGTTGTTGGCAAGGGCCAATATGTTCTTAGTGATACCATGAAAACTATATCTAGAATAGGTTGTTGATAGAGATCCATAGGTTCATAGTCAGCACATGAAAACAATAACATGAGAGATATTATTGGAGAATCCAATAGGTTCATATTGACCCCATGAAAATTATGATTGGATGATGTTAATTGTAGACACCATTAGGTTTTTAGTGATCCTATGAAAACTATGACACCAGACAAATAGTCCATAAGTTTGGAATAGGTTATTAGTTAGCCTATGAAACTAATCGGTTGATAATGACCCTAGAAACTATAACATGAGACAGATAGTCAGGTGAACGGGGATGGGAAATCTAAAGCATATTGCATGTTTGCATATCATCATGATAAATTTTATTATGTTATGTCTTAACCATTATGGATGCAGGTCCACGATATATGGTTATTATAGATTAGGTTAAGATAATAGCGAGGGGAAAACCCATTCCACTAAGTGGCATGGTCTCACTGGATATCTATATTATTCGAGATGGTAGGTTATTATTCACACCGGGCTTTTTGTCTAACTCAAAGTTTATGTTTCCCCTTAAACTATCGGATGCTCAATTGATTTTGAGTAGTTTGAGAGTCAAGGTTTTCAGGTTCCCTTTTAGATGAAAAAGCTTCCAGAGATGTTCATAAGGCAAGCTAACTACTAGGAGTTCTTTCTGTTTGATTCCGCTGTGTAATTGGATGTAATAGAAAAGTTACTTAGTTCCTTTATTTAGACTCTGATCAACTAAAAGGGTATCTTCATACGTCGCTCTTGGCGTAATTTTAATAACTATATTTCTTTGAATGTGGTTTATGAATTAGGATTATGTAACAAATCTATAATGCGACTTGAAATGGAATGAGAAATTTGTTTTAAAATCGAGTTCAAAATTTTCATATCCATATGTGTCTGGTATATCAATGTATCTAACATTATCGTATTTGGTCACCGAAAAATAATAACTACGGATAACTACAGCTTCTATAGCAGTTAGTTTTGGGCCTCCAAATGGGGGATGTTACACTTGTGGGTGAGTTTACCCACATTATTGTGGATGAGGAGGGGAATGTAAATATTGATCCAAGTCCCGAAATAATAAATTCAGATAAATCTCTAAAGAAGACCAAGCAGGTTCACACCCCCAATCCCCTTCTCAATATTACTTTTCCTGATTCCTCAACATCCATCTATCGCATATGGTTGACCTAGGTTTACTTCTTCCTCCAACTAATCCTCTTCCTTTAAAGACTCGTACTCGGTCCTCAATGATGAATTTTTAAGAACTTGTTCATTTGGCCACTCAGTCCCCCTCCATTACTTTTATAGGATCATTGCAGCCTCCATCTTATTCCGATGGTCACCTTTTCCTCATTCTTAAACAGATTTTATTAGTATGTTTTTCTATTTATTTGGTTAACCTTAACTTTATGGATTTTGTTCTGGCTTAGATAGGTTGTATATTCTAGGTAGGAAAGCATATGTATCTTCTTCGAGATGCTTTTCAAGGGCCTTCTAATGAAGTACCCGAGCTTAAAAAAGAGATCTCTTTATTTAACAATAGTATGATTGACATCGCAATGGCGAGAGATGATGCTATTATTGAAGAAGACAAATTTGCTTCCGCTCTCAATGAGGAAAAGAGATCTAAGCAATCATTGGAAGAGGAAATGAAAAACTTGAAAGCTGACCTTGTGTTGGATAGTAAATTCAAAGTAGATCTTAAAAAGGTAATCGAGGATAAGTCTGAGCTGCCTAAGAAGAACAAGTTGATAGAAGACCAGCTGTAACGGGTCTAGTATCTTATCTTGTTCGAGTAATATTATCATCGATGCTAAGAAAAAAGTCGCTTCCTTTCTGATATCGCTCTTCCTAAGATCACCGAAAAGTGTTACGAAGATGCTTTATACGTAGCCGCTAATGATATTCGAAAATTCCTAGATTAGGACTTTCCATCTCTACCAGCCTTGAATGAGAATTTCAAGGGGAAGTTCAGTCTTAGGATGAAAAAGGACAGGAAGACTCTGGAAGAAGAATTTCCCGTTGAAGAGGAAGTTGATGCTGAAAAATGGCTAGTCTTTGACGATGCTCAATGGATGAACGAACAAAATTCGATGGAGAAGAAAATGACAACAACAATGATACGAATGACAATAATGATGGCTGCGATGGCAGTGATGATGATAACGACGGTGATGGTAGAGGTGGTGGAGTGGGTCCTTCTGGACAACCAAACAATAAAGATGGGTCTGACGATGCTAATTTAGATTCAAATATCCAAGATATAGAAACTACCAACATATTTGAAACTCAAAGATTCTTCCAAGAAAGGCAATGCATCTCAAGGCTAAAAATCCACAGAAAAGGAAAAGATTTCCTCATCTTCAATTCCACTTTCATAGGTATAGATCTCCTTATTATAACACTTTAAGTTATCAAGTAAATCTTAGTTAATATATTGATCACTTTAGCTAAAGAGAAAACTAAAATATCATTACAACGTTATGCTTGAAAAGAAGCAAATAGAAATACAATGGTTGAACAGAGAATTGGGTAAACACTTGAAAGAATATAACGAGTTGTTCAAAAATATGAGAACCTTCTAACCAACACATCAAACCCAAGATATTTTAAAGAAAGGGAAGTTGCTCCCTGGATGGAGAGGGCATGCCTCCACCGTGAGAAACTCTTAGCGAAAAATGTTGAATTGATGACCCTCTTCTGGGTGTTGATTGACGATAGGAGTGCATTGGAGGAATTTCTCTACAAGGCTTTCTTTAGGGGTATATTTGTTGACTTATCCTACCTTGGTGATAACAATAGAGGTTTGCTAGGATTTTTCCATTGTAGATACCTGGATGAGCATGAATCTGACCCTCGTTCTGGGATATGTTGGAATCTTCCTAGAGTCGGCTCCTTTCCTCTTTCTTCACACTCTCTTCCCTTCAAGAAACTTAAGTATAACAGGAAGAAATTTATTTTTGAAATGTATGAGAAATCAATCTTATATGGACCTAAATAATTGTATAATTGTTATATTTTATTCAAGCAACTGATAAAATTTTCTCCCCTTGTTTTTCTTTTATTTAGTCTAATTTTCGTATATTGCACGGATTTGGGGAAATTCGAGCAGCCTTGTTTCTATGGAATTGTTGAATAAGTTTATCAAGATGAAAAAGGATTTTAAGGAGAATTCTTCAGTTCTTAGAATGTCTCAGCTAGCGAAACATTGTTTTCTTAGAGATCTTCAAAAAGTCTACATGCAATTCCCTCATTTCTGCTTTGACTTCTTAGGTGATGAGAAAGACAAACTACATAGAGAAATCCAAACTTATCATGCCAAATTAATATGTGATTGCAATAGCTCTTCGATTGGGGAATGGGATTATCACTGATTTCCTTTGGTTTATACTTCGGAACGAACTAAGGCTTCCTTTGATTTTACCCTGACCTTATCGACTAGGTCATTTGAAAGAGCTAAAATGCAATTTCAAAGCTTTGAATATCAGTTGAACATTTGAACATAGAATAATGATGTAACATGTGCAGTTAATGCCCCGCTATAACCTGTTGTATCTCATAACGGGTTTCTACCGCTACTATTTTTCCATATAGCCCTAAATATAGAATTTCCGCTTTAAGCCCCGCTATATCCCGTTATTCCCGCTATATTCCATTATTTTCGCTATATCATTTCTAAAAGAAATGAATTGAAAAATGACATAAAAATTATGAAATTAATTTATTTAACTGAATTTTTAATATATTTTAAGAAATGAGTATACTTTAATACTCTACTAAATTCAATTATGTTATATAACAGTTTTATGTTTATTTATAGTATATTCACACATGTTTTTATTTAAAATTATTTATGTATTAATTATAATTCAATTGAATGTTAATTTTTCATTTAATCATCATTTATATATATGTAAAAACATCAAGTATGAGTTTTATATGTTATTTTAAAGTTATTTACTATATCCCGCTATATCCTCGCTGTATCTCCGCTATGACTTTTTGCACCTCCGCCACATTGAATCTGCCGAGCACTTTAACTGCACAGGATGTAACTTGATTTTATTTTTCATTTGTAAACTTTGCTATTATCAATTAAAAACTTATTCTATATGTTGATTGTTATTTACTATAATTAGCAAAACTAACTAGCACTCGCATCGGATCCTACAGATGTTCATTCACAAGTAATTGGAATTAAAAAAAGATTGGTTAATGACATTGAAATGAGGATGACTTTTCACGACGCTTCGACTTATGGTACCCAAACAACCCAAATGCACGGAAATCACATAGGAAATATTATCAATTAAGGTCAACATTTAGAAAAAAACGAAGTATCCTCGAGCTTAGAGGATTGGATTGACAAGAAGATCAAAGAATCTAAAGCATTAGGAGAAAAGATATATACGGTTTAACTTCTAAACCCTCAATTGAGATTGATGCTGAGATGGACAAATTATATCAACAAATAGATGATCTTGAAGTGGAATTAATGAAAATTCAAGCTTCTTGTCAATCTCTAGAACATATTGTGAGTGAAGGAAATTCTAGCCTTCCCATTCCTACTCTAGAATGAAGGACATGATCTAAATCTCTTACTTGTAAAGAATTTCCTACTTTTTTAAACCTATCTCCGGGTTTAAGCAACGAAACAATTTCTAACTGGAATAATCGAGTTAAATTTGACTGCATGTAATACTTCAATAGGAAGTGGAATGAAAAGGTATCTCAACGCCTTAGTGAATATGAAAGTAGAGTTCAAAAGCTTGAGTGTGAAAAATATACTAAATAAGAGATAGAAGAGTTAAAAGTTATGATTTAGACTTTAAGAGGAGCAAAAAAGATTGCAACATGCCTTGGAAATTCAAATTGATTTAGTTCACAACACAAATAATGTTCAAAGAAAGGAAAAGAAAATCAAAGAACTTTTGAATGTGACCATTCATAATATTATTGATCCTTTACTTGCTAAGGATTTGGAGAAAATAGCACGCAACCTTGAGCCTTAGCAATTATTTATTTTAAATGGGTTTTTCTTTTTCTTGACTTATGTATCTAGAACTTTGTACATGATATATTAAGATTGTAAATAAATTTGTATTTAAATGAATATTACCTCTTTTGTAGCTCCGAATTGGATACTGATTCTTACTTATCACTCAACGATCAATATCTTGCTTTTTTTCGTTTTGAGCTTTTGATATATAACTTAATATGTAGAAATATGTGTCTCCATTAGTAGATATTCCACAGCTTGCTTAGAAACAGAGATTCCTATTAACTGGATTCAAATTTGAATCGAGGATTGATTTAGCGATGCTTTTCTACCAGAAAATCTTTCTATACGGCAATAAATAAAGAATAGAAAACCTAATTTAACAATAATAAAAGAAGACTAGAAATTCATTATCTGATAATAGAAGAAGTCCGAAATCCATATCTGACAATAATAATAAAAGACCAGAAACCCTTATTTTGCAATAACAAAAAAAGACCATAAATCCTTATTTGGCAACAATAATAGAAGACCACAAATCCTTATCTGGAAATAATAATAGAAGACCATAAATCATTATCTAGAAATAATAGAAAAGGATCAAAAATTCATATCTTGTAATAATAATAGAATTCCAAAAATTCTTATCTGGTAATAATAGAAAACGTTCAGAAATTCATATCTGGTAATAATAATGGAAGTACATAAATCCTTATCTGGCAATAATAGAAAAAGACCAAACATCTGACAGCTGAAAATTCTTATCTAAGATAATAATAGAAAACCAGAAATCCTTATCCGACAATAATAGAAAAGGACTAGAAATTCACATCTGACAGCTGAAAATTGCATTTGTTACAGAGCATAAATAACTTACATTTGATGGACCTTCCTCTTAAATATATGATTGATTTAAAGCGCTACTTGCTTAGATTTTGATATATCTTCCTCTGGAAGATTGGTTGATTTAGGCACTACTTGGCTTAGATTTCGATGGATCTTCCTCTAGAAGGTTGATCAATTTGGAGCATTATTGACAAGGACCCTTTGTCACCATCTTAGGTGATGATTTAGGTTCGTTATCTGGTGTGTTTGGTTAGGTATCTTAAGCAGAACCAAAGACTTACCTGACCTCTCTGTAGGAGGGCTTTAGAGAGGCTTTTAATGATGGAATTAAAGGTTGGTTTATGCTTTGGACAGGCCAAAGACTTTCCCATCCTCCCTCTAGGAGGCACTCCAGTGAGGCCTCTGATAATGGCACTGAAAGCTAGTTTAATTCTTTAGTAAGGCCTTTGATAATGGCACCAATGGCTTACTTCATCCTCCCTCTATAAGACGCTTTAATGAGGCCTTCGATGCCGGCACTGATGGCTTTTTCGATGCTTTAGTGAGGCCTTTGATGATGGCACTAAAACCTAACTCTGTCCTCCCTCAAGGAGGTGCTTCTATGAGGTCTTTATTGATAACATTGAAGGCTTTTATAAGGTATTTGATGACCATGGGCCTTTGATGGCCAGATCTTTTGCCTTAGAAAACTCATACTCCTTAACCATGTACATAAACATATTTGGAGAACCTTCCATTATTGTAAACTTGTTTAACATCTCTTTACAAATTCGTTAAGTTTTTCTTAGCCAGAAAATTAATGATCATCCCTTCGAAGCTCATGCAATGGTTGGTTTCATGGCTTATTGCAAGACGACGACGAAAATATGATCTTTCATGATTCCGTTTGAACTAAAATCTCGTCTATTGTGAAGGATGATAGTTGAATTCGTCTTTAGTGAAGAGATAAATGCTCTCTTAGGAAGTGGTAAGATTGCAGTCCTTCGAAAGCAATGATCTTTTGGAAGTTGATCCTTTAGAATCCTTTTGATTCTCTTATATAGAATAGGCTCCTTAGCGTCCATAACAAGCTTTCTTTTCAAAGAATCTTAAGTTTCATTTAGTCATTGAGAGTGGTTAAGAATATTTCCCACCATCCAGTGAATCAATCAAAATCCTTTGTCATTTTTTTCGAAAATGTCCCCCTTGGTTTTGAGTTGAATCTCTTTTCTTATTTTTGAGAAGACATTATCCCTTTAGCACTGTTTTCCTAGGGGAAAATCAATGATGGCCCTAGATGGAATGGATTTAAGCCTCAATTATCTAGGTTGTAAGATGTTATATGTCTTCTCTTATTTTCCAAGATTTGCAGTTCTTTTACTCTTAATACTTGTTCTTCACGAAGCCAAGGATTATTAGTGACTGGGTAAGTGGGTGTAGTTGGTCGAGGCTTGAATGATCCTTGTTCAGATATCTTAACACATTCAATTCGCATGACTAAGTAAAGATTTGCAATCAAAGGTAGGTTGGTTTGTAATGGAATATGCTTGGTTGGGCAAGTTTTTTAAGCCCTAAATATGTTGGCTTGGGTAGTTCCACTTAAAATTTTAAAGAAATCGAAGATTCAAGCCCTCCTTCCAGCGTAAATGTTAACGAACAAATTCGTTAAACATGAAAGTGTGTTAAAAGTGGAGTTAATCAAGAAGAGGCTTTGTTGAGGCTAGTCGAAGTCATCAGGATGAAGTACGCATTCATAACAACTTTCTGTATAGTCGTGTCAAACATCATATACGGTCCAAGTTAATATGCAAGCTTATGTGCGAGTCAATACTCACGTTAATGTACAAGTCACAATTTCTGAAAGTCTACAGGGTGGATCCTTGTGTATATGCAAGTTTATGTAACAAAATATATGATGCAACTAAAATAATACTAATCTAGGTAAATATAGAATAAGCACAGCAGGATTTTATACTGGTTCGGACCTCCCGTCCTACGCCCAGTCCCCAAGCTCCCCTTCGGAATTCGACTATCAAACACCCTCGCTTCGTCCGAAGGAATAGGCTTGGTTACAATAAATTTTTCTTGTCAAATATGTGTTCTATAACACGGATATTGACTAATTAGTACAAATGCTTCAACTATATATCTAGAGAGTATTGTCTGTGAAGAATTGAATATATGGAAGATTGAAATATAAGTATAGATTGTTAGAGATCAAGAATATATAATAGAGTATGTAAGTAGAGAGCATAAGTAAGTAAGGTAAGTTTTCTTCTTGATTCTTGATGATATATATAGTTGTAGAGAGGTTCTTTGAGTAGTTGCATCTATTAACAAGTGCTCTACAGCTGTTAATGATGAAGAGTAGCAGCAAAGAGAAGTAGAGACGTCTATTCGAATGCGGCAGTTGAAGTTTGAATTTTAAAATCCGAGTTCGAAATCAGACGCCTGGTATTTGTATCAAACATCCGATACAATATATTTTTTGTATATAGTAGATTTTCAGACGTCTGAGTGCAACTACTAGACGTCTAGCTTTTGCACCTCGACGTCTGGCTTGTGCACCCAGACGTCATGCTTGTGCACCCAGACGTCTGAAATCCATGCGTGTCTGTTTTGTGCATCTTTTCTGTTGCTTTTTTGATCCCATCGAATTATAGTCTTTTGTAACGTTCTTTGAGCCTTGTTCTTGTCTTTCTAGTGATGTTGCTCTAGAAAATACCTATATATAGAAATATATATATGCATATTTGATTTCCATTGTATAATTGTTGTCATTGAAACCGTAGATTCGATTTCCTAACAATCTCCCCCTTTTTGATGGTGACAACCATACAATGTACTTATATATTTTTATAAATCTCCCCCTAAATATGTGCTTTCCATAATTCATTGTGATCTTTATTATTTCTCCCCCTTTGGCATTATCAAAAAGGATTTTTTTTAACCATTCCATTAAATATTTATCTGTTGTTGTAAGATAAAAATACACACATGAATAACACACAAAAAAGAGAAATTTCATTAATTACATTAATCGATTACATTCATAAATTTTTATCATTTTTATACATAAGATGGAGTTCCAAAAATCTAAGAATCTTCTAGGGAAGCTTTTTCTTGATCATCTCCTTCATCTTCAATTTTGGAAGAGCTAGCTTGCTTTGTAGGAGATGTTGGAGCTTGTTCTAGAGGTTCGTTCTCCTCAAAAAGTTTGGAATGTTTCAAAGGAGGAGAGGCATTGGGGTTGGCCAATCTTCTGAAGGTGGTGTAGGACCATGAACCCTTTGTAGAACCTCTTTTAGAACCAATAATACAGTTGAACGTGACGTTTCAACCGTGGCTAGGCGAGAAGCAAAAGACGTTTCAAAACCATCAATACGCTTAGCCAACAATTTTTGATTTCGAGACAAAATAAGCTGATTTTGGAGAGTGAAGTCGCGAACAATCTCATTTGGATTCGTCTCTGTGCGAGTCTCCAAAATGTCCTATTGAGATGTATAATAAAATGGTGCAGGAGGAGGAGTAGCTTCGCGATGTTGTTCCACATCTTGTGATGGTTCAAGGTGTGTTTAAGGTGGAGGCCCGGCTTGTTTGGTTTGACGACATGCATCCACTCTTCAAATGATATAAATTCCGAAGGATTTTCCGGTAGGTGCATTAGTGAGAAAAATTTTGTGGAAGCGTATTTCGAAGAAATTTCATCAAAAGTGAATAAATAGGAGGGGATGTTGTGAGCACGTAGAAGTCTCATGATGTATGTGGGGTAGATAATTGATGGGCGTGATTAAGTCCAAAAATATTTGAGCTCGTTAAATATAAATTTATCCCAATTTATCCTTGTTCCGCTGAATAAAGCATAATGGCCTTGTGCTCTAACTCCATTATCTGCTCATGACTACCAAGTCGAGGAATGATAGAGTTGATTATCATTCGAGTTAGGTGTCTTGCCTTAGGTCTTAGGTATTTAGATGCAAACTTAGGCATTTCATCTTCCTACATTTGATGTGTGATATTGTGCCTCGGTTTGAAACGCATATCGGGAATATTATATAAATCTTCGCCGGTGTCAAAGCATCCGAGAGTTCTGCGTATGATTTCTGGAGTGAGCCTAATTGTGTTGCTATGAACACTAGACCATAGCCAATTATCATCGTTTTCAGTGTTCCAAACTACTGTGTTATCCAAATTAGCTAGAAGAGAAATATGGCTAACTTATCAATTTGAATTTTATTGGGATTAAAATATCAAAGTTTCTAAACCCGCGCTTCCACACATTCCATCTAAGTCGTACGTTGGGAACTTGGGTAAATTATAAAATGAACCTGTATGGAGTTTCTTTTTTTGAATATCCTCGTATCTCTTGAGCGAATACGGTACATGATTCATCCATCGTTCTATTTGATCATCTGAGCAAACTTAGGGATTGGAGGAAGTTGCTTGGTCTTGTTTTTGCTTAAAGATCTTAGGATTTTTTGTTTTAGGAGCCATTGAATTTGATCAAGTTTAGAAGAGGGAAAATTTTCGAGAAGCAAGAAATCGAGTTAGAAAGAAAACGAAATGTAGTGAGAGAGAAAAAATAGACGTTATCTGGGCATATAAGAGTGTCGATTGAATTTCAGACGTCTGTAAGGTAATTTAGACGTCTGATTTAACCTAGTTTGAAGACAGTAAACAGAATTAGACGTCTGGTTGGTTGTGGTAGACGTCTGAATTTGGTCGATTTGTAAAATTTGATAGTCAAAGAGAATTATCAGACATCTATTTGTATTGTCGGACGTCTGGCTATAATATCAGACGTCTGAAAATGTGCTGAGTTTTTATAATATGGAGGCAGAGACTTTGTTCAGACGTTTGGTTCATAGTTCAGATGTCTGAAATAGACTGGTTTCATTTTTTATTAACCAGAGGTAATTTTCAGATGATTGGAAGGTTATTGTAGAAGTCTGATATATTCATGATGGTTTAAAATTTGTGTGATACCATGGTGTCAGACGTCTGATGGCAATGTTCAGACGTCTGAAATGACCAATTTGTCTAAAATAGCCTAACTTTGAAGGGTGTTGCTTATTTTTCAATTTTTTATTTTTTATAAAACATAGTATTATTATTTGTAAAATAGAATTACAAATATATGTAGATAAAAATACAAGGAGAATAATTAAATTTATTTAGATGGCAATGGAGCGTTACGATCTTCAGACTTGTCATCCCTCCATGACTTGAGTGGAGACTATATTTTTCCATATTCGTGGGTTCTGGGGAACCAGAGAATCACCTTGGTGAAGGATCCAAAGGTGTATGCAATGAGGTAGAGGGATCGAAAGAACTACAAGGAATCGAAAGTGGCTTATGTACATCCTTCCTCCGTGAATTACAAAATTTTATCGCTACTTGCTCCAGCAAAAACTTAGTCGTCGCGCCATGACTTTTTTGTTCAAAATATAATTCTCGTTATAGATCTATTTGTTGCTTTCGATAGTGATGTATCTCATAAATTTTCTTCTTGGTGTTAGGAGAAACAAGTAGAGATCGTTTGGACTTCTTTTTATCAAGAGTGAATCCCGTGTGATAGAAGGACCACCTATACGTCGGTTTCTGATTTGGTGTAGGAGCTGGAAGGCGATGCGGTGTATCCGTTGTGCTATCATTTGTTGGTGTCGAAAAGGAGAGATGAGAGTTATCGGAAGACATTCTTATGTTTTCTGTTGTAAAAATGTGAAATATATATATTTTTTTGTTACTTTTTTTTGCACGAAGTATTTATACATGATTTTATAAATTATGTATTGGTAATTTCAGAAAACAAACACCTAAAAAATTTTAGGTGAATGAGTAAACAATTTGAATACGTGGATAAAAAAATTCTAGTCAAAAATAGAAAAAAAATGTAGTATTAGTTTAGAATATCATTAAGAGAGCATATTCCTAGATCACGTCGCAATTTAACCAATGTTTGTTCATTTAGTGCTTTTGTAAAAAAAATTCTCACTATGATTCTCGGTATTTACGTATTCTAATGTAATATGTCCTTTTTCTACATTACCACATAAAAAATGATGACGAATATCCATATGTTTAATACGCCAGTGATTTATAGGGTTTTTGATAGATTTATTGCACTTGTATTATTGCAATATATTGGTGATTTATTGATATCTTTGCCGAAATCCGTAAATTTTTGTTGCATGTATATCACTTGTGCACATGCTAGAGCCGTTGAAATATATTCGGCTTCGCAAGTAGATAAGGAGACACAATTTTGCTTTTTGCTAAAACATGAAACTAATGATTGTCCGATAAAGTGACATGTTCCGCTAGTGCTCTTGCGATCTGTTTTACATCCATCGAATTCCGCATCACTATAGGAAACTAGTTCAAATGTTGATCCCTTAGGGTAAAACAAACCGTAATCTCTAGTACTAGATAGATATCGTAAGATACGTTTAACAGCTCTTTGGTAAGATTCTTTTGGTTTTTCTTGAAATCGGGCACAAAGACAAACACGCATCATAATGTCAGGTCGACTGGCCGTCAAATAAAGTTAGGAGCCAATTCATACTACGATATAATTTTTCATCAAAATCTTTTCCGTTGTCATCTTTTTTCGAGTGAACACTAGTACTTAATGGTGTTGGTTTGCTTGAATTTTTATCCATTTCAACGACGTAGTAGATCGTTATAATATATTTCTTGATGAATAAAAATGCCATTTTCAAGTTGTTTTATTTGTAAACATAGAATGAAATTTAATTCTATCATATGAGACATTTTAGATTCATTTTTCATAATATTTGAAAATTGATTACAAGGATTTTCGTTAGTTGAACCAAAAATAATATCGTCTATGTAAATTTGTACAACTAAAATATCATTATTTTCTCGTTTAATAAATAAAGTTGTATCGATTTTACCTATTAGAAAACCAGATGTAATTAAATAATTTTTAAGACGTTCGTACCATGCACGGGGGGCTTGCTTTAAACCATATAAGGCTTTTTGTAATTTGAAAACATGGTCGGGATAAATTTCGTGAACAAACAATGGAGATTATTCAACATATACATTTTCTTTAATAAATCCATTTAAAAAAGAACTTTTGACATCCATTTGAAATAGTTTAAAATTGTAATGATTTGCAAAAGCAAGTAATGCACGTATAGCCTCTAGTCTTGCTACTGGAGCAAAGGTTTCGTCGTAGTCCATAACTTCTTCTTGATTATAACCTTGAGCAACTAAACGTGCTTTATTTCTAAATATATTTCCATTTTCATCTGCTTTGTTTTTTAATACCCATTTTTTCCTATAACCGATTGATTTTCTGGTCTTGGTACTAATTCCCAAACATTATTACGTTCAAATTGATTTTATTCTTCTTGCAAAGCTATTATCCAAAAGTTATCATTTGAAGCTTCTTTATAATTTTTCGGTTCAAAATTTGACACAAATGCTATGTGACTTATTTGGTAAAGTTGATTTCTAGTTACTTTAGAATTGAGATCTCCAATGATATTATCTTTTGGATGATCTTTAAGAATTCTAAGAGATGATACTAAAGTATTATTTTGTGCATTTGTCTCACTATTAAAAGAATTTGTTGTATTTTTTATTGCAATTATTTCTTCATCGTCATTAGTATGATGGTTAAGAAGATTTTCATCAGACGAAACTAAACTTTCTTCAATTGTGTTATTTCGTTTATTAAAAATTCTACATGCCTTGCTACGATCCGAATATCCAACAAAGATTCCTTCATCAGCATTTGGATCAAATTTTTCGAAATTATCTTTTGTATTTAATATAAAACATTTTGATCCAAAAGTTTTAAAGTATGATACTTTAGGTTTTGTTTCAAAAAATATTTCAAAACAAGTTTTTTTAGTCATAGGTCGTATGGTTACTCGATTCAAACATAACAAGCAGTAGCAATAGCTTCTGCTCCAAAAAGTTTTGATAGACCACCACTATTTAATAGTGTTCGTGCACATTCTTACAACATACGATTTTTTATTTCTACTACACTATGCGGGGAGAAGAAAAACTATAACTTATACCTTTTTTATTACAAAAATTGGTAAAAAGATCATTTTCTAATTCTCCACCGCGATCACTTCAAATATTTTTAATTTTCAAATCCATTTGTGTTTTAATTCTTTTAGCAAAAAATTTAAACATTCCAAAGGTGTCACTTTTATGTTTTAAAAATAAAGCCCATGTATATCTTGAGAAATCATCAACTATTACGAAAATATATTTGTTGTGATTTATAGATCGTACTTGAGTTGGACCAAATAAATCTAAATGTAATAATTTTAATAGTAGTTTTGTAGAGATATTATTTTTAGATTTAAAAGAGCTTTTCTTTAGTTTTCCAATTTGACAACCGTCACATAAATTTTCTACTTTGTAATCTATTTTAGGTAAACATCTAACTAGCTCATATTTTACTGGTTTATTAATATATTTAAAATTAATATGAAAAAATCTTTTATGCCACAACCATGGATCGTCGTGTTTGGCGATTAAACATAAATTTCAATTTTGATTTATGTTCATGTTTAGGACGTAAATATTTTTGTTTCTAAAGCCCTCAAATATAAGTTCTTCTTATTGTCGAAAATGTTACATCTATCTTTTTCGAAATTGATTTGAAAACCTTTACCACATAATTGATTAATACTAAGTAGGTTGTGTTTTAGATTTTCTATTAACAAAACATTTGTAATAATAGGAGAGCTAGAAATACCAGAGTTGATGACTTCTCCAATGCCCACGACGTATCCTTTTGAGTTATCTACAAAAGTTATGGTTCCACCATCGATGTATGCTATATTTGGTAACATTTTTGAATTTCCGGTCATATGCTTGGAGCATCCACTATCAAGTGTTCATTTCTTCTTATTTTTTATTTTGGGTACCTATAGAATAAAAGATGATTTAATTGGTACCCATATACTTTGTTAGGGTCCTAGATGTTAGGAGGAGTGGATAGCCATACCCAAGAAGGTTTGGTACCTTTATGAACATAAATTTTATTATAGACTGCATTTTCTGAAAAATTATTAATATGTTTTTGTCTAATCAAATTATTATTTGCCTTAGGAATCCAAATTTTTATATTTTTGGTATTCGTTTTAGACCTAAGTGATATTTTAGTCTTTTGATAAATACAATTATATTTCTTAATATTATTCCCTTTTTGTTTAGGAATATTTTTAAATCCTATTCCATTTCTATTACCTGATGGTTTTGAAGTTTTGATAAGATTTTCAAATCTTGTTTTCCTTTATTAAATTTTGAAACATTATTTGTAATTTTATCTAATTTTTCTTTTGATTCTAAATTTTCAATTTTCAATGTTTCAATATTACTTTTCAAGTTGATATTTTCTTTTAACAAGTCATCCCTTTCTAGTCTAGTTTTATCAAATTCTATAACTATAGTTTCATTTTCAATCAAACTATTTTTAATTTTTTCTTGAGATAATTTTATTTCCTCCTCTAAAATAATTTTTTATCTTTTAACATTCCTACTTCAAGTTCTAATCTATTTACTTTGGCGATATTTTCTTTATTCAATTTTTTAATTTTTTTAAATTTATCAACTAATTACATGCTATGTTCTAATAATTCATTATAACTAAGTTCAGGACATACCACTTCAGTTTGTGCCATAAAACACACGTTAGCTTGTTCTCCGTCACAATCGCTATTATTGTCTGATGATGATGAAGAATCTGAATCATCCCATTTTACTTTGAAAGCTTTGTTCTGTTTGAATTTTTCAAATTTGTTCTTCTTTTTATCATTGTTGAGCTAGAGACGGTCTTTCTTCATATGTCCAAACTAGTCACATTCATAGCATTTGATTGATGTTTGATTTGTTGAGCTTGATTTTCCTCCTTTCTAAAATCTAGTCATTTTCCTAAACTTCTTGAATCTGTTGTAGTTTTTGGCAATACATACAATTTCTTCTTCGTCTAGTCGGGGTCTTCATTCGTTGCGGGGAGTGCTATGTTCTTCTTTTTGGAATTTTGTTCTTTTCGTATCGGCAAATTAGCTTCATAGGACATTAAATTTCCTATCAATTCTTCAACTAGAGTGTTGAGAGATCATTATCTTCTTCGATAGCTAATACTTTTCTTTCCCACTCTGGAGTTAAAGAATTGAGTATTCAAGATACTAAATCAAAATTTGTGAATTTGACTCCAAGTGCCATTAAATCATGTTGAATGGTTTGGAATATAGAGTACATGTCTACTATAGATTCATTTTGTTTCATTTTAAAAGATGAAAATTGATTTTGTAAAATTGAAATCTTAGTTTGTTTAACTTTATTTATGCCTTCGTGCGTAACATGTAAGGTACGCCAAATATCATATGCAATGTTATATAACATGACATGTGAAAATTCATTCTTATCTAGTGAACAAAATAGGACATACATAGCTTTGGCATTATTAGCAGCTACGGTTCTTTTCATCATTCCATGTGTTCATATCAGTGTCAGGTGCTTCATATTTGTTTTGAGTGGATGACCAAATTTCTAATCCGTTAGCTTCCATAAAAATTCTTATACGTGTTGACTAATATGCATAGTCAGAACCATTAAAATGTGGCGGTCGTGCTGTGGATTGACCTTCTTAAAAAATACTTGCCATATTATAGTGATTCAAAATCGTGTTACTGTATTTTGATCTAACCTCCCTCTGATACCAATTGAAAGTCTATAGGGTGGATCGTGTTGTGTATACGCAAGTATATGTAACAAAATATATGATGCAACTAAAAAAATACTAATCTAGGTAAATATAGAATAAGCACCCCAGGCATTTATACTAGTTCGGACCTCCCACCCTACGTCCAGTCCCCAAGCTCCCCTTCGAAATTTGACTATCAAACACCCTTGCTTCGCCCGAAGGAATAGGCTTGGTTACAATAAATTGTTCTTGTCAAATATGTGCTCTATAATACGGATATTGACAAATAAGTACAAATGCTTCCACTATATATCTATAGAGTATTGTCTATGAAGAATTGAATATATGGAAGATTGAAATACAAGTATAGATTGTTAGAGATCAAGAATATATAATAGAGTAGGTAAGTAGAGAGCGTGAGTACGTAAGGTAAGTTTTCTTCTTGATTCTTGATGATATATATAGTTATAGAGAGGTTCCTTGAGTAGTTGCATCCATTAACAAGTGCTCTACAGTTGATTCTGTTGATGATGAAGAGTTGCAAGGAAGAGAAGCGGAGAAATCTATTCGAATGCTGTAGTTGAAGTTTGAATTTTAAAATCCGAGCTCGAAATCAGACGTCTAGTATTTGTATCAAACATCTGATACTATATATTTTTGTATATAGTAGATTTTCAGACGTTTGAGTACAACTACCAGACGTCTGGTTTCGTTTATTTGTTGTTCCACAGGATTCTTCCAGACGTCTGGCTTGTGCACCCAGACGTCTAAAATCTGTGCATGTTTGTTTAGTGCATCTTTTCTGTTGCTTCTTTGATCCTATCGACTTATAGTCTTTTGTAACGTTCTTTGAGCTTGTTCTTGTCTTTCTGGTGTTGTTGCTCTAGCAAGTACCTGTATATAGAAATATATATGCATAATTTATTTCCATTGTATAGTTGTTGTCATCGAAACTGTAGATTTGATTTCTTAACAATTTCATGCCAAATTGATATGCTAGTCACTGTGCAAGTCAATATGCAAGTCACAATCCAAGAGTTAACTTGCCAAATATGTTGTGCAATTGTTTGATATTCAATTCCTTATGTGCACAATGTTTGAGTGTTACAATCAGCAAAATTCCCAAATCAATTTAGGGTTTACAAAGTTGAAAATGTAAGAGATGGGAAAAGAATGAATTCATCCCTCCAAAATGGCACCCCTAGGTCTATATTTATAGAGGAACAAGTAGTATGGCTAACAGCATAGGTAAGCTTCAACAACAGCTTCAACGAACTTCTTGCTGCTATATGTTTGCTTAATGGTTATAATAGAACTTCATTGCCACCTTGGTTGCAATAAACTTCAGTGTTGATGACTCTTTGCCTTGAGATACCCTTGATTGATTAGTAGTGGCCTTGTTTGGAAGTGGTGTCAACCCTTGATGAAGAGCGATGTGGACTTGGTGTAGTGTTGATATAAAGCGGCTTACTTGGTATATTGTCGAGTTGATAGCCCTTACCATCATCGTGGAGCAACATCATTAGAGGTTTATTGGTGACGAGCTTACCTCAATGGAAACAAATAGATAACGATGGTACAAATGATTTGCAATACCCATCTCCTAAGTATTGTGAAGTGCGACGTTGCTTTAATATAGTGTTGGTGACTTTCCCTATTTTGATCGGCACTTGTCATTGTTAAAAAGCGGCGTTAATTCAAGGCGATCATGATTATGGTATAGCGTTGATGAATGAAGATATCACTAAGAAGCAACTTCAATGACTTTTATGAATATCAGTGACCCTTGACACCAATGTTGCACGTATAGATATGCGATGTTCTTTGAGTATTGTCGGTGCGGTACTGGCTATTGGCAACAACGATGATGATCAGTTGGAATTGATGTTAGTATGAAGTAATCTTCGATTAGGAGCGGCATCGATAACATTAGTGAACATTAACAACAAAAGTTATCAACATCGCATGTGTAGTCTCAGCTAAACATTGATGATACTCATCATGAATTTGCAAAGTGATAGTTTCAATCATTAGCAACATTGCTGATAAGCAATGTCGATATGAGGTATCTTTATCTAGTATAACTTTGGCAACTATGATTCTCAGCATCATCCTATGGTTTCATCCAATAGTTGATAAAGTGCAGAATCAATACACATAGAAGATTGCAGTGTGGAACGGAGGTGACAATGGCGATGTCGTTGTTGACTTCTAGCAGCATCATTGATATGTGGCTCTACTTGTGTGGTAACATTGACATAGATAATTGGCAGCATCAACAATAAGTAGCATAAATGATGATGTGCGGAAATACTTCTACCTTAAAGAGTAGCATTCGATTCTTATCTTCGAAGTCAATTATGGTGATAACAGAGATGAACAATGAATATGAACAAATTTAGAAGCACACATATCGATGATGATTATACACAAACCATTACAATTTCAACATAAAACGAAATACAATTGATTTACAACATCATAAAGGTTAATAAAGAATAGACTCATAAATACTCGGTAATAAATCTAACCGTATTAAATTTAACCTTATCAAGTGGTAGGAATCAATGGCTAAAGGTGCGATGGGGACTGGGAAAAGTCAAACATTCCCCCAAGTGAGAATTAGGTCCATATATGTCCAAGTATCTCCTATAAAGACGTCTAGTTAATCCCCCACAACCATTATAAAGAAAAGAAAAATCGATCATGGGAAATCAGGCATATACAAGATTAGACACTCCATCAGCATAGCGTATCCTTGATCAACATCCAAAATAATGTAGTTGATTCTTAATTTTCTTTACGAAAGTTAGTCTGATGAAATGGTGATTTCTGAAGGAGAGGCGGAGCCTTCTTATTTGTGAAGCCCTCAAGATACTTCAGATATTTTAGGAGCCTCATATATCTCTTCTTCGATTGGTTAAAATCCTTGCATAACCTTACTCCTTCTCAGCTAAGATTTAAGATTTCCGCTTTCTTTTTATCTAATATAATCGCTACATAATTTCTATTCACTCTTCTATACGGAAAGTTCAGTTATATGAAAAACTATCAGCTATGTACATGCACAAAAACGAACAAACAAATAAAGAAGTTACCTTTGTGGGAGTCGCTGCTACACTCACCTAAAAGATCGAACGTTAGGAACGTCAGAGGGACATTAGCCAAATTCACTTAACTCAAGTAGCATTGATTTGTCAGTAGAATGTGTAGGAGGCTGAGCATTGTTAGACTCCTTGTTGGCATCGGAGAAGGGGAAATCAGAAGTGTGACTTTGACATTAAGGAGTTTCGGATCCTCCTTGGCCCAAACCATCATTCCTCTCCCTTCTTGATGAGTTGTCTTGGGCAGAACCACCAATTCCATCATCTCTATTACTGTTATATCACTATCACCATCATCGTTTCTATTATCTGATCCATCACTCTTTGATTCTTCATCACCATCATCTAACTGGATATCGTCAAGAGCCAAAGATTTACCAGGATCAACAATAGCTCCACTACAATAACTACCCTACATCTACGGTGCAGAACGGTAGAAAATCGAAAGAAAAAGAAATTAGATGAAGAAACAGAAGAGAAAAGAATGGAAAAAGAAAAAAAAGGAAGCATCAACTAACCAAATTAACGGTCGCATATCACACATCGCATCAGAGTAAATATAATAATCAATACAAGTATAAAACAATAGAGACAGTAATAACAATATGAAATAATCATCTGAATAAAGATCCATAAAGTTATACAACGCCATAAAAAGGTTTATACAATGTAATGTAAACACAACCGGTACACTTTCTCATAATAGCAAATCAACACCGTCAAGGCTCCACAGTATCACACAGTGGAAATATAATAGCAATTGCACATATAAGTACAGATAAACGTCACATACTGTCGGTTCACCAATAGAACTCCATAATCATCCTTCTGTTATTAATCTACTCATTTAAGAGTACCTGAGATAATAAGAAGCAAAGCATAAAACCTCGGGTTAGACAACAGTCTGGTGTGAATGATATCAAATCTCAAAATACTATAAAAGTCGATAATATATGGAACAGAGGGTATATAAACCATACCTGGCATGTCCCTTCAACTACAGAGTCAGCACAAAAGCATAAGTATCATGCTACCTTATAACATCGTAAAAAGGATATACCATACTTAGTATCTGTCAGAGTGCCTAGGTGTCTCCACCCTATAGTCCCTACTGCATACAAGGTAAACTTCAGGTACCTAGGTATCTCCATCCATATATGTTCCATAAGTAAAGTCAGGGTATCTAGGTATTCATACCATAATACCTACCTAGTGTGACATCCCTTGGGTGACAGATGACTAGTGAGCAACTATAACAAACATAACATCCATCAAACAATACTAACTGCCACCTAATGCGCCAGATATATGATGCTCATATGACCCTCTATAATGGTCAAGGACTAGTGACAATCCTGGTTCTCTTTCATGTTTCCCCGTACTTTCAGGTCTTAAACCCTGCATAGTTGCCTCCTACAGTACCTCCGTAATGTCTTACACTGGACCACCTCGGGGTGGTCCAGGGTACAGGACCATCGCTACTAGCCCTCGAGTATTACCTGCATATGGTACCCCTACTCCAAACACAAGGAAACACTTCGAGTCATCAACGATCCCTAGGCACAAACACATCCATCGAGATATGAATTCGAACTACTAGTACACTAAAGTTTCTAGGCATGAGCCCTAACACTTAACTCGGTCCACTATCTGCAGCCTCACTCTAATTCGAGCTACCATCCTCGATCCTACTCTCGAACGAAGAACCTTACTATCATGCCATTCGAAGCCCGAGGTCTAACATGATCTATGATACTATCATCTTGGATCCTACTCCATGCATCATTGAGTCACTATCCACAGTATCAGACTACAAGGCTGAAGCACCACATCCCTTTCTCACCATTAAAATCACCAGGTCATAGTACCACATCACGGCCTCGCCATCATTATCACTAGGTCGAAGCATCCCATCCTTGCCTCGCAATCTATATCACTCATCAGAGGGTAATAACATCCAATCTATAAACCGGTCGCACGAATAAACCCATCACATTGTGCATCATAATATTTCATCAACATCCAAACCAGAGATCCACCAAATCGCCAATCGACAACAGTGATGGACATTAAGCATTCTACTCTGGTGAATACCATCCACCTTGGACTTATACTTAACCGAATGGTTAAGTATGGACCAAATGGAAATATCTGGTATTCACATTGAAATCCAGATCCATCAGCACATATCTAAAACCCTCTTCTACATGTCATCTCGTTCATTAGATTTTGCGTATGTGGAACTCTAACATACAAGATGCTACCTAAAATCAAATCACCGCTAATTGGCATTCAACCAAAACAGCCAAATAACAAATAAGCCAAACAGTCCAGCACACATCATACATCAAAATAACAATACATCCATCCAAAACAACATTTATACAACATAAACAATCCATCGATATCAATTAATGTGAGAAATCATATCAATAATAGCTCTAATCTAATAGTTCTCTAACTATGGCACGTCGATGAAAAATATGTGATAATCTTTATAAATTATTTTAAAATAATTTTATTTTATTTTATAAAAATATGGCTACTGTATAAATATAGTAATATCACATCTAAAAGTCAAAAATCATTCACAAACATCAATATAACACTAAATAACCAATCATACATAGTGAGAGACAATACACTCACCTCAGACAAATCTTACCAAATCAATGCTAAAATGTAATCTCACATCGCGAGCACAATGTAAGAAACCGCATTCAAAAGGGACCTCATATGGAAAAGATATGATTAATATAAGAATTAGAATTAGTTAGATAATTAGTTAATAAATTAAAATTCTAATTACCGTAATTAGATCCTTAACCCTTCTTCTTTATAAATGTGAAATTGCATATACACGTTCAAAACCAGGCAGTGCATATAAGCTACTTTCCCTCTACGATGTCTCACTCAATACTCGACAATTTCATGATCCGTCTTCGCCGACTAACTCTGCTTCAAAATCTCTTCAACTTGCACCCCATGATATCTCAACCATGCCTTCTATGTGGATCACGACATGTACGAGCTGATGCCATGAGCTTGATGACGTGTTATCATCCACTTGACTGATCATCGCCAAATTTTGGGAGAAGATGCGTCTTGGAAAAAGAAATACAATGGTGCTTCCCATTTTCCATATCTTCTCCCCTTTCTCCGACAAATTCTAAACCTAGATCCAACCATGCTAGGTCAATCTTAGCCAACATAATCGTTCCCTAGATCTATCATATGAGATCAAAGCTCTCATCGATATGATCTTAATGAATCAAACAACATAATTTTTAATAGAGCGGATGAGGAGAAATTAATTTTTGAAGATCAAGATGGAAATTCGGCCTTTATTTTTTTTTCTCAGGATGCTACAATAAAATTGCCAAAAATATTGGAGGGAGATGAGAGATTTAAATAGTATTATTTTATTGCCAATTTATTTAATTTATTAAATAAATGGCTATATGTTTCGAGTCCGTACGATCACACGATGCATCTGATAAACACGAAACTCGTCTGCATACATCACCTTATGTTTTCGAATCCAACGGTACTAATCTCATCACCTTTTGAGACAACTTCTCGGAATGCTAATTTTGCTTATTTTGAGATCATTTCGGCCATCGGATCGTCCAATCTCAAAATATAGTGATCCTTATATTCGTTTCAATTGGCAACATCAATCTAAAATAAACGGAAGTGTTCTTTAGACCTTATTCATCCGTATGAAAAAAAATAACATTTTCAGGTCTTCATTTAGTTAATGATTAAATATTTTAATAAAGTATTTAAATATATGATCGTTTAATATACGAGCCATTGCATTCTTCCCTCCTTAAAGAATTTCATTCCCCGATATCATAAAGAAAAGAGAGTGTCACCCAACCCATCGGCCCTAAAAAATCTACCAAATTTTGGAAAAATTCGACATAACTTCCTTTGGACAAGTAAGTCCAAAAAACTCTACTACAACAAAGATATGTATACAACTCATATCCTTAACTATATTAGAACATCCATAGCAATCATCAAACAAGAATTCTATACCAAATAATAACTATCCCGCATGCCTAACAACCATACAACATAACTATCATCTCAAATGCTAACAATCAGATCAAATATGCACACATAAGATCTAACATCCAAAAATAACATCCATGCTTATCCTCGCATGCAGAATACTAAACCATCTAGTATAAACATCCAATATGATATCTACAATGAAAGCTGACCATACAAACAAAGTCTCATCATCTAAAGAGCTCCGGACTAACGGTCTGCATGCTTCCCATAGTCTACTATACCCTATTGCCATTGCTTTCATTCCATTGAATCCCTACTACTTCACTGTCCTCCTTCCAACCTGATTTTTATCACATCTATCAGCATGAATTGGCATATAAGGTTTTATAGTCTATGGTTCAATCTCGATATCATCTAATCCATTTGGTGCCAAATATCCAGACGCTTCTTGTAAGTTCTCCCAAAACCCATTATCGAATAAAGGGCCTTTGCCCCTTAGAATGCTCTTGGCACACAATGGAACAGACCAACTACCCCTCAAACAACACAACAAACATGGATGTCGTACTACTGGACTTAAGGAAAACGAATCTAGCATCATCTGTCAACCAATCGACTGTAACTCGAATGTTATCTCTCTATCCTTAGTCATTGGTAATCCTTGGTCCAGTCCATAAATATATGTTCCCACTACTCGAGAACAAACAATCTCTACAGAACCAGCATCTTGGATTGGGTCCGTAATGCATCATCCCTCCAGACACTTGTCACTCTTTTAATTTAGCTACGATCACCACTGGCCTAGTTTAACGTCGGTGACAGTTCCAATCGGCTAAATGAAAGTAGGTCTAATGGTTAAACTAGCCATTACACTCGGCCATAACTCATCGAGTCTTGGAGATATAACCAGTGATAAGCTCGGGCAATACCCACTCTAGGAATATTGATCCTAAAGTAGTACGTCTCCCACTCGAATACCAACCACCACATTTCCCTTCAAACGTCTAGAAAATTGCAAAACCATAGGACGCTAAGAACTCCAACCATTGCTACAGGCAAAGGTCATGATCCTCTCAGAGAGAGGTACTACAGTGACGTAGAATCACTGAACAGCTTGAACTCCTCTCCTAATAGATAGTGCCTCCATATCCCCGAAGCGAACTCTATCGCCTCCAACTATGAACCAAGAGCTGGGTATTATCATTCACGCTCGAAATGAGTACCATCAATGTACATGTCAACCTCTCGGTTAGACTCACTAACATGTGTCTACACCTCATGTCTCAAGTAGAAGTCTAATCCTCTCTCATACAGTAGGTCAACAATACCGCTATCTTGGGTCTATCCAGATTCTGAATTCTCGTAACTAAAGGATCTACAGCGACGTCCTACGCTAAAACAACATGACCGAAGCATCTCACTTTCCTCCTTCAAGTGTGATACCATCAAAATCTCGTCACTAATCATGTCTAGTGCTCCTCTTTTATCCATGGGTAGAAAAAAGTATCACCAACGTACACAAGCACAACCTACTCAAGTGACCACTCTAATACGGTCCACGAGATCCACAACATATGCCGACATATTGGTTAGCCCAAACAGCATAATCAACCTAAAGTCAAGGTAGTATGTGAAACATAATAATCGGCACACTCACCCAAATAACTCTTAGTTAGTGCAACATTACCACAGGGTCCAACTAAGAGAATATCCTCATGATATAGAGCCGATCGAACAAGTCATCAACAAATAGGAGTACGAACATGTTCATCATCTTATACAACTTACAAAAATCAACAAATAACTCCAAAGAACCATCCATCCTACTAACGAACGCAACAGGTGCATCCAACCAAAAATATACACCCATGGATGAACCATTACCTAAATAGGTCATCTGCTTGCACCTTTAATCTCCTAAGCTCTTTGGATACCTTATGCCTTAAAGGAATATCTACTGGTCCAACTCCTCTAACCAGATTGATACGAAGCTCTATCTCTATATGGTGGTAATACAATCACCTCCTCGAGTATGTCCGGATACTCTCTAGCTATAGGGACAGATGACATCCTAGCATGTGGAATATCGAGCGAATATGTAAGGCTCCTCTACTGGTAGCCAATCACTACCATTCGCACCTCCGTAACCCTAATCATCGTCAATGACCTCTCTCGGTCCACCACCATTCCATATACCCTTCAACCATCCATTCTTAAACTATAATACCAATCCAACTAAATACCAAACAATCAATGCCAACAGACAAACAACCATGACTCAAAAGGGCAAGGTCTTGACAAACCATGTGTAGGCTGGTTGAGCCCCTAACTAGGTTTTTCATGATCAAAGATAAATAATTATTTCGAATCTCTCTCCCAATATCTAACCATTGGGTCTAGATATAAAGGAACACAAAACCTCGAGGTTAAATAAAACATGTATAGAACCACAATATGTGGAAAGCATGTCCCAAATGGTGACGCGGTTTCCCTTCTATTTCATCGATGGAGCAATCCACGAAACCGAAAAGGCAATAAATACATATGCTCCCCGATTTATCCCTACTCAACTACTATGGGATAGATCTTCAATACTGGGTACTGTTAGGAAATCCAATCTATAGTTTCGATGACAACAACTATACAATGGAAATCAAATATACATATATAGTTAAATATACAGGTACTTGCTAGATCAACATCACTAGAAAGACTAAACTTTTTATAGAGGAAAAAGTACCTCTCAAACATACTCTAACATCTCCTAAAAAACAAGTTTCCTAAAAGATTCTTAGATATTTTTTAATAGGTTTCATCTTTTGTATTGATATCAAGAATCCATGTATGTAATTATTGTGTTTAATGATTATAAAAAGTGCTTTTGGGTTTGTTACTTCTACGTCATTGTAGTACATTATTATAATTTTCCAGCAATTAGTTAAAATTCCTTATTAACAATGTATACATGGTTTTGATAATGCCAAAGGGGGAGAAATAATGGTAAGCACATATTCAGGGGGAGATTTAAAAAATTATATCTAAGTACATTGTATAGTTGTCATCATCAAAAAGAGGGAGAATGTTAGAAAATCCAACCTACGGTTTCGATGGCAACAACGATACAATGGAAATTAAATATACATATATAGTTATATGTACAGGTACTTTCTAGAACAATATCACTAGAAAGACAAGAACAAGGCTCAAAGGACACTACAAAAGACTACAAGTCAGGTACTTCTCGATCACCCTCTTGAAGCCCTCGTTAATATGATGAATCAACCGACTCCTAAGATGATCTCTCTACCAATGATAAACTTCAATCCTCTCTGTGTGGAGTATCAACGAAAATAGTGATACCTCGATATCATATGTAATCCGACCATATACTCCAACACAGATATATCGCCGTACTTCAAATCGGCGTACTCTCTAACCATCCACAACTTCAAAAAAGTCAAGACAAATCTTCTTCGAAGTGAACTATGAAACAGACCTAAGGAAATATGTCCTTGGGAATCAGAGCTACAAAAACACTACACTAGTACATTATCCATGCTCGGAGTCATCAAGAGGCTAACTTCTATCTCATGCATCATCTAACTCTAAGTCATCGAAGATTCTTCTACAAGCAACCAACCAAACTTTCCTCCCAAAAGCCAACTCTGTTTCAAGGAACGGCATACCTCTTAGACTCTCGTAGTCTATGTATAGTTCGACAAAGTTGACTCTAGCCAATTGCACTTGAGCACCGTAACCATCCAGAACAAACTGGGCATCCAGGAAATGATTTGCATCATCTCTAAGAATATATCCTATCAATCAAAGATAGTGGCCCCGATCCTTCCCAATCCTTAACTCTAAAGATAGAGTCAATAGCAGTTTTTCTTCCATGCTAGATCATTCCTATTCAATAATATGGATGATCCATCTCTAAAAAAGAAAACTGCATCAATAGTGCTTATGTGTGCACCCAACTCATATACTATATATACACTACTATATAGTTTTGAAAACCAAAATATATAACAAATACAAACTCTCTCGTATATATACACTCTCTAGATCCAGTCTAAGGCGATAAATCCTACCATTTCTCTATTGGATCACGGTATAACTAAGGTTAATCAGGTAATCTATACTCTGATACCAGATGTAATGATCGCCCTACACCTATGGTGTAGAATAGTAGTCAAAGAAAAGAAAAAGAGATAAGATGAAGAAATAGAAGAGAAAGGAATGGAAAAAAAGAAAAAAGGAAACGTCAACTAATAAAATTACATGTTGCATATCTCACCTCGCATCAGAGTAAATATAATATTCAATACAGATAAAAAAGAATAAAGACAGTAACAACAATGTGAAATAATCATCTGAATAAATATCCACAATGTTATACAACACCATAATAGAGTTTATACAATGGAAAGTAAATTCAACATGTACACTGTCTCATAATAGCAAATCAATACCGTCAAGGCTCCATAGTGTTACACGGCTAAAATATCATAACAAATGCACATATAAGTGATAACCATCATCTCATGTTGGTCCACCAATAGAACTCCATAATCATCCACCTGCTCTCAGTCTACTCATTTAAGAGTACTCAAGATAAGAAGAAGAAAAGCATAAAACCTCGGGCCTGACAACATTCTTGTGTGAGCGATATCAAATCTCAAAATACTATAAAAGTCGATAATATACAGAACAAAGGGTATATAAACCATACCTAATCTGTCCCTACAACCATAGAGTCAGCACACAAGCATAAGTAATATTCTTCTCTATAACATCGTAAAATGGTATACAATACACAGTATCTGTCAGGGTGCCTAGGTATCTCCATCTATAGTCCCTACTCCATACTAGGTAAACTTCAGGTATCTAAGTTTCTCCATCCATGCCTACTCTACACTAAGTCAAGTCAGGGTGCCTAGGTATCATTACCATAATGCCTACCTAGTGTGACATCCCTAGGGTGACGGGTGACGGGTGAGCAACCATCACAAACATATTATCCATCGAACAATACTAACTGCCACCCAATGTGCTAGATATATGATGACTAGTGGAAATCTCGGTTCTTTGTCATGTTCCCCCGTACTTTCAGGATAGAAACCTTGCACAGTTATCTCCTATAACACCTCTATACGTTTGACACTAGACCACCTCGAGGCAGTCCAGGGTACATGACCATCACTTCCAGCCTTTATCACCCGCATATAGTACCCCAGCTACAAATACGATACACTACAAGAAAATATGGATTTGGTTGCACTTGGTAGCAGCGTTTGGAAAGTAAGAGCAACCAATGTTAAACTCAATGCGCCAAAATTTGCCTCTCTTGTCGCCAATCGTAAAACATTGTTACGTTTTTTTTACCTTTTCAAGTTCCCCTGTTTCAATTTTTCCTCTTATCTTCAGAAATATTCACGAAGTCCTTCGTGATCGTCGATTCATTTCTCCTTCATCATAGTTGTCACACTACTCTTTCCTCTCTACATAGTTGATCGACTTCCCCTTTAATCTATTTTCGTTTGATTATTTTATACTTTGTTTGTGATATTATATTGGAGTTATATGGTTCAATATTGATTTTATAAATCGAATTCAGACCATAATTCGCTAATTCATCATCAGTCTACATAAACCCTAGCTCGACCGTGTTACCATGTTTTAGTTGTTTTAGGTTACTGGCATAAGATATGAATCTAACTCAATAAGAACACATTGACATGACTCCTCCTGCTAGTATTTTTTATTCTTAAATTACTGGTATAATTTCGAAACTAATGTGTAGAATGGAGATAAGGTGTGGGAGATTATGGTTTGAAAATGTTTGGTATTATGAAGTTAGATTTTAATGGTAACTTTATAGCTTGTGGATAAACTTTTCTAAATACTAATATATTTGTAATTTTTTAATCTGGCTAAGAATGCTTGCGGATGATAATTGATTAATGTTTTCTGAACTTTCAAAGTATCACATGTTGATGTGCGCATTGTTCCCTTGTAATGAATCTTCTTAGATATATCTAAGTGTTCCATGTTCAAAATAATGCATGTACTAAACTCAGTATAAAGGCAAACCAAGTATTACCTTTAATTTAGCAGCAGAGGGCGTTTATTTTCCAGTTAACACAAGCAAGTAAACTGAGCGATAAATCAAATTACATTGAAAAATCCTCCATTGTTAATTACCTCCATTTTATAAATACAAATAAATACCCTCCAACCTAGGAATTATTGGGAAAATTAAAACAGCACTGTTGTTTCACTAAGATTGATCAAGTTTCATGTCATGATAACAGGTTTTTCGATTTGTTGTTTATACTTCTTTTCTGCCGTGATTTCTACTTTCTCCATACATAAAGTAGTATTGTACGATCAAAGTATGAGCATACAGTACCATGTAGTGTTGTGCATAAACAAGCATTCCGGCTACTTAGAATTTTTTTATCTACAATTATAATTATTTTATCATTTAGCTACGGTTCAAAAGAATCTCATTTTAGCTAGCTATCAACTTTAATTCAATTAAAGGATTTGTTTAAATTCCTTCAAAATTTGATTAAAATCCATTTATAAGTATTTTGATGGTGTTGAGGTTAGGACCATACACCCCGTTATTCATTTTCTTATGTTGTTGCCCATTTAAAGTTAAATCATTTTTCTCATAGCATACTTATATGTCAAAATCAATATAGTTGCAGCACCCTAATACCATTGAAGAAAAAACGGTTATGGAGTTTAATTTTGAGCATCAATAGTGCTCCATTTGCTTAACAAGGTTCATATATATTTTGATAGTAGTGATATGTCTCAAGCATCCTTACAGGGAAGATCTCAGAGGTATGTATTTTGTTGCTTTCAAAATGACAATTCTAAACACAGCGATTGCATAATTATGACAATCATCGCAAACTGTCATCTTATATCTGAAATGAATGCATATTTAAATTCTTTTGGTATCCAGATATATCAAGCACGATAAATGATCGACAAAAGATATTTATGATATATTACCGCAAAATAGTTTGTTTCTGTGAATATGTGACGCCACGTCTTTATTCATGTTACATGGCAGTTGTGTTTATGCATTTCACGTACAATGCTGCAGATGCATACATTGCAAAATTAATGTTTGTAAGGGAGCCATCTAGTATTCATTGTTTAATATTTGAACCAATAAAGGTTTGCACTAAACTGGTTTGTGAAACATAAGCTTTCTTTGCCTTTTTGAATTGAATACAAATTTGGGCATGCATATTATCAAGTATTCCATCATAAATTCATATGTTACAATAGTTTACGTTGTTATACTGTTTGTCCTTTTGTGTGTGTGAGTAGAATGGTGGTAGTTGTGAAGGAAATTTCGCACCCAATCGAAAAAGATAGTTTCAGTGTGAATAAAGGTGCTCCTGAATTTCATAGCGAGAGGCAGATTATGGTATCTGTAGAACAAGAGGTAATGCTTAGGCTTTTCGGTGATACATTGTTCTAGAAATCATTTTAAGGAAGGTTAACTGATATTAATTGGTATCTGTCTCATTTGGAAGATAACACTTGATGCCTAAATATTTTTCATTCGAGCCTATTTCATAACTATTTTCTTAGGTCGTCTAAATACAATTTCCAATTTCTTTATAGTGTGCTTCAATATGTGTAAATCTTAATGGATAAAATAATATGTAGGTAAAGATAAAAAATATGCTCCAAGGACCAAAACTATACTGGGTGCTGCATAATGTTTAAATAAACTCATTTTACTTAAGAAACAAAGGAGTGTGAGGCGATTGACTGGAGAAGGGCAGAACATCTATTTTTGACAGGAGAAAGAACATATTTTGAAGTTGTTAGCTGCAGCAGTCGAGGTTTTATAGTGAGTTCTCCTACATATGTATACCATATTTATACATATATTATATCAAAGTGATCAAACTCATGCTAATTTCGGGTATCTTTTGCCTCATTGGCTGGCTTATTACCCTATCGAAACCCTGGTGCCCAATGGAAGTTTTTAGCTTTTGAATCTGGGTTATGGCAAAAAGGAATGGACCCCTTATTATACCGGCAAAATATGGGTACACTAGCAAGTTATTGTAAAAGTATCGTGATTGAGTCTGATAAAATTCAAGTAGTAGATGGAAAAAAGGATGAACAAACTTTGATATCAAGCTTAAAATTTAAAGATCTTCTTGAATAATATGGGAAATAGAAGACTATGTTGTTGTCTTCCTTCATTGGTTAGGTCTGAATTGGACAATATTTTTCCTTTTAGCTATGTTATCTTGCGTGTTGTTACTGTATTCCCTTTTCTATTGCAATAATAAAGCGTTAGTTCACTGTGAAAAATGTTAGCAAATAACTAAAATATCATATCTTCTAGTTGAAAGAAACTCTAGAAGGTTGGTGTTTTCTGGGAGACCAAAAGAAAAGCAGGAGGTAGTTGAGAAAAAAACAATAAATAAAAGTAGTCACAACCATAAACATTTATGCAAATCACTTTATATTTTATCATGAGCTTAGATAAATGCCATTGTAAAATTTCTTCTTTTACTATTGCTAAAATCAAGCTTTGCAGTTTTTGATCGTTTAAAATCGCAGATTTTTGAAGGCGAGAAAATTTGAAATTGATAAAACAAAGCAAATGTGGGCTGACATGCTTCAGTGGAAAATAATTTGGTGCTGACACTATCTTAAAGGTAAGGTGGAAATGCTTCCCCGAGTAACTTAATTATATACCAGATTTTTTTATCTATTGACGATCAAGACTATTTTTTGTATCTAATTTGAGTTAAGTGGTAGAGGTTCAGCAAGTAATGCACTACCATACGATTATTTATTTATTTATACAAAGTATGGTATCTAATGTTTTCATTCTAGTATGTTTTGTTTCTTATTGATTGACATTACGATGCAAGCTAGGGATACAAAAGCTTTAACAAGGAAGCTAAAGATCATATTTGTCGTCTTTAGATAATTGATGGTAACAACTATCCTGAGGTATTTATCGATTTAATATTACACAAAATCTATTCATCGAACTACACTATGTACCCATGATAACTATAACATTTATTATGCAAATTAGACATTGTGCCACATGTATATCATTAATGCTGGTCAAGATTCAGGTTACTTTGGAACACTGTGAACTATTTTCTTGATCCCAAAACTACTACAAAAATCACAGTAAGCTTTTCTGTTTTTCTTTTCATGATATCAGCTGTTGTTGCTAATATTCAATGCTTTGTTTCAGGTTTTTGGGAACAAGTACAAAAGCAAATTAGTTGAAGTCACTGATGCAAGGTATAACATTTAATTAGAGAATCTCCAATAGCACCCATCCTTAATATTATAAATTTGTGATATTATGATTTGTAGTGGTCGTAGGAGTTTTTTTTTGGATTTTGGCAAATGAAATCACCTGTCTTAAATTTTGTATACCGCATGTTCCCTTGCAGTCATCACCATTCATTCTATTTGATTAAATTAGTAAAATCGAAATAAATGTTTGTGGTCATGAGGATAGGGGGCATATGTAACTAGTGGGTAGAGGATCTGGTCTTGAATTTTAGTGCTGTGTAGACTGGATTCAGTTCATTCCCATTAACTCTGGGCAATTGCATGAAAATTGAAACTCTTGATGAAAATTGAAAGTTTTGGTAAATCTGTTGTAACTATTAATAATGTATTATTTGAAACTCTTGATGTACATGCATAAGAAAATATCCTTAAAAATGAGCTTTAACACTAATTAAACATTAAGATAAAAGAAAAAACATAAGAAATTTTACTTAGGATTGAATCAAAACTCTTGATCTCTTCTACATACAAAACTTCCAAACCAAATAAATAACTGTTATGAATTAAATGCGAACCTGTGACCTTATAAAAGGTTTGAGGACATTATGTGAAGTTTCCATTCCTTTCAAAAATAATAATAATATAACAATAAACTAAGTTTGATAAAAAATTACTAAGTTTAAAATAATAATAAACTATAGTTTGATAAAAATTAACTAAGATTATAACAATAATAATAATAAATTAACTAAGTCAACTAAGTTTTATAATTAATAATAACAACAACAACAATAAGAACAATAATAACTAAAACTAAGTTAGCTAAGTTCTATAAATAAATAAATAAGTTTATAAAAATTAATTAAATTTATAATAATAGTATAATAAAAATAATAATTAAGTTTACAATAATAATAATAACTAATAATAATAAATAAAGACGATGATAACGAATTAACTAAGTTTTGTTAAAATTAACAAGTTTTATAAAATTAACTAAGTTTAAGTTAACTAAATTTTATAAATAATAATAATATAACTAATTTAATAGTTTTATAAATAATAATGACGATGAATTAACCAATTTATTTTAAAAATTAACTAAGTTTATAATAATAATATAATTAAGTTAACCAAGTTCTAATAATAATAATAATAATAATAAATTAACTAAGTTAACCAAATTAATAAAAATTAACTAAGTTTTGTTAAAATTAAAGAAGTTTTATAAAATTAACTAAGTTTAAGTTAACTAAATTTTATAAATAATAGTATGATATACTTGTACAATGTTGTAGTTGTTTGATATTAGATTTGAAGTCTTACGAATTAACATAATTGTTTGACTATATGTTGTAATTTCACTTGTGCAGGCATTGGATTTTTAAAGAGAGCAAGGTTGGGCTTTTATGGTGCTAGCTTTCACTTGTGCATGCAACAAAGAATTATGGTTAAACAAGCGTTTTGTTAGCACCAGTTGTGTGGCTATGTATGGTTATATACTACTTTTGTATCAATGCATGGTAATGTACTACTTGTGTTTATGGTAGTTCATTTGTTCATGTATTTTTTGTTTATTATTGAACTATTTATTATTACTATTTAATATAAATTATGAATAAAGTGAATTGGAGAGTGAAAGAGCTAGCAGAATGTGAGAAATAGACAAAGAAAGGCAAAAATATTAGTGGTGTTTATCAAATTCTACGAAAAAATATAGTGGTAGAAAAAATGCAACAAAAAAATATTGCAGCAGTGAAATATACAGCCTTTGAAATGATCAATCTATAACAGCATCTATTTAGTGGCGTTTAGAAAACGCTACGGAAAAAATATATTGAAAAAAATATCACTTTTGGCGGCGTTTCAACATGTTACAGAAAAAGATTTACGGTGGCGCTTTTTTACCGCCGCAATAAGGCACATTATAACGGCGTTTACAAAAACGCAACCAAAAATATTGGTTTTTTAATTGCATGTCGTATGGCGACGTTCTATAAAACGCCACCATAAGCTATGGTTGCGTTTTTTGTGCGCCACCAAAAGTACTTTTAGGTGTGGTGATAGAAAACATTCCGAGTCATCAATGTTCCCTAGGCACAGACACATCCATCGAGCTCTACTCACTAGATATGGATTCGAACCCTACTGACTCACTATAGTTTTTGGGCATGAACCCTAACACTAAACCCAGTCCACTATCCCTAGCCTCACTCCAATCTGAGCTTCAACCTTGATCCTGCTCTGCATCTTAGTTCTCGATCGAAGAACCTGACTATCATGCCATTCGAAATCTGAGGTCCAGCATAATCCTTATAGTCCTGATACAATCGTCCTAGAGCCTACTCCATACATCATTGAGTCAGTATCCACAATATTAGATTACCAGGTCGAAACACCACATCCTTGCCTCACCATCAAAATCATTATGTTGAAGAACCATATCACTGTCTCACCGTCAATATCATTAGATCAAAGCATCGCATCCCAGCTTCGCTATCAATATCACTCGTCATAGGGTAATAACATCCAATCTCTAAACCGATCACAAGAACAAACCTTCACATCGAGCACCATGATATATCATCAACGTTCAAACTTCATATCGACCAAATCACCAATCAACAATAGTGATGGACATTGACCACTCTACTATGTCAATACCATCCACCTTAGTCTTGTACTTAACCAAATATTTAAGTACAGACCAAAAGGAAACGTCCGGCATCTACTTTGAAATCCAGATTCATAGGCATGTATCCAAACCTACTTCTACAACGCATCTCATTCATTAGATTTTCGTAAGTGTTGAACTCTAACATACAAGATGCTACCTAAATCAAATCACCGCCAATCGGCGTTTTTAACCAAAACAGACAAATAACTAACAAGCCAAACAGTCAAACATACATTGAACCTTTCATACATCGAAACAACCGTACATCCATCCAAAACAACATACATATAACAAAAGCAATCCATCTATATCAATTAATGCGAGAAAACATATCAAAAATAGCTCTAATGTAATAACTCCCTAACTATGTGTGATAATTTTCATAAATCATTTTAAAATAATTTTATCTTCTTTTATAAAAATATGACTGCTATATAAGTATAGTAATATCACATTTAAAAATCAAAAATCATTCCCGAATGTCAATATAACACTAAATAACCAACCATAGTATAGTGAGAGAAATATCACTCACCATAGAAAAATCTTTCCAAATCAGTGCCAAAATGTAGATCTCGCCATCGTGAGCGCAATGTAAGAAACTGCATCCAAAACAGACCTTGTACGCAAAAGATATGATTGATATAAGAATTGGAATTAATTAGTTAATTAGTTAATTAATTAAAATACTGATTGTCGTAATTAGATCCTTCATTCTTCTTCCTTGTCAATGTGAAATTGCATGTGCAAATAAAAAACTAGGTTGTGCATATCTGCTACTCTCCCTCCATGATTTCTCATTCAATACTCGATGATTTCGTTATCCATCTTTGCTAACGATCTCTACATCAAAATCTCTTTGACCTACACCCAATGATATCTTGGCCATGCCCTATTTAGATCGTGACATGAATGACCTGATGGCATGAGCCCGACGACGCATTATAGTCCACTTAAAAAATTCGCCAAATTTTGAAAGAAGACGTGTCTGGGCGAAAGAAATACATGGTGCTTCCCGTTTCTCCTATATCCTTCATGTTCTCTAGCAAATTCTAACCCTAGGTCCAGCCATGGTGGGTTGATCTCGGCCAATCGTTCCCTAGATCTAGCATATGAGATCGAAGCTCTCGTCGATACGACCTCAACGAATTAAACGGCATGATTTTTTGTGACGACCCGACTTTTTCTCCATAAAAAGTCGTATCATCTTTAAGAAAGAAAGGGATAGAAAAGAGAAATAAGAAACAACACTAAAATCTCAACAGTGGAACGAATAAATTATATTAATAACATAAGTATTACATAATATACAACACAAATCAGAGTTACATAGCATATACAACACATACTAGACAGTTATAAACACCTGTCTAGTATTTACATCTTAATACAAACACAACACAGAGAACACACAGCGGAATCTATATATCTAACGCAGAAGCCTCCTGCTCCATTGCTCCTCTAATATTCGTCAAAGCTAACCTGAATCCCTTGGCTACTCGTAAAAATTTGAGAACCCAAGAGTTTAAGAAAACAAAAGATAAACTCCGGGTCAGACATGGGTCCGGTGTGAGTAACAGGTTAAGGTTGCTTAATTTTTAAAAACCTTTTGGAAAGAAAATGTATCACGTAAGACTTTCCACACATAAACATGGAAAGGTTTTTACCTTACGCTAACCAAAACATTTGATAGGAAATCCGGTGATATTATAATAGGTCTAGGGTTTTCAAGTAAATAAGAAATAGCCGAAATTGTTACATCTATTAAATTCCAGCTACTAGCCACAAAAGTGGGTAATACAATCAAAACCGATGGCACTTATTGGATTTTGGATTCCATACAATGGCAGGGCTACTGGGGTATCGCCCATCACAGTACGTGGCCTAGATCACCGTATCGAGGATCACTCCCAATCTCCTGCAACACAAGGCCGGAACCATTCCTTACTGAACAGTCCCGAACAAGACAACCCCGGCAGTTGTTGCAATCGACCGCCCACACAACCGAATATAAAGGGACCTCTAGACAGGGGAAAATCTCGTCCTACTTGGGCATGACCCACTTAACCTTTTTTAGCCATTCCCGGTTGATGAGGCTTGAGGCTACGATTACCTTTAGAGAACACATCTCTTAGAATGCTCATCGTCCACCTGACGATGTTATGAAAGCATTCAATCCATACAAGTTCGTTCCGGGTTCGAACGAAACCGAAGCCATTATCTCGTTACACTCATTTTGGAATCACCCTTAGAGTTAACGACAATAACCCTTGCACTCCGAATCTTCATCTTCGCTTGAGATTCACGACCTATCGTTAATTTGGATCGATGTGGTTTTCAGATATCCAAATATGGAAACCCGATCCCGGTCTCATCGAAATCCAAATCGCCATCTTTTAGGTCCAATTTGTTTTAGTCTTTAAAACAATTCAATTCAATATTATCTATATATACACAGATAGATAATACACAACATCATAATAGATAATCAACATTATCATCACAACCCAAACAGATAATTCATATCATCAACTCAAATGCAACCATAGCATCCAAATCACACAACATCACTTACCTCATATCTGAGATCTCAACTATTCAGGGTAATCAGTATTAATCAGCATTCACAAGCAATGACTTATTAATCACCATTCTACAATTAATTTAAAATGAATTAAATTAATTATTTCTTCTCTAATTAATTTAAAATAAAATAAATTAATTACTTCATCCATATAAATCTTGATTTCATAACCATTAGTTAATTACAAATCAATCAATTAATTACCCTCAATAAATTACCCTAATTAATCATCCTTTAATTACATTCAAGTAATTAGCCTTTAATTAATTCCACAAATTAATTATTCCAAACCAAATTCAGTAATTAACCTGTAATTACTTCATTAATTAATTAATTATAATTAATTACATTAATCCTTAATTAATTACATTAATTAATTCTTTCATTAATTAATTGTTCCTAATTAATCTATCCTTAATTACATCATTAATTGTATAAATTAATGATCCCAAATTATTTATTTATAATTACCCTATTAAACTAATTATCAATTATCCATACTGATTAAACACTCTTGATTAATCACATTAAGTATTTAATTACATTTAATTAATTACATCCTTTATTATCTTCAAATAACTCAATTAACAAATCCGAAATTAATTACACTAAGTAATTAATTATTAATTACTTCCTTTAAGTAATTATTCTGCATACTAATTACATATTAATTACACAAAGTAATTAATTTCCACAACTCCTTCATTACCTAATTATCCTTCAATTTAATTACATTCAGTAATTTATCTTCTTAATTACTTCACTCAGTAATTATCCATTATTAATTACATTGAGTAATTACTTCTCAAATTAACCGATGATTATTTTAAATTAATTAAACTTAATTAATTAACTTAACTAATCAAAATGAACTTAATTAATTGCAATTAGTAATTAATTTTCTAATTACTTTCATTAAGTAATTACACTTAAACAATTCTGAAATGATTATCTTTAAATTAATTAATTCAATTAATCATTGAAATTAATCACATTAATTAATTATTAAATAATCCTAAGTTAATGATCTTCATTAACCAATAACAAATCTTTAATTACTTCACTAAAGTAATTAACTGGGATTAATCAACATTAACTACAAATTTAATTATCTATAAAACCCATTAATTAATCTCTATTTATTCAAGTGATAATCTAAAACTTAATTAATTTTAAATTACTTGATTAATAAATTCAAATCATTAATTAAATTAAAATCAAATCTTATCTAATTAATGGTTTCTTAATTACAATTTAAATCAATCTTAATTAACTTACTAATCCTTTAGTTAATTAAATAAAACCCTTAATTATTTAATTAATTAACCCAAATTATTAATTAATTAAATTAATTAATTACAAAACTTAATTTCCTTAATCATTTAATGAATTATAAATTAATAAGTTCTAATTAATTTTATGATAAACATTAATCTTATTCATGATTTAATTATCATTATCAAAGTAATTTAAAAACAATTTGCTTTTAAATTTCCTCCATATTCCATTTTAAATTAAGATTAAAATGAAATCAAATTTAACTTAAACAAGGTTTAAGTATTTAAAACCTTTTAATTTCATTTTAAGAATTACTTATCTTCTAAGGTAAATTTAAAAATAGTTTTAACCCATATTCAATTTAATAAATTTAAAATATACTTTAAATATTCCAAGTGGTTTTGAAATATTTAATAAGCTTATTTTATTCAAGCTAGAATTCAAATCATGCTTTGAATTCAGATTCAAAAATTTAAATTTAAAATCCTGTTTAAATCCTATATTCCAAATTTTAAAAACATGTTATAAAATACTTTAACATTCAGCTTATTTACAACCTTTGAATTTTTAAACTTATTTTCTTTCAAATCCTAAGATTCAAATTCAAATTTGAATTCAGATTTACAATTCAAATTTTAAACTTAAATTTAAAATCCTGTTTTAAATCTCATTTCAGATTCTTAAAATACTTTATAAAATACTGTACAAACTATTAGTTGTTAAACATTCCATTTTTATAAAATTTATTTATTTTGAAAACTAGAATTCAAATTCATTTTGAATTCATATTTTAAACTTGTTGTAACTTTTGTTTATAAAACTTACTTTGCTTCCCTTTTATTTAAATTTAGTTTAAACTTAAAAACCTGCATACTGTCAGGTTTCAAAAAAACCTGAAACAAAACTACTCGAGCCAGAAAACTAATTCCTTCGAGTCTTACTCCTCTCTACTTCGGGTAAAACCCTCAAGTGTCTCGAGTATTCCATGAGAACACTTCACCCTAAAATTTTCTAGAAACAAAACAACCTTCAAATGTCCACTGTGCACTTGCACGAAGCCTATGGACGATTCCGATCATCAACGATGATCATTCCTCATCCACCAACATCCTAGAATCCAACACGAAAATCAGATCATCAAAATAAACACGAATTCAAAATCGAGTATGCAAACTCAAACCTGGAGAACCTTCAAAACCTGAAACATTAGAACCAACCCCCAAACCCCAAACCTGTCAACGGCCCAAACTCCGTCCTCCGACCACCGTAGAATTGAAACTCCGGCCACATCCTCGTCATGGACCCCGCTACCATCCCCCAAAGCCCCTTAACACTCGATGAACCATAGAGATAAAAATGATCGAATTCATAACTTGACCATAAACTAGGGTTACAGATTTATAATGATCACCGCCGCCACCACGATCATCTTTACATCCATTCAATAATTTTTCCCGATGCTCTGATCATACTTCTACCACCATAGGAGCCCCTGACCCTCCCTGTCAACTAGATCACCAGAATTTCCCAAATTCCTCTTCTTAGTTCATCACAGAACTGCTTCCCAAATCCCAAACTAAAAATTGTGCTTTTTGATTTAAAAATCATGTTTTCTTTTAAGGTTTCAGATCACAATCTTAATTTAATGAATTAAAGAATTTAAGTTTTAAACAAAACTCATGTTTCCAGACCATTTTGGTTTCCAGAGAAGTTTGAACTTATTTTAACTTATTTAAATTTTTAATCTGAGATTTATGTTCAACAAACAATTCTTTTTGTTTGTAACTCAATTCACGATAATGATTAGATCAAGAGACTACAAAATTTTGAATTTAAAAACTTAAGTCAGGAACAAACAGCAACAATGATATTTGACAGTATATACATACTTATAAAAATTCATAGAAATTGCCAGAAAGTTCATATACACACAAACAAATTGTCACAGTAATACCATGCATCCAGATTTGTTTTAAGATTTAGAAAGAGGATGATATTCACAAGCAATCTTTTTCCAGAGACAAATCAGGCAATCAATATTTTTCTTAGTTCATTTTAAAAAAAATGTTACTCACCAGTATCCTTCAGAAAAACAGAGCCTCCATTGGAAATGAAAAAGCTTTTGAACCCTGTCTAAATACCACATGCATGCAGGCCTGAAAATGCTTTAATTCCAGGTTGAAAATGCTGACATGATTTTAGAACTGTTGTTTGTATGCTGTTGATTTTCCAGAGATGAAATGCAGGTTGATTTCTTTGAGTTTTGAAAATGCAAACATTTGATTTTTTGTGGAAATTGAACTGCATGTTTGAGGAGATGATTTCAGATATATTTTTGAGGCGAATTTTGAGTTTCAGATTTTTTTTTTTCTTCTTTGATTCACTTAGCTTTTGGTTTTGAAAAGAGAATGAAGGGAAAATGAAAATGTTTAAGGATGAAATTAATTGAATTAAAATAAAAGAAAATATAAAATATAATGACACTTGTCATGTTATTTAGTTCATACATTAACACATGTATTTAGATTATCTAATAGGTTGACACATGTCTTGTTTATTTAAATTAGTTATATATTTAAATGTTAATAAAGGATTTTACTTAACTTATTTTATACTTATGTGGATTTCTTATTTAAAGAAAATGTAAATAAAAAAATTATAAATTAAAATTTATTCAAATATTTTAAGAATCTATAAATTTGAATTCCAAAATAAAATTCCAAATTTAAATTAAACTTTTGAAATCCAAATTAAAATCAACTTATTCAATTTAAAATGAAAATTCTATTTTCTTATTTTAATTCTTTTTATTTTTATGGAAAATAATACATTATAAATATGGCTTGAAAATAACAGATTTAACAAATTTTAAATGATTTGTAAAAGAGATTATAAATAACTTTTATTATTAAATGAACTAAAACCATATTTTACATTATATTTTAAACTTATATACAAAATTTTCAAATCACATTTATATCAAGTAATATTTAAAAAGAAATAAAACAAACTTTTTATTTAAATTTAAAAATTAAACTAAGATATAGATTTTAAACAATTTAACATTTATTTTAAGTATTTACAAACCATATATTTATTAATTAAATAACTTTGAGAAACTTAATATTAATTTAAATCATAATTTTCCAATTACTAAATATATTATTAAAATTTAAAAACAAAACTTTATTTATTTATTAAATTCCAAAACAAAGATTATCTATAATATATATACAAATATATATATATATATATATACACACATTATAATTAAAAACATTTATTTAGCTTTTAAAAGATAAAAATCACTAATTAAATATTTATTTAATTAGACTACTAAACCAATTCATATTTTATTAATCAATATTATCAAATCAATTTAATTTTAAAATAAAGATTATTAAATTGATATTGTCAAAAATTCCGAGATATCACATTCCTTCCCATTAAAAGAATTTCGTCCCCGAAATTTAAAACAAAGGTAATTTAATAATTTATTTAGAGATTTTAAAATTTAAAACACAAGCATATATCAAACATATGCTAACAACCATAGCAATCAATTCACCCAATTAAACAAAATTAACTATCCAGACAAAATTCTGGGTAGAGTTTTCCATGAGTTTCCTATGTAAACACCGGGATACTCGCTCTATAAAATCCAAACAATCAACACTACTAAGCTACAGAGCTCTTACTCATCTAGATCTACAAGTGAACAAGGTATCAGATTACAGATAAGTCTGACTCAACAACCAAATCTCCCAGAACAGCTGATTCCAAGACCAAAGATAGATCATACACGTACTCCCTCAGAGATACGTGAAACACATCAAATTCCAGTTGTCCAAACTGGCAATTCAATCCAGAAAACCAAACACTTATCCATAACAGAACACGGAAGAAATCCAAAACATCTTGGAGCTAGCTTACCCAATCTTACCAAAATTTATAGCTCCTAAAACTGGAGAAAACTTATCCAAAATCAGATCTCCGACTTCAGATCCACAAAATCCTTCGGACGATCTTGGGCTACCTACTTCCTACCTGATCAGCTCAATCCTTGCTGATGTCTTAAGAAACAAACTGGACCAAACCCAATCCACCAGAATGATCCTCCCCGATCAACCAAGATCAAGAACAAACTCCACTCACAATCATCAGAAGAAAACAAACTTCTCCTATCCGGAAAAGAAAAGCAGATGCACTCCCAAACTGCTTCCACTGTACAACTCTGATCTGGAGTAGAAAAGAATGCTGATGAAGAACACAAGCACAAACGGATAACACCACCAAGAGAAAATTCAGAAGTTCCTCAAATCCTTTGCTGCTTCATCAAACTCCATCTCAAGGAACCAACCTTCAACTAGTTTAACCACCAGTACCACTCTTGGAATCTTGGTTGATAAGAAAACTAAATCTCTAGATACAGACAACCTCCGACTTCCCTGAAAACATCCAGAAAATCTCCAACAATCCAAGAGAATACTAAATTATCGCAAGTCACTTTTGAGATCAATCCAAATTAAAATCCAAAGAAAATTGTTCTCTCTTTACCAATCAGAACAGCTTACGCTAGTCTAGCCAATCCATCGAAGAAATGGATTCACTCAGCTGCTTCTGAACTCCACTCTCAAACACTGCTAAGCCAGACAACTCTGCCGACACACAGAACACTCCGAGCTGCACTGCTGACACCAATGCCAAAGGATTCCCAATCCAAAGTTCTTTGAGAAACTTGGACTTCAAACCAAATAGAAATACCCTGCTGAACTCAGCCACAACACCGATGTAGACCTACTTCCTTAAACTTGTTCCAAAGAAATCATCTTCGAAACATCCATAGCCACTGCATCTCATCACGCAGCTACTATTTTCTGAGGTAGCAAGATACCATCACTCGCTTCTGCTCAGCCAACAGATCCAAACTCTGCTCATCCAACTTCAAAGATGAACTCCGAACCTTAATAAGTTACCTTCAAAGATCAATGAAGTCCTTACACCACTGCAAAGCTCGCTCGAGATGGTATTAGGTCTACAGTCTCGACATTACACTTCCAACCTCACACATACAAACTCCAACCAATGGTAGTCGCGTTATACACACCACTACCGATCTACCTTTATACCTCATAATGGAAAACCCGAACAGGTAACCCAATAGATAGGTAGAAATAAATAAATATATATAAATATATTAAAAATTACAAATACGCTCTCTCAAGATAGACACCACTCCAGAGCCTAGGATTCACTCAACCTAATGTTCTGATATCAACTGTGACGACCCGACTTTTTCTCCACAAAAAGTTGTATCATCTTTAAGAAAGAAAGGGATAGAAAAGAGAAGAGAAAGAAGAAACAACACTAAAATCCAACAGCGGAACGAATAAATTATATTAATAACATAAGTGTTACATAATATACAACAAAAATCAGAGTTACACAGCATATACAACACATACTAGACAGTTATCAACACATGTCTATTATTTACATCTTAATACAAACACAACACAGAGAACACAAAGCGGAATCTATATATCTAACACAGAAGCCTCCTGCTCCATTGCTCCTTCAATATTCATCAAAGCAAACCTGAATCCCTTGGCTACTCGTAAAAATTTGAGTACCCAAGAGTTTAAGAAAACAAAAGATAAACTTTGGGTCAGACATGGATCTGGTGTGAGTAACAGGTTAAGGTTGCTTAATTTTTAAAAACCTTTTGGAAAGAAAAGGTATCACGTAAGACTTCCCACACATAAACATGGAAAAGTTTTTACCTTACGCTAACCAAAACATTTGATAGGAAATCCGGTGATATTATAATAGGTCTAGGGTTTTCAAGTAAATAAGAAATAGTCGAAATTGTTAGATCTATTAAATTCCAGCTACTAGCCACAAAAGTGGGTAACACAATCAAAACCGAGGGCACTTATTGGATTTTGGATTCCATACAATGGCAGGGCTACTAGGGTACCTCCCGTCACAGTACGTGGCCTAGATCACCGTACCGTGGATCACTCCCAATCCCCTGCAACACAACGCCGGAACCATACCTTGCTGAACAGTCCCGAACAAGACAACCCTGGCAGTTTTCGCAATCGACCGTCCACACAGCCGAATATAAAGGGACCTCTAGACAGGGGAAAATATCGTCCGACTTGGGCATGACCCACTTAACCTTGCTGCACCTCCCCTGTTTTAGCCATTCCCGGTTGATGAGGCTTGAGGCTATGATTACCTTTAGAGAACACGTCTCTTAAAATGCTCATCTTCCACCTGACGATGTTCTGAAAGCATTCAATCCATACAAGTTTGTTCTGGGTTCGAACGAAACTGAAGGCATTATCTCGTTACACTCAATTTGGAATCACCCTCAGAGATAACGACAATAACCCTTGCACTCTGAATCTTCATCTTCACTTGAGATTCACGACCTATCGTTAATTTGGATCGATGTGGTTTTCGGATATCCAAATATGGAAACCTGATCCCGGTCTCATCGAAATCCAAATCGCCATCTTTTAGGTTCAATTTGTTTTAATGTTTAAAACAATTCAATTCAATATTATCTATATACACACAGATATGTAATACACAACATCATAATAGATAATCAACGTTATCATCACAACAGATAATCCATATTATCATCCTAAACAGATAATTCATATCATCAACTCAAATGCAACCATAGCATCCAAATCATACAACATCACTTATCTCATATCTGAGATCTTAACTATTCAGGGTAATCAGTATTAATCAACATTCACAAGCAATGACTTATTAATCACCATTCTATAATTAATTTAACATGAATTAAATTAATTACTTCTTCCCTAATTAATTTAAAATAAATTAAATTAATTACTTCATCCATATAAATCTCGCTTTCATAACCATTAGTTAGTGACAAATCAATCAATTAATTACCCTCAACAAATTACCCTAATTAATCATCCTTGATTAATCATCCTTTAATTACATTAAATTAATTAGCCTTTAATTAATTCCATAAATTAATTATTCCAAACCAAATTCAGTAATTAACCTGTAATTACTTCATTAATTAATTAATTATAATTAATTACATTAATCCTTAATTAATTCCATTAATTAATTCTTTCATTGATTAATTGTTCTTAATTAATCTATCCTTAATTACATCATTAATTGTATAAATTAATGATCCCAAATTATTCATTTATAATTACCCTATTAAACTAATTATCAATTATCCATATCGATTAATCACTCTTGATTAATCACATTAAGTAATTAATTACATTTAATTAATTACATCTCTTTATTATCTTCAAATAACTCAATTAACAAATCCTAAATTAATTACACTATGTAATTAATTATTAATTGTTTCCTTTAAGTAATTATTCTGCATACTAGTTACATATTAATTACACAAAGTAATTAATTTCCACAACTCCTTCATTACCCAATTATCCTTCAATTAATTACATCTAGTAATTTATCTTCTTAATTACTTCACTAAGTAATTATCCATTATTAATTACATTGAGTAATTACTTCTCAAATTAACCAGTGATTATTTTAAATTAATTAAACTTAATTAATTAACTTAACTAATCATAATGAACTTAATTAATTGCAATTAGTAATTAATTTTCTTAATTACTTTCATTAAGTAATTACACTTAAACAATTCTTAAATGATTATCTTTAAATTAATTAATTCAATTAATCATTAAAATTAATCATATTAATTAATTATTAAATAATACTAAGTTAATGATCTTCATTAACCAATGACAAATCTTTAATTACTTCTCTAAAGCAATTATCTGGGATTAATCAATATTAATTACAAATTTAATTATCTATAAAACCCATTAATTAATCTCTATTTATTTAATTAATCAAGTGATAATCTAAAACTTAATTAATTTAAAATTACTTGATTATTAAATTCAAATCATTAATTAAATTAAAATCAGATCTTATCTAATTAATGATTTCTTAATTACAATTTAAATCAATCTTAATTAACTTACTAATCCTTTAATTAATTAAATAAAACCCTTAATTATTTAATTAATTAACCTAAATTATTAATTAATTAAATTAATTAATTACAAAACTTAATTTCCTTAATCATTTAATGAATTATAAATTACTAAGTTCTAATTAATTTTATGATAAACATTAATCTTATTCATGATTTAATTATCATTATCGAAGTAATTTAAAAACAATTTGCTTTTAAATTTCCTCTAAATTCCATTTTAAATTAAGATTAAAATGAAATCAAATTTTAACTTAAATAAGGTTTAAGTATTTAACACCTTTTAATTTCATTTTAAGAATTACTTATCTTCTAAGGTAAATTTAAAAATAATTTTAACCCATATTCAATTTAATAAATTTAAAATATACTTTAAATATTCCAAGTGGTTTTGAAACATTTAAATTCATAAGCTTATTTTATTCAAACTAGAATTCAAATCATGCTTTGAATTCAGATTCAAAAATTTAAATTTAAAATCCTGTTTAAATCCTATGTTCCATATTTTAAAAACATGTTATAAAATACTTTAACATTCATCTTATTTACAACCTTTGAATTTTCAAACTTATTTTCTTTTAAAATCGTAAGATTCAAATTCAAATTTGAATTCAGATTTACAATTCAAATTTTAAAATTAAATTTAAAATCCTGTTTTAAATCTCATTTCAGATTTCTGAAATACTTTATAAAATACTGTACAAACTTTTAGTTGTTAAACATTCCATTTTTATAAAATTTATCTATTTTGAAAACTAGAATTCAAATTCCTTTTGAATTCATATTTTAAACTTGTTTCAACTTTTGTTTAAAAAACTTACTTTGCTTCCCTTTTATTTAAATCTAGTTTAAACTTAAAAACCTACATACTGTCAGGTTTCAAAAAACCTGAAACAAAACTACTCGAGCCAGAAAATTAATTTCTTCGAGTCTTACTCCTCTACTTCGGGTAAAACCCTCAAGTGTCTCGAGCATTCCACGAGAACACTTCACCCCAAAATTTTCCAGAAACAAAACAACCTTCAAATGTCCACTGTGCACATGCACAAAGCCTATGGACGATTCCGATCATCAACGATGATCATTCCTCATCCACCAACATCACTAGAATCCAACACGAACATCAGATCATCAGAATAAACTCGAATTCAAAATTGAGTATGCAAACTCAAACCTGGAGCAACTTCAAAACCTGAAACATCAGAACCAACCCACAAACCCCTAAACCTGTCAACGGCCCAAACTCCATCCACCGACCACCGTAGAAGTTGAAACTCCGGCCACATCCTCGTCATGGACCCAGCTACCATCCCCCAAAGCCCCTTAACACTCGATGAACCATAGAGACAAAAATGATCGAATTCATAACTTGATCATAAACTAGGGTTACAGATTTATAATGATCACCGCCACCACCACGATCATCTTTACATCCATTCAATAATTTTTCCCGATGCTCTGATCATACTTCTACCACCATAGGAGCCCCTGACCCTCCCTGTCAACTAGATCACCAGAATTTCCCAAATTCCTCTTCTTAGTTCATCACAGAACTGCTTCCCAAATCCCAAACTAAAATTTGTGCTTTCTGATTTAAAAATCATGTTTTCTTTTAAGGTTTCAGATCACAATCTTAATTTAATGAATTAAAGAATTTAAGTTTTAAACAAAACTCATGTTTCCAGACCATTTTGGTTTCCAGAGAAGTTTGAACTTATTTTAACTTATTTAAATTTTTAATCTTAGATTTATGTTCAACAAACAATTTTTTTGTTTGTAACTCAATTCACAATAATGATTAGATCAAGAGACTACAAAATTTTGAATTTAAAAACTTAAGTCGGGAACAAACAGCAACAATGATATTTGACAGTATATACATACTTATAAAAATTCACAGAAATTGCCAGAAAGTTCATATACACACAAACAATTTGTCACAGTAATACCATGCATCCAGATTCGTGTTAAGATTTAGAAAGTGGATGATATTCACAAGCAATCTTTTTCCGGAGACAAATCAGGCAACCAATATTTTTCTTAGTTCATTTTAAACAAAATGTTACTCACCAGTATCCTTCAGAAAAACAGAGCCTTCGTTGGAAATGAAAATGCTTTTGAACCCTGTCTAAAAACCACATGCATGCAGGCCTGAAAATGCTTTAATTCCAGGTTGAAAATGCTGACATGATTTTAGAACTTTTGTTTGTATGCTGTTGATTTTCCAGAGATGAAATGCAGGTTGATTTCTTTGAGTTTTGAAAATGCAAACATTTGATTTTTTTTTCGTAGAAAATGAATTGCATGTTTGAGGAGATCATTTCAGATATGTTTTTGAGGTGGATTTTGAGTTTCAGATTTTTTTTCTTCTTTGATTCACTTAGCTTTTGGTTTTGAAAAGAGAATGAAGGGAAAATGAAAATGTTTAAGGGCTGAAATTAATTGAATTAAAATAAAAGAAAAAATAAAATAAAATATAATGACACTTGTCATGTTATTTAGTTCATACATTAACACATGTATTTAGATTATCTAATAGGTTAACACATGTCTTGTTTATTTAAATTAGTTATATATTTAAATGTTAATAAAGGATTTTACTTAACTTATTTTATACTTATGTGAATTTCTTATTTAAAACAAATCTAAATAAAAAATTATAAATTAAAACTTATTCAAATATTTTAAGAATCTATAATTTGAATTTCAAAATAAAATTCCAAATTTAAATTAAACTTTTGAAATCCAAATTAAAATCAACTTATTCAATTTAAAATGAAAATTCTATTTTCTTATTTTAATTCTTTTTATTTTTATGGAAAATAATACATTATAAATATGGCTTGAAAATAACAGATTTAACAAATTTTAAATGGTTTATAAAAGAGATTATAAATCACTTTTATTATTAAATGAATTAAAACCATATTTTACATTATATTTAAAACTTATATACAAAATTTTCAAATCACATTTATATCAAGTAATTTTTAAAGAGAAATAAAACAAACTTTTTATTTAAATTTAAAAATTAAGCAAAGATATAAATTTTAAACAATTTAAAATTTATTTTAAGTATTTACAAACCATATATTTATTAATTAAATAATTTTGAGAAACTTAATATTAATTTAAAACATAATTTCCCAATTACTAAATATATTATTAGAATTTAAAAACAAAACTTTATTTATTTATTAAATTCCAAAACAAAGATTATCTATAATATATATACAAATATATATATACATTATAATTAAAAACATTTATTTAGCTTTTAAAAGATAAAAATCACTAATTAAATATTTATTTAATCAGACTATTAAACTAATTCATATTTTATTAATCAATATTATCAAATCAATTTAATTTTAAAATAAAGATTATTAAATTGATATTGTCAAAAATTCTGGGATATCGCATTTTTAGTAGTGCGGATGAGGAGAAATTAATTTTTGAAGATCAAGATGGAAGTTAGGCCATATTTTTTTTCTCAGGGTGCTACTGTAAAATGGCCAGATGAATTGGAGGGAGATTTAATTTGGATATTTAAATAGTATTATTTTATTATCTATTTATTTAATTTCTCAAATAAATGGTTGTAAATTTTGCGTCCATTCTTTCACATGATGCGCATAGTATTATTTTACTATCTATTTGTTTAATTTCTCAAATAAATGGATGTACATTTTGCGTCCATTCTGTCACATGATGCATCCAATCGCCATGAAACTCATCTGCGTACAGCACCTCATTTTTGTGATCCAACGGTACTAATCTCGCCACCATCTGAGGAAGCATCTCGGAATGCTAATTTAGCATATTTCGAGATCATTTCGGCTATCTGATCGTCCAATCTCAAAATATAGTGATCCTTATACCTGTTTCAATTGGCAATATCAATCTAAACTCAACGGAAGTGATGTTGAGTACTGATTCAGCCATGTACGAAAACTCACTTTTTTGACCTCCATTTAATTAACGACTAAATATTTAAATAAACTATTTAAATATCTAATCGTTAAATATACGAGTCATTAAATCCACTGCACAACTTAGAGTATTCCTTAGGAATGCATTCTAAAAGAATATTGAACTTCATTTTATAGTCTACTTTCACATTGCTAAATGAAGGAAAATCCAAATTCGGATATCGAAGGTGTTGTCCTTGTTGATGGTGAATAGAACTGCTTCGACACATTGTTCCTTCCAATGGGGGAGAGCGTCGCATAAAAAGGAGGAAACCTTAGACTTTATGGCATGCAGGGATGATTTTAGTTTGCCAACTGTAAGATCTTTCTTGTCCATATTCTTCTCTAAGATAGGAACTCAAATTGAAGTTGTTTTAAGTTCAGAAATTTCTAGTTAAACTTAAGAGAGTTTATCCTCTTAGGCTTTCACCTTCTCTTCTAAATCTTGAGATCTTATCTTTTCTGAATCCAAAAGAGTTGTAGATATAGCCTTTTAAGAAGAAAGTAACTCATTAATGGATTAGGGATTACGAGGATGGGTTTTAATAGCTGACACCTTTGCAGATAATAAGAAATTTAATTTCTACAATATATGGACATGCTTTGTGAAGAAAGTAGGGATGATTGCTGAGAATTAAACATGTGTCGCCCAATCTAAAAGAACCGTAACACAAGATGAATAAAAAGAGAAGAAGATTTTGGCTAAAAGAACCTGAATGAGATGTTGCGACCTTATAGGAGACAAACCAAGATTTCCTTAGAAAGAGAGAATGAGAATTTTCTAGAGAGCTTAACAAAGAATAGATAGAAGAGCGAAGGATGCCTATTAGAAATTCTATATAATCTGTGATATCAATGAATTTTTGGCAATATAAATTTAATAATCTGTGTTAAAATTAAATTGATTTGATAATTTTTGATAATAAATTTTGAATTGATTTAATAATCTTCTTTTAATAAATATTTAAATAGGTAGATTATATCTTTTTAAAGCTAATAAATTGTTTTCTATTTATATTATATATATATAATTGTATATATTGAATATATAAGCTTTGGTGTGGAATTTAGTAAATGAATCAATTTTCTAATTCTAATTTATTTTTGGTAAATTGGAAATTTTGATTTAAATTTAACATTTAGCTTTCCAAAGCAATTTAATAAATATCTATATGATCTGTAAATATTAAAGGTAAATCTGATTTTTATAAAATTTTATTTAGTTAGCTTAAATATGAATTTAAAATAGATTAACATAAAAGCTTTGTTTTATTTTCTTTTTAAATATTGCTTGAAATTTATATATAAGAATTTAAAATACAAATTACATATGATCTTAATATATTGAGTAATAGAAGTGATTTATAATCTCTTTTATAAATCATTTTAAAATTGTTTAATTTGTTATTTTCAAATAATAATTATAATACTTAGTTCTTATGAACATAAATAGATTTTGTAAGAAATAGAATTGTTATTTTTAAATTTAATAAGAGTTATATATGCATATATAACTTGATTTTTAAATTGGATTTTATAATTTAATTTAAATTTGAATTTAATGTTTTGAAATTTAAAAGAATAAATACTTAAAATATTTGAATAAGCTTTTATTTATAATTTATTTGTTTCATTTCTTTTTAATTAAAAAAGGGAGAAATTTATTTATATATATACATAAGAAATAATAAAATAAGTTAAAAAATTTTACAAAAAATTTGAATTAAAATAAAAATACTCTTAAGACATGTGTAAATCTCTTAACACTTAAATGACATGTGTTAAGCATAAAATTAATATTGTGACAAATGTTAAGATTAGAACAAGTGTCCTATATAATTTTTCTTTTTCTTTTATTTTAATTAAATCAAAAATTTATTTATATAAACACATCTCTTCTCAAATCATTTTCTTTTCTATTCTTCTTTTTTAAAACTTAAGTAATCTTCAGCTAAAATCTGAAATCATCTTCTTCTAATCAAAGCCAAAAATCTGAAATCAATATTCAAATCTAAAATTTAAATTCTTTGATCAATCTACATTCAAAACAGAAAATCTGTTCAAACAAATTCCTGTAAATTTCCCCTCAAAACCAAATCTAAAACAAATGTTTCCTCTAACCAAATCAACATTCAAACCAAAACTATCTAAATCACTCCACATACCAGAATCATATAAACCTGTAGCCTCTTCAATTTCATTAACCTGAAAGCAATTCTGCAACCCAATCCTGCATGCAACTGCAAATTTCAGTCCATGCCTGCATTTTCCTTTTTATGGAAAGCATGCAAATTGTTAAATCAGGGAGCAAGCATTTCAGTGAATCGGGATTTAAAGTTTACAAAAATAAAAGAAGCAACCTGAAGTTTTGAAATTGAAGCACATTCCTGTCTCAAGCTTTTCAAAAAAAACAAGGTGCTCTGCTCATAAAATTACTGGTGAGTAACATTTTATATTAAATAAACTTAAGTATAAATTAGTTTCTTGTTTTACTCTAGAAATAAGTGTGTTTGCATGGAATTTACAAGTTCATTACTGGAAGATATATGATTGTATGTAGTAGTGCTTGCTGCAGTGTAATTTATTTTCTATACTTAAGTTTCCAGATTCTAGAATTTCTTAAAATTCCATTTCTTTGGACCTATTCTGTGTTAAGGACTAAGATTTAAACAAAATGTAGCTATGTAACATAAGTTAAAGTTTTAATTTTATTTGATATTTAAAAAAACCTGTAATGTCTTTGAAAATACAAAATACAATAGAACAAACTTTTGTAATTATAATTTTAACTTTCTAGATTCTTTGATTCAAGAGTATAAACCGATTACATGATCTAGAACTTGAATTTTAAAACTAAAATCAGAAATTTTAGTTTGAAATTGATTATGCATTTCTGGTTTAACCAGAAATGATGTTTTGGGTTAGAACTGTTGATATAAGTGGGCGGGGTGGCTAGCGGCTTCTCTGGTGATGGAATGGTGATAGTAAAATCAAGGAAAAATATTAGGAGGAGGGTAAAAGCATTGAGGCAGTAATGATTTAGGATTGAAACTTATAACCCTAGTTTCTTTAGTTGATCAGTAATTTGATCGCCACGATTTCTAGAGGAAACCGAGCTTTTCCAGATTTAGAGGGATGATTGATGGGGTGTGGAAGAGGTCGTGACCGAAGGTGAAGCTACTCTGGTGGTCGGAATCTTGTGTTGAGGTGATTTTCAGGTTTCGACATTGATCCAGTTTTGAGCTCGAAAGCTCGTTTTTGATTTTGGACTTCTGTAAATTGTTTGATGGTCGGAATTAGGTTAGGGAATGATCGCCGACTTGCGCGTGTGGTCGCGAGTGGTCCGAGTTGGCGGCGCTGATGGTGCAGGTGCACGGAGGAATTGTGTATATGTTGTTGTTTTTGGAATGAAGGGTGCGCGAGTGTTTCTCGGGTTAATTCGTGTTTTGCTCGAGGTTTTGGGGTGTTGGACTCGAAGTAATTTATTTGTGGGCTCGGATGTTTGGTTGATACAGGTTTGTGTAAAACCTGTCAGTTTTTGAATTTGAATTAATTCAAATAGAAATGTTACTCGAAATTTTACTCGTGTTATTTTGTGTTTTTGCTCGGGTTAGGCTAAGGTAGGCTCGAGTGGTTTCTTTGTGATTCGAGTTAGTTTTGTTCAGATTACAAATCCTGTTATGATTTCTAAATTTAAACTGAATTTTAAAAGTATAAAGTAAAGATTTAAAATATGTCTTAAATCTAATTTTTAAATAATGGATTCAAGCTTAATTTAAATCAAAGCTGGAAATGAATAAGTTTTTAAATTCAAATTTGTTTAAAATACTTTGAAGGGGTTTATTGTTTAAAAATGTTTTTAAAGAAATTTGAATTTAAATTAGAGTTTGAAATATGAATAAATGTTTTAAACAAAGTTTAAACTGATGCAAATCTAAATTTGAATCTTTGTTTAAAATAAATTTAAGTTTTATAAAATTAAGTGTTTTGAATGATAAAGTAAAATTTTAAATGTTTTAAATTTAAAAAGGAATTTGGTTTAAAATTTTGTAAAATTCCTTTTGTAAGAAAAAGTATTCTTCATCATGTAAATTTAAAGGTTTTAAATTGATTTTTAAATTTTGTTGAAGATAAATTGAGTTTTATTTTAAAACTTGAATTTAATTGAAATTTGAAATTAAATTTGAAAATGAATGTTTTCAAATATATTTTGACAATTTAACCATAGATAAGAAAAAGTTTTATCTTAAAGTTAAATTAGAATTTAATGATTTGTAATTCATTTAATTATTAGGGTAATTAAATAGATAATTAATTTATTTTATAAATTAATGAAATGGTTAATTACTTAAAGCAATTAAGGGTTTTAAACTTAAGTTTTAAGATTAATTATTCTTAGAATAATTAACTTGTAATTTAAGAATCATTAATTAATAAGATTAGATTTTAATTAATTATTAGTAATTAATTAATCAAGTAATAAAGGATTAATTAAGTTACAGTTAACACTTAATTATTTAAATAATTAGGGGTTAATTAATGAGTTATTAATGGTTAATAGTTAATGAGGTCATTAACTAAGGATTATTTAATAATTAATTAATGTGATTAATTTTTAATAATTAATTAGACTAATTAATTTAAGAGAAAATCATTTGTGTAAATTGTTAAGCATAATTACTTATGGAAGTAATTAACGAATTAATTACTTATTGTAATTAATTGAGTTTAATTTGATTAGATTAAGTTAATTAATTCAGTTTAATTATTTAGAATAATCATTTGATGATTTGTGAAGTATAATCACTTAATGTAATTAAATGAAGAGAAATTATTTAGGAAAGTAATTAATGGGTAATTACTGGATGTAATTAATTGAAGGTGATTTGTTGATGAAAGTAATTTGAGTATAACTGCTTTGTAAAATTAATCAAGAGATTAATTAGAGACGATTAATTAAGGAGTAATTAATTTATTTCGTGAAGTAATTAAGGGTAGTTAATTACTGAATGGGGTTAATCAAGAGTGATTAACAATTATGGTTTAATTGAAGATTAATTACCTAATGTAATTAATTTAAATAGAAAATGTAATTAGAGATCATTAATTATTATAATTAATGAAGTAATTCAAAATAGATTTATATGGAAATAATTAATAAATGAAGGGATTAATTAATGTAATTAATTAAGGATCAATGTAATTAATTAGTTAATTAATTAAGGAAGTAATTAAAGATTAATTACTGTATTTGGTTAAGTATAATTAATTTGAGAAATTAATTAGTGGATAATTACTTGAATGTAATTAAAGGTTAATTAACCAAGGATGATTAATTAAGATGATTGATTAGAGATTGATTAATTAATTAATTAATTAATAGTGATATAAGTAAGTTTGGTAATGATGAAGTAATTAATTTAATTCACCTTAAATTAATTAGAAATGATGTAACTAATTTAATTCATTTTAAATTAATTATATTTGGTGTGATTATTAATCATTGCTTATATGGATGGATGATGTTGTTTGCCTTGAATGGTTTAAATCTCAGTTATGAGATAAGTAATGTTGAGTGATATGGATGCATTGGTTGCATTGTGATGATGATATGGATTATCTTTTGATAATGATAATAGGGATTATCTGTTGTGATGATAATGTTGATTATCTATTGTGATATGTGAATTATCTATCTGTGTGTATATAGATAATTGAATTGTTTTAAACCTTTAAAACAACTTGGCGTTAAAAGATACGCTTTGGATTTCGATGAGACCGGGATTGGGTTTCCAGATTTGGATATCCGAAAACCACATCGATCCAAATTAACGATAGGTCGTGAATCTCAAGTGAAGAGTGAAGACTCGAGGTGTAAGGATTATTCGTCAATATATCTGAGGGTGATTCCGAGATGAATTTGACGGAGTAGTACTTTTGGATTCGAGATAAAGATTAAGAGTGCGAGGGTTAGCGTCGTTAACTCTGAGGGTGATTCCAAAATGAGTGTAACGAGATAATGCCTTCGGTTCCGTTCGAACCCGGAACGAACTTGTATGGATTGAATGCTTTCTGAACATCGTCAGGTAGACAATGATCATTCTAAGAGATGTGTTCTCAAAAGGTAATCGTAGCCTCAAGACTCATCAACCGGGAATGGCTAAAACAGGGGAGGTGCAGCAAGGCTAAGTGGGTCATGCCCAAGTAGGACGATATTTTTCCCTGTCTAAAAGTCCCTTTTATTTCGGCTATGTGGGCGGTTGGAACGTACGCCAACTGCGGGGTTGTCTTATTCGGGACTGTTCAGTAAGGAATGGTTCTGGTCTTGTGTTGTAGGGGATTAGGAGTGATCCTAGGTATGTTGATCTAGGCCACGTACTGTGATGGACGGTACCCCGGTAGCCCTGCCATTGTATGGAATCCAAAATCCAATAAGTGCCAACGATTTTGATTGTATTACCCACTTTTGTGGCTAGTAGCTGGAATTTAATCATGTAACAATTTCGGCTATTTCATATTTACTTGAAAACCCTAGACCTATTATAATATCACTGGATTTCCTATCAAATGTTTTGGTTAGCGTAAGGTAGAAACTTTTCCATGTTTATGTGTGGGAAGTCTTACGTGATACCTTTCTTTTCAAAGGTTTTTCAAAGTTAAGCAACTTTAACCTGTTACTCACACCAGACCCATGTCTGACCCGGAGTTTATCTTCTATTTTCTTAAACTCTTGGGTACCTAAATTTTTACGAGTAGCCAAGGAATTCAGGTTAGCTTTGACGAATTCTGGAGGATCAATGGAGCAGGAGGCTTCGGCGTTAGATATATAGTTTTAGCTGTGTGTTCTCTGTGTTGGTATCTCTTTGTTGAGTTGTATTGAGTTGTAATAACTAGACATATGTTTATAACTGTCTAGTATGTGATGTATATGCTGTGTAACTCTGATTAGTGTTGTATACTATGTAATATTTATGTTATTAATATATTTTATTCGTTCCGCTGTTGAGATTATGATGTTGTTTCTTCTTTCTTCTCTTTCTTTTCTCTTTTCTATCCCTTTCTCTCTTCATGATGATGCAATTTTCTATAGTGAGAAAGTCGGGTCGTCGCAAGTGGTATCAGAGCGCTAGGTTGAGTGAATACCTAGGCTTTGAAGTGATTTCTTTCTTGAGAGAGCGTATTTGTAATTATATATATATACATATATATTTACTTCTGCCTATTTGTTGGGTTACCCATACAGGTTTTCTAATATAAGCTATAAAGGTAGATAAGGTAGTGGGGTGTGTAACACGACTACAACCCATGGTTGGAGTTTGAGTGTTGAGGTTGGAAGTGTATCTATCGAGACTGCAGATCTAGTACCGTCTCGAGTAAGTTTTGCAGCTGGATGTAAGGATTCCATCGATCTCTGAAGGAAACCTTTTAAAGGTTTGGAGTCCATCTTGGTAGTGCAAGTTGGATGAGTTGAATTTGGATCTGCGGTTGGGTAGGAGAAAATTATGGTATCTTGATACCTCAGGAATTAGTAGCTGTGTGATGAGACGCAGTGACTATGGATGTCTCCAACGATTTTTCTTTGGAACAAGTTTAGGAAGTATATCTGCTTCGATGTTGTGGCTGAGTTCAGCAGGATGTTTCTGTCTGGTTTGAGGTCTGAGTTTCTTGAAGAGCTTTGGATTAGGAAGTCTTTGGCGTCGGTGTCAGCAGTGCAGCTCGGAGTATTATGTGTGCCAGCAAGAAGGTCTGCTGGTTAGCAGTTTTTCTGGAGATGGAGTTCAGAAGCAGCAGAGTAGATCCATTTCTTCGATGGATTGGCTAGATAAGTGTAAGCTGTTCTGATTGGTAAAGAGAGAACAGTTTCCTTTGGATATTGGCATTGTTGATCGCAAAAGTGACTTGTGATAGTTGGAGTGTTCTCTTGAGTTATCAGAGGTTTGTCAGCATCTAGGGGTTGAGTTTTCTTATCAACTGGATTCTAGGAATGCTATCGGTGGTTCAGTTTAGTAGAAGGATGACTTCTAGAGCGAGAATTTGGTGAAGCAGCTTAGGATCAGGTGGGACATCTGAGTTTTCTTTAATGGATCTTTTGAACCATATTTCTAAGATGTGTTGTCCAGTTTGTGCCCGTGTTCTTCATCAGCATTTTCATCACTCCAGGTCAAAGTTGTGCAGCGGAAGCAGTTTGGGAGTGCTTTAGTTTTATCTTTTCCGGATAGGAGAAGTAAGTTAGTCTTCTGATGTTTGTGGAGTAGAGTTGGTGTACTTGGTTTTGGATTGATCTTGAGGAGATCATTCTGTTGGGTTGTTTTGGTCCAGTTTGTTTCTAAAGGCATCAGCAAAGGTTGAGCTGATCGGGAGAGATGAAGGCAGCCCAGGATCGTCGGAAGTATTTTGTGGATAAGAGACGAAGGAATTTGGATTCCGGTGTCGGAGATTTGATTTTGGGTAAGTTTTCTTCGATCTAAAGAGCTTTAAGATTGAGTAAGACTGGGTAAGTCAGCTCCGAGGTGTTTTGGATCTTTTCTGTGTTCTTGTGAAGATTAGTGTTTGGTTTTCATGGTTGAATTGCCAGTTTGGATAACTGGGATTCAATGTGTTTCACGTATCTCTAAGGGAGTACGTGTATGATCTATCTCTGGTTGTGGAACCAGCAATTCAGGAGGATGTGATTGTTGAGTCAGACTTGTCTGTAGTTCGATATCCTGTTTAGTTTTGTAGACCTTGTTGGATAGGAGCTCTGTAGCCTAGTAGTATAAATTATTTGGATTCTATAGAGTGAGTATCCCGGCATTTATACTTGGGAAACTCTAGAAAATCCTATCCAGAATTTTGTCTGGATAATTAGATTTGTTTGTGTGAATGAATTGGTTGCTATGGTTGTTAGCATATGTTTGATAATATATGTTTGTGTTTTAAAATAAAATCTTAAGATAGATTATTAAATTACCTTTGCTTTTAAATTTCGGGGATGAAATTCTTTTAAGGGGGAAGGAATGTGATATCCCAGAATTTTTGGCAATATAAATTTAATAATCTGTGTTAAAAAGTAAATTTATTTGATAATTTTTGATAATAAATTTTGAATTGATTTAATAATCTTCTTTTAATAAATATTTAAATTGGTAGATTATATATTTTTAAAGCTAATAAATTATTTTCTATTTATATTATATATATATATATATATATAATTGATATATTCAATATATAAGCTTGTTTAGAATTTAGTAAATGAATCAATTTTCTAATTCTAATTTATTTTTGGTAAATTGGAAATTTTGATTTAAGTTTAACATTTAGCTTTTCAAAGCAATTTAATAAATATCTATATGATTTGTAAATATTAAAGGTAATTCCGATTTGTGTAAAAATTTATTTAATTAGCTTAAATATGAATTTAAATTAGATTAACATAAAATCTTTGTTTTATTTTCTTTTTAAAATATTGCTTGAAATTTATATATAAGAATTTAAAATACAAATTACATATGATCTTAATATATTGAGTAATAGAAGTGATTTATAATCTCTTTTATAAATCATTTTAAAATTGTTTAATTTGTTATTTTCAAATAATAATTATAATACTTAGTTCTTATTAACATAAATAGATTCTGTAAGAAATAGAATTGTTATTTTTAAATTTAATAAGAGTTATATATGCATATATATAACTTGATTTTTAAATTGGATTTTATAATTTAATTTAAATTTGAATTTAATGTTTTGAAATTTAAAATAATAAATACTTAAAAATATTTGAATAAGCTTTTATTTATAATTTGTTTGTTTCATTTCTTTTTAATTAAAAAAGGGAGAAATTTATTTAAATATATATACATAAGAAATAATAAAATAAGTTAAAAACTTTTATAAACAATTTAAATTAAAATAAAAATACTCTTAAGACATGTGTAAATCTCTTAACACTTAAATGACATGTGTTAAGCATAAAATTAATATTGTGAAAAATGTTAAGATTAGAACAAGTGTCCTATTTAATTTTTCTTTTTCTTTTATTTTAATTAAATCAAAATTTTATTTATATAAACACATCTCTTCTCAAATCATTTTCTTTTCTATTCTTCTTTTTCAAAACTTAAGTAATCTTCAGCTAAAATCTGAAATCATCTTCTTCTAATCAAAGCCAAAAATCTGAAATAAATCTAAAAATTAAATTCATTGATCAATCTACATTCAAAACAGAAAATCTGTTCAAACAAATTCCTGTAAATTTCCCCTCAAAACCAAATCTAAAACAAATGTTTCCTCTAACCAAATCAACATTCAAACCAAAACTATCTAAATCACTCCACATACCAGAATCATATAAACCTGTAGCCTCTTCAATTTCATTAACCTGAAAGCAATTCTGCAACCCAATCCTGCATGCAACTGCAAATTTCAGTCCATGCCTGCATTTTCCTTTTTCTGGAAAGCATGCAAATTGTTAAATCAGGGAGCAAGCATTTCAGTGAATCAAGATTTAAAGTTTACAAAAATAAAAGAAGCAACCTGAAGTTTTGAAATTGAAGCACGTTTCTGTCTTAAGCTTTTCAAAAAAAATAAGGTGCTCTGCTCATAAAATTACTGGTGAGTAACATTTTATATTAAATAAACTTAAGTATAAATTAGTTGCTTGTTTTACTCTAGAAATAAGTGTGTTTGCTGCAATTTACAAGTTAATTACTGGAAGATATATGATTGTATGTAGTAGTGCTTGCTGCAGTGTAATTTATTTTCTATACTTAAGTTTCCAGATTCTAGAATTTCTTAAAATTCCATTTCTTTGGATCTAATCTGTGTTAAGGGCTAAGATTTAAACAAAATGTAGTTGTGTAACATAAGTTAAAGTTTTAATTTTATTTGATATATAAAAAACCTGTAATGTCTCTGAAAATACAAAATACAACAGAAAAAACTTTTGTAATTAAAATTTTAACTTTCCAGATTCATTGATTCAAGAGTATAAACCGATTACATGATCTAGAACTTGAATTTTAAAACTAAAATCAGAAATTTTAGTTTGAAATTGATTGAGCATTTCTGGTTTAACCAGAAATGATGTTTTGGGTTAGAACTGTAGATCTAAGTGGGCGGTGTGGCCAGCGGCTTCTCTGGTGATGGAATGGTGATAGTAAAATAAAGGAAAAATATTGGGAGGAGGGTTAAAGCATTGAGGCGGTAATGATTTAGGATTGAAATTTATAACCCTAGTTTCTTTTGTTGATCAGTAATTTGATCGCCACGATTTCTAGAGGCAACCGAGCTTTCCCAGATTTAGGGGGATGATTGATGGGGTGTGGAAGAGGTCGTGGCCAGAGGTGAAGCTACTCTGGTGGTCGGAATCTTGTGTTAAGGTGATTTCCAGGTTTCAACATTGATCTAGTTTTGAGCTCGAAAGCTCGTTTTTGATTTTGGGCTTCTATAAATTGTTTGATTGTCGGAATTAGGTTAGGGAATGATCGCCGACTTGCGCGTGTGGTCGCGAGTGGTCGGAGTTGGCGGCGGTGATGGTGCAGGTGCACGGAGGAATTGTGTATATGTTGTTGTTTTAGGAATGAAGGGTGCTCGAGAGTTTCTCGGTTTAATTCGTGTTTTGCTCGAGGTTTTGGGGTGTTGGACTCGAAGTTATTTATTTGTGGGCTCAGTGTTTGGTTGATACAGGTTTGTGTAAAACCTGTCAGTTTTTTTAATTTGAATGAATTCAAATAGAAATGTTACTCGAAATTTTACTCGAGTTATTTTTTGTTTTTGCTCGGGTTAGGCTAGGGTAGGCTCGAGTGGTTTCTTTGTGATTCGAGTTAGTTTTGTTCAGATTAGAAATCCAGTTATGATTCTAAATTTAAACTGAATTTTAAAAGTATAAAGCAAAGATTTAAAATATGTTTTAAATCTAATTTTTAAATAATGGATTCAAGCTTAATTTGAATCATAGCTGGAAATGAATAAGTTCTTAAATTCAAATTTGTTTAAAATACTTTAAAGGGTTTTATTGCTTAAAAATGTTTTTAAAGAAATTTGAATTTAAATTGGAGTTTGAAATATAAAGAAATGTTTTAAACAAAGTTTAAACTGATGCAAATCTAAATTTGAATCTTTGTTTAAAATAAATTTAAGTTTTATAAATTTTAGTGTTTTGAATGATAAAGTAAAAATTTAAATGTTTTAAATTTAAAAAGGAATTTGGATTAAACTTTTGTAAAATTTCCTTTTGTAAGAAAAAGTATTCTTTATCATGTAAATTTAAAGGTTTTAAATTGATTTTAAATTTTGTTGAAGATAAATTGAGTTTCATTTTAAAACTTGAATTTAATTTAAATTTGAAATTAAATTTGGAATCGAATGTTTTTTAAATATATTTGTGATAATTTAACCATAGATAAGAAAAAGTTTTGTCTTAAAGTTAAATTAAAATTTAATGATTTGTGATTCATTTAATTATTAGGGTAATTAAATGGATAATTAATTTATTTTATAAATTAATGAAATGGATAATTACTTAAAGTAATTAAGGGTTTTAAACTTAAGGCTTAAGATTAATTATTCTTAGAATAATTAACTTGTAATTTAAGAATCATTAATTAATAAGATTAGATTTTAATTAATGATTAGTAATTCATTAATCAAGTAATAAAGGATTAATTAAGTTACAGTTAACACTTAATTAATTAAATAATTAGGGGTTAATTAATGGGTTATTAATGGTTAATTAATTTATAATCAATAATGGTTAAAATAAGTTAATTACTTTAGAAAATAATTAGTGAATTGTTAATAGTTAATGAGGTCATTAACTAAGGATTATTTAATAATTAATTAATGTGATTAATTTTTAATAATTAATTAGATTTATTAATTTAAGAGATAATCATTTGTGTAAATTATTGAGCATAATTACTTATGGAAGTAATGAACGAATTAATTACTCACTGTAATTAATTGAGTTTAATTTGATTAGATTAAGTTAATTAATTCAATTTAATTAATTTAGAATAATCATTTGATGATTTGTGAAGTATAATTACTTAATGTAATTAAATGAAGAGAAATTATTTAGGAAAGTAATTAGTGGGTAATTACTGGATGTAATTAATTGAAGGTGATTTGTTGATGAAAGTAATTTGAGTATGATTGCTTTGTAAAATTAATCAAGGGATTAATTAGAGATAATTAATTAAGGAGTAATTAATTTATTTGGTGAAGTAATTAAGGGCAGTTAATTACTGAATAGGGTTAATCAAGAGTGATTAACAATTATGGTTTAATTGAAGATTAATTACCTAATGTAATTAATTTAAATAGAAAATGTAATTAGAGATCATTAATTATTATAATTAATGAAGTAATTCAAAAAAGATTTATTTGGAAAAAAGTAATAAATGAAGAGATTATTTAATGTAATTAATTAAGGATCAATGTAATTAATTATAGTTAATTAATTAAGGAAGTAATTAAAGATTAATTACTGTATTTGGTTAAGTATAATTAATTTGAGAAACTAATTAGTGGATAATTACTTGAATGTAATTAAAGGTTAATTAATCAAGGATGATTAATTAAGATGATTGATTAGTGATTAATTAATTAATTTGTAATTAATTAATAGTGATATAAGCAAGTTTGGTAATGATGAAGTAATTAATTTAATTCACTTTAAATTAGTCAGAAATGATGTAACTAATTTAATTCATTTTAAATTATTATATTTGGTGTGATTATTAATCATTGCTTATATGGATGGATGATGTTGTTTGCTTTGAATGGTTTAAATCTCAGTTATGAGATAAGTAATGTTGAGTGATATGGATGCATTGGTTGCATTGTGATGATGGTATGGATTATCTTTTGATAATGATAATAGGGATTATCTGTTGTGATGATAATGTTGATTATCTATTGTGATATGTGAATTATCTATCTGTGTGTATATAGATAATTGAATTGTTTTAAACCTTTAAAACAACTTGGCCTTAAAAGATACGCTTTGGATTTCGATGAGACCGGGATCGGGTTTCTAGATTTGGATATCCGAAAACCACAACGATCCAAATTAATGATAGGTCGTGAATCTCAAGTGAAGAGTGAAGACTCGAGGTGTAAGGATTATTCGTCAGTATAACTCTAAGGGTGATTCCGAGATGAGTTTGACGGGGTAGTACTTTCAGATTCAAGATAAAGATTCAGAGTGCAAGGGTTATCGTCGTTAACTCTGAGGGTGATTCCAAAATGAGTGTAACGAGAGAATGCCTTCGGTTTCGTTCGAACCTGGAACGAACTTGTATGGATTGAATGCTTTCAGAACATCGTCAGGTGGACGATGGGCATTCTAAGAGATGTGTTCTCAAAAGGTAATCGTAGCCTCAAGGCCATCAACTGGTAAAATCTAAAACAGGGGAGGTGCAGCAAGGCTAAGTGGGTCATGCCCAAGTAGGAAGAGATTTTCCCCTGTCTAGAAGTCCCTTTTATTTCGGCTGTGTGGGCGGTTGGAACGTACGCCAACTCCGGGGTTGTCTTGTTCGGTACTGTTTAGTAAGGAATGGTTCCGGTCTTGTGTTGCAGGGGATTAGGAGTGATCCTTGGTACGTTGATCTAGGCCACATACTGTGACGGGCGGTACCTCGGTAGCCCTGCCATTGTATGGAATCCAAAATCCAATAAGTGCCAGCCGTTTTGATTGCATTACCCACTTTTGTGGCTAGTAGCTAGAATTTAATCATGTAACAATTTCGGCTATTTCATATTTACTTGAAAACCCTAGACCTATTATAATATCAATGGATTTCCTATCAAATGTTTTGGTTAGCGTAAGGTAAAAACTTTTACATGTTTATGTGTGGGAAGTCTTACGTGATACCTTTCTTTTCAAAGGTTTTTCAAAGTTATGCAACTTTCACCTGTTACTCACACCAGACCCATGTCTGACCCGGAGTTTATCTTTTGTTTTCATAAACTCTTGGGTACTCAAATTTTTACGAGTAGCCAAGGGATTCAGGCTAGCTTTGATGAATTCTGGAGAAGCTATAGAGCAGGAGGTTTCGGCGTTTGATATATAATTTCCGCTGTGTGTTCTCTGTGTTGGTATCTCTTTGTTGAGTTGTAATAACTAGATAGGTGTTTATAACTGTCTAGTATATGATGTATATGCTGTATAACTCTGATTAGTGTTGTATACTATGTAATATTTATGTTATTAATATAATTTATTCGTTCTACTGTTGAGATTCTGATGTTGTTTCTTCTTTCTTCTCTTTCTTTTCTCTTTTCTATCACTTTCTTTCTTCACGATGATGCGATTTTCTGTAGTGGGAAAGTCGGGTCGTCACATAATCCATGGTGTGGGGTGGAGGATGAACATCTTCAGAAGAGAAAGAACAGAAATATCAATGACAAGATTCTAAACTGGAAGAGTAGTAATAATAGTGACAACGCTAGAAGTAGGAACTAAAGTCAGAGATGTAGTAAGCTCGGCTTCATTAGGATTTTTGGGTGGGGCCTTAGATGAAACAAGTACGATACGGGTACTCTTTCGTTTTTTTTCTCTAGCTAATACCAAGGCATCTTCTAAAGTAAAGAAAATAGATAATGAAGTGGCTTTTGATGGCACCAACTTTTCAACATCCTTAGATAAAGCAGGCAAATTAGGAGTGCTTTTGCTAGATAATATAGTTCCCATGCCAACCAAATGTACCTCAAAAGGATCTTTTCACAGAATAAGAAGCATTAGGAAAATTCATTTACTTTTTTATGAAAAAGAAAAAAGTAAGAGACGAACCATGGAGAATATTCGGTATTGTCAACAGTTGGGCATTGTATCGGAGAATTCATGGAAAAGGCATCAAGCTTCATAGCAATGAGGGTTGGCAAAGTGTAACGACTTATAAATTCGACACTGCAAAATATTAAATTAATTAAAAATGCATTTTTAATAAAATGATGAATTTAGTATCAATTTATAACTGTTGTGAAGGTCTTTCCGAGATGATCAATATGATACATAATATTGATATGTTAGGAATTATGGTTTGCAAAATAAAGGTGTTACAACGTTTAAACAACATACGTTGCTATTTCGGGTCAAATTAGATACATAGCCCATAATCGAGCGTAACAACTATATAAGTAAGGCATTAATCCCTAGCTGTCGTCTCTAGTCTTAGTTTTCTTCCCTAATCTCAAAATAAACACTAACTGCTATGTAATGGTGGTTAGCAAAGTAATTAAAAAGTGGTTAAAACACAAAGTGCCCAAAAGTTATTGGATTATATATCATTGGGAAACTCTCACGAGGCAAGGAGGCATATGAAATTTATTTTTCCATTCGAGGCTCCAGTGGTCTAGAAATTGGCGATTCTTCTTTGTCGTCCATTTTAGGACTTTCAATTCAATAGTGAAACAATGATTATTGGTCAGTTGGATGGTAACAGAGCATGGAGGAGGTCATAATCTATGGCCCTTGATAGGGTTATATGCATTGAAATTCGCTGAAACTAGCGAAGCAATTGTTGAAGGTGGTGGCGGAGGTGACGATGCAGGGTCGAATGGGGAGGCGTTGAAGTGGGGAGCTCGGCCATGGGTTTAAAACGGTGAAATGACATATCAAGCAATAGCGGGGTAGAGTTGAAGTGGGCGGCTGAGGCATAAAGCTGGATTAGGTCGCGATTAAGGGAGAGGGGGAAGGGAGTGTATACAGTATTTTATGCATTTACTTTTATTAATTATTAAATTATAATTAAAATCATATAAATTCTAATCATGATATCCTGTGCATGCAAAATCCAATTCATGTGTGGCTTCTTTTGTTGGATTCATGGTTGTGGAGTTTGGAAGTAGTCTAAAAAGCGCACTGGTATGGTTTACTTAATATAACTTTTTTAAGGAAACGAATGTGCAGTGTGAGTACACAACCACAAAGCATAATTTAGAATAAAAATAGTCTTTCTATCAACATTCCTGATCGATGGCAACAAAATGAGGAAGTATTAAAGAGTCATGAAATATATCTCAGTAGCCTAAACAATAACAAAGTATATAATATATACATACAGCAGAATGAAATAGCAGTGCACAAAACAATAATTATCATAAAGTGAAGGTAGCAAACACCAAGAGCCAAGAACGAATATAGCTAGTTCACATTTGATGGGTTAATATCATCGGAAACATGCTTACTTAATTTAATAATTGAGTTCAAATTATAAAATAGATATCGCCAATTGTTGTGTTATTGGATTTTTAATTGTAATTAGTTCTAGATTTAAATATGAGTAATATTCATTAAAATAAAATGAGTGAAATAAGGTAATAAGGATAAAATAAGATAAATAAATGACTAGTGCAATTATTTATAATTTTCATGCGATGTTTATAAGTGATAAAGTTTGAATAAAATAAAATGAAATTAACTAGAGAAATTTAATAAGGTTGTTATTTAAGAATTTCTAGGGAAATCCATGTAATGACGAACAATATATTTTATATTTAATTGGAACTGTTTATTATTATTATTCAACAATGCGGGACTTTACAAAAATAATAATATAGTTTTTTTAAAATTATATTATTTTGAAATTAATATAAATGAACTAATTTTGGAGTATATTAATTAGGTTTAATATAAATATTATTACTTTAGCGTAAAATAATAACATTACCGATTTGAAAGAATTTGATAAAATTACTATTTTGATAAAATATATTCTTTGGAAAGATTTGAAGCAATGTAATTGCAACAAAGTATTTTGAAATATATTTTCAGTTTGACAGAATTATTATTGTTTTAAAGTAAACAAAAGGTTAGTTTATAGTAAACAATGATAAAAATGATGTTATACTTAAAAGAAAACATGATTGTAAATGTGATATTTTGAATGGGTGTAATATGTGATTAACGGATGATTTTATTTATCAATATTTTATTTTATTACAATGAGATCGTATTTGAATATATTGCCATTATTACTACATTGCGTGTTATTGACTATGGTTTTATTGTGTTGGTGTTAGTAATGTTGTTTGGATTTGTATACATTTGATGATTGATTTTTTTGTCACCAAAGTGGTTAGTATACATTTAATGATTTATACTTACATTCTAAAGTATTACTATAATGGATGATCAGTATGAATGTAAGTATATTTGTGTTGTTATTATTTTCTCATTCAATGATTGAATACCGTTAAATGTATGTGATTTTTTAATGGTTAAGTTTGATATTGTTTTTGTTGCCCCCATATGATGATATGTTGTGATGGATGAGTAGAGATAATATTTTTTGTTTTATTGGTTGTATTGATTGAAGTGGTTGTATTGATTGCATAGAATTGCATTGGTTGCTATGGTTATAATGGTTGAGTGGATGTAGTGGTTGTTATGCACTAACAAGTACTTGGATGCAGAAGACGAGCAAACAATAGAACTACATGAACTTTATCCCTCAAATGGGATAGTAGGCAGCCTTTTTCTATGCTGAGGCCACTGGATCCCATAGGTTCGGCTGGGGTGTACAGAAACTGATGTAGTCTAAAACAAAGTTAAACCATTTTTTCTTTTTATCTTATATATCTATGCATGTGTAAATTTGCAAATAGGAGAAGAAGAGGGATTGGAAAGTGGGGATTACTAGGATACATCAGAGATAGCTGATTTGGTATATTCTTATATACCATAGTTATATTATTTATGTATTAATGATAACTGTTGTAATAAAATATAAATTGATATGATAATGTAAAATAACTATGTAATTGGGTTAGTAGTGATTTGTATTGATATTTGATTCTGTTATGAGGTTTTCCCTTTTTATTCATTATTTTAGGATTTTTAACTTTTATCTACCCTTCATCCACTTCTTATAATCTTTGAAATTAGTTGTAAGCGTAATTGACATCGTTTATAATTAATTTAAGATTGTTAAAAATAGTGGGTCGTCATACTTGGTATCAAAGCTTAGGTTTTGCGATTCCCTGAGTATTGTGTAGGTTTGACCATTAGGTTATAATAATTTATACCTTTGGTTAGGTTAAAATATAGAATGAGAGAGCATTTTTATTGATGAGTGTATTCTTTGTGTGTACGTATTATTATTTATTTAACCATCACTACCTCACCCTAAAATGATGTTTATTTATGAGGACCCTTGTATGGAATATAAATAAAGAGGAGCGAGGTAAGAAGAACACTTGTAGGAGGGGTTGAGTGTTTGGTTATAATCTGAGTGACATACACACCTGATGTTAAATTATAATTGAAACCTAACCTTAATAAAAAGAAACCATATATTAAAATTAAAAAATATTTGCTTGAAATAATAAAATATAAACCTCTGACATTCGGGTAAATTTGGGCATGAAAGTGACTCGTTGAAACTTCAAAGGAAATATAATATTTGATTTGGAAATAAAATATTTTTATAAAGATATTTCCAAAAGGAAAGGTGAGCATAGTAAAACCATTTTATTTATGAATGTATTTATTAAAAAGATGTTTTAAATAGTAATTAGAAGTCGAATTTAATTTTAAAGAAACATTTCAGTGTGAAGATCTTTTATTATTTTAAGTATCCTTTGATATGTACTTTTATAATGGTATTACGATTTAGAAGCACTTTGATAATGAAGGAAAGAGAGGTTTTTTTGGAAACTACCTTATTTGAAAATAATTTTATCAATGGATGTTTTTATTTAAAATATTTATTTTCATAGAAATATTTTAATGAGATGAAATTATTTTTACTTGGTAAAACCCTTTGAAAGATATATATTGGAAGGTATATAATAACTTCATTATAATTTGGAGTGCTTTGGAAAAGTATTTTGTTGAGGGATATAAGAAAGAAAAAATTTCGTTAAAAAATATTTCAAAATACTTACTATGAGGTTTAAAGTGTATTCATTTAAGAAAATGTTTTGAGAGAGAAAAATATTTTAATAATAGTAAAATATTTTAAAATATTCTTGCTAAGAGTAACCGGTTGGAAAGTGGTCGGTGAGGGCTCTTATTTTTAAAGAAAATAACATTTTTTCGAAACATTCTTTTCAGTAGATATAATATGGTTTGGAGAAGTTTTATTTTAAAGATACTTTACATGAGGATTATTCTACGAAAAGATGTTTTATTCTAAATGAATTATTTTTTCAATAGATGTATTTGAAATTTGTATATATATATATAAGAGATATTTTGAAAATATTGAAATTAGATTTTTGGTGGAAATAGTTTTTTGAATATATTTTTGAAAAGTATCGTTTTGAAGTAAAGAATGCGATAAAATATTTATTTTAGGCAAATGTTTTATCGAAGGAGCGTATTTGATTTCAAAAAAACTTATGATAGAAATTGGACTAGATTGTATGAATCTCCACACAAAAGACACTTTGATAAATTATGGTTTGAAAGGAAAAATACTTTGATTGGGTAAAGAGATTTCATTCAGAAATTGTTTATTTAAAGATATATTTGGTGATAATATAAAATATCTAGTTTTAAAATACCTTAAAAATTAAATTACTAAGAATGGGTTGATATTTAGTTTGAGGGGTAAATGGTTGAAAATTTAAATATATAATTGGATAACAAACTTTAGAGGTGTTTGATAAAAAGGTACAAAAAATGTTTATTTATGACTTTTAACCAAGGACCGTGAAACTAGACTTTGTAACATGGAGTGTAAGACGATGTGGTAAGTTTAGTTTTGAGTTGGAGCAATACCCATTATGGGAATGTGTAATTATTCCCTTCCATGGTAGGGGTTGTGAAAATGATGTAGAGACCGCCCAATTGGATGTGTGCGATGGTAACCTTTTACTTATGATCGCTTATTTTGTTGACTTCGCTTATATTATTTATAATTAAGAAAATGTCACGACTTTTTTGTTTATGTTAATGTATTGCTCTATATCAAGCTTGTTTAAATTGACTTGTCTTACTTATATTATGTTATTGATTATTTTTTTCTTATTATGGTTGATTAGATAGTTTGTTTGATTGATTGTTACATGTTTGTTTGATTGATTGTTATTTGTTTGGACGTTCACTTGATTATTTTTTATGATTGGAAGAGGTTAAGGGACGTATTTGACTTATAAGTAGTGGAATGACGTAATTTTCTAAGCTATGGATGACTGGATATTGGAATTGACTAGGTGATGTGAAGATGTTCCTTAAAGATGGATAACAGCGATTGTAAATTTCTTATGGTTAAGTACCTGATGGATACTATTAAGGGATTAATGTTAGGCGGGAGGTTCAATATATGATTTTAAAAGTGAGTTTAGAAATCTATTTTTTTAATGATTACCGACTTCCATAAATATTTAGAAGAAAGAGTTTTTATTTAAAAGTATTTTTATGATTTAATTATATATATATATAATGATGACTTTTCAAAATGAATTTTCCAGGAAGATGGTTTTATAAAAAGAAAAAAACAATTTTTATTTTAAATGAAGATGGAACCTTTGATCTGAGATAAAAACATTTAGGTAATTTTTTTGATCTTAAATTATATTGAATTCTCTTCGATAGCAGGTCCCTTTTGGCATTTTGGATGAGTGATCCCTGCCATTAAAAAGGAGTTGCTACAAATGAATTGTGAGATCAGATATTCAATGAGATCGAGAGAATTGAGAAAAGTGAGTTTCGATTGGATGTGTGCCTAAGGATCGTGGGTAACTCGGAGGTTTTGATATTTGCTCATTTTTAGGACAAGGTAATCTATGTGCAAACGTATTTTAGACATTTATGTGTGTTTGGTCCCTAGCCATATGTGTAGGCATAAGTTCAAGCATCGTGTAGCCATGATGTTGAGTAGTCATTGACCATTTGTATGGGTCACTTGAGTTATCGCGTATTTACGAAAGCTTGGTACTAGACCGTCTATGTTGGTCAATACTTTTGACCATCTGGGTTGCATTCGTACTTCTTGACCGACTTTGTGGGTTTAAACTTCTCGACTGTTTGTTTGGGTTCAAGAATCAAGGATTGATGCATCTAGGCATTATTTCAAGGATATAGCCATGAGGGAGTATGAATTATTTTGGAAGATGTAAGATTGAGGAGAAATACCAATTATTTAGAGAATAAGACTATGAGGAAATTCATCGATGACTCTGAAGATATCTATATTAGATGAATCTGTAGTTAGCGTAGAGATTAACACACATGTATTATTTGTTAGTTTGAAGATGTGGTGACTGCCCTTTTGGGAAGTGTGCACACGCTTTATTTTCATGAGCTACGTCGACTATTGATTTATGTGCATTTTTTATTTTCACATGCATGTTTGGATCAACCTCTGTTTTGTTGTAAACTTCAATTATCATTAATTAAGGTTGAATTATTGGGGTATATGAGATAAATTGATCTATGATTGATACTGTTTCAACTTTTTTTAATGAACTTTTATTTTTATATGTTATAGTTTTGATTGAATGATGGGGAGATGCATGTGTTACTATAGTATATATATGTAGAAATTAAATTCAGTGTTGTGAATGATTTTTTTTATGTTGTGATCAATGATGTAATAGGGTCGTTATACACTATTTTATAAGCAGTTAACTTGTGATTGATGTATTTCCCTATATTTTATGATTAAACAAATAATGATGATTTGTTGATTTGGTTTAGGATTAGTTAAGGAAATTGCGAGGACATGATTCTTTTAAGAGGGAGAATATAACGACAAGTAAATTCAACACCGCAAAATATTAAAATAATTAGAAGTGGGTTTTTAACAAAATGATGAGCTGGGTATTGTATTTATAACCCTTGTAAAGGTCTTTCCAAGATGATCAATTCGATATAAAATTTTGATATGTTTAGAGTTACGGCTTGCGAAATAGAGGCGTTACAGTATTTAAACGGCGTACGTAGCTATTTCAGGTCAAATTAAATACATAGCCCATAACCCGGCCTAACAACTATATAAATAAAGCTACAAAACCCTAGCCATCATCTCTAGTCTTGGTTTTCTACGTTCCCTAGTTCCGAAATCAACACTAACTGCTTTGTAATAGTGATTAGCAAATTAATTAAAAAGTGATTAAAACCCGAAGTGTCCAAACCCTATCAAATTATATATCGTTAGAAAGCTCTCGACAAGGCAAGGAGGGAATGAATTTCATTTTTCCATCCAAGGCTCCAATTGATCAGAAATTGGCAATTTCTTCTCGGTCGTCCATTCTAGGTTTTTCAGTTCAACAGTGAAACAGCTATTATTGGTCAATCAAAGGGTACCAGAGCATGGAGGAGGTCATATGCAGTAGATCTATGGTCCTCGATCATGTTATATGCTAAGAATTAATGGAAATTGGCAAAGGAATTGGTAAAAGGGGGCAGTAGCGGGCCGTTGGTGGCCATGGAGGTGTCGAGGTAGGGCTGAATAGGGAGGCGTCGAAGTGGGGAGCTCAACTATGGTTCGGATCGGTGAAATGACGTCTCAGGCGACGCGAGGTGGATTTGAAGTTGGAGGTTGAGGAATGAACTGGGTTCGGTCGCGATTAAGGGAGAGGGGGGAAGGAAGTGCATGGAGTATTGAATTGGGTTTCTTCCATTGGATTCATGGTGAAATTCCGAACGATAAGTAACTGGGATTGCTGAGTTTGGAAACATTTGGAAAAAGAACATTGGTATGGTTTACTTAATTTAATTAATTGAATTTTAATTATAAAATATTTATCTCTTAATGGAAAATTATAGCTATTGATCTATGATGTGATATATTGATAATTTTGATATTTTTGACATTTTTGATATGTTGAGGCTTACGTTGATTGTTTGTTGCTGATTGTTATAATATTGGCTTTTTAATCGTAATTAGTTGTAAATTTAAATAGGGGCATTATTCATTAAAATAAAACGAGTGAAATTATGTACTAACGATAAAGTAAGATAAATAAATGATTAATATGATTATTTATAATTTCTATGTAATGTTTGTAAATAACATTGTCTGAATAAAGTATAAATAAATTAAATGGAGAAATATAATAAGGTTATTATGTATGCATTTCTGGGGAAATCCATAAATAATAATAAAGAATATATTTTGAACTTGGTGGGAAATGTTTATTATTATTATTCAACAAAGTGATTTTTTATAAATTATAATAATATGGTTTTTGTAAAAAATACACTATTTTGAAATAAATAGAAATGAACAGATTTTAGAGTATATTACCGGGGTATAATATGAATACTATCACTGTAGCGTAAAATAATAACATTGTTGAATTGAAAGGTAATCTGATGAAATTACTATTTTTGATATAATATATTGTTTGGAATGATTTGAAGTAATGAAATTGCAACAAAATATTTTGAAGTATATTTTCAATTTAAGACGATTATTATTGTTTTTAAAGTAAAGAAAAGGTGAGCTTATAGTAAACAGTAATAAAAATGATGTTATAATTAAAAGGAAACAATGACTGTGAATGTGGCATTTTGAATGGGTCTAGTATGTGATTAATGGTTAATTTTATTTATCACCTATGTTATTTTATTACGATGAGATTGTATTTGGATGTGTTGCTATTATTACTACATTGTGTGTAGTTAACAATGATTTTATTATATTGGTGTTTGTGTTACTAATATTGTTTCAATTAGTACACATTTAATGATTGATTTTATTGTCACTCTTATGTGGTAATTAGTATACATTTGATGATTTATACTTACATTATGAAGTGTCACTATAATGGTGATTAGTAATGTAAGTATATATGTGTTGCTGTTATTTGATATTATTCAATAATTGAATAATATCAATCGTTTGTGATTTTTAATTGGTAACTGTGATATTATAGTTGTTGCCTCATATGATGATCTGTTGTGATGGATGAGTGGAGATACTATTTTCTACTTCTATTGATTGCAGTGGTTGTATTGACTTGAATTGCATTGGCACTGGTAGCAATAGCTACAACGGTTGAATGGATGCAATTGCTGTTATGCACTAACAAGTATTTGGATGTAGGTGAACGGTAGGATACAGAACTACATGGGCTTGATCCCTCAAAAGGGGTATGTAGATAGCCTTTTTATATAGAGAGACTATCGAATCCTTTAGGTTGGTCTGGAGTGGGTAAAAACTGGCGTAGTCTAAAACATAGTTGAAACCTTTATTTCTTTTTATTCTATATATCTGTGTAGATGTAAAGTTGCAAGTAAGAGTAAAAGAGGGAATGGAAAGTGGAGATTGTTAGGCTACGTCAAAGATAGTTAATTTGGTATATTCTTATATACATGATTGTACTATTTTATGTACTAATGATAATTAATATAATATAAATTGATGTGATGATGTAAAATAACTCTGTAACTGAGTTAGTAGTTATCTATATTGATGTTTGATTCCACTGTGAGGTTTTTCCTTTTTATGCTTTATGTTAGGACTTTTAATTTTTGTATACCCACCGTCCACTGCTTTTAATATCTTGAATTAGTTGTAAGCATAATTCACGTCATCTATTATTGATTTTAGATTGTTAGAAATAGTGGGTCATCACATGAACAATATCTCCTTTTCTTCAGCATCAATGGTTCTCCCAAAACATGGAGAAATGGTTGAATTAAGGAGTACTTCCTAAGCTTTTCTTCAGTAAGAAGTCTCAATCGGATCCTTCAGAATTCAGTGATATTTCCAAAGCGATTAATGTTAGCCAAGATCCTAGGATCAATATTTTTCGAGTTAGCAGCTAGCAAATACCGTCAACAATAACTTAGTGAATATGAATTAGACTAACACAAGCAACAATTAAACAATGATAATTAAAGCAAGGCAACTTACCGGGGATAGGAAATTTTCCAATGATATTTGGAGAATAAAATCTTTAAAAAATAATTGGTGACTCCAGTCTCTTGGTCTATTAACAAAGTCGGCGACTACTTTAGCACCAACCAAGCCGAGATTAAATAGAACCCTTAGGCTGGTAATTCATCTTTTGAAGGGTGACCAAAGAGCATAAGGTAGAAAGAGAAAAATCTAACAATTTATGTTTCCTAAAATGTATGAACAGAGAGTCGATGTGGTTGTAGGAGTTGGGATTTAGGTTGATAGGAGCAATCTTAAGGTAAGATAAAACACTGAATATGATTGGATTAATGGGTAAGTAGTAAGAGTGATAGATGTGACTCTACTTTCAATCTCTTATTTGCCGAAATTGTTTAAAACAGAGTCGATATCTTCTTGTTTTGTAAAATACAATTGTTGAGAGGCATGGATCTTTTTTTCCAAAGAACCTTTGAGATTAGGAGATTTAGGCTGTCCTTTGGGAGCTTCTTTCTTATTTCCAACCACGATACCTACAATGGTGAAATTTCAATTATAAAAGGTTAACTTCAATAACAAGGAGAGAACATTATAAACCTTTATTTATATTGAAATAAAAATTTCTAGAAAACAAAACCACCCAATAAATGAATGAAAGGTGATAAAAATTGAAAATAAAGTAATATGAACATATTTGATACTTTAAAGTATTTCCAAAATCAAGGATAGTTCATTCATAGGCATATTAAACTAAGGCAATATGTCCATCTTTTTCACGTATGCAATATGCATGAGTGTAGTGTATATGTATGTGTCTATATACATCTCTTATACATGAAAACTGTCCATGTGCTAAAATATATGGACCTATAAACCATGAGCATATGCCAATATGTATGAATCAATAATGGCCAAATAAGACAATTTTTAATATTAAATTGTCATGAAGTAAATGTTAAGCTAGAAAGTACAAGTTTATGATGAACAATTGAATATCGAGTCATCATATGATGATCTATAGAAGATATTGTATGCGAGGTTAATCATAACCCTTTCTTCCAAAGTAATGAATCATATATGGAGACTTGCATATATAAGCTAACTTCTAGACAATGAATTATGCATGATAAGCTATTGACTTTTAAATGATAAATCTTTGCAAATCAAGATGCCTATAAGATCAACTACTGAATGGTTAATAATCATATGATTAAGTATCATGTATTGATAATAGTAAAGGAAATTGGTTTTCAAATAGAGGATCATTGTATAATAAACAACTATGAATCAATAAGGGTGCCTTAGACGATCTATCATGGGTTGAGTTGTTGAATAATGAATAGCCATAAATCAATCTGGGTAGCATACGAGCTTTAACCCATCATGAGTTGAGTTATCATCACACATGAATATACAATAGCCATCGAGAGTCAAGTCATCGCTCGATGTCCAATTATAAACTTTCAAATCATCGTGTAATGAAACACTTATAAATATTAGCTATCAAATGGACAGTACTCGCATGATGAATGTTTAAAAAAGGAGCTTTCAAGCCTTTAAACATAAAGTCGTTGTGTGATGAATTATCACAAATCAAAAAGATTAGTTTCGACCCTTGACCCATCATAGGTTGAGTTGTCGTGAGAAATAAGCCCTCGAAAGTTTAGTTGTCATAAAATAATAACGGTAATAATCTTAATAATGAAAAAGTATGATCTCCTTGTGTTGAGCCATCAAGTGATAACCTATCACATTATGATGAGTTGGATTTATTACAAATGGGTATTAGAGAAATTAAACCTAAAACCCATAAACAATAAAATAACGATCAAGGTAAACAAATCTGGATCAATATAACAATTTTAGTAGAAAATATAAGGATCAGAACGTGCAACTCAAACAAATCCAATTTTAAAATCGAGTACAACTAAATCGAACTAAATTGCACCAACCAAATGAATGGTAGACAAATTAATAGGAAAAAATTTATTTACCATATAGAAATCTTGATGAAGCAAAGATTTAATTTTGATAAATGTAAGAACAGATCGATTTTGGTAAAGCTTGTAAAAGAAGAAAAGAAGAGAAGGAAATGCTACTTATAGAAGAAAGGGGAAAATAAAGTAACCACAAGATCATAAATAAAGAAGCATAGATGGCTAGGATGAATAAACTTAAAAATATGAATATTTATTTATGCTAAAGTATAAAGCGATATTACAAAAAGCGAGGGAAGGGGGGCAAATGTCATACTCAAACACATTATCTGTTACGGATTAATAGAGGAAAAATATTACATAATAAGGAGCAGTTGCGAGTTGGTTTACAAGTGCCATTTGTATGATGATAGTCAAACACTTCATGGGATTATCCAAATGAGTCATAGTGTGATGATAATGAAACTCTCGTGGGATGGTCTGGAAGAGTCATCATGTGATGACAATGAAAGCCTTCACGCGTTGATTTACAAGTGCCATCATGTGGTGACTATACGAGCCTTCGAGGGATTATTTACAAGAACCTTCATGTGATGAAAGAGCTATCATGTGGTAAATTCAAATGTTAAATATAGTAGTCATTGTGATATAACCATGGAGCTGTCATGAGTTGAAGCAGCGGAGTCATCGTGAAGAGTTTCTTAAAGCTATCATGGAGTAAGGAATCAATGCTATCATGGAGTAAGGAATCAATGCTATCATGTGATGATTTTTGAGATAAAGTTATCAAACGATAATAAATCAAGATATTGTGTGATGATATAGCCAAGCTATCATGTGATAAAATGGAACTGTCATGAGATAATAAATTAGGCCACTAGTCTAGGAAAAATGTGCTACATTTCACTTTGAACATGTGCCACATCAGCAGATCATGACCATCTACTTTTAACAAGGTGGCAAGTGTCAAGAATCCAACGGTTTGGATTCTCTATCAATAGACATGCATCCCAACCAAAAAATAGGCTAATCTCTGGATCTTCTTCTTCATCATTTTTCATTTTTCTCAAGAGTGAGAAAGTGAGCTTGTAATTAGGGATGTCTTGGCCATTAGGTTAAATTGTGTAACAACCCAGTATTTCAATTGTTTGAATTTAGAATATTTAATTGAATTTAAATATTGAAAAGTGAATATTATAAGTCAAATCAGTTAATTAACTGAATTTGGAATCTAATACGAATGAAAATGATTTATAAAGTCGATTTAAATTCTATTTGAATTAGAATGATGTTAACAAACTTTTAAAATTGATTTAAAAGTGAATAAATAGAAATTGGAAATTTTATTATTTAATTAACGTGTAAAAATAGTCATTTTTAACACTCTCTCGAATTTCGACGAAACCAGTTTCATTGGATCCATAATAGTGAATTATTATAGGATTTCAAATTTCGTGGCGATCAGACTTACGATGTGATCGTGCAAAATAAAAACGCAAAGAAATTTGTTTAACTAAAATTTAATTAAATAATTTGATTCGAAAACCTATCTTTCAAATACGATGGAGTTGGCTCTCGATATATATTCCATTGTGTTCGAAATAGTGGTTGCTAGGCGGCACGCTTCGATTGGAGTTTGAAAATTTTTGACGATGAATAGTGTTTTGAACTTGCCTATATAAGGACCCCATTTCTCAAAACCCTAGCTTGCTATGTCGTAGCCGCCGCCATTAAAATTCAACAACCGAAACTCCATCCCCTTCTTCCTTAATTTCTGATCATTCCCTTGACCATTAGCAAAAACTTCCTAAAGCAAAGTTGTAGAGCACCTCAATATATATTAGTCCAACGGTCGAGATCGAGAATGGTAGAGCACTTCAGCAGCAGTTCATTTTCATTCGTCGTCGCTATTTTGGGATTGCATGGTCGATTGGGGAAGCCGGAGTTGATGGCGTTCGGGCTGGAGGAGAGGCGGAGGACGACGCACGCATGGATGGTGGTTGATCGTGTTCTCGTCGAATGATGGTGAAGCGATGATCGTGGAAGACACATGCGTATGGGTTCGTGAGTAGCTAGAAATGAACGTGCATGAGGAAGATGAATTTTAATTTAATAAGGTTAATTAAAAGTTAATGACTGTAATTAATTTAATAATTATATTATAATTCGTGTAATCTTATTATATCATAACTTATTAATACGAGATCAGATTCGCACGAAACAAATTATGTTGGGTGCGTATCTGAAAATACTATGCAATGAAATTGGATTGGATCGATTTGGAGCTCGTAGGATTTTTATGTAAAATTAAATGCTCGTTTAATTTTATTCCAAATAAAATGTTGCAACGACGAATGCAACCAAAGTGAGTAAAACTCACTCTTGCTGACCCGCTTATATTTTTATATAAGTGGGAATATTTGTATTATGTCGTTTTGATGACTATTGTATATTATATGCTTATATATTAGATGTTTGGATGTTATGCTATAGTTGGATATATTCCTGCTGACTGGAGCAGATGAGATCCTATACTCTCCCGTGTATGAGCGGATGACCCTTCGTACGCGCGTCTGTCTCGAAGCAGTCATTGTACATATTTTTCAATATGTATATTTGTTGCAGGTGATAGGTTGGAGGGATCCAACAAGATCCCTCACTATGATTGATGTTTATTTACATATACAGTTATATATGTTATGTTACATGATATTTGATGTGACGAATTCGATGATTGCTATTATTGATGTGAATCCCCTTATTTAGTACTTTTGCAACATTGGGCCATATTTTTGGAATTTTAAAATATAGAAATGATGATTTCAATTTAAAAAGAATTTCAAAGTGATTTTGAAAATAGATATGTTTTAATAATTTTTGAATGATTAAATAAATGGATTTATTTTAAATAAATAAAGGTTATAATTTTTATGTTATAAAACTTATGTTTTTATGAAATATACTTAAATATGATTTTTGAAATATGAAGTTAACTATTTTGTAAAATAAGTTAAATTGAGGATTTTGAACTTATTATAATTTTTTTATATATAAGATTTATAAAATTGATATTTTATAAATGAAAGTACCGGGATTATAAATGAGTTTTATAAGGTTTAAAATGTAGTTATTAATGAATCTTATAAGTAAATAAGGTTTCTAAATGGGTAAAGTTATAAAAAAGAATGAATTTGCATATAATGAGATTTGTAAGTAAATTAACTTATAATTGGATTTTGATATATAAACGAGATAAATGGAAATTTTTAGTAAGGGAGTTTTATGCATGGAAGTTTTTACAAAATATGAATAAGAATTAATAAACATGGTTTTATAAATGTGAAATATATTTAATTTGATAAGTTAGATATGAAAGTTTATAATGGAATCATATTCATGTTTTTTAAAGTGAATAATCCTTTAAATGAATGTTTTGGAAGTGATAAATTAAAATGGAGTTTAAATGGTTTGAAAAAGCAATCTAAAATACGTTAAGTATCAAAAACTTAGATTTCAACATTTGTTGTTGAAATAGACGTTTTCGTGAAAAGTACGGAAGGCATGGACTGTAACATTTTCTTATAGTAAATGATTTTTGAAAGGAAACATTAAATATAGTTAGTTGAATCTCTATACTAGTATTTTTGGATTGTCGTAATGATGTTTTACGCAATATTCATTTTGACCTAAATAACATATGTTTTGAAGAATGTTTTCCTTAAGATTTGCATATGTACTTAATCATTGAATTAAGTATATGAATTATATTGCAATTGTTGAAATGAAATGATTTGTAAAATTCACTTATTATTAAAATAAGATATGGAAATGTTTTCCAAATATTGAAATATTGCAATGGTTTTGAATATTATCTTTTTAAAGATATTTTGAAGTGAATAATTGGAAGGTGATTTGATCTATAAACGATTAATAAAATCAGGCCCAGTGACTACTATGTTCTAGATCTTGCGTTGCTTTGATAGTTAAATAACCGACTATCAAATTTGGCCATTTTAGTTTCTCAACTTGATGTAGAAACTAATTAGTCGTACACTTAGTATGTAACTGACAATATAGGCTTGATTATCGTTTATGTTGAGAATGTTGATTCGTGTAGTGCAGAGTGATTACTCCTATTTATCGAGCTTCCTTCCTGATGGAAGGATAACAAGTTGAAAGTTGGAGACATGATAAGTCTACAATATTTGGTATATGTGTGAGGTTAAGAAACACTTTTGCATTGTTGATGCGAAGAGGCAGAATTGGATTTATTTGAAAACCACTTCCGAATAACATATATGCAATGATTGTGCAGGTTAGTCGATGATATTGATATTTAGAATTTTCATCATGAAGGATGCTTGTTGATCATTTGGGGTTAAAACCCCAATATTCATATAGTAGCAGTAGTCTCTTCGTTATGAAATATCCATTGCATGAGCTTTCGCTACTATTTCTATTGGATGTGGTAGGAGTGTGCATTTGATTTGTTCTGTTCTTGGACAACTTATATGGACGGGTGTCTGACATTGCATCACTAAGATTACATATATTGGTTTTTACAAACATACATCCATGGTGGCGGAGAAGGCAACTTCTCTTAGCTTAATACCCTCCTTGAGATATACGAGCTCAAGGGTTATATTTGTGTGGAAGGCAATTAGTAATCAACGGGAATAGTAATGCGACATTAAAATATGATGATGATGATATGTGATATGTGAAAGGTAATCTATAACTCTTTTGGCCTCACTCCTTGGGAAATGACTGAAACAAGGATAAAAGCGTCAAGGCTAAAATGGGTCGCTCCCATTAGGGGATGTCGTCACTCTTCTAGATATATCTTTACATGTTATGACAACGTGTATCTGATTATTGTTAATGTATGTGGCTATAGATTTTAGGTCGGTAACGACCAGAGTAATGACATATTCGATACTATCCAGTGAGGGTAAGTCGGTCTTCTGTTGGTTTAGGCGTCCAGTATCTGGACCCTAGATACATCCCTCTAGAGGTGTACCGAGTTTCAGAAAGGTAGTCCCTTCACCTGGTCATTTGTATCAAATCCAAAATCCACTATGTGCCTTCCATTTTGTTTGTAAAGCCTAATATTGATGGAATTTAATAATGGTAACAATTTCAGCTATGTTGATTATTATTTATATAATAGACACTATTATAATATAACATGATTTGATATGAAAAGGTTTTAATTATCGTAAAGGAAAAACGTGTCTATGTTTATGTGAGGGCACGGTCTTATGAGATACCTTTTGTTCTGATAAAGGAACATCTCTATGACTTTAAAATAAATTTTGTTGAGATGTGTTTTTCTCACTTTGGTTTTCTATACTGATCCAGGCATTCATCCCTTTCAATACTCGAGTCAGACCGAGTATATGTACAGTTTCAGGTTTGGTGCTTTTGGAGCCTCAACAGGCGAGCTGGAGATCTTCATGTCGTATACACGTATCTGTTTATTTTTCCATCGCTTTGCATTGTTGTTATAGTAAATTATCAGCATTTGTGATGATAGGTTATTATAACTTCCAAGTTGATGATTACTTATTGTGTACTCTGATATTGATTTATGTATATTATAGTTTCTCTTTGTAAAGATTGTTGATCTATATTATATATTATTCCGTTGCGATGTGAGATTCTATATTGTTTTGGTTTTGCTTCTCTTTTTCTTTCTTCTCTCTTTCTTCTCACCCACTCTTTTCTTTCTCATGATCGTGTGCAATTTTGTTCACTCTGGGTCGACATGTGTGGTTTACTGTAGGTCCAGAGGGTACAAATTTGCGGCTCGTCATAGGTGGTATCTGAGCTTAGGTTTTGTAACGACCCAGATTTTTGGTTATTTGTAATTGGAATATTTAATTGATTTTAAATATTAAAAGTTAATTTATAGATTTAATAACTTGAATTTCAAATATAACGATTTAATAGGTAATTTAATTGTGGGATTTAATAATTGAAATTTGGTTAAATAGTGGAATTTTGAGTTTTAAGCTAGGTAAAAATAATTTAAAGGTTTATTAAATTTCTGTAAATAAGAATAGAGATAACAAAAATTTTAAATTGGATTTAAAAACGATTTACTCGATTTTTAAAATATCTCGTCTAAATTAACGCATAAAGATAGCCATCCGGGGCACAGTCTCGGATTTCAATGAAACTAGTTCCATTTAATCCATAATAATGTATTATTATTGGATTTCAATTTCGTAGTGTTTGGAGTTATCGTTTGGTCGTACGGAATAGAAATGCGTTGAATTTAATATCGAAAATTCAATATAATGACTGGGTCCAAAAAGATTTCTTCTCCATACGGTCGAATTAGGACTCAAAATCATTTCCATTGCGTTTGGATTAGGGGTATAACATTATAAATGCCTAGCGGCACGCCTCGATAGGGTTTCAAAATTTTGAGTTACAATAAATCGAGACATTATGAATTAATTAATATATATTAAATTGTCAACCCCTCACATCAATTTCTTGTCTTTCATTTCAAGCCACCCTAGATTTGATCTGGCCTATCCCTTCTTGTATACGTTTCCTCTCTCCTTCTCTTTTTAAATATCCAACCGAGCATTCACAGTGAAGAAAAATAAGAAATCATACTTAAAAATCAAAATCTCTCAAATTACAAAATAAAATGTACCAAATTCATTTTAAAAATCTAGTGGCTTAAAGCTTCGATTTGGTATGTGTTTTGGAGAGTGCGGCCTTGGTTGCAGTTGTCATCTGTGAAGTCGAATAGAGCTTGGAAGCTAGGAGTTCGATGTGTGCGTGGTGGAGGCCATGATAGGCGGCTCCGAGGCTAGTGGGGTGTTTCTCGAGGTGAGGAACACCTAGGGGGAGTTTTGGAGGCGATCGACACTCATTGGTTGGCCACGACATTTGTGTTCGCTGTCGATGAGGGGTGTTGCGACTATCTCTAAGTGGCGGGAGGCGAAGGTAAGGGTATGAGAGGGACAGGCTAGAGGTGAAGAAATAGTTGGCGAAGTCGTTTCCTCAAATCGTGTATTGAATTGCTGTGTAAGTGATATGTCATGCACGAGATTGGCCGTATATTTGGGTGCAGGGAGTTCAAACGCAATTGGGAAGCAGAAGAGATAGCATTTGGGCCAGGTTGTTCTCCTGTGGGATGGGTAATATTTGAGGAGAAAAAAATTAAGTTATTTATATAAAAGTTGTGATTTAAAACTCTGACTCTTATAAAATGCGTGTCTCGTTCGTTTTTGATCGAAATCCAACGCGATTACTCGAATTGGGTTCGTATTAAGGAGATATTTGCTATGGAATCAGTTTGGTTGAATTTGGAGCTTGTATAATTTTCAGATAAATTCAAACGCGTTCGAATTTAATTGGAACCAAAACGCAAAAGCGATAATAAAAATATCAAAGTGAGTCTCACTCAAATTTGGTTGATTGGATTAATTTATAGCAATTAAAAATTATTTATTGATGGATTGGATGAATTTATAAATTAAATTATCCCTCAGATGATATATTATATATATTAGTAGTATGCATTAGTAGTTGGGTATATTTCCCGCCTATTGGAGCGAACGAGACCCTATGCACCTGCATAATAGCGGATGACCCTATATAAACGCGATATCCCGCCTCGAACGGGATTGGTTAACATTTGTGGTTGCAGGGAACAGGTTGAAGGGATCCAACTGGATTCCTCAAAAATGTTGAATTTAATTTCGTATTCAATGATATACAATATGTTTAGATAATCTGTGATAGATTATAGCATGATTTGAATTTATTGGATGTTATGATAATACTGGCCTACATTTTGGTATTTTAAAATACTATAAATATATGTATTTTGAATTTGAAAAGAAATTAATAAGGGATTTTGGAAGTAAAATATTAATAGAGTTTTGGATTAGTTTAAAGAAAATTGATTTGGATAAAATAAATGATTTGACTTTTAAATTTGTACTTAACTATTCCGTGATATTGTAAATAGAGACTTTGGAATAGTGAATATAAAGAATTTTAAATAATAATCCTTAAGTGACATTTGTTTAAATATAAGGTTTTAAAAATCAAAATTTTTAATAGTTTGGAAGAAGAAGGAAATTAGGAATAATATAAAACTGGTTATACTAGATCTTAAATAAGGTTTCTAAATTACGAAATGGAAGTAGAATCGAGATTTGGGTGGTTTTCGAATATAGTTTGGGTTATTTAAGAAAATTTATTTATAAATGGAATTTAATTTATAAATCGATTATAAAGAAATTTTAGAGGAATTAAGTGATGCGAAACCGTTATAAACTAGAAATGACACTATGGGATTTATAAATAATGTTTATTTATAAAGTGAAATGATTACCATTTGATAAATTGAATATATAAATTCACGGTAAGAAGTTATAATGAGATGGGTAAATCGGTTTAAAAAGAAATGATAGATTTTACTTTTGAAAATGTGAAAAAATGGATTTATGAAGTTGGGGACGTAATTCGATTGGTGATAAATCGAGAGAGATTTATAAATATTAGATTGGTTATATTGGAATTGAAAAATATATTTTTTATGAGGAGGTGAGTTTGTATTAAAAAGAGGATTTTTTAATTATTAAACTAGATAATTTAAAAATGATTTAGCATAAGAATATTTTAGAAAGTTGGTTATTTAATAATTTTAAATGGTCAAAAGAATTATAAGTTTATAAACTAGTGATGTAAATTGATTTGAATTTTACTAATAAATCAGAATTTATTTATTGTTTCAAACTTATGTAATTATTTTAAATTGATTAAAAGTATATTTAATTACTAATTAAAGTTAACTTAAAATGATTTGATTTTAAATGAATTATTATTTATGAACTAATCAGTGTTATTATTTTTAAAAAGACAAATTATTTAATATTAATATTATTTTATATAGTAGCTTTTATTAAAGAGTATTTGCCTAAATTAAACATTGAAATTATTACAAAAACTTTGTAAGCATTTTTTGAGATAATTATTAAATATAGTTTTTGAAAAGTAATGGTATACTTTCATGGTGGAAATCGAAAGGTAGAGTATGCCTACAGTTAAGTTTGGATTTCTCTGAGATAGAGACGTAATCATTGTGGTACGAATCCATGGTTGATACCGCAGTGGTGCTTTCCATATTTATTTTAAAAAGTTTTCAAATGTTTTGAAGCGATGGTTTGTGAACATACTTATGTCGATAATATAAGTATATACCCTTTTGATAAAGAGACTTAATTTATTAAAATTTAAATTAAATAAGACTTAGTGATTTCAGTAGGAAATAGAATCTTTGGTTGAATGATAGTTTATTTGATAGTTAAATAACCGACTATCAAACTTGGACTAAATGCATAACTTTGGAAATATCAGGAGTACCATGGGATTATATGGTACAATTACCATCGAAGATGATATACTGTACATATAAACTCGTTTCGTTTTCTAGGACAATGATAAAGAAAACCGTCCACTAACAGTTATGAGATGATCTCGTACCTTATTTTCGTCTGTTTATTTCCTAAAGTACCAAGGTTGAGTTTACTGAAATTATCGAATGTTGTTTCGAAGAGACCGAGATCAGACAAGTTATTTGAAAACCGTTTCGATCCAACGATTACGTTTTCGAAGTGAAGACAAGAGCAGTAATCGAAGATGAAGCATTGAAATGCAAGGGCTAATCACTACTAATCCGAAGGATGATTCCAAAATGGATGTAGTAGGAGTAATGCCTTCAGTTTCATTTAAACCCAGAATGGACTTCTATGGATGAATGTTTTCAACACATTGTCATTGGAGGACAATGAACATTCTAAGTGAAAAATTCCTATAAAAGGCAATCGTAGCCTCAAGCTTCATCAATCGAAATGACTGCAAATCTGGGGAGATACAGCAAGGCTAAGTGGGTCGCACCCAATTAGGATATATTTATCATCTTTCTAGATACCCTTAGATATTATAAATACGGTGCATGGGAGAGCTTAATAACTGTGGGAACAACCGGGGTGATAGCATATTCGGTACTATCCAGGTTTGGGGTTGGCCGGTCTTGTGTTGTAGGGGATCTCGGTGAGGTCCTCGGTACATTTTCGTAAAAGCGTACTGTGATAGGTGGTACCCCGGTGCCTGTCTTTATCCATTCTCCAATACGTGCCTTTACGGTTTTGGTTGTAGAGCCTAGTACGCTGGAATTTAATTAATATAACAATTTTGGCTATTTTGAATAAGTATTTGTACTTAGACACTATTATAATGTCAGATGATTTTGATAAAAATGTTTTGGCTATCATAAGGTAAAAAAATCATCGTGTTTATATGTGACGTGGTCTTACAAGATACCATTGTTTTTCAAAGGGTTTTGATAACGGTAATAAGTCAAATTGAGTGTGTTTTTTCACGCTGGCTTTCCAGACTGACTCGGGTGTTATTTTATTATAATTCTCTGGTCAGACCGAGTATTATAGATTCGGGTTAGGATGCTATGGAGCTCGGGAGACGAGCTGGATGACAGAGACATATCCCATGTACTTGGTTATATTCCGATGTTTGTGTGTTAGACTGTATAGCCATCACTGGTGACAATGAGTTATTATAACTGTCCTATAACTGTCCAATATTGAGTTGTTGATTTGTTTAACTCTGATGATGGTATATATTAATAATAGTTATAGCTCTTTTTGTATAAAGACATGTTTGTTAACCCAACTTTTGACAAGGCCATGAACAAGCAGATTTAACTAAATCGACTTCGCGATTATCGAGGCTGAAATATGATGGATTCGGTTAAAATGGATGATGTTCACTTGGATAGGTCGTTCGTCGGAATGAAGTGGTTTGATGTACTTGGAGTTCGACCACGTGGCTCGACCATTCAGCATGGCATGGTTCGGTCGTGGTATGGAGGTTCAGGGATGTTGGTCGGTTGCGGTTCGGCATTTGTGGACTGGCATTTCTAGTTTGGCATGGTGATTCGGTCAGGATCGCTCGGCATTGTGGCTCAGCATGGATTGATCAGCATTGTGGCTCGACATGGATCGCTCGGCATTGTGGCATGGCATGGGTCGCTCGGCATTGTGGCTCGACATGGGTCGCTCGGTAATGATGGTTCTACACTAGAGGTCGCTCGGCCTGATGGTTTGGCAATTGTGGTTCGGTCTTAGTGTGGTTCGGCATCGGACATCCCTCGGCGTTGTGGTATGGTCAGAGCCACTCGGTGTTGCGGCTCGGCCTTGGTTGCCGTTCGGCATGTGGGGGCGGCTTTACTCGTTCGGTTGAAGGGGGTCGACGTATATGTGCTTCCAGTTCTAGCAGGAACTACTTCGGATCGTCACCAAAGGAGGCTCGAGTCGGCATGTACATAACTCAAGGTCAGTTGCAATAAAGGATGGAGGTTCGACATTAGTTTTTATGGGCCTGTGCCACCCAGAAAGCCCAATAACTCAGGATATGCCTATAAATACAGCATGAGGAGGTTCAGAAAAGAGGATCTTCTTCTTCTTTTAGCTCTCTAGCTTTCTATTTTCTATGGCTAGGACTACTCCGCCATTTTACAGCTGTAATCGATTATTACAGCAATAAAAAGGAAATTTCTAGAGTGGACGTAGGCCAGAGTCAGCCGAACAACTATAAAATCGGTTGTTCTTTATTGCTCTCATTCTAATTTTGACTGTTCTTTATATTATTACTCTCTACACATATTCTATCTGTGACATGTGATTGTGATTTGGTGTTTTCGCTCGGATTTGGGTGCTAGTGACCAATTTTGGCACTAACAATGTTACTATGTATTATATATTGTTCCATTGCAATTGTGAGATTATTTATTGTTGTGTACATTTCTTCTACCTCTTCCTTTTCTATCCCTCTAACTATCGGGTTTTCAGGCATTCGATTGATCGGCATATAATACAGTAGTCATATTAGTGTCAATTTTCGTGGGTTGAAAATCCCAGCCATTACGTTTGGTATCAAAGCAGAAGGTTAAGTGAGAACCTTGGCTTTAATTGGGTAACTCATTAGAGATAAGGTTAGTAGCACCCTAGAATGAGTTTAGGTATATTAATAGACATGAACGCGTATTTGTTAGTGATATAAAATGTTTTATATTGTGTTGGTCGATTTGTTGAGTGGCTTATGGATTCTCGTCAATACGAGTAATTAACATTATCGATAGGGATCTCTAAACACTTGAACAGAGCAACTCGACATGGTGTTATTTTGAAATGGGGAAAATGAAAATTTTGCCCAGATTATTTTTCATCTAAAAGACCTAGGTCATAATATCCTGATCAAACTGCTGATAAAGGGGATGAGCGGTAGAGGTCATGAATTATTTTTCAAAAAGATTATTATAGTTGTATATGGTATGCCTGGTTGTTAGGAAATGGTAATATTAAACTATTATCATTTGTTGTTGTGGTGATTCAATAAAAGTTGATATATTGATCAAAAGTTAAGAAATAATTCCATATAACAAAATGTAATTATGTAATTGTGGTGTTGTAAATGTGATTTATAATTTGAAATGAAATGACACTCCAGAATTATATTTAAATATGATTTGTTAAAATGGTTTGAAGGCTGGGAATTGGGAATTTAATTCCCGTTGGTTTTGAAATATTTTTCAAAGTCTTGGAAAATAATAGTGATATTATTTGGAGAATATTTTTGAATTGGAAATATCTAAAAGGAATTTAAAAGGAATAAAAGCACTGAACTCACTTCGGTCGCTTGAAAATAATTTCGGTTATGACTGTAGCATCATCGGTGTTCATTTTCGAGTTTCCAAGGGAGGAGTTGCTACCAATTGGAGTTTTGTTTGGTAAAACTTGTTTTGGTTTGAAATGCAAAAGAATGGTTTGATATACCAAGGGATTCTCTGTGTGTGTATATGATTTCAAAAATGATTTTGAAATATTTAAGAACAAGTGTTTAAACTCTGGTATTTTCATGTTTATTGGAAATATGAGAAAATAAGTTAAATTACTTATAAAAAAATTGTAAATTTCAGTTAAAGACATACTTTAAAGTATTGAATATGGATTCATGAGAAGAAAAAAATTGAAATTTAACTGTGGAATGAAATTTAACTTGAATTAAATTAAATAAAGTGAATTTTGAAAATTTAGCCTAAGTAGGTTAAATGAAATAATTATTGGAAATGGAATCTATTGAGATTTAGGATAAATGAATAAATGAACTAATTAAATCGATTAGTTATTTGGATATGGTTTGGAATGTTGATTAATAAAAATCATATGTGAAATTGGCAAATTGAATTTGATTAAAATGAGTAAGGAATTGAGTTGTGAAGTGGTAATAACCATAAGAAGTTTGTATAAAATGTTTATAATAGACTTAAGAAAATTGTCGGTGAAATTCCTAAGTCAAATCGGTATTAAAAGGATACTCTAAGTGAATGTGAATTATAAGTGTGAATGATGATTGTGAATAAGTGAACATAAATGAAATGAATATGAATAAGAGAAACTAGGATAGCTAAGAATCAATTGAAATAAATATGCAAGTTGTACATAAATTATTTTGTTCGCATGACGGTTTGATCCAAATTCGAGCACAGAATTTCGAGATAATTTATATCGATCTGAGTCGGGATTTTTCACTCGATTTTCGATGGCGAACCCTTGACAGATTTTCAATTGATTCTGGAATTCTAGTATACGACTATGCAAGGAGAATGAAGGTTTCTGATCAAGGAACCAGATCTGAGTATGCATTAGAGAGTCGTGTGGACGATACTAGTTCGGAAGGGAAATTGTGTGGTCCAGTGAGCGATCAGATTTGATATTGCATATGGATGATATATTTACATCACACGGGCTTAAGTAAAGAAAATTTTGAAAATTTTGAAAAAAAGAAAAAATAAAATGATTTTGAATTATACGATTGGATAGTATTGGTAAGTAAAGTGCAGGTATTTAAAAGCAAAAGCTAAATTGATGCCTTCGATATCTTAAGGAAATTGGATTTTTCGACAAAAAGGCACATGTTTAAATTGTTGTTTGGATTTGATGATTTTATGATTGAGCCACTTGGATTTTTTCTTTTGATGATTGGGCTCGTAGTGGCTATTTGTAGTTGTTTGGATCTAGCCACGCAAAGGAGATGTTGGCGAAATTTTTTGGAAATTCAAGGTGTTAGAAAATTTTGAAGAAAATTATTAATAACCAAAATTTGATTTTGGATTATAACTTGAAATATTTGAGTAAATAAAATTACTTCAAATCTATGGATGAATTTGGAGATTAGTAAAAATGGTAGTGTGGTTGCAACCAATTGATTTTGGGAAGTTGTTTCAGCTAATTGGTTTTGGGAAATTTAATGGGTTTTGGCCATTCTTCTTACCTTAACAATTTCACGGTCGAAATTCTTTTAAAGGGAAGGAATGTAACGGCCTAAAATTTTGATTATTTAAAATTGAAATATTTAATTTATTTAAAATATTTAAAATTTAGTTTATAAATTTAATAACTTGAATTTCAAATATAACAATTTATTGGGTAATTTAATTGTGGGATTTAATAATTGAAATTTGGTTAAATAGTGGAATTTTGAGTTTTAAGCTAGGTAAAAATAATTTAAAGCTTTATTAAATTTGTTTTAATAAGAATAGAGATAATTTAAATTTTAAATTGGATTTCAAAGCGATTTACTCGATTTTAAAAATATCTCATTTTAATTAACGTATAAAGATAGCTTTTCGGGCCACAGTCTCTGATTTCGACTAAACCAGTTCCATTTAATCCGTAATAGTGTATTATCGTCGGATTTCAGATTTCGTAGTGTTTGGTATTATTGTTTGGCCGTATGGAATAGAAATGCGTTGAATTTAATTGGGTCCAAAAAGCTCTCTTCTCCATACGATCGAATTAGGACTCGAAACTTTTTCCATTGCATTCGAAAAAGGGGTATAACATTATAAACGCCTAGAAGCACACCTCAATAGGTGTTTGAAATTTTGGGTTACCATATTGAGAAATTTTGAGTTAATTAATAAATACTGACTAGTCAACCCCTCACATCAGCTTCTTCTCTTTCATTTCGAGCCACCCAAGATTTTATCTGGCTTATCCCTTCTTGTATACATTTCCTTCCTCCTTCTCTTTTTAAATATCCAACCGAGCATTAGCACTGAAGAAAGAATAAGAAATCAAACTTTTAAAATCAAAATCTCTCAATTTACAAAATAAAAAAAAACCAAATTCGTTTTAAAAATCAAGTGGCTTAAAGCTTTGATTTGGTATGTGTCTTGGAGAGTGTGGCCTTGGTTGCAGTCATCGTTTGTGAAGTCGAATGGAGCTTGGAAGCTAGAGTTTCGATGTGTGGGTGGTGGAGGGCATGATAGGCGGCTCCGTGGCTTATGGGATATTTCTCGAGGTGAGGCGCACCTAGGGTGCTTTTGAGGTGAGCGGCACTAGTTTGGTGGCCGTGACATTTGCGTTCGCTGTCGATGAGGGGTGTTGCGATTCTCTCCAAGAGGCGGGTGGCGATGGTAAGGGTATGAGAGGGACGAGCTTGAGGTGAGGAAATCATTGGCGAAGTCGTTTCCTCGAATCGTGTTTTCGATTGTTGTGTCAGTGATGTCTCATGCACGAGATTCGCCATGGATTTGGGTGTAGGGTGTTCGAGCGCGTCTGGGAAGAAGAAGAGATTGTGTTTGGGTTGGGTCGTTCTCGTGTGGGCTGGATAATATTTGAGTAGAAAAAAATTAAGTTATTTATATGTAAGTTGTTAATTTTAAACTCCGATCCTTGTAAAATATGTATCTCGTTCATTTTAGGTCAAAATCCAACGTGGTCAGTCGCGTTGGGTTCATATTAAGGAGATCTTTGCTATGGAATTCATTTGGTTGAATTTGGAGCTTGTAGAATTTTCAGATAAATTCAAAAGCGTTCGAATTAATCGAAACCAGAATGCAAACGCTACACTAAAAAAATATCAAATTGAGTAAATCTTACTCAAATTTGGTTAACGGGATTTATTTATAGCAATTAAAAATTATTTATTGATTGATTGGATGAATTTATAAATTATATTATTTGTTGGATTATATATCATATATATTAGTAGTATATATATTAGTAGTTGGATATATTTCCCGCCTATTGGAGCGGACGAGACCTAATGCACCTGCATAATAGCGGATGACCCTATATTACCGTGATATCCCGCCTCGAAGCGGGATTGGTATCTTATGTTATCTAACATCTGTGGTTACAGGGAACAGGTTTGAGGAATCCAACTGGATTCCCCAAAAATGTTGAATTTAATTTTTTTTATAGTGATATATGATAAGGTTGGATAATCTGCGACAAATTATAGCGCGATTTGAATTTGTTGGATGCTATGATAATACTGGCCTAGATTTTGGTAATTTAAAATACCACAAATATAAGTATTTTGAATTTGAAAAGAGATTAAAAGGGGATTTTGGAGGTAAAATACTTACAGAGTTTTGATTAGTTAAAAGAAAATTAATTTGGACAAAAAATGATTTGACTTTTAAATTTGCACATAACTATTCCATGATATTATAAATAGAGATTATAGAATAGTGAATATAAAGGATTTTAAATAATAATTCTTAATTGACACTTGTTTAAATATAAGGTTTTAAAAATCGAGATTTTTAACAGTTTGGAAGAATAAGAAGGAAATTGGAAATAATATAAAATTGGTTATACTAGATTTTAAATAAGGTTTCTAAATGACGAAATGGACGTATAATCGAGATTTGGTTGGTTTTGGAATATAGTTTGGGCTATTTAAGAAAATTTATTTGTAAACGAAATTTAATTTAGAAATCGATTATAAAGAAATTTTAAAGGAATTAAGTGATGTGAAACCGTTGTAAACTGGAAATGAAACTATGGGATTTACAAAAAATGTTTATAAATAAAGTAAAGAGATTATCATTTGATAAATTGAAGATATAAATTCACGATAAGAATTTATAATGAGATGGGTAAATCGGTTTTAAAAAAATGATTGATTTTACTTTGGAAATGTGAAAAAAGGGATTTATGAAATGGGGGACGTAAATCGATTGGTGATAAATCGAAAGAGATTTATAAATATTAGATTGGTTGTATTGGAATTAAAAAATATTTTTTATCAAGAACTTGAGTTTGTTTGAAAAAAAAGCATTTTTTAATTAATAAATTGGGTGATTTAATAATGTTTTAGCATAAGAATATTTTAGAAAGTTAGTTATTTAAATATTTTTAAATTGTTAAAAGAATTATAAGTTTCTAACCAAGTCTTGTAAATCGATTATAATTTTATTAATAAATTGGAATTTATTTATTGTTTCAAAGTTATGTAATTATTTGAAATTGATTAAAAGTATATTTAAATATTAATTTAAGTTGCCTTAAAATGATTTGATTTTAAGTTAATTATTATTTAAGAATTAATCAGTATTATTATTTTTAAAAAGATAAATTATCAAATATTAATATTGTTTTATATAATAGCTTTTATTAAAGAGTATTTGCCTAAATTAAACTTTGAAAATTATTATAGAAACTTTATAAGAATTTTTTTTTGAGATAATTATTAAATAAAGTTTTCGAAAAGTAATGGTATACATTCATGGCGGAAATCGAGAGACAGAGAGTGTCTATAGTTAAGTTTGGATTTCTCTAGGATAGAGGCATAATCATTGAGCTATGAATCTATAGTTGATACCGAGTGGTGCTTTCCATATTTATTTTAAAAAGTTTTCAAACGTTTTGAAGGGACGGTTTATGAACATGCTTATTCCGATAAGATGAGTATATATCCTTTTGATAAGGTGATTTAATTTATTAAAATTTAAATTAAATAAGACTAAGTGATTTCAGTTGGAAATGGAATCTTTGGCCAAATGATTGTTTATTTGATAGTTAAATAACCAACTATAAAACCTGGATTAAAAACATAACCTCGTAATTATCTAGCAAAAACACAGGGATTATATGGTACAGTTTCCATCGAAGGTGCTATACTGTATGCATAAACTCATTTCGTTCTTCTAGGATGGTGATAAGGAAAACCATCCACTACCGGTTAGGAGATGATCTCCGACCTTATTTTCATCTGTTTATTTCCTAAAGAACCGGGGTTGAGTTTACCAGAAATATCGAACGTTGTTCCAAAGGACCAGGATCAGATAAGTTATCCTAAAACCACTTCGATCCAATGAATCCTTTTCGAAGTGAAGACAAGAGCATGTAATCGAAGATGAAGCGTTGAAGTGCAAGGGAAAATAACTACTAATCCGGAGGATGATTCCAAAGTGGATGTAGTAGAAATAGTGCATTCGGTTTCATTCAGATCTAGAACGGACTTGTATGGATGAATGTTTTCAACACATTTTCATTGGAGGACAATGAATATTCTAAATGAAAAATTCCTTTAAAAGGTAATCATAGCCTCAAACCTCATCAACCGGAATGACTGAAAATCAGAGAAGATGCAACAAAGCTAAGTGGGTCGCACCAAATTAGGATATGTTTATAACCTTTCTAGATACCCTCAGATATTATAAATACGGTGCATGGGAGAGCTCGATAAGGGTGGGAATACCCGGGGTGATAGCATATTCAGTACAATCCAGGTTAGGGGAAGGCTGTGTTGTAGGGGATCCCGACGAGGTCCTCGGTGCATTTTTTAGAAGTGTACTGTAATTGGTGGTACCCCAGTGCCTAGTCAATATATGGAACCTATTCTCCAATATGTGTTTTTATGGTTTTTGTTGTAGAGCCTAATACGCTAGAATTTAATTAGTGTAAAAATTTTAGCTATTTGAACAAGTATTTGTACTTAGACGCTATTATAATATCAGATGATTTTTATAAAAATGTTTTGGCTATCGTAAGGTAAAAACCCGTTATTCTGTTTATATGCGATGTGGTCTTACGAGATACCTTTGTTTTGCAAAGAGTTTTGATAACAGTAATAATTCAAATTGAGTGTTTTTTCTCACACTGGTTTTCCTGACTGACTCGGGGGTAACTTTTTTGCTCGGGTCATACCGAGTATTACAGATACAGGTTACGATGCTATGGAGCTCAAGAGACGAGCTGGATAACGGAGACATATCCCATGTACTTGGTAAAGTCGATTTAAATTCTATTTGAAGTGGAATGATTTTAGTAAATTTTTAAAATTGATTTAAAAGTGAATAAATAGAAATTGGAAATTTTATTGTTTAATTAACGTGTAAAAAAAATCATTTTTGATATTGTCTCGGATTTCGACACTAGTTTCATTGGATCCGTCATAGTGAATTATTATAGGATTTCGAATTTCGTGGCGATCAGACTAACGGTTTGATCTTGCGAATAAAAAACAGATAGAAATTTATTTAGATAAAATTTAATTAAATAATTCAATTTGAAAACCTATCTTCCAAATACAATGGAATTGGCTCTCGATATATATTCCATTGTGTTAAGAATATGTGTAAAACATTATGAACGCCAGGCGGCACACTTCAACTGGAGTTTGGAAAATTTTGGCGATGAATAGTGTTTTGAACAAGCCTATATAAGGACCCCATTTCTCAAAACCCTAGCTATCCAGGCCCTAGCCGCCGCCATTAAAATCCAACGGCCAAAACTCCATCCCTTCTTCCTCAATTTATGATCAATCCCTTGATTATTGACAAAAATTTCCTATAGCAAAGTTGTAGAGCACCTCAATATCTATCAATCCAATGGTCGAGATTGAGAATAGCGCAGTATGTCAGCGGCAATTCACTTCCGTTCGTCGCCGTTGTTTTTGGATTACATGGCCGATTGGGGGAGCCGGAGTTAATAGCATTCGGGCTGGAGAGAGGCGGAGGACGGCGCACGCATTGATGGTGGTTGATCGTATTCTCGTCGAATGATGGTGGAGCGGTGATCGTGGAATTTGCATGCGTGTGGATTCATAAGTAGCTGGAAATGAATGTGTGTGAGGAAGATGATTTTTAATTTAATAAGTTTTATTAAAGGTTAATGATTGTGATTAATTTAATAATTACATTGTAATTCATGTAATCTTATTTATGTCATAAGTTGTTCATATGAGGTCAGATTCGCACGAAATGAATTGCGTTAGGTTCGTATCAGAAAATACTACACGATGGAATTGGATTGGATCGATTTGGTGCTTATAAGATTCTTAGGTAAAATTAAACAATCATTTAATTTTATTCCAAATAAAACGACGCAACGATGACTACAACCAAAGTGAGTAAAACTCACTCTTTTTGACCCGCTTATATTTTTATATAAATGGGAGTATTTTTATTATTCTGTTTTGATGACTATTGGATGTTATATGTATAAACATATATGCATATATATTAAACGTTTGGATGTTATGCTATAGTAGTTAGTAGTTGGATATATTCCTGTCGATTGGAGCAAATGAAACCCTATATGTTCCTGTGTATGGGCAGATAACCCTTTGTACGTGCATCTGCCTTGAAGCGGACATTGTACATATTTTCTCATATGTATATTTGTTGCAGGTGACAGGTTGGAGGGATCCAACAGGAATCCTCGCAATGATTGATGCTTATTCACATGTATTGTTATATATGTTGTATTATGTGATACTTTATGTGATGGGTGCCATGATTGTTATTATCTATGTGAATCCCCTTCTTTAGTACTTATGCAGCATTGGGCCATATTTTTGGAATTTTAAAATATAGAAATGATGCTTTCAATTTGAAAAGAATTTCAAAGTGATTTTGAAAATATATATGTTTTAAGAATTTTTGAATGATTAAAGAAATGGATTTATTTTAAATAAATAAAATGTTATAATTTTTAAGTTATAAAAATTGTTTATTTGTGAAATATACTTAAATATGATTTTTGGAATACGAAATTAACTATTTTGTAAAATAATTTAAATTTAGAATTTTGAACTTATTATAAATGGTTTATATATAAGATTTATAAAATCGATATTTTAGAAATAAAAGTACTAGATTATAAACGAGTTTTATAAGTGTTAAAATGTAGTTATAAATGAATCTTATAAGTAAATAAGGTTTATAAATTGATGAAGTTATAATAAGAATGAATTTGCAAATAATGAGATTTGTAGGTAAATTAACTTACAATTGGATTTTGACATATAAATGAGATAAATGGAAATTATTAACAAGGGAGTTTTGTATATGGAAGTTTTTATAAAATATAAATAAGAATTTATAAACATGGTTTTATAAATGTGAAATCCACTTAATTTGATAAGTTAGATATGAAAGTTTATAAAGGAATCATATTCATGTTTTTTAAAGTGCATAATCCTTTAAATGAATGTTTTGGAAGTGATGAATTAGAATGGAGTTTAAAGGGTTCAGATTAGCAATCTAAAATACGTTAAGTATCGAAAACATAGATTTCAACATTTATTGTTGAAATAAACGCTTTCATGAAAACAACATAAGGCGTGGATTATAACATTTTGTTATAGTAAATGACTTTGAAAAAAAATATTAAATATAGATAGTTGAATCCCTATACTAGTATTTTTGGGTTGTCGTAACGATGTTTTACACAACATTCATTTTGACCCAAATAACATATTTTCTGAAGAATGTTTTCCTTAAAGATTTGCATATATACTTGACCATTGAATTAAGTAAATGAAATATATCCTAAGTTTTGAAATGAAATGATTTGTAAAATTCACTTATTATTAAAATAAGTATATGCACATATTTTCCAAATATTGAAATGGTTTTGAGTATTATCTTTTTAAAGATATTTTGAAGTGAATAATTGGAAAGTGATTTAATTTATAAACGATTAATAAAATTAGGACCGGTGACTACTTATGTGCTAGATTATTTTTGTTGCTTTGATAGTTAAATGAACGACTATCAAATTTAGCCATTTTAGTTTCTCAACTTGATGTAGAAACTAAATAGTCATACACATAGTATGTTACTGACTGTGTAGGTTTGATTATCGTTTGTGTTTAGAATGTTGATTTGTGTAGTGCGGAGTGATTACTCCTATGTATCGAGCTTCCTTCTTGGTCAAAGGATAGAAAGTTGAAAGTTGGAGACGTGATAAGTCCATGAGACTTGGTTTATATGTGAAGTTGAGAAACGCTTTTGCGTTATTGGTGCGAAGTGACCGGGATCAGATTTATCTGAAAACCACTATGGACCAACAAATATGCGATGATTGTGCAGGTTGGTCGATGATATTGATATTGAGGATTTTCATACTGAAGACCGATGTTGATCATTTGGGGTTAAAATCCCAATATACATATAGTAGCAGATGTCTCTTCATTATGAAACATATGTTGAGACTTGGTTTTGATTCATGACATAAAGTAATCATCTACAACATACAAATTTGACGACTGCTACAACAAAATGAGGATATATACTACAGGGAGACAAGACTTCAAAGCCAGTGCATAAATATTATTATTGGATTTTTGAGTCTTAGGTCAACACTTTTAAAATCTCTCCTCGATTAAGTATATAATAGCTTATATATATTTTCTATCACTCTATTTACAAATATTTTATCTATATATATGCATATAATAAGATTATAAAAGTTGGAAAGTTATATATATTTATATATGTGAACTGTGCATATTGCACAAAATTCACCAGTTCAGTCGACTGACCCTGTTTGCCAGTCGACTGACACTGGAGAAAAAGTGCAATACGCACAGTGCACGTATATATGAATTTAAAAATTTAAATTCATTTGTATATTCAGTCGACTGACCATGAAGCCCGGTCGACTTAATTTCTATAACAACCATATTTTTGAAAGGACGCGACTTTTGTGAAGAGTTGCAAACCTTTAACGAAAAGATTCGGATGCAACGCTTCGATCGAAACTCTTCACCAATTGTCATAGCCTTCTAGCTATTATAAATACAAGCTCCAACTTCATTTCAACTCACTGAATTACAATCGATTTCTCTTATTCTTTGATCTAACTTTCTGAAACCTATTTTCTATTGTACTCTCAATTATCCGACATAAAAGCAATATTATACCTTTCGATTCTTCATATACTTCAAATACAAACATTTATACTCGAGGAGAAGATTATAGGAAGGGTGTACTACAAGTGACAAATCTGTGTTATTAGAACACATAAGTCAAAACTATTTTCTTTAATTGTTGAAGTCCTGTTCTACTGCTCAGGCGAGTGAAGTCCTCTTCGGCTGTTGGGGCGAAATCCTATTCTGCTGCTCAGGTCCCTATTCGGCTGCTCAGGGGTGTATAGACCTGTTCCTTCGGGTAAGTGAGGGTTATTATTTTAGTGAAATTCCAGAAGGAGTCAGGGACTGGACGTAGGATGGTGCTCCGAACCAGTATAAAAATCTCTGGTGTCATTTTACTATACTTTTTCTATTCCGCACTATTTACAGTATTATTATCATTAGTATACTCTGCATTATCATATATCCATATTACACGATCCACATTGCACTTTCATTTGGTATCAGAGCAAGGTCATCATATAACCGTAACACGGTTATTTGATATTCTATTAATATGGACACTAACACCAGCCTAGCATTAACACTAGCTTTATTGGAGGACAATCCACTGCACGTCCACCACTATTTAATGGCATGAAATATAACTATTGGTCCACACGAATGAGAATATATATGCAAACAAACAGTATTGAATCATGGAATATAACTCAGATAGAATATACTATTCTACTGAAGAATATTCCACTTGGTCAAATACACAGAAATTAGATGCCATGGCTAATGCAAAAGCCGTGAATATGTTGTTTGTGCTTTAGATAAAAATGAGTTTAATCGTGTTAGCATGTGTAATACTGCATATGAAATATGTTGTACACTCAAAATCACACATGAAGGAAGCAACAAGGTTAAAAAAAGCAAAATATCCATGCTTAAGATTCATTTTTAAAACATTAGAATAAAAGAAAATGAATCCATAAATGACATGTATTCAAGATTTCAGGATATCTATCATTCATTAGTAGGATTAGGAGAAAAATATTCAGATTTTGATATCGTATCCAAAATTCTTAATTCTTTAACGGATGAATGGGAAAGAAAAGTTCTCGCTGTTGAAGAAAAGAACGATATTTCCAAAATAACTCCAGAAGAATTAATAGGAAATCTAATGTCTTATGAATTAAATTTGCAGGTAAAAAGAGTTCAGGCTCAAGATAAAAAGAATATAGCATTTTATGCAGAACAAGAAGAATCAGACCAAACAAAGACGACCTAGCTTTTATCGCAAAGAACTTTAAGAAATTCTTGAAATATAGAAAAGGAAACAGAAATAATAGCAAGAGAAGCTCAACTAGTAATAAACCACCGTTTTTATCAGTTATGGAATGTTATAACTGTCACAAATAGGGGCACATGCAGAAAGACTGTCCAGATCAAAAGAAAGAACATCGAAATAAAAGGAAGGACAAATTCAAAAGAAAAGCCTTTTCAGTCACATGGAATGATTCAAATTCCTCATCTTCTTCTTCGGGAAGTGAAAGTGAAAGCGATAATGAACAAGCTAACGTATGTTTTATGGCTAAAGCTAATGAGGTTAGTGATTTTACTTTTGATGATATGATAGAAATAAACTTTGAATTATCAGACACTTTAAAAAGTCTTAAAAGAAAATATAAATAAGCTGTAGAAAATCAAAAAAAGGCAGAATCGAAAGAGATATGCTTAAAGATGGGAAGAAAATATTGGAAGAAGAACTTGAGAAAACTCAAGAAACTCTCTCTAATGTTAATTCTCAACTTATATTATTGAGTTAGGAAATTGAAACTCAAAAAGAAAAGAATGATAGTCTTGTTTCTGAGAATCATGTACTAATACTAAAATGGTAGAACTAGAAAATTCAATTCTAAAGACTAAACTAGATGGAATCACTAAAAATGTTTCAAATTTTAATAAAGGCAGAGAAAATTTATCTACAATTATTGAGAATCACAATCTGTTAATAATAAACGTGGTTTAGGATATAAGAAGAAAGTTAAAAAGTCATAAACTAGTAATTCGAACAAAGTTAAATCTAATAAAACATCCACGTCTTTAAATAGGCTAGTTTCTAAAACCAAAAGTATATGAATACCTAAAACCAATAACAAACTAATAAGAAAGAAACATATTAGTTTGTTCATAGAAGATGTTCATAGTAGTAGAAATTATATTTATAAAAGGGATACTAAACCCTCTCGGGTTTGGTTACCTAAGACCTAACTCTTAGGACACTATTAAAAAGGTGGGTACCAACGATATCCCATATTTTTTGCAGGTCCCACTCAAGAAAATAGGAAAATGGATACTAGACAGTGGTTGGTCAAAAAATATAACAGGAGATAAGGACATGCTGATAAATATTACATACTCAGATGGAGGTTCTATCACTTTTGGAGACAATTCCAAGGGATATATCATCGGCAAAGGCGATGTGAGCAATTACAGTACATCTAATTTACCTCTTATTACAAATGTTTTATTAGTTAAGAATTTAAAACATAACTTATTAAGTATAAGTCAGTTATGCGGCAAAGGATTTAAAATATCATTTTCTGAAAATAAGTGTAGCATTCTCGATCAGAATCAAAATCTTATTTTTGAAGGAAATCGAGATAAAAATATGAAAGTTAATCATAACTCGGATTTATGTTTAATAGCTAAAGAAAATGATTCTTGGATATGGCATAAACAATTTTGTCATATCAATTTCAAAAATATAAACAAAATTTCTAAAAATAATCTTGTAAAAGGGTTACCAAATATGAATTTTAATGTCAATGATATATGTGACTCGTGTCAACTAGGAAAACTAACTAAATCCTCGTTTAAATCTAAGAAAGTTATCTCAACATTACAACCGCTTGAATTACTTCATATGGATTTATTTGGTCCTACCCAAATTCAATCTATAAACCATAATAAATACGTATTTGTAATAGTTGATGATTTTTCTAGATATACATGGACTATTTTTATGAAAAATAAAAGTGATACCTTTGAAAATTTTAAAACTTTCGTTAAATAAATTCAAAATCTAAAAGTTATTAAAATTAAAAATATTAGAAGTGATCACGGAGGTGAACTTGAAAATATATAATTTGATAACTATTGTAAAAAGAAAGGAAAATTTCATAATTTTACATTTCCTAGAACTCCACAACAAAATGGAGTTGTAGAACGAATGAATTGAACTTACAAGAATGTGCAAGAATTTTACTAAATGAAAGCACGTTACCAAAACAATTTTGGGCAGAAGCTGTTGCATCTGCTTGTTATGTTTTGAATCGTGTTTCTATTAGACCTCTTACCAAAAATACTCCTTACGAACTTTTAAACGGTAGAAAACCAAACATATCTTATTTTAGAATATTTGGATCAAAATGATTTATAATAAATATTAAAGTTCAGCTTGGCAAATTCGATTCAAAATGTGACGAAGGAATATTTCTAGGATATTCGAATCAAAGTTAAGATTGTCGAATTTTTAATAAACGAACAAATACTATCGAAGAGTCACTCCATGTATCTTTTAATGAAAATGCTAAAACTACGTCTACTACAATTAATGATAATGACTTACTTAATAAACCAAAAAAAATAATAAACAATTCGAATGACGACGACGATATTATTTTATCTAGAGAAGATGAAAACATTGTTTATAATTTAGAAATAGAAATACTACTAATACGTTAAGATCTCCTCGAAGAGTATTACGAAATCATCCTACAGAAAATAATTAATGAAATAAATTCAAATGTTCGAACTAGAAGTCAATTAAATTTAATGAGTAATGTAGCTCTTATCTCTACTATAGAACCTAAAAATACTAAAAAGGCATCACCCGACGAAAATTGGATTATTGCTATGGAAGAAGAATTAAATCGATGTGAACGAAATGAAGTTTGGGAACTAGTACCCAGACCGAAGAATCAGACGATTATAGGAACTAAATGGGTTTATAAACATAAAGCAGACGAATTAGGAAATATAACTAGAAATAAAGCAAGACTAGTAGCACAAGGATATAACCAAGAAGAAGGAATAGACAACGAAGAAATGTTTGCTCCAGTTGCTAGACTAGTAGCAATACAAATCTTATTGGTATACGCATGTTTCAATAATTTTAAACTTTATCAAATGGATGTTAAAAGTGCTTTTTTAAATGGTTATATTAAAGAAAATGATTATGTTAAACAACCTCCTTTATTTATCCATGGAAAATATCCAAATCATGTATATAAACTTAAGAAATTTTTATATGGATTAAAACAAGCACCACGTGCTTGGTATGAACGTCTTAAAAGCTATTTAATTAATTCTGGATTCGAAATAGGAAAAGCAGATCAAACACTATTTATAAAACGATCTAAAAATGATATATTAATAGTTCAAATATATGTCAATGACATTATATTTGGCTCAACTAATAATGAATTATGTAAAGAATTTTCTAAAATAATGACTAGAGAATTTGAAATGTCCCATATGGGAGAATTATCATATTTTCTAGGACTACAAATTAAACAAGTTTCAAATGGAATATTTATTAATCAAGAAAAATACTGTAATAATCTTATTAAACGTTTTGGAATGGAAAACACTTCTGCCAAACCAACTCCTATGAGTACAACAGCAAATCTTGAAAAAGATGAAAACGGCAAATGTGTAGACAAAAAATTATATCGTAGTATGATAGGATCAAAACTATATTTAACAGCTAATAGACCAGATATCATGATGAGTGTATGCTTATGCGCTCGATTTCAGGCAGGCCCGAAAGAATCACATCTATGTGTTGTAAAACGAATACTACTTTATCTTAGTGAAACTACAAATTTCGGACTTTTCTATCCAAAAGAGTGTTCGTTCGAATTAGTATCATATAGTGATGCTGATTTTGGAGGATCACGAACAGATAGAAAAAGTACAAGTGGTACATTTCACTTCATTGGTAAATCATTAATATCTTGGTTTAGTAAGAAAAAAAACTGTGTCTCTCTATCAACTTGTGAAGAAAAATATATTTCTGTAGCACTAGCTTGCACACAAGTAATCTATATTCAACAGACACTTAAAGATTTTGTAATTAACTTATCAAAATCAACAATTTACTGCGATTATTCTAGTGCAATAAATTTATCTAAAAATCCAGTTAATCACTCGAGAACTAAACATATACATATTAGATCACTTTTTACGTGATAATATAGAAAAAGATATAATAAATCTAGAATACATACCATCTGAAAATCAGTTAGCCGATATTTTTACTAAACCACTATTAGAGAATACATTTATAAAATTTCGACGTGAGCTCAGGATAATTTCAAGTAAGGATGTATAAATAAAATTTTAAAATTTTTTTAAATTAAAAAGTCAAAATTAAAAACATGTAGAGACTCGAACTCGTGACCTATTGTGAATAACCCAGGTGTCAACCACCCGGGCTATTAATATTTTCTGTTCTAGTCTCTTATGGCCATCTATTGAATAGTTACATGTATTTTATACTACTGTATATGTCACAAATAACTTTATACTACTGTATTTGTGTATTATTAATATTATACATATTCTAACCGATCACATTAACCTCAGCCAACAGAAATCCACTGATTCTACATACCTTTAGCCTAGAATTAATATAATCCATCAATTCAAATCCTATTTTTTCTAAAACTACAACTATAAATAGTTAAATTTTCCTATTCCTATGCACTCAAAAACAATATATTACTCGATTCTCTGAAATAAATAATCAATCACCAGTAGCTTTTGCAACAATGTCAACATCATCTACTATCGATTCTATCGAAATCCTTGCCACACCCAACTCCTCAAAAATACCAAACCACAAAGGTTCACCATCATCGGTTTACCATACCGGATACACGTCGAAAAAGAAAAAAAGGAAAAAAGACTGTTGATATCTCACCACACACAAAACAAAAGATCGACGATCTCCATCATTATCAACAGGAGTCTCTAATGCTTCAACGAGAGATGTATTATGAGCAGAAAATTAATGCAAGACGTATAGGTATAATCGAGCATATAGCAATGAAATTATGCGGGGCTTCATCACACCCGATAGACGTATATGCCGTTTCACCGATCCGACGTCCTTCAACTTCGCCTCCTCCGCGACCTCCATACTCACCAAATTCATGGGATCGCAATGAAGCTTCGAACATTCATCGTAAACAGCTGAAAGATTTCAAGACACCAAGCCCGAAGAAATAATCATAGTGTTTAATGATCTCTTTCATTGTATGCTTAATAAAAAAATTTACCAATGTGTACGTTTATATATATCTGAAATAAAATTATTTCCCGTCCAATAAACAAACAATTTAAATATAAAAACTATTCACATTTAACTACAAAATAAATTTAGATTTGTGGAATAAATAAAATATAAAAATTTCATATAATAAATAATTTACTCTGAAAAATGATACAGGTCAGTCGACTGGACTCGCAAATCAGTCGACTGACACTGCATAATTTTGAAAATAAATACACAGCCAGTCGACTGATGTAGGCCCTCAGTCGACTGGTCTAAAAGGTTGAAAATAATCAACCTTCAGCTTCAGTCAACTGAAGTTCTACATCAGTCGACTGACGCTATAACAAGGCCAAAAATTACACATGGCCAGTTGACTGATGCAGGCCCTCAGTCGACTGGTCCAGAAGGTCGTAAAATCACAACCTTCAGCATCAGTCGACTGAAGGCCTGCACCAGTCGACTTAGCCATAGATCTGAAAGCCTTTTAACCTTTCCACCTACCATTTTACCCCTCTTTATTTATCACTTTACCTTATCTCCTCCTTCACAATTCAGTTTTTCAAACTACTCCAAACTTAATCTCTCCAAAAATCAAAATTTTCTCCTCCAAATTAAAATTAAATGGCACCAAAATGAAAAGGCCAAGCCTCCTCCTCGTCTCAACCACCTTCTAACGAACAAATTCAGTGGTGGCTATTTGATGACACCGCAATGAAGCGATGGAGACGGATGCAAGATTCCAGAACATTCGAAGGTTCATTGCTTGACTTCCCTGATTTTTCACCTTATCATATTCAAGAATTAGCCCACCGTAGCAATTTAGAGTCGTTAATTGATATCAACAACAATAAAAACAAAATTAACCAAATGATGGTTAAATTGTTTTACGCTAATCTCAACTTGGGTCATCAAGATGTTCCGAATCAAGAAGACTACATATGGAGCCTAGTCTGTGATAAGCCCGTCTTCTTTTCTCTAGATCGTATGGCTTATATACCAAAAACTGAAAATGATGGAGTTGAGTTATTTACTATTAATGTTGATTTGGTTATTAGAGACCGCGTAAGCCATTTACTTCTTGAAGACGATATGTGTCAATTAAAGTCAATGTCTTTACGACCAAAGGCATGTATAATTCATCGCGCCTTAATGAAAACCGTAACTCATAGAACCGGGAGTTGTGAACTCGTCTATGAGCATAACTTTAGAGCCTTGTATGCAATTTTTGGAAGCATCAAAATTAATTGGCTTCGTTTAATACTTGATGACTTTTTAAGCTTTAACAAAGGCAAGATGAATATAATTTATCACGGAGAATATATTATGCGTCTTCTCAAAGCTTGTGAAGTTTCGAAATCGGATTCACCGGTTTCTACAGTAGGATGCTTAAATGCTCGGACATTAGCTTTAATGAAGTTACCGGTTGCCCGACCCCTTCCTATAATTTCCTTTGAAGAATGGATACAAAGGAAAACTTCTTAAGTCCAACCACAACAAGGAGAGTCTTCTCACCGACCATCTCGTCAAACATCAACTCGATATCGACAAGAAGAAATTACAATTTCGGGTGAAGGTCTTCAACCATGTGCGGCCATCAATATCATGTGTCCTAATCAAAAAAATCCTTCAATCAAACATTCAAAAGGTCGATAAGAAGCTCGATAAAGTCAAAGGATTTTTCATAAAATTATGGCAAGCTATATCGTGCTCTTCCAGTACATCTACATCTACTATGGGTGATCTGGGTAAGCAACTCGTATTTACATGGTCTTGTTCTTCTTCTGGGGACGATCAAGCTAGTAGTGATGAAGGAGATGATGGTAATGAAGGAGATGGTGGTAGGGGTAAGGGTCCAATAGTGTAAGATGTTTATTTTTCTTTTGATTTAAGACATTTGTTTTAATTAATATGGCTTGTACTTAAGTAGCCATCCTAGTTTATTTGCTTTTAAACACTATTGTCTATGGATATTAAATGTATGGATGTGTGTTCTTCGTTTTATTTCATATTATCTCTCACATATAATATCATATTACTTATTCCTTTTTGTCGATGGCAAAGGGGAAGATATATTATTGCTAATAATAAGAATACAGGATACAGAGCATCAGAGATTCAGGGGGAGTAAGTATTTATATTGTTTTATGTATAGTCGAAATCTATATATATTTACAGGTTGTCATCAATCAAAAAGGGGGAGAATGTTGAGACTTGGTTTTGATTCATGACATAAAGTTATCATCTACAACATACAAATTTGACGACTGCTACGACAAAAAGAGAATATATACTACAAGGAGACATGACTTTAAAACCGGTGCATTAATTTTATTATTTGATTTTTGAGTTTTAGGTCAATAATGTTAAAATCTCTCCTCGATTAAGTATGTATTAGCTTATATATATTTTCTATCACTCTATTTACAAATATTTTATCTATATATAAGCATATAATTGGATTATAAAAGTTGGAAAGTTATATATATGTGTGTGTGAACTGTGCTTATTGCACAAAATTCACCAGTTCAGTCGACTGACACTGGAGAAAAAGTGCAATATGCATAGTGCACATATATATGAATCTAAAATTTAAAATTCATTTGAATATCCAGTCGACTGACCTTGAAGCCCAGTCGATTGAATTTCTATAACAGCCATATTTTTGAAAGGACACGACTTTTCTCAAGAGTTGCGAACCTTTAACGAAAAGATTCGGATGCAACACTTCAATCGAAACTCTTCACCAATAGTCATAGCTTTCTAACTATTATAAATACAAACTCCAACTTTATTTCAACTCACTGAATTACAATCGATTTCTCTTATTCTTTGATCTAACTTTCTGAAATCTATTTTCTATTATACTCTCGGTTATTCTGCATAAAAGTAATATTATAACTTTCTATTCTTCATATACTTCAAATACAAACATTTATACTCGAGGAGAAGATTATAGGAAGGGTGTACGACAAGTGACAAATCCGTATTATCGGAACACATAAGTCAAAACTATTTTCTGTAATTTTTGAAGTCATGTTCTGCTACTCAGGCAAGTGAAGTCCTCTTCGGCTGTTGAGGCGAAATCCAGTTCTGCTGCTTAGGTCCCTATTCGGCTGTCAGGGGTGTATAGGCATGTTCCTCTGGGTTAAGTGAGGGTTATTGTTTTAGTGAAATTATAGAAGGAGTCTTGGACTGAACGTAGGACGGTGCTCCGAACTAGTGTAAAAATGAACGGTGTCATTTTACTATACTGCTTTCTATTCCGCATAATTTATAGTGTTATTATCATTAGTATACTCTGCATTATCATATATCCATATTACACGATCCACATTGCACTTTCAACATCCATTGCAAGGGTTATCGCTATAAATCCTATAGGATAGGGTACGAGAGTACCTTCGGTTTGTTATGTTCCTGAACAACTTGTATGGACAAATGTTTGACATTGCATTTCTAAGATTATGTACATTGGTTTTTACAAACATACATTTGTGGTGGTGGGGAAGGCAACTTCTCTTTGGTTAACACCCTCCGTGACACATACGAGCTCAAGGATTGCATTTTTATGGAAGGCAATTAGTAGTCAACGGGAATGGCAATGTGGCATTCAAAGATGATGATGATGATGATATGAGATATGTGAAAGGTAACCGATACCACTTTTGGCCTCGCTCGCTTAAAAATGAATGAAAGAAGGATAGAAGAGGCAAGACTAAAATGGGTCACTCCTATTAGGAGATGTCATCACTCTTCGAGATATTTCTTTACATGCTATGATGTTGTGTATCTGATTATTGTTGATGTATGCTTATGGCCAAGGATTTAGGTAGGTAAAGATCGAAGTGATGACATATTCGGTACTATCCAGCAAGGAATAGGCCAATCTTATGTTGGTTTAGGCGCCTAGTATCTAGACTCTAGGGACAACCCTCTAGAGATGTACCGAGTTTCGGAAAGGTAGTCCCTCCACCTAGTCATTTTTATGGAATTCAAAATCCACTACATGCTGCCATTTTGTTTGCAGAGCCTATTATTGCTGGAATTTAATAATGGTAATAATTTTAGCTATGTTGATTATTATTTATATAATAGACACTATTATAATATAACATGATTTGATATGAAAAGGTTTTGGCTATCGTAAGGGAAAAACCAGTCTATGTTTATGTGTGGACGCGGTCTTACGAGATACCTTTTGTTTTGACAAAGGAATGTCTTTATAACCTTAAAATAAATTCAGTTGAGATGTGTTTTTCTCACACTGGTTTACCAGACTGATCTGAGTGTTCTTGCCTTTCAATGCTCGGGTCAGACCGAGTATATGTATAGGTTCAAATTTAGTGCTTTTAGAGCTTCTACAGGCGAGCTGGAGATCTTCATGTCGTATACACTTATCTGTTTATTTTTCCGCTGCTTTCCATTGTTGTTGTTGTAAATTATCAGCATTTGTGAGGACATGTTGATATAACTGTCTAAGCTAATGATTACTTATTGTGTACTCGGATATTGATTTATGTATATTACAGTTTCTCTTTGTAAAGATTATTGATCTATATTATATGTTATTCCGCTGCGATGTGAGATTCTGTATTATTTTAGTTTTGCTTCTCTTCTTCTTTCTTCTCTCTAACTTCTCAACTTCTCTTTTCTTTCTCATGATCTTCTGAATTCTGTTCGCTTTGGATCGACATGTGTGGTTTATTGTCGGTTCAGAGGGCATGGATTTGTGAGCCATCACAAATTGATTTTTTGATTGTGTAATTAAGGACTTGTACTTTTGACAAGTTGCATACTTAATCATTTCAAATTCATAACTCCTATATATTACTATGGCTCATGCTTTGAACGTATGACTCATGATTTGGAACATGCGTATATGACCATGGATGCATAGTGACCATGAATTCTCTCTTGACTTAACAACTTAAGTTGCACAAAGCCCAACTTTTACCCTAACAGATATTTTTTCACCACACTAAATAAACATTGCAGCTAAATAATTGTCCATTTCATAAATTATCAGTTACATTTTTCATATATCCCAATCATGCCTATGTAGGAGTAAATATAATAAAACATAATAGTGTCATTCCCGACATATAAGGATATCGACACAAACACTTAACTAGTTATATACCACGGATTTACATTAGCAGAAAAAAATATTATTTATTGAAAAATAAGTATCAAGCTTCATCTTTGGTTTCTTTATTGATCTTCCAATAATACCATGTCTAATCCACAAACTCAGCCTACACAATGAGTATCTATGAATTTATGGAAAAAGAAAAAATATGGGTCGGACATAAAACCTAGTATAAGTAATACTTTAACCTAAATCATATATACAGCAAGACCACATCTCTAAAGCACGAAATGGGTTTTCCTCAATAACTCATAACAACAGTTACATCCTATCATGTAAACAATAACCACATCATGAGCATAGATATAGCATCGTTGCATTATAAGTATAACATATACTTAACATTCATTCATTAGCCATGTCACACACACACACATATCCATTTCAATTTACATATACTATATATATGATGGTCGACCTCTAGTACCCAATATACCTATGTAATGTGCTGCAATGGTAAGTGACTGATGTAGAGTGATAGTCTAGAGATTTGTAAACTCCAAATTAAAATCTATCATACATCTCACATCATAAGGATAAAATATAGTAATTAACATTGATATAAATAGGTAATACAATATAACTAAAATGAACCACATAATTAGAGTGCAATTGGTTCACCATAGTTACAAACACATATCATATAGTGCGTATATCAAATAATAAACCTAAATGTAACTTTCTCTAATAGTAAATAAGCACTAATAAAGCTCCACAGCATGGAATAGTGGAATAGCGATAAGCTCTAAAATATAAGTATAGATAAGCACCAACCTCATGCCCATACTTCGAACAACTCTATGTGCTAATCTCAAAGTTGGTATCTAGTCTACTCATTTAAGAGCATGTGAGATAATAAGAAACGAAACATAAAATATCGAGTCAGACAACAATTTGGAGTGAGCTGTAAATGATCTCAAGATATTGTAAAAGCTGATATAGTAAAGAGGAACACTAAGTATGAGAAGTCATATCTATCATTACTTGCTTCCAATAAGTCAGCACATAACACAATATATGTTATCCTACCATCATGTAGGTGTACAAAATTAAGTACAATATGGTTTTTGGGGTTTATAACACAATATAACCTACATCACTAGATATCCATCCCAATCACACATTAATCATAGCTTACATAGCAACCAAAGAAATCAGTGTCACCATCACCAAGGTTTCACTTTGCCACTAAGATGCCTTCGAATATAGGATAACTCGTACGACTATCAGAAAGGTCTGTGAAATACTATGTCGTGATCAGATTTGATGCTATATTATATACCTATCCTATAGGTACTTCCCTCACATTGGCAAGCTATACCATCCTATGGTCCATGGTACACTAGTGAGTGTCCTCACGTACCCTTGCCCATGAAATGCACATTTGATCCAGAATTATCAATGATTACTTAAGCACACAACTCGATAGTAGAATACAGCCAGTATCCTACTCCATTGCCTCACATTGTCGAACGTGCCTACGTGCACTATCATTAAGTCCCATATGAACTTCTCACTTGAAGTACTCCATTCAAATGTCTCACAGCATCAACTCGTTGATGTTTGGAGGATTACACTTAACTCTTATGGTTTTCCAAAGTAGAGCCTGAATTTCTTTATCATGTTCCCTAGGAAAAGTCTGGTGTTAGACTAGGAAATTCTTTCCACCTACACATCAAACTTCCATCATCATAATTCAATGTCCACCATGCCAAACACCCATTGATTGATCATGTAGGCTCCCCATGGTGTTGGGACCTTATCAGATCGATCGCACCCTCATTGGACCATAGAGGCTATAGGCTAATGGTAACCATTTTCTCTAGAATAGCCCAAACTAACTCACTTTCCAATCCTGAAGTCTTGGCTTGAATTACTCCAAGTAACTCCCATTTTCCCAATGCACCTATCTTGAAGCGCCTCTACCCAAAATCCAAAGTTTGGATCAGTCACTACAAAACTGTTATGGTTCTTAATCGAACCATCATTTTCGGTGTCGAACCATATTAGTTTTGGGACTTAGCCGTCTTAGCTAAGTCCACTTACTCTATGTCGTTGTTTCTCCTTGAAGCTTCCCCCATTAAGTCCTGAAATTTTATGACTAAAATCTCGAAGATCTACATTCCAAACCCCGAAATGCCTTTGGGACTCCAACTTCATTATGGCTGATCCATACCATATCTCTACCATATCAACTCCAATTCACATGCGATCGATTACATATCTTCTCCACACCATCACCTATCCCTTATATCGATCGCAAACTCTTTGGATCAATCGATCATGATAGATCATCTTGGAAATTTTCATTGTTTCATCATTTCCTGAGTTGGTTTCCCCTTTAATCAAAATGCCTTAACTTCCACTGTAGTTCGTTTGGGTCGAATTGGCTCCAAATGCTGTAGAACAAATGCATATCTATTTGTACCAAAATTAGGCACAACACTCTTCGGAAGTATTTGAAGAGATAAAATGAAGAAAGTAAATGTAAAAAGAGGATTATCTAACAAATACTTCAAAATAGATAAGAAAAACATGCAGAAACATAGAGATTTAGAGTGGTTCGGTGTATGGCCTACGCCCACTATGAAATTGGTGATTTTATTGATGTTTATTTGCAGATTACAACTGGTTACAGTGGATTACAATAGTGGATTTCGAGTACAACAGTGATCTTTGAGTACAAAAATGGTTTCGGCATAGTTTGGACGTAGGAGAGCTAAAAGTCCCTTTTTCGTAGGTCCTACGCTGCTATTTATAGGCTTAGGCTACAAATATCTCGCTCAGATCTTGGAAGAACCATTCTGTCACGTGGGCAGGCCCACACGATCGATCCCATGTCTTCTGCACTCGGTCCATGATCGATACGAACGAATTTCGTATCGATCAAAATTTGGTCCAATCGAGTGGAAATTGTGCATGAACATTCTTTTGGTTGCACGTAAGCTCTTGTGAAAATTTGGTGGCATTTGGACATGTAGATTGCGAATTATGATCCATGATAGTTTGGGCTTTTTAGTTGTTGTTCTCTTCGTATTGATGTTGTTCATATCGATGATTTTGCATCAACGATTCTACACGTGATGCCAGGTGACGTGGCACTTGCTTTTTGGGTCAATGCACATTTCATGCCGAATAATTGATTCTTTCCTATGGATGCGCCTTGTTCGCATCGATACGGGTTAGCCTTGTTCGCATCGATCCACTACTTTGTTTGTATTGATCATCACTGCTCTGTTCGTATCGATGACAGCAAGCTACTTCTTATCGGTGACTGGAGGCCGCTTTGTATCCATTCTTGTGTAAGCTCTTTGTATCGATCCTTTGGATACAACTTCATATCAATGGCATTTGTGTATTCCCATCGATCACTGTGGACCACTTCGTATCGAGGGAAAGCTTTGATTTCGTATCGTTCCATTTGCTAATCGATACGAAATGGGTAGAAAGGGATCGATACGAAGATGACAACAGTTAACCAGGTAAATTAGGGATAATGCTACTGGTTGATGGTTACAAAAAGAATGGTTCTTCGATGGATATGAAGTGTTGCACTCGATGGATACGAGACAATATATGTAGATAGATACGAACAGTTGAGGCTTGATGGATACAAACAACAGACAACCGATGGATACGAAGGACATGACTCTCCTGATCGATACGAAACCATGCACATCTGATGGATTCAAACCAGATCGATACGAAAGATGGTTTTCTTTGATTGTTTGATGGATACGAACAAGGCGATTACTCGAACTGGATCGATCGTATCTTAAGCATACGAACTCGGATTGACTTGAAATGTGGAACACTGGTTTCTATAGCTTTGTTTGTCTCGTCATACCAATTGTAGCTCGATCCGGACTTGGATAAAATTTACCGACATCCATAGTGAACATGTGTATAATCGACCTCCGAGACGAACTATCCTTGATTTCTAGTCAATTCCTTTGTGTCACAGCCTTGCCAAAAGGCAGGATAACAATATCGATACTATATATCCAAAGCTAAGCAAACTAACACAACCGAATAAGCATCATGGTATCATTATAAAGTCATTATAATAAATCTATAATGCAATATATCAATCTTATCACTAGAATTTAGTTAAAAAACAAAATAGCACATCCATGAGAACGTACATGCAAATTTTAGATCGACATCCTTTACATCCATTTTGAAAAGATAAGTAAGTTTAGATTTGAAAACATCACATTTTTAACTTCAAAACCATTTTAAAAACATTTTTTATTATCCTATTAGCAATCATAATAGAGTGATGGACCCTTATCACTCATCAAATGATCCAAATACACAAAACCAGGAGAATCCAAAATAAACTGTAGCCAGCCCGTACCTGACTGCACCTAATTGGCAATAAATGAATCCTCTACTAATCCCCTTACTAATTACTTGATTTTAATAACTAAAGTTAGGCCTTAGGTTCCTTTTTGGCTACGTGGATGAGTAATGAAGGTTAGAATTATTTTTAGGAAGTGGGATAATGTTTAAGGTTTGTCCATTAAGTCATATCAGCTCAAATCTTGAAATGGGTTAATATGCTCAGTTTGGACTTAGTCTAATTACCCACTGATCTATCCAAATAGAGTCCAACTTTAAATGGTAATATCTCATAAAGGATATAAAAAAGTTATTATGAGCACACCAATGATAAAGAAACCATTATAACTGTCATTTGGATGTGATGTCAGACCCTAATTCGACACGTATCCAAATTACATGCCTTGAAGGTTTTTTAGAGTCAAAATCGTCCAACGTATTTTTGAGGGTAAAAAATGTAAATACTCAATATTTCCTAGAGTTATAGCCTCATGCGGTCCAATTTGGATTTTAAAAATAACAATTAACGGTCATTTGATACAAACTACGGGTTGTTATATTCCCCCTTTAGGATTTCTCCCTCGAAATTGCATCAAACCAGGTAAAGTCAAACAATATAATTACCCTTGCATGCTTAACAACGATAAGAAACGATAACACCAATCAAACATGCACAGACAAGCAAGTAAATAAAACCTTTCCTACCTTAGCATGCAAGGTACTAAACTACTCTATATGATATCAAAATTGAAAGTAAATGTGATAAATAGAAAGTCTTACCAAGTAAAGAGCTCCAAATAAATAGCCTTCATGCTCTCCTTGGTCTCCTAAGTGCAATAGCACTCGCATTCACTCCCTTGAACCTTCACCAACTTCATCGTTTTTTCCTAAGTCGTTTCGTATCATATCTATCTATACGAAAAGGACTATGGGGTCTCAAAGAATCTGGTTCAATCTTGACATCATCTGGTTGATCTGGTTCAATATTTACAACTAAGCCATGCACAAACTTCTGCAAGTAAGAAATGTGTAACACCTTATGCACACCGGACCTTTTCCGAGGTAAGCTGACCCTTTAAGCTAGGTACCCAATCCTATTATGTATTGGCAAAGGACCTACAAATCTCAGCGCCAACTTTCTTGTATTACCAGATCGAACTACATTCTTCAATAGAAAGATTTCAACAAACACCATACAATTGACAGAAAAATCCCAATCCCTACGTCTCTTATCAGCGTAGCCCCTTTATTTATCTTGAGCAACTTTCATTCACTGCAAATGATCCCGATTTTCTCCAAAGTTTCTCTTATCATATCTGGCCTAGTATAAATTTCTCTCCCGCTTCCCACCAATATAAAGGAGTGATGCATAGTAGGCCATATACTACCTCAAATGATGCCCTATCGATGCTAGACAGATAGTTGTTGTTGTATGTGAACTCAACAAGATGCAAATAATCATCCTACGAGCCTCCAAAGTCAAGTATGTAAGCTCGCAAGAGATCCTCTAAGATACGATTCACTCTCATGGTATATATATATATTGGTTTGTGGGTGATAAGTTATACTTAAATTCAACTCCCTTCACAATGCCTCATGCGGGATCTTCCAAAATCCGATAGTGAAAAATAGGTCTTTACCACTTACAATGATTTTCGGCACACCTTGGTTTCACACTATCCATTTCACATACAACTAATCTAATTTGAGTGTCATCGTACCAGAGTTTATGGGTATGAATAGAGTAGTCTTGATCAGTCTATCAACTGTGAACCAAAAGTTATCATACCCTACTCTAGTCCTTAGCAATACATTAATGAAGTCCATGATATTTGTTCCTACTTTCACTGGTAACTTCAAATGGGCAACAAATGACTTGGCCTCTTTTACTTAGCCTTCACTAACTGGTAGTTCATAAATTTCAAGATGTGTGTCCCGATGTCCTTCTTCATCCCTTTCTAATAAAATGTTTCATTCATATCACGACACATTTACTTTCCTTTAGGATATATAGTCAATCTCAAATGATGGAATTTACGTAGAACCTCATCTGTTAACCTACCGATATTGGATATAAACAATCTCTCATCCTTACAAACCCAACCGGCTCATTCGAGTCAGCATTCTTCATCTCCTCAGACTCTACTCTTTCTTCTCTCTCAGTGATATCCACTAGTTTGGCATCACATCTTCGACTAGTAACTATCCACTCAATCTAAGTTGGTCTAACGGTCAAGCTCATCAACTTCTCTGGCTCTAGCTCACATCTCAATCGCAAACCATAACCAACAATATACTCAATGAAGGAACCGGTCTAGTCCAAATTGGGTTAAATAAGTGAATTTCAAAAAAAATCAATTTAGATCTTTGTTTGGCCTATGAAGTCTAAACAGATTTTAGTTCCTATCTAGCCATTTTACATAAAATATTTCTTTCCTGTAATTCGTTAAAAGAATTTTATTGTTATGTTTTGGTTTACAAATGTATCAAATACACCAATTTTTGTGAAGTACATGTGCTACAAATAAGAAGTTTGCATAATTAAAGTGATCGTATGTAGATGTTGGGATTTACACCGCAAAGACCATTTTCCTTTTACATATGCCTTTGTTATCAAAGGTTTTGATTCAAAAATATAAACATAGTAAAAGAAGTATAATCTTATGTGAATATATATATATATATATATATATATATTGAAATTATATTTGACAATTTTGCTTGATTTGAATATTAAATTAACAATAATAGATTAGTTTCAATCTAGAAAGAATTTGAGATTAAACATTACGGTTTTACACCAAAAACATTTTATGAATTCGAGTTAAGGCAACATACACATATATATTTCTATATATATGAATATCACAAGTATTGTTTTAGATTTAAAATAACTTATATAAGTGAATGTTATAATTTATAATATATGTATAAATATGTTTAATTTTAAAATTAACAATTTAATCAAATTTTTAATTCATAAACGAAACAAAAGTTATGGGATTTTACATATAACTTTAAATTTGATAAGGAAATAAAAGGTTTTGGATTTTACACAAAAGTCCACTCATGAATTCTAGATTAAAGAACTTTTATTCTTATGAAAACAATTCCCAAAATAATTGTATCTAAACATCAACCATATATCATAAGAAATTAATTTTAAGGGCAAATATAGTAACTATCATACATAGTTTATTTATATTTGTGTTTTCAAATGTTATGAAATTTTAAGATAGTTTTAAATTAAAATTATTATTTATTGAAAGTTTCCAAAACAAAAGAAAATAGGGAAGTGGACAGCATAGGCACATGTAAATTTGTGATAAGAATATTCAAATCTAAATTATACAGAGAACAAACGATAAATTATCAAAAGAAACAGAGGATCTATAGCACATCAATCACGATGAACATATAGTAAAAGGAAAAGGGAACAAAAGTGAATCCGAATAAATCAACATAATAAACACACTTTTAATTGAAATGGACAAAAGTGGTTTGTATTACATATTACAACATGAACAGTCAAATAGGTGAGAAGGGGCATATAGAGTTTAAAACATTTGAATAAGAGAAACATACAAATAAATTAAATCAAAATAGTACCTTAGGATGTAGCAAAAGTTGTGTCTTGAATGATAAATCAGTGCTCCTTGATTCAATAGAATTAGTCTCTAGATTTTTTTAGGAACCAAGATACAATTACCACCTTTTGTTTTCGATTTTATTTAAATTTTATTTTTGGGATTTTAATCCATAGAGCTATGATGAATTCGTCTATTAATGGAGAGGAGAGCAAATGGAAGAAAATAAATTTTGTCAAGAATAATAATGAAATGAATGAAAGAAGATTTAAAAATCCAAACTTTTCAAATCACTCCTTTAAAACCTTTACTGTTTAATTCATTATTAAATCTCATCAAATCCTCTCCTTCCTCTTCATATTTCAGTAGAAAAAATAGAAACAAAGTGTAACACCCTACCTCTATACCATACAATCCAAGAGTATTACTAGGTAATACCGTCGAACGATACAAAGAATAAGGTTAAATGGGGTACACGTGTGAATATTTCCTTGGGCTAACAACGAGACGTATCTCGAAAATCATAAACAACTCATATATACATACCCACTATTGACACAAAGCAATAAACATGTGTGCCTCAGGATTGAACAATACACAATGTAAAATAGATCACATAGTCATCAACGCAGTGATAACATATAATAGTAAATACACGATTCCAAGTGGGTTTGCAAAAAATATCAAATACCCACTAACATCAAAAATATACATAGCATGTCCAATACATACATCTCAATCACTTGTGAATACATTTAGATACAAATATACATGATAACATATAAATATGCTATCACCAACTATGCCCAACATCCACATACTGGTCATCTATTCCTGAGCCTGAAATGTCTCGGACTGACCCAAGTATTATATAAATAACACACGAGTCAGCCTATGTCTAAAATTTAAGTGTCAATATATCTCAACAATAACATCACATCACAATACTATACATAAGTAAAATAACCCATATATAAGTCAAATCAAATTACATACTATGTGTATAATGTCAAAATGGGTGAAATAACCCATGCATCCAAATATTCTTAATATAAATAATCATAACAGCATAGGATATGCTCTCAACAATGCCCCTAATTATCTCTCAGATGATTGTAAAGTAGTCATACCCGGGATCCATCATAATCACCGCATATAAAACATACGTACAAGAAATACAAATATGGCGTACCCTTGGTAGCCAAGGTCATCTCTCAAATAACTATATAAATAGTAAAGGGTCTAAATCGATGCTCTCAGCATCTCTAACTATCCTCGGTAGCAGTTAAACAATGTGTATTGGGTTACTTAACTACAAGGACTCTCAATTCAAAGAATGATCAAGGAGATCGATGATCCCATAATAATCATCTAGACATTAGCCTTATAGTAATCGTCATGGCTCTCAGCCAAAGAAATATTCATATGGTCTCTTAGATCTCTAATAATCTACGTAACCCTTAGTGTCATAAATATTCACCTTGGACTCTCGGTCCAAATGGTCTCTCAACACCTTGTACTATATTGGCATTTATCTCGATAATGTATCTAGATGGCTCTCAGCCACTAAATAACGATCTTATAAAGGTAAATAAGTAGTGTCTATGTCAACAATAACCAGATGGAAACAGACAGCTCTCAGCCTTCTTCAGGAGTCTTCCTTATATGCTCTCAGTGCTATTCCTACAATCATCAGTTGCCTCGATGGCCATCGTGACCCAATATTCGCCTAGTGCCAGACAATGTTATGCAATGGTTACGACCCCATAAATGCCTCAATGGTAACTGACTGTTGTCCTAAGCGACACAAGGGCTGTGGCTCTCAGCCATATACACAAAAAGATGAGTCGTGGATTCAGGGAGCAACCCTACAACCAGATCGCTAGGACGAATACTAGCCAATCTAGTTTACGCCTTGTTTGTAATGGGTGCATACACACAAGACAAACACATTTGTGGCTCACCACCTACTTACTCTCATCTTGCATCACCATAACAATTTCTATCCAAAGATTACTCAAAACAATCTACTTAATAATTTTCTATCACAAATAATATTTTCAGTTTTAAATAAAAATCCTCTTAAAATGCACTATTTATTTTTAAAAAAATATTTCATTTCTTTCAAAATCCTTTATTTCAATTTACTCCCCTTCTGCTCAATTTCTAATGTTACCACATCGCAACAATAATTGATCTAAAATAAACGATCTCATCACATTGATAATCGATCAAAAATATACAATTCAATTTCATCCAATGCAATCCATATCAATAAACGTGCGTCACTAAATAATCCAGAAAATAGGATTCAGACCGTATTGGCAAGTTATCAAAACATAACTCACCCAAACAATGTTTACTAAATCCAATCGACCGTCATAATCATTAAGTATCACGGCACAACAACAATTTAATAAGGATGTATCAATTAATTCCTAGCAATGCAATCATTTCTATCATAATTCCACATCCAATATTCAAAGAAAAATTATGGAAAATATATCTAAACATAGTTTTGCAACTTAAGAAATAACTTACTAAAATACCGAACAAAATTATCAAATTTTGTCATAGCTTGACATTGCATCTTTTGTTTATTTAAATCTCAAGTTGTTATTATGAATATTGAAGAATTAGGGTTTCGAGTGTTTGAATAAGTGGTAGGTTTGGCTTGTGAATAAAGTAAGCTAGAGAAGTATCTAGATAAAGAGTGAAAGTAAAGAATTATAAATGGTCTTAGGCTTTTATATACTTTAGGCCAAATTTCAATAGAATTTAAATTCCAATCAAATAAAAAAATTACTTCATTTTCCATTCATATTTAAATTCTTGATATTAATTTCTAAGACTCTAAATTATTTCAAATTTATTTACACTTCATCATACTGAATATATATTTCAATAATTGCCCAATTCTATATAATTTGATACTCGCTTATTAATTTTTCACATTTTAAAATATTTTATATTCAATTAAAATAATTTATTCAATTTCAGTATATTATTTGAAAAGAATATATTAATTTAATTTAGTTTATTAAAAAAATCTTTTATTAAATGGACTTCAAATATATACAAATATTATTTTCAAAATAATAATTATTATCAAAAATTAATTTTGAATATTTTTATTTTTATTTATTCATATGGCATAGAAAGCAGTATTGTTACATAAAGACAAAAGGAAAAATTAGTTTCATAAATGAGATTTAAGTGTGTCATAAAGAAGAGCAAAGGATGAAGATTTATTTACTTTCTTTAATTACTCCTTTAGATTTTCAAATCATATTTGAATCCTCTCCTCCACTAATCATTTATGGCTATCCATAAAAGAGGCATGTGGGCGTAAAAAGTTTCCCAAAACCATCTAGCAATTAATCTACTTAAATACAATTTAAATATTCTATCGAAATTGTATGCTGTTACATTCGTTTATAACTTATATATATGCTCTTTATTAATTGCTAATGCTATTCAAACAAATCAAATAAAATTTAATTAATATTTCATAAATATTAAATAACTTAATTAATTTACAATGATTATAAGTTGTTTAAATCATGTGATTTTTCAGAGTATTCATCATTAAGATTGTGTGACTCAAATGTGTAAACCCATTAAGCGATTAATCTCGATTAATTCTAATATTAACGTTCATATGTCACCTTAACTAGTGGTGTGACATTTTGCTGAATTTATCACTTACACATATTTTCGGTAAAATATAATTTTACTTGTTATAAGCGGTACCCGCTAGTAACGATTATTTATGCTAATTCTCTTCATCAACGGTATATCACATTAGGACTTATGAAATTTGACATTGATCAGAATTCCAACATCGTCCATATTCATCTTGATTAGTCTAAAAATTAAAATACCTGGCTTAATTATAATAGTTATTACTAACCTTACTAATTTAGCCAAAGACTTTGACTTTGAGTTAATTACAGTTGACCGTGATACTAAAATCGTGTAACCGATGAGACATATTCTCTATTAAATATGTTTGACTTCTGATGCTTCAACTCAGAGCCACCTATAGTCTTTCAATGGACGTCATGTCATGATTTAATACAATCAAAGTGGAGTATTCACATTGAAGTTCAACAGTATTCTTAAGTGGAGAGAACTATGTAATATCGCTATTTCGAGATTCGCTTTGTGACCTTGGTAATATTAACTAACATAAAACTATAGAGTAAGTTATTCCAGAGTAATCTAATAATGTCAGCAAGTAACCCTTGGTGTCCCCAACAGCAATGACTTATATTGCTCAACATTTGGAGAATGTTACACACTCTAGTCTCAACTGATTTATCAATATCCTATCTCGAAACATCTTGACTAAGAGTATATAAAATAATATGTTATTGTTAACGTCGCAAATTTCTCATGATTACAACATATTGTAATTACTATCACAAAAGATATCATTTAAGGATTTTCAATTTTATATATACTTTAAATTAATTACTTAATTAATTACATCACAATGTAACGAGTGTATAACAAAAAGCAAACACAATTTGTAATGAAAAGTTAGATATATGTAACAAATTATATAATTTTCCCTACGGCATACCCCTAACTCTATCAATCTTCCGCTTGCATTTGGGGTTAATTATGAAATATTATTCTAACTTCTTCAGTTGGTTTTCTTAAAAACTATTTGGGTCAGTCCTATAGTGAAAGGGCATGTTATATAGTTTTAAATATTTACTCTGTTAATTAACTCTCCCAACGTTGATAAACTGCATTATAATGTAGAATATTTTAGATATGTTTCTTGACTTCTAACATCTTTAGGTTCTTCTACAAACTGTACCACATCGTTGTTATCATATAACAATGTCAAGGAATCTCAACATTTGTAATCACCCTTTGCTTGGTCATAAATTCATGCATTAATTTGCAATCTTTGATTGTGGTGTTATTAACTGAAGATTGAACATGAATTTATGATGGCATACTCTACTCTAAACCAATTATGAAGTTCAAGTTGGAATACTCTTTTATAAGTAGTTCATTGTTTCTATAGACAAATTTCTAGTATTTCATATATTCTATGGAACACCCTAAACTATCATTTAGTGATCTCAATTTGGATTTGATACTTGCTTTATGTATCGAATTAGTGAATGTGATATTGTGGAAAATATAACATGTATGATACTTCCTATTGCCAATGCATAACGAATCCCACTTACATGCTTCATATTAAACAGTTTAATATGGTGTCTTTGTATATCATTTGGGACATTCCGAACATCCTTTTATATTGATTATACAAAATTTATTTTCAAATCCTATATCGAGAATTAATCAACCGAACTAAAATGATTTCAACATGAGTACATTGTCAACGGTCAAAAGTTTGTTTTTTTACTTATAGTTTTGGAAATACTTTAGTACCTATTAATATTATTTCTTTTGGTCATACACTTCCATTGCATTTTGACTAAAAATCAAACTATTTGATTTCTCGGTCCAAATACTTATTTAACTCTAATGCTTACTGAATAACACTATCGTATCATCTCTTAGATCATATCTAATAAACCACAAACTTAAAATTGCTCCTGCATACTAAATGTAAACAACATATTCTAATCATTATATAGAATTTTTGTTTTAATTTATATACACCGAAACTCAAAATCATATTGAGCAATAATTTTGCGAGCAAAATCTAATTTAACTAAGATGCATTTAATGATGAATCTATTACATTAATTTCAATGATTGAAATTTACGATGTTATTTTATCAACGTAGCACACCATATTCCAACTGCTTTGGTCTTCTTCTCAAAGACATATTTATGGTCGGTGGATCATATTCGTTTGGGAACACCTATCGAAATCATATTTTGTTAATGTACTTGGAATCCATTATGGATTTGCGCATCGTGCCATTTGGTAGAGTCAATACTCTTAATAGCGTATTGACCACTAACAAAATTCTTTTCTCTACATTGTTAAGAAAATCAAAATTTCCCTTTAATGGGCGAGAATTCTTATTAGACATTTTAATTGGTTATGTTCATTTAGGCTTGGTCAAATTTATTTCATCCTTGGTAATCGGTTTTATCTTTGGAACATATACCAGTCCATTTTACTGCCTATAGTTTTTAAAAGAAATTCCTTTATCGTGAAGTTGGTGTTTCTTGAAATGACAATTGTTTCTAAGTGTAATGGAATAGGATTTCAAAAACATTTTATGAATTATCTATAAGTACGTATAAAATTAAGTGGGTTTTTAAGTTTACGAAACGTATGTTCATGACATAAATTGATATGTAACCTATCAACTCCTTGATCGAGGATATGTAGAGGTTTCTTATAAACTCTTATCTTGTACGATCTTGTATACTATGCTTTAGATGAAATTAATTTTAACGTTATGTAATTACTTTTAAGTGAACGATCTAATAGAAAGAAGTTAGCTCAACTTCACTCATCATTAGGCATTCTTTGTCCAACAATCTGACTACTTCTTATAAATACATAATTATGTGTCATTGGGAGAAGTGATTTTTAAGATAGAATATAATTATTCGTTTTAGGTATATTGGGAATTCTTTTTAATATCCTCATTTATAAGATCAAATCGAATTATTTTCTTTTCTTTTGCATTATTTATTTCCATTTCATATCCTATGAACTTAACATAGACATACTCCATGTGTATCAACAATGCATGTTCATGTTTAGGATAATCTATAGGTGAATTTAACGAAGTATTTGGAAGTGTTCTGGTCATTGGATCTACGATTGTATACATCTATATGTATTAATCCTAGGAGTTTATTAATTCTTATGTCGCTATCACTGAATGGTGTGCTTTTCCCTTAATCGTTTGAGACACATTTCAGCAATATTATATGATTTGCAAACATATTGAAGAATTATTTGTCAAAACTGTGGCTTAGTCAATAATTCCAAAATATTTGTAAAATTTTAACTACTTATATATTGTGCAGCGGATGCAAAAAATGTGTTATGAAAGATTTATTTAATAATGAGCATTCACAATATTCATGAAAAAATAAAACTTTTTATATTCCCAATCAATACTGAAAACATTTATTATTTCGTAAATGATATCTGGTGTATATACGAAAAAAATTTCGTATCTCGATGTATCTATTTACAAGTGTCATATGTTTTGCTCCCACTATTTATGTCATTATTACAATAGTTTATAAATATGAAGTTCCATTCAACCATTTATTATGGGCTATTTACTTATTTTACTATAACTAACTTACAGTCGAGAGTCTTTAGTCAATTATAAAACTTCATAGAAATATCCTTCCCATAAAACAATTTTCTATATGAAAATACAATTGGAAAAAATATCACATTTCTTGTTCCATATTAAGTATCATTTCATATTTTATAGAATTCTCGTTTTTGATGTCTCTTCATGAAGTAGACGTGATAACCCTCTTCATCCTAACTATGTCTAAGTTACATCTGCTCTCGTATATTTGGTTTCCTTTCTTGAATGGTCGAACCATTCAAAGGAGATCCTTATTATAATCAATCGTATTGAATACGTGACTCACATTATGATTTATTTGCTTATTTCCAATAAACTAATTTCATTGAAGTTTCGTACATTACGAATCATGACTATTTACCATATAACATTTATATGAGGTGAAATGGATCAAATATCCATATTTTTGTATTGCTACTAGAGTTTGACACTCATAGAAGACAATACATTGTCTTGTACAAATAAACAGTTAAGGGACCGAGGCACAAAAGTTTTAATGATTGAACAAACTGACTCTTGCATTGGTCTTGAAGTGACAACATGTCAAAATATTTTATTGGTAAGTATATTTTGTATTTCTACATCAATCTTTAGTTTAGTTCATTTGTATATTTTAACTGAAAAATATTTTTTCAGTTTTATTAGTTGCATAATTTATCAATGTAGAATATTTTAACTTTATATGATAGATGTTCTTACAATGTTAAATATTATCAATTCTTTTTCTATAAAGTCTCCCACCGGATTTTTTATATTTCTCAAAACCTTTAAAAAAAGTCTTTCGATTTCTCTAGTGGGCGTTGGACTTGCTTGCCTGGGGGTTCTGACCATGAGGAATATCAACAAATCATAGGCCCGCAAGTAATGGACAACACTTTATCGGTTATGTCAAATTCAACTCCTAAAATTTGGCCTTCGCCATAATCTCATCTTGACCTTAAGGAATATCCACAAATCGGATGGGGTTATTCATTTGTACCCACCATTTCGTGATGGGCTAACGATAGTGCACATGCTTTGAGGAATATCAACAAATACATACATGTATCTTACCTCGTCTAGTTAATATATTAATAGTACTACGCATAACATCTCTAGTTTGAGGAATATCAACAACTAGAGTACGAAAGTAATATATTAACGCATAAATGATAAAGGAAAACTTTTATATTAAGGGTTCATAATCTTTAATTTACATACATTTAGTGATATTGATTTAGGGCATAATATACTTCCTGTGAAAAACCCTTATGATTCAAGTGTCAAACACATCTGAAGTCACGGTATACGTACCAAACATGTGTACTTATTCTTGAATCTAATTTTGGTTTCTTTCCAGTTCCACTTAATTTTGCACATATATAATTATATAAGTATTAACTTATTTATAACTTTATAATTTAATCTACTTACATATACATATATATATTATTAATTAAATCTTATTTAATTAATTTTAACGCTTATTAATTAAGTCATATATAATTTATTTTATATTAATCATCTTAAATTATTTAAGATAGTTAATCAGCTATTTGTATTTACATATCAATATATGTATACATAATTAACTTTATTTAATAAATATTATTTAATTATAATTTTTAATTATATATTTAATTAATTTGAAATGTTAATTTATTTTTTCATAAACAACTTTAAGATAAATAAATAACTACAACAATATAGTTATATACAAATATATCAATACATATGTTTTAATTGATTAACTCTTTATTAATTATTTAATTTAATTAATTAATCACATTAATTAAATCAAATTTAAAAATTAATTATTTAGTTCCCTAAAATAGTTTTAGACAATTTAAATACATTTTATAACTTTTATACTTTAAACTTAAATTTAAAATTTAAAATATCTTTTATGTTTTTAAAAGATTCAAAAATTAACCCAAGGCCCAAAATGAAATTCGGACCTTTATATTAGGGATAACTTTTCGGCTTATTTCATCCTTCGGGCCAGGCTATTAGTCAGATAGAGCTTGTTACCCAATCCCAATCTTAGGCATCATCTTTCTAGAAAACAAACTAAATGGGAAGGTTTTAATCAGTTAACCTTAACATTGCTAGTGTAGACCTGCACAGATCTCAGATTATATACCAATGAAGGTATCGGGCCAGTCAGAAGTGGATTAAATGAGCAAATTTAATTAAAATAATCCATTTTTGATCTTGGTTGGGTCTATGAAGTCTAAATGGATTTGAGACCCTATCTAAAATATTTTACACAAAATCTTTATTTTATTTTATTTGTTAAAATAATAATATTATTATTATTATGTTTTGGTTTACAAATGTATCAAATATACTTATTTATGTAAAGTGCATGTGCTATAAATAAGAAGTGTACATAGTTAATATGACCATATCTAGGTGCAAAGAATTACCCCGCAATGAACTCATTTCCCTTTTACATATGCCTTAATTGTCCAAGGCTTCGATTTAGAAATATATACATAATAAAAGATGTATAATTATATGTAAACATATATATATATATATATATATATTGAAATTATATTTGACACTTATATGATTTGAAATCTAAAATTGACGATAATGGATTAGTTCCAATTATGGAAGCATTTGACATTAAACATTATAGTTTTACACTAAAAATGACCGTTGGGGATACTAAGGGATTATGCTTGTGTGGTTGTTTGGAATAATGGCAAATGACTCAACTAGAATCTTCCATAGGTTAATAAGGCTAAGTCATAATAGAAGATTTACGTAATGACGTGCAGTAGCTTTTGGGATTAAGAGTATTGTTGATCATACATAGCTAAAGTGCACTTTCATTATGGTTAATCTTATGACAACACGATCATGTTATGACCATAGTTCGGTATACATTAAATCCTAGAAGTGAAAGACTACTCAAGAGAGGATTCGTCTCCTTCATTGAAGAAGATTAGTATCATCATAATTTGTATTCAACTTAAAATCAAAATCTCTTGCCAATGTAAAACGGTTAATTAACAAATGTTATTGGATTGGACTTAGGACTTCAAAGTGACACTGTGAATTTAACTATAGATATTATTGGAGTTTTGGACCATCGCCAAACTTTATATATCTTAGTGTTACGGTGATTATGAAAAGAAAACATGCACAAAATATCTTTAAAAAGGTATAGCTTATCAAAGATTAGAAATTGAGTTTCACCTAAACGATCAAGAAGCAACTAAACTAATGTTGAATATTATACTTTAGTTGAAGTCCACAAGCTTTAGTATTTAAATTATTTAAATATTACAAAGGAATGTGTTCACACTATGTGAAAGTGTGCTATGGATCGTGTAATATGGATATATGACAATACAGAGTATAGTGATGATAACAATACAGCAAATAGTGTGGAATATAAAAGCAGTATAAACAAATGACACCAGAGATTTTTATATTGGTTCGGAGCACTGTCCTACGTCCAGTCCAAGACTCCTTTTGGAATTTCACTAAAACAACAACCCTCACTTAACCTGGAGGAACAGGTCTATACAACCCCTGAGCAGCCGAACATGGACATAAGCAGTAGAATAGGATTTCGCCTCAGCAGCCGAAGAGGACTTTACACGCTTGAGCAGCAAAACAGGACTTCAACAAATACAAAAGATTGTTTTGACTTTGTGTTTTCTAATAACATGGATTTGTCACTTGTAGGACGCCTTTCCTATAGTCTTCTCTTCAAGTATAAATATATATATTTAAAGTTTATGAAGAATAGAAAGGTATAATATTGGTTTAATGCAGAATAATTGAAGTATTATTGCAAATAGATTCAAGAGAGTTAGATTAGAAAAATAAGAAAATTCGGTGTTAATTCAGTGATTTGGAATCAAATCAGAGGATGTATTTGTAGAGCTTAAAGAGCAGCGACTGTTGATGAAGAGTTTCGATTGAAATTTGCGTCCAAATCTTTTCGTAGAGATTCGTTACTCTACACAAATAGTCGTGTCTTCTCAAAAAGTAGCCGTTGTAGAAATTCAGTCAACTGAGCTTTTGGGTCAATCAACTAAATATTCAAATGAATTTTTAAATATATATTTGTATATTTGTGCACCTATGCATGTTGCACAGAATTTCCAGGGTCAGTCGACTGACCTTGTAAAATCTGTGCAATTTGCATAGTTTTTTTTACAGGTATAGTAATATATACAACTTTAAACACTTTTATATATTTTATATGCTTATATATGTATGAAATATTTGAGAATAAGATGATTAAATATATAAGCAAATATATATACATAAACGAGGAGAGATTTTAACAAAATTGACCTAAGACTCAAAATTAAAATAGTTTAATTGATGCACCGGTTTTGAAGTCTTGTCTCCTTGTAGTATATGTTCTCTTTTTGTCGTAGCAGTCGTCAAATCTGTATTTCGTAGTGATAGCTTTGTTCATGAATCAAGACCAAGTCTCAACATTCTCCCCCTTTTTGACTGATGACAACCTGTAAATAAATATTGATTTCGACTGTATATATAATATAAACACTTACTCCCCCTGAATCTTTGGCACCCGATATCTTGCATTCTCAAAGTTAGTAATAATATTTCTCCCGCTTTGTCATCGACAAAAAGGAATAAGTAATATAAAAGTATGAAGCCACAGTGTCATAGATATTATGAAGAAAAACAACCATTCATACATTAAAATTCCATAAACAAGAGTCTTGAAATATGAAAAAGAGTGATTGTTTTAATACAAGCCATAAAATAAAGACTAATGTTTGCATAATATAAAATAACAGCTCATGCAATTCTTTGCTTACCCCTATCGTCATGCGATGTTTGACCACCACTAATGCCTTCATCTCTATCATCGTCGCTACTACTTGCTTGATTATCGGAAGAGGATGACCAAGTGAAGACGGATTGCTTAACCGGATCGCCTATTGTAGCTGTGGAAGTATCGGATGAACATGAAATAGCTTGCCATAACTTCGTAAAAAATCCTTTAACCTTATCAAGCCTTTGTTCTACTTTAGTGATATGGGTTTGAAGAATTTGTTGGTTACGGCAGATCATAGAAATCGACTCATGTGGAGGTAGTCCTAGATTAGGAATCAAAATTTCGTCTTGTTGACGACGAGTTGATCTTTGGCGGGATGGACCGTGAGATGCTTCGCCATGTTGTTGTGGTTGAGCTTGAGATAATTGTCGTTGAGTCCATTCTTCAAAAGAAATGATAGGAGGTGGTTGAGCAACCGGTAGCTTCATTAATGCTAAAGTGCGAGAATTTAAATATCCAACGGTAGAAACCGGCGAGTCATGTTCCGGAACCTCACAAACCTTTGGTGGTCGCATAATATATTCCCCATAATAGATAACAATCATCCGACCATTGTCGAAGATAAGGAATTCATCAAGAATGAATCGTAGCCAATTGAATTTAGTGTTTCTAAAGATAGCGTACAAGGCTTTAAAGTTACATTCATAAACAAGTTCATAACTCCCGGTTCGCGGATTTATGGTTTTCATCAACGCACGATGTATAATTCTTGCTTTTGGTCTTAAAGACATGAACTTGAGTTGGTGCATGTCGTCTTCTAAAAACAAATGACTTACATGGTCAAGAATGACCATATTACAATTAACATTATTCAATTTGATACCATCATTTTCAGATCTCAAAACGTGTGTCGTTCGATCTAAGGAGAAAAAGACGGGTTTTCCACAAACTAGGCTCCATACACAATCTTGTTGGTTTTGAACGGTTTGGTGACCCAAGTTAAGATTCCCATACAATAATTTGACCATTATTTGATTAATTTTGTGCTTATTATCGTCAATGTTGAATAAAGACTCCAAATTGCTTTTACGAGCCAACTCTTGTATATGGTATGGAGAGAAATCAGAAAAATTTACAAATGAACCTTCAAAGATGCAAGAATCTTGCATTCTTCTCCATCTCCTAATTGCGGTATCATCAAATAGCCATTGGTTGATTTGCTCGTTTGAAGGAGGTTAACAAGAAGAAGAAGCTTGTCCTTTTCTCTTAGGAGCCATTAATTTGAATGTTTGGAGGAAAATAAATTGGGTTTTTTGAAATCTAGGGTTTCGGAAAACTTTGAAATCTAAGATAAGAGTGGTGAGAAAAGAAGAAAGTGAAAGTTAAAAGGTGGAAAGTGGGTGGGTAGGAGCAGTAATTGTGCTCAGATTTACAAATCAGTCGATTGAATCTAAAAATCAAAAATTTTCAACCTTTTGGTCCAATCGACTGAGTCACTAAGACAGTCGACAGATCATGGATTTTATAAAAAAATTGCTTCTGTGTCAGTCGACTGACCCTCTGGTTCAGTCGACTGACCTGGGTGAATTCATATAGCCCCTTTTTTGTTGAGTAAATTTTATACATTTTCATACACATTAATATTGTAAGTTTTATTTTGAGTATTATAACTAGTAAACAAATTAATGACATGATAAAGAAATCAATTATTCCAAAAACAAAGTGTACATACCTTAGTACAATTATTCGAAAATAAAAAAAACAACTATTGCTTATTTTGAAGGGGTAGGCATTTTCTAGCCCCGTAGTTGCTTGCGACGAGCATTCGATGCTTCATTCTGATCCCATGAATTTGGTGAGACCGGTGGCCAGGGTGGGGATGAAGTCGAAGGTCGTCTAATAGGCGAAATGGCATGTTTGTCTATTGGATGTGAAGAGGCCCTGCAAAACTTCGTAGCAATATGCTCGATAATTCCTAATCGTCTGGAGTTAATCTTTTGCTCGTAGTACATTTCACGTTGAAGCATCAATGATTCTTGTTGATGGTGATGCAAGTCATCTATTTTTTTTCTTAGTGTTTGGAGATATATTGATCATCTTTTTCCCTTTCTTTTTATCCGGAGTATATCCGGTATGATATGTAGAAGATGGCGAAGTACGATGAACGGAAGTCTTTGGTGAATCGTTAGAAGGTAGAATTTCAATGGAGTCAGTGGATGAAGAAGTTGACATATTGAATGGCTTGTCTTGAATTTAGCTAAAAAAATTGTTAGTTAGAAATTGTGCTATTTCGTTTGTTTTTCTGTTATTTGATTTACCTTATGTAATGTAATATGCATAAAAAAGGAGTAAAGCGTATTTATAAAGATAAGTGTTATACATAGTTTAGTATATTGTTATCACCATATAATAGAGTCCCCGTCCTAGATTGTAATAGAAATAATCAATAGTCATGTGGTTAAGCCACTTGGGCTATTCATAGCAGGTCATAGGTTCGAGTCTCAGCATGGTTAGAATTATGAATTTTTGTAAAAAAGAAAAATTATTTTTTTGAGTTTTTAGTCAAAATTTCATATTTTATTATTCATATATCTTTAATTGACATTACACCGAGTTCAGGACGTAATTTTATAAAAGTATTTTTCTAATCATGGTTTTGTAAAAATATTAGCTAATTGATTTTCTGATGGAACATAGTCTAAATTTATTACTTCTTTTTCTATATTATCGGATAGAAAGTGATGTCTAATATCTATGTGTTTAGTTCTTGAGTTGTTTGCTGGAATTTCGAAAAGATTTATTGCACTAGAATTATTGCCGTAAATTGTTGATTTTGATAGATTGACTCCGAAATCTTTAAGTGTCTATTGCATATAAATTACTTGTGCACAAGCTAGTGCCGTAGAAATATATTCTGCTTCACGAGTAGATAGTGAGACACAGTTTTGTTTCTTGCTAAACCATGATATTAATGATTTACCAATGAAGTGACACGTACCGCTTGTACTTTTTCTATCTGTTTGTGATCCTTCAATATCAGCATCGCTGTATGAAACTAACTCGAACATAACTCTTTTGGATAGAAAAGTCAGAAATTTGTAGTTTTACTAAGGTAACGTAGTAACGTTTTATGGCTCGTAAATGTGATTCTTTCGGGTCAGCTTGAATTCGTGCACATAGACACACACTCATCATAATATCTGGTCTACTTGTTGTTAGATAAAGTAGTGATCCTATCATACTACGATATAGTTTCTGGTCTACACTCTTGTCATTTTCATCTTTATCAAGATGTGTTGTTGTGCTCATAGATGTTGGTTTGGAAGAACTGTTTTCCATTCCAAAATGTTTGATAAGATTATTACAGTATTTTTCTTGATTAATAAATATTCCATTTGAAACTTGTTATATTTGAAGACCTAGAAAATATGATAATTCTCCCACATGGGACATTTCAAATTCTCTAGTCATTATTTCAGAAAATTCATTACATAATTCATTATTATATGAGCCAAATATTATGTCGTCGACATATATTTGAACTATCAAAATATCATTTTAGAATGTTTTGTAAATAAAATTTGATCTACTTTTTCTCTTTCGAATCCTGAGTCAATTAGATAGCTTTTGAGGCGTTCATACCAAACACGTGGTGCTTGTTTTAAACCATATAAAGCTTTCTTAAGTTTATAGACATGACCTGGGTATTTTTCATGAATAAATAAAGGTGGTTGTTCAACATAAACATTTTCTTTAATATAGCCATTTAAAAATGCACTTTTAACATCCATTTGATAGAGTTTAAAATTATTAAAACATGCGTACGCCAATAAGATTCGTATTGCTTCTAGTCTTGCGACTGGAGCAAACGTTTCTTCGTAGTATTTTCCTTCTTCTTGGTTATATCCTTGTGCTACTAGTCTCGCTTTATTTCTAATTATATTTCCTAATTCGTTTGCTTTATTTTTATAAACCCATTTAGTTCCTATCATAGTCTGATCGGTCGATCTGGGTACTAGTTTCCAAACTTTATTTCATTCAAACTGATTTAGTTCTTCTTGCATAGCAATAATCCAATTTTCATTGGATGATGCTTCCATAGTATTTTTAGGTTCTATGATAGAGGGAAAAGCTACATTACCTATTAAATTTAGTTGATTTCAAGTTCGACCATTTGAATGTATTTCTCCGATTATATTTTCTGTAGGATGATTTCGTAAGATTCTTCAAGGAGATCTTATTTATTAGTAATATTTCTATTTTCTAAATTATTAACAATATTTCCATCTTCTCTAGAATTATAAACAATATCGTCATTATCTTTTGAATTGTTTATTATTATATTTGTTTTATTATTATTAAGTAAATCATTATCATTATTTGTTTTTGAAATAAATTTAGAGTTCTCATCAAAAGATACATGGAGTGTTTCTTCAATAGTATTAGTTCGTTTATTGAAGATTCGATAAGCTTTGCTTTGATTCGAATATCCAAGAAATATACCTTAGTCATATTTTGAATCGAATTTGTCAAGCTGATCTTTGGTATTTAATACAAAACATTTTGAACCAAATATTTTAAAATAAGATATGTTTGGTTTTCTACCATTAAATAGTTCGTAAGGTGTATTCTTAGTGAGGAGTCTAATAGAAACACGATTTAAGACATAACAGGCAGTTGCAACAGCTTCTGCCCAAAAATGTTTATGGTAACGTGCTTTCATTTAGTAAAGTTCTTGCACATTCTTGTATAGTTTGATTCTTTCGTTCTACAACTCCATTTTGTTGCGGAGTTCTAGGAAACGAAAAATTATGAAAATATTCCTTTCTTTTTACAATAGTTATCAAATTGTATGTTTTCAAATTCACCTCCATGATCACTTCTAATATTTTTAATTCTAGTACCTTTTAAATTTGAATTTGTTTAACAAATGTTTTGAATTTTCAAAAGTATCACTTTTATTTTTCATAAAGATAGTCAATGTATATCTAAAAAAATCATCATATTACAAATACTTATTTATTGTGATTTATGGATTGAATTTGAGTAGGTCCAAATAAATCCATATGAAGTAATTCAAGTGGTTGTAATGTCGAAATGACTTTCTTCGATTTAAACGAGGATTTAGTTAATTTACCTATTTGACATGAGTCACATATACTATTAATTTTAAAACTTATCTTTGGTAATCCTTTTACGAGATTATTTTTAGAAATTTTATTTATATTTTTGAAATTGATATGACAGAATCATTATCCAGGATCATTTTCTTTGGCTATTAAACACAAGTCTGACTTATGGTTAACTTTCGTATTCAAAAGGAAGATGTTCTTATCTCTATTTCCTTCAAAAATAAGATTTTGATTTTAAATAAAGATGCTACATTTATTTTCAGAGAAGGATATTTAATACCTTTATCGCATAATTGACTTATACTTAATAGATTATGTTTTAGAGTCTTAACTAATAAAACATTTGTAATAAGAGGTAAATTTGACATACCGTAATTGCTCATATCGCCTTTGCCGATGATATAGCCCGTGGAATTATCTCCAAAAGTGACAGAACCTCCATCTGAGTATGTAATATATATCAGCATATCTTTTTCTCCTATCATGTGTTTTGAGCAACCACTGTCGAGTATCCATTTTCCTCTTTTCTTGAGTGGGACCTACAAAAAATATGAGATAACGTTGGTACTCACTTTTTTAATAGGGTCCTAAAAGTTAGGTCTTAGGAAACCAAACCCAAGCGGGTTTAGTATACTTTTATAAATATAATTTTTATTATTATGAACATTTTCTATAAATGAACTAATATACTTTTTCCTTATTAACTTGTTATTAGTTTTAGGTGCCTATATATTTATAGTTTTAGAAACTAGTCTTGAAGATGTGGATGTTTTATTAGACATAACTTTTGAATTACTAATTATGAATTCTTGACTTTCTTTTTATAACCTAAACCATTTTTATTGTTAACAGGTCGTGAATTCTCAATAATTCTAGATAAATTTTCTCTTCCTTTACTAAAATTTGAAATGTTTTTATTGATACCTTCTAGTTTGGACTTTAGACTTGAATTTTCTGTTCTACAATTTTAACATTTGTTTTTAAAACTTGATTTTTAGAAACAAGAGCATCATTCTTTTCTTTTTGGGTTTCAATTTCTTGACTTAATAATATAAGTTGAGAATTAACATTTGAAAGAGATTCTTGAGTTTTCTCAAGTTCTTCTTCCAATATTTTCTTCTCGTCTTTAAGCATATCTCTTTTGAATTCTGCCTTGTTCTATTTTTTTACTACCTCTTTATATTTTCTTTTGAGATGTTTTAAAGTATCTAATAATTCATAATTTATCTCTATCATATCATCAAAAGTTAAATTACTAACCTCATTATCATTGGCCATAAAGCCTACATTAGCTTGTTCATTATCGTTGTCACTCTCACTGTCAAAAGAAGAAGAGGATGTTAGACCGTGAGATGATGGTTTTGATGACAACCGCCTTAGAATAGATTATAAAATATAAATACTAACATTATAAGTTTAGATATATATGTATATGCAAGATTTAACCATGCAGGTACTAAGAATGAAGACCGTACAGTATAGAGATTCAAGATATCAAGATAAAATATCAAGATAGAAGACTCATGAGTATCGAGACTATCAAGAGTTCAAGATTTCAAGGATAAGTATTTTTTATTATTATTAGGAATTTTTGTTAAAACTTGTAGAAAAGCACTATCATCTTAAAATCCAATTTATTCGTGGAATGGAATCCACTTCGAGCCCATTAAATAGATGGAACCCTAAGTAGGATGGAACCTACGAAAATCTAGTGGGACATTGTTGTGTATCCACTAATTTAAATTCAAAAAATTTTTAAAAATTATCTTGTTTTCAAAATGATTTCAAAACTTTCCTTTTAAAAGATTCAAAACCCTCGATCCAGATTTTAAATAATTTTAGCTTTTATTTTCAAAGTCAAATTACTCCTGATTCTAAACTATTTTTTTTAATAACATATTTAACTTTTAATATTTATACTTAGATTTAAATATAAAATTATGGTTAAATTCTATATATTTTATTCTTTATATTTACTTATGAATTTCAACTATAGTCATGTATATTTATAAAGTTTAAATTAGTTTTTGTATAAGATAAAGGTTATTTTCAAAGAAATTCAAAACATCATAAAAAGTTTTGGGATGTCGACACGCATATGGGTACCATGTCGACATGGTGACAGTTTGATTCAAAAATTCAAATTTCAAAAGAAATGTCTATTCGCCATAACTCTTCATGAATGGACATGGCTCTTGTTCTTCTATAAATAGGGGTCAGTTTCAACGAATTTTTAATCATTTTTTTCTGGTTTTTACTCCTCTTCTTCTTCCTCTTTTCTTAATACATATTCTTATCATTACTCTGCCGAAATCAACATTGAATCATACTCGATTACTTCTAGTTTGATTCTCTATCACTATCTCTACAAGATTCTCAGTGCTATTCAGAGTTATAGACTTCTTTTTAATCTATTAAGCGAGAAAAGGTGTGATTATAGTCTTAGAAATCAATCAAAAGGGAAAAGGTATGATTGTAGCCTTGGTAAATAAATTGGGTAAACTTGTGGCCCGGAAATCAAGTATCTCTACCCAGAGGATTGAAATTCTGGAGGGTGTACCTTGTAGCCTTGAAACCGAGGATGTAATTGTACGATTGCTTTTGAAAGGAAATCCGTATTTGTGTTGCGGGACTAGATGTAGGGTAACTCCGAACTAGTATAAAATTCGGTGCGTTCTTTCCTTTACTGCTTTTATTTTATTTCTGCATCTGTGATTGTTTCTGTGATCATATATGTGTCTGTATATTGCATACTTTTGTGTCTAAATTAACATAAATTAAAAAGATTTAGTAATTCTTTATGAACACTATTCACTGCCCCTTCTAGTGTTAATCTTAGCCTTAAGATCCGTAATCCGCATTTCTCACAATTGGTATCAGAGCAAGGTTTTCAAAGTTTCATAATCTGATTTTTGAAAGTTTTCAAAATGGCTACCAACACCGATACTGTTATTAACACTAGTATCCCTATCACTAGTTCATTTGTAGAGGGTCAGTCTACTGTCAGACGACCACTTTTTAATGGCAGTAACTATGTATATTGGGCATGTAGGATGAAAATATATTTACAATCTATAGGATTAGACACTTGGAATATCACACAAACTGAATATTCTGAACCCACAATTGATTTTGCACAGTGGACTGCTGAGCAAAAGACTGTTGCACAAAATAATTCTAAGGCAATGAATATTCTGTTTTGTTCACTAGATAGAAATGAATTCAATAGAGTGCCAGTTTGTAAGTCTGCATATGAAATCTGAAAAACTTTGCAAGTTACTCACGAAGGAACAAGCGAAGTTAAACAGACCAAAAATTTCATGCTCACAAATCAGTTTCAATTATTTAAAATGAATGCTAAGGAGTCTATTTCAAATATGTATAGTAGATTTCAGGATATTATGCATTCTCTAATGTCTTTGGGAAAGGAATTTTCTGAAGAAGATCAAGCCAGAAAAATTTTAAATTCTCTAACTCCAAAATGGGATCAAAAGACACTTGCGATCGAAGAGGCAAAAGACATCAGTATTTTGAAGGTAGAAGAATTAATTGGAAATCTAATGTCGTATGAAGTTCAAATGATCGGGAGAAGAGAAAGTAAAGCATCTGAAAAGAAATCAATGGCATTCAATGCATTGACCCATGAATCAGACTCAAACAGCGATAATGATGTAGAAATAGCCTTTATGACCAGAAATTTTAGGAGATTCCTGAAATACAGAAAGATGAATAATCTCAAGAGAAACAACTATAAGAATTCTGGAAATCAGAATATAGTGCCAAATAATGACAAGTGTTACAACTGCGATATATACATTCTGAAATATATTATATTTATAATAATATTTCAAAAATATATAATAGACATTTATAATAATAATAATATATACATTAGAAATCTTAGGAAAAATGAATTCATGAAAATTCAAAAGCACATGTCGACATGGTCCCTACCATGATGTCGACATGGCTACCTGAATTTGAATTTCAAAATTTGAATTCAAACGTTTGAATTTCTCTCCACCTTTTCACTTCATTCAATTCTCTGAAAAGATACCTTTTGACCAAAGAATATGTCCTTTGAGAGTCAATTTATTCACTATCTTTTATCATATATTTTCAATTCCATTTTCAAATTCAAACTCTCTCTTCATAACTTCAAGCTCTCTTCTCTCTACTCTAATGGCTTCTTCAAGCAACCCCTCAACCATGAGAATTTCCAGAAAAATCTAAGAGCAATTATTCAATGATACAGAGGCAATTAAAGCATACATCAATTATGCTAACTATGCCAAAGTCCATCCCGGAAAATTTGCTATTTTTCAAGATTTTTCTTCTTATGAAATTGATTCTCTTTTTGCAAACAATGGTGTTCTTAGTCTTATTGATGCTTCTCAAAATGATTTTGTTTGCTATCATAATCTTGTCAAAATTTTCTATGCGAATTTAAATCGCGGATTTTATGTTGGAAATGAAGAAGAAATTTGGAGTAGTGTCAAAGGCACTCAAATTGTTTTGAATTGTGATCTTTTGGGTACCATTCTCAATTGCAAGAGTTCGGGAATGGATCTTTCTAACTTTAAAATCGATGAACATGATCGTGAGACATTTCATCACATTTTCGAAAGAGGTGATGATTTTGATTTTAAAAATAGAAATTTTCGACCAAAAGCAAGAATTGTTAATCTTCTTTTGCAACATACTTTGACCCCAAGATCGGAAAATTTTAACAATCCTACTTCAAAAGTTTGCAAAGCTCTTTTTTCTATTTTCGGAAACTATGACACAAATTGGGCGCAAGTTATTTTGGATGAACTTCGTCCTAAAAATCTTGAAATGGGTGAGAATACTTTATACCATGGAATTTATCTCACTCGTATTTTTAACTATTTTGGAGTGGATTTTAAAGGCGGAGAATTTTTTTCTAGAAAAGTTTTCAATCATTCCAACATTTCGCTTATGAAAATTCCATTTGTTTTTCAACCTTATGAGACATTTACCGAAAAGGAAGAGCATTTGGCTCATGAGGAAATGGAAGAAGAGGAAGTTGAAGAAGAAGAAGGGGATGAAATGGAAATTGAAGAAGAAGGTGAAACGTCTTTGGAAAGTGTTGAATATCCTTCCACTTTCCAAAGATAGTTATGGAGAATCAACGGATTCTAAAACATTCCGTTAGTAAAAAGTTGGTCGAAGATGAACAAGTTCTTTTCAAAAGTCAGCAAGAAACTTAGACTATCTTCATCATCTTCATCCTCTAACTAGTTTTATCTTTTCGTATCTTGTTGTATTTGTTTTAGTTTGCTTTATTTCGAATGATCATGTAGTTTGTTGTGTGCTTAATCATTGTATTATCGTAGTATGCAATGAAATGAAATTTTCTTTCTGTTATCTACCTTATCTTATCTCTAGAATAAATGTTAGTATGTTATATTTATATATATACACAATTATTCACAAAATCAAAATTAGTCATAACATTTCACTAACCCATGTCGACATCCCCTATGTGACCATGTCGACATGTACTGGTCAGAAATGGAAATTGATTTTGAATTTGAAATTTGAATAACTACCACTTATCTATTCAATTCAAACGAATTTCTACACCTATATAAACCTGTTTCTTTCAGAATTCTTCACTGAAATTTATTTCTTATCATCTATATCCTCCATTTCTTTCACAAATTCAACTATGGCCAATCCTATTCATAATTTATCTGAAAATCTTGAAGAAACTCCTACTTCGTTCGAGAATATTCTGTCATTTATTCTACGAAACCAACGTCATTTAGAATTAAGTCAAATGCAGATGATAAAGTAACAAGAAAGGCACTTCAATGAGATACGATGGATGATCTCCTCTCTGCACAAGGATGATAACGAAGAACATCCTCCTGTCTCTCTCACCAATGACAATGATAATTGGGATGCTATTAAGGCAGACTCAATCTTTGGAGAAGAAGGATGGGTGGAAGTTCCACGTAACGTTTGATTTTTTATTTACTTTGTTTGAATTGATTGAATGGATTTGGTTTGAATTGATACTTTGTGTGGATTGATTTCTTATTGATTTGAAGATTTGTGTGTAAAACATATATATATATATATATATATATATATATACATTGAATTAGTTATCATGCTTAGAAGTATAATTATTTCCTATTCTATATATTCCGTTGTATAGTTTATCAATGCAGGTACTGAAGTCCAAGAATGAGGGGGAGTAAGTTTTTGTTGATGACAAAGTGGGAGAAATATAAAATAGGACAGTTAGGTATAGATTAAGGGGGAGTTATTAGGATAGAAATAATATTTTATAAACAAAGGTTGTCATCATCAAAAAGGGGAAGATTGTTAGTCCGTGAGATGATGGTTTTGATGACAACAACCTTAGAATAGATTATAAAATATAAATACTAACATTATAAGTTTAGATATATATGTATATGCAGGATTTAACCATGCAGGTACCAAGAATGAAGACTGTACAGTATATAGATTCAAGATATCAAGATAAAATATCAAGATAGAAGTCTCATGAGTGTCGAGACTATCAAGAGTTCAAGATTTCAAGGATAAGTATTTTTTATTGTTATTATGAATTTTTTTTAAAACTCGTAGAAAAGCACTGGCATCTTAAAATCCAATTTATTCGTGGAATGGAATCCACTTCGAGCCCGTTAAAGGGATGGAATCCTAAGTAGGATGGAACCTACGAAAATCTAGTGGGACATTGTTTTGTATCCGCTAATTTTAATTCAAAAAATTTTACAAAATTATCTTGTTTTCAAAATAATTTCAAAACTTCCCTTTTAAAAGATACAAAACCCTCGATCCTGATTTTAAATAATTTTAGCTTCAAAAACATCTTTATTTTCAAAGTCAAATTACTCCTGATTCTAAACTATTTTTTTAATAATATATTTATACTTAGATTTAAATATAAAATTATGGTTAAATTCTATATATATAATTCTTTATATTTACTTATGAATTTCAACTATAGTCAAGTATATTTATAAAGTTTAAATTAGTTTTTCTATAAGATAAAGGTTATTTTCAAAGAAATTCAAAACATCATAAAAAGCTTTGGGATGTCGACATGCCTATGGGTACCATGTCGACATTGTGACAGTTAGATTCAAAAATTCAAATTTCAAAAGAAGCGTCTATTCGCCATAACTCTTCATGAATGGACATGGCTCTTGTTCTTCTATAAATAGGGGTCAGTTTCAACGTATTTTTAATCATTTTTTTCTGGTTTTTACTCCTCTTCTTCTTCCTCTTTTCTTAATACATATTCTTATCATTACTCTACCGAAATCAACATTGAATTATACTCGATTACTTCTAGTTCGATTCTCTATCACTATCTCTACAAGATTCTCAGTGCTATTCAGAGTTATAGACTTCTTTGTAATCTATTAAGCGAGAAAAGGTGTGATTGTAGCCTTGGAAATCAATCAAAAGGGAAAAGGTGTGATTGTAGCCTTGGTAAATCAATTGGGTAAACTTGTGGCCCGAAAATCTAGTATCTCTACCCAGAGGATCGAAATTTTGGAGGGTGTACCCCGTAGCCTTGAAACCGAGGGGGTAATTGTACGATTGCTTTTGAAAGGAAATCCGTACTTGTGTTGCGGGACTGGATGTAGGGTAACTCCGAACCAGTATAAAATCCGGTGTGTTCTTTCCTTTACTACTTTTATTTTATTTCTGCATCTGTGATTGATTCTGTGATCATATATGTATCTGTATATTGCATACTTTTGTGTCTAAATTAACATAAATTAAAAAGATTTAGTAATTCTTTATTAACACTATTCACCCCCCCTCTAGTGTTAATCTTAGCCTTAAGATCGGTAATCCGCATTTCTCACAATTGGTATCAGAGCAAGGTTTTCAAAGTTTCATAATCTGATTTTTGAAAAGTTTTCAAAATGGCTACAAACACTGGTACTGTTATTAACACTAGTATCCCTATCACCAGTTCATTTGTAGAGAGTCGGTCTACTGTCAGACCACCACTTTTTAATGGCAGTAACTATGCATATTGGGCATGTAGGATGAAAATATATTTACAAACTATAGGATTAGACACTTGGAATATCACACAAACTGAATATTCTGAACCCACAGTTGATTTTGCACAGTGGACTGCTGAGCAAAAGACTGTCACAAAATAATTCTATGGCAATGAATATTCTATTTTGTTCACTAGATAGAAATGAATTCAATAGAGTGTCAGTTTGTAAGTCTGCATATGAAATCTGGAAAACTTTGCAAGTTACTCACGAAGGAACAGGCAAAGTTAAACAGACCAAAATTTTCATGCTCACAAATCAGTTTCAATTATTTAAAATGAATGCTAATGAGTCTATTTCAGATATGTATAGTAGATTTCAGGATATTGTGCATTCTCTAATATCTTTGGGAAAGGAATTTTCTGGAGAAGATCAAGTCAGAAATTTTTTAAATTCTCTAACTACAGAATGGGATCAAAAGACACTTGCGATCGAAGAGGCAAATGACATCAGTATTTTGAAGATAGAAGAATTAATTGGAAATATAATGTCGCATGAAGTTCAAATGATCGGGAGAAGAGAAAGTAAAGCATCTGAAATGAAATCAATGGCATTCAATGCATTGACCGATGAATCAGACTCAAACATCGATAATGATAAAGAAATAGCCTTTATGACCAGAAATTTTAGGAGATTCCTGAAATACAGAAAGATGAATAATCTCAAGAGAAACAACTATAAGAATTCTAGAAATTAGAATATAGTGCCAAATAATGACAAGTGTTACAACTGCGATAAACCAGGCCACTTCAAAAGAGACTGTCCGTATCCAGAAAGCCAAAATCCTTCTATGAACAATAAACCAGCAAAGAAGCGGAAGCGTGCATTTACTGCTACTCTAGATGACTCAGACTCGTCCTCAAGTGATGATGATCAGAAGACGGATAATTCGAATTTGTGTTTTACAGCTGTTCACGACTCCGACGAATTCAGAGAAACGGACTCAGAAAAAGGTACACGTTTACAATACAATTGGTTGAAATTAATTGCATAGAGTTAGTCGCTTGATTATTTAATTGATTGTTTTTTGATTTGGTATGTTGCTTGAATTTTAAAATTTATTTTCTACTTTTTATTATTTTTATTATTATTTTTATTATTTTTAATACTTTCTGAAATATATTATAAGAATAATAATATTTCATAAATATATAATAGACATTTATAATAATAATATATGCATTAGAAATCTTAGGAAAAATCAATTCATGAAAATTCAAAAGCACATGTCGACATGGTCCCTACCATGATGTCGACATGGCTACCTGAATTTGAATTTCAAAATTTGAATTCAAACGTTTGAATTTCCCTCCACCTTTTCACTTCATTCAATTCTCTGAAAAGATACCTTTTGACCAAAGAATATGTCCTTTGAGAATCAATTTATTCACTATCTTTTATCATATATTTTCACTTCCATTTTCAAATTCAAACTCTCTCTTCATAACTTCAAGCTCTCTTCTCTCTACTCTAATGGCTTCTTCAAGCAACCCCTCAACCATGAGAATTTCTAGAAAAATCTAAGAGCAATTATTCAATGATACGGAGGCAATTAAAGCATACATCAATTATGCTAACTATGCCAAAGTCCATCCCGGAAAATTTGCTATTTTTCAAGATTTTTCTTCTTATGAAATTGATTCTCTTTTTGCAAACAATGGTGTTCTTAGTCTTATTGATGCTTCTCAAAATGATTTTGTTTGCTATCATAATCTTGTCAAAATTTTCTATGCGAATTTAAATCGCGGATTTTATGTTGGAAATGAAGAAGAAATTTGGAGTAGTGTCAAAGGCACTCAAATTGTTTTGAATTATGATCTTTTGGGTACCATTCTCAATTGCAAGAGTTCGGGAATGGATCTTTCTAACTTTAAAATCGATGAACATGATCGTGAGACATTTCATCACATTTTCGAAAGAGATGATGATTTTGATTTTAAAAATAAAAATTTTCGACCAAAAGCAAGAATTGTTAATCTTCTTTTGCAACATACTTTGACCCCAAGATCGGAAAATTTTAACAATCCTACTTCAAAAGTTTGCAAAGCTCTTTTTTCTATTTTCGGAAACTATGACACAAATTGGGCGCAAGTTATTTTGGATGAACTACGTCCTAAAAATCTTGAAATGGGTGAGAATACTTTGTACCATGGAATTTATCTCACTCGTATTTTTAACTATTTTGGAGTGGATTTCAAAGGCGGAGAATTTTTTTCTAGAAAAGTTTTCAATCATTCCAACATTTCGCTTATGAAAATTCCATTTGTTTTTCAACCTTACGAGACATTTACCGAAAAGGAAGAGCGTTTGGCTCATGAGGAAATGGAAGAAGAGGAAGTTGAAGAAGAAGAAGGGGATGAAATGGAAATTGAAGAAGAAGGTGAAACGTCTTTGGAAAGTGTTGAATATCCTTCCACTTTCCAAAGATAGATATGGAGAATCAACGGATTCTAAAACGATCCGTTAGTAAAAAGTTGGTCGAAGATGAACAAGTTCTTTTCAAAAGTCAGCAAGAAACTTAGACTATCTTCATCCTCTAACTAGTTTTATCTTTTCGTATCTTGTTGTATTTGTTTTAGTTTGCTTTATTTCGAATGATCATGTAGTTTGTTGTGTGCTTAATCATTGTATTATCGTAGTATGCAATGAAATGAAATTTTCTTTCTGTTATCTACCTTATATTATCTCTAGAATAAATGTTAGTATGTTATATTTATATATATACACAATTATTCACAAAATCAAAATTAGTCATAACATTTCACTAACCCATGTCGACATCCCCTATGTGACCATGTCGACATGTACTGGTCAGAAATGGAAATTGATTTTGAATTTGAAATTTGAATAACTACCACTTGTCTATTCAATTCAAACGAATTTCTACACCTATATAAACTTGTTTCTTCTAGAATTCTTCACTGAAATTTATTTCTTATCACCTATATCCACCATTTCTTTCACAAATTCAACTATGGCCAATCCTATTCATAATTTATCCAAAAATATTGAAGAAACTCTTAATTCGTTCAAGAATATTCTCTCATTTATTCTACGAAACCAACGTCATTTAGAATTGAGTCAATTGCAGATGATAAAGGAACAAGAGAGGCACTTCGATGCGATACGATGGATGATCTCCTCTCTGCACAAGGATGATAACGAAGAACATCCTCTTGTCTCTCTCACCAATGACAATGATAATTGGGATGCTATTAAGGCAGACCCGGTCTTTGGAGAAGAAGGATGGGTGGAAGTTCCACGTAACGTTTGATTTTTTATTTACTTTGTTTGAATTGATTGAATGGATTTGGTTTGAATTGATACTTTGTGTGGATTAATTTCTTATTGATTTGAAGATTGGTGTGTAAAACATATATATATATACATTGAATTAGTTATCATGCTTAGAAGTATAGTTATTTCCTATTCTATATATTCCGTTGTATAGTTTATCAATGCAGGTACTGAAGTCCAAGAATGAGGGGGAGTAAGTTTTTGTTGATGACAAAGGGGGAGAAATATAAAATAGGATAGTTAGGTATAGATTAAGGGAGATTTATTAGGATAGAAATAATATTTTATAAACAAAGGTTGTCATCATCAAAAAGGGGGAGATTGTTGGTCCGTGAGATGATGGTTTTGATGACAACAACCTTAGAATAGATTATAAAATATAAATACTAACATTATAAGTTTAGATATATATGTATATGCAGGATTTAACCATGCAGGTACTAAGAATGAAGACTGTACAGTATAGAGATTCAAGATATCAAGATAAAATATCAAGATAGAAGTCTCATGAGTATCGAGACTATCAAGAGTTCAAGATTTCAAGGATAAGTGTTTTTTATTGTTATTATGAAATTTTTTAAAAACTCGTAGAAAAACACTGGCGTCTTAAAATCCAATTTATTCGTGGAATGGAATCCACTTCAAGCCCGTTAAAGGGATGGAACCCTAAGTAGCATGGAACCTACGAAAATCTAGTGGGACATTGTTTTGTATCCACTAATTTTAATTCAAAAAATTTTACAAAATTATCTTGTTTTCAAAATGATTTCAAAACTTTCCTTTTAAAAGATTCAAAACCCTCGATCCTGATTTTAAATAATTTTAGCTTCAAAAACATCTTTATTTTCAAAGTCAAATTACTCCCGATTCTAAACTATTTTTTTAATAATATGTTTAAGTTTTAATATTTATACTTAGATTTGAATATAAAATTATGGTTAAATTCTATATATATTATTCTTTATATTTACTTATGAATTTCAACTATAGTCAAGTATATTTATAAAGTTTAAATTAGATTTTATATAAGATAAAGGTTATTTTCAAAGAAATTCAAAACATCATAAAAAGCTTTGGGATGTCGACATGCCTATGGGTACCATGTCGACATGGTGATAGTTTGATTCAAAAATTCAAAAGAAGTGTCTATTCGCCATAACTCTTCATGAATGGACATGGCTATTGTTCTTCTATAAATAGGGGTCGGTTTCAACGAATTTTTAATCATTTTTTTTTGTTTTTACTCCTCTTCTTCTTCCCCTTTTCTTAATACATATTCTTATCATTACTCTGTGGAAATCAACATTGAATCATAGTCGATTACTTCTAGTTTGATTCTCTATCACTATCTCTACAAGATTCTCAGTGCTATTCAGAGTTATAGACTTCTTTATAATCTATTAAGAGAGAAAAGGTGTGATTGTAGCCTTGGAAATCAATCAAAAGGGAAAAGGTGTGATTGTAGCCTTGGTAAATCAATTGGGCAAACTTGTGGCCCAGAAATCAAGTATCTCTACCCAAAGGATCGAAATTCTGGAGGGTGTACCTCGTAGCCTTGAAACCGAGGGTGTTATTATACGATTGATTTTGAAAGGAAATCCGTACTTGTGTTGCGGGACTGGATGTAGGGTAACTCCGAACCAGTATAAAATCTGGTGTGTTCTTTCCTTTACTGCTTTTTTTTATTTCTGCATCTGTGATTGTTTCTGTGACCATATCTGTGTCTGTATATTGCATACTTTTATGTCTAGATTAACATAAATTAAAAAGATTTAGTAATTCTTTATTAACACTATTCACCCCCCCCCTCTAGTGTTAATTTTAGCCTTAAGATCCGTAATCCGCATTTCTCACAGAGGAATCTGAATCATCCCATGTAACTGAAAAGGCTTTTCTTCTGGATTTTTCCTCCCTTTTATTTCGACATTCTTTCTTTTGATTTGGACAGTCCTTCTGTATATGCCCCTTTTTGTGACAGTTAAAATGCTCCATAACTAATGAAGACGGTGGTTTATTGCTGTTTGAGATTCTCTTGCCCTTATTTCTGTTTCCTTTTCTATATTTCAAAAATTTCTCAAAGTTTTTGGCAATAAAGGCTAGGTCGTCTTTGTATGAATATGATTCTTCTTGTTCTGCATGGAATGCTATATTCTTTTTATCAAGCTTGAACTCGTTTGGCCTGCAAATTTACTTCATAGGACATTAGATTTCATATTAGCTCTTCCAGAGTTATTTTGGAAATATCGTTCGCTTCTTCAATAGCGAGAACTTTTCTTTCCCATTCTTCCGTTAAAGAATTATGGATTTTGGATACTATATCAAAGTTTGAATATTTTTCTCCTAGTCCTACTAATGAATGATAGATATCTTGAAATCTTGAGTGCATATCATTTATAGATTCATTTTCTTTCATTCTAAAGTTTTGAAACTGGATTTTTAGCATGGATATTTTGCTTTATTTGACCTTGTTGGTTCCTTCGTGTGTAACGTTGAGTGTACGCCATATTCATATGCAGTATTGCACATGCTAACATGGTTAAACTCATTTTTATCTAAGTCACACAACAACAAATTCATGGCTTTTGCATTAGCTGTGGCATCTAGTTTCTGTGTATTTGACCAAGTAGAATACTCTTCAGTAGGAATAATATATTCTGTCTGGGTTATATTTCATGAATCAAAACCATTTGCTTGCATACATATTCTTATTCATGTGGTCCAATAGTTATAATTGATGCTAGTGAATAGTGGTGGACGTGTAGTGGATTGTCCTTCAATGAAGCTAGTGTTAATGCCAATTCTAGAGTTAGTGTTAGTGTCCATATTATTAGATTATCATATAACTATGTTATGGTTATACGATGACCTTGCTTTGATACCAAATGAAAGTGTGCTATGGATCGTGTAATATGGATATACAGCAATACAGAGTATAGTGATGATAGTAATACATTAAATAGTGTGGAATATAAAAGTGGTATAATAAAATGACACCAAAGATTTTTATACTGGTTCGGAGCATCGTCCTACGTTCAGTCCCAGACTCCTTCTGGAATTTCACTAAAATAACAACCCTCACTTAACCCGGAGGAACAGGTCTATACAACCCCTGAGCAGCCGAACAGGGACCTAAGCAGGAGAACATGATTTCCCCTCAGCAGCCGAAAAGGACTTCAACAAATAAAAAAGATTGTTTTGACTTTGTGTGTTCTAATAACACAGATTTGTCACTTGTAGTACACCCTTCCTATAATCTTCTCCTCGAGTATAAATATATATATATATATATATATATATATATATATATATATTTGAAGATTATGAAGAATAGAAAGGTATAATATTGCATTGATGCACAATAATCAAAAGCATTATAGCAAATAGATTCAAGAAAGTTAGATTAGAAAGATAAGAAAATTCGGTGATAATTCAGTGATTTGGAATTTAAGTTAGAGTATGTACTTATAGAGGTTAAAGAGCAGTGACTGTTGATGAAGAGTTACGATTGAAGTGTTGCGTCTAAATCTTTTTGTAGAGATTCGTAACTCTTCACAAATAGTCGTGTCTTTTCAAAAAGTAGCCGTTGTAGAAATTCAGTCAACTGAGCTTCTGGGTCAGTCGACTGAATATTCAAATGAATTTTTAAATATATATGTGTGTGTATCTGTGCACCTATGCATGTTGCACAGAATTTCCAGGGTCAGTCGACTAAACATTTGGGTCAGTCGACTGACCATATAGAATCTTTGCAATTTGCACAGTTTTTTACAGGTATAGTAATATATACAACTTTAAACACTTTTACATATTTTATATGCTTATACATGTATAAAATATTTAAGAATAAGATGATTAGATATATAAGTTAATATATACGTAAATGAGGAGAGATTTTAACCAAAATTGACCTAAAACTCAAAACTAAAATAATATAATTGATGCACCGGTTTTGAAGTCTTGTCTCCTTGTAGTATATGTTCTCTTTTTTTCGTAGCAGTCGTCAAATTTGTATATCATAGTGATAGCTTTGTGTCATGAATCAAAGCCAAGTCTCAACACTATGGAGTCAACACAACAGAGTTATTAGCTATTTTCCGAATTCAGCTAGTGTAAATTAATTTATTAATGTTATAAATTATTAATAAAAATTAATACTTGTATCAAATTTTAAGGGTATTTTTATTTAAGGACTTAAAATTAACAAAAATAATAACGATTATATATTAATTTAATCGATTATATAGGCTTAAATGATTAGTTAATTAATCAATATATATATATAAGATCCAATATCATGGAGATTTCATGAAGGAGGCGTATGAAAGAATGAGAAGGGTTCGAATAGGCCTTTTAATTTGGATTAGGTTCAAATTTAAAAGAGAGAAGATCGATATATTTCGTATTTCTAGTGGCTATAGATAGCCACACCTTCTATCATTCAAAACACACAAAATAAATTTGGGTCGTTAAGCTGTAGGCAACCATTACTAATAAGAGAATACAATTAACATACCAACACCATTGGTAACTAAAATTGACCACTAAGACTTTACTGTTACCATTGGTAAAATGATCATTGGTATACTGATAAATGAATAAACTATTTATTTGTAATGAAAAATTAAACATTACATAAAAACATGAGAAAATTATTACACTAAAGTTTTGATCATGATAAAATGAAAAATACTTTGTCACAAATTCTAAATCCACTAACTCTTATACCGACTTTTTTACTTATTTTACTTGATATAGAAAATTTTCTTTTTCCATCATGAATTATTTACAATGATATGAAATAATAACTTTTCTAATCTTTGACTTTGAAGTTGATAAAACAAATAAAAAAGAAATATCATCATAAATAATACTATAAACATTTCTTAAAATCATATATCCCTTCAAAAAAAAATTGTTGCTAGGATTAATCAAATAGTTAAAAAATTAATATAATGGTTAAGTTCACCATTAACATGGTTTTGACATTTCTTTATTGTCACTTTTGTCATTCATAATGGTAAATTTACCCTCACCATACCGATAGCGTTGGTGTACTGATGTTGCTTAATTTTGTTTAATAATTGCTGGTATTGTAAAGTAATGGTAAATTTACCATTACCATAACAGTGCTAAAATAATAGAACCATGGACTCCATTAAAAATTGGTTGGAGTCTTGGAGCTGGGGTTTGCACACCAAGCTTGAAGGAAAAACGTACAATAGTTTGAGTGGGAAGAGCCAACATCACAATGTGTCAACAACTAGCAGAACTGAAATATTTTATAGTTTAAATATTTTATACATATCTCCTAATTTGATTTTCGTCCGCAAACAATAACATAAAATATGTGTATATATTTCAGAAATAAATAAGCACACACGTGTTCTACAAATAATTATGCATATATAATCATATAAATATGCATATATATATATGTTATCCGGCCTTTTGGCCCGGCTATATTCAGACTGACTAGACAAGTTAGACTGGATGATCATCAAGGAAGACAGCCCGAAGAGATAATTATTAGGATCAGAGCTCAAGCGCTGGCAATGATATGAGATGATCAACCAAGGCCAAGAGATAGGCTCTCCAGAATATTTGAAGTATGGAATAATGCCTCACTTAGGTAGGGATTACTGCCAATCCCTTTCCTTAGGGGATAGGTACATATCCTCAATTTTTATCCCAAACTTGGTAAGATCGATATAGAGTGACAATAAAGGACCTATGAGGCTACATTTCAAGTTTCAAGTCATTCGGACTTCGTATGCAAAAGTTATGGGAAAATTAATTCACATATTAAAAGGGTCGGTATAAAAGGGATCGGTATAAAAGGGATCGTCCATATTCACCTTTCACTACATATTGCAACAATGATTGGTCAATAACTTAAAATCTACAGATGCTATCAACATGAAACATGAAGTATAATAATTAGAACATATGGAAAACCCCATAGCGATCACATGGCATTTGGAGCAAGTTGGAAGGATCGGTACATATCCCTCCATAGGGATCGGCTATAGATAGCCTTCACAACATATTGCAATAAAGATTGATCATAACTCGAGTTCTACTAATACAGTTGGCTTGAAACTTGGAGAATAAGCAAAATAAAACATGGAGAAGCTCCCCTAGGGATCATACGACATTTGGAAGAGACTGGAGGGATCAGTATAAATCAGAATTCAAGCAATACTACTTTACCGAAAATGTGATATCTCACAAACCGTACGTCGTAATTACACGAAATTTGGGGACCAAGTAACTAACACTATCAGACATCCGTCATAGGGATCGTAGACAATTTGGATGCATTAATAGGGGTCGGTACTGATCCCTATTGTTGTCTCCGATGGGATTGCAAATTTTGGGTTAGCCTCGTCTTGGTCTCCTGAACCTTCTACCAAATTTCAGTCTGACCTGTGCACATCTTCCCTTATAAATACAACAGGCATGGCATCAAAAAATCGATCCTGCTTTCTCTGCCGAGGCTCTGCCTTTTATTCTTCACTTTTGTACTAATGGATCCCAACCGATCTAAATAATCATAATTAAGTGGAAGATCAATAAAAAAATGACGTGGACGTAGACCAAGATTGCCAAACAACTATAAAAGTCTGTACGTTCATTTATGATTTTTGCTCTGTTTTAGTTTCATTCTTCATTTAATCTCTACAACAATACATACATACATACATATATATATATATATATATAGCTTTTTAGATTTAGTAAAAAAAAGCTTTATTCTTTCGATTTATAAAAATTATCTTTAGACAAACACACAAACATATATATAAGGTTTAATACACACACACACACACATATCTGAATATATATATATATATATATATATATATATATATCAACCAAAACATAAAAGATATGAATATTAAGTTTTAAATGTTCATATTATTATACTTATCTCATGAAAATATTTATGTACAACTTGTAGAAAGTATTATAGAAACACATTTTTATCTAGCGGGAATAAAAAAATATTTCTAATATTGCCAAAAAATATATTCACACAAACAGATACATACAAACATATAGCGCTAGGATTCGCAACCCCTTATTTGGCTCCATCATGTAGACCCTATATCGGCCACATATTAATATTTAAATATTTGGCACATGTGAGAGGAGAGAGAATGACTAAATATTAAAATACTAAAATGTGGTTGATATCGAGGGCTACTTGATGGAGCCAAAAATAGGGGGCTAGGGAACGTAGCATGTGTGTGTGTGTGCGCACGCGCGTGCGCGTGTGTTTAGGCATACACAAACATATATCTTTATTAAAACACGCAAATATATTAAAGAGATATTCCTAATATTGGAGTCCCATTTTACAACCATAAATAACAATGGTCATATACACATACGCGCTCTATATTATCATTCATAAATGCGCTAGGTTGGTTTATCCGACTTATGATGTTCACAATGTGAATATAAACCTCCATGAAATAAAATATAACTAAACTAATGTTGAGTTAAAAATTATAATATACAAATAATTTTAAATTATAATCTATATAATTAAGGCACTAAAAATAAATTAAATAAATTTAAATTCAAATAATAAACTCTTAATTTATTAATATCTGCTAAATATGCATATTTGGTATAAAGGAACTATTTATGCAGACACAAAATAAGATTTAATGCATAATTAATAAAAAAAAATTATTTTCTCCTTTTACCCTGCTACTAATGTACTTGATCCAACATATAGAACTAGAGTTCAGTTCAGACAGGAAATATTTTCTTGTCAATGTCTTACATGTCTTGGGTATTCAAAAGAATTTGGTTTCCATATGTATTCTTTGCAACATAGGTGTTAAAGGTATCCTTGATGGTAAAAGTCTCATTTTATTGTAAGGTGGGTTATTTGTTGTAAAGGGATATGTTTGTAATGGAATGCCTAATTTAAGCATCGATAAAATGAATAAGTTTGCTTATGTTATTGCTTCTTATATTTTATGGCATAATAGATTAGCACCCTTAATTTTCAATTTTTACAGTTCATATGTAAGGAAGGTTTAATTTCATATTAAAACAAAAGTCTATCTAAATGTGAAACATGCATTGGAGCCAAAATGTGGAAAAAAAACCATTTCCAAAATCTAAAAGAAATACTTAGTTATGTAATTTAATTCATTCTAACATTTATGAATTAAATGATATACTAAAAAGAGGGGAAATAGGTATTTTATTATGTTAATAGATGATTTTTCTAGATATACACTTATTTACTCAATGAGAACAAAAGATCAAGCTTTTGATATGCTTTAACGTTTTAATGTTATAGTTGAAATCAAAAGGAAAAGAAAATTAAGGTGTTATGAAGGGATCATGGTGGGGAATATTTCTCTAAGGGATTCTCTTCCTTTTGTGAAGAAAATGGTATAATACATCAATCGGGTGCACCTTATACCCCATGAAAAAAGTGCTTAGCTGAAGGAAAATACAAAACATTGGTGGAAATGGCAAATACTACGATTTGGAATGCTAAGCAACATATGAACTTGTGGGAGATGCACTTTTCACCGCATACCCATTTCCATAGTAGGTTCTGATCTAAGAAAGCAACATTTTCATAATAAATCCCATTTAAGAAAGCAAAATATCTCCATATGATTTAGGGAAAGGCATAAAAATCAGGTTTGAAATACTTGAAAATTTAGGGATATTTAGCCTTTTATTGTATAACAGATCCATAGAAATCAACTCGGACCGAGAGCTTCAAACGACATATTTTTTTGATATACTGAGAATTCCAAAGCATAAGGTTGTTAGACCTAGACTTTAATGTTATTTTTTAGTCAAGAGATATACATTTGACTAAAAATAAATCCGTACGTGATTCCAACTAAGTCCTAGACTATACTTAACTTACCTATGATAAAGATATCGAAAATTCTAAACAAACTTATTCTAAAAGACGGATGTTTCCAAGCATACTAGAAGAACCTTGAAGAACTTAAAAGCAAGAAAATTTAGAGTATTAAAACCATATTTTGTATCATCAGAAGATGCAATACACCTTGTTATGGGTAGTAGAAAGGAAATAATTGATGTGATATTTATGTTCTAAATAGAGAAGAGGATCTTACAACATTTAAAGAAGAGATGACTTCTTGGGATGTTTCTTTTTGGAAATAAGTAATATGGGAAAAGATTGATTCAATTTTATCGAATAGTACTTGGAAACTTGCTGACTACCAAATGGATCAAAAGCGGTTGGATATAAATGGTGTTTCAAAGAAAATACAATACATACGGGTCGATACAAACTTTCAAGGAAAGATTTGTAGCTAAAGGGTTCAGACAAAGGAAAGAATTTGATACTATTCTCCTATTACTAGATTAACTTCCATTAGGTTTCTTTGTTCTTATGCATCTAATCATGGATTGCATGTGCATCAAATGTATGTTAAGACTGCTTTTCTGAATAGAGATTTAGGCGAAGAGGTATGTATAGAACAACCAAAAGACTTGGTTATGCTTAGCAATGAGAATAAAGTTTGCAAACTATTTAAATCTCTGTGTGCAACAAGCACCAATGACATGAGAAATTTGATTATTTGATCTTGTCGAGTAGCTTTAAACATAATAATGCGGGCATGTGCATCTATTCAAATTCACAGATCATTAGCACATTATAATAGTTTTATAGTTGATGACGTACTTGTATTTGGTACAAATATGGAAAACGTAAATGGGATGTAAGAGTACCTAACTTCAAGTTTAAATATGAAAGATTTGAATAAAGCTGATACTATACTAGGAATTAAGGTAAAGCGACATAATGGGAGATATGTTTTATGTCAACCTCACTTATTGAGAAGTTGCTTCTAAAGTACAAACAATTGAATATTAAAGAAGCAAATAATCCTTATTATTCTTTTATTAAATTGTTTACAATTTCTAATAGGGTGGTCCTTAACTAGAATATGCAAGTGTTAGTGGTAGTCTCATGTATGCTAAGCAATGCACTAATTAAGACATTGCTTTTGTAGTGTACAACCAATCCACATATACATATAAACCTAGCATCGCACATTGATGATCAATTTGTAGAGTTCTTGGCTACCTTACACAAATGATAGGATTGGGACTTTATGTAACATCCACCTACTTGGAGGCTTAAAACTAGCGGCTACGGATGCTGCAGTCATCCATAGTTATTAAATTTCGGCGACCAAATATGACGATGCTAAATACATTGTACACTGATCAAAGAAATATGGAAAAAATTTAACAATTCAAAACATATTTCCATATTCAAATCAAAAAACTTGATGGTCATTACATAATCCCAAAAATATAAACACGTTCAGCAAAATATAATTATTACAAATATGCCAAGAGCGACATATGAAGATGCTCCCTTGGTTGATTAGAGTATACAGTAAGGCTACCAAGTCTGCCTTTACAAAAAAAATACACAGCGGAAAAGACAATTCTAGGTAACTATCTGCCTCCTGAAAGCCTTCGAAAGCTTTATTCATCAAAGAATAAAACCTAAAAACCATAAATCTCAAAGTACTCAAAATCAATTGAGTACCAGAGAGTTTAAGGGAAAAATAAAAATTTCGAGTCAGGCAAAAGCCTGGTATGAATAATAATCTAACATCTCGATCCTTTTAGATGTCTAGTGAGACCACGCCACTTAGCGGAAGGGGTTCTCCCTTCACTGGTATCCAAAAACCTTTTAAAACCATATTATGTGCTTCTACATCCAAAAAGGTAAAAACATACATTTTCAAAATATTATGATGATATGCATACTTAAAACAATTGGGATCTCCCTTCCCCAATTTAATCTGATTCCCTGTCATAATTATAGTTGTTTCTAGAGTCACTATTAACCTTTTAGTTTTCATGGGTTTACTAGTAATCTTTGTATAATTAATGAACATCTTGTTCTTTTCATAGTTTTTATGAGATCACTAAGAACCTATAGGCTCCTGTCAGTTAACTTAATTAATCCATGGGTCCTCCTGAACCTATTAGTTATTCTAATAACTAAATACCTTATTCTAGTTTTCATGGGTTGACTAGAAACCTATGGATTTACTCATAACTCACTTCACATCCTAGTTTTCATGGGTTGACTCGGAACCTACGGATACTTCCATTAGCCACTTTCTTATCCTAGTTTTTATGGCTTGATTAGGAACATATTGACTAATGTCAATTCTTAATCCAGATATAGTTTTCATGGGTTCGCTACAAACAAATTAGCCCCTGCTAACTATCCTTAATACATAGTTTTCATGGGTTTACTATAAACCAGTTGGTTATCTCCAATAACTATATAATCATAGTTTTCAAGAATTTACTATGAACCTTTTGGTTACCTCCAATAACTACCAAGTCTAAGCATCTTATATTTTTGGTCACCCTGACTCCTTGGATGCGATTCTACTCATTCAGGTGTTTACGCAATTTATATTCAATACAGAGTTAACCTAGTTGGTTCTTCTACCCCCTTTTCCCCAAAATACAATTATGGGTCATCATTTGAATATATTCATATTTGAAGAAGCAAAACAACAATTTAACAATATCACTTCTGTGAGTTAAAGGTCCTTTAAATACATTTCATATAAAACATAGTTAACCCCTTTAACTTATATTTTTATCAAGGCAATACTTCTTCCAAATTACATACTGAAAGTCAATATAAAACTCCTTCATATAAGCCATGGGTTTTCCTTTAAAATTTAGAATTTAGGTTTTAAAACCTTTCAATAACGTCGAAAGCTTCAGCTTTCGAGCTTCAGCTTTCGAGCTTCAGCTTTCGACCCCTTCAAAAGCTTTGCTTTCTAACCCTTCGAAAGCATAAATAATATCTTTTAAAACAATAAGCTCCAGCATTTTTAATGCTTTAAAATTCTTCTTCAAAACCTTTCGACCATGTTAAAGTATTATTATATAAGAGCAGAAACATTGCTTCGAAACTACTTGAAAATATCCCTTTCAAAAGCATTGGGCTTATACCAAAAATATTACTTCGGGTCAAAGTGAAAATAGGTGAAAGCATCTCTTTCCAAACCATTCTTTATATTATAAAGTATTGGGAAAGTTTGATGGTGTCGAACCCATCCTTTCGAAAGCAGTAAAATATTTGGGAAGGCAATTGAACCTTTTGACACCGTCGAAAGCTTTTCCTTTCGACCACTTCGAAAGATGTAAACAAAACTAAGCAACTTCTTCGGAAGCTACTTCTTTAAAACAAAGGCAGAAACTCTCCTTCAGAACCCTCTTTGAAATACCCTTTCAAAAACATAGCTTTCGACTATGTCGAAAGCCTTTTATCAATTATCCTTTCAAAACCATAGCTTTCGACCTTGTTAGAAGCTTAGCTTTTGACTGTGTCGAATGCTCTTTAAAAACAAACCTTAGCTTTTGACCATGTCGAAAGCTCTTTTAAAACTAACCTTTCGAAAGCATATAGCTTTTGACTGTGTCAAAAGCTTTTTTTAAAAACCAATCTTTTGAAAGCATATCTTTCGACCGTGTCGAAAGCTCTTTAAAAATAGACAAGTGATTTTCTTTGTAAACCAAAATAACTAAGGAACCAACTCCTTTGAAAGCTTCCCTTTGACAACCTACCTTTCGCCTTTGCCCAGTTCATTACATACCACTTGAATGATATCATGTGCTTTAGCTTTGACCTTGTTGGATTCAATGAACTCGAAAGGTCAAGGTCGAAAGGTCTAAGTCGAAAGGTGTACTATAGACGGCGGAACACCCTTTTTCTAAGCAAAAGTTGTTTTTATCAAATAAGGTAATTTTTTGTAACTAACTTGCCTACTTGTAAACATTTGATTGAATTTCACAAACTTATAAATAATTTGGATAACATTTGCTGCATTTTCTTAGATTTAAATCAAGTTAACCTTTAACAAATAAGCCCTTCCTGTTATCAAAATAATAAAATCATTTAAATCCCCTTTTCGAGATAATTTAATTTCCATACTTAATCATTTAGTAAATATCTCCAAAAATTCTAGAAAGTCACTTTAATCATGTTATCTAACACATCAAAATTCCATACCCAAATTCTTACTATATTTTCCAAAATAAATTTATAAACGCAAATAACCACATTTTCCTTTGAAAATTCATAACTAATTCTCCACGGCTTGGAAAATTACAAAAATTGAAATCCAACTCCAAAATCATATTTCCATAATATATAATTTTCCCATGGCATTTCAAAGTCATTAAATATATTTTCTACCCTAAAACAGTATATATCACCTTTAAACAACCATGTTGAAACATATATAAATTATAAATCAAGCATATCGTCATTTTGTATATCATAAAATAGATTTATCTTTAAATCTGAAACCATATGATTATAAAACCAAAATAGAGATGTAGAAATTATTATTCACCTTAGATTGGATAAGGAAATTAAAGTTTGATTGAGATTGATTTCTTCTAGCTTGATCCTAAGCTTTAATTTGATTTTTCTCTTTCCTTCTTCCTAATGGCCGGCCTTGCTTCCTTCTTATGTTTATAAATTTTGTTTGAGATAAAATGAACGTGTTTGACTAAGGAGAATAGTATAAGGGTGGGAAATATGGGCAGCTATTTACCCTAATGTCCTCATGTTTAATTACTTAACCATTTATAAGTTCATATAGTTAAATAAGCACGGCCACTAAATTTCATTAATCAACCTCAATCTCCTTATCTACATTATTCTATTTAATTTATTCTAGTTAAATCTCGTGAGTAATGTCATCAATAAAATTAGGGGTGTTAAGGGCTCCCCTCCTCAAAGAATTTATTCCTCGAAATTCAGTAAGGACTAACTAGCAAACATAGCAATCATATGTAACATCTCCTAACAACCATACTAGCTGACTTGATTAGAAATCAATCTATATAGATCTAACATAGACATACCATCAAAGAAGATCAGGATAAGCCTCTCGAATCTTGTCCTCTGTCTTCCAAGTACAGTCCTTCTCGTTGTTGCTCCACTGAACTTTTACCAACCTGACTATCTTGGATCCTAATCTCTTCTCATCTCTTGCTACAACCCGAACTGGTTGTCTAACCAAAGTCAAATCAGGCTCTACTATCAAATCCTCTAACTCTATTTGAGGAATAGTAGCATTTGGATCATGCATAAACTTGCGAAGTTGAGACACATGGAGTACATTATGGACACATGCCAAACTGCTCGGCAACTCCACTCTATACGTGAGCTTTCCAATTCTTTTTTTAATCTAGAATGGACCAACATATCTCGGGGACAACTTTCTCGACTTTCCAAATTGTACCACATGCTTCATAGGTGATACTTTAATGAAAACCCTGTCTCCTACTGAGAACTCTAGGTCTATATGCCTTTTATCTGTGTAACTCTTCTGCCTGGATTGAGCTTTCTTCATCCGTCCTCGAATTAACTCAATCTTTTTCGACGCCTCTCTAACCAAATCCAAGCCTAAGATTAATCTGTCTCCAGTCTCTAACCAACATGCTGGCAATTTGCATGGTCTTCCATACAAAGCTTCAAAAGGCTCTATTCCTATACTAGTCTGATAACTATTATTATAGGAAAAATCAATCAAATATAGGCGATCCTTCCAAGATCCACCAAAGTCCAATACAAAGCTCTCATTAAATCTTCGAGTACCTTATTGACTCTCTCTGTATGCCCATCAGTTTGTGGGTGATATGTTGTACTCATCTTGAGCTTGGTACCTAATACCTCTTATGGACTCCTCCAAAATTCACTAGTACATAACACATCTCTATCACTGACTATGCTGTTAGGAACCACATGAAGTCTAACTATGTTCTTCATGGACAACTTAGCCAAAGTAGGTGTTGTTCTGGTTGACTTTACCGAAATGAAATGGGCACCCTTGGTCAACCTATCCATTATAACTCATAAGCTTCATCTGCTCTATTTGAACTTAGCAACCCTTCTATAAAGTCTATCAATATCGAATCCTATTTCCAGACTAGAATACCTAAAGGCTGAATTAAACCACTTGGCTTTTGATGTTCGGCCTTCACTTGTTGGCAATTGACACATTGCCTAACCCACAGGCCAATATTCCTCTACATGCCTTCCTAATAGAAGCCCCCCTTCATATCTTGATACATCTTGGTTCCTTCAGGATGAATTATAAATTACGATCGATGACATTCCTCTAGAACCTCTCTCCTTAAATTCTCTACATTCGGAATGCATAATTGTCCCTTCCTTCTCAACCATCCTCTTTGGTAAGACTAAAATCCTTTAGGTCATCAATTTCTGATCCGACCTCAAAGCCTTCTAATCCTCTTGGCTAATTTGGATCTTCTCTCTACTTAGAAGCTATTTTCTCGATCAACACTGGTCAAACTTCTAAAGAAGATAACATGGTAGTACCCTGACTAGAACTAGCAGTGGATCTCAACTATACACCACAACTAGTTAAAGCTTCTAAATTTTTCCATTCTGCCAACATCGCTAACACCACATTCTGGTGTGTTCTACTGAGAGCATCTACTGCCCTATTTCCTATACCAGGAGTATACTCTATACCAAAATCATAAGCAGCCAAAAACTCCAGCCATCTCTGCTGCCTCATATTTAACTCCTTTTGAAAGAATAAATACTTAACTGACTTATGATCGGTATGTAACACGAATCTCTCCCCTAAGAGAGAATGCATCCAAATCTTCAAGGAAAATATCACCGTAGTTTACTCTAAGTCATGAGTAGGATATCTATCTTCGTGTAGTCTAAGCTGCCTTGATGCGTAAGCAATAACTTGCCCCTTGCATCAATACTGCTTCCAATCCAGTCTCACATGCATCAGTGTATACTGCCAACCCTTGGTTACCATCTGGAACTACTAGGCGCATTGGTTAACAAATGCTTTAACTTAGGTAACCCTTCCTCACATTTGTCAGACCAAACAAACTTCACGTCCTTCTGGGTATACATAGTCAAAGGCATTGTTATCTGCAGGAAAACCTCGAGGAATCTCTGGTAATATCCAGGAAGTCCAAGAAAACTACTGATCTCGGTTACCGTCTCCGGTCTCTTCCAATTGTTCACAGCTTCGATCTTATCTGGATCGACTGACAATCCCTTCTCTGAAACCACATGCCCAAGAAACTTAACCTATTTCTTCTAAAAATGACACTTGAAATTTTTTTCCGTTAGCTGATTCTGCCTCGGCGTATCCAACAGCTCTCTAAGATGACTCTCATGCTCCCTTTCATCTTTAGAGTACACATCATCTATAGATACCAACAAGAACCTATCCAAGTGCTCTCGGAAAACCCGATTTATCAAATCAACGAAGAAAGCAGGCGCATTTGTCAATCCAAATGGAATCACCAATCACTCAAATGAGCCGTACCAATGTCGTCAAAGGAATGCTACCCTTCGCCACTCTCAACTGATGAAACCCCATCGCCAAATCCAATCGGAAAAATACTCCAGCTCCACTCAACTGATCAAACATATCATCTATCCACGGTAGAGGTAACCTATTCTTGATCGTCCTTTCGTTTAACTTATAATAGCCGATGTACATCCTTAATGACCCATCGGGCTTCTTTACATACAGCAGCCGCTCCCCAATGTGAACCGCTTGGCCTTATAAAATTCCTTCCTTCAAGATCCACTAGTCGCACCTTCAATTCCTTTATCTCTGTTGGTGTTATCCTGCTAGATGGTCTACTAACAGGTTCAGCTCTTGGCACAATATCTAATATCTATCTGAAACTCAACAGCTCATTTAAGGGATAATCTAGTAACCGGCTCAAAGACATCTTCAAATTCCCTTGCTACATGAACCTGACTAAGGTCTCCTTCAACTTCCATGGAACTTACAAAGCACAAACACTCTTACCGAAATTATCCACTAAGAAAATGATTCGGTTATGACTATCTGAGTGCCTCAATAATATTTCTCAATCCTGGCAAAATATCATAGCCTCATATTTACCCAACCAACCCATACCCAAAATGATCCCGAAATCTACGAAATCAAAGAAATACCAACTGCTTGCAAACTTTTGACCTAACAAATCAAGTTCTAACTGGTCACATCTCATCCCAAGAGTTGCATGTCCTCCTATTGGATTTGTAACCCTTAAGGAAGTAACATGGTATGTGGGTTCTATATATAACCTATCAACCAAATACTTTGTGATATAAATGAATGTGATGCACCGATATCAAAAAGTACCTTAACTAACATACTCTGAATCAAAACTGTATCTTCCATCATAGTCTCCCCTTTCTCTGATGTTGTAGGTCTAGAAGAAGACGGTAGTCCAATAGTAAACACCTTCCCTCTGTCCGCCCTGACTGGCTTTGGACACTGGTTCATATAATGCCCAACTTGTTCACAGTTGAAGCATTTCGCATTCTTCTTCTCTGCAGGCTTCTTTCCTTTACTAGTTCTGCGCTCGTGGGAATAATGGTCCTTCTTATCACACTTATAACACACCAAATCAGCATTTGCCTTCTTAGCGGCCTCCCCTTTCGGGGCTCCTTTCTTCTTAAATAATTTCCTTTTCTTTCCCTAAGGACCCTGGGACTCAACTATCTTATCCCTAGCTGATACAGCAAGCGTCTGCTCATGGAGGATAGCCATCTCCACCACTACATAATAAGGTTCTCAAATATGTTTCATAGCTATTCTGCCTAACTCTGGGCTCAATCCTCTAATGAATCACTCGTTTATTTTGATATCAATGTCAACCAAAGCATAACCGTATCGAGATAGCTCATCAAACTGGGTAGCATACTCGATTACAGACGTCCTTTCTTGGACAAGATCCATGAACTTCCTCGTCAATGCCGATTTAGAAACCTCAGACAAGAACCTTTGCTCGAATCTCCTTCTAAAATCAGCCCATGTCGGCTCCTTCTCCAGAACTTCGACCGTCACACTAAAACACGATGGTCATCCATAGTTATTAATTTACAACGACCAAACACGACGGTGCTGAATACGTAGATACAAAGATCACAGAAATATGGAAAAAATTTAACAATCTAAAACATATTTCCACATTCAAATCAAAATACTCGACGTTCATTACATAATCCTAAAAACGTAACCATGTTTAGCAAAATATAACTATTACAAATACGCCAAGAGCAACATATGAAGATGCCCCTTTGGTTAATCAGAGTATATATTAAGGCTAACAAGTCTGCCTTTACAAACAAAACACATGGCGGAAAAGACAAATCTAAATAACTATCTGTCTCTTGCATGCCTTCGAAAACTTTATTCATCAAAGAAGAAAAACCTGAAAACCTTAAATCTCAAAGTACTCAAAATCAATTGAGTACCCGAGAGTTTAAGGGGAAAATAAAAATTTCGAGTTAGACATAATGCCTGGTATGAATAGGCTTTTAGATGTCTAGTGAGACCACGCCGCATAGCGGAATGGGTTTTCCCTTCACTAGTATCCGAAAACCTTTATAAAACCATACGCTGTGCTCCTACATCCATGATGTTTAACACATACATTTTCAAAATATTATGGTGATATGCATACTTAAAACAATTAGGATTTCCCATCCACAGTTTAATCTGACTCCCTGTCATAATTATGGTTTCTATGGTCACTATTAACCTTCTATTTTTCATGGGTTTACTAATAACCTTTATAGAATTAATGAACATCTTGTTCTTTTCATAGTTTTCATGGAATCACTAAGAACCTATGGGCTCCTGCTAGTTAACTTAATTAATCTATAGGTCCACCTGAACCTATTAGTTATTCAATTAACTAATCACCTTATCATAGTTTTCATGGGCTAAATAGGAAACTATGAATTTATCCAGTAACTCATTTCTCATCCTAGTTTTCATGGGTTGACTAAGAACCTACTAATACTTTCATTAACCACTTTCTTATCCTAGTTTTCATGGGTTGACTAGGAGCCTATTGACTAATGTAAATTCTTAATCCGGATATAGTTTTCATGGATTCACTACAAACCAATTAGCCCCTGCTAACTATCCTTAATACATAGTTTTCATGGTTTTACTATGAATATGTTGGTTACTTCCAATAAATACATAATCATAGTTTTCATTGGTTTACTATGAACCTTTTGGTTACCTCCAATAACTACCAAGTTTAAGCATCCTATATTTTTGGCCACCCTGACTCCTTGAATGAAATTATACTCATCAGGTGTTTAAGCAATCTATACTCACTATAGAGTTAACCTAGTTGGTTCTTCTACCCCCTTTTCCCCAAAATACATTTATAGGTTATCATGTGAATATATTCATATTTGAAGAAGCAAAACAACAATTTAACATTACAACTCCTGTGGGTTTAAGGTCCTTGAAATACATTTCATATAAAACATGGTTAACCCCTTTAACTTATATTTTTATCAAGGCAATAGTTCTTCCAAATTACATATTTAAAGTCATTACAAAACTCCTATATATAAGCCATCGGTTTTCCTTTGAAATTTTGAGTTTGGGTTTTAAAACATTTCGACAATATCGAAATCTTTAGCTTTCGACCCCTTCGAAAGCATAAATCATATCTTTTAAAACAATAGGCTCCTGCCTTTTTAATACTTTAGAACTTTTTGTCAAAACCTTTCGACCATGTTAAAGTATTATTATATAAGAGCAGACGCATAGCTTTGAAACCACTTGAAAGTATACCTTTCTAAAGCATTGGGCTTATACCTAAATATTACTTTGGGTCAAAGTGAAAATAGGTGAAAGCATCTCTTTTGAAACCACTCTTTATATTATAAAGTATTGGGGAAGTTTGATGGCGTCGAAACCATGCTTTTGGAAGCATTAAAATATCTAGGAAGATAATTGAACCTTTTGACAATGTCGAAAGCTTCTGCTTTCGACCCCTTCGAAAGCTTTAAACAAAAACTAAGTAACCTCTTCGGAAGCTACTTCTTTAAAACAATGACGGCAACTCTCCTTCAAAAGCCTCTTTGAAATACCCATTCAAAAACATAGGTTTCGACTTTGTCGAAAGCTCTTTATAAATTATCCTTTCAAAAACCATAGCTTTCGACTGTGTCGAAAGCTCTTAAAAAACAAACCTTAGCTTTCAACCTTGTCGAAAGCTCTTTTAAAACTAAGTTTTTGAAAGCATAGCTTTCGACTGTGTCGAAAGCTCTTTTTAAAAACCAATCTTTTAAAAGCATAGCTTTGGACCTTGTCGAAAGCATAGCTTTCGAATGTGTTGAAAGCTCTTTAAAAACAGGCAAGTGATTTTCTTTGCAAACAAAAACTACTAAGGAACCAACTCCTTCGACAACCTACCTTCCGCCTTTGTCCAATTCACTACATACCACCTGAATGATATCATGTGCATTAGCGTCGACCTTTTTGGATTCAATGAAGTAGAAAGGTCAAGGCCGAAAGGTCTAAGTCGAAAGGTGTACCAAAGAAGGCGGAACACCCTTTTTCTGAATAAAAGCGGTTTTTATCAAATAAAGTAAACTTTTTGTAACTAATTTGCCTACTTTTAAACATTTGATTGGCTTTCATAAATTTTTAAATAATTTAGATAATATTTGCCGCATTTTCTCAGATCTAAAATCAAGTTAACCGTTAACAAATAAGCCCTTGCTATTATCAAAACAATAAAATCATTTAAATCTCCATTTCGAAATAATTTAATTTCCATACTAAATCACTTAGTAAAAATCCCCAAAAATTCTAGAAATTCACTTTAATCATGTTATCTACACATCAAAATTCCAGACCCAAATTCTTAATATATTTTCCAAAATAAATTTATAAACCCAAATAACCATATTTCCCTTTGAAAGTTCGTAACTAATTCTCCACGGCTTGGAAAATTATAAAAATTGAACCCACAACTCCAAAATCATGTTTTCCATAACATATAATTTTCCCATGGCATTTCAAAATCATTAAAACTCGATTTTACCTTAAAACCATATATATTTCCTTTAAACAACCATGTTTAAACATATATAAATCATAAATCAAGCATATCATCATTTTGTATATCATAAAACAAATTTATCCTTACATCTTAACGATATAATTATAAAACCAAATAGAGGTGTAGAAATTATTATTCACCTTAGATTGGATAAGGAAATTGAAGTTTGATTGGGATTGATTTCTTCTAGCTTGATCCTAAGCTTTACTTTGATTTTTCTGTTCTCTTCTTCCTAATGGCCGACCTTGCTTCCTTCTTATGTTTATAAATTTTGTTTGAGATAAAATGAACGTGTATGACTAAGGAGAATAATATAAGGATGTGAAATATGGATGGCTATTTACCCTAATGCCATTATGTTTCATTACTTAACCATTCATAAGTTCATTTAGTTAACTAAGCACGGCGACTAAAGTTTATTAATCAACCTCAATCTCCTTATCTACATTATTCTATTTAATTTATTCTAATTATATCTCATGAATAATGTCATCATTAAATTAGGAATGGAACACTTTACTATGGGAATTTTTAAGTAGTCTTCGAAGGCTATTCGGATGTCATTGATGTAACGCCTCAAAATGAACGTAGAAGCACAAATGGGTGGATTTTTCCCCTTAGAAGCTGTAAAAACCTGCACCTTAATGGACCGAAATTTCGACTAAATCAAAACTCAAGTCTATTAGAGTACAAATAATTGATGTTGGTAACCTACAATAAACATAAGTATACCAAAGAGCGAACTTATAATGGAATAGTAAAATATAATAAAAAATATATACCGACTACGGCATCTAACTTGGAACCTATGCAGTTAATGCCCCACTATTACCCCACTATAACCCCTCCATATCCCATAGCGAATTCCCACCGCTACGATTTTCCCAAATAGCCTTGAATATAGCCTTTCCGCTTTAAGCTCTGCTATTTCCGTTATATCCCGTTATTCCCGCTATATTTCGCTATTCCACTATATCTTCTTTAAAAGAAATGAACTGAAAAATGTCATTAATACATTATACAAATTTTGAAATTAATTTGTTTAATTGAATTTTTTAACATGTTTTCAGAAACAAAAATGCTCTAATATTCTATTAAATTTAATCATGTTAAATAACAGTTTACGTTTATTTACAACACATTTACACATGTTTTTATTTTAAAAATAAATATGTATTAATTGTAGCTAAATTCAATGTTAATTTTTCATTTAATTACCATTTATATATTTGTAAAAACATTAAGTATGAGTTTTATATGTTATTTTAGACTCATCCGCTATATCCCCGCTATATCCTTACTATATCCCTTCATGATTTTTTGCACCTCCACCGCATTGAACCCGCTCAGCGCTTTAACTGCACAGCTTGGAACCAATATTATTTATTGGATATACAATTGCCTTGTCGGTGCTGAGCATGAATGAGAAGACTTCTCTATCCACCTTTCCTGTTTTGCACCGGTAGCATGTCCATCTAAATATGTACTGTTGGTTGTAATGAGGGGGTCAGAACATCGTTCTGGTAACTAATAAATTACATACTTTATCCATAACACTATTTTATACCGGTTGATTCCTATTTAAGTGTCATGTCTACTATTCACAAGATTATTCATTTGATTCCACTTGTACATATGATACATCCAACCTCCTCCAAGGTATAACTATGTATATGAATGTTTGTATGTATATAAGCGTTGTACTACCCAAAAAGGAATCTTCGATCAATTAATAATTCTTCAATATAGAGGAGGCAGACCCATCGGCCATTTAGTACCTCAACTCCGAAGCAGGCCCTCCGTATTTGATAGTCAATCGACCCTAGCTATCAAGGAAGGTGACCCCTAGATGCAGCTTTATAATTTAATTAGTCGTATTACTAATGCATCTCTAAAACTTGTCTAAGGGTTAACTAGCTACCTCCAACAAACAATTAATTAAATTTTGAGGTCCTGACGTATTCCATACGAATTCTAGACCAGTAGGAAGCGAAATCTATCAGGACGTAATCCAAGTCTTTGCTAACGACCGCTCAGGACATTGGACAATCAAAGCCTATATGCCAGACTCACTTCTAAATATCAGTGTATCAGCAACACTGACATATCCCGCCGACCCCACAGTTAAAAATCCCATTTAAACTTGCCTAATGTAAGTCAAGGAAAATGCTCGCTCCACTTAATTAATACCTCTAGTTTGGAAATGAAGTAGACCTCATTTTCATTTTAAACACTGTCGTATGTTATTTAAGACTTCTTAAATAAGGAGGAGGCAAACTCAACGGTCATTTAATACCTTAAAACCTGAAGTAAACCGCTTAACATCCCTAAAGGCATTGAATAATTTAATACATCAAATAGGTAAACCCCTAGTATATTTCCCCAAACCCTATAGTGTATCATCCATGGGTCCTATAATTGGAGATGTCCCACATCAGTAGTACGTATGCACAACACCGGTAGCCTCTAGATGAAGGGCAGAACTTTGTTATGTAACTATACTGATCTCATATCCCAACCCATGCTAAACCAACACATTTATAACTAACCTAAATATTGGGCTAGGTCTACTAATTCACGCCCGTCATAAACGTATTACTGAGACCATATAATTTCTACTATGGAAATTATTATGCCTTTTAAGTTCATTTATTAATATTTATTTATTTACTTGCTATGAACTTATTCTTGTCTTATATGCTTATTTCCTTTATTCTTCACTTCTATTTATGTCACTTAAATGTCATTTATTCCTTTACTTCCAATTAATTGTCCTTTATAAATGGTCAATATTGTTCAAATTGGACAATCACCATTGACATTTATTTATTCGCTTCAAATCTAACTTATTATTCCTATTCTATTTTCTCCATAAATATCACGTTTAATTCTGTAATTAGTCCCATTAAATGTATTCATGTTCCTAATCGATTTTTGTAACATCCTATTAATTGCAATTTATTGCTCATTAATATTGTAATCGTTATTCATTAATACTGGAGTTGTTACTCCTTTTTCATTACAACCACCTAACTCTTTTATTTTAGGGAAATTTTGGCATACATCCATGTGATTATAAAAAAAATAGTATTAGGTCCCTTCCAAGTCTCTTTTATAAATTATATCCCTATTTTCAAAAAAAAGGTGAAATTCACAGAGATTGTGTAATTTTACCAAACTTAACATATGCTCTTAGGGTATATGTTCATAACACATAACCGTCATAATACATGTTAGGGTGATCACTTTTAAATTAGAAACGAGAGAAGTAAAATAGAAAGAAATTGAAAAAAAAATATGTAGAAAATAGTTTTTAAATAGGAAGGATGCAAACAAATTAGTTTAGAAAAGAATGAAATGTCCCTAATTTCCACTTTATTTGTTACATTATTAATATTAATTAGATGTTTTAATTGTAATTAATATGAGAACCGGAATATATTTATTTTTTTACGTTTATCCTTTACCTTATGTACATTTATATTTCTTTAATTAGTAGGTGCGATTATACGTGTATATATATTTCAGTTTTTGACTCCTTAATTTCTGTGTTTAGGAATTTCATAATATACACTTATGTGTACATTCTACAAGAATATTCGTTTCCACATTTTAATATATTGGGGCTATCCTTTTCCAAAAAAAAGTAAATTATTATCGTTAAAAATTTCCATAAACTACCTAAAAGTGGAACTTTTGCTCCATTTAAAATTACAAAGAATTATTTTATTTCATTCCTATTGAAATAGACATTGCAAACTAGGAGAAGGACTTTCCGTACTTTAGCCTTCTCTTTCATTGAGGCATACTTCTTATTATTGCAAATGGTGCAGTTTTATACATAAAAGTTAGACAGTCTATGGAAATTTACGTGGAAATAGACATAATTAAATTGTACATTTAACACTCCCAATAAATTAAAATACGAGATTAACATTCCAAATCAAATTATAAAATTCCAAATGAATATTAAACAATTTACAACCTAATTAATGTAAATCTAAAATAAACTTCATAATTTTTCAACATCGTAAGTCATAGTTTTTTAGGGGCTAAGTTCACATAATTTCCAGATTAGGGTATATATGTCATTCTGTCATAATTACATAACTTACAGAATATGTAGATGTTATTCCAATTAAATGCATTTATTTTAAACCTACAATTCAATGCGTCTTGCATAGGCATAATAATAAAATAAAAATCAACGGCGTAAAATTTAATGTTATATATAAATCATATAATTTTCCACTTACCACCATCGGGCACTGATACCAAACGCCTTCAGACCTTCGTTTTCTCCTTGTTTGATTTAAAGTTGTAAGAGGACAGTAATTTATGCAAGCGCAGATATTATATTACAGAGATAAATTTATTTGAAGAAAAGAAAATTTTATTACAGTGGATTATAATACAAAGAGTGCGCTATCTTCCATTACAACCTTTTATCAAACTCTAAACTCTTGAAACCTTTTTTCAAACTCTTAAGTATTCTCCCAAACATAGAATACACACTCATATACATATTAGTACATTCGGTTATCAGGTTATTTTAAACCGGCATCTTTATTTCTTCTTCATCCTTATCAACAAGCCATCAATCTTTAATCCTTCAGCAATAATTATGCCTTTTGTCACATCACTCCTTATCTTTAGCAATCCTTTTGCCACATCACTCTTTATCTTTAGCAATAATAATGCTTTTGTCACATTACTCCTTGAAATAATTTGCATTATGTTGCGTGTATCTTTATAATTGAATATTTGCCGGCATCTTTTATCCTTATCTTTATTAGATATTTTGGCTAGAATTTTATCCTGTCTGTGGAGGGCCTTCTGGAATGTATACAAGTGGAGGAAATCCTGGAGGCGGTGACAACGGTATTTCATCCATAATAAAAGTTACAATACCTAACTGGTGAAAATATACGTATACAATCCCGACTCCATTAACCTTCTTTTTAAAGCATCTTGCATTGTGCCTTTTGCTTTTAGCATATAATCTTCTATTTCTTATGGTTTTCTTCATGAATTTTGATATGTGGACATGCTCATATGCTCATCATCACCGTGTGAATCTAATATAGCTTTCAGCTGTATTTTCAAATTTCTTTTCAAAGAACTTTCCATTAGTTCTTTTACTATCTCAGATAATTCCTTTTTAGGTGACTCTGGTATTTTTTGCGGTTCATAGCTGATTAAATCCTTTTTTGAGTAAATTGAATCTTTAAAAAATTCAAATTTATCCCACCATTTTATTAAAATCCTTCTTCCTAAAAAAGGAATACTTTCAAATTTTATACCAAGCTTTTGTAACATTCTTGGAATAATAATAACATCTCATTTCATAATCCAAGGTACTTGATAAAGTGCTGCAAAATTCAAATTATGATATTTCATAGATTTATTTATTTGAACAAATTCATCGTAAATGTTTCTTATTTTTTGTGGTAAAATTATTGGATATAATCCAAATTTTGAAAACCAAACTATAAACCAATTTGAAAATTTTGTGGTATTTTGTGTTTTAAGTTGAATAGACCAACTGTGTTTTCTCTGCCTATTTTCATAAGAGAAAGCAAGATCCCAAGCTTTTATATAGTCAAAGTAATTGAAATTTATTTTATTCCTATAAGGATTTTTTGAATTTATAATTAATTCTTTGGGCTTATATAAATCACCTTCCTATTGTTCTGGGGCAATTATTTTAACAATAGAGGCCTTAGAGAAAGCCCATTCTCCATCAGTTCTCATGGCGGATTCAAATTGTACAGAACCTGTGTAGGTTAAATTTTCTTAATAAAAATTGAACTCCTCTGGATAAAGGTATGGGTCAGTAAAGTTCTTTAATAGTAGGTCATAACCTCTTCAGTAGATGAATGAATATATTTTTTTCTCCACAGGAGATACCCATATGGTTGATATTGGAATATATGGGTATAGATATTCTCTTGTGGAAACGGATTTTACCGCTAACTCATAAGCATCAGCTCTGAGTTGTTCATCGACTGGAGTAGTTTTTTAAAACTTCTTCTCTTAGAACTTTTTCATCCTTCTGAAATGCCGATTTATAAGTCGTTATTGGTCAAGATAGTGTAGTTTTACTGCTTTCCTTTTCTTTGCCTTTATTCATTTTTTCCCTGTAAAAATTCTTGATTTAAGAAATCCGGTAACGCATTATCAGATCCTTTAATAAACTCAATATCAAAATCAAATACTGATAATATTGCTTGCCATCTAGAAAATATTTGTTTTGATGCTATGTTTTTAACATCATTTTGTAAAATTACTTTGGCAGACTTACAGTCTACCCTTAACAAAAAAATTTGATTTAATAAATCACTTTTAAATTTTTGTACCCAAAATACAATTGCTAATATTTCTTTTTTGACAGTAGAGTAATTAACTCTACGTCCTTGCCAAATTCCCGAAGTAAATCTGACTAAGGATTTTTTATTATTAATTCTTTATTTAAGAATGTCGCCGTAACCTTTGTCAGATGCATCAATTGCAACTATTTTAAATGCATTAAGATTAGGAATTGCAAGACAAGGAGTTTCCTTTATTTTTGCTTTTATCTTTATTACTGCTTTAGTATGTTCTTTGATCCAAGCAGCTGAATTTTTTCTCAGTCTTTCAACTAATGGTTTAGCATCATAAGCCAGATCTTTATAAAATTCAGAAACATAGTTTAAGCTTTCTAAAAATCTTTGTAATTGATTTTTATCTTTAATTTTATTTGGAAATTTTTCTCCAAATATAATTGCTCTATCAATAGGAAATATTGTTCTGTCTTTTATAATGTGTCCAAGAAATCTAATTTTTGTTTGAAAAAGTTTTATCTTTTAGCTTACACAGCTAATCCGGCCCCTTTTTGTGATATTTATAAAAATATTTAGATGTTTAAAATGTTGGTCAATTGATTCTGAAAATATAAGAACATCGTAAATATATACTATGGTAAATGATGTATAAGCACTATAAATATCATTCATAATTTTTTGAAATTCTGAAGGGGCACTTTTTAACCCAAATGGCATTACGTTCCATTCATAGTGTCCAAACGGAACAGTAAATGCAGTTTTATATCTATCTTCTTCTTTAATCTGAATTTGTCAGAACCCAAATTTCATATCAAATTTAGACATTATCTTGGCTGAATAAAGTCTTGCTAATAAATTTTTTATATTAGGAATTGGATGTCTAATCCATCCTAATGCTTTGTTTATAATTTATAACTAGTCTTGGAACTCCTCTTTCTAATTCTGCCGCATTTTCTACATGAAATGCTGAACAACTCCATGGACTTTTAGATGGTCTAATAAGAACTTTCTGTAACAATTCTTCAATTTCTTTTTTACAGATTTTCAGATTTCTTTGACAGATGGCTATAGGTCTAGCTTTAGTTGGAATTTGACTTTCTTTAAAGTCAGGTTCGTAAGGTAAACCTATTTCATGTTTCTTCCTCTACCAAAAGGCATTAGGAGTATCTGCACAAATAGTTTTCTCAATATAATTTCGTAGATCTTTAATCTTTTGTTGCAAACTTGGTTGTAATAATTTTTCATTTATTCTTTTGCAATTTATTTCTTGAGATAAAGAGTTTAAAAAAATTTCTTTTCTTTTAATACTTTTTTGAATAATATAAATTTTATGATGTTGTGGTTGAGACATGGATTTGAATGTTAATTCTTGATTGTTAATAGTACTAGTAATTCCTTCTTTTGATATTTTTGTTATAGGATATAACAAATGCAAAAAGGGATTTCCTAGTATAACATTATGAGATAAATTTTTAGCCATTACAAATGGCATTTCCAGACAAATTCCTTTCTTACAAACGGCTGCGTTTTGTAGCTTATAATTAAATAATGATTTTCTACCATCTACAGCATTTAGTATTTTGGTAGCTTTTGAAAATTATTTTGAAGGTACTAACCCTTCATTGATGCAGTTTAACTCTGCTCCTAAATCTATCATTGCTATTGTAGTAAAATAATATTCTTTATGAACTACAATAGTGACCTTAATGTGCCATTTATGGATGATTACCTTGTTGACGTCATTAATAAATGTTAAAGAGTTTAATTCTTCTTCTCCTAAAATATTGTCATTATTCTGGATATCATCCTTAGGTTTTATCTCTATTAGAGACATTCTTTCCTTTAATTCTTTTATTTCTTGTTTAAGTATTTTAACTTCATATTGTAATTCTGCAATTGTAGTTTCAATACTTACTGAGTTAATATCATTTGAGGTTTTAAATCTATTTAAAATATCTTTTAATCATAAGTTTCTGGTTCTTTTAATTTTAGTTTCTTTTCAACTTTATGCGATTCCAAATATTTCTTTAACATGTTTTTATTTTCTTCTGGATCTGAAATTTTGTCCATGATATCCAGAATAAACAATTTCTTCTTTTGTTAACACAAACAGTCCATTTGCTTTAAATAAAGCGTTGTAATAGTCACAATTTCCATCGCAACTGTCAGATTCTGAATCGTTATCTGAATCAGATTCATTTTTAGCTTCTGAATCAATTCCTGTAATAACAGATAATTTTAGATTTTCTTTCTCCGAGTCAGAGCTTGATATAAATAATTTTGTGAATGAACTTTTTAATTCTTCGTCTATTTCAAGCTTATTTATTTTATTTCTTAATTTACACTTTTTAGCATAATGTCCTGGTTTTTTACATTTCCAACATATTGAAATTTTTCTTCGAGCAGGTTTATTTTGCTATTTTCTTTTATATGGTTTTTGTAATTTCTTTTTAGGAATTTTACTACTTTCTGCATAGTTTTCTTTTCGAGAAATTTTATTTTTATAAAAAAATTTCTTGGATGATCTTTTAAATCTTTTATCTTCATTTGTTGGTTTTACTGATAATAAACGAAGTTGATCACAAAAATCTTCTAAAATTCTTTTCCCATAGATTTTTTCTTTATGGATTTGTTTATGTAATTTTATTTCATTGCATAAATGAATTCCTTCTGCAACAACCTTTGCTACTAATTCAACATAAGTATTGATTATCAACATCGTAATTTATAAGTTTTTAGGGGGTAATTTCATAGAATTTCCAGATTATGGTATATATGTCATTCCATCATAATTACATAACTTACAGAATATGTAGATGTTATTCCAGTTAAATGAATTTACTGTAAACCTACAATTCAATGCGTTTTACATAGGCATAATAATAAAATAAAAATCAACGGCGTAAAATTTAATGTTATATATAAACCATATAATTTTCCACTTACCTTTCTAGCTTTCTAAATCTTCAAATCCGAATTCATTCCTTTAATTGTCCTTTTCAACCCAAAGGTATGTACATACCCGTTAGAATTACAGATTCGAGAGAAGATTTGAGTTCAGTAGAATTAGATTTATAATTATAGAGTTTACCTTTTTCGTAAAGTTGACTCACTCCTTCTCTTATTCTCATTTATTTTCTTCTCTTCTCCAATTTGCATACACACACACAGCATTTTTATAATTTCTAAAAATATCTGCTGTTCTATTCAGAAAATATGAAATGAAAAGTGGAAGACTGGACCTATATTTATTGCTGGAATCAATACTATCCACTAGATTATAATTTAGAAATCCAGGCCTTTAGACCAAGATTCAACCTTATCTGCCACAACACAAACAGGTTAACGCTCCTCATAGGCGATCGACCGACTCGACGAGGTTGTCGACTTGTGGTGGTCCAACATTTATTAATTTCACCGTTAATTGATATTTATTTTCATAATTCTTTTTTTTTCGATTCGAAACCTTCAAACGTCGGTAACTTTTTCGTTTGAACTCCGATCGCGAAGTTTTATATATGAAAATTGCTTAGAGAATCACCACGGACATAATGGTGTAGGTTTTGTGGCCAAATTCTGATGTTTGCACAAATTCCCTTTCTTTAGTCTTATTTAATTATTTATTAATCCTGTTGTAATCTATTTACTGTTATCTTATAAGATGTTACAGAAGTGGAGCTATATCATGGGCCTCCTAGAAGCAAACAGTTATAACACATTGTACAATGGAAACTAAATTCATCGGCCTAGATGCATTTTAGCAAGGAAACATAATGGTTAAGGATTTTATTAGTGAAAATTGAGTAGTGGCCATAACTAACTTTAGTTATTTTTGTGTACTGTCATGATGAAGCTACAATGTCTGGAGTTTATAATAAGTTTATAATGGAAAGTCTAGACACATAAGTTTGAGACACGCATATGTTAATAAATTGTAGAAGTTTTCATTGCATTTATCTAAGTAGGATCAGAGGAAAAAAAATTAGCAGACCAAGTGACCAAGGAATTACCTAGAGAGTTGGTAAAAATCAACCAGCAATATAATGGGTAAAAACCTTTCTAATCACATGCATTGGAAACACAACTTTGTGCATTTTAGCCTAAAGTTTATAAAGCAATAACAAGTTGCTAATGAACATCAAAGTTTTTATTGTTATGTTTGTGATGCTTGTTTGTCCACAACAACGAGGACTGGAAAAATAAACACCCATATGAACATAAGACAAACAACGTTTTAGTAAAGTTTAAAGTTAACTTTACAAATGCTCATGAACACCAAGGGGATATCAAGACTTGATTTTAGGTTATGGTGAGTTTATTGAAGTTTATTAATCATCTATGTGTTTAAGTGTTTTGTTCCAACAACTAGGATTTTGGTTTAAGCTATCGACTGCCAAAAAATTTGTTGGAACTTAGACATCTAAACTAACAAAGAAATTTAAATCAAAACGTGCTTACTTTTATGCACAAAGTTTATTTTATCGAATATTACAATAGTGGAGGACTTTCAAGTAGATTGCAATATTATTCCTACATCGGCGCAAAATTGTAGGTATGTTATATATATGTGTGTATCAATGTGGACTTAACTAGAGAGTGAATTGAAAGAACACAAAATATGAGGAAGTGGGATTGAGCATGTACATTAAATGTAAAAAATGGACATTGCGGACGGATACCGAGATTGAATAGGCTCTGAAGGTGGTTTATTGACTACAAAATTCCAATGGAATATCATTTACTGAATATGAATCTAGCACATTGTATAGGTTAATATTGGTTTGTTCATTTACCATCTAACGTACACATGTTGTATTCAAAATGTTCATTCATTTTAAATGATTTTGCTAAGTTTGAAAAGGATTGAGTGGTGCCTTTAAGATGTGAAGTTTTTAGTTTTGGATTTAATCTTATCTTTGTATCATCTTTACCACAAAATAAGTGGTCCACCAAAGCTAAAATACTATACGACATGTGCCTGTACATGTAGCATTATCATATAATATACGAACTTTTGGTTGTAGTCCAAAAGTTTTAATCCACGTATATAAAATGCTTAAATGGCATCAAAGTAAAATAGAGCATAAAAGAAGACTAATAATAGTTGACTGATTACTTCACAAACAAGCTAAGCTTTCAAAAGCAGTAAAATCTGCTAATCTTGATCGAGTCAAAACGACTACAAGTCGACAGGAACGAAAAGTGATTATTACTACAACTAATAAATAGTTGGTGCAACGTTTGTTGACTGTTGACTATTGACCCAGTCCATGACATGTGTCCATCATTTTGCATAGACAAGCATCGACATCGTTTTCCACCGTCGGATTAAATTTCGTCGGCACAAAGTAGATGACTGAAATCGATACGCTGTCACTTAATGTGGGTTCAAACTTAAAACGCTCGGCTACAGTGGATAGTCTGAAATGAGCGTTTATAATATTATTGAGATTCGATGATGTGGGCATCACTATTGCTTTGATTGATACATGATACCGTAGAAAAGCTTTAATATAAAATAGAAAATAGAAACTGTTTATGACTCTATAAGTATGCTTTTAGGTGGAATCTATAAAAATTTCTTTTACGAGCTACATACGTATATGTTATAGATTTTGTACCCATGATGGAACTTGAGTAATATATATCATGTAAATTAATGTAACCTTATTTTCATGAATCAGTTAAGACAAATGCTTGAATCATGGCATGTGCTGATGCTTGTGGGCTTGGACTTGGTCGTGCTTCTATGTTTAAATTATTTTGAATTTTTATCAAATTGTCTTGCTATGGTCCAAGGTTTATATGTGTACTTTATAAGGTTGACCGATGAATTCATTGTTCAAATAAACAAACATTAGGTGATGTTACATAATTCCAAATCGAATGCTTTTTTTAAATTGGAATGAGCTACGACCAACACATCCTTTTTTGATTCCTCTTCTAGAAAAAGTTTGACAACGTAATACATCACGCAAACTATTATTTGTTATTTTTACTCTTTCAATCTCTATTTAAAGATGCTTTACAGTATAAAAATAAGGGCACGCTTAATTTTTCCGGTTTAAAAAAGCTAAACAAAGACGGATCTAAAACCAAAGTGGAAGGCTTTTTAAACGTGCATTGGGGGAGAAATGTGCACTTGCGGATTTGTGTTTATTGAACTATGTTTCAATATTTTCATTACATTTTTTTTCCTTTTTTTTTATATTTTTTGAATTGCAGCTTAAATTGAAATTTGACGTAAAACTTTAAATCAAAGATATTAAACCGTCCATTTTTAGCGAATATATTTGTTAAATATGACTGTTGGAAATGACCGAGTCACGTGCTTCATCGTTTTCTTTAAGACGACTTGCGGCTTAGTCCCATGGTACAAGACTAACTATCAGCCGCTCCGTCTACAGAATAAAACAGCCTCTAAAATTTACTAGATTTGCTATTTGCACAACAGCAAATCATTTTGAATTGAGCAATTTAATTGTTTGTAAGAATTCTGTAGAGGAAGAAACGATAGAAGAAGGAGAATAAGAAAGAAAATTGTTTATTGCCTCCATTTTTTTGTTTCTATCTATCTATCATCGTTAAATTAAGCAGAATGGAAATTGTATGGGTTACTAAAATGGTGGACTGTTAACAAATCTGAAATTATTGTCATTAATTACAATATATTATCACTATTAAATTTTACAATGGCTCAGTAATAATAGCTCATAAATATATTACCATTATACAGCGGTTTAGAAGTTATTATCATTCATTAGAATTTTATTACCATTAAATTTTGCAACGACTCAACACTAATAGCTTATAAATATATTACCGTTATACAACGGTTTAGAAATTATTGTTATTCATTACAAATTTTACCACCATTAATTTTTACAACGGCTCAATAATAATAGCTCATAAATATATTACCATTATGCGATGTCATTCAGCAACGAATTTTATTACCATTAACTAATTTTTTTTAAATTAATTCACTTAAATTTCCAACAATCTCCCACTTGAATTATTAAAAAAAAAAATCAAGCAATTTCTGAAAATATAGGATTGTGCATAAATAAAGGTATCTTTCGATTTGAAACCTTTACATAGTAGGTAAGATTCAGAATATACTAGAGTGACATGTAGTCTTGAACTCTGTCTCTAACACCAAACCGCACACAACATTTCTAAAGTGCTTTCAACTAGTAGTGCGTTAACGGCCATGCACGTCTATTCTGATTTAGTAAACGTTCTACAAAACCTATTCTCCCAAAGTTTACATAGGAAACGACCTCGTTCACACATTCACAAAGGTAAGTCTATAAGGAGTACTCCTGCTAGGTACCCCACTCCCCATAGAATATAGATCTCATTAAGAGTTTCTATTACCTTATCCGCTAACCATTACAAAGATACATGCTTCTAAACATTTTATAATATAGCATGTTCACCTCTTATCATTTCACAACTTGTCATTTACCCATTGAACCTAGTTCCTGACATCTCCGGTCATATACGTTAGTTAGCGATTGTGAGTATCTAAGAGAAATAGTCTCATCCTTCTTGATGTTTTATGGAATTTCTCTTTGGTCATTCATTTCGTCAAAGGGTCTGCTAAATTTTCATCAATGCGAAAATGATCTACTCTAACAGCACCTAAAGAGAGGAGCTCTCTTGTAGTGTTGTGCTTATGATGTATCTATAGTCTCTCACTGCTATAATAACGGTTCTAGACTTTTGCAGTAGCTAAAGTACTATCGCAGTGGATCAACACAGCTGGTATCATTTTTTCAATAAAGGAATCTCAACTAGCAGATTTCTTAAATAATCCACTTCTTCACTAGTTGTTGCTAGTGCTATCATCTCAGACTCCAAAGTGGACTAAGCCAAAATAATCCATTTCTTGGATTTTCAAGAAACAGCCCACCAGCTATGCAAAAAATATGGTCATTGGTTGCTTTAGAATCATTAGATAAAGTATTCTAGTCTACATTATTATATCCTTAAAGTATAGCCGGAAACTTTCCATAATGTAATCCAAAGTTCTTGATTTGTTTTAGGTATCTCATGACCCTTTCAATAGCATGTTAATGCTCGATACTAGGTCTATTAGTAAACCTGCATAATAATCCCACGGCATATGCTATGTCGGGTCTTGTACAATCAGTGGCATATCGATGGCTGCCAATGATGCTCGCATAGTTAGACTGTCTTATACCTTCATCAGTGTTCTTAAATAGTTTTGCACTTGGATCATATAACAAACAAGCAGGTTTATATCCAAAGCACTTGTATTTCTTTAATATCTTCTCAATATAATGCGATTGATCAAAAGAAATTACTTTATTATATCTAGTGATCTTAATACCAAGGATTACACTCGCTTCTTCTAGGTCTTTCATGTCAAAGTTGGCACTTAAAAGAGATTTAACTATATTAATAATATGAATGTTTGAACCAAAAATACGTAGATCGTCTACATAAAAACATATAATAGTGAAAATGTCGTTCTCATATTTATAATAAATACATTTGCCACTCTCATTAACTTTGAAACCATGTGAAATAATCAAGTTGCCAAAATTTTCATGTCATTGCTTAGTGCTTGTTTTAAACCGTATAAAATTTATCTAACTTGTAAATCTTATGGTCTTGTCCGTGTATTACAAAACCTTCAGGTTGATCCATGTAAATTTCCTTTTCTAATTCACCATTTAAAAATGCAATTTTAACATTCATTTGGTGTATTATCAAATCATGAATAGAAGCAACTGAAATAATACTTGAATAGATGTAATTTTAGTTACAGGTGAAAAGGTATCAAAAAAGTGTACATTTTCTCGTTGCTTAAAACCCTTAACTACTAAACGGATTTTATATTTATCAACTATTCCATCGGATTTTCATTTCTTTTTAAGTACCCATTTACAGCTTATGGTCTTACAACTAGGTGGTAAATCGATTAAGTGCCAAGTCTTATTGGATTCAAGAGAACCATCTTATCATTTATAGCCTCTTACCAAAAATGGGCATCTAATGAAGATAAGGCTTCGTGAAGGTTTAAGGGGTCCTCCTTTAAAGTGTAAGCACAAAAATCTGAACCATAACTTTTTGCAATTTTATCTCTTTTACTTCTCCTATGTTAATTTTCAAAAGAGTCATTTTGTTCATTTCTTATGGGAATAATATTACAGTGTGCCCCCACTATTCCTTAATTTAAAAGGAAATTTAAGTTCATAAAAATCAGCATCATTAGATTCTATTATAGTATGTGCATTCAAATCATAAAATCTATATCTTTGTTATTAAATGCATAGCATTCATATTACTTGCTAATTTGATTCTTTTAGGACTAGGTATACGAAAATACGCTAAACAACCGCAAGTTCTAAAATATGACACATTTGGTTTTTGATTTTTAAAAATCTCTTAGGTAGAAACTTTGCTTTATATTTAGGAGTTATATTAAACACATAACATATAGTTAACAAGATTTCCCCCACCAATGTGATGCTGCCCTGAATTAAGTAAAATAGCAACAACTAATTCAGTTAGAGTCCTATTTTTCTTTCAACTTTACCATTCATTTCAGATGAGAAAGTGTAGTTCGTTCATGTATTATACCATGTGAATTATAAAATTCAATCAACATACTGAATTCATATTCAATGTCTCCATCACTACGTAATCTTTTAACTTTCTTGCTAAACTAATTTTCAATTTCAATTATAAAAGATTTAAACATTTCAAATGCATCACTTTTATTTTTCACTAGATACACATAAGTAAAACCAGAGCAGTCATCAATAAATGTGATAAAATAGTGATGTCCATTTCGTCAAAGTTCCATCTAGTTCATATATGTCATTATGAATCAACTCTAAAGTTTCAGATTCTTTAATTATAGATTTAAGTGAGTTTTTATAATTTTTGTCTGACTATAGAAATCACATTTTTCAAAATCTTTAAAAGACATATTAGGAATTAATCCTAAGCTACTCATATTCTTTTTATATGTTTGTTAATGTGACAGAGTCTAGCATGCCATATATTAAACGAACACAATATATAAGCAAAATGAGATACTTTATTACTTTCAACGTTCAATTTAAACATGCCCTTAGCAGGCTACCCCAAACATACCATTCATAATGATGCTGTACAAATCAACCTCTATATTTTGAGTAAAGCCAGACTTATTAAGAATCTATGGAGTGTGCATCACATCCTTCGGTATGACAGTTTTTCCAGAGGTAAATTTAGCTCAACACTTTCAATCCCAACAACAATAGTGGCATAAGAGTCTCCCAGCAGCTCTTTCTGGTCCTCGGCATCCGTGTATATTTTGAACATCGCACATTCATAGCAAACATGGCGTGTATCTCTAGTATCTACACACCATTCTTTTGATCTGCCTTAAGATTGATCTCTATAATCATAGCAATTAGCGACTACTCTTTAGTCAGGTTCTCTTGAGGAGCAGGATGAGGCCTATTCTGACACTTTCGTGCCATATGACTTGGTTTGTTATAGTTATAATAAATAAACTGACCAGAATCATTCTTTGAGGGTGGTTGTTGATGTGGTGAAGTATGATTCCTTTGAAGGTTCTCCTTCTTGCCGTGGTTCTAATTAGGCTTACGTTTGTAATTCTTAAAGCTTTTGGAATTCGATTTCAGAACCCTAGCCTTCTTAGTGTTGCTAGAAATAGCAAATACTTCCTCTTTCATATCCTATTTTTGGGATTACTACTCAATTTGAAGGCTAATAATCAAACTTTCAAGTGATTTTTTTTTAGTTTTATGTCTTAGCTTATTTTTTGAACTCTTTCCAACTAAGGCTAATAATCAAACTTTCAAGTGAAAAGCAAAACACCAAAATTTCCTTTGGGATGTCGACATACCCAAGTTACCCATGTCGACATAGTGTCAGTTGATTTCAAAAATTTGAATTTCAAAAGAAGTGTCTATTCATCATATCCCTTCATGAATGGACATGGATGTTGTTATTTTATAAATAGGGGATGTTTTCAATGAATTTCTATTCATACTTTTCTGGTTTTCACTCCTCTTCTTCTTCCACATTTCTTTATACATATTCTTACCATTACTCTATCGAAATCAACATTGAATCTAACTAGATCATTTCTGTTTGATTCTCTATCACTATCTCAACAAGATCCTAAGTGCTATTCAGAGTTATAGGCTTCTTTGTAATCATTTCTGTGAGAAAAGGTGTGATTGTAGCCTTGGAAATCAATCAAGTGAGAAAAGGTGCGATTGTAGTTCTAGAAATCAATTGGGTGAACTTGTTGCCCGTGAAATCAAGTATCTCTACCCAGAGGATTGTGAATCTGAAGGGTGTACCTCATAGCCTTGAAATCGAGGGTGTAATTGTAAAGATTGCTTTTGAAAGGAAATTCGTACTAGTGTACGGGACTGGATGTAGGGTAACTCCGAACCAGTATAAAATCCGGTGTGTTCTTTCCTTTACAGCTTTTACTTTATTTCTGCATCTGTATTTGTTTCTGTGATCATATCTGTGTTTGAATATTGCATAAATTTCTGTTTAAATTAACAAAAACTCTAAAAGATTTAGTAATTTATTTAAACACTATTCACCCCCTCTAGTGTTTATCCTAGCCTTAAGACCCGTAATCCGCATTTCTAACAATTAGATCAAAAAATCAAAAGGCTTAGATCTGATAGAGGTGGAGAGTATTGTATTGACTTTCTAAAAAGTTTCTGTGAGAAAAATTGAATTATCCATAAAATTAGTGCTCCTTACAGCCCCTAACGAAATGGAGTAGCTGAAACAAAAAATAAGACTCTTAAGAATACGATGAATGCAATGCTTTTAAATTCTGCTATAACTAATAATGGGTGGGGGAAAGATGTATTGTCTGCATGTTATATACTTAGTAGAGTGCCTTGCAAAAGACCCCTAAAAAATTATAGAGAGGTCTTCCTCCAAACCCAATTTTTTGAAAGTGTGGGGGTGCCTTGCTAAGGTGGGTTTAGCAGACTTTAGAGAAACTAATATAGGACCTAAAACATTTGATCATGCATTCATTGGCTATGCTTCTAATAGTGCTGCATATAGATTCATGTATTTAAATGATCAAATGATTTATATGCTAGATGTAACATCCCGAAATTTTTAACAATATCAATTTAATAATTTATAGTTAAAATTAAATTGATATTGATACTCTGATGATAATTATTCAGATAAATTTAATAATCTTCTTTAATAAATATTTAAATTGGTTATTTTATCTTTTAAATAATGTAAATGGATTTCTATTTACAATATAAATATATGGTTTATATTTTAAATAAAATGGTATTGTTTTAAATTTAGAATAAATTCAACAAATGATTTTATAACTTAATAAAATGGATTATTTATTTAATAAAATATAATCTTTTGTAAAATGATTTTTATTTAATAAAGAGATTATAAAAGCAATATTAATATTGTATTGTCTTTCTAAAATAAGTTTTGAATAGAAATTGCAATTGGTTATTTCAAAATGAATTTTTATTTATAACTTAATTTGAAATTGTTTGGTTTTAAATTTAGTTTGAATTTAAATTCCAAAATGTAAAATCTAAATTGTTTTAATTTTTTTTTTGTATAAGTTTATAAACATGATTTGTTTTTGTTTTCATTTATAAATTTATACATATAAACTAACAGCTTAAAGTAAGCTAATATAACATACATTTGTAATTAATACTAATTACCTTTTAAAGAGGAACATGTGTTGCATTCATATGCATTCAAATTGACATGTGTTTAGAAATTAGCATAACCATTAGACAAGTGTAAGTTTTAGTTTTTCTTTTCTTTTCTTTCATTAAATTTGAAAATACATTAGTTTGCATCATTCATACATATTGCATATTTCATTTTCCTAAATCAAACAAAGATCAAACCCATCTTCATATTCATTTTAAAGATCTGCATACCTCAAAATTGAAATACAGAAATCTGCATTTACAATCAAAGATCAAATCTGCATAATCATAAACATATTCAAATCTGCAAATTCCTCTGCATATTCAAATCTAAACTTGCATATCCTATTTCCTAAAAAATTTAGAAAACCCTATACAAATTTCACCTTTTCAAAATCAAATTCATCTGCATATCCAAAACTCATATTCAAATATGCATTTCCTCTTCAAAACATCAATCTGCATATTCAAATTCAAGAAGAGCCTGCACTATTTCTTTTCTGCACTCTGTTTAAAGCTTGGAAATGGAAGCATTTGCATGCATGTGGAAAGTGTAGCTACTGCATTCTTCCTGCATGCAAGTAATTAGGCTGTGAGCATGAGCTTTTCATCAAGATTTTAACAGAGGATCAGGCCTGCATATGTTTGTGTTCTGCAAATTCAAGTGATCAACAGGGGGGTCTGCATTCATCGAATGGTGAGTAACAAATAAAATCTTAAAATATATTTAGGTTGCTTGATTTAAATGATTGAGATAAAATATGCTTGTGTGCTTATATAACATCTGATGAAATTAAGATTGAGTGTGCACGTTGATTTTTGCTTTGCTGTGTTTCCAGATTCACCATCATATTTAAAAGAATTTCCTGTGATTGATCTAATTTGAAGTAGTATCTGGATTTTAGAATAAATAAATAAATAAAGAGGTTTTGTTTAGCATAGATTAGAATGCAAATTTATAAAGTATTGTTGTTTAAATTTCTTAAGTTTAGATTTAAATTTAGGTGAAGTTAAATACAGGGTGATGATTCTGTTAAAACAGGTAATAACATTATATGTTAAATCTTGATCAAATCCAAACCTATTAATATAGAAATTCAGTGTTATAAATTAAAAACATTAACTGGAACTTGATTTTAAAATCAAGTATGAGAAATTTTAGAGTATTGTTTCCTTTACAGTTGTTTTTGAACAAAATATAAATTTAAACAAAATTCTTGAAATTTATGATTTAAGAAACTCAGGATCTTTCTGAGTTATAAAGGAAGGATCATAGATCCTTGTAAAAATCAGAGAAGTGAATATAAATTTCTAGATTGATTGCAGTTTGGTTTTTCTGAATCGAACCCTAGTTTTAATAAGGGTTAAATGTTAGGCCAGTGAGGAGTGATGGATTGATCGAGTGATCTGATACTTTGGGAATGTGTAGTTGATGAAGGGAGGAGTTCGAGGTTCGAATGGATGGACTGCAGGTGGTCGGAGCGACATGCAATCGCCGTTGACAGGTTTTGTGTAGAAACCTGTAAGCATTTTCAGATTTTGAATTTGGATAATTTTGAACTATTTGATTTCTGATCAATCTGGGTTGATGTTTGAAGTTGTGGTGGGTTTCTGGTTGGTGTTGGATCATCTATGATGATGATAAGGGCGGGGATCGCCGTGCATATGCACGGCGACATGTTTTCTGGTGAATTGTTTGGGTATTGATGTTTCAGGGGAGAGTGGGAATTGACTCGAAGCAGGTCAATGTAAAACTCGAAGTAGGAAGGCTGTAAACCCGGAGTAAAATTTAGGTTCTCTCGGGTTGAACCTGTAAGTTAACAGGTTACAGAAAACCTGTTTTTCTTTTTAAAATTCTGGGTTTTAAACTTTTAAAATCTGTAGTTATAGGTTTTAAATAAGTTTTAGGTTTAAAATTTAATTTAAGTTTGAATTACTAATTTGAATTTAAATTCCAGGTTTTGAGTTGAAACCTGTTTTTCTGTTTCCCGTGAATCTGGGTTTTAAAGCTTTTTGAATCTGTAGTTTTGTTTAAAAAGTAAAGTTTTAGTTTGAATTTCTAATTTGAATTAAAATTCCAGTTTTTGTTAATAAAATGTAAGTTTCAGAAAATTAAATTTAATTAACTCTTGGTTTGATAAAAAGGTTTAAACACTTTTAGAAATGAGATTTTAAAAATATGAATAGAATTGAAGTTGGTTTAAAATCTGGAAATTTAGAAGTTTAATTTGAATTTCAGTTTTAAATTTTAAATAAGGTTTAAAATTTGAAGTTTCAAATTAAAATGGGGATTTAAATTATTGAAAATTTTGAAATGACTTTAACTTTAAAAATTTCTATAACATTTATTTGATTTGCAATTTAAAAAGTTTTAAATTTATTTAAAACTTTGATAAGTTTAAAATTATTCTATTTTAAACTTGAATTTAAATTGAAATTTAAGGTTAAGTTCAAAAAGTACTTTGTTTTAAATCTAATTGTTTTAAACATAATTAAGTTATGTTTTATTTTGAAATTTGATTAAGAATTATGTTTAGAATTAATTAATAAGGTAATTAAGATTAATTAATTAATTTAATTAATTAATTAAATTTGGAATTATAATTGATTAATGATTAATCAATTTTAAGTTAAGATCATTAATTAAGATATTAATTAATGATAAATGAATATTAATTATGTAATTAAGTTTTTAATTAAGGTTAATTAATTTTATAATTAACTTTAATTAATGAATGATTAAAGATAATTTAAATGGTAATTAATTTAAGTTAATTACTGTTGGGCGAATTCTCACCAATGGAATCACGAGACCAAGAGGCATCAGCTTCGCCATTTCCATCCGGTATCCGTGCCCATTCGGTACCCATACCCACGCCGAACCGTGCTCCATCTGCCATCACCGGTCCAAACTACCACCGGTCCAAAACCCACCACACCGAACCAACCTCAACTAGGCACCACCGAACCAAACAACCCCCCAAGCCTAGCCGAACCAACTCACCTCCCATCTACCACCGAATCACCGCATCTCCACGTCCTAACCGGACCAAGGCCATCACCGGACCAAACCTCCGCCTAGCTATGACCAGACCAAGCTTCGCCGAACCAACATGGCTCCCAACTACTACCGGACCAAGCCTCTTCCATCTCACCACCGGACCAGCACTCTCCTCCATGCCGAACCATCTCTCCACTTCCATGCCGAACCAAACATCTATACACCCACTACCAAATGAACCTCCGGACCAACCACTCCAAGCACGACCGAACCAAGCTCCGCCGAACCAGATATGCCAGGCCAGATCGCTTCAGCCCAGGCCCACCAGCATCTATATACATCCAAGACCCCTGCCCCCAGCCTCACTCTATAAATAGAGGGGCAGGGGTACAACAATGGCAGACAAGTTTGAGAGCTCAAGCACGGAAGGAACTTTCAAACAACTTTCATATACTTGTATACAAAGCTTTGTACTTGTAATATGAAAGAAAAGAGAGAATAACATATAAAGTGGACGTAGGCACGTTCTGGCCGAACCACTATAAATCTGCGTGTCTTTTACAGTTTAGCCCCTATTTTTTATATATTTGCATAAATCACCCAAACCGCTAAGAACAACATAAAATCAACTAAATCATACGACTTTGAGATGTTTGTCCATTTTTTGCGCAAACATTTTTGGTGCTTTCACTGAGAACTTGGAACTCGAAGCTTCAGCTTCCCTCATTCAACCTTCTTTCCCAATAGCACCCTTCATTGCCTAGGAAACATGACTTTCAGGCCGAGAAAAGACGCCAACAAGGGAAAGAACGTTGCAACCAGCAGCGCTCCAGATCCAGTGGATCCAGATCAAGAGAATCAACCCACTACGACAGAAGTGCCAAATGTAGATCAGGCAATTCCGACAGCCCCTACCGCGGAACAACCGGCAGCAATCACTAGGGCAGACCTAGACAGAGTTGTGGTTGAAGTGACTAACCGCTTCGCATCCCAACAAGAAGCTTTGGTGAACCAACTCATGTCACGCTTGAGGGATGCCGAAGAATCCAACCGCAACACTGAATCATGGGGTGAGTCTCAATCTGGAGGATCTCGGAGACAACAAAGGTCTTCCCTCTTCGAAGAAGCTATCAACAGGAACAACAATGATAGGGGCCGCGCCCGGACTCAGCCCGAACTCCGACTCGAGGAAGCGCTTGGAACCGAACCCAATGGGGGAGGCACCAGGCGAGGGTCGGATGTAGCTGAGCCAGTCATGCCACCTAATCATAGAAACCCCGCTGAACGGAGCCGAGCTAGAACCCAGCCCGAAGTTGACCCCGTGGAAATGCTCGAAACAGAACCCCACAGGGGAAGATCAAGGCAGGGGCCAACTATAGCTGGTCCTAGCATGCATCCGAGCAGCCAAAGACAGCCACTGGATAACGTCAGAAGTGATAGACTATACCATCCCTACAGGTCATCTGGACGAGATCGATCCCGCAGGGAAGAACCAAGCTCATTTTTGTCCGCTCCAAATTCTGATGAAAGAATGGCACGATTATTCAGGGAATGCGTCCGACGGGAGCAAAGGGATCGAGGAATAGGCGCTAGGGTAACCAGCCCTTTCACCCGCGACATCGAAACCGCCATCACCCCTCGAGAATGGAAAATGCCGACGATGGAACCGTACAAGGGAACTTCCAACCCCGTTGTACACTTGCAGAGATACACACAACATATGCTCATGAGCGGAGCAACGGAAGGAGTGTTGTGTAAATGCTTTCCGCTATTCCTAGCAGACCTAGCTACCTCCTGGTTCTGCCATCTACCCCAAGGATCTATCAGCTCATGAGAGACGTTGAAAGAAAAGTTCATTAGCCAGTTCCGCATTCATGTGGAACAACCCAAGGATGCTTATTCTCTATCTACTGTCAAATAGAAATCCGGAGAGACACTGCAACAATATCTAACCCGGTTCAACGCCGCAGCGGCCGCAGTCCAAGATGCCGATGAGAAACTCACCCTAATGGCCCTCTGTAGTGGTGTGCACCCAGGTACCAAGTTTGCTAGAAGACTAACTAAAGAAAAACCAGCTACCTTGCCCGATTTCTTCCATGAAGCTGGGAAGTACATGAGACTCGAAGAGGCTGCCACTGAAAGGCAGACAGGACCACAGGCTAAGACGGCTCATGGAAACGCCCCCGCCGCAGCGAAGGACATTCGGAGAAACGACTCCAGAGACAATGCAGGGGGCAAGAAGGGAGAAAAGCGCTTGTACCGACCAGGACCGAGATTTGACGCTTACACTCCCTTGAATGAAACAGTCGAGAACATCTTCCTGGCCACCCAGGACGAACTTACATACAAGCGCCCCCCGTACAAGAAAGAGTCAGATCGCGCAATCCAATCCGGAAAATTTTGCCGTTTCCACGAGTCTCATGGGCACGATACCAATGAATGCCGCCATCTCCGAGACCTAATTGAAGGACACATCAGGAGAAAGAGGCTGGAACGCTATGTAAAGGGCCAGAACAGGACTCCAGCTCCCGCCAAGGAAAACCCAGGGCAGCTCCACCCAGAAACAGGCGGAGGAAACTGCAACACCAGCGGTTCCAGCCAAGAGAAGATAGTGGTTCATACAATATCTGGAGGGCCACACATCGCCGACAAAAGCTGGGCAGAAATGGAAAGATATGGAAACTCGCTCAGAAGCGAGGGAGACTGCGTCAATTCTGTTATGGAAGAACGCCACCCTAAGCGGAAGGAAAATAATGACATCACATTCAGTGGGCGCGACCTAGAAGGAAGGCAATACCCTCATATGGATCCTATGGTCATCTCTGCCTGGTTCGGCCCAACTGAAGTTTTTCGAATCCTAGTAGACACTGGAAGCTCAGTGAATATCCTGTTCAAGCATGCTTTCGACAAAATGAAGCTGTCAATGAAGGACGTGTCTCCCTGCAACAAACCACTACACGGTTTCACTGGAGAAGCAAAGATGCCCCTCGGACAATTGGATCTCTTTGTTGAATTGGGAAGTCATCCACGCTCCGCCGTTCGGAAACAAACATTCGTGCTAATAGACAACCACTTGGCCTACAATGCCTTTTTAGGAAGACCAGCCTTGTCCGACTTCCAAATTGTCCTTGCCCCATGGTGCCTGAAGATGAAGTTCCCAACGAATAATGGAGTGGGAGAAGTAGAAGGGGATCAAGATGCCGCTCGGGACTGCTATGTAACCGAACTTCGCAATAATCGCATGAGAGATAAAGGGAAAAATGCAGAGACTATTCTCTGCATGAAAAGCTTGGAAGCATAGCAACTAAATAAAGCCCCTCCTCTTCGGTATACCAGTGATCCTTTCAATGAATTAGACCCCAGGGACAAAGAGGAGGAGGCCACCGCCGAGCCTGCAGAGGCTATGGAATTCGTATCTGTAGACAAACGCGACCCAAGTAAACTGTTGAGAGTCGGATCTCAGTTAAAAAGAGACTTAAAGAATCAACCCATTGATTTTCTTCGCCACAACATGGATGTATTTGCATGGACGCACGCTGATATGACTGGAATCTCCCCGGACATAACATGCCACGCACTAAACATCGATCCTACCAAGGTACCGGTAAAGCAAAAGAAGAGAAGTATGGGGGCAGAACGATCAGCAGCCCTCGAGGAAGAAGTAAAGAACTTACTTGCCAATGATTTCATACGTGAAGCCATCTACCCGGAATGGATCGCCAACCCGGTACTGGTAAAGAAAGCTAATGGGAAGTGACGAACATGCATCGATTTCTCCAACTTAAATGACGCTTGCCCGAAAGACTGCTTCCCACTCCCCCGAATCGACCAACTCGTGGACAGCACTGCCGGACACGAACTTTTATCCTTTATGGACGCATACTCAGGATATAACCAGATCCCTATGCATGCCCCCGATCAAGACCACACTAGCTTCATCACTGACCGAGGATTGTACTGCTACAAGGTAATGCCATTTGGACTTAAAAACGCCGGAGCTACTTATCAGCGCCTCGTCAACAAGATGTTTGCAGAACTGGTAGGACGAACTATGGAAGTTTATATGGATGACATGCTGATAAAATCGAGGAAAGCCAACGACCATATAAACCACCTGGACGAGATGTTTCAAGTACTTCGCCAATATGGGATGAAGCTGAACCCTCTAAAGTGCTCCTTCGGAGTATCATCGGGAAAGTTCTTGGGATTCATCGTTCATGCCAAGGGGATTGAAGCAAACCCCGAACAAGTCCGAGCTTTACAAGATATCAAGACACCATCTACTCGAAGAGAGATGCAAAGCCTAAACGGGAAAGTGGCCGCCCTGAGTAGGTTCATCTCTAAAGCAACCGACAAATGCATCCCTTTCTTTGAAGCCCTGAAGAGAGACAAAGGAAAATTCGAGTGGACCGACGAATGTTCAGCAGCTTTCCTTAACCTAATCGAGCACCTCCAACGGCCACCAGTACTCTCGACTCCGAATGAAGGCGAAGAACTATACCTATATCTTGCTGTGTCATCTCATGCTCTAAGCGCCGCTTTGGTAAGAGAAGAAAAACGCACACAACGGCCAGTGTACTTCATAAGCAAAAGGTTCACGGGAGCAGAAGCCTGGTATCCCAAATTCGAGAAACTGGCGTACTGTTTACTAATCACATCAAGGAAGCTACGACACTATTTCCAATCTCATCCCATCAGAGTCCTAACCGACCAACCATTGAGGCAAGTGCTCCATCGTCCCGACACCTCTGGGCGACTGCTCAAGTGGTGCATCGAGCTAAGCCAATATGATATCGCCTACCATCCTCGCACTGCCATCAAGGGACAAGCCATAGCCGATTTCATCGCCGAATTCACTATCAACGAAGGCAGGGAGCAGTCTGAAATAACAGAGGATATCAAGTGGAGTCTCTTTGTGGACGGAGCATCGAACGAACAAGGCTCGGGGGCAGGCGTTGTGATCATCACTCCCAGGGGAAGAAAGCTGCGTTATGCACTAAGGCTGGAATTCGCTACCACCAACAATGATGCCGAATATGAAGCAGTAATAGCCGGATTAGAGCTCGCCCTGGATATCGGAGTCAGTTCTTTATGTCTCCATAGTGATTCTCAACTTATTGTAAATCAAATACTGGGAGAATTCCAGACTCAAGGAGAACGACTCACAGCGTACCTAAAGAAGACCAGGCTACTGCTTAATCAATTATATCGCTATTTAATCAAACACATTCCCCGAGAAGAGAATCAAGAGGCCGGCGAACTAGCAAAACAAGCTAGCATGAAGAACATCACTATTTTCAGAGCATTAACCATCTCAACACAGCTGGCACCAAGTTTCGAGCAAGTGAATCTGATAGCTGCGATCGACGAAGAAACCTGGATGACTCCTATCCGGAAATATTTACAAGATGGCACACTTCCCGACAAGCATAACGAAATCAAGAAAATCTTAAGGAAAGCTTCCCACTATGCATTGCAAGGAGGCATCCTCTATCGGCGCGGCTTCTCTAATCCCTTATTAAGGTGTATCGCTGGAAGGGAAGCCAGAGAAGTCTTATCTAGCATCCATCAAGGAAGCTGCGGAGATCACACTGGAGGGCAGACTCTGGCAAAGAAGATACTTTGATATGGATATTATTGGCCCACTTTAAACAAAGATGCCTTGGACTTCGTCAAGAAATGCGACAGATGTCAGAAATTTGCCAAGATTCCTCGACTACCCACAAATGAGATTACCCAAATGACTAGCCCTTGGCCCTTTGCAGTATGGGGAATTGACTTGATTGGTGAACTGCCAATGGGCCGAGGTGGAGCTAGACATGCTACAGTGGCAGTTGACTATTTCACCAAATGGGTGGAAGCGGAGCCTCTGAATAAAATATCTTCAACTAAAGTTATCAACTTCTTGATCAAAAACGTTCTGTGCAGGTACGGGGTTCCACTCAGAATCATATCAGACAATGGGCTTCAATTTGACAACGAGGAATTTGCCGACTGGTGCCAAGAGCACGGAATTCATAAGGGCTTCTCATCCGTAGTTTATCCCCAGGCAAATGGACAAGTCGAAGCTATCAACAAGATTCTCAAGACTCTAATCAAGAAGAAGCTTGAAAAGTCAAAAGGCGCTTGGGTGGACGAACTTCCTACAGCACCATGGGCCTACCGCACTTCTTTCAGAACATCAACAGGGCATACTCCGTTCTCTTTGGCATACGGATCAGAGGCCATGCTCCCAGTTGAAACTATTGTACCTTCCCATCGTAGGATCCACTACAACCCCGAAGAAAACGAAGAACTCCTCCACATGTCTTTGGATATAATTGAGGAGAGAAGAAATGATGCAGCACTCAAAGCAGCAGCTCACAGACAAAAAGTGGCAGCACTATACAACTCCAAAGTCAAACATCGCAGCTTACAAGAAGGAGATCTTGTCCTCAAGCGAATCTTTCCGCGCCCAGGAGCGCTGGATCCAATCTGGGACGGACCATATGTAATTCATAAAGATCTCCACAACGGAGCTTATATTTTGTCAACAGTGGACGGAGAGGTGTTCCAGAGGGCATGGAACATCCGACACCTCCGTCGATACTTTTCTTAACTTGTACTGCCCATATGAAGTGAATTAACAAAGAGAATCAGTGGACGTAGGCATTTTCGTGCCGAACCACTTTAAAAAACTTGGCTCTTGTTAACTTGTTCCTTTATATCTTGGCTACTTGTTAAGCTTTATCCTTTGCTGTTGAACAAAATCCTTTGCAGCTGACATTTCAATTCAGAGCTTCACAACACAACTCCACCTGGACAAAATCTAACAGGTACGCTACGATCCTATGCCCTCGCCAATGAGACACTTTGCTCCGGTATCCCTCTACCGCGAGTTAACTCATTGTTTGCCTCGGCCCTTAAAGCCGACTGTAATAAGCCGAGTATAAGCCACCGAGAAGGCCGATTATGCCATGGCAGCTCATTACAGCGATTCGGCTCGCCGGCAACTGTGAACCGACCATAAGCCCCAACATAAGGTGTGGCCAGCCAGGGGCAGTTCACAGTTGACGATCGGCCCCCACGCTAGCCGGCCACAGTAAATCGAATAATACCCGCGATTACGGGCAATAATGGCCCGGGTAGTTATTGTGCGCGATCGGCTCCGATGTGTCTTAAGTGCGGCTGTGGTAAAAAAGAAAACTCCCCGCAGAGGCGTAAGATGGGTGACAAGTGTCTCCAAGACCCACAGCTAGGGAAAGTGACTACAAAACCCGTTTACAACGAACTTAAGCACATCGACGGCCTTCCGTGACTGGAAGTTTTACTTTTCCTATATTTCCATTTCATTTAAAACTTTTCTCCTATTCTCCGTAACGGTGCTTGAAAGTACAGGACATGAAATAGGGAACGCTCGCTAATGGGAACAGAAATTTATAATCGGATGACGAGACACTCAACAGCATTCCGTGCTTAGTCTTACAGGGCGCACAAAGTTGTCGTCCACAGCCGAAACATGAAGGGCGGTACCTTCTACTTTTATACATTAATGCATAGCTGCAGTTCATATTCACACATCACATTTACGTTGCAAAATGAGAAAATTATACTTTAAGCAAAAAACTTGGCATCAGGCACAGTCAAGTCACTAGTAACATGCATAGTTACATCACTTACACAGCACAACAAAATAGCGATAACATTCCAACATAAAGGAATCAGCTTATGTTATGAAATTACATAAAGTCATTCACCACAAACAATATTATTACAGTCACATCAATGTTTTGGACTAACATAAACAGCGATAAAAGGAAATCAAAAGGTGACCGAATCCGGACAAGGAACCAGCTGCGTCCGCACCTCACCCTCATCCTACCAACTCTCCAAGCCTACTTAGCCGCAGGGTCGGAGCTCCCAGCATGCTTATCAGAAGTCCCACCTGTCCAATTCAGAAGAGGAATCCATTAAGTAAACAGTAAACGATCAGGTTATGAAAACCTAAAGAGAAAAGAGAAACAAAGGAGAGACTCACCAGCATCCGCCGCTCGATCCTCATCCTCCAATTGCACACCCGCTTCCTCCGCAGCGAGCAGCCGCATCCCCTCCTTCACCGCCGTCTGCTCCTCCTTCGAAAACTGAGCAGTGACCACATCCAGACTAAAGGCCGCTCCACCTTTCTTACCCGCATCAACCCTGGCCTCCTCTAAAGCCCGAAGATATACCTTGGCCACAACCCGGGGATAGTCATCCATCCAGGATAAGCTGCCCTCCTTCCAAGTGCGGAAGTACATGTCCTGCAGCATATCGTCCATCATCCCCTCATCCTCCTCAAACCTCTTCACCCGGACCTCGGAAATCTGCAACTTAGTGGCAGCAGCATCCCTCTCCCGCCGGTATCTCGAGCACTCAGCCTGGAGGGATCTCCTCATCTCCTCCATCTCTTCTTTCAACTTGGCTTGAGCAAGTTCTGCAGCTTCAAGCCTCCCAGATATCTCTTCAACCTGCTCGAGATCTGCCCTCCTAACCTCATCAACCGTGGTAATGGCCATGTCAATGCGTTTCTTGCAAGCGGCCTCCATTTTCCGCAACTCAGCTTTGCTAGCCTCTTCCATGGCCTTCTTCAGTCGTTGGGAGTCGGCTTCATGCTGCGAAATCTGAATAGCCTGGTCGGCAAGTTGCTTGGCCTGATCAGCAACCACTAACCGCAACCTTATATTGGCACTCCCTATCTCCTCCCCGGCCTTGGCCAATAGGGCGTGATGTTCCATTAACTTCTTGGCCTTCTCCGCGACCCGGTCTTTGTTGGCCTTGGCTTCGTCCCCCATAGCAGCTATCCGAGTAGTGAGTAGATCCAGATCTAGGGACTTAGCCTCATCAAGAACCCGAACCATGGGATTGCGGGGGAGAAGATGCTCGCCCATGGCCTCGTCAAATAAAATATCATGAGATCTTGGGTCCAAATCTGGGTGGCCGGCAAAGGGATTGCAAGGCACGTCGGGACGTTTTATGCGGATGACAGTAGGATTCTCGGAAGGATGCGGAGAGGGGACAAACTCCGTGGTCTCTTCCGTGGTATCTCGGGAAGGCTGAGTAGGAGGCTGAGGACCAGGTGGTGAATCAAACAAGGAACGCCTCCTCTTCCTCTGCTGGATACCCTCCTCGATGACTACAAGGAGAGGGCGGTAGCTGACCACGTCCCCAGGACGACCAGTAGGAGGCTTCGGCTTAGTAGAAGCTCTCATCAACTTGAATTGTTCGAGACGGTGTCGAACATCTAACGTTCTGGCCACCTGGCCTGCCCCTGGAGTAAAGAATAAATGTTGCAAGCATGCATCAAATCATGAGGCAAGAGATATATCGAGTTAAAAAAAAAGGAACAAGAAAAACGCTTTTACTACACAAACCCTGCAGAGAAGGAGGATCCTGCAATAAGTCCTGAATTTCATCCCAGGACGGGAGCGAGCCATAAAATATTCCTAAGTCCCTATCGTAAATGAAATCTGCAGAAGTCAAAAGTTCACCTTGCTCCGCCGGAGTCATCCTAGCTGAGGAGCTCTTAGGGGATGGATCGGCGCCTGTCCCGGCCTTGCCAGTTTTCTTCGCCTTCTCCGCCAAATCCGATTCTCCCTCCGATTCCCCGAAAGCTTGACGGAGAGCCTCATCCGTCCACTCCTGAAGCTCCCCCACTTGCCCGGAGGTTAAGGCACCAGTGCCACTACCGCCCTGTCCGTCGCCATCACCATTGCCCTCTCCATCTCCATCGCCATCTCCTCCACCCTCTGACTCTCCTCCTACATCGCCTCCTTCGCCCTCGCCTCTATCATCTTCCACATCTTCCTCCTCCGGAATAATCGGGCAAGTGCTACAAGAGGGGCCGTCAGACTCCTTAAGTTTCTTACCCCGACAACCGGAGGCTTTGTAAAAATTTTCCTCTTACCACTCTTCTTCGTGGCCCCTCCTGTAGTCTGGGCAGCTTTCTCTTCCGCCGTATCTCTCTGTTTAACCACGACTGATGTGGAAGAATCAAGTTGTACATCAAAAGTCTAGCATTCCTGATCAGGTAGGCAGCCGATCTGTCTCTCTTTGAAATAGCTTCTATCTCAGCTGCCATCTGAACTAGACGATCGTTCTCCACAACCACAAAGCCACCTATCGCTAGCAAGAAATGAAAGCACATAAGGAAAAGAATTGCGGCCAAGACAATGAATGTAAATAAAACTTTGACTTACATCCGGAGGTGAAGCGACGGATAGAGACGGAGTCATCTCTGACGAAGAACCACTCTTTCTTGAACATACTGTACTTCGAATAGAGGTCCAGAACCGGCTTAAAAGAGACGGCAGACTCCAAGCTAATATATGGGGGATCCCTTCCTGTATCCCCTCAGATTGTACAGATACCGTATCTCCCGGTTGGAAGGAGCGCGCCCGTACCTCTCCTGAAAGATAGCGTACAAGCACACCATGATGGCGTAAGAGTTGGGCTGGAGTTGGAATGGAGCCACCTTTAGATAAGTGATGAAGCTGACTACCCAGGCGTTGATGGGAGGAATGGCCCCGCACATACAGTGGTACCTATTATATGCAAAATACCCTTCAGGAGGGTCATATGGCATAACTCCAGCCCCCGGCAGCACCATGAGCGCTCTGTCTATCCCGAAGGAACGAGATATAACATCGAGTTGCTCCTCCTTCAGTGAGCTAGGAAAGAAGTCAGGAGGGGAGACCAGAAGTTCCTGGGGACCATACCCATCCACTAACGACCTCGGGGCAGGTCCATGTTGCGCCGGTCCTGGTTGGGCTGGGGGCACGGAAGAAGACTCTTCTCTATCCCTGGACTTCTTTCTATCTGATCGAGTTTCCGCTTTGCGAGACATTTATCTGTGGCACAAGAAAAACACGATATTAGAACGAAGAGTATGGGAATATAAACGAATAGTTATCAAGTTCCATTCGGTGGTCAAGTTTTCGAGTTTCATTCGGCAATTGTCCATTCGGCATCACCTGGAAAATTTTCACTCGGTAGTAAAATTTTCAAGCCCATTCGGCGAAAAGAGAAACATACCTATTCGGCACGAGTCTGATTCGGCACGAGTTTGATTCGGCACGAGGTTGATTCGGCACAAGGTTGATTCGGCACTCAAGTTGGTTCGGCTCTCTCTGATTCGGTAAGGAATAACGAAGGGGTGTAGCCCCTATTTATAGACGTACACAGGACAACCGAACCAAATGGTTCGGCACTCAAAACCGAATGTAGCTACACCAACTGGAAGAAAAATAAAGCGCGACACCTGCAAGCACGTGCCCCACTTTGGGGGGCAAATGTTGGGCGAATTCTCACCCATGGAATCATGAGACCAAGAGGCATCAGCTTCGCCATTTCCATCTGGTATCCGTGCCCATTCGGTACCCATACCCACGCCGAACCGTGCTCCATCTGCCATCACCGGTCCAAACTACCACCGGTCCAAAACCCACCATCAACGAACCAACCTCAACTAGGCACCACCGAACCAAACAACCCCCCAAGCCTAGCCGAACCAACTCACCTCCCATCTACCACCGAATCACCGCATCTCCACGTCCTAACCGGACCAAGGCCATCACCGGACCAAACCTCCGCCTAGCTATGACCGGACCAAGCTTCGCCGAACCAACATGGCTCCCAACTACTACCGGACCAAGCCTCTTCCATCTCACCACCGGACCAGCACTCTCCTCCATGCCGAACCATCTCTCCACTTCCATGCCAAACCAAACATCTATACACCCACTACCAAATGAACCTCCGGACCAACCACTCCAAGCACGACCGAACCAAGCTCCGCCGAACCAGATATGCCAGGCCAGATCGCTTCAGCCCAGGCCCACCAGCAGTTACATACATCCAAGACCCCTGCCCCCAGCCTCACTCTATAAATAGAGGGGCAGGGGTACAACAATGGCAGACAAGTTTGAGAGCTCAAGCACGGAAGGAACTTTCAAACAACTTTCATATACTTGTATACAAAGCTTTGTACTTGTAATCTGAAATAAAAGAGAGAATAACATATAAAGTGGACGTAGGCACGTTCTGGCCGAACCACTATAAATCTGCGTGTCTTTTACAGTTTAGCCCCTGTTTTTTATATATTTGCATAAATCACCCAAACCGCTAAGAACAACATAAAATCAACTAAATCATACGACTTTGAGGTGTTTGTCCATTTTTTGCGCAAACAATTACTTTATAAAATAATTTGAAGATGGTTAATGAATATCATTAACCATGATTATTTAACAATTAATTAATGTAGTTAATTTTTATAATTAATTAGATTAATTAATTTAATAATAATCATTTATAAATGGTTAGAGAGTAATTACTTGATAAACTAATTAAGGAATTAATTACTAAATGTAATTAATTTAGTTTAATGAGATTGTTTAATTTAATTAATTAAGTTTAATTAATTTTAAACACTTGGGTTTTATAAATAATTACTTTATGTAATTAATATTTTGGGAATTACTTAGTTAAGTAATTGTTTAGTAATTACAGGTTGTAATTAAGGAGATGTTTTAAGAATGAGTGATTTGGATTAATTATTTAGTAATTAATCAAGGTATTAATTAAGAAATTAATTTAGGGATAATTAATTTGTTTAATATAGTAATTAAGTTAGTTAATTACTTAAGGTAATTAATAATTAAGGATCATTAATTATTTTAATTAATGATGTAATTAAAGTTGATTAATTATGATTAATTAATCATTAATAGGTAATTAAAAGTAATTAATAAATGTAATTAATTAAGGATTAGGATAATTAATCATGATTAATTAATTAATTGAGTAATTAAAGGTTAATTACTATTTAGTTGAGAATAATCATTCTGTAAAATTAATTAAGGATAATTACATGAATGTAATTAGGATAATTAATCAAGAGTGATTAATTAAAGTAATTTATGATTGATTAATTGATTGTAATTAATTAATTGATTGAGTAAGCAAGGTTTATATTGATGAAGTAATTAATTTAATTTATTTTAAATTAATTAAAGATGAAGGAATTAATTTAATTCATTTTAAATTAATTAGAGATTAGTGATAGTTAATTTAATTCATTTTAAATTAATTATACGATGATGAGTAAATTATTGCTTATGGATGAATGGTTGGACTTGATTGTCTTGGATGCTTTGTGATCTCAGTAATGAGATAAATGATATTGTGTGGTATGGATGTTTGATTGTATTGAGATGATACCGTAGGGTATCTATTGTGATGATATTATATGGAATATCTATTTGATATTGATGATGCGAGTTACCTGTTATTTGATAATGTTGATTATCAGTTATGATTTATAAGTTATCTATCTGTGTGTATATAGATACCGTATTGAATTGTTTTAAAACCTTTAAAACAACTTGGACCTTAAAAGACACGCTTTGGTTTTCGATGAGACCGGGATCGGGTTTCCATATTTGGATATCCGAAAACCACATCGATTCCAAATAACGTTAGGTCGTGTATCAAAGTGGAGCGAGTGAAGACTCGAGGTGTAAGGACTATGAGTCAGTATAACTCTGTGGGTGATTCCGTAATAAATTGACGGAATTAGTTCTTATAGATTCGAGATGGTGAATCAGAGTGCAAGGGTTATTGTCGTTAACTCTGAGGGTGATTCCAAAATGAGTGTAACGAGATAATGCATTCGGTTTCATTCGAACCCGGAACGAACTTGTATGGATTGAATGCTTTTAGCACATCGTCAGGTGGACGATGAGCATTCTAAGTGATATGTCCTATAAAGGTAATCGTAGCCTCAAGCCTCATCAACCGGAAATGGCTAAAACAGGGGAGGTGCAGCAAAGCTTCGTGGCTCGCGCCCACTGGAGAGCAAGATTGATCCCTGTCTAGAAGTCCCTTTATATTCGGCTGTGTGGGTGGTTGCTAGCTACAACCACGGGGTTGTCTTGTTCGGAACTATTCAGTAAGGAATGGGTCCGGCTTTGTGTTGCAGGGGTCGGGAGTGATCCTCGGTACGTTGATCTAGGCCACGTACTGTGACGGGCGGTACCCCAGTAGCCCTGCCATTGTATGGAATCCAAAATCCAATAAGTCCCAACGGTTTTGATTGTATTACCCACTTTTGTGGCTAGTAGCTGGAATTTAATAGATGTAACAATTTCGGCTATTTCATATTTATTTGAAAACCCTAGACACTATTATAATGTCATCGGATTTCCTATCAAATGTTTTGGTTAGCGTAAGGTAAAAACTTTTCCATGTTTATGTGTGGGAAGTCTTACGTGATACCTTTCTTTTCAAAAGGTAAGCAACTTTAACCTGTTACTCACACCAGACCCATATCTGACCCGGAGTTTATTTTTGTTTTTCATAAACTCTTGGGTACTCAAATTTTTATGAGTAGTCAAGGGAATTCAGGTTAGGATTTAGGATAGCTTTGACGAATTGTGGAGGAGCTTCTGCGTGTAGATATATATAGAGTTTTCCGCTGTGTGTTCTCTGAGTTGTTGTCTTTGTGATGTATTGAGATGTATAACTAGACAGGTGTTTATAACTGTCTAGTATGTGTTGTATATCTGTGTACTCTGATAATGGTTGTAAACTATGTAATATTTATGTTATTAATATAATTTATTCGTTCCGTTGTGTAAGATTCTTGTGTTGTTTCTCTCTTCTCTTCTATCTTTCTCTTTTCTATCCCTTTCTTTCTTCTTAACGATGTGACTTCCTGGTATTTGGAAGTTGGGTCGTTACACTAGAGATGTTGTATTCTTTGAAAATATCATTCCATTAAAGAACTATAATAATGCGAGCTCTTTTGGCTCTTCTATTGTCACTGATGCGTCATTGTTTTTGCCTATTTTACCACATATTGCCAATCAATCTAACAATTAACTTAGAAGGAGTAAAAGATAATGTATAGAGACTAACTTTGGACAAGATATCATTACCGCATTTTGGGTGGAAAACGCCAATTTTGGAAGGATTGATGATACCATTGTTCCTATACTTTTAATTGAGGAAGATCCTAAAACATACGAAGAGGCAATTAACTATAGGGATGGTAATTCTTAGAGTGATGCTATTATAATTGAACTTGACTCTGTAACATCTAACCATACTTGGGATTTAGTTGAGCTGCCCAAGGGATGCAAACCAGTTAAAACTAAGTGGATCTTTAGAAAGAAATTGAAAATTGATGATTTTGTAGATAAATTCAAGGCTATATTAGTAGCCGTTGGTTTCACTTAAAAGAAAGACATCGATTATTTTGACACTTATTCTCCTGTACCAAGGTGGGTATTATTAAAACTTTAGTTCCTAGGCTGCTATTCATAATTTAGCAGTGCACCAAATGGATGTGAAAACTACTTTTCTTAATGGTGACATAGAAGAAGAAATTTATATGGAACAATCTACTGGTTGTGTGGTACCTGGTGAAGAGAATAACTTTTGCAAATTAAGAAAGTCCCTTTATGGCCTAAAACAATATCCTACAAAATGCTATGAAAATTTTGGTAGGACCTTAGTAAATAATGGTTATATCATGAATGCCTCCGATTCATGCATTCAAAGGTATTTGTTCCTCATTATGTGATTATTTTCCTTTATGTTTGATGACACGTTGATATTGGTACAAACATGGACATAGTAAATGATGCAAAAATTCTTGTTCTCCTAATTTGAGATGAAAGATTTCAGAGAGGCTCATGTGATACTAAGAGTTAAAATGAGAAAAACTGCAACCGGTTTCTCATTGAATTAGTTTCACTACATAATTTTTTTTAAAAAGGTTTAATTATTTTGATACGACCCTTGTTCTATCTCCGAATGATCCTAGTAAGCATCTTAAAATGAATAAAAAATCCAGCGTGTCACAAGATGAATATGCCAAAGTCATTGGAAGCATTGTGTTTCTTATGAATTATACCAAGCTTGACATTGCTTATGTTGTGTGTTGTTTGAGTAGGTACACTAATAACCCCAACAACGAATATTGGGACATTCTTCGTCTTCTTTTGAGGTACCTTAAGAGTACAGTTGATTGGTGCTCGCATTTTAGTAAATATCTTACAGTTTTGATGCAAACTAAATTACTGATAGCGATGAAGTTAGTACCACCAGTGGCTATGTATTCACTTTGGGTGGAGTTGCTACATCCTGGGAGTCTTGCAAACAGATATGTATATTACTATGGAATCTAAGTTTATGACTCTTGAGTTGGCAGGTCAAGAAGTAGAATGGTTAAAAGACTTGTTGGTATAAGGGAAAAAACTAATGTTCCAGTTTCTTTGCACTATTATTCCTAGGCCGCTATTGGAATTACAAAGAATAGTGTGTATAACAGAATAAGAAAGCACATCCATGCCAGACACAATGCAGTTAATAAACTTTTGAAGGAAGGGATGATTTCATAGGAATATGTAACATCAAAAAGGAACTTGGCAAATTCACTGTGAAAGGATTACCAAGAAATGTGGTCCTTTAATCTTCAAAAGGAATGAGCCTTAGGCCTAGAGTAGAGGAAAAAGTAACGAATATACATTAATTATCAAATAAGACCATATGATTACTCTTTCCCTTCCCGCTTTTGTGTTTTAGAGATTGATTTCTTTTGAATCCATAATATTTTTGGTGGTACACTTGTGATGCATTTGGTAAATTTATTTGTGTAAGTCTTGATTTTGAACCATACATTCATCATCAATGCATAGTCCGTTTTAGTGGTGCTTATATTATGCACTTGATAATCGTTTTTTCTTATTTGTCTATAATTGAGTCTACTACTCTTGCTGAATCCATAGCCAATTTTGGTGGTGTTTTTGTGATGTACTTGATGGATTCTATAAATTGTTTCCCTATTAAATCCATAACTAGATTTGATGGTGCTTCTAAAACACACATGATAGATTATATAAACCTAATTTTCTAATAAATCCATAACCAGTTTTGGTGGTGCTCTTAAGACGTGCTTGATGGATGATATAAAAAATATTTCCTATTAAATCCATAACTAGCTTTAGTGGTGCTTCTGAGACATACTTGATGAATTTTACCAAAACTTTCCTAATAATTTCATAACCAGTCTTAGTGGTGCTTTTCAGATGCACTTGATGGACATTACTTATTTCTCTCTAATTCGATTAATAGAATCCATAACCAGAATTGGTGGTGCCTTTGAAATGCACTTGATGGATTTTATTATTTTACTTAAGGTTGAGCTTTATGCTCTTAATGAGCCCATAGTCAGATTTGGCGGTGTTAGGGTGGTTGACTCACCTATTTGAGTGTGATGGTAGGATCACCTTCTATGGGAGATTTTACTTGATCTCTCCACAACACTCATGAGCTCCCAAAGGCAAGCACATGACCATACATGGCGCATACATATCGCGGAGAAGTGTAGATATCAAAAGTGCAGTATGAGTACTGAAGTTTCAATCAATTCTTGCAGTTCAAGAGAAATTCACTACATAGATAAAGTTGTAGCTTCACTTCTTGTGCATTAATTCAAATCAAAAGATATCGGTGCATATGTACGAAACTTTTCTTTTTCTTAGGTTGTTTATCTTTCATCTATTTGGAGTTTTCTTATATTAGCGAAGGATAGTTGGAGAGCTACAATAAAACTTTTGTCCCACGTTGCCTGATATTTGTTATTCTCCCCTTTATATATCCTTATTTCTACTACTTATTAATTAGGCATGGGTAATATGGATTACCGGCAAGCTCGCATATGCACACACATGCGCGCGTGGGAGAATGGGTGCATGTGGTGCTTTGATGGTACACCTACCACTTGGCACTGTGCACTACAATGAAATGAGCTTGGTTCTCCATTACTCTTCTTCTCTCTGTTCATTTTTATTTCAACTCCCAAAACAGAAAAGGAAAATCTTTTCATTTGGTTATCAGTTTCAATTGTGATTAATAATATTATGAATGTATTAAAAGAATTGTCTGTTCGTCCAGACTGTTTAAATTTCTCACCTTTTTGAGTTTTGAGCCGGAGTTTATAAAACCATAGCTATTTATTGACATTCTTTAATGGAGAGATGGCATAAAAAGAATCTAATGCATCTTCTTAAAAATTCTTAAAAATTTGCTAAGTAATTGTCTTTCTACACTCCTTTAAATTCTTCATTCTTGACTGCACAAGTTCAAAGTCTGTTGTGTGAACCTTGAGAGGGAATGACAATCCATGATGCACTTTAGTCAAGCCAGAACTCGCTTTCAAGACACCGGACTGACTAAGCTCAACCTCTATTTTCTACTCTTTGCTGACTATCTTTTCTTACAACACTATCACTATCCATATTTCAAACAAACTCACAATGTTACAAACTCTAAAATAAACAATAATTCTTGAATTTTTACCCCGAAACTTGTATACGGACGTCGAAAGAGCATTTTAAATTTGGAACTAGAAAATTAGTACCCCACGAGACATGCCATATACATTTGTGAAGATAAGAGAACCTTTTATGACACATGTTTTCATAATTTTACAAGGAAGTGGGTGCAGCGAAGATAAAAGGTACAACGAACTCGACAATGATTACTAGATTTCTAGTTATTAAACATTATGGTGGGTTAATATCGTACATCATATTGGGATGAACTAATTAATTATAAAGTATTATGTTAAAAGGAAACGGGCTAACACGCATGGTCGAGAGTTTTAATCCTTAGAAACTACATAACCTCGTAAATAACATGGAGTTTTGGTTTTCATTACGAACAAATCTTTTTTGTGCGTGTTAGAATTTTTTTTAATAATATTTGTTATTGTATTAAAATAATTATATATTCATTGTCCCGACTATTCAAATTTCCCGCCTTTTTAAGTTCTAAACTGGAGTTTCTATGCTCACACCTATTTATTGATATTCTTTTATGGAGAGATGACACAAAATAGAATCAAATTCATCTTATTAAAAATTCTTCAAAAACTCATGAGAAGTTGTCTTTCTGCACTCCTCCGAAATTTTTGACCTTGAGTGCATAAGTTTGAAGTATGTTACAAAAGCCTTGAGAGCGAATAACAATCAATGATTGCACCTTATTGTACCCGAATTCACTTTCAAGGCACTGACCAGTTCATGGCACAACAACTCTTTCCTTCTCTTTATTGACTATATTTTCTTATAACACTATCACTATCCACATTTCAAACAAACTCAGAATGTTACAAACTCTAAACTAAAAAATAATTCTTTGATTTTTTACCTTGAAACTTGTATACAGACGTCGAAAAGTCATTTTAAATTTGGAACTAGAAAATTAATATTCTACGAGATATGCCATATATGGTTATGATGATAAGAGAACTTTAGATTAGGACATGTGTTTTCGTCATTTTACGAGGAAGCGGATGCAATGGAGATAAAAGGTACGACGAACTCGATAACGATTACTATATTTTTTGTTATTATACATCATAGTGGGTTAATATCATACATCATATTAGGATGAACTAGTTACTTATAAAATATTATGTTAAAAGTAAATGGGCTAACAGGCATTGTCGAGAGTATCGATCCTTAGAAACTACACAACACTGTAACTAGTATGGAGTATGTGTTTTGGTTTTCAAGCATACTTCTCAAGAGTTTACAAGCAAATCTAGTTTTATGTGTGTTAGAAAAAAATTATACCAAAGGAATTAGTGATTTTAGTGTAAATATTGATTATATACTACCGACTCATAAACCAAATCATTGATGCAATTATTGAGACTAAAAAAAAAAAAGAAAATTGGATCCAAGATATCTTTGGTCCTTGAATCTAATTGTTTTCATGACATGAGGGAAAGATCTTACAACTAAGATCAATCATATCTAAATCTTTGATTTTCTTTTTTTTAGGTAAGCCCGTCGACGGATGCTTTTGCATGCGAACAGCGTTATACTGGACTCTGCGTCCGAAATCACTTTCAGATATGGATATCTGCAACCGCGGATATGGACGGATGTCGAATAATTATTCTATCCGCCAATGATCAATAAATTAAAAAACATAAATATAAAAATTTCTTTTAACCTAAGTTTTTTCTTTCAATCTCAATAGTTATAAAAGCGAGCAAAATAAATAAAAACGATGATAATAAATAGTTTTGAGCAATGAGTACGTATTAAACGCATATAATATAAACTATTTAATTAATAAAATAATAAATGCTTATTTTTTATTTTACTAATACACATACGATAAAAGCTATAATCTTGGTAAAACACGGACAAATAATTATCGGATTCGGATGTTTTCATGTTTGCATCCGCATCAATTTTTTAGAATATCGTACGTTTATCCACTTTTTGGATAAAATTTTCAATGGCTTATCTTCCATGGTCTTTTCGGCTCTGCATATTATCATTGCTGAGTTATTCATTTGTTTAGTTTATTGTATTTTTTTATATTTTTGGGTATAATAACGTAATTTTACTTCCTCAACTGTCAGGTTGGAACGCAAGATCAATAACCGTTTGTTGGACCATCATAAACCGAATCTTTGTCTCAAAGAAACATCTGAAACTAATCTAAGATGCATAGCGGTGGCGGTGAATCCGTTAAGGCGGTAATGTCCTAGTTTATTTATCATAATCTTTGATTAGATTTTGTAGTATTTGTTCAAAATTTATAAAAGTCGTGGTCGGTAACGATTCTTTTCATGTGAGAATCCAGTTTATAATATAAAGCAGTGGTTTTTAATTTGTACACTGTAGGCCTTTCTCCACATCTCTATCCTCTCCATCACTTTTTTTTGTTCATCTTCTTTTTTTGTTTTTTCCATATTTATAAATCTCGAACCAAACTAATCCTATATTCATAATCTTCCGACATCTTCAACTTAATTTATTATTATTTAAAGAACTGCAACGTAAAATGCGAAAAGGACTTTTTTTTTTCTGTTATAAAAAAATTGCTTGTTATTTCTTAACAAAAGAATCAAATCTAAAAATAATCAAAATAGAATCTCAATCTTCTATTTACTAAGACTCTTTGAAACTTAATATGAATGACGAATGAAAATTATGAAAACTTGGTGGTGTCAATGTTAATTATTTTTAGTCACATTACAGTATCACACGTATCGACGTTTTTACGATTCTTTCATCGCTCTATTCATCTGCCGTAGTAAAACTGTTACTGAAATATAAAATTGCTGTAGAAAAACCACCAATCGAAACGTAAACAGAAAGAGCATGGGCTTGGATTGACAAAATTATTTGTGGTAATTTTATAATAAAAATCAGTAATAAATTAATGGGCCAGGCCCGGAAATCTCGGGCGGGTCTCATCTGCAACAACCCTTTAAATAACTGACAAGTAGCATGGACCCATTTCCATATTTATGTAAGTCAAACATTTGTTTACGTTTTCACCGCTTGTATGATTTGTACAAATATAAATTATAAAAAGGTTTGCCTGTATGCGAATAACAAATATTATACACAAATCGAGAATGGATTAGGTATGAATTGACAAAGAAGTCAAAGTTATCTTCTGTTTTGATTTTAGTAATGTGAAGTGTGAAAAGTTTGGAGTCAACATGCTCAGTTTAATATGTACAGAGAATATTTATAGGAAATATACAAAGGTAAGGTATATGCATCGTATATCGTTCTGCTTCTATTTATTTTTTGTTTTTTGGTTTATTTAACATTTGAGCGAGAGGGTGACAGCCTGACAGGTCGTGTAATGACTTCGAGGCATATATTTACTGCAGTATTATAATTGTACAATGTAGAATGGAAACTGCAAAACTGAATGCTGTTGATTAACGCATTCTGCATATCTCACGGGCCTTGGTATTTTTAGCCTTGTAATATGACTTTGCTAAAAGTTATCACACCAACAAGTTTAATGTTTTCTTCCAATTAGTTTAGTGGACCACGACAGTCGCCAAAAATATACATATATGGGCCATGCATCAAACGAATGGCAGGTCAAGAATATTAAAGGAGATGAAGTCGGTGTGAAAGCAATGCACAGCGAACGTATCATTTCATTTCGTGATTAAACATTACATGAATAACAGATAACACATATTACATATATAAATGAAAAGGCCATGAGGTGAATGCTCGTTTGCATGTAGAGATAATGGTACGATGAAAAGACGTGTATAACGCATCATAATGTACATTCATTCCTCAGTCAGCACCCATCCTTCAATGTTCACCACAAAGGCATTTGGTTAAAGAGAATAATGCCTTTTCATAACCTTATTACGCAAAATTTTGGTGAAACATACAATTTTAGCCAGGAATAAAGTGTAAATTGCTACCGTAGAGCATAATTCGGGAAGCTCATTCAGATTTAATCTTCTATTAAACTATTATTTAGTCTCGACAGATGAAAATTCTGTGTGCCAATTTCTGAAAAATGTATAATTCAGAAAATATTTGCTGAAATAATCGTTACATCATTTTTTTTCCTTCCGAAACAGACAGTTGATCAAGATATCTTAAGAAAGTTGCCCGGAATTACTTAGGAATTGCTCAAGCTAGAAGTAAGAAGGTAGTCTAAAATGTAATAAAGAAGACCGCCAGATTCGTTGGAAGGCTCATTTAAAGAAAGTTTGAACATGGGAACTTAGAGCGCTAAAGGCAAGGGCTCAAAGTATGAAAAAAGAGAGTGTGATCAAAGTAGAAATTGCTGGAACCGATAAAAAGAATGAAGAGCGACTGATGGGTTTGTGTCATGTATCAAAAGCAATCTTTTTTAAGCGAAATTCAATACGATTATGTTTTAATCGATAATATATTGTTCGCTCCGTAAATTTAACACAACTTCCTTCAAACTTTTAATTCAAGTTGAAGAATACGAAGATTTGCAAAAGTCGCTGTTTTGGTATTTTTATTTGAAATACGATTTTATTTTACAAAAAATTATGAAAAGAAAGAGATGAAAATGTTGATGGTCAATTCTATTCATGCATCATTAATCTCTTAACATACAACAGAAAATATAATAAATCAGTATACACCAAAAATTAATTTACACACACATCATTTTTTACAGAACTGTCCATATGTTAGTTCCTGAGATGATGGTTTTGATGACAACAATTTTAGGACTTGTTATAAAATATAAATACTAATATTCTTGTCTAGATATATATGTATATACATGATATATATGCATGTACTGAAGAATGAAGACTGCACAGTATAAATATTTAAGACTAAGTATAGAGATTCAAGGCCAACGAATTCAAGATTGAAGAAACCAAAACTGAATACTCATGAGTATCAAGAATTCGAGATTTCAAGAGTTCAAGATAAAAAGATATGTAATAGTGTTTAGAATGTTAAAAGTTCATAATACCACTAAAATCTTTATTTGGCTTTTAATCAGGCAATGAAATCTACCTTCTTGCTTTAATAATGGGATGGAACCCACGACCTCTCTAGTGGAATGGAATCCACAAAATTTTCAAAATGGTTTATTTTAATTTTTTTTCCAAAACAATTTTTTTAAAAGTCATCTCTCACTTTAAATATTTTAGCCTTAAACTATTTTTATTATCTTTTATATTTTGATTTCAGAATCATCTCTTGTTTTTAAACTATCTCCTGGTTTTAATAATTATGGTCTTTAAATCTCAAAAATATATTCTATACTTAGTTTTTAATACTACTTTTATATCATAGATTATATATATTTAAGATTATTATTTAAATCTCTTTTATAAGTTTAACTATATTCAAAATGGTTTACAAAGTTTAGAACTTGTTTTGACAAGTTTTAGAATAGACATCATTTTAAAAACAAAATCATTTTTCAAAATACACATAGGCATGACGACATCCTCCATCCCCACATGTCGACATGGTAGCCATAGAAATTCAAATTTCAAATTTTCAAATGAAGTGTTTATTCATCATAACCTTTTACGAATGGACATAAATGTTGTTCTTCTATAAATACTAGTTGTTTTCAACGAATTTTAAGTTAGTTTTTCTTCATTTCCTCACTCCTTCTCAACTCTAGTATTCTCTTATATTTTAACAAAACTTTACCGAAACCCTAAGTGAATAAAACTTGATCATCTCTAGTTTGATTCTCTGCCACTCTCTCTCAAAGAGGTCAGTGGTATTCAGAATTATATGATCATTTGTAATCAAAGAAGTGTATCTAGTCTCTCTATCTATCAAAGTGATATTGACAACGGTGTGGTTGTAGTTTGTAATCAATTGGGTGTGATTGTAACCCGTAAATCAATTAGGTGATCTTGTAGCCTGGTTAAATCAAGAGAGTTTGCCTTGGACTCGAAGACAAGAGGGTGTATCTCATAGCCTTGAAATCGAGGTTGTAATATCGATATTATATTTGAAAAGAAATTTGCACAAGAAATTGTGTGGGACTGGATGTAGAGTAACTCCGAACTAGTATAAAATTCTGGTGTGTTCTTTCCTTTACTACTTTTATTTACTATTTATATCTGTGTCTGATTCTGTGATAGTCTCTGTGTTTGTGAATTGAATCTATCTGCGTTTAATTTCAAAAGATTTCAGAAATCGAGGTTGTAATATAGACATTGTATTTGAAAAGAAATCTGCACATGAAATTGTGTGGAACTGGATGTAGGGTAACTTCAGTATAAATTCTGGTGTGTTCTTTCCTTTACTACTTTTATTTACTATTTGCAACTGTGTCTGATTCTGTGGTTGTCTCTATGTTTGTGAATTGCATCTGCCTGTGTTTAATTTCAAAAGATTTCAAAAATTCCATTTAACATTATTCACCCCTCTAGTGTTAATACAGCCTTAAGATCCGTAATCCGCATTTTCAACATTTGGCATCAAAGCATTGGTTTTTATAGTTTTCATAATCTGATTTTTGAAATGTTTTCAAATGGCTACCAACACTGGTAATGTCAACACTATCACTAGCTCATTTATAGAATGTCAGTCTACTGTCAAACCACCACTTTTTAATGGTAGTAACTATGCATATTGGGCATGTAGGATGAAAATCTATTTACAATCAATAGGATTAGACACTTGGAATATCACATAAACTGAGTACATTGAACCCACAACAAATTTTGCACAATGAGCAAAAGACTGTTGCACAAAACAATTCCAAAGCCATGAATATTCTATTCTGTTCATTTGATAGGAATGAGTTTAATAGAGTGTCTGTCTGTAAGTTTGCATATGAAATCTGGAAAACTTTGCAAGTTACTGATGAAGGAACAAAAATAGACCAAAATATTTATCTTGACCAATCAGTTTCAATTATTTAGGATGAATCCATTTAAGACATGTACAGTAGGTTTCAAAACATTGTGTACTCACTAATTGCATTAGGAAAGTACCTTTCTAGAGAAGATCAAGTTAGTAAAATTCCAAATTCACTCACTCTGGAATGAGATCAGAAGACTCTAACAATTGAAGAGGTTAATGATATTAGTACTCTGAAAATCGAAGAATTAATTGGGGATTTGATGTCATTTAAAGTACAAATGCAAGGGAAAAGAGAAAACAAGGCCTTAGAAAAGAAGTCAATAGCATTCAATGCAATAATAGATAGTTCAGACTCAAACAATGACGACGATGAAGAAAAAGCCTTGATGGTAAGAAATTTTAAAAAGTTTCTGAAACATAGAAAGATGAACAAATAAAAGGGAAATGATTACAAGAATTCTGAAAATAATAATAAGACTCTCAATAACGTCAGATGCTACAATTGTGATGAGCCTGACCACTTAAAAAGAGATTGTCCACATCCGGATAAGCAAAAATTTCCTCCAAGTAATGATTCGTTAAAGAAAAGGAAGAGAGAGTACACTGCCACACTAGATGATTCAGACTCATCCTCCAGTGATCAAAAGACAGAAAATTCAAATATATGTTTTACAGCTATTCACGAATCTGATGATCTCGAGTATATGGATCTAAAAATAGGTATGCATTTAAATTATATTGGTTGAAATTGTTTTCTTAAACGTTTGAATGTTTGATTGTTTGCATGTTTTGAAATTACTTGATGTTTGAATTTAAAATTTTGATTTTCAAAATAATATTATTTTAATAATATTTTTAATATCAGAATATTAATAAGAAAGTGTTATTATAATTATATTATTTCAGATAAAATATAAATTAATTACAGGATATATATATATATATATATTAAACAAAATAAAAAAATTAGTCACATGTATTATAGGACCCATCTCGACACGGCCCTACCCCCTATGTCGACATCCCTACCAGAATTTTGAAATTTGAATTTGAATTCAAAACCTTGAATTTCCCTCCACCTTTTCACCAACTTCAAAGCTCTGAAAAGGTGTCTCTTGACCAGAGAACATGACTATTGAATATCTATTTATCTCCTTAATTTTATCATATCTTTTCACTTTCATTTCAAAATTCAAACTCTCGTTCAAACTCTCAAGCTCTCTGCTCTCTTCAAAAATGGCTTTCTCAAGCACTCCCTCCACCATTAGGCTGTCCAAAGCCATCAAAGAATTCCTTTACAATGACTCGGAAGCTATCAAAGCTTGCATAAGCTATGCAAACATTGGAAAAGTACATACGGGAAAATTTTCTACCTTTAATGATTTTCCTTCTTATGAACTCAATATTCTTTTCGAAGAGAATCAAATTCTTAGTTTAATTGATGATTCTCAAAATTCACTCACTCTGGAATGAGATCAGAAGACTCTAGTAATTGAAGAGGTTAATGATACTAGTACTCTCAAAAATCGAAGAATTAATTCGGAATTTGATGTCATTTAAAGTACAAATGCAAGGGAAAAGAGAAAGCAAGGCCTTAGAAAAGAAGTCAATAGCAGTCGATGCAATAATAGATAGTTCAGACTCAAACAATGACGACGATGAAGAAATAGCCTTGATGGCAAGAAATTTTAAAAAGTTTCTAAAACACAGAAAGATGAACAAATAAAAGGGAAATAATTACAAGAATTCTGAACATAATTATGAGGCTCTCAATAACGTCAGATGCTACAATTGTGATGAGCCTGACCACTTAAAAAGAGATTGTCCACATCAGGATAAGCAAAAATTTCCTCCAAGTAATGATTCGTTAAAGAAAAGGAAGAGAGCGTATACTGCTACACTAGATGATTCAGACTCATCCTCCAGTGATGAAGATCGGAAGACAGAAAATTCAAATATAAGCTTTACAGCTATTCACGAATCTGATGATCTCGGGAATATGGATCTAAAAATAGGTACGCATTAAATTATATTGGTTGAAATTGTTTTCTTGAACGTTTGAATGTTTGATTATTTGCATATTTTGAAATTACTTGCTGTTTGAATTTAAAATTTTGATTTTCAAAATAATATTATTTTAATAATATTTTTAATATTAGAATATTAATATTAAAGTGTTATTATATTTATATTATTTCAGATAAAATATAAATTAGATTAAAGGATACATATATATATTAAACAAAATAAAAAAATTAGTCACATGCATTATAGGACCCATGTCGACATGGCCCTACCCCCTATGTCGACATCCCTACCAGAATTTTGAAATTTGAATTTGAATTCAAAATTTTGAATTTCCTTCCACCTTTTCACCAAATTCAAGGCTCCGAAAAGGTGTCTCTTGACCAGAGAACATGACTGTTGAATATCTATTTATCTCCTTAATTTTATCCTATCTTTTCACTTTCATTTCAAAATTAAAACTCTCTTTCAAACTCTCAAGCTCTCTACTCTCTTTAAAAATGGCTTTCTCAAGCATTCCCTCCACCATTTGGCTGTCCAAAGCCATCAAAGAATTCCTTTATAATGACTCGGAAGCTATCAAAGCTTACATAAGCTATGTAAATATTAAAAAACCCGTACGGGAAAATTTTCTATCTTTAGTGATTTTCCTTCTTATGAACTCAATATTCTTTTTCGAAGAGAATCAAATTCTTAGTTTAATTGATGATTCTCAAAATGATTTCATTTGTTATCCTAATCTTGTTAAAAAAATTTATGCAAATTTGAATCGTGGTTTTTACGATGGCAATGAAGGGGAAGTTTGGAGTAATGCTAAAGGAACATAAATTATTTTAAATATTGAGATTTTGGAAAATATTTTGGGTTGTAAGTATACAGGAATGAATCTTTCGGATTTTCAAATTGATGAACATCATCGTGAGACATTTCATCACATTTTTGATGGAGAAGATAACTTTGAATTTATGATCGAAATTTTCGTCCTAAAGCAACTGTTGTTAACCTTCTTTTGCAACATACCATAACTCCAAGACCGGAAATTTCAATCACCTGACCTTAAAAGTTTTTAAGGCACTCTTTTCTATTCGTGGGCACTATGACATTAATTGGGCGCAAGTAATTTTGGATGAACTTCGTCTCAAAAATTTTACTTTAGGAGAAAACACTTTGTATCATGGCATTTATCTTACTCGGATTATTAACTATTTTGGAGTTGATTAAAAGAGAGAGGAGTTTGTTTTCTCGAAAAGTGTTTAACCAGGCAAATATCTCTCTTATGAAAATCCCATTTATGGTTCAACCATATAAAACACTTACCGAAAAAGATGAAAGGTTGGCTCATGAAGAAATGGAGGAAGAAGACGAGGAGGAGGAAGAAGGGGAGGAGATGGAGATTGAAGAAGAAAAAGAAGAGGAGGAAGTGATATCATTGGAAAATATTGAATACCCTATCAATCCATCCAATAAGACACTTATCAAAAACCAAAGATAATACTGAAAAACCAACGGATTCTGAAAAGGTCCATTAGTAGAAAGTTGGACAAAATTTCAACCAAAATGAACAAGTTCTTTAGGAAAGTGAGTCGCAAATTTGGATTATCATCATCTTCATCATCCTCTCTCGAATTCTAGTTTTCATTTCATGTTGTATTAGTTTGTACCTTTCGATTGTTTAATGTTATGTATTGTTTATGTAATGTTAACTAAAATTTATTGATGAAAACCTTCTATTTCTGCTTATTAGCTTTAAAATATCTCTGGAATGCTTGCTTTTATATTATATAAGTTTATATATAGACTTTTACATAATATAAAGAAACAAAGCAAATTGTCAAAATCAACAGGGGCATGTTGACATCTCCCTACCCCCCATGTCGACATTTAACGACAAGAAAGTAATTATTGCTTTGAATTTGAAATTGACATAACTACCTTATGTCTATTCATTTCAAATGACTTTCTAACCCTATAAATACCCATTTCTTCCAAAAAAATGCATATTTTCAGTTCTTCTTATTTTCCATTGAATTTCTTCATATTTTTATCAAATAATGGCCTCTCCTATTCATAATCTAAGTAAGAATCTTCAAGAAACTCTCAAATCTTTCAAGAACATACATATTTTTATCCTTCGCAATCATAATCATTTATAATTAAGCCAAATGCAGATGATAAAGGAACAAGAAAGACACTTCGATGCATTCGATGGATGATTTTAGCCCTAAACAAAGAAGAACTCGAAGCAAATCCAGAAGGAACTCTAAATAAGGAATGAAGAATAGGATGCCATAAAGTCAGATCCTATTTTCGCTGAAGAAGGATAGGTTGAAGTACCAAGAAATGTTTGATTTGACTTGTATGGTTTGATTTACTTTGATTTGATTTAGTTTGATATGGTTTAAATTTTTTGGTTTGATTTGACTTGATTTGAATTATTTGAATTGATTGGAACATGTATGTAATATATGATTAAATTGCGTGGTTTGATAAATATATTGATTAATTATTTTTGAAATTTTCATATCTCTCACATTTACCTTACTATATTATTATCTGTCTCATTTATATTCTACTATACTGTATTATTATCCTATATAATGCTATAGTTTAAAGGGGAGTTATGTAATTTAGGATTCGTTTTGTTGATGACAGAGGGGGAGAATCATAAAATAGATTAGATAGGCTTAGATTAAGGGGGAGTTAGTAGATTAAAGGGGAGTTGCTGGAGTAAGGGGGAGTTAGAGTAGAATCAAAGTTTTGTGGAGTAGATTTTATAAACAAAGGTTGTCATCATCAAAAAGGGGGAAATTGTTAGTTCTCGAGACGATGGTTTTGATGACAACAACCTTAGGACTTGTTATAAAATATAAATACTAATATTCTTGTCTAGATATATATATGTATATGTAGGATATATACGCAGAACTAAAGAATGAAGAATGTACAGTATAAAGATTCAAGATTGAGTATAGACATTCAAGATTGACGAATTCAAGATTGAAGAAAACAGGACTGAAGACTCGTGAGTATCAAGGGTTCAAGATATCAAGAGTTCAAGATTTCAAGAATTCAAGAGTTCAAGACATCAAGATAAGTAATAGTGTCTAGATTTATGTTAAAACTTCATAATAGCACTAAAATATTTAACCAGATTTTAATTGTGGAATGGAATCCACCTTCTCGCTTTAATAATGAGATGGAACCCACGACCTCTTTAGTGAGATGGAACCCATGATCTTTTCTAGTGGAATGAAATCCATAAAATTTTCGAAATGATTTATTTTAAATATTTTCCAAAAACTATCGTTTTAAAAGTCATCTCTTAGTTTAAATATTTTAGCCTTAAACTATTTTTATTATCTTTTATATTTTGATTACAGAATCATTTTTTGTTTTTAAACATCTCATGGTTTTAATAATTATAGTCTTTAAATCTCAAAATATATTCTACACTTAGTTTTTAATATTAATTTTATATTATAGATTATATATTTTTAAGAATATTTCTTAAATCTCTTTTATAAGTTTAAACTATATTCAAAATGGTTTAAAAATGTAGAAATTGTTTTGACAAGTTTTAGAATAGACATCATTTTAAAAACAAAATCAATTTTCAAAATTCACATAGGCATGTCGACATCCCCCGTCCCCCCATGTTGACATGGTAGCCATAGAAATTCAAATTTCAAATTCTCAAATAAAATGTATATTCATCATAACATTTCACGAATGGACATGACTGTTGCTATAAATACCAGTTATTTTCAACGAATTTTAAGTTATTTTTTCTTCATTTCTTCACTCCTTCTTCTCCACTCAAGTACTCTTTTATATTAACAAAACTCTGTCGAAATCCTAAGTGAATCAAACTTGATTGTAACGACCCGCCTTTTTAACCGCCCCCAATCGGTAATTAAACCAACTAGAAACGTTCAAAATGACGGATTGTTATTTAGTTTATAGAGTTTAAACAGAATCAGCCACAGAATCACAGAATAATAATAACATTTCACATAAATGAATTTTTCTTTTATATACAAATATCAGAGTCTATACAATGAATTTCATTTTATACAGCGGAATATAATCTTTTCAGTACAAAAATCCTGAAAAGAAACTAAAGTGAAGCGGTATCCCCCTCTCTCTAACTTCGCTGCCTGAAAATCTTCAAGCTGTAAAATACTCGGTCTGACCCGAGTATTACATTCAAAAGAAAATAATACACGGGTCAGTCTAATTCAAACTCAGTTATTAGTGCATAGAAGCAATAATAATTAAATAGCAATTAGACGACAATCAAAGATAAATTCACCTATTGTTAACTCCTCTTCGTTAGCGACCTAAGACGTGACCAAGTTTAACGACTCAGAGAATTGCCGACCTAGTGACCAAATTGAAGAAGCGACCTAAAGTGTTACGACCTAAAAATGCCTCGCGACCTAACAAGAAGCTACGACCTAATAAAGGCCGCGACCTAGCGGTTCTCAGCGACCTAAGGGAGCCCGCGACCTAGTGGTTTAAGAGCTCCGCGACCTAACGACTTAAGAGGATCAGCGACCTAAATCATATGCGACCTAAAGAAAGCCATAGCCTACCGACCTAAGGACGAAGTGATCTCAGCGACCTAAGTCTCAGCCGACTTACGACCTATAATAAGTCGTACGCGACCTATCAACTCGCTGAGAAGAGAACCAAGCACAATTGAGATAGGTCGGGTTCCATCCCCTAGGTCGTTGCCCACCTACGACCTACTTTAGGTCGAAGACGACCTAGCACTTGGAGATAAAGATACTGCCCAACGACCTAACGGAGTACTTTGATTACAGGAAAGTTCCCACGACCTATGATAGGTCGTTAACGACCTAGGATAAGTCGCTCTCGACCTATCTGTATGAACAAAGGAGCCGCCTTTTTGCATGCCGCTGGAGATAGGTCGTTCACGACCTTGGACTTGTACGAATCAGCACGTATGTTCTTATGGAAGGAGGGCCAGAGCTTTCTAGGTCGACTGCGACCTACGACCTTACTTAGGTCGGTCACGACCTACGACCAAACTCCGATAAAAACCTATAAATACAGCCCTAACTTGAACGAGGAGCGGAGGACTTTTGGGGGGGCTCATTCTCTTCAAGCGCCATTACTCTGCCGAATTCCAGACGACTTCAAAGCCTTTTAGATCCAACAAACTTCTAAAGGAACTCCATGAAGGAATCATCCACATTCACCATGGATTTGAAGATGATTGTCAACATCAAAGCTTGAGCTACTTGTTTCACATATCCTATCACTTGAAGTGTGTTGTAATTGAAAGATCTTGTAAAGAATTGTAATCAAACTAGTGATAAAAAGATTAAAGTGGACGTAGGCTGGATTATAAGCCGAACCACTATAAATACTGTGTCTCTTACCGTTTTTCTACATACTTTCTGCTTATTTCTGTTTCCCGTACAAACGGGTGGTGCTTTCACAATCACATCTTATACACCAGGGTGTTAGCGTTCAAATTTAAGCGTTAACATTTTGGTGCTTTCACTGAGAATTGAACTCAGGACATCTATCATCATTGTTTCAGAAAGATTTGTAGATAGAGTTTCTTTAAGAACCAGAAGTCTATCCGAAATCATGGCTCCTGGAAGGAAAAGTAAATCTGTGAGATCTGCAAACATTCAAGAGGGAACCTCCGCTTCCCCAACACCAAATCAAGCCACTCCAGCTGTTGGAGTTTCAAAAGCGGAATTGGACGCTGCTATCTTTGGGTTGAATCAGCAAATAAATGCCCAGAACGCGCAATTGGAAGCTCAGAATGCTCAGAATGCTCTGATTCTGAATAGGTTAAACGATCTGCTCGGGGCAAACCGTCAACCTGCGAATAATGAAAGGAACTTTGTCGGTAATGTCCATGATGCTGAAACTAGAAACATTCCCGAAAGGGCTGCTAGCCCCTTTGAACAGACATTGCCTGAGGCTGGAGGATCCAGAAATAGGAATGACGAAGAATATCTTTCTGGTATGGTTCGACAGATTATGAAAGAAAGTATGCAAAGGGTCGAAGATGAGAAAGAATGGGGTTTCGCTCCGAGCAAGACTCCGTTTACTGAAAAGATCCTAAAAGCTGAATTCCCAAGGAAGTTCGTCCCTCCGACCATTCCAGCTTACAAAGGGACAAGTGATCCAAATGAGTTCCTGTACAAATATGATTGGCACATGACAGGTGCCAGAGCTTCTGACGAGATAAAATGCCGCTATTTTCCTGTGTATTTGGAAGGGGTAGCTCTGCTTTGGTTCACAAAACTGCCTGTCCGGTCCATCGATCAGTTTTCAGACCTAACCAGGAAATTTAAAGAGCAATTTAGGCTGTATGCTTCAAAGGCAAAAGACATCATGTCGTTGTCCGGTTTGGAACAGAATCCGGGGGAAACTATTAAGTCTTTTTTAAATCGCTTTAATATAGCGTTAGCTGAGGTGGATAATGCAGAACCCCGCATGGTCTTGACCTATTTGATGAGAGCTATTGATAAGTCAAGTGAATTCGGAAAGTGGCTGAACATGAAGGAGCCAAATTCTCTGGAAAAGTTCTACAAAAAGGCGGATGAATTCATGCGTTTGGAAAGCCGTCCTGTCCCGGCAAAGGCAACAGTAGAGAAAGCTGAAGACAACGCTGCTGCGCCACGTAAGAATGGATCTGTGGGACAGAAAAGAGAAAATAATGATGGAAGGAAACAACACAATTCAAAGAAGCCTCGATCCTTCAAGCCATCAGAATATACTCCTTTGTTAGAGACACCGGAGCGCATCTACCTGGCTACAAAAGATTCTTTTGAGTATCCCAAACCTCCTGTTCTCAGAACCGGAAGAAAAGCTGTGCAAAGTGGGAAGTTCTGTCGCTTCCATAATCAGCCTGGTCATGACACAGACGACTGCCGTCAATTGAAAAATATAATCGAAGAATTGCTAAGAGAAAATAAGCTGCAGCAATTTGTGAAGAAGAGTGGTAATGATCCTGCTTCGTCAAGTCAGGGGCAACAAGCTCTTGCTCATCAGCCCAGGACAAATGAGAAGGCCGCAGGACATGAATCTGGAAGGCCAGTTATTAATGTCATCACAGGAGGACCCCACCCAGCAGGCAGAAGCTGGGGTGAAATGGAGAGGTACACTCGAGCTCTGAAACATATGCCAACTGAAGAGAATGTCTTTGTTTTAGAGGACTCTACACCCCTGAAACAACAAAGGACTTTTAATGATGATATTGTGTTCAGGGCTAGAGATTCCACGGGCATTGAGGCCCCTACTTTGGACCCGTTAGTCATCTCGGCCGGTATTGGACCGGCTATTGTCAGAAGAGTTCTTATTGATTGCGGCGCATCTTGCAACATCCTCTTCAAGAAAACGTTTGACCAGATGAGAATCCCGATGGCGGATGTGCAAGCCTCATCTCAGAAGATTGTTGGCTTCACTGGGGAGCCAAAGCAACCAGTAGGAACCATTGACTTGCTTGTGGAACTCGGAGAAGGAGAAAGAAAAGTAGTTCGCAAGCAGACTTTTGTGATAGTAGATGAATTTTCTGCTTATAATGCTTTCTTTGGTCGACCTATTCTTGCTGCATTCAAAGCTGTCCTTGCCCCATGGTGTCTTACTATTAAATTCCCTACAGACAATGGGGTAGGAGTTATTAAAGGAGACCAGAACGCTGGGCGAGAATGTTATATGACGGAGCTGCGGGAAACAAGGAAGAGAGAAATGGGGAAAGATGCGGCAACCCCAATCCGCATCAAAACACCAACCCTATAGCAACTACAGGGCGGACCCTGCACTGGCGAGCATAGCGGGGCACGAAAAGTGATGGATCCTAGAAAGGCCAGTGCGGGGGAGAGTAGGGTGGTACCAGCAGAAACAACGATACCGGTGCCCGTTGATCTGAAGGACCCAAACAAGGTGCTGAATGTGGGTTCACAACTTAATGTGTCAGTTCAGAATGCCTTGATATCTTTTTTGAAAGCAAACCTGGATGTTTTCGCTTGGACCCATGCCGATATGTGCGGAATATCCCCAGAAGTTGCGGTACATGCTCTGAATATTGACCCAAAGTTCACGCCAGTAAAGCAGAAAAGAAGAATCCAAGGTCTAGAAAGGTCGACAGCATTGAAAGAGGGAGTTGACCGGCTCATGGAGAATAATTTCATCAGAGAATCTACCTATCCAAATTGGGTTTCAAATCCAGTGCTAGTTAAGAAAGCCAATGGTAAATGGAGAGTGTGCATCGACTTTTCAGATCTAAACAAGGCCTGTCCCAAAGACTGCTTCCCATTACCCAGGATCGATCAACTGGTAGATGGAACAGCGGGTCATGAATTGTTGTCTTTTATGGATGCCTACTCCGGATATAATCAGATCATGATGCATGAACCAGATCAGGAGGACACAAGCTTTATCACCGATGTCGGTCTTTACTGTTACAGAGTTATGCCCTTTGGGTTGAAGAATGCGGGGGCAACATACCAAAGACTGGTTAATGCTATGTTCAAACCGCAGTTGGGAAAGACTATGGAAGTTTACGTTGATGACATGCTAGTAAAATCTAAGAAAGCAGTGGATCACATCGAACACTTAGCAGAAATGTTCGCAATTCTCCGAAGATACGGAATGAAGCTTAACCCTTTAAAATGTTCTTTCGGGGTAGAATCTGGGAAGTTCTTGGGTTTCATCGTGAGCGCTAGGGGCATTGAAGCTAGTCCAGCTCAAATCACTGCTCTAAAAGAAGTCAAAGCTCCTAAAACAAAGAGGGAATTGCAAAGTCTCAATGGAAAAATTGCCGCCTTAAGTCGGTTCATATCCAAAGCTACTGATAAATGCATTCCATTCTTCGACGCTCTAAGGAAAGGAAAGAAAAACTTTGACTGGACTCCCGAATGCCAGAAAGCTTTTGAAGAATTGATTCAACATATGGAAACGCCTCCAATACTTTCCAGGCCCGGCGATGGCGAGGATCTTCTTATATACTTGGCAGTTTCATCTCATGCTTTAAGTGCAGCGCTGGTACGGGAAGACAAAAGGATTCAACATCCAGTTTACTATATCAGCAAAAGACTCACTGGGGCAGAAATGAATTACTCCAAGTTGGAAAAACTCGCCTTTTGTCTATTGATTGCCTCAAGAAAGTTGAGGCAATATTTCCAGGCTCATCCTATCAAAGTCCTCACTGATCAACCTTTAAAGCAAGTCTTGTTTCGCCCTGAGACTTCGGGCCGCCTTTTAAAGTGGAATATTGAATTGAGCCAATATGACATCACTTATCATCCTAGAAAAGCGATCAACGGACAAGCTTTGGCAGATTTTATTGCAGAATTTACAGACAAGGGTAACAGCGAGGAAGAAACAATCGAGAACTCCCCAACCCAATGGAAGTTGTTTGTAGATGGCGCAAGAAATGATTACTGTTCAGGTGCTGGAATTGTTCTTGAAACTCCTGAAGGCCGGTCATTATGCTATGCGCTAAGATTAGAATTTCCTTCAACAAACAATGAAGCAGAATATGAAGCTCTGATCGCTGGTTTGAAAATTGCTAAAGAACTAAACATTCGAGCGTTACAGATCTTCAGTGATTCTCAGCTTATAGTATGCCAAGTCAAGAAGGAGTTTCAAACGAAAGGAGGAAATCTGCCCGCTTATGTGTCAAAGGCTTGGGAACTTTTATGTGAATTCGACCATTACACGATAAGTCATATTCCTCGAGAAGAAAACATGAAAGCAGATTCTCTCGCAAAATACTCAAGTTCTGGCGAAGCCCAATCCTTAGGGTTAGTTCCAGTGGAAGTTTTGTCAAATCCGAGCATTGATGAAATGGATATCGATTGGGTTATGAGTATGTCGCAAGAGCAAGAATCATGGATGACTCCAATAACAAAGTATCTACTCAATGGCTCTTTACCAGAAAACTCTAAAGAACGACAAAAGCTACTGAGAAAAGCTTCTCGATATATAATCCAGGATGGTCAATTATACAGACGAGGATTCTCAATGCCATTGCTTCGATGTGTATCCAAAGAAGAAGCCAAAATAATCCTATCAGAGGTACATGGAGGAGAATGTGGGGATCATTCAGGTGGTCAAACTTTAGCAAAGAAAATTCTCCGATATGGATATTTTTGGCCAGAAATTAATCGAGATGCTGCAGATTACTCTCGAAAATGTGACAGATGTCAAAGATTTGCCAAAATTCCTAGAGCACCTTCTACTGAGCTCACACAAATGACCAGTCCGTGGCCGTTTGCGATTTGGGGAATAGATTTGATCGGACCTTTACCAACCGCCAAATCTGGAATCAAATATGCCATTGTTGCTGTAGATTATTTCACTAAATGGGCTGAAGCTGAACCATTGGCAACTATCACCTCCAAAAAGATGATAAATTTTGTGACTAAGAATATCATTTGCAGATACGGTGTGCCTCAGAAAATAATCACAGACAATGGTACTCAGTTTGAAAGCGAGGAATTCCAGGATTTTTGCAAGCGATTCAAAATCCAGAAAAGCTTTTCGGCAGTAGCTCATCCGCAGGCAAACGGGCAAGTGGAAGCAGTGAACAAGATCATCAAATCAACCATCAAAAAGCAACTCGAAAGAGCAAAAGGTGGTTGGGTCGATAAACTACCGCTTGCACTATGGGCATACAGAACTACTCACAAAACTGCAACTGGGCATACTCCTTTTTCGTTAGCATACGGATCGGAAGCAATGATCCCGGTTGAAACAGAGGTCCCTTCACACAGAAGAATCCATTTCAATCAAGCAGAAAATGAAAAGCTGCAACTTGAAGCGCTGGATCTCCTTGATGAAAAAAGAGATGAAGCTAACCTCAGAGTTGCAGCTCATCAGCAAAGGATAGCCAGACATTTCAATTCCAAAGTTCGTCAACGCAGCTTTGAAATTGGAGATCTAGTCCTAAAAAGAATTATGACAGCGACAGGTGTGTTTGGGCCAAATTGGGAAGGACCGTATGTGATAGGTCAGAAACTTCTTGACGGCACATTTAAGCTCACCACAGTTGATGGAGATCAAATTCCAAGGGCATGGAACAGCAATCACTTGCGTCCATACTTTACTTGAAAATTTTGTTGAAACATTGTAAAAAGAATTATGAATGTATGATTCCTGTAATTGAAAGCAATTGTGAAACTGATGCAAGTAAATAATGAAAGAATATAAAGTGGATGTAGGCCCAATTTCATGGCCGAACCACTATAAATCTTGTGTTCCTTATTATCATTATATGTTTGCTTTGTTTTCGATATAAAAATACACAAAATGTATTGCTGAAATATCGATTTAAATTTTTGCAGACAGTGGAGATAAAACTTGCGCATAATAAGACCGAGCGATTCTCACCATCATTCAACAAACAAATTTCAAGTCACAAAGACCCCGAATTCAAATCCTAGATAGGAAATGCTTCAATTGAACGGCTAATGATTTCGATAGGAACGAGCCCTTGCTGATAAATTGAGATTGTTTAAACAAACAAACATCCAATTAGGAAGCTAGTGCCCGTTCTCACGAACTTGCCTGGCAATGAGGTACACTTCCTTGGATTAAACAAGCCACTTGTGAAAAAAAAAGGGGATCGCTGAAAAGGCATAAGCAAGTGAACAGAGGAACAACCAAAGCTACCATCAGCGCCACAAGTCCTCTTCGGAGGCACAACTCTTCGGATAATAAAAGACCTCTAATGGGTCATATGCCACAAAAAAGAAAGTTCTCTACTCAACAAAAAAAGATTGGAGGAGTCATGACCCTCCAACCATGAGAGAGTAACTTCCAGGCGATGAAAACCCTCTCTGAGGCACATTTCACCAGGAGTTGAAGTGTTATAACCGCTCTTCGGGATTTCACTTCACCAGAGTTGAAATGTAAACAAAATAAAAGCCCTCTTCGGAGGCCCATTTCACCAGGAGTTGAAGTGTTATAACCGCTCTTCGGGATTTCACTTCACCAGAGTTGAAATGTAAACAAAATAAAAGCCCTCTTCGGAGGCCCATTTCACCAGGAGTTGAAGTGTTATAACCGCTCTTCGGGATTTCACTTCACCAGAGTTGAAATGTAAACAAAATAAAAGCCCTCTTCGGAGGCCCATTTCGCCAGGAGTTGAAGTGTAGCAGCCGCTCTTCGGAATTTCACTTCACCAAAGTTGAAATGTAAAAACAAAGACCTTCTTGAAAGCACACGTTTCACCGAGATTGAAATAAAACTTCCAAGTGTTGAAACGTGAAAAGGCTTTCTTCAAAGGCACAACTCTTTGGGGGTACACGTTTCACCAAGATTGAAATAAAACTTCCAAGTGTTGGAACGTGAGAAATCCCTCCTCAGAGGTACAACCCCCTCCCGGGAACACAATTAAGAAAAAAGACCTCTTTGGAAACCCACGTTTCACCGAGATTGAAATAAAACTTCCAAGTGTTGAAACGTGAAAAGGATTTCTAAAGCATAACTCTTTGGAGGTACACGTTTCACCGAGATTGAAATAAAACTTCCAAGTGTTGAAACGTGAAAAAATCCCTCCTCAGAGGTACAACTTTCTATAAAAAAAAAAAAAAAAAAAAAATCCTCATCAAAAGCGTACTTTAACTTTCAAAGAAAAAGTAATTTGCCTATTGTGGGAAATGATCGTAAAAAGAAAAGAAGTTAAAGTACCCTTCAGAGGTCCGCTTTACCACATAGAGGAATTCACTTGATGAGATATGCACATAAGCAAAAGAAAAAAGTGATTTCTTCGAACGACCAAGCGTAAAAACTTATACGAAGGGAGTTGTACTCTATAAAATTTTCTTTAAAGAATAAAATAATTATTCTTTAGCAAATAAGAGTGTAAGTCCCCTCGAGGTATAGAATATTGCAGCATACTTATGGAATGGGGGCAATATAGTATAATTACACACAATATGGTATAACTAAACCAGCAAAAGGTAACGCTCAAGTAACATACCATAAGCTCGCTGCAATATCAAATAAACTCATGCCAAAACAAATAACAAATGTATTCTTTAATTCAAACAAAAGTTTGTACAAACGAGGAATCATTTTATTCAAGGAATCATTTTATTCAATTACAACGCAGGTACAGGTTTCAAAATAAAGAAAAGCGGGGGCCGGTACCCGCACAATTCTCGGCCAGTACATGCAAAACACAAAAAAAAAACTAGAAACTGAAGATCTTCACTTCTTTTTGCTGCCTTTAGACCCTTTACCCGGCCGAATGATCAGCTTTTCAGGTCGACCAGTGGGTATAAGGGAGGAAGGAGAGGTAGGCGCAGCTGGCCCAACTTCTGGCTCCTCTTCAGTGGCAGTGATTATCTTCCCTCTCCTCCTTGATGCTCCTTGCTTCCTTCTCCTCTTCGAGGAAGACTCACTTCCTGGAGTGGCAAGTTTAGATAAAGTTATATCGTCAGAAGGAGTCCGCTCCGGAGATATGTCACCTCCCTCAAGTCCCTCATCTTTTTGCTCTTGCGAAGCAACGGGATCATCCAGGCCATGGAGAGCTTCTATTTGTTCTTCTTGTGACCCAGGTTGCGAGGCAGAAGGAGGCGCTACTTGAAGAGATGGAGGAAGGATCACCGGGGGAGAAGAAGCTTGAGTTTGACTCGGTGCTTTCTCTACAAAGGAGAAAAAACTTAAAATATCAGTATCTTTCGAAAAGAGAGGGGATGACGGCTCGTCAAAAGTCGGGAATTCATTAACATTTGAGGAATAATCAAAAGTCGGGAATTCATTGACATTCGAAAAATAATCAAGAAGATCGTCAAGTTCACAAGGAGCGAACGAGCAGTTCACCACTTGGGCTGGTCCGGTGTCAAGTTTACCTGGGGAAGTTGGATCTCTGAGGCTGATTTCATATCGCTGTGCTTCGTTGCTTTCACCACCTTCATCCCCGCCTTGTGCACTTGTAGTTTCAGTTACTGTCTTAGTTGCAGACGGAGTAGAGGAGCTAGAACCCGTGATGTCAACCACAGGAGAAACTGGAGGTTGGACAAAGGAAGTAAGCGTTAATTCCTTTCCAGAACGTTCCTCTTCCGCCATTCCAGTTCTCATCCTGGCAAGTTGCTCTCGCCCCTTCGCAAGAGCAGCGCGAGCTCCCTCATCCAGGTAACGCGCCTCAAAATCTTCATCGCCATACCCGGCGTCTTTAAACATGTTAAGAGCAGCTTCCCACACCTCGGCCAGGGTGATTTCATACTTAGGACCAAGAAAAGAGAGGCTGCCGCGTCCCAAGACACAATGTAAATAAAAATCGAATAAAGTCGAATTGATATCGTTTTCCATGGTCTGAGCAGTTTCTTCGGCTGCAATTTTGCCAGCCATGGCCTCATCTCGATCTTTTTCGGTCTGAGCAAGTTGGGCTTTTAGCGCTCCAATCTCCATGTCCCGGGCGCTCAGTTTATTCTGCAGCTGGGTGACATCAGTGCGGTGGTTCTCTACAGCTTGTTCCAACCTCTCAGCTTTAGCTTCAGCGTCCCTCTGGCTGGCGTGCGCATCTCGCACTTGTTTTTGCAATACCTCTTCTCTTTGGGTGTAAGTATTAGTAGAAGAGGCAAGATCATCTTTGAGCTGCTTTACTTCAGCTTCGAGTTTTTCATTGTATTCGGCTATCTCCTTCATCTCAGCGTTGTGTTGATCAAGAATCTTCTGCCATTCTGATTTGTCATTTTCCATGGTCAGCATTGCTTCGATGTTAGCCCGATTAACTCTTTGAAGTTCATCAACCAGCTTTTGCCATCCAGACATTCTATCAATATCAAGCTTGACAGCATCGAGATTTCTGTACATAGCTTCTTTGTCGATGGGGACCAAATCAAGGTCGAAGCGTACCCCCCTCAAACACCAGTTCGGGAATCGGCTCTGCAAAGTCGGGGGCCCCCTTTCAACGTGGTATGAAGGCCTGTTGAGAAGTGTTTGGATGGCACTTCCTTCAAGAGCAGGAGATTCGGAAGGGATGTCAATAGAAACTGAGGCACCAGGTCTCTCAGATGTCACGGGCACGTGCTCCTCGCCAAGTTTGGTCCGCTTTCTCGAATCCTCAATATGGCTCTTCCCCCTATCATCGTGCGTTTTACGTTTATGGGAGTCATCATCCCTTGGGAAGGATTCATGTCGCGTGCCCGCTCCCTCATGACGTTCTTCATACCTTCTCCTCTCTTCAGCTTTTCGCGCAGCTCTCTGCTCATTGGTCTCTCTGGAATCGGTATAGTATTGCTTGTAATCATAGCTGCCACGCCCTCCATAGCGTCGAAAGTCTTTGTAATAAGAACCGCTACCGCTGCGCCCCATAGAGGAATCTGAAAGGCAAAAATAACAAGTCTTAAAAACTACCAGAGAAAAGAAGTTAAATGTGAACAAATGCCAAAAAATCCTAAGTGTTGTGTGATGTGCAAGCTACACGCATTAAGCTACAAACCACTCTTTGGTGTAGAGGTGATGATAGCTTGGGTATGAGGAGTTGATGTTTGTGTTGGCGTTTGTCGAAGAAGAGACGTCGCCTCAATTACAGGAGAGATAATTTTAGATACGTCATCTCTAAAAAGCTCCTGCGAAGTCACTATTATGTCACTCAACCCCTCATAAACATCGTCACCATCATGCTTGGTGGGACTTGTTTTCTCAATTCCTACATCAGCTAATCCCCCGAGAGACTGTGAAGGTTCTTCTTCTTCCTCGATCGGGGCAAGCACCGTCTTACTGGATGACCCCATAATGTCGGTAGAAGTGGAACACTTCACCAATGAAGCTTCAATATTAGACTCTTTTGATGCGAGTTGTTCGACAGTAACCGGGGCGTCAGGAGTTTTCGTCGGGGAATCGGGAACTTCTGTTGGAACTTCATGAGCATGCGTAGAACGAGAAGCATGTAGAAGCCCGTATTGGTGTAAAAATTCATCCTTCAGCAGAAATTTTATGCTCCTTTCTTCCGCAGCCACGGCACTCAACCTCTCGAAAACTTGTTTATGAATCGGATCTCTAGAAGGGAGGGGAAGTGCTGAAAAGAGCAAAGAATGAAGTTAGCAACTGAAAGTTCGGATCTCGGAAAAAGTTTCAAAAACGAAAAAAATGGAAACACTAGTCTTACTTCCTATTCTCCAGATGGCATAAAAACCTGGAGGGCAACGAGCATAAAAGAACTGAGTCAAAAACCCGTGTGCACTCTCGGGCAAATCTAAAATGAGTTTGCGATTTCTCGCACCTCTCACAAGAATGATAGAAGGATGGTCTTTATTTTTCGCAAATGTGCATAAATAGCAGATTTCCTCAAAGCTAGGGAGGCGATCAAGCGTCTTCCTGAATAGCACGCCCAACCCCATCAAGATGGCGTAACCATTGGGGTGCAGTTGAAAGGGAGATATAGTTAACCGAAGAAGGGTTTGTCGAAGAAATTCGTTAAAAGGAGGAATCGCTCCGCTTAAGCACATTTGGCGATTAACGGCAACAAAACCGTGAGGTGGTTGGTCAGCAAAGTCATTAGGTCCGGGAAGTAGAGCATCTGCTTCGGCGATGCCAAACTGGATGCATAATTGGCGAAAAGCCTTGTGGTTCAGAGTGGTTGGCATTCTCTCTGGGGGATCGATCAATCGGTTAGCAACTGGAAAAATCTCCCCAGTTTGTCCTGCTTCTTCTAATTGAGAAGTCATTCTACACAAGCAACTGGATATTCAAATATGAAGGTGCACGTTTCCTAAAAGTGTGAAGTGTTGTGCGAAACTAAAAAAAAAAAAAAAACAACAACAAGAGGAATTCAAACATAACTGAAATTAAGTTGGTTGACAGTTAGTCAGCTATGAAATTCCAAGACCTGTTGATATAACGCTCAAGTATTGTGTTAATGCAAACGAATCAGCTTTAACTGGATATTTTAAGTTTTGCTTTAGCACTTCACTTGAGTTCATTGGTTCACAACATTTCATTCACACAGTTCATTTAAGTTAATTATTCTTTATCAACTAATCTGTCATTTGATGTGGGCAGTCAATGGCAGTATATTCGTCCCGGTTTTCTGCAAATGTCATGTTTAACAGGTTATTAGCATGAGAGATAATCTACAACAAAGTGCAACAGAATTTGAGATTAAACAATCCAGTTCAATTCAACCAAGTCATCTCGGAATTTCATAAGTCATAGGTCGTCCAGCGACCTAGCATAGGTCGGGGTTCATTAGGTCGCGCTGTGCAAGTTAAAAGTTCAAGGCAGTGCAGATTTCCCATAGTCCAAGTTGGTTGCGACCTACGGCTTATGCCGCAAAAAAGATTAGGTTGTTCATTTTTTAGGTCGTCCTGCTTGAAATTCATGTGCAAATTTGTTAAGTCCTAGGTCGTTTGAATCTCAGCGCGACCTAGGAGTTAAGTCGCAGATTTGAAGGATCCTTAGTCGTTCAGATCTTCTAAATCACCAACTCCCTCTCCACGCAATATCACACCATCCCGATGAACTATGACCCAATAACCCATTATCACTCACGATGAAATCCATCATCCTCTTCGAGAGGTCCGTCATTCCTACGTACCACCGAATCATCCAAGAGGCGATTGAAAGCATCTGCCGATCAATCACTAATTCAACTCAACACTGTGCTTTCATGAATCACAACTAATGGCGATCAAAATCGACCACAACTTGACTCAAAAGACGAAAAACGACACACGAAATTGCTATGAGATTCGGAGATGAGAAATTCCTGGTTCGGTGATGATCGTGGGGTGGATAGAGATCAGGTATACTTACACAATGTAATGGCGAGGTCGAATCGGTGGATGATTGGACTCTGGTTTGCTTTCCAAGATCGCGAGATGCTGTTAATGGCAGAATGAGGTGTTAAAACAGATGAAATGAGGAAGGAACGACCTAGGCTATTTATACCCCAGAGGAGTAGAAAGTGGATCGTCACACACGACCTAGTTCCTCAATAGGTCGCTTGCGACCTAACAACTCATCAGAGCGCGAGTTAGAAGATCGAAGTACACGACCTACGACCTAGGCGTATACTTCGAGGGGCAAATGTTAACTCCTCTTCGTTAGCGACCTAAGACGTGACCAAGTTTAACGACTCAGAGAATTGCCGACCTAGTGACCAAATTGAAGAAGCGACCTAAAGTGTTACGACCTAAAAATGCCTCGCGACCTAACAAGAAGCTACGACCTAATAAAGGCCGCGACCTAGCGGTTCTCAGCGACCTAAGGGAGCCCGCGACCTAGTGGTTTAAGAGCTCCGCGACCTAACGACTTAAGAGGATCAGCGACCTAAATCATATGCGACCTAAAGAAAGCCATAGCCTACCGACCTAAGGACGAAGTGATCTCAGCGACCTAAGTCTCAGCCGACTTACGACCTATAATAAGTCGTACGCGACCTATCAACTCGCTGAGAAGAGAACCAAGCACAATTGAGATAGGTCGGGTTCCATCCCCTAGGTCGTTGCCCACCTACGACCTACTTTAGGTCGAAGACGACCTAGCACTTGGAGATAAAGATACTGCCCAACGACCTAACGGAGTACTTTGATTACAGGAAAGTTCCCACGACCTATGATAGGTCGTTAACGACCTAGGATAAGTCGCTCTCGACCTATCTGTATGAACAAAGGAGCCGCCTTTTTGCATGCCGCTGGAGATAGGTCGTTCACGACCTTGGACTTGTACGAATCAGCACGTATGTTCTTATGGAAGGAGGGCCAGAGCTTTCTAGGTCGACTGCGACCTACGACCTTACTTAGGTCGGTCACGACCTACGACCAAACTCCGATAAAAACCTATAAATACAGCCCTAACTTGAACGAGGAGCGGAGGACTTTTGGGGGGGCTCATTCTCTTCAAGCGCCATTACTCTGCCGAATTCCAGACGACTTCAAAGCCTTTTAGATCCAACAAACTTCTAAAGGAACTCCATGAAGGAATCATCCACATTCACCAT